>OW443316.2:16624760-21424760 GCA_937001585.2 Brachylomia viminalis | reverse complement strand
GTACATAATTAGACCACATCAAAGGGCATTGCTAATCACTGACATTGAATTCGCTCAAACCTGAGGTTGACGTAAAAACCACAGACTACAAATATTTATAACAAAACCTGTTCTGGAGCAAAAAAGCAATAGCAACAAGTTAATGGAACAGGGAACGTGGGAGGTCCAACAAAGAAAATTGCAAATTATAATTACGGATGTGGATGAGATTAGCATAGGATCGAGAGAAATGATTTCAGAAAAGAAAGGGTTATTAATTGACAGATTGAAAGAAAGAAGATTGATTGAAGCTATTATTCATTATGATGAAGATAATGGAATGAGGAATTAAGGGTAATATATGCTGTTTGCAATAACCCAATGTTTATAACTTTGAATGGAGTAGGATTCGATTGATCCCAAAGTTAATAGTGACACTGTGATTCTAAAGGAATATATTTTGGACACTTATTTAAAGTCTAAGTTATCTCTCATAAGGTTTAAATCCATCCAGAACTGGAATCGTTGCAAAGATCGTTATTATAAAATTGATTGGAGAAATAATCTAATTATTTGGATGTTAATCCATCCAGTTTTACCATAATCCTTAATTTATTGTTAACGACAAATTAGTTATTTTTATTTACTTCAAAAACCTGTAATATTTTGACAAAGGTCAATATACTGGTCCTTAGACACGAATGTTTTTAATTGAATACAATTAAGTCTTTAACGTTGTTATTTTATATTTTTATCAACTTACTTGTGTAATAAATTAGTGCCCTTGTCGTTTCAGGTAGTAAGCATTTCATACAACGTCCTTAGAGACAAAAATAAATTAAAAAATACAGGTAGCGTTGGTTTCAGTGTCGTTGGTAATCTGTCACTGAATTGTCTTTGTGATTTATTACTACCACTACCAATATCGTTTAAATTAGGCTTACATTCTGGTAGCAGATCATTAGAAATATGGTCTTTGCCCTTATTGTACCCACTGGCCTCAATGTCTGCCCTTGACCAAAATCCCACGTCTTTTTGATCTCATGTTTGCTGAATGTTGCTTAGACAATGTAAAGTTTAGTTATAGAGTAGTCTCTTTGATGTGTAATGGCTGTAATTGCAGCTCATTTTCGTTGATTACCATTGTTAATGGTGGAATTGTTACTGATAGTGAATTTGTTATTAAATTTATATCTTGGTTTTCAATCAGTAGTAACTGTTTGATATCTTCGATTTTTATAATTAATTGAACAATGAAATCTTCTGATAAGTCCATCGTATGGATTTCTATAGGTTTTGACTTTTTCCGTTTTTAATTTTTCCCTATAGGAAATTGGTTTAATTATGACAACCAACTGTGAGTAACCTTGTTATAATTAATATTTATCTATTAAGGAGCTGTGTTAATTAATTATCAACTTCAGTTAATGGCACACGGCAAAGGTCTTTATTAGCATAAAGCCATATCTGTATTTTATTAGTTCCTCAATCCGAGACATATAGTAGGCAGGTAATTAATGTAATATTGAGTCGCTTCAGAACAAAAACTAAGGAAGGGCTTTTAATTCTTATTAATTTAATTCAAGATAAAAAACATAATAATTATTATGTAGTTACCAACGAATAAAAAAGTACTAATGAAGTTAATGTAGATAATGGTAAGTAAAGAAACAAATATTTTGGGAAGTAGTACTCTGTCGATCAAAATCAATCGTGTTTAGATTAAACGAGGAAATAATTGTTATTGGTTGATAAACCAAAAGTGATTAATTAAAGTTTGACACAAATAGTACGGATCTTCCGATAGCCAACGAAAATGTTGAAATCGAGCGCTTTTCGGGATTATTGGTTATTGAGACGGTCCTGAAAAATATTTCTTTCAAGATTATGCATGATTAGTTACTTGAAATCATTTGCCAAAAGTAGGCCGTCAAGGTAAACATTAACTTGCCGAAAGCCTAATGTATGCACGCCTTGAAGCCACATTACCACCGACAACAGATTCGCGACGGTGACCGTTACATTCAAAACACCACACGGAGACAACTTCCGCAAGAACAATTACATAAAAATTACAACAAAATAAAACTGACATACTTAAATCAGTTGACTTTTGTCGTATTCCATTCAGTATCGTAAATCGTAGCACAACACACGCGTGAGGGTTCGTTTGTATGTCGAGACGCGTGCTCGCGGCTCGAGCGTCGGCAACGCACTGCTTGGCGCCGCGACCCGCGTCCTTCGACCGCCGACTTTCACTGCAAATGATAATACTAAAACACTACCAATTTTAACTGCATCTTATAGTTTATTCTTCACTCCCATGCCTAGTATCCTTAAACTGGTCGGCTATCCCATGGCACTGATCCTTTTGTCGAGGGTGCGGTGCTTGCATAATGTGAAGTTTGTTCGCAGTTGTTTTGTTTGGAATTTTCTTCGGGCATGAAGATTTTATCTTGAATTTATGGCCGCCTTGGCTTAATTGTTTATTTACTTTGGATGTGCTAATCTAAATTTCAAGGTTCCAGTGTTAGACGGGAAATTTGTGCGCTTTCGGAAAATTGAGTCACATTTTTCATAGACTATGTATAGAAACTGAATTAATTTTCAAAGTACAAAACTTTGAAAATTAATTCAGTTTCTTGATCAACATTTTATTTTCTAAATTGATTGTACATATTAAGTCTTTTAAACTAAATTTCCAATTAAACTAAGTACTGACAGTTTTGTGAACTAAAGCTCGCTTTTCGATTCGATTTTTTTTCTTTATTTGTTATTTTTTAAAACCTTTTACGAGGTTTACACTTTTTAACAGCTTTAATCATTACCAAAAACATAATATTATACTCAGACTTTACCGGGATGAATGCAAAAATCTAGGTAAACGAAAATCCAACAACACGATTTCCTGTAACCGACCCTTAAAAACACAATGACAGTTCCTGAAATATACATTTTGCAAATATCATAATAATAATAGAACATGAATCGAAAGACTAATATAATAACGCTACAAATTCTCATAATAATACATCACAAATTGTATTAAAACCACTATAGTTTATTATAACCACAAAATAATGTTGATTCTATAGTACAACCTTGTTGTTGGCATTGCACACAATTAACTTAAGTGTACCAGCACGTGACTATTGTCACGAAACTCCTGTTTTACTCTAAGATGAACTGTATCATTATTTTGTTAATGTACTACGTTTTGTGAGTCTGCAATAAGAGATAGAAAATCCAAGGTTCCCCAAATTAACCTTACTGACTGCAATGAATGTCATTTTATAATTTCGACAAAACTTCAAAGAGATCTAAACTTCAGTTATCTAGTAGCCTCTGCCCACGATTACATCCGCCTTATATACAGGGAGGGTGGCAGCGACATCGAGGCAGAAACTGTTACCATGGCTTCAGTACCTACATGATTCTCGATCCCTGCGTTGAAAATTTTCTCCTGTTATTTAAAAAAAAATTGCTGTTTCCTACAAAAGTGCAATACCTACGCGGTTAAGTAGTTTAAAAAAAATATGATTGACGTGTAAAAGTGTTTGTTCAAACCTACTTACAGAGATAAAATCATTTATCATTTATCATCATAAAAAAAATATATATATTTGATGTAATATTTGTAAGTTTGTTTGTCTACAAACAAACTCACAAATTTTACCTCTTGTATCATATTAGTATAGATTAGTATAATGTAGATTGAATAGAAGGCAGAGTTAGTAAAAATATGTTAAAATCGAAAAGAAAACACAAACTAAATCAATATATCAGAAACGGCAGACCCAGGCGTAGATGGTGGTTCCGGATAAGGCGGGAGGAAACGCCCGGGTGTCACCATTGTGTGGATCGCCCGGAGGACACGGTGGAGCATACGGTGGAGATCTGCCCGGCTTGGGCGGAGCACCGCCGTGTCCTCGTGGAGGCGATTGGCGGTGGCGATCTCTCGCGTCCGGCCTTGGTCCAGGCCATGGTACGGAGCGAGAGGGCTTGGGAAGCCGTCACCTCCTTCTGCGAAGCATTAATGTTCGTGAAGGAGGAGGCGGAACGCGTGAGGGAGAGGCATAATTTGCGCCCTCACGCCCCTAGCCGCCGCAGGAGACGCCCTGGGCGTCGGGAATCGCAGGCCGATTCCCGGCCACCGTAGGCGCGGGCTTGCGAACGGCGAGCAATGGGCAGCTCGCCGTTCGATAAGGACCAGGCCCGGGTCGACGGCGCGTTGTGTTCCACGCGCGCCTCAAAGAGATGTCAGCACCAATGACGGGGTTTGCTAGGACCGATGCCTGCTAGGGTTGCGGAAAAGTCCAAGAGGGTTACCGTGGCCCTTGGCACAGGCAACTAAAGGAACACGGGTGGGTTTTAGTCAGTAAGAGTCTGACACGCCCTCCTGCTCTGCCCAGAGCGGGAGAAGTTATTTGATGATTTCACACCCACAAAAAAAAAAGAAGGCGTAGATGGTGGCCTGCTCGGGTGGCAGTGGGACGAGCTTGACGATTGTAGGCGCGCGTGGTCCATCAACATCATCATCTCCCTGCCCTTGTGGTGCCCCATATTACTTGTGGTCGGCGAACACTATTTCTTCGTCCATTCTTCCTTTCAACCGTCCCGCTATCATTCCCTACCTTTTTCTTCATATCATTCCTCACCATCCACCCATGTCTCTTTTGGTGGGAGGGGTCCATATTGACTCAATATCGAATTTAGTTCAAAAAGGTAGGGGGGTCCTTTATCCAGCAAAGGGACAATACAGGTTGCAATATTTAATTAATCATTAATATCACAAGACGGCTTTTGAGGGGCTCAGGGCTACGTAATAACAGCCGCACGTGTCGATCGATCAGATTAAGCTGAGCTAGCCGCGGTCGGTCCGTGGATGGGTGCCTCGGAAAGCACGTTTAGCCGTTGGTCCTGGCTGTCATTCTTGGATCTTTGACAGTCGTTACGGGTAGTCAGATGCCTGCAAGTCTGACAACCAGTCTTACCAAGGTGTATCGCATTACCCAGTTACTGGATTGTGGAGGTCAGATAGGCAGTCGCCCCATGTAAAATTCTAGTATTCAGGTGCATCTGGTTAGACTGGAAGCCGACCCGAATATAGTTGGGAAAAGGCTAGGCATATTGTATTTTGATCACAAGGAGTTATATCTAGACCGTTAGTAGAAAATACAAATTAATATGTCAGTACAAATTATCAAGTCAAATTATGAAGACTTTCAATTTGACATCAAATAAATCACAACATAATTAGACTAACGAAAGGAACCACTTTAATTGATTTGATATTTGACTTCCCAATGACGAACTCATCATCGTTGATTAGAAATTATTTTGACATTTATGTTTCTATTACCTCAGTTATGCAACTAATGATGAAGCAGCTCTATTTGACAAATGCGGGTTATTTATTTTCTTCATTGAATAACTAAACTGATTATTGATAATATAAACATGGTGATCGAACCACTGTTAATTAGTCAATGCAATGGGTAAATTAAGACTAACTTTCTGTTAATGAACTTAAAAGCTATAAATACATACCTGCCATGATTGATATAACAGAATAGTTACAGTTCAGGGCTAAAAATAAATCTGTGCATCACTATTGATTGATTCATCGTCCATAAGTCAGTCCATCCTCTTATGTTCAAGTACATCGATATTATGTACACACGGCTACACATCAAGCTATACATTTCCAGTTTACACTGACCTCTCACTGTATGGAAATCCTATACAATGCGAGATCAGCTTATACTGGAAATGTATAGCTTGATGTGTAGCCGTGTGTACAATTTCCGATGCTATCATAATATCGTGTATAAAAAACTCATAATAATACTACCAGCCTGTTACTGTTCCACTTCAAGGCAAACGTCTCTTCTCACACAGAGAAGGCACGAGCATTGAAAACCACGCGCGCTCAAGACGTGTTGGCGATTTCAGACTTATACCTACCCTATTATTATTATAAACTAGCTTCTACCTGCAACTTCGTCCGCGTGAAATTTGTGTAAGAAATAATAACAAATCCGACGGGTACTTCCAGAGATTAGCGCGTTCAAACAAACAAATTCTACAGCTTTATTATTAGTGTAGAAAGATAGATACTTTGGAAGTTCTTAAAACCCAATATACTCCTCATCAGAAGGAGGAAGAAGTATGTTAGTCTACAACATATTAAAATTTCTCAGTTAACGCCTTTAGAACAATAAGATCCAATGTAGGAACACCGAACAGCAATATCGATAAGGACTGTATCAGAAGACCTGAGGGGCTCGTGGCTTAATAATGACACCCGCACGGAGCGATCGAAGGATATGCTTGCCGCGATTGGTTCGTCGATATGTGATGAATGGTAACTCACCATTCATTACATATCGAGACCCCTCCATGCCTCGGAATGTACTAAAAGCCGTTGGTACCGGCTGTCATTCGTAGATCTTTGACAGTCGTAACGGGTCGCCAGAAGCCTGACAACCAGTCTTAACAAGGGGTATCGTGTTATTCAGTAACTGTGCTGTGGTGACGTCAGATAGGCACTGGCTCCATGTAAAATATTGGTATTCAGCTGCATCCGGTTAGACTAGAAGCCGACCACAGCATAGTTGGAAAAGGCTACGCAGATTGACTGTACCAAAAGACCAAAGAAACACCAGGACAAAGAAGAAACACCCTTCTTATTAATAATTGAATACGGAAGACTATTAAAAAACTATCAGGCGTGGACAAAAAATATTAAGTTCAAGGCGTATATTTCGCCGGAGTCGAGAAAATTCTTGATTTCCCAAAAACGGCATAATGTCATGAACATAACAGGGGCGGGGTTTTTTATAATGCCCGATATTTCGAATGTCGTCTTCAACTCGTCGACGAGTCGTAGACGTGATCTGTTTGGAGTTATAAACAAACTTTGTACAGATTCTTATAAAACAAGCTATTGAACATGATACTTTTGTGATCCATTGGTTAGTTTGCACATCATCATAATCGTTATCCACAGACCGACTCTACAAACTGCTGGGCGTAAACCGTTATTTAAAACAGAACCTTGTGCTTATTATTCTCTTGGTGAAACGGACTACCTCAGATTACCTGGCCTTTGATTAGCTTACAGAATGATAATACCATTACCAGCAGTGTTTCCGATACGTCATCTACTAGGTAGTCTAACTTTATATCCACCCTCAATCTTCTCACTGCAGATCAAAGCCTGGAGTCTGTTTTTTCTTCACACTCAGCTTATAGCAGTCCCCTGCTGGGTAAAGGCCTCGCCCATGCTGCGCCATAACACTCTATCCTCCGCCTTCCGCATCCAGTCCGTCCCAGCCACCTTTTTAAGGTCTTCGGTGCAGCTAGCAGCTTCGGGGCGTCCCATACGACGTCCCAAACCGCGTCTCCACTGCAACACTCGACTGCGCCACCGGCCATCGATCCTTCGACAAACATGGCCAGCCCACTGCCACTTCAGCTTGCTTTCTCTATAAGATACAGTCGGTAACTACGGTTAATTTCTGGACAATTTCCCTTGTTCACACTTTAGTTTTGCAAAACAGTGGGTCAGTCCGTTCGCTAGGAGTCATGCTCGTCCCGCCATCTTTGCCTTAGTTTGGCGCGATAAGAAGGCGAAGAAGACCATGACAATTTACAATCAGGTCTCTCGCGTGTCTATACATATACTAGGTCCTTACATGAAATTGGCGTTTTGTCAAACTGGCCATTTTGATTTCAAATATCTGGCGTTTGGTTAGGAATTGCAAATTCAAATTTATTTCTTTAGGCTTGTGTATTTGTGTTTCCAATTTAGCGATTCATTTGTTTTCGCTGTATTTTATTTTTCTTTGACATCGTTTTGTTCACAAGATGGATAAACTAAATATCAGGTTATCTACGTACGAGTTCCACCGTGGCACCAGCGCTGCAGTAACAGCTCGAAGGATTAATAATAATATTATTATTATTAATGATGTGTATGGGGAAGCTACCGTAAAAGAAAATACGGTACGTTTTTGGTTCCAACGTTTTCGTTCTGAAAGTTTTGACCTACAGAACCATCCCCGTGGACGGCCGAAGACCCACCCTAGTTCATAATGAAGACTTAACAGTGATCGTGGTAGCGGATCTATCGCAAACCACGTCATAGTTAGCGGCAGGCTTCGGTGTGAGTGATAAAACAATTTTAATTCACTTGAAACAAATTGGAAAAGTGAAAAATCTCGATAAATAGGTACCGCATGAATTGAGTGAAGCAAACCAACAAACACGAGTCGAGTGCTGCGTTACATTACTCAACCGTCACAATACCGAGGGGATTTTGAATCGTATCGTTACTTGTGATTGTAAATGGATCCTGTACGATGATCGGAAACGCTCATCACAATGGTGGAACCCAGGAGAACCGGCCAAATCCTGCCCCAAGCGAAAGCTGAAAAAGGTACTGGTAAGTGTCTGGTGGACCAGTGCTAGTGTCATCCACTACAGCTTCCTAAGATCTGGCCAGACGATTACGGCAGATATGTATTGTCAACAGTTGCAAACCATGATGGAAAAGCTAGCCGTTAAACAACTGGGACTGGTCAATTGCTCTAGCCCACTGCTGCTTCAGGACAACGCTATACCACACACTGCACAACAGACGGTCGCTAAATTAGAGGAACTACGATTGGAACGTCTCCGACACCCACCGTACTCCCCAGACCTTGCTCCAACAGATTACCACTTTTTCCGGAATTTGGACAATTTCTTACAAGGAAAAAAATTCAATTCCGATGAGGTTGTTTATTGTTTCTCCCACCATTTTTTCACCAAAGGAATCAATGAACTACCGATAAAATAGCGAAAGTGCAAAGATAACAATGGTACACACGGCTACAGATCAAGCTATACATTTCCAGTATAAGCTGATCTCGCATTGTATAGGATTTCCAAACAATAAGAGGTCAGTGTAAACTGGAAATGTATAGCTTGCTGTGTAGCTGTGTGTACCTACATACTATGATTGATTAAAAACAATTTCATTAAAAAAATAGTTTTGCTATTTCCATACAAAATGCCAATTTCATATGTAAGGACCATATCCGCCTAGCCTTTTCCCAACTATGTTGGGGTTGGCTTCCAGTCTAACCGGATACCGCTCAATACCATTATTTTACATGGAGCGACTGCCTATCTGATCTTCACGACCCAGTTACTGGGTAAAAAGAAACCCTTTGGTTAAACCGGTTGTCAGACTTTGGGCTTCTGGTCTTGTAACGACTGCCAAAGATCTACGAATGACAGCCGGTACCAACGGCTTAACGTGCTTTCTGACGCACGAACGGGTCTCAATATGTAATGGATGGTTACCCATCCACGAACCGACCGCGGTAAGCGTAGCCTTCGATCTAAACGTACGGCTGTAATTTTTTAACACAAACCCTGTATGTCTCTCACGTGTTTAGTAGCTGATTATCAGTTTGCCAAGTACCGCTCCCCACGATACGAACGCTAGATCCATTCATAATACCTAGACTAGCACTCAACACTCAACAGGATTTGAATTGCACATAATTAGTGATTCAAATATTGACAAGCTGTTTATTTATTGCCGGCGACCCATTCATTCTAGTTAATGGGTGGACTAGTACTAACACGGAAATGAATGTAAGTGCCTATAAAACTTCATGATTACTGTTTGAACTACTATTTTCATTTGAAGATTTAGCCATTAATAGCAATGCCTTCATATTAGACTTAAAAACTTCAGTACTCGTTCAGTAGCAGTCTACTAGATGAGCTTCAGTATTTATAAGTAATGGAATAATTATGTTATATTATGGATCCCAACTGAGAAGATCCAAACGAGCATGCGGGAATTTGTACCTATCTCGGCAACTCCTTATTCAGTAGGTATAGCACATATCTCACCTTTGTGATGCTATACTAAAATTAAATATGGAGCATATCCTTATATGCTTTAGTTTTAAAACTTTTAGATACATGCACTGGGGGCGTAGTAACTTCCATTTTAAATGGTCCTACAGACCCAATGATTATTTTCTAAATACTGCAGTTCATTCACCAGACTTTTAATATTTACGTGAAGGCGCACAACAGCAAAAACAACATGCGTTCTACTCATACTTCCCCATAATTTCCACCTTTAGAATAAGACATACACTAGCAGGCTCTATTTACTTCAAATTACATAAATACTTTTACACAATAGTTAAAAATCCACCATCCGATCTAAATACGCAATAATATGGGCATTAGACTAGTTTAATGACGACCTTGCCTGTATCCGTTAATTACGCACTCATTAAAGTCTTCCGTGTGCTCAGCCATGTTCTCTGACTAACCGCATGCTGATGAGTTAGTAAACTTCTGATTATTTAATTAGTTAAGAATAGTATAGAATAGACAAATTACAGATTTGAATGTAGATAGTTGTGTTTCCATAACCAACAAAATATTCAGTGGCTCCATACTTAATAAGGGTCGATTGAGAGTTAAGCTACGCTTGCCGCGGTCGGTGCATGGTATGTTGTTTATGGTATCGACCAATATAGAAGATATCGGGATAGGCGATAGAGGTGTCTTCGTGTTAGGCGAGCTTCAACCCCTCGCGGTACTTAGGATTCGACTCTTAACTCCTTCGCTTGGCGCAGCTACCATATCTGCGTTCGAGAGCCCTAGAACCCTTTGTTACGTTCGGGATTCAATATAATGCCCGTGCCAAAAGACTGCTTTATCCCCGTAGTGAATAATCTACTGTCAATTTGCCAAAGAGTCAATAGTTTAATAGTCAGAAAGTGGCCTGATGGGAGGTAAGTACAAGGATTGTTATAATAACAATATTTCCATACGACCGGTTGCAGCTGTCAAATATCATCAGAATACTAAGGTTAAAGAAAATATGGATGGATTGTGTGAGCAATGATATGAAAGAGAAGGGAGTGAATGATAGTGTGACGGTTGACAGGGGGGAGTGGAAGAAGAAATTTTAATGGTGTTGCACCGACCATAGGTAACATGAGACAAGGGCAGAAATATGATGATTGAACCATCAGAATTCTATTGAATTTTGTAACGTTTATGAGCAAAAACTTACCATCCTATTTAGTCCTAGAAGTCCGAGGAAGCGGCCCTGACATTAAATTAAAATGTTTGTTTAACAGCCATCTAATACAGACAACCAATTGTAGAAGCAAACTGAATAGGCGGTAACGTTAATCCAAAAAATATAAACAATAGAGGAATAATAGTTATTTGTCACGCACCACCATTTAAGAAAAACAATCAAATCATAAAAGTATCGTATCGTATCATATAAACGGGTCCACGCCTCGTGTCAACGATCTCACAGTGTAAAAATAAAGTTAAGGCCGACATTACATTAATTGCAGCGTATTGACTTTTATTGTCATGTAATTGTTAATCTGTGGAGGTCGGGAAGAAGGGTATGTGTTGTTGCAGTTATGTTGAAGATCCTTGTTTGAAAAGTTCATGTTTTATTGGCCAAGTTCGTCATACCGGTGGCAGTCTTTTGTTCACTGATGACTGATGACGGACGCAAGTTTTTAATGGCGCTGTGTGTCAAAATGCATACTGTTCGCACAATAGAAAGACGTATTGCCATTGATAGAATTAGTATCCTTATGATTGTGAATGTACAATTACTTCCGGTCTCTTTTCAAAGAATGAGTATTCTATGACATGAAAACCGAATCAAACCGATTCTGAAATCTCGTTAATCTTCAACTCCGCCCATGACAGCACTATTGGTCAAGTTGCATTACAGCTTAAGAGCGTTCATCCCGCGCGGGCTGACAACTTGGCATTTCTAGTGGTTTTTCGTGATTACTTTATTAAATTTAAATCAAATTACTATTTCTTTCAGCCAAGCACTAGCTAGATCGTTGGTAATTATAATTATTTTTAACATTTGCTCTTAAATAAAAATATTTAAATAATAAGTACAGCAAATAGAAAAAAATTGACAATATGTCAATTTTTATAAGAAAATACAAAAATAATTGTAAAAAAATAGCATACAAACTTATAAATAACAACGATCTAGTGCTTGGCTGAAAAAAAATTGTAATTTGTTTTAAATTCAATAAAATAATCACGAAAAACCACTAGAAATGCGACGTTGCCAACCCGCGCGGGATGACTGATTCCAATTAACGTCTTTGATATTTGACTATGCCAAAGCTCTCTACGCATGGGTCAGGGTTCTAGAGAAGATAATGAAACTTAAATCCAACTACAACAAAAACGTCAATAAAAAGGTATAAAGAAGACATCGATATCGATTTATTTTCGGTTTTCTTATAGCCAAAGTAACACGTCATTACTAAGTCAAAATCACAAACATTACGTGTGACTCCGGCTAAACGAAAACCGAAAAATATCGATATCGATGCCTGTTTAGTTGGCGTTTTTGTTGTACCTAGTTGGGTTTAAGTTTTAACTTTCTTTTTTATTTCAATTATATTATAGTAGATTATGCACTAAACTGGATAAAGCAATGTCTTAATGTCGCGAGCTCTATTTAGAATCCTGAACGCAACGAGTAATTCTAGGACTCCTGAGGGTAGCGAGCGAGCTCTGAGTTAACTCCTGGGCGAAGCGAGAGAGTTAAGACTAGAATCCTGAGTGCAGCGAAGGATTCAAGCTCGCCCAAGATGAAGACACCTTTATCCCCGAAGAGAATATTCCACTTTTCGCACCTACTGTGAGGTATTAAAAGCCAATTCGATTATCACATTAGTAGTTAATCAAATCAAAATCAAATCAAATCAAATTATTTATTTCGGGTTGCATAGACCCATAGATAAATACCTTAACCTAAGTATACATATTATTATCAACAATAAGTATTAGTAAATAAAACTTAAGCCTATGTTAGTAACACTTCACTAGCACTGCACTACGTCTTTGTGCTGTCGTGTGGAATAGGTCCGCGGAAGCGACGGAACACCACGTCCTGCGGCCAAAAGCTTTCTTCCAACACCAGGTTGAGGTAGCACGTCGGAATACGCACTACAAATGCCTTGAAATAGACATTGCGGCGCGACTCTAACAGCTGCACCCTCGCCGTGTAGTTCAGCTTTCGGCGCACGTACTCAACGATGTCATCTGCCTCAGTGGTGTAGTGGAGGCGCGAGATATACACCGGAGTGTTCGGTTTTGCTGCACGCAGTTTAACGTTGGGCTCCAGAGGAGCCTGGCCGCAGCGGTTCTTACTGCTTCGTTGTCGGTATTTCCTCCGTTGCACCGTCACGAAGCCGTCATCAACAGCCCGATCCATTGCCTTAATACTTATTTAGTTAATGAAACGGTTATATAACCGGGGAATACCTAGTTATGTGTAGTTTCATACTCTATTTATCCGACTACGTGATAGCAAAGACAGGGCAGGGTTATGTTTTTCATGTGAAGCTATCTATATGTATCTTTTCACTCCACCTGCTCGACAATGTCAAATTAAATATATGTCATGCAAACCTAACCAAAAGTAAGTCATTAAAGCCCTGAAGGCCAATTCCCGTAATTAAAAACGTTCAAAATCAAGTCATAATCTCATCTCAGCGACAATCAAATGTCAAAAATGTAGGTAAACGCTATACAATTTTTGACAGATTGAGACGTGAGATTGGAATGCGAACGTTTTTAAAAATACGAGAATTGCCCCTCTGGTGTCTAGCCAGAAATAAATATTGTTCTGAATTTAATTATGACCCGCTGGTCATTAATTAATGTGATTTGAATTTGGAACCTCAAATAAAAATAGCATGCAAACATTTTCCATCGCTTTACTGTTAAACAACAATTTAAACTACAAATTCTCACAAAAATGTCGAGTGATGATAGTGATTTGACTCCGGAATACCTTAAATCCGGAGCCATTGGCATTGCCAACAATCTACTCCCAAAAAAGTCCAAGTAATCGTACATGAAAGCCTACGACGATATTTACAAATGGAATCCTATTAGAGGCCTCAAGTCTGTCTGTGAATCAGTGCTTTTATTTAGTCTACTTCATCGTGCATCGTGCTAAGAAATCAAAGTTTTCACAGCTCAAAACATGGAAACCTTTCTAAATGAAGCCCCTGACCACAACATTCTTGTCACAAAAGTAAGTAGTTACCCAATGACTGAATTTTTAGTACCTAAAATAGCTACATACTTACTTATACTTACTAGCGACCCGCTCATACATCGATCGCTTGTGTGCGATCTACTGAAGCGTTGCGTAATGTTTCGACAAGCGAAAATGTCAAGATTTCTGCGCTCTATCCAAGTTAAATATTATTGTAAACCTTCGTTAGGTTTATGTATCTATTATTACAATTACATCAATTATGTCAATCAAATCTAAGTGTATAACTTGTAATACATAAGAATTAATATATAATATATTAAAATACGTAACTTACCTTCCTACTTACTAGCCTACTATTTTTGTTACAGATGGCCTTGATTTTTGGAGTGAATGGCGCTTGCTGGGAAAGTAATATCAAAGAAAAGCAATCGAAAAGCATTTAGATCTGTTGCTGGTACATTTGCCAGATACAAAATCAAAGAAAGATCGGACCTTCGTAGTTCGTGGAGAATACGTAAGAATTGTCGAAACGTACCAAGCTCTACGCCTCTAATAATTTAACACTCTCACCGCCATACACATTTAAGGTTTTTCTAGAACTTCAGGCCATGTGGGTGGCGCGCAGGCCATGCAATGTCTTTTACACCACGCCACGCTAGGTTTTGTGTTACTATTGCAGCACGCCATGTGGACGGCCGGCAAGATGATACGTCATCGTTAAGTTATTATCTAGCAAGCCAAGCTCCATAGAAATAAATGAATTTGTGGGATCACCGCGGACCACATGACCTGCTAGTAAAGATGTACAAATCTATGGTGGCTTGCTGCACTGACATTTATGTGGGCGGCCAGCAGACCACATGGCGGTTAGAGTGTTAAAGACTAACAGAATTTTTGTTGCTTATAATAATAGCAAGTGCATCAAGCAAGTCATTGGCAAAAATAAAATCAGCAACACGCCGAAAAAAATTGCGAAATACCCGAAATTGACATTTGTTTTAACAATTTCGGGTATTTCGCAATTTTACCGACATTTACCGAGCTCTACACGGGCTATTGTTTCAGGAGAACATTGGCCACTCTATTGACGTATTCAGGAGCAAACATAACCCAGATTATAACACACGGTAGATGGGAAGCTGATGTAGTAACAGAGGGCTACATAGAAAATTATATACAGAAGAAGGATAAAATAAGCTGCCGCATTGGTGACAACATCAAACTAAAAACACCATTCGATACAGTTATCGACGGTGTTTTTAGTTCAAGGTCCAAGGCTTGGTCAAAGGTATCCAAGGATTGGACACCAGCATCCTAACGGCCGGATGAATTTGAATATACACGAGGTGTCTATCGACTTGTCTGTGTCGCGCGAAGGCTAGGTTTCGTTTTTATAAAATCAAAATGGCAGATTTCAGACTTCAATAAGAAAGGTGGTTTGTGGGGTATCAAAATAATGAGCACAACGACGACGATACGATACGAAACGATGTATGATTTCAAAAATATAACACACTAAAAGAATTAAATTTAAAAATAATTACAAAAACAGAAAACACGACTGCAACTAAGATTCAAAACAGGCTCACTTTTCAAGCAGCCTGATGCAGTTGGTGGCATCAAATCTGAGATTAAACTGAAATAGTTTACTGCATGCCCGTCCCTTTTAATTTTTTAAAATCTAAATATAAGCAATTTCATCAAATACACAATAAATAATATCGTCAATAGGGTGTCAGCCCAAATCCAACATTCGAACGCGGGGCTACGCGCCACGGCAACCGATCATTTTGTTCGTCGACGGCAACTAAAACCTATGAAGAACTCTTTGGTCGGGCTGTACATAAATAGAAAAAAAAAATAGTTTTTTTGTAAAAGTTTTCAAACGATTTTCTCAGTTGAGGTTCCAAATTCAAATCACATTAATGCCCAGCGCGGCCAAAGAGTATAATAACTATAAGCGCGGCAGCGGCAGCGGGTCATAATGAAAACTGTACAATATTAATGCCCGGCTAGAGATTAAATGACTTGCTTTAGGTTAGGTTTGCATGCGCCCGGACCCGACGGAGTTCCTGGTCGAGCTCTCGTCCTGGCTCTGAAGGAGCTAGAGCCCCAGCTGAGGAGCCCCCTTCACGGCATGTCTCGAGCAGGGTCAGTTTACCAGTGTGTGGAAGGAGGGGAGGCTGGTCCTGCTCAGGAAGGAGGGGCCATGCGCTTTATGCCTCCGGGCATAAATGGCGTGCCCGCTTACATATGCAATGTTGCATTATGTACGGGGCCCCTGTGTGGGCAATGGACATGACGGCCGGCAAAAAAAAAAAGGTTAGGTTTGCATGACATTTATTTTGACGTTAGCGGTGTGGTGTGAAAATTTAATTATAATTTCCTTCCTTCTACCCTTCCTTTTGGCTTTGCCGAAAACAAACACATACGATTCAATAAATTATTATAATTTAATTAACTTATTTCGCTTAACGTACCTATACATTCGAAATAAATATACATCATTATGTAAATAAATAGCATTGACATTAACATTTCATAAATTATCTTAAGAATTTATTGTTATAAAGATAAGTCGTTCCAAGATATTTTTTTAAGACAAATTGATCAAACTGCCAAAATCCTGATCAAAATCATGATCTTACACAGTACACGGCACTATGATCATTTAGAGGACCGATAAATGCAGAACAGAAATCTTGCAAAATTGCAAGATTTAACAAAATTTATTACTAATTTTTCTAAATGACTACTGGGTAAACATAAATTTGAAACAGTGTGTGGAGATCCTACCTACTAAAATGTACTTACTTTAATTCTTACTAGTAATAACTTGATATTTGTTTGTTTTCGTTATTCTTCTTTCTTCTTAGCTTAAAGTTATTTACTATTTTTTTAATTATCTTTTGTATTACGTTAATAAATAATGTAGTAGTAAATAAGTTTTAAGTTAAGAAGAAAGTTCTTATCTTAAACTTATTTACTACTTTTTGAATTGTCTTTTATATATACAAAAGACACGAAAGCCACTTCAAAAGTAGAAAATAAGTTTAAGCTAAGAAGAAAGAAGAAGTTAAGAAGAATAACGAAAACAAGCTAATATCAAGTTTTTGCTAGTGATGCTTAGATATATCACCTTCTTGCATTAGACTAAAAGTACGTTTTAGTTTTATCTCCACACATTTTTCCAAGGCTATATTATCCCTGTACTCAATCCCAAAAATCATAACGTGCATGCATGTTTTGTACTTTTAATTTGTATACTATTTTTGTTTTCAGATACTCTGTCCAGGTCTGACTCTAACAATTTCAGGATGATTTGGGTCACCATTCCCTCTAAGAACATACACCACATCATCTGTTTTCAAAGCTTTTGGTCTTTTTACATAGAAATTGTGTTTATGGTCAAAATAATACTCTTCTGGATTTACAGGAGTAGTACTTTGATAGTTTGTATGTATTTGATAGTAATTTTCTCCTGGAAAAAATACTTGTTTTTCTTTCCTTGGATTTTCTCTGAGCATTTGAATTTCGCGCCTATCATCTGATCTGTCATCGGGGAATTTTAAAGTTTTGCTTCCTCTAGATGGTCTTTCTTGTCTCTCTGTTTGCGGTGGTCGCTTTGGTTGCTTCGTTATTTTTACTTTGTCTCGTTCGTTACCCTTTTTAGTACTTCCTTGTTCTGGAAACGACCATTTAGAACCTTTATTTTGACTTTCGCTTGAGCTCGAATCACTTTCAGCTTCTAAAACATTTATTTCTGGTTTATTTTGTATCCGGCCTTCTACCTCAGTATCTATATTTTTTGCGTTTCTATATCCAATCTGTGCATTGTAGTAATTCTGTCCATAGTTGTACGGATGAGCATAAGCGTTCTGGAGGGGAAATCCATAACCATACGGCCTTGGGTATCCATAGTTCTGTTGTTGTGGTTGCTGAGGGAGGCTGTTCTGGCCAGATAAATAATTGTAAAATTGCTCCAAATTGTGTTGCTGCTGGGGTGTCTCTGGTTGCCCAAAGAACCTAAAGAAGCCTCCGTTGTGATTGTTGAGGTAGTTTATTAGTTTTTCAGGGTCACTGGGACATTGTGGGTAAGCACGGTGGCAGGCTGAAGGGTCTCCCTTGGCCGTCACTCCCGTGACAGCTGCACGACCGAATGTAAAGAGTGGGGACGAACTCACTCCATTGTATGCCTGCAGAAGTCTGGAAATATTTTAAAAGTTGAATTTTCGTGCATTTTTACGAATTATTTGTAATGATTTACACCTATGCCTCCCTGCACTATGAATAGAATCCTTAAAATCATTAAAATCCTTAATTTTTTTAAACTTTATAGATGTACTTACCTAGGTACCTACTTCATTCTTAACTTTTTATTTTATTTTGGTAAGATCTCGTCTGATCAAAGCCAGACTGTCTATTCCAGTGGCATAACATTTATTTTAGTTTGTATTGCATACCATAATTAAATACTAACAGTAACTTGACATGTTATGATTGTATTTATTACGTATCTCTTATTATTATTATTGTTTTTGAATACCTACCCTCTATTACTATCTGACTTAAATATAACAGTATCTGTATTATTGTATATTGTTTATTACTGATAATTGGTCATCATAAATTGTTTTGTATTGTGTTTTGATAAGTTTAAACTCGTAACTTTTCACAAACTCAACAGCAAACCACCATTTATTTTTTGCAGTGCCTTGACAAGGTTCACGTACAAAAACCGACGGTAATTTATTGTAAAACTAGCTGTTGTCCGCGACTTCGTCTGCGATCCAGAACGAAAAGTAGCCTATTTTTATTTTTATTTAAGATGGATTTGTTCTTGACTCTAGTCTAGGTCAGTGGTGACAGAGACCTAGTCGACAGTGGAGTGAGCTTACCGAGAAGAAGTCTGTTCACTCTCACTTTGAAGAGATTAGGGTTGTATGCGTTCGGAAACACAGACGCAGGTAAAGAGTTCCATTCTTTTGATGTGCGCATTACAAAAGACATTTGGAAACGCTTAGTTCGAATTGGTGGAATAGCAACTAGGTAAGGATGGTAACTTGCAGTGCGTCAAGATGACCGATGGAGGAAGGGGGCCGGTGGAATAAGGTCTTGGAGTTCTTGGGCACACTCACCGAAGTACAATCTGTAGAAGACCGACAAGCAGGCAACCTTGCGGCGATGAGCCAAGCTGGCAGCTTAGCATCCACCAGTTTTACGTCGCCAATGAGCCTCTTAGCTCTGCGTTCTACCGAGTCAAGCGCGGCAAGTTGGTACTTTTCTGAGCCATCCCAAAGGCATCCATCCATGCAGGATCGGACTTGCGCTTTGTAAAGGGTCAGAAGCTGCCCAGGCTTAAAGTATCGCTTCACTCTATTTAGGATGCCCAGTTTCTTGGCCGCTGTTTGAGCTTTGTACTCGATGGTGGCGCCGAAGTTGAGACCTGATGTCAACTCAGAAGACTCAGGAACAGATGTACCCCGAAAAGAAGGAGTTTGGTCGAAAGAACTCCTTTTAGCGCTAAAAAGACACGTCTGTGTTTTAGTGGCATTAAAAGTGACCAGATTGTCATCACCCCACTGGGAGACAAGGCTTAAGGTCAAATCAGTACACTCTACCATGGCCTCTCTCAATAAACGAACCTCGGCCCCGCTGGTTTTTGCGCTGGACAAGTATCACTCTAAAACAGCACTGTCATGTGCGTATCCAACAATACCAGACTGAAGTAGGTCATTGATGTCCAGCAAGAAAAGAGTTGCAGAGAGAACAGACCCTTGAGGAACTCCGGCATCAATAGCCATAAGGTCAGAGGAGCAACCGTCAACGACTACTCTGATCGACCGTTCACTATGGAATTCTGATGTCCAGCTACAAAAATCTGCTGGGATGCAATAAGCAGGAAGCTTGCTGAGAAGACCAGCGTGCAAGACCCTGTCGAAGGCCTACGAGATATCAAGCGATACAGCAAATGGTTCGCCGTGTTTCTCAATGGCCTCGCCCCAGCAGTGCGTGACATACACAAGAAGATCGCCAGTTGACCGTCCCCGTCGAAGGCCATATTGACGGTCACTGAGGAGATCATTGTCTTCAAGGTAAACTTACTGTTCAGTACCCTTTCCATAACCTTACATAGAATGGAGGTAATGGCGATTGGACGGTAATGGGCAGGGTCTGCACGGTCGCCCTTTTTGGGCACTGGTTCCACATTTGCAAGCTTCCAGGATTTTGGCACCGTTCTTTTATAAAGAGAGAGGCGCAACAAGCGTGTCAACACAGGAGACAATTTAGGCGCACACTGCCTCAACACTCTCACTGGAATGCAGTCAGGCCGCTGGCCTTGTTCACGTCTAGACTGCACAGTACTCTTCGGACCTCTTTAATGTGAACTGTGATCTCTGGCATCGAGCAGTCCCAATGAGATACAGTAGGTGGTTGCTTGGAGCCAGCGTCCGGACGTGAATTGCTTGCAAAGAGAGATGCAAATAAATTTGCTTTCTCACTTGCAGAGTGAGCCAGCGACCCATCAGGTTTCATCATTGAAGGTAAAGTGGGACGACAGAAATTCGTTTCAGTCGCTTTAGACAGGGACCAGAACTGTTTACTGCCAGGAGGGTGCGATGCTAGTTTGGCCCCAATACGTCTGACGTGGTCAAAATGGGCCCCACTAAAACCCGCTTGCAGAGCTTGGCGGCAGAATTAAAAGCTCTTTTCTTCGCGCGTACCGTACGTGCTCTAACTTTACGGTCGCGGGTCTTAACCCAGGCTTGGTAAGCTGACTCTTTTCGGGCCTCAGTGTGGGCGCATTCTGCATTATACCAAGGCCGGGATTTGTGACCGAGCGGGATGTCGGAGAATGGAATAAAATACTCCATCCCCTGCACAATCACGTCCGCAACCACGTCAGCACAGCACGAGGAGAAGCACACTTGCCGCCAAGGATATGACGCAAAAAAGTGCCGCACCTTATCCCAGTCTGCTCACTCGTAACGCCATACTCGCCTCGTGCCTCTAGGACTCTCATCTGGAGGGGAGCAGGTCGATATGGATTTCACCAGACAGTGGTCAGACGTTCCCAGCGGAGCTGAGACCGAAACTGAATGACATGTTCATGTTAGTGATGAGTTAAATGTCAAATGCTATGTCCTTCTCCAGGTCATGCTCTACCGTTGTGCCAAATCCGTTTAAGCGTGAAAGTGTAACAAACAAACGAACTTACTTTCGCATTTATAATATTGGTTAGGATTAGGATGTGCATATAAATAAATATTAATTTATTTTACACATATACGATAAATTAAGCTATGGAATTTGTTTAATTCGACAATGGATTTTGATTCGGTTTTCACCATCTTTTAGAGTCTAAATAATGGTGAAACACGAATCAAAATCTATTGCGTAGTTTAGAAGAACTCACGGTGTCTATCTGAACACCGCGACTTTATTGAATACTAAGTGTTTATACATAACAACATCGACATCAACGCGCAACTATCACCATGGGTTCAGTACATGACTAAGGAAATTTAAAAAAAAAATGCTGCTCCTTACATTTTGACCGCGTAGATATTAGGGGTTTCTATGAAATAGCCGATTTTTTTGGATAACCGACGAAAAATTTCAACGCTAGGGAGTCTATAATCATCTGAATTCGTAGTTACAGTTTGGGCGTCGATGGTACCACCCTGTATATACGACACTTACGAAAGCAATGGCTGCAGACTAGCAGAAGCCTTCAGTAGCGTGGGTGATGATGCCGTACTGCCTCCGGCCACCTCACACAGTATCCTTGGGACACACTGCTGATCATCGTACAAGGCGATGGAAGTCAGGGCTTCGGCTACTGCTGACACTGCACGCTGGGTTAATGACTTCGGCCGTCGGGAAGGTCCTGAAATGATTTTATAAACAATTACAGCTACTTTTGAGCATGAGGTCCAGGATTCGATTCCCAGGTCGGGCAAAGTGTTATTGGGTTTTTCCATCTTGAATTTCTTAGTAGCAGCCCGGACTCTGGATTTGTGCCGGTTGGTGGCAACAGGCTCGCCGTCTGTTACATGGGACTTAAACATAACAGTCGCAATTATAGTGTACTAAAGGTGCACCTCTGGACAACCCTTCCGGAATTACAGGCGTCAAAAAAAAGGGTATGTTTATGGTGCATACCAGCGCGTTATTATGACACATACAGTTTCAGAAAGAGAGTTTTACAAAAGTGTTGTTCCTTACACAAAACATGAGTTCTTTCTAAAAAGAGCGTTAGCTTATTCAAATCTTCATGAACTTATAGCAATCTAGAAAAAAATATATGTAGGACTTAACATTGCCTTTAATTTCATTGAGCCCATCATAGATTATGCCGATGCCTGTTATTTGGATGCCACCGAGGAGCTTTTAAATAAACTTGAGCGTTTGCAGAATATATGTATTCGTTTTGTTTTCAACCTTAAAAAGTATGATCACGTTTCCTACTTTCGCAAGATACTCAAGTCGAATGGGAGCCCCCATTCGACTTCGCAGGAACTCTCGGATATTGTGTCTGCTATTCAACCTCCTTCACAACCCTAAAACGCCATCCTATCTGTGGGAGCGTTTTTCCTACGCCCGACCTTCAGATGCGCCTTGCAGGTCGCATCTTAGAAACCTCCTTAAGTCCCCTCCCCACTCCACCGACTTTTACTCCTACTCCTTCACTGTGCACGCGGTGCGGTTGTGGAATTCACTTCCGCCTGACATTAGGGACTGCCAAACTGTTGCAGTTTTTAAAAGAAGAGTGAAAGAACACTATCTTCCCACTTCGTCATAGTTGCGTATATATTAATATTATAGTGTTATTTATTTTAGAAGTATGTTTGTATGTATGTATGTATATTCTCATATTATTTGTTTTATTTTATTAAGTGAATTGTTTTTGATTTTATGTTTTTTATTTTCTCTTTTACTCTTACACACGCTGTCTACATCTCTAAATCTACTATCCTATCGCAGGTATGCTGGAAGAGATTTCATTAGAAATAAGCATCACCTTTGTACCTATTTTTCTGTTATTTTCTTCTTGTCTGTTTATATAGGTAAGTGTGTAGGTACATAAATGGTTAAATAAATAAGATTTAGCTACCTATTGAATCTTTTAAGCAACATAAAAGCATAATATAATAAAACTGTGATAAAAGCATGTAGATGAACATTAACCTTGATCTCTTCATAAACAACTTAACGATGATCAATCTTTAATTAAAGATAAATAAATCCAATGAAATCAAGTTTCTTTAACATGATCGTTTTTATAATATTATCAAGCTGCGACATCTTAGCTCTAAGCTCGTTGGGAACTTAGTCACTCGTTGACCGCTTGCACCTCTCACCTAAGCATTGTTTCAGCGAGTGCGCCCGTTGACCGCGACCCCACAAGCGTGAACAAACGAACGCATTGTTATTGTGCGAAAGGTTTTAGTGCGATTCTATCGGCACTTATAGAGCTAGATTATTACGTACACGATTAGTACCCAAGAGAGATTTTGATTTATTATATATATATATTATGATTAAAAAACTATTTTTTATTATTAAACTTTTTAAAGAAATTAGACGTAGTCTGAAAGTGACATCGGTGACTGACAAGTTGTGTCATGGACATCGGTTATCATGGTTTGGGCATGTGATGCGGAGGAATGAGGAAAATAAGAGTAGGGGAAGACCGAAGAAACGTTAGGTGGACTGTGTAAAAGATGATATGGCTAGAAAGGAAGTGACTGCCGAGATGGCGGCTCATGGAAGAAGTATGGAAGAAACAACATGTTGCGCTGATCACAAATAATTTGGGATAAGGTCAGGAGACTGATGTTATTTTATGATACTTACGGCCGCTTAAAATAATAACTCAAAAAGTTTTAAACTCCTCATCATCATTCAGCTGAAAGACGGTCACTGCTTGACAAAGTTCTGACCCAAGCATTCCCACGAACTCACTAAACTTAGGGTACCAATTAAAAGATAGCGTACTCACTTTGAGGTCCTTGAGATTGATATCCTTGCTGGTGAACCCCTGGGTAAACTGGAGGTCTGTACTGGGCCTGATTTTGAGGAGGATATTGTGAATTCGTATCGCTTGGATAAGGCGGAGGATACCCAGGCACTGGATAACCCTGGTAATATGGGTATTCCGCACCTAGGTATGATGGTCCTGGCTGGCTACTTTGTGGGGCACTTGCAGGTGGAGCACCAGGAGCTGGGGACCCAACATATTCATGACTAGGATACCTCGTATCAATATGCCCACTTGGGTCAGCTTGACCAGGACTTGGAAACGTGGTAGGACTTACTGGAGGCCTTTGATCTCCTGGAACTTGATACCCCGGAGTTGGGTATGCTCCGTATCCTGGACTCATTGGTGGATACATAGAAGGGTAGGGTGAGTAGCCAGGATACGCAGGAGTTGGGAATGCCGTACTTGGATACGGGCTGGGGTAATTAGGATTAAGGTATCCGGGAGCTGGGTAACCAGGCGTTGGGTATCCTGAATATCCTGTATTTGGGTCTCCTTCGCCAGGATAACCGGTACCTGGATAGCCTCCTCCTGGGTACCCAGGGTAGCTTAAGCCACGATAAGGTGAGTTCGGAGGTATCGGTGCGGGATTTGTTTGTTTTGCTTCATAGCGGGGCTTCCGTCTTGGCTTTTTTTTCTTCTTTTGGATAGGTTGTTGATTCTGATTACTATCATCTTTAAAAACGACTCGTTCAGTTACTGAATTCCTATCTGAATCCCTATTATTGCTATTCAATTCATTATCTTGACTTTCGAATTTGATCGGTTTGTCAGTAGTTTCTTCTTCGATTTGGGATTCATCTGAATAATCAGGCCCATCTTCACCAGCTTTAGCTTCGTCTTCAAATACTACTTGGCTTGCATCAGTTTGAGGATCGACCTCTTCTTCATTACCTTCTTGGCCATCAGAATTCTCAAATTTTATCTTATTTCCCGAGTGATTAGATTCACCTTCATATCCAGATCCACTGTTAGAAATACGATCATTTTGATCAGAACTTTCATTATCATTGAAATATACGTCTGCAAGGAGTGACCCTGAGTCAACTTTGTCAATGTTAATATATCCATGTTTTTTGGGGTCATCTTCAAATTTGAGCGGCCGTTCTAGAGGTTGATCCTCAAACCTGATGTGGCTCTGGTTTTCAGGGTGATGATCAGGTTGGTCGTCTGCTGTGATTTCCCCATAACTAGGAAGACGAGGCAAGCTTGGTAATTTTCTGAAAATGTTTGAAAATAAGATTTGAGTTAACAAGTTATACCAACATAACATTTACATTATTTTTATTTTGAAGATTTAGACAGAGATATCCCACGCTGCCGTTGCAGTAGGGGTGACCCTCGTTGTTTAGGTTATTGTTATCATATAATTATTTTGTTTTAACTCTTTCGTTTTAAAATTATAAAAATAAAGTGTCCAGTAGTTTACGCCTGAAATACCGCACTTCTTGGGAGGGTATATCTACATAATCAATACCTATGTTAAATTACTATTGTCATTTTCTAAAATCGGTTTGTTTCGTTTTAATAATCTGACAAAGTCATCAATGAAAATTAAATGACATATATGAATACTTACATCGTTGCTTTCGACAAAATGTTTTCATTCCGCTGCTCGTCTGCGGTCGTATCGTTTTTCAGTAAAACAGTGATGACTGCACACAGTATGCATATTTTCATGTTTCCTTACCTGGAAATCATAATTTGGTGATGTTAATGACAACATACTCGTAGCTATGAGTGGGCAGGTATGACTGTCCGTACTTCAAACATTGTATCCGCTTATGTGAGAACTAACATAATTTTAGGCCCTATTTTAAAGGCAAAATGAATCATGTTGTCTAAAAAATAAACTAAATTTATAATAATAATAACACGACAACTGCATTCCCGCATGGGCTTTGCAGAGATGTATAGAAAACCCTTGGTATGTCTGTTATATTATTAGAAGTCCCATGTGGCTGGAGGTGAGCCTTTTCCACGTTAATTATAGTGACAATCAAAACAGTAAAAAGTAAATGATAAGATGAGTATCACATAACTATACACCTGAGAGCAGTTGTGGCCCAGTGTTAATGGCCCCGACTTACGGGTCGTGGGTTCGAACCCAGACAGGCACTTTACTTTGTGTAATTTATTTTATCAGCCCTGCTTTCAAAACGGTGAAGGAACCAAAAATTCAAAGATATGTGACGTCCGTCTGGACTTTAAAAGAGACTTTGACCCCTGAGTTTGTTTCGCCATTTCTTCTCAAGGGTAGTCAGATAGGAAATGTCGACTCCATCTTGCTTATTTTTTTATATGACGTGTAAAAGTGATTCCAATATCCTATTTACAGAATAAATCATTTCTTTTCATTTCATTTCCACCAACTTGCATTGGACCCGCGTGGTGGATTATGGCTCACTCCCTCTCATAGAGGAGGCCTGTGTCCCAGTAGTGGAAACGTTATACATAATATGCAATCCCTGCAATCTCCCACATCATAAACTTTTCCCTTTACACCGGTGTTTTCCCTTCTCTGTGGCGTAAAGCCCTTGTTCGGCCCCTGCCTAAAATATCCAATCCCTCTCTTCCTAGTCACTTTCGCCCAATTTCCATCCTTCCTTTTCTATCTAAGGTGCTCGAGGCCAGCGTTCACAAACAATTCTCCCACTTTATTCACCGCAACTCTCTCATCAGTCCATTTCAATCCGGTTTCAGGCCCGGGCACAGTACCGTTACAGCTCTCCTTAAAGTGACCGACGATATAAGGCGGGGAATGGAAGACACTAAAGTTACAGTCTTAGTGTTAATTGACTTTTCCAATGCTTTTAATACCGTCAGTCACGAAGTCCTTTTATCCATCCTTTCCTATCTTATGGTCTCTCCGGATGTACTGAAGTGGTTTTCCTCTTATCTTCGGGGACGTCAGCAGTCTGTTTATGCTGGAGACTTTTCGTCAAATTGGTGTGATCTTGCAGCTGGCGTTCCTCAAGGCGGTATATTATCTCCTCTTTTATTCTCCATTTTTATTAACCTCATCACCACCGAACTTCAGACTGCGTATCATCTTTATGCTGACGATTTGCGGCTTTACTGCCGCGCAAGTGTTGGCAACATATCCGATGCGATTGAGGAGCTAAACCGGGATTTAGATGTCGTAAAAAACTGGTCTGATCGATTTGGGGTGGCGGTTAATCCCGCAAAGTGTCAGGCTATCATTGTGGGGAGCCCCTACAGCATGAGGAAACTGAACGGCTTAACTGTGCCACCTGTAATCTTCGACAACTCAGTCATCCCGTTTAGCTCTGATGTTAAGAATCTTGGTCTGCATGTCGATACTTGTCTAGACTGGCGAAAGCAGGTCACGACTGTAAGTCAAAAAGTCACCGGAACGTTGCGGTCGCTCTATCGGTTGAAAAACCTTCTCCCATCACACATAAAAGCAATGCTTGTACAGGCCCTTATATTTCCTATAATTGACTATGGTGATGTGTGTTACTATGACCTGAATGCAGATCTCCTCAATAAACTTGACCGCCTTCTCAATAACTGCATTCGATTCGTGTTCAATCTTCGTAAGTATGACCATGTATCTGCACACCGACTGCTTTTAAAATGGTTACCCATTCGTCAGCGCAGAGAGTTGAGGGCTCTGTCTACGTTGTTCTCTATTCTGGACAAACCCACTTCCCCTTCTTACCTGACTTCCCAAATACAATATTTATGCACTGCACATAGTAAAAATCTTCGTTCCACCAACAATCGTCTTCTACGATGTCCTTCTCACCGTTCTGGCTTCATTCATTCTTCTTTCTTTGTCCAGGCGGTTTTTTTTTGGAATGCGCTCCCTCTGAAAATCAGGACAGCAACCAGTCGGTTATCTTTTAAAGTGAAGGCACGTGAACATTTCCGTCAGAAGTTGGCTGAAACATCCCAGCGCTGAGTTGCTGGATTTGTTTTCTCCGCTACCGATCGTTATTTCTCCTGACCAAGGTTTATTTTGTTTATATGTATGTATCTATGTATCTATATAGTAGTATTTATTCTTGTATTTTATAGTCATTTCCGAGCTATCTATCCCGTATATTGCACCTGCCATGGTATATCTCTGCATCACCCTAAGGTTGACTGGTAGAAAATGCCTCAGGCATTAAGTCCGCCTTTGTACAGTATTATTTTTTTACTTGTGCATAAAGTTTTAATAAAATAAAATAAATAAAATATGTGGGCTGATTATGTATTTATAGTATACACCTGATAACACTGATTTACCTCCAAGAATTTCACAGACCACAGATCGACTAAAGCCCACAGTTCACTTGTTTTTAAAGTCTATCCAATCAAATAGTGGCGGTGCACTCAAACTGCGTGAAGGAATTGAATGTAAAAATAAAAAATTACTTTTCACTTTGATGCCCCCGATAAGAAATGATAATATTTCTTGCGGACGTAGTGTTCGGTGGCGCATGTTCGCTGACACGTGTCTCGCTCTAATTTGCAAAGAAGTGCGCTTTTTAACTGAATATACTTTAACTGGATACACTTTAACTGGATAGATTTTAACTGGATAGACTTTAACTGCATAGACTTTAACTGGATAGACTTTAACTGCATAGACTTTAACTGGATAGACTTTAACTGCATAGACTTTAACTGGATATACTTTAAATAATTAACATCACATCACGCCTGTATAACCTGGACGCTTAGGTACAAGTGTACCTATAGTACACCCACTACGCCAGTTATGTTTGAGCCGCATGTAGGTAGTAGTGGACGATTGCCATCAACCGGTCGCTAATCCAGACTTTGGCCTGCTATGAAGAAATACCAGATAGAAAAAAAAAAACACTATGCCCGACCTGGAATCGAACACAGGACCTCATGCTCCGCAGTAGCACTTGCGTCACTTTAGTCACTGTTGTCACTTTAGTCACTGCTGTCAAAATATTATAAAAACTGAATATTAACGAGATTAATTACTACATTCTCTGTGCGAAGTATGCCGGAAAAGTTATTATAGAAATTAGCATGATGCAGACTATTTGCTATCGAATGACGGTCAGATGTCGAATTTACAAGGACTAAGACAAAAACTCGTTTACAACCTGTTTAGAAATGTTACGTTATATTTATAATTAATTAGTGTTTAAATTCATAATCACTTTCGCTGAATAAGATTGTCCACTAATACCTAATACTTAAAAAGCTATCTTTTTGAATGTCTGAAATGAAATGAAATGTTTATTTCTGTAAGTAGATCTTTTAAGACACTTTTACACGTCAATATTTTAAAAGTAGATGGTGCCGGCATTTCCTAACTGACTGATCCCTGAGATGAAATTTCGAAAGAAACCCAGGGGTCATAAGTCTTTTTTAAAGTCCAAACATTGTATTATTAGGATTTTATGTGAGCCTAACAATGCAGGGCCATGTCTGGAAGGGTCTTTTGGAGAAAGAACCATTGCAGCTTTGAGTTGACTTGTCCTAACAGACGGCATGCATGCATCAGTCATCATGTAGCTCAACCCTATTTTAGGGAGCTCAACGACCCGCCATGCGACGCTACCAGATCTGCAGGACATTTACGTAGGCCGTATATAAAATACTCAAAACCGCCAGACAGCTATAAAGTCATGTATTCTATCTAGCCGGCATGGTACCTACTCACATTCACAGTCAGTTTTCTCTTTAAATATCATCAAAAATATTATAATTTATGTCACGTAAATCAATAATAATGACATTATTAATTCCAAAACACTTAATAGTACAAAATGGTTTGTTGCTTGGGAATAATATTTTACGTATCAGTTACATAAAGAATCCATGTTAGTGAATTGCAGTAAAAGACAAAAAACCGTAATTTTCACAACATCTATGTAAAAAGCGATAAACGAAGCAAAAGGACTATGTATGGATCGTAGTCGGTGGCGTTCTGTAGTTCCTGCCGACCCCCATGGGACGGAGTGAATATGTATGTGTGGGTATCTATGTAAAAAGCTGACTTTACAGTTAGGTAGGTAATACTAGCGCAGGTGAATTAGTTAGGGTTAATGTATATCAGCGCTTGGGTTAAAGGACCACTGTACCGTACTTTCAGAACTATGAACAAAATTTAAGCAATACAGAAATGCCTTGTATACCTACCCACCTACTTAAATAAATCTGGTTAGATATAAATAAAATTGAGTTCTCCTAAAACTGCATTTGATAATACATTTATTTATAGAAACATTAAGCCGCCATCCGCAGTAACCCGGTTATTTTGCATACAAAATATTTGCGTACGAGTCGCTGCATTGTAAATGTCACAAAAACGGTTGGTTAAAAAGGTTTAAAATAATGTAATTAATAAACCGCTTAACAAAATTGGCCATTTTATTTTCGCGCCGAATCCGATAGGGTTTAGTCTAGGCAAAAGTTCTGTACAACAAAATTTACACAAATTAAATATTTTTCATGAATATACGAGTGCATGTACTAGCAGCTTATATTACGTTCATGCTACCAACAAAACCTTGTTGTTGGTAGCACAAACATTATTGGGGTTGTGCCTAATTACCCCAAGATTTCACACACAGATTTTGAGTTGCCTATGACAAAAAAGGCAAGTGCTTCTATTCCACGGTCTCTTTTTCAGAGCAGATAATCAAAAACATTTTACAGCATCGAAATAAAATAAAACATTAGAAATAAATTAATTAAATTACTTACTTTCTAAAATCCTGACAACACCCACAAACTGTGCAACTTCGCAAAGCTCCTGCGATCAAATGCGAGTATAAATGAAAAATTTCACTTTACTCACAGACGAAAGTTGTCCACTATGCATTGCTAATAAGGGCAGCTGACGAGACCGGCTAATATGGTGAATCCTTGTTCAAAATGGTCATAGTTAAATAATAAGTTACGTTAAATTTTGTGGTGTAATAAAATCAAAATTTAGGTGAAAACAAAAGCGGTGCCATTTTTTCTTTTGTTGAACACTTTAACTGTTGTTTAACACGGATCAGATAGACTTTTAGTATTGATATAACTGTCTGTGTAGTTATATAAAAGAACAGGTAGGTTGTCGAGGCCCGGCGAGGTCTCGATATGTGATGTATGGCCATCCATCCACGAACCGACCGCTGCAAGTGTAGCTTAACCTTCGATCTACCCGATGATTGACTGAAATTGAGATTAATATAATCGCTCACAATTTTGTTTCGTTTGATAGGAAGTAGAAGACAGTGCATGTTGTTAGTGGCAGAAATATCAAAATCAAAAGTCATTTATTCAAACTAGGCTGAGAATCAGCACTTTTTGAACGTCAAAATTACATAAGACAGTCTCCCCAAAACGCCCGCCCTTCACCTCTTCCTAGTGCTTTAACTGGGAAGAAGAAGTGGCGCAACAAAGTCCTCTGCAGCATAGAAAAACAACAAGAAAAACTGGATTCTATGCAGTAGTAAGTAATTAACATAACGAAACACAAAACATTTAATTAAATTATTTGCCATAATATGTCAGCTAGCACACGCCAATATACCTACGAACAAAACATTGAAAAATATACTCAAACAGAAATAAATAATAAAAACGTAAATAGAACTTAATACCTAAATAAAAGCCTGCAGGCATAAAGGGCGTGCCCGTTTACATTTGCAGAAAGATGAAAAGTCAATATCATGAATAATAATAGGTTTTTTATGTATTTTATTAAAGAAATATTTTAAAATTCAATAAATATGTACAGAAAATGAGTAAAAGAAATAGATAGTAAATATGTATGGCGAAATGGCCATCAGCTTACCAACGTTAGGTGACGCCTACTTACTTTTAGGTGCTACCTACGTACTTACTGCTACTTCGCATCATCATTATCTTCATCGTTCTCCTCCCTCATCCCAATTTGTTATCGCTCGGCGCAACATGTCTTTTTCTCCATACTTCTCTAGTAGTCGTCATCTCGGTGTCACCCCCTTTCCAGCCATTTCATCTTTCACACAGACCATCCATCGTTTCTTTGCTCTTCCTCTACTCTCATAGCCATCCACATTCATACTCATTTATCTCCTCACGGCCTTTTTCTCATTCCTCCGCATCACATGCCAATACATACATGCATACGTGGGGGATGTGATATCCCCGAAACTGTTTACCAATGCATTGGAGGTCGTTTTCAAGACGCTGGACTCGACTGGACTGGGTATCAATGTGAACGGCGAGTACGTGTCACACCTTCACTTTGCCGATGACATCGTCATAATAGCAGATATGCTGGAACAGTTAGACCAGATGCTGCACAGCCTGAATGGAGCCTCTCGGTGGGTTGGCATAGGCATCAATTTGGACACGCCGGAAACAAACAAAAAAAAGGCATGAATTTGGAATTTGGCATGAGTCATGTACAATTCACACGTCTTGTCTAGTCCAATCCACATCGAAGGGTCGCTTCTCGAAATTGTGAAGGAGTATGTCTACATAGGGCAAGTGATCCAGCTCGGTAGACACAACATTGAGAAAAAAGCGGACAGAAGGATCCGATTGGGTTGGGCAGCATTTGGGAAACTTCGTCAAGTCTTCTCGTCGCCAATCCCGCAATGTTTGAAGACTAAGGTCTTCAACCAGAGTTTCTTTGAAGGATAAAATCAGAAATTAAATTGTCCGGAAAAGAACCGGAGGTCTCGACATAGCTTGCAGAGTAAGTAAGCTGAAGTGGCAGTGGGCTGGCCATGTTTGTCGAAAGACCGATGGCCAGTGGAGCAGACGAGTCCTGGAGTGGACATACTGGATGACGAAGGCGGAGGGCAGGGTGTTGTGGCGCAGCCTGGGATTGGCCTATGTACAGCAGTGGACTGCGATGGGCTTGACTTGATTGATTGACATGCCCATACCATGACAACCTTGGAGTCCATCCGGAGCTTCCATCCTTTTAAGGCAACTGGTCCTGATAGAGTGTTCCCCGCCTTACTACTTTGGGGTGGAGCCACTGCCGCAATAAGACTGGTGCCTTTAATGAGAGCGTGGCTGGCCTTTAGATACGTTCATAAAGGATGGAGGGAAGTAGAAGTAATATTTAACCCTAACCCAGGTAAGGGAGACAACACAGACACCAAATCCCATCGACCAATTAGCCTGACCTCTTTTTTACTAAAGACACTAGAAAGGCTGTGTGATAGGGAGCTTAAGGACGGCGTGGCGGCGCTCTGAAAACCATACTGCTACACGGTAAACAACACAGCAACATACAACATACAGCTCGGGTAAGTCGACCGAATCCGCTCTTCATCTAGTAGTCAGCCAGATAGAGGAAGCGAGTCATCAGAAAGGCACCTGCCTGGGTACTTTCATACACATCGAAGGACCTTTCGACAAAAGAAACTACTGCAACATCAGCTGATTACAAACTACAACGCATGCAAAGACTAGCCTGCATGGTGACTATGGGCTGCATAAGGACTACTCCGACTGCAGTAGTCGAAGCCATGCTGGGACTACCACCGCTCCACCTGTTCATACAGCAAGAAGCGACGATGGCGGCGGTTTGTCTAAATGCACTAGATCTCTGGGGTAAGAGGTGGGGTGGTGTACGACATACCGCGCTGCTTGAGAGACTCAACAAGGAGTTCCCCATTACGAAAGCCATAAATGACCGGTTACCCAAACAATGTATCTTCGATAATAAATACCAAATCCAACTTCACGAGGATCGTCTATGCGAGGGCTTCTGCCCTGCAGAGCTGCGCATCTTCACGGATAGATCCAAAACAGGTAGAGGCACAGGTGGCAGAATCTTCTCAGAGGACTTCAACATACACATCTCCACATGGCCAGGGAAGTTAAGGAACACTCGATGCGCATACTCTCAGACAGCATGGCGGTTCTGCAAGCTGAACAGTCACACAATTGATTCTGGGCTCATATACGAGTGTCACCAGCGCTTCAACCAGGTGGGCAACCTCAATAACATAACCATTCAATGGATCACAGGACACAGCGGTTCGCTAGGTAACGATAACGACGAACGACGAACTTGCCACAAGGGGGTCGAGCGTTATCAGCGCCACTAGTGGGTCCTGAACAAATCGTGCCACTCACCTTCGGGTACTTACGCACTCTGGTAAGGAAACGCACCAGGGACCAACATCACAAACTATGGGTGGACCTAGGTGAGTGCAGGCAGGTTAGGGAAGCACTCCCTACAATCGATGGCCGCTTCACGAAACAGGTTCTCCGACTAACTAAGCAACAGCTGCGTACAGTTACAGCAGCCTTAACTGGCCACAGGTCAATTAATAAACACCTTTTATCTTAGGAGTTACAGACAGTCAGCTGTGCAGGGCCTGCATGGAGGATGACGAGACAGCAGCTCATGAGCTACTAAACTGCCAGGTGGTCGCCACCTACAGGATAAAGTACTTCGGTAACCCAGGTACCCTACGTGAGATTGTCAGCAACACCAAGGCGTTGCTGGCTTTCCTCGTGGAGCTGTGGTGGATCGAATTATCAACTTTCCCATTCGTACGCAAAATTCGCGCATTGACGTGGAGTTGCGGACACCAGCCCATATTACCTATTACCTAAGTCTGTACTATTAGTCAGACGTTCACGAATAAAAGTAAACTTGTAAATATTGAAACGTGTCTACTACGGCACGACGTACGGCACGGCTCGGTTGGCGCAGTGGTTAAGCGATTGACCGCTGCTCTGCGTGTCGCGGGTTCGATTCCCGCACGGAACCAATATTTGTATGACCTGCAAGTAGTTGTTCCGGGTCTGGCTGTTTGTGTATGTGCTATTGATTAATTAAAATAAAGTATAAATGATGTGTTTCGGTAAGTTTTCACAGCAAAATTACCCGAACATGTCGTGTTTGGCATAGAGTTAATTGATAAGGAAAAAGGCGTGGAATCTTAGGTAGTGTAGGTGTGTAGGTAGTGTTAGTAGTAATACACACGACAAACAGTAGGCCCATTCTCGTACTTAAAAAACGATCAGATTCAAGTCGCAATCTCATCTCAGCGACAATCAATGTCAAAAACCTGCCACAAATGTATGTTATTTGATTGTAATTTTGACAGATTGAGACTGAGATTAGAATGCGAACGGTCTTAAAAATACGGGAATTGCCCCTCTGTTTGCGTCCAATGATCAAAAAGATGAGTGTGAAACGACCAACAAGTGAGATCGACAGGAGACCGTGCCAATTAGGCAACGCCTTTGTCCAGCGCTACCACTGGGAGAGCTCATGGTGAGCAGTGGACTAAAAGACCAGGATCTAGTTTTATGTCCGTTATGCTAGGACACACGCAGCGACTTTAAAATCTCATGTCCACACACCGATTTTCACATCGCTACCGACAAAGCGGTTGTCAAAATCTGTGTTGGGCGTGATATTTTAAAGTCGCGACTAAAGTACCTTGCATAAAAAAAATATAAAATAAACCAAAATACCGCCTTGATGTGCCCCACATACGCCTAATCCGTGTTCCTCTTGAACAAATAGAACAAATTAAATACCTAGGTCACTTGGGTCACTGACCTTAAAGACAATGATACTGATATTGTCGGGGAACGGAGGGCTCTGTCCGTACGTGCGAATATGATAGTCCGCAGGTTTGCCTATTGTAGGTACTGCAGACGTAAAGGTGACGCTCTTTATAGCATTCTGTACCATTTTCTCCACATGCAGCTTGTAGGAGTAGTATTCACTAACGTCGTATGGAGCCCTTCGTGTCCAATTTAATATCCCGTTCCGAAAACGAGTGCGTCAGGGACGCGGAGTATATTGTTCTTACATTACAATGTACGCAAGGGTGCAGTTTCAATGGTGGCACGAGTCATGGCCACGGTTCTGAACATGATGCTGACAGAGTGGACTGTCCATAATATATAATTCACTGCTGTCAGTTACATACTATCACCATATCGTGTTGTTTGTTGTTTACTAATACTTAGTTTTAAAGACAATGTTACGAACCCTTTATGAGTGTTCGCTCGAAATAAAGATTTCAATATTATGATTACGTAGTCTCCAAATAATATTTCAACTGACCACTGCTACTGGACCAGGATCTACCCACCAAACATTTCACAACCCAAACACGACTTCGAATAATTGGAACAAAGCTTCACATTGACCTTGAGCTTAGTATCGACAGTTTCATCACAAACTGGCCGGGCCGGTATCGATAATAATCGGCTAACGAGAATCGTTGGGCAACTCTATTGACGAATTGACAGGCGCGTGGACGCACCACTCTAGTAGTGACAGATAAGTATGTTTGGAGTGGTCTGGAGCATGTTGTTAATTTTATAGGTATGATAGGTATAGTATGAGCACGTTTACATTTTTTTTCATGACTTTTCAATGATTTGACATTAAGTTTGTACAATTTGTAACTTCAACTCTTCAATTCGTTGCTTTTGTAGACATTGGATTCATTCAGAATTGTTACAGTTGTAATAAAAATGCGTCATTTGGTTAGAATAGGTTTTTTACCTTTTATTATTTTCTTTCGTATATATTACGTAGATTATTTTTCTTTATTGTGATTGTGAGAACGTTACCTTGTAAACTAATTTTTTTGACCATTTTCTATTATGTTAAGAGTATTTGTTGACAGGCCGAGCACTGTCCTCCCATACCTATTATCAGTGTAATCTGAAAACATAAACCCCAATTTTATTATTGTTAACGGAGTAACCGTGGAGTTTCTTGCCGGCTCTTCTCCATAGCAACGACCTATTTGAACCGTGCACCTACACCTAGCTTCTGAACGTCAGAAGCTAGTGTCTAGACAAAATCAAACTGGTTGCTAATTTAATTGTATATTTTATATTTTTTATGACATTCATTTACACAGTGTAATTACACATCCACACACACACACTCACACTCACATACTTACTTATTACTTGTTATTTTTTTTTAGAAAAATCGTATACTTTTATAATGTTTGTAATTAGTGAGCACCATGTATCATCACATAATTATCTTACTTGTCATTGCTTCATTTTGAATTATTTTTACCTATTGTGGTATAGTAATTTTATTCTAGGTGATACAACTAGAATATATAGAGGTCTTCACATATAATTATACATAATAATGAATGTATACAAAAAAGAGTAACTGTGGAGTTTCTTGCCCATTCTTCTAGATACGCAACTACCCTTTGGAAGGGGCGACTAGAATCAGTTCTATTTTAATGTGAATGTTGACGTTCAGAAGTGTCTTTTATGTGCCTATTTGAAATAAATTCTTACACTTTGACAAACTACCTTCACGCTGCTTGTCAATCTACAGGGCCACCGGTTCGATTCCCTGAATAAGTATAATGCATCATAATTCTGAGAATTTAGTCTGGAAGTGATTTGTTTACGTAAACATGTATGGCAAGTGCACAGTAAAGTGTATTCTCATCAAGACACTAACAAGACACTGTCAGGATTTGGCGAATGTTTACTCACAAAAAAATGTTTTAATTATTTTGAAATCCCCAGGACGGTTGGATGAAGGGGGAAAGACCAAGCACCGCTCGTAAAGTCTGAAAAGATTTATGCTTGTTTAAAGTGGGTTTTTTCAAATAATTAAATAAACACTAATTGTGTGAGTAATTAATTTAGGCAATGTCAGGTCAAACACACTGTATATTATACAGGTTGGTGGTGCATCGTGTGCCAAATTGAAATGGTCGACTGGGGGGGTCATCTGCTATCCTTTCAGACCCCTAAACACTTCTCATGCCCTGTGGATTTTTTTCATCGACTTTTTATTGTTTTATTTAAAAAATACCCAAATTTTACATTCAAATACAAATATAAAAAAGTACAAGTCGTAGACTCTGAATTTTAATTTTATTTAGATGTGTATTGTATTACAATACTTTTAAATTCAAAATTAGTGACATTAGCCATCTAGTTCTTTTTTTAATTTACTCGCAAAGTTTCGGACTTCAATTAAAGCTGTCCATGTTACAGCTATTACATGCAGCATTTACATGGCTATAACGGCCGGCACGTTCCCCAGACCTAACTCCGCTAGACTTTTATGTCTGGGGACGCGGACGTGCCAAAGAGCTATACGCCACGGAGGTTTCGATTAGGGCGGTACTACTTCAACACATTGAAACGGTGTTCAATAAAGTTAAGAAGGAAATGCAACTTCGTACAACAACTGTGGAAATACGAAATATATGTCGGGCCTGCATTCGCAATAGAGGCCAACAATTTTAGCAGAATATGTAAAAAAATATTAAATAAATGTTATAAATACGATTTTTTTATTTCTAGTGGCACCCCCCCCCCCCCCCCCCCATAATTTGGAATTTTGTGACTCGATTCACAAAATTGTAAAAAGATTTTTATGGCATGTGGCACAAACTCAAACTCAAAGCATTTCTTTCAATTAAACCATTTATAGGCACTTTTGAATCACTAGCAAGAGGATAGACTAGAGAATTTTTGAGGGAGTTGGAATTATTTTTAGAATGTTAAATGCTTGTTCATGAGAGGGTAGTGTTGTCAGTAGCTTTAGAACAGTATTGTAGCAATGAATTTACAAGCAATATTATACGCACAAGATCTCAAAGGAACAATAATAATATGAGATGATTTGTTGTGCCCATTTCTAATAATAATTACTATGGTCGAAGGTGTAGAAGTTTTTTGGTCCCAACTCACATCACAAAAACTGCCTTTAAAAATAAAATTCATAATTACCTCCTTCATGTAAGTATATAAACAAAAAAAAAATAAAAAAATTGTATGTCTGTTTCTTTTTTGTTTAAATTCATGAACATAAGGAATAGTAGTTTATGTGAAAAAGTGTCACTATTTATATAAAAATTATGAAATGTACAAACAAAAAGGGAGTTACGTCTGCCAACAAACTGCTTTGCAGTTTGGCAGAATTATAAATACGCTTACTGACATGGCCGACTAGCAGCAAAAAACTCATAGCAATCGTATGCACAAAATTGTTTACATAGCCAATAGTCACACAGGCATAGAAGTATTTGAAGACAGTGAATTCTGCCTTATAAATGGAATAATACTTATCAACGCATATTACAGGGATCTAATACCAGAAACCTACGTGCAAAAGAACCAAAACCGATAAACAAGCTATTGAACGACGCGGGCGGCACCGTGGCGGTTAATCGGCGCCGACGCGCGCCGGCGCCGATTGACAGCCAGGGTACCGCAAAGCCCGCTAAGCACGAAGTTACGGACGTCTCCTACTCTGTATCACATACGGACATAAGATTAGTCCGGGGCCCGGACTAAAAATTTATGACAAAACGTTTAGACATGATTGTGTCCTTACTTCCGATATGTTTTTGCCCGTCAGGAAAAGTAAATTAATCGGGAGTAGGGTTCACTTTTAAGTATCGAACTGCTTTCGGACGGGCCTGTATCCTCGTTGACGGACATAGAGTGTAGGCCCCCGGGCTGAGATTTTAGAGATGTCATGCAACGTTCGAATAGCAAGAGCCCTTAGCACTTCTGTTTCACGAGCAAGAATGGTTCCTGCTTCTTGGCAGCGTCTTCACTTGCCTGTTCCAAGGTAAGATGCTCCGGACTATAATATTGGCAGCGGTGCTTCTGAAATGCCAAGTTGTTCAGTTGCAAGTCCCATATACAGGGTGTTTGGTAGGGAGCTGTACATACGCCTAGGGTAGAAACTAGGGATAGTCTGCTACCTACCCCCGCCCATTATATTGACCTTGGCCTCAAGGTTTTTTTTTAATTTATTTTTATTTTTTATTTGACTTTTTTGGGATTTTTTGACTAAAACTACCTGTAGCTCAAAATCTATCCATGGGACCGGTCGGCTAATGGTCTTGTTTTAATCGTTAGAGTCTTAGGGTCCTGCAAAAAATTATTTTACACCAGAAAATTGTGGAGAAGAAAAGTTATGGGGCCTGAAGTACCGTAGTAAGGTAAAGAAATAATTTTAAGGTAAGGTAGTAAGGTAAAAAAAACCTTGAGGCCAAGGTCAATATAATGGGCGGGGGTAGGTAGCAGACTATCCCTAGTTTCTACCCTAGGCGTATGTACAGCTCCCTACCAAACACCCTGTATATGTAAATTTTGATGTACCTACTTTTTCATTGAATGTACAATAAAGACTTTTTTATTTATATTTTATTTAAGTGCAGCAGCGCCTTCTTGTCTGCCAATAACAAAAAACTGCTTTCACCATTCGAAGTCTGTAAAATAGATGACTTATTTTTCTCCATTTCTATTACGTATCCGACTCTGAATGAAAAACATAACTTCTATATTGAACTCCGAGCAGAACTTCCGGGTCAGAAAGATGACGAATTATTCCATACTTGGCCCTTGTCCATAACTGTGTTTACAAAAACAAATGACGTAGAAAGATGCACATATAAGCCGGTAGCGCTCCGCCCACTGAAACTAAATGACACGCTTTCTTTTGTCAAAATACACGCAAACGTTAATTTGTTGGGCTGATGTTTATGATAACGCCTAAAGTATGAAAAAGCAAACAAATGCATCAGAAAACGTACCTGTGAATTCCAAAAGAGACCTTGACCGCTGAGTTAGTTTCGCCAATTGTTTTCAGGGGTAGCCAGACACGAAATGTCAACTCCATCTAGCTTCATCTAGCGCACTTAATACTATGTAGGTATAAGATCTTTAAAATGTAATAACCTATGTTTGACAAATAAATGATTTCTAATTTCTTATTTTTTATGTGAAAACTTCTTTAGCCGCGTTGAGCGATTTTTGGTAGGGGCAAAACTTACTATACCAATATTATTAAGCTAATGTGACGTGTTGCGCAAGACTGGCGATGTCCTGTGTACACACGGCTACACATCAAGCTATACATTTCCAGTATAAGCTGATCTCACATTGTATAGGATTTCCGTACGATGCGAGACCAGCGTAAACTGGTTTTGTATAGCTTGATGTGTAGCCGTGTGTACGCTATGGGGTTTTCACTTCTGTTGGCAGTCATGGGGACTGCCGACAGAACACTACACAGCCTACTTATTTATATTATGACGTGTGAAAGTAAAAACGACTTGAACAAATCCGGCAGCACTTCAGGCGGGGGTGGCAGAGGAAGTACTTGGCCGAGCTGCAGCAGAAATCCAACTGGCGCACTAAAGATACTCTACGTGGTTTAGAAAGCCTGGGAATTAGAGATATCACTCTAAACCTCTTCCGTAGCTATCTCACAAACCGTAACCAACGAGTTAAGGTAGACAACTACATCAGTGACGATGTGAATCTAACCTTTGGCGTACCACAGGGCAGCGTGCTGGGTCCCACCCTTTTGCTTTTATTTGTAAACAGATTGTGTCAGCTGTCAATCCCAAACTGCAAGATACTCGTATATGCAGACGACACTGCGCTTATCATAAGTGGAGAAACATGGGAATCTGCTCACCACTCAGCTGAAAATGCTTTTGGAATAGGGATGGATTGGCTATCAATGAATTTACTTACGCTAAATGGGGGGTATTTTAGGGTCTCTTCAGATTTCAAGAATGTCAAAACAATGAAAATTCTATATTGTGCGTTTGTCCGTGGCCACCTTGAATATGCTTCTCAAGTTTGGAATCCAAATTATAATGTATAAATTAATCGGCTTGAAGGTATTCAAAGGCGATCTTTGAAGTACACTCAATATCGCTCAAATACCATCTCCCTAATTATATAAGTCGGTGTAAAAAAAATCATATTCTGCCGCTACACGAGCGAAGGAAAATTGCAGATCTTGCTTTCTTATTCAGCGTCATGAACTGATCTACTGACGTTCCTGAGTTGGTGGGTAGGATCATGCTTCGTGCACCGGGCGCATTTCTTCGGAGACCACGTCTTCTCCATGTGCCTCAAGTCAGAGCTATCTACAGACAGAACTAGTACGTGATAAGAGCTTGTCGTACTTTTAACATGGTGTGTCAGGATGTCGAGGTTGATTTAGATTTATTTACTAGTAGCGTTAGGGAAGTAAAGAAAAGTTTGCACAATTGTTTTTTCGATGTCTATCCATTTTTTTTATTTTTTTTTTTCTCTCAATTTTATTGTATTTTTTGAGCATGAGATAATTCATGTGCGTATCTCTTACGTCGCTGTTTAAGCGTAGTTGTTAATGTTACTCACATTAATCGTTAGTGGAAGCTTGTAATTGGCCATCGTTTACACATTGTACTTGATGTTAAAATGTATTAGCTGTAAGTTTTCCTAAAATTAATAAAATAAAATAAATAAATGTCTCTAAGAACCACTATGTCCCTTTCTCAGCAAACTCTGCTACACAGCCTGGGATGCTAGACGTTAAAGCCCATACTATTGTCACCCTACGCTGACCCCTTGCAGTTGCCCTAATATACATATAACCTCGTGTGTTAAAATACTTGGGGGTGCACATTGATAGCGCATTGAGTTGGCAAAAGCATATCAGTGTGACAGTTACGCGTGTTCGTAAGCTAATGTTTCCTATGAAAAAACTAAGACGAGTAGATGCCGACCGACTGTTAAAAACTATTTATTTTGCCTTAGCTCAGTCAATTCTCACCTATTGCATATCTGTCTGGGGTGGTACACTTAAAACGTATTTGCTTCGCCTTGAGAGGGCACAAAGAGCTGTCTTGAAGTCATGCTTCACAAACCATATCGGTACCCGACTATCCCGCTTTATCATATCTGTACTCACTGTCCGACAGCTCTGTGCACTTAACATCACCTTACGTGTACACTCATCATTGACCTATGACCCAAGATTACTAGAGCAAAATAAACGACATAAATATCCAGTATGCCCACATGTCACCACCAAAACGGCTCTGGCGAGGCGAAGCTACCCGTGTCTTAGCAGCCACCTTTATAACACTATAAATGAAACCTGCAACGTATATTCTTTACCTAAATTTAAATGTAAAACTGTAGTTAGCAGTTTTCTCCAAAAGTACAATGAGACTGAACAACTCTTTGCAAAAACATCTTACAAAGGCACCTAAAAATTACATTTAAATTGCTCCTTTACTGTCTATCTCAGACGAAACGCACAACTTAACTCACACACACCCTCATACTCACACCGACACACACACACACACGCACACCACACACACCCATTCCTTGCTTACATTCATTTTAATAAGTGTAAAGTACCTATGTTAAACTAAGTTTTATGCTTACCAAAGCTCGTGCTAAGTGCAGCAAATTGTCAATGAACTTATAAGAGGAAGGCGCCTGTGTCTGTAGCACAGTTTATACTAGCACAGACACAGACGTTCACTCTGTCTCAAATAATGCACGATGTAGGTACTTCTTATAATGGCGTTTTTGGTTGATTGAGATGGACAAATTGTATTTGGCTTTTTGATAATAAAGATTTATTTATTTATTATTATTGAATTTTGGTGACCTAGTGCTGGTTCAGGAAGACAATTCTTACCACATCCGCATCAGCAAACTAAACTTTTTTTTTAAATATCGCATTACTTTGAAAGCCTTTCTGCCTCAGGCCTCGCATAGGTAATTTTTTTTCTTGTTTGTTATGTTAATTTTGTCAGTTTTAAATGCTCCTTTTTTACTTCCTGTGCGTGGCCCAACTCAAAATTAAATCTTTACTTCTTTCCTTCAAACTCTGACCTCGTCCTGATGGTGTATGTCGCATAGCAGCCGTGCAAACCATACAAGGATGTTACCGGAGGCCCTTCAAGCGACTTTGCCCTCTGCCAGCGACGAAGCATCTAATTGGCGGTTAACAGTCAGAGACTTTTAACGGGTGAAGGTTTTGGCGCCTGCAACCTTTGTGTTCACATCAGGCATTTCATGCAACAGATTGCAAAGCGCAATTCTCAGGCACTTATAACAAACGGTGCTTCATACCACAAAATTAATTTTATATTGAATTACATACTTTCTTTAAAAGGACGAACATCGGTACGCTTATGTTTCTGTCCTAAAATTTTATATTATAATTAAAATAGAACGAAGTGTTATCACAGCAGTTATAAAGATTGAAAGCATTGTTCCGCATCAACATTCCCTTAATTTTATTAGGAATCAAGTTCCTGTATCTCAAGATTATATAAACACGAAGAATCAAATTCGTATTAATTAATAATGTTTATTCTGTGTATTCTGTAGATATATAGACATATATACATATAATAAAATAGTAACAAAGGCAAAACTGTACATTAAAGATTTTTGAAAAAAAAAAGTAATTGCTACGAGGTGACAGGTGGGAATGAGTCTGATGTCAAAAATAAAGTCCAGTATAAACATTTCTGTATTTCAATTCTTGCACACATACAAACCTATTTGACTAAATATTTAATTAGGTAGGTACTCAAGCGGTATACCTATCAGTATAGACTTCTTGAAGACAACCGTTTGATTTCGAATCTCGAAGAGTAATAACCCTATATATAAAAAGCACTCTGTGGAACTAACTTAGAAACTAAGCGATGCTCCAAAATCATCCATTCCGTTTCGTTATAAAACCAGTACTTTACCGGTAACTGTCAAATGAGATGTATTTTTAAACTTCATGACTACACTGATACAAAAATCACTTGAGGCCAATCACATACTTTCAATGTTATATTTAGTATTTAAAATCACCACAAATCTTATTAATACTCGTAAATCATGACAGACGTATGTTCCAGATTGGCGTAAAAACCGCTGAACGGATTTAGATGGCACACAGATAGTTTACCTGTATTTAACCTGGATTAACACATAAGGCACTTTTAATTGCGGTAGTACACATAGTAACTGCATAATTTCATTTCATAGTCTAATCATTGTAGAAATTATTAACGTATTATTTGGTTGCTCCCAAAATGGCTTGAACATCGAGACAGTTTGGATCCCCTGGTCACGCGGGTATAGTTGGCAATGAGTGCTCTGATTCGTTAGCAAAGTGTGCTACATGAAATCCAACCGAACGAAAGCATTGCTTAGCTCATAACTACGATTTGCGAAATGGAGCCAAACCCAAGTTATTCAACTCGTGGGCAATATTTTCAAAAAGTGGTGAGATATAAATTTGAACCCTTCTAAATACAGACGAATATGTTACTAATCCATCTTTAGAAGTGTTTGTGTAAGAATGTAACCTTATCAGGATTTGTTTGCACTTTACAGCATATATTTTTGGAACACTCAGTAGTTTTGGAATAGGCAAAGAGCTTTCTAACAAATTTTTGAGAAGCGTCAATAACATAAATACCCGGACAAATCCCATAAAAGAGAATCTGTGAGATCTGGTACCACCAATCCGTGCGTCGGATAAATGGGCACAGAGATATTCAATATTCAATTCGTCCAATCACGAGTATACAGAACAATTAACATCTTTATTTTTATCAAAAGCGTCATCGTCTTCTGCGTAGCCTTTTTCCAATTATGTTGGGTCGGCTTTCAGTCTAACCGGATGCAGCTGAATACCAGTATTTTACATGGAGCGACTGCCTATCTGGCCTCCACGACCTAATCACTGGCTAGCACAATATCTACTCATCAGTAAGACTGGTTGCCAGAGTTTTGGGCTTCCGACTACCCGTAACGACGGCGACGGTCAAAGATCTACAAATGACAGCCGGGACCAACGGCTGAACATGTTCTCCGAGGAACGGAGAGGTCTCGGTATGTAATCAAAAGCGACCATGAAGTTTAGAAAATGAAGACTACTTTTTTGTGTTTCTGTTCTGTTCTTGCTTGATACCATTCGATAGCGCCTAATTAGGTGCGCTATTAGGCACACCTATTTTTATCAAAAGCGATTAAGTTATTTAGTATTCCTTAGAATCATCATTACAAAAATAACCTATTGTTACGAGCTGGGGTTCGGGATAAATAAATTTATACCAATTTACACGAAAAACACACTATAATTAAAAATCACAAATTACAGTAATCAGAAACATTAAACACAATCACTTGTAGTTCACTATTAGTCCACTTTTACTGTTATTAGCTGTTCTTCACTGTTTCGCATTCTAAGCTGAACTGTCCTACAACGCTGTCAACCCCTTATTTATATGACGAGTGTAAGTTACTAGAATGTTCTAGCATAATACCAGAACATTCTAGTACTTACGGGAACGGTCCAGTGTAGTTCGGCTATTCGATAACAGATGGCGTTAGCGTCTAACGTGTAGTTCTTCTATTCGCTAACAGATGGCGTTAGGATCTACGTGACACTATAATAATAATAGAAAGAGGTAAAGTTTGTGAGGTTGAAGGGGGTAATCTTTGGATCTACTGAACCGGTTTTGAAAATTCTTTCAGCATTTGATAGCCCAATTCTTGAGGAAGGTTATAGGGTTTTTAAATCACGCTATGACCATAAGGAGCTGAGCAGAATGAAAAATGTCATAAAGAACGCTAAGCGAAAACGAAGTAAGAACGCGGGTGGCGATGCGATGCGACGGGGTGGGACGGGGGAAGAAATTTCACGCAGACGAAGACGCGGGAAGAAGCTAGTAACTTATATAAATATTACGGCTGTGTTCTTCTAATGGTCAGGCACAGGTGCACCAATAGTACACCCACACTTCGCTAGTTATGTGTAAGTCCCATGTAATAGGGGGCGAGCCTGTTGCCATCAACCAGGCACTAATACAGACTCCGGGCCGCTACTGAGAAATTCCTGACAGAAAACCTTAATAGCATTGTGCCCGACCCGGAAATGGAACCCAGGACCTCATGCTCAGCAGTAGCGCTCGCCACCACAAAACTACCGAGGCAGTCACAATCATCATTATAATAACAATACTGAAAAGTTAAAAAAAGCAAAAATCCCTAACCCAAAAACCAAAAAACAATGCAAAGACAATAAAAATTAAAGCATAAAGCATTAACCCTAATAGAGAACCGTGCCCTGCGGTAGAAATGAAGAAAAATATAAATAAATCCGCGATTACTTTTATATTAGCGATTTTTTTTTTGTAGTGACGTTTTATTTCATACAAGTTTTTTATAGGGGTACTCCAGTACCCCTGCGGGTACTGTTACATAAGTTTATTATAGGTATGGTACTAGGGTTAATATCAGACTGATTGCTAACCGCAATAACTTGTTATCTCGGACAATGGAGATATAAATGTATACCTAACAACAATTCTGCTAATCCAATGGTCGTGATTGTGTTTTTTTCAAAGACCGTTGCGTTTGGTTGGCTTGTTATTTGGCAAAACTCTAATAAAAAACAAGCTTTGGAAATGAATACATGCAAGTAGGTACCATACATAGACGGCACGGTTGGCGCAGTGGTTAAGCGATTGACTGCTGCGCTGCGTGTCGCGGGTTCGGTTCCTGCACGGAACAAATATTTGTATGACCTATGAGTAGTTGTTCCGGGTCTGGCTGTTTGTGTATGTGAATTTTAAATGTTTGTAAACGCACCCACAATACAGGAGAAATTCCTAGTGTGGGGCAACGTTTAAAAAAAAGGAAAAATAAACGTACTTTGTAATACTAGGCGTACCTATCTACCGCAGAGCAGTATATGAGGCCCATTTATCCTATTGCATATTAATGAGCTTCCAAACATAACTAGCCACCTTTGCGTAATGTACACTGATGATGCAACTATATTTATTTCAAATGAATATTCCAATGATATTAATTACAAAAGTGATAAAACAATACATTGCGTCGTGTGAAGTTTCTTGTCCCCCCCCACACCCCACACCCCACCCACCTCGTCGCATCGCATCTCCCGCCCGCTTATTACTTCGTTTTCGCATAGCGTTCTTTCTGACTTTTTTCTTTCTGCCAAAGAGTATAGTAATATTGCTTTCTGCTCAGCTCCTAAAGGTCATAGCGTGACGTTAAAGCCTCAAGAATCGGGCTATCAATTAATGCTGAATGAATTTTCAAAATCGGTTCAGTAGATTCAAAGGTAGGTACAACCACACAAACTCACCAACCTTAGGTACCTCTATATACATAATATTAGTATAGATGAGCAATATTTTAATTTCATATCTGATTTTAACATAAACACTCACAAACTGTACCTAGGTATATGACGTCATTTGAGTCGCGTTATTCGGGGAAATAACACAAAAATGGGATTACTTTACGAAATATATCATCTCAGATGATGAGATATCATCATCCTAAGGCTTTTCCCAGCTATGTCGGGGTCGGCTCCCAGTTTATCTGGATGCAGCTGATTACCAGTAATTTATATTGAGCGACTGCCTGTCTGACCTCGACAACCTAGTTACTGGATAAAACACGATACCCCTTGGTAAGACTACCGACTGTCAAAGATCTACGAATTACAGCCGGCACCAACTATGCTAGACCGTGCCGGGCGTGATCCGTGCCATGTATGAAGATACGGGCCCGTCCGAAAGTAATTCTATACTTAGAAATTAACCCTACTCCCGATTAATGTACTTTTTCGGACGGGCGAAAACACATCGGGAGTACAACCGGTCTGAGTCGGGAGGACAACTTGCCACATCGCGATCGTGTTGGCATTAATTTTTATTTCGGGCCCCGGACTAATGTTACGTCCGTAAGTGATAAGGTGTAGGAAACGCCGTGACTTCGGCCGAAATTACGGACTTCGTGCTAAGGGAGTAGGCCTCGAGGCGCGGGCGAAACTCGGATCCAAAACTTCGCGAACATTTTTAACCGACTTAAAAAAAAGGAGGAGGTACACAGTACGTTGGAATCTTTTTTTTTTAATGTATGTTCCCCGATTACTCGAAGACAGCTGGACTGATTTGAAAATTAATTAATTGTTTTGCTTGATAGGGTATACTCCCCAGGTGGTCTCATTTTCATCAGGTCAAGATCAGATGATGGGATCCTGGAGTAATAGAGGGAACTCTTTAAATAATATAGGCATATCTATAGCGATTTGGGTATTTTATGGTTGTTCATAGCAAGTAGTGGTATGCGAATTGGTGTGTGGGTAACGTATCTAAAAAGTAAAGAAATATTTTACAAAAAAAACAACTAACTTCCAAAAAAAACACTAGAACGTGAAAAATTGTTTTAATTTAGGAAGTCGGCATTTTTGGATCTGTAATTTTTTTTGTTCAGATTCAGATAACTTTATTTGCTCAAACATGTGTGTAAATACAATTACAAAAAATGCATGCAACGTGTAATAAGTACATGGCGTTGTGCTAACATGTTTATCTTACTGCCATGGTGTGCAAATATTAAACAAAATTAGAATTAAAAAATGTATAACAACATTCATTAGCATTGACAATGCTGACATAAATAACATAAAAATAAATGGAATGTTTCATAATTAATTCATAATACTTAGGTATACAAAATTTTAAAATGTTCAATACAAACATCATTATCAAATTCATTATTACATTACTTAAATTTCAGATTAAATTCATTTATAAAGAGCATGTCAATTTAAAATTCAAAAACTTCATTATGCTTTACTAGCTGAAAAAGATTTTACTGTCCTTTTAAATGCTACTACGCTTAGCTCTTTCCAGCTATTGGGAAGCTTATTGTAAATAATGGGAGCCATACAAAAAACACTCTTGCGCATAACTCTCTTCTTTCACACTCTTGTTTGTCACCGACTTCCGAATTTTTCGGAAGTCGGTTGTTATTTTTGTAAAAAAGTTTTTATATTAAGCAGTTCATGCTAAACCGTGCAGCGTCCGTGTCCCGTCCGAGTCTTGGTCCCTACAAATTCAGCAGACAAGGACCTGTGACGGTCTAGCATAAATGAGGCACGGACTAGATCTATAGGTAGGTACTATTGCGTATTTACATAGGTACCTACATCAGTAATGATAATGAATACAAACGCGATCTGTACCGGTTTAAGGAAAGCTATTTTCATCACGTACTGTGTAGGAAGAACACGTCATAGTACGCGCCGTACGCGGCCTCACTAGCGGGCGGCTACGTTCAATGTTACGGTACGTCGCGGGTCAAGTGAGTAATCGGGCATTGTATTTATTTATTTATTTAAATAAATAATTTAGTTATTTTAGAAATAACTGCCCCGTTGGTCAGCGCTACAGCTGAACGTGAGGGTCCTGGCTGTGAGCCGATAGGCTCGCCCCCTATGACATGGGACTTAGACATAATTGGCGAAATGTGGGTATATGTACAGCTCTGCTCTCTGCTATATTCAAAATCAAAAGTCATTTATTCAAATTAGGCTGAGAATCAGTATTTTTTGAACGTCAAAATCACATAAGACAGTCCGCCCAAAACGCCCACCCTTCACCACTTCCTAGTGCTTTAGCTGGGAAGAAGAAGTGGCGGAACAAACTCCCCAGCAGCACTGCTGTCTGTTCAGTTAGAAGAACTGGATTCTATATAGTACCTAATAAGTAATTAACATTACGAAACACAAAAATATTAAAATTATTTGCCATATATGTCAGCTAGCACACGCCAATATTTAAAACTATACTCAAGCAGAAATAAATAAATTAAAAAACAAAAACGCAAACAGAACTTAATACATAATAAAAAGCCTCCTGGCATAAAGGGCGTGCCCGCTTACATATGCAATACTGCATTATGTTTATATGTATATAGCTGTAACTTGTAGCCACAAATGATAAACTAGGACCTTCGAAGTAAAATAAAGAAACATTAATTACTAATAACAATAACAAAACCATAGTCAGCAAGATGACCTGTCACCACACGCCAAGCAAGTATTATGTAAAAATACCTAGATAGTCAAATTGCAACTGCCAATTACGATTAATTAAGAGGGCTATCACAATGTTTCTTGTATTTCAGTGTTTAAAGAGTCTCACATTCAAATACAAGAAAAAAAATGATACCTATTTATTTAGAGCCCTCCCGAGAGAATTTTGTGGCCTTTATAAACCATAATCACACATCTAAACTGGGAGTTTTGTTGTGTGATTATGGTTTAGATATGGCCACAAAATAAAATAAAAAATATGCCTGAGAAAGTTTGATTATTTCTCTCGGGAGTGCTCTAAATAAATACCAATTTTTTTCTTGTATTTCAGTGTGAGACTCTTCAAGCACTCAAATAGGAGAAAAATTGTGATAGCCCTCTTAAACATAATTGGTCTAAAAATGAAACTATAACATAGGTACTCCGTCCATAAGACGACACTCTGACCGCCCCCGCCCGACCGAGGAATTGAACCTAAGACCATCAGTCACGTTTGCGAGTTTTGTGACCACAATGAAGCGTTATTTTAATTTCAATGGAGTCTGACCGAATTTCGATTTTGATTTTCAGCCGTAGTATCCGTAGGCAAAATACATTCTATCAGTCCATTTATTCTGAGAAAATCGATAATTAGGAACAATGATTGCGAAAATGTTTAGTTTTTCTTGCTTAAAGTTTTAGTTTGTTTGAATGTTAATAATTAAGTCCTTTGAAAGTATAAAGTTTCGTGTGATTTACTTTTAACAAACAAAAACTTATCGACGCCCAAAAAATAACTGGTGGAATTTCGTTTTAGGCGGCCAAAAAAAAACATTTTCTATCGGACTCTTAATTTCAATTTGGGTCTCATTCATAAAATATTAATGACATGTTTTCGTATACCATACTCGTACACGTACGTACACTTGACATTTGTTAATGTCTATGGCTTAGTATTGTTAAAATGAATCATTTACGTAATTTACATAATCATCGTCACATAACGCAATTTTAGTTGACAAAGAATTAAAACGTCATAACCGTTTAAACAGAGGAATAATAATGAGTGTCGCAATTATGGACTAAAATAAAATTGACTAAGCCTAAATAATCTGTCTGTTAAAATAATAATAATAATAATTATGAGACAATGTCCACACAAGGTCTTCAGGTCCCGAACTAGGCAGAGCCTGTACTACGGTAACCTGATAACTGATTTACATACTTATATACATATACACACCCAGGCACAGGTCAAACAGACATGTTCATGCACACAAATGTTTGACTTGTCCGGGGATCGAAATCAAATGACGGCTGTCATTCAAATTATAACTGGTTTTAACTATTTATAAACATTGCTTAAGGTTAAGAGAGCACCCGTGCTGGACGGCGCGTACGTGTTCCACGCGCGCCTCAAAGAGATGTCAGCATCATAGAGGGGGCCCACTAGGGCCCAAGCCTGCCGGGAAAGCGGGATCATCCAAAGGGGTACCGCTGACCCGGAACATAAAGGGCCAAGGAAGGAACACGGGTGGGTTTTAGTCAGTAAGAGACTGACACTCCCTTCCGCTCCACCCAGAGCGGGAGGAGTCATTTGATGATTTCCCATCCTCAAAAAAAAAAAAAAAAAAAGGTTAAGAGAGCAGGGTTTATAAATAAGGGATACAAGTATTACATAGGTACCTAAGTATTACCTAGTACTGTTTATTAACGAGCTGATTCTAACCACAGAATACAATATTATCAAGCAAACGGGATAAGTCCCCAAATAATTATATAATTAAGTACTATTGACCCCAGCCCCCTGCCTAACTTCGGGTAATTCGGGCGTGATGATGTGTTATGAAGAAATTCAAAACTAAGAAGAACTATTCTCTATCTACGTCATACAAAAGATCCTGGATGTTTTACATACAGCCTAATTTCATGGTTGCTCTGACACATTCACTCATTTTCCTCTCAGTATTAGTTTGACTGTGACTTTGACAACACTAAGTCACAATATAAACGTGAAACGTAGTGATTATATCCTCTTTGGTGCTCAAGACTGTTCTAATAACGTTATTTTTTTTGTGAAAAATGCTTATAATAAAATAAGGTAGGTGTTGTTTTATAAATGTACCTACCCCACTGACCTCTATTAAAATACGCTGGACTGGCTATCGCTATCAATTTCATGTGCCTATTTGAAAATCGCCATTTTGGCGCTGACGGCAGCAGTGTGGGGGAATGGAACTAATACTAGTGATGTATAACAAAAGGTTTGTTATCGATAAAAACTTTTCTGATATCGACCACAATGATAGAAATATTACCAACGCTATTGTTACAGATTTCCTATAAATTAAATTGGTTGAGGTAATTGTAATTACATGTAACATTCGTGTTGTCTTTTATACGTAATATGTTTTTAAAAAACGTGAAATACGTTTTATAACATATGTTAACGATTTACTAAAATTGTAGATAATTGATTTAAAACAATATAGGCATATATTTTTGTTAAATGTTACTAAAACACAGATAAAAAGACATGTCTGCACTAGTACCTAACTAAACTAATGAACTATAGATAGTCGTAATAAGCAGATATTTTACGTAGAAAACATAACTTGAAATAGCAGTATCTAGTACTGTTTATTGACTGTAATAATAAGTATCACATGTCCGGTTGACCCCTTCCTTCCTTGTTCTCCTTAATCGGGTAACAGTTCAATATAGGATCAATAAATAATAAAATTCAGTAAAATAGTAAATTACTAAGATAGAAATAGTAATTAATAAGATAATCCCTTCCTATAAAGAGTGCACAATAAGATATTATTACTAGTCACATACCGCATGTTGCCATGCGATAAGAGACACAATAACTTTGTATTAGGTCTGTAATTACGGTAATTAACTTGTAACAACTTAATTACCGCAGGGGAGGGGGACAGGGAAATAAAAAAAGCATTCTCAAATCACATATTTTATTAAATAAAAAATTACTGTCGAGCCATTTTTTCAACGTAGTCCGTGACTGATGTTTTAAGAAACAGGCTTCCGTGAAGTGTTTAGAACACAGATATTGATACATTGTTGGAGTCCAGTTGACAACCTTCATATTTTTTAACCAAAGTTTGAGAGTCTAATCGGAGGGGAACCTGTAATTAAGGAAACATTAAAGTAGGTATGGGTAAAAATATATAAATTATATACATATATCTATAATTATATAGAACACTTAATGAGAATTATGAATCATAAGTGTTAAATTATTTGTTATTGACTCTAATAATAATAAACCTTGAAGTGTTTTGCTATTATTATAGATCATTATAATGTGCGTATCATTATTTTAACAATGATGAGCATGACTTTTGTTTTACATCATAATATTACGAAAGTATCGATATGAATTTTGACATCCCTAACAAAAGTTATTGGTTATAAAAATGTTCGTAAAATCCCGTAAACTCGAATAGTTTACGTTTATTATTGTAAGAATACACTGTTTAAGCGGTTTTCTAATAAGTATTTATGTTTTAGATTCACTTAGTTGTGAAAACTGACACCACCACTTTTCGTATCGTGTTTTACAATATACGCACGATTTCATGTTGGACGAACAATACAAGCTATGATACAATCACTGTCACTATTATAACACTTTAATTTATATCACAATCACAGTAAACACTTTAGAAAACTTTATAGTCCGCAGAGACACTTAGCGTAAAATCAACAAACAACGGCCATTTGCAATCTTATTAGTTCTCAGAACTCTCACGTCTGTCACTGGGGGCGCTTTGAATCGGCACAGCAAATAGCTGTCATTTTGTATGGGATAGCCAGTCCAGCGTATTTTAATAGAGGTCAGTGACCTACCCGCATTTGTTTAAAAAAAATTGTTACTTTTATGTCAGGAAAATTGAGAAAAACGCGAATTAATCTTGTGCTAAGTAATATTTCTAAGATAATATATTTAATTTTAATGACTTGACCTACGTAGCTGGCTGAATGCAACAGTGGTCCGATTAAAAATAATTATTATAATACTACCTACAGGTATTTAAATAGGTTTTTTGTGTGTGTTTTTATTTATTTGTGTCCATAATGCACGCAGCTAGCGATGTATTGATCTAAATAACAATAGGTAGGTATATTCATTAGCACTGGTCTACTAGTACTTAGATATCACAATTAAAAAGGTTACTAATAGACAATTACCAAAGAAGATAGGTAGACACACCTATCGCCCTACATAAAAACAATCGTTTATATAAGTTGAACAATGATTTAAAAGTATATTTTTTGTTTTCAACATTTACTTTTGAACGTCAACATTTACATTAAAATAGAGTTGATTCTAGTGGCCCCTTCCAAAAGATAGTATTGTATGGAGAATAATGGGCAAGAAACTCTACAATTACCAACTCTTTCAAAATGTTTTACAATATTTTGTACACATTTATTATAATTATATATATGTATATAGACGATGTACCTAGAATAAAATTACTACACCACAATAGGCCGCGTGTCTAATATGGTCTAATGCGGGTAATGTGATAAACGTATATAGGTATCTAGTGTTTGTGTGCAAGGTTCAATTCAAGGTTTTGATAAACAAATGGTCAGTTTTTTGTAAACACGACATCAAGGCGTTCGAGGATCAGTGCCCTGAGTACTAAACCTGTTTTTTTACATGAATTGGGGACAAAACCGAATTTACAGCATGCCAACGAGCCAGTCCGCCGACTGCCTCGTTGGTTTAGAGGTCGCAAACGTTACTGCTGAACATGAGGTCCCGGGTTCAATTCCCAGGTCGGGCAAAGTGTTATTCGGTTTTTCCATCTGGAGTTCGGAGTCTGGATTTGTGGCCGGTTGGTAGCAATAGGCTCGCCCTCTATTACATGGGACTCAAACATAACTAGCGAGATGTGTGTGTACACCTCTGCAGCCCTCCGGTGTAGTGATATGTGTTACCGAATGTACGCCATCTATGTATACAAGTGTCTGTTTGTAATGTCAAAATAACAGGTTTTACTAAACGCTTATTTATGCAAGTATATACGGTAAACAGACATTAAAAAAAAATTGTCTGTCTGTCGGTTTGTTCCGGCTAATCTCCGAAACCGTTGGACCGATTTTGACAGAACTTTCACTGGCAGATAGCTGATGTTATAAGGAGTTACATAAGCTGCTGTCCCGGTAGCATGTTCCCGTGAAATCGCGACACGACAATGTGATTCTCTTTAAAGAAAACGATTGTCCGACAAGGAGAACGATATCGTACACCAATTAAAAACACGGAATGAAAAACTCTTGGAACTCTCATCCCAATTACTTTATGAATAACAATAAGAATTAAGGTAATTGAGTAATACACTAACTGTAGGAATGGTTTTCATTTTGACAGTTCAACAACATTCATTGCGGTATTTACGTTGTTGAGCAGAAATATTTTTCGAACATAAGAAGTAATGGATTAGCAATATCCTTCAAAATGATTAAGGTTGTGACTGATAGTGTGTTACGCAATTAGCGAGCTGACTCCGGCTGTTACTGAGAAATGGCGAAATGTGGGCGTATCTACTATAGGTACCTACCTACTATATGTACCTACCTACTATATGTACCTACCTACTATAGGTACCTACCTACTATAGGTACCTACCTACTATATGTACCTACCTACTATATGTACCTACCTACTATAGGTACCTACCTACTATAGGTACCTACCTACTATAGGTACCTACCTACTATAGGTACCTACCTACTATATGTACCTACCTACTATATGTACCTACCTACTATATGTACCTACCTACTATATGTACCTACCTACTATATGTACCTACCTACTATATGTACCTGCCTACTATAGGTACCTACCTACTATATGTACCTACCTACTATATGTACCTACCTACTATATGTACCTACCTACTATATGTACCTACCTACTATATGTACCTACCTACTATATGTACCTACCTACTATAGGTACCTACCTACTATATGTACCTACCTACTATATGTACCTACCTACTATATGTACCTACCTACTATATGTACCTACCTACTATATGTACCTACCTACTATATGTACCTGCCTACTATAGGTACCTACCTACTATATGTACCTACCTACTATATGTACCTACCTACTATATGTACCTACCTACTATATGTACCCACCTACTATATGTACCTACCTACTATAGGTACTTACCTCTCTGCCTAACTCTTCGGAAAAACAAGGCGTGTTGTTATATTATTCGCAAGATTACGAGAAAATATACGGCGTAGGTAAATGGTAAATGAGAGAATATATGCGGAGTAGGTATATAAATAAAGATAAATCATTTTATTTCTGTAAGTAGGTTTGAACAAACACTTTTACACGTCAATCATATTTTTTTATTAAACTAGATGAGGTCGGCGTTTCCTATCTGACTACTCTGAGAAGAAAGGCCGAAACAAACTCAGAGTTTACGGTCTCTTTTAAAGTCCAGACAAAATCTTGGTCAGATCATGTGAAGGCTATGTAGATCGGTGTCTGCAATGGTCTTTTGAGGTAAGAACCACACAGATTGAGTGGACCTGTCCAGTCAATGCAAGCAATTGTCAGTAATCGTGCAGCTCAACTTACAGTTTAGTAGGTTTGTACAAACACTTTTACACGTCAATCATGATTTTTAAAGTAGATGAGGTCGGCGTTTCCTATCTGACTATTCTGAGAAGAAAGATAGTTAAAATAAATTAAAAAAAATTTTTTTCGTTTTATTGGTACCTACTACGCAGTTATTAGGACGAAAATAGAACGAAAAAATCATGCATTGTTTTCTGTCGCAGAAATACGACACGAGCGGTAGGGGCACGGAAATATGTGTCGCATAAATGCGACACAAGCGGTCAAAAGGTTAACCTCTTAGGCAATATATGGTTATTTTGGTTATTTATTTTATAATTTAGTTTGTGCACTTCCTGTACGAATCGCAATAAACACTTTTTCTTTCTTCTTCTTTCTCCACTGGCACGACGGCGCTCGCGAGCTGTCATGTGGGACTTACGTCACAGCGCAACCGATTACCAGCGCTACTAAAATGCCGTGGATCTTCCCCGATAAAAACGTTTGCCAAATGAAAAGTATTAAAGCAATTTCAAAATAAAAAATACCATTGATTACGTTAGCGTATATAGAATAAACTTAAATAAAAACATGTGCTCCAAACTTACATGGATATACTTTAAAAAAATGTTAAACTTAAAAAAGTAAATATTTTTTACTGATTTCCCGGCAATTTTATTTTTCGTGATTTAAATATGCTATTTGTAACAGTTATAAAAATATATAAATAAAGTAGACTATATTTCCTTCATGATGATAGCAAAAGATTTGTATTACATTCATGAGAAGTAGATAAAATAAATAGTTCAAAACAAGATTCCCCGGTCCGACGTTCGGTACTCGCGAGAGTTGTTTTAACAAGCAATATGGCCGCCCGGGACTGTGCAGACGAGCGATTTATTTTTGACTATTTAGCACTGAATATAATTATTGTACTTTTCGTGGTGTTTTTGTTTTTACTATTTTTAAAATACATTTTTATTTATTATTAATTATTTATTCTAGAAACATGGCAAAAATAAGATTTAAAGTTTTTAGATGTTTTAGACATAGTCGCTACCGTTGTCTGTTCCCTTAGATCTTTTAAACTACGCATTAATACTACTACACTATAATTACACTATAATTATATTAGATAAGTCTTCGATTAACAATTACACTATTGTTGATCGAAGAGATAAGTAGTAGTTATTGCCGTGCAAATGGAAAGATATGCTAAAGTGCAGTGCAGAATAAATTAACCAAATGCGTAAATAAAAAGCTGAAATAATGTAAATTATAAACCAACACAAAAATATGCAACCCAAACACGTCAGCTGAACTCAAAAATCCTACACCGAAATCTCGTCTGCACAAACCTTACATTTACAAACGTTATTGGTCACTCCAGTGCCAAGCACTTGAACGCTGCGTATCACATTTTTTATTTCGTTGAATCTGTTAAAAATATAAACGTAATTGATTTGTTGTATATAAATAATTATTCTAGATAGTTTATTTCATGAAATTTAGGAGTCATTACTCTTGTAAACAATTTCTACAGTCCGTAATCCAAACCAGAAACCGATCGTAAACAAACTCAAACGGCACTCATCAACTTCTTTTGCAAAATGTATCACCTTTGGAGAATAAAAGAGTATGATAATTATACACCATTGTAACGTGTACATTGTCTAGAAAAATTTAATATATTACATTATTAGAAATATGCAATAAAACATAAGTACTGACGACATAATTACGGTGACACTTTCACGTTCTCACACACGAAAACACGGCTGACTTCAACTCGTTGTCACAACCACAGAGTAATGAAAAATGCACCGCACTTGGTTTCAGAGCCATCTATAATTCTTCTAGTGTATTAAAAACCACAGATAACGTATGAAAGAGCCGTAGTCTAACCAGAAATTTAATATTTCCGCACAGTCGGCATATTGGCACTGTAGTACCACTGACGTAAGTCCGTAAAAAAAATATTGGCACTACAGTACCAGACGTCGTGCCAGTGGTTCTATATGTTTCGAATTGATACATTCCATAATACCAAAAATAATAGCCATTAAACGTGAAAAAAGGAAGTGGCTCGATTGGTTTGCTCCCAAGTGTAAAAAAGAGTCACAAGACAATATTAATGTAAGTCCGATTCAAACTGTAAAGACAAGAAGACAATAATATCTTCTTTTAGCTTGCGCGGTGGGTGGTCCCATGTGAGTTTGATTAAGTTTGCTTCTGTAATTTTTGAGTTAGCTTCTATAATACATAAGTACCTATTTAATCCACTTTGTGTGTGTTGAGGATGTTATAAAACTTCCTGTCACTGTTGTTACCCCAAAAATATATTATGAGAGAGGCTGCAAAATAAATGGCAATAAGCCAGTGCAAAAAACCCTTCGCTCATCGACCTTGACATTGCCTTTCAACATTATAATCACTCGTAGTTTTTACACTTGAACTACTTTTTGTTCGACGTCGCCGTCGATCGATTATGAAGATTAGCTGTTTTGAATTATGTTTCAGCAAAAAATTACATAATTGGAAATATTTAACGGATCCTCTAAAAACTTCTTGCGCTTCTAATAATGCACACATATTTAAAATGATTGAGCCTCTTTTAAAATATCTGGTCTTTTCTGTTTTTTGAGGGTGGGAAATCATCAAATAACTTCTCCCGCTCTGGGCAGAGCAGGAGGGCGTGTCAGACTCTTACCGACTAAAACCCACCCGTGTTCCTTCAGTTGCCTGTGCCAGGGGCCACGGTATCCCTCTCGGACTTTCCCGCAATTTCTCACAGTTGGTCGCAGTAAAATCAAAATAACTAAGCTAGGGCACCCCAACCAAACGGATTAGGTTAGGTCAGAACTGTGACCACCCGGCTCACACATTGTGGTCGGGGGGGCTCGGATCGCTGTCGAGTCTACCATGAAGTAGTTAGGATTGGTGCTTGACAGCCGGTGGGACTTCGGGCCCCACTTCCGACGGCTGGCGCCCAAGTAGCCGGGCGCAAATGGCGCACTCGCAACGCTGCTTCCCAATCTGGGGGGCCCGAGCGCCGCCTGTAGGCGGCTCTACGTTGGGATCGTGCTATCCATGGCCCTGTATGGGGCCCCGGTGTGGGCCACTGACCTGACGGCCGGCAGCATCGCAGTTTTGCGAAAGCCGCAGAGAGCGATGGCCGTCTGAGTCATCAGGGGGTATCGCACGATCTCCTACGAGGCGGGCTACGTACTAGCCAGATCCCCGCCCTGGGACCTTGAGGCGAAAGTACTCGCGTCGTTGTATCAGAGGCGCGAGGAAGCGAGGGCGCGAGGCGAGAAACCGATGCAGCGACACATGGAGCTGCGCCGGTCTCAACTTTGCGAGGTCCTGGTGGCGGAATGGCGGGACAGGCTATCGTGCCCTCGTCACCATCAGACGGTCCGGCCGGTGCTCGAGCGCTGGCTTGGGAGGAGGCGAGGCTGCCTGTCGTTTCGGGCGACGCAGGTGCTCTCGAGGCATGGTTGCTTCGGGAAGTACCTGTGTCGCATAAACAGGGAGCCGGACGGCCGGTGTCACCACTGCGTCAACTGCCGGAAAGACACGGCGCGGCATACGCTGGCAGAGTGTGCCGCTTGGGAGGAGCCGCGCCGTGCCCTCATCTCAAAAGTAAAACGCAAAACCAGGAACTTTCAGTACGTTAAATGTGCAGACTACACATGAGTGTAGCTTACCTAAGTATTGAAGCCATTTTTTATATAACACTTATATTATGCATATAACCTGTACAGTGCACAGGTAGTGCAAGTGACATTAGAATTATGTTTATTTGCATATAAACTTGTTGTAAACATGTGTCACTAACTAGATATTAGGACATACTCATAAGTAAGTACAGCTCGTGGCTAGATAATAACAGCCGCAAAGTAGATCTTCAAGGATATAGAACGATTGCCGAGTCAGTCCGTGAATGAGTGACCATCCAGTCAGTCTTACCAAGGGATATCGTGCTATCCAGTTACTGGGTTGTGGAGGTCAGATAGGCAGTCGATTCATGTAAAACGCTGCATCTGCATCTGGTTTGACGGGAAGCCGACCCCATCATAGTTCAGAAAAGGCTAGGCTGATTGATCGTCTCGTAAGTAAGTTCAGTGGGTCGCACGTCAGTGGTAACTAACACTTAGACCGCGAGCTGACCTGGCGTAGTACAGAAGTTTAATAGAATAAGAGGTCAGCTCATCCTGCATGGTCACCACTGACATGAGGCCGGCTGTACATGTTTCCTCGAGGGTAAAAGCAACATTTATCATTTCATATGGCTCGTGACCCCTCCGTGCCTCGGAAAGCACGTTAACCCAAAAGTCTGACAACCAGTCTTACCAAGTGTTACACAGCTGTGATCAGATAGGCAGTCGCTTCATGTAAAATACTGGTGCATCGGGTTCAGCTGGAAGCTGACCCACAACATGGTTGGGAAAGGGTTTGGCAGATTGATTGATGTCATCAAATAAACTTCAACAAAAACTGGGTTTTATGCCGAATTTAGTAAAGTTATTAATACAAAATTGATAAACTAAGGGTTAGTACACACCGAGATGTGACGCAACGCGATTCTGCGCGCGATGGTTTTAAACCATGTCTAAAGAAATTCTTGTTTTGTAATAAACCCGAATGAGTATCGATCTAGGTCGTGGTTCGTCAAAACAATAAAATTTATTTATTTATAATAATTAATTAAAAGGGTACAGCACCAATTAGATATATTAACATAGAAACAATTATTACATTGACATTAATTACGTTATTATTATTATTTATTTATTTTACCTCTTACAACTATTTTTACAGACCTTATTACTGATTCGATAGTGTGGCTATCAACTATTATTAAATATTATTTAAGTATTTCAGATAAATTTATAACGAAATAATGTACCTACATTATGAATCCACTAGGTACTTAAACAGCTGTACCAACTCAACTACAATGAAACAAATGTAACTATTTAATTAGTTACCTAATAACTAAACATACATAGCTGCATCATCAGTGTACCAAACATAATAAATTGACAAAATAACAACAATTAAACACAAAGAGCTCTCTCTTTTATTAATTAAATACTACGAATCATCCTTAAAAATCTTGACATATTAATTTAACATAACTTACTTTAATAGAACTTTGCAAATTCAAAAAATACATTAAGGACTTAGTTTACTACGCGGATGGTTCGGGTGAGAGGGGGTTTTCGCCAAGGGATTGGTCCTACCCTATTACCGGCACGCCTAGCAGTTGCAAGCACCGCCGCCGCCACCACACGGTCGCACACACGCACAGCTTCAGGTGACGCAGCACTCCCGGGTAATGTGCTACACCACGCAGTAGCTTAACTAGATACGCGGCGAGATTCCATTCCCGACGCACCCGGAGCTCATCACCATATCCAGTACAAATAGTGTAGGATACATCAATGGGTAGAACGGGTATACCGTGTACAGTTTAAAATACAAGTGTCTTTTGAATTTATTTTGGACCGCTCCTACATGACACTGTATTTCGCTTAATGTGGAGCCAAAACTGCACTATGTTCTATACTAGATGACTCCTGAAAAGAAGGAAGTGTCACTCCTGAAGTGTCATACAGCTCCTTGAGTGATTGGTGAACCCCTGTGACAGCCTCAGTACAAGTCCTGTACAAGTTTATGTAGTCCTTCTTGCAGATCTTAATTATATGTTCACGATAAGTAAGGTCTGGAGTGAATGAACATCACCCCTAGGTCCCGTACCAATGTTACTCGCTGCATCGGCGCTGCTTCTACCTTGTACTCGTAGCACAATGGGTTCGCGTCCGAGTGAACGTCATCACTGAGCCTTAGTGACATAGAAGTAGATTTTGTCGTTATGGCTCCACTCTAACACTCTGTTCATATCCTCTCGCAGAAACGTTCACAATCCGACTTATCCATAACATCGAGCAGCAATTTAAGGATTTTAAGGTCATCAGCAAACAACAAACTAACTATTTCTTACGACTCCGGTAACTCATTTATCAATAAGATAAATGCAAGAAGCCCCAAATTGCTGCCCTGACTTACGCCGGACCCGGTGAAGTATGGTTCGGATTCGTGTCCATCAAAGTCAACATACGGCTATCTGTCTTTCTTGTTGCTGATGACGAACTGTAACAGGTGTGGGGTATAGCCTATTTCTGCAAGCTTTCTTAATAACATATCATTGTCGACGGTGTCGAACGCCTTTCTAAAATCGAAGTACGCCACGTCTACCTGCACACAAGCAGCGAATACCGGCACCACCCGCGCGCCATGAAGTTGAGTAGATTAGTGGCGGTGCTGCGCTCCAGCCGGAACCCGTGGTGCACATCCGACAGCTGCGCTCACCCCTGTCCCTGCACGGAGCGCTGAATAGCGGACTCGAAGACTTTTGCTGGAGTCGATAGCACAGCCACTGGTCCTATGGGCACTGACATCCGGACCTGACTTACCCTTATGAACCGAAATGACTCGTTGTACATAATTTTATTTAAAACTAACACGGAACAGTGGACTCTTGCATACTTTCTGTCGCAGAACATCAGATATATACGCATAATTTTATTCCAACAAAGACATAAATGGTTAAATATGTAACTTATATGTATTCCGAAACATTGTCCCTTTCGCAAATATTGTTGTTTTGCACATAAGTAATGTATCGAGTAGATAATTAACATAATAATAAGCATCTTAACAACACGAAACTAATAGTTACTAACATAACAATAACCTTGTAAAATTCTAGAAAGATTTCAATCATTAGTAATGCGAAAAACTATTTCTCTATTCAAATAGGTATCGAGTAAAATAATCATTACTATTCCTCTTAACTGTGAGTATTTATATATGTATTTTAGCAGTATTTAAGTATAAGTATGTTTTTTTTTGCATTATACGTAAGTTTGTATTTAATATTTTAGTTTAAGACGTCACATTTTCATAATTGTTTTTGTCTTCTATCAAAATCAAATCAAAAGTCATTTATTCAAACTAGGCTGAAAATCAGCACTGTTATAAACGTCATAATCACATAAGACAGTCCCCCCAAAACGCCCGCCCTTCACCACTTCCTAGTGCTTTAGCTGGGAAGAAGAAGTGACGGAACACACTCCCCAGCAGCACTGCTGTCTGTTCAGTTAGAAGAACTGGATTCTATAAAGTAATAAGTAATTAACATTACGAAACACAAACACATTAAAATTATTTGCCATAGTGTCAGCTAGCACTCGCCAATATTGAAAACTATACTCAAGCTGAAATAAATAATAAAAACGTAAACAGAACAACGCCTCCAGGCATAAAGGGCGTGTCCGCTTACATATGATTGTAAAGCTGCAGTATGTTTACCTAAGTAGCTGTAACTTGTATTCACAAGTGATAAACTAGGAGGCCACCGTGAGTGAGAATAACAATATCTTTAAAAAAATCTCTCAGAGTAACTCCAGCACCTAGCTGGTAAATTGCTCGAACAGCTCGTTTTAGAAGAACAAATATATTTTGAATATCAGCGGCTTTACCCCACAGCAGAATGCCGTAGGACGTAACGCTATGAAAATAACTGAAATAGACTATACATATAAAATACTAAGGAAATAATGTCAACACACAATCGTTTGCCAGACTTGATATATACTAAATACTTTAGACACAAATAAAGTTTTAGACCTACTTCACTAAGTTTTGACAATTTATTTTAATAAACCTTTCGGAATAATGCTCTAAATTATGGTACGTAATAACCGCATTTAAATCCTTTGTAAAGTTTACAAGTACAACTCGGTCACACAGACAGACACTAAAAGCGACTTTAAATTATGTTAATTATATATTATTAAGGTAATTAAGATTAAATTTCTATTCATTAAAATAAAATATTATTAAGTTAGGTATATAAATATGCTGCCAAGATGGCAGGGGCACAAAACCCTTAGATAGAGATGTGGAACCGTTATGGTGTACATTTTTTATTGACTTAAGTCAGGAGGCTGAGGTCCTTACACTCTTGATTACTTGAAATTCGTACTATAATTAACTTATTTATCATTGCTACATTTTTAATTATTTTTACCTTAATTTTATTATGGGTGCATCGTCTTCACATATAAAAAGTATATAATTAATGTATACAAAATATTGTACCACATTTTAAAAGAGTAGGTAACGGTGGAGTTTCTTGCCCATTCGTCTCCATACGCAACTACTTTTTGGAAGGGGCGACTAGAAAAATTCTATTTATTGTTCATGTTGACGTTCAAAAGTGCCTTTTATGTGCCTATTTGAAATACATGCTTTGACTTTGACTTACATTCCATTAGTAAAAGAATTTTGGGAATCGTGTCAGTAGTTCTGAAGATTACCTTATTCATAAAGACAAAACGGAACTAGCAATATTTGACTATAGATTAAGTATCTACTAGATACTCTATTTTATCATGTGTCTGTCTATCTGTTTCGCCTTGGAGACTCAGATAAGGAGACAGTGCAAAATTGACACTTGGTTGAATACAAGGTGAACAGCGCTTACTGTGAGTTTCGAGTTCATCGAGGATGGTCATAATCACGTGATAGGTAAGTAAGCACTGATTCGGCTACGACTAAGGATACGAGTTTTGTAACAGGTAGGTAGGTAATGTCGATTTTAGATCTAAAAAATATAGACGCGTGTGTGCGTGTGTGATATGTGTGTAGTATTGCGATCACCAGGAAATGTCAACTTAATGTATTCCTTTAAGTTACTGGTTTATTTGCCCACGTGGTCAAAAATATCAACTCCAAGACGTACTTGTATGTAGCCATCTATTGTTCTATTCTTTTCAGAAACTACACCATACGAGCTATATCACTGACCTACCTGCTACTGACAGACCCTACCAAACAATTGATCTGCCTAGTATTTTCCCAACTGTGTTGGGATCAGCGTCCAGTCTAACCGGAAGCAGATGAATACCAATATTTTACACGGAGCAAAAGCCTATCTGATCTCCAAAACCCGGTTACTGGGTAACACGATACCCCTTTAAGACTGTCAGACTTTTGGGCTTACCCATCCAAAACATAGATTAGTAAACAAAATCACCAACATTTATAATTGACATCCACCAAAGTCAACAGTCAAGGTGTTAGTATTCTAATTACAATGGTCCATGAAGGTCATAACGGCCTATGACCTTTCACCTTTTTTGGTAGGTACGTCAGTAGGTGAAGGACCTTCTTTTGTTTCTCTAATATTAAGGTACTGCACTTAGCTAAGGTAATTTAACTTAAAAGTTTAATAAACTTTATGAAGTGAATGGTCTGGAACCTTGCGCAGGGATTGGGCTGTCGATTTAATCATAAATAAGTATTATTTAAGGTAATTTGATGCATGTACTTAATAAAATAGTTGATGTGTTTTTTTTTCATGCACTTAGAGAGGTTTTGTTAAGGTCCATTTTATTTAAGAGATTGGCTTGGGATATAGTCGCGAGTTCGATTCCCGCATGGATCAGCATAGCTATTCACAATCATTCGTAAACTTCCGTGATGAATCGAACATCGATGAATGTTATTGAAGAAAGAAAGAAGTCCTCTAAACGCTGTTCGCAAATCGGAAACCCGAAACTTTACTTTGACGTTTACAGTTTAAACAAAATAGACGATTAGACGGCCGCTATTCTCCCGACAGTTATTTCCAGTCGGAGACTAGGGAAATCAAGTAACCGAGAATGTGTAATGGTCGGCTCCGAAGCCTTTCGAATGGTTGTGGACAGGTATGTTGAAGTGGGATTTGCTGTGGCAATCGTCTACAAAGACTTACTTACTTTCCATCGGGTGGGCCGTCAGCCAATTAACAAATAATAACTCAATTAAGAAACTACATTGAATAGACTAGCCACATCTTCATTAACATTTGCAAAAACGAGAACAAACCACAGAGTAAATAATGTTGCCGAATTGGAACGAAACGAAAAAAAAAAATATATTAGCTAATTCAAAAATTACCATAACCGTTACTTCTAGGTTATTTTGGTTGGTTTTGGATTTAATGTCATCACAATCATGCTTCATACGGATTTTGACCGATGTTTTTGTATCTTCGCCATCTTGCATAATGTTCATTGAACCTCCCACGTCGTCGGTCCTAAATGGTCAGGTCATATCCACCTCGTTCCGGACTTTAAAGGCTTACAATATTGCACATAGCACCTTAAAATGTATGGTCATATAACACAGCATAATAAGCCCTATTAACGTTTCCACTGCTGGGACACAGGCCTCCTCTCGGTGAGAGGGAGTGGGCCGTAATCCACCACGCGGGCCCAGTAGGTAGATGTCACATGTCTTCGATATTTTGGTTTGAAGACATGCCGGTTTTCTCACGTTGTTTTCCTTCACCTTTTTGAGAGCAGTGGTAATTAAATATTTTACACAAAGTAAAACGCCTGCCTGGGTTCGAACCTACGACCTACGATAGCTCGTAAGTCGCGGCCGTTACCCCTGGGCCACCACTCCTAGTACACCTTACAGTTTGAATATATTTAATGTTCAATAAAAAAGGATTAGCTTATTACCTAATAACATTCGTTTAGAGACTTCCCAAAAAAAGTGTCAATCATCGCCTATCTTCGGAAATAAAAGCACGATGATGAGATCTAATATAGAGATGTTATAACCATGGAAGTACTTGCCTTTTTGTATTACCGTGATTTCAAAATTATAGATTATTAATTCCAGAAAGCCTTTCAAAACTTTTGAGTGACAGTGTTTTCTGCGACCGGAGGAGGTAGCCCGACAATGAGAACTGGTGCACTATGACAAAGTGCGGCAGTAAAAATCTTAGATGCCTTCCTTACCTCTATGGGGGGTTGCTCTGTGGTGCGACGTTTGTACTAATTCAGAAACTCGAAGATTGCCGAAGCGCATATTGTGTTTCGTAATGTTAATTACTTACTACTTTATAGAATCCAGTTCTTCTAACTGAACAGACAGCAGTGCTGCTGGGGAGTTTGTTGCGCCACTTCTTCTTCCCAGCTAAAGCACTAGGAAGTGGTAAAGGGCGGGCGTTTTGGCGGACGGTCTTATGTCATTTGTCGTCGTCAAAATGACGAGCCTAATTTGAATAAATGACTTTTGATTTTGATTAATAAACGGAAGTGTGTCCTGTGTGAGTCGCAAAACATGTACCTACCCCGCATACCTACTCAAAGTACCAATTTGCAATGAGAGCACCTTTATTTCACACACACACACACAACATAGCATCACGCCTGTATTCCTCCCCGTGGGCTAGGCAGACGCATACCTATAGTACTCCCACATTACCCCAGTTACGTTTAAGTCCCATATTAGTCCTTGCGATCAGTAGGCCAACGAGGACCACCTTTATTACGTTGCATTAAAACCTGTTTTACGGTTGCTAAAACCTGCAAATAAAGTAATAAACAGATACCTACAATGATTACTATTTTGCGTTTATTGCATTGCTAGTTTTGCACAATTTTCTGCTATTAAATATAGCGTAACCTCATCTAACGCAGATTCTTTAACGACCACGGTACGTTATGCTGTGAGCAATATTTGTAAGCTTTACAAATGCTATTTATTTGGCCATGTATTGACCAATTTGAGTTTTAGTTTTAGCAGAATATTTATTTCCATTGTACGAGTCTTTGGGAGAAGGGGTCAAAACAAACCAGAATAAATTAAGTTATTTGGAGATGAACCTGAACACAATCGAATGAAATACCCCCTTCAGATCCAGACTGGTTCTTAGGCTGATATTTGAAACTGGCCATTAGACGTGTTCCTGTCTTTATCTCGCACTTTTAACATCTGTATGACAGAGACCGGAGCAACGTTTAGCCAAACTACGTGCCACTCTCGGCCTTAGATTATCCGTTAAGGCTCCCGTAGACAGGCGCGATGCGACAGCGCGACGTGATTCTTGTAGAACAATTTCGATGAAGTTTTCATAGAAATTGTTTGACTAGAGTCGCGTCGCGCCTGCTTGCCGGAAGCCTTTAGGCTCTGTGTTCAAAGGACTATTTTCTTGCAGTAAGTAGCGCTTTGAAATGGCGGGCTCTAGCTACATAATAACAGCCGCACAGGTCGATCGATCAGGTTAAGCTACGCTTGCCGCGGTCGGTCCGTGGATGGGTCACCATCTTTACATACCAAAGTCAAAGCATTTATTTCAAGTAGGCACATAAAAGGCACTTTTGAACATCAACATTTAACGTAAAAATACCGAGAACCCTCCGTGCCTCGGAAAGCACGTTAAGCTGTTGGTCCCGGCTGTCATTCGTAGATCTTTGACAGTTGTTACGGGTCGTGAAGCGTGAAAGTCACAACCATCATGCAGTCCTACTGGTGTACAGCTGCATCCGGTTAGACTGCAAGCCGACCCAGACATAGTCAGATGATAAAGTACCCTCAGAATTTTAAACCTTGCTCAACATCATACAGGACAAATTAAAGGTTACGCTGACCTGGCATAGCACAAACAAGGAAAACCGGTATGTATTACAATTTTCCTAATGGAGTATGTACGTATCAAGCAATTTTCTACAAACTAGACACATATTTGAATCCATAATGAGCTAGAGTTTATATAAAAGCAACCAGTTTTATATAACACAACAAGTCAAGGATAGGACAATTTTAGCACATAGACTAAAAGTATCCTTGTAAAATTAACAAATTTTCTAATTAATTAATTTTATTTCTGTATATTTTTAATATTTAACAGGCAGATGCCTGTAATGATGCTTCGTATAGGTACTTGGTAACCACAAGTAAAGCGCGCGTCACTTCGTGAGATAAAAATACTGTAAATTGGACGACTTTTTGTGTTACATTTTATGCTCAATCTGTACCCGGCATTATATGCCTTTAATAAGTACATAGAAGTAAACCTACTATGTATGTATCTTCTCGTGTTTTCTCGCCTCATGCCGTGTTTAAAAGATTAGTTATGTACTTCGCTGTTACTATGTTTTTAAACTAATGAGTGTTTGCGCTCTCCTCTAAGAGGCCGACTAGTAAGTTATCAGTTCATCGTATCAGTAGAACAATGAACGATAATATTACACGATTATCCTAATATTATCTATTTCGAATGCACTTAATTACTAAAATGCATACTGTTCTACAAACTACAATGATGTAGGTCAATAAACTCTAAACTATTTTATTTCGTGTTTTGATTATGGCAACCCTTTTCGTCAATATAAATAATTTTACTTCAATGCTTCCTTCTCTGTTTATTTTTCCCTGCAGTTGGGCAGTAATGAGATGGCTAGTATTATTTATTTATTTAATTAATATGTGGGTACTATTCGCAAATCGTTATTTTACTGAACACACACAATAAGTACCCATAAATACTTACTATAAGACCGGTACTCAAATGTACAGAGGCGAACTTAATGCCTGAGGCATTTTCTACCAGTCAACCTTCGGGTGATGTAGAGACTAACAGTGGCAAGGACAGTGACGAAATTTGTGAAATGAATATTTATTTGATAATAACGAAATTCATAGACAGCTATTAAAAACTATAATAACTAATTCTTCTGTTAAGAAGCAATACAGTAATAATACCCGCCCCGCCGATGTCTATCATTATAATACAATTTTGAATCGGACGGATTTTCCTCAAATATGCATTATTTCCTGAAAGAATCGTTCCAGACTCAAATACAGTACTTAGGTAATAAGCCTGTTCGGCGACATGAAATAAAAACTTTAGACTTTGTTTAGAGGTTTATTTTTCAAAGCGGCAAAGTGCGAGTCGTACTCGCACACGAAGGGTTCCGTACCACCATATAGTATTTAACTCCGCATATTTCTTTATCATGTTTCTTGCATGTTCCTTTAATTTTTATAGCGGCCATAGTAGTACACACTCCGTGAAAATTTCAAGTATCTACTTATTACAGTTCAAAAGATACAGCCACGTGACAGACGGACGGACAGCGGAGCCTTAGTAATAGGGTCGCTGGCACCCTTGGTTTACGGAACCCTAAAAACGATTTCTTGAAAACAAAAAAAACGATTTACTAGTAAAAGTATGTTAGATAACCAACTGACTGACCATCAATCATTAAATCATCTAATCTGCCTACCAAGACTACCTATAATAAAGGCTATATTTCCTGTACAAGTAAGTAGGTAACTATAAAACATTATTAAACCAGTCTTTGGACAGACCGATGGCCAGCAGTTAAAGGAGTGATGATGATGTGTGACATAATAATATCGGCCCATAAACGTGACCAGCCGTATGTGAGGTATTAAAAAGAAATGTGATTGGCGAATGTATCAGTCTTGCTTCATTATTGTTGATCACAAAACAAACATTTCAGGTGCGATCGTCCGTTAAATTAATTTAATAATCATGAAACTTTTTAAGTTATAATCTAAATTTAAGGAACCAGAATAAGTTTTAAACTACTTTACAAGAACAATCAGCTCACTAAACAATCCAGTTATATTCCATGCAATAAAATCGAAATCTTCCTAAACAAATGAGACATCTCACAAAGCACATCATTATAAACTGCTGCACCATCTCAACATACTAAACAATGTATCTTCAATCTATAAATTAATCCCTATCACAATAGTACTAATGATAACCTCTAAACGTATCCATCTGTGTCTAATCTAAGAGATTGCTTACCGACAGGTAATACGGAGCAGGCATCGACGGAGAACAGACGTCTCGACCGAACGACGAAAAAAACAAATGAAGACAGAAAAAAAAGTACTCATGAAAAAGATTTAATAATTTTCTAAAATGGTGATCAAATTAGCGAATCAACTGACAACCAGTGCGAAAAAAGAGGACAGTTTCGCGAAACTACTCGGGGATTTCGGAAGATGGCAGTTTTTAGTTTTCGGCACTGTGTCCTTAGTGAAATTGAGCTCAGGGTGGGTCCAAATGGCAATTTTATTCCTCACACCCAACTTGACATTCCGTTGTATGGATCTGGGTAATTCTACAGAGGAGATAAGAAACTCTACTTGTTATAAAGACTGCATAGGGTATGAGTACGATACGAGTCCGTTTGAGAACACCATTGTTTCGGAATGGGACCTTATTTGTGAACGGCGGTGGCTCGCCAGCTTGAACCAAATGATGCTTCAAGTTGGCATCTTGATTGGCAGCGCGATATTTGGATTTATGTCCGACAGGTGAGTCAAATTTATTTTATTTTTTATTATTAAGTCGTGATGGCGTGGTAGGTTAAAGGACCCGCCTTGTGGGTTCTATTGTGGCAAGTTTTACTTTGCATACTACATATTATTGTATAGAATCAAGTTCTTCTAACTTAACACAGCTGTGCTGCTGGGGAGTCTGTTGCGTCACTTCTTCTTGCCAGCTAAACTACAAGGGATCGGGCGTCGTGGGGGACTGTATTATGTAATTTTGCCATTCAAAAAGTGCTGATTCTCAGCTTAATTTTAATAAATAACGTTTCATTTTGATACTTATACGATTTCTTCAATTCCATCATTACTATTTTCGAATGGTAAATAAATACATATTTACAGGCTGTCATTACAAAATTTCTTGATTTTAATTAGACTAGGTAACTACAGTGTAAACTCGTTGTGTATACCGTGTTTCGGTATAACGTATAACTTCCTATAACGTAGAACTTTTTTCAATTTAGTGCCCAAACGTAGGACACCGAAAACGCTCAGTTTTCTATCGCACAGTTAGGCGTATTGGTGCATATAACAAACCAGAAAAAAAGTTGTGTACCTGTTGCCAAATGTTCAAAGAAAATACCTATTCAAAAATATGTCGTATAAATAAAATAGTGTCATGATAAAACAATCTGTAAAACAGAGCTCAAAAAATAATTTTTCGTCTCATAATTCTTAAAATGTTCAGCGTAAACTATCATAATATTGCTTCTTACCGCGCCTTACAACCCATTACATTGATGCACTTTATAGCGCAACAGCCATTCTCTATTACGAAGAAATACGTTCATATTTAGACGTCAGTAAATATATTTTATCAGCAGCAGGTACTGTTTATGTTACCAGTTTACAAATCTGTGAGGTGCCAAAATGTGTAAGGAAGACACCTGAGGGGCAATTCCCGTATTTTAAGACCGTTCGCATTCTAATCTCAGTCTCAATCTGTCAAAATTACTATCAATTTACATACATTTTTGACAGGTTTTTGACATTGATTGTTGCTGAGATGAGATTGCGACTTGAATTTGAACGTTTTTTAAGTACGAGAATTGGCCTACAGAGGTCGTTAACAGCCTTGCTTTTGTTATTGTCTATTGCATGAAACACACGTGCGACATTATTCTTGGATATCATTGTCATTAGGAACGTTGGCCCAAAAAATACGTAAGAAAAACATTAAAAAAAAAGCCGTTGACTTGCAAAAAAAAAACACTACAAAGTGAAAAATAACTTTAATTTCGGAAGTCGGTGGCTTTGGTTTTTAACCAACTTCAAAAATAAAGGAGGTGGTTCTCAATTTGGCTGTATTTTTTTAATGTTTGTTCCCTCCGAACTCCGTCATTTAAAAACCGCTTTGAAAAACTCTACTTGACCAAATTTATATATGGGAACAAACCGGAAGTACCTATGCCCTTTCAAATAAAAATAATAATTTTTCAAATCGGTTTTTAAATAACCGTCTGAGGTAATAAATGCTACCAAAACGAGAACCTCCTTTTTTGAAGTGGGCTAAAAATACAAAACATATACTGGCATACAAAAAGCGGCAGGCTAAGATATTAGATAACAGACTATATTATGTAGTTAAGAATAATTTAATAACATATTGAAACAAATTTTGAAAGGTATTTCGATATCTATCAGTATTTGGTTATTTCTCTCTCCACTGCACATAACGAAAACTCTCTCTAACGAAAAAAAATGCTCGGTCCCTTGAGTTTCGTTATAGAGACTGTAATAACAGCCGCACGGTTCAATCGGAGGTTAAGCTTCGCATGCCGCGGTCGGTTCGTGGATGGGTGACCATCCGTTACATATCGAGACCACTCCGTGCCCCGGAAAGTACGTTAAGCCGTTGGTCCCGGCTATCATTTGTAGGTTTTCACAGTTGTTACCTACGCGCTACGGGTCAGAAGCCCCAAGGTCTGACAACAAGTCCTACCAAGGGGTAGCGTATTACCCAGTAACTGGGTTGTGGAGGTCAGATAGGCAGTCGCTCCATGTCAAATACTGGTATTCAGCTGCATCCGGTTAGACTGGAAGCCGACCCCGACATAGCTGGGAAAAGGCTAGCCAGATTGATTTTCACTTATAGCAGCCTGCCCACGGAGAGCCTCTTAATAATTACTGTTCGCAAGTAATCAATTGCGCCAAGAGTTCTGAATAGTAAGCAGGACTCAAGCTCGAGGATGCAGCCAGCAAGCTAAAAGCGTAAGCATCTTTGTATGTCAAAGACCTTTTCTAGGTTTACTAAGATGTAGATCTGTTTCTAATAAGAACCTTGGGATATCGGTAATGAATTAGGAGCGTACAGTCACTTGCAAAGTAACAACAGTTTTGCGGAATTAAAAGTGATTGTACTAGTCAGCACCTATCCGCAGCTTTAGCAACGTAATACGCAGAATTGCAAGGCTATCTTTGCTACATCTTCTTTATTTCTTCATTCATTTTTAGTCATTCATATAAAACTAATAGATATTAATTCGATAAAGGTATTTCACACGCGCTGATTTATTAGCCTGCCGGACGGTTTTCGATTTATTTAGTATTATGATATTGATATGACTTAACGGTATAACTAGTTACGGACGGCGAAAGTGGTGTGACGATCTGAAAACATGGCCAGCGACACACGTCAGAGAGCCCAACAATGAGATACCACATAAAAAAAATAACTTCTGAAATAATTAATCTTTATTAAATTATGTAAGTATATCAAAAACTTGCTTTCTACCAAAACGCTTTGAAAATGATTGCTCATGTAGTTACACTTTTTTTTCTGTTCCGTGCAGTTACAGCATTCAATTTTGAAATAAGATTATAAGCGACATGTTGGTATTGGGGTGAAATAATGTGTTATGTGTTGCAAGTATTTTAAGGAAGTACTTAATTAAGGACAAGTTGAGGTTTTTTAATATTTAAGACGCAGCTTAAGATTTTTGATACAAACTATATTGCCTAGGGGTTGATTCTTAAATTAGAAGTTCGCCAATGCAATTACGTTAGAAAAAAGTAAAGAATAATTACCAAGAGAACTTTTTTTTTGTTTGACCTTCTAATTATTTTTAATAAAATCAAACTAAACTATCAACAACAGCAACTAAGGAGCTAAAAAATTATAACATATGACAGGAATCAGACTTAGGACATCATACGTCCCTTTGGCCTTGCCATAGTCAGGTGAAAAACCGTTCAAACACAAAAACCTTGTAACAGTCATAACCGTTAAAATATTTTAATCCTCGTGGCCCTGACTGGCCCCAGCTGGAACACAAAACTACAATGACAGAGAGCAATGGCGAAAGACGGAGGAGCCTTCACTCATAAATGGGCACACAATAATAATATTAATTGAACAAAAGATTATGTAGAAAATTTATTTAATCTATATGTCGCCGCAAGAGCGTCTACCTGTTTAGATTATTACGTCTTATTTGTAATTAACTAATTATTCCAATTTATCACAATCTTGCTAATTACGCTCTCGGATCGGTGCCATCTATTGGGTTATTTGTGAATTAGAAACACCTAGTAACGTTTGAAGATTAATTAATAAAAAAAAAGAAAGAAAGAAAGAAAATGCGTTTATTTCCGTTAAACATGACGCAAAAAATAACACAAACACAAAAAATATGAAAAGGTTGGGGGAAACATGCGTCACATCCACGCAAAACGGCTATCGCTCAGCATTATGCCGCGACCCTATGCAAGACAGAGCCCCAGCGCTGGTTTTCAGCGACAGCCGGCGCTGACGTAGGGACGTCGTCCGGTAATAAATTAATTCTGATGTTCTCGATTAAACTTTAGTTAAATTTAAAAGGGAACAATTATTTATTGACTTAGTAATATTAACAATTCCACATTTGACAGAGTAGGTAAGTGTCTAAGATACAGTTCCCCAGTGATGTAGAAAATGGCAGCGATTACGTTTTAATGGTCAATACCTCAATTTTATAATTGAATACGAGAACTCAATCAGTTTCAATAATAATTTACAAACTTTATAGTATTCAAGATTATTTTACACACTCGTTTATATATGAAAACCTATTGTTTGATTAAATTCCTTGAACTACCGGAAATGTTGTTAAGTAGTAATAATTGAGTTGTAAAAAGTAATGACGTTATGCCTTTGAATTCGTGAATATTCATAAGCAACCTTTAATGTTCCCACTGCGTAGATACAGGCCTCCTCTCGGTGAGAGGGAGTGGGCCGTAATCTACCACGCGGGCCCAGTGCGGGTTGGTGGATGTAACTTTTTTTTAATTTTTGGGTCTAGGACATGCCCCGGTTTCCTCACGATGTTTTCCTACACTGTTTTGAGAGCAGTGGTAATAGAAATAACTTACACAAAGTAAAGCACCTGTTTGGGCTCGAACCTACGACCTACAACTCGTAAGTCGCGGCTGTTACCACTGGGCCACCACTGCTATCTTTGTGAATATTAGCATTGTTTAATTAAACAAGAAATAACTGATAAATATTTTAGCATTGTTATTAAATTTTATTAAATTAACTAAGTAATAAGATTCTGTACTTGGGTAGCCAGTACGTCCGTCCAAGTTGAGGGAGAGGCACGTTGATAATGGCGGGTGGTATTGCGATAAAAGTTGTGTAAAAAGGACTGAATTGTAATTGTCAAACAAGAAACCTCCGTAACATAATGTTTTGATTTATAAGAGTGTCCACGGAGTTCCTTGACCGTTCTTCTCCATGAGGAACCTACATCGTCTTGGAATGGGCGAATAGCTTCATTAACTAAGTCCAACTGAACAACTCCATGTTACACGATACTTCAAAAGTGTCTGTAAATGTTTTAATTGAAATAAATCCTTTGAGTTTGAGTTAAGTGTTGTTGTGTGATTGAAAACCAACTGCCTACTTATCTACTATTAACGAAAAATTACACCGGAGACTGGTCGGACACTACTTCCCTTAGGCTCCTCGTTCTATCATTTAAAAACAATTTATTTATTTAAAAATCGATTTTTGATTAAGTATATAAAATGATTGTTAAAATTAAATAGAGAAAATGAACTATTTAATCAGAAACAAATGAATATTTTAGGATATATATTATGTAATTAATTTTTAAATGTAATTTATGGGAAACTAGCTGCGCCCCGCAGTTTTACACGCATAAATATCGATTCCGTAAGAATATCGGGATAAAAAGTATCCTATATCGTAATCCAGGTCACAGTCTACCCATGTGCCAAATTTCATCCAAATCTGTTAAGCCGTTTTATCGTAAAAGCGTAACAAACAAACAAACTTTCGCATTTATAATATTAGTTAGGATAAAAGGCTTAAATATCAATACCAATATATAGTTTCGAAAGAAAAAACGCAACTTGTTGGCAATATCAATCAGCATAGAGGTACACTGTACACTCCACGTACCTAAATGTTAAAGACCTAGAGCTCAAACCTGGGCCATGTCTAGTCGTAGTCTAGTCTAGCCACGTTATATAATGTTACATACATAACTCGGTGAAAGAAATCAAGAACAGCTCTGTTACAAAATCTATTACAAAAAAAAACATGTACGTTCCAAGCTATATGATTGTTACAAACATAATATAATTATATGAAAGTGTGTCTCTCCGTCCAGCCGTGACTGTGGCTAAACTGCTGTACCAGTTTTGATGGGATTTTGATGAAAATACTTGATACTTTGAGAAGAACATAGTTTGCCCTTGTTTAACCCCGAAAAAATGCTTAGTGAGTCTTGTATAGTACATAACTGCAGCGGCCAGCAAAAGAGGCATTGATGGACGAACGTGTTACTGTTAACATACCTACGTTACATACGCAAGCATACGTACGAGTAAGTAACTCGTAAGTCCATCAATGCCTGGTTGTGGCCAAGGCTTGTATAGTACTTTTCTCAAATAATGCGCGGAAATTAAAATAAGTACAATTACTTTTCAAAATCAATGACGAACAACGAACAACAATAATTTTTCCCGCGTTAAAGTTTTCGTTTGTTTTTTTTTTCAATAAACAGCAATTTGCAAGCTAGTTCGAAATTTTAATAAAAACGTTGATAAGTTAATCCTTTGTTGCCATGTTTCGGAGTAAAAGATCGTTCTATTTTTAAATTACACGATATATGAGTTTATTTATATTATGTAATTTATTTGGCCGCTAAACCACGACAACCACGACAGATATGGATTTTCGTACAACTTTTGCCGGCCGCTGCTCGCATGTATTTGACCAGTACAGCAATTTCGATTTATCTCGAAGAAAGTTGTCAAAATAATGCTCAAATTTCCAAGCATGTTTGAGAAAATGTAATTAAAATATCATAATATAACAAGAAATCTTGCCGAAATTCACGCAAATGGCACAAATAATATTGAAGGAAGCTTGATAATATAAACGTTGTAACTATAATAATAATTGTTATATTAGTAAGTACTTACTTATATATTTCTTTGTAATTTATCTCACGGGTAATTTTTTTTTAAATTTGTGTACTTTCTTCAACATTTTGACTTATAACATCGCCTTGGATGAGTCTGTGAAGGTGTTATAGTTGTAATTTAAAAATATTAAAAATGAACACGCCTAGAATCCCCGAAGAGTTAGGCAGAGGTGTACCTACAGTAGGTACTCAAATTTCGCCTCATTCTTCTCATTTCGCACTCACATTTCGCTAGTTATGTTTTAGTCCCATGTATCAGGGGGCGAGCCTATCGCCATCTACCGGCCACAAATCCAGACTCCGGCTGCTACTGAGATATTCCTAATGGAAAACCCAATAACACTTCGCCCGACCTGGGAACTTGTCATTAATAATAGCTAATTTATATATGTTCTGTTTTTTATTCGGCGTCATAATATTGTATTAACTAGAAAACAACATAGGTACACTCAGTGGCAGAAAATCGTAATATTGAAATTGACTCAAAAACCAGTCATCAGAACTTAACCAAATTTCTAAGGGACCAATCGGGAAGTATAAACATAGTACATATAAATACTCTTTCACACAAAATAAGAATTTTTCAAATCGATTTATTAATGACGGAGTTCTGAGGTAACGAACATATTACCTACATCCGAATTGAAAACCTCCTCCTTCTTTGAAGTCGGTTAAAAATTCAAGATTGACATTAACATCGAGGATACGAGGGGAGATAGTTATTATTATGGTAAGTAACAGCTATTAATACCTACTTACTAAGTGTCATAAATACTCCATAAAATACCTACCTACTATTAAGACGAAAGATAAAAACATAAAAACCGACACCATATCCAGACAATTATTCAGATAACATCTGTTTAATCGTCTTATAGTTTTTAATCACTCGTATTTATAGAACGAATAACAACGCCGAATAATTCATATTTTGTTTTTTTTGCTGTGATTCATAATTGTTATGAATGACAGGTATCTAATTGAAAATAAATTCAGATCTTTGGTATAGGTAGGTATAAAAACTTATAAGCAACAACGATTGTAGATAGATATAATATTAGCCATGACCAATCAATCTGATGAGCCTTTTCCCAACCATGTTGGGGCCGGCTTCTGTCTAACCGGATGCAGCTGAATACCAGTATATTACATGGAGCGACTGCCTATCTGACCTTCATGACCCAGTTACTGGATAATACGGTACCCCTTGGTAGCTCAGCATGATGGTTGTCAGACTTTCGGGCTTCACGACCCGTAAAGACTGCTAAAGATCTACGAATGACAGCCGGGACCAACGGTTTAACGTGCTTTCCGCGGCACGGAGGGGTATGTAAAGATGATCACCCATCCACGGACAGACCGCGGCAATCGTAGCTTAACCTGCTCGATCGACCCGTGCGGCTGTTTGTGTTTTAGCGACGAGCCCAAGACCCATACTTTAAATAATTTCTTTGACCTACAAGTACTAAATATCTTATCATGTTATTAACACGCGCGTTGTCTGGGTCTAGATACTATGAAAATTACAAAGGTTTATTTTTGGTGATTTGTTGACCGTCTTGTTGGTCTAAAAATCGCAAGTGCTACTGCTGGGGATGAGGTCGTGGGTTCGTTGCCCGGGTCGGGCAAACTGAAATATTGAGTTTTTCTTTCTGGAATTTCTCAATAGTGGCTCGGAGTCTGAATTTGTGCCCGGTTGATGGCAACAGGCTCGCTCCCTATTACTTGGGACCTAAACATAACTGGCGAAATGTGCAGGGTGCACTATATAGGTACACCTCTGCCCAACCCTTCAGGGATACAAGGCGTGACATTGTGTATATTTATGATGTTGTTTACTTGTGCGAGTAACCAAAGTGTATTAAGTGCCCGTCATGCCCTTTTGACTATCTACGTTTGACGTCACTTAAAAAAAAAAGAATATTCAAGATAACACTTGGTTAATGCATGTCACTATTTATTATAATTTTTAACATATAAATGACTTGACATTTGTCACATCACTTTATTTCATATTAATAACTAAATGCTTTTAATCTTTATCCGTTTTAATGTCAAGGACAATGGTCCTTGACACTAAAATTTTTCGCGCCGACGTCAATTTTTACATCTTAATGGTTAAATAATAAACAATATACCTTAAGGTATTGTTTAACGGTATCCCCGGGGTTGCAACAGCTTAACATTAATTTTCATAAAATAATAAACGTGAACCAAAAGACCAACTTTCAATTTACCTGCATTCTCCGTGTTTTCCAGATACGGCCGCAAGCACACCTTCCTGGTCGCCATATTGACTCTGATAATATTCAGTCTTGGAATGCCCTTCTCTCCGAACTACCTGGTCTTCACGATACTCCGGTTCCTGGTCGGCGTGGCCACTTCTGGCACCATGGTGGTCTCCTTCGTCATAGTGATGGAGTCTGTGGGCCCTCGGTATCGGGAGGTCACTGGATGTTTGTTCCAGATACCTTTTAGTATTGGTAAGTTATCTTTATTCCCTACTAGCTGACCCAATAGGTGCTGTCCTGTCAAAATTTAAATTAACGTGGCTTTGAGTTCATACAAAAATGGACGTTTCGTAACGCCCGATTTTATTTTGTAATTTTTTTTTGCACCTAAAAACCTTATTCGGATTAACACGAATATTTCAAAACAAAAAATAGCCAAATCAATGCAGCCGTTCTCAAATGATGCGCTTACCAACGAACAGCATTTCATTTTTCATTTATGTATACTTACATATCTGTAGGTAAAAACGTTCAAATTCAAGTCGCAATTTCATCTCAGCGACAATCAATGTCAAAAACCTGTCACAAATGTATGTAAATTGATTGTAATTTTGACAGATTGACACTGAGATTAGAATGCGAACGGTCTTAAAAATACGGGAATTGCCCCTCAGCTTGAAAATAAGTATATATAGATATATATATATATATTATATTCGAATCCAATGATATCCATTTTTTATTATCTTCCAATAGCTGTCAAATAGCAATAGTTGTCAAAACATCGAGATGTTTGTGCTTTATCTAAGTTAAATATAATTTTATATACACATAAACTTTCCGGAATAAATTATCTAAGTATATGAAAATGAAAAACGCATCAAATTCTGTCGCACAGTTTTGAAGAAGAACGCGGTCACATGTCAGACACGATCAGTGACTTCATTTTTTACTATATTTATAGACTAGCTTCTGCCCGCGACTTCGTACGCGGATCCTGTTGCTTATGCCAGCGACAACGGGGTCGTCAAAATCGAAGATCTGAAACGTCTGATGTAGAATTCTAAGGCCCGGGGACGGGAAAACAACGGGATGAGCGAGACGATTTGAGACTTTCATTTTTGTATTTCAACAGGAAATGCCCATCAGACTAAACAACTTTTGCTAAGACGTCATTCCTTAATATGTTGTTTATATGTTGCCCAGACTTAATACCTATACAACAAAAAACTTTTCTTCCCGTTATTCCGCAGCGGATCCCAAGGGTACACTGAATTAACAATAATATAAACAATAATAACTAATAATAATAAATATAAAACAACTGGCAACACCGACGTCAACACTTCATATCATTTTTATCATATATTATTCAGATAAATAATTTTTCCTTTTTTTTGATGCAGTTTTTATACTTATGTAGTGTAAAACCCAACCCAACCAAAACCCAAATAAATATAATCAGCATCTAAAAATGGACCATTATTCATAAAAAAACTGCCGAACGGGAGGTGACATCTGTCATGTCACCTCCGATATTACATAACTCAATAATAAATTATTGAAAAATGAGAAGATGTTGACGAGACAAGCCGCACGTCAAGCACGACTACCACCTCCGGACTCTTCGCTCAGCTCCGCCTCGCCGCCGCCGGTATCCAGCCCCTCTGTGAGCGCTGTGACGACACCGGCCGCGGCAGTTGCGTCGAGCTCGAGCGACGAGTATTTCTCTCCGCCCACGTCGCCACCACCTGCTCGTCGACGGGGAGGACGCCGGCCGCCGGACGGCTTAGGACCTCGAGGCCCAACGGCCTCTGATAGGGTCCCAGCTCCCGGCGGAAGTGTGCAGCGCATGAGATGGACGAGATCCATTAATGAAAATGTCATGCGCTCATACTATGGGGCTACAGAGGGGGGAAACAATCTGACCGCGTACCGTGTTCGGATGCTCTCTCTTTTTCAGGTGCTTGAGCCAGCTGTCAACGTTTCGGCACAACGACTGTCGGATCAGGTGCGAGTCATCCAGCGTAATCATATGTTGGATGACTCTGTACTTGATCGCCTGCGAAGTGAAATGCAGAGTGGCCATATCATCGCACCCCAGTCGCAGACTGTTGTACATCCGCAGCCCAATACAACGCATGCTGACGAAGGGAGTAATGATAGGGCTACAAATGTAAGTAGCCAGTGCAATGAGCAATTGAGGAGTGCTTTGGAGGATGCGATTCAGGAATATCGCTTCATGCCGCCCGAACTTAGGCCACGCTTACCTCGTTTGCCCATGCATAACAAAAATAGGGCGCTGGTGGCGGTCCTGGATTCGCAGTTATCAAACTATTTTGATACCTGCGAAGACCTCACCGATATTCATTCAATTCTGTACTGCGCGGCAGTAGCAGCATGTCGTGTAGCTCACGTCAAATTTGCAAATGACACTAGAGCTACACGACCGAAACCAAACGTACCAGCTTGGCAGTGCAGAATTGAACGCCGTATTGGTGGGGCCAGGACGCTCATCGGCAAACTAATCTGCTTCAAGGAGGGCAATACTCGCCCTAGAGTGATGCGCTTTGTGAGACGGGCATTCTCAGGGACTGATATCAGTCCCCAAGACTATATGTCTTGTGTCACAGAGCGCATCGACTTCCTGAAGCAGAAAGTGTATGCATGGGCAAACCGTATTCGTCGGTATAGGCGGCGAGTAGAGCGATACACTCAGAATCGCACCTTCCAGAGCGATGAAAGGTGGGTTTATAGGGGTTGGGAGCGACCGGACCATGGTGTGACTGAGACGTGCCTACCGGATGATGATGCCATGTGTTCCTTCTGGCGCAGCATCTGGTCGGTACCTGTCAGTCACACCGAAGGTGATTGGACTCGGGAAGTCGAGCGAGCCTGCGATCCGATACCAGAAATGGGGGCTATTACCATCTGCCCCCAAGATGTAGCTCGTGCAGTCCGTCCACTACCCAACTGGAAGTCTCCAGGGCCGGATGGACTGCACAACTTTTGGATTAAATGGTTCACAAGATCGCACGCTCGCTTGGCATCTCAGTTTCAGACTACTTTGGAATCTGGTTCGCTACCCCAATTCCTAACGACAGGAATTACCCACCTGCTCCATAAATCAGGTAGCACCGCGGAACCCAAGAACTATAGGCCGATCACGTGTTTACCGACGGTCTATAAAGTTCTTACATCCATTTTGAGAGCTAAAATTAACAAACATATAGACACCAACTCCATCATGTCTGCCTCTCAAAATGGATGTAGGAATAGGTCCCGCGGTACTAAGGAGCTACTCCTCATTGATATGACCATTAGCCAACAGGTTCGTCGTTCCCGAAAGGATCTGTCGACATGTTGGATAGATTATAAGAAGGCCTATGACTCGGTGCCCCATACATGGCTCGTGAGGGTGTTAGAGTTGTATAAAGTAGATACAACTCTTCGCACCTTCCTAATGTCATGTATGCGGCAATGGAGGACGGTCCTTCACTATCCAGGATGTCGAAATATTCATGGGAATAGCGAACCGATAAGGATCGAGCGAGGCATATTTCAGGGCGATAGTTTAAGTCCGCTTTGGTTCTGCTTAGCCTTGAATCCTCTAAGCACATTGCTGGAGGATTCAGGTCTAGGCTATCGGTTGAGGAGAGGTGGTCAGGTTATATCGCACCTCCTCTACATGGATGACCTAAAACTCTTTGCCCCCAACAATTTGCAACTGATGGAGCTACTGAAAGTAACTCAAAATTTCAGTAGCGCCATCAGGATGGAATTTGGTGTGGACAAATGTGCGGTCATGCATGTAAAGCGAGGGGAGATTGTTGAATCCGTGGGGACCCAACTCTCGGATTCCACAAACCTTAGAGCCCTCTCCGCATCCGAAACCTATAAGTATTTGGGTATGTCGGAAGCGTTAGGCATCAATGTTACTGACATGAAGCAGTCGTTGAGGGAACGCTTCTTTGGCCGCCTGAAAAAAGTACTTAATAGTCTTCTATCAGGCGGAAACAAGGTGCGCGCCTTCAACGGTTGGGTCATGCCAGTTTTGATGTACTCTTTCGGCATACTCAAATGGACTCAGACCGAACTCGACGCCCTGGATAGGAGGGTCCGTACGCTGCTGACTGCAAATCGAATGCATCACCCACGATCATCGGTAATGAGGCTGTATATCCCGCGAAAGTGTGGAGGTCGAGGCTTTTTAAACGCTAAGACCCTCCACAATCGCGAGATATGCAGTCTCAGGGAATATTTCCTAGAAACCGACGTGGGTATGCATCGAGATGTAGTCACGGTGGACAAGGGCCTCACCCCGCTCTCCTTGGCTAAAGAGAACTGGCGCAAACCTGTAGTGCTTGACACTAATGATCGCATGGAGGTATGGCAGAGTAAGGAGCTCCACGGACGCTTTTTCCGGGCCCTACATGGACCGGATGTAGATCTACTAGCGTCCGTTGCCTGGCTGCGTTTCGGTGACCTCTTTGGAGAAACCGAAGGTTTTGTCTGTGCAATTATGGACGAAGTTATGATGACGAACAATTACCGGAGATTTATTGTGAAAGACGGCACGGTTGACATCTGTCGGGCATGCCACCGGCCGGGAGAATCAATCAGGCATATCATCTCCGGGTGTTCTCGTCTAGCTAACGGAGAGTACTTGCATAGACACAACCTTGTAGCCAGGATAATCCATCAGCAGCTTGCTCTGAAATACAACCTTGTGGAATCGGAGGTACCGTACTACAGGTATGTGCCCGACCCAGTTCTCGAAAATGGTAATATCACATTGTACTGGGATCGATCCATCATCACTGATAGGACTATTGTTGCCAATAAGCCTGATATAGTGGTGGTGGATCGATTGGAGCGACGCGCAATGATTGTTGACATAACCATCCCGCATGATGAGAACCTCGTGAAAGCCGAGAAAGATAAACAAATCAAGTATCTTGACTTGGCTCACGAGGTTGTCGACATTTGGGATGTGGACTCAGCGGTCATTGTGCCGATAGTCGTGACAGCCAATGGGCTAATACCCAAGAGCCTCGACCAACACCTAAGGAGGCTCTCGTTAGGCAGCTGGATCAAGGGCTTGATTCAGAAAGCGGTACTTCTGGACACGGCCCGCATTGTTAGGAAGTTTCTCTCTCTGGAGCCCTGACCGCCGGTAGCTTGGACCCTGTTCCCGATACCGGTGGGCTACTATTTTTTATATTTTTAAATGTTTTTGGTATCTTTTTGTTTATAAAAATATTTAAAAATGTAATTCATATGTATTTAAATGAAATAAAGGAAATAATAATAATAACTTTTCAAAAATTTCTTTATAAACTATATTTGGGGTTTTTCCTTCAGGAGCTAATATATAAAGACCGGAAGCGTTGCTGACCCTTGAAAAAGCAACATAAAGTTGACCATGAGAAAAACAGCCGATTGTCAAGTCAACACCAGCGGCTTTAAGCGTCTGCCCTTGTGACTTGTTTATTGTCATGGCAACGCACGTAGTCACAGGGAACTGGGTGCGCTTCTGAGAACTCAAGCGCAATTCTCAATCGGTGAACGTCTGCGACTCGCGAGACATTGCATGACGTTCACGATCAGCGGTCAGTCGCGCATCTAATTCTTCACTGGTCTCTAGAGACCTGGATGTAGATGCGAAAATACGCTGAGAACGCAGGCGTGCTTCGCGATCAGAAGAGGTTTCTACGAAGTGAGTTGCAGCCTGATGTTCTCGAACAGCATCAAGTCTCTCCTGACGCTCTTCGGTAGATGACCTGAATGTAGATGCGGAAATACGCTGAGAACGCAGGCGTGCTTCGCGATCCGAAGAGGTTTCTACGGAGCGAGTTGCAGCCTGATGTTCTCGAACAGCATCAAGTCTCTCCTGACGCTCTTCGGTAGATTCTTGGGATCTTATGATCCTCAATCTTGTAGCTCCTTTGGAACGTTGGGAAAGATTTGACCTCTTTGTAGGCATGGTTATAGTTTTATTCTGAAGAAGATACCTGATCAATTAATATCTAAGTGACTGCTCCCCTGCGTTACCGGGTAGGCTACCGTGTCACGAAGATAAATGGAAAAGGAAATTAAATACTCAAATAACATAAGCCCGAAGGCATATTTATTCGACAAAATAAATTAATAAATGGGAGTTTTGGCCAGTAGAGTCAAATTTTCTATGATTCATCGAATTTTCATCGAAAATCAGTTCTAAACTGTTACCGCCTTCACCGCGTGGAGGTACTCCCAGCTTATGTTATTTTATAAATTATACATTGAAATAGCTGTGACTTCCACATCAGGTGTTCCAGATCTTCAATTTTTAAACGTCAACAGAGAGTGCTCATCAGGCTGAACAACTTTTGCTAAGACGTCATTCCTATATTTATTATAGTGTAGCTGGGCTCTTGAAGATCCACAACAGGTGTTCCAGATCTTCAAATTTTATACGACAACAGAGAGTGCTCATCAGGCTGAACAACTCTTGCTAAGACGTCATTCCTATATATTATGTTAAAATAGTGTAGCTGCGCTCTTGGAGTTCCACATCAGGTGTTCCAGATCTGCTTTATTCTCTTAGCAGAAAATGCTCATCACGTGAAACAAGTTTTGCTATGGTACCATTTCTGTATCTCTTATAGTTTAGCTGGTCTGTTGCGGTTCTGCATCAGGTGTTCAAGTTTCCAAGATAAATTATAGCCTATATGTTGCCAAGACTTAATACCTATACTACAAAAAAAAACATTCAAATCCGTCGAGTAGTTCCGAAGATTAGCGTGTACAAACAAACAGACACAGACAATAAGACAGTTTTTTTTTTGGATTCGTGCTCTATTCTATTCTCGTGTTTCCCCCTCAATTATATATTTTTTTAATTTAGTCAATGTACAGACACAGTTTTTTTACTGTTTTATTATATGTATAGATATAGAAGAGGACAGATTTTTTACGACAAGTCGTTTTAAATGTTAGTTAGTTTAATTATACCTATATATATACTTGGTCGGTTTGGTTAGTTAAACCATAGTTTCTTAACGTGGGCTAACGGTCCCCTCGTTTGAGACTTTCAGGGGGCAGTGGAAGACCCAGAGAAAATTTGGTGGCGTTGAGATGGGATCTTACTACTATATAATTTAGCACTTTTAAATATAATCGTGGCACTAGCTGTTTCAGATTCGCGATAGATGTTGATAAAAAATGGGGTATCTAGAAAAAAAAAAGTCATAGTGGAGGGTGGGCAAAATAAGGTTGAGAACACATAAATATTATTATATCTATGGTTGAGAACCTATAGGTTAGATGGACAACGGGACGAAATGGGACGAAATAGCGCTATGATTATATCGTCTGCGTATGCCTTAATGAGATCAAAATACCAGTTGTGTGAGTGATTCGAGTTATCTACCTATAAATTATAATTCATTACTCATTATATATTATGTGATATAAAAAAAACGTATTTGTCAAAACCAGTCATATTGGGTTGTTAACATTTTGATTTAATTCGATAATTTACATACGTATTTCAATACTACGACACATTTATCAAATGCGCAAAAATACGGCGCAGATTTTGCAATAATGAATGGACGGTCAAAGGACATTGCCAGCACTACGCTTGGCTCGGCTCACGGATTAACGATCTCACTTTGTTGGTAGGTTAGCAGACAGGAAGACGCTGCTTTAATTCTGACTCCCAAATCCCTTTCCACACCGTTAGGCTTATCATAATAGGTACCAACTGGTGGTATCTTTTTAAGTGTCATTATCATTAAAGCATCCATGCGGAAACGATACGAAACATGTTTATTTTTTGTGGATTTAAAATGTGCATGGGAGTGTGACCGACAAGGGATTACCTTACTAATACAATGGGGGGGGGGAATCATCTTTAGAGACCTCCCATTGTATCGCCTTTACGGCAAATCTTTGGAGTGAACGGAAAGGGATCTCCGCTGAATCTCATTGCGGAACTCTCGAATACAAACGCAAAAAAGAACAAGTTGGGGGAAAATATGCGTCACATCCACGCAAACCAGCCATAGCTCAGCATAATGCTACGACCCTATGCGAGACAGAGCGCTGGTTTTCAGAGACAGCCGTCGTGTCTAACTCTCAACCTACCTCAGTACCTATTCTTTTAGCACGAGCCAAGACTCATTTTCACATCTTTAAACTTACTTCTTCTAGGTCACATGACAGTCCCCCTCTTCGCGTACTACTTCAGGAGCTGGAACACGTACCTCCTTGCCCTGGGTCTCCCGCCTCTCATCTACCTGGGCTACTTCTTCGTGCTGACGGAGTCGCCCAGGTGGCTCGTCAGTGTGGGCAGGGTTAAGGAAGCCACGGACATCGTGACGAGGGCTGCTATGTTGTGAGTACACGTTGTCCTGAACCATTGATTTAATTACGCTTTAAGCCTTTTGTCATTTATTGCGACATGGAAAGCAATAAATGAATATGAATAAGATTATTATTATAAAGTCTTCTTCAATGTCCCACTCACCGCACAGACTTCATTCGCTCTTTCTTCTTCGTTCAGTCTATCTCTCTGTCGAATACGCTCCCCCAGGAAATCGGGATGGCAACCAATCGACTATCCTTTAAAGCTAAAGTTCGCGAGCACATTCACAAGGAGCTGCCAGTATCATCACAACAGTAATGTTTTCTCATCGTTTGTCCTATTTTTTTTTTATATTTAGCTAAAAGATTATGATATTATTATTAGATTATGCTTTTTAGTTAAATATATATTATCTATATTTATAGTCTTAATACGTTTATGAGTGTAAAAATATTTATTCCAAATTCTTCATTATAAACTGCACCTAAGTACCACTGGTTTGTCTCTGCGTCACCTAAAGGTGGAGTGGTAGAAAGTGCCTGTACATTAGTGTGCATAAAGCAACTAATTAAATTCCGAATGCAATGGCGGATGGGTTCGTTTATAAACATCTAATGAAGACATCAATTATTATTACATTCCATTTATTGAACTTATTTCGCTCTCTTCTCTTCGTATTTAAGTTTTAAGTGAAGCAGGGTTTTTTTCTGTTATCTACTAAAATGTTCCAATTTATCAAAATAAAACAATAATTAAACTAAAAGACGTGTAGGTACCTACTTTATTATATTTTTATTGTGATAATCACTTAACTGCAAGCTATCGCCGAATCAGAACAGCCAATTTCAACGTAAGTCGAAATTTCCCAAAATAATCAATCAATAGAGTCTTGTATGAATCAAGAGACAACATTGCCAAATGCTTTGCAGAAGAGTTTTTAATCGCAGATTGTTGATAATAAGCAGGATTACTTTGGTAATCTCATGTGCTTCCAATTCCTGCCTTGGTCCCGTGTTTATTTGGGGTCTGTGCAACATGTCATTCTATTGCATGTGACCTTATCGTTGACTACTATAATCTTTAGGCGCGTTGGCAAAATCGAAAAACCACCATCTTGTTTTTTAAATATATTAGGTCGGGGAAAAGGTTCTTTCGTATTTTCGTGTTGCATCCAAATATAGAGCTTTTTTGTATACCCAGACTACTTTAAATGGGTCAAAACTGTTTTGTGGTCAACCCCTAACTCTTCAACGATGTCATCACTACCAATAAAACCTTGCTCCACTTTGTCAAAAATGGAATCACTTTAACCCTAACAGGGCGACCAAGGCGAGCTGTATTATTGACATCAAAATTCACGGACTGAAGACGCTTGAACCAACTTTGAGATACTCGTACTGACTGACACTATAAGTCCATAATCGTCACTTATTTTTTTCGCGGCTTCTTACCCTTTTACATTTTACCTACCCTTTTTCCGAAGTTCAAAATGTATCGATCGAATTTCTTCGTTAGATTCAGTCATTTTGTCGGACAGAAAGACAATTGACATAAGGCGGGAAATCGTTTTTACTTTTTAATTTTCTTTTTTAAAATATCATCTATACCTATAGTAACGTAGACAGAGAAAACTACTGTCTACGTATAATAGCGTAGACTGAGCTCTGTCTGCGTATAATACACTGACCTCTATTTAATAGAGGTCAGTGTAAGTGGTATAATAGTATCAAAACCAGCCAGCTATAAACATTACAGCCAAAGAGATTTGACTACAACTTTATACCTATAAAATAGGAAATAACTATTACTCCGACCTATTATTTACCAACAAATGAAACGAAATTCGGACTCCAAAAAGTCCCAAAAAAATTTAGCTCTTGAATTAAGCCTCTATCTCACTCTCACTCAAAATGGAACGAGAACTGGGCGTAACGCTTGTACGGTGGGTTGCATCAATTGGTTACCCCAGTTGTATTAAAATTAACTTTGAAGGGGGGTACCCACATCGTGACGCTGACTGTACCTTTAAAAAGTCTAGGTGCAAATCATACCGTCTAAAAATATTCAAATTAAAACAGCTCATAGTTAATTAGACTCCATAGCATTAGACAGAAGTTAAAAAAGGTTATTTTTCATGCACACTTTGTAACAAAAGTACAATAAACTTGTTACAGTTACGATTGACGCCAAATTTATTAAAATCTATTGATATATACCAGCTGTCACACATAATTGTAATCATTTTAACCATTTAAGTCATGAAATTAAGTGGCTTTCATTTAGACATTATATTTCATTCCAATTTAAAATTATCAGTGTCCAATGCTAAAAACCTAAAAGAAGCAGGGACGAACAATATTGGGAACGTTTTTCGTCGCACTATAATTCATCCAATTCTAAAATGTAAGCTGTGTCAGTCGGGTGTTTCTAATTATACCGGCTTATGTCGTCGTTGAAATTGAAACGTAACGTTTTGTACAAAGAACCCAATAACAAATTATTGGGTTGTTTGTACAAAACGTTACGTTTCAATTCCATGGGTGATCACGGTGCGGGCCCAAGTGGCTTACAACATACAAGGTTTGAGGTTGTTCAACGCCAACGGCGAAAAAAACGTGGCCCAAGAATTTAACCCACGGCATAATAATATCTCCCAAGAAAAAGAGAATGAAACAATCTTCATGCTGTAGAAAATCAAACTGTAATAAAAATATAAATAAACAATTTAAGGGTGTCCTGGTCTTCAGGTACCCCTCGATATAAGATTGAGATGATGAAGAAAACCGCAGAATTTGCTGGTAAGGATGATTCATAAAATTATTACTATACAACGTGTCGTTTTGCATCCTCGTCAAATTTCAGGAGGCTGTTATGAAAGACATAAATAATCAAATAAAATTACGATCCTGCTCAATAATTAATACATACTTGCTTTTTTAGATATTTAAGTTTGACAGTATTTCAGAATACTCTACTTTCAAAGAACAGAATCGCCCCGTTGCGTACCTATACGGTAGGCAGTGTCGTACGATTATGTCGCTGTGTGCATGCGTTACAGTTACAGCGCAGTTACAGGGCGTTATCACACGGACCCTACACATACCGATTTCCGAAAATTACAAAATTTAAAAATAAATACCTACTTATTTTATTATTGATTCGAGAATCATTAGCATAGTTACCTCCTCGAATTTGACGAGGATGCAAAACAACACCTTGTATTTATATTTGAAAGTAACATGCATTGTGATAAAACATATACCCTACTTATAATTTGTTGACTGTCCTCACCATTAACAAAATGAACACACTAGTTGTCATTAACTATTAATGAATTAATATTATTGTATTAAAAACCAACACATGCAAAGCGAACTATTAAAGTTATAAAGGTTGTTGCTACTTTATTATAGTATATGTATAAGACCGATTACCTGTAGTGAAATTATATAGGGGGTTCGGATTAATTGTCACTAATAATGAGCCATACCACTCAAGGAAACTGGAGAAGCTGCCAACGGCAGCCACAAAATGGTATACAGGAGTAGTTAAAAAGCAAAAATATTACTTTTTGGGAAAATACCTCAACTTTATTAGAAAACGTAAAAAACTAAAACATTTATACCAAAAGATTGTTGTAGATGACATGGCTAGACAGAAGGGTATTCCAGTATTGTGCCTCCCACCCTACAACTGCGAGCTCAACCCTATAGAATTAATATGGGCTCAAATGAAGAGGTTTGTGGCCACAAGGTTTGGATAATATTACGCCAGAACGATGGCAGTCTTGCGTTGCTGATGCGATTAATGAAGAGGAAAGGTTTTGCCAACTGGATGGCATAATGGATGAGTGGTAGAAAAATTAATTATGAATGTCGGTGTAACTTCTTCATTTTCATCATCTGATCATAGTGACTAAATTATTTGATGAAGATGATGATTAGTTGATTAGTTGTTGGTAACGGGACGGAACGGGAGAGAAGAAGACGAAGAGTTGAGGTTGAGTTTGTGTGCTGTAAGTTGTTATTTTAAAGAAAATATTGTAAAAAAAACATACTTTTATTTCATAAATAAACTTGAATCATCATGTGATCGGTTGTCTCATTCATTCGCTGTGTTGTAAGTTTGTAATGTGTGATGAAGATGTTATTATAAATAAAGCATAAGTTATTTAAAAAAAAAAGACTTATTTTGTTTACCTAAGTATTTAGATCGATTTATCAAAGTAATGTTAAAACAATTTTAATGGTTTTGACGTACCTACCTTTAAAATAAAATGTTTTGCACTCCTGCTTTTACGAGCCTCTTATTTCTAATGCTATTATAAATGTAGTATAGATAACATTACAAGAGTCATTATTAAAGAAATATTAAAAAAGAAAAAAAAACAACTAGTTCAGACTGTATGATGAGTTGAGCAATTAATTACCATAAGATTGTAATTTATCTTTATAATTCTCATGTTTGTGAAATATTAACAAGTAGGTAAGTATGTAACAATAATTCAAGCAGATACTTTGACCGTGTTTTATTATGTTTTACCTACGGTTAGTGGGACATCTTGATTTTTTGTTATCTAGTACAAACTAACGACTGATATCATAATAGGTAGTTTTAAAATAAATAATGCTAACTTACTCAAGAACCGTCCATCATTTTAGTTAGACGAACGGTGACAGCATTATATATATGTACTTAATGATCATCTCTGATTTTACATTGGCATTCAATTATGTGGTCTTAAAGGAGTTTTTAAGAGCATATTATATTTTTAATATAGTACTAGCTGACCCCGCGAACTTCGTACCACATAATTTTTTTTTTAGTTGATCTCCGCATGAACGAACCATCCTCGTGCTTCAAGGAATATTCTAAAAAAAGAATTATCAGAATCGGTCCATCCGTTCTTGAGTTGTAAAATTACAACGAAAAGTGACATTGATTTTTATAGATATAGATATTGAAAATTGAAAACCCCTTTCTAACTATTAAAAATACAAAAAAACACTTAATATCTCATTAACTGACCAACATCTCTCCTCTTTCAGAAACAAGCTACCAACAGCGAAAATCGAAGAAACTTTAACCCAGCTATCAAAGGAAATCTGTGCCAAAGCCGACGGGCCGAAGCTGAACTACTCAGCCCTGTTCCAAAAGTCACTGCTGCTGAAGACCAGCTGCTGCTGCGTTATGTGGCTCATCACGGGGGTCTCCTTCTTCGGGTTCAACCAGTACATCAGTCAGACCAGCCCTGATCCCTTCGTTAGTGTGGCCTTGGCTGGGGCTACACAGGTAATGTCTTAAATATTTTGTCAGAATTTTATGAGCTTTTGCAAGATCTTCATATTGAAATTTACGGTAAACATGGCTTTGCATAGTTCGCCTTGTGGCGGCATCATCAACGCCACATGCGAACTACGCATCGTACTGACGTCATGCAAAAATCCACCGTCGCGCAAGCACAGTTTACCGCGCACCGAGCATGTATACAACGTTTCGACACCCAGTGCGACGTCTGGTCGAAAAGGTGGAAATCTACACAGACTTATGTCGGGTAGATTTCCTCAAAATACTTATTTATATCACAATTTTTTTAATCACTTATCTAAAGATGTGTGATTATGGTTTAGATATGGCTACAAAATTAAAAAAAAAAATCCTGAGAAAGTTTGATTATTTCTCTCGGGAGTGCTCTAAATAAATATCAATGTTTTTCTTGTATTTGAGTGTGAGACGCTTCAAACACTCAAATACAAGAAAAAATTGTGATATCCCTCTTAACACATATTCCAATAGACATCACTCGTGTAGAAACCTTTTAAGTGTGATGTACGAGTACGTCAACGTAGTTTTAGTCAAACGGGAGGGGATCCTTGGACCAGACTGGTGTTGTGTCTGGTGCTACTGCCCGACAATCGATGTCGGGACGTTGTATATATTCTAGATGCGCGGTAAACTTTGCTTGCGCAATGCAAGATTTGCATGACGTCAGTGTGATGCGTATTTCGGATGTGGCGTTGTAAATCCCGCCACATATAGTTACACATACTAGTTGTGCGGTAAACTTTGCTTGTGCGATGCAGGATTTGACGTGACATCGGTGTGATGTATCATATTTAAAAGGTTTTTTACCAGTGTGCATACGAATATGGTTTGATAAATGACACTAAAAATTAACGATAAACAGAATATTTCATTTAGCACGACTTTCCTTTTTCTCTAGCATCGGCACGAAGTAAATACATAGAAACAGTTAATGCCGTGGTCACAATATTAGGCAGTCTGGAAGGTAGCTAACTGCCCAGGGTTAGCTGGAAGTACTTTATGTATCTAGTCGCTCGGGGAAGGTGTTTATTGCTACACTAATCGTGTCCAGTGATCTAGTCTTGAGAAGTTAAGACTACGGAGATACGGAGAGATTTCGGACTATAATATCATTAGCCGAATAGACTCTTTTAGTCATTTTCATGCCATGACTTACACGATTTAATTAAAATTATATGGTGTCTACAGAAAATATTGCGACTAACAAATAATCCTACAAATTCTAGATCCCATCAATCCTGGTCTCCATCTGGCTCATCAAGAAGCTAGGCCGGAGGCTCACCACCACCGTGTTCTTCATCCTCGAAGGTGTCTTCGTCATCGTCCTCTACTTCGTGCCCAAGATCTTCGCTTTGACCCTCATCCTCGGCACCATGGGCGTCAGCTGCGCCTCCATTGTTGCTTCTACCATCTACATTTATACCTCAGAGTTGTACCCCACTGTGATCAGGAACATGGGCATGGGAGCCTGTTCTACGGCCATGCGGATTGGGTCTATGGTCGCTCCATTCATTTCGAATACTGCGACGACAACCCCATGGTTACCTACGTTAATCTTTGGGTTAGCACCCATTCTAGCTGGATTGGTGTGTCTGTTACTACCCGAGACGAAAGGCAGGAGTTTGCCTGACAGTATTGAAGATGTTAGGACTGCCGATTGAGTATAGATTTAAGATGAATGGTTACAATTTGTGATACAGTAATAAATGTGATATTTAAATCTAGCATTCCGACATGAACAATGATTTTGTGATTGTGAATTAAGAACAAAAAGAGATCTTTGATGTATGGGAATAGTGATAGTTACTGTTAGCAATTAATAATTAAGTGATAAATAAAAGGTAGGTATCTAGTTTATAAGTTATATAATTTAGTGACGATTAGATGTATCAATAATTTAAGACATTTTATAAAATTCATGTGACAGCTCCAATTTATTAATCCCATTTCGTTGTGAATCGTGTTAGAGGGATTATCGACTCAGTTTTTGTTATTTAACAAGAAACCATTATTTCAATACCATACCGACTAGAAAATCGTGTCTTAAAGTGGCAAGACAACAACATTATTCGTCTGTCACTTAATAATATATGTAAAGTAAGTATCTTACGTTTTATCATTTTACGATTTTTTTATTTTATTTACTTTTGTTAAAATCGACAATTATTTTTTGTGCTGCCATTCTATTGTTTAATAACTAATCTATAATCTGTGTGATGACAAATATAAAATATCTTATTTAAAAAAAACTTAGAAACAACTATTTATTTATTTACATTTGATCAATAAGATACAGCTGACACAGCACTAAAGTTCTTCGTACAAATACTGTCCTATATTTTTTTTATGATTCTGGCCTTTTCTATACATCCTACAATTTTATTATGGTAAGTTATACTTAATATTGAACCCGCATAGTTTTCAAGAATGAATTCGAAAACTATGCGAGTTCCAATCCCCTACAAATTATTTTAAAATACAATTAGTTAAAAATAGTAAGTAATGGTTCAATTTTGGGAAAATATATTGATTTTTTTATTATTTAATCATATCCAAAATCCTTTATTTTTTATAAATTTCCAACTCGCCAAACTTAACAGTTTGATGGCGATTTGATCAACATATTTTGCCAAAATTCAAATTCAACCATAGTTATAAATTTAACTAATGGTTGAGTTAATGGTTAAATTTTGCCAATTTATTTATTTTTAACTAATGGTTGAGTTAACTACGGGTCAAAAAACCGGCCCTTAGACCTTCGGTACCACAGAGCACGGGGACGACTCGGCGACTGCTGCTAGAGACGGCATTGTCAACACTTTGCTTACAAACCAAGCGGGTCACCGCTTAGTGTGCTTACACATGAGCGACACGCGTCTACGGCAGAGGCAACTGCAGCCGGCGACAGAGTGCCGCTCGCGAATTTGATTACGGTGCTCAAATACCCGTGCGGCATGTTGTCGACGGCTGCAGTTGCCTCTGCCATTGATGCGTGTCGCTCGTGTGTATGAGCACTTACTCGCATTTCGCCACAAATGTCGTATAGAAACTGACGGCTTTGAAGGCGGTCCGTGACAGAACTTGTGCGCTCAACACAGGATTTTTCAGTAGCAGCCCGGAGAATAGCAATAGGCTCGCGCCTATTACTTGGGTCTGAAACATAACTAGCGATATGTGGGTGTACTATAGGTACACCTCGGCCTCACCGTTCGGGGATTAGAGATGTCATGACATGTCACGTCATGAATTTTATAAGTGCTGCCGTATCTACGCGCTGCCAGCGCAACAAATCCGTGCTATGTGTTCGGTACGGATAACCCATCTTTTATCTAACTATTTTACACCAAATACGTGTAAATCGTTGTTATCAGCTAGCTCCCCTCAAGTTGAGACCGTATGGTGATTTCGCACCAGTCCGCAGGTAGAAGTTTCCTCGTAAACTGGAAATAATGTAACAAAGATGTCGCTTTAGTTTATAAGCTTAAATCTAGCTAAGTTATACCTACCTAGCTAGAAAATATTTTCAAAAAGCAGAAATTATTTTGATACTATTTCCTCATAGTCGTAAATTAAAATTATTTTTTAGGTTTTAATGCTGAAGACACGAATGCCGAGATCTATAAACTTTACTCAACACTTGCTTTGACGGTGAAGGAAAACATCGTGATGTCTTAGAACCCACAATTCGAACAAACCCAGCCGGCGTGGTGGAATACAGCCCACTCCCTTTCACGGAGAGGATTCCTGTGTCCCAGCAGTGGGAACATAATAGGCTGATTATGCAACGAGTGCTTTGGCTTAGACATGTTCCCGTTTGACAGTTTATCGACCGTGACAAGAATAACGTATAGCCAAAGTACGTGCTAAATAACGTTTATAGAGTTCAGTTAGGCCCGGTTTCAGAATTGGGAATTTAAAAGTAAATTGAGAACTTGTCAAACTCTACTTTAACACTACCTCAATTTAAAAAAAATAACGCAATTCAGCAGCCGGGAGCTAGACTTCATCAATGGGATCGCAGAGCTAAGAAATATTGGAAAAACCGACAGCGCCTGATAAAAACTCCAAAGCAACACAATCTGAACTCACTCAGACGTAGCTCTAATCCCCATGAACACGATGGGCTCCTCGACGCACTGTCCTCTGAGGAACATGTCGTAGTCCTGACACCTGCGAGCCAAGAGAGCGTCCCCTGTCAGAGATTCTGACCAGAACGCCCACGAACGCCAGTGACTGCAGAAGTCTGGGGAAGAAGAGGAGATGTATTTATATAGGATCTCCAACAAAATAAATACACAATATACGACACATATATAATGCGCAACATCAGGTATTAATTAGGTGTACTCCTTCACTTATTGGCGACCACAGCAAGGACAGTATTTACAGCCAATTACAATAGTGAGAAGTCCACAACTTAGGAGCGTGTATAAGTGAACTGTTTAAGTTTATAATTCACTAACTAACAAGTTTTTTTTACTTATTTTATCAACTGCCCAATAAAATACCTACTCATATTTATTTGAAATGATCAGAGTTAGTCTAGAGCTACACATTGCAAGTAATTTTTGTTCAGGGGCTGTGTAGGACTAATGTTGTGCGTTACCTGCTTGAAAATAATGAATGGCTAATATACATATAAGGGAGAAACCCCATAACTATATAGCACTAAAATTCAGTGGAGCTTGTCCGCATGATAATTAAGGTCTCTGAAATAAGCCCTTCCATAGTTAGGAAAGATGTAGGTACCTATGACTCAACACTTCATTCTATACGTAATTCACGTTCACAAAGTTCTTTCTACTAATCCTACCTTCATTAGTAAGTGGTATAGTAGCGGACAGACAGCCGGGCTGCTTGGCCTGCCCCCCGTTGGGCCAGAAGTCGGCGTGCGCCGTGCGCGTCGGCGTGCCGTACCCGCCGCCGTCCGTGTGGATGGCGTCCACGAACGTCGCGTCTGTCGCAGCCATGTGGGGTGCTGCCAGGGGCGGGTAGAAGCCAGGGTAAGCTGGGTCCAGGCCGGTCAGTCTGCGGGTATAATAAACACAATAACAACAACATAACATCAAACCTCGTTTCCCCGAAGGGATAGCAAACCAAAAAAAATTCCAAGTTTTTATCTCGCAGGTTAAAAAACATTTATTTTACAGAAAATACCTTCTAAATTGTTAGTCTTAAAACAACTTTAAAAAAATATTGAGTTTTTGCAAATAATAGGAATGTCATCATTACTCCAATAAAATATAATCCAACTAGGATTATATCCAAGATAAGAATGCTTGGAAACATGCTGGTCCAGCTCCATAGGACAATCTAGGGTCTAGACAAAATTAAACTTGTTGCTACTTTAATTGTATAGTTTATTATTTTTATGACATTAATTTACATTCTGTGATTACTGTAACTCACGCACTGACATATTACTTGTTTACATAATTTGGTAAATCGTACCTATACTTTTACAATGTTTGTAAATATGTGGACATCATGTATCTATCACTTAATTAACTTATTTATCATTGCTACGTTTATTAAATTCTTTTTACCTATTTTGGTAGGGTAATTTTTATTTTAGGTGCATTGTCTTCACATATAATTATATAATTAATGTATACAAAATATTGTAACACATTTTAAAAGAGTAACGGTGGAGTTTCTTGCTCATTCTTCTCCATACGAAACTACCTTTTGGAAGGGGCGACTAGAATCAATTATATTTAAATGTAAATGTTGACGATCAAAAGTGCCATAAAGGTCTATATGAAATAAATGCTTTGACTTTGACTCAAAACCAGTCAATTTTAAAATACAACAAAAACAACATTATTTCACGGCAGAGTTTGAAGACAATACTTGTGTCCTGGTCCAGTGTCTGAGTAATTGACCTCTCGCCCTATCGGCCACAGTGATCAAGAGACTGTTGACTGAATCACATATCTAAACTGGGAGTTTAAATGTGTGCTTATGGTTTAATTAAATATGGCAGCAAAATTAAAAAAAAAATATGCTCGAAAAAGTTTGATTAAATGTCTCGGGAGTGTTCTAAATAAATATCAATTTTTTTCTTTTATTTGAGTGTGAGACTCTTCAAATACTCAAATACAAGAAAAAGTGTGATAGCCCTCTTACGTTGCCTATTGACTTCGCGCTTACTCTTGATTTCAATTCCGATCGATCGACATTGGAATTTTGATGTTTCGTACTCTTGAGTTCGACGCTAGCGCCAGATCGTTGGTTTACAAAGGTACTCTATTCAAAGCTAAACTTAAAGCATTCCTAGTGGACAAATGTTTATATTCTATATCCGAATTGGTGACAAATGATAAATTAAATAGTATTATACACACTTCAAAAGTGTCTAGGGATCAACATATATTTTTGCAATAACTTTTCTCCTGATTGATATTAATTAAAATTTTCTTTAAGGATTCATAAAATAAAGTGTTTTCGTTTGTCACAGTAACGATAAACCAAGTCACCTTTGCATTAATAAAGAAATTTGCCATTTTCCTAATAAAGGGATTTTTGACATTTGAACCACTAACACAAAAGTTCGAAAAAAAGACTGAAATAACAGTTTTCTTTAAAATTTTATTGGGTAACTTAAACAATTAATAATCCGTGTTTCTACCGCGAACACTAACAACACAAGAACATCGGTTTGGCATACTCAAAATGAGTTCATCCAAATCACGCTGTGGAATGGCCGCCCATGTTCGTTGCAACAACAAAAAAAGGTCTTCTTGCGACTGGATACCCTCCATATTCGGCAGAGCTCTTCTCTGTAGCATATCCCATGCATGCTCAATCGGGTTCAAGTCTGGCGACTGAGCAGGCCAGGGCAGGACATTGATGTTAGCTGCGGCGAGAGTCTGTCTTACAACTCTTGCGGTGTGCGGTCGTGCATTATCATGCATTAACTGAAATAAGGGACCGATTTGCACTTGTAGAGGAACGATGACGTCTGATACAATCGTCTCAGCATAAATTTGAGCGTTGAGGTTGCCTCTGATCCAAATCAACTCAGTTCTTCCGCCGATCCAAATACCCGCCCATACCATGATGGTTCCACCACTATAAGGATGGACTTCCTGGCAGGATTTTAATCGCTGTTGGCGTCCAGGGGTTCTCCAGTGTCGTATACGTCTTGTATCCGGTCTCATACCAAAACGAGACTCATCAGAAAAGCACACGAAACGCCATTGTTCTTCTGCCCAATTTCTGTGTTCAAGAGCCCATTGATATCGAATCCTACGATTGTGCATTGCTATAGGTGGTACCCGTAGCGGTCTTCGGGAATGAAGGTTCACTTCATGCAAGCGGTTTCTGACTGTTTGGTCGCTAATTAAGTTCCCTGAAGAGTGATGAAGCCTCACGGCTAACATCATGGCGGTTATTGTTGGAGCTCTTCGAGTTAAGATTTGAATGTATCGGTCTTGTCTCCGTGTGGTGCAGCGATACCGTCCTCCATGGCGCTCAGCCACGGTACCAGTGCTTCGGTAACGTGTCCAAAGTCGACTGATAACACTCTGACTTGTATTCAGAGCTAAAGCCACAGTACGTTGCCGGGAACCAGCTTCTATCATTCCCACGGCTCTGAGCATTTCTTCCCTGCTTAAATGACGTCGCCGCTCCATAATAACGTTGGTTTTAATCAGTAGTAGGGAAACAGTAGCACTAATAATGTCTTCAATGCGTTGTATGTTTTTATAGGGAAAATATTGACAGCTGATTTTCATCTTTTACTCGAATTTGATTCACAGTTCCTGATTCAAATTATGAAATGCACCAAAAAGGATCCATATAAATTTATAAAATCATAAATTTATTACAAAGCCACATCTTAATCTCAAGAAATCCGCATAAAAATGCTTGATCCCTAGACACTTTTGATGTGTGTATTTAGAAATTTACCTTTTAGTACCTACCATTTACTTATGACATTAAATACATTATTAGATATTTGCATTTTAGAGAATAGAATGTATCAGTTGACATAATAATATTTCAAATATAATGACATATAATATTTACAATCATTTCACCTACTGATACTTATCATAATATATAGTAAATATTTAAAACCTGTTGACATAATATTTATCATATGTTATTAATTATTTTTAGTGAAATTTGCTGCTTGAAATTCATATTTTTTTTTAGCTGTAATAATTAATGTACTGTTGTCTAAGGCAGATTCAGTACTGCATCATTCAAACACACTGCGAATTGCTAGATGAATAAATAAATACCCTGCCCTGGAGTTGCATCAGGGAGGCACTCCGGTATCACCGGATACCTACCTCTGTCGTGTGGTCGAGGCCTATTTGACGGACAGGGCCGTCATCTACCCCGGTCACCAGGGAGAATGGACCCGGCGAGAGATATCCAGGTGTCCCACAGGGATCGGTCCTGGGGCCGCATCTGTGGGATATCGGCTTCGACTGGGTGCTGCGCGCCGACCTCCCTAGCGGCGTCAGCGTGGTTTGCTAAGCTTACGACACGCTGGTCCTGGCGCAGCGGAGGTCGCACCAGGCGGCGGCCGAACTAGCGACACGCGGGGTTGCGACAATCGTCGAGGGGATCTGGCGATTGGGACTCGAGGTGGCCCTGCACAAGTCCGAGGCCATGCGTTTTCATGGTCCTTGGAACGCGCCACCGTCGGGTTCCCAAATAACGGAAGGAGGGGCTCACATCGGCGTCGAGTCGACGATGCACCTGGGATTCGTCGTCGACAGCCGGTGGAACTTCGTGGAGCATTTCCGACGGATGGCTCCCAGACTGGAAAGGGCCGGGGCTGCCTTGAAGCGGCTCCTGCCCAATCTAGGGGAATAAAACGCCTACTGCCGGAGGCTCTACGCGGGGGTCGTGCGGTCCATGGCCCTTTACGGGGCACCGGTGTGGGCGCGTTCCTTGAGGTGGCGGCCAGTCCGCCGTTTGAACGCATCCCAAAGGATTATGGCCACCCGGCTGGTCCGGGGATACCGTACGGTCTCCGGTGAGGCGGCGCATTTTCTTTTTTCTTTGTCTTAGTTTTTGTTTTACAATTGCATAACCGTTATAATGTTAAGCGGAGGGGCGGAGACACCTAACACAAGCATCCTCTTGTTTAAAAGGTGATCTCTAACTCATGTGTGTTAAAGCATTTTTATGTAATTGCAATAAACATTTTTATTTATTTATTTTTATAATTTTATTGTTTTATCGAAAAAAAAAATTGTGACAAAGTTTAATGATGTTAACAACAACGCCTCCCTTGCCAATGCCATTCAGGCGCCAAAAGGTCCTTGTAGCACTCTACCTACGAGATCGACTAGACCTACTGGCATATCATGAGAGTTGCCGGAACCCATTTTGTCCAGGTATCCTTAGTAAGTAGGTTGGTCAGTAACCTTGACTTTTAACTTGAACTACAGCCAGTCGTTTATTCGTTCGTCTATTTCGGGTAACCACTGTAAATCAGCGCAGTGCTGTGCGTCCCCTATAGCACAGCATCATGCTGAATGGAAGCCTTCTTGTCACAATCATGACGTGCATCTGTAGACTATTTCTGTTCTGTGCTCGTGATTATAGATCTATTTAGTTTTTATTCTTGTTTACTATTCGAGTTAATTATCTTTTTGTATGCACGTGTTTATTTATTTAATACTTTATGCACATAAATGTACAGAGGTGGACTTAATGCCAATGCATTCTGTGACAAATAAACTTATTTTTCTTTCTTTCTTCTTGCGTTACGATTTGATTAGCATGCCGCGATCGCGTCTGACACCCGCCTCATTCATTATCGGATGCATCGCTGATGTCACGGTCGGTAATGCAGCTTAATGCAGTATGAATGTAATTAATTAGTCTAATGAGTTAACACAAAGGTTTCTCACGATGCATGTATTTTATTAATGTTTGTTTACTGTGATTACAGAAGTACTGGTGGCGTTATAAATCACAAATGTTACTAGGCTAATTTGACAAAAATGAAAAATAATTTGGCGAAATAAGGTTGTCGAACAAAATTTATTGTATATAGAAAGCGTAGCCCACTACAGTGGGACAAAAAAGCTGTCGATGATGATCATGAACGTTTAATGAGAGCCGACAGCTGTACTACTGGGGAGTTTGATTCGCCACTTCTTCTTCCCAGCTAAAGCACTAAGAAGTGGTGAAGGGCGGGCGTTTTGGGGGACTGTCTTATGTAATGTTGACGTTCGAAAAGTGCTGATTCTCAGCGTAGTTTGAAGATGATTTAATTTAATAAAAATGTAAACCACGATTTAAGACTCAAACTTGCAAATCCTAAAACTTAAAAGGTTCACTTACTAGAACTAACTTACCATTCATCCTGTTTCCTCTCTTCGTTTGGTTGGCTATCTAGCTGAAACCTTATTTGATCTGCTTTATTATTACAGTTACCTCGGCACGGTAAATCCTCTGGACTTGAGGTACCTAGCAGCATACGCCGTTAGATGACTGCCCATAGAATGTCCGACCAGATGTAGACCCTTGACTGATAGACCTCGCTTCACCAGCTTCAACAGCGCCTTGCCTACTTGCTTCCCCGCCTGGAAGACACATTATACAAAATCAGATTCAATGTGAAAATTGTATGGCTTTCAAGCTCTTCGGTTGGGAAAATTTTTCATCGTCTGCTTTTTTTTTGCTATTACGTGGGTCTTAAATGTAACTGGCGAAAAGTGGGTGTACTTCTACTTTTAGGTCTCAACATAACACTTCGGAACAAACAGACGCGGTGTTGTGTTTCTTCCTTAATCCTTGTTGCTATGCTGGTGAGAAATAAACTATTTTATTATTTTGTATGACTACTGACACGGCTACTCAAAAATCAAAAGTCATTTATTCAAACTGGACTGAGAATCAGCACTTTTTGAACGTCAAAATCACATAAGACAGTCCCCCCAAAACGCCCGCCCTTCACCACTTTCTAGTGCTTTAGCTGGGAAGGAGAAGTGGCGGAACGGACTCCCCGGCAGCACTGCTGTCTGTTCAGTTAGAAGAACTGGATTCTATACAGTAGTAAGTAATTAACATTACGAAACACGATACATTAAAATGATTTGCCATACTTTTGTATGCCTACTGACACGGCTACTTTTGGCGTACGTTCAGCGTGCACTGCGTGTACACTTAGAATAGAATACTCTTTAATATGTACACCAAAAAATTACAATAATAAATGTAGAAATTTTACATAGGGTGACACAATGGGTGGTCTTATCGCTAAAAGCGATCTTTTACAGACAGCCTTTGGATGGACTAAAGGGAAAAGGAGAGACAATACTGCAGGTAGTCAGCGCACGCTCACTTACGCTACACACACACACACTTATCCAGCATCGCTTCCATAACCTGCTAACTGGCTTGTCTTTTTACCGCTGTGAGTTTCTCCAATGTCGTATTATATAGCTATGAGATTTTGCACATGTCAGACGATTTGGACATAAATAGTTCATTAATTACCTGTTCGAAGACAATAGGCGACCAAGTTACGCCAATATAAGTGCTATCAAAATAATACAATCTACATACCCCAGGCAGTGTCTTGGCGATGATGACGTAGTTCCCGAAGGCGATGTTGGACCAGTCAAGCAGCAGCACGTTGTAGCCTCCTCGTTGAAGGTAAGCGGATACCACGGTAATAATGCTCTCGTCCGTTGATAGTTCTACGTACCTTGAAGTTTGAAGAAAGGTTGAAATTCTACGTCATTAGAATTGTTTGGTAAAGTTAAAAGGATATGAGAAACTTAAAGTTTACTAATAGCTTTTTGACGGCTTTAAAAATGTACCTAAAAGCATAGACTTTCAATAAAGGTGAATTGCCACCTGCTGAGTCCACCCATAACTTGAAAAACATATCTTTCAGACTTGTCTTCAGTGTGAGGATGCCTGCTATATAGGGTACTGATGTTCAAACTTCTTACAAATGACACGGTTAACTTACCCATGAGCGTAGATGACTGTAGGTCTTTTGACGTCAAACTCAGGGTCAGTCAACAATGATTTAACGTTGCCGATGCGGTAAGATGACGGAGATGTGAGATTGGTCCTGGAAATCAAACTCACGATACATAAAGATAATACTCGTACAAAAAGGCTCATCATGTATTTATTTAGGTATCTTCTATACATACAAATACATAAAATTTAAGTGTCTGTTTGTAACCTCGAAATAACAGCTTTTTACTAAATGTATATGAAAGTAGAAACAGTGGTTACGTTCGCTGATGAGGATGACATTGCCCTCTTTTTTAGTGGACAGAGCTGGGAGGAGGTAGGTATTGTATTACTTATAAAAAAATAAACTGTCTGTCTGATTGTTCCGGCTAATCTCCGAAATGGCTGGACCTATTTTGACGGGACTTTCCCTATATAAGTATAATGTTTGTCCCGGTTGCACGTTCCAGTGGGATCATATCCGCCATAAACGCGGGTAAAGCCGCAGGCAGTAGCTAGTTTATCATAAAGCAAGCTTTTGGCAACTTCCTACTGCTAAACAGACAGGTCTTTTGAGGCTGGGAAATCATCAAATAACTTCTCCCGCTCTGGGCAGACTCTTACTGACTAAAACCCACCCGTGTTCCTTCAGTTGCCTGTGCCAGGGCCCACGGTGACTCTTTCGGACATTCTCGCAACAAACAGACAAGTCTAAGAGAGTATCAAGAGCTTAAGGAGCAGCCGACTGCTGCCTTCCTATAATGATCATACTGCTGTCACCAGTCCGTATGCCAATCATGGTGACGACGGCCTGTTAGCATTCACAGTAGGTACTACCGTCATAAGAATAAAGGCCGTATCTACGTCAACGTTGATTCCGAGATCATTGAAGTTTTATCTAAAATGAAGGCCTGAGATTTACTGAATGGTTTTGGTTAGTGATTCTAAAAAATATAAGCTTTATTTTGAACCAGAAATTGGCTTTTCAGATTCAAAATACAGAATTTGTGTCGTAGTTAAGGCTAAAATCCTTATGACATCTCTAATCTAATACGAGTTACAGCTTTGTGTATAAGACCATGAGATAGCATTTTCTTTGCTGATTCCGAATATGGCAGTATCCCATTTTTGACAAGATTGACAATGGCTTTCTTTCTTATGACGGCAGAGTGGCAGACATTGGCTGGTCCATCGTACAGCAGTGGACTTTACTAATAGCCTGGTTTAAAAGGAGGTCAAAACATTTCATTACACAAGACTAAAACCAGGGTAGCGACGAATTACCTACTAAGTACCATTTGAATGGAACACATTTGTCAAATTATCTACTTATGTAAGTACCTACATTATTACGAGATAGTTTAGACCACTTGATCCAATACAGTAAAAAGAATGAAGTATTAAAGTCATCAAAAAGTAGTTTGTAGTTGGTTGCATGTCCTACCTGTAATGTCGGACGATTATATCGGACACAGTCGGAGACCTGCCGGGGGCCGCTGAAAAATATAATGTTTGGTTATGGATGTTATGGTTCAGGCAAAACAGTTTAGAATTAGAAAAAGAGAAAAATAATACAACAAATGCAACGCATAAAGAATTTAAAAAACCGGACTAGTGCGAATTGAACTCGCGTGATGAGGCTTCCGTACGATGCAAACTAAGCAATTCTTTGTTTCAAAGTCGCTAAATACGAATAATGCTATAAAAAAATGTTACCATCTAAGCTTAATAACTATTTATATCCTTATGTTATAGTTAAATATATATTAGTAATAGTAGTAGTTTTAATTTAACATTATTCACTCTACAGAAAAAAAATATTACAATTTTAATGAATATCAAAGATACAGATTCCTGTGAACCACACTTTAAAGACCTAAAATTATTAACCCTGCCCTGCCTCTACATATTTGAAATTTGTAAATTTGTACGAAAATATCCACAATTCTATACCAAAAGAGGAGATATTCAAACTAAAATATCACTCAGACATGAAAGCAGATTAAACATACCCACTTCACGCATAAAATCAAAAATCAAAATCAAAAGTCATTTACCTATTCAAATTAGGCTGAGAATCAGCACTTTTTGAACGTCAAAATCACATAAGACAGTCCCCCCAAAACGCCCATCCTTCACCACTTCCTAGTGCTTTAGCTGGGAAGAAGAAGTGGCGGAATAAACTCCCCAGCAGCATAAAAATGCACTCTTGTAGTACATTTGTTATGTCCATTAAAATATATACTAAGTTACCGGAATGCATCAAAAATATAAATAACAATAATACTTTTATCAATAAATTGAAACAATTTCTAATAATCAAAAGCTACTACACAATTGACGAATACATTAGAGATAAATTTCATAAACAATAGGTAAAAACCATTTTTACATAGCGTCCGCGAATCGTCTGCCGAACCTGCATTTAATTTTGCAAATGATACTATTTTTATTTAATATTAAATCTTTTTCTTAACAAAAAGCGCCTTCATCCTGATGTGATGTGGTGATGGGTGATGCGAACGTTCTCATTTGAACTTAGTAAGTACCTACTTACTTAATATTTATATTACAGTTTTGTCTCACTGGTTAATTGTGCACCTTTGGCATTTTTAAAGTGACAACAAGTTATGTGATAAGGTAACGTTCGTGTGTGTGGATAATGTTACTCACTGCTGAATCCTCGTTCTATCGTTCGGAAGCTGGAACGACTCAGTGGCAACGAGGGAGGTCTCTGTCCCTCACACGACAGCGTTACTTGAAACAAAATAATGTTGATGATTAAAAAAAAACATTAAGGCGCGGACCGACTACGATTTTAATCGCTATTACCGCACTCACACAACCACATCTGCGCGTTTTACGGTAATTATGCACACACTCGCAAACGCTAACACGGGCGTTTGTGTGCTCAAGGAAAGTTGCATAGTATACGTAAGGAAATCAGATGTTTTCTGTTGAATATACTAACTTATGCCGTGCGTTCTAAAATTCGATGTAATTACAGTGTCGGTTCATAATATGATACAATAAATAATTACACATAACAATTTAAAAAAAAACATCACTACTGTTTATTTTTATTACAGTACATGATAAACAGGTCAAATATAAACATTCCGAATTTTACCCGACTGCTCTAGAAGGGGAATTATGCTTTTCGGGTGTAAGTCAGTATCAGGGATGGAAGGGTTAATTAAATGGGTAGTTATGCCATTTCAAACTAATGTTTGTGTTTTAGATAGGTACTTAGTGGGTGCGGTAAAAAAATAGAAAACAAAACCAACATAAAGGCCCTCGGACCACTTAAAAATCACATAAACTCTAAATAAATGCAATAATATCACAGCTCCAAAGTGACAAAATGCCATAATGTTTCTAAGAAAATGCGGAGCCGGGACGGAAGCTAGAATTCTGAAAAATTTAGACGATAGAGGGATCATCCACGGAAATGGAAGCTGCTGCTGGCTGAATATTAGTTGGTATTTGCTAAAATTGGTAAAACAGTGCGTGAATTGAACTAAAGTTCTGTGGCGGACTACTAAGGCTACTCACTGCCTAATATTGAAGTGAAAATTCAGTCTCAGTGGAAATATGGGCAATAAAAATAAAATGTTGCGAAAGAGTTTTACAAAAAAAAGACGAAAAACTCGAAAAAATGATGGAATGTTTGGGTAAGTAGGATGATTACGGTATTGTATCATAACATTTGAAATTTGTATTTAGTTTAGTTTACTTACGAAACTGTATAAATCTATAGAAACGGCATTGACAATTTCTACAAACATTTTGCTAAATCCAAAAACAAATAGGTGCGCTCTATTTTGATGTCTATAGAATGCATATTTGAATGCGCCTAGTGCAAACGTCTCTGGTCGAAGCAACCATCGAGGCGATAGCCATATTGCAATAGTAGGTATAAGTAACAAAAACAAACTTGCAGATAAATCAGAGTGCGTTCGTAATTATTATAATCATATAAATACTGCACACTAGTTATATATAAAGCATTTTGATTCTTTTGTAAGATTATTTTTATAATATTTATTGAGTCATTAGACCAGTGCCGATAATTTTTGAAAACGAAAAAAGTCACAGTAGGCTGAAACCCATTGGAAAAGAAAGAGAATATAACAAAAATGAAAGGAAAAATAATTTACGGGCGATCCGAGGTCGGGAAGTGGGGGTTTAAGGGTAAAAAGCGGTTTATCTCGATTTCCGGCAAAACTACAAGTGTTATGGAAAAAAGTGTAATAGCAAAGTTGTAGGTAATAAAAAGATCTACAACTTTTGTATTCACACTTTTTTCAAGTAACCTCAAAATTTATGTGAAAAATTCAAATAACCAAGTTCTTGGTTTTTTATTTTTATCTTTTACACAGCAATTATTTTTTTTTTACCGAGTTTTTAAAAAAGCAGATATTTTCACGTGAGAATTTTCGATTGAAAATTAGGGTGCTTTTTCGATATTAGGTCAAAGTAAGGTGAAAAAAACAAATATTTTAAATCAATAAAAATACAGTGTGCTTGAAACATAAAAAGGTAAGTATTCGGCAAATTTCGCGAAAAAAAAAATGCTGTGTAAAAGATAAAAATATAAAACCAAAAACTTGGTTATTTGAATTTTTCACATAAATTTTGAGGTTACTTGAAAAAAGTGTGAATACAAAAGTTGTAGATCTTTTTATTACCTACAACTTTGCTATTACACTTTTTTCCATAAGACTTGTAGTTTTGCCGGTAATCGAGATAACCCCCACTTCCCGACCTTGGATCGCCCGTAAATTATTTTTCCTTTCATTTTTGTTATATTCTCTTTCTTTTCCAATGGGTTTCATCCTACTGTGACTTTTTTCGTTTTCAAAAATTATCGGCACTGGTCTAATGACTCAATAAATATTATAAAAATAATCTTACAAAAGAATCAAAATGCTTTTTATATAACTAGTGCAATATTTATATTATTATAATAATTACGAACGCACTCTGATTTATCTGCAAGTTTGTTTTTGTTACTTATACCTACTATTGCAATATGGCTATCGCCTCGATGGTTGCTTCGACCAGAGACGTTTGCACTAGGCGCATTCAAATATGCATTCTATAGACATCAAAATAGAGTGCACCTATTTGTTTTTGGATTTAGCAAAATGTTTGTAGAAATTGTCAATACCGTTTCTATAGATTTATACAGTTTCGTAAGTATACTAAACTAAATACAAATTTCAAATGTTATTATGATACAATACCGTAATCATCCTACTTACCCAAACATTCCATCATTTTTTCGAGTTTTTCGTCTTTTTCTTGTAAAACTCTTTCGCAACATTTTATTTTTATTGCCCATATTTCCACTGAGACTGAATTTTCACTTCAATATTAGGCAGTGAGTAGCCTTAGTAGTCCGCCACAGAACTTTAGTTCAATTCACACACTGTTTTCAGTCATAAATTACTTGAAAACTACAATCGAATTATGCACAGAGCGTCCGGTGCCAACCATCCAAGTCGAGCGCTGCCCGACGACTAAAGTATGACCGCGTAAACTATTGTCACCACTATGGAGCGTCAATAAGATTGAAAATTGAAAATGATATTTGTGTTGAAATGTGACGTAAGCTGCGAATGGGCATTTATTTTACTGCTTTTCTTTAGATTATTTAAAATATAGACATAAAATTAAATAATGGTTTGGTTAAAGTTTTAAAAAAATGGAAAACCTACTAAATTCATAAAAAAAAACTGTTGTTATCGCTGGAAATACAGAGATCTTCGACGTCAAAGTTTATTTTTGTGCTACAACTTCCCAATTTTTTATTGGGAATATCAAACTATTATTTATTATTCTGTTCGGTTTAAATTCTTCTTTATACCCTTCTCTGTTCACTGTATTTTTCGCGTTACTTATTTTTATTACATTACGTCATACTCGACGTTCTAAGAAACCAATTTTTGGGAATATTGAGATAACACCCCGCCTTAAGGGCTGATTTTGCAATCTTCAGATAACTTTTATCTGTGGAATAAAAATTTAGACTTGACAGCTTTTGTATAGAAACATTGCTTCTACCCGCGACCTCATCCGCGTGAAATTTCTTGTTCCCAAACTCCCCGTGTCGCGTCGCATCGCCTGCCCGCGCTACCACTTCGTTTTCGCTTAGCGTTATTTCTGACTTTTTTTTCTTCTTGCTTGGCTCCTAATGGTCATACCGTGATGTTAAATAGCCTATAGCCTTCCTCAAGAATTGGGCTATCAAATGCAAAAATAATTTTTATATTAGTACATATAGGTAGATATTATGTGAACCCGACATACCTATTTATTGTTCTTAATAAAAGTATCCGAAGATCGTAAAATCAGCTCTTACTCAATTACTCGTCCATTATTACTTTGACAGAGCCTTTATTTCAATTCATAGAAGACTAGCAGTAAGAACAGCCTAGCTATTCTGTACCAATTTCACCGTGATAACTTAGGTGAAGTGAGCTATCATTCCACCTTCAGTGCGATTCTGTAAATATCTCACCGTGAAAGCTTATGTGAAGTGAGCAATCATTCCACCTGCAGTGCGATTCTGTAGCTATCTCACCGTGAAAACTTAGGTGACGTGAGCGTGGAGTGAGCTGTCAGTGTCATCCCTCTGATGCTAGGGTTTGACCAAGCATTACATTTACAATCATAATCGAGATTTTAATAATAATTTTTATGCAAATTCTATTGAAAATTTTATATTATATCAAAGCTAGAATATAAGTACCTAAAAAATATTGAGTTTCTAACTGAATTTCTGTTTTGCTATTTTACTTTAAAACCCCGAAAATAGTATTTTTTAGCCACTTAACTACATATTAGCTTTGAAATAATATAAATTTTATTATGGTGTGCAAACAGTTCGACTTTGATCTTTTTAAAACAAATGTGACCTCGGCAAAAAAGTGTTTAGCAATGAATTTCTTTAAAATTTGATTCGGGCATGTTTGCCGATGCGAGGGTGGATGACTTTTATGCTATAATGCGCAAAAAGTCAGCCTCCCTAATTCGCAGAATTCGAGGGAGTGGCAACGGAATCCTGAGGATGATTGCGGATCGACCAGTATCGCCAGTGGTGGAAAGGCTCATCAGGCTACACGTGTTTTGAGGAATTTATTGCTTATTTAATTTATATATATTATTATTATTATATATTTTTTATTTATTTCTTTGTTTCATTGTAACTTGACATAGGTACTTAATTTATTTCAATTCAATTTAATTTAAGTATTAGTTATTTTCTTTAGTTAATCTTTGCAATTTCAATTTAATTTATTCAAGTTAGATTATATAATCTACATATACATATATTGCTATTAATTTAGCCGTAAGATAATTAATTTGTTACTAACATAATATGGACTACCTAGTCTGTTTTTTTTTTTTTTAATAAATAAATAAATAAAAGTATCAATAGAATTTGGATAAAAAATATTAGTAAAATCTCGATTATGATTGTTAATGAAACGTTGGTCAATCCCTAGCATCAGTGGGATGACACTGACAGCTCACTCCACACAACTACACGGTGAGATTTTTACAGAATCGACCGGCTGATGATATGGATTGACACTAACGACAACTCACTTCAAGCTCACTTCACCTAAGTTATCACGGTGAGATTGTTACAGAATCAACCGGCAGATTTCACAGTTCATGTAGAACCTATTACCACCCATTGACGAGCAGTTGACCGCATCTTTAAAAGCTCACAAAAAGCAATAGTCCAGGGGCCGTACTATGACCTGTTAACGCCATCATGATTCCGTTGAGAAAAAGAGATAGTGTTATCGGAAATGTATAGCTCCGTCTCTCTTCCACGCTGGAACAATGATGGAATTAACACGTCATAGTACGGCCCCAGTCATTACGTCGGAAAAAATGGGTAATAAATGCAAATGAACCGAGAAAGCTAAATTTTGGATATTACGTGGGGATAAAAAAAAAATAGAAAAGCTTCACTTCAAATTGTCGACCAAAATTACCTTGTGCATTTTCCGCCATCTTGAATAAAGGGTTAAATTCAGTTTTTTCATCATAACTTGGTTCTCCGTTGAGATACGAAAATTATTATGCGATACTTTTTTGTTGCTTCTCTTACGATCTACAATTAATGTCCTCTACACTTTTCACGTATTGTTCATCGTTATCGAGATATCGATCGAAAAAACCATAAATTTGGGGAGTGTAATTAGTTTTTGGCTATTTTCTGTTTTCTCGTGAAATATATCGAAGAAATGTTGAATATCAAACTTGTAGAGCGTGTTCAGACCTACAATTTCGTTTATTAATTTTTAATTTTCGACAAAAATTACGACCACTATGGCGCCATAAAGTCAGCCGCAGCGCGCCCGACTTTACAATGTGAGTCACGCCATAGAGCGCGCCTATCCGGCGGCCGTTGGAATTTGGGTATGGGTCAGGTATAAAAGACCCTTTTGTCGTGTTCGTGCCGGAACATCTGCTCCTTTTCTTTTTTCCGGTATCTTTCACGAGAAAAAAGTAAATAGCAAAAAACTAATTTCACTCCCCAAATTGATGGTTTAAGTATTCGATCGATATCTCGATAACAATGAACGACACGTGAAAAATGTAGAGGACCTCAATTGTAGATATCATAAAAAAGCAACAAAAAAGTGTTATATAAAATTTTTCGTATCTTAATGATGAAAAAACTGAATTTAACCCTTTTTTTTCAAGATGGCGGAAAATGCACAAGGTAATTTCGGTCGACAATTTGGAGTTAAGCTTTTCTAGGCGGGGGGCCTAGAAAAGCTTAACTCCAAATTGTCGACCCCCCACGTAATATCCAAAATTTAGCTTTCTCGGTTCATTTGCATTTCCAAATGTAGGTAAGTTCGCCTTTTCGCGTCCATCGCCCAATTCGCGTCCATTTTACGGATCTCCCTTTAAAAATCCTCGAAAATAAGTAAACTAACACACCAATCAAACGACAAGTCATTACCACAAATACTTCAATGAAGAGGCACGCACACATGGCCAAAAGATCCGTACGCCAAACCAATCCCGTTAAAAAAATACTTAGTCTCGGCTGTTCAACAAGGGAGCGCGTACGCGGCTACGCGCAGGAGTTTAGATAAAAAATTGTGTGCAGCGGCGCGTTCAATGGTAAGTTTTTTATTGTTTTATGTGAATATTAGGATACATAGCTGTTTCAAGACTATTATAATGAAAAAAGGAATAATATTAATTATGAATTTGCTTAGGTATTTTATATCTATCGGTTAAAATAAGGTGGTCGCGAATTACGAGTACTACATCGAATTTACAAAACTTCCAATTTGCGTCCGCAAGTGTCCGCAACGGACGCAAACTATACCTACAGGGGATAATAATAAATTTTCGTTAAATACTTGATTTGCTTGTAAAAATAATTTTAAATGTGTTTATTATTATTGTACGTTTTATAGTAAGACTACGTGTTTATAATTTAATTCTTATTTTTTTTCTATTTAAGATGAGTTCTTCGGAGACAAGAAAGAAGAAGGAAAAGAGAACATACACAGAAGACGATTTAAAGAAAGCGTTAAATGAAATTCGAGAAAAGAATACATCGTTAAGACAAATATGCAAAGAATATGCTATTCCCAAGACTACAATATTGGACAAAATCATTGGGCGCAGACCAGATGGAGTAAAGAAACCGGGACCAGAACCAGCGCTAGGAGTAGATGGTGAAAAAAAAAGTAGTTGAATGGCTTCTTAACATTTCCAAATGTGGATTTCCAGTGAAAAAGCAAGAATTGTTGGATACTGTTCAGAAAATAATTCGAGATGGGGAGTTTAAAAACAATTTCAAAGATGATCGCCCAGGTCAAAGTGGTTTGAAAAATGTTTGGCCAGAAATAAAGAAATCTCACTAAAAAATGCCGAGGGTATTAATAAAGCTAGAGCCCAAGTTACAGAAGAGTCAATCAGATTGTGGTTTAGAGAATTAGAGGAATATTTGGACAGTATACACCAAAAAGATATTTTGAGTGACCCGAAAAGAATTTTCAATGGGGACGAAAGTGGTTTTGCTCTTTGTCCAAAGACAGGAAAAGTTTCAGGTCCAAGAGGGTTCAATAACTTATACCAAATAAAGCCAAGTAATGAAAAGCAAAACTTAACGGTATTATTAATATTTAATGCGAATGGAGATATGTGTCCACCTTGTATCGTGTTTCCATACATTAGACCACCAAGAGCTATAGTGAATAGTATGCCTCAAGAATGGTGCTTAGGCAGATCGGAGACAGGTTGGATGAGAGGAGATATATTCTTTGAGTACATCACCATCGAGTTTCACAATTGGGTATTGGAAGATAACGCCAAAAAACCAGTGATTTTGCTGGTAGATGGGCATAAATCGCATATGTCCTTAACGTTAAGGAAGATGTGTGAACAAATGGAAATTATTTTGTATGCCCTTTCGCCCAACACCACCCATATTTTACAGCCAGCTGACGTTAGCGTATTTGCACCGGTAAAAACACATTGGAAATATACAGTCCGCACATTCCTATCAAAACCAGAAAACTTTAATTCTGCCGTCACAAAAACAAACTTTTGCAAATTGTTAAATGATGCATTACAACATCCTAACATGCCCGACAACATCAAAAATGAGTTTAAGCGATGTGGTCTTTACCCATTCGATGCTAATAGTCCAGATTACACTAAATGTGTAAGAAACACTTTGGAAAATGTTCAAGCCATTGATCAACTGTCACAAGATGTTACCCACTCGGACATTAAAAGTTTTGAAACACTTGAAGCCGATACTAAAAGAAAAATATCTTGACATTCGAACTATAACGAAAGCAGACAATAGGTTGAAACAGTCTCTTCCTGCAGAAGTAGGATTTGCAGAGATTTCTATCGAAACTGAATCTGAGAGGTCACATATGGAACTTTCAATAGAAAAAATTTGTACCATTTTTAATCCAATTGATTGCGAATTGGATGCAACTAAAGAATTCACCATCTCTTCATTTCACGAAGACGCCGAAAACAAAAATGATGAAGCTAACTCCGATCCTACTGTACAGGTTCAAACAGTATCAGCCGAAATACATGCTGCAACAAAACAATTTACCGAATTTACGAATTTACTCTAGCATCTTCTAAGATTAACTACGATGAAATCACAGTATATCCAGATAATTATTCAACTCTTGACACCAACATAATCGATTCGTTCCCTGACTTGTCTCTTTCAACGTTACATCTTTCTGGCAGTTACCTCGATGTCGGCTCTATGGTGTCATTAGATGACGTTCTAATTCTACCATAAAGATTGATTTGATTTGATTTGATTTGATTAGAAGATATTGCATCAACTCCCACCACATTATGTGTTGAAAAAGAAACTCTCATCAAGGAACTAACTCCAGAACTGCCTCTGACTTCATCATCAGCATCAACTGTATCGCTACCTTCTTTTTTACCTACAGAGTTTCTAGTACAACCAGCTTCAGCAGCAACACAAAAGAAAACCTCTGATCTATTTAAACACCACCTGATGCTACCTGAAATTTCTAACAAAGCACGAAACGATAATCAAAGAACTCCAGCAGCCATATGCTGTATGGAGAAAGTATTATGAAGATAAAGAGCAAATCAAGAACGAAAAGCAGGAAGCAATACGAAAAAGAAAGTTAGAACGAATAGAAAAACTAAAACAGAAAAATACTTCAAAACACTCTCAAACGCTTCGTAAACCTGCTCCAAAACGAAGGTACATCCTCTTCAAGAAGTCACACAGGAAACGGTGAATGAGAAATTTGAGAAAGAAAATTTACCAGCCGTGGAGCGAATGAAATATTATGAATGTGAAGATATACTAATTTCAGATGTAGAAGACGACGATGATAAACACACACTCATCTGAAATGCACGAAAAAGGATTAAGTTATTTAGAGGCCAACGATAAGTCTTTTGAATATGAAACTGTGTCATTAATTAAAATTCTAAGGCTATAATAATCATAGGCTTGCCACAGATTACTAAATAGTTATGACCTAACCTCATAATTTATTGATTCAACAATTAGTTGTATGGTTAGACAAAATTGTTGTATTGCTTTGTTGCTTTAATATAGGCAAAAACTTTTTATTAATCAAGGCTGATCTTTACGCGGCAAATCGCGGCGGAGCGGACGGACCTCTGGCGCGATCTCATGGCGGCATGGAAAGAGCGACTGTCGCAACCCAGCGCAGGGCACGCCACGATAGCGGCGGTAAGACCCCTCTTTGAGGAGTGGCTAGAGAGGCGTCACGGCGTCCTCACCTACCGCCTGACGCAGGTCCTCACCGGACACGGATGTTTCGGGAGGTTCCTGCACATCATCAGGCGGGAGGAAACGCCCGGGTGTCACCACTGCGATGATCGCCCCGAGGACACGGTGGAGCATACGGTGGGGGCCTGCCCTGCATGGGCGGAGCACCGCCGTGTCCTCGTAGAGGCGATCGGCAGCGGCGGCGACCTCTCACGCCCGGCCCTGGTTCAAGCCATGGTCCGGGGCGAGGGGGAGTGGGAGGCAGTCGCCTCCTTCTGCGAAGCAGTCATGCTAGCGAAGGAGGTGGCGGGACGGGAGAGGGAGAGAGTCTCCCGTCCAAGCCGCCGCGGTGGACGCTCCGGGCGCCGGGAGCCGCGTGACGACTCCCGGCCACCGTAGGCGCGGGCCTGCGGGCGGTGAGTAATGGGTAGCTCACTGTCCGATCAGGACCAGGCCCGTGCTGGACGGCGCGTACGTGTTCCACGCGCGCCTCAAAGAGATGTCAGCATCGAAGAGGGGGCCCACTAGGGCCCAAGCCTGCCAGGAAAGCGGGATCATCCAAAAGGGGTACCGCTGACTCGGAACATAAAGGGCCAAGGAAGGAACACGGGTGGGTTTTAGTCAGTAAGAGTCTGACACTCCCTTCCGCTCCACCCAGAGCGGGAGGGGTCATTTGATGATTTCCCATCCTAAAAAAAAAAAAGGCTGATTTTTAACAATAATAATATAAGTAACTTGTGATTTTAGGGTAAAATTAACAGGTAATTAACAATTAAAGGTGCAATCATTATTTACCTCCTACTTTCCTAATTTTAAGTTCAATCAATGTTGAGAAGTATTATTTTTATTTTTTTAAAGTGATTTTTTTAATGATAATTATGTTGATTATGAATATTTATATTCTTAAATAAAGAAATTGTTAAAATACAATATTTCTTTACAAATTCTTAAACATATCATCCTTAAATCCCTTATTATCTCCCCTATATTCCTTTTCTAAGCTGGTGGACGCTAAATGGTCCACGGGTGGACATAATTTGGATTTTGTGGACGTAAAGTGGGTAAAACGCCTAATTCTGAAGTTTATATGTAAAAAAAAAACAATGATGTTTCGAACTAACCTGTAAGTTAATCTTAAAATAGACTAATATAATGAACACATTACATAATTTTTTCATAAAAATTTGTGATGGTACATTTTTATTATCGCCGTCAAACTTGCCAACTAAATGGCACTAAATGGACGCGAACAGGCGAAATGGCTATAATGACTGGACTAAAGCTTTTGCCTTGTACACACGGCTACACATCAAACTATACATTTCCAGTTTACACTGACCTCTCATTGTAAGGAAATCCTATACAATGCGAGATCAGCTTATACTGGAAATGTATAGCTTGATCTGTAGCCGTGCGTACCTACATAAGTGAAGTTACCTACCATTTTTCCCTCGGAAATGCCAATTAGGTAAAGAATTTGAACGTAACGCCAATAATAGATAAATTATTTAATTTATGTAAGTAGGTAGGTTTTACAAACACTTTTACTCGTCAATCATATTTTTAAAACTAGATGCGTTTGGCGTTTCTTATCTGACTACAATATAACTCTGAGAAGGAAGGCCGAAACAAACTCAGAGGTCACACACAGATTTTTTTAAAGTCCAGATATAATCTAGGTCAGATCATGTGAACCATGTTGGTAGATTGGTGTCTGAAATAGTCTTTTTAGGAAAAGACCACACAGATTGAGTGGACCTGTCTAGACTCTAGTCGGTGCATGCATTTGTCAGTAATCATGCAGCTCAACTCAGAACTTAAGGAGGCCTAGTGTTGTAAGAAACTCGAGTATTTTAGTCTTCGTTTCGAGACTTGAGTAGATTTTCAAGACTAGGACTCGTTAGTCAAATGAGTCCGAGTCTTTAGTTTAGTTCTTTCAGTAGACTGAGTCAGGAACTTGAGTTGGTGTATTTTTTTTTTTATTAATTTATTTAAGATTTATTGAATATAGGTATTACTGGGTGATTTTATATCGTCATCCATATTTATTTACAGGGCATTTATAAGGAGCTCAACGATTCGACGAACAATACCAAAGATTTGGGTAAGCCGCATAAATTACCTACTCAAACTGCCAGAACATAATTAAAACTAACTGATGAAATAAAAGGATAGGGTTTGTATCGTCTCGTCGGTCATCTGATCCTAAGTAGGTACTTACGCAACGATCGTTCTGGTACGTAACAAGTTCCAAGGGACCTTCTCCAACTTTAAATAACTACTTAAAACTAATAATAACTACTTAACTACAGTTCCTGGAAGCTCAAACTAGCACCATGTTGACACTACATAGGCAGTGATGTAGCATCAACATGCTTCTACTACAAAATAATATATTATTATGGGTTTACATTGAAATAGTGAGCCAGGGCCGACTGCCCTCAACTACATTTTATTTTTAACCATTAGTATTTACTTCGAAGTCTTCAAGCCGGCTTGTTACAAGGAGGATGATGTGTTTTACGTCTGTAGTAGTGAAATATTACTACTTATGTATTGTGTGGGTGTGTAATATATGGCATAATAACAGATAGTAGGATATTATCACTTGAAATAACGTTCACATGATATAATTTTCATATGCTATAAAAACAAATAACATAATTTCATGTGATCTAATGTTACATTTCATATAAACTTCTTTGCTCTAATAACATTTAGTATAACGTTAATTTCATATAATTTTCAATTTGTATAATGCTCTTTTTATATAACGTTCAGTTGACCTAATTTTCATGTGTAGGCTCATTTTCAGCCAAAATTCGGTAATGTTTAAGTAAATATCAGGAAACATCATACTGTTATAACCTCATCTAACCCAAATAATTCACCAACAATAGAGGGGATCTGGCGATTATACTAACTAAATATTATACTAACTTACCTATAGATACTATATTATTTGAATATTAGTTCAAATGTGCATTATAGAAAATGTTTATTAACCCATATAAAATTAGGTAAACTGAAATTACTTATATCAATAATTCATTATATCATTTCATGGTAAAAAAGAAGTACTTATATTAAATAAAATTAGGTCATGTGATCATTAGAACTTTTGTTATTAAATCAATTGGTACGCACCCGTATTGTATGAACTAAAGTATTTTTTTTATCTACCTCGTATTTTTTCCGGTCTACTGCATAATGTGTAATCTAAGGTCAAATTTGCTCAAACAGCGTTATATAAACTTGTTATCGGTCTAACATCTATATTTATAACTATATAACTGGTTTCAAATTTTAAATACAGCACTCAAGTTTCCGAGTAGGTAGCTTCCGTATTTTTTTGGAGGATTATTTTCGTTCTAATAAAAAATAAGGAACTCGAAGTGATTTGTAATGGACTTTAAAGCGATCTGGCCAACCGTTATTGGTTACAATAAGCTTAGCCACAGTTTTATAACCCATAACACTGTGGCTTAGATCTTTTCTTTCGTACCTATGTAGAGTCTGCAGCTAAAACATTCTAATAGTATACGACCAATGCATCGTGTTCTAATACTAGAGACCCGCTCTTGCTTCGCACGATTTTTACGACTTGACAAAATAACGAGATTTATATGTAAGTTTAACAATACAACATAAATTCTGTAAATAGTTGTGAAAACAACATTAAAAGATGCGGAGTTTAGAAGAAGACCGCGGTCACACAGACAGACACGATGCTTTACAACGAATAGGTTCCCCATTAAAGATAAATAATTGATCCATACAAATGGTCACCGATTTAGTGCCGACTTGGCACTCAACAAGGAAAAGTTATAGTCGACCAAAATTGAGAATTTTCATATGTTTGCGAAACAAATTATACATATAATAACGAAAATTGGTGTTATTATCTTTGGTAATACGTAAATGGGATCCGAAGGTCTGACCTGGTTAAGATTGCATTATCATTGCATTTCATCAATGCCATAAACACCATTCTTGGAGGCAGAGTGTTCGAAGAATAAGTTTTTGTGAGCAGTCTGTTGACAATATTTAGCTCAGACAAACCTACATATTAGTACCGAAGTCTCAAGTCAGCAGAACATTCAAAAGAGCGCAGATCACTAGGGGTAGGTGAGTTAGGTATTAGGTACAGAGACTAAACTTATGCTTCAACTGTCACAATATTGATTTTGACAGATCCTCCGCGTAAGCTCATTACGCTAAGTTTCGTCTCCATAATTTACTCCAGCGCCCGAGAGTAGAAAAAAATATGGGAGAATTGCCATCTGCACTCTATAGACACGTAATTGGTGATCGCTGTTTGTTGTTACTAAATACAGCAAACATGACGTTGCTGCCCACAGGCAGGCACCCTTTATTACCTAGGTACACCGTTAACTAAATATTCTACTTTATAAAACCTACCAATGTTTGGGATAGGTGGTAAAGAGGTGTATTCTTTAGGAACTTGGACTCGCCAAACAAAAAAGAAAACTACCTTCTTGTCAAACTACTCTCCCAGTAGATACCTAATTAACTTTTAGGGGCCTACTCATCAATTTTATTGGGGGAAGAACTCGGTCCCCAGAACTGGGGTAATTATGAAATAATAACTATTACACAAAATCAATACATACCAACAAAAATAACCACGAGCCACTTCATATTAAACATCCACTAGCTAAAACACAAAAAAAAAAAACAAAAAAAAGAATCCTTTTACGATTTTGTTTTTTCAGAACCTCTTCTTTACGCTCGCTGCATCGGACCGGTGTAGAACGACTGGTAAGGTCTCGGTCAGTACGAGATACAACATGTATAATAGTTATATGTAGAAGGTTTTACATAATCCTTAGTTGAGATTTACCTAGGTACTATTTTTAATTATTATACTATTATTAATAAATCGAGTTGAGTTGTTTGAGCTTCCAAGCTGATGCAATAGAAGATTTGCATGTATTATCTACTATTATAAAAGTTAATAAATTAAAAAAAAGTTAAATAAACGTATTATGTAAAAGCTGCGGTGTCAAAAAACTATCCGTTCTAGTAGCTTTGTGAAGGAAGGAGCTAATCCGGTGAAGTATTAGGTAGGTGCCTACTGCAGCGATGCTAACGTGTTCAGGTTTAACCCTTTGACCGCGCGTGTCGCATATATGCGACAAATATTTTCGTGTCCCTATCGCGCGTGTCGTATTTCTGCGACAGAAAACATGCATGATTTTTTCGTTCTATTTTCGTCCTAATAACTGTGTGGTACAACTAAAACGGAAAAAAAAAATTTTTTTCGATTTGTAGCCTCGCGCTAGGGGCACGGTCATTGATATTTAGCCACGCGCTTAAAGGGTTAAAGTGTATGTCAAAGCATTTATTTCAAATAGGCACATACAAGGCACTTTCTACGTCAACATTTACATTGAAATAGAATTGATTCTAGTCGCCCCTTCCAAAAGATAGTTTCGTATGGAGAAGAATGGGCAAGAAACTCCACCGTTAGTCTTTTAAAATGTGTTACAATACACATACATACAAACATGTATACATTAATTATATAAATTTTATAAGTGAAGACGATGCACCTATACCTAATAAAATTACCCTACTACAAAAGGTAAAAAGAATAAAAAAATGTAGTAATGACAAATAAGTTAATTTTGTGATAGATACATGGTGCTCACATATTTACAAACATTGTAAAAGTACACGATTTTCCAAATTATTTAAACCATTAATATGTCTGTGTGTGAGTTAAAGTAATCACAGAATGTAAATCAATGTCATAAATATAATAGACTACGGGTACAATTAAAGTAACAACAAGTTTGATTTTGTCTAGACCCTAGATTATCCTATGGAGCTGGACCAGCATGTTTCCAAGCAAGTTATGGGTTTCGATGGCAGCTGGCTTCTTTGACCAGGGACCTATTTAATAAAACCACAACACCAACAGGCGACAGGTAACAAGCCGACAATCATACAAGTTTCTTTCATACATGTTCTGTTGACTGCCTCGTTGGTCTAGAGGTCGCAAGCGACTGCTGAGCATGAGGTCCTGGGTTCAAGTCCCAGGCCGGTATTATTGGGGTTTTCCATCTGAATTTCTAAGTAGCAGCCCGGAGTCTTGATTTGTGCCCGATTGATGACAATAGGCTCGCTCCCTGTTAAATGGAAATTAAACATTACTGGCGAAATGTGGGTATCTATACTGTTTATGTCTCAGATCATATAATATGATCTGAGGTTTATGTCTTCTGCCTAACCATTCGGGGATAACAGGCGTGATGTTATGTTTGTTTATGTTATTTTCTGTTTAATTAACCGGCGTCGAGACAATACTACAATATAATATGAGACAACATCCACACAAGGTCTTCAGGTCCCGAACTAGGTAGAGCCTGTACTACGGTAACCTGATATACATACTTATATACCTACATATGCACACCCAGACACAGGTCAAACAAACATGTTCATGCACACAAATGTTTGAATGGTCCGGGGATCGAACCCGGGACTAGCGGCTCAGATGGCAGGGTCGCTACCAACTGCACCAACCGGTCAGTCAATGTGAGAATCTTGTAATTTATTGACATACCTACCTAACCTATGTAGCATTGTTATTTATATTATGTACTAGCTACATCCCGTGGTTTCACCCGCATAATTCTCGATCCCGTGGGAATATCGGGATAAAAATCCTATTTACTAATCCAGGTGATAGTCTACGCATGCGCCAAATTTCACTAAAATCCATGTTTTAGTGTGAAAGCGAAGCATACAAAATATTTTCTATTTTTATTATTAGTTAGATTAAGTGGGTCATTTATCTTGCTCAGTTAGGGTTAACGATGTTCTGGCAGTTTGAGTAGGTAGGTAACTACTTTTTGCAGCCTACCCAAATGTGCTTTCTTTGGTATTATTCGTCGGGTCGTTGAGGTACACGATTCCTGACGAATGCGTGCACTGACTCGACAGGTTAACTCAAATCTGTATGGTTTTTTCTCAAAAGACCATCTCAGACACTAATCCTTAAATGACTTTACCAAGACTATGTCTGGACTTTAAAAAGACTGACCTCTTAGTTTCTTTCGGCTTTCTCCTCAGAGTAGCCGGATAGGAAACACCGAACTCATCTAGTTTTAAAACATAATGAATTATTGATTGAGATGTAAGTGTTTTTGGACCAAATTTACAGAAATGCGTAAATTTCATTATTAATTATGAAAGAAGCTAATAAAACCATAGTATTACCCAACTAACTACGGAGAAACAAAAAGGAGGGTTATGATTTTGTGACCGGTATGTACCTATGTACGTATACCTAATGCATGTTCATCTGCATTGCGATTCTGTAACCATCGCACCGTGAAAACTTAGGTGAAGGGAGCGTGGAGTGAGTTGCCAGTTTAGTCTCACTGATGCTAGAGATTGACCAAGCATTAGGTACATTTACAATCATAATCGAGATTATAATTATATTTTTAATGCTAGTTCCGTTGATCATTTTATATTATTTCAAAGCTAGTATTTAAGTGTCTAAATAATAATAATAATAATTTAGAGTTTTTTTTTATAAAACAGCAACACAGAAATTCAGTCAGAAACTCAATTATGTTTCATTTTGACCTCACTAACGACAAAAACGACAACGATAGTCATATTAAACAATAGGTCCCTCACCCTAATAACAAACAATGTCCATGCGCATTTTCTTTAGAAGCTAGTTTGCGGAAAAAAAATAAAAGATCTTATTTGAGTTTCTGACTGAATTTCTGTTTTGCTGTTTTAATTAAAAAAAACCCGTAAACAGTAATGTTGAGCCACTTAAATACTAGCTTTGAAATAATATAAAATTATCAACAGAATTACCTTATAATAAAAATCTCGATTATGATTGTAAATGTAATGCTTGGTCAATCCCTAGTATCAGTGGGATGACACTGACATCTCACTCCACGCTCACTTCACATAAGTATTCACTTCACGGTGAGATTTTTACACAATCGACATACAGCCCTCATACCTTCTAAACTACTTATCATAATTTGACAAATGAGGTATCGTTGGAAGCGTCTGGATCGTCCGCTGGTTATAGGTTAACCGACGTCACGAAAAGGGAAAGGTCTTAAAGGAGTACTTTCTGAAAATATATTGGTTATCTATAACTATAATATACAGGGTGTTCGGCAGAACGTTGAACATATGAAAATGGCAGATAGGTGGGGTCGTCTGCTATCTACCCAGCCCAAATGATTTGACCTAGGCCCCACAGATTTATTTATTTAGGTTTTTTTTAATAACCCATTTTTATGATGATCCTCAATGATCCCAACCCCCAAAATAAAAATATAAGTTAATAAAAACTATAAGCCAACTACGACAAAAACAACAACTAAAACCTATATTTATATGATCTGAGACTAAAACGGTACCTATAAAAAACACATCATAGACAGACAAAATATAATAATCCGGAGTCACAAGTCATGTAATTGAAAGGGCCGACAACAGCTAAAGCGCGGTCACTGTCGGACTGCATAAAAAAGAAACAGAAGCGCGATGACACAAAGCTGGTAATTTCTGGTAAAAAAATCAATTGATTGGACAAAAAAATGAAAACACTATCACGTTAATATCTTGCTTGAAGAACAATCTGAAAAAAAAACCAGAACGATTGCATGTATTTTAGTATGGTTTTTAATAACCTACAAGAAAATTTTAGAGGTATCTTCGTGACTCATTTCTATCGTTCCAAATTAGTTGTATTATGATTTCAACACAATGGTGCCGATTCTGTTGTACACCGAACTAAACTAACTAAACTATCACTAAAATTCCTTACTTTTGGCTATGAGAATCTTAACGCTATTCTGCAAAATAAAATCTCTAAATTTAAAAATAATTTTGACACATCTAAAATCAAATTTGACAATTATTGCGACTCCACGTGGTACTTTTTTGCCGTACCACGTGATCTTTTTTTAGAGCCGTAGGCGCGCATTATGTGCGGCCTCGACTTGTTTTGTATGGAATTTTTTACTTTTTGTATGGAAAATATAAAAAAATATTACCAACACGTTGAGTTTTATAGGTTTACGGGTCGACAAAGGGGGTCGAAATTTTCATTATTTTTGCGATAGGACACACCGTTTTCGAGATATAAGCAAAAGAAAAGAAAAAAAGATACAGTACTGTTTTTGCATCTGAAGTCGAGGTGTTGGTGTGAATTTTAGTTCATGACAACTAATTTTATTCCACACCTTTTTAATCGCGATTAAAAATAGTCAGATTTAGTTAAAACAATCAAAATTTTTGGTGAAAAACGTAAAATTCAGAATAGCAAAATTGCCATTTTCACTAAATTATAATCTCAGTGCCATCTTAGTGCTGTCAAACTAAAATTTAGTTAAGTTGTGTCACTTTAGTCAATTTCAGAATGGGAAATCGTCGTTTGACAGGAATAAACTAAATTTTGGTGATTTTTAGTCTAGTTTAGAGAATTTTGTGACCAGAGAATCGGCACCACTATCTAACTAGCATAACTATATCCTGAAGAATATCATACCTATATTTTTCTGATTTTATTTACTGCAGTGGATGATATACTTTTAGGCATTATAAAACTTGCGTTTAGGTCATGTACCTAGTGCCCTTAAGGCATAAATCGGACAGTTTACGCGTGACTTTGGATTTTTAATTTGTCTGTCTGTGATGTGTTTGGTTTTTTGAAATTATTTACTCGACATCACACAAAACTGGAACGAATAAACTTGAACAATCTATTGATGTTTGGCTAGCAATGTAACTTGTCGTGTCTGCCAATATTTAATCATTACGACGTCTAAACATATGTAGATTACCTACCTACCTACACAAGCGTGTGAATTTTACTATGTAGCAAGACCTACCTTATCAGCTAGCATATGTTTCGAATCCAAGGCGCCATTGCTTACAGGAACCAAACATGATCGGTATAGTGACGGTATGATGATAGATCATTCATCATTTTAATTTGACTTGACTTGACTGACCGGTTGGTGCAGTTGGTAGCGACCCTGCCTTCTGAGCCACTGGTCCCGGGTTCGAGCCCCGGGTGTGCATGAAAATGTCTGTTTGACCTGTGTCTGGGTGTGCATATGTATATAAGTATGTATATCAGTCATCAGGTTACCGTAGTACAGGTTCTACCTAGTTCGAGACCTGAAGACCTTGTATGGATGATGTCTCATAAAAAAAAAACAGATTTTGATGTAAGGGCCTAACTAATATTTTGTAATAATACCTATGACATAAAAGAGTGTCAATGGAGTTTCTTGACCGTTCTTCTCCATAGGAAACTACTACGCTTTGGAATGGGCAACTAGCTTCATCGTTCTGAATGACCGACTCTTTTGTCAATTCATATTTTTAAGAAACTTCGGGGTTCGGCTGATTCTGAAACACTTATGATGGCCTATTACTCACTCTGTCAGTCTCTTCTCCTGTATTGTTTGCCGGCTTGGGGTGGCGCTTGCAAAATATACTTTCTGAAATTAGAGAGAGCTCAGAGAGCAGTTCACAAAGTATGTTCTGCAAGCCCTATAGATACTCAACATTGGAACTTTTTAGTGAATGCAGGGTTCTGTCGGTGAGAAGGTTATATGTGTTACAATGTGTATCAAGGAAACTTCGACTGCCTTTCACAGTAAGTACTAAACGTCGCGCAGATATTGTCCTTCCACCAGTTAGACACAGAACCACCTTCGCACAACACCAATTCACCTACCTCAGCTATATTTTATACAATAAAATCAATATGTTTCTCCATATCCACAGTTTAAATTATCACCAATGTAATACACAGTTATACAGATACACAAATACACAGTTAAAAATGGCTGATTGAAAAATCGTATGACGATACCGAAAAAACTGCTCCTCCCACATGCCCAGATCTCCCCTCATTCACACTCAATCACTCATTTACACTCCCCACTTACACCTTCACTCACACATACACCACATACCATACCTACCTCAACACACTCACTCTCACTCAAACACTTACAATTTTTATTACTAATTATTATATTTTTCATCTTTTTATACTCTTAAACAAATCGTTATATTGTTACTGGTGAAAGCAGTTTTCTGATCTTTCATTGTACCCATACTTATAGAGTCACTGGTCCCCAAGTCACAGGCTATTATTACATTATATTACTGTACTTGTAACCTCTGTAAACAAATGATTTGGAAATAAATATTATCTTATCTTAATTCAAAAGTGTAAATAGTTTAATTGAAATACATGCTTTGAGTTTGAGTTTGATCAATGTAGTAAAAACTCGATGTCGTATTAGACCATGGCATAATTATGGCAGCCCATTATGGAGTTGTGCACGGTTGATGGCAATAGGCTCACCCTCTTTTATTTGGGACTACTGGCGAAATGTGAGTTCACTACAGGAGCATCACTGCCTACCCCTTAACGGGGAATACCTACAAGTACAGTAGGCAGCACGTCAATGGTAACACTTTCGGACTTAATACAAAACGCGATCTAAAGGAGATGATAGCTTTTGGGGCCCCTGTATTGTAACGTCTACTAATCGTATTGTACCTAAAGTAAAGAAACCAGTTTTATGAAGTCTAACCGGAATCACGGAATCTTAATTAAAAGATAATATTTTGATAACGCAATCAATTGATTAAATTCTAGTAATGGCCGTTTATTCCACAGGTTTATTCCATAAATGCAAAGTAAATGCATCTATTGAAGCGTTTTACCAAAAAAAAATATTATGTACCTATTTATTAAAATTTACAGTTCGAGGTGGTAACCAAATCTGTTTTTATTAAGTAAAAAAATATACCATTGACGCTACAGTAGGTTCACACCTGTGTTGAATCGTTTCATATATTACAAGGTGTCGTTTTGCATTGCTGTCAAATTCAAGAAGGTAACTGCTAATGATTTTCGACACGAATTAATAATAAAATAAGTACCTACCTAGGTATTTATTTTTATTTTTGTCTAATTTTCAGAAATTGTCATGTGTTGGACATGCTCACGCAACATACTGGCGCATCTCATAGCACTCCAACTCCTCAGCGTCACAGTATAAATATGGACAGTATGGACTAGGCATATTTGTTGACATAATTACCTACGCTCCATTGCATTGGAGCCTTAGGGTTGTCACTGTTAATGTAAATTCAAGATGGCGGCAGAGAAAATTATTACATTTTTCGGTTTTGGTGTCGTGTTCATGTTTTTTTAGGGTACTGAAGCAGATAGTGAAGGTAAAATTAAAATCCAAGATAAGGCTGCGAAATTTTTAAAATTTTTCGTTATTGGTGTCGTTTTCGCGGTTTTCGAGGGTGTTAAAGCCGATAATGCTCTTGATCTCGGGCTCAAACGAGATCATTAACCTAGCTCCGATTATAGTCTCCTTCTTTAAGTTCCATCGGAGTAATTATTATCCGACGCGTCCTAGTCGCGGGGGTGGGCGCCACTTGTCCTAGTTAAGTAGGCGAGGGCAGGCTGGTGGCGAAGTTCGGATGAGGACCCAGTGCTGCGGGGTATATCGTGGATCCCTTGCCCAGGGTTACGGGTGAAGCAACGACCATATAGCCTGGTGAAGATTTCAACGGCTTCGTTGGTGGAGATGGAAACCATTGGTACGGCAATGTAAGGCGGACGAGGCACGTCTTTTTCGGGGGCGGAGCAAGAGTCTTCCAATTCAGCTCTGGCATAGAATCTTATTGACTTCATCGGTACAGCGGATGGACAATGTCGATAGGCGAGCGAATCCGGTTTTTGTGGCGATGAAGTAAGGCACGCGGTGGGGTGCCTCACAGGCAATGACTCCATAATGACCTTACGCTTATCCTTTAATGATATTAAATAAGTGCACCTCGTCAGTATCTACGCACCTACCTTAACAGCTAGTGATGATGACAAAGCAGAGTTCTACCGGGACCTATCCTGCGTACTTAAGGGAATTTCACCACAAGACAAAATTGTACTGCTGGGTGACTTTAATGCACTCGTTGGTACCTACTGCCTACGAAGCATGACCGGGTCCTTGATCGAAATGCGGACTGCAGAGTGCTGACAGGCCATCGACTTATTCGCTCCAAGATGTGTCTAAAATTAAAGCCTCCTCGACACGCAGCACATAAGAAACCAGTAAATGCATGTGTTGCTCCAATCCTTCACTCCGAAAAGCTCAGAAGAGACCTGGATAATCACTTCGTCACCAACATGGAGGACGTTAAGGACAATGTTGATAAATCGTGTCATTCTGCTAAACACCTTCACGATAGCAAAGCCGCAGAAGAAAAATTAGAATTGGTTCGATAACTCAGACGAGAAAATCCGAGCATTACTTGAGAGTCACAGACTAGAAATGAAATCGAGGTATATCAAACTACGATAGCCGAAGATCCATTCAACGCGTGCTGATAATCATAATCCGTGACCTCCAAAACCAATGGTGGGTGGATAGAGCAAAAGACCTGCAACTTTTTGCTGACACAAACCAGACGGGCATATTTTTCGAGGACCTGAAGGCTATTTTCGGACCTAAATCAAGGAAAACGGCACGAATATACTCTCGTGACAGGGAATGTAGACTGACGGATCACAAGCAAATCTTAGATAGATGGGCTGAAGACTTCAATGACGCGCTGAATCCCTGCTCACAGACAACTGATTTACCATACGTTGAAACTCTTGAATGTCGTCCAGTTAAGGAAGACCTAGCGGAACCACCAACCTTTGATGAGTTTTTGTCAGCCGTCTAATGATTGAAGAAAGCCAAAACACTGATTGTCTACCATCGGAGGTCTACAAATATGTTGGTCCACATATACAAAGTAGGCTCTTCATTTTAGTGCTCAAGGTATGGGAAAACTTAGTGGTACCTCAAGACTGGAAGGATGCCTCCATTTGCAAAATATATAAAGGCAAAAGTGAATTATCCGACTGTGGTTCATACAGAGTCATCTCCCTCCTGCCTTCTGCTGGGAAGGTACTGACACATATCATCAACCGCCACGCCGTTTGGCAAACCTTGCTGAACAAATACTTCCAGAGTTGCAGTCAAACTGAAACTCAAAGCATTTACTCCAAATAAACCAATTACAGGCACTTTTGAATTGTCAAGGGGTTGGTCAGTCAGAAAGAGGAAGCTTGTTGCCCACTCCAAAGCGTAGTCGGTACCTATGGAGATGAACGGGCCAGAAACTCCATGGACTTTTAAATCAAAACATTGTTTAAAAAAAGTGGTTACATCTTTCATGTTGAAATTATAAATGTGAGAACGATGTAGAAAGACGTGTGCACGTTAAAAGCGCCCGTGATAAAAAGATAAAAACAAGTCTGGAATTCAAATAAGCCGTGGCAGCTAAGAAATGACCAGGACCTACTAACGGCGCCCGTTCACGAACATGACATAGGGATCAGCACCATTCAGCTCAACCATTTTTTGAAGGGAACTTAATGATCTAATACAAACGCCACCACCAGGGACACATTTGAGTGAGTATGACATACTCTCAGCCATCAGGGCACATTCAAGTCAATCAAAGACGAACCCAATAAGCTTTATAGTAGGTACATATTGCTCACACCTGTGATATGTGTATATAGTGTGGTTTTAGACCTGGCAAAGGAACCGTTGACGGCATTTTCATAGTGAAGCAAAGTCAGGAGAAAAGCTTCGAACAAAACCACGCGTACCACGCGCTGCTCTTAGGGTAGCGATCTACCAAAAGGCTGGATATCCTAAAAAATTCGTCAACATGATTCGTCAGGCAGATGTTTTTTTTAATTTATGGTTCCTGGTGGGAGCAGTGGCGGGCAGTGGTAACGGCCGCGACTTACGAGTTATAGGTCCTTGGTTCGAACCCAGACAGGCGCTTTACTTTGTTTAAATTATTTCATCACCACTGCTCTCAAAACGGTGAAGGAAAACATCGTGAGGAAACCGGTATGTCCTAGAACCAAAAATTCGAAAACATGTCACATCTACCAAACCGCACTGGGCCCGCGTGGTAGATTAGAGCCCACTCTCTCTCGCCGAGAGGATGCCTGTGTCCCAGCAGTGGGAACATTATAGGCTGATCGACGATATGGTTCCTATTCAATTAAAAGTTAACGTAGGTTAAAATTATTGAACCAAAGATGATTATTAAAACTTAAGACTGATTTTAGCTTTATTTATTAAAAATATTATATGATTATAAAACTAAACCGTACGTCATTTCGGACTACTGGTTTCGTTTCCACTGAAGTGCGGCTTACTATAGGTAGGCAGGGTATGTATATCTACCTAGATAACGCGTTTTAAGTGATCTATTTTTAGATATCTTTATTTCTAATGATTATATCTATTGAGGAGTACATAAACATATTATTGTGGAAACACACGTAATGCTATCTATTACTACATGTTTTACGATTATCAACGTGAAATCCTGATAATGATGCAGATTCATAAACCAATTAAAATAGATTACTAAGCAATATACTATAACGCATGTAAATGCGCAAAAGGACAGTATTACAATCCATACGGTAGCGAAACGCCTTTGATGTCGGGCGACACCGCCGCCCGTGTATGTATTTACACTGCCATAAGCAGATGTGCTAGGGTTGTAGCAACATGGAACATAAAATAAACGTGATTAATATTATGTAATCATATCATTACAAGTACCTAGGTACCCATACATTTAAATGTCATGCCAGATATTTACGTGCCATTTTATTTTTAACCGACTTCAAAAAAGGAGGAGGTTTTCAATTCGTCGGAATCTTTTTTTAATCTTTGTCGCCGTTGACTCCAAGACACCTGAACCTATTTGGTTTTTTATTTGTTTCAACTTTCCGGGTGGTCACTTTTAAATTTAATCGAAAAAAAAACAACAATAATTGAACCGCCTTCAAAATGGAGGTTTTTTTAATGTTTATCACGCCATATCTCCGGCAATTTCAGATCGATTTCGTAAAATATTTATTTAATAGATTGGTTAGTATGCCTCAAGGGTGGTCTCATATAAATTTTATTAACTTTGCTTGGGTACTTTTTCAGTAAGCTTCAATAATACGTATTTTTTTCACTTAGTGTATATTGATGATGTTATAATAACTTCCTGCCTTATTTACATAGCAAGTATACGATATTTTGTGGGGTAGGTACCGCAACCAAAAAAACAAACGACTTCCAAAAAGACACTACAAAGTGAAAAATAACTTTAATTTCGGAAGTGGTGACAAAAAACGAAAATACAAAACCCAAAGACACCAACTTCCGAAAGTCGGTTGCTTTTTTATAAAAAAGTTTACAGACGTTTTCAGTTTTCTGTCATTACTAAATTTAACTAAGTATGTAGGTACCTATGTGAGTATTCGTATTCGGATGAACACTTGTCTTTTATCACAAAAGTTAGAGGGAAACACATGGACCAAATGTTTGTTGTATTAGCTCCATGTGGAAACATGAGCATGGCCGTGATTTAAATTCTACTTAGTACGGTAAATTTTCTCTAAAATATTGTTTCCAACATACGCAAGGAAATTCTGCCCAAAATGGGTTACAGTAAATTAATAAAATCTAAAATCCTCGTTTTATTTGGCTGTCAAGGTACATCCGTACACAGAACAGGTGTGCACGATTATAATTAATCGTCAAGTAACAAATACGCTCGCGTCACGTCACGTGGCTGGAAATTATAACAGTAGAGTACATCATCATCAGCAGATTATTTCTCAGTAGCAGCCCGGTCTGGGTGTGTGATCTGGTGTGTGTGATACTTCAATATCTACAGGCGGTGATGTTATGTCATTTGGTATTGCACAAGTACAGAACCCGAACCTACACTTTATATCTCGATACTTCAATATCTACAGGCGGTGATGTTATGTCATTTGGTATAGCACAAGTACAGAACCCGAACCTACACTTTATATCTCGATACTTCAATAGGATTAGTCTTTATCTGAGATATTTCATTGTTTACAGTCGTATCTGCCTATCGTGGGTATCACTCGCATACTTAATGCTTATCTACGTAATCGTTCGGTTAAATAAATGTAGACCAAGATAGCATTAATTTGTACATTCAGCAATAAAAATACTATAGGTGCCCATCCGAACAGTTTGTCCAAAATGATCAGCGGGCAATTCCCGTATTTTTTATCTAAGAACCCCTCTTTTTCCGTCGGGGGTAAAAAAATACCTCTTACCTACATTTTTGACATTGGTTGTCGCTGAGATGAGATTTCGAGTACATTTTGAAAGTTTTTAATTACGGGATTTGGCCTACTGAAGCCCATTCATTTGTGTACAACTTTTGACAGCTAAAGAGGGATTAGAATGCGACCGTTATTAAAAATACTGGATTACCTCTCTGAATAACTTGTAAAATTAAAATTATCTCCATGACACAAGGGATGTTCCAGAATGAACAAAGTGTTCGAGATCTGATGTATTATTTATGCCAAAAAAAATAGTTTGAGTTTAATTTTCGTAGATGTTCCGAACATGACGTGTTGTTGTTGTTGTTGAACAGTCTAATCGTCCCAATGGTTTTAATGCTGACTGTACCTACGAATAAAGTATTTGATAATCTATTATACCATAATAAATTAATAAACTTTTAAAACATCCGATTATATTTGCAGGAAACCAGACAGATAACGTGTTTATTTTTAAATAATTTCACCTGTATTTAAGACTGGGTAATATAAAACGTAGGAGTGGTCTAAGCCTTCTTGATATGTCATAACTGTGTTTTAATTCTATGCCAGGTATAATGGGTCGTACAACAATCTAGCAATGGTTGAAACAATATTGTTGCTGCCATCTTGTTATGGATTTTCTGAATGCTACTTTTCTCCGTCTTCATCATTTTTTATATTAAATTATAAAATGTTTTCAAAAACACTTTAATGATTTAGTAAGTTTGTTTATTTGTTTGTCGGGGAACATCTCTGTAATTCAAAATCAAGTCATTTATTCAAATTAGGCTGAGAATGAGCACTGTTTGAGCGTCGAAAGTCGAAATTACATAAGACATTAGATAAATTTACTTAATACGTTAGTAACTACTGATTTGGTCAGAACATGTTCCTACTAGTACCTACCTATCATCTTCTTTTCGTGTCGTTGGTACTTTGTTTTTATATTGTCCGAGCCCAGTAGGTGACCAAGTTGATTGCGGCATCAGTGGCGTTCTTCAGGTATTCTTTAGTGCAAGTGAACGGGCACTTAGGGCACTCCAGCTGGTATATGTTGCCAAGTCTTTGAGGATTAATATAAGCTTATTTTGTTCCGGTAGAATCTAGGAAAATTAGACAAATAACAAAGTTACTACCCAACCCAACTTCGAAATTAAAGTGCTAATGGTTAAAATAAAACACCAAACATATAAGGACATGAACACTCATTTTATTTTCAATGAAATAGGAATGTTTACAATAAAGAACACAACTCTATATCTACATACGATTTAGTGACACTGACACTATGGCACGTTGGTACCAAAAGTGTCAAAGTCGTTGCTAATCGAGTGACAATTTTGTCACATTTGGGCAGGCTAGCAATGTTGTGACAAGACAAATAGGTTAGGGTTAGTCACAAGTTTTGTAATAGTAACGGAATACCTATTGTTAGGTTTTGATTTATATTTGTACTCGTACTATTTGACGCAATTTATTGTGATCAAAGTTTTAATGTAATTTATTCTTAATGATAAATGATTTTATTTCTGTAAGTAGGCTTGTACAAACACTTTTACACGTCAATCATATTTTAAAAACTAGATGAGGTCGGCGTTTCCTATCTGACTACTCTGAGAAGAAAGGCCGAAACAAACTCAGAGGTCACAGTCTCTTTTAAAGTCCAGACATAATCTTGGTCAGATCATGTGAAGACCATGTAGATTGGTGTCTGAAACGGTCTTTTGAGAAAAACCATACAGATTGAGCGGCAGGTCCGCTCAATCTGTATGGTTCAGTGCCCATATTCCATGTTCAGTCCGTGTTGCATGTTCCAGTCAGTGCACGCATTTGTCAGTTGTCAGTAATCGTGCCGCTTGTATTCGATTATTGGCAATCGACTAATTGTGCTGACAACACCGAAATGATGCGATCCGTTTGATTCTCTTTGGAAAAGCGAGAAGAAAAAAAAGTAATGGCGTCGAGGTCGGGCACACAATTGGTTTTTTAAATTTTTGGTCTCCATCTGGTCTAATATAATCATTTTATTGAGAGTTGTTATATTTTATTAACAACAATAAATATCTAAACTGGAGTGAAGCGGTTTTATTACAATAGGTAATAATTGTTATGACATAATCTTGTATACCTAGTTGTATAAGTTTTAACTGTTACAATCGCATCGGTTTTATTTATTTGCATAAAACAAATTTAATTACGTTTTAATGACCACTTTTTATCGAGTTGCCCGGCTGTCGTTCGTAGATCTTTGACAGTCGTTACGGATAGTCAGAAGCCCAAAAGTGAGACTAGCAGTGTTACCAAGGGGTATCTACCCAGTTACTGGGTCAGATATCAGTCGCTCCATGTAAAATACTGATATAGATATATTACAATTACAAGTTAAATCAGACATTGTAGTAATTGTTCTATTTTGTTTGGTATCTACTCAAACAAATTATTTTAAAATGAACTTGAATAATTATAAATACCTACTCGTGAATGTGATAAAATGACTTCCTCACATTTGCAACCAATTTATTATTTGTGTATTTACATAATAAATAATAATACAATATCATTAAAGAATATAATTAATAAAACATTGAAAAAAATCTTGTAAATAATAACACAGTTTAAAAAACGACAATAGTTCAACGGATAAGATGTCAGACGAGCGACTGAAAAGTCTTGAGTTTGAATCTTACCAGTTGCACTATTGACACATTTGCACTAAAAAAATGACAGTAAAATAGGTACTTACAAGAGGTTTATCATAACATTTCGTAACATGAACAATACGACTACTCCGAGCATAGCTATGAAAATTATACACATTGAAAATATTTTAAATACCAAATACATGGAATCGTCTTGAATTCTAACCCCTTTCGGCAACCACTTAAATCGTTTAAAACTTCGATTCATTTCTTAAATAAACATATAAGTAAGTAGGTATCTTAAACTTTCAATGAATTCACATCAGCCGTGCCCATGATAAAATACTAATACATAACATCTCTATACAATATTTACAAAAACTATAAAATATACATAACTAGCATTTAATATTTTTGTAAGTTACAAGAATAAAGAGATTGAAATAAAGCGAAATTGAAATATGATCACAAAAAACGGCAGTAGGTGTTATCGAAGTTTCCATTAAGACATTGGTAGACATTTGTAAGACACTATGCGACATGCGACTGCGACAACTTGGCGACTAGACGTATCGACAGGCTGCGGCCGACAATTTACATATATTTTGTTCAAAGCTTCGCGTCGAGTTGTAGAGTCGCAACGAAAGGCGGGGAGTCCCACGCTCGAGCTACACGTCGCAGCGTCTACACGCATGGTGCACGCGCGCACGCGCACACCCCATGACAGTCGCATGCCACAGATGTCATGTCGCCGAGCTGTCGCACGCAGTCGCATGTCGCATATTGCGCGACGTTGACGTTGTTAAGGGCGCTCGAACTTTAAATTGAAATAAAACAAGTTGTTATGACATAACTAATAATACCCGGTACTGGCGAAATGTATGTCGTAATGGCCCAGTGGTTAATAGCCTCGCCTCTCATGCACGAGATTGTGGGTTCAAATTCGAAAAAGTAAAAATTTCATTCATATGTATTGTACATTCCGAGTTTATTAAATCTTAAATGCCTGACATCGGTAAAGGTTAACATCGTGAGGAAATCCAACCCATCTTGAGCAAGCGAGGTGATCAATGTCTCTGTACGAGAACAGTCCTTTGCCATGCAGAGACAATAATAGTCTGGTATTGGTCTGGTTTGGTTGGTATTTGGTAATTAGAAAGCACATCATCGGCCTATAATGTTCCCACTGCTGGGACACAGGCCTCCTCTCGGTGAGAGGGAATGGGTCATAATCCACCACGCGGACCAAGTGCGGGTCGGTAGATGTCACATGTCTTCGAATTTTTTGTTCTAGGACACGACATTCCTCACGATGTTTTCCTTCACCGGTTTGTGAGCAGTGGTGATGAAATAATTTACACAAAGTAATGCGCCTGTTTGGGTTCGAACCAACAACCAACACGTGTCGAACGTGTGACATTTCACACGAGTACCTAACCGGGTGGCGATTAAAAAAAGGAGCTTAAAAAAAAACAACCCCTTTCTATTATGAAGATAATCAAGTCATAATAAATTGTAAATATTGGAATGTAAATCTAAAAGTGACTTTGAAGTGTATAGAATTATATCAGTATCAGATTATGTACGGTTCGTCCCCATTTATTACAACAATAAATAAAACTTTCGTTATCCTTTCGTGAATGTTTTCCACCAGTACAATAGTGAATCCGAAGATTAGCGCTGATTTTGTTACAACACGACTTAGTACACTTAATACAGCGTCTATAAGAAATGTGTGGCCATATTTAAAGGTCCAGACCATCAAACTGACCTGATCATCCTTCGGGTGGGTATTGAAGTTTCGTATGGGACAGCTGATTATTTTTTTGCGATTACAATGTTAGTCCCATGAAGAAAAGTATTCAATTTGATGCTCTGTACGAAACCCACGCACTTCTGATACACAATGTGTAAAAGTATTTCTATCTCTTTCTATCATTAAGAACGAGAAAGAGGGGTTGACAGTTCACGAGCTACCTATCAAACTGGCTCACGTGCTAACAGAGTCTATCTGAGAATAGTTGACAAACTTTAAAGTTTACTTACTTTAGTTGGTGTTAAAAAAAATTGCCTCCTTAAAATGTGCCCCTTCAAACATGCTTTGGAATTTGTTAAAAACAAAAATCTTGTTTTTTCTTGTGTTAAAAATTAGTTTGTTCAATAACATAATATAAGGAAGTATTTCCTTTTATGTTAATGAACAAAGTAATTTTTATATCTAGAAATAACGAGATACTTCAAACTTGTTATTAAAAAAAAATATGTTTTTGGTTGACTATCTTTAAACTATACATAGTTATTATTATTTGACAAAATCTAGCACGAATTATAGAATTAGCATTTATAATAGTTGAAATATAGCTGTGAAATACACCTTACACTAACGCCCACTTGCATGACACCCCACTAAATGGTTTAAGCGCTACACATTTTTTTTTTTACATCATTGTTTTTACCTCATTGTTTAGTTGTCAGATACAGGTTACAGTCTCACGGGTCGATAGCAGGCTAAGCTACGCCTGCCAAGGTCAGTCTGCGGATGAGTGGCCATCCATTACATACCAAGGCTCCTCCGTACCTCGGAAAGCATGTTAAGCCGTTGATGTCCTTCATAGATCTTTGACAGTCGGTATGGATAGTCTGAAACTCTAGTCTGGTAATCAGTCTTGCCCATCGGTATGGTTTAATCTGTAACTGGGTAATGGAGGTCAGATAGGCAGTCGCTCCATGTAAAATACTGGTATTCAGCTTCATCCGGTTAGACTGGAAGCCGACCTCAACATAGGTGGGAGAAGGTTAGGCAGATGATGATACAGAATAAGGTTATTATTTTGTTTAGTGCTAACTGTATTTAGTGAGGCGTCGTGCAGCCAGCCTTTATTATAACATTATTTTATTTATAAGTTTTAACATTTTTGTAACAAAAGCTGTAGGCTTAAACTCCTGTACTGAATGGGCCATGCTAATATAATTATCTTATGTTTTCTATCATTCACTAATCTGGAATAACACACGCTATATTGCGTCAAACCGATAACAACAAACTTTTACCGATAAAAACTCAGTAGCCTTATTATCATACTCACAATCGCAATAGATTTAATTTTGACAAAACAACGCAATCAAATTTTTCAGCTGTTATAGGGTACGCTATTGCTATTGCGTTTGTTTGTCGTAATAAGGACGTAAAGCTAGGGATTCCTAAGACTGCGGTGACCGTCTCATAGCGTCCGCAATTTACCGGCGAATGACGTCACTGAAACGTTATTTAAGAAAGTAAGTTTGTGTGTCTCCCTCTTCGATCTACAATAGCACTAGATTAAGGATTAGGAACAAAAACACATCGCTCAAGTGGACGCGATTGCATATAACTTGATTGTAAACCTTTTAACATTCAAACATAAAGTTTGTTATCGTTTGCATTCCTACTTCTAAAGTAAACGTATTTGTAATAATATGTATGAAAACATAGAGAACATAATTTCTAAGCAATAAGGTTGAAAATACTGTGTTGCAAAATAAAACCACAACATTATCTGTGGTCTTATTTTTCCGGCCGTTTTTGATGTTCTCGTCGAAAATCTAGTTCTTCTAATTCTTCTAATTCTATTCTTGATCGAAAATATCCCTAGTGAGTATTGCTTGACATCGTAAAGTCAAACACCGGTGCCACTATTTTCAGGACGGCCGTCAGTACGGCCGTTATGTGGACGCCACCGCTGTCGTAGAGAACCCAAGGTTTAGTAATAGTTCCTACATTTCAATGTCGGAAATTGGAGCTGACAGAAATTTGTTACCGACATTTTCTTCAGTCCCACTGTTCCTTCTAGTTTTGTTCTGCAGTAAGACAATAATATGCTTACATTATTATTATTACTTACACAAAGATCCGTACATAACCATCCAATCTAATGAGCCTCCAAGGGCAACCTAATCTCCTTTTATCGACCCATCTCTACGAAATGCCTACCACAACCATGGCCCATCGTGTACAAGAGTGTGATCACAAGCATACATAAGCGTTGCGCAGTGAGGTCAATGCACCCTTAGTTAATGTCTTCATAAGAATTTAATTGAGCTCCGTTGCCAACTTTGGATTGAGTCCGGCCCCTTTTATTTATTTATTGTTCTTGTAGGTACTTAAAAAGTAACATATTATGATAATTGTAACAATAAACAGCCTTGAAAACCAATTAAAATATAGAACTTTAAGTAATGATTTCCTTTTCATAACACTCCTCATAAAATGATGACTAATAAAACCCTAAAAAAAAACAAAAACTTAATTCAAAAATAATATCAATTAAAAACCTTGAAGGGGCCAGTCTTTATCAGTTGCGCAGCTTCATAAGTCCTAGATCTACTCGGTCTACTCCGGTCTTCTGCCAGTTGACCACGGTCTACTTGAGGTCTAAGTCGTCACCCAGTAGATCTTCACACTCCTTCTCCCATTGTTTGTCATCACCAGCTTTGTCTGCTACTACTTCGTATTCTTTTAGCTCAGCTTCTAGTTCTTTCTCCCATTGTTCTAAAAGTAGGTTAATTTCGACTATTAGTTTGTGTTTATCATATTAACTTCGGTTTCTGAGAGCCTAATTGATGTTCTGATTAGTTAAATCTGCCGTCAAATGTCCGTTGATGATAAATTCCCAGGCTTTCAGAAAACGAAGAATACGTTTTTTTTTCTTCACTGTATCATCGATTGAAATAAGATACAAATACAACGCTCAATGGTCGATTGAGGGCCGATTTTTCAATAGTCAGATATCTTTTATCTGAGGAATAAATATTGTGGTTTGACAGCTTTTGTATGGAAAATATGTCAAACTGTCACATTTATTCTTCAGATAAAAGTTATCTGACTATTGAAAAATCAGCCCTAAGTCATTAATTGTTCATGCAATCCATCTTGCTGCACATCTTCGAACAGATTTTCATGACATCGTAAGCCTGATGAGAAAAGCTACTTTTATATTATTCTGATGATATCCTAACACGTTGTTGTATTTATCTCATTTTCTCTGGCGTAAGAAAATATTATTATCTCTTTAGATACGTTGTGCTGTTATCGACAAAACAGACCGAATTGACAATAAGGCTGTGCTTAGATGATAGCGGCACGTGTCCTTTATCTAAAGAGGTGTCTAAACTAGGTTTGAGCTTATAATTTTATTAGAACTGAGCAAGTTGACCTAAGAAGAATTTACTTCTTGCTATATGCGCGCTTCTATCGCGTAAACTCAGCCTTATTGCTAGTATACTTACGCATTAACTTTATGGTATAAAAGGTCTTCAGTACGTATCTTTTTAGACCGTTCAGATACTTACTCTTCTGAGGGATAATATTTACAATAAATATCTTACTATGCTTCTATTTATTTATTAACAGAATACCGACTGTCTTTTCTTAAATTAATCAAACTGACAGTGGTATTACTATTGGCATAGTCTTATTATCATTAAAGTACCAGGCACTATCTACATTAAAATCTAAAATAACAACACCAATATTATTTTAGAATAATATAATTATTTCAATTCATAATAACTAACTATAAATGCCAATTTTTCATTTTTAACTATACGTCGTAATTTCACTAAACAATGTTTGAGTATCGAAGAGTATATTATATACTGTCGCTAGATGCATGTGTTACACGTGTTGGGAACCTATTGGAAGAAGCAGACCGCACTAGGCCAGGGTTAGGTTACCAAGGATAAACTCGAGATAGAAAATAAAATTTGAAAGGAAAGTCGCGAAGACACACAGATAGCCAAATTATTTTGTATAATTTCGAGACTATGATTAAATGGACACCGATTTACGATTATAATCACGACTAATTTATTGCTTAAGAGTTTTAGTTGGAGTTGCTAGAGGCTTGAAGTTGAGAGTCAAAGAACTTGTTGGTGGAATGTATAGAATATAATGAACGAATTCATTTCTTGAGACATTTTTATATACATATTATATAAATGCATATTAAACAATACTCAGCAATAAACATTCGATATTGTTATATATATTTTTATATATAAATAAAATGGTGATAGATATCATTGGTTAATACATAGATATTATTGAAAGTTTCAGTACTGTCACACACACATACATACCTTTGAAGAAGACCATACTCTCTATATAAAATACTGATAAAAATGCTGCTATTCATGACCATCATCAAGCCTCCAGCAACAAAGCAAGTACTAAAGTCTCGGTAACAAAGAAACCCGGGCGACAGCATACTAGGCCTGTAGTCACAATCGATTCAACTATTAAACTCTATCATAAATGAGTCCAACTAGTTCTACACAACTTTAATAACATTGGATTAATCTCCTGATTAATATATAGACCTAATGCTAATTGTAAATAATTACAAAACAAACGGGGAAGATGGTGTGTTGTCAAAAAATGCTCCAAAGAGTTATGAAGACGGCAGTTTATATGGATTTATAATTGACTGTCACCCTTAAGTGATATGTCACGGCTGTGAAGGGTTTCTGCTTGCGTACAAACAGCATTTGTATCTTTAATAAATAGTTGATCAAACTTCAATCATTCCATATATATATCCTTCTTTTTTAAAACACCTTATTTTGTGGTATTCTTTTAGGTATGTATCATTTATGAATAAACATTTATAATCATTAGCACGTCCAATTTGTTGTTAAAATCATTATAGTAAGATGAAATATTTTAGATAGGCTGACAACACAAGTTTATGTACAACCAGATTTGAAGTTTCAACATTGCTACGCGAAAACAATTTAAAGGCAGTGAAAGAAACGCGAAGAGGTACCGACCAACTTTGAGAAATATGTAAGCGGATAGATAAATAACACAAGACAAACAAGCAATAATAGACCATAAAGCTTAAGGAAGAGGGTTGATATACAAGTAGCAATGTCAAAACCTGAAAAATACATACTTACATTTAACGCTACTGAGCCAAATTTTAATGAACTGTGTGATATTATCAGCTATATAACCTTAATCGATACTTAGACATATATAACATTTAGTAGACATTAAAATAGGTTCCATTGAGAAAATTTTATTTGATTTTTATTCTTTTATAGATAAGTATACAATTCAACCATAATAGTCTTTACGTCAATAGCGAAATCATAAACAGGAGATCTTTCGAATCTGTTAAGATGATGCTGCTAGCTATTGAAATACAGACCAATGTGCTACCAGTGACATACAACAGATTTTAAATAAATACATGGTTATATATACAGTTATTATAGTCCTTATAACAAGGACAGAAAAGCTATATTGTCCTATAACATTCATTTTGTATATATATACGACACACGAGATAACAACAAGGATGAAGATATGACACAGTGATATATCTTTAAAAGTTCAAATTAAAATGCAAACAGCGATAAATTCTATATAAGTAATAACGCTTGAAATTATATTTATAATGTGTGAGAGGATTAACAGTGATGTGGGCTTGACACAATAATGCCATGCCTTTACTGTCAAGCTTACAGCATCAGACCGGAAACAATAAAATCATCGAGGTTAACCAAAACCTTTAGCAAAAAAAGTGTTCAAAATAGGGCATTATAGGGTAGATATAAGTAGTATGGTAGGTAATAGATACAGAGATTTCGCGACCCATTTTTAACATTTGCCAGAGAAAGAACAGCTATAATGTTAAATATTAACAGTTAAACTGATATTTAGATTTCTATCGTTACATGTGCGTACCCGCTAGCTAGATCGTGATGGCATTATTTTATCAAGATTGAAACAATTCTCATGAAGATAATAGCATAATACATTCTTTGATGCAAGCATCGATTCGACTAGATATATACTGTTCTATACATTACCCACCCCCTGGTACATAAGGGGACTCTCAAACGGTCTACAACGCTAGAACCTTCAGAAACTCATTTCCAATATAGTGATTTTTCATTCTTACATATGTGTTCAAAGAGGCAATATGAATGATGGGTGGCAATGCAATTTAATATTAAACTTCAATTATAGTAACAAGAATCACGGAAAATACACTAGATTCCTTAGTAAATATCTAGCTAGACCATATAATTAGAGAATAATATATAGAACAGTGGTGTTATAATATTGTGTGCTGTGGATGTAAAGACGTCCTTTAAGCTGCATTCCGGACAGAAAGAAAATATGCGTTTAGCAACAATATTAATATCTATTTAGTAAATATAATCTAATGATATTTTGATGATTCTAATGGGTTCAATTTTGATATAGACAGATTATTTTAATCAAACAATAAATCATTGTTTAGGAATTTATACTTGGACGAAAGACGTTACTTTTACTATACTTAGATTGAAATTATTGAACAGTCAGTATGTTTCAGTCAAGTAGGACTAGTGGAGGATTCTTCAATGCGATTTAAGTAAATAGTGGGTAGTCAAAAGTGTAGTAACCAGACAAATATTTACATATACTGAGAGCATGCAATGCAATATATTCCTCAAAGTTGGTTCTGATTTATAATGTAAATGATTCCGCGCGACTTGTATTTTTATGGCAAGCCTAGTGAAATAAAGTTTATGAAAATGAAAATAAAATTAAAACTAAATAATGTGGCCATGTGTGTGAAAACATAAATGAAAGAGATAACTCCTAAAATATACTTAAAATAAATTATTCCAATAAAATAAATTAAATTAAAGAAAGACCAGAAAGTTTTTAGAAGCCTTTGCGTCTGTTATTTCCTTATCAAACGAGAAAATACTTCCATAAATTAAATAACAATATTTCTTGGTAATAATACGTTTACGCTGTAAATAAAAAGCTTAAAAATCAAGTCTTACCATCTTCGTTCTCTCTATCGACTTTCAAAGATTTTATTAGTTTCTTGGCGTCATCGATCGACTCTTGCGACGATTTCTCATTGGCTATCAGATTCTCGCTTGCCGATTTATCATCGTCTAATACAGGAAGAAAACAAATAATAAAAAAACATAATAGAAAATAAGGAAACCAAAATAAAGAACTTAATGAATGATGTAGTGTGGAAACCTATATTTCTTAAAGTTCGGTGGATGTCTATGTAATAATTATAGAGCCCATTGTCATGAACTCTAAACCCATTCAAAATCATATTGCAATTGACTTACACCTTGTAGGTCAGTAACACGAGGAGGGTTTCTCGCCTCTGCATTATCAAAAGAAGGTCAAAAAGTTGACGGTTGCAAACATTCCGTACAATAGTCGTATGCTAAAAAGCGAGAACACTTTTCAAAATGGGAAGCCTTCGTGTGTAAGTAAGGCTTATTTTAATTCCTAAATAGTTTTTATATTTTTATTACGGACGCTTTTAACGTGCACGTCTTTCTACGTCGTACTCACATGATGTATAATGTCAACATGAATGATGTAACCACTTTTTTGTAACAATATTTTGATTCAAAAGAGTGTCCATGGACTTTCTTGCCCGTTTTTTTTTTCGTATGTACCTACTTCGCTTTGAAATGGACAACTAGCTTCATCTTTCTGACTGACCGACCCCTTGACAATTCAAAAGTGCCTGTAATTGGTTTATTTGAAACAGATGCTTTGAGTTTGAGTAACAAAAAATCGTATTTCGAGTAGTAGTCAAATTACAGTCGAGAAAATTGCCTAACGAGCCGTATATGACATAGGCTGTTTTTCTCTAGATTACGACTATCAGCTGGCATTCTAGCAAGCTCAAGTATCGTGTGTCGACGTTCGAGAAACTCTCCCCGTGCCAACGAGCCTTTAATCTCGTAAACAATTTCAGTCTGTACATAAGTATGTTTCATAAAAAAACTGTTTATCATGAAGATGTATGAATCAATGTGTTCTAGAATGTATGTTATTCATACCCTGGGAGTCGTCGGCGCTGCTCTGACGGCCGGCGGCCGCGTCCGCTTCGTTGGCCTGGCAGATGAGCGACATGCGGTAGAAGTAGTTCCGCCAAAAGTTCTCCTCCGTGATACTGGAAAAGAATAAACAGAATATGAGCATCATCATCATCACTAAGCCGGAGTCGTCCATTGCTGAACAATAGAACATGTTAAGCTTCCGCCAAGTATCGCCGCAATTATCGTTTTATATGGGAATTTAAAACGATAGAAAATCAGTAGTAGGTGTTGCTATTGCTAGGGCTGTTGTAACAGACCCAATATAATTTTACACATATATTTTTTACGCCCAACGCTCATATTCTCGTAGGTTTTGGTGAGCTTCCTAAATTTCGGCCCAAACTCACAATTTCATATTTTTTTCTAGGAGGATTGAGTAATTTCAATAACACCGGAGGTTAGCCACCGCGAACTGACAAGACTGACAATGAAACCTACCTCTTAACCCGTAAATCTTTGAAAGACGTTATTGAATTTTCTATCATAAGCCCTTCTGTTCGTCCGTGAAGATTACCTACAGCTCAAAGAAATTCTACAGTACAAAGAATATTACGTCTTTGACCTTCAATATCTCCATAACCACGTACATGTACAAAAATAAAACCGCATTGATGACGGGAAGAATTCGTAAGTTTGTACTTGGTGATGGGTCGTTTTACACCCGTTAAATATAAAGAAAGCGGGTCGGTAAGAAAAACCTCAATAACTTCCAAAATATTGGAGCTAGTTTTATGAAATGATGACTGTATTATAGACATGCTGTGTCTATCGCCTAATATTGTGCACTTGGCTTGTATGTGCTTGTGTAAATTTGTTTAAACAGTGTAACGATTGTAGATAGACCAATAAATAAATAAATAAATAAATTTCATAGTGGTTAAATCAATGTCATAAAAGTTCAAAATTATGAAGTTTATTTTGAATAAAAAGCAAGTTAAGTAAAAATGCAAATAAAAAAATTAAAAAAATTCAGCAAGACGCCGCCTCACTGTACACGCGCTCGGATTGCTCCCTGCTGCACGTAGTAGGTGATTTTTGACTTCAATCGATTTCTCAACTTTGTTTACACCATATATCGATCCTCCAGCGCTATTGTGCACCTTGTTCGGCCTGTTCTTGGTCCGCAAATATTGGATCTAGTCGCCTCAAATCGCTGGAGCACTCTTTGAACGGTTGATAGCGACCACCAATAGTTCTCGCTGTATAACGCTGACTACGCCCGTCTTCAAGCATTGTCAGAATTCTGGTACACTATTCAGGGGCTAGTCTGGCATGTTTTTAATTGTATTTGATCAGAGTAATGAATTTCTGCCCAAGAAATGCCATATTTAAAAATAGAAACAGAAGTAAAACAAATGTTTTTAAAGCTGTTCAAATGTAAAAAAATGCCTTTATATTTTATTTATGGTTTTTAATACAATCACCAAAAATAAATAAAAAGTTTTACTTCTTCCTATATTTGTAATGAAAAGAACTTTAATTTAGTTTTTATTTTAAAAGTTATAGTAGTTTTATAGCCAACCCGCTTATTTGCGGCCCAGCGTATTTGTTTGACCTTCCTGTTCATCACCTTTCAGTCTCGCGACTGTCGGGCCCGCAACTTTAATTTCATAGTGACATAAATAATAGTTTAAAATACTAAAAAACACGCTTTTGTAGATAACCGAACTAAAATGTAGAAAATAATTTTCAATGAGTTTAAATAAGAATAGCAACAACAACAAAAATGTTTTATTGTGAAAAATCGTGGGGGCTTGATGTCAATTGTTGTAAATATTTTTGTGAATAATTGTAAAATCAGCGTCATCATGAAAATATCTGATAAAGCACCCCACGCTTTTTTTTTTGTTTATCACTATTCTTATTTTAAACTTATTGAAAATTATTTTCAACTTTTTAGTTCAGTTATCTACAAAAGCGTGTTTTTTTAGTTTTTTAAACAATTTTATATTTTCTATTTTTTAGTGCGGCTAAAACTACGAAAGCGTGTTTTTTTTTCGGACCGAAGTTCTTATACGCGGCTTACAGTAGGTATCTAAGCCGCGTAAAAGAACTTGCATTTGAACTGGCAGAAATCGTCACGTACCACGGAGCAGAATCACGTAACGAAAAAGCGTTATGCCCCCTCCAAGCGACCTTCCTCTCTTTCTTACTGTTTCTTTCTATTTTATACGGTTGTATGTGTATGTGTGTGTGAGTGTGCGAGTTTTGATATAATATCGTTGACCGTAAGCATTGTGTACGGTCAACGATATAACCTCAATTCTATACACATGTAAATATCATTTAAACTAATTTCTTATTTTTTATATACTTAAACCGCTATTTTATATTTAATTTTGAATAAATTACAATTTTCCTAAAATGTTAAATTAAATGTATTAGTTATAACCTTATAACCTTAGTGCCCACGGCAGATCTTTCAAATGTCTGCCTTATCAACTGTCGATGGTCGGTTCTGTGGCTAGCCGTAACGGGTGAAAAAATTAAGCTAGTCATATGCTTGTCTCAAATATCAAACCGTGAATGTCTCACACACGGCTAAGAACAGTAATTATATGATGTGCAAAACTCCCTGCCTACTCCTACGAGTAGTCGCATGCTTGTCTCAAAGGTTGAACCAAGTATGCCTGTAAACGTGGCTCAGTTTGTTTTTTTTATTTATTATTACATCAATTCACCTTCAAAGTGAAGTTTTTGTAGATTTTAGCTACAATTGAAATATATTCGATATAACTAGATGGAAAACTACAGTACACAATATTTTATTCAAAGTCGGTAACTTATGTAAGGAATGGGAAATTTGCGCGCCTGCTGCCTTCCTTGGATGTGGTAGCCGTTTCTCAGACTCCCTCTCCGGAAAGTTTATTGTATACGTGCACTTGGCACAAAGACACTGCCGGGTATCGGGGGTGGAAAAATCGTTAATCCTGAGGATCGTGGCAAGGATAATGGGACAAACTATTTAAATTATTGCATTGTCATCGGTCCTTGATAACTGTGCGAAGTTAAAAACCAATCCAAGCAACGTTTAGAAGGGGATGAAAATCGAGTTCAAAAATTCCGTTACATAAATACGTAGATCCATAGATACACACCAAGCTAATAAAAGCGTGTTATAAACGATCCAGCAAAGCCTTACTTAATTCAATGGTCGTCGTATTATCTTTATCGATATGCTATCACCGCTTCTGGCACTCCTTGTCCTGATAGCTGGTAATAACCTTACCACAAGTCCACAAGTCCACAAGTAAAGCGCGCGTAGCTTTGTGAGATAAAGATATTATACATAGTAACAGACACGACGCTCCACAAATGTTAATTATTTCAAAAACTATGTGCAATATACAGGGTTACATGTAACTCGACGTATATCCGTCAGGAGCTGATATGGGGTAAAATGCAACAAATTGTACCCCCATATGTATGGCCGAAATTCAATAATTTTCGACATATTTGAATGTTAAGGGTTTTTCGATAGTTACCCAAAATTTGACATGTAATTCCAAATAAAATAAAAACAATATATTGATGGGTACACTTAAAAATGATATTGTAGCTGGCACTTCAATTAAACTATGAACATAATATTAAAAGTACTTAATTCAACAAAATAATTAAAATTATGAAAAAAAATTGTTTTAGTTACTTATACGATTAATTAATTTTATAGTGTATGTTTTAACGGCACAACATTTTTAAAGCGTAAATTGAAAATATTGGTAATATATTATTCTTAAATGGCTCATTGTTTTAATTATTTTGTTGACGTAAGTAACTATAGTTATGTTCATAGCTTAATTGAAGTGCCAGCTACAATATCATTTTTAATGGTACTTATTCAATATGTATGTATTTTTTGTAATTTGGAATTAAATGTAAAATTTTGGGTAAATCTAAAAAAAAACCTTAAAATTCAAATATTATCAAGATAATCAAAAAGTTGTCCAATGTCAAGATCATTCAAAATTTGAACACGTGTTATAGACCCGAGCTAGTACAGTCACGAGCTTTAATTTGGGACCCACCTAAGGTTGAATATCGTGTAGCAAACTTTCGCCATTTAGAGCTATTATGTTAACGCTGTCACTGCACAAACAATAAACGTCATAATGTTTACCATCGACAACTTTACGTTTCTAGGGGCTAACGTCAACTGGAGCGAGGGCAAACGATCATTACCGATTTCCGAGTAATAATTACTTTTTGGTCCTGTGGTCCCATAAGAAAAAAGAAACAAATAAAAAAGAACAAAATTATATTGTCAATATATGATAGCTAGTCAACTAACCCGCTTATTCTTCAAACCTATATTAGTTAAAAAGTTTTGTCTCTTTCTCAAACATAAATATCAAAGTGACGGACCAAAACACCATATTTAAAATAAAATAGGTTTAAAGGCCGTTTATGATTATGGGGGCTTAGAAGATTTCAGCTAAAATATTGATTAATAAAATCTTTAGAAAAACAAAGTTTTTTATTCTTTATATTTATTAAGACATTTATGACACAAACCTCAATCTTAACACAATTATATAGAAAGCATGGTTAGCGGTGCACAAAATAAACACTTATCACCGAAGGCTACGACTAAATTAATTTAAATCTCTCCAGTAATTTTTTTATCATAAATATTCAAAACCGCGAATATCCACCTTCATTGTCAATCACAGCCTGGAGCCGGTTACGCATGGATCCAATCAATTTGTCACATATATCAGTACCCCTTAAACTTTCCCAGACTGTGAGGCAGTGATCCATAAGTGCTTCTCTAGTTCTTTCGTTTCTATTTGACCATTTTTGAACCATTAAGCCCCATAAATTTTCTATAGGATTTTTAATCGGCACACTTTGCAGGCCACGGAATACGATTTAAATTTGCTCTATTATTGTCGAACCAAGTTCTAACGATTCTTGCCGTATGAATTGTTGCGTTATCTTGAACAAAGTTTATTGGAGCAACATCTTCTTGTGGATAATATAGTTGCAATGTTGGAAAGACACTCTCGTCTAATAAATCGACATAATCTTGAGCAGTGGCCCTGGGTGGTAAATTTATTAGTTCTCCAATGCCGGCTGAACTAATCCAGCCAGACATGTTAACTGTAATGCGACCAGACGCGTTGTTAGCTATGACGTGGTCTTCCGTGTATCGCGTCCTGTCAATTCGCCACAAATGTAGTCTGCCCGTTTGGGAAGATTGAAAAGTCTTTTCATCGATGAAAGCCGTCGTCGTCCAATCAAAATTTAGATACTGACGTGCGAAAATAAGTCGAGCAGCTTTATGGGCATCCGTCAACGCAATTTTTTTTGCAGGCCGCCTGTGATGCCGTCCCATAGCTTTAAGATGCCTTCTAACTGTTGAAGGGTGGACTTCAAACGCTTCCGCAAAATGCCTCGTTGGCGTAAATCCATTCATCAGGTATTGCCTTTGCATCAAGCGGCTCTGCTCTTGTGTTATAACTTGCGGGTGATGGTTGTTTCGTCGTAAGTCAATAATATTTTCCTCGTTCCCGTGGCGTCGAACCCAGCGGCGAACTGTGTTTCTTGTCACATTTATTCGTCGCGATATCTCGTGAATGCCTACTCCTTGTTCGTGCAAATCAATAATTTGGAGCCTTATTTGGTCACGATTAGCCGCAAGCATTTTATTAATTGGTAAATTATATTTTGTGAAAATATCACATTAAACTATTTTCTTAAATGACACTGACACGACACATGTTCGTAATTAGAAAATCGTAATGATAGCTTTTTGCAACGAGGTTATCATTTCATAGGTCGATTAGATAAGACATTTTATGTCTTAACTTGACATTCAACATTTCAACCTTAAAGCAAAGTTTCAAAGTTTCGACCTTATTGCATTATGATTGTTCTAACAACATTTAACGGAAATGGGTCCCAAATTAAAGCTCGTGACTGTACATAGATGGTTACTCGGGACTGGTCGGTTCTACGAAAACTTCCGCAATAATGAATTAATGACTGAATTGAGTTAAAAATTATGTAGAAATAGGTAGGTACTGATAAACACTAGGAAAACGATAACTTAACCAAATTAACTTTCGCTGATCACAGGCGCGCAGTTAAATTTATGAATTTACAACCACAATCTTATCACAAACTGGTATTCACAAATTGTGAATGCCAAGGTAAATAAGCGTGAGTTTTCGGCTTAATATGTTGATCAAAACACATAAAGATAATGATAATGATAATCCAAAGATATCTTGATAAACACAGTTGATGTGACAGAGGGGCATTCAATTACACTACCTATATTATACGTATTTAGTATTAATTCGATACTGTATAAAAATAAAAAGCACCAGAAATGAGGTTTTTTTTTTCGAACAAACTAATCTGGGGGTGACCATGGATTCCTATTTATCATGGACTGCCCATGTTGCTCAAGTCAGTCGCAAAGTGCATTACACGTGCCATTCGTTGAAATGTCTCCAGAGCGTCTTGCCCTTGAACACCAAAATCTCTCTTGCTCTAACTCTCATTCAGCCCATCATAGATTATGCCGATGCCTGTTATTTGGATGCCACCGAGGAGCTTTTAAATAAACTTGAGCGTTTGCAGAATATATGTATTCGTTTTGTTTTCAACCTTAAAAAGTATGATCACGTTTCCAACTTTCGCAAGATACTCAAGTGGCTCCCCATTCGACTTCGCAGGAACTCTCGGATATTGTGTCTGCTATTCAACCTCCTTCACAACCCTAAAACGCCATCCTATCTGCGGGAACGTTTTTCCTACGCCCGACCTTCAGATGCGCCTTGCAGGTCGCATCTTAGAAACCTCCTTAAGTCCCCTCCCCACTCCACCGAGTTTTACTCCTACTCCTTCACTGTGCACGCGGTGCGGTTGTGGAATTCACTTCCGCCTGACATTAGGGACTGCCTAACTGTTGCAGTTTTTAAAAGAAGAGTGAAAGAACACTATCTTTCCACTTCGTCATAGTTGCGTATATATTAATATTCTAGTGTATTTATTTTAGAAGTATGTATGTATGTATATTCTCATATTATTTGTTTTATTTTATTATGTGAATTGTTTTTGATTTTATGTACGAGTATTTTATTTTCTCTTTTACTCTTACACACGCTGTCTACATCTCTAACTCTACTATCCTATCGCAGGTATGCTGGAAGAGATTTCATTAGAAATAAGCATCACCTTTGTACCTATTTTTCTGTTATTTTCTTCTTGTCTGTTTATATATAAGTGTGTACATAAATGGTTAAATAAATAAATAAATAGCTTACAAATCAGAGTAAAACGCAACCACCCATTGTAAATAAATTTAGCTGTCCTTGGTAACCAACCAACCTAGGTAACAAAGCGGCAACGTCGTGCGCGCGCGCTCTTACCTCGTGTCAAAGCGGGCGGCCCGCGGGGGTGCGGGCGGCGGCTTAGGCCTCCGCTCGCGCTGGCTTTTATGTTAGGTAAGGTTTTGAAGTACGCGCACAATAACAATCACAACAAAAACACTAAATTTTTAAATGCTCGATGTTGTCCTCCATTCGCATTAATGCACAAATTATACCGACGGAGAATATTGTTATTAATTTTTCTAATTAAATCACTGTCCATTGCTAAGCACTTTAATTTGTGAAATGCTAAAATAATCCAATTTTTAAGTTCAACAATTGTATTTACCTCTGAGGCATACACTTCACCCTTAATGTACCCCCACAAAAAGAAATCCATGGGAGTGAGGTCTTCAACTTATTTAGTGCCTATTACAATAACAAAACAAAAAACACAATTGTCAGCGCGGAGCTCGACAAAACAAAAGCGGCGCAGGAGCTTCCGTGTTACGAAACATACGTTCCGAAAGGATAGCGTCGGCGCACTGAGGCCCCACTTACCGGTCGCAAGGATCTAGGAGGCAATAGCAACACACTGACCTAAATCTATTTCTTTTACGCGCGGCATGTTTTGCTATGATTGTCACTCTCGTAATGAAAGTGCAAGTGTGTGTGTATTTATTGTTTTCTTGTTTGCATTGCCATCTTTTTAGCGAAAATATTTGGTTGTACTTTTGACTTGCGTCAGAGCAACAACAACGCATCGTAGGTATGCATATAGACATAATCAGCTGTTAGGAAAGATACATCGTGTTTAAACGGGGCAAAAACTTAAAAAAAAACATTTGCGACTAAACTACTGCTCCTATTTAATTGATTTTTGGTACAGAGCTTGAAAATGGTACCTAGTATAGGCAGTTTAAAGTAAAGCCCCTCTGTCGCATCAACTCTGTATGTCAAATCCTTACCTAATAAAAAAAATAAAAAACAATGAAAATAGTGGAATGTTTGCATAAAGCACGCTAACGGCCACATTCAGTGACATCACTAAAACAATGTTTTTTTTTTCAACATTCTTACTTTAAGATTAAGGTACTACTAAAACTGAAACCTATTGAGGACCAAAATAGTTGTTGTCTAATAAATAAATAATATTGAAATCTACCTACTTTAATTGACGAGCATCAACAAAATTGAAATGTTCTCAATCTGTAATAATTTTGACTGACAGTGTTTCAACATAATGCTTGTCAGTTAATATTAATAATAGATTATTATTTAAGTGACGTCTGAAAGTGAGGCAGTGTTATCGGTGTTGAGATAAGTGATTGCATGGAAGCGCTCTTACATAAAACTTATCTTATTCCTTTCGTTGGTTTAGACGATACTGGTGCAGTGACATTGCCAGGGGACCGAGCAGGTAGGTAAAACGTTTTTTTTTTTTTGTGAATATCTAGCTGCACCCCGCGGTTTCGATCCCGTGAAATTATCGGGATAAAAAGTATCCTATGTCCTAAACCAGGTCATGGTCTACTTATGAGCCAAATTTAATCCAATCCGTACAGCCGTTTTACTGTGAAAGCGTAACAAACAAACATACCAAACACCAAATCTTTTCTCTATAAAATATTAGTTTAGATTTTTTTTTAGACGAAAATTTGATTTTTGTTATTGAAAAATCATAAGATTCTAAAATTTTAGACGAAGTGGTAAAGGTAGCTTTACAAATAAACACTTTATATTAATAATATTTAAATAATACCATAAAATAAATATAAAAAAAAGAATGAAAATAATAATTTGTGTGGAACACTGGAGATCCGTACACTTAAACTTTTGCGCACATAACAAAGTCAGCATAATAAGATTAACGATTTTCTGAAATTATAAGACGTTTTTCACGAATATTTGTTAAGCTAAAAAATCCAGCGTTGTTCAGTGCACGATCAAATTAAAATGTACTGCAGCTCTAAACTGTTGCATTTGACTTATTACTAGATATCGGATTATATGCACTATCAAAATGCCAAAATATGCATGCATATACACAAAAAAAGAGCGAAAATGCACAAAATATCCACAATCAAAATACTATTTATTAATAGAGTTTACGTTTATTTTCACAATATATTTATAAATAATCAGTTGTCATTCTTGTGACAATATACAAGATAATATTTTTCTAGATTTCCTAGAGCAAACTTGTAACGCGATATTAATTTGTAGGCTGTACTTGGCCTCTCTACGTCAACTGACGTTACTAGACAGAACATGTTTGGCGCAATTTCTGCAGAAACCTCTTCAGGTAGAGTTTGGCCGGTACCATTCTTAAATATATAATTTCGTTAACTTTCTTTATTCCTTCAAGACGCACGGCGCGTCACTAGCCATCGTTCCCGCGTAATACAATACGCCTAACACATTTAACTACTGAAATAAGCACTATCACTGAAACAATACTAAAATATGCAATAACGCTATAGCGATATGTGCATTTGCATTTACTTATTACATTTTGGATAGCCGGAAAGAAATTCGCTCTATAAACATAATTTACAATTACCTAATAATGCAATATACTATAATCTGAAACGACGTTACTTCCTGACGGTGAAAAAACGTTCAGAATCGGTCAAGAAGTTTTCGAGATAATCCCTGTTATCCACACAAACAAAACAAATAGACACTATAGTCTCGATACTATCATCAATAGTATCTATGCCTCCTGTATCTTGCCTCTTCATCTATTTGACTAATAACACTAATACTAGTGGTTGATTTCTTGCTAGTCACGCGTGTAAACCCTTTATCGTAACTAACGTAACTACATAGGAAAAACCGTCACATTTCCACAGAAAGTGGCGTTGAACAAAATACGAGTAAGTATGTCCTCACGTCTTCAACCGCTGCAATTTATCAGTGTATTTATGGCCTGTTTCAATCTATTTTGATCAGGACCTTTTACCTCATTCAGTCGTATTCCTTAATGTTAAGGGACGTCATACAGGGATCACTGTTTCGTTTCATAGTTTAACAGACCAGTGCCCTAAATTATAACGAACGCGTGTCGGCTTCGCGGAAAGTTCAAACAGGCCCTAAATCTATTCAATCTGTAATATAACTTACACTTTTGGCACGAGATCGAAGCGCATCTTCTCAAGGTTGGGGTCCTCGCCCATGATGGCCACGGCCACCGGGTACATCTTGTCGTAGTCAAAGTCGAACTCAACGCCCGCTGGCGGAGCCCGCACGAAGTTCCGCCGGTCCTGGAAGAGAACACGGAATTCAATTAATACTGGTTTATGCTCCGGTAAAGTGGTGAACGAATATACAAGGTGTTGTTTTGCATCCTCGTCAAATTCGAGGAGGTAACTATGCTAATGATTCTCGACACGAATCAATAATAAAATAAGTAGGTATTTATTTTTAAATTTTCGGAAATCGGCATGTGTAGGGTCCGTGTGATACCGCCCTGTAACTGTAACGCATGCACGCAGCGACATAGTCGTACGACACTGCCTACCGTATACGCAACGGGGCGATTCTGTTCTTTGAAAGTAGAGTAGGTATTCTGAAATACTGTCAAACTTAAATATCTAAAAAAACAAGTATGTATTAATTATTGAGCAGGATCGTAATTTTATTTGATTATTTGTCTTTCATAACAGCCTCTTGAAATTTGACGAGGATGCAAAACGACACGTTGTATATCCTAGACCCAAACATTCGAAGACGAGTAAAATTTACCAAACCGCACGGGGCCGCGTGGTGAACTACTGCCCGCTTACTCTCACAGAAAGCAGGCCTGAGCCCCTGCCGAGGCAACATTATAAATTATGCATTGCTCCGGGAAGTTGTGTTGCTGGAAACTAGCCACCTTCTTGCTCATGGATAACTGCCGTGCCTAAGAGGAGTGATGTCAGACTATTCCATACTAGACGATAACAAGGGAAATGCCGTGGATTTCTCCGAGGGAACAAAAGCCTCGTTATGAAATAGGATTACAAAAAAAAAATTAATAGACCAGAATTCAAGAGCTTAAAAAACCAATTTGCATAAACACGGGTATTTTTCAGAAAGTCATATCGTCTCGTAAATATGTATGAAGTCGAATTAGTTTATTTAATCGAACCAAATGTTCGATAGGCGATGAAAAAGTTGTAACAACCACGCCATTTTGTAAAACACTTCGGGCCTCTAGCAAAATACTTCAACCTCTCTGTATTCGATACGTTCGCGTTATTCTGTACCTGACAAGCAGGTCGTGTTATTACATAAATTCCAAATGGTAGGAACATATACAACGCTTTCACGTCAAAAGTTTGGCCACAAAGTTATGATGAGGATAAAACAATATTTCTGACAGAGGATCGCCTCCGGGATACTGATGAAGGCAGTAATTTGTTAAGCTGGATTTACTGCCTTTCCTCAAATTCAGAGTCGGCAGTCCGTCTAGAAAGATGCAGGAATAATCAGTATTTAACACGGAACTACAGACATTTGACCACCACAATCCTATAACTACGGTAATACCGTATTCTGGGATTAGATCTATAGAGGGAACTTAGACATTACTCAAGGTTCATTTATATACGAAACGCTACTGTACTTAGAAGCGTTTCATACCTAAATGAACGTTATTTATGATCAACCGTTTCATACGAATATGGACATCAATTTAATAAACATAAGGTTAATAGGTCATTTTCGTATAAATCGCTACTGTAGATAGCTTGAGTAGACAAAGTTCGTTCTATAGATCTCAGCCACAGGTTTAAAAGTTCCGATGCCTGTATAGACTGTCATATTGGTAAATAGTAAAATAAATAGTTTGAAATATCCTGCGTCGCTCAGGCGGGCAGTTAAAGTAAGGTGGTGACCCAGCTATAGACTGGCTTTAGTATGCAAATTGTTTCCCGCAAGATGTTGTTTTGTTTGACTTAGTGACCCAACAGTGACCCTTAGTGACCTCAAAACTTGAATTGAATCCGAAGACGGATCAACAGTGATAACTCTTAAGGATCAACCGACCACGTGACTCAAACTTTGTTATCTTTACTAAGAACTTCCTTCATGCTAGGGATTGAAACTTTATTGACGAAGCTTTGCAAGGATTGCGATCGATTGTTTTGTCGAACGTTTGTGAAGATAAGGATACTTCTACCGAATTTTGGAATTAAGCTTCAAGTCTAAGAATCCCAATAATGGAGCGATCATTGAAAGTAATTATTCTATAATAACACATTATGTACGTTATTTTAGCCATAAACACAATCCTAAATAGGATGAGGAATAAACATAACCTATAACTTTTGATTCACAACAATGAAAACAAGTTATTGCGATACTTCATCTCTTTTGATAACCTTACACAATTCCTTACGTATTTTTGCGCCAATGAATCGCCTATTTCCGCGACTGGATATAATACTTTTTCAGGTGCACTTCTGATAGTGTTTCTGCATTCAGGCACAATGCTATACTTATAAACTGGCTTTTGAGCTTTTTCATGGAGATATAAGTGAAGAACGAGAACACCTGTAGTACACCTGGACTGTCACTGGACTTAGTATTTGACGTCATCAGCAGAGCGCGCGAAAATGGCGGCGTTTAAAACATATTCTCTATTTTTTATTTTATTTTAAACTTTATTACAGCATTTTTAAACAGTATTTATAATTTTTACTATGTTATAACGGTGTAAACCATTAATTTAAAATATTAAATAAATACATGGATATACCCTATTAATACACATTACAAATTAAGTGTGTCAGAATATATTAAAAACTAAGTAAACGTGTAACCCACACCAATGTCCTCGAAATAATGGTTTACAGATAGTTTAATGCGTGCGTTAATAATTCAGAAAAGTAATAAGTACTCGTACGTATTTTTGGAATAATAGGTATTAGATGACAAAATAATAAGATTCAGTATTGCGATAATTTTGTGACCATTGTGACTGTTACAGTCCAGTGAGTTGATTGATTTGCGTTTGCGCCTCGCTTACTGAGTGGAACGTCGTTTACACTATTGTTATAAGATACTGGTAAGGGTAGGGTGTTCAGTAGCTAACACTACTCACAGTGGACAAGGAGAGGCACTCCTCCTTGAGGGCTGGCTCGTTGGGGGCTCCGACCCAGGGAGGCACGGCGGCGGCGCTACCGCGGCCTTCCTGCCCCTTGATGAACGCGTCCTGTTCGCGGTTGAACTCGCCCAGGATGCTCTGTTGGACAAAAGAAAATGTTCATAAGTAAGGGCCTAGATTTCCTTACACACATCACGCCTGTAATTGTAATCCCCGAGCTGTTAGACAGAGGTGTACTACAGTACACAATAGGGGGCGAGCCTATTGCCAGCAACCGGGCTTAAATCCAGACTTCAAGCTCCAGGTGATCAGATTAGCAGAGCTGGTGGGCAGGACACGGTCCAGGCTAGCTACCGACTGTACATACATGGTCACTGGAAGAGGTTATTTTATTCATCATCATCTGCCTAGCCTTTTCCTATGTAGGGGTCGGCTTCCAGTCTAACCGGATGCAGCTGAATACCAATATTTTACATGGAGCGACTGCCTATCTGACCTCCACAACACAGTTACTGGGTAATACGATACCCCTTGGTAAGACTGGTTGTCAGATTTTCGGGGTTCTGACGACTCGTAATGACTGTTAAAGATCCATGAATGACAGCCGGGACTAACGGCTTAACGTGCTTTCTGAGGCAAGGAGGGGTCTCGGTATGTAAAGATGGACACCCATCCTCGGAACAACCGCGGCAAGCGTAGCTTTACCTGATCGGTCGACCCGTGCGGCTGTTATTGCTTGGCCACAAGCCTCACGAATAAGTTATTTTATTGTACCTTAACATTTTTCCTTATGAAAATATTTAATGGTGAATATGACTGATACAATAGATTAAAAATGACCATGATTATTTGAAGTGTGATTGATTTGGGCAATATATTAATACTTTTAAATTGATTATTTATTACTACTTAGAAAAGTTTAGTAGATAATATTTTTAAGAATGATGGACAATGTATCTCCTTGTGCTGGATTTATACAGTTATCACTAATGACCAAAATTCCTAAAGTCCAGTGCACCTCATTAAAATTAGAATACTAAAAATAAACGTATCGAATAGACCGCTAGTCCAAAACATTGACCTGAATTTCCCTACACGCTATCTTTTTCTACCGACATTACTCACGTCACAACTAACTTTTATCATTGAAGTTGAAATAAAAGAAAAACATTCGTCTGTATCTATTCTATTACAATTTACGAACAATCCTAACGAATATTATAAATGCGAAAGTAAGTTTGTTTGTTTGTTACGTTTTCACGCCGCGCGCCGAAACGACTGAACGGATTTGGATGACATTTGGCACACGGGTAGACCATGACTTGAAGAAGGACATAGGCTTCTTTTCATCGTGACGAAGTCGCTGGCAACAGCTTGTACTATAGTTTACTATACTAATATAATAATAATTTAGTATCGTTTGTATATTTTAACTAGTATTTTTCCTTCATGTAGTATTTCTTCTACCTTCATATCATTATGTTTAGTTGTGAGTAACACAGTTTTGTGACAGCGTCAGTTTGGTTTTAACTGGGAATATTGGATCTGCGCATGTGAGTCTTTGACATTACCTTATCAACTAATAAATTAATACGACGACATAAGATTATCAATTTATAATTAATTAGGTCGTTAACATTAATTTTATCAATTGATTCATGACTTGATTACAATCCTCGGTTAGTCATATTTTTATCAAATGAAGTTTCTAAAGTGATTGTTTTACTACTAGTCATAGATAGTGATCGTTTAAGCTTTTGCTATTTTATTCAGCTTATTTTGGTTCCATAATTGTTTTTATCTTTTATTACGGACGCTTTTAACGTGCACGTCTTTCTACATCGCTCTCACATGTATAATTACAACATGAATGATGTAACCACTTTTTTGTAACAATATTTTGATTTAAAAGAGTGTCCATGGAGTTTCTTGCCCGTTCTTCTCCATAGGTACCTACTACGCTTTGTAATGGGCAACTAGCTTCATCTTTCTGACTGACCGACCCCTTGACAATTCAAAAGTGCCTGTAATTGGTTTATTTGAAATAAATGCTTTGAGTTTGAGCATAATTTTAGGAATGAGAAAAACGTCGTGATGAAAGTTTTGGATATGAAATGAGGATAACTATAAGAGTAACGGCAGACCAAAGAAACGACCGATGGCCCGTGTGGAAGATGATAGAAAGGGCTGCCTTCTGAGACGACGACTAATAGAGAAGTATGGAACAAGATATGATGCGCCGACCACAAATTATTTTGTTGAGACACGTGAATCGCGAATAGACTGCCATTCCACACGTGTCTGAAGATATCTTGATGATTGCATCTGTCAGTTGACTACTCGTACTATGCCATACTGCTGTTAGTAGTAATTAAGTAAGTTTAAATAAGCTGTCGGAATTTCCGGAAAATCCGACATCAATTTACACATTGATCTGTTGAGATGTGAATGAAAGGCTAAAACATTTATTTATGAGCAAGATGTTCGAGGAAACATCAGGAAGGGACGTACACAAACCTTATTGGTGATGTCCTTCGAAATAGTCAGACGTGAACGAAACAAAAGGAGGATACGTATGTAAGACTGATATCAAACGCTTCACTCAACTGAAGGTTAATTTTGGTTTCATTCCGCGTTCACACGACACCGACAAAATTATAAGTACGTCTAAGAATGAATGTTCATTTGCTCCTTTCATTAAAATTTTCGATTATGCGGTAGGCGGATCGGTGGATAGGTCCACTAATTAAAGCCTCCTTCAAACAGACGGGACACGCGACGCGAATTGCACGCGACAAAGGCACCGGCGCGCGGCGCCTGTCTCGCGACTAGCGGTGCCTGAGTGTCCCGTCGCGTGTCTCGCCTTAATCTTTTTTCACTTTTGATTAATTTTGTGTTCAGATGTTTCACTTCAAGTGAAAGAAAGGGCAAACATTAAAAAAGTTAATCTTCTGATACCGACTTTAGGTACACACGAAGCTGTTCGTTTCCTACTTACAGCCTACCCCCATGGGAAATAGAACTTTTTATGTAAATGCTAACGCAGATAACACAGAAACTATAAATAATCCGTTTAATCACATAATTTTCAAATCTGACAGCTGGTAGACTCCTCATCTTGAGCATATCTGATAAGGGATTGTAATTTGTCTAAAAAAATAACTGTCAAAAGAAATTTGAATGAGTACAATATTTTGATACTGGCTTACTGTTATCTGTTTGTTTTCAGATCGTTATCGAGTAGTTTGTATAGATTCTTGTATTATTTTGGAGGTTTCCATGAAGCCATTGTTTTTATTAAGTACTATTCTCTAGAAATGTAAATATATTTTCAAGGGCCTGTTTCAGTGTCCAGAATAAGCACTTCTTATCAGATTTCAATGTCATCACCATCATCATTTGCAGCCTAATGCCTCCCACTGCTGTCAGTTTAGGCCTGGTCTTTGCGAGTCTCAATTACCTTAATACCTAAGTACTTCAATTAAATTAAAACAGTTCTACTTATTTATTAGTAGGCGGGTCAATTGAAGGTTAAGGTACGCTTGCCGCGGTCGGTTCGTGGATGGTTGTGACCATCCATTACATATCGAGACTCCTCCGACCCGACTGTCATTCGTAATTCGTAGATCTTTGACGGTCGTTACGTGTAGTCAGTCGCCCAAAAGTAGTCCAGTCTTACCAAGCGGTATCGTGTTATCCAGTAACTGCATTGTGGAGGTCAGATAGGCAGTCGCTCTATGTAAAATACTGTTAATCTTCCGGTTAGACTGGAAGCCGACTCCAACATAGTTTTGAAATGGCAAGGCAGATTTATTGATTTTTGATGGCTTTATTATTTTCATTTCCGTCAGTTAAAGATATATTTTTTTTGTTATGTAATTATGGTGTACATTAAAGAATATATAAATAAATAAACTCCAACGGGATTCTGTTTGTTAGGTCGTAGCATAACTTTTACGGCACTCCTAGTTAGTTTTGCACTTAACACAAATCTAAGTGGAAGGCAAGTTGTTTTACTAGCATAATAAACGAGCTGAAAAATAAATGTTTTGCTTGGCAAGCTTCCAGTTCCTGTGAGTTTTAACAGCAACTACGAGTACAAAACTTGCCAAGTTAACTATTTGTCTACCACGTCTAACAGCTTTATTTTATAACCTATAAAACTTCTTCGCAGAACGTCTTATTAACTTTGTAAAATTACTTGATATTTACTACTTAACCTTGGATAATAATACTGACCTATTAATGTGCCACTGCTGGGCAAAGGCCTCTTCCCCTACAGACAAGGGCCGAGCATGGATCACCACGCTTGCTCATGACGGGTTGGCGATTTTAAACTACACACATCAAAAGTATCTAGGGATCAAGGTATTTATAAAAATATATTTTATTATTATCATCACGGTCATTGTACGATTTCGTCGAGCAGTAGTTTTAGTTGTAACGATCTTGTCTGCGTGTGGTGATGCCAGCTCGTCCTGTATGTCGCTCTGCCACGCTGCCAGTGATGCAGTAATGTGTCCAAAGTCGACTTATAATACGAACCCTGCGTAGTGCCCAGAGCGATCCACAGAATGTTTGCCGAAAACCAGCTTTCAACATTCCCGCCGTTCTGATCATTTTTTCTCGGCTCAAATGACGTCTTCTCGGCATAATAACGTTCTTTTGTATTGATTCCACTCAGAAGTATCGCAGAAATTTTGCTGATTTGGCCTCAAACCCGTTGCAGGATTATATAGGAATACGACCTGGCAGAAGATTTTCATCTTTTGTCCGAAATTCAAAAACTATTCCCTTTTAAAATGACGAAATTTACTTGAAAGTATCCATAGGATTTACAAAAAAATATATTTAAAAACCCAATTTTTTGTAACTAGCAAAAACGTGTTTGATCCCTAGACACGTTCGATGTGTGTATGCTAATATATTAACTATAAGTCCAGGTGTCCTCACTATGTTTTCTTTCACAGATGTCAGCAATGTCCAAGATAATCTTAGTAGTATAGTACATATGAATTGAAAATGTCACATTGGTACTAGCCCACAATGTCGTGGATGAGAGGCGAGGCCTTAACGTGTGTTGCGACGCAGCCCGGCCACAGTCGATTTCTGAATTTATAGACGTATCAATTAAGTGTTCTTTTATTGTTCTTGCAGTACCAATGAATAGATTAAATGTACCTTTAATATAACTTGTTAAAAAAGCACTTGTTTGTGGCCGGCCGTATACGCTGCAGCCCAGCCACGTGTATATTTTCTGGTAAAATGCTCAGAATGTTCTCAAATATAAACCAAATAAATGTTCCTTTTCTGTTCTTATTTTTTTTCAATGAAATATACCAAAAGAAACGCTTACATAAACAAAAAAATATGTCAAATAAGAATTTGCTCTAAGCGCCTGTAGGACTAAAATAGCACGTCGCCGTCGGCACATTTGTACACAATTGCTAACGCATATCAAACAATATTTGTGTGTACGGCACGGTTGGCGCAGTGGTTAAGCGATTGACTGCTGCGCTGCGTGTCGCGGGTTCGATTCCAGCACGGAACAAATATTTGTATGACCTACAAGTAGTTGTTCCGGGTCTGACTGTTTGTGTATGTGACTTTAAATGTTTGTAAACGCACCCACAATACAGGAGTAATTCCAAGTATGGGGCAACATTAAAAAAAAAGCTTTTCATTGGTACTGCAAGAACAATAAAAGAACATTTAATTGATACGTCTATAAAATAATAAATCAACTGTGGCCGGGCTGCGTTGCAACACACGGCCTTAACCACTGGGCCATCAAGACATATAACCATATATAAACCTTTGAAGTAAGAATATAAATCAAGTATCAAGTAAATACAGAAAGTCGTGATTGGTAATGTGGGTCGGTAATTAATTGTATTGTTACTGTTTGCTTCCCAAGAATATTTTATTGTACGTTATTAACAGATAGTGAGCTCTGCTTAAAGAAATTTTAGTTTATTTTAATAAAAAATATGCATATAAATTACTATCAAGCTTAACATTATTGTATCATAACCATCAATAAAGTTAGGATAACAGAACGCATTCCTACATCATTTAAGTATTACCTAAATCTATTTATAAGTCTCATCTAATCTGAAAATAACTAAGCGAATAAGACCATACAGTTTTCCAACTCGCTACACTTAGAGCCAAAACTCCCTAAATAGTAATAAATCAAACTTAAATTGAGCCAAGAACACAAAAATTAAGACAGCATAGTTTCCTGTAGGATCCCAAGACCTAGAAACTCCAGTTTTATAGAATTATACATATAGCGTAACATATTTTATCTATAAATTATCGTTATTACAGTTTTGATTGTACCGCAAACTGTCTACGGATCTTCAACCAGATGCAGACTAACATCACTGGTATCACTATAAAAGAGTCCGTATGCAAACAATAATTACATTCAATCTACGACACTCAAGATAACAGTTAATACTGGTGTAATTAAGTAGTATGCATAATTTAATAAGAATATGAATACAGAAAAGTAGCAGTGATTGAAATAAAAGAAATAAAATAAGAAACAAAAATGGATACAGAATCAAATACAAAGACAGATACGAAGAATTTGAAAATGGAAACAAAAGCCGAAGAGCCAGACAAGATGATAAAGGCAATAGGGGAGTTTGGGAAATGGCAAGTGATGCTATGGTTACTAATAGCATCCCCAACAAAGATGTCATCGGCGTGGCACCAACTAGGAATAGTGTTCATAGCACCACAGACCACATATATCTGCACAGACACGAATCTAACGGACAGTATAGAAATGGACACGTGTTATAGTGACTGTGTTAGTTATGACTTCTACACAGAATTCGATAATACCATAATTTCGCAGTGGGAACTGATATGTGATAAAGCTTGGCTGGCGAACTTCACTCAAACGATTTGCATGTTCGGTGTCCTTATCGGGAGTATTGTTTTCGGATACATAGCTGACAGGTGAGCAAAGCGTTTGTTACTTATATTGTAAATAGTTTCCGAGTAGTTTCTTATTCCCGGGTACAAATTGATGAAACATAGCATGAAACGTAACACAAGATCAAACAAATACGCCTAGTTGTTGTGTTACATTTAATGTTGCATTGCTCTTATGCAATGCAACATTAAATGTAACACAACAACTAATAACAAATAAGCCGTTCAAGCTTACTTGGACGGCTTATTTGTATTACATTAATTTTATGTTACGGTTCACCAATCTATAGGTACCCGGCATTAGCTTTGCAACCCAAAACAAGAGCATTGATCTTGGCTTATATGTGATCAAAATCTATACCACAGAACGTATACGTTTTGCATTAAGTATACTAAAGTAAAGTAAAAAAAAAGTAAAACGTTTTATTGTTTCTCATACTATTGACAAACAGCACAAAATTGAGGCAGCCCCGGTAATAAGGATACTTGTGATGAGGTTACCTCTTACCTCGCAACTTCCCATGGTCTACAATGTTGAGACATAATTAAAACAAAACAAAAGAAAAGAAAAAGCTTAGTTACTAGGATGTTACAAATTTATTTTGGTAGCATGTACAGGTATGTGTAGCGTTAGTTAAGTTACTAAGACGATCATCACATATTAGGTACAGTTTTACGTGCACGCATGTATTATGAGTTGGAATTCGATTTCTACCATTCGAGGTATCATTCTAACTACCTATAAAAGCATGATTATCACACAGAGTATCATCTATAATTACAGATTTGGAAGACGACCAGCATTGCTGATATCTTGCATGCTGCAGCTAGTAACTACGCTTGTCGAAGCCTTCTGCCCAACCTACTGGCTGTTCACTACGGTCCGGTTCTTCATCGGTGCAGCCACCGCCGGAACAATTCTATGTTCCTTCATCCTGATGATGGAAATTATCGGCCCACTGAAGAGAGAACTTATGAACTGCCTATGTGCTTTACCAATGCCAGTTGGTCAGATGCTTATGCCACTTTTCGCCTACTACTTGAGAACTTGGGACAGATTCTGCCTGGGCGTTGCTATTCCCCATGTTTTGTACCTGGCATATTTCTTTATATTGCCCGAATCTCCAAAGTGGTTGTTGAGTGTTGGGAAATTGGAGGAGGCTAGTAAGGTGATGACACAGGCCGCGAAATGGTAAGCATATGGATGATTATTTGTATAAACATAATCCCTGTATTCATCTAAAGGCTTACCTTATACTTATTGGTTTTCAGGAATAATCTACCATCAGATAATATGCTAGACGTAGCCAAAAGTATAGCCAGTGAAAAGGTGAACTCAAATGAGCCAATCCGCAGAGCTACCTACTTGGACTTGCTCAAGACTCGGGTCCTCAGGATGAACACCTTATGCTCTTGCCTTATCTGGTTCGTTCTAGGCATAAGTTACTATGGAAGCAACCAGTACATAGGACAGACCAGTTCCAACGTTTTTATTTCTGTTGCTTTGGCTGGAGTATTACAGGTTATTTTAATTTTCTTTTATAATATTATCGAACTCAGAATAAAGTTTGTCCGCAGTAATTAGACTTTAATAGAATGTGAGGGATCACTTGATATTGAGATACGCTTGTTATGTCATCTGATACACAGACGTAGTATCTGCATGCAATTTAAAACAGATAGATAAGAACTTAATGAAATAACAATCCTTGATATGATCCTTATTAATATTATAAATGCGAAAGTGAGTTTGTTTGTATGTTAAGCTTTCACGCTAAAACGGCTGAACGGATTTGCTTGAAATTTGGCACATGTGTAGACCATCATGATCTGGAGTAGAATATAGGCTTCTTTTCATCCTGGATCGCAGACTAAGTCGCGGGCAACAGCTAGTTATGTCATAAAAGTTACATAACGACAATAATGCATATTGCATAGATGTTTGCTTGTCTGTCTGTCTGTCTGCATACTAGACTCCTTCGTCATTTACTTTATTGTTATATTTTTATCCTTCAGATTTGAAACAGTACTATTCTTTACGAGGAATTTTCTTTTAAGCAGTATTTGGATCATTATGATTTTATCATCTCGCTATTCCGGTTTTCCAAGATCTTGCTTATATTAGCATCTACTATTCTATCCAGTTCCCTGGCATCTTGCTAAGCGGATTCCTGTGCAAATACTTCGGGAGGAAGATCACGATGATCAGCCTCTTCCTCGTCTGCGGAGGAAGTAATGCCTTCCTGGTAGTGCCTGAAGACTGGTTCGCTGTAAGAATGACTATGGGGGCCATTGGTGTCGGATGTGCTTCGGGAGCGTTCGCTACCATGTGAGTTTAGTTTGATGGATTTTGTTTCGTTTTGAGAATGTTCCTAGGGTACACATTAATTGGTCTTAATGCCTTTAGCTATCTGAAATGTTTCAAGGCAAGATGGTCAACAATATTTGTTGATATATTTTCTATATGTATCTTGGTTTCCGATCAAAACACATTCTGATATGTTGTTATTTTGTATTTTAAAATTACGACAACATTCGTTTTTATTTTGCCATTTCTATGTCCAACCATTCCCCAATCTTCTTCTTCAATTTCCAGGTACATGTACACTACAGAACTGTTCCCGACTGTAGCCCGTAACATGGCTATGGGAGCTTCCTCCACCATATCCAGGGTAGGCTCCATGATAGCCCCCTACGTGGCTGGCATGACTATCTTCGCTGCGTGGCTACCTCCAGCGGCCTTTGCTGTTATGCCTATACTTGGAGCCATTACCTGTTTCTTCTTGCCTGAGACTAGGGGCAAGTCCTTGTCGGATCATTTGTCTTAGACAGTGCATAGAAATACTTTCTTTGTTTTTTTAAAGAAATGTGTTCTGACGGCAGCCGTCCATTTGAAGTGACATTATGTTTTTTTTCTTTTTTAAGTTGAATTTTAGATAATTTTTAATTTTATTATTTATGTACACACAGTGAAATAGATACAGATACGGCATATTAGTATTAAGTAAAAGCTTATTTCTTAAGAAATTAAGTAGAACGCAAAAAATAAACATGTACGTAAATAAATACATAATGCTTACAATAAATAAACATATATTATATAAATGTATAAATTCTCAGTTAAGAGGCAAGGTAATGCTCTTTTACTCGATATTTGAAATGAGACATTTAAAATTTTAGATCCAAAATTACCTGCATTTAACAACCAATCACAAAAATAAGTACATTAACTACACTCGAGAGCAATGAATCCGGGTCACTTAAAGAATCCTAAAAATCTCGGAAACTGAAAATGCTAGGTTAATGCAATAAATTGTATTTAATAGACAATGTAATACTCCTTAAATGAAGGTATTAAAACTTCTTAGTTATTGTAAAGTTATATCATAAAAAAATCAAATTTGAAAAAGGGCCACTTTCGAAGATGGAACTACGAAATTACAGCATTTGGTTTTGCTTTTGTTTGTAATCTGTCATTTATGTGGGTACATAAACCATGTTGATAGTGCTCTATATTCATTATTCAAGCTGAAATTATGTCGCTTACGCCTGAAGAATGCACCAGAATACTTACAATGCTGGAAACCGGCCGGAGTCAGCGCGATACAGCCAGGACTGTCGGTGTGTCGCTGTCAACAGTACAAAGAGTTCTCCGACGTTACGAAGAAACTGGTTCTAACCTACGCAGACCAGGAACGGGCAGAACCAGGTGTACCACAGCACGAGAAGACCGATACTTGGTGAACACCATGCTTCGAAATCGCTTTCTCACAGGAACTGAACTCACCAATCAGTTTCGACGCCTCGGAGGAAGTAACCCAAGTGCATGGACAGTAAGACGTCGGCTTGTTGAATCTAACTTAAAACCCCTTAGACCTGCAAACGGCCCTAAACTGGAGCGTGGGCATCGTATTTCAAGACTAAGATATGCCCAGAGCCACGTAAATTGGAGTATTGAAGATTGGTCAAAAGTTATGTTCTCCGACGAATCAAAATTTATGCTCTACAAGCACGATGGAAGACACAGAGTGTATCGAAGACCAGGGGAAAGATTCAAGCAAGCATGCATCGAAGAAAAAGTAGCCTACGGTGGTGGGTCTGTACTTGTGTGGGCCGGAATTTCTTCTGAAAGTCGCACAGAGCTGGTGATCATAGAAAACGGCTCTTTAACTAGCGTAAGATATGTGGAAGAAATCCTCAATGATCACGTTGGTCCATTTATGGTCAATTTAGGTGAGGATGCTATATTTATGCATGACAATGCCCGACCTCATACAGGTAGGATTGTGAATGACTACCTTCAAGAGATGAACATTACTCGTATGGAGTGGCCAGCGCGCAGCCCGGATATCAACCCGATCGAGCATGCTTGGGACGAGCTAGGCAGATGCGTAAAACAACGAAACCCTCCCCCAATCACGCTTCGTGAGCTCAAAATTGCTCTCACAGAGGAATGGGAGAATATTCCCCAAAATCGTATAAGGAACTTGGTGTACAGCATGCCAAACCGCGTAAACGCAGTAATGGAAGCACGAGGAGGCAATACGAAGTATTAAAATTCAAGAAAATCGTAATAAAGTTCAAAAATTTCATGTTTCCTATTTTTGTTTTAAGGAGAGATCAGCAGTTTTTTTCTTTATGTAATTTTGTGTTAATAAAATGTATTTTTTTTTACTTTCATTTAAGGAGTATTACATTGTCTATTAAATACAATTTATTGCATTAACCTATCATTTTTAGTTTCCGAGATTTTTAACATTCTTTAAGTGACCCGGATTCATTGCTCTCGAGTGTATTTACACTAGGTACTAACTAACTAGACAAATAAATACAAAAACAAAAGGACACTTAGGCGTCGAAGTATTCGTCCGCATCGCTGTCATCCGGAAACGTGCCCAGAAGACTAGCAGCATTGCCACGTTGAATGGCAATGCTAATTATTTGGCTAAAGAACATCCCAGCCCTCTGGTCACGTAAGTGTCGACCAGTCGGTGAGAAATTTCCTTAAAAAGGAGACTCGCACTCGGGCCTCATGAACCGAGCGTTTCAACCCCAAACGGCTCAAAACTGTAGTTACCCATAAGGTATTTGCGCCGCTTGAGGGTCTGAGCAGCCGTAGCAGCGGCGCCAGGACAGCCCGCCGTGCTAGGAACATGAGATGGCTTCTTCCCATCGTCACGTATCAAGCCGTTTGGTTCTAATACCGCTGGTACGCCGGCGGTGACAAGGGCTCAACGAATAATATCGTTGATGCTGGCGTGCCGTGCTATACGACCTGCGCTCCTGCAGCAGGACAGGCCATGGTGCCCAAGGCTGTCGACAGTTTCACCACAGTGACACCGATGCGGAGCAACACAAGGCGTGCCCAAGCGGAGACACGTAGCGAGCCGAAACGATGAGCCATCCATCATAGTGCCTGTGGTGGATGACGGGAGCGCCTGAAGCCACAAGCCTGACTCCCATTCACCCACAGCCAGCAGACCGGCACGCTCAACCGTATTAGATGACGTGCTCAAAAGGATATTTCGTGTAGTACTGCAGAGCGGCACGTCCCACCGTCTCTGGGAGGACGGGTTGTCGGGCAAATCCATATTGGGACAAGCCATTTTCCAAGCGTTCAACGCATCGGTCAAACACGGTACCTCAAAATCGACCAGTGAGGAAGATAATATGTTCCTGGTTAATTTATCGGTACTGTGGACCGAGGAGAGGAAGGCTGGTAATTTTATACTTGAAATTTTGCGGACGCCGAGACCACCCAGACGAATGGGAAGTGTGGCTTGCTGCCACGCTCGGTCGTACAGGGCCACATTTAGGATCGAAGTTAGTGTGTTTCCAATAATTTGGTCTACTTTTTCTAAAAGTTGTCGATGCTTCCATAGGTGGGAGGAGCGAAGGCTATATGTAATTTTGGTCCAAAGCAACAGTATCGAATGAGTGTAAAAGCCGAATGAATGTTAAATTTGAAAAGTCTTTCCGAGACATCACTGAAATTTTGTATTTTCTTCTCAATGAACGGTGGAAAGGATTCGTCAAAAATTGGGAACCCTAGGAGGTGTAGAGAGTTTCTTTCTGTAATATATTTGACGCTATTGTATTAAATTTTGTAATGGTAGTCTGAGAAATAAATGAGAAATAGATTTTAAATCTCGAATGCTAGGCGGTAGTGAGTTCCACAATCTTACAGCATGAACAGAGAAGGAATAAGAATAGTAGCTTGTATTATGAGGATGGGATCTAAGGAGGGATCTAAGGTGTGATCTACACGGTGCGTCGCTAGGGCGAGCGTAAGGAAATCGCTTACGCAGTTAGGAAGCATAAGACGGGTTGCGTCTGATGTTGAAGCGGAGACATAAATCCGAGTGTTCCTGCGAAGGCGGATCGGAAGCCACTTGAGTTCCTTGCGAAGGTGAGAAACATGGTCATACTGGCGGAGACCGAAAACAAAAGCGAATGCACAAGTTTTGCAAGCGCTCAAGTCTGTTTAATAGCTCCTCAGTAGCAACCAAGTAGCAGACGTCGCATAATCTATAATCTGCTGAATAAGTGTCTGTGCCAAAGAAATGTTAGTCTTCATGGAGTCGTCAGGAGACTTTGAAGGCATTTCAGCGAGTGAAACGAGAAATGTACCTTTCGATTGAACTAATTGACCTGAGCACGCCACGAAAGATTGGAGTCGATAATTACACCCAGATCTTTGGCCGTTTCGGTATAGTCAGTGAGAACAGTATCAAGATATAAAGGCATCAGAGATGCAACATCAGCCGCATTGTGAACGAATCTGCTGCCTATGATTCTGGCCTGGGATTTAGTTGGGTTAACTTGCAAACCAAAAGACTCCGCCCAAGCGCTGATACAAGTCAGGACATGATTCATTGCAGCAGTTGCAGGATCCGCGTCAGCTACAGTAAAATGTCGGTACAGCTGCAAGTCATCTACGTAGAGATGGAAACTAGAAGAGATTACTCTGGTAACAAAGTTTATGAAAATTGAAAAGAGGAGAGGAGAGAGAAAGATATCCTGAGGAACGCCCTCAGTGAGGCTACAACAATCAGAGAAAGACTCATCAAGGTTAAGACACCGAGAGCGGCCCCAAGATAATAACTGAATCGGGCTAGAGCGGAAGAATAGAAATTGATAGGTTTGAGGATACCTAAAAAAATTGCGAAATCCACTGAGTTAAAGGCGCTGCTAAAGTCAAGCAATACAAAAACAGCAATGGACTTATTATCCATTGCCCAGCGGATGTCGTCAGTAACTTTCAAAAGCGCGGATACAGTACTGTGACCTGGGCCGGTTTGAAAAGGGTACATTATCGAGTTCGACGTCAAGAAAAATTATAATTGTCTATGAACTATGTGTTCAAAAATTTTAGAGAGAAATGGGAGAATAAAAATAGGTCTAAAGTGGGTTACTAAAGAGGAATCGCTAGTTTTAGGTAGATGTATAATGTTAGCCAGTTTCCAAACTGACGGAAAGGAGCTAGGGGAAAATGAGTGATTGAATATGTGAGTGAGAACGGGAAGTAATGAGGAAAGGATAAGAGTTATCATTCGTGCACAGATCTTATCATTACCGACTGCTGAAGAAGTAATCGCAAGTACAGATTTATTGACATCATCCTCAGTAACATGGCTAAGCTTAAAGGTAAAACATTGCGGTAACGTCAAACTAGCAAGAGTCTCCAGTGTCGCAGCTTTGACAGACGGACCAAGAGAAAGGGGAAGGATAGAGAAATGCTTATTGAGATCATTGAGGATCACATCCTTACACTGGTTGGTAGATGTTTTGCCTTTGCTTTTAGATTTGAGAAAATCCGTACATCGAGAGAACTGCGGTTATTGAGTTGATTGTGGAAATAGCGTCTCTTAGTATCTTGACACAGGTGAATGCAGCGATAACGTAAGGATTTATGTTTGGTTTTAGTTACTGGTTAAGGAAGTGTTATTATTGTGACTGTAATTTTATTATTTAGTTATAATAGAGTTTAGCATTTCAAATGTAATCGGTTAAGTAATCATGTTTATGAACATAAAAAAAAATGTTTTGAAAGATGTATATGAATTATTTATTTTATAATATTTCCTTGTGTGTATAATTAGAGTTTCCAATTGAAATATCGATTCAGCTAAAAGAACCCAGTTTTTCGGTTCAATGAGCCACAATAATCGATTCGTTTGCAGACTAACTGGGATGTTAAACAAAATGTTCCACGTCAAATGAAATTCGCGTTTCCCGTGTAAATAAACGACAAAATTATTGTTATATTAATATTTAACGTGCACTGAAATATGAATTGTTTTATTGGAACTGGTATTATTTTAAACGAAACAGGTATCTGTTTTGTGAAATATAACTATTAATTAATGTAGAGTCAGTTTTGGGTAAATATTGTGAAAGCAATTAAGCCTTTAATAGCCTCATTTTGTGCGGGTACTGTTATAAACAATTGAAAGGGCTATAGGTTGCAAGTCAACAGCTAGACCTACGATATATTTACTGCATAGTTTTGTAAATAAAGAGAACATAGCAATCTCCTGCAAAATCGCTTGATTCACTCTGTGAACACAGGAGAGAAGAAAATAAGAAGTCAACTGTTCTTAAAACAAGGAGACGAGACAGGCTAAGTTTTATCCTAGTCAAGCCGGTAAAAAATTTTTTGCAAACGAAGCCCAGGGTAGTCATGACTGGGAATATTTTCCAGTACGTAATATAGGATAAATCGAAGTCAAACCTCACTGGAGTACCTACTATTACAGTAATACCGGGCTACCGCACATACCGCACAGCGCAAATGCGTAATAGCGCGATTTTTTTTATTCGCGCTTATTTACGTTGCTTTACGCGGATGCATTGATTGGTCCATAAGCACGCTTCGTGTGGTGATTGCGCTAGCCAATAACAACGCGAATCTTCACAGTTTATGAAAGTTCAATTATTCTCAGTTGACTTAACAGTTTAAATAATAAGTTTTATTTTGATTTATCGTCTTATTTTGTAGAAGATACTGCTTGTTTGTCAGTAAATTGCAGGTAACTAATTATTACTAATTAGAATGACGCCGACGACTATGAAAAAAGAGCTTTAGTTCGGAGACGACGATAAAAGTTATAAAAAAACAAACTGTAATATTAATCGCATTAAAAGTGTTCGGCAAACAATACTAAACAGTGGTGTTTGCTACGAAAGACTTTTGCAAAAACGCAAACAAAATGCTACTCAAAATAAAATTAATAACTATTTGTCATGTAATTCTAAGGATTAAATAAGTAAAAACTTTTCTGTAACAATGAATAGGCTGATTCTGTATCATATTTGCAATAAAAGCATTATTTATTCGGCTTATTATTTCATCATACCCCGTTATACGCGAATTTCGCTTAACGTGATTTTGTCCGGAACGCATCGCGTAAAGCCGGGTATTATTGTACTGGGAAAGCTGAACAAAATACCTATAAAACAAATTAAATTTCACATTAGCATCTCGACAGGGGGGGGGGGGGTGATGAAGGGGGTGAAAAGAGGGGTGTTCTTTGTGAGAAAACTGGGTCAACTTTGAACACAATTTATTATTGTTACGGGTACGCCGAACAATTAGGTAATTAAATGAAAAGGTATGAGCGGCACGATATTAAAATTCATATAAATGTGATACGGAAAATGGGGATAACAATAAAGAAACTATAACGGAGGAAGATTAATTATGAAAAGGGGTTAAAAAGATTGAGGACAAACTGAATTTGATATAAACAAGTACAGTTAAAGAAAAAGTATACATGTTCTATTGAAGAATGACAGCGATAACTGGAATAATATTAATTGTACAAGTACGAAACAACGTAAACAGCCTTCTAATAATTGTTGTGTCCATTGAATAAATAATTTCGAGTTCGAAACAAACGATATTTTCATGGATTACAGTGAAATCTTAAACTTAAAATATGGTATGATAAGTAAGATACTTACGCAATTAAGCAAAGGACCAGTAGGTACCAAAAGCCATTTTTTTTTTACAAAATCGGACATCACAGAGTTTAAAAGAGCCACTAGTCTTTACTCCGCGCAACAAGATGATAAGGTATGTAAAAATTCAAAGGCCTTATTAAAAAGAAGTGCCCCCAAAATGTGTCTGACAAAATATGTAAAGTATCAATACTGTCCAGTTCGTTGTGAGAACAGCCTCATAAATCCGCAAAGGGTGACGCGAAGGACCAGAATACGTTTGCTTTCTTCGTCACGCCTCGTAAACGTCTGCCTTAATAAGAAATAAAGAACTTTAATTCCACCAACACGAAAAAAAACAAGGCTCTTTGGAGTCGAAAACTCATTAAAAATTATCAATGTTCCGCGATGAGGACCAAACATGCCAAATTATTATTAATGGCAACTACTGTTGAAATGAATTTCCACTTCGCCGAAATATAATTATTTTACAGATTAATGAAACTAGAGTGACTGTTTTCGTTCAATTGGTTTATGAGCCGACATTTACATTATTAAATGCTTATTTTTTTTAAAGGTTAACGAAAATGCCGTCTGTGTCCCAAAACATTCGGTCAAAGTGACCTCTGAGCTGCCACAAACGACGCTGTGGAAGTGGTGAAGTTATGGTCCAACGAAATTTGAAATACTGTCGTGCCAGCGACAAAAAGAAGTAGACAAACTCAATGCAAATTCTAACATCAACTAGAATAGTAGAATGGAAGCCCAGCACTAAATCATTAATTCATAATCACCTGTACTTCCAAGATAAACCTGAACATGAACGAATGAATGTACGACTGAATGCTGAAGCCATTCACGGAATATCATTTCGAGTTGATAAATACCGGGTGAAGATGTATTCTGTTTATCTCTTGGGGCGAATCAATGGACCTGATATAAATAGGTAGGGCAGACTGTTGTCCGCTATGAAACGTAGTTTGTATGAAACATAACCTATCCTTTTGAAGTCCGTTGATAAAAATTACTAATTAACTTCACGTGACCAGAGGGCTGGCCTATTTTTTGGCCAAAGAAGCTGTCAGCCTATATACTTGTTCATATTATTATTTTAAGTCTGTTAGCATTTTACTTGATGGTTCCTTTAATATTATGTTTCCCTTTTTTATTTTAGTTTGCAAACTCAGGACATCTGACATGCCGAATATCGGCATGCCATCGCTAATGCCCAATATTTTGTGCGAAAATCGCTCCAGCCAATTCGTGGAAAATCCTTCAAAAAAGCTAAGCCCAAAAATTGCAATATCTAAAATCAACAAAGCCAGAAGTTCAGACAGAACTGTAAATAAAAATTCAATGCAAACAGCAGTTTATCAAATAAAATAAAAGTGCAACCCCAGTAACACATGTTGCGAACGTTAGCCAAAAGCCTTTTGCAGAACGAACAAAGCTGTTCACAGAATATAAAGCCGTATTGATTAATACTCTTGGGTATTGGATAATACGCAGGTTGCTATGGCTTTGGCTCAAAGGATTGTTTGCCAGATGTAGGTACTTTTGACTGGCTTTGAAATGGTACATTTTGAAGTTTTATTACAAAAAAGGGAAAATGCTACACAAGCCGCGAAAACAATATGTGACGTTTATGGACTTAACGCAGTGTCAGTAAGACTAGCACAAAGTTGGTTCAAGCTCTGATCGCCCTGTTAGGCATATAGTCAATGCCGTTTTTTTAAAATGAAGCAAGATCGGAATATTAGTTACGATAAAGCTGAAGAGTTAGGGGTTGACCACAAAACAGTTTTGACCCATTTAGAAAGGCAAGGTATACAAAAAAGCTGGATATTTGGTTGCCACACGAGCTCTTAGTCTTGGATTTGTATATAAAATACGAAAGAACTTTTCCCCCACGTACTACATTCTTCTGCATTTTTAACAGCTCTGACGACATAGTAGGAGAATCATTACTTACTTGGGCCAAGGTATCTGAATTAAGCATTGGGACAACTATGTAGTCTATTTTAACCTACATGTTAAATCGTTACCTTTAAATGAGAATGTGATTGATGAAAACAATGGCAATATACACCACAAAGAGTCGTAATCCGAGGATATGGAATTTAAGAATGAAGTAAAATGTTGATGCTTCTCACAAATACAGCGTGATAAGTGACTCATACTTACAGTCTTGTTTTTCTGTTATCCGAGATTAGCATGGAAAAAGTGGAAAGAACATTTAATAAGTGCACAGACATAGAAAAGAAATAGCACACAAATGGTGAAAATGGACACAAATAGGGTGAAGCATGAGAAGTGCAAGCAACATCTTTGCAAGAAAATAATGGCAGTTTAGCTCAGAGAATCGCTAAAAAGGAGGCACCACTATGAATCATAATTCTCAAATAAATCATGGTCATGAAGATCACGAAAGCATGTAACTCAAACATTCATTCGAGGTCAAAACTTAACAAGCGAACTCGAAATAAATACATGAGTAAAACCTTTAAAATTAATTACTATACAAAAAGTGAGTAAATATTATTCAGCTCAGTTTTAAATTGATGTAGATAAAACTGACTATTCATGCCGCTATCGAGGACTCTCGTTTTTGGACGCGGCGCGGTGACAAGTGCCATCGAAGCGAATCCGCTGAACCGTCCCAACTGGCTACTGACAGAGAGATGATACTCGATCGATAACGAGTGAGGTATCACTTTGCAGTGCTAATTCTCTTGGTTATGACATAAAGCTAACTATCTTCTCGCTTCCTCAGGACTGTTTCATACAATAAGGGTAATTAATTGTAAAGCAAATGCACACCCTACGTCCATTTGCCGTGTTATAGACATTACATACAACTGTCACAAATTACAGTTGTGATTTGAATATAAGAACAATTCAAGTTGGTAATCAATTTGCAATAACAATCAATTTGCCCGACTTTACATTATCCTTAACTCTTCTATTATGTGTGTGTCTACCATAATTTACCACTTATACGACCATTGACTGCTGTCGTATAAGTGGTAAATTTTAATTAAATTTAATTTTAATTAAACTTTATACTCGACTGTGGATGTGCCATAGCTAAGTGTTTTTTCACTCCCTGATTGCGGTTTACTACATTATCTTTTATCTAGCCTATTGGGTGTGTCATGTCTTTTGTGCATGGCGCAAAAGGAAGGAGGCCTATATTCAACAGTGGCTGGAACAAGGCTGCTAGTTATGATATTTGGGTGTGTCTACCATTGACTGTTTACCACTGAGTGCTGAATATTGGCTCCCCAAAAGATATGGTGACTTTAGTGACTCGTGTCGTACTTATTAAGAACAACTCCTGAACATTTTCACGATTTTCAATTTTTTGTACTTAAATTCTCATTCGACTCAAAAACTGGATTCGTATAAAAACGCTTTTCTCGCTCCAAGTGGGACAGTTTTCCGAATGAAAGGTTCGGAACGTTTCTCATATGAAACGTACTCCGTTTACCTCATACAAAGTGTTCCAATGCGGGTCACGCGAAGGTGATATTTTCCGATTTTTATACTGTGAACACTTTTGTTTTGTGATGTTATATTCAACAGGCACTACTTATGTGTGACCTGCGACGGCGTTAAAGAGATTATATAAAAGTTGGAAAGAAGAGTAGAGTATAAGTTAGGAGGACTACAAAAAAACCTTAAAAATGATGCTGATAATTTTGTTCCACTGAAAAATTTAATCAGACCACAAATGCCAAAATTGGTCCTTCTTTAGATACAAACGAAAGACTACAAATCATATTCATTAGCTACTCCTAAGACATCCCCAACATACCCAATTTTTCCGACTACCAATACCACAGTCATATGTACCTAACCTGATATATATGACCAAACAGGAAGTAAATCCCGCCACCGCACATACAAGCCCGAGGCTTCGTGTAATCCGGTCGATTGGTTCGGACATCCGGCCCGTAACCAAAGACGAGGGGGGGAGGGGGCAGAGTAATGAGATTCTACTCTGAACTTATGGGTACCATTAAATAACCGTGAGTAAGTAACACGTATGCATAAATGTAAGTCAACATGTAAAATATGCATTTCAATTTAATGTGGCCTTCGATCCGGAACTGCATGGTAACTTATTTGTAGGGGTCAGATAAGTTATCAAAGCTTAATTAATTTTCATTCCCAATCCCTATCATATCGATCTTTTTTATGTTTTGACCTCAACTTTATAATTTTCTCTAGTTACTTAATTTTACGTAGGTACTTCGACGCCTAAGTGACCAGTAACCAAAAAGATTTTTTGTATATTTGCTCTGTATTATGTATTTTAGGGATATTGTTTCAAAATGGACGTCACATCGTTCGAGTTATCAATCAATCAATTACTTGTGAACAATTGGCTTCTTTATAGGATAGTTCTGGGCCATGCATTATCAGAAGCCTGTGTTTTAAAAAGAATATATGCTTATTAAAGAATTAGATATTCATTACAATATTGTATGAGATAAATACAAACTAATTTGGATATTTGGAAATGACAGGTAGACTTACCATAAGGTACCCTTTTCACAAATGTATCATTCCGTCACATAAGACGCCTGTAAAGTTTTACAGAGATAGTCTCACGGCCCTTTGAGTAAACTTTTATCTGTCTGTTGAAGCGTCATTTATAACAGCTAAAAGGCCTGAAAGCACTCTCTGTTTACAACTTTTACGGCCTCGGACATCAAAATGTAAGCTCGTACTCAACTCCCGACTGAATTGTATACCTTCTACTTATCAAATAAAATGGGAATTATTTGAATACCCCTGTGTAGCAGCATAACATTACGCCTGTATTCCGCGAAGGGTTAGGCAGAGGTACACCCACACTTCGCCAGTTAGGTTTCAGTACCATGTAATAGGGGGCGAGCTTAAGGCCATCATGTTGAGCTGGACTCCCATTTGGTGCAACCTTGAGACGCAAACCGCACTTTATATATTCGCTATTTTGATTTGTAGTATGTCATAGTGTTAATTAATTTCTTTAATTATATTTGATATTTTTATTTTTGTATGATAGCACCTTGTTTTTATATTCATGTAATTTGTTATAATTTAATTGTGCTTTTGTATGTTGTGCTACGCCTGTTGTGTGCACTTAATAAATGGTTTATCTATATATCCACCTATCCATCAACCGGGCACAAAACCAGACTCCGGGCTGGCGAAACATCCTATATCACTTTTCCCGACCTGGGAATCAAACCCAGGACCTCATGCTCAGCAGCACTAGACCAACTACGCAGTACCCCTGTCTAGTATCTATAAATACTTACTAAGCTTATGTCTGGGAATGAATGAAGTCTCTGAAAATAAATTCAAACTCGAAATAATTATAATAAGAAACCTACTTGACCTCAAAAAGTTTCTTACAGCTTTTCCATTTCATAGAATTAACTCGCTAAAGGTAAATGTCAGATCCTTAACCAAATCTCTCTGAGACTGTATCTTGTACCTAAATAACTTAGTCTGTAAACATAAAACAGACTTTTCTTCTTAGCGACAGAGACCAGTGTTTATCTTTGTACCGAGACATTTATCAGCCGACATTATAAGGAAAGTGAATCAGCGACAGAATTACAAAAATATCCTGACACAAATAAGGGAATATTTAATAAAGCGAGGTATCGTTTCTGTCTCGTTTAGAAAATTGCTAAACGTAACACATAATAATTTTGGGTAATGGCTGCAATAACATTGCAACGACGTACTTCGGAGCGGAATATAAAATTGCTTCATGTATAGATGTGACTTCCGCGTTAAGCTTGGAAAGGGGAACGGCGCTCGAGTTACAGGAACGAATGTGTGAATGTGTGGTTGTAGGTATTGATCGAGACTAGTTTATGGTCAAGACTTATACCGCTTGTGGCGCCAGGGAGTCTTGAATTGTTTAGAGGATTGGGTCTGGTAGTTCAGTTGTATTTTAGCCTCGATTCTGATTTTATATGTGCTGTAGCTGTATCTATTACTCTTAGTCAAGTAGTGCGTTTTTGTTCGAGTACAGTTCTGATGAAATCAATGTTTTTGAAACGTTCTTTTCGTTTTCTTTTCTTTTTGAGAGTGATTTCTTAATTTTGTCCTTGTATAATTTACATAATAAAATGAGCAACATCAAATACTTTCTAAAGAATATGACCCATTCATTTGTATCAATGTAACTTCCTCTTACATATCCGTCCTAATTGCGATCGCTTTTGAAAATCCTAAAGAAATTCTCAATAACATCGAGCATTAACTAGACTACTTATAACCGGACAGAAGTCGGACACTCGGACAGAAGGGCTCTCTAAGGCTCAACGCGTCGGACAAGATGGCACCTGTGTAAATATGTTATGATGACTTATGAGTTTATCACATGTGCTCTAATTAATTTAGGTGAAGTTTCAGTTGTGTTTTTATGTTGCTGGAAGTTTTGGAGTAAGTAAGTATTCTTTTAAAATGACGTGATTTAGCAAGACATGCTGGAATCAGGTGGAAGTCGTCACTGAAATTATCAGGTAGGAATCATCACTGGCAAAAACGACTAGAATCGTAGGAGGACAAGGATGTCGGATGTCGTCAACAGACACGACAGTACCACATTTTTTCCATTTTTTACTTGGGAAAAATACGGTAAGTAAGTACTTTTTACGTCGATAGGTAGAAGTAACCCCTTAAAATCAAGTGGATAATTTGTACGGTATGACTTTTGTTACTTACTCAAGTTTAAAATTGTATAGCTACCGCAGCCGACTTGCTAAAAGGGTCAAACCTTTATCCACGAACCTAAAATTATCGTTTGCACTCAGGTACTTTTTACATTTTACATTTAAAAAGCCTTTTATGTAAGTAAGTACCTAACTAATCAATAAATTCAAAGGGCGAAAAAGGATCTCATAAAGTTGCGTCTTGTGTAAATTAAATTAATGACCCAGATCCAGTCCAAATCTTTCAGGAAGAATGAATGGGGAAAAGTGCTGAAGAAAAATTTGTTACGTAATCCAATTTGTTTTAAAACGAGTTTTACGTTTCCTTCGTTAAAGAAGTTGATATTTTTAAATTTGAATTTGATCTTTACAGATGATGAGATTTTGTAAGTACAGATAATGAGGACAACACTGATTTCGAGGCGCTTAATATCGAGGCTCAAATAAGTAAACACAGAGATTTTAAGTGACCTTAATCGAGCCAGTTTTATTACAAAAATCACAGTCTAATATTCACCTAATAAGTATAGTAGTAGTAGTAGTGTGGGTAGTGTGGGTGTGGGTGTGGTAGTAGTGGGTGTAGTAGTGTGTAGTCTAGTATTACTGTCAATGAGGTGCTTTATATCGTCATATTCGAACTGCGGCTGTCCGATAGAACAGCTTTGCCAACCCTTTGAGGATTTAAAACATGGCGGTCATATAATATTGAAGCAAATTGGGTAAAGTCGTGTGCCCATTTATTATGCGTCACCCCGGACAGTCCCACGCACGAGCACACATCTAGTAGCCCGAGTAGGGAGTTTACATAAAAAGACAATTATCCCTTTATACTAATCCCCCCATTTGAATAAAAAGCGGGGGAGGTTTGATAAATATGTTAATTTGAATATAAACAAAATAGATTTTAAATGGCATTCAATATTTAAATAGATATATGGTAGGTTTGTTTAAAATATGACTGCCCGTTACAATGAAAAAAGCGGGCGTGGTCTTATATTAGGAAACACGACGAAATTAAAGTAAATACAAGTTTCAAATGATACACAACCAGCTACCAAGTCTCGCTTATCGTTAATACCTTTATTAAGCCTTTCATTTTAACGTTGATATTTAAGTATATAAATAAGGGCCGATACAATTTCTACAGTCTTCACCTAACTCTTATATTAATAATAAGTAGTTCGATTATAAGTGGTATTAATATGACAAGACATTTCAACAACACGATTATTCCCAGGGGTACCGAAAACTGACCATTCAAGGTTTCGATGATGGTATAAATGTCCAAAGAGCGAAAGTCAAAAACCCATTAACCGCACACAGTGTTAAAATGTGTCCAGTTACCACATTTGTAGCAGAAACCCAATAACATGACCCGATTTGGTTCGAACCCTCATTGACCTACTTGGCATTTAAATTAAAAAACTGACACACCGCCCCAATTCCCATTCAGCCATTTAGATATTAAACAGCCAGGTACAACCAACATTGTGCAACGTTACAACTATTCACAACAAAGAGGTTTGTGTGGCGGCCATTTTGTAACCGTACTACCTGCAAACGCACGTCACTCGCTATTTTTATTCAACACTGTTATTTTTACATGAATACATTAAAATGTCACTGGCTGACATTCTGTGGTAAACTTTTATATATGTGTTGTCGGGAAACTATTTTAATAAGGGAGGATGAAAGAGGTAGAAGAATATGCAAAGGAAATTGTGCAGTAAGGTTGAACAATACAAAGTTGATATTAATAACGCAGGGAGATGAAAGGGTGTCGAGGTATAGGCGACCACCTTATAAAGTTCATAAACTTGGACTCCAAGGACGAAATTAGGTACAGCTTAGTGGGCATAATCTTAGAAGGATCTCTGAATATTATAATCGTGATAGAAAAAGAAGAAGACATTAAGATAATAAGTAAAAGCCAGACGATGACATAAAAAGTGAGAAAACCAGCAGCTACCTTGAAAATAACAAACAGACAAAGAACCCAGTAGGTATATCCTGAACCTAGAGCCATCTCAATAATAAAAAATATGACAGATGTTGAGAAACGTACTTCTCAACTCGGTGAAAAATACTCTTACATAACGAGGCATATCGAAGTTATATCTTTGTCTCGCTTTATATTTGCCTTGTTGAAAAAAGGGTATGTATACCGGTACACGAGTATAGTGAGGAAATGTGTTACATAAAATATAATTCAGACGGGCTTTACACAACCCTACCTGTAGTTTTTGGGCGAAAAATATTCTCTTTACATAAAAGCTTTTAAAAAGCTGATAGCGTTCATTTACCTTCTACATTATTTTATTTTTTTAGTTTTTTTGCTTTGGTTGTTTTAACCTAAAGAACAACCATGTGTTGTTTATAAATCTTAAATAACGCAGACTAATATAGTACCTAAACGTCATCAAATTCGGCAGATAGAAAGGCTATTGCAGTTTTACCTCAGATCCTATGGTCACTTTCAAAAATGGAAAAGTCTAATCTCAACAGATACCAATATACCAAGATTACCAAACACGAAACCAGTAAATCCAATACTCTTACAATCAAAGCGAACCGTGCTGTAAGCCTTGTCGGTATCACCACACGTATATAGACTATACGTTACCATCGCAAATCGACGTGCCGCGGTAAACCAAACAATGGATTTGAATAAGCAAATACTACACGGACTGAATTTGATAACGTTTCAACAAAGAGAATATTTCACAACAAATAAATATTTGTTCTTGGCGTTTGAAATGGTCAGACAAGTGTATGCTTTGTATTTTAAATTGTTTTCCGTTATTCGATCCCATGTGCGGATGCTGGGGCTACGGAGATGTGATTGTGCCACTTCTTCTTCCCAGCTAAAGCACTAGGAAGTGGTGAAGGGCGGGCGTTTTGGAGGACTGTCTTATGTAATTTTGACGTAAATGCATAAATATTGCTTTACTGAATGTAAAAGTAGTGATTGCGACATAGTATCGAATAAAGAGAAACCAGAATTAGTCGATGAAATTGTTTTCCTGGGGATCACGCTCGACTCAAGGCTGCGATGGGGTCCTCATTTAACATTTCTTGCGGGACGGCTAAGTTCTGCAGCATATGCTGTGACAAAAATCCGTCAATTTAGTAATGTGGATACCGCCAGGCTAGTCTATTTCAGTTACTTCCATAGTATCATGTCTTACGGTATTTTACTATGGGGACGGGCTGCAGACATCGAGTCTATTTTTATTCTGCAGAAAAGAGTCATCAGAGCAATATATGGCCTCCGCAGGCGCGATTCTTTAAAGGAACTGTTTAAAGATATTAACATCATGACGGTACCTTGTCAATATATCTTTGGAAAATCATGTACGTAAGGAAACATTTAAATCTTTTCAATAAAAGAGGTGAAAGACACAACTATATGACTAGAAATAGAGACCAATTAGTAAAAACCAGGTTTCAGACTGGCTAAAGTAGACTCATCCTTCATGGGGTACTGTTTAAAATGTTACAATAAAATACCTCCTCATATACTCCAACCGAATGAAACTACATTAGGCAGCCAAGCATAATTATAAATTGCTCAACGCTGGTCCAGCTCCACAAGGGCGCAAAAACTAAGTGATTAGCATTCGAAAATATTATTGTTAAAGCTGATGAAGATTTTAAAAACTATATTTGCAATGTATAAATTCAATAGTATTGTATAATTGCATAGCACATGTGTGAGCACTATGTACCTACTATAAAGCTAACATTTACTGGGTTACTCTTTCACTGACTTCAATGTGCCCTGGTGGCTGAGAGTATGTCATGCTCACTCTAATGTCTCACTGGTGATGACGTGTGTGTTGGATCATTAAATTCCCTTCAAAATAGCTGAGCTGAATGGTGCTGATCCATACGTCATGTTCGTTAACGGGCGCCGTCAGTAGGGACTGATCATCTCTTAGCTGCCAAGGCTTATTTTAATTTCTGAATTGTTTGTTATTCTTGTTTTTATCTTTTATATTACGGACGCTTTTAACGTTCACGTCTTTCTACATCGTTCTCACATATATAATTTCAACATGAATGATGTAACCAATTTTTTGTAACAATATTTTGATTTAAAAGAGTATCCGTGGAGTTTCATGTCCGTTCTTCTCCATAGGTACCTACTACTTTGGAATGGGCATCTAGCTTCGACTTTCCGACTGACCAACCCCTTGACAATTCAAAAGTGCCTATAATTGGTTTATTAGAAATAAATGCTTTAAGTTTGAGTTGAGTTGAGTTTTAGTTTCGACGTTAAAAAAGTGCTGATTCTCAGCTTTATTTAAATAAATGACTTTTTAATTTTGGAAATAAGGACCAAGCCCCTGTAGCGAGTCAAAACTCCTTACGCGTGTTGCTGGCGATTAGTAATTGATGATTATTTTTTGTGTAGGTACTTGACTTTTCATAATATTTTTCTTCTTGTCATTCTTGCATAATTAAAATTTGCGGTCGTTTTTCTTAGAAGTTTTCTTAACTAACTAAAAACCCCTAAACCCTACTACCAGAGATGGCTGCAAGCCTAGAACTTCCCTACAGAAAAACAGTACAAAATATCTGACATAGCCATCTAAAACCAGGCACATTTCACACGTATACGCCGAGAGAACAGTGGTGGTCCAGTGGTAACCGCCCCGGCTTACGAGTTGTAAGTGGTGGGTTCGAACCCAGGCAGGCGCTTTACTTTGCGTAAATAATTGCATCACCACTGCTCTCAAAACCGTGAAGGAAAACATCGTGAGGAAACCGGCATGTTCTAGACCCAAACATTCTAAGGCATGTGACATCTACCCGCACTAGGCCCGCGTGGTGGATTAGAGTCCACTCCCTCTCGAAAAGTGGAAGCCCATTTTCCAGCAGTGGGAACATTATAGGCTGATTATGACGCCAAGATACCATTGTAAATACAACTCGCGAAATTTCTTTCCCTCTAAAACATAAAATTATACACTACAAGAAAATAAGAAAAATAATAAAGTCTCCAATCAAATCTAAATCAAGCTTAGGAGTAGTAGTTCACGTAACTCCGGTGAGATCGGATACTGAAGCTGCGAACGGTTACAGAGACGTGAGCAAAATCATAACAATAACTCGAGGTGTTCATGCGAATATTATTCTAGCATTATGCTGATTTAAAGATTGGATTATTTATCATGAATTCATGATATCGTTTTATTGGTGGCGATGTCTACTTGGTTTGAGGAAACTATTTTATTGGAACTCGAACTCAAAACTCAAAGCATTTATGTCAAAAATCGCGGAGTACGGTGAACTAGCACATACGTCAGGTAGCAGAGGCAGTGATGTCTCGACTAAAATAATGACGGATTCGGGATTGACGGCGTCGGCGGCAGTTCGTCGTTTGTTCAAACTAGTTTACGCTATGCAAGAAAGAGATAGAAGATAGATTTTACTTCGCGAGAGTGAGAAAACAAATTTTACCTGTTTCTCAAGTAACAATTACGCAAAAAGACTTTTTTTCATTAGAATTTGGAATTTAGTATTTTGTGACTCGATTCACAATTCTAGCGAATTCACAAAGTTGTAAAAAGATTTTTATGGCATGTGGTACATTACTAGCAAGAGGTTAGACTAGAGAATTGTTGAGGGAGTTGGAAGATCCCGGTCGCTTTTGGTTTATTTTTTTATAGCCATGTAAATAGCTGTAACACGGACAGCTTTAATTGGAGCCCGAAACCACAGATTACTAAATAGTTACTACGTAACAGATACTTCACTCAGTAGAAAATTTCCAATACCTATTGAGATAATAGCCTACTCCGTCGCCTCAGCAACCACTGCATGCTAAAATGTGCCTAAATGCTCAAGCGTACAGTTGTGATTGCTTCGCACCGCGTGATCCTACAGCAATCGCAGGGCTGCCTCTTCGATAAAATTAAATTAATATAGCTTTTAGTGTCTGTTATTGAGAACTGTGAATATGTTCTGATCTGACTACTTCTGTCTGACTATAGGTGGTACATAGTTTAAAATTGTATCGTTCATAAAATATATTTTTTATAAATTGGTGCTGAGTGCTGACTGTGCAATACGTCTAGATAAAAGATAATTATATAGGTCACTGTGTAGGTAAAATAAAAAACTTTAAAAGTTACATGTGTATCACAAAGCATCGTAGGTACGCGTACGAACGAACGGAACGATTATAAAATTGAGCAACGTGCGTGCGCTTCGCTTGTGAAAACCGCACTGAATTTGGACCGCAAACGGTCCGAGAGCGCTCGCTCGAGCGGTAGGTAATTATAGCGCGCAAGTACATGGAGTGACGGAGGCCTGCCGAAACTTTGCGAGTAAATAAAAAAAAAAAACTAGATGCCTAATGCCACTAATTTTGAATTTTAAAGTACTGTAATACAATACACATCTAAATAAAATTAAAATTCAGAGTCTACGACTTATACTTTTTATTTATTTGTATTTGAATGTAATATTTGGGATTTAATTACCTAATAAAACAATAAAAAGTCGATGAAAAAAAATCCCACATGGCATGAGAAGTGTTTAGGGGTCTGAAAGGATAGCAGATGACCCCCCCAGTCGACCATTTCAATTTGGCACACGATGCACCAAACACCCTGTATATAACATTGGCACTTGGGTCTTTTAATACCGAAATATATTACTTTTCATATAAAAGAGTCGGTTTTTCTTGGTTGATATTTGCCCTAAATAAATATTGCTGTAAGTGTGATACACGCTGCAGGCGTGGGGGGTGTTAAATTAAGAAGGCGTCTTCACGTAATCATATCAATTTCTTATTAACTTTCCAGCGAGCGACGAGGGAGAAATTCTTAAGGTACTTATTTTTCTATCGACTCTCATCAATATTACAAAACTAGATTAGGTTTTTGGTGTTAAGAACTAGGGCAAAACATGCAAGAGAAATGGCTTTAGGTGATAACTCGTTGAAGATATAGCAATATACTAGTGGCATGACTGATACTAGTAACATTATACTGCAATCAAATAATCCAACTAAAGACAGCAGCCATAAATTATTCATATGCTAACAATTCTCCTTAATTGCGTCTATTATTGCACGGTACTAAGTGGATATACTTGCATAGTACCCTAGTTAAAAAGAAATACCCAGTTTCTACGATATATTCGTGTTAAACCAACGCTAATCCGATCATGCTCAGCGGAACCCGCGGAGATATTAAGATGAACTTAATTAATCTGGCATTTCAAATTCTGCTGAGCAAAATTTTCATTTTTTTCCGCATTCGTCAAGATTTTCGGTGGAATTAAAGGATTTTACATTTTTCTGTAAATTTTTTAACTTTGCCAAGTTGCGGAAAGAAAAGCCTTGAAAAGTAAAGTTTAGGAATATCTTTTCGTTGTAGGCGTAGAAAAACTGACTTTAATTATGAAATCTTTACACAGGAGCCCCCTAAACTAATTGCCAAAAAAAATGCACAGTCTACTTCATATCACAATTGTCTTAAAATCCATCATAATAATAAAAATGGTACAATATGGCTGCAATGCAAAAATTAAGATAATCCAATGAATCAGGAATAAAAATAATTCACATCAAATGCAAATCTGACGCAACCAATCTGGTTGAAACAGAATGTTTTTACAAGCCTTTATTTTATATTTTTAACGAGTCACCTAATGTAGCGTGAATCTTCCCAAACCCCTGAATGTATGTCGTTAAATTCTTCATGATCACCTTTAAAACGTAGCATATGAATTTTTTATTCAGGACCAGCCAGCGAAAAAACAGTTAAATTTTCATAATATCGGTGTTATGTTAAGATCTTTATCTGAATCCCGCCAAAACTTTCGGATTTTCATACTATACTCCATGTTTGGTATGGGCAATTGATGCGGAGGCATGAACAAAATGTCGCGAGGAAAGTTTTGAGAATTAATGTGGATGGTTATAAGAGTAGGGGAGGACCAAAGAAACGATGGATGGAGTGTGTGAAAGACGATAAGACTATAACGGGAGTGACTACCGAGATGACAACTACGATGAGAAGACGTGGCGCCGACCGTAAATAAATTGTGATACGGGCAGGAGAATAATCGACTGACCGGTTGGCGCAGTTGGTAGCGACCCTGCCTTCTGAGCCGCTGGTCCCGGGTTCGATCCCCGGACATGTCAAAAATTTGTGTGCATGAACATGTCTGTTTGACCTGTGTCTGGGTGTGTATATGTATATAAGTATGTATATCAGTCATCAGGTTACCGTAGTACAGGCTCTGCCTAGTTCGGGACCTGAAGACCTTGTGTGGTTGTTGCCTCATATTTTTATTATTATATTATTATTAATAATGACTCCATCCAAAGTCAACTCTTTTAGGTGCTTACGTAATTACATTTGCATTTTTCTTCATTTTGTTCACAATCTATCTTAAACTTAAGTGTGAAGCACTTATCGGAGTAGTCGGTTAGCAATTTCCACTCAACTCATTACAATGCAAATATTTTCCGCTCCTATACGTTTACTTTTCCCTTCAATTACTTTCCTTCCTCTGCTTACCACAAGTTCATATCTGCTATGCTATTCTTATTGCAGTCGCAGAAGATTACTCCAATTTTCCAATTAAGATAACTAGGTCACTGCAATGATTGCTTTTTCTTTGACCTGCAACCGAGTATCTCCTGACTGGAATTGTGATTCTATTGCGCAACAGCCGCAACGATCTTTCAATAATTAAAAGATCTGATTAATGTTTGTCTTCACCTTTAACTTTAATTCTGTGATGTAGTCAACGTTAACTCTGTGATGCAATGTATGAGATATAGTTAAAACATTTTGATTTTACCTTTATAGGATACGACCAGGAGAATAATGGTGTACTTTCTACCATCCAATCTTTGTATTGTCTCGTAAGAACTAGAATAGCTGATGCAGTAAAAATATCAGTGAGTCTGCCAGCTTGTAGCGGAGTTAGAAGCTCAGGGTACGCCAGACATATATTTAGGTATTTCCATTCGTGAAAACTATTCTAATAATAAAACTACTACCTTACTAGGCAAGCCTAACTCAGATACGTCGATTTACATCACTGAACCAACATTACATATTGAAAAGCCTTACAGACGGATTGAGAAGAATAGTGTAGCTGTAGATACTCGAAATCGAGAACGACGAATTCATGGTCCATTACGAGGTATGAACGTAAGTGCAGACCAGCAGTCGTAAAACACCTCGAACATAAGTAAGGTCCTCGAGAGGCGCTCGCTAGGTTAAGTGCACTCTGGAGGGTGGTTTTATTAGAGGAACTGACTTCTGGTTTCTTGATGTGAATTGTTTTTTTTATTTTTTTTTGTATTGATATGTAGATGGGAAAACCAAAGATGGATGGATGAAGCTATGAGAGATGGCGTAGTCAGAAATACGGTGAATACTACGAGGACGTCAGATAGAGATTCGTCGGACATATGGAAGAAGGCATAATGCGTCAACTTCTAAATAAAATTTCATCACCCCATTTGGGGTTTTGCGCCGCCAAGCGGATCCGCTTGGCGGCGCATCACCCCAAATGGGGTGATGAAATTTTTACACGTTGGCGGCTCATCGCCCCATATGGGGTGATAGTACTGTGTCGTCATTATTATTGCTTATTTCTTGCAGTCCTTTTCTTAAGGTGTAAGTATACAGAGCTTTTTTCTTTAAAAATAATTTGTTACTGAAACGAAATACATTTCGTTTCAGATATCAAATAACAAGCTTTGATGAGTGGTTAAATGCTGACAAAGCGCTGAAAGATGAAATGTTTTATTTATCTTGTGGTTGTTTGTTGAAATATGTACTGTCGATACATTCGAGAAAACGAAACTGCTGAAATATGTTATCTATCCTCCTGCCGCTGTCCCAATTTATCCATTTACGACCAGGAGCAGAACAATAAAAATGGTCACATAACGGCCAGATAAAGGAGCCACAATAAAACTGTATGCTATTAAACAACGCTTGTCTTCAGATACACCTACGCTTATCTTAAGAACACTTGTGTTGCTGGTTGTAAAAGTTGGATATTAGATACAGAGGATGTACAGTCGGTAGCTGAGCTTTCGCTCTTACAGATTTTATTGGTCTGGTGTTTCAATTGATGGAATGCAGACGGCTTGTTTCTGGCTTTGTAATCTCTGTTATTGAAGACTGGTTAAGGACTATAAATTGAATTAGGTGCTGTTAGTAGTTTACACTGTTCTTGTTCTTTATTCTTATCATCCCAAGCTCGATTTCACCCACTACTGAGCATAGGGTATTTCTCTTTGATCTCTTCCTATTTGGTTTTTCTTTTACAATATTCCAATTTTTTCTTACCAGTGGCGCTAAACTTTATTCCTTTTTTATATTTTTTTTTTCTTGTCAACATAATGTCATTGATTTATCAGTTTTAGACGTTTAAAATAACCAATGCACAGCTGCTACAATCAACAGTTTCACACCTCTTGATTTCCTAAGAATAATATCTATTCAGAAAATACGCGCCCTCACGTAATTTCGCCTGTGAATCATGACTACCTTTGTTGCCGGAGAAAGAAAATGACGGACAATATAATCTGAAGATAAGGAAGCAAGAAAACCCTAATAATAGGGTTTTCTTGCTTCCTTATCTTCACCCTAATAATAGTATAAAATAATAATAATATATCAAACCCTAATAATAGGGTTTTCTTGCTTCCTTATCTTCAGATATATTGTCCGTCATTTTCTTGTACAGCAGTGTAAACTACTAACAGCACCTAATTCAATTTATAGTCCTTAACCAGTCTTCAATAACAGAGATTACAAAGCCAGAAACAAGCCGTCTGCATTCCATCAATTGAAACACCAGACCAATAAAATCTGTAAGAGCGAAAGCTCAGCTACCGACTGTACATCCTCTGTATCTCATATCCAACTTTTACAACCAGCAACACAAGTGTTCTTAAGATAAGCGTAGGTGTATCTGAAGACAAGCGTTGTTTAATAGCATACAGTTTTATTGTGGCTCCTTTATCTGGCCGTTATGTGACCATTTTTATTGTTCTGCTCCTGGTCGTAAATGGATGGCGATGGTTCTATTGATTTAATTGTAATGGATGGGCCGGTGCTTATGTTGGAAGTGTCTTTTTGATAGCATGGTTTTTGGTAGGAGCTTCTTATACGAGGAAAGTAATTCTTTAGCATTGGATAGTCTAGGATTTTATTTGCCTTTTTTGCTATTAGATAGCTTTTATTTAGCTAAGACCCTTGAAATCTTCGTTTCGCATTATAATCTGAGAGCCATTTGAGTCTATTTTGAGTCTACTTATATCTTCTTTATGACGTGACAATCACAACTAAAGGCAAATAAAATAACCAGAACAGGAAAAATAACTTAGCTTTCAGCGAATATGTAAATTTCTTCGCCGTCAACGCCTATATTACCATAATACGCGAATCTGCTTACACTCACAGCATCTCCTTGTCACAATACTCGTATATGATGGCACCATGATGTGGGAGATGTTTTAAGTCGACTTGACGAGGGATCACTCATATCAGATGAGACAGTTTAAGGTAATATTAATAGGTAAATAGGTTCTACAGGAGTATCATCCCAAGATACGGAACATGGTTTAAACAGATTAATAGTGGTTTTGATAATGGTATTATGAGCAATAAACATAATTAATGAGTTAATTAAACTACGCCATGATTATAGCAAGAGCCGTCGGAGCTTTAGAGACAAGATTGCGAGTTCGAAGTTAATTTAATGTCAAAGACTAACACAGGATTGGCTAGATCTATGGTGGCATCATGCTAAGTGGAAGCCTTCTTGTCACAGTCATGACGTGCAGCTGTCGACTATTTATTTGTGCTCGTGATTATAGATCATTTTTGTTTTTATTTTTTCTTAATTATTAGAGCTAATTATCTTTTTTGTATGCACGTGTTTCTGTGACAAATAAACCTATTTTTATTTCTTTCTTTAGAGGAAAACACCCTGAAATCATCAATACAAGTGGGAACATTGTCATCAGGACATTTTGTTCAGAAATAAAAAGGAAATTCACCAGCTAAACAGGTATAATTTATTATTATTAAAAATCACATCCAAAATTATATAAAATGTTAACATTAAATTTTTATTAAAAACACAGTTACGGAAAAGGTAAATTGGCCAAAATGTAAAGGTAAATATTAAAAAAACGGAAAAATTTTGAAAATCGATTCATCTTGATTTCTATTTTTATTCAATAGGATTGATTTTTTGAACTTAAGAGCGTTGTATTGATGATTTTAATGATTATAATTCTGTCAATACCAACATAGGTACTTGTTACGGTCACGAGTCATATTTTCTTCAACCTACATCCTGACACTGAACTGCAAATTGCAAAAAACGTAATAAAATTTGAATTTCGCGGGCAACCTGGCACTTTTCCCTTAAGCTGGCCATGTCATAGTCTGGTTATTACTGTTGAAAAGGTTAGGAGTTGTAAATAAGTAATGGCTGGACTCAAGAATCAAAAGTACCAAAATCAAAATCAGAAGTCATTTATTCAAACTAGGCTGAGAATCAGCACTTTTTGAACGTCAAAATTACATAAGACAGTCCCCCAAAACGCCCGCCCTTCACAACTTCCTGGTGCTTTTGCTGGGCAGAAGAAGTGGCGCAACAAACCCCCTGGCAGCACTGCTGTCTGTTCAGTTAGAAGAACTGGATTCTATACAGAAGTAAGTAATTAACATTACGAAACACTATACATTATATAAAATTATTTGCCATAATATGTCAGCTAGCACACGCCAATTTTGAAAACTATTCTCTAGCAGAAATAATAATAATTCGGTTGTCTGTAAAATCGGTTTACGGACGATAGTTTCACGTGATAACGTCACAAAGAAACATCGATGAACTACTACTACTACTGTACTATTCGGAATACTAGCTCTGACGTCACGCGAGAAGAGAGATAAATGTGACACAAGCTAACGCTGACGAAAGGGAAAGGGCTGATCGTGCCTGTCTATCGCTTGTTCCGCGCTCTCGCTTGCACGCTCAGGCTCAGACGGAACGTTACACTTTTGCGTGCATGCAGCCGGTGTTCATCGATTTAGAAGACGTTATCACGTCAAAATTATGAATTATTAGTAGTTTTCGCGTTATTACTAATATCACAAAGGCACTAATTCATGGCAAAATAGGCAGCAAATTCATACAAAAACTATGGCGACATTCAGGACCTCGACAGTTCATAAAATATTCTTGGAAATATAAATAATATTGTTGTTATACGACGCCAATACATGAAATTATGAATGACCAGTAGTTTTTGCGTTTTATATAACATCACAAAGGTACTAATTCATTGCAAAATCGTCAGAATTCATTCAACAAAAATGCTGACGACGAATTTGATACTATGTAAAGGTTGTTTGCTCGAAAAACCAGTTTATAATATTGTTTCATGCCAACAACTACCTACCAATTTCTATTGTACACTTATATATTCATCCACTTACCGTAGGAAAACACCGATTTTTTTCCTAAAAACACAATATTAGTAGCACGGTACACTCAACCCGGCTGTTGTTTTTTCACGAATTCAAAGGGCGCGTTCCAACACTTCCAACTCGGTTTTCATAATGTTAGGAGTTATATTTTTATCTATTATTGAAAAATATAATCATTCCCAGTGATCAATCGTTCAGAAACGATATTGAACCTTAAAAATATTTGAAATATGTATAAAATCAGCTGGAGTTGCCGGTACACCGGTGTACCAGACATCCTTGACGGTGTATTGACACAGTACCTGTCACACAGTCACCAGCCAAGCATGACGTCACACATCACATCGAGACAACTGGGCCGCCGATCTACTCACGGCCGCGCCCTCTACCGCTTGATAAAAGTCGGCACAACTCTAATTCTAGCGCATGATCGAGATGGAAATATGCAAGCCGTCAAACAGTCCGTGGGCGAGTCCACTTCACATCGTTAAGAAGAAAGACGGATCACTTCTAGTATGTGGCGATTACAGAAGACTCAACGCCGTCACCGTTCCCGACCGATACCCCATTCCACGAATCCAAGATTTCACATACCAACTCCACGGCAAGAAAATATTCTCGAAACTCGATTTGAAAATGGCATATTTCTTGATACCTATCGCAAAATAAGATTCTCAAAAAACAGCAATAATAACACCTTTCGGACTTTTCGAATTTACCTGCATGACATTCGGTTTAAGAAATTCCTGTCAAACTTTTTAACGTTTCACGCACGAGCTTCTACGAGGATTAGACGACAACGTATTCTTTTCGTCGACGATCTGCTCGTACACTCGAGAAATAAGGAAGAACACCGCTGCCGCCGCCACTTAGAACTAGTACTCGAACGCCTAAATACCTAGGGCGTCAGTCTTAACATCGATAAGTGCGGGATTGACAAGAAACGTTACGGAACGTTACACTTTTTCATGCATGCAGCCGGTGTTCATCGATTTATAAGACGTTATCACGTCAAAACAAAAAGATAAATAGAACTTAATACATAATAAAAGCCTTCAGGCATAAAGGGCGTGCCCGCTTACATTTGCAATGCTGCATTATGTTTATGTAGCTGTAACTTGAAGTCACAAATGATAAAATAGGACCTTCGAAGTAAAATAAAGAAACAGTTAATTACTAATAACGATAACAAAACCATAGTCAGCAAGATGACCTGTCACCACAAGCAGCACCCGTTCACGAGCATAACGCAAAAAATTAGCCTACCCCCTGCACCATATTTGAGGGAAGGAGGCAACCCGACCCCCGACGCTACCGCAAGCAGTAACATCTAGGGGAGCATACGAACTTGCTGCCGGTTGCTCAAAAGAATAATATTAACAATTGTCGAGGTCGCTAGCTAACCACATTTTGCAAATACAACTCATTAAAAAAAACATTGAAATGAGTAGATTATGTCAATAATAAATGAAAAATTAAATTCAACTAAATTAACTAATATAGTCAAATAAAATAAACAATTATATGAACTCATATAACTTGTCAGTAGGTAAGCTAATTTTGGACAAAAAAAATAAAAATAAAAGAGTTATGAACCTTATGAAGCAGGTGACAGGTAGCACGTAGTTTGTTCTTGTTTCTAGTATTATTATTATGAATATCACTGTTTTTTGTGTATAAGTGTATATTTTGCAACTCTAGCACCTAGCTGGTGAATTGCTCGAACAGCTCGTTTTTGAAGAACAAATATATCTTGAATATCAGCGGCTTTGCCCCACAGCAAAATGCCGTAGGACATAACGCTATGAAAATAACTAAAATAGACTAGCCGAGCTGTATCAACGTCAGTGTATTGTCTTCCTTTCCTGACGGCGTTGGCGGTCGAACTGAGCCTTCCCGCTAGGCTTGGCCATTTTAACTAGTATCTTCACGTTCTCATGCCATCCTACTTAGCATAACCACATAGACTAACAAACCCTCATATTCGTCACAATGAATGACATTTACTCTCTTACATCTGATTTACGTAACAGAAATATTTAATCATTCTTCCAAAAAATTGTGGACCGTCTAATGACGTAGCTACGTTTTTTTTTTTTAATGCATGTGCCTATAATAACTTTTTGGTCTTCTAATTATGTCTGATTTTTTTAAAATACATGAGCCTCTTTTAAGCTTTCTGTTACAAGGACTAGTAATAAAAACATTTATCACTATATCCGTATCTTCATTATTATGGCTATGTTCAAAGACACACAGGATGCATTAACACATGAGGAATGCACCACAAACCCATTGTTACTTCACCAACACCAGTACACCCTAGGGGACGAAGAGTCGTTTCGCGTGACGCATAAAACGCGACACCACTGGCGTGACAACCGAAGGGGAGTAATGAGTAGGCGAGTGTTGGGCGATGAATGCCTGGTTTTAGACAAAAGTACGAAGATGCATCTTTAGCTATATTTGCACTTTAGGTGCTGCACATTTGTCTAGGAATAAGTGGCGAAGTGTAAAAAAGCCTCATTGTAGTGATCGCAAGCGTGACTGCCGAATAAGGTTAAGCCTCTTCGATCGTATTCGATCTGAAAGAGTTCGTTTCTCAGTAGCATGCGGAAGTCTGGATTTGTGCCCAATGAAAGCCTTCGCACCCTATTACATGAGAAATATTTACTTACGAAATGTGGATGTACTGTAGGTCTGTCTACCCCTTTGGAGGATACAAACGCGATGTTATGTTTATGTCTGGCTTGAAAGCTGATGAAAAAGAGGTCAAAGATGCATTAAAGCGCTAGCAAAATCCTGGCAAGAAAATTATCTAACATTTCATAAAATTTTAAAAAGATTAAAACAAACTCTAGCAGCATTCCAAAGGACATCGTTTCATATTAAAAGAGCGACGACGGCTAATGAGTGCTCCGAGTAGATTTATGAATGGCCAGCATTAGCTGCAAATGGGATGAAATATGTACGAGATGAAATGCGAATTCAAATCTCAGGCTTTACTGTTGTATTCGATTTAAAACCGAAATTCCTGCTTTTAGAAAAAAATGTTTTAATTTACATATGCTATTTCAGGATTCCGTCTATTTTCCACTCTAGACGGCACGGCAGAAGACAACAAGTTGCAAGCACATTAAGTCAAAAAGTAACAAATGTACAAACAGCTTCCAAAATTTCCTAAGTCCAAATTACAGCGAAATACAAACTGATAACACAGCTACGAACGCACACCTACATGACATGTTTGATACGGGAGGCACCGACGCGAGGGGGCGGAAAAACTTAATGAGAGAGCCGAGCGGCTGATGAATGCCCAGCATTAGCTTCCAATGGTATGAATCATAAAATACGTATACATTGGTAGTCAAAGCTGTAAATATTTAGAAGCTGGGTTTGTTTAATTTCCGGCTCGCCACTAGGGTATTGTAAATCCATAATAGAGCTGGGTGAACAAAGGAAATTGGAGTATTAATTGAATTCAAATTCAAATTCTTTATTGCGCAAGTTCCTCATTTTCTTAATATCTGGTGAATTTCTTAATCTTTTGGCAAGGATGAAATATTAAAAAAAACAAACATTTATGATTCACAGAGTGAGTATGGGTGAAATAGATATTATTTAAACTCACAAGCACATTTCTCTATAATCATGCACACCGTTGACCTTTCTGTAATTAGCACTAAAGCAGCACACACGTTCTACGATTGCAATAGAGATAAAACTTCTTTGTTCTAATCCCGTACTAGCACCACTTTCCTTGATAGTTGTAATACAACTTTACTGCCTCTTAATTCTATAACCTTTCTTGCTACTGGTGGATTAGTACAATTATTGTTACGAAAATTACTGTAAGCTTTTTAATCCCAATCGCATATCTTATATTCTCGTATGTAGACTTTAAAATTACCAACAACATCATTCAGTACATCTATTTGCGCACCAGTAGCTTCCCAATTGATTTTACACTACACATTCGACCAGCTTCATAAATATCAATCATGCGGGTATATATGACAGCGTCAGCGGTCAGAGTTAATGCAACATTTCAAATTTCCGCCACTGTAGCGTATTTCACATTCGCTACAGCCAATGCAGAGCATGCACGTAGATTATGTGTGGACGTGCATTTAATCCTCTGCTGGCATTGCATAATGAACTTGTTAAGGCTTCCACTGACATTGTTCAGCTATCCGAACGGATTCGGTATTGATCCGTTGATGTCATGTACATGTTGCTTTTATTGATACTGATGTACTTCTAATCAATGCGAATGTCTGTTACATCATAATATTCATTGATGAATATGTATTTATATTTTGTCAAAGAGCTGGATTTGGATGTATTATCAATACTTCCGCTCATATTTCATGAGAACAAAAATCAAATATCTATTCTATTTATTCGCTGAGTTATTTTCACACCCTCAAACACACACATTCCTCAAACATTGAGAACTATTTGGGACATCGCATGGCTCCTACTTTTTATATCAAAGATTGCGTGACACAAAATATATGGTTGAATTGTGCTATCGGCGGATATGGCAGCCATCATGGGCTGTAGCTCGTAATACTTATGATCCAAAAGATGTATACAGGCTTCTTCCGACAGGGAATATCACGCTAAGTAAGGGAGAGACGTCACGCCAACGTTTTATGGCAACAGGGGTTAAAAATTATAAAATAACTTTTTGGGTCAGCATGTGCTTTGTAGTAGTATGAAATAAGCTGAGGAAAATATTGAGTGTCTGCTCATATTTTACGCTTTCAAAGTAGATTTTAATGTCCTCCAAATCGCGTTCATGAAGACAAAAGCGAAACCCGAAAATAAAACCAGGTGAAGATTAGACTACATGTTTCTTACCAAGTCTTTGTTTAAAATACGGGTTGTTTTCAAGCATCATTTTTCACTACCACAGGAACACTTGCAAACTTAATAGCACACATATTTGCTAGTGCTTCATGTTAACAAAACCTGACATAAATCATGGCACATATTTGACCTATTTTACGTATGGCAGGATCATCAATTTCGCAGGGTCGTCTGTAATGCGACGAATAATTTAGCAGTTCTGCTCAACAGTGCGGAATGTTCCTATGTAGCTGACATGCATGAGGAGGATGACGTAGCGACACAGTGGCAGCTAATGAAGAGGTATAGTGACGTCACGGCACATTGCGTCGAGAATCCGAGCTAAGAACAAAATGGCGACACTACTGGGAATATGTAAGTGTCGTCAGTTTTATGATGGCGTGTGAGGAACATAAAGTAAAGGGGTGAGTGATAGTGTACTTGTGCGCAACACTTTTGTTTTCAAAGGACGCTGTGTTTTGAAACAGAAACTCAGGAACATGTAAGCTGTCTAGCACAAAGAAGCAAATAAATTACAAATGTAAAAGGAAAATTAAATTGAAAAATAAATTTGTATTGTGATAAAAAATATCGCGAAGAAATACAACATTATATCATGACCCCAATGAAATGTGACCTACAATAAATAAAGAAGCAACAGTCTTAAAGAAAAAACACACGGTATTTTAAAAGGCGCGACGTTTGAAGCAAAAACTAATTAAAAACAAAACGAAGTATACGTTTCTAGGCGAAATGAAGAACGCCCTCTTGCTGAACAGAGAGTAATGGAAGCAATTACTGAAGCAAAAAAGATATTTGAGATAGTAAAACAGAAAATGGGAAAAAGCATAACAAGAACTAAGTACTCATAATGTTTATGTTATATGAACTAAGACCTGCGTTACAATAGGTACTAATTAGGTAACGAATATCAATCTCTACATATAATTTTGATTGTATTTTAGAAAATTAACAGCCAAAGTAAATTACCTACAATTATTAATTATTTAATTACATCGTAAACTACGTTCGTAATAGGTTCTAATAAAGGTATAAAATAAATCACAGCTAAATTGGAGCAAATTAAACCAATTTTATTAATAACTTCAAACATACCAAAGATAGAAATGTAGTTATTAACTTTGATGGAGGTTTCTAGATTTAGTTTAAACTTTCAAAAAGATAATATCCAATCAAAATGTAACACAATTTTGAGGACTGAGGTCCGTATTCAGAACCTCGCTCAAGAATCAAGCATTACTTAAAACTAGTTTGAAACGTATACACTTAATTGCCACGCCACTAGTTACAAACGCTACAGTAAATTCAAATCCCACATAACAAATATGGCAGATAAACTCGTCTCTATAAACAGACACATTTGCAATTAAACTATAACTGAAACAGCAAAATAACTGCCACAGCCAAAACTATTCGCAATTACGAAGACCAAAAGCAACAACACTGTACAATTAAATTTTCAACATGGACGCGATAAAATACATAAGTAGCAGCTATAAATTACAATTACCTTCGTTACTGGAAAATTATAAAGCGAGTACAAAGTGCTAACAAATTGGCCTAGATCCAAACTCTGGAGTGCTACTACCGTTACATAATGAGAAACATGGATTTCATCGTTAACTGGTAGATATTGATCATGAAGCTCTTCCGTGGTTCGAAGTACAATGGTTGTGTGATGAAACTGATTAACGAAAAGCTTGATGCTAGAGGCAATACGATCGGTGACCAGCTTTCAACATGCATGATAGAAAAACTTATGTAATTACATTTTCAGTTTGCAGTCTAGATTTACTTTACTCGTGTATGTCATGTCTGCATTGAATACAAATATTTAATTTTAATTAAACCTGCTGCGTCCATTCAAACAGAAACTCGAGAGGATACTAGCCTTACGTAATATTAGGTGTAACTTTATATCTCATAGTGACCTTGCCCGTCGGGTGACTTACTTTTACAGACAAGTTAATACGCTTCCCGTTTATCTTTTACACCTAATCAACAAGAAAAATCCATAAAATTCTACAAACAAATCAACGTTATCTGTACCAAAAGTAAGTGAAAATTAAGATCTAAACTTCAGAGAGTGTGACTAATAAAATGTGAAATATTTCTGAGAAAGGCTGGGGTGGGTTTATGGCAGATGAAATAATTATCATTTATAATAACTGCCTGTACAAAGGCAATGAAATTTTCAGGTTGCTTGGGTCACAATGTCTGGTTTTACGAGACCTTAGAATGCCTCAAGTCTTAATTACGAGTCGTATCTTGGCTAGTTAGATAGCTGGTGTCGAGGAGTGAATACAAATGTAAGTGTCTGTTTCTTTTTTTTTGTACTGATCGTTACTGGTGCGCGGGCCATTGGTAAAACCAACACGTAAACATATTTTTTTTTTTTTTTTATAAAAATGTTGCCCCACACTAGGAATTTCTCCTGTATCGTGGGTGCGTTTACAAACATTTAAAGTCACATACACAAACAGCCAGACCCGGAACAACTATTTGCAGGTCATACAAATATTTGTTCCGTGCGGGGATCGAACCCGCGACACGTAACGCAGCAGTCAATAGCTTAACCACTGCGCCAACCGTGCCAACATTGCGTGGTGATTATCAGGATTTATAACTCGTATAAGAACATGCCCCAAGCCAACCCAGAAATAGACTTGTTTATGTAAGTTTAATCTGATTAGAGAAAAGAGCACCTATTTATGTTCTCTGAATACATAGACGGACTAATATAACCTTCCACACGTAGAAAACTTCACTTATCATCTAGCTAGGACAAATCATAAGTCAACTAAGGAAAACGGATTACAAAAGCATCTTAGAGGCTACCCCTGTAATCCGTTTTACTCAGCTGACATTGACTTTGTTTTCCTTACTTTATAAGGAAACAAGTGAGCAATATATGAAAGAACTTCTGTTCTTGACGAAAAAGTTACCTCAAACATAATAACATCGTTCAAGTACGCCAATCGCAATACATCTGATGCTATCCCTGACCTTAATCCACTGAGAATTCCCAACCTTTAGCTCAGAATCTAATTTAAAAATATACACTTCGTTACGAAGTCTACACCACCTCTTGGTCCCGGCTTATGAAAAGTTGCGAACTTAAAGCGGATTGGCTACTTCGCCCGGCGAGAAAATTTCTATGTAAAAAAACTTTAATGTAACTAGATCGTACGCTACATAGATACGAAACTACATTTTTTATTAGTTTTCTTTTTCCTCGTTTTTATACAATAAGATGGAGAAGACTGATTGTTGTGTTCTAAATTTGAGCGAAAGTTTGTAATTAAGCACTACAAAATAATGAAAGAGCCTCCGTTCTAGGTTTTACTCCCTATCCGATATAGCCAAATACGATACGATACGGCAGACACTTTTTATTTTTTTCATTACACATCTACAGCTTCCCAAAGAGTTCCTAATTCGAAATTTAAATAAATATTTCATCTGCTGGTTTTCTTACTGGCCTATTCTAAAAACTTTCAGTGTGACCCACGTAAATGTGGTATTGATAAAGGTTTTTTAAAGGTTATTATAATAATTTACTATACGTTAAGAAAAATATTTTTTACGAAATGTCGTTAGGTACGTTAATTTAATTAATCATCCGATTTCGATCAACAACAACAATAAACGTCAATCCTATAAGCTGCTATCCACAGGCAACAGATCTACAGGCCGCAAATGCGTCGAACACAAAAGACTTAATTAACAGTTGCTGCCGTAACTCCAACAGTGACGGGTATACCAACTTAGTACCCTACACAAAGGCCCAACAAAACTTCACAATTTCTGACTACCCGCAAGGTCGATAGAACAAACGTGGGAACTTTCGCACACCGGGAAGCGACTAAATTGCATGCACGTCGGCGAGCAACGTGTGTTATATTATAGGGTGCCTGCTGCGTTCAAATTTAATAAAGTTCCAGAGGCCCGGTACCTAACTAGGTTGGTTAAGGCAGAATGTTGTAGTGTATATCATTTTAGAATAAAGTGCTGCACAAGTAATTTTCTATTTGATGGCATTTATAGCAGTAGTTAATTTTTGGTTACTTTAGAAAAATAATTATACTTTGAGCGTTGCATGACACTAATGTTGAACGAACCTTTGAACTAAATCCATATGGCAATGTAGGTAAACTTACACGTTTTTATTTACACTGGGATCTCGTTATAATGTTTTTGTGTATGTGAATTAGATACAGCACAAGTGCATTCTTGGTATCTAACAGAGTATTTGCATCTACTACCGCATCCTCTTTTCATAGTAATTAATTCATGACCTGTAATGTTATGTTGTAATTTTAACAAGTGTAAGACACAGATGATGTTTGTCAGAGGCACAGCGAAACTAGCAAATCATCTAAGTAAACGTCAAGAGTGTGTCTGCACAAAAACAAGACAATAAGATCCAGACTTGGCAGCAACTGTCAATACTAGTCTAGTAGTTGAAATTGAAACATTAAGCGTATATAATCTGCAGGTGGTGCCGACGATAGCCATAACTTCGGCAACTCTTACGTAACTCATGGTAGCTGTAAGCAAGATCCAAGCTTATATATTTACCAGATATTTCTCTGTCCGGAATATAAATATTATTGAACCGTTTACCAAAATTTTATAACGCTGCTATTGTTTTGAATTGTGGAGGATACATTTTGTAGATTTGAGCAACGCTTTGTGACGCAAATATTGCAGTGTTCAGTTAATTTAACGTTCACGTTGCATTTCAATTAGCAAACATAACATAATCAGAGCCGAGATTTTAATTATGAGAGTACTTCACTGTTACTATTTGTTCTAGCACTACTCCACTCCTCTGAGAAAATAAATACCGGGAAATCTTATTTCGCTTTTACGAAATTACTGCAATTAAATTAAAAGTTCTCTCACACTAAAAGTGCTCCAGTCTGTGCAGACTGGAGCATAGTTGAGAACAAAGTACAAAATGGCGGTACTAAAGGAGAGACAAGAACTATTTAGTGCTAGAAACTTTAATTACATTACCGTTTAAATATAGCTTGCGAAGTCAACAAATTATCGAGTACACTAAGTTAGCGAACCACTTTGATTACAAACTTCATCAATTGGTTGCGTGGCCCGTTAGAGTTTTCGGACAGGGACCAATTGGGTTATAACCGGATGAATTGGTATCTGCCTACATAGTCATTTGCGTCGGTTTATTGTCTCTTGTTTATTAGTCTCCCGTCTGCCGTCGGAAATTATCCCGACGGTTGCTAATAACATCGGATATCTTTTATGGAAGTGAATAAAACACATTTTCAGCAAGGATGACGTAATCACACGAGCGAAAATGTTATGGAAAACATCCTTCGCTTTCGCAGTTCTTAGTTGACAGTATGTTACGTTGGTTTCGTGATTTCGTCTATAAAATGAAGACACAATTTCGAAATGCATCTCTTGCCTAGCTTGCTTGCTTGTTCTAGCCATGTTCTTATCACTAGCAGTAAATTCAATTCCAATTCCACTCAGGGCATGTAGCCTAACAACAATTCCTAATAAAGTCAATACGAAACTGTTATCTATGCAGCTGAATATATTTAACCATTGCTTCTATTTTCCAACCCGCATTCATGCAGAGTTTTTAACTATGAACTTTTCCCATTATGTTATACCTACTGAACGTGTTTATCATTTCTTTGTGGATACTTACTATAAGACCAACATTGTATGCCACCATCAAAATAAACTTAAAGCTGAGTTTAGCATAAAATGCTTTAAAAAACATCATCTAAGCAGTCCTAGTCTTCAAAACTCCCATCAGAGTTCTCGGCAAACAGCACTTGAAATATTTAGAGCGTTGTCACAGATAGCCGTAATTGGCTCCCGCCGTGTCAGGGTTGAGTACGTCTCTGAAGTACAGGCTAAACTGCCTTTATGACTTAAGAGCTTGTGGTTCACGTACCGTGGTATGAGATTAGGTTGTGATGATGAAGTTGTTGGAGAGTGTTAACACTTACCTGTAACAAGAAAAAAGTTTTGTTTGAACATTGAAAAGTTATAGTCTAACAATAAATGCAGATACAGATATCAAGAGCATTATGGTCTACGACTAAACATGTTCCTTTAGCAAGAATCCGTATCCGTACGTCTATATTTCCCATTATTATTACATACAAACATATTTTTATTTTAAAACGACCCATTACCAGGTTAAACCAATTGATTCATAAAAAGACGCTCTCAAAGAGAAAAAATCTCACTAAAAATAACAAAGTATGAAAGAAATTATGAAGCATACCTAACAATAAAGTAAATTAACGAACCGTGTCACGACCTAGAAATACACTTAAAAGAAAAAAGTAACTCTCCCTCATTTCCATAAATAGAAATGAGTGTTACACAAGCAAATACATTAAGTCAGGGTGATTTTAATGGATACTGGTGCAATAAAAATGAATATTTTCAAGCTAAATGGGTCTCGCCTAAAGCTAACATGAGAGTTTTTTTAATGAGAATCCTTAAGGTGCTTGCGACCTAAACTATTCAAGGAGTCTATTCTTAGGGATCTTCTAGTCTAAGCTTCGTGCGAAAAGGTTAATCTCAGCAAGTTTGTGAAAAACAATTTGATAATCGTCATTTCTAAAAACAGCAATGGGCCAAGTAATTCGAATATCTCGATAAGGAGATAGCATTCGGAAGTCCAAAATACCAATTAAAATCTACTACAGTTCCATTAAAATAAATCATGACGATACGAAAATTTAATTTTGTTAAAAGGTTGAGCTCCTTAAGTTCTGAGTTGAGCTGCACGGTTACTGACAAATGCGTGCACTGACTGGACAGGTCCACTCAATCTGTGTGGTTCTTTCCTCAAAAGACCATTTCAGACACAAATCTACATGGTCCACAAAAAATATTATTATTCTACATAATTATTGTGAATGTGAGAACTATGTCGGTCATTGTTTTTTTTTTATTTTTGTAATTTTCTCAGTTTAATCATGATCTGGCAGTTTGAGTAATTTATGCGGCCTACTCAAATGTCCTTTCTTTGGTATTGTTCGTCGAATCGTTAAGCTCATTAAGTCTTTAAGTTGAGCTGCACGATTACTGACAATTGCGTGCACTGACTGGACAGGTCCACTCAATCTGTGTGGTTCTTTCCTCAAAAGACCATTTCAGACACCGATCTACATAGCCTTCACATGATCTGACCAAGATTTTGTCTGGACTTTAAAAGAGACCGTGAACTCTGAGTTTGTTTCGGCTTTTCTTCTCAGAGTAGTCAGATAGGAAACGCGACCTCATCTAGTTTAATAAAAAAATATGATTGACGTGTAAGTGTTTGTTCAAACCTACTTACAGAAATAAAATCATTTATCAATATAGGTAGGTACCAAAGAAGCTTAATCAAAAAGAACCTCGAACCCTAAGTATCAACTGGGGCGCGGTTCAAACGTAGGCAGATCTAAATTCTGATTAAATGTGTCTGAGAAATCGGTTAAATTACTTTGAGACCGATACCTAAATTGTATGGAGACCGTGATATCTTTACTAGATAATGCGATCAATTCTGTATTGGTCTGACCTGTCACAACCCTCGACCAAGATGACCAACCGTGCGGTTATGTAATTTAGAAGAGATTCTGATAGCACAGGGGAGAAAATAATTCCTTTACAGATTTTCGGACAGGCATTTTGGACAAAGCTTTCATTATTATGTTGCAAAAGGGTGAAATTGGTAATTGAGAAATATGCATTATCCAATATGATTAATTGTCAGAACCAATATTTTGAACATAAAATACATGACCGCACCTGACCACCGAGCCGTGTCATTTATCAGATATATTATAACTTGTATAAATCGCCAAAATAAATCACAGTCAATTACGTATTTTTGCACAAAAATGTAAACGATATCATGCAAGATACGGTGGCAGGACATTAATACTGTGTTATTCAACATAGAGGTCAATTTGTCATTAATCTTCATTACCCTGACGTTGATGGGGGCAAAAAATACATAAAAGCCGCTTTTGTAGGCGTGTAAGGGTAATTTGGAGTTAACAGGGATCCAGGTATTGTTACATAGCTGCTAGGTCATATTCAGTTTTGTTCTTTGTCGTCGTCCTATTCAGTATATGCAAGAGTATACTGAGAACAGATTTCACTTACTTTAACACTATCGAAATATGTTTACGTAAAAGAACTTTCTTTCATTACTTAAGGTTCATAAGACTGATAAGCTCCTACGGAAAGGTTGTAACACAACCTACGTCGTACTTTTTCTGTATATTATAAGGTATATGGATTAGGTACAAGAATTGACTTCCCATCCTACTCAAGAAAGAGCGAACAAATCAGAAAGCCAATTCTCGTACTTACTTAAAAAACATTTTAATTCAAGTCGCAATCTCATCTCAGCGACAGACAATCAATGTCAAACACTTGTCAAAAATGTACATATACATTGATTGTATTTTTGACAGATTGAGACTGAGATTAGAATGCGAACGATCTTTCGTAAGGGAATTGCCCCTCAGATAGTCCCAATAAACAATACAAAGTCACAAGATTAAACGTTACTGACTAAACAAACAGTCCCTAAAGAAAGAGGATAAATCCAGAATTATTTATAAGCTCCAAGGTTCAGACATTCTATTATTCAAGATTTCTATCGGCACTCAAATCCTTATGGAAGATGGACATTTGAATACTGCGGAGTTAAGCCTCTGAACGAGCATGACCGCACATTTTGCAAACGGTACTGTTTTCATAGAATATATTTGCCGCTTTTGAAGATTTTGTGAATACGTCCTTGAGTCAGTGTGAAATAGAGGTGAAATCTTATTTCCCGATAAAAATTGGATTCGGAGTTGGAATTAGATTGCATATGAAAAAAATATATATGTAGGTATTCATGTTCTGTATAATGCGTGTTCCAATCGTCAGGTGGCACTGTGTATCGCAGGTCGCACGATTAGATTAAATAATTGATATGATAGGGGTGTGTCTGGTCGTAAATTGTTCGTAATAAGAAGCTACCCGAATACGAGAGTAAATAAAGGATCACACAGCTTTGGTTACTCACGAGCCTTAATTTTGAAAGAGTTTAATTTCAGGGTATTTTGATAGATGAAACAATAACTTTGTTACCATTCGACGGGAATTTTATTGTCAGGTTCAATTAAGCTGACGATAGTTTTGTAACGGCAGTATTGGCCAAACTTGACGAAAAACAATGAAGGACAAAAATAAAATTTCGTAATTTGAGCAAACAATTAGCAATACAAGTAATACGAAAGCCTGCACAATCCTCTAATTTGAATCTTTTATCTTTTTTTTTTAACTTGGTATCAGAAAATTATAATTTTGTAAAGCTACAGTATAAACTGATCCTTGCCTGAAACGCAACTCCCTAAACTTGTGTAGGCTGTATGAAGGAATGGCACCGAGAGCACGAGAAATATCGCCTCGCGAAAATAGCCTCTACGCACCCGTAAATAGGTTAGATAACAGCACGAAAGGGTGTTGTCAGTTAAAACAGCGACTGCCACGGTTACGTAACGCGTCTCGTATTGATCGCGCCCCCCACTCCGCGCACTCGCGCACACCGTCAGTCGACCAATCACGGCGCTCGGTTTAATTTTAATTTAATAGCAATTCGGTGCGCGGAGTTCTCTGATTTGTCGGCTCGTTACGCGTCAAGACGATGCGCTATAAGGTCTTTTTGTCAACGCACGTGCTTGTTTGTCGTTTGACACCGTACTTGAGTTATTTGAGAGGGTCCAAAATACTTTAGTTTCGGATTTTTGCTGAAATATGGATTTTTTACGTCAGTATTGTTGAAATAGCATCCAGTTTTCTCGATATTGTACCTACATAAGTTGACCTAGGGTAACAACGTGTGGATTATAGGCAATTTATTCGAAAATAACCTTTGAAATGACGTAGTACTACGTGCCCTATTCAGATACCCATGCATGACTTATTCGTAACAATTACATTTAACTTTTTCAGACGTCTTTTTAAGCTTTCACGGGCATCTACTTGTTCACTCATCACTCAGGTCCTAGGCTTATCTTCCAAGGTAACTTTTATTTTTTACTTGGTTAGCCAAAGGCTCAACCTCTGCTTTGTAAAAATCTCACTACACCCTTTCATTTTTGAGCCTTCGTCTCGCATCCAACGTTTTGGTGAATTAAGTTCTTCGGTGCCAGCCTTCTCGTAACGAGGGAAAAGTCTACACGAGGCGTGATAATTTACGAGTAGATACTAGCCGCACGCCCACTACCGCCTACACTAAAAAGTTATGACTTCATCTTTTTCTATATAACTATATAAAAATAGATGTTGGTATACTTATATGAGAATGATAAACTCTCAACACCGTTTGACCATTAATTACCATGAAAGTTGGCATATAAACGTATGTTTTCATAGAGAAGGTTTATTTTATAATACATATAGGTTTTTTTTATCCAACCTTCACGCGGGCGAAGCTGCGGACAAAAGCCAATAAAAAGCAATATAAATAAGGACGAAGTAAAAGCGTGTTACATAAGTTAGGTTTGTATGTGATTCCTTTCTATTTTTAGCGTTTTCCATTCAGCTATTGGTTGAGATTTAAATATTCATTAGTTCGAGACTTTCATCTAACTTTTGACCTAATTGCGAGGCCATGCCAGGGATTTCGTTACGTTTCGTTAAGTGGTTCTCGTCGCAAGAAGCAATTTAACAATCATCATTATATTACATTTAAAACCCCCGACAAAAACTAACATCTCTAAAAACGGCTGAAACAGTATTTTTTATTTTAGCTAAGATCACTCTCGATCAAGTCACCTTTCAAACAAAACAAAACAAATTGGTTTAGCCGTTTGGGAGCTACGATGCCGCAGACAGACACACAGATACACACGTTACACTTATAACACCCCTCTTTTTTCAGTCGGGGGTTAGTAAATCGGCAATCTCAGTGCTATAGATGGCCTTCTGTTTGGATTTCAGAATGAACATTCTAAGGAGAACTGCTTTATAGATCACACGGAGAGGTGATTAGAATTTAATGTTATTATCAGACGGATTATTAGAACTTTAACATCATTTCTAAATTTATTTTTCGCCACCGCGACAAGAAATGTGGAATAGGTGTAGCCTCTTGTTTTTGGCAAACCACACAAGTTTTATTTAAAGCGATCAATCAACGGTGCCAACAGTAACAGTAGGAAATAAGCCGCCCTCATTAAAAACTATGCGACCTTAATATTAAAACAAAAATTATGCATAGCATCAATTATAACTGACTTACAAACTTATGAATAATCGATGGCCTAGGAGTTCAAAGTAACGAATCGGTAACTAGTAATCAAACTTTGTCAACTGGGACCGCTCATTATGTATTCATAAACTTCGCCCTAAGTTTAATAAACGAAACCCTACCATGGAATTACTTGCACTTATTTAGCAATATTGGTGTCGAAGTCAAATATAAGTTTGAAACGTATAATTTATATCTAAAGGAATAAAATCACAATTAAAATGGTTCACTTCTAAATAATTATAGATCTCGAAAATGATAGAAGGATCGTGAGAAAACGGTGTCTTAACTACACAAATGGATCTATAGTTGATATTAGTGCGCATAGTAACAAAGGATGCTGATGCTGATTTTTCTCAAATAATCCTTATAACAACAAAATAAAGACACATGCAGAAAAAAAATAGAAGATCTTTTCAACCGGAATACACACGATACGGCACCACCGTTGCCAAAAGATAGCTCTTTAAAATACATGCCCAGATTTGGCAAAGGGCAAAGCAATATCCGCCTATCAATTGCCATTAAAGAAGAAATTAATCGACGTCAATTTATTTCACCGCATCGCCTTAAGTATCGAAATTCTCGAAGCGAGACGAGCCGACGTCAAATACCGACATTCAATATCAGAAACTTAATGCCCCAGCGAAGAATTAATATCACGCGGAGGTCGCAGCGATCGGGGATCAATAGGGATCAGTCGTGTGAACAGGTACTAAGGCCGAGAGAGACAGAAGTTAAACTAACCCACGTAGACGTGGGCGGTAAGCAAAGCAAAAGTATTAAACAATCTGTGAGTGTAGGAGTTAGTTTACAATTCCGATTTATCTCTACAGCAGCGACAATTTATCTGCGAATGCTTCCTCAGTTGTTATAAAGGGTTTACTGTATCTTTCTGTGTTGTGCTGGTCGACACGCCCTCGCTGTTTGGCGCAGAGCGTGGCCATGTGATTTGTAATTAGTGCATTAACGATCGGGTTCGTTTCAGCGAGAGTTTTAACGACACGCCCTTGCAAATTATAAATTTTTGCACCGATGTTGTCTGTGTTTGGCTTTAAGCATTGATTGAAATTATTGGTTCAATAAACACTATATGGTGAAGAACCTAGAAACGTGTTTATAGTTCAATTCATCACTATGGGAAACTCTATCTATCACTAAAAAATAGTAACATGAAAGTCTACATTATTTCTATTTTATTGCTGTAGTTGGTTATGACATAATATTTTCCATCCTCAACCCTACAACATTTCTATTTCTTAGATGATATATATTTCACTACAGCAACGCAGCCAGCCGTGTGACGCATGCTATCGTAAGTTACCACAAGTTATTGTGTGTGGAACCAGTGCACAGATTTAGGTCACAGACTTACGTCTTTATATGGGCGAAGAGAATGTTAGGGGCTGAAGTTACGTAACGTGAAGATCAAGTATTCACATATTTTTGGTATTTTATAAAGAGATTTTCAGCCTTTCGCAGTCATAAACTCCATTCTTCTTATTCTCGTGTGTACGCCAGAAAAAAACAATATACACATTTATCTTTAAGATCATCTCCGATAACACTAAGTTTGAGCAACGCACTACTCAACCCCATGTTTCGTAAAATCATTAGCCTAACCAAAGCTTCTACCATTTCAATAAAACACTGCCTTGCATATTCACTAAAACATCTTTATTCTTCGATACCCCTTCATTTTTATCAAACTTTGCTTCAACATTTCCATTTTCATCGATTCCTTAACCATAAACTCTTACGTATGTAGTTACAGTTCGGAGTCGAGTGCAGTAATATCGTATTGAGTTTACTGAACGTTCTAGCACTCTACTGACAGTTTAGACTCGCATTGCTTCCTAGGGTCGATAGTAATATTGCATTTGCTATCTTCCGTTCCCGTTCCGTTCAAGCGACTGTTATTGCTTATGTGTTCTTGACAATGGTATTCTTCAATATATCGTTTACAGTTTTATATTTGATCGGTTACAAAGATTCTTATTTGCTAGGTATTATATTGAACGAGTGTAAATCAATGGGAATCAGCATACTGCAATGATTTATAATGATCTGTTTAAACCAAAAGATGACAGTACAGAATTGTAGTTCGACAGAATTCAAATCTGATCGTTTAAAAACTGATACTTATAATAGAAAATAGAGTTACAATAGACTTGAAGTAGCTCTAACCTATGATACCTACTGAGGTACCTACCCCAGTTGTATTAAATTTAACTTTGGAGGGGGGTACCCACATCGTGACGCTGACTGTACCAAGAATAAAAAACCTTTAAAAGTTAGATTACAAATTCAATGCTACATAATAACACATGAAAGCTAACATACGAATCAACACGAGAATTCGTAACAAAAGTCAATATCCATGGTAACATATACCAGATAGAGGATAAACACGCGAGGATGCGATTTCGCGAAACACTCTGCTTAATTAAATGGCTGATAACGATAATATAGCTTGCTGCGAACCTTTGGCACTGTATTATAGCAGTTTTATTGAGCATTAATAGGTCAAGGAAATGTAAACGAACATTATATCCGATCAAGTTAAAAGTATCAACGATGAGTATATGTATTGCCCTATTATATGTTCCAATCAAAGTTGTCGACATAGCTCACAGAATAACAAGCTGAAGTAGTAATGGGACAGCCTTATTAGCCGTAGAACCGATGACCGTTGGGTAGACGTGTTCTTGAGTGGAGACCGCGAATCGGCAAACTTAAGGTAGGCCCCCTCAGGCTAGGTGGAGCGACGATCTTCGCATGGTGAGTGGTAGTAGCTGGATGAGAATTGCCGAGAATCGAGCCGAATGGCATGCAATTGGAGAGACAAAATTATGTCCAGCAGTGGACTGCTGTAGGCTGATGATGATGATGATTACATGTTCTATGTATGAAACCGATCCAGTAGAGATCCAAATGGACACCTACGTGGGCGATAACGAAGAAACTTTTGGGGAAATTGGATCTGACGAACTGACGAAGTATTTCGAATCACTAGGAAAGTACCGAAAAGGTTATCGATTAGAACCGGCCTAAAGAGACTAAGGCAGTAAACATTACTACAGGAGCCCTAAGTCTACTAATTTACAAACGTTGCAAAGTTTCCTCCATTATGAGTTTTTGACAAAATTACCATACAACATTTTGACGAAGCTGAATGATCAGGCAATATTTAGTTATGTGGCTATCTTTCAAAATCGTATTATTCACTTGAAAACCACAGCCAAGATCATAAGACTACAACAGCCTGAGGCCATCGGTTTATGACCTATATATACCATAGCAAAGCCTTTAGACACAGCAAGGTGCTATACAATGTTAATCAAGCGGTGCCAGCGTCCAAACAATACCATGTCTGAACACAAACCATGTAATTGCTTTGTCAGAACCTCAGAATATTGGGGCTCTGTTGATAAGCTTGCTAGCGAAACTACTGACTTGAATAATAACTTTGAAATTCATCTAAGTTAGTAAACGAGAAATGCATCTTGACCGAGTTTATAAGATTCTTATTAGAAAATGCAAATAAGACAAGGGTTTTCAAGAAAAGAGAGGAAACAGTTGATATGTATGTATAATAACAAAGAAGCTGATATTGAGTTGACAAGAAGTTCATCTTAACTGAGCTCATAATAAAACAAATGCAGCTGATAGACGAGACAGATAAAAACTGTTTACTTTTGTTTAAAGCAATTCAGTATGCTCTACTGATAAAACTAGACGTTCATGTTTCAACAAGACTTCCATTTTGTTAATTTTCAGTTTCCTATGGTGAATTGCATTTGCTTGTGGAAATGCGCATGTCCTGTTTGCTAACCTTGCTTCTTGTTCTGTTTGAAGTTGACATCAAACATGGCGGCATAGCACACAAGGTTTAGAAGCAAACTAATTGCTTTGCGCTAGTATGTTTCCCTTAGGAGTAAATGGTATGTGGGCCGTTAGAATGATAAACCTTTTAGAAGATTGTATTTTGATCGTTACATAGTTTTCAGGCTTGTTGTCTAGGATATATGTGGAAGTAGTGAATTTATCTTGCAATTTGTAACTGGTGAATAAATAAACACGTATTCTCGTCTTTACAACCTAGACCTATCTGTTAGCAACTTAGCAATGATATTTAGAACTTGTAAATACTATAGGTACATCAACCATACGATTCAAAACCATTTTTTTTTTATTCTAAAAAGTATACGGATTTCAATATCCCACAAATTACGTCATTAGCAAAGACGCCTCCATCTTCAAATAAGGTACTTATAATATGTATGTCTGTGCAAACACAGGACACCAGAGGGATTTGGGTTAAATCCACATTAAGTTGGTGACCACTCGGTTGACTTTGATGAAGGTTATTAAATGTAGCCTAGACACGACGCTTTATTACACGGTTTCAAGTCTAAAACGAAACATCAAGCGTTATAACTTCTATTTTAGAAATTGGAAACTTTTGATGTAGAGAATGCTATCCAGCGGGGGACTGTTAGAAATAAACTTTTATGAATTAACCATACATATGAAACAAACGAATAAAACAAACTCCATTCAACACCATAAAGATTCCGTAAGAATAGCTAATTAAGAATTTGTTGTATATTAGTCGCGCCGCCATAAACCATATCATTTTTGTAAAAATTAATTATCCTTTGAAAGTGGATGTGTTATGCGCGGTCATCAAATAGTAATTCCTGAAAAGTTATGTGCCAAGGTTGTATCCGAACTTCATGGTTCACACCTGGGAATAGTTAAAACAAAGGCTGAAGCTCGCAGTAGGTTCTGGTTTCCAGGCGTGGACAAGGCTATTGAAATAATGATAGCGAGTTGCGAGGTGTGTCGTAACCTAAGGCAAGCACCAGCCCGAGCGCCGCTCGCAGTGTGGCCATACCCTAAAAATCCATTCCAAAGAATACATATAGATTTTTTGGGACCGATTAATAATAATACTTACATAGTAATTGTAGACGCGCATTCCAAGTGGGTAGAAGTGTATCAAATGGCTAATGTGTCTAGTAAAAATGTTGTATTAAAACTACAAGATTTAATATCTCGGTTTGGCATTCCACAGACAATAGTTAGTGATAACGACACTGCATTCATTTCACGAGAATACCAATCGTTTTGTAGTCTGAATGGAATCTCGCACGTGACGTCACCCACTTATCATCCAGCTAGCAATGGTCAGGCTGAGAGCTTTGTAAAAATAATAAAAAAGGGCATTAAATCAAGCATAATGACCAGTACGAATCAGAGTGAAAAGTGCAAAATTACAAAAATATTTATTCGACTACAGAAACTCCGTAAATTCCACCACTGGTGCATCGCCCGCAGAGCTGGTTTTCGGAAAGAAACTTCGTTCACGTTTAGACTTGCTAACTGAACCAGTGATACCCTCTTCGACACCGTCACTTCCCCTTAATGATCATGTGCAACGAAAACAGTACTCGCAGAGTAAGGCGTATGGAGGTACAAACACCCAATACTTTGATGTAGGAAATAAAGTTATATATAAAAATGGAAACAAACCAAATTCATGGAACATTGGCATAATAGTCGAACGTAAAGGAAAAGTAATTTACTTAATAAAGGACTGCGTAACTCAGAAAGTGATTAAAAAACATAAAAATCAATTATTGTTGTATAAAGGAACGGATACCACCCCGCCTAACACTTGGGATTCGCCAATTGAATTGGAAGACGTAACAAGCGCAACCAAACCAAACCCGCCTGTTATAGTGAACACGCCAACAGCCCCATCATCTCCTCTACCGCAAGAAGACAGACCACTCCAATCACCACGCCCAATTGAAGCTGAGGCAGACAGGTCGCTAGTTGAGTTCTACGACACCGCGGCGGGCGAAGGAAGTGAGGTTCAAGTTGAACAGGAAAGACAGAAGGAGCCAGCTGTTGAAGCAGCGGGAACTGCACAGAATGTGCAAAAGAGGGCGCACCGTTCCGTACCTAGAGTTAATTATAAACAATTCTTCTAGACATAAGTTAATACTAAGAGGGAGGAATGTTGTATATTAGTCGCGCCGCGACCTATAATAAATCAGTGTGCATCGAGCCGTTGTCTTATTTGGTCCCCTCGTCACGCCTATGTAACAGAATTAAAAGAATTAAGAAACCTTTTATACTTTTAAAAATAAACGCTTCCATTAAAAGACTGATTCATTCGCCACAGACCTTTACATAATATATATTAACTCAGTAAGCTTAATTTGGATTCGGAATTGTATAGTGCTTTATGAGATATATTTAGGTATGCAAAAGGCTTAGGTCTTTTGTACGCACACATTTTTCTTACCGTGAAAAAGTACGGTTGATTCGCCGTGTCTAGGCACGGTCGTCAGTGTTGTATGGATCACTATTGAAGCTTGCAGACAGACACGTTTTTTCTACGGCGCGTTTTATACGACGTGTAGGCATGGTTCAGCCGTGTTGTATGGATCACTATGGAATCTTTTTGGCGGACACGTTTTTACTACGGCGCCGTTTATACGCCGTACCATATATAAACCGTGCCGTGTACAAATGGCCTTACTGAATAAACCTGAATATGAGAAAAAGAAACCAAATTACGTAGGCGTCGTGTTTCCAGTTACTTACAAAAAAATCTAGGTCGGATTATTACACGCCGGCGAATAATATGCTTCGATTTATTTAGGTCTTATTACATCAAGCTTATAATAGAATAACACAAGATGGAAAAAGAATTTGAGAACAAAGAAAGAAAAATATATTTCCATCTTAAAGAGAATATTGAACCAAGTCTCACAGACGTTAGATCCAATATATTCAATCCTTCAACTATTCTTAAAAGTAACACTCTAAACACGAAGAAAGAAGAAACTCTGAGCCTTATTGAGGACCAAGTTAGACAACAAGACAACAACTATATACAGAGTTAGCAAGTTTCCAAACTAGAATATTTATATGCAAATATTTGTAAGGAGATGTTCAAACTTCCTTGTTTTCATGACAAATGTGACTTTTAACTACACCACGTTCCTCGGGAATACTGAGACCTACTTAGTAATCTAATAGCATATATATATATTTTGGAAGAGCTATACATTACGAAGGATTCACATTAATAAAACTTCAGGACGGTTGCGCAAATAGCTTCTCCTATCTTACTTTCGAAATAAAGTACATATAAACAAGAACGGAAATTATTCTAGGGATATTCATAAATCTAGGGGGAAACAATTTGCTGTCCGGATTTATTATTATTATATATAAAACTTGAGTATGTCCTAAATAAAAGGAAGGAGCTACAAGAGCAAGTTCGAATTGAAAAAGAGAAAGGAAACTCAGATAGAATTGAATATGATAAAATAGTAACTATGAATAAAAACTCAATGACATCATGTCAAAATAAAAGAATGCTTTCAAACTCCCCTGAAAATAATACCACATGCAAAAACCCTAGCGATGAACACAAAACGCAGGCCAATAAGAAGAATAAAACAGAGACTTCCATACAAAGATCATCCAGTCTATCATGAAACCGGGCATAATGAACTTATTCCATACAAAACACCCAACTAACACGTCGAGACATCAGGAAAACAAAACTAATAACATATAACAATTAAAAACCCCACCTCACACGCAAAACTATACTGAAAATACGCCAAAAACTAAACATCTTCCAAACCGGCTGGTCACCGTGGAAGAATATGACCACAACCCTCCAAGGATATCACAAAAAGATCAGGAAGAAAAGTCAAAAAGAAAAAATAAAGAACTCTACATATTAACCTACAATGTTAGAACACTGCTATCACACGAACGAATAATAGAACTGGAAAAAGCATTCATACATGTAAAATACGACATAATAGGTAAATCAGAATTATAGAATAATAGAAGAATACAAAGAATTTATTCTCTGCAGTACAGGACAAACTCAGGGCAAATACGGAGTCGGTTTCATAATACAAAAATATCTGAAACAATATGTGGAAAGCTACCTCGGTATTTCTGAACGCGTAGCCCTGCTAAATCTGAAAATACCAGAAAGGAAATTCACCATCATACAAGTATAAGCCCCAACAGAAGCAGCAGACGAAGAAGAAGTAAATATTCTCTATGACACCGTCTATGAGGCAATGGATAAAGCATACGAAGATTTTATTTTGATGGGTGATTTTTATGCTAAAATTGGTAAACCACAAAAAGATGAATATTTAGTAATGAAACAGTATGGATATGGAACAAGAATCGCACGAGGTCAAAGACTTATTGACTTTGCGATGAAAAACAAGCTAGCTATCATCAACACCTTTTACAAGAAAAAAGAGAAAAGAAAATGGACATGGCAGTCTCCGAATGTTCAACATAAGAACGAAATAGTTTTCATACTGTCTAATCATCCTCATTAATTTCAAGACATTGAGACACTAAGTATAAACTTTAGATCAGACCACAGACCACTCACAGCCAAGATATCACTTACCAAACCAGTGAAAACACGAACCAGGTTTGTAAATAAACAAAACAGTATACTCAAAGCCGAAGAAGAAATACAAATATATAAGGAAAACTTGAAAACTCAAATATCTCTACTCCACACCGAGCCTAACGTGACAGTACAGGACTACTACGATAAAAAAAAAAGACTGATACCAGACAAGAGCCCAGGATCAGATAACATCACTAACGACGCCGTAAAAACCGCCTGCTTCATACTAGCTGCTCCACTAACAAAATTATTTAGTTTTATATTTGAAACTGGTGTCACACCTTCTCAGTGGTCTGAATCTAATATTATCTTGCTATACAAGAAAGGAGACTCAGGAGATATCAGCAACTACCGGCCAATAAGCCTTTTGCCAAGTATGTAATATATTATTTATAAGTTTATATAATTATAAACTTTTCTCTACAATAATCAATCAAAGAATTAGTATAACACTACAGAAAAATCAAGCTATTGAACAAGCGGGACTTAGGAAGAATTTTTCTACTATAGACCACATCCACACATTAAAACTAATAATAGAAAAATATCAAGAACAGCAGAGACCGCTGTATATCGTATTCAATGATTACCAAAAAGCTTTTGACACAATCTCACACCAAGGAATATGGAACACTCTAAAAGCACAAAATGTAGAGCAAAAATCCATAACAATACTCAAACACCTATACAGTAATAGCTCAAGTAGAGTCAAACTGGAAACCATTGGCCCAAACTTACCAGTCAGGAGAGGAGTCAGACAAGGGATAGGGGGTCTCCCTATCCCCAAAAAAATTATTGCTGAATTAGAATCTGTCATAAACAAATTAGACTGGATAATTGTGGCTTAAATATCCAGGGTAAATACCCAAACCACTTACGATTTGCCTACAACTACAATACATGTTAGACACTCTACATAAAGCCAGCAGACAAGTGGGATTAGAAATGAATATCACAAAGACCAAACTCATGACCAACTCCAAAAAATCAAAAGTAATAATCGAAAATGAACCAATATATTATGTGGATCAATATGTATATTTAGGAAAACATATTGTATTCAACAGAGATAGCAATGAACTAGAATTAGAGAGAAGAGTCAAACATACAAGGAGATATTTAAAAGCGAAATGACTATCAAGTTAAAGAAAAGAGTCATGGACTCTTGTCTCATTCCTTGTCTGACGTATGCAAGTCAAACATGGAAGATTACAAACAAAATAAAGAACAAAATAAACACATGTCAGCGAGGAATGGAACGCAGTATGTTAAAAATCAAGAAAATACAGAAAATAAAACACACTAAAATAAGATCTAAAACAAAAGCGATAGATGCTCTCAGCTAGAGTCAAAAGTTAAAGTGGAAATGGACCGGTCATGTCTTAAAGATCATAGATGGACAAAAACAGTTACGTTATGGGAAGGTTCATCGGGTAAACGTTATAGAGGAAGACCGTTCACTAGAAGGGAAGACGAAATTTAAAAAATTGCTGGTCCACAATGGCAGCAAATAGCCCAAGACCGAGATAAATGGAAAGCTTTGGAGGAGGCCTTTAACTGAAGGGGGTTCCAGTGGAAAAATATACTAGTGCCTACCTAGGTACCTAAAATGTGTGTGTTTTTATATTAATGATAATTAGGTATATATTAAGATAATTTAGGTTACATAGATATTAATTTCTCTATTTTTCTAATCCTTTTGTTAACTAAGTACAAAGGTAGATACGTCATTCTTGAAATTAATGTGTAAAAACTGGAAATAAAACTTGGCTTTGAATATTACTTGATATTAAGTCAATGAACAATAAGGGTACCTAATGAATTGAAAAAATAATCTGAAGAACCCATCGCGATCAACGTAAGAAGAGGACGGTCAGATAATATTCCTTTGTGCTATATTAGTTACATTACCTTGCTTCATTAACGTGGAATTAATTAAAAAGGGCTAAGAACCTTGGCCTAAGGCTGATATAATCAAATACAATAATTATATTCCAGTAGTAAGAAGTAGTTTTAGATGGTTTGGTCCTGTTGAGAGGATGAATGAAAGGCGACTAACAAAGACGAGGCAGTTGTAAAAGTTGTGCTACTTACATCTGTACAAGGCAGATGTAAGTAGAAACGCCTTAGAAGGACATACAGTGACGTTTTTGGGCATGTTCTTCTTTATGTATGTATGTATGTATATTCCAGTAAAGTATGAGAAGTATATACATATAAACAGACGTCAAATGTCTGGACTCGCAAACTATTTCGCATAAATGACGAAGGTCGTGCCCAAATCAATCATATAATTAATAATTGGACTTTTCTGTTACAGGCAATTCTATTCATAGCTAAGTATTGGAGTCGTGCCAACTTTCGCTATCGAAAGATCGACCCCTGAGCCGGCAGTCTCGACATAGTTAGCAATCGTTTTCGGTTGCTAAGTCCTAACAATCCAGATTGTAACGATATTTTGTGGTCTCCACACTCAAATTTATCGGTTGTTACTGGTAATTTAGGTAGGTACCGGTAGGTAACAACCGATAAATTTGAGTGTCGAGACTACCAAACATTTACATCAACATTTACATGTGGATTGTTAGGACTTAGCAACCGAAAACGATTGCTAACTATGTCGAGACTGCAGGCCCTGGATGAATAGCTTTACCAACGAACTGAAAAAGATCATAATTGGGACTATTGGGAATTTCTTGGACCTAAAATATTAAATAGGTACAGAAAATAGAAATTAGGACAAGCCAATATGTTCATCGTAAGAGTTTTATCAACATCATCATCATTAACCTATAACAGTCCACTACTGGACATAGGCCTTTCCAATTATACACTATTTAGCTCGATCCTCGGCTTCTCTCATTCAGCTACTACCCTGCGAAGATTAACACTCCACATAGCCTAACTTAATAATTTATAACTATAGCAATTTTAGTACATTGAAGTTATTTATAAGCTCTTATACCCTAAACTTCTCTCAACAGTTTTGAAAGGCCCATTTATTTCATTTTACAATTCCCTGAACTTTGTCCTATAAAAGGGTCCTCTACACGAGAGGAGTGCTCAATATTATTGTACAAAGGCGTAAAAACGTAGGCTGCGGCAAACGGAATTATAGCCTATGTGTGTAACACGTCTTTGTAGTTATGCCTGTTGTGCTAGATTATAAATGAAGACGATCCCAAATTCGGTTTTAGTAGAACTAGGAATTTGACAGCAAACGCTAATTTAATTTCCGATCTGACCTAGGATTAATTTCGGTAACCGAAGGGACTCAAAAACTCCGATGACAAAGGATTTAATATCTGTACTTCATTGGAAAGCTTTCACCGAAATAGTTAACTCCAACATTAACGCGCTCACAATTACTTTCCCATACAGAGTTCTAACTTATTGAACCTCCATCAAAATTAAATAAAACACCGTAAATAAATATAAAGGTGTTTCATCATAATCTGCAGATAAAACAACATCTATAAACGTTATTACAACTTTGGCGCCTAACTTCGCCGACATTTTCTCGGCAGCCATCTTGGTTTGGTCTTTACTGGCGGCGCTCTTTCCAAGACAAATGTCAACTATTATGTCAAATACAGTACATTTACTCTTCGTTCCCTTTTTCGTCGCAGTTCAAGATAAACTGGTTACAGTGAGCTAAAGAACATTGTTCGCGTCATTAATCAAAGTTTCTGAACTCAATTAGCGCTGCAAAGAGTTTTTGTATCGCTTTAATAGATTTTCGAGGCTCGTTGGTGGAAGCTAATTGTCCGGTTAACGTTACAAAGCTCTTTTAACGCGGCTTTAAAAAGGTATTACGGCAGGGCAGTTTTATTCTATGTGGGAAGGACCGATTCCCAAAAAACATGTAAAAATTGTGAATCTTTTGAATATATCTGGAAACATTTGACTTCGTGAGCGAAGTAGGCGACTCGTGGCTTTATTGCACATACACCAATTTAGATTTTCAGAAGGGTGACGGAATAAGCCCGAACAATACTGATGTACAGTCAGCTACACGATGTGGGTACCCCCCTTGAAAGTTAATTTTAATACAACTGATGCAGCCCGCTGTACATACTTAATACCAAACTAGAAAAGGTTAAGGTAAGTTCCCCAAGGTACAAAAGGAACTCCGTAACATAACTTGTCATAAGCTTGGAAGGAAGTTGATTTATAAAAACTAACAAGCACCTTCCCGTCCCAAAAAGGTCCTGACAATTTGACAGTGGCAAATAAAAGGTCACTAACCCCAAATGTTCCCGACAGTCTCAGAAATCACAATGTTAAAGAAAAACAGATCCTTGCAAATAAAAGGGAACATTTTGTTACCATTCTTTTCTCGACAGTATATCGTCTCCCTCGACATTTTCATATCCCAAAATTGGGGTTTATATTGAGATGTCCAACAAGTAAAGACAATTTAACAAACTTGAAGTAAGTAAGGATTTATTCTGTAATGAGGAGAATGGAGTTATATTTTTTTGTAACTTAACTAAAAATATATAACTCCATTACCGTTCCGGTCCGTTACCTCTTATGAATACAATAGGTAACTTCAGATCTGAATGATCTACGACAAACGTTCAATGTATTCTCGGTATCGGCATGATAAAAAACGTAATATTTTAAGTTTAATTAGTATTTCTGTTCATGGATGTTGTCGAGCCTAAATTTGTTTTTTTTTTATGTGTTAGTTATTGTTCTCAAGTAAGTGACATGTAATTGTTTTTATTGAGAATAAAGTTTCTTTAAACCTAAATTCAATTGAAGTTATTTTTATTTTTCAATGAAGTTCCCCATTACCTCAACGCATTTTTTACATCTCGAAATTAACTTTTAACTACCCTGTAAAAAACTATTTTTCATTACTCATACTCGGAAAGTAGGTCTGAAGTTGCCTGAGGAGCGGGTTAAAAGTAATACTTTTCAGCCTTAGGGAGAATCGTTTTCAATTGACAGCTGTCAAATTATTTTAAAAAAAACTAGTTGTATTGAACCATGTTCCAACTTCCTATACAGCCAATCAATTGCAGCGCGATGTAAAATTGAAATAACATAAAGTTAAGGTTTATTAAAAAAAAAATACTTTATTTTAATTTACTTTTAACTATTTCTATAAAATAACATAGATTTGGGCAAAAAATTTACCATTTTTTCAATGATGGAAATGAAAAATAATGGTTGAATAGCTAGTAGCCGGGCACAGAAAAAAAAAATTGACGGGAAATCGGCAATCTGATCTTCATTTATTTTTTCGAGTTGTAGAGTTTTGTTTATACTTCCGTATAGCAGAGATTTGTATTAACACAATGAGTTCATCTGATTCAGATATGGATTTAACGCCCGATTTCATAAAAGAGGCAATTTTTTTCTTTTACTTTCCTTGTATTCGTAATGAAAATCACAGTGTTTACCTCGGGTTAAAGAGTTATTTAGTCCCTCGAACTATATACCCCGTCTCAGGACTAAATAAGTTACTTTCATCCCTAGGCTAACAATGTACTATTCCTCTTTCTCTGAAAAATGCGCATTTACTGCCCCCTTGAGTTCTTCATCGTTGGAAAATCGTTGCCAACGAAGGTATTTTTAGAAATTAGGGAACAAATAATAATGACAAACGAGGGTGTCATACCAAACATAGTAGAGATTTTAAATATTAGAGTTGTAAGTCAATGACATTGTTGCCATCGCAGTTAGAACCTGGGTGAGGCTGGCATGGAAGCTTGGCGATTGGCACTGGCACAAGAAGGGACAGGCCTATGTTCAGCATTGGGTGCAGTGGGGCTGTGGATGATGATAATGAATTCTAGAAATGTTTTATTTGTATGCGAAATGATGTGAGTCAATAAAGCTCAAAGACAAACTGCTTGTTATATTTGCTTTATGAAATCAGAGCCGACATTCATAAAGACTGAAAGAAAATCATACTATAATATAATATATTAGGACATAAAATCCGACTTTCTTATTCCCAGAAATTATATTCAAGCTAAACTCAACATTTTCAAAAACGCTGACAAATTAACGTAACCAAATTTACACAGAGGCGAAGACAGCAAAAATGTTTTCAAGATAAAAGGCTATAAATCATGCGCACCGTAGCGAAAATTGGAGAGTCTACCAAAACAAACAAGTTGGAGCAAGCACTTACATTTACGGAGATACGGGCACAGATCCATTACAGTCCGGAGTGATAAAAATGAGAGCAAGCTTTCTGTCAGGTCCTTTCATGTCTCGGTGGGTGAACATGTTAGCAACAGTCCAAGGTAAGTGATAGACGCTACAAATACTTAGATTACGTGACAAAGCTACATGTACAATAAAATAAATAGGTTTTAGTGATTTTCTGTAGCGATCGTTGGGCAAAGTTTTTTGCTACCTACTCGTCGATGTCGATATTTATTTAGTTCCCGAATCCCATAAGGCGCTGTTCGCTTTATTTAATCAATGGCGACACAATAACCCCATTCTATTCTATTACTAGTAATTCGTGATAACGGTACCATAACGCGATAAAAGCAGTGCCCGTACCAATAAGCGACATTAACGACTTAACGTTTTGCCATATCGAGTCTCTCTCTGCCACTTTGTGTCGCGTCGCGTAAATTCGCGTCACTTTCCGACATAGGGCGATGGTCTAGGGACAGTTTAATACCTACGGTCCCTCTGCAAGCCAGAGTAACGACGTTTATTACTGCTGACGACAGACGAAGGGCGATAATTGACTAAGTTAGTCCGCCGACCCTGCCTTATGGAGGTACTTTCTGGTCCCAACTGCTGGGAGTGACGAAATCGATTTGGGACACATTCATTTAATTTTTGTACTGAAAATACATGGCGATTTGTTTTGGGTTCGGCAAACTTAGGTTATTTTAATACGGATTTTATGGTTTTCGAAAGCCAGCTACTGCAAAAATCAACGGTTATGTGGGTTATATTGCCATAATCGCCAAGCTCGGCAAATGTTAGATATCACAGTAACGGTGAAGACTAATCTGTTGGCATATTCATGACATGACTATATTATGTAAGTAATATAGTCAGGAGTAGTGACGTCCTGATGTGACTCCATCTCATTGGTTCCGGAATATATTACCCAATATCTCCTAGTTGACTGCACATTTGTGAAGTAACTCTGACGATGTTATTCCATTCCAAAATTTACTTCACACAAGCCTGATGGAATGTGAAAATATACAGAGACCTTCCAAAAATAGCAAAATTCTACTCCGAACTCTTTCTCCAAACCGCAGCGGACCCAAGACACCCCTGGAGGATACCCCTGGGGGTGCCACGGGAACTTGGATTCAGACCCGTGGCAGCCCCAGGTCAATTAGTACAGTGCCCCAGGTCAACTAATACAGTGCTTGCATATTTATCAAAAGAAGATAAAACACATGGATACGGTTAGGTTAGGTTAAAACAGTGACCACTACTGAAACGAAAACCCCTACGCAAACTGCCAGAAACGACTAGAGTATATAGAAAAAAAACTTTAGTAGGTTTAAAGAAGTTCAGTATTTGCCTGTAAATTATTTGACCCAAATGGAAATTGATTGAAATTATTTTGTCACTGTTGTCCATCTGTCCCATTACTATTCGATTGGTAGATTCATGGGAACTAGGAAATAGTACCCGTGGTACCACTGATACATCCTTGTATGGTTTTGAGGACCTGGGGGTGCCACGGGTCCGAATTCCAGTGCCCGTGTTTCCAGGGGTATCCTCCAGGGGTGCCTTGGGTCCGGAATGATCCAAACACAATTTATAAAAAATTCAGACGCGTGGATGGAAAATTATACTTTCATGTCATTATTACAAAGTTGGAACAATACGCACACACCTCCAGTTTCGAATAAAGAACCGGTTTAATTTCGCTCCAAGTGACGGCGATATTACCCGAATGCTCGAATAAAGTCAGTTATCGAATTGATCGGTAAATTTCGCGCGAATCAATTCCGGCGCCGGAACGTTGAAGTCGTAAGTGTTATGATTTTTTCATTACGTATTCATGATTATGCCTGACGGGTTCAGGAGAACTTTTCGATACATTTCATTCGATTGGAATTACATATTATATTACTTAGAGTTATAAGTTATTGCATGAGTAATGTTCTGCCGTTATTTCATGGTTGTAGGGTATGGATTTTTCTTTACTAAAGGGCAAACATCTAGATTTTGGTAAAAACATGCCTGATGGGCCCAGTTTTAGTCAGCACCAGCCAGCATAAAATAACTGTTACGTATGATGAGACATTAGGGAAGAAAATTAACCAACCTTAAATAATAGAGGCATCGCATGTTTTGTTGATAGGAAGGGATGACATCTTTCTACATATAAGTACATCTTTCTTTTGACATCTTTACCAATATCCAAACAATAAAAGGGTAATATTTCTAGATGCATTAAGCAATATTTCAACCAAAAATACAGTAAAACTGCAATAAATACACCATCTTAGCTACAGCAACTGCAATATATTCTACTTTAGTTGCCCATCTAACATCATCCCGATCATATTTCACGCAGAACCACCAAGTTATAACATTTTAGAAGCCGAACTTCCACGATTTATATAACTCAGTCGGGCGTTGAATATTCTAAGGAAAGTGGATAGTCGGGAAAACTTAAACTAGGTAGAAACGAACACCTGGGGCTGGCAACATTTTATCTGCCCAGGTTGGTAATAGAATGTATTATCCTGAGCGCCTCGGAGCCTGCTAAGAGTTTAAGCCGTTTAGCCGAGACATTGGAATGAATGGGCTTAGCAGTGGGATGATTTAGAATTTATTGAATTGGCGCCCAACGTGGGGCCGTTACGTCTGCCAGGAATCTTTTAGTAAAATCCTATCTTATAGACGGGATCGTTAATGAGAGATTTTCATAAGAAAAAAGGGTAGAAGAAAGTGAGACAGGAATTACTACTTTTTTTTAAGGGTAACTGCTGTTCTCGCATTTGTTCGAGTTATCTTTACTTATCTTTTTTATAATGCACGTGCTTATGTGGCAATAAACTAATTTTTCTTTCTTCTTGCTTTCTGTTTTTGATTTCCTACGGAAATATTCAATTAAAATCATAGTACTTACAGCAAATACTTCTAAATCTCTCAAAGAACATTTTTTTGTAATACGAGCCCTTACTTAAAGGTTAGCACCCCAGGGAAATAATGGCTCAATGGCAAAACAGCAATATTAAAAAAGGTAAACCCGAAGAAACCTCGTAATTAATAGAATCATCAAAATTGAATGAAACCAATTAAATGAAAGGCCGCAAATTGAGGAAACACGATAATGTAATGTCCTTTCTGCAAAGACTTACAATATCTTTAGTGTGAAAACAAAGGGCCTATTTGTGTTGAACTTTGTATTGTTTCTTTTTTGGGAAGGAAGCTAATTTTAGAATGTATTGCTTCAATTATTTGGAGGAGGCATGAGATACAATAACTACCTAGTTTTGGCACATGTACAAGAGTCACATTCTGGATTTGTTTTCCATTGATAATGTATTTGATATTATAAAGCAGTTTCCCTCGGGAAACGCAGTAAGTAAAACTAAGCTTTGTCATTGAGAATCCACTTGCCCACATGTTAAAAATATTACCAGCCTATTGTTGTCGTGCCCCACTGCTGGGCAAATGCCTCTTCTCATACAGGAACATTGATCACCACGCGATTTCAGACTTATACTAACTATAGGTAAGTCCAGGTTTCCTCACAATGTTTTTCACCGATGCCAGTCATGTCCAAGATAAACTCAGAAAGTACATACGAATGTACATACCCACAAGCAATGAACTAAAATGTACATACAATACATAACCTACCATACAATAGGTATAACACTCGTTAGTAGGCAACGAATTCAGCTCCGTTAAACTAACAATTGGAATTCACTCATGATTTAATAAAACACCAGCAGACATCAGACATTTTCACATACAAAATTGAGCTTTTATTTTTATAAATTTGACGAATCAACTCTTTGACAATAGTGATCAATAACTCTGCGTAAGTAATTACTTCGGAAACTGTTATCATTTTATGAGTTTGGCGACACATTGTAAGTACCTACTTTTTCTTCGACGGTTATTCTAAAAAGTTCGCGTGGCAATTTGTACCTGCTATGTTCGATTTTTGCCAGTATTTGATGAGCCCTGCCCAAAATAATATCGATACTTGACTAATTGGACATGAAAGACCTAGTTCAAAACCACATCGCACACAAATGAAACCGCACCCTTTTGGACTCACAAATGTTTAAAAAGCTAGCACATCTGAATCCGAAACGCTTGCAAGCATCCCAAATTCCACCCCTTTCATTCGATTACAGTTTGCACTTATTTTTGAACACACGTTCATAGTCCGGCTGTCGGCATGACAACACATTAACAAGGCAGAGATAATGGTTTGCAGACCTCGAACAATATCGGTATTCGGTAATATGTACTATATTACTCAGTATATCGCCAGTTATGTGTAAGCTAGTTATGTATGTGTAATAGTGGGCGAGTCCATTGCCATCTACCGGCCACAAATCCAGACTCCCGGCTGCTACTGAGAAATCCTAGATGGAAAAACCCAATAAAACTTTTCCCGACCCGGAAATCGAACCCAGGACCTCATGCTCACCAGCAGCGCTTGCGACCACTAAACTCACAAGGCAGATATATTTTGGAAATGACATTGAAGCTAAATACCTAAAGCGTTACAGTTCATATTTGTCATACCCTTTAAAGAATAACTGACAAGAAAGGAGTTTGTATACCGTCGATCTATTCTGTAAAAACTACGTCGTGAAACTTAGGCGAAGTGAGCTTGAAGTTGGCTGTCAATAGTGTCAATCTCTAGCATCAAGTGGAATAACAGCTTACTTCTGGCTGACTTCACTTACCACGTTTTCCAGATTGAGATTTTTTTACCGAATCGACCTACTTTCCTTGCACTTTGCAAAAACGAACCTTACGAATAAACCTCATTTCAAAACCTTTGCTATCCACAAACGATAAAAACAAACCAGCCAATTCAGTCCAACCGCAAAAATAACAACATTCAAAAACCTGCTGGAACTCGGAACTGAAAGTACATGCACCTATTTATTCCATTTAGCCGCCGCGAAAATAAAACTAGACGCCTTTTAGGTGCTCCAGCAAAGTCGATTCTCTCCCCGTTCCATCCATTATGTATCTGGGTCGTATATTATGTATCTGGGTCGTATATTCTCTAAATCTCGGAGTACTCTCCACCCAACTTTAATACTACGAAGGCCCATTTAAAAACAAGGTCAAAAGCTAAATCGGGGACCTTCGACGGCTAAAAGCTATTTCCTCTGTCCCGTTCCAATAGCCTGGTACAATGGCTAGTGCATTGGCGCGAGATGGACCGAAAAATTCCATAAATATTCATTGAGAGATGATTCAATTTGTGAATTGGAAACATCGAGAGGCAGAGGTCGAAAGGCTGTAGTATTTTTTTTATTATCCGTGATTTTTTCCTGTTGTAATTTTATAAACTCAAAGCAAAACCAAATAAACCAATTACAGGCACTTTTGAATTGTCAAGGGGTCGGTCAGTCAGAAAGATGAAGCTAGTTGCCCATTCCAACGCGTAGTAGGTACCTATGGAGAAGAACGGGCAAGAAACTCCATGGACACTCTTTTAAATCAAAATATTGTTACAAAATAGTGATTACATCATGTTGAAATTATACATGTGAGAGCGATGTAGAAAGACGTGCACGTTAAAAGCATCCGTAATAAAAAGATAAAAACAATTCAGGAATCAAAATAAGTCGTGGCAGCTAAGACATGACCAGTGCCTATTAACGGCTCCCGTTCACGAACATGACGTATGCATCAGCATCATTCACCTCAAGCATTTTGAAGGGAACTCAATGATCCGCCACCACCAGCGACACATTTGAGTGAGCATGACATACTCTCAGCCGCCAGGGCACATTCAAGTCAATGAAAGACGAACCCAGTAAGCTTTATAGTGGGTACATAGTGCTCACACATGTGCTATGCAATCATACAATACTAAGAGATTGAATTTATACAATGCAAAGATAGATTGTACAACCTTCATCATACCTCATCAATTCATAACCTTCATTCATATACCTAGCATATTGTTATGCTATTTATTATTATGTGCTTGATAATAACACCATTTTACAATGGAAATCCATCACAATTAACAGTTTTGCATTGTTGTTTTGTTATTGCTATTGGTTGTTTCCTGTGTAAAGGCAAGTTAAAAAAAAAACGTTTACAGTTCAGATTCATAATTTCTTTTATCCATGATTACATTTTCGGTTTAAAAACCATAGGTCTAGGCTAGAGGCTCAACGCGAGTCGTATACATTTCTTTGTCACCAACCCCGCAATGCGCCACAGCCTACACCTGATCCATCATCCGGACACTAATCTGGGGAGATCGATCTATTCTGTAACAGATCTTGTCTGGGTATCTATCTGGGGTGGAAGCTGAGCATGCGTAGACAATCGATAATGCCTGTTAGAGCTTCCTAACATTAATTACATACATCTCATTTTGGGTCGTGTGTGAAATGTTCTGGATATTAGGTATCTAAAAGGCCTTTCTAAGGTCTTTAATAACGGTAGATAAGATGTCTAGGTTGTTTGAAATGGGAAATATTTGATTGATCCTCTGAAAACGTATTGAGCTTCTAATTATTTACGCTTTTTCTAATAAATGCGCCTCTAAAAACTTTTTGTGCTTCTAACGATGTACGCATTTATTATATAAGAGGGTCAATTAATATTTTTAGGAAAACAAAAAGGGAATTACATGAAATCACTACCGTACTGAATCTATACACCGTTACATTTTGATCGTTTTAATCTTTAAAAGGGGTCATTGTACTCATCATTATGAACAACTTTTACTATACGACCAACCATGAAATCGTGTTTATTTTTTAAGGATTCATCAGCATCAGCCTATATTCGTCCACTGCTGGACGTAGGCCTCTCTTAGGGTACGCCACTGAGCCCGATCTTCGGCTTTCCTCATCCAGTCTCTGCCAGCCGCCTTTCGCAAGTCGTCACTCGTCCTCCGCTCGTCGTCACTAGCACTACGTTTGCCTAAACGCGGTTTACGAGAGATGTGACCAGCCCATTGCCACTTTAGCTTGCTTCGTCTTTGGGCTATGTCGGTTACCTTGGTTCTCTGGCGGATCACCTCGATTCGGATTTAATCCTTCAGAGAAACTCCAAGCATAGCTCTATCCATAGCTCGCTGAGCGACTTTAAACTTTTAAGGATTAAAACTATGAAAATGTAACGGTGCATACAGTATTTGATTGAGTTAACAATTAACTTCATCGTTTTCCTGTCCTTATCTCAATTTATTTGGGGTCGACCCAGCACGTCTTCAATAACAATATTGTGTGCAAAACCAGAAGTTTGTTTTAAATACGACACTTCAACGGGTGTCATTATCATCAAAAAATTACAGACCGATTGTTCGCGTTTTTTCACATAAGCTAAATCAATCTGAGATTGGCTACAACACGGGTTTTGGGGGTAACAGTAAAAATCACAGTAAATTTATATTATACGTAAAAATAAGATTTCTTAGCTTCTAAAAAGAAAATGGAAGCCTTTACAAACTTAAACGCTCTCATGCTAGCTAGATAGGGCAAAAAGTTAAGATTTATAAGCACGGGTTGAAACAGTATCGTTACGTTCCTGTAAGCCTATCTACAAAACGACTTTTAACAGTTTATGGGTGCCGCAATGCGTAAAATAGAAATAGTAAAAAATAGTAAACCTCTATTTTTTATATATATTTTTAAGAGACCTTTCACGGTCCCCATGTTTAAGGATTATGGGTTTACAAGCCATGTGCCCCATGGGATTTCCCTTCGATAACTTCTCAGGAGCCTTAGGGGTTGAATTTCCAAAAAAAAGATGATACTACTTGCTTTATTTATAAACCGAATTCTAAGTACCAACTTCCACGTTTCTAACTTCAAAAACTTTTTTACAAATAAAACAACCTACTCTCAAAAAAATAAAATTAAAGTTATTTTTTCACTTTGTACTGTTTTTTTTTTGTACTTAAAAAAGTTTTTTATTTTTCTCTTTTGAGTTTTTTTTTAGTACCTACCTACCTACCTCACACCAATTCGAAAACTATCGTCTTATACGTCCACGTTCGTTTGAAGGCGTTTGTTTTTATTTAAAAATGAATTATTGTTAAAAACCGCTCGACCGTTTTCGATAAAATTTTAATCGGATCTGGGAAGTGGTATTATACGCTTTGAAACAAAAAAAGAATTTTCCAAATCGGTTCAGGCGTCTTTGAGTAATCAGTGAACATACACAAAAAGGAAGATTCTGACGAATTGAGAACCTCATCCTTGTTTGAAGTCGGCTAAAAATGACGAACTTTCATAGGAACCTACATCCTCTATTTAACCAATTTAGGGGGTGAATTTTCATAATCATTCCTGAGTGCTCCTCTACATTATAGTAATAAGGAACTCTTGTGAAACATATAAAGTTGATAGACCCAGTGGTTGAGTCTGCGCGTTGTCTGTCAGTGACTTAAAGATAGTAATAACACTGTTTGGCTTTTGGCAACTCTGCGTCATGTTAACCTTTCTTTACGTATCCAAATCCAGCTAAGGTTCAGGAATGCAAAATTTTCCTGTTTGTGCACAGCCACTTTTCTTTGGTAATAAAGAAAGAAGAAGGAAAGTTCACAGACAAAATAGGTATTTATATTTATTTTAGTCAAATGTCTTCAAATAAACGTAAAGGTAAAAAACGCTTATGCGTTACGGTGCGGTGATATGTCCGGAAATCCGCAAGTAAAGAAAACCTGATTTTACTTCAAGCATCCAATTTCCTTTGTATTTGTTGCGTAAGTGTACTTTTAGAATTCTCGGTTGAGATCAAAGGTTGAAACCGAAAATAACATTAGGAAGTTCAAAGGGACTGTTCTTGGGGTTTCTGCCCTAGTGAGAGCAATGGGAATATTCTAATATTCCGTGTTTTTCCACGTAGTCCTTAGATAATCCTGATTTCCTGAAGTTACATGAAAAGGAAACCAGGAACAGGCAACAAAATATACTTCTAAACGTTTTTATTAAAATCCTTATATTTTACTTAGATAATTTTTTTTATTCTTCCACGTGGAAAATACATACCCTATGGTACACAACAATAGCATAGCTTTCTCTCAGTGAAAGATTTTTTGTAATCGTATCAGGACTTCCAGACTTTACCTCTTACAAACAAACCATATTACTTCTATTTAATACTAGTATAGATTTAGATCTAGTACTCCATTTCAAGTTTCCTCATCTCTGCAAGCTATTAAACTAAACAATATCACTTCAGACGCAATTGCTACTACCAAACAGTAATTCCGAAAAATATAATGGCTGGCCCACCCGAAATATGGTTGACAACATCCATTTAACAGCGGTTAACTTTCTCAGTTTAAGGCGAAAGTCAAAGCACAGGTAAAATATATCTGGCACACCAGAAAAGCCCATAAAAAAACGATATATATTCCTGACGAGGGTCACAAAAGGTTATGTGATACCGGCGGAGGTAGGAACACGGCACGATAAATAAATATATTGAATTTTATTGATCAGATACCGGTTACCATGATCTAATATAAAGGAAAAAAGAGTTTTGCCTGAAAAGCAAAACCTTGGAAATCTTTGTTCAGATGATCTCTGAAAGAGTTACATTTTCATCAGCCAATAAAGGCTTACATCAAGATCTATCACTTCTGAAAGCCTTATTACCTGGTAAATTAATAAACGGATAGGATGAAAGAAATAAAGAAAGAAAAAATGGTTTATTGTCACAGAAACACGAGTCCTATTATAAAGATAAGTAAACCCGAATAAATGGTACTTAAAACAAAACAAATTAATCTAGAATGATGAACGCAGAACAGAAATAGTCACAGGCAATCAAGGGTACTGTTCGTCACAGACCCTGGTTATTTAAAGATCGCAAGTTGAGTTGAGGTAAGCCTAACTCGACGCAAAAGAAATTACATGATTCATATCGAACGTAAAGCCATTATATTTATCCGACTGCGCGACAGCCAAAGTTGGCGTGGTTGAAGACAAAACCTATCCATATGATAAATTATGCCTCGGGTTCTTATTGATAGCAAAATCACAGACAATACGACGTCATACTCAGATTGCTTCGACGAAAAGAAAGAATAATAAATCGAAGTCTATTATTTAGAAAATACTTCGGTACCAGGTCCCGTCAATAGTTCATGTTACAACTACGATTACTAGACAAGCGCTGCCTGTCACCTCACTTAGAGCATTGACCTTTTTAAGGCAATCGGTATCCTGATAGAGCCCGCTGTGATGTCACGGGCAGTTACAGGAATAATCAATGAAATAAATGTAAGTAGTCTGTAAAATATTAGCAAATAAAATAAAATATTAAGTTTACATGACAACATCACGCCTGTGTTAATCATCATGTCTGAAGGAATGGGCTTACGGTGTTTGATTCGTCACCCTTATTTGGCTAGTTATGTTTAAGGGCCATGTAATAAGAGGCGAGCCCATTGCCATCGCCCGGGATCAAATCCAGAATCCAAGTTGCTACTGAGAATACTACTGCCTTCCTCGTCTGTTAAGAAAAGGTCAAGTTTCTACGAAGATAATAATGCATTTATCTAAGCATTGCTGGGATTGACGGCAATCTAATGATGTCTGTATTATCCGTGCCTTCATTCATAGCTTCATTCAAGGGTTCTTGTTGTTGCATAACCATCGATTCTATTTCATAGGAACAACATGTTTTCCGACAGAAGCTTTCCATCCGCATTACGTCATGGTCTCTATCTTCCGACAATTGTAACACGGTCTAACAATCACGATTGTTCGAGAATATTCTCTAGACGCTTCCCGTACATCCCAATATTTCTACATCGGAAGGAATATCTTTATCTGTCTATACATATAATAAATTGGATTCACTTTTCGTGACTGTCCGTCAGACCGCGTTTTCCTTCCAAACTACGTAACGGCTTTTGATACGTTTTCGCCATTAAGTATTTAGAATTTTTTTCCGGAAGGTTTATATATTTTATAAAGTTCTTGAATTCGTTCATTCACTGACAGACAACCCACAGTCTAATCCGCTGGGTCTATAAGCATTCAATTTTGCAGAAGAGTTCCTTTTATAAAGAAGGTGAGCGCCATGAATTTTTGAAAATGTATCCCTTAAGGGGTTAAATAGAGGATGAAAGTTTATATGGAATTTCGTTATATTTGCCGATGGAAAATACCATGAAACACACGAAAAAAAATCATATTAAACTTAAACTTGCATATAGGGTCAAATTAAATTAGCTAGCGAAACTCCGCAGACGTGATGTGTATCGATATCTAAACATGATAACACAAACTAACTCATACTTCAAGTAACAACACTACCAGCGATCGTTGACCCCTAAAAAAAACCATCAAATCTTATTAATTTTAATGTGTTTAGATATCGATACTCAGGACGTCTGCAGAGTTTCGCTAGCTAAGTCAATTTGACCCTGTATAATAATGATATCTCAATGTTTTGTCAAGTCGTAAAAACTTTGCGAAGCAGGGGCGGGTCGATTGTACTTGAATATAGTATAATACTCTGGGGAGTATAAAGAAAAAAAAAGGAATAACGTTACCTCGGGCATTGTGAGTCGGTATGTAGATTGTAGGTGCGCGACGACATCTTACACGAGAGCTTTTGTATTGTTAATACTCGTATATCTGGAGAATTTTATATTCTATATTTTATGATAAAAACCTTAGGTTTTCTTCGAATCTGAGGTATGTGTGTGGTTGCTATGTGCCTTTGCTTGAGAGCTTTCTTTCTATTCATCACTATCAATCTGCGTCATGTTTTGACTGAACATCACATGAAATTCAGACTCAGCTATCCATAGATATACCTAATATCCGACACTCATTTTTAAATGTCGCAGCATCATGCTAAGAGACAGCGTTTTGGCCTCGTACAAGACTTTCTGTTTTATGTTATAATACTCTTTTTTTTACTTTTGTTTTTTTCGTGTTTCCATGAATTTTTGTGATCTTCCTGTGCGAGTCCCAATTAATATGTTTTTTTATTTATTTCTGTCTATAAATGGAACAAGTTATTAAATAAAACATCATTTTAAACGCGTTAATGTAATTGCATCGAACCCACCAGCACCATTATTGACTACATAACGGTTAATTGCAGGTATATAACCATCGTTATCTGTTATAAACTGGGAGTTGGTAGCAGCAGCTCTTGGATACCTGATAAAACTCAATTAGAGGGACCATTACTGAAAATGTCTCTGCTAAGAGTACGTACTCTGGCTTCTTGGCACGCTTTGTTAGGTAAGGGGGAATAATATCCCCTTATGTAGTTTTGGTTCAGTACAATAACACGTGTAAGTGTCTGTTGAAAACGGAAAAGATAAAAAAAAAACAGATCCCCGTAAATGGCAGAGGTTATTAAATAAAATGAAGCTGCATCAAAGCCACTAAAAGCATCCAGCGACATTATTTACTGCATAACGGTTAATTGCAGTATATATAACCATCACTATCTGTGATAAACTGGGAGTTGGGAGCGGAAACTCTCGGATACCTGATCATACTCAATTAGAGGGGCCATTACTGAAAATGTATCTGCTAAGAGTGTCTTGGCTTGTTGGCACGGTATGTTAAGTATGTGGGAATAATATGACTCGGTGGCGTTGATAGTTAAGGAAAATAACGAATATAAGTATCTGTCTTGATTGGGTCAGACATTTTTGGAATGGAACCTATATTTAATTGATGTGATGTGTTGAAAAGTATATAAATTGAATAATAAATCCAACAATGGATCGATACCGTACACTATGAATGAATAAAAAACAATGAGAGACCCTAAAAGTATAATTAGGATAAAGGGACTCAAGATAAAACTGTCAAAACAACGAATAATTTATAAATTTTAAATTAAAAAAATCTCCAACACAAACAAAAACCTCTTAAAACGGCTGAACAGATTTTCATCTTTTATAGAGGCACGAGGAACAAGGTGTGAAGTTCACTCATACCTCCATAGAAAAGGGAGGATCCTCCGACCAGACGGGTGTCGTGTCTGGTGGGCAACTGCCCGACGATTGATGTCGGGAAGTTGTATATATGCTAGTCGCGCGGTAAAGTTTGCTTGCGCGATGCAGGATTTGCGTGACGTCAGTATGACGCGTAGCTCGCATGTGGCGGATGTAGATACCGCTACACTTTCTTTCTTTTTAGCTAAGAACCCTCTCGATCAAGTCACACAGTCAGTTTGGGAGCTACGATGCCGCAGACAGACACACAGATACTCACGTTAAACTTATAACACCCCTCTTTTTCCGTCGGGGGTTAAAAATCTTCGTTAATCCTAGTGCTTATAAAACTCAAAATAAAATATTAATATTTCAAACACAAAAATCACAAAAATAAAATAGAAATCTCAAACCAATTTCTAAATCTAACAGAAAAGGCTAAGTCACAGAGTTCCAAGTCTAATTCGATCAATGGTATTCCTAGAGCAAACCTTTTTGCGAAAAACGATGCCTTTTACCGTTGAATATGAAAATGAAATGAAATTGAATATGAAGATTGTACAACCTATCTTTGCATTGTATAAATTCAATCTCTTAGTATTGTATAATTGCATAGCACATGTGTGAGCACTATGTACCTACTATAAAGCTTACTGGATTCGTCTTTCATTGACTTGAATGTGCCCTGGCGGCTGAGAGTATGTCATGCTCACTCAAATGTGTCGCTGGTGGTGGCGTGTGTATTGGATCATTGAGTTCCCTTCAAAATGGTTGAGCTGAATGGTGCTGATCCATACGTCATGTTCGTGAACGGGCGCCGTCAGTAGGCACTGGTCATTTCTTAGCTGCCACGGCTTATTTTAATTCCATAATTGTTTTTATCTTTTTATTACGGACGCTTTTAACGTGCACGTCTTTCTACATCGTTCTCACATGTATAATTACAACATGAATGATGTAACCACTCTATTGTAACAATATTTTGATTTAAAAGAGTGTCCATGGAGTTTCTTGCCCGTTCTTCTCCATAGGTACCTACTACGCTTTGGAATGGGCAACTAGCTTCATCTTTTTGACTGACCGACCCCTTGACAATTCAAAAGTGCCTGTAATTGGTTTATTTGAAATAAATGCTTTGAGTTTGAGTTTGAGTTTGAATGAAACAAATAAGTATTCAATTGTAAATGGAAACCTCGCAGTAAAAACCCAAGCTTTGTGGTTTCTGCGGTGACGTCATTCGGTATTTCATATTCATTGGAGATTTGATTTACGAACGAAAATTTGATGTTGGCTAACGAATTAAATGTAAATGGATAGGGATGGTCTATTTATAGTGCCTTAATAAAGCTTATGGCTGAGGGGCTCGTAGCTAAATAATAACAGATGCACGGGGCGATCGGAGGTTAAGCTACGCTTGCCGAGGTCGGCCCGTGAATGGGTGACCGATCACTACACATCAAGACACTTCGGTGCCTCGGAAAGCACGTTGAACCGTTGGTGCCGGCTGTAATTAGTAGATCTTTGACAGTCGTTACGGGTAGCCAGAAGCACAAAAGTCTAACAACCAGTAATTGTGTTGTGCAGGTCGGTTAGGCAGTCTTTCATTTAAAATACTGGTATTCAGCTGCATCCGGTTAGACTGGAAGCCGACCCCGACTTAGCTGGGAAGAGGCTAGGCAGATTGATTTTGATTCCATTGTAAGTGAAAACCTCTCAATAAAACGTGAAAGCTTTAGGGATTCTGCGGTGTCGTCATTCGGTATTTCATATTCATTGGTTATCATTTAGCGTTTTGGCTAACGAATTAAAAGTGCGTGTGCGTGTGGGTGAGTTATAGTGCCGTTATGAAGGTGATGCAGCGATGCTGTTACTGTGAGTCCATACAATGATCTAACTCTTTCTGTGTCTTCCGGTGAGTTGTGTGTGTGTGTGTTTCTGGTTTATTTTTTATGCTAAAGCGGGATGTATTAAAGGCCTGTATCCAGTGATAGACTGTGATAGTTTTTGTTCTATTATGTATAAGTCGAAAAGCATCACCATAAAACTATTTGATGAGAAAGCTCGACATGCCAGTAAATGCGAATTACTTTTCCGATACTTTATTGACTCTTCGTACACAAAAAATCGGGCAGATCTTTGACGACACCAACGCTGGCAAACAATAACTAGACAAACAGGACACAAAGAACCGTGACATTCAAGAATCGTTCCAATATTTAACGAGTAACCTTTTGTCCCGCCATCTTTGTCTATCCGTCTGTCACAAAGCTACGAGGGGGTGCAAAGACCCCCTTGCGTTATACCCGCATTATGCCTCGCCCTAATTCTCCCAGACCTGGCTCTCCGCCAAATAACACAGTCATGTAGCTTTCCAACTGTTCACTTCAGGGGAATCGAACACTGTGTTTTGTAGTGTCAACTGTGTATCTATTTTCGATGAAAAATGTGTTTGTTTTCCAGCGGAAATGCATTAGGTTAATCACTAAATTTCAATTTATTCTGGACAAAAGCTGTTTGAAATAAAGTTTAGTTATTTGGACTCGATTTGAATATTTACGAGTCTGGATAGTTTTGGTCCATTAAGTTATCTTTAGTGTGCATTGAGCTAACTTTAGCTTGGTAGTTACATTAGCTATTCGACTGGGATATTTCAGTCTAAATTGCAACACCGTCTCAACAATTCTCCCAGTATGGCAGTAATGAGAAATGCTTGTTCACTTGGTTTCTCCTTGACGGGAAACATTTTGTAATGATCATTCATCATTTTGTAAGATATTTGCATGCTATGATATAAGCAGAATATGTATGCTCTATAATATATTTTTAAAACAACATTGGATACCATGTTTCATGCAAATATATATTATTTCTATTTCCTATTTGGCGGGACTTCATGGAATATCACATCTACAGCATGTATCAGAAAGGTGTGGTCATATTTGAAGCTGTGGTACGGACTATCAACCAGAACAAGTTTATCTGTGGGACCAATTTCGTAATCGCGAAAAATTTATCAATTGTCCCATACAAAACTTCAATATCTACTCGACACAAATGTATGGACGGGTTATTTTTTCGCGTTCCCATTGAGGAACTTGTTCAGTTCGATGGTCTGTACCGCACTCTTAAATATGACGACACCTTTGTTATACATTCTGTATAATTATGGTTACCATCCAAAAGTGAACGTTATGTGTCAGTTAGCAGTGGTGGACAGTGGTAACGGCCGCGACATACGAGTTGTAGATCGTAGGTTCGAACCCAGACAGGCGCTTTACTTTGTGTAAAGTTATTTCATCTCCACTGCTCTCAAAACGGTGAAGGAAAACATCGTGAGGAAAAAGGCATGTCCTCGAACCTAAAATTCGAGGACATGTCTACCAACCCCACTGGGCCCGCGTGGTGGATTAAGGCCCACTCTGGATCATTGAGTTCCCTTCAAAATGGTTGAGCTGAATGGTGCTGATCCATACGTCATGTTCGTGAACGGGCGCCGTCAGTAGGCACTGGTCATTTCTTAGCTGCCACGGCTTATTTTAATTCCATAATTGTTTTTATCTTTTTATTACGGACGCTTTTAACGTGCACGTCTTTCTACATCGTTCTCACATGTATAATTACAACATGAATGATGTAACCACTTTATTGTAACAATATTTTGATTTAAAAGAGTGTCCATGGAGTTTCTTGCCCGTTCTTCTCCATGGGTACCTACTACGCTTTGGAATGGGCAACTAGCTTCATCTTTCTGACCGACCGACCCCTTGACAATTCAAAAGTGCCTGTAATTGGTTTATTTGAAATAAATGCTTTGAGTTTGAGTTTGACTCCCTTTCACCGAGAGGAGGCCTGTGTCCCAGCAGTGGGAACATTATAAGCTAATATGCTTATGCTATTCATCAGCTCTTCATGGCTTTTATTTTCAGAGATGGGTGTGGCTTACCCGAAATGCACCTTTGATACAATTTCCGTGGTCCAATTGTTAGGTAAAGAAAAATTATTCTATGAGTTCTATATTATAGCGAAAGATTTAATCTTTTGTTTGTCTAATATTAAGTTTTAATAATAAGGTTTGAAGTGAAATAACTTATTTAAAGATGTGAAATTTCAACTATAAAAAAAGCGGTTTTATAAGTTTCCCGCACTTTAGTTTCATACAAAAGTGAAATGCCCCCTCCCCATTTTTTGAGATTTTTTTAATGTTTTTATTATGTATTCTAGTATGTATTGTAATATTTTTAGTAATATATTAAAGATTACGAAATAAACTTATTATTTCAACCGAAAACAGAACGAATTAAATTATAATTAATTAATTACAGTAGTTTAAAAAATCGGTTTCGTATGGTGTCACGTGTTACGGAAAAGTAAAAATAATGTATATTTTTTTTATTTGAAATAGTAGCAACACCGGATATGATTTTTTCGTGATGGCAACCTACTATTTAAAAATAAAAAACGTCATTGTCGTGACAGCTATCTTAGGTTTGTTGATAAACGCGAAACTTTGTGTGTGCTTTTGCTTGGTAATTTGGTTTTCTATAGGTTCTGCAAGTGATTTTTCAAGGTAAGTTGTTAAGTTGTTGTTTTTAAAATATGGTCAATTGAAACAGACCTAAATACTGTTAAATAGTGTTACTTTTCGCTGATTTGCATTGCATTTGAACACACGAGATTTTGGTTAAGTTCCTCACGTGTGTTTGTTCACGTGTGTTGCGTGTGTTACGAAGTTGTGTGACGTAACACACGTGAAAGATGTAAAGACTCGTTCACATTGTAGTTTATCATGTTCTGGTATATTGATTTTTACATCCTGTATTAATTTTGGCTAGATCAGTCTAACAATAAATAGTGTTTGTGTTTTTACTCACCTATTATAATAATATCTAAAGAATTTACCCATACTTAACCGTAATGAATTCACAAGACTATTATTTTTTGTGAACTAGTCTTTATATTATTTCCAATGTGTTACAGTGTGTTACGGGTTCACGTGTGTTATGGTACATATTTGGTGAGCCACACCCAGATATCATGTCTTTTACCGCGTAACATTCTACAGTGACATAATGCATACATAGTAATAGACATTAGAAAACTTTTTTTAATTTCTCTTATTGTCGAATACGAGGCTTTTATCTACTTAGTTCTTTATTTATAAACGTTGCTTAAAGTTAAGAGACTTTCATACATCAAAAATATATGGTTACAATAGGATGAATCAATAGTTTTCAAAAAGATCACCAGTTTACTTGCCCAGCTGTGGGAACTACAGTGTGGAAAACATCACGAACATTTTAGAGCATACAATTATTAATATCTTTAACAACGCCTTTAGAAAATGCCTTCTGGAAAGTACTGAAAAACAATCTTCCAACCAACCCGAAAAAAAACTAAGGCGAACTGGTCTCCGATAACTCAATTCTGGCCGGCGAAGTAATTCAAAAGTTTTATCTTGCGACGCACTCATCTGGACCGTCTCAGCCTCCGTTTTGTTCACGGTAATGACATTCTTATCTAAGTTAATTAATGGCCTCTCTTTCGGCAAGTTCCATTAACTCGTCTTGTTTGCCTTGAAAGTTAAACAGCATTAATGGTTAGGAAGTTATATTAGTTGAGGGTATTGTTATAAGAACAAACATATCATAGCTGGCGAAATGTAGGTGTACTGTAGGTACACCTCTACCTTACCCCTCTGGGAGTACAGGCGTGATGGTATGGTATTGTAGTATTGATATAGTTCTTATTTTAAATATGTGTATTGTTATAAAAGAAGATCCAAAATATTCTTGGGGTAGCGATTTCATTTATGCAATGCATTATCAGCTCAATATAATAGTCAGAAGCCCGAAAGTCAGACAACCAGTCTTACCAAAGGGTATCGGGTTAACTGGGCAGTGGTGAGGTACCTATCTGACCTCCAAAGCGACTGCCTAGTAAAAATACTGGTGCTATGTCAAATACTGGTATTCAGCTGCATCCGGTTAGACTGGAATCCGACTTCCGACCCCATGATAGCACAGATTACTAAATAGTTACTACGTAACAGATACTTCACTCAGTAGAAAATTTCCAAAACCTATTGAGATAATAGCCTACTCCGTCGCGCGTCGCCTCAGCAACCACTGCATGCTAAAATGTGCCTAAATGCTCAAGCGTACAGTTGTGATTGCTTCGCACCGCGCGATCCTACAGCAATCGCAGGGCTGCCTCTTCGATAAAATTAAATTAATATAGCTTTTAGTGTCTGTTATTGAGAACTGTGAATATGTTCTGATCTGACTACTTCTGTCTGACTATAGGTGGTACATAGTTTAAAATTGTATCGTTCATAAAATATTTTTTTTATAAATTGGTGCTGAGTGCTGACTGTGCAATACGTCTAGATAAAAGATAATTATATAGGTCACTGTGTAGGTAAAACAAAAAACTTTAAAAGTTACATGTGTATCACAAAGCATCGTAGGTACGCGTACGAACGAACGGAACGATTATAAAATTGAGCAACGTGCGTGCGCTTCGCTTGTGAAAACCGCACTGAATTTGGACCGCAAACGGTCCGAGAGCGCTCGCTCGAGCGGTAGGTAATTATAGCGCGCAAGTACATGGAGTGACGGAGGCCTGATGATAGTTAGGAAAAGGCAGATTGTGTTTGATTCAGGTCAAATATCCTCAGCAAAGTGTTTTCTTCACAGATAATGCACAATGTTATTATTTATGACAGAGTGCAACGAATACTGTTGTACAAAACAAGCAAATTCACAGTCTGATGTGGAACCAGGGGAGTGTTATTTCAGTTCATTGAAACTGCAGCTGCAATTGTTCACAATACAATTGTTGCAGAAACAAAGCATGTTTCCGCCCATAGTGTCATTGAACTTTCTTTGTATATATTTGTATTAAGCAGCTTTTAATTATTGTCTCACAGGGCAAAAGAAGAAAGTTTTTTTTTGCACTAGTAAGACGTGCATTATAAAATAAACATAAAATACACAGTTATCAAAAGTAGCCAAAAGCTTTCTATTCGAAAAATTAAAATAATAGAAACAAAAGGAGACATTAAAAGTTTTAATAGGTATTGTTTATTGTCTAAAAGGCCCTTTTAAGGCCTTCCTGCAGGGCATACAGTTTTTGTTATAGGTACTAGGAAGACGAACAGTACCCACTATATGGGTACGTACTAATTTCTAGACAAGTCCCGAGTCTGCAAAACCAGAGCGGTTCATTACTTAGATACATAACGTCATATTGATGGAGATATGCTATGACGTAATCAAGGCTAATGGTTAATGACCAAGGCACTAGGCAGTAGATGTAACTCCGGTAGTCCGGTTATTCGAGACAATTGCTTACGTAACTAGTGACGTTGCCAATGGGCAATAAAATTCATTGGCATAAGTAAGTTGTCTCGCGTCAGCCTGCCAAAATACTTATCAGGACAACTTGCCAAATGTCTGTCGGCTACTTACAGACTTAAATTAAAATAATGTGTCTGTTCCAAAAAGGCCTGGAAAAGCCAATTTGCGTTATATTAGAGCATTAGTATTTTTCAATCTGGAATAATAAAAGGGTTCCAACTAACATTTGACACATGAACCCTTTTTACGTTAAAAATTCAAATAAAAAAAAAATATTTGTTGGAACCCTTTTATTCCAAACGGTCGAACTGGCGAAATGTGGGTGTACTGTAGGTCACCTCTGCCTGACTTTCGCGGATTACATGCGTTATGTTATATATTGTAAAGCAAAAAGCAAAAATAGCTATCTGTTAATCTTGTCTGGCTGTGTCTAGGCTGTAAAACGGCTGAACAAACGCAAATGGTGTTGCGCACTATGCCAAGACTGGCTGTATGAAATTAATATTGTACACTGGTTTCTTTGTCATAATAATATGAAAGAGCGAGTAATTGACATTTGTAATTTTCATGGCAATGAACGTCTGTCGAAACACAGTTACTGTTTTGGTTTAAACTACGCACTTTACTAATAAAATAATATGAGTAAGTTACTTGCGTATTTTCACGAATGACAAACTCTTTTTGTCTGAAATTATGCCAAAATATAAACAGGACCTGGTTACTTAGTTTATTAACACTTTAATAAAAATTGGGTATATTTAGTCGCCTAGCACTTTTAGTGTAAGCAAATAAAATATAACCACCACTTATCCGAAGGCCCTTTTGGCCAAAGCATCTAATAAAACGTAACGTTCTCAATGAGCCGGCCTCAATGGCGACATTAGCGGACCAGACTCCTAGTAACACGCCAATCCTGTAATCTGTCGAGATCAGAGCAATCAACCCGCTTTACTTAACCAAAGAACCCATGGGGCCCGTAATAGCTCCCTGGGGGACGCCATTGCGGATTTCCATAGAATTGTATGTAAATACTAGTTGGTTTTAGGGACAAGACAATTTCCACAGCGTTCCAAATGTTCCTTTTGGTTAGGACAATCGCTGTAAATTGAGATTGTATAAAATGGGTAATACACCAAAACATAAACTAAATGACTCCTTTAATTATAGAACTGTTGCAGACAATGGGTATTTAATAAATTAATTAAACTGTTTGTGTGACAATCAGTACTGCATTTATGAGCGACGTATGTTTACTTCGTATTCTTTAAAAATACAGTTTTCAGAGAAAACTAGCAATGTTTTATTATGTTTAAGCATAAGCGCTTATATAAATTTTTAGGCTTATCAAAGGTCTTTGATACTCTCTATAATATTATTACTGTTGATCCTATTTAAGGTTCCGTAGCGAAATGGCAAAAACGGAACCCTTATAATTATTCTGTGGTCGAAAAAACGACAGTTATCAAAACTGACCCTACTGGTCCTTAGGTACTATCTACTCACGTTTTCCTCGACGGTCTTCTTGATCTTAGCGCTGGCCTCGCTGACTTTGGCACCAGCCTTGTTCACGGCAGAGTAGAGGAAGTTGCCCAGGGACTTGGCTCCGGCCACCGCCTTGGTTGTCACTGTCGAATTGACGGAAGTTGATGATATTTTGGGAAAGATTTTTGTGAAGAATTAGAAGGCAGAATGTGAAGATTTTTCTTTCGTGGTGTTCAAAGAAAGTGCTTAAGAAAACATTTTGTTCGTATCAGATTTTTTGTGCCCTTACTAGGAGAATAAAATATTACTTATTACTTCAAAATCAATCGAAGATGGTTTTATTTGCAGACACATCGTTGATCTCTAAAATAGACCGACGCGACGGTCACAACATCTTGCCGACGTGAATAGCTCTATTCTTCAGGTCCAAGATTGGTTTACGGTAAATAATTTGGTTCTAAATGAAAAAAAAAAACAAATGCATTAGATGTAAATTACATAATGTTAGAAGTAGCGAATGTGACATCATATTGAATGGAGAAAAACTGGAATTTATTAATCAAACGGTTTTCCTAGGAATCAAGCTAGACGAGAAATTACAATGGGACCTCATATAACATCTCTTGCGGGGCGGCTAAGCTCGGCCGCTTATGCTGTTAGAAAGATAAGACAGTTAACAGATGTAGTAACCGCGCGTTTGGTCCATTTTAGCTACTTTCACAGCATTATATCGTATGGCAATTTATTGTGGGGTCGGGCTGCTGACATTGAATCCATCTTTATTTTGCAATAGAGAGCTGTCAGAGCCATTTATAATTTATGTCGCGCGCCGCGAATCTCTCAGGGAACTATTTACAAAGATTAATATTAAGACGGTACCTTGCCAATTCATTTATGAAAATATAATAATAAGGAACAATCTACATCTTTTTTTAATAAAATAAGTGATAGACATGATTTTAATACTAGAATAAAGATAAAATAGATCACCATTTTTAGATTAGCTAAAGTACATGTATACATCTTTTATGGGGTACTGTGTTAAATGTTACAACAAAATATACCTTGTGATATATTGCAATTAAATTATAGAAGAAATTATTAACTCATATAAAAAGTTCACTTTGTATCCAAGATAAAAATTTTTAGAAACATGCTGGTCCAGCTCCATAGGACAGTCTAGTCTGGACTAAATCAAACTGGTTGTTTAATTTATTATTTTTATGACATTGATTTACTTTACATGTAAAAAAAATAGGTAAATCGTATACTTTTACAATATTTGTAAATATGTGAGCACCGTGTATCTATCACATAATAATTAACTTATTTGTAGCTACTTTTTGCAAGGGGCGACTAGAATCAATTCTATTTTAATGTAAATGTTAACGTTCAAAAGTGCCTATATTGTGCATATTTTAAATAATATATGCTTTGACTTTGACACTAATTCATGAACCTAACACACAATAAAATTGGGACTTAGTAGTAATACGACCGGAACAAGTACATTTAGAGATACTTTTCTTAGTCGGAACGTTGCTGGAAGTACGAAATAGGGATGAAATCCTAATGGCTTTGCAAACAACTCTGAGCTAAAAGGATGAAAGGCAATTTTAAAAGGCACTTCAGTGACGAATGAATGACGAATAATTAATTTAATTTGGCACTCGTTAAATAAACATTTAAAATGTGCGTTCGATCGTTGCCTCTCCGAATCTCTTTGAAAATTCCATTCTGATAAATAAAAAATAGAAATAAAAATATAAAAAGTTAAATAAGATGTTGAAATAATACTAGTTTTACAGTTGTATAAAACCACAACTGCTGAAAAATGCTTCAAAATTTTAAACCATCCACAACAGGCCTAAACCGCACGAAACAATTTACAGCTTTGCATTTTTATCGTTTAATTTCAAACCAAAAAATGTATTACGATTTTCCAGCACTGTAAAACGTAATCTGTATTCTGTAAGCTAAATCTTTTTGGGCGTAAGTAAAACCAGTTTTATTTCACAAAAAAAAATGAAAAAAAATACTAACACTCTTGCATATCAGGTACTTCAATAGCATCAACAGTAAATAGTTTTCTATTCTGGCTACCTGGAAATGTGGGAAATAAAAAATGGAATAAAAACAAAATTAGCAAACTACAAAATAATAAATAATATAGCAAAAAATATCAAACAATTTTGGGGCAAAGTAACAGAAAATAAAAATACAAAAACTGTCTCTGATATTTTCCGGAGACGTCCAATTGACCCTTAATCAAAATCTGTCACCAGTTTTGAAAATAAACAGTTACATAATAACTGGATCAGGCGAAGGTCTCAGTGAAAGGGACTAGGTACAATAATAAAATCTAGACCACTTAATTCAACCGTTCATTTCGCTTCTATTAAACCACTAGATTTCTTAACCAAACCTTGTGAAACATGTCCTATGTTGCGCAAACTAGTAGTAGAACAAAATAAGTCGACATTTTTCGATATTGTTAGGTATCCTATTCTAGGAGATTAATATATACGCTACAAACAAATCACTTGTAAAAGTGTTTCAGATGATCTATTTGCAGAAATAAACATCATTTCATTTCATTTATGTATTAAAAGGACCAAACAGTTGAGCACAAAAAATTGACGGTTGGTTCTTCTTGACGCATTGACTGTACTTCTTCAACTACACACATGAGCAACTAGCAATATCTACAGATACGTACCGTTTCCAACGCCTCCAGGTTGCTCCTCAGTAGGGGTGCCCCCAGTCGAAGCTGGCCTGCTGTCCGCACCACCAGTGGCGCTGCGTCCAAGCATACAAGTTTAGTTAACATTCGTGTTATGACCAACCCTGAGCGGTGGGGTCTTTGGAAGACATTGAAGGGATATTACGAAGAGGAAGCTTAGGAGGACCTATAGCAGTGTACTGTTGTAGTAAGCTAAGCACTATTATTGGTCTTTCGATACGCATACATTTTCGGAGATGCCTGATTCATTTCGAACTCGAAGTCTACTTAGTTAAGGTAACTGTCTGAATTATGGACTGATGTAGTTATCTACTCTTTAATGGTAGATGAACCACTAAAGAGTAGATAACTGCATGAATATTATAGGAGGTCATTTTACGTTTCCCTAGAACCTTATTAATGAATTAAAACTACTACTACTTCTCCTGATCATTAAAAAATTCTTAAAAAGCTATACATTCCAAAGAAACCCAGCCATTACCCTGAATCTTGAGTTGCGTGGAGAACTAGCACTAATATATTCACAGGTCCTCGCTCGATATATTTGCGACCTCGATCTGGCAAGCTAAGCGCAAAGTTGGAGCGATCCGTTTATTGCTCCCTGAACTATTACGTAATACCTCCCTGAATAGGTCGATGGTTTTTACGTGATTCATCGAAAGACACGCCTTTTTGGCGATGTATTACACCGAAAACAAATCTTGAGTTATTACAATAATCTTGAAGAAGGACACATAAATTATGATTATTATATCAGCCCTTTTGTGTCGTACTATTGAACAAAAGCTTTTCCCTGAATCTTCCACTCTTGGCTGTTATTGTCACAAAATGTAAGGCAAACCCAACTGTCCGAGAAAAAGGAAAGGGCCTATTTTTTTCCCCATAGTAGGTACTAACTTATATTAAAAACTAAATATTTTTCCCTAACTGGTTCTGCTGATTTAATCAATCTTCTCATTTCAAATGGTGATGCGAATAGACGTGTCACATACACGCGTGTTCATGGTTTTACAGCGACGGAAAGGGAATAAAAACGGTTTCACTAGTACGTCGTAAACTTCTTATCTAGAATTATGGTGGCTGAGTTCAAGTCTAGTCAAATACAATTTTCTAAAATAATGCTATGGGTTCAATGCAGAGAGCTCCTATTTTTTTACCATCAATAGTTTTCTAAAGGGATTTACAGCCTGTGTGTTTGAGAAAGGATTTTACGTAATTTGTAAAAAAGTTAGTGAGGAGAAACTAGGTTTCAGGTTTATCTAAAATCTGAGAATGTGACTAGACCAAAACATAGATTTTATCAAAAAACAGTACACTAAAGAGAATGCACAACAATGAGAAATTAAAAATGGGGTTTGAGCAGAATAAATGAGTTTGTAAAGTTTGCATGTGCATCTAGAAAACTACGTTTAAAATCTGTGATTTTTCTCTAATTTGTTCTAAAATGTTTCAGTTATTTTCATGAAGTTATTGTCCCTACACTATGTTATGTAATCAATCATTGTGCTAAAAACTTAAACTTGATGTATTTGTTTCTAATCAATAATGCAAGTGTTAATATTGTTACAAATCCAATTTAAATAGTCATAAGTTCATCATGTTCAGAATAATTGATGTAAAATATGAAATATTTCGAGAAATAAATATTGTTAAAGTGCTCGTTAATTTCAAAGTGAAATGTGCCGAAAAGCTGTGAAAATAAAGTTGTGATTAAAATAAGCGAAGCGAATTTGTTTATAATACAATTTTGATTGTGCCATATCAAAAGCATCCTTGTGTCGTAGGCTTAACAATATTCATGAGCATAAAATTTTGTGTTGCATTAATGTGTCAAATTATATCAATATATGGGGTTGGTGTATTGTTACTGATTAAAGCACTTATAATCAAGATATGTTTTAATGTTATCTTATCATACAGCCTACTGGCTTTTTTGCTACCTTATGGTGTGCTGATAAAGGAAATAATTTGCTAATGGATAGATGCTACTGCAGCCAGTAAGTATATTTTTTTTAATCAACTCCAAAATATGAATAGACTGGAAGAATCAAACATGATTTTAAATCATTTAATTTTGCTGAATATGTTTTACAAATACAGTATAGCATAATCAGCCTATAATGTTTCCCACTGCTGGGACACGGGCCTCCGCTCTTCGAGAGGGAGTGGGCTGTAATCCACCACGCGGGGCCAGTGCGTGTTGGTAGATGTCACATGTCGTCAAAGTTTTGGTTCTAGGTTTTGTCGGTTTTCTTTCACCATTTTGAGTAGTGGTGATGAAAGTATTTACACAAAGTAAAGCCTGGGTTTGAACCCAGGCTTTACTTTGTGTAAATAATTCACGAGTCACGACCTACGACTTGTAAGTCGGGGCCCTTACCAGTGGGCCACCACTGCTCCTGCTGTTGCACTGCTGTTTAACAAATGACTGAAGAAAATAAAAAAAATTGCCAGGAAAGTGGAAAATCCATTACGAGTAAGTCCTTGTCCAAAAACATGGAGACAAAATATAATCTTATATTGAGAATAAAATCTTTTATAATTCAGAAACAACACACCAACCGAGAGAACCGAAACAGAAAAAGCGTAACAAAACTCCATCCAACTCATTACATCCGCCAACCCCTCGTACCTAATATACCTAGAATTATCATCATCATCTTTGCCCTCAGCTCTTGGCTCTGCAACCTCTGCAGGTTCCACTGGAACGGCTTCCGGTTCTGCTGGAGCAGGCTCATTTTTCCTAAGACCTGGGATTGGGATCCCAGAACCGAGCCATCCACTCATCTGGGATTTGACATTGGTGATGAGATCCAGTTTACTGCCAGCTTTTGTGGGACTGTGAAAAATAAAATATGTTAAAATATGGAATTACATTAATATGGTAAATGATCACATTTTTTTTAATTGTCTCTATTAATACTGAAATTTAAAAAGATTGTATGTGTAAAATTAATTTAAATATTCCTATGTATAATAGTGTATAATTTTGGTCCTAAGGTTCCTTAATCCCCATTGCAGCACAGAGAAAGGTAGACATAAATTATGTCTAAAGTCTGGTTTTTCCTAGACTGTTACATCACTGAACCCAACCCCCAATCTGGCTTGTACCTAAATTATGCCACTTTGAACTTAAAAAAATATAATTTATGTTGAACCCTTTTTTAATCCTTAAAAATTAAGTACTTCAATGATTATGAAAGTGTAAGAATTTGTAATAAACCCGCTTCTGAATAACCAAATGAGTGTAATGAAGGTGTTCCCATTCCAAATGAAGTGCAATGGTAAAAGTACTTGACCCAGATTGAAATTCATAGTATCTGAAAATCAATAATTTACGAAAGCTTTGTTACATATGGTTAATTAAATTCTCGTCGTAAAACTACGCATTATGGAAAAATCACAAATGAACCTACATCTTGGAAAGCAGCTAGAATCAATACAGAATTTAAAAAAATGAAATGGTATTGAGTTTTGTGATCAATGCCCGTTTGAATAAAAAATACGCCTTTTTTAGCCCTTCCACCGGATACCAGTAAGATAAAACCAAGGTAAAAAGAATGTAAACAACAAAATTCCATTACCTTAGCTTTTCGCCTTCTGCCACCGCCGCTGCTGCTTCGCCAGTCGGTTCCTTCGTTGGGGTTGGGACTTCCTCATCTTGGGGTTCGCCCTTAGCAGCCCCCATCCACGAGCTAACCTGATTTGTAAGTCCTGAAAACATTTTCACTGGCACTAGCTACTCAAACAACTACACAACACAATCACTCAGCGAATTCACTACGCTGCGACAATTTCGCACATGACCCACGACACGGATGGTCTGCTATGCGGCTGTCGAAAGCGTGATCAGCTGAAAAACTAAATGGAAAACCACGATCGACCAGGGAAATTGAGGAAGAAAAGAAACCACTGCGCATGAAAACTTGCGCTCCTGCGCTATTTACGCTATGTAATATTTCCACAACACAAAGCAACGATGTTCGCAGTACTAATACCGTCCTTTTTTCATTGTAATAAGGGCTAAAATAGCGTGTAAGATTTCCGACATATCCTGTTAACTGCTGTTGACTTGAGGGCTGTACTTGAGACGTCAAAAATATGTCAAAGCACAGATAATCTGAACCTTAAATTTCGTTTAGTTACTGTCTAAGCAACAACTACATTCCATTGCTTTTCGACTTGTAAGTGCTAATCTCACTAGTGCAAACAATTACTGCATGCCAAAATCTTTTGATGTTAGGAGATGCAAGAATGGATTTTCTAACGGCTGTCCGAGTTTCTATTTCACTTGTGGTCCTTCAAAGTCACAAAAGCTCATAAATCGAATAAATGAATCATCTATATGAAATAATATTTATTTGATTGCTTCGCATAAACCACAGTCGGTAAGCTTGAGAACAAATTTTGTTACGAAAAAAAATGCGTACTATGAAGCGTTTTGTTTAATTTTAATCTGTATTGAAAACTAGCAAATAAAAAAAAACTTGACATTTTCAGATTTGATTCACAATTTTTGTTTGCAGTGAATTTTTACAACAATCTCTGTGTTTTATCTAACAAATGTAGGATTCCGTAGTCCCGGAGACTTTAAATTACGGTAATACCTCGAATAAAACGTAAGGGTGTGCAAAATTTCATCATGACAGAAACGCGAAGAATACAGCTTCACCTTGGAAAATGTATAGAGGATTTGGACCAATTACACAATGTACCAGATTTGAAGACGAAAAGGGCCACTCTGTAAGTAATCTCAGCCCTTTTTAGCCAAAAATATTATTTTTAGCAGAAAAACTATATAAAATTGTTATTTTTCTTGTAGGTTATGCAAAACTGCTCAAAAATTATTCGAAAGTGCGGAAGAGGCTCGTGAGAAGGGAGATGAGGAGTACTCTTATGTTTACTACATGAAATACCTTCGCGTGATAGCCTATATCAGCAAAGACAAGGATTATTTGAAGGACAAGTCTTATTTTAACAACATGTTGGGTGCTAAGAACCCGAACAAGGCAATAGATTATGCTGAAAAGCTGAAGAACAGCCTCATAGACAGGTAAATAGAAATATATATTTCCAGGTACAGTTACAGGTGAATATTCATCTCTTTACCTGTAACTAAAATGTGGTTTTATTTAACAGTAAAATTATTAACTGTAGCTATTGTACACAATTAATATTGCCAGTGAGCCCCCAAGCTAGACAGTAAGTCTGGATCTTGGCACTCAGAAGGTAAAGTAAAAATAATAGTTACAAAAATAGCTCTGCTAGAGAAGGTAGGTTTAGTTAGACTAGTAAACTATTGTTTATGAAAAAAATTGTTTTTGTTGTAGACACATTTACTTTGAATTTACATACCACTACACTTATCTTCAAATGATAAGAAATTGTGAGTCATAAAGTCATAATGTAAATAAACTTTGCTTGTAGTATTTGTCAGAAAAAACTAGTGGTGTTTGTTTTAAACATTGTAATTCAAAATTGCCAATTGTGTTCAGCATCTATGAAAATCGTAGATTTCTTCCAAGGGATGTAATTATGTGAATACATTGTTTCATGAAAATTAAATGAAATATAAAAACACAGTAGTGGCAAAGGCCTTTTATTTCAGATATTTTATAGATATGAAATATTTAATTTTATTTCATCTAAATATGTAATCAAACTTACTTCTTATATCTCTTAAAATGTTTTGTTATGCTTGAGCAGACTGATGTTCTAAAACTGGAATAATAATTAACCATTCTATATAATGTAGCATGTAATATACAACATGTTGTTTTGCATCCTCATCAAATTTCAGGAGGCTGTTATGAAAGACATAAATAATCAAATAAAATTACGATCCTGCTCAATAATTAATACATACTTGTTTTTTTAGGTATTTAAGTTTGACAGTATTTCAGAATACTCCACTTTCAAAGAACAAAATCGCCCCGTTGCGTATGCAGTAAGCAGTGTCGTACGACTATGTCGCTGTGTGCATGCGTTACAGTTACAGCGCAGTTACAGGGCGGTATCACACGGGCCCTACACATGCCGATTTCCTACTACTACTAATACTACACATGCCGATTACCTACTTATTTTATTATTGAATCGTGTCGAGAATCATTAGCATACTTAGTTACCTCCTCGAATTTGACGAGGATGCAAAACAACACCTTATATAATATATCAAAGATGTATAAAAACAAAACAAATAAAAAGAAAATTAAAACAATAATAACATCACACCAGTTTTCTCATAGGATTTCAACTGATCGCAGAGGTGTGTCATACAGCCACACTGAGCCAGTTCTCTTTATGCCTCATGTTATAGGGGACAAATTGATTATTTCAATTATGATATTAATATGCCCAACAAACAGTGGTTTCCTGTTTAAGTATTTATGCAGGTTGAGACTTTTGTTACACCCATGATTATAACCATTTTATGCTATTATGAAAAAGGTATTTTTTTTAATAACACACTAATTTATTGTTTTGTAAATATTTAAGATACCAGAAAGAAGAGAAAACAAAGCGATTGAATGACATAAAAGAGAATGAGCTAATCAAACAAAAGATAGACGAGAGCCGGAAGAAGATAACGGAGACCACACCAGTCATTGAATCACCACAGCCTCTTGGATTACCAGGTGGGTTCTTAAGATATCTAATTCAATCGGAATCCTTACAAAAAATTAACACTTTTTACTTTTATAGTTCCATAAAAACTGTTTGATTTTTATTACACTGATAGTTCTAAGGTGGTTTCAGAATTATAAGATAAGAAAAGTAATAGATATTTTTCAGACAAACATGTTATAAGGAGTTTGTTGCACCACTTCTTTTTCCTAGTTAAGACTGCGCCGGGCGAACACGGCGCGCGGATAATAGGTATTTAGTGCGGCGCGCTAGTCGTGTGCGTCGTCACGCACACAATGACAAGTTCACTCGGTGCCTGCTTGAGTTGCATGGCAGAAGTTGATAACTCAGGATTTTTACAATTTGAGTGACTTAGGTTAGTGTAACTTAGGGTTTTAAAAAAATTTAGTGTATTGAGTGACTTGAAAAGACGAATACTGTTTATTTAGACGGTTCTGTGTAGGTACATAAATCCGATTAATAAAACTAATCCTACTAATATTAGGTATAAACGTGAAAGTTTGTTTAGATGAATGTTTGTTACTCTTTCACACGAAAACTACTTTTTATCCCGGTTTTCCCGTGGGATAATTTTCGAGTAATATCGGGTGAAACCGCTGGTAACACTATATATATATATTTGTTTGTACTATAGTAATACACAATCCGTTCCCTTACTATTTTTCGATTGCGATGAAATTTTGGCGCTGTGGAGTATACGCCTTGGAACTACACTGCGTAAGTAGGTTGGCTAGGTGAGTAAGTTGGTAATAAATGAGTAGGTTGTTATAATAAAACCAGTCTGTAATAAAAAAATCTATAATTACTAAGGTTCTTCACCAATGTATAGGCAAGGTTCTTCACCAACGTGTTGGCGAGGCTCTTCATTGGTGTGCGTTTCCTAAAAAGTAATATAGTTATTGTATTTAAATAAAATGATTAAGTTGACGTAATTATCAGATGGACTAAAAAAACCATACTTGCGAGCAATAAACTGGATTCACTTCATTACGGCTTGATACAATTTAATTTTTTTATATTTTTATGCAATGAACTATGGGTTGTAATATAACATTTTAAATGTAATTTTACTAACTTTCAACCGCTTTTGATATCACAACGAAACATTGTTTACTTTTGTCATGGAACGTAAAAACGAAAGATATACATTTTCGGAACGAAATATAAATTGTTTGGAACTCCTATAAAAACTGGACGTTTATATGCAAATTTCTCATCAGTCCAATATTTCACGTCACTGGGAATACTCAAGTTATAAAAAAATGGAAACCACACCTACAGAAGCCCCAGAAGCAAAATAAGGTCTGAAACAACCAGCGATTACGTGTATCGCCCTCAAGTATAGTTTAAAGAATACTTAATGACTAAGTCACTCACGTGGGCAAAATGTTTAAGTATTTAGTTGCCAGCAAACATTGGCAACAAAATAAAAACGATAATAAAAATTTAACTTACGGCGTTGGAAGAAAAAATATTCATAATTATATCTTGTAATGACCAAAGTTTTCAATAAAGCAAATTCGCAATTTTAAGAAAAATATTGTTCCATCGTCGTGGAGTAATTACACCCTAAAAACCTATTACACGATACCTATATCGAATGTTTGACAAAAACTAGCATCCGCCATCTTGAATTTAAAAATTAATGTTGATTTGCAATCGCCACCCCCAAAAACCTATTACACGATACACATATCGAATGTTTGACAAAAACTAGCATCCGCCATCTTGGATTTTAAAATTAATGTCAGATTTGCAATCGCCACCCCCAAAAATCTATTACACGATACCCATATCGAATGTTTGACAAAAACTAGCATCCGCTATCTTGAATTTTAAAATTAATGTCAGATTTGCAATCGCCACCCCCAAAAACCTATTACACGATACCCATATCGAATGTTTGATAAAAACTAGCATCCGCCATCTTGGATTTTAAAATTAATGTCAGATTTGTAATCGCCACCCCCAAAAACCTATTACACGATACCCATATCGAATGTTTGACAAAAACTAGCATCCGCCATCTTGGATTTTAAAATTAATGTCAGATTTGCAATCGCCACCCCCAAAAACCTATTACACGATACCCATATCGAATGTTTGACAAAAACTAGCATCCGCCATCTTGGATTTTAAAATTAATGTCAGATTTGCAATCGCCACCCCCAAAAACATATTACATGATACCCATATCGAATGTTTGAGAAAAAATTGAAGAAAAGATTACATCCGCCATTATGTTGGGTAAAAGGAAATAATATAACAAAAAAATAGAAATACGTACTTTCTGAGAAAACAGTTTTTTTTTCGGAAATTAGCGCCAACTTTCTTCTTGTAATATCTTTCCTTATGCTTTCCCATTTTACTAAAACAAAAATACTTACATTAAAAAAAATGTTACAAAAAAATGTACTGAAAAGTAAAAAAAAAATAAACAGTAAATATTAGATATGCACAAAGTCATTATCAACTCAAAAAAATAAAAAATATGACTTACCTTATTCAACCGTTTGCGTTTGCGTTTGGCAAGGTATAAGTACACAATAGATCGCGTAGTATCGTTAGCGGCGTGTCGCTCCCCGATGAGACGTGACCACTCTCCGAGCTCTCGTGGACGACTGAACTTTCGACGGGTGGACGTTGCGTATGATTCAAAACAGCGCGCGCAGCGACTCAATTTTAAACAAAATAATGTCTAAAATAACCAAGCGACATTTTCGAAAATGTTAAAACGACAAATTGTAGTATGATTATTAAAGATTGATATGAATTAAAGTTTGTGAAAAAATTCAACGGTTTACTATCAAAAATCAACTAAATACGATCATGCTATTTTAAGATTTTTGTCCATCTTTACGTAATTTTGTTATTTAAACTAGACAATAATTATAATTTTTGCCAACGAAGAATTGTTAACACATTCATTGTGGTGCTCAAAACATATTTTTTATGGTAATTATGGTAATAGTATTGATGATATCCCTTTAACCGTGGCGGCCGTTTCGTATTATTTTGCTCTACGCAGTCTTAAAACATTAGGAAGTGGTGAAGAACTGGCACTATGGGGGCTATCTTATGTCATCTTGATTGTCAATAAACGCTGATGCTCAGCCTTGTTTGAATAAACGATTTTTAACCAACTTCAAAAAGGAGGAGGTTCTCAATTCGTCTGTATATAGGTATATATTTTTTTGTATGTATTTTACGTGATATCTCCGGCAATTGTTTATTGATGGATAGGGTGCCTCAGGAGTCGCATATAAATTTTATTAACTTCGCTTGGGTAGATTTTCAGTTACTTTAAATTAGGTATTTTTTCACTTAAATAGTGTATACTGATGATGTTATAATAACTTCCTGTCACTGTTATTTACATAGCAAGTAATGGTACACGAATTTGTGTGAGGGAGTTACCACAAAGTTTTTATTGGATTAATTACACTTTTAAATAATTTAGGTGGCGGTATACATGTTTATTACGTCAATTAATCACTTCCTCTATCGTTCTGTTATCAGTCTAATCATTGGTAAAATTAATATGCAATCATCCATTACATACGATGCAAGCATCCATTCAGAATCTATCAATTTATACACATTAATTATTACAATGTGAACAGCAAATAAATTAGAGGAAAGCTTTGGTTTCCAAAGAAAGCGGTGAACGGTCACACAATAACGGCTGTCCAAATACAGAGCAATTTTTGACACCTTAATGTCAAATACTGGTGAAATAAACAGATTTTTCATGCCATTGTTTATTTATTTATCACAATCACTGCTATCATAAGACGCTGCTGTTATAATAAGACGGCCACCGCTCTTCTAGGAAGCCGTAGCTTTAGGCCTTAAAATGAGAGCTAGACCGCCTAATATTGGCTGCACTTTCATAGGTTCTATTAACCACAGATATAAACATATTACCGAAGCAATGGTCCTTGAAGGAAACGCCCACAGCATCTGATAATTCTGCTGCCATAGAATATGTTTTGGAATACAAAAACGCCTTTTAAGCTTATACCAAAATGTACAATGATATATCAAAACAACCAATTAATTCGTAAATTTTCCCAGTAGGTATACCTTTTACCAACACAAGATCGAAAACCTCAAATCTGCCCTGCCAATAAGGTGAACGAAAAAGTATTTTCTATACACATTCCACCTTATTACATTAAACTCCTTGATTCCAGGTCCCGATGAGGTGACGATCAAGAGTGAACAGTTGTACACGATTTTGAAGAGTGGTAAGCTGAAGGTGATGATCTTAGATGCGAGGCCAGGGAAGGACTATGTGGAGTCGCACATCAACTGCCCAGCGTGCATCAGTGTGCCTGAAGAGTGTATTTCTCCTGGGTAAGGAAAAAAAACTTTTTGTTTGGAAGTGTCATCATCATTATCATTCCAGCTGAAAGACGTCCACTGCTGGACATAGGCCTGCCCCAAGCTCCGCCACTTCGCCCGGTTCTGTGCTTCTCGCATTCTGTTTGGAAGTGTAACTTACCGTATTTAAGAAATGGTAGTCCCGATAATTGGGATGTGTTCGGATATATGAACTTTTAATGACTGTATGAACGTATTGTTAATTCAGTCATTCAAAGTTCACTGGTTGTAAGTATCATACTGGGTACTAGACGTTACAGAGATCAGATACTTTTGGAAGACTATAGTGTCACTTGTGCACAAATGCCCTCTCCAATCCACAGACAATCAGCAAACGTGTTGGAACAGAACCTCCCCGCCGCCTCCCGACCTATCTGGGCAGACCGCGCTACCATGGAGCTGATCATCATGCTGGACTGGAACAGCACCACCGTCATACCTGGCAAGACGCTGCATCTGCTCAAGACTATACTCCTCAAGGTATACCTTCCTAATTGTAACGAAAACTAATTAAAATGGAATTGTAATAGTAGTGAATGATTGAGTTAACAAGTTAATGCTGTCAATGATTTTGACTTTGACTTACAAAACGTATAAAAAACAAAACCTCAGTAGGTTTGTCCGGATTCTGAAATGGAAGAGCACTGTGTGTGTTTTATCGACATTCGATGGATCTTTATTCATATCAGTCATGAGAATAAGAAGGGGGCTTTTTAGAAAAATTGTGTTACCCCCAGTGCAATTCGACATAATATTGTTTTTAAACCTATTCTCACTGAAAAAGACATGTTTCGCCGACCGCAAATAAATTGAGATAAGAGCAAGAGAATGATGAGAGAAACAACTTCTCATTGCTGTTCGTTGAGAACGCGTTTGCACAGAGCGGTGAGAATTTGTCTCTATGCGTGTACCTTATTGTGTAATAAATATATCTGTGTGTGTTACAGTGGGACGTGAAAGTCCAATACTCGCGCCAGCCACTGGCGCTATACGCTGGCTATGAAGACTGGCTGCTCAAGTACCCCGCCTTCACCACCAACCCGCAGGCCGTGCCGCCCCGCCAGGACGACTTCATGGACGATATGCTGGGTAAGCCACATATTCCATGTTGTGGAGGAAGTGTATTAACAGTTTCTTTTCTTAAAAAAAAATCGTTTTGATTTTGAGACAATTTCGGCTGAAATTCTGAGGCAGTTGCCCATTTTCCCTCCTTCCAGTCTCTTATGTTTACGAGTTGGAAAAACAGCCGATCTACTTTGTAAATAATTGGTAAAGGGAGCTGTCAAAAGTGTCAGTCCTCCTCACTCGTTGAAATGACAGCTCACTTCACCTACGTTTTGACAGTGTCATTTTTACATAATAGACCGGCTCAGAACAATAACTAAAGCATAGAAGGCGCTTTAGGACATTTGAAGTGTATGCTGTCATAGACAAAAGAGTATTAGCTAGTGATGTGACTATGCATAAAATAAATACCGATATCGACTTCTTAGTTTATGGTATCGCTCCTTGGCATTAAGAGCGTTTATACCTTAAGAGTGGCAACGTCGCAATTTAGTGTCACATTTCATGGTTTTCAATTTTTATCATTTAATCGGAGCTATATTTAAAAAATTTGTTTAATTAACTTTTTAGAATTAAGTGAAAGTATTTAAAAAGTAAGTAATCGTAATGCTTACAGTTATTTTACAGTGAAAAATGCCATGCAAGTTTCCAATGTATTATTTGCATATAAATAGAACTGTAAACGCAACGATTTCTTACCTTTTACACAGTTCTAAAAAGTTAATTAAACAGATTTTTTAAATATAGCTCCGATTAAATGATAAAAATTGAAAACCACGAAATATGACACTGAATTGCGACGTTGCCACTCATTCATAAGGTATAAACGCACTTAAATCTAAAATATGCTAAGGTGAAATAAAGAACTCACTTCTGTCTGATCAACTTATTTATTTATAAACACAGGATAAATTATTAACAGCTTGAAATTACCAAGAAAACGCTTAAATAATTTTTAAAGAGCGATTGGCCACGGAACAAGTAACAAATAATTTAAATCACTGTCCTTTAAAAATTATAGTTTTTGTTAGAAATGTCGTTACTTTTTCTACAGGAGAAGATATTTTTTTTTCGATATAATGAATTCTAATTGTTACATAATTCTTTGCTTATCAATTTAATCAACAAATTTCTATGATCATCCAATACATCATTATCGAATGAATGTTCGAGTAAATCATCAAAAATTGACGTTGGTAGCAATATTTTAATAAAGCAGTCATCGCTGAAATGTTTGGAACAAATACGATGTTGTTTTTTTCCATTCCCAGTAGTTACGTGCAACAGCGTTGATCCATTTTTGCCTCATATCAATATCGGAGGGAAATCTGAAAATTACAAAAAAATCATAGCCACACGTGAGTTTAAATTATTATATAACCCGGTTCATTAAAGAAAGGAATCTAAAATGGCGGCGCTTATCATGTTCTCTCGCTCGCATACTAGTGCCGTCTATACTCACTCTCGCGCGTACCGTAAGCAGAAAAAATATTCGTCTTGATTTGCTTCCACGCTGTCTTGACGCGCTCAGTGATCCTTATTACGAATAATTCCTTGTTATAGTTTTCTGTTATTTTTCCGTTGTTACCTGTGTTACTGTTGTTGAGTTTTGTTTTATTGTTAAGTTTCGTTGTTTGGACGTGTGGACTGTGCGGAGACAGTAATCATGTTTCCTCGAAAGCGAGGAAAGATTATACATAGTGATACACGCCAAATTGTGTATAATTTCATCAAATATTTTGAAGAAGAAAAAAATCTGGAGCGTTATCATCCATTAGCACAATAGTAAAGATAAAAAAGAAGGTATGTTTGTAACTATGATGCAACTTTTTTAGGTACTTATAATGCTGAATCTCCTTTTTGCAATTTTACGTTTTCGATACGACCCGGTCTTGTTTTTTATTATTTATAATTTGAAAAAACAAAACTGACTTGTAATTTTTTATGCTAACTGTACTATCTGTCAACGTAAGTACAAGCCGCCATTTAAGATTCCTTTCTTTAATGCATCGGCTTATACCATGAGCCACACGGATTTTTGACCACTGTCATTTCATTACTCATACGTACGATTTGCTGGCAAGACCGTAGGTATTTAGGTATTTATACTCAACGTAACGTAGTACGTACGTACGTCTCGTACGTACGTTTTTTAGTATGTCTCTTTTTTTTACTCTTAAATATTTAATCCTTCCCAAAACTACGTGTAAAGAAAAATAATGTAATAATTTAGATGACGCTAGTTCTATCGATAGTTTATTTTTGCAAGCACTATTGCAAAATATTTATATGCCGATTTAAAATTTATATTTTCCCTAGAATCGAATTATTTAATTGCATAAAATATTGATTTCAAAACACTACCGTGTACACTAAGCTCGAATAATTTGAAAAAATGCCAAAATAACCTACAGTCAGAATACAAAACCGATAAAATGACCATATTTGATTACTTACCGATGGAAGCTTATGATTTCCGCATCATTTTCTTTGCGGGATGAATGTGATTTACATCCCACTATAATGCAGGACATTATTTTAATCTATAAGCTTTGCGATTTACACTAAATCACTATTAATTTTGTACTAGTTTTACAAAAACACGTAAAATCAACGAAGCACTTCAACTCCCATGCGCCCATAAGCATTATACGAAAAAATGCGATGATCAAAGTCATAGACAAAAACCTGAGACGTTAAGTAGCTTTTAAACTTAGTATCATAAAGGTAGTTGCTTTGTGACGATTTGCATTTTGAGCAACCTACATCTGTCTCTTTCTAATGCTGTTATGAGTGTGTAAGAAAACAGAGACGACTATATTAGTTAAATTTAGCTTCCTTCTATGCTTTAGTTATTGTTCTGAGTAGACCGGCAGGTATCGGGCTGTCAATAAAGCTACACTTTCCCAACACACAAGTAATGGGAGATTCATGTTTAACCCTAGAGTAGTCGCGCCTTTCTTTTAAATGTGTGTTTTAAACGTGTGGAAAGTATTTTGCCGCCCATATTAAAATGCATTTATTTATGCACATGTAATTAAATAAACTTCTAAAAGTTTATAAAACATTTTAAAGGAACCTAAATATTTATAAAACATTTAAATGGAACCTAAATATTTGAAAAAGCTTTATTTACTTCAATAATTATAGTAAACCATAGACAAAATTTACTTAATATAATCATCTTTGGAGAAATTACTTACGTTTTAGAAAAAAAAATTCTCTGGCGTAATGTTGCAGCGAAACCGTCTTGCCACAAGTGCATCCAGTGGTTGTTGCACAATAACTTTGCACATACATGGATACCTTTTTGGTTCTTTTATTTTGCTTTGATGGACATTCCACACATATCCCTTCTCCCCTTGATGGTAATTTTTGGTTCTGTTTTTGTAAAAATGGCGATTTAGTTCCTTAATGGTTGGCACAACGTTTTCAGGCAAGAGCTCTCATAAAATGTGATCTGGCCATTTTATTTTTCTTTCAGTATTTTTTTTTTTTTTACGATTGTCTGTCATTTTGAATATAGAGCTACGGGGAACAGGGAACTTGTAATAAAAGGGACGAGGGGCAGCTACTGAGACGCTAGATCATGACGCGTGCATAATTAAAAAAAAAAGTTTTTGCTGAGGGTGGCAAAATGCTATAGCGCGAGCACTCTAGAGTTAAGTTTGGTCAATATTTCAACTCTACTCAATACTTACAGATAGCTGTAGTAACTGTTCCTCATATATTTAATTTCCCATGTTTGTTGCAGGTGAAATCGACTACCCGAACTGGTCGGACCTGAGCCCTTCTGCAGCGGCCGCGCCACCGTCGTCCCGCGGCAAACCTGGAGATCCTGTTGTAGACCGGAGTAGTAAGGTAACAGGTTCCTTTTGCACCTATTATGTATTAAACAGAAGAAAAACCTCATCCAGTGTACCATACAGGGAGTCACAGGGTGAGGAAATACAACCAAGTGTCAAATGTAATTTACAACTTTGCTCTAATACACTTACGCCAGCTTGCGCCACACATGACGAAATGCGTTTAGTGCCAAACGTATTTGACACGTCGTTCTGTTCCTGTCAATCGTTTGAAGATGAAAGAGTCAGAATATTAGATTATTCACTCGGAGGATAATGCAGTGGTTTACGGGCGCTGTTTTGAATTCTACGAACGTCCCGAGCGCAACGAAGGGTCCGAGGGCTCCCGAGCCTTAAACTTTATCTCAATAGATGATATTTTTTTCAAAATCTTTTTGCCGTGATGTTTTTATGACCTCGTAATTGCTTTACCATCCTTTTTTTTTTTTTTTGTGGGTGGGAAATCATCAAATAACTTCTCCCGCTCTGGGCAGAGCAGGAGGGCGTGTGTGGGGGACTGACTAAAACCCACCCGTGTTCCTTCAGTTGCCTGTGCCAGGGGCCACGGTAACCCTCTTGGACTTTTCCGCAACCCTAGCAGGCATCGGTCCTAGCAAACCCCGTCATTGGTGCTGACATCTCTTTGAGGCGCGCGTGGAACACAACGCGCCGTCGACCCGGGCCTGGTCCTTATCGAACGGCGAGCTGCCCATTGCTCGCCGTTCGCAAGCCCGCGCCTATGGTGGCCGGGAATCGGCCTGCGATTCCCGACGCCCAGGGCGTCTCCTGCGGCGGCTAGGGGCGTGAGGGCGCAAATTTTGCCTCTCCCTCACGCGTTCCGCCTCCTCCTTCGCGAACATTACTGCTTCGCAGAAGGAGGTGACGGCTTCCCAAGCCCTCTCGCTCCGTACCATGGCCTGGACCAAGGCCGGACGCGAGAGATCGCCTCCACGAGGACACGGCGGTGCTCCGCCCAAGCCGGGCAGACCTCCACCGTATGCTCCACCGTGTCCTCCGGGCGATCCACACAATGGTGACACCCGGGCGTTTCCTCCCGCCTTATCCGGAACAGGAACCTCCCGAAACAACCGTGTCCGGTGAGGATCTGCGTCAGGCGGAAGGTGAGGACGCCATGGCGCCTCTCTAGCCACTCCTCAAAGAGGGGACTTATCGCCGCAATTGTGGCGTGCCCAGCGCTGGGTTGCGACAATCGCACTCTCCATGCCGCCCTGAGATCCCGCCGGAGCTCTGTCCGCTGTACCGTGATTTCTCGCGGCAGCGGAGCTACGCCCCGGCCGCGGCGTTTCGCCTCCTCGCGCCACTCCCAAATGTGCGCGAGGACTTTTGCCTCCAGATCCCATGGCGGTAATCCGGCAAGGAGGCTCGCCGCCTCACCGGAGACCGTACGGTATCCCCGGACCAGCCGGGTGGCCATGACCCTTTGGGGCGCGTTCTACGCCTCAAGGAACGCCCTTAAAGGCCATGGACCGCACGACCCCTGCGTAGAGCCTCTGGCAGGAGGCGTTTGGCCCCCCTAGATTGGGCAGGAGCCGCTTTAAGGCAGCCCCGGCCCTTTCCAGTCTGGGAGCCAAACGTCGGAAATGCTCCACAAAGTTCCACCGGCTGTCGAGGGCGAGTCCCAGGTACTTTATCCTACCGCTATTTGGGAACCCGACGGTGGCACGTTCCGAGGACCATGAAAACATATGGCCTCGGACTTGTGCAGAGACACCTCGAGTCCCAATTGCCGGATCCTCTCGACGATTGTCGCAACCCCGCGTGTCGCTAGTTCGGCCGCCGCCTGGTGCGACCTCCCCTGCGCCAGGATCAGCGTGTCGTCAGCGTAACCGCTTTACCATCCTAAGAATCAATTACACTTAAGCACGTCTTACTCCAATTTGCTTTAAGACTAATGTGTCATTAATACAATCAGTAGTATAAACCCAAGAAATGTATTAAAAGTCAAATTCAACTATTGCTGGTTGCTCAATAGTACATTACTGCAGCGGCCTGCAAAAGAGACATTGACGTACGAACGTAGAAATGTGGGCCGAGGCGACACCGAAGCACACACGTTTGTCCATCAATGCCTGGTTGCGCCCAAGGCTTGTATAGTACTTTTCTCAAATAATGCATGGAAATTCACACTAAGTAAATTAATTATAAATACCAGAAGTTTCAGAGTTGTTTCTTTTTTACTTTAGACAGCTCTATTTGCAAGCCAATTCGAAATTTAAATAAAATCTTTGTTACTTTACCTCCTTGGTGGCCTGTTACGAATTAAAAATATATTCTTCTTTCAACTACGTAGTAATGTTATCATTAATCACTACGAAACCGATCACAAAGGACGTATTTTTTGCTTAGAACCAAAACACTGCAGAAATGTTATATGAAATCTTATGGTTGCAAAGTTTTTCATTAATGCACTGTTTTTTATTTATTATTTAGATAATAATTTACCCCAGAGGTTTATTGTCTCCCATTAAGTTTAATATTAAATGTATGCACTAGATCAAAAAGATACTGGCTGAAAATAAAAATCGGCTGAATAAAACGACTTGGTGAAAAAAAAAACTATTGGCGCGCATTTTGTACCATTGTAAAACTTTGATACTTCATATTTAGCAAGAAAAATTTAAAAAAAATGGAAATAGACAGCGATAGCGATATGAATTCAACTCCAGAAAAATTATTATTCACAAATAAACCAAACAAATAATAATGTTCCAAGTAAAAGTGCAAATTTCACTTTCAATAACTGCACATTTAATAATAAATTGTAAGTTTAAAATGTTTGAGGAGAGGAAGAATTAAACTTTGTTTTCATTAACTTAAGTTTTTATTTTAAGTAGGTATATTTTATCACGGTAGGTAGATTAGTAGTTGAAAGACGCGAAGATTACGCACCTTGCTAAAGTAAGTAATTAATGCACTCGTGTTAATTTAGCACCAACATAACACTCGTGCATTAATCACTTGCACATTATTGTGCACTTTGCGGTCGATGCAACAATCTACTAAAAGCTCGTTCCATTTGTAAATTACAGGACGGATATCAGTTGTCATAGTAATTTATTCGGCCGCCAAGCACGACAGGTGGATTTTCATACTAACATTGCCGGCCGCTTCTCTCATGTATTTGACCAGCACCCTAATCGCGTAACACACTATCGAGCACAATCTGAATCATTTTGAAGGATATTGCTAATCCATTGCTTCGAATGTTCGAAAAATGTGTCAGCTCAACAACGTAAAAAACGCAATGAATGTTGTTGAACTGTCAAAATGAAAACCATTTCTACCGGTAGTGTGTTACGCAATTATGCCGCAGTACAGCATTTTCGATTTATCTCGAAAAAGGTTGTCAAAATAATGCTCGAATTTCCAAAAATGTTTGAGAAAAAATTATTACAACTCCTAACAATTTTTCTAATATAGTTCAAACGTCAGTTACTGTCATTATCCACGACACCCTTTATTTACATTCCTGTTTTAGCCCCCAAATCATATAAATAAAATTATTAGCTGTGCTTTATTCAAGCGGAAATCTCACTACGTGACTTCGGCTCTGATTATGCGTTCCGTTCCACAAAAAAAAAAAACGCAACATAAAATAATGAATTGTAAAATAAGAAATGCATTAAAAAAATAGAAATTTGTTTCTTATTTATTTATTTATTGAGCAAGACACGACAAAGACATATTTACAAGGATAGTAACTATAGGTAATCACGAGTCTTCAATACTGTGTACATACATCACATAAAAGCATGCACAACCTTCGTATTAGATAAAAGGTTACTATTTGATTAAATTTATAGATCATTATAATATTAGCAATAACATAAAGGGCAATGCCCGAAATAGTATGGAGGTAATCGCTTCTTTCAAAATCACTGCGCACGTACAAAACTTGTATAGCCTGATAGAGGGTCCTAACACGAACAAAAGTTATTATGAAAACCTTGTTCCAAAACGTAACCGATCGGAGATATAAGCAATAATATTTTGTGATTTTTTACTATTTTATTGACTATATGAGGACTTTTTTTAGTAAAATCACTTTTTTTTTTGTTATCAAAGTATTAGTCTTACACGGAAGAGAACACTAAAAATAAAGTTTTAATCATTCTCATCAGTGTACATACATGCCCCATTTTCAGATAAACGCTTCTTTTGTGATGACCTAATTACTCACAGCATAAACAATGCGACAAACTGGGTTCTTTTGACTACAAACCTAGCTAGTCGCTACTTAATAATATACATACAAGATACCATCGCAGATAAGCTCCAAACCGTAACTGTTCAGATATCAAGGAACTTTCAATTCTATTTTATTCTAATATTTTTTATATATTAAATAAAAGCACTATTAAAGCCTATTTTAAAAAGTACTTAATTGATTTCAGCTTGTTATTTAATTTATTTCAGATTTTTAACTGTACCTATAGGGATTGTCGGATATTAAAATCACAATCATTATTCTGTATCATTTATTTGTTTTAACACAATGATTCATCAAGAATGAAGATCAGAAAAATAAGATTACAAAGGTCATGATATCATAATACTATATTATATTTGTTTCATCGTCACTTGTCTCATCGTAAACTTCATTTTCTACATCATGTCGAATAATGGTATCTAAGAATGGAGCTGGCGGACATAGGTTTTCTTGATGCCTTCCCCATCCAAGGTACCAAATGATCGACATAACGTGGGCACAACTTCCTAATGTCCGAGTTCCAATGACACAACTACAATAGTAGCCAATAATTCCGTCCCTTTCACGAACATTTTCGTTAAGTAAAATATATACATAGTATTGTTTGGCTTGTCTATGACGTGATTGTAAACGTCCTCTTAGCAACCACGGATTTATAGCAATTATCCCACATTGGTTAAGATTACCGATATCTACCTCTCTGTAAACTTCAATATTATATGAACCATTGGCTCTGATGTGCTCGCCGTAGTAGCTGCGGGCTTGCTTCAGTTGATAAGTTCCGAGTGATAATATAATTAGATCATCTTCATTTAGTATCGGGAAGTTATCCAGAGTTGGGTTGTCTGCAGTTATTGATGAGAATGCTGCTCGGCGACTGTTCATATTATTTGCTAACACATAGTTTCCTAAAAAGTTTTCATTTATTTGAGATCGCTCTGCTACAGCTGCTAGAATGTCTGCCACAAGTCTATGGTCAGTTAATGGCCGTCCAAAGGCATTTAGTAGCGCGCCGGCGATTTTAATTTCTTCAAACAGGTGTGTAAGAGCCCTGTTATTTGCAACGTGTCGCAAAAGCTTAAATTGATTTTTAAGCCGACCATTTATAGTTTCGACTACCCATCGACACATTGTGACTTTCCTCGAATTGTTAGCTTCTTCGGTACTAAGTTGAGGACGTCGCCTATTAGATTTTGTCGCAGGCAACTTAGGAACGTACCCAAATGTTTGGAGTGGCATTACAGAGTCTCTGAATCCTCGGTCTAGAATAAATACATCATGCTCTTTGTACACCCAATGGAATGGATCAGTGCGACTTTGTAACATTTTATTTAATATAACGGAATCAGATGTAGTTGCTTCATATGGCCCATAAATGTCTATTATGTGACCATCAGGGCACACCATTAAAAAAGGTTTATAGAGGTTTCGCCACTTGTGCATGCTGTAAGACTTTCTTTGGAAATAGTAATTACTACTTTTCTGTAGATATATGTAAGTACCATCGAAAATAACTATGACAATTCTTTCTTCGGGTGCGTCATTACTATTTCCAAATAAAGCGTTGGGAATGGCAAGACAACGGTGAATCATTTCTTCCCTGCTGATGTGATTATACCCCAAATGCCTCGGTACAAACTCTCTCATTAAGCATTCTCGTGCTTGATCCATTTTTGCTTCATACCGTTGCCGTGATATACGGAACAGTTTCGCCAGTCGTTTGTTTGGTTCCCCTGTGCGAAGTTTAACCAGAAAACACGCCAAAATAGTGGCAGGTTGTCTCAGTCGTGATAGAGAAGGCGTCGTTATTAGAACCTCTTGGAATTTCGCTTTTGAAAACCCTATATAATAATGGAACATATTATCATCTATACCTGATAATTGTTCGAAGTTCAAAGTCTTGGTTGGCATTCTCAATAAATTCAACATTTCTGTTACTTGTCGTAGCGTAAATGTATTATACACGTGACGAGTGTTCATCTCTACATTGAGCCAGGCGTCGTGATGGCGATGCTCGTGACATACTCGCGTCCGCCTGGGTATATAAAATCCCTTTTCTCTCAAAATGGCCGCTCTCAAATGTTTTTTTACTGGTAGTAGATTACCATTCATACATGTTGCGAATATGCATAGCCTTGTATTGAAGGGTGCCCGAGAATATCCTGTCAGAGGATATTGTTGAGGCCTCTCGGTTACGGTTGGTCCTTGAGGAGGCTCTACGACTGGTTCTTGGGGAGGCTCCGCGGGTGGTGCTTGGGAAGGCTCCGCGGCTGGTAATTGGTGAGTCTCCACGGCTGGTAATTGGGGGGGAGTATCCGCGGCTGCTCCTGGAGGAGGCTCCACGGCTGGCTCTTCAACAGCTTCTTGATTCTGTTGTCTAATTCTTTCATTGAAATAGCGCTGAGCACGTCGAAAACAATTTCGACAAAAGCGATCCCCATCAGCAATCTGTAAAAATAAAAACCAATAATAATAAAAAAAAACTGCCTCATAAAGAAATCTTTAATAGTGAAGAAACGGCGCATTATACAGTATGTTAATTACCGAAGGGCGTTCCCGTTAACCCGCAATAGTATAGCATACCTACATACATGCTAAAAAAAATATTAACATTGAGAAATTCGCAAAAAAAAACATCTGTTCCCTTGTTCCCTACTATTTATGTTCGCATAACTCGTCAAAATGTAGGGAACAGCTGATTTATTTTTCGCGAATTTTTTAATGTTAATATTTTTTAGCATGTATGGACGCTATACTATTGCGGGTTAACGGGAACGCCCTTCGTTAATTAACATACTGTAGTATTTTTTTTTTAACTTTAGCATTTGTTACATAGCTTCATTATTTTGAAAAATGGTTTAGTATTATTTGGCATGACTGTGCCAATCCGTACTGAATAAAAATAATAATAAAATAAAAGTCATTTCATCTCAAACGCATTTAATTAGAAATCGATCACCTTTATTAGAAATGTCCATGTCCCGCCTCTACTGTAAATAAATCCCAATAGTAATGTGACTCGATCCAGTTCCATATAATTCCATAAAAGTTAATCATTGATAATACTTAACTTAATTTTTTTAATGTCTCTTTATACTTTATTTACCATTTAAAATAACATATCTTACCTGTCGAATGCTGCAGACTTCAACTAAATAATCCAAAACGAAAGGATTATTTTCGATATAATCCTGTGTTAGAGGCATCGATCGAAGAAGATGACGGCCACCCACTCGATTCAAACTTCTCTTACAAGAGATGCACGGTCTAAAAGTTTCCATCTTTAAACCGATGAGTCAAGATGCAAGTCCAAATATCACAGCACAGGTCAACTAGTAAGTCACTTCACAAAAGTCCAAAATACGAAAGCCAAGGTCGTTTTTTTTTTCAAAGTGAATCCGAGACTGAGAGTACGCATGCGAACCACACAAAAGCAGAACGATGAGTGATTAGTATTAGTAGCTAACAGTAGCTGTTCAAAAAGAACCCAGTTGGTCCCATTGTTCACAATTCAGGTAGAAACAGAACGCTGTGTGTGAGTCATCACAAAAGAAGGGTTTACCTGAAAATGGGGCACGCACACTGATGAGAATGATTAAAACTTTAATTTTAGTGTTCTCTTCCGTGTGAGACTAATGCTTTGATAACAAAAATTAAAATGATTTTACTAAAAAAGTCCTAACATAGTCAATAAAATAGTAAAAAATCACAAAATGTTATTGCTTATTTCTCCGAATGGTTACGTTTTGGAGCAAAGTTTTCATAATAACTATTGTTTGTGTTAAGACCCTCTATCAGGCTATACAAGTTTTGTACGTGCGCAGTGATTTTGCAAAAAGCGACCATTCCGGGCATTGGCATTTAAAACGTACTTAATAAAATTACGAAATAAGATTAGATCATAAAAAAAATACATTTCGTCATCATCTTGACTCCAACACAGTGTATATTTAAATAATGAAAACTTCTGAATTACATGCATATTCCCTGTAACAAGGACGTCTATTCTGTGTTCATTATGAAACTCACCTTCCATCATTGCAATGGCTTAATTTATTGTCTTAGATGTCCAGGTCATTTTGAATAGGCTGTTCGTCCCTATACTGATTCCGACTGTACCGTTATGTAAAGTGTTCACGAACCTATATCGTTGTTACAGGCCGCAGCAGTACAGGTGTACACAGAACGATCGCGCAACATGCAACTGATCCTAGAACAACAGGAACGAATCGCTGACACTTCACTCACCTTGGAGATGCAGCGAATAGAGGCGGAACAGGTATGTGATAGAATATGAAGGGCCTTAGAGGAAATATAGGCTACCGCCAGATGCACTGGCATAGATAAAAAAATACTTTGTGCAGAAGTAGCTTAGAAAAAAAAAGTATAAAAGGGGGAATTTGGCATATTATTATATACGCCCTGAAGAGAGATTTTAAAAGGCGTTCGGAGCTTCTGATAGGTTTTTCATTCAGGATTGTTCCCAGTACTTTGGTTCCGAATGTTTCAAGCTTTGAAGGAATTATTATGCAATAAAACTGAAGAGTATTGGGGCGATTCTGGACACGTTTGGGCTGATTTCACATTATTTTCCTATGTTCCGGTCCGATTGTCGTTCCCGAACTCAGGCCTTCTCCAGACAAATCTCTCCCATAAGTCTGTACCAAACCCGAGCAATGGTCGCTTAGTGGAAACGGCGGTGACTTATGACTTGTAGGTCGTAGGTTCGAACCCAGGCAGACGCTTTACTTTGTGTAAATTATTTCATCACCACTGCTCTCAAAACGGTGAAGGAAAACATCGTGAGGAATGTCCAATAACCAAGAATTCGAAGACATGTGACATCCACCAACCGGCACTGCGTCCCACTCCCTCTCACCGAGAGGAGGCCGGTGTCCCAGCAGTGGGAATATTATAGGCTGATTATGCTGGCCTAAACCATCTTTCTTCAAAACCGCGGATAAAAGAGTAACCATTTTCTCAACGGTCTTCCATAAACTGATAATACGGGCGACACTTGAAAGTAGTTTTTGATGTGCGTTATATCTCTGATTATTTAGTTACTAGCTGCAGCTCGCGACTTTGTCCGGGTGAAATTTCTGCTCCCCCCGCCCCACCCCGCCTCCCCCCGCCCCACCGCGTCGCATCGCATGGCGTGCCCGCGCGTCGTCTAAATGATATAGAAGTGACTAGAACTAGATGATGATGATGATGATAAAAAAGTCACTTCGTCGCGTTATTTTTCTGATTTTATTTCTTTTTGCTCGGCACCTAAGTGTCCTAGCGTGAATACAAAATAGTCTTCCTCAAGAATTCATCAAATTCAAAAAGATTTTCCAAATCGGACTGGTAGTTCCAGAAATTAGCGCGTTCAAACAAACTATTCAGCTTTATTATTAGTATAGAAATGTTAATCACTTTTTTTTCTTTTTCTCAGGACTGGGAGAAAGTACGAGAACAGCGAGAAGGCGAGGAACAAGACGAACTGCGAGCGATGTATAAGTTGCGGGAACAGGAGATCATCTCGCAGCTCATGCAACTCGAGAACAAGCAGTATGATATGGCGAGTACAAACTAGAATAAAACTCCATCGATCTGTGTGGCCTTTCCCAAGTATGTTGGGGCCGGACATAGAAATTACTAGCTGTATATTAATACGCTTTTAGATGTATGAGGAAAGGTAAAGTTCACTCATACCCATAAGAAAGGGAGGATCATCCGTCCAGACGGGTGTCGTGTCTGGTGGGCAACTGCCCGACGATTGATGTCGGGGCGTTGTATATATGCTAGTTGCGCGGTAAACTCTGCTTGCGCGATGCAGGATTTTGCGTGAAATGAAATGTTTATTTCTGTAAGTAGATCTTTTAAGACACTTTGACACGTCAATATTTTAAAACTAGATGGTGCCGGCATTTCCTAGCTGACTGATCCCTGAGAAGAAATGCCGAAACAAACTCAGAGGTAATGGTCTCTTAAGTCCAGACATTTTATTATTAGGATCTTATGTGACTATCAGTCGTGACGTCAGTATGACGCGTCGAACGCATGTCTACTTATAGATACCGCTACACGCTACACGCAACGCTAAGCCGTTGAACGTCCGCACTTTAATATGCGACTCTTGACTCCTTACTACGTCAATCTAGTTTGTGCAACACAGTTGCGTCACAAACAGTAAGAACACTTACCTTTAACATGACATATCTGCATGTCTAGCCTTTTGCCTACTATGTTGGGGTCGGCTCTCAGTCTAACCGGTTGCAGCTGCCTATCTGACCTTTGCAACCCAGTTATTGGGTACCCCTTGGTAAAACTGTTTATCAGACTTTTGTCCTCCGACTACCCGTAACGGCTGTCAAAGATCTACTAATGACTAGAATAAAATTCAAACTCAAATATTTTATTGCTTTCATGTAGTAAGTGGATGTTACATTCATGAACCCAGCAAGGGCAAAGCAATTTACAAAGCATTAAAATAAAAATGACTACATTTAGTTTTAGAGTATTAAATAGAATGCTCCTACCTATCTAGTTCCAAATATGGTACTTGGGTGTGTATATATACCGGCTGACATTTTTTACCGTCTGGAAAACAATATAGTGAGTTGTGTAAGTAGAATAGAACCCATATACGATCCACGAAAAAGAATACATCCTACGGCACTCACGTAAAACTAATAATTGCCAAAATAGGAAATAGTAAACGGCGCATGAATAGAGCATGAAGGAAGTGTGAGCGAGACGGTAGCATAAATTTCGATAGCCATCTCCAGGGAGCGCTGCGCACAGGACGATACCGCCTGATGCCTACGCACTCACACACACGTTTGCGCGTGTACCTGCATACGTCACCTTGCTGTATGTAGTTGGCAAATAATATGATACGAGTTCATACGAGTGTCGATGTCACAAAACCGTAAACCAAATAAATTACGTCTCGAGTGATCGGTAAAACTTTTGATAGAAATGTAAACAATCCTAATGTTAGTCTTAAACAATCACTCAGTAAACAAACACATTCATTTGTGAAAATAAATCTTTAAAATACAATAAGAATAGTCGGCTCGTTTGGTAAAGTGGTTAAGCGATAGGCTGCTGCGCGGAGTGCCGCGGGTTCGCTTCCCGCACAGAACAATTTTTGTTTCGAACAGATAGTTTTTTGTTAGTCATAGGACTAATCGCACGTCACTGGAGCGCGCGCGCGGGACGGGAGACGGGCGCGCGTGGGGGTAGGGGGGTGTTGCGCATGCGGTGACACGTGAGCGGTGCGCGGCGACTCGACCGGCTTCAATCAAAGGATGGAATGTCGCTACGAATTCATTGATCATTTCTGCGTGTAGAGTAGGGTGGCTATAAGTTATTTCTTATATATTTTTTCGACTTTTTTGTTTTTTTTTTAATTTTTGTTACTATGGTGTTTTAATATGAAAATTTTACTTCAAATAAGTAATAGTAGTTATTGATGGGTTAATTTCAATTAAAGTTTAAAAAAAAGAAGATATTTTTGTGCCATAGGCTTCTACTCCGTTCACCTATTATACCCTATTGTTTTCCAGACGGTAAAAAAAGTCATCCGGTATATAAGTATGTAAATCATTCATCAGGTTACCGTAGTACAGGCTCCACCTAGTTCTGGACCTGAAGACCTTGTGTGGATGTTGTCTCATTTTTATTTTTTATATCTATCTAAATAAATAAATTCAATTGCCAAAAATGTTTGTCCGCCCAACACTTCAAAGCAGTTGCATCTATTTGGCTAATTATTTTTTTGTTGTATTTGTAATTGTCAGGACAAGATTTGTATGAAAGAAAATATTTGATAAAATCGTATGGAAAAGTAAAAGTTAGTATGGAAGTTTGTCATTTTAGCCGATGGGGATTCCCATCGAGCGCACGGCTTGTAGATAATTAATTCTACATTATTATGGGTATTTTCAAAATAAAAAGAAAGAATAGAATGTAATGCTCTTCTTATTTGCACAATGGTGGAACATAAGTCACTATCCCCCAGCCAGCAAAATATTGCACACCAAATAAATTACGATTGGAGACTTACAAAGTTAGATGAGGTGTTAAAACGTAGTGAAACATCTTCCATTGGCGGAATGCGGTTTACGGACCGCAGATTATTGCAATATCTACGGACTGCAATAGGGTCGATGCAGATCTGAAGCAGCTAAATTATTATTTACCTAGCTGCGCTTCGTGGTTTCACCCGCATAAGTCTCGAACCCGTAGGAATATCGGGATAAATAGTATTCTATGTCCTAATCCAGGCCATGTCCCAAATTTCATCCAAATCCGTTCAGTCGTTTTAGCGTGAAAGCGTAACAAACCGACATACACAAAATCAAATATTTTCTCTTTATATAGTTTAGATTACATCAAATAATCTTGATTGTTACCCCTCATCTGCAGGATCTGGACTTGTATGCACGTTTTTGTAAGAAGAGGCCCAAAGTTTCAACAGCCCGAAGGTTCTAATACTAATGAACCAATTTACTCTTTAGGAACAAGAAAACCAGAGTCTTCGCGAACAGTTGGAAGATTACCAGAGGCGAGAGCGAGAGGAAGCTGAGAAGTTAGCTGAAACTATTAGCAATGCCACCGAGGAACCTGAAGTGGCCGATGTCGAAGGTAAAATAGATGATTGGTAGATAGAATACTCTTTATTATTTACTTGTACACCATATGCTGTGTGCTCTTACGGCTCCATAATTCCGATTTCCAACGTTCACACATACACTTTTATTCAAATAATTACTATTCAGCTACACATTCACCCAATTCACCGACATATTCACTGCAATTCACTTACACATTCACAATTCACCTACACATTCACTGCAATTCACTTACACATTCACAATTCACCTACACGTTCAACACCATTCATCTACACACTCACCACCATTCACCTACACATTCACAATTCACCTACACGTTCAACACCATTCACCTACACACTCACCACCATTCACCTACACATTAATTACACACCCTTTGACTGCTTTTGTTATTGCTTTTATTTTTCTTTTCATTTATTTATTTTTTGTTTTAATTGTTCAGTAGAAATACACGTCACCTGCCTGTTAATTTGTATGAGGCCACTACGTGGGGTCTGGTGACCTGTAACACAGGTGTTTTCTAAACCTAAATCAGGTACCAGCTCTCACAATGTGAATTTATATAGTTCAAAACTCTTAAGTGCTGCACAATTATTGTGAGAGAAAATAAATAAATATATAAATTACGACATAATAAATGTAGAACTTACAAGGGGTGACAGAATGGGCGGTACAGTAATTTATTTAGGGAATTAAATTGCTTGAATATGTGTGCGGTGATATAACAAAAGTTGTTTAAAAGCAACTTTTATTATATTCGTTTATAATATTTGAGCCTTAAGAAAAGTGTTTTATTTAATTATTCGTAATATACTACATTGCGTATTCATATTATTTCCAATGAAGCGTCCGTGTCCTTGATTCAATTTATTGTAGACTTACTTTGCGTTCTAACCAAAAAGAACGTTCGAGTTCATATGTCATTCATTTGCTCGAAAAACCGGAAGGCGCGCCCTCCGTCGATGCGACCAAGCTTTCGGGTTCACCGAACAAAACGAACGTGACGGTTCCGTATTCGCGCGACGACCACTTTGGTTAGGACGCGGCTTTTAGGTTATAAAAGTGGCGTATTTTAGTATTTCGTAAAATATCTCTCTCCCTCCGCAGAACGCCAGCGCATGGCGGCGGAGCAGGCGGCGGCGCGCGCGCGCATCGCGGCGGTGCGCGCGCGCCGCGAGCTGCTGCACCGCGCGCGCGAGCGCCTCGAGACCGAGCGCACGCGCCGGCTGCAGCACGCGCCCGCCGGCCCGGCCAAGGGGGTGCGTGTGTCACGAGGCCACTTGTACGAACTGTCACGCACCGCGAACGATCCCGCGCTGCAGTTATACTTGTTGCGTTTTAACAGGGTAATAACGGTCATTGCCCTTTTCATAAATAATATCTCTTCGTAAGAACCCAAACAATTTTATGTAACGTACTTCATAAACAAAAACAGTTGACGATCACGATATAATTATATCGATACAGGATAAAAGTTATATTTGTTTGTGAAACGAAGGATATCAATAATTGTAGGTGGATCAGTGACCGTTATTGCCATGCTAAATGGTAACAAATATAGTGTCACTATTCCTATGGCACGAAGGTTCGAACTGATATAACGCACCGTGAAAAGCCAGCTTAATAATAGGGGTTAAAGTATGAAATTGCCGTTTTTAGTATTAGGTACTTCGAATTGACATAGAACCTTCATGGTTTAAGATTTTTGAGTGAAACTTTTTTCACATGGTACCTATGAAAATCTTCTTTTAAAAAATATGCAACATTCGATTATCGACTTTCAGTTGTTTTTTTTATTCAGCTTAGACAAGAAAGATGGATACTTCGAAAATTTGAGATATTTTTTAATACGAGTTCCGACGCGGAACTAACGCGGCAGAAACAGCTCGCAATATCAATGTTACGTTTGAAGAGGGGACTGCTAATGAACGCACCGTGCGATTTTGATTTAAACGCTTTCGTGATTGAAACTTTGATTTGAAAAACGAACCACGTGGAAGACCGCCCACACAAGTGAATAACAATGAATTGAAAGAGACGGTGGAAGCCGATCCGAGCCAAACTACCCAGGAATTAGCGGCATGGTTTAACGTTACCTTACCAACAATATTGACTCATTTGCGTCAAATCAATAAAATAAAAATATATGAAAATTGGATGCCTCATGATTTGACTGATCTGCAGAAAGAAACGCATGTTGAAACTTGTGTTGCCTTGTTGAATCGATACAGAGATGAAGGAATATTGGATCGAATTGTGACATGTGATGAAAAATGGATTCTTTACGATAACCGTAAGCGAAAAATGCAATAGCTGACCCCAGGTCAAACGCCGCAACAGTGTCCTAAAGCAAAGCTTACCAATAAAAAGGTAATGGTAACTGTTTGGTGGCCTCAGCATGGTGTTGTTCACTATAGCTTTCTCCGATCTGGTCAAGCAATAACGGCAGATGTCTACTGTGCCGAACTCCGAACAATGATAGCAAAACTAGCAGTGAAACAGCCCCGACTCATGAATCGATCTTCACCATTATTGCCCCATGATAACGCGAGACCTCATACAGCACGAGAAACAGTTTTAACTCTACAGGAACTGCAATTAGAAACCATTCGTCACCCTCCGTATTCGCCAGACCTTGCTCCAACGGACTACCACTTTTTTCGTGATTTGACCACGGAGCAGAAACAAAGAGGAGGTGTTGTAAAGTCATTCTCCATACAAAAGTAGTGTCGCAGCCTCGCGGGGTGCGGGGGGAGCCCAAACAGCAGAAAGCCATCTAGTGGCTAGTAGCAAAATCAACTCATAGGCAAATTAGACAGATTGTCGTAAGAGTTCTGCTATGTTTCATTAAGTGTCACTTTTATTGTAAGGAGCCGGATTCAGGTTTAATAGTTTTATAATATACCGATATAGTTTTATTTCTATTATGTCCGACCGAAATACATTTTTTGACTGAAACCGAAACCGAATTTCGGCAGCGGTTTCAGATTCGGCCGAAACCGAAACTTCCAGAAATTAACAAGTGTGAGGGAAAAATAAAGAAAACGTTTTTATAATCATAGTTTTATTTTTTTTATCTTTAAATCTTCTCTTCTAAATTTTTCTTCTGAACTTAGTTAGGTACCGAAACTAAACCGAATTCCGTTTTTTGCCGAAACTCGACATCTATTTGACTTCACTTTTCATATAGCATATATATGTAGGTATGTGCTTATCAAAAAAGTCTGAGTCCGGACCTGCATTTTGTCAGTCCTTCCGCTACTTGCCGATAGGGGGCGGCAATTACCGAACATTCGAGAAGAAATAAATTACAAATTTAATTATAATTTTATTTACGAGTGGAAAGATATATTTATTCCGTTTGAATTTGATTGATCCGTACAACTTCTGCAAGATAAAACAGCATTTCATGTTAATGCAATGAGTATGGGTCGGGAATACTTTTTAATCGTTTAAAAGACTAAACAAATACATGACAACCTATCCGCTTCACAACGACAGTTGTACTGACGAAAGCGCCGCCTGGTCGCAAGTAGTGCAACTACCGTGTGACGTAACGACTACATTGGTGGCTGATGGACTACTTTGATTGCAACACCTCCTCTTTGTTTCTGCTCCGTGGATTTGACAAATTTTCGACGTGATAAAAAGTTTGCTTCTCAGGAGGCAGTACAAAATGCTTTCACACAGTTTGTCGAATCTAGATCAAGACAGTTCTATCGCCAAGGCATAAATGACCTTCCTATTAGATGGCAGCAATATATAGACAATAATGCTAATTATTTTGCTTAAATAAACATGTTAGATTAAAAAAAAAACTAATTTCAATTTTTCAGTACAAATCGGCAATTTCATACTTTAACCCCTAATAGTTAGAGTGGTGGTCAGTACAATATTATGTGCTTTGAATGGGGAAATATTATGCTAGGAACTATGCATGTTTGTTTGCATCCTATGTTATAAAAATATCCGTTTGTTCATTGAACATATTTATTTCACTACATTTTCACTGCCCGTGAAGCCGACAGCGAAGCAGACACAACAATTAAACAATCGTAGTGAACCATGGAAATTGTCACACAATCCAGCCCAATCAGTATGAACTAAACAATTGAACTGATTCTCGTGTGCTCTAAATAGTACAACTGATATAGGTCGTTTTTACTGTCGCACGGATTTGCTCACGTATGCGGGACATTTTTTCTTTAATATTAGGTATTTAAACAATGGGTAACAGTATCTTAACTATGTAAAGGAGTATGTAAGGATCATAGCAGGCGGTATCTTTAGTTTCTGCCATGTAAAAGGCGTGGAGTTTTTTTTTTTTTTTTTTTGTATGGGTGTATAATATCTAGGCCAGGGACAAGAATAATGCGAGATCTCAAAATAGATAGATAAAAAACAAGGCTGCTCAACTCAGTCTCAGTCTCAAATCAGTGCACTAAACAATTTAACTGAGTTTTTGATTGTTACAATAACTACCCTCCATAACAAAGTCGTGATGTACTGGACGAGGATGGCGAATAGTACATGATTTCTCCGGATTGTCCAGGAGCCGCCGGACTTTATAGTGTTGATCTTATCTCGTCTCAAATCATTAATTAAACTGAATTTGTCCTCTAAACAATTTAGCTGTTTTTTTTTTGCACTAAACTATTTAACCGAGTGTTTGATTGTCACAATAACTACCCTCCATAACAAAGTCTTGATGTACAGGATGAGGACGGCGAATCGTACGTGATTTCTCCTGATAGTCCAGGAGCCGCTGGACTTAATAGTGTTGATCTTATCTTGTCTCAAATCAGTGCACTAAACAATTAAACTGACTTTGTCCTCTAAACAATTTAACTGTTTTTTTTTGCACTAAACAATTTAACTGAGTTTTTGATTGACACAATAACTACCCTCCATAACAAAGTCGTGATGTACAGGACGAGGACGACGACTCGTACATGATGTCACCCGATAGTCTGGGAGCCGCCGGACTTAATAGGTCACACTCCTCGCCTAATATCGCTAAGGTAACCATTATATGTCATTTACATAGCTTTGTGTTGTTGCTTGTGTTTTTGCATGGGGATGATAAAAATGTGCAATGAAAGAGATATATTATCAGCCTAATGGCTCATTTATACGAGGATAGTTTCCCGCCGCAACGCTTTTGAAAATTTGAAACGTCAGAGTAAAAAAATGCCTCTTAATGTGTGAGAAACTCTTCTCGATTAAATGCCCCATGAAAGTCTCTTCATATTATGCTCCGGCTACTGGATAGCCGGAACCGGGAACCCGGTAACGAATGCATGAGCAAGGAATGTATGATCACCATGTCGGTTCACCTGTGCTAGTTGATTCCATGAACACACCTAAATTTATCTATAGCTTCAGTCATTTAACTTTATTCAATCGATCAAGTAATGATTTGGTGAATACACCTTACACAATTGAGAAAAAAACACTCCAGCTACCATTTTAATCGGTTGAAGGACGCTGACGAGACACAATAGAAGTTTTATTGTTATTACTCAAAATGTTTAAATAGCGTTATTGGTTCTATATTTTGAATCATCGCTTATTATGGGACTTGGCCTAGTATTATTCATAGTAGCAAATGTAGAAAACATACGCGGCTTTAGCGGCTGTGTACTCGTTCATCTTCTAATTTCTCTTCCCGTTCCTCAGGTGTCTTCAGATGAAGAGGAACCTTGCACTCCGGCGTTCGACCGCAGCACGAAGCCGACGAAAGTGGCGCCATCTAGCGATCTACACCAGAGGGACTTCCAACCAGTTTGGGGAGATGTGGTGAGTCACTCTCATCATTATAATGCTTGCACTACACTTCGCGTATTTGTGCAAATAATCGCGTTATGAAAAATGAACTTTATTACAATAAGAATAAAGTTTGTATTTTATTACATTTTGCCCGCGGCTTCGCCCGTGTGGAGGTCGGAAATTATCTCACGGGAACGTACCTACTACCGGGATAAAAAGTATCCTATAACCTAACCCAGGTGATGGTCTACCTGTGTGTCAAATTTCATCAAAATCCTTTCAGCCCACAAGGCGTGAAATGGCTACAGACAGTCAGAGTTACTTTCGCATTTATAATATTAATAGTATGGGTCACCCACCCACGTAACGTGAATATTTGGAAAATACGCCAAGTGAAATGTCACCATAGTTTTAAGTCCTATAGACTTGTGCGTAAATATTTTCCGACACATACTGCTAATTAGAATTACCGACCTTGCAACAGTAAGTATGTCAACAGCAACCAGAGGGATTTCATATAATACACGAGTAGTGACACTTATCCAGCCAATTTAAAACATTCTATTAAACTACGAAGTGTAGTAGTGCCGTTAATTACGTAAGCTAACAAACCGGAGCCCCCTTCTTACTTTACCGATCAACTATGTAACTTACCATTCCGAGAAAACTGAAATAACTCATCTTCAAATGTGCAAAAATCGGGGTTTTTTTTTCAGATTTAAAAGCAACTCTTCATATCTTTTCGAAATAAACACGCCTGTAATCCCCGAAACATTTCTCAAGTTATGTTTTAAGTCCCATGTAACAGGGGGCAAGCCTATTGCCATAGAAATAAATTACAATAATTATTATCTTACAACAATTATTATTCTTTATTGTATTGTAAACCTAATTAAAAGCATACATAGAAAATACTAGCTGCATTTTGATACGTTAAGCCGTTCAACGCACGCACTTTAATATGTGCCTCTGGACTCATTACTACGTCGATACATTGTTTGTGCAACACAGTTGCGTCACAAACAGTAAGAACACTTACCTTTAACATGACATATCTGCCTGCCTAGCCTTTTCAGTCTAACCGGATGCAGATGAATACGAGTATTTTACATGGAGCGTCTGTCTATCTGACCTCCATAACCCAGTAATTGGGTAATATGATGCCTTTGGTAAGACGGGTTTCTCAGACTTTTGGGCTTATGACTATCCGTATATATTATAAGCCTATAATGTTCCCACTGCCGGGACACAGGCCTCCTCTCGGTGATAGGAAGTGGGCTGTAATCCACCACGCGGGCTCAGTGCGGGTTGGTAGATGTCACAAGATTTCGATTTTTTTTTTGGTGTTAGGACATGCCGGCTTCCTCACGATGTTTTCCTTCACCGTTTTGAGAGCAATGGTGATGAAATAATTTACACAAAGTAAAGCGCCTGTCGGGGTTCGCACCTACGACCTGCAACTCGTAAGTCGCGGCCGTTACCACCGAGCCACCACTGCTCTCACTACTGCTACTACTACGACTGCCCGTAACGACTGTCAAAGATCTACGAATGACAGCCAACCAGGGACCAACGGCTTATACTAAGCACGGAGGATATCTATTGGTGCTTAACGTCGATTAAATAACAATTAATTACTTGCAATAGCATGATACGAACGAGTGTCAACTAAAACTATTTTTCATACTCTCGATAAGAGATAACAAACTCGGAAAAGATCAAATTACGTTTTTTTTTTATTTTATTTAAGATGGGTTTGCTCTTGACTCTAGTCTAGGTCAGTGGTGACAGATACAGAGTCGACGGTGGAGTGAGCTTACCATGAAGAAGCCTGTTCACTTGAACACAGGCAAAGATCGGATCTCACAACGCCTCTCAATCAGCTAAAACTGTGCCAAATAAACCTGGCGTGTCTGCTTATTCGCTTACTATTGGTACGGTCTGCCAATAAAGTTGTCTATTAGTATTGACAACTTTACGTAGCAAAAGAAAACATCGCAAAAAACCAAAAAATAAAAAAAATACTCATCGCAAATACTCATTCATGTTTAATAACATGCTAACGAATTTTAATCTTTGAATTTTAGACCACTTCTTTGGCCCCATTTTTTTTCATTTGATTTCAGTTTTTTTTTCGTCAGACTTACTGACTAAAACCCACCCGTGTTCCTTCAGTTGCCTGTGCCAAGGGCCACGGTATCTCTCTCGGACTTTTCCGCAACCCTAGCAGGCATCGGCCCTAGCGGACCCCGTCATTGGTGCTGACGTCTCTTTGAGGCGCGCGTGGAACACAACGCGCCGTCGACCCGGGCCTGGTCCTTATCGAACGGCGAGCTGCCCATTGCTCGCCGTTCGCAAGCCCACGCCTACGGTGGCCGGGAATCGGCCTGCAATTCCCGACGCCCAGGGCGTCTCCTGCGGCGGCTAGGGGCGTGAGGGCGCGAATTATGCCTCTCTCACGCGTTCCGCCTCCTCCTTCGCGAACATTACTGCTTCGCAGAAGGAGGTGACGGCTTCCCAAGCCCTCTCGCTCCGTACCATGGCCTGGACCAAGGCCGGACGCGAGAGATCGCCACCGCCAATCGCCTCCACGAGGACACGGCGGTGCTCCGCCCAAGCCGGGCAGACCTCCACCGTATGCTCCACCGTGTCCTCCGGGCAATCCACACAATGGTGACACCCGGGCGTTTCCTCAAGCCTTATCCGGAACAGGAACCTCCCGAAACAACCGTGTCCGGTGAGGACCTGCTTCAGGCGGAAGGTGAGGACGCCGTGGTGCCTCTCTAGCCACCCCTCAAAGAGGGGACTTATCGCCGCAATTGTGGCGTGCCCATTCTTTGGCCGCCTGTACTACAGTTGTGTTCACCGAACCCATCAATTCTCACCAGAAATGTTCGCAAAATAGTGGCTTACTGCACTCTATGCACTGGTAGGCGTGCGTGGGTGCGGTGACGAACATTGCAGTCAAGGCAAGGAATCCCACCGCGTGCACTAATCCGCCGCTAACTAGCCGCAAACGTGCCGCCATTACACACTCATCAATAATAATAAACATGGCTGGCACTCATTTGCATTTCAAATTATTATTATTTCAAACTAGCTGAGACTTTGTCCTGTCCAAATTTCAATAATTCAAGCAAAATTCCCATAGAAAATGCACTTTCAGTCTTCCCAAGTTTTCCAATTTCCCGGAAATTTTTAGCTTTTTTCTTTCCGTTATATCCCGATTCGGACTATTACGAACATTTTAATACAAAAAGTAGCCAAATCGGTCCAGCCGTTCTCAAATGATACGCTTCCCAACGAACAGCATTTCATTTTTGTTATATAGACAACACATAACACCGCTGACTATACCTGTAATCCTCGAAGGATTAGACAGAGGCTTACTTGTGGTAGACCAACATTTCGCTAGTTATAATGACGCTTTGATATCTACAGTAGTACAGTACCCGTCCATTAAAAGGGGGAAACGCTAGGTTGCCCGCGAAATTCAAATCAATAGGATTATAATTATGAACTTACAGGGTTGTTTTGATGATTTTAATGATTATAATTCTGTAAATACATACGTGTTACGGTCGCGAATCATATTTTGTTCAACATACAACCTGACAGTGACCTGCTAATTGAAAAAAATAAAATTTTAATTTCGCGAGCAACCTGGCGCATCCCCACAATATGGCACTTCGAGCTTGAGATAAAGTTTGACTATGTAGAATGTCATCTTTCTCAGTCCCACTCATATTTTTGTGGAAGTCACTTTCAAACTCTGACACGTGTGTGGCGTTTACGGCTTCAAGATCGTGCCCTGGCAGAAACGACTACTATTAGAAACAAATCGTTAAAAGTTTGAACTAAACAGTTCGATGGTTTCGTGTATGTGCACGCATCCCGTCTGTCAGACTGATTTGGCACAGATTCGTCTGTTCATGTATGATTGCCTTAACCGAGAGCAATCATACCTATACCTGCCTCCCTGGGTGTGACAGTCGTATTCCAAGGACACCTTACAAGTCTCAGCTCTTCCCTTCCTCTAAAGAAAGTCACAACTCAACACGTCAAGATAAACGTGACGCAAGTCGTGACCGCTAAGTCTGCCGAAACGCCACACATTCGATGTTGGCACATGTCTTGTCTCGTGCATGCGTGTGTAGGGCTTCCGAGACTCTCGAAATATTGGCAAGATTATTGCTAGTGAAGTCCACATGTTTGTTAAGCTGTCACTAATTTATTATAATTGGTTATGGAGTGATGTTTGGCAGATTTTCTTTGTAGGGTACTTACTTAGGTCTGTGTCACTATGGCCAGAGAGGCACTATCTTTAGATACCTAATTGGGCCAGGATTTGTATGTATTTCTTCCCCGTTGGTCTGGTAGTCGCGACTTCTGAACGAGGGGTCCTGGATTCGATTCCCAGGTTGGGCATAGTTTTATTGGATTTGGGAACCCCTCATGAGCAGGAGTCCAGGTTCGTATCCATGACACTACTGTCATGGATCATTATTTTAAGATGGGGGCTTTTACGCATAGCGTATGCCAGTCCCATCGTATTCTAAACAATTGTACTTTCACAAGACGTGGGCCATGAATTTGAACAAATCCTTTGCATCATCGCAATTTGGTTGGGATAAAATTGTATGGAACATGCCTACATCAGTTCTGTTCAAGTTCAGGGACCTTACTAAATTATTTCTACTGGATTCATATTGGACACATTCCATCAATAAATGTTGTAGGTCCTCCACAACTCCACATTCCTCACAATTGGGTGAATCGATTTTCTTCATCATGAAGGCAAATTTTTTGCATGGAATGTGTCCAGATCTGAGTCTAAGAGCAGTAACAATCATTTTTCTACTAATATCATTATTCATGAACCAGGGCACGCGAAGAGGCTCACACTGTATGGTTGTTACATAGCCGGCCAAGTGTGGGTGAATATTACACCTCTGCCTACGCCCCTGAACTCAAGCGTGATGTCGGGCTATTTTTAAGAGCTAAAACTAAGCGCCCTACATTTTTTTCCTAACCGAACTTTAATAAATAATTTATCAGCCGTCCTCACAAATTATAGGCGGGCGTTTTGTGACGTATGTCAAGTGTACACGTGCATTGCATTAAGGACTGTTTCTCCGTATAAAATACACTTGAACTATAACCTTTAATGCCAATTTTCTACTTTGTGGAATAAATTCACATTAAACTTTCAATTAAGATGCCATAAAATAAAACTATGATTTATTTTATATGGTGCATTGTGTTTTAGGTAATTGGGTAATACAAAGAAATGCCGTTAATTGGTCGAAGTATGTAATGCTAAATGTACGTACCTAAGTCAAATTATCTTAAATTGACGAAGATGACAATGATTGACGCATAGTTCTTTCCGATGACATCCCACTCTGACGCACAACTCATGAACGCAACAGTTTTTTTTTTTTTAACTTGTGGTTTTCTTCATAAAAATTGCCATATATCCCAATAATGTGACCGGATTACGGAATAGTCCATAGCCATTCCTTATCGTTTTGCGCCATGTTATCAATGTCTTTCAGGCATTTTATTATCGACACATGCTATTGATCTTCCAATACGCTGAATGACGCTTTCTATTTCTACGAAGAATAGACATAGCTTTTTCTATACAAAGTGACATTTCGTTTCTTCATTTTTAACATCGCACCGTAGAAATCCTTCTACAACCTGTCATTTTGTCTTTTATTTCTAACGATCTTTGTCTAGGTAGACTTTGTGTAGACTATTTCGGAAGAAAGTTTGCTATCCTTACTGTCAAAATCACACTGACAACTGACATTTGTCTAAGGTAGTGAAGATAATTTGATTTTGGAATCGCCAGTATTAAACTTTCTACTCCACGGCCACAAAGAATAAACGGCTATCTACAAAATCATGATTTTACAAGGGGGCGCTTTGAACGCAATACTGTAATAACGCCTGACTGACCTCCACGGTCATGATACTTTTTTTTTCTCTTTTATTTGTGAAATGCCAGTTGTTTTAATTTGACTCTATACTGGGTCAAATTAAATTAGCTAGCGAAACTCCGCAGACGATATCCAAACATGATAAAACAAAAGAAATTAATTTGATGCCTTTTTTGTGGGGTCATCGACCGCAGTTGGTATAATCACTTGAAAGATCAGTTTACAAATCAGTTTATTTTGTGTATAGGTACTTCACAGAAGTATTGATATCCAAACACGATAAAACAAGAGAAAACAGATTTTCTCAACCCATACTTCAAGTAACAACACTCAGAGTTGTCGTTGAACCCCCAAAAAACACATCAGATATTTTGTATTTTTATTTTATCACAGTCACAGCATCACGTCTGTATAGATCTGAGGAACAGGGTTTAAAGTTCACTCATCCCTAAACTATGGAGAATCGTCCGACTAGACGGGTGTGGTGTCTGGTAGGCTGCTGCCCGACGATTGATGTCGGGACGTTGTAGCTATACTTATATGCTAGTTGCGCGGTAAACTCTGCTTGCGCGATGCAGCATTTTGCGTGACGTCAGTATGCTTCGTAGTTCGCATGTGGTGTTATAGATGCCGCCACAACCCTAAATATGTTGCAGCACGTTTTACGGCCGAGATAAGACTAAGGCCGCTTTCGACCCAGTTGTCTTGGTCGGCTAATATGTGTCTCATATCTTACCTTTATTGTTTTTTAAATTTCAAGTGACTTATGCTAAATGAAGAAAATTTTTCACCTTCAACCATATTTTATACTAGTTTACTATGGCCGATTAATTATTCCGTCTACCGAACCCCTAGGTGGCGCAATACATTTCAGGCAGCATGATTAATGTTCCCTCGGCCACCGCAATATGTATACGATTTAAATAATAGTAGGACTGACCTCGACTTTGTTAGAAATTCGTTTATTATACTATTATAAAAGCTACAGGAATGGGGCAATTATAGTTAACTGTTATAATAGGTCACTCTTGTTGGCAAATGTTACGAAAAACTTGTAGGTTTATGGTGTAGCTAGTTATCGTAAATTCCGCTTTCTTGCAGGCCAAAAAACCGTCTGACCGAAAATAAAATAAACTAAAGCAAAATCTCAAAAATTCCTTATAAAAATTGATATACCTATCCCGGGGTTAATAGCAATAGGATTGCTTCCTATTACTATTACATGGGACTTCAAATAATTTTTTTTTTATTTCACATACATTTTCTGAAACGTCAAAGCTAGGTGTACGGTTCTTTTAGTCGTTTCCTATGGGGAAGAGCCGGCAAGAAACTCACGGTTGCCGTTTTTAAAATAATTGGCTTTCACACCGTTTTGCATATTACAGTGTTAATAGGTATGGGGGGACAGTATAGGCGTGTCAATAGGTACCTACTTAAACAAACCAAAACTTAAAACACTACTTGCAAAATTAACCGCATGCACTTCTCTGTCTACCCCTTCAAATAAAAAAAAGTCGACACGTTCAGCCTTTCGCGTTTCTGACCAGCGTCAATACATCGCGTGCTAGCCTGACGTGCAGGGAAGTCTGTAACTCTGTACGTAAGATATAATCCCTTCCTCGGCGATACCCACGTAGCACACGCAAAGGGCACAGCGCACGGCTTATTACTATTATTAAGTAGCCGAAGACTACGTCACAGTTACTGTTAAATTGTCCTCACATTCTAGTTGTATTGATGAAATTTTTAATAAATAAAACAGACCTATCTGACGCTCCATATAAAATCCTGGTTTTAGCTACATCCGAATAAACGAAAAAGCTAGGTACATGTTGACGATGAATAAAATAAAGGGTGGCTCCCTTTATTGGGGGGAGTGTTTAGAGTAGACGAAACTATATTGAGGTCAGCTTCCAAGTTGAGAAATAAAATAAAGTGACCCAATCGGGAATGTTTAGAGTAGACAAAACTATGTTGAGATCAGCTTCCAAGTTGAGAAATAAAATAAAGTGACCCAATCGGGAGTGTTTAGAGTAGACAAAACTATGTTGAGGTCAGCATCCAAGTTGAGAAATAAAATAAAGTGACCCAATCGGGAGTGTTTAGAGTAGACAAAACTATATTGAGGTCAGCTTCCAAGTTGAGAAATAAAATAAAGTGACCCAATCGGGAATGTTTAGAGTAGACAAAACTATGTTGAGGTCAGCTTCCAAGTTGAGAAATAAAATAAAGTGACCCAATCGGGAGTGTTTAGAGTAGACAAAACTATATTGAGGTCAGCTTCCAAGTTGAGAAATAAAATAAAGTGACCCAATCGGGAATGTTTAGAGTAGACAAAACTATGTTGAGGTCAGCTTCCAAGTTGAGAAATAAAATAAAGTGACCCAATCGGGAGTGTTTAGAGTAGACAAAAGTATATTGAGGTCAGCTTCCAAGTTGAGAAATAAAATAAAGTGACCCAATCGGGAGTGTTTAGAGTAGACAAAGCTATGTTGAGGTCAGCTTCCAAGTTGAGAAATAAAATAAAGTGACCCAATCGGGAGTGTTTAGAGTAGACAAAACTATATTGAGGTCAGCTTCCAAGTTGAGAAATAAAATAAAGTGACCCAATCGGGAGTGTTTAGAGTAGACAAAACTATATTGAGGTCAGCTTCCAAGTTGAGAAATAAAATAAAGTGACCCAATCGGGAGTGTTTAGAGTAGACAAAGCTATGTTGAGGTCAGCTTCCAAGTTGAGAAATAAAATAAAGTGACCCAATCGGGAGTGTTTAGAGTAGACAAAACTATGTTGAGGTCAGCTTCCAAGTTGAGAAATAAAATAAAGTGACCCAATCGGGAATGTTTAGAGTAGACAAAACTATGTTGAGGTCAGCTTCCAAGTTGAGAAATAAAATAAAGTGACCCAATCGGGAATGTTTAGAGTAGACAAAACTATGTTGAGGTCAGCTTCCAAGTTGAGAAATAAAATAAAGTGACCCAATCGGGAGTGTTTAGAGTAGACAAAACTATATTGAGGTCAGCTTCCAAGTTGAGAAATAAAATAAAGTGACCCAATCGGGAGTGTTTAGAGTAGACAAAGCTATGTTGAGGTCAGCTTCCAAGTTGAGAAATAAAATAAAGTGACCCAATCGGGAGTGTTTAGAGTAGACAAAACTATATTGAGGTCAGCTTCCAAGTTGAGAAATAAAATAAAGTGACCCAATCGGGAGTGTTTAGAGTAGACAAAACTATGTTGAGGTCAGCTTCCAAGTTGAGAAATAAAATAAAGTGACCCAATCGGGAGTGTTTAGAGTAGACAAAACTATATTGAGGTCAGCTTCCAAGTTGAGAAATAAAATAAAGTGACCCAATCGGGAGTGTTTAGAGTAGACAAAACTATGTTGAGTTTTTCTTTCCTAAGTTTTCCTCAGTTACCAGGAAATTGAAATCATGTCCAGACACAAAATACATTTTGTACTTAATTGCTGTTCAATACATTTTGACCGCGTAGGTATTGCAGTTTTGTATGAAGCAGCAGATTTTGAGAGCACGGTGGTCCAGAATCATGTACTGAATCCATGGTAAAAAGTTGTGCAGCATGTCCCTGCCACCCTGTAAATAAATAATCAGTCAATAAATGTTCCCATTGCTTGCTAGGACTAAGGCTTCGTATGAGGGAGGGGGAGGAGGCTATAATCCACCTCACAGGCCCGGTGCGGACTGGTAGACGTCACATTTCTTCGATTATTTGGTCCTAAGATGCATCGGGAAATCACGAAAGTTTTCTTCGCGGGTTTTCGAAAAGAAATGGTGATATAAATGTCACAAAGTGCTCATTTGACTACGTTATAAATAAAATGCATGAGGACTAAATATCGCCCGAAGCAATGACATAGGGTGGTTGTAAAACAGTAAAGCTATAAATATCTATTACTTCAGAAAATTCATTCGTAGCTAAATCTACTCATATTTTGCTAGACATTTTCTAGACAAAAACTTTCCAAACGTACCTTTTTTAGGTACGTCGGTCTCGCCCTGTGCACACAGACCCCATCAATCATGCGAATGTTTTGTTAACCAAACAGTGTACACACGCCTTTTCTTATGCATAGGGCAACATAATACACGAAAGAAATATGGACACAGAAATTCACTGAAAAAATATAAGACTGTGTAATTGTATATCTTTGTGCCATACTAAAACAATCGTGTGGTTCTGATGTTTTGGTACTGTTAAAACATGATATATTACGTACTTGAAACAATTTTTTAAATTTTATTGTTTTCATAAAAAAACATGTATATTCGGCAAAAATAAATAAAACCCGTGAATTCTATAATTTTGCTTAGTAATAAAAATTTACAATAGATCAGGAGAACTCACTACAGGTTCTCTAAATTCATATATTTTTATGGCCACATCAATTCTCCAGTATTGAGACTACATTTACAATCACAATCTCACAAACATACAACAACCGAGCTAAAAATAAAGACATTATACTTGAATAATTTAGAAAACCAAGCGTACAGCTACACACATACATAAACAAACATGCATAACTAATAAATAAGTACTGAAGACTAAGCCACCCTTACACCCCCACCCCTTGCTTACGACGGAAAGTGAACTCAGTTCGAACTCGCCTATGCACACGAACGCTTGCGGGCTTCGGACGAAAATAAACAAAAATATAAATAAAATAATTCAAGAAAAAAGTGAAAATAGAAAGTGTTGTGTGTAATGCTCCCAACAATTTTATCTACGTTATTCATGTTGTATTTATTAGTATTAATTATTCTAGTGTTTCCTTTGTCTAGGTATACCAAATCTAACCTTTTGTTTGGGTATGATAATTGAATTCTTTTAATTATTCTGGAGTTCAACGGCTTAGGAAAATAAACAAAGAAGTGATTTGGCAATGTATTCTTTGTTTTTTTTTTTGTGAATTCATGTCATTCCTTGTTAGAATAATGTGTTACCCGAAATATTTTACCTCCGCGTAAAAGTTTTAATTTCATTTAGAGAACTTGCTAACGACACACTAGTGTTTAATAAAATAAATATATTACAAAGAACTTACATCTCAGCTACTCTAATTTTTAGCTAAAACTTAATAAACTAATAAAAAGGACTTAAAGAAACAATTTAAATCATTTCAAGACAGTGTTGAAATAATATCATTAAAAAAACGTCCTGACGGTGTAAAGACAGAAAGTTCAGCAGTACAGAAATACTGCAGTAAACAAGAACAACAAACCAACTTGTAACCTAAACCAACAAGCCACTAGCCTCAACCATACCGTGCAAAAAGGAAGGCCGCACTGCGATAGCGACACCAAGGGCGGTACGATCCTCAAGATTCTGCGGTACGAACGGCGATGCATCCCGCTGGACACGGCCAACATGGTGCTCAAAGTCAAAGTCAGGCTGAAGTACTCGCAGAACCATATCGTTTGGCTGTTTAGACGAGTAAGTTATGTTTGTAGATAGAAATAAGACAGCTTTTCCTTTAGATTTAGATTCATACATAACATAGGTGATTTTATTTCTGTAAGTAGGTTTGTACAAACAATTTTACACGGCAATCATCATTTTTAAAACTAGATGAGGCCGGCGCTTCCTATGTGACGACTCTGAGAAGAAATGGCGAAACAAACTAGCAGGTCTCTTTTAAAGTCCAGACATAATCTTTATCAGATCACGTGAAGACCATGTAAATTAATTGGTGTTTGTTTTTTTTTTGGTATTTTGAAAAAAGAACCACACAGATTGAGTGGACCTGTCCAGTCAGTGCACGCAATTGTCATTAATCGTGCAGCTCAACTCAGAACTTGAGGAGCTCATCATAACATTTATTTTCTGCATGCGAGAATTTCCCGAAAAGTTAGGTAGAGGCACATTTCGCCAATAATGTTTAAGCCCCATGTAATAGGCGGAGAGACTATTGCTATAAAACCAGGCACCAGATTTCTAGCTGCTACTGGGAAATTTCTGATGGAAGAACCTAAAAGCACTATGCCCGACCTAAGAATAGAACTCGGGAGAACACGGCAGACGGCGTCTATTCTTTGTAAAGTCAAACCATTTATCGCAAATAGGCCCTTAAAAGGCAGACACTTGAACGTCCACATGAAAATAGAATTTCCAAAAGGTCATTATGGAGAAGAATGGGCAAGAAACTCGCGCCCCCCCACGCGCTGCACAGCATCCCCGCACCTCATCTTTTAAAATGAGTTACAATATTTTGTATTCATTAATTATAATAATATGAGAAGACGATGTACCTGGAATAACATTAGCATACTCCGACTACTTATTGTGTGTAAATATTAATTAACAATTCAAGATACAAATGGCATATTTATTACACTAATCAAAAATACATGACACGCCACATAATTTCCAATACCTACGTCATCAAGAAACTGCAGCAACCTTTTCAAATATTCACAACTACTACCGATCAAGTTGTCGGCTCTATATGAAGACGGCTCACACACCCACTCGGTGGCGAGGGTTACCATACGTTAGTATTGGTTCGGACTTGTCTGGCATTGTGGTCTACTGTTTAGACTTTCTTAGGACTTTACATTCATTTGTCCTGTCCATTCGACAAAAAAAAGGTTTAAAAAAACTTATAATAATTGATGTAAGAAGGATGAATAAACAAAAAGGAAAATTAAACAATTACTGCCACGTTGCTCTAGTGCTCGCAAGCGCAACTGCTTAAAGTTGGGTCCTCGGTTTGATTCCCAGGTCGGGCAGAGTTATTAGGTTTTTCCTTCAAGATTTCTCAGTAGCATCCCAGGGTCTGGACTTGTGCCCGAGTAATGCCTTTAGACTGTGTATTGCATGAAAATTAATAACAACGGGAGAAATGTTGGTGTAATATACACCTATGCCGAACACTTTGATAAAGAAAGAAAATGCGTTTATTGGCGGTAAAGATATTTATCAGAAAAAATACAAGCTAAAATGCCCGTTATTTTTGCAAATGGCGGGACTTTTTATGTCTGTAAATGGTAACCTTACACTCGGTAAATTAAAGTGAGTTGAAAACTACGGTGTACGGTTGTTTCGCCGTGAACTTGACCTTAACCCATGACCTTACGGCGTGATAGCCATCGGTCCGGCGGCGGCCGACGCGACGTCGTAATGTGTCTGCATTTATATGCCAGGGAATAGGGTAGTTTGGGCAATTTGTATTGATGAAGTATTTTAGGGTGTAAGGTTTGTTTGCACATTTGAAGATTTGAAGATGAACCCTTGTTATGTTTATGATATGTGTATTCTTAACCGGAGTTGTTTCTACTCGATAGTGCTTTTTGGTAGACATCTTGATAAATTTAATTTCTGAACCCACAGTTGAGAAATAATTTTGTTTGAACAGATAACTTTGACGTATCAATAGTTATTGAGAGTTTATCTCAGGATTTCAGAACTCCTGAAAAACTGAGCGAAACTATGATCATAGTCAAGTCAAATATAGATATAGAATGAGTTGCTTTACCGTATATTTGAACCCTTTTGTTATTGTCATTACGGACAAAATAAACACATTAGTACTTTTAACGGTAACCTGAGTATGTAGATCGATTGAGTTTGTACACGATCAGCTTACTTACAACGTGCTAACTTTTTCACCTCTTTTTCGTTGGACAATAACTAAACTTACGCTAAGATCTAGTAAAAGTGAAGCAGTAGGAACACTATTTTAGCCATAGGTATAGTCGGAAAGTGAAAGGAGTCCTGAACTGTCCTCATATTGTATTATTTTGCTCACATTTCAAAGATATAAAAACTTCGCGACAACAATAAGAATTTTGTCCTAACATTATTTCGATGGCAATTAATAAACCGCTTGTATTTTAGGAGAAATTTACTTCTTTCTGTAATTCACAAAAAAATTCACATAGCAGGTCCATTGTATTTGAACTTGAAAGCGTGTTCGCTTCCTAGCGGTTTTCATCATAAGTGTTACTACGTAGGTACGGGTGCTGGTAGCATGATAACTAACCAAGCTGTTCCAGGGTCGCGGGCTGACGGGCCTGAAGAACCTGGGCAACACTTGCTATATGAACTCCATCATCCAGTGCCTCAACAACACCGCCATACTCGTCACCTACTTCTGCAACGGCCAGTACTTGGAACATGTCAACAGGTAAAAACTGCTTAAAATATGTGCATGATCATTCGCTTAACACCATTAAATAACGATTATTATACTACATTGAATTTTATTAAAGAAAATGTATTTATTTAGCACAGACTAAAAGACAGACAATATACCTGACTATTCTGCAAAAAAAATAAACAGTGTTAAAAAAGCAGGAATGTGTGTCTCACTGCTGTGCCAAATAGCCCCAGTTCAGCAAAAATGCCAGACAACTAGTGCCTGACGCTGATTTTCAACCAATTTCAGGGCAGTATTATGGTGTTGTAATGTTAAGGTCTAATTGTTACAACATCCGTGGACCATCATGCAATGCACCTTTTGCATTCAGCAGAGTTCATAGAGGTATTTTTTTTTACTTTTTTGGTGGTAGACCTCTCAATTCGATACAGTATTGAAGGTGAAATTATTACCCAGTTAGATTGGGCTGCATAAAGCCTCGTTCATACGAGGACAGTTTCTCAACGATATTAGAGAATATTCATGTGATACTCGTAGGTAGAAAGGTCTACGATCCTAGAATATGCACACTAACCCCGTGTTCACGCCAAGGTATAAAAAATGCATTTATGTTGTGTCTACTAGTTTCGTTTGTCGTTTACACCTTGAACCAAGTTAAAGACTGAAGAATGTCAAAAAAAGGTGAACAAAATAATCCGAATGAACGACAATACATGTATGATTCATGTTTTGTACCCGAGTGTCACAACTTGTATATGGGTGTAAACGCGGGGTAAGTTGGAATCCACAAACTTAACGATACAATATACCTATGTTTTTATTGAATTTTTTTTTCTGCTTGGGTATAGTTTACAATATTGGCGTATGCTAGCTGACATATGGCAAATAAGATTATTTAATGTATCGTGTTTCGTAATGTTAATTACTTACTACTGTATAGAATCCAGTTCTTCTAACTGAACAGACACCAGTGCTGCTAGGGAGTTTGTTGCGCCACTTCTTCTTCCCAGCTAAAGCACTTAGAAGTGGTGAAGGGTGGGCGTTTTGGGGGACTGTCTTATGTAATTTTTGACGTTCAAAAAGTGCTGTTTCTCGGCCTAGTTTGAATAAATGACTTTTGATTTTGATTTTTATAATAACGGCATACTGTTCTGCAGGTCCCACAGCACTCGCGGCGCGATAGCAGAAGAGCTGGCGGCCGTGGTGCGCGCGCTGTGGTCCGGACAGTACCGGTTCATCGCCACCCGGGACCTAAGGGTACGTCCCCACAGTACTACCATTTATGTACTTAGTACATATTGCCATCCATCCATTTCACAGTTTTTAACTCCGTAGACATCATAGCTTCTAAGTTGTTTTCAATGCTGAGTGTTGCACCATCGCAATGACTCAGCCTCCTGTTTCAAAAAAATTGGTGATTCTGTATTGTAGTATAAAATGTTCGACTTCTTGCGTTGTCCTATGAGGCTGAACTGTACTGTTGCACCAATAACGTCATAAACTATGTAAAAATGTTATGTACAGAACGAGGTCGGCAAACACCAGCGAGCATTCCGAGGCTGTGAACAGCAGGACTCGCACGAATTCCTCACCATCCTCATGGACTGGCTGCATCTGGACCTGCAATTCAGCATCAACGTGCCGCCCCACAAGGTAAGCAGTTAAACCGTAATTAAAAACGTTCAAAATGTAGTCGCGCTCTCATCTGATGATCTGAGCGACAGTCAATGTAAAAAAAAAATAAGGCAAATTAGTAGTATTTGTGACAGATTGAGACTAAGATTAGAATGCGAACGTTCTTATAAGTACGGGAGTAGCCCCTCTGAAAAAATATGGGAATTGCCCCCCTGAAAAAATATTGTATAAATTCGTAAAACGTAATCGCTTGACGCAAGAGTAGACGTGAAACTGACAACGTATGTTACTTCAAGATTTTAACTGTGAATAGTAGAAATACGCGTATTTAGTGAAAGTGTTCGCGACGATGCGTCAACAAACAGTTTAACTAGTTTAACTTATAAAGTGTTTTCATATTGATTTAGAGTAATGTATAGGATAGTTATTAATAATACAAGTTAGAGTTAAAATTGTGCTCAAATAGTGATTTTACGTAAAGGAATCTGGTGATGTATAACATGCCTTGTGTACCTGCATATTTAACGGTGTCTAGACGTAAGGAACGATGTAAACCTAACTAAAAATACAACTTTAAAACAGGAAGCTATTTGCGATTCTCGTTAAGGTAAAGATGGTCAGTACTTAAGCGCGCATGCGAATTAGATGAATTCGTTGTCATAGGCGAGGTATTTTATAGCCCCTAATACTTCAAATAGAACCCCTGAAGAGCGCTTCCTGAACACTTATCATTTCGGTGTTATTATTTATACGTCAAGAAATCCCTTACCGTCGAGACTTCAAGAAATAGCCGCCAGCTGAATTCTCGGAAGATAACCCGGAACCTATCGGTGCAGGACGTCAGCGCTGCCTGGACTGGGAGAGACCTACCCTCACACCGGGATAAACTTAGATAGGCATACACCGTCCTTGCACACTTCGCGTCCAGCGATCATCGTCTGGCACAACAAGAATTCTGTAAAAAGAATTGAAGCTTGTTGCAACCCAAACGTCCAGTTTCCGATTATTATTATTATAACTAACCCAACCCTCCCCTTACAGGACAGCCTCCAACCCTCAGAAAAGGCGTGGCACGAGTACACGAAGTCCAAAGAGAGCCTCATCCTGCGGCTGTTCTACGGACAGATCAAGTCCACCGTGCGCTGCACCGTGTGCGGCAAGCAGAGCGTCACCTACGAGTCCTTCTCCAACCTGTCGCTGGAGCTGCCGGCCAATGCCAACAGGTGCACGTTGAGCGTGAGTATACTGCATATTAGCATAGAATGAAATGAAATGAAAAAAATTAAAAGAAAAAAGTAGTCAGATAGGAAACGCCGACCTCATCTAGATTAAAAAAAATATATGATTGACGTGTAAAAGTGTTTGTTCAAACTTACTTACAGAAATAAAATCATTTATCATTTAATAGAATAGAGTAATCATTTATTTGCATAGAAAGTAGGTAGGTACAAAAAAAATTCGTATGTTTTATAATAAGAGATTCTACATTATATTACATTACATTCTACCTTAAATTAGGCATGCAAACATTTAGTACAAATGCATATTAGTCTAAAATACTGTCAATATGAAAATTCTTATAATGGTCCAATAAATAAAATAAAGAATTTAAAATATGTCAGGATTAATTAGGTAGCTATAAAGTTTTATCATTTATACATTCACAAATGGAGTAATAACATACTACTACAGGATACTATCTTCTGCCCACGAGTTCGTCAGCGTCTAATTTCTTTTTCCACCGAGATAAGCGCGTTCAGACAAACACACTCTTCAGCTTTATTATTAGTATAGATATAGAATACAATACGGGGATTTTTTTTTAATTGATCGGTGTAACTACACTGCCGAGATCTATAAACGTTACTTAGCGTGACTTAGATATTTTTATGTTCCCGTCTCTATCTTGCACTTTTAATTTGACAGTTGTGCGACAGTGACGGGAATTACGCTTTGTCAAATTACGTTTATAGATATCTGATTAAGAATATTCATAAATCTAAGTGACTTTTTAAATTAACAGGCAAAACTTCACAGGTGAGCCATCGGTATTTAGTAGGATTAAAAACAAACAAAAAACTATTTCATACATCATAATTTTAAGAAAATTGTTGATGACGGCATCACGGCAATAGTGTCGCGTGAATGATTGTTTTTATTTTTTTATTTAATAGCTGAAGTCCCTCCCGTTTCGTGAAGTTTCGCCGAATATAGAACATTTTCAAAATTGCCTAAGAGTAGTCTGCAAGTTATGTTTATTTATTTTATTTTTAGCAATACTTACAGCTAAACAGATACAATAGGTAATAGTTTAAACAAAATATGGCCAATTACAAGTTTCCACGTGTAGTATAGGTATAAATCATATGACACAGAAAATTTATACTAAACACAAAACAGAAAAATCACTGTTTACGCTCGAAGAAGCTTTGTTATAATAATAAATAAGCGGAGTTGCGTGTTGATTGCTTTTATGCATTAATGCGTAAAAGATGTGCGTCCTTGGTGCGCAGGGTGCGAGCCAGTTCCAACAGCATTCTGGGAATGATTGCTGACAGGCTGGACTGCTGTATTGTAAGTCGTTGCTCCAGCATCTCAGCTAGACTGCTGTATTGTAAGTCGTTGCTCCAGCATCTCAGCTGGACTGCTGTATTGTAAGTCGTTGCTCCAGCATCTCAGCTGGACTGCTGTATTGTAAGTCGTTGCTCCAGCATCTCAGCTGGACTGCTGTATTGTAAGTCGTTGCTCCAGCATCTCAGCTGGACTGCTGTATTGTAAGTCGTTGCTCCAGCATCTCAGCTGGACTGCTGTATTGTAAGTCGTTGCTCCAGCATCCAGCATCTCAGCTGGACTGCTGTATTGTAAGTCGTTGCTCCAGCATCTCAGCTGGACTGCTGTATTGTAAGTCGTTGCTCCAGCATCTCAGCTGGACTGCTGTATTGTAAGTCGTTGCTCCAGCATCTCAGCTGGACTGCTGTATTGTAAGTCGTTGCTCCAGCATCCAGCATCTCAGCTGGACTGCTGTATTGTAAGTCGTTGCTCCAGCATCTCAGCTGGACTGCTGTATTGTAAGTCGTTGCTCCAGCATCCAGCATCTCAGCTGGACTGCTGTATTGTAAGTCGTTGCTCCAGCATCCAGCATCTCAGCTGGACTGCTGTATTGTAAGTCGTTGCTCCAGCATCTCAGCTGGACTGCTGTATTGTAAGTCGTTGCTCCAGCATCTCAGCTGGACTGCTGTATTGTAAGTCGTTGGTCCAGTATCTCAGCTGGACTGCTGTATTGTAAGTCGTTGCTCCAGCATCTCAGCTGGACTGCTGTATGGTAAGTCGTTGCTCCAGCATCTCAGCTGGACTGCTGTATTGTAAGTCGTTGCTCCAGAATCTCAGCTGGACTGCTGTATGGTAAGTCGTTGCTCCAGCATCTCAGCTGGACTGCTGTATTGTAAGTCGTTGGTCCAGCATCTCAGCTGGACTGCTGTATTGTAAGTCGTTGCTCCAGCATCTCAGCTGGACTGCTGTATTGTAAGTCGTTGCTCCAGCATCTCAGCTGGACTGCTGTATTGTAAGTCGTTGGTCCAGTATCTCAGCTGGACTGCTGTATTGTAAGTCGTTGCTCCAGCATCTCAGCTGGACTGCTGTATGGTAAGTCGTTGCTCCAGCATCTCAGCTGGACTGCTGTATTGTAAGTCGTTGCTCCAGCATCTCAGCTGGACTGCTGTATGGTAAGTCGTTGCTCCAGCATCTCAGCTGGACTGCTGTATTGTAAGTCGTTGGTCCAGTATCTCAGCTGGACTGCTGTATTGTAAGTCGTTGCTCCAGCATCTCAGCTGGACTGCTGTATTGTAAGTCGTTGCTCCAGCATCTCAGCTGGACTGCTGTATTGTAAGTCGTTGCTCCAGCATCCAGCATCTCAGCTGGACTGCTGTATTGTAAGTCGTTGCTCCAGCATCTCAGCTGGACTGCTGTATTGTAAGTCGTTGCTCCAGCATCTCAGCTGGACTGCTGTATTGTAAGTCGTTGGTCCAGTATCTCAGCTGGACTGCTGTATTGTAAGTCGTTGCTCCAGCATCCCAGTTGGAATGCTGCAGCAGTGATTATTTTCTTGTAACGGGTGATTTTTTAAGAGGTATAGATTTGATTTTCAAAAAAAAACACAAAAAATTTGATGAAATCTTTATTGATATCGATAGATCGATCAATATAATTCAATGTTTGAAGATGATTTCATGCAAATGCTGGCCGCGGCTCCGGTTTAGATGGCCCATTCGCAAGGCCCAATTTCGGCACACTCTCTCCAATATATCAGCCGGTATATCACGAATAAATGCTTCAATGTTGGCTCCCAGTGCGTCAATCGTTGCTGGTTTATCCCTGTAGACATGAGCCTTAACATGGCCCCACAAGAAATAGTCCAAAGGCGTTAGATCACACGATCTAGGCGGCCAATTGACGGGCCCAAAACGTGAGATAAACTGTTCACCGAAGGCGGCTCTCAATTGGGCCATTGTTTCGCGTGCCGTGTGGCATGTGGCACCGTCTTGTTGAAACCACATGTCAGGCATGTCCAATTCTTCCATTTTGGGCAAAAAAAAATCGCCAATCATCACACGGTAGCGCTCGCCATTCACAGTAACGTTTCGGCCATTGTCGTCTTTGAAAAAGTACGGCCCGATGATGCCACCGGCCCATAATCCACACCAAACAGTACATTTTTCGGGATGCAGTAGTAGCTCTTGCAATGCTTCTGGCTGGTCTTCACTCCAGATGCGGCAATTATGCTTATTGACATATCCATTCAACCAGAAATGAGCTTCGTCGCTGAACACAATTGTTCGATAAAAAAGTGGATCTTCCTCCAACTTTGCCAATGCCCATTCACCAAATGTTAGACGTTGTGGGAGGTCGTGTGGCTTCAATTCTTGCACCAGCTGTATCTTGTAAGGTTTTACACCCAAATCCTTTCGCAAAATTTTCCACGTAGTGGAGTAACAGAGGCCCAATTGCTGCGAACGGCGGCGAATCGACATTTCACGGTCATCACTAACACTGGCGGATACAGACAGCCGCAATATTTTCTTCGGTCCTCACTCTACGTATGCGTGTTCGTGGTTTAATGTCCAATAATGTAAACTGGGTTCGAAATTTAGTCACAAGCTTCCGAATAGCTGCCTCAGTAGGCCGACCAAACTGCCCATAACTTGGAAGAAGTGCGCGATGCACTCTCTTACCCGAGCATGCATTTTGATAGTAAAATTCAATAATTTGCAAGCTTTGTTCGTTCGTAAGTCGATTCATGGTTAAATTATAGACCAAACTGAACAAGTTTGACAATGACACAAGACACGATTCACGCATGATCTGTCAAAAACCGTGTTGCCAAAAAGATACCAGCAAAAAAAATCACCCGTTATGTGTTTGTGTATATGTTGTTGTAATTGTATCAGCGACATAGTTGTACGTTTATTTTATTATGTGTTTGTGTATATGTTGTTGTAATTGTATCAGCGACATAGTTGTACGTTTATTTTATTGTTACTAACACTACGAGTCTCATGGTTACTCACAATAAAGAATTTATTTATTTATTTAATAACATTTCCTCCACAGGACTGCCTAAAACTCTACCTAAACGGCGAAACAATTCCCGGTTGGAACTGTCCGAACTGCAAAGAAAAACGGGATGCAGTGAAAAAACTCGACATTTCTCGTCTCCCACCGGTTTTAGTCATACATTTCAAGCGATTCTACGTCGACCCTAAGGAGTACATGTGTAACGCATATAGAAAGAAGCAGACCTACATAGATTTCCCTCTGGAAGACCTGGACATGAGGCAGTTCGCGCTGCACTGTCCGAGCAATCATTCATATAATCTTTATGCGGTGTCCAATCACTACGGGTCGATGGAGGGGGGGCATTATACGGCGTATTGTAAGAGCAGTGTTTATGGGAAGTAAGTGTTACGTTTTTTTTTATTTTGTTGTTTATTGATTTTAAATAGAGGTTCTGTGTTTTTGTGGTCAGGCCCTGCAGTCTCGACATAGTTAGCAATCGTTTTCGGTTGCTAAGTCCTAACAATCCAGATGTAAATGTTGATGTAAATGTTTGGTAGTCTCGACACTCAAATTTATCGGTTGTTACCTACCGGTACCTACCTAAAATACCAGTAACAACCGATAAATTTGAGTGTGGAGACCACCAAATATCATTACATCTGGATTGTTAGGACTTAGCAACCGAAAACGATTGCTAACTATGTCGAGACTGCAGGCCCTGGACTGATTTGTAAGTTTCTTTGTATTTGATTGTATCTAATTTTTGCCCGGTAAAAATACACCACCCAGCCGAGCTTATTCAGGTCCAAATGCAAAAATATAAAACAGTACAATACGAAACGTGTAGACATTACTTGTCCACAAAGAAAATTAGACTAGGTAATTGAAAAACATATAGTCAATTATTACTAGTTTCCATACTCACCGTTAGAAATCAAGGATATACAATAATATACATATAATACTTTTAAACGCATCATCACGTACGTATTCAGTTTTTACAAACACATTCCCTCCTCAGATGGTACAAATACGACGACCACGTGGTGACCGAGATATCTTCGACCGAGGTGAAGTCGAGCGCGGCCTACATCCTGTTCTACACGTCGTGCGGGCCGCAGCGCTCGTCGTGATGCTCCGCGCTGCGCAAGCGCAAGTACTCGGACATGACGCAATCTTCCTGTGCTTGACTGTACCGCCGCGGTAAACTGTGACCTTGACAAGTTATAAGGGAAAATTTTAAGTGCGTCGTTCTGTGAACGTTTCAGTGATTAACGATGACATGGATGTAGTGTTATTATAATAATATTTATATACAGGGTCAAATTAAATTAGCTGCCCAAACTCCACAAACGTGATGCGTCTCGTTATCTCAACATGTTTTCAACGAGCGCTGCGCTGGTGGTGTAGTAATTGGAAGTATGGGTTGAGAAAATGTTTTTTTTTATTTTGTCGTGTTTAGATATCGATAACCATTACATCAACATTAAACTGATATTTCAAGTAAAACGGCCTGCAGTCGTTGACCCCAAAAAAGAATATTCAATAATTTTTGTTTTATTTTTTTTTCTAGTTTATATATCGACAACCATTACGTCGGCGGAGTTTCGCTAACTACTTTAATTTGACCCTGTATTACAGTTTAATCCACTAATGTTAGATTTCGAATAAAATCGATTAGATGTCGATTTAGTACGATTTGGTATCGATTGGTAAAAGACATCTGCCTATGTGTATGTGTATTGTTATGTAAAAGACATGGACAATTATATTTATGATATACGAGTTGTGTTGAGAATCCACTGCAAGCGATGTTATAAATTACTAAGAAATGAAAGCTAGTGTTTGTATGTTTGTAACTAGATCACGCCGAAACGGCTTAACAGATGTTGATGAAATTCGGTACAGTAAGAGTATAATGTATCTATAGATTAGCGCATAGTCTTAATACAGGCGGATTTGGGTTGATTGAAAGTCGATCCCGACGTAGTTGGGATGATAGAATTCGCTAACCTAACGAAGTTGCTTTTGCAGTACAATACTCGATTCCAGTGGATTCTTACCCAAGAATCTTATGGGATCCATTGTATGCGCAGTACTAAGCCGTAAATATGGCACATCGAGTTAAAAAAAGTTCGGCTTTGTAAAGCGTTGTCTCACTCTCTCATACCTGTGTGTATCTTTCTAAAGCTCGATGTCACATTTCCGACCCGGTACTGTTATTTTAATATATAACTATATAAAAATCTACATGTATGTCCTATAAAAACAATGATGGTTTCATTAAAATAAAATATCAGAATGATTTATGGTTTTTGAAAAAAGCCAAGCATGCTTATATGTGTAATATGATTGATGTATAAACTATGCCTTGTACAAATAGCTTTTCCGTGTTGCGATTACATAGGGTTAATATTTCATTAATTTATTGTAATATTTTTAGATTCCTTTTCTTTTTAGTTGCAATTATTTGTTAAAGGGAGTTAATTCAGTCATTTGTATATTCTTTGCATATTCTAAGAAGTGGCATGGTTTCTACTTTCTTTTTATGGATTATGGCACTGATTACTTTTGTACTTGCAACTTTTTTTACCCGACTTTGTCAGAACCCTTGAGGTAATGTTTTTAACATCAAATATTCTGCCTTGTAAAAAACCATATAATTTTAATTTCTAATACATTAGCATGAAGGAGCAGTAACTTTGAAAGATAACCGCGACATATTTTCGCGGCTAAAGTACAGCAAGAAAATAAACTGAATACCAGAATATCGCCTGGAATTTAATCTTACTGAACATGTCAATAATGACATCGACAGGAGTCGTCGCCGCTAGAGTGAAAGATATCCGTGAGTGAACACTTAATGTTTATGAATGAAAGACTGAAAATGATTGGTATTGTACCTATAGATGTATTTCATTATTGTATTGCACATGGGTGCTGGTATCTTCGATATTGTACTGGTTAAGTTATGCAATTAGGAAACTGCTAATTTTATTTATTGTGACAGGGTTTTGCTAATAAACTTATGATATGCTACACACGTGCTAGTAAACTTTCAGCCTGAACTTTTAGCGATTGGATATGATATAATGTTTTCTCGTGAGCGTCGGAAGTCGATTCAACGTGACGTATTTTCGACACAATTTCGACGAGCGCTCACGCTAGACCAGCGCCATATAGGAAGGCTCCAAACGTATACTTATTTTATTAAGCGTCTGCCTTTTTCCTAGATGTTTATTGAAGCAATGCTGTAAGATTGCATAGCTAACTTGCCAATATTAATGATGAGGCAATGTACGCATTATGCGACTAGAATAATTCAGATATTAAAACGATGACTTAGCAATTTTACTGTGCAGTGTGTTTCTAACTAAATAATCTTTATACAGGCTGCGGATAATCGCGTAATGCGTACATAACCTAACAAGGCATCGGCTAAGGATTTGAACACACGTAGCTGTGATCAAACATCTCATTTTATTATTTTAACTAATCAAAAATAACGAATAGCAGTGCCTAAATGACATAGCCACTTTTTCTCGCCGGGCGCATGCGCCACTTGCAGTGAGGTTTCCATTTGAAATAACGCAATTTGGTCTCGAAAACATATGTTTTGTTATAAACTGTTGTATGAAAATTTGTATATAGCATACATTAATAGTTTATTGTATGTAAAGGTAAATGTAAGACAAACTTTATTAAATTCTTTGTTAATATACATGTTTTCTCTTTGTTTTCCTAGTTTTAATGAATTCCTAAAATAATCAGACTACTTGGAAACTTTTTAGAAAGAAAGAAAGAATAACGTTTATTTGGCCACAGTTCGTGAAACACATACAAATAACAAAATATAAAGTGAAAATAATGTTTTAATTAACAACAATAGTGTGTGCCTCACGGCTGCGCCAAAAAGGATCATTTCAGCATTACTGCCAGACAGATGCTGCCTGACGCTGGTTTTCTAATGAACCTTTAGGGACAAGTCACGGGGAGTACGAACAGTTTCGACATAGGTAAATACCTAATAAATAATACATATTTTTATCCTTATAAATAAATAAATGAACTAGTAATCAAATATAATTACTTAAAAAACGAAAACAACAAGAACCAACTAGGCAAACCTGTTTTTTGCGATTAGGTACCTTGCAAGATTGATCCATCCACGATGCACTCACAAATCGCTACAGGCCGCCGAGCGCGGCGGACAATTCACCGACAGTTACTTAGTTTTATGACAAGATTTTTTTTACTGTGGGTAATAATAAAAATCTAAAATCTAATAATAAAAATTATAAGTTGTTAATTTAATACCTACTATTTGGAGAAAGTGAAGTACCGTCAAACGGGGTGAATAGGGACGCAGGGGTGAATAGAGACGAAACTTTAGAAGGGATTTTAACCTTGAAATAATATAGTTTATTGCCAAAAAGGACTCTTAATGTGTTTATTGTAATATAATTAACGATTAAGTGCTCTTGTTGGGGTCAAACTAAATTATTTCAAGGTTAAAATCCCCTTTAAAGTTTCGTTTCTATTCACCCCTGCATGCCTATTCACCCCGTTTGACTGTATCGTCTTGGACCAAGATTTTATTGAAAAAAGAAGGGTGGAGGTTGAATGAAGCGATCTCGACCTACTTGCGACTGTGACACATAGCCGGCGCGCCGGCTATGTGTCACAGTCGCAAGTAGACCAGGCACAAAGGATAAGTACGAAAACAACGCCTAAGATAGATAGAACAGAGTATGAGATGGTGGTGAGAAAAAAAAGAAAAATGAAGTCCGTTTATGTTTCCCACAGGTCTCACAACTGCGACGGCCCCTAGATGCCGCGAATGGCACAGCAGTGCCATCGGGTCGGAGACATTTGAAGCAGCAAAGGACGGAAAATCACCGAACGTGTGCGCCGCCATATCATATATTTTTGCGACACAACTGGAATTATGTTTTAAGCTAAGTACTGTAGGCATTTTCATGTCAATTTTCTGTTGCGAATCTATCAGATACTGCCGCAAACGTGTTCTGAACGTGTGGATAGTGCCCAGAACCCTTACTGGTGGTGGTATATTATTTTACACCTTAGATGCAGCGTATCGGAAAGTGCCTCTGAAAGCCGCTGTCCTATGAGACTAAGTTGAAAGTTGTTGTACACATTGCCTGGGCGCGAAATCTCGTCTACTAGCCATCCAATTAAGCTTCTCGTACAAATACTTCGCTTTCTCAGACTTCACGACACCAAAAAGCAAGCACGCTAGGTGTAACTTTCGTCACGACTTCATCTTGAGAATAAAGTGTTTGTTAAGAAAGGGAGTGATATGACTTCTAGGGCGAACAGAGTAACAGAAGCGCGCACATGCATTTTGGACTCTTTGTATAAGTCGATCGGTACGAGACAGCAAGCGTGGGCCGTAAACCGTATCAGCGTAGTTTAATTTAGACAGAACAAGGGTTTCGACTAGCTGTTCGCGAAGCTTTTCTGACAAGAACGCACTCATTTTGTAAAGCAGTTTCAGACGATAGAAGCAGTTTCTTACGGAGTTAGCAACGTGTTTCTCAAATCTAAGGCTTTTGTCCATACATAACCCAAGGTTCCGCGCCTCATTCAGACGGTCAATAGGCTTATCCATTAGGGTTAAATTAAGGTTTAAAGGTATCTTCTTCAACTGTTGCCTCGTACCAAACAACATATACTTGGTTTTCAATGGGTTTAGTGCCAGACAACTCTCATCTGACCAGGCAGCGATTCTTTCAAGGTCGTCGTTTAGGTCTCTAATGGCCGACTCATAATCATCTGGTCTGAAAGACAAATACAGTTGGACGTCATCGGCATAAATATGATACCTACTTGCATTTCTGAAAGCATTTTATAATGTCTGCACAGTACAGAATAAAAAGAATCGGACCCAAAATTGATCCCTGAGGAACACCTCTTTCTATGGAAGTAAGGGGTGAAGTCAGGGTACTACCATCCGACAAACGCAATTCTACAAGTTGTTTCCTGTTAGGTACTGAGGTAGCTGTGGAACCATTGAATGGCATTGTCGTCAAAACCGTAGTATTTTAATTTTGACAGTAATAGCGAGACGTTCATGCAATCAAATGCACGGGAAAAATCAAGTAGCACTATCGGTGAGCACAATGCCCTTATCTTGGGCTGATAGAATATTGTCCGTAACATCCAGTAACGCCGTTGAACTGCTACGCGGTTTCCTAAAACCGGTTTTTGATCAGGTAACACTTCATTCTCTTCTAAAAACCGAGTTAATTGACGGCACACTACCCTCTCCATTACTTTTAAAAGACAGGGCAGAATACTGATCGGCCGCAAGTCTTTAATTTCTATAGGGTTTGGACTCATAAGTAGAGGTCTAACTGTGGCAATTTTCCATTGGTAAGGAAACGTTGATGTCCATATAGAAAAATTTATGATGTAGCTAATGGTTTCTAAAGTGAGCGGTAAAGTTGTCGTGTTGCCTTCAGCGTTTGACCTAAGGTCAGAAATAAACGATAAAAATAGTTGGTCGCTGTGATTAACTCAACACAATGTTTATGTTCTTTCTCCAGAATTAGCTTACCTACTCACAAGTTAAATGAGTTCATATAATTGTTTATTTTATTTGACTATATTAGTCAATTTCGTTTAATTTAATTTTTATTTATTATTGACATAATTTACTCATTTCAATGTTTTTTAATGAGCTGTATAGCAATATATGGTTAGCTAGCGACCTCGACAATTGATCATATTATTCTTTGCAACCGGCAGCAAGTTCGTCATGCTCCCTTAAGGTCTCTGCACACAGCGGGCGCGGCGTGGCGGGGCGGCGACGCGGCGCTGGCGCGGCGGCATCGGTCACACTGCGGGCGCGATAACGTCCAAAACACCTATATTTTGTATACATTTCTACTAAATGTACGTATAATCTTGTATTCCCGCTCGGCGCGGCGGCGGCGTGGCGCGACGGTTACCGTCGCGCCGAGCGGGACGGCTTTGTGTGGCGTCGTCCGTAATATCTAGTACATTACAACTGCTCAGTGTCGCGTCGCCGTCCCGTCCCGCCGCGCCGCGCCCGCTGTGTGCAGCGACCTTAAGATGTCAATGCTTGCGGTAGCGTCGGGGGTCGGGTTGCCTCCTTCCCTCAAATATGGCGAGGGGGGTAATGGCTGATCTTTGCGTTATGCTCGTGAACGGGTGCTGCTTGTGGTGACCGGTCAACTTGCTGACTATGGTTTTGTTATTGTTATTAGTAATTAACTGTTTCTTTATTTTACTTCGAAGGTCCTAGTGTATCATTTGTGGCTACAAGTTACAGCTACATATATAAACATAATGCAGCATTGCATATGTAAGCGGGCACGCCCTTTATGCCTGGAGGCTTTTTATTTTATGTATTAAGTTCTGTTTACGTATTTATTATTTATTTCTGCTTGAGTATAGTTTTAATTATTGGAGTGTGCTAGCTGACATATGGCAAATAATTTTAATGTTTTTGTGTTTCGTAATGTTAACGACTTATTACTGTATAGAATCCAGTTCTTCTAACTGAACAGACAGCAGTGCTGCTGGAATTGTTTCGCCACTTCTTCTTCCCAGCTACAGCACTAGGAAGTGGTGAAGGGCGGGCGTTTTGGGGGACTGTGTTATGTGATTTTGCCGTTCAAAAAGTGCTGATTCTCAGCCCAGTTTGAATAAATGACTTTTGATTTTGATTTGATTTTGAAATAATGCGGGAGATATTGTTTTGGTCCACCGGAGCTATTGTAAAAATTGCTTCACTATATCTGTGGGTCTCAAAGAATGATTATGCGACGAGCTAGTTACCGGGTTTCCATTGACATTCAAAAAAGTGATAATTATCAGGTCTGGGTTTCTAAAATGCGGGGGAAGGTCTTGTCCTTGCTTTGAGGGTGCAAACATAGATTTAATGTTTTTCCATAGTAATTTTGATTTGTTTATTTTACTATTTATATTGTGCTTTTTAACTGTTAGCTTACTGTTAGTAACTACTACTGTTAGTAACTGTTAGTTAACTGTTTAGCACCAAGTTTTTTAACTGTTTATAGTAAACTGTTTTTGGTCCCGATTTAGTACTCCCTATATTTGGCTAATGCATTGTCCGTAATCCAGGGATACGATAATTCTTTAATACGACAAGTTTTAAGCGGCGCGTGAACATCAAACGATGATATTATGCAGTGATTAAAAGTATTAACCATGTCATTCACATCAGCAAATTCAGAAATACAACCTGTTTGATTGCGACAAATCGGTATAAAAACTATCCCTACATATGTCTTATATCGGCCTAAATTTGGTTACATACCTATGGCATAAACTTGTCCCGCTTTATGTGAAATTCAATGACTATAATGGAATGGCCTGCAATCGAACCAAACGATTCCAACGTCGTGTATCTTGCCCTAAGGTCTGCACAGTAGGTCGATAAGAGTCGCACTAGTATCTGTGTCTGTGAAATGAGTTGGCAACGTGACAAGTTGAATGAGTTGAACGACTTGTACTTTTTTAGTTTTAGGCTCGTTTAAATAATGGTAATATTGAGACAAATATTTAGGGCATGTGGCCGTCGGTAACCGGTACAGGTACGGGTACAAAGATGCGCTGTACATCTGCCTCGCAGCGGATTTGGTAAGCGACGCGGCGGCGTTCCGCGGTTTGTAACGGGCAAGAATACGGCCTAGTTTGCACCATACAAATTGCCGGCCCCTCGGCCTCCCGCGCCATACGAAACAACTCACGATTCAGCTTCTAAAATATATACAAACTTGTTTCATTCTGCTTTTATCTCTAACCCATTCTTATTTATTGAATTACACCTAAATTATCTTAAATTTGTATATAATGCTCAGTGAATTATCAATTAAACTTAAAACTCAAAAAACTTAAATACAACAGACATTTCTCCTTGACTATTTCATAATTCAGAAGAAACAAGAAGCACAGCAACAGGAGAATTGCTTATTACTGTGCTAAATATGTTTCTGTTTCAATTAGCTTCTCGATATTTCTGTAACAAAAAACAATACAGATTATCAATTTGATTACACAGCATTACTAATTCGTAAACCACAAATAAACAGATTTATTACCACATCGCCTGCCGAGGCATTCCTGTTATTATCAAGGCTTGGCCTGCATTAACATGTTCATTTCTATAAAGGCATTCTCCATATCCTCTTCATCATCCAAGCCGTTGTCCATATCATCGTCATCTTCTTCCATGTCCAATCCATTGAATTGCTGATTGGCTAGAAATATGAATGGTTCTATTAATTTGATATACTTTTATAATTCAAGGTAAATAGGTGGTGGAAACAATAAATTATATAAACAGTAACATATCTCTCTCCATACGAAGTTAACTTAAAGATAAATGTTCATTGCAATTTCTGCAAGTCAAAAGTCAAATTGTGATACAAGTTTTTGGTCCAAGACAGTGAACCAGTGGACTAATGTCACAATTAAAAAAAAATGGTCATAATAAGCATGCTTGTAAAACTAACATCAGTCTTGACCAACACCAGATTACTCTTAATGCAAGCAGAAAGCAATCAAAATGAACAAATGGAATATCACACTTACTGAACACAGAGTCGGTTACAGACAGATTGAGTTTCTCATTGTTGCACATCTCGTCATCAATGCCGGCCACTGCTACATCAAACTGTGATAAGGTTGTTACAAGTCTATTTTCTTCAGGTGGAAGTATCTGTATCGGAGTCTCGGAAGATGGTGGTTTAGGAACTGTAGTTTGAGGGGCGACTTGAGTGTTATCTAAAGTTAATAGTCTTCTCAAATCTTTGTTGTCTACAGTTGCTCGTAGATTCTCTAAGTGAAGTCTTTCGATCTGAAAGAATGACGGAATGAATTTGTGTGTGTTAGTTATGTCTAGTGCCCAAATGATCGAAATGAAGAATTAAACCCGTAACAATAAAGTTATCTATATCTAGACAGACACAAATGGGTCAGTATGTAGCTCAAGGTGTGTATATGCGCAGAAAAAGCGAAAACGGCTTTGTTACTCGGTGGGAAGTTTATACACGAACCTGCAAACTGTTTCTTTGCTGTTTTAATGTTCTCAGCGCGTCTATAATCCATTTCTCTTCAGCTAGAAGCTGTGCCTCTTGGGCTATTCGCTGGCTCAGACGCGCACTGGCTCTTTGCATTGTAGTTTTGCAGCTTTATTTACAAAACAAAACTGTAACAACACCGCGAACGCGATTCTTCAAAACTATCCTTTCCTTTCCTTGAGAAATTGAGAATGAGAATAGGTATTACCTATCTAAAAAAAGTACTCTGTGGAATATTACTTTTTTTTTTTTTTCATTCGCTCGTGGAATATTACTGAAATGACCGAATGACATTGGTTGTTTTTTTTTATTTTTTTTATTTGTTCCTGACGGAACAGGCGAAGGTCTGAGACCATGCTGCCTAGTCATCAGTTGACATTGGTTGTATATGGATCACAGAATATACCCTGACGTATATGGATTGGACCATTGACTTTGTTTTTCCTAGCTTAATGGATTGGACCGACCGACATTTAGTATTTCATCTATGTTGGACCGATTCATGACCGATTTGACGTTGACAGTTGACACTTGACATTGACGGACACTAGACAGTGAAATGGTCAGACCTCAGACTAAGGAAAAGAAGAATAGAAAAAAACGTGCATACCTAAAATGTGAGTCTGGCACAAAGATGGCGGCTTGCGGTAGAGTTGCGCGCATTATAATATCCGTAGACAGAGAAACTAATAGACGAAGGGACCCTGTAACCGCAGTCGAGACAGAGATAATATGTCAATGTGTGCGTATAATGTTGCCATAGTAACTGCATTCCCCTGTTTTTGGAGTGTTATTAGATGAAGTAGGGTAAATTATTTTCAGGATTTAATTGAAACGAAACGAGTTTTTTAATAAAATTTTATTATACTACTTAAATGATAAATGATTTTATTTCTGTAAGTAGGTTTGAACAAACACTTTTACACGTCAATCATATTTTTTTTAAACTAGATGAGGTCGGCGTTTCCTATGTGACTACTCTGAGAAGAAAGGCCGAAACAAACTCAGAGGTCACAGTCTCTTTTAAAGTCCAGACAAAGTCTTGGTCAGATCATGTGAAGGCTATGTAGATCGGTGTCTGCAATGGTCTTTTGAGGAAAGAACCACACATATTGAGTGGACCTGTCCAGTCAGTGCACGCATTTGTCAGTAACCGTGCAGCTCAACTCAGAACTTAAGGAGCTCAACGATTCGACGAACAATACCAAAGAAAGGACATTTTGGTAGGCCGCATCAGCTACTCAAACTGCCAGAACATGATTAAAACTGGAACAAAAACACACATAGTCCTCACATTCACAATAATTTAAAATAATATAATACTTTGTACAGTAAATATTAGTGTCATTGTATATGAAAATAAGTATACATACTTATAGCAAAGATTAAAAGTAAAAATAGTTAGCGAAATAAAATAAATTAACATTGCCTGTGCTTTATTGGAGCAACTCAATCCCAAGCCTTTTTGTCCTCAATACATATAGTCTTTGACAGTATAATAGGCATTCTGGCATAGTTTCCTTTTTATAAAAGATTTGAATTTATTAAGGCTTAGTGCTTTAATGTGGCTAGGAAGTTTATTATAAAACCGTATACATTGGCATCTAAACGAGCCTTCTTGAGCCTTGTAGTAGGAACAACAAATTTGTGTTTGTTCCTAGTATTTAAATTATGGATATTACTGTACTTTTTAAACAGATTAATATTTTTATGTGCATACAAAAGATTTTCATAAATATACTGAGAAGGCACAGTCATTATATTAATCCCTTTAAATTTGTCTCTGAGGGAGTGTCTGGGACTTAATTTATAAATTGAACGAATTGCCCTTTTTTGTAAAAACAAAAATCGTCTGAATATCGGCGGCATTTCCCCACAACAGAATACCGTACGACATTACACTATGAAAATAACTAAAGTATACTAAACGGGCTGTCTCTAAATCAGTTAAACCACGAATTTTCCTAACGGCGTATGCTGCAGAGCTAAGCTTCTTTGACATTTTATCTATATGGGGGCCCCATTGAAGCTTGGCATCCAAAGTTTTGCCTAAGAATACTGTGGTATTTTCGGGTTTCAACTCTTCACCCTTTATGAGAATACTTGTTTCTACTTGTCTACCATGAGGTATCGTAAACTTATTACATTTCGTTTTTTCTCGTTAAGAAGAAGGTTATTAACATTAAACCAGTTAACTACTTTTGCGAGGGCACTATTTACATTGCCAGTAACCAGCTGCTGACGTTTGAGTTTAAATAAAAGTGAAGTGTCGTCTGCAAACAGCACTATATCATGTTTATCCTTTATGAGGTAACTAAACAAAACACTAACACTTAGAAACTAAACACTCCAAACAATTTGAAAAAAACACATTATTGATGTATATACATATATATATAATTATACACATATACTATGCTATTATTTGATCCAATATTTTTTGTTTTTATTACATTGTAGAGCCAATATTTTTTATCGTGTCTCGGGGCATTTTTGAGCTGACGCTGGCAACACTTACATGATATAATTTATTGGTTATGAATGTTAAAAACTCGACAAAATCCTATTATCTTCAGTTTTAATGAGACATATCGTTCCGTCATGCTATGGCATAAATAATCATCATTTAAGAAACTATAATTAGGTACAAAACCGTCGTACTTACGCGTGAAACGACACACCGGCAATTTTCTTCTCACTATCGCTTTTACATGAAATAACACGACAACGCACCATTGTATAATCGTCGATGTGAAATACGGATAATTTCTCTGTCTTCTCACTGGATTAAAATCGTTTTTTATCATAAAAATAAGCAAAATTTTAACACCAAACACAATGACGGCACCAAAGACATTAAATTATTGCTATCAATTTAATCTCTTTGGACGGCACGAAGTGTCAAAGTATGTTTCGCAATTTGAGTTGCGGACCTTGAAAAAACAGGTTACACGGTAAGAGACAAAAAAATTGATAGTTGTATCTCTGTCTAAAACATTCATAGCGTAATTTTCGCTCTCTTTCTTGTGTAAGCGAGAAAGGAATCGTTTACTGCGTCTATTAGTTTCTCTGTCTACGATAATATCAAAATTTTCTTCAAAACCGTAGACAGAGAAAACACTGAAAGAAACAAGTTGCTATGACAACTGATGTACTTGTTGGCTGTGACAAAACATGGCGACCGGCCGCAGTGAGATATTTTGTAGATAATGTTGCAATTTTTGGTAATGATAAGACTACTGTTGTCCTTTTTTTACATATGATTACCCTCATAAGTTAAAAAGAGATGCCGATATGTCAGTAACTATGCCGTCGAAATACATCACATTCCTATAACTACTGTTCGTTATGCCGAGTCCTTTCTTTTCCTTAGTCTGAGGGTCAGACTAGAGTGCGTGTTACAATTCTCTAAAGTTTATGTTGCCCTATAATATGACTATTTCATGATCATAACATTTGATGTCAATTCTAATTTAGAGAATTGTATTGCTTATATTAATGATTATAATTCTGTATATAGGTACATACTTGTTACGGCCGCGAATTATATTTTGATCAATATAATAACCTAATACCGACTCGTTTAAAAAAAAAATGAAAAAAACGTAAGAAAAATGAATTTCGCGGGCTGGCTTGACGCCACAGAGTACTTATCGCTTCACTCATAACTAAATAAAAGTCAGATTTTTACAGAATATTTGTCGCTAAAGCCTCTTAGTTTTCTCTGTCTACGTTGGCATACTGTAGCTGCGTCCGGGTCGCGTAGACAGACAGAGACTGTCTACGCTGCGTCGGCATAAAAAACGTGCCAGTGTTGCTCCCTTATTATTATTATACTCCTTGCAGTCTGTCAAGTGAAAAATTTAAATGGTTTTCTGATTTAATGTTGTATGTACCTACTCTCTTTACGACTCTCATACCCTTACCTATTAAATTATTGTCCAATTCAAAAGTCTTTACCGAAAAAGGTACCTGCATTATTCGATTACGATTATGATATATATGATGATACACGATTCAAAAATCTGTGTGCGAACGAATGTGAGATTTTAAAATCGGCATCGCAAGCGAGTCGCTCTCGCTGGCGATCGAAGGAGAATATCGTCCAAATTTGTCTATGGTTGGAAAATTACGCAAATATACAATTTGGTAAGTTCACTTTTATCTTAGTATCAAGTTATTCAACATTGTCACCACAGACCAATTAGCGTTAATTAGCATTGGCATTACCACATTGGTCATCGTCACGAGTGGTCATTATAATTAACAAAAGAAAGAGCCGATCTCACTTAGTACTTCCTTGATCAGTGCTACTATCGCTATACCTAGGTACCAGTCGCTAGTTCGTGTCATTGTGTGTAAAATTATATAAATAAAATGTCTAATTACGATTCGGGTTCCGATTCCGACAACGGGTATGAAGAGGTGTGCACTCGCGTCGGGTCCAGCAGGAACACCGCTTTGCCTTTTGATCCTACGTCTATCGAGAATGTTATCCTGACAATTAGCGACAAATTCGACTTCCGTGTGATTATGAGCGATGAGCGGACGAAGGGAGCCTTGTTGGTGACGACGGGGCTTGCGATTGCGGGGGGCCTCATCGGTCGCCATTATGGCGGGAAAATGGGGGCTGCAGTTGGGGGAGCCGTTGGTGGTGCGTGCGGACTCGGCTTTGTTGGTTAGTTTGACTTCATTAAACTTTGATTAAAATATAAACTGTACTTTATAAAGTTATTGATTTGTAGATTGTAGGGTAGAGATATTTTGTAAGTACCTACATTTTTTTTCTGAAAAACCTGTTTATGTTTCAATTGCATGTGAAAATAGATAATGGCCTAAACCCAAATAGGTATGTATACTCTTATTAAACCAGTGGTTTAATGCTCTAAGACTTCAAGGCATTGTCTTGGATTTTAGGAATATGGTATATATCCTTAAAGCAAATAAAAAAAATGCCCAATATTTTTTTTGGAATATACTTTATAGGACATTCCATAGACATTTTTGGGCATATTTTTGCGCCTGTCCCTTACAAAATTTCTAAACTATTTCTCTATTTGTTCTAGCGGTTTCCATGAGAAGTATCTGGGAGGACATAAAGAACAAACTGTCCGAGTTGTTTGACATAGTGTATGACTACTTAGCTGGTATGGGTTTAGAGGACTACCAGCGAGCGGCCATGTTCCTCACCCAGCCAGGAGACAAAACCCAGCTTGCTATGATCATTCTTAACACCGCTTCCAGTATCCTTGGCAAGAAGATTCTCTCAAGCATCACTGCAGCATAATATCCTTGTTAATTTACATGAATAATGTTTTATTATCTATCTTGGCCTGTAATCGTTTTTAATAATGTTGTATGAGCCATTTTCGCTTTGTAAACGTTTTATCATTTTCATTTATAGAAGACAGAGTATTTTAATACATTTTGACATAATTGAATTATAGAATCGTATATTTTTATATCAATGTATTATAAGAAGCTATGACATTGGAAACGTGACATACTTGATAATATTGACACAATAATTAGAAAAAATTGTTACATTGATAATGTTGTTAAAAGTATTGTTGAGCTTGACTTATTAGGAATTAAGTACATATCGTTAGTGCATAATATTATTATAATGGCTGGTCAATTATAAAATTAGAATTTAAGTAAGTATTTGATTATGATGATGAATGATTTTTTTATTAACTATAATATTATTAAATGTAAATTAGAGATAGTTTTGTATTAGCAGTGTATTTTGTAAGCAATTATGAATGAAAGTTTTAACAAAAAAAAAAAAAAAAAAAACAATCAATAGATCTCTTAACCTGTTCACCGCCCCAGTCGGAGTAATACGAAAAAAAAAAGTATGTTTGTGCCCGTGCTGCCTAAGAACCTATGTTTGTTTTAGGGTTCCGTACCCTTAGGGTGCCAACGGGACCCTATTACTGCCTCTGAGCTACTGTCCGTCCATCTGTCAGCGGGCTGTATCTTATGAACCATAGACAGTTGAAATTTTCGGTGTGTATTTCTATTGCCGCTTAAAATTAAAGTAGAGGGTCGCCATACAATAAACGAAAAAAAATGTGTTTATTACGTACGGTGGTACGGATCCCTTCGTGTGCGATTCCGACACGTACTTGGCCAGTTTTTTGTTTTCTATGTCACAGCACACTGCACGACCATATTCATCGTAGGTATTTATTTGTCGTTTTATGAGCTGGGGGCTGGAGACATAGCAATTTATATAAAACCAAGCAGTCAATGGGTTAAGTAAGCATTATGTATCATTAGGTTGTATTTTATAAATGTAAGTGAAAGATAATAAACAATGCCATATAGTCTTGACAATTTTATTATAGTAGTTGTTTTTATCTGGTACTAAAACTCAACTCAAAAAAAACTCAAAACTCAAAGCATTTATTTCAAATAAACCAATTACAGGCACTTTTGAATTGTCAAGGGGTCGGTCAGTCAGAAAGATGAAGCTAGTTGCCCATTCCAAAGCGTAGTAGGTACCTATGGAGAAGAACGGGCAAGAAACTCCATGGACACTCTTTTAAATCAAAATATTGTTACAATAGAGTGGTTACATCATTCATGTTGTAATTATACATGTGAGAACGATGTAGAAAGACGTGCACGTTAAAAGCGTCCGTAATAAAAAGATAAAAACAATTATGGAATTAAAATAAGCCGTGGCAGCTAAGAAATGACCAGTGCCTACTGACGGCGCCCGTTCACGAACATGACGTATGGATCAGCACCATTCAGCTCAACCATTTTGAAGGGAACTCAATGATCCAATACACACGCCACCACCAGCGACACATTTGAGTGAGCATGACATACTCTCAGCCGCCAGGGCACATTCAAGTCAATGAGAGACGAACCCAGTAAGCTTTATAGTGGGTACATAGTGCTCACACATGTGCTATGCAATTATACAATACTATGAGATTGAATTTATACAATGCAAAGATAGGTTGTACAATCTTCATCAGCTCCAACACTATTTTCGAATGCTAATTAATTAGTTTACGCGCCCTTGTGGAGCAGGACCAGCCCTGAGCCAAGCATTTTTGTCAGCGATATAATCCCCCAACTTATAATATGCTTGGCTGTATAGTGTGCGTTTTATACAGGATTTAAATTTCGTTTCATTCAGTTGGAGTATGTGAGGAGGTATTTTATTGTAACATTTTAAACAGTACCCCATGAAGGATGAGTCTACTTTAGCCAGTCTGAAACCTGGTTGAACTAATTGGTCCCTATTTCTAGTCCTATAATTGTGTCTTTCACCTCTTTTACTGAAAAGATTTAGATTTTTCCTTACGTACATGATGTTTTCATAAATATATTGACAAGGTACCGTCATGATGTTAATGTCTTTAAACAGTTCCCTTAGAGAATCGCGCCTGCGGAGGCTGTATATTGCTCTGATAGCTCTTTTCTGTAGAATAAAAATAGACTCAATATCGGCAGCCCGTCCCCATAATAAAATACCGTAAGACATGATACTATGAAAATAGCTGAAATAGACTAGCCTCGCGGTATCTACATTAGTAAATTGACGGATTTTTCTTACAGCATATGCTGCTGAACTTAGCCGTCCTGCAAGAGATGTTAAATGAGGACCCCATTGCAGCCTTGAGTCTAGCGTTATTCCCAGGAAAACAGTTTCATCGACAAATTCTAGTTTCTCGTTATTCAATACTATGTCACAATCACTACTTTTAACATTCGGTAAAGCAAATCTTATGCATTTAGTTTTTTTCCCATTTAATACTAACTTATTAGCAGTGAACCAATTATGTACCTGCAGTAGGGCATTATTTACGTCGTCAAGATTTGATGCACGTCTATTTATCTTAAAGATTAAAGAAGTATCGTCAGCAAATAATACCATTTGTGGTTGGTTTTTAAATAAATGGGGTAGATCATTAATATATACTAAAAAGAGGAAGGGACCTAATATCGATCCTTGTGGAACACCCATTTGTACTTTTAAATGAAGTGAATTGATACCATTTATTTGCACTTTTTGTTGTCTATCATTTAAATAAGAATGTACTAAACTAAGCGCGAGTTTACCTAGTCCGTAATGCTCAAGTTTTAAGAGCAAGGTTTCGTGATCAACGCAGTCAAATGCCTTGGAGAGGTCACAAAAGATCCCTATGGCATCTTGGGCCTCCTCCCACGCTGTAAATATGTGTTTTAATAAAGTGACACCGGCGTCAGTCGTACAACGTCCTTTGGTGAAACCATATTGCTGATCGTGTAAGATTTTGTTGGTGTTAAAATGATTAAGCATTTGATTGAGCATTACCTTTTCGAACACCTTGCTGAATACTGGCAACACAGATACTGGTCTATAATTGTTGGTGTCTTTGCTGTCCCCAGATTTAAAAAGTGGTATAACCTTACTGTATTTCATTAAATCCGGGAAGACTCCTTGATCTACACACAAATTAAATATTAAAGCTAAGTATGGTGCTATAGTCTCGATTATTGCTGTACAAACTTTGATAGACATTCCCCATAGATCTTCGGTCAATTTGATTTTTATTTGCCGAAAAGCTTTTATAACTATCATAGGGTTTATATGTTTAAATTGAAATTCAACCGGGCAGCCTAAAACGTTCGCTCTTAATAAATCAATGGAGACATCAGGTGAGGAATTTAAAGCTTCCGTCGTTTTAGCTGGTATATTAGTAAAGAAATTTACAAATTCTTGAGCGACTTCCAAGTTAGAGCTAATGGCACCACGTGAAGTCTCCAATGTATAATCTGTGCTACGTATTTTTTTCCTACTAGTTTCGTTATTTATAACTTTCCAAACCGTTTTTATTTTATTTTCTGCTGATTTAATCTTGTTGCTAATGTACTGGGCTTTAGCTATCTTGCAGGTATTCCTAAAAATTTTTGAATATGTAGCAACATACTTGTTGAAAGTTTCAGTGTTAATGTAGGGCTTAAGGCCGTACAGATCGAACAGTCTTTCCCTACTTATCCTAATACCTCTAGTTGCCCAGTCACTAAAAATAAAATTAGGACAAATATTTTTTGTTTTCTTTTCAAAAGTTTTATTGAATTCATTGTGCACTACTGAAAAGAAATTCTCATACAATTTATTTGCATCGTCCATAATATGACTCAGAACATTCAACTTATTGTTTAGGGTACTATTGAATCTACTTAATTTGCCAGTCGTTATTGGTCTAAATTGTATTTGCACTTTTTGCAAAGGTGTTTTAAACTTAAAAGTTACCGTTTGTCCACTATGATCAGATGGCAAATAATTTACGATGGCTTTCACTAAATAATCACAATCGCAGAAGACATTATCAATACAAGTAGCAGAACTTGGAGTTACTCTAGTTGGTTCAGTAAAAACATTCGATAAATTGAACGATTTAAAAAGGCTTAATAATCTACTGCTATTCGAATTAATTTCCAAAATGTTAATATTAAAATCACCACAAATAATTGCAGCTTTATTACTGGATGCAAGTTTCGCTAGGACATCTTCCATTATTGACTCAAATAAAGAAAAGTTCTGATAATTAGGGGGTCTGTAAACGCACACTACAACATGCTTATCTAGCTCAACACAGGACATTTCGATGCAATGTTCAACTGATAAACCAACTATGTCATTCCGTTGCTTAGATTTTAAACAATTTTTAATTAAGATTAGAGAACCTCCACGCAGCATAGATTTACGGTTAAAACAACTGCCTACACTGTAGTTCTCATAATTAATTAGCATTTGATAATCCTTTAACCAATGTTCAGTAAAACAAACAATGTCAAACTTTGTTTTTTCTAAAAACATTTCAATTTCTAATAATTTGGAAGAAATACCTTGAATATTTTGATGAAATAATTTCAAGACATTTTGCTGATGTTTTTGATAATTAATTAATTTAAAGCAAGAAGATACCTTGTAGTTGTTATGTATAGGAATATTCTTACTGGTACCTTCTGTTGTCTTACAAACTAGTTTAAATGATTATCCGGAGTTATCCCCAATACTTCAATGTCATCACCAGGCAATGAGCTCCTAGTGAGTGAGGGGCATGGAACCTCCTTCGTACAATTTGTAAAAATACTTATAGCATTTGAGCTACCTTTATTCAAGCTCACCACCTTATTATTAGTACTATTACTAACCATTGTGGTGTTAATAACACAAGACTTCGACATACTACTTATGTCTGAGTTTATATAAAAAGCTAATAGCCTTGCTATTATGTGTCTAAAACTAACAGGCAGATACACAGTATCTCTAGTCGATTTTAAAGTTTCCACAAAACTATTGGTGTCAAAATACACAAGCTTGTCACTGTAATGAGTAACTAAAAAGTGCATATGGTTATTAAGCATATGAATATAATTGTTTTGTCTATTCGTCAAAGTTTCAAAATATGGGAAAGCACACAATATTATTTTACTACAATTTAACTTTAACAACTCAGTTACACATTCAGTGATTTCTTCCTTTTTGACCTTAGCACTATTACCTACAAATACAGTAATAGTGGTTCTAGGATTAAATACCTTTCCTGTTACTGATGCCATTATTCGTTTGTAGGTTGTAAGTAACACACATACTCAAACTCCCACCATAACGTGGTTACCTTTTTATTAATGCATTTTGTATGATTACACCAATCCGAATTCTTTTAAACAAAGCTTATTTGCAATCCTACGATAATTATGTAACATCACATAACATCATGCCTGTACCCCCCCAAGGATTAGGCAGGTGTACCTATAGGTACAGGACCTATGAAGTAAATGTTTTATAATCTTGTTTGGCATGGATGTGTTGAAAATTATTTCATGAATTGTTAATTAAGTTCACTACCAAATTTTGAGACTGTTATGGTAGCGTTATGTATGTACATACATAAATAAATAATAAAGTTTTCAAGTCACCAAGTATAAATTAGCAAATATTAGAGATCTAATTCGCAAAATTCGTAGGTAGCGTCTGTCTATCGAAAGCTGAGAGAAAAAGCACGGTAAATTTAAAAAAAATAGGTCGGGTATCCCTGGATCAACTGGGAAAAAACGTGTTTACAGAATAGTAGGAAAGCATAAAGCAAAAAATTGTGTAGATGAGGTTTTATGGTCATAAAATGTTTATTGTGTAATGTTAAAATATTAGGTCATAATTTACTGCCGGAGACTGCCGATAACGTGACGAGATACGCCATAATACCTATTCATGTCGCTTCGATGCTGCCCCTCGAGTATATACAATATGTCCGGTTTCGGTCTGTACAAAAGGGAAGGTAGTTTGCTCTATTCTATGGAATTTATTAATCACACAGTTTTCCTACGAATCACGCTCGACGAGAAATTTTAATGGGGACCAGTATATTTATATAGGTAGCTGTAACTTGTAACCACAAATGATAAACTAGGCCCTTCGAAGTAAATTATAGAAACAGTTAATTATTAATAATAATAACAAAACCATAGTCAGCAAGATGACCTGTCACTACAAGCAGCACCCGTTCACGAGCATTACGCAAAGATCAGCCATTACCCCCCTCGCCATATTTGAGGATGGAAGAAAAAATCTGCATCTTTTTAATAAAATAAGTGATAGAAATTATTTTAATACTAGAAATAAAGATAAAATAGATCAACCATTTTTCAGATTAGCTAAAAAACATACATTTTTATGGGGTACTGTGTTAAATGCTACAACAAAATACCTTGTCATATAATGCAATTACTGAAAGGAAATTTAAAACTCATAAATAAAGTTCACCGTGTAAACAAGCGTATTGCAAATTAGAGGATTATATCCAGGATAAGAATGCTTAGAAACATGCTGGTCCAGCTCCATAGGACAATCTAGGGCCTAGACAAAATCAAACTTGTTGCTACTTTAATTGTATAGTTTATTATTTTTATGACATTGGTTTACATTCTGTGATTACTTTAACTCGCACACTGTCATATTACTTGTTTACATAATTTGGGAAATCGTATACTTACTTTTACAATGTTTGTAAAAATGTGTATACCATGTGTACATCTATCACATTAACTTATTTGTCATGTTACATTTTTAATAATAATTAAGTAATGTCATACAAAATATTTTAACCCATTTTAAAAGAGTAACGGTGTAGTTTCTTGCCATTCTTCTCCATACGAAACTACCTTTTGGAAGGGGCGACTAGAATCAATTCTATATAAATGTAAATGTTGACGTTCAAAAGTGCCTTATAAGTGCCTATTTGAAATAAATGCTTTGACTTTGACTCTAACAATAAAATTATTCTACATGTGGGGTCGGAACCCAACCCCCCCTGAGATTTTTGAACGTCTGTTATGAAGCGTGCATACCTACTAAAATTACTGTAACTTTAGGATTTAAAGACCAATTATTGTCGTAAATAACTTTTAGGAAATTAGAAGTATAAAAAATGGGTTAAATAACTCAAATATTAACAATTAATGCTGCATTGAATCTAAATAATCCCGACACGCGGGGTTGCGACAATCGTCGAGAGGGTCCGGTAATTGGGACTCGAGGTGGCCCTGCACAAGTCCGAGGCCATGTGTTTTCATGGTCCTCGGAACGCGCCACCCTTGGGTTCCCAAATAACGGTAGAAGGGGCGTCGAGTCGACGATGTAGTACCTGGGACTCGTCCTCGACAGCCAATGGAACTTCGTAGAGCAATTCCGACGCGACGTTTGGCTCCAAGACTGGAAAGGGCCGGGGCTGCCTTGAAGCGGCTCCTGTCCAACCTAGGGGGTCCAAACGCCTCCTGCCGGAGGCTCTACGCGGGGGTCGTACGGTCCATGGCCCTTTCCGGGGCACCAGTGTGGGCGCGTTCCTTGAGGTGGTGGCCTGCCCGCCGGTTGAACGCGCCCCAAAGGGTCATGGCCACCCGGCTGGTCCTGGGATACCGTACGGTCTTCGGTGAGGAAGCGAGCCTCCTTGCCGGATTACCACCATGGGATCTGGCGGTAAAAGTCCTCGCGCACATATGGGGTGGCGCGCGGAGGCGAAACGCCGGGGCGTAGCTCCGCTGCCGCGAGAAATCACGGCACAGCGGATAGAGCTCAGGCGGGATCTCAGGGCGGCATGGACAGTGTGATTGTCGCAACCCAGCGCTGGGCACGCCAAAATTCCCTCTTTGAGGAGTGGCTAGAGAGGCGCCATAGCGTCCTCACCTTCTGCCTGACGCAGGTCCTCACCGGGCATGGTTGTTTCGGCAGGTTCCTGTTCCGGATAAAGCGCCCGGAGGATACGGTGGAGCATACGGTGGAGGTCTGCCCGGCTTGGGCGGAGCACCGCCGTGTCCTCGTGGAGGCGATTGGCTGGCGATGGTGATCGCTCGCGTCCGGCCCTGGTCTAGGCCATGGTACGTAATGAGAGGGCTTGGGAAGCCGTCACCTCCTTCTGCGAAGCAGTAATGTTCGCGAAGGAGGAGGCGGAATGCGTGAGGGAGAGGCAAAATCCGCGCCGTCACGACCCTAGTCGCCGCAGGAGACGCCCTGGGCGTCGGGAATCGCAAGTCGATTCCCGGTCACCGTAGGCGCAGGCTTGCGAACGGCGAGCAATGGGCCGCTCGCCGTTCGATAAGGACCAGGCCCGGGTCGACGGCGAGTTGTGTTCCACGCGCGCCTATCTCGAAACACCCATTCATGTATTATAAAAAATATCTTCGTAACATTAGTTCAATATACAATTGTATCTTGCTCTAATGTTACGAAGATTTTTTTTTTAACATTACATAAAAAGAGCTTCTTCGCTTGAGCCTTTATGTCGCAGCTGTAAGGGTGATTTTCGTAGTGCAAGTGTTACCACTGATGTGCGGTTGACTGTATCTACTTCATTGTCCCCTCCTTTAATTAACCGGTCCGTCCATATCGGCGCCAAGTGGTGCCGGTAATTTCCCCATAAAAATACTAAAAAAAACACGCTTTAATAGCAAATCGAACTAAAAATCAGAAAATAACTTTTAATTTAGGTATATTTTATTCAACTGTTATAAAAAGTATATAAATATGTTTCAATAATTTTCAAAAATAAATAATGAAAAGAAAATTAATTTAATTGTAAAAAAGTGTGGGGTGCTTTTTATCATAGGTATTTCTATACTAACTATACGTTTACAAATAACTACTATATACATATTTACAACAATCAATACCTATCGATCACCCCACGCTTCTTTACAATGAAATTAATTTTCTTTGCATATCTTTATTTTAGAATATTTTCGAATATTATTGAAATATATTGAGTTAGTATACTTTTTATAACAGTAGAATAAAATATAAAGTAACAGTTATTTTCTGATCTTTAGTTCGATATGCTATTAAAGCGTGTTATTTTAGTTTTTTTTTAATTATATTGATATGGGAACTATATTTTCTATCACCAAAATTTATATTTGTCGTCAAGTTGTATCACCTAATAAATAGATCTATCGCCACGAAATATTTTCGTTCTCAGATAAACAAAAATTGTTCTCAGGTTGATATCTCAGGATTTTAGGTGATTTATTGTGGAACTGATTTTGCATTGTTTGGTGACTACATTTTGGTGACAGATCTACTATTTGGAGGACAAACCCTATTATTTAAGAAACACAAAACTAATTAAATTGGTAATAGCTTAAATGATACCCGAGACAAATTACCAGGAGAAACTGGATGCAATCTGGACTTTAGGGCACCCCGACTCGGACAGGATAGGTTAGAAGGGGATGGCGGGGTCGAGAGACCCCGCCATCCCCTTCGTGGTTATTTTTTTATAAACCACCCAGAAGTAGGAGCCCCGCGAAGCGGGGCTCCGTCGACCAAGCCCTACCGTCGACATATTATGTATATCAATCGATCCGTGGTGAATAAGAAAACTACTAAGTACTATTGGTGATCTCTTTAAATTAGTTTGCTTAAATACTTATTAGGACACACCTATTATAATACATACAAAAACATTTATTTGGTACTAGACCTTATATCTCAGGATTTTAGGTGATTTATTGTGGAACTGATTTTGCATTGTTTGGTGACTACATTTTGGTGACAGATCTACTATTTGGAGGACAAACCCTATTATTTAAGAAACACAAAACTAATTAAATTGGTAATAGCTTAAATGATACCCTATTGATATTTCACTTTTTAGTTCGATTTGCTATAAAACCGTCTTTAATATGTAAGTACAGATGTGTTAACAGTTGCATCTCGATAGAAAACATATTCAAATCGACAGTTGATAGGCAGACATTTGAAAGATTAGTCGTCGGTACTAGACCTGTATTAAAATAAAATCACTAATCCTGGCGATCCTTATCAGGATAATGAGATTAGCTTATCAAAATATTGTATTGTCGTCGGTCGTTGATAAGTCTACAACGTATAAAGTAAATCTGATCGCTTCAAGTGGGGCAAAATCGAGCCCAAACGAGTCAGTTACATATATACAAACAAACAAACAAACACACAGGTGAAACTAATATAAAAGCCTGTTAAAAAGGTACTCTCACCCTCACATCTCATGATTGTAAAGACCACAAAGTGTCACCCTCTGTGCCCTATATCCAACAGTGACTGTAGGTTTACCTATATTTAAACTTGGTGGTTTACTGATAAAATGATCAGGAAAATACAATGCTCACTCAACCGCTATGGCATGTCCTTTGGTTCTAACACAAATACGTTTGATACCTTTTAAGATTCATCATCAATACAAAACAATAGTCAGCAAATCGGCACTGATTAACGATTATCACGTGTTCAAGATGCGAATCGGCTACCACTACATACCAAAGGGGACCACCCGGACCACTTCAAATTTGTATAATTTTGAATCTCAATAAAATAATTGGGGAACCCCCTATTTTTATACCAAAAGACGATGATCCTTATCTTTAGACTGATAAGGTTCATTTCTCTTGTTACGGGGAACTCCCAAAACTTCTATGTGATTGCCATTTTGGGAAACATAATTATTATGCAAGTACGAAAAAATTGGGGTTAAACTGAAAGCTCGTCATAGGTGGCAGCACTGTTCACCGTCTACAGCCCACCACTGTTTTGTTTATGTTTAGGTGCTTTTGTGTCAATCACATAATAAAAGAAAACTAGATATTTAAGTAAACAACTTGGATTGTAGCACTATTAAAGGGAAACGTCAACTCCTGGTAAAAAAGCAGCTGTTGATAGTGGAAAAGTAAATAAAATATCAATATTATAGTTTATAGGTTATTTTATAATTATTGTAAAAATTTATACGTTATTTAGTAGCGACATCTGAAGTGAGCAAGTGGTAGTTTTTATCCCCACGAACTACCCACAATGTAGTATCATACATACATGCTTAGCTATACGGGTTTATCTGAATGAAAAAACCGTATTTGCTTCCTAAATCATAAAGATGTAAATATTGTTGTTTACACGCATGATAAACATGAGTCAGAGGCACAGAGCGTCCGCTGTAATTTTATTATTTTAGAGACTCGTTTGGATTTATGCCAAGTCCTATGGCCAATCTGAAGAATCAAACGTTTGTCTTGAATACCAATCTGTATTAGGTACCTAGATCGTATTATATGTGTTTATATGATTAGTTTTCGGAGGAGGGCACAGTGATTAGTTTATTGACCCTGCATTCCGAATTAGACCATGATCGCTCACAGCGATCCGTAGACAGAGAAAACTACTGTCTACGCAGCATTCACATCTTAGAATAATAACACAATATTCCATCAACAATATCACATCAATATTTTGCGTTCCGTTTTAAATAATAATATCATGATTATAATTATGACAGCTAAGAACTGTCATCAATTCGTGCTCTGTGGAACGCTCGTGAATGCGCTCCAAATGCGCTCGCAGTGGTCGCCACAGAACATATTATATACTCTAGAGAGGTGGTCGCTCAACGTCAACCTCAAACCTTGCGCAAAAAAGACCGATTGGATATTCTTCTGCAAATGGAAATTCAACGCATTGGCACTTCTATTTTGTTGGTTGACTTTATCGACTCTGATAACTCAGATTTTGAGTTTGAGAACGACGATTCCTCCAGGGATGAAACGGATGACGAAGTGTTTATATTAGCGTATTTACATGCTCCCGGCAATGATTTACCCCGAAGAAAAATACCATGTTCATATTCATTTATTTAGTGTTTGTCACAGGTGAAAAGATAGTTCTTTCAGTTAGCATTATTATATCACTGTAACATTCCCATGAGGTGTACAATATTTATATGTATGACAATTGACAATATTATTGGCTATGTTAAAAATAATTAATAAAAATACAATTACACTTTTATTTGCTATCCAGAATTACAAATAACATAGATGCAACAATAATTATACACAATGCGCATGAGTTTTAAACTAATTTCAGGTGAATACATGAAAAACCAAGACGAAACAGAATTGTTACGTCTTGGTTTTTACAGCATATTTTCGAAAATGCCGCTTTACTTTAAAAATATGATGCGACTCGAAACAAAACAGCTCAACTGTGATTTTTGACATCTCGCAGTTGGCCTTGAGAGGCCGTGACTGCTTAACCGGTCTTTCCTGTGGTGCCTTTGACTTTTGAGTGAAATCAAAGCGTAGACAGAGTTCTCTGTCTACGCCTCCAGCCAGGGGGCTTTTGACGGCGCTAACGGTGATATTAATATAGAGAGTAGAGACAAGGAGAACTATCTCTGTGTATGAAAAGTGTCCGTCAAAATGTGCTACATAAGGGTGGCGCTACAGTAGCCACCGGGTAAATTTTAAAAGCAATAATTTTAGGTTATGTTAACAAATAATGTTGGACTTCGTTAATTGTAGAGGTATGGTATATTGGATTATCACTAACTACTCTTGTCACTAAAAATATTAAATTTTCTGACTCGGCATACTTCAATCCGTTAATTTTCTAACTCGGCATAGTCGGCATACTTCAGTCCGATAACAACTGCTACATTCTTACCACACAATTTGCCTACGCTAGCGCCATTTCGGAGGGATTTTAAACTATTATTTACTGTTTAAGTTGGACACTTTTTCAACTTTCTCCCCATAAGAGATAGTTCTCCTTGTCTCTACCCCATGTATTTGTTTGAGGTATCGGTGTTTGTGAGGAAACATAATGAATTCTTTAGATTCAAAGGTGACAATTACACCAAACAGAGACCAAGAGATGCAACAAAGATTTTAGTTCCTTTTTGTAATACAACTTTAAGTAAAAAAAATGTTTATCATATTATGTGCATTACAATATTTAACAAATTACCAAAGACCATAAGGGAACTGCCATTTAAATATTTTAAAATTAAACTGCGTAGATGGTTGATAGAAAATTGTTTTTATAGTTTACAAGAATTTCTGCAACATACAGAAAAAGAAATATTCTAAGTTTCCTATAGTTTTGTGGCATGTGTTTCTTCTAATAAATAATTTATGTTATCTAAAGACAACATGTTATTTTTAATAGGTTTTAAGTTTTGTTGTGTTTTTATATATTATTGTTACTTAAATTTATCTTGATTTAGAAATTGTATTAGAACATAGGTGTATATTTTGTATATCTTATTAAAATAAGTACCCTACCTATGTACCTATTCATGTAACACTAATTTGCATGCCCTAAACAGGCAAAATATGGACTGTACATTATAGAGATGGGCAAAGTGTATCTATTTTGCGATTGGATCATTTGCATCTGGATCACTGAAATGATCCGAATCACTGATATGTCTCATTTGGCTCATTTGGATCATCGGCTCAAAGGATATAAATGACATAATGTTGGGTTGGGTATACATTACGTTGCGTCGCGGCCGTTTACTACTGAATCAGAGAAATGTTATGTGGCAACAATGCTGAAAGTTTTATGTGTAGGCTCATTTATTGTATTATGTTAGATTTAAATAAAATAATCGATCTTCCTTCATACTTTATCCAGGCTTAGGACTGGCGGCTAATCCTTAATTTATGACGAAGTATACTACGCAAACAAATCATAAACTAAATTATGTTTTCGTAAATTGACAAAATCAACGTAAAAAAGTCTGTAGTAAAACGATAACTAGTTAGTGCAAACATTATATGCAAAAAACGACCGTATAGTATTTGATACGTAAGCGACTTAGTGGTAATTTTTACGTGCATGGATTACGACAACGAATAAACGAAAATATGTGATTGTATGAGTGATACACATCTCATTTGTTATCTCTTTCTGAATTGTATAGATTGTCAAAAAACTCAGTGTGTCTGTCTCCCTCTCTCGCTCGCTCACTGCTCAGTCGCCTCGCGAGCGACGCGTCGCGTCGCGCAGAATGAGCCAGAGCAAAGTAATGTTTCAGATCCAAATGATGCGTTTGAAACGTTGTTACTGAACCAATCTTTTGTATCACTTCAATGATCCGGATCAGTGAGTCGGTTTAGTAAAGAGTTACACACGCCTAGCATTAACCACCAACTTTTACAACTGGTAACACCTATATTTTCTGCAAATAAATTATTCTTATTCTTATTCATAGATATTAATTTACTGTCTGCGGGGCATGGCGTAGACAGGGGCATGGTCAGCGTTATCGCAAGATGGCGCATGTCATATAAGTCAATGATGTCATGGCGTCATATTTATGACGATTCACGGGACATCATTATTGCGCTCACGCTAGTTCGGTCCGTCCGTCAGGGTATATGTTCTGTTGTTCAGTACGGGTCACAGAGTACTTTTTGAAGTAAAACTTCTTTAGGCACGCTTGGCTTGGGGAGTAACCTGGCGAATGCATGACGAGAGCGTTACGAAAAGTGTGATCGGGCGAGGCGAACGCATATGGATGGAGCTAAAGAAGTTTTACTTCAGTTGTGTGGTCTAAAGCACACTCGTTTTTTTTTTAGATAGGGTACGGGTGTTAGAGTTTTCTCTGTCTACGGGTGTTAGCGTCTCCGCTAGGAGTAATAGTGTTCTGTGGTTAGCGTAGACAGAGAAAACCATAAAGGAAAGTAAAAGAAAACTAGGTGTTAGCACGCTCAAATCGATTACAGCGCAACTCGGAACGCTACTTGATAAATAGTGACCACAGACAGAGTACTTTTATTTATAGTAATAGTGACGTTTATAATATTTTTGTTTACTTCCAACGTAGACAGAGACTACGCTTGCCAAGAAATTGTATTTTGCACAGAGTGTATTTTGTATTTTGGTTCGTTTGATTCATTACGTACTAAACACTAATATTCGTACACGACAAATAAACACTTGGAATACAAAATGGATATGCAATTGGAAGCTTATACTGAACGTGAACTGAGGTTTGACCGAGTTTGGATAGAGCAAATACTTCTGCAAATCGGTAAGTAAAAGATAATAATTTTACCATATTTCTACATCTTTACGCGAAGTTTACCATCGTACATTTCGAAAGTTATACGACCGTCACTTTTGAATACATTGCTGCTCATGTCGAAATGTTAAAGCCTGAAATACCGATATTTGGTAAATCATTCAATAACTAAGTACTTGAAAAAATACAATAGTCCGTTTGTTACCTACTATTTGTATTTTAGAACATTGATAACGTTACCGCGAAAAAGACAAAGCCCGCTTTATAAAAATTTAATTTATTATAAATTGAAGTAAGTAGGTAGTAAGATACCTATTACTTCAGTGTTTGCAATTTTGTAAACTTAGGTCGGCGTACGGGGCAAAACATAATTTCGCCGCTAGAGTTGCTAGATTTAAACCTAAAAGCCTAAAACATGTCGGTGCAAACACATGGATATAAAATTTGAAAAAACAAGGGTTATTGCTTTTGCAACCTGTGCAGGGTCACTAAATAAATTTTCTTTCTTTTAAAAAAATTGTGACTATTTGATGAGCTCAAGAAAAGCCTAAATACAGATAATATTTGCCCAAACACAAACATATCTATATAGAATCTACTGTCTGTTATCAGGCAGCCCTAAGCCCAGCTTATGTACATTTTATCAATAGAAAATATTTTTGTACCAAATACCCTTTTTGATTAATGTCCTGCAGCTTATGTATCAATTAGAATTCACCTTGTTAACCTACAGTATCTAATCTTTATTTTCCTTTCTGTTCTTTGTAGCGGATGCGTTTGAGATCCGCATAGTATGGGACAACAATGTAGCGTTACTGACAACTGCTCTGGCAGTCGCTGGAGGAGTGGTGGGAGGATATGCTGGAGGGAGGCTTGGGGCAGCACTTGGTGCTGGTATTGGTGGAGTCACAGGACTTGGAGTTTCAAGTGAGTCTACAGTTTGTTTGTATTTAATACAAATATTAGTGTCCAACCTAAACACGATTTTCAGCTGAAACCGAAACCGTAACTGAATCTTTGGCTCCTCGTCTAGTTTCGGCCGAAACCGAAACATAGGGAATTAAGAAAAAGTTAGTTGATTAAATGACATTATTTTCTGAGACCTGTCGTTTTGCGTACATTTGGGCTGATTTTTCATCCTCAGATTTCTTTAATCCAAAGAAAAAAATACTTTTGCCAGATTTTGCGTGAAAAACTGTAAATATTGCAAAATTACGATAGAAAATTCAGCCGTCACTTAAATAAGTGCCTTAGCAGATATGCTACTGTTCGCTTTTGCGATTTAGTAATTTTTTAGATGCTCGATTCAACGCTTAACACTGCATAAGTTTAGTATTAGCATTCAATGATTTAATCGCTTTTCGGAAGCTCGGTATACCTAGCGCCAATGCTTTATCTCTCCGTCAAACAATAATTCAGCTAAATTGGAAAACGCAATTTTTACGTACTCAAACGGAACGAGTCCCCAAAACGCGATGCAGCGCCGAAGTAATCGCTGATTTTGCTATTGTGATCGAAGCCGAACGCACACTGTTGTTGCCCTTTTAGAGGTTGTATCAATCTTCCAGAAAGCGAAAAAATCCCTACTCAGTTCGCTTATACCAAAAGCAGCATGTCCGTTAAGAACCTAAATGGCTTCTATTTAGTAATAAACACTATTTTTTTCGGTTTTGTACAAAAAGTGTGAAAACATGACCCTATTACAAAGTCAGTGCTGTCTGTTTATCTGTCAATCGTTCGTATTCTATCAAAACTGAGAGCTCACGAATTTCATACGCCAGTTTTGGTCGGGCTGAAGATTTGGCCACTCTGGCCGAAACCGAAACTACGACCGAATTCTGTTTTTTTGGCCGAAACCGAACCTTCGTTTGGACACTAACAAATATGTAATAACATCTTCCAGCCGGCAGATGTCTCACTACTGTATAAGTAAACCTTATCAGTTATCATTATAAATAATTATATCATCATACTAATGGATTATATTTAATTATCTCGCTTATTGTTACTTAAGTTACTTTTATGCCTTTACTTTAAAACAAGGAAAACTTATGGAGTTTCCAATGCTTTGATTTTTTTTGTTTTTATTTAGATTATGTTGCCCCAATAGGAATTTCTCCTGTATTGTGGGTGCGTTTAAAAACATTAAAGGCTCCTTCAAATACGTGCGACACGCGACGCGAATCGCACGCGACACAAAGGCACCGCTCGTCACGCGACAGGTGGTACCTTTGTGTCGCGTCGCGTGTTGCGCCTGTTCAAAGGAGCCTTTAAACTCACATACACAAACAGCCAGACCCGGCACAACTACTTGTAGGTCATACAATAATTTCTTCCGTGCGGGAGTCGAACCCGCTACACGCAGCGCAGCAGTCAATCGCTTAACCACTGCGTCAACAGTGCCGTCAAATAGTTTATGCTGTTTTTTTATAATTCCCATTGCCATGAAATATCTGGCAAAATTATAGTTTCCCAACAATTTCATGCAAGCTGAATGGATAAACACTGTTTATGGGTCTTACAAAATCACAGACCAAGTATGCCAATCAATCCAATCAATAATCATATTTTTGTTACAGCTGTTGTATCACTCCGAGAACTATGGGAAACCGCCAAAGAGAAGCTAAACGAGCTACTATACATAGTGTTCAACTACCTCCGAAGATTGGACCCAGTTGACTATGTGAGAGCCTTCCAGATCCTCATGGGGTGCATGGCAAGTCGAAGGGAACTGGTGTTCACAATCTTGGAGTTTATCGCACAGAAGCTTAGCAAAGAAGTCTTGTCCAATGTTACATATCAGTGAGTGTATCATATTGTCTGTAGATGGGGTGACTATCGTACAATCAAACAAAGGTGAGTCAAATGTATACAAGTTAATACAAGTGACTGTATCTATGTAAAACTTAGGGCCTGCGTCCACTGGTGGCACGGCATGGCAAAAAACTTTTATGCGACTAATAGAAATGTAACTTAATAGTTTGACAATAAAATTTTAATATCAACGGTAACGATGCCGCGGTGACCTTAGGCATGCCGCGATGTACTTCGGCATCATCATTGAAATTTTAACTGTATTGTCATACATTCAAGTTATATTTCTATTCGTCGCTTATAATCCCTTGTCGTGTCGTGCAGCCAGTGGGCGTCGGCCCTTATTTTGTGATAGTCATTATTGATGGCTCCTCATTTAACAGTTGTTATAATTATTACGAGGCTTCCTTCATTGCTCTGTAAATAAGTACTTACTTTTTTATTAACATTTCTAGGATTTCGTTTTTTTTTCTTTTCTTTTTTTTTCTGAAATTAGTTAGTACATAAAGGAAAAGAAAGCATTAATTTAATAAGAATTATTGTTTGGTAAAAGAGCAAAGCAATCTGTCTTTGATTTAAATAAATTGTTAAACTAGTTTTGAGATTGCTTATAAAGACTATTTGAAATTGAAAAGAGCTAGGCTAATATTTGAGGTGAATGGTAAATGAGGTTTTATGCGCAAGGTAAATAAATAGTTCTCGAAACATCGCGACTACAATATGTTAACAAAATTATATTTTAGTTTTTAATTAATAGAATGACAAAATCTCAAACTTTTTCATTACTTCGTTTTTGATTAACACAGTTTTTAAAGTACACTGCAAAATAGTTGCTCAAATGCTGTAAAAAATGACAATTAAAGTTTGTTTACAATAATATGAATATATATTAGTACCTACATATCAATATTTACAATATGTAAATGGGGCCTTACATCAAGTGGGCGTAAAATGGGGCATTACATCAATTGGGTAAAAAGAGAAGATAAAATAATATAATAATATGTATGTTGAGAAGTATAAAAAATTATAGCAGCAGGGTATGGTGACAATATGTTTATTTATAAAAATATATAGCAGCAGGGTATGGTGACAAAATGTATATTTATAAAAATATATAGCAGCCGGGTATGGTGACAAAATGTTTATTTATAAAAATATATAGCAGCCGGATATGGTGACAAAATGTTTATTTATAAAAATATATAGGAAGCAGCCGGGTATAGTGACAAAATGTATATTTATAAAAATATATAGCAGCCGGATATGGTGACAATATATTTATGCTGGAATATACTTAATATATAAATACAGAGATAGCTCAATTCTAGGTATATAAAAAGCGGCCGTCCTGTTAAAGTTAGAATGCTCATTTTACTGTACTTTGCACCTATGTGATAATCTTGTTATAATATTCTATTCAATGTATAAACTTGGAGTTATAACTAACTTGTAGTAGTGCCTACCCCCATGGGAAGACATGACTATATGTATGTATGTATAAACTTGTTAACAACATAACGTCAGATATCTTGCTAAAGTGAACTGAAAATTATTGTTAAATTTACATTTTACAATTTGTTGCAGAATGTATAAGTATATATTTCTTTTTATCAAACAAACAAAACAAAGTTTGAACGATAACGATTTTTAAGTATCTACCCAAAATCCTAATGACCTAAGTGTTAAAATTTGTATGGGTTTTGCTCCTAACAATGTATATAGGTGGTTCAATATAACACTAGGTATTATGCTCACGTACTCAAATGCATGCCGTGTTTCCGGTGTTTCTCATTTTTATTAAAGCGGGTTATTCATTATATCTCAGTTGTAGTTTGTAATTAAAAAATATAAAAATAAAATTGCCACGCCTAAATAAAATTTAGGCGTGGGCAAAGTGTATCGTTTTTGCGATATGATGCATTTGGAATCCAAATGCATCAGTCAATGATCCAAATATTGGATCATTGACTCAAAGGATATCAAATACAGAATGTTACGTGTGTATACATTTACGAACGATAACTTGTTAGTGCAACATAATGTGCAAAAAGCGACCTTATAGTATTTCATATATGTGTGTCATTTTTACCTGCATGGATAACGACAACGGTTATGTGAGATGATTTTATTTTGTTTGATTTTATTTTTGATTATTGTCATTACATCTCTCAATAGATACCTGTATATATGTATTTTGTATTAAAGTTATTTCGTTTATCTCAGAAAATACCTACATCATTATAATATAGTAATTAGCTAAATAATGTTAAATCATTATTTAATTAACAAATCCTTCCTCTCTGCTAACTCACTTATTTTGCTGTGCCCGACAGGGTCCATGTGATCTAATTATGAGTTTACCACCTACGAATACCTACCTGTGGAATGCAATAAAAGTATTGAGTATTGAGAGTATGAGTGATACACATCTCATTTGGTATCTCTTTCTGACTTGTATAGATTGAAATATGTCACCCGCTCACTCGCGACTCGCGACTCGGTAGTAACTCAGTGTGTCTCAGTTCCTCTCTCTATCGCTCACTGCTCGGTCGTCTCGCAAACGACGCGCGGAAAGAGCACAGATCAAAGTAATGTTTCAAATCCAGATGGTGCGTTTGAAATGTTAGTGAACCAATCTTTTGAATCACTTCAATGATCCGGGTCAGTGAGTCGGTTCCGTAAAGTACCACATGCCTAATAAAATTGTTTGTCTCTAAATATTTTCCTTATGGTCTCAAGATGAATGTGAGTGACAATCCTTACAATAGTGATATTATTTTATGCTTTGTCCCAAAGAGAATATATATGAGGATATTCTAGTAGATTAAGTATGATGCACCTGTTTTTAATATTTGTTTTTTTAATCTGTAGTGAATGTTTTGTACAAAATGGTGTTGGAAAATAAATCGGTTACTTTTTTAATTGGATTTTTCATTTGTTTGTCTTAAGCCACGTTTTCACTAGGGGACATTTGTCCCGCTACCTTGTCGCTCGACACGAATTCTACGTGTCGGGCGACGTCGCGGGTATCATCGCCCGACATCGCAGGCGACATCTACGTGTCGCGGGACATGTCGCGTGTAAAGCCTCGTCCCCACTAGGAACATTTTGTCGAGCGACATATTATGTGTCCCCGGAGACATTGGGCGATGTCGCCCTACATCGCCCCAAGTCGCCCGATGTCTTGTCTCCGTCCACCTAACCACTCACACACACATCCACACCGAACCTATCATATCTCCGGAAGAGGTAGTATTGTACAGTGCGGCTTATATAATGATGAATGCATCATGAACAAAAAAGAAGAGAAGATGGTGGATTAAACAGTACTTGCGAAACAAAAAATAGACATACTTATATATATATATAAACTACTCAAAACTAAATAGGGCCCACCATGTTTTTTTGCCTTAACTTAAAATTGAACGTAATTGTTCAGTTTTTATGAATGTAAAGTGTCAAGTGGGCATTCAGGAATAGTGTAAAAATAAACAATGGAATCATTTGTTTATTTCCTTTAATAAAAACACAAATAACAGTTTTTAGGAAAAATTACACAAAATAAAGGATCAACATGATCTTGTAAAGCACACGTCTTCTGAAAAAAATTATGGTGCTTGTTATTTTTTAATAACGAGTGGGTCCTCCTCTGCTCCGTATGCACTCTCTGAGCCTATCTGGTACACTTTCAATCAAGTGAGTCACGTTTGTATGCGGTATTTGTTCCCAACAGACTTTCAGGGCGTTAATGAGCTCCTGCTGGCTGTTAACATCACTGTAGTTTTCTTTCAGGCTTCTTTTGAGTTGATCCCATAAATGCTCTATTGGGTTGAGGTCGGGACTCATGGCTGGCCATGGCAAAACGGTGATATTGGCTTCAGAAAGGGCTCTTTGTGTGGTGCGGGCTGTGTGTGCGCGAGCATTGTCATGCATAAAGACAAAATTATTGCCCACTCTTTGTGAAAACGGGATGACATGTGGCCGGATTACTCGCTCGATGTAACTGGCGGCGGTTACGGTACCTTCATTGAGAATTACCAGCTCTGTTTTGCCGTGTAAGCTAATTCCACCCCATACCATAACACTGGGACCCCCCCATCGGTCTGTTCCATGGACGCATGGTTCAGAAAAACGTTCCCCTTCTCTTCTCCACACGCGTATCCGTCTGTCATCACTGTAAAACTTCACTTTAGACTCGTCCGTAAAAAGCACATTCCTCCAGTTATCCATGGTCCATTCCAAATGTTCCCGGGCGTACCTTAATCTTGCTGCACGATGAGCCCTCGTTAGTTTCAGTCGAATAGCGCGTACTCTAGAGCGTTGTCCATCTTCGTGAAGCCGATTCCGAATGGTTTGGTCGCTGACTCTCGTCCCTGTGGATTGCCGTAGTCGAGTTTGTAAGGTCCGAGCGGTAACAGTACGCTCCCGTCGTGCGGTTAACCTTAGATATCGGTCTTCCTGGGTAGTCGTAGCCCTAACTCTTCCTCTGCCAGGTCTCCTAGCTACACTTCCGGTCTCCTGATACCGTTCCCAAACATTTCGGATTGCTCGTCGCGAAACACCGAGGTGGATAGCCACAGACCTCTGAGACTGTCCCTCTTGAAGCAAGGATACTGCTCTTGCAGCGGTTTCCATGTCCATATGACGGCGAGGACCAGGCATAGTGATCACAACTAACACAGAAACCAAACAAAATTGTTAAAAACGTGAGTATTCCACAACACTGTTTAGTGTAGACTGAAAACTTAAGTGACTGAGAATTTGTGCATTCGACGATTTTTTCGAGTACTTCACTTTTTTAGCTACCCTCTTGAAACCAATATGAATGTTGTCGAAATAAACATTGATAAGGGTTCCTAAACATGTCAGCTTGACGGTTCAATGCATAACTTTGTCAACAACTACTTAGATAACTTTATTTTGACCAAAATAGTGACTGATTCGAGGTGGGCCCTATTTTGTTTTGAGTAGTTTATTTACGATATAGTTCAATAAGTCTCAGCACTACGTCGTTCGACCACATTGTCGCAGGTTGCACGCACGTCCACACTCTATCACTACTCTTCATCGACTGTGCGACAAGGAACAGTTTCAGCAATGTCGCGGCGATGTCGCCCGACATCGCCCGATGTCACCGGGGACACATGTCGCTCGACAAAATGTTCCTAGTGGGGACGAGGCTTCACGCTCGGCAAGCGTCGACCTTGCGCGACTTCGTGTCCTTCGACAGTCGCACAAGACAATTCGTAATCCGTATCGTTAATTTTGGAGAGTGTGTCCGAAATGTCGTTGGTTTTTGATTTTTAGGTCGATGAAAGGACAAAAGGCGTGTTCTCAAAATACATTTAAAAATAAAAGTGCTCTAAAAATGAAACAAAATTTTATGAAATGCTGATTAAAAATCAAAATAATAGGTAAAGGATTGGTAGGTATTGGTATTGATAATTTATTATTCTTTGACATTGTTATCACTGGTCAAACCTAGAAAATTAAATATAAATTGTAAAATTTTATAAATTAATAACATAAGTGAATGAATAACATTTTATAAACTTTTGATATAGGCAAGTACCTTTAAGTTAACTTAAGATTAATGAAAAAAAAACGCAAAAAAACCGCAAATAAACGCATTTTCTTTTCTTTTCTTTAAAAAGGTACCTACTAAAAATTATTACTTATCTTAGGCTTACATTGCATGTCGAGGAGTCTCCATTTAGGCATAGCAAATGCCAGTAGTTGAAGGCTCCGCTCTTCCCTTACATTATAAACGTACGTGTACAAACAGGTATACAAAGAAACAAAGAAAATAAAAATAAAATTACGATACATTTTTACGAGTGTGTGTGTGAGAGATTTTGAGTGAACATGAGTGACTAAATAAGCAAATACTTAACATCGCTCTAATAATATTTATTATTAAGTCACACGTTGCAAAATTAACTCTGAATCATCATAATTTAAACTGTGAAGCCATATTATTCGCATTTTTTTACGTTCATATTATTTTAATCATAAATATAGTATATGTATTAGTTTATTAATTTTATTGTATAAAAAAGGTGAGCGGTTTTTATATTGTCTGCTGGCTTATTACTAAGTAACTTTGCTTTTTTCTCTAATTCATTGTTGTATGCATGTAGCTGTTGCAGTTATTTTACTTTAAAAAATGAATTATGTGTTTGCATCAGTGTAATCAGTTGTTGGTGAACATAATAAAAATAATGTTAATAAATATCACGCGCACCTAGCGTGCGCTCGGCGCGTGTGGCTGTGTGCCGAGCGGTTGTGTATACTGTAGACTATAGTAGTACTCTGTGGGTTGTGTTGTGCGGTCACTCGCTGCTCGGTGCACTCGATCCTACGATCTGTATGTTTGGCCCAAGATGCACGAGCCGAGCGATGCCGCTCTAAAATATAAGGTGGTGGCGTCCATTAGGTTATTGTTTCGCCACAAGGTAAAGGTATTATTGTGGATAATATTTAAGTAAAGGCGTTCAAAATAAAACAAGTAGAATCTTAGAATATTTGTTATTGAGTGCTCAGTTTACAAATCCAGGAACAATTTACTGTAAGCTATCACATTTAGTAATCTAAGGCAACTGGCGACGATCACTCGGGCGCAGATTTATTAACACTGACAATATTAAAACAAATATTTTTATCATATTCATAATTGTAAAAATAAATTCTATTGATCCCAATATTATGGGAAACATGATTTTAGATAATCAACAATCAAATCAGCATATTTAATCAGACATATGGATAATGAGCCAATCCTATTAATATACAGTCAGAGATATTAATTGTTTTACAAATTGACTACCAACTTAAATTAAAGTGTCCGTATATTTGAATCACAACTGTCATTCTTTGACAGTAGTACGAAATGGCTATAACACTGCAAATTAACGTGGTATGTCAATTTGATAAACAATTTATTTCGCTGACTGTACTAGGAAATTCTTCTACGAGACATACAGGAAGTTAAATATATAATAAATTATACAAATAAATAGCACGTCGTTTTTCAGTTTAATGAAAGTCGGAAACAACAAAGAAAATTAATATTGATAAAATTAATAGTTTTGATCATAAAATTGGTCTAGGTTGGTTACAATACTGAGATTTAAATGCACGTTTTATCTACACTATATTACTTGGTATTGATCATAATACTGACACAAACAGTAGTATTACTTGTACAATAATAGACAATAAGGTAGATGTTTTTGTTGAAAAAAGATAAGTACTTACAGTTTGGGCAGGCAGCCCGTAACGCTCAGCCCGTAACGCTAAAGTTAACTCATGGAAACAAGTAAACAAAAACATAACCCTTTCTAAACAGTCAAATAATAAAACTGTTTTAACAAAAAAGTTTCAAACTTAATAAGATGCACTTATTGGTAATTACTATACTTATTATTAAATTGTCATTATACAAATAACACAGATTGACATAACTATTAAATTAGTGGTGTTGCCATACTTTAAAATTTCTTAATGTCAGTATTAATAAATAGAAGCCTCACTCCTATATATATGAATATCACTACACTTTAGTAATTTTAATCGACATATCATTCCGTCTCTTTCACACAGGACAATAACAGACCAGGACGGCACACAATCTGAATCGATTAAAATCACGACGGATCGCACCAAAAACTATTTTGATTGTTTTTTATTAGGTATTTATCCTACAACTGATTTTAGATGGAAATGGCGTGGGGTGACATATCCTAGAACTAACAGTTCGAAGACATGGGACTACCACCAATCCACACTGAGCCCGCGTGGTGGATTATGGCCCACTCCGTCTCCAAGCGGAAGGCCTGTCCCAACAGTGGAATCATTGATAAACTGACTAGGGACCCGCCCCTGCGTTGCTCGGTTTTTAAGACTTGACAAAATATCGAGATTTCTTTATTATATTATGTAATTTTAATATGTCTTATAAATATAAACCTTTTGGAATAATTTCTCTAAATGATGGTGAAAACCACTTCAAAATTCGTTCGGTATTTTAGAAAAACAACGACTTTAATTTGTAATATGTATAGACTATGCATCCGATCGTTTTCGCTAGAAATTTACTTGTATGATAAATACCCTCTATTTATTATTATAATAGTGTTCAATTTAACTACTACCTACCTACATTATTGTCTACCCAGCAGGTGCTAAGCGTGAATATATGTTTGAGCTTCGGTACAATCCATCGTTCACATAGTTATTTATTTTGATAAATCTACAGGAATGTCTAAACAGGTGCTCTAAAGAAGGAATGCTAGGAAAATGCAATTCTTCTGGCTCTTCTAATGTTTTGACTTACTCAACCATTACAAAAAAAAACTTTGTTTTTTTTTATCAACCTACATGATTGATCAATCTTACATGTTGATCATCAATCATTTAAACTGTATCATTTCTTTTGGTCGAAATACAATTCAATTATTTTCTTTTGGTAATGAAAGTGCAGAGAATCTTATAAACTAATGCATTCACTTACACTTAAGTACCTACAACTAACATAACTTTAAAATAAATTATTAAAAAACAAACACTGGAACAAACTGATTGATTGTCAAATTATTAAATTAAATAAATAAAGACTGATCAGAAATATTTAAATTAAAACCATATTCATCTAAATATGGTTTTAATTGAAATATTTTTGAATTAATATTCTGCAAAAATTATGATACATCAAGATTGATGTATCATAATTTTTGCAGAATATTAATTTGCATAAGAAGTACACGTTTATCTTAATGAAACAACCCTATTGATTGATCAATCGTTTAAGTAAGTTAGGTAGATCAACCAACACTATTTTATATTCAGACTGCCTTTTCTGAACACGTTCGGGACCGAATAAATAAAAAAACAATGTCATGACAAATATGAGATTTCTAATATTCCACCGTAATATTAATTTTATAAAATAAATATATTTTATATGTCGCGATTTCACTGCAGTTAATATTTAATATTTTCATATTTATCACACGTTTTATAAATATTATAAGATCCATACTTATTTTGTACTTATTGAATTAGTACCTACACGTTAAAATACTTGCCGATTGTCTCAAGTACATAATTTTTTAATGTTGCAACATTAAAATTATAAATAAAATTAGCAATCGCTATTTAGGATCAAATTGTGCTGCTAAAGTTTAGGAACGAATTTTGTGACGTATTCTAAAATAAATAAATAATTTAGTAAGCCTAATTATTTTAGGTGCTGGTATACTTAATTACCTTTACCACTGAGATTAAGATTAATAAAAAAATAACAACACTGGAAAAGTGAATTCTACCAATTGCGTTAAAGTTAATTAATTCAATAAATTAACACAGCAACAACACTGGAAAAGTTCAAAATTAATCATTTTGATCACCATAAGTGTCGCATGCAACAAAAAAATTCATGGTGGCAACCAAAATAAGTGCCAATAAATTAAGTTAGATATATTTATCATTAAAATTTTTTTTTAAATTTGTTCAACAATTAAGTCATAATTTGTACTACGCGTTAAGTATTAAATGATATAGGTTAAGTACTTATAGTACCGACCTGTACGCTAGGAGGAAAGTACACTCAAATATAAATTGTATTTTACTGATGAACTTATCGAACTTGTAACCATGATCTGCGGGTTAGTTGCGTAATACACTTACAATGGCAGTCTTTAATTTTGACAGTTGAACAATATTCATTGCGTTATTTACGTAGTCGGGCTGACGAATTTTTGCAAACTTAGGAAGCAATGTATTCGCAATTCCCTTCAAAAGCTTTCGGATTGTGATTGAATGTGTGTGACGCAATTAGGTTGCCGAGTTGGTTTATAATTATTGTCATCAATAAAATACTATTATGCGAATGGAGTAGATTATTAGCTAGATAAAATGACTATTATTATATAAGTACATTTGTTTTTTCACTAGCATGAGCGGAATCATAATTATTATCACTATAGTCTCAACTATTTTACAGCCTAAACGAACTAACACAAATTTTTAGAAATACAAAACTATTGTGTGACCGGTGTTGCCAATGCAAAAAATAAAAACCATGCTGGCAACACTGCAATCAATATTTTAGCTCGTAAATAAATAAGTTACCTAAGTTATTATACCGGACCACTTTTCGCGAACTTAAACAAATGTTAAGGCTAGACGCGCTAGGCAGGTCGCAATCGCAACGCGCCTCATTGCAAAAACCCTCCTACAAAGCTTTCATTCATTTTGTATGAACCATCGCACACAACAGCGCGCTTATTTGTTTTGTGATGCGGTTAAGTATAGTGCTTAACTTCAATTCTGAATCTTAGATAATGATCAAGTTTTACAGCATCAAACTCATTGTTATACACGACAAAGTTCAAATTCTGTTGTAACCTTTTATTGCAAATGGTCACTCAAAAATCAACTTAGTCCACATAATGCTAAAGTTGATAATTGAGCAAGTGGCAATTATAGATTATCTTAAATTCTGAATTCAAGTAGATATAGCTTTTAATGTAAGTACTGTTTATAGCCCTTGTAAAATAGGCCATTTTAATAATTCCTTCTCAGTTATTCGCGTGACAGAGACAGATTTTGTCGTATTTTATAGAATATTCGACATTTCCTCTTGTTTTTTTGAGTTCGCGAAGACTTAACACTTTACGATTGGCATGATAGGCAATAAATAAATAAATTAAAACAGTAGCTGCTGGTATCAGGCCCTCACTTGTCTTCCATGGCGTTCTTCAGCTCCATGGCTAGTTTGTAGCCTAACTCCGGCCGTCGGTCGCGGCCTTCCACCATTGCTAAGACCTAGAATTTAAACAAAAATAATTGTTTATTTATTTATCCATTTATGTACACACATAGATAAACAGACGACAACAAAAGAACAGAAAAATTGGTACAAACGTGATGCCTATTTCTAATGAAATCTCTTCCAGCATACCTGCGATAGGATAGTAGATTTAGAGATGTAGACAGCGTGTGTCAGAGTAAAAGAGAAAAAATACATAAAATCAAAAACAATTCTCTTAATAAAATAAAACAAATAATATGCGAATATACATAGACTTAGATACATACTTCTAAAATAAATAATACTAGAATATTAATATATACGCAACTATGACGAAGTGGAAAGATAGTGTTCTTTCACTCTTCTTTTAAAAACTGCAACAGTTTGGCAGTCCCCAGTGTCATGCTTGACTCGACAAAAATTAGCACTTTAAAGCTTAATATTTCACAAACGGATCTCATAATCGAACACAGCTTTCTGGTACTAGTACTAAGTCTCTAAGCTAAGCTGCGGACAGACGGACGGACATGGCGAAACTATAAGGGTTCCTTTTTGACCACGGAACCCTAAAAATGGCGCGTCAAGACCGTGTCGTCGTCAACTATTTTTGTATTTCGTACCCTGTGGTATTATTTATCTTGTGGATCGTCGTTCGGATAAGGGAAGGAAGACAATGATGATAAAGAATTCCGTATAATCCTAATAGATTTATTTGCACACCTCATTATGTTATAATTCAATTTAATTTATTAGTTATTTCCTTTAGTTAATCTTTGCAATTTCAATTTAATTTATTCAATTCAATTTAAGTTATTTTAAGTACCTACATAAATTGCTACTTATTTAGCCGTAAGATAATTAATTTGTTACTAACAAAATATGGACATTACCTAGTCTGATATAAACAATTTTTTTTTAAATAATACAATGTACCTTTTATACCTGTAACACCTTTTCAACATTTATTGTGCAAATAAATTATTATTATATTATTATTATTATTTGATTTGATTTGTATTACCTCATCAGAGTTAACAATAACGCCATTATTGTTGACGATGGTGGACTTGGTCTTCTCGATGTCGGCGAGGTCGACGCCGCGCGACGCGTCCTCGATCAGGATCGAGCGGTAACCGATCGCCAGGGCGTCGGCTATTGTGGCTCCTAAACACAAAATAATTGTTAGAAAGATGCGATTTGAGAATACAATAAAGTGTTAAGTATTATCGTATAGGAAAACCAAAGAAAAGTTGGATCGTTTGAGGGGTGATAAGAATAAAACGGGAGAATGGTAGAAGGAAGTAATTTGCACCGACCCCAAGTAATATGGGGCGAGGGACTTTTTTTATTTATTTATTATTTATGTACACACAATAAAATACAAGAGATATGACATAATTATAAATTTAAGCTTTGTGTCAAATACACTCGAGAGCAATGAATCCGGGTCACTTAAAGAATCCTAAAAATCTCGGAAACTGAAAATGCTAGGTTAATGCAATAAATTGTATTTAATAGACAATGTAATACTCCTTAAATGAAGGTATTAAAACTTCTTAGTTATTGTAAAGTTATATCATAAAAAAATCAAATTTGAAAAAGGGCCACTTTCGAAGATGGAACTACGAAATTACAGCATTTGGTTTTGCTTTTGTTTGTAATCTGTCATTTATGTGGGTACATAAACCATGTTGATAGTGCTCTATATTCATTATTCAAGCTGAAATTATGTCGCTTACGCCTGAAGAATGCACCAGAATACTTACAATGCTGGAAACCGGCCGGAGTCAGCGCGATACAGCCAGGACTGTCGGTGTGCCGCTGTCAACAGTACAAAGAGTTCTCCGACGTTACGAAGAAACTGGTTCTAACCTACGCAGACCAGGAACGGGCAGAACCAGGTGTACCACAGCACGAGAAGACCGATACTTGGTGAACACCATGCTTCGAAATCGCTTTCTCACAGGAACTGAACTCACCAATCAGTTTCGACGCCTCGGAGGAAGTAACCCAAGTGCATGGACAGTAAGACGTCGGCTTGCTGAATCTAACTTAAAACCCCTTAGACCTGCAAACGGCCCTAAACTGGAGCGTGGGCATCGTATTTCAAGACTAAGATATGCCCAGAGCCACGTAAATTGGAGTATTGAAGATTGGTCAAAAGTTATGTTCTCCGACGAATCAAAATTTATGCTCTACAAGCACGATGGAAGACACAGAGTGTATCGAAGACCAGGGGAAAGATTCAAGCAAGCATGCATCGAAGAAAAAGTAGCCTACGGTGGTGGGTCTGTACTTGTGTGGGCCGGAATTTCTTCTGAAAGTCGCACAGAGCTGGTGATCATAGAAAACGGCTCTTTAACTAGCGTAAGATATGTGGAAGAAATCCTCAATGATCACGTTGGTCCATTTATGGTCAATTTAGGTGAGGATGCTATATTTATGCATGACAAAGCCCGACCTCATACAGGTAGGATTGTGAATGACTACCTTCAAGAGATGAACATTACTCGTATGGAGTGGCCAGCGCGCAGCCCGGATATCAACCCGATCGAGCATGCTTGGGACGAGCTAGGCAGATGCGTAAAACAACGAAACCCTCCCCCAATCACGCTTCGTGAGCTCAAAATTGCTCTCACAGAGGAATGGGAGAATATTCCCCAAAATCGTATAAGGAACTTGGTGTACAGCATGCCAAACCGCGTAAACGCAGTAATGGAAGCACGAGGAGGCAATACGAAGTATTAAAATTCAAGAAAATCGTAATAAAGTTCAAAAATTTCATGTTTCCTATTTTTGTTTTAAGGAGAGATCAGCAGTTTTTTTCTTTATGTAATTTTGTGTTAATAAAATGTATTTTTTTTTACTTTCATTTAAGGAGTATTACATTGTCTATTAAATACAATTTATTGCATTAACCTATCATTTTTAGTTTCCGAGATTTTTAACATTCTTTAAGTGACCCGGATTCATTGCTCTCGAGTGTAGTTTTCAAGCTTAGCAGTAACAAACATAATAAACTGGTTGTATGTATACTGGGCGGCATGCGGCAGGGCTCCCGCTCTGGGCGGAGGGGGAGGGCGTGTCAGACTCTTACTGACTAAAACCCACCCGTGTTCCTTCAGTTGCCTGTGCCAGGGGCCACGGTATCCCTCTCGGACTTTCCCGCAACCCTAGCAGGCATCGGTCCTAGCGGACCCCGTCATTGGTGCTGACATCTCTTTGAGGCGCGCGTGGAACACAACGCGCCGTCGACCCGGGCCTGGTCCAAATCGAACGGCGAGCCGCCCATTGCTCGCCGTTCGCAAGCCCGCGCCTACGGTGGGCAGGAATCGGCCTGCGATTCCCGACGCCCAGGGCGTCTCCTGCGGCGGCTAGGGGCGTGAGGGCGCAAATTTTGCCTCTCCCTCACGCGTTCCGCCTGCTCCTTCGTGAACATTACTGCTTCGCAGAAGGAGGTGACGGCTTCCCAAGCTCTCTCGCTCCGTACCATGGCCTGGACCAAGGCCGGACGCGAGAGATCGCCACCGCCAATCGCGTCCACGAGGACACGGCGGTGCTCCGCTCAAGCCGGGCAGACCTCCACCGTATGCTCCACCGTGTCCTCCGGGCGATCCACACAATGGTGACACCCGGGCGTTTCCTCCCGCCTTATCCGGAACAGGAACCTCCAGAAACAACCGTGTCCGGTGAGGACCTGCGTCAGGCGGAAGGTGAGGACGCCGTGATTCTAGACCCCCTAGTGTAGACATTTTTCGACGTATCAAGAAAATAACGTTCAATCTCAGAAGATCCATTGGCCAGATCCATGATGGATCTAGTGACGATTGTTTTTCTCATTGCATCCTGATTTCAAGATGTGGATCTACTGAGTTTTTTTTTTTACAAAAGACCCATGATGGATCTTATTCAACCTACATGATGAGTCTTTTTGATATGATCAAATATGAGTAATAAATTAATATATCATGTCATATAGCCGTTTCATAGAAAAGTGCAATACCTACGCGGTTAAAATGTACGGAATAGTATTTTTTTTTAAATAACCTACGAAATTTTTCAAAGCAGGGGCTCCAAAATGATGTGCTGACCCACTGCCGGATGAAGACCTCCCTTCATCCTTTCCACTGGTACTGCGCTACTTCTTGCCAATTCCTAAATACGCCTTTTTAATAACAAAAAAATGTATGGGTAACGGCTAGAATGATGATGTTATAACTATATCGGAAATATTTAAGGATCGTATAGATAGAATGTATTTTTCTGTACATGTCTTCATTATGACGTGTTACCTACCTACACACACGTCATACGCCAGCCCACATATGTAGATGTCGGAGGCTCCTCTGTGACGCAGCTGGTTGCCCAGGCTGGTGTCCGTCAACTTCTTGTTGTCCCAGAATACGGAGTATGAGTCCACCTCGGGGTTAGTGCCTTTGTAGACCTTTACTGCGCCGTCCATTATCTGTAAAGATAGGAAACGTATTTGAATACTGTTAGTTAAGATATTACGTTAAAGCAGAACGAAAGAAACGGAGGAAACCCCGAGTTTAAGGACGGTTCGATTTATTAATTTTTCGTATCTATAAAGTAAACTTAAACTCAAATAATTTATTTCAATTAAACCATTTACAGGCACTTTTGAATTGTCTAGGAGTCGGTCAGTTGCCCGTTACAAAGATGTATAGGTTCCCATTATTACATATTACCCAATATTACTTTGCAAGGCGAGGATAGATTGTTGCTGGTACTGCTTTAGTGAAGGTAGTGAATACGACTCACTATTATCATCATCTTATTGCCATTGAATTCCTGTACAATGAGTTCATTGCTTGCCCTGTGCAGATACTCCTAACGTTGCAGGTACTGTTCAGTTTTGGTTCTTTATATCATCCCATATTATACATAGTGTATGTATAACGACGACACGGTTGGCGCAGTGGTTAAGCGATTGACTGCTGCGTTACGTATCGTACAAATATTTGTATGACCTGCAAGTAGTTGTTCCGGGTCTGGCTGTTTGTGTATGTGAGTTTAAATGATTGTAAGCGCACCCATAATACAGGACAAATTCCTAATGGGGGCAACGTTTAATAAAAAAAAAAAAAAAAAAAACATAAATAATTTAAATATACTCACGAAATAATAATAGAAAAGGAATGTCATAGTCACAAGAATACACAAACACGCAGTCTAAATACCGCACTAATAAAATTCTATTAAATAATTACTTTGACTTGCTAACTTTTTCTGTAAACAATTATTTAAATCACGCAAAGATCGCAACAATTTTGCAAAAAAAATACATATAGGTATTCATCGTCGATGAGTCCCACCGGGCGACATATGACAGAACAACAGACTGAAAGAGTATTTTTTTTTCAAATCTCTTCGAAGTTTATAGGTTTTTTAACATCGCTCTACGACCCTTAGAAACAAAGAAAAAAAGTCAAAAAGATCGCTAAACGAAAACGAAGTAGGTAAAACCGCGGGCGGGCGATCCGCAGCGACGTGGTAGGTCGGGGGCCGAAATTTCACGCAGACGATCGCGGGTAGAAGCTAGTATGCTATAATCTCGCGATTTATTTTCTACTTTATCCTGTCCTATCCTTATGAAAACAAAATGTTCGCCATGTCCATGTATATTTAAAAAAAATAAGGCTTCATGTAAAATGCCAATGGATTGTCGGGGCGGGGGGCGGCCGACGGCGGCTTTTGCCCCGCCTCGAAAAAATTCTAGATCTGGGGCTTAATATAATAATTAATTACTTTCTACTACTAATTGTAATTACTTTCCATACTATTATTGTATAGAATCAAGTTCTAACTTAACAGACAGCTGTGCTGCTGGGGAGTTTGTTGCGCCACTTCTTCTTCCCAGCTAAAGCACTAGGAAGTGGTGAAGGGCGGGCGTTTTGGGAGGACTGTCTTATGTCATTTTTACGATCAAAAAGTGCTGATTTTCAGCCTTAATCGAATAAGAGGACTTTTGATTTTGCCTTCAGCTTGCAAGTGTCATGAGCTCCTCACCTTCAAGTCCTTGTGCAGCTCAGCGCCCCAGGTGTCCTGCACGCAGTGGCGCGGCCACAGACGCTGCTTCATGGGAGGGGGGCCCGCGAACACCACTGTGTCGTACGCCTGCGCTTTGTCTGCTGGGACCTGTAAGTGGAATGATGTTGACAAGATTGTTAACAGCCACGTCGTTTAGGCAAACATATCTAATACTAGCTATTGCCGGCGAATTCGTCTGTGATCCAGGATGAAAAGTAGCCTATGTTCTTTTCTAGGTCATAACCATGTGCCAAATTTCATCCAAATCGTTCAGCCGTTTTAGCGTAACAAACAAACACACAAAAATAAAATATTTTCTTTTTATAATAATACAGGGTGGCAGGGACATGACGCAGAACCGATTACCATTTTTTATAACCGTAGAAACTTTTCAACGGTTATAAACAAAAACACAGACACACGTCGCAGTCTCTTTTAAAGCCCAGACATAATCTTAGTCAGGCCATATGAGGACCAAGCAGACATAATGCTATCACAAATATATTGACCGTATTAAGCGCGTACAAAAAATATTTCTAATTTTTTTTAAGCTTCACCAGAGGGTACCGTACGAGTATCAGTCCGATAACTATATCAGTCTCTGTAAAAAATATCATCTCTTACCATTGAGGAATCGTCGTGAGATATCTAACTGTATATTTTTGGTGAAGACGGTTCGAGGTGACATTAATTGTTTTGATATTTTGTCAACTTTCAACTTCAACGTTCCAAGCAAATCCAAACGGTTCAATCCACCATTACGGGTGCCATTTGCAACTACTACAGACAAAATTCGTACGTTGTGCGTGTGAGCAGGTACTTTAATAAGGTGTGCAAACATTTCGACTTTGATCTGTTTAACACAAGTGTGAAAAGTGTTTAGCAATGAATTTCTTTAAAGCTTGAATTCTTCAGACTTTGTTTTCCGTTTCTTTTTATTTTTAAATTTAATTTTTAACATCTTGGTTCTCATGGGAAATAACCTGTTGAAATTAAGTATATTAGTTTATTTCATATTTTACGTGGTGATCTACTCGTAAATTTTTAATCTATATATTTATTCTTGATTTTTTTGGCAACTTTTGGCAGTGTGTAGGTATATTTTATTCCACAGTATTTTTATACCAGACAAGCTCTAGACGTGAAGACATGCAATTGGCTGTCAGATTATCCTATTGTATTTAGTTGTAAGTCTTCCAAAGTCCATAAATAAATAAATAATTCATATGACAGTCATACGAATAGGTATTACTATACTGGTGGTGTCGATATGATCTTATAGCCGTCAATTTGATCGGTAAGGGTTGTTCAACACCATATGTTTAAATTGCATGTCTTGATCATCTTCACGATTAGAATAAGTGCTGTTTCAACTGGGAATTTGCCAAGAAGTGCTGTTTCAACTGGGAATTTGCCAATAGTTTTGTAATTAAACTACCCATAAACTTGTATCAATCCGTGTCACTCTCACAGCGGTACTCCTATTAATAGCGGCCACTAATCAAGTACCAAACTAAAGTGCTTCGCGAAGTATTCGGGTATCGATTGAATGACGCGATTGAGTAACAAAGGGATGCTTGGATACCACTAACTAAGTTTAGCACGCACGACAAACATGATTGTGGCGTAGGGCTGGCATAGGCAAAAATGTTAATGGTGGAAGGTAAAATAGGGTAAAAAAAAATCGGCGCAATCGGTTGAATTGGCAGATTTCTTCGCTGTTTGGTCTTGTTCTGGGTTTGGTAATTTGTGCCGCTTTTTACAAACACATACATTTAGCTTGGCTTTTATTTTGCTGTCGGTGAACCCGGATGAATACACTACAGATAAACACCCGCTGGGGAAGGCGAAGGATGTCGGAATTTTATAAAATAACACCAGTCAGTATTAATGCAAAATTAAGTCGAGCATTTTCCGCTTTAAAGTTTGAACAAGTTTTGGCGGTAAGGCAGGGGTCTTTTAGGGTAGTAAATCATCAAATTACTTCTCCCGCTCTGGGCGGAGCGGGAGGGCGTGTCAGACTCTTACTGACTAAAACCCAGCCGTGTTCCTTTAGTTGCCTGTGCCAGGGGCAACGGTAACCCTTTCGGACTTTTCCGCAACCCTGGCAAGCATCGGCCCTAGCGGTCCCCGTCATTTGGTGCTGACATAGCTTTGAGGCGCGCGTGGAACACAACGCGTCGTGGACCCGGGCCTGGTCCTTATCAGACGGCGAGCTGCCAATTGCTCGTCGTCCGCAAGCCCGCGCCTACGGTGGGCGGGAATCGGCTTGTGATTCCCGACGCCTATGGCGTCTCCTTCGGCGGCTAGGAGCGTGAGGGCGCGAATTTTGCCTCTCGCTCACGCGTTCGGCCTCCTGCTTCGCGAGCATTACTGCTTCGCAGAAGGAGGTGACGACTTCTCATGCCCTCTCGCTCCGTACCATGGCCTGGACCAGGGCCGGACGCGAGAGATCGCCACCGCCAATCACCTGCATGATGACACGGCGGTGCTCCGCCCAAGCCGAGCAGACCTCCACCGTATCTATGCTCCACCGTGTGCGGTATGGCAGGGCTAAAGCCACAATCACCAAGCTGTGTCAGAACTGGCGTAAGACTGCCTCAAACCTGCCACTAGCTGACCAGTTTTGATGATGCCCGGGGACTGTTTAATGCCCTCCGGCTAATACTTTGCTCGTGGCTTTCGTTTATCATAAAACATGTGTAACATCAATACAGCTTTATTTTGCAGCATTTGGATATTTTGGAGCATGGAATCTTCGTATGTATCCATTAATTAACGTTAATTTTTAGGGTTCCGTAACCATAGGGTGCCAACGAACCCTAATAGGGTTCGTTGGCACCCTATGGTTACAGAGCAGCGGAGGTTTAGTAATATTACTAAACCTCCGCTGTCCGTCCGTCCGTCTGTCCGTTAGCAGGCTGTATCTTATGAACCGTAATAGGTAGACAGTTGAAGTTTTCACAGAGTGTGTCGCTATAACAATAAACAATAAAAATTAACTAAAAAAACTACAGGGTACCCCATACAAGAAACGTATTAAAAAAAAACGTAGTGTTAAATTTTGTACGGTGATACGGAAGTGCGGAACCCTTCGTGTGCGAGTCCGACTCGCACAGTTTTAGAACAATAAAGTCTGTACCAGAGACAACCCTTAAAATAAAATCGAGGTCAAGTTCGAATTAAATCGGATGTCCTCAAAAAGTTCGTACCATTAAATTTTTATTGACATTTTTATGAGGACTTACCTACAATTTGGTGGTACAATTTACCACTCCAAGCTTTATTGTTTATCGTTGGAAAATTCACCTTGAACTCAATGACTTTGCGAAGAGGCCTTATTAAGAACTATCTGTCCAGATTTGATTATCTGGGATGATGTTTTATCTAAGTATATCACTCACTGCATCTCTTTTTATGTCGTCGGGGCAGCATGTCTTTCATTCCATAGTTCTCTATTAGCCAGATAGGCTAGGCTAGGTTTTGATTTTATGTATTTTATTTTCTCTTTTACTCTGACACACGCTGTCTCCATCTCTAAATCTACTATCCTATCGCAGGTATGCTGGAAGAGATTTCATTAGCAATAAGCATCACCTTTGTACCTATTTTTCTGTTCTTTTCTGCTCGTCTGTTTATATATGCGTGTACATAAATGGTTAAATAAATAAATAGGCAGTCGCTCTATCTATAATGCTGGTATTCTGCTGCATCCGGTTAGACTGGAAGCCAACCCCAAAATAGTTGGGAAAAGGCATGCAGATTGTTTATTTGTATTTATGAATTACTATTTACCCGCGGCGTCGCCCGCGTGGATATCGGAAATCATCCTACGGGAACTTACTACCGGGATAGCAAGTATCCTATGTGGTAATCCAGGATATAAACTGTCTTTGTGCCAAATTTCATCCAAAGCCATGCAGCTGTTTTTGCGTGATTGAGTAACAAACATCCAGACATATAAACTTTCCCTTTGTAATATTATATTAGGACTAATGAACAAGAAGCTCAAAAAGAACTTTCATTGCCAATTAACAAGTCATTTTATTAGCTTCTAATGTCATTACGACCTCACGGTACTCCATGCTATCAGGCCGAAGCTCCAAATTCACAAGTTAATTTACCCAGTTATTTATCTACTAGTGTACCAATTTAGTCATTCCTTATTAGTAGGAACATAGTTTATTCGCAAATTGGGTTCAAATAATGTAATTACTAGTAAACTAGTACCGTTAATATAATTGAATCTGCATGGCATTGAATTAATTGAAGTGTATATCGGTTTAAGAATTGACTTACTGGCCTGGATACTGACATAATTGGAACATCTGCTGATGTGCGTGCCTAAAAGTTCATAACGCAGTATAAATTTATCTAGTGAACATTGTGAGTTAACATACTCTATCCGCTCCAGTCTAGGGATCTACATAGCTAACTGTAGTTCACGACTATGGGTAGTCACCCTTGCTACCAGCAGACTTCATTTTAAACTTATTATTTATAACCATTATAAATAGTTTTATCTACATAATATAGTAAGTATATAGGTCTTCTCGTGGAATATTCACAATTTTTGATATTAAGCTACCAACCCTGTTGTTTGGTTAATAATATAAGCAATATGAGCTTAGGCGCATGTCCCAACGCCGACAATTAAAGAGAAGCGAGTTGAGCTAGAGACCCAAGTGAGTAAACTAAACGAGTATTCTCTTTGATAGCTATTGTCGCTGCGACAAACGAGTACTCGCAGGCGGTGTGAACAGCCAGCTTTCAACTATTAGGGTAATATGTATCCTGTTTTACTAACACGGGACATATTTATTTATTTAACACTTTATGCACACAAATGTACAGAGGCGGACTTAATGCCATAGGCATTTTCTACCAGTCAACCAGACCGAGACCAACAGGACCAGAGACCAGGTGATGCAGAGACAAGCAGTGGCAGGTGCAATTTATAATGATATTTTAGGATTAAATAATTTTAAATATACAACGTGTTGTTTTGCATCCTCGTCAAATTTCAGGAGGCTGTTATGAAAGACATAAATAATCAAATAAAATTACGATCCTGCTCAATAATGAATACATACTTGTTTTTTTTTTTTATATTTAAGTTTGACAGTATTTCAGAATACTCTACTTTCAAAGAACAGAATCGCCCCGTTGCGTATGTGGTAGGCAGTGTCGTACGACTATGTCGCTGTGTGCATGCGTTACAAAATTTGAAAAAAAAAACCTACTTATTTTATTATTGATTCGTGTCGAGAATCATTAGCATAGTTACCTCCTCGAATTTGACGAGGATGCAAAACAACACCTTGTATTGACACGTATAAACTTATTTAGTCTATAAATACATATAATACATATACCTAATTATATATAAATATAAGCACAAATGAATGTACATAAATACACGAGTATGTTAAACAAATAGGACAAACAATGAGAAAACATTACCGCTGTGATGATACTGCCAGCTTCTTACATACAATCTGTTGTACGTTTCTTAAGTGAGAAAATCGTTGATATTAGCTTCGTCGGCGGTGAGACAGGTCCTTTACTCCAAAAGCTACGACATGACAGAAATAGATTGTCTATGACTTACAGGGCTAGAAGGATGCAGCTCTCTCATGTGCACGTTGTCTATGAAAGAGACGTGGTCAGGCGGGTGCCAGTCCAGTGAGTAGAACAGAGCGTCGAATGGCACTGAGTCCAGCAGACGGTTGATTGGTTCCACCACCTGCAAGGGAACAAAGGTTTAAATACAATATACGACACATGTAATCCCCGAATCGTTAACACGTATTGTGTACAATCATGGTGCCATAATGTTTGTATCAATGTGTAGCCACGAAGCATAGGTACTTATTAGTTATTACACATCGAGTACATAATTGTACCTACATATTGATACAATATTATGGAACAGAAATTGTAGACCAACAAATGAATTAGAAAGAAAGAAAAATTTATTTATTTGTCACAGCAACACGTGCATACAAAAAGATGATTAGCTCTAATAATTAAGAATAAAGAAAAAAAAAGTAAAAATAACAAAGAGATCTCTAATTCAGTTCCAATACATAATAATGTGGTTACAGGTCGTCTACAATAATGTCATGTAAATTGACTACCGAGTCGGTACCGACGGTTTAATACCTTAATGTATGGCGATGTAGACTGGAGTATAGCCCACAATATAGGCTATAATATAGGCTATAATATAGCCTGTAATACAGGCTGTAGCTTGGCATTGAAACGGATATAAATAGGAACTTGTATGAAGATGTTTTGACGTCAAGCAATAAAGTTTGCTTGGCTGGGTCGGGTGGTTTATGTAGCTTTTTAGCTGGTGGGTCTTAGAATACATGTTGTCTCTATCTTTTCGTGTGTGTTTAAAGGGGTTAGGAAGATGGTCAATAGCTGTCAGAATAAAAAGGCAATGGCTTTAGAAAACGTTCTAATCAATACAATTAGATACAGAATCTCGCGAGACTATTAAACAGGCCCAAAGACAGGAAGAATTGTGTTTCTTGGTAGATATGAGAAAACGAACTGAAGTATTAAAATATTCCAAATATATGTACAATGAAAATTTAACGTTTTTAATTTCAAGTAAACAAATGGACACATCTTTGAAACTATAATGCCAACCATATTTCATGCAGCGTTCAAAATTTGTAGAAAATACATCCTGAAAGGAACCTTTCCTCAAACTCCACGTATTGATAAAATAAATCCTCATGAAAGAATACCTAAATAACGCAAAAATCGACGTAACAACCATACCACTAAATCAACTCACAAACGTAGCGTGTCCCACCAAATATATTACCGGAAAAATGCGAATAACGAAATTAATCACATCGGTAACATGAGGAAATTAATTTACAAAGTCTATTAATACTATAAAGAGAGATAGCCAATTTTGTGGGTTTGTGTATAAGTAGAGGGTAATCTCTAGAACCACAAGTCCTAAGTATTTAAAAATGTTTTAGACCATTTGAAAGGTACATTATTCCAGATAGACATAGGCTATATATTATATCTTCACAAGTAAATTGCACCTGCATTGTCGCTAGTATAGCGTACAAGACTAGATTCAAATATATGACCTTATAGCTAATAGTTATTACTTATAACAATGCTGCCATCTTTCATGGGTTGACGTGGCTATTGACGGCAAACTATTGTGGCAACTCCATTGTAAATCGTATTTGTGGTTTGAATAGCCTGGTTTTCAATGGGATTAACAAAATACGAAATTAATCCGTATTTATGAATAGCCCGGAAACCTTTTAGAAGCGATTATAATCAGCAAATACGGTGAGTTTAATTCGAAGAATGGGATTGTTGAACCGCTCCCTTATAATTATGTCGATGGGGATCGTTTCCTACTGAAAATAAATAAATAAATATCGTCTGACATTGCACACAGCACCATCTAGTTCCAAGTTAAGCACTTAATTAAGGCTTGTGTTATGGATACCAGATGCAGAGTTGATACACTACTTAAATACATTTTTTTTTCGTAAATACATACATATTATAAATCAACATCCATGACTCGGGTACAAATGTCCATATTCATCATACAAACATTTGCCCCTACCGGGATTCGAACCCAGGACCATTTGGTTTCGCTGACTACACTTAGCCACTGTAGCCACTACACCAAACGTTACTATAGTTTCTTCAACGACTCTGGTTAGGATAAGAATGTTGACTGTTTACACAAGAAAGACGTCAATTATATTCCTGGAACTGGACATTGGATGTATTGTTAAAAGATCTTTTCTCGATATACGGAACTGCGTCTGGATCAGCCCCGGTGTGAAATTTACTGGCTGGTCTTTACATTGCGGCCTGAGATGACATGTCACCGTATGATTGTAAACTCCGTTAGTTTAGAATCTATCTCGCGAGATTGTAAACTGTTTATAAATTGTGAACTGTACCATACTGCTTACAATGTAACGTATTCATTCTCGATAGTTCTTAGATCTGTCCATGTCAAACCGTCAAATTGTGAACAAATCTGCACTTGTCGACAGGGTTCACGATCTGTCACAATTTATCACCCGTAAAATAGTCAACTGTCACTGGTAGCCTACTCTCTAACGGCCATTCCCAATATCCTATCTATCTTCGGTTTGACACTGCTAGAGATAGAAAATGCTATCTATCTTTTGTTTTCGCATCCCAATAACCTTACTAGCGATAGGCTAACCTATCTCTGACCGCTATCTATCGTCCGGAGGACTAACTGCTTACTAGTGGTAGATTTCTCTATGAATTTGTCAATTTGAGCGTCTCAATAATGTTTTGACAGCTGTCGGTCAGTAAGTTTTGCCATCTCTAGTAAACGATCGTGCTATCCTCCGATTTTGAGGGATAAGACTACTAGCTAGGTATTGTATTTATTACGTATTTTTCGTTTCTGTACAATAAAGTGTTCATCTATCTATCTAAAATATGTCGGAATCAAGTGAAAGTGATCTTGAATTAACTGGACCAATTGTCAGACTGGGATAGTGACGACGATATGCAAATTAGCGGCCGAATTTGATCATATAAAGATAGAGTGAATTACATGGACAGTTATCTAGGTGATGATTTTAAATACAGATTTAGATTAAACAAAAGCGCCGTAAATGATTTGCTGTCTGAAATATATCCATTTTTAAGAGTAACCTCAAAAAGGTTAGTGCACATAAAATAATGTTTTCGCTGGTTGCTTATAGAAAGAATATCTATTTTTAAATATTATCTACTTATTATTCATACTGTGCCCCTGTGTAATAGTCATTCCTTTCATTTTGCAGAAATCATGGAGTTTCACCCCTGCACCAACTGCTCCTAACCCTAAGGTTTTATGCCTTGGGCACAATGTTGGTGTCTGTAGCCGACTATATAGGTGTCTCGAAATCCACGGCAGGACGAATTAATTAATAGAAAGGTGTTTTGGGGTTTGGACAAAAAGATTTCCTGTCCTCTCTTTGAAAATACGGCTTTCCCTAGAAACTACCCAATCAGTAATAATTGCCACGCTGTACTGCATAACATCTGCAGACAAAGGAATTTACAGGATGTTGAGCCTGAGGTAGATATACCTAACCACAATATATCATTTGAGGTGCAAACCATCCCTATCTCTCATAATGATATTCAGGTGCGACAAGATTTAATTAATAATTATTTTAGTGAGTAGGTTAATATTAAGCAAATTTGTCTAATTTTATCATAATAAAAACTTGTGATATTAAAACCCAAAGATTTTTTTTCTGAGAAAAATATGCATACCTATTACAAATATTTAATATGTGATAATATTAGAATATAAATTACTTCTTCCATTGACTCAACAACCCAACTTTATTATTTCTTTATTTCTTAGTTCTGATTTATGGATGATTGATGAGATAATTATTAAAACAAACATAAATTGATAGCCGGGCCTACCTACTCCCAACTGTAGATAGATGCAAGCTACTTTCGTTATTGGGACGACAACAAAAGATAGATAGAATCTTCCCAGCTATCGGAGATAGCTGTCTATCTATAACTGTAGTTAGAATATTGGGAACGGCCATAAGTCCGTCAACGAAGATACGGGCCCGTGCGAAAATAGTTCGATACTTTGGAATAAACCGTACCTACTCCTGATTGGATAACATTTTCGGACGGGCAAAACACTGCGGTGGTAAGGACAACTGTCATAACGTGTTCTCATTAATTCTTAGTTTGCGCCCCGAACTATTCCTATGTCCGTAGGTACCTAGGTGATACGGAGTAGGAATCCCCCGTAACTTCGGCCAAAACCACGGTATTCGTGAGAGAGTAGACCCCCTGATTTTTCGGTCTCAGCGGTAGCCGAATTGGTCGCAGCAACTAAGTCAGGGTACCCCGATCAAATGGGTTAGGTTAGAATTGTGAATAATCGCGCGCGAGCCGAGCGAGCGAAGCGAGCGGTGCTACCTCCAAGTTGGTTGCAGTTACTTGGCTATTTAGTATTAGCGCCTAAATGCGATCCGTCGCATGCAAGTTTGATACCAGTTCACAATTTGTCGGTGAACTATCGATACATAATGCGTTAAATTGTAAATAGTATATAAACTAACGATCTTCATTATTTTACGGTGACATGCGTAAAAGTTGTTGCGATACGAAAAAAAAAGGTTGGATGTACAGTTTACTAAAGAAGTCTGTGTGATTTCGAGCGTTTTTAATAGTACACACAGAATAGATAAAAAAATCTTTAGAATTAAAAACGTTCGATTGAAAATGTGCAGAATACAATATTAACAATGGTAAATGGCAACCTATTGTATCGTCTGTCCTTCAGCGATAGTCAATACGGATGATATGTTACCGAAGGTTGAAGTTTTCAATGAGGGCAGTTGATGAAATTAGATTAAATAAGTTTTATTTATTTTGTGTGGTAAAGTCAGTCTTACAAATACATTGAAAATACTAATAATTACTAGTTACGGATGCGTTTTATTGCACAAACATAGAATAAGTATCACTCAAAACTAATAAGGACCTAGGTCGAAGTGAAGTGACACATGTTTCGCACATCACCTTACATTCTTACCATAACTAATCACAAGTTATGTCATCTAACCACAACCTTACCACCGGTAACTTCCCAACAGACGAACCTTTTGGAAATAATTTCCGAACCTCGGTAACCGCAAATTATTTACGCATTAACGCCTTGGCAAATTGTTATTCGAGGCGAGAATTTCTTTCAAAGACAGTTATCATTATGCTTTGACACACAAACATCAATTGATGGATGAAAAACGAATGGAAAAGCTTCTGGTATACAAGAGGCGAGAAGTTGCATTGCAGAAAGGAAAAGCTTCTGGTATACAAGAGGCGAGAAGTTGCATTGCAGAAAGGAAAAGCTTCTGGTATACAAGAGGCGAGAAGTTGCATTGCAGAAAGGAAAAGCTTCTGGTATACAAGAGGCGAGAAGTTGCATTGCAGAAAGGAAAAGCTTCTGGTATACAAGAGGCGAGAAGTTGCATTGCAGAAAGGAAAAGCTTCTGGTATACAAGAGGCGAGAAGTTGCATTGCAGAAAGGAAAAGATTCTGGTATACAAGAGGCGAGAAGTTGCATTGCAGAAAGGAAAAGATTCTGGTATACAAGAGGCGAGAAGTTGCATTGCAGAAAGGAAAAGCTTCTGGTATACAAGAGGCGAGAAGTTGCATTGCAGAAAGGAAAAGCTTCTGGTATACAAGAGGCGAGAAGTTGCATTGCAGAAAGGAAAAGCTTCTGGTATACAAGAGGCGAGAAGTTGCATTGCAGAAAGGAAAAGCTTCTGGTATACAAGAGGCGAGAAGTTGCATTGCAGAAAGGAAAAGATTCTGGTATACAAGAGGCGAGAAGTTGCATTGCAGAAAGGAAAAGCTTCTGGTATACAAGAGGCGAGAAGTTGCATTGCAGAAAGGAAAAGCTTCTGGTATACAAGAGGCGAGAAGTTGCATTGCAGAAAGGAAAAGCTTCTGGTATACAAGAGGCGAGAAGTTGCATTGCAGAAAAGAAAAGATTCTGGTATACAAGAGGCGAGAAGTTGCATTGCAGAAAGGAGTCAGCACCTGCCTAGCCTTTTCCTCACGATACCTTTTTGCAAGACTGGTTGTCAGACTTTTGGACTTCTGTCTACCAGTAACGACGAACGAAACACTTAACAAAACTTTGAATATCATCACAATCGAAGACATAAATTAGAGATTGACGGAAAGAAAATCTTAGAAGCTGTTAAGTTTTAAGTAGGTGGGTCCATACGTCTTTCCGTTGAGCTTATAAATGACTATTGATTGAATGACTATTGATATTGATTGAAACTTTCAATTAATTATAAATAAATAAATGATTTCTTTTCAATAATTTGGGACAACAATGATCCATAATGTTAGTAAAACCTTATAGCTAGTGTTAGTAGGTAACTGGCATTATTATTATTAGAGTTTGAAACATTTTGCACAGAAGATGACTACGTACGGTAAAAGATTTTCACCTGGCCACCCTCTCCACGAAATGCCTCAAAATGGGAGAGTATAAATTCTCTGACACTGTTCTCCGAATGCTGTTGCTACTGGCCCGTGTTCTAGTTACCAACGACGCAATTTTTTTCCGAATGATCGCATGGAAACCGTCAGTTCGATTCTGTGCAAACATTTCCGACGCACTACAGAAACGCGGCAGCCTCAAATTCTATTCTAATTATGAATAAAGCCACAAGTGCTTGAAGTGTCACTAAATACAATGGTCGATCCACTTGAAAACATCGTGATATTTTTGGATTTGGCAGGAATAAGCCTTCATTATCACCATTCTCTTGTCTTGTTTTGTTCCCAGCTGATTTAAGGTCGTTTATATTCCTCATAAAAGCTAGCCTAAATTTGGCAGTAAAAACCAAAGCTGAAAATTTTACTTTCAAACTTCACCTACATTTCTTTTATCAAAACTTCCTCAATTAATCAATGCAGCGAGGTTCCTTCCGTACCAGATGGTGCATTTACTTTCATTTGTCTGCGATTACCTTCCGTTTCCTGCATTGACCTTGGCACGACAATGCAGCTCTCAAGACCCGTGGTATGCCATGAATCTATTGATTTATTTAGACTTGACTTAGTTTTGGCGTCGGTTTTTTTAGATTTGTACCTATTTGGCAGCGTGCCTATGCCTATCTTCTGCACGGCCTTGTCGAAACTAGAAAGATAGGTCATTAAATATGGAAGTTGGTTCCGTAAGTACTTTTTCCTTGTTGGACATTGTTGGTTTTGCAGATACATTGTCATTTACCTCAATTGTCTTATTAGCAAATTCGGAAACTGGTTTGGATCTTTCTGGTGTGAGTCAGGCTATTGTGATTAAATATTTGGACTTTTTTCCTTATAATTTAAACATTAGATCGAATTACTATCCAAAATCAGGGGACATTTATATTTATAAGACATCAGTGAAAACTCCAATAACTGTCGCCATTAACACCTCACCCACATGCATAGGTACAAGTCAAAAATACAATTTTAGAATACCCAATTTTCGATGTTCAACCCTTCTAATGCGGCACCCCGGTACCAGGTACGAAACTATCCGCCTGATAGTCTAATTGCGATCCCCCGATAGGTGTGAACTTCAAGCGGTTCCGAATTAATCTTTATAACATTATTTTTGGGTTATGTCTCGAATTTGACAGGCAATTTACAGTTTTGATGAAGTTTGGAGGGAAACACGGTGCATTATAACGTGGTTTTACAAGGAGAGGGTTTGGCACGGTTGAGAGATTTTAAATTGACTTTGGTAATTTGGAGATGGTTATTTTTAGAGTAGGAAGAAAGTTTTTAATTGGGTTGGTAAGCAAACCAATGTGCATGATGGTAAGGGGTTGGTCTCTTTAGTAACCAGGCGTTTGATAAGGCTTTGCTAAACATTGATGTAAAGTTTAATGGTTATTTGAGCGGCAGAGTAATGAGCGGTTGTAGTAGATTTTAAATGTCATTAGGCTTCGCACCTAATGTAACGTGGTCACCCCCGGTTATAGACCACTGCAATTCCAGAGGAAACATCGGTGCAACGCCATTCCATAAACAAAGCGAAAATGTTTCGAGTAAATACTTATTTTTTAAGTGATGTTAATGATCTTTTTAGAATTATTGCCACTTTATGACGTTATTTATATAGAAAAGGAATAATATGTTTTACATACGAGTGCAGTTATGGAGTAGTACTAAAATATAATAGTCTCCACAATCTGAAGTTGCAATAACCATAGATAGTTTTAGATAATAGTGACGTGTGAACGTTTGCATCGTAAACTATACATTGTTACAACTTTTTGTTGATTTCAGAAATCATTTTTATGAAATAGTAAATGAATGAATAGTAAATGAATTTATTATGTACACCATAAAACCTAGTTAATCCAAGGTAGTTTGGAAGTACCTCGTTATTCATCAAGCAAATGAAAATTATAGGTCATTGGGAATGATTTCCTCCGGGGGGTACCAACACTTAAAAAGTACGAAGGAAGATTCATTCTGACCAAGATTCTGTCTGGACTTTAAAAGAGACTGTGACCTCTGAGTTTGTTTCGGCCTTTCTTCTCAGAGTAGTCAGTAGGAAACGCCGATCTCATCTAGTTTTTAAAATATGATTGACGTGTAAAAGTGTTTGTACAAACCTACTTACAGAAATAAAATCATTTATCATTTTAAATGAAATAAAGTTTCGAAGGAACAATAGGTGCCCATGTAATTAAAGGCACACGATTTCTTTTATTTTTATTGAACGCTGTAATCCCCTTTTTTAGCTATTCTTTAACCCCAGTTGATTACCGAACTTCCGTTCAGTGAAGTTAGTTTTTTTTTGTTCTGGAGAAAGTGACAATTTCACAAATTAAAACTAAAAAAACATTTAAAAACCAACACAAAGTTGACCTCATCTATTTTCGTGCCAAGTTTCGCAGTTGTCTATCATTTCACTGCAGGCGCGAGGCAGGTAGGCAGGTAGGTACAGTCGAGTTCAATAATATATTGGCACTGTCAAGGATTCAAAATATTGTGAGCGTTGGAAAGTTCAATAAATTCTATCGAACCTATAGATCAAAAATATGTCCTCATGTGAACGGTTCAATAATATATGCTGTGCATTGTGCAATAATATGTGATCATGAACAGTTCAATAATATGTGATCATGAACGGTTCAATAATACAATATGCTGTGCATTAGACAATAATATGTGATCACCCTTTTCAAAAATATAGTATTGGCTTTTATAATATCTGAGCAGGGTAAGCTTCTGAATTATCTCTACATGCATGGGAAAGTCAATTATTTGCTCGAACAAATAAGATCTAGTTTACATTGTTACAGAAATGACAGTAGTTTACATTGTTTTCCTCGCATTTGCGTTTGTTTTTAAAATGAGTGTCTTTTAATGCCATATGTTTTTCGTACAGCATGGCCATTTAAGAATTGTAAAAAAATTATGTGCCACCTGTCATTTATATAGCAATACGATTCGACCTTAAATTTAATTACTTTGCCACTACAACTTTTTTATGACTAACGAAGTTGTTTGCAGTGAATTGAATTTCAAATCACGGGAAAGAAAAGAATATCATTACATTATAGTTTATTGACAAGTATATCTAAGAAAATATTAAAGTAATATGCAACAAAATAGCACATGACTTACGTTAAAAAAAAAACAAACAATATTTTATCTTAAACTAAAATTAATCTTAGTTATAAACAATTATTGGCGGCCAAATTAAAAATGATAGAACAGTTACTTAATATCTTGTGTATGATCCGTTCGCATCAATCACTGCTTGTAGTCGGGCTCTCATTGACTGTACCATATTGTGGCAATAATCACTATTTCTAAAACTATTCCAGCTGTCATATGCATGAGCCTTTAAATTCTCTTCCGTGCGAGCCTCATTACAGTCCCAATTCTGTACCATTAACCCCCATAGATTCTCTATGGGGTTAAGGTCCGGGCTTTTCGGTGGAATTTATATTAATTCCAAGTCTACTTGCTCAGCTATCCAATTTTGAACTTGTCTGGCATTGTGAACGGAACCTGTATAAAAGTAATTCGATGATTATCAGGATAGACAATGTTTGCACTTGGTAAAAACACGTCTTTTAGAATATCTAAATAGGCATCACTCCTCATTCGGCCAGATATTTCGCACAATTCTATAGGTCCACCGGAATTTATCCACCCCAAAACCCGATCGTAATGCGTCCACTGCGTCTATTTGGCACTACATTCTCTTCATCATATCGGGTATTGGCTGCACGATACAAAGAGATCCGCCCGTCCGCCGAAGAGACAAAAACTTTCTCGTCCATGAAAGCGACGTGTTCAAAATCATAATTTAAATATCTGTTAGCAAATTGTAAACGTAACATTTTATGCCTTTCCGGGTATAGTCCCAGTCGCCCCCACATGGATTGCCACCAGGTGGCAATTGGGAGAAAAAAATCCCAGTTGCCACCGGGTGGCGACTGGGACCTTATTGCCCCCACTTCAAATCGCTGTACATTGCGGCGTGGATCGCCAAACCCCGCACCCCGACTCGGACAGGTTAGGTTAGAAGGGGATGGCGGGGTCGTGTGAGCGAGCGAAGCGAGCGAATAGACCCCGCCATCCCCTTCGTGGTTATTTTTTTATAAACCACACAGAAGTAGAAGCCCCGCGAAGCGGGGCTCCGTCGACCTAAAAATTATATAGATTAATTATATTCATTATATTTAGATTTTTTTTCTGTGCATGGTTGATGGTGGGCTAGGTCGACGGAGCCCCGCATAGCGGGGCTCCTACTTCTGTGTGGTTTATAAAAAAATAACCACGAAGGGGATGGCGGGGTCTATTCGCTCGCTTCGCTCGCTCACACGACCCCGCCATCCCCTTCTAACCTAACCTGTCCGAGTCGGGGTGCGGGGTTTGGCGATCCACGCCGCAATGTACAGCGATTTGAAGTGGGGGCAATAAGGTCCCAGTCGCCACCCGGTGGCAACTGGGATTTTTTTCTCCCAATTGCCACCTGGTGGCAATCCATGTGGGGGCGACTGGGACTATACCCCTTTCCGTTAGTAACATTTTTTTAGCTGGAATTCGGTGATGAATTCCCGCTTCATTAAGTCTTCATCGTATAGTTAAGCTGGATACAGCCAGATCAGCTGCAAATGTAGATGTTCTGATAAATCTTGCATTTCGAACACTTTCAACCAGTTGCATATCTTGATCTTGAGTTGTTTTCCTAGGTCGGCCAAAAGATACATGTTTTGTAAGATTTCCTTCTTCTTGCCACCTTTTCCACCATAATGTAACAGTATTTCTCTGTTAAAGAACGATTTTATTAAATTACCACATTAAAGATCAGAGAAAAACATGGACGAATACCTAAAATTACTTTGCTTACCGATATGCCTAATTCTTCTGCAATGGCTGATTTAGAAACACCTTCCTCGCAAATATAAACTATTTTATGTTTCGTATGCTCATCAATTCTATACATTTTTATTTTAAATGGGTAGGTATATTTCAATAGAATTAATATTGTATAGTAAATTGTAGAATTAAATCGTTGAATGACATGTGCGTCAGATATAATTTTATTAGAAAAACATAACGTCATTTGAAGTTAATCTAGGCAGTGATAAATAATGTTGCAAACTCCTTGACCATGCAATTTTAAGATTGCTAGTAAAATCATCTTTATGAAGTAAGTAATAAGGTTGAATTTGAATTACATTTACTTGTTTAGATATTATTGTATTCATGTGTGCATACATAATCGTGAATCCTACAATGTTCAGATAATATGATCTTAATGTTGTTCATATAATAATGTGCTTTTGGCTGTATACATGTTACTGAGAAAAACCAGTCACATATTAATGAATCTAAATCTTGACCACAATTTAATTATGCTGATAGTTGTCACAATATTATGATTTTTTTTGACGGTCATATATTTTTGAAGCCGGAAAGGGCCAATATATTAATGAACTCGACTGTACCTACAATAGGTAATGACATGCAACCGTGAGTTACGACTCTATTCCACTTTTGTGCCGATTGGAGTTCTAAAAGTGTTAAATTGCTGCTTTCACGCGATGTTTTTGGCCTGATAATATCTACATGGGTTGCTGATATAGCGTTTATGAGAGTTAAATGAGATTCCATGTTTTTCACTCACAAACTCACAATGGTTACGTTTCCACTAACAGTGACGATAATACAAATGCCTAAACAAAACTTCATTGTTGAATTTTCAACGTTCGGCTCAGGGCGCCTACTCCCTAGGCACTAAGTCTGTAGTTTTGGCCGAAGTTACGGGCGTTTCATACTCCTTATCACTTACGGACATAAGATTAATCCGAGACCCGAACTAAAAATTAATGGCAATACGATTTAACAGTTGTCCTTACTCCCGTTGTGTTAATGCCCGTCCGAAAATGTTAATTAATCGGGAGTAGGGTTCACTTCTAAGTATCGAACTACTTTCGGACAGGCCCGTATCTTCATTGATGGACGTAGGCCCCCAGTGCCGGAAGTTGAAAGTCCAACGTGCAATAATATTCCAAAAATACACTAATGCCCGTTTCTGAAAACGGACGTTAGTGTTTTCTAACCTAAAAAAATTAGGTACCTGTCACGTTAAAAGAAATAATCATTGAAAAAAAAACATATTATCTTTAAAGGTGGCTAACTTTCGGCAGTGCCTACCTATACTTCTCACAGGTAATATACCTCAGTCATCAGTGAGGCAGGCGTAGAGTACCTACATCACCGGTTGGTGATGAACCCACATCGTATCATGGTGGTTACCATGTTAAGATGTGGCTTCAGCACCCTCCAACGAAGAACTAAGTCTTCTCTAAATGATATGAGTTTGTCCGGATTGTGATTGTTATAATTAATTGCAAATTTGACCATGAAAGATAATTGTAACTGACTATAATATTATTAATTGAAATCACTTTAATTTCTGTTTTTTTTTTTTTTTAAACGTTGCCCCACACTAGGAATTTCTCCTGTTCTCTTTTGTTGACATTGTTTTGTTTGTATGTATTCATGTTTAAATTTATGTAATAATTTGCACGCCACGCGCCGTTAGAAAGACTGTAACCGATCTCATTACAGCCTCTTATATCTGTACCTACATTCATAGCAAATAAAGTCCTGATTCTGATTCTATATTTTAAACCTAAATCCGTAGAATGTAATAAGTTCGCAGCATCAAGTTACGTTTTTCAGCTGTTATAATTACAAATGTTGCTGCTTTAATTAAGTATTACGAATGTAATTTTAAATATTCATTATTCTTCTTTATTTATTTTAATGACGAAGTGTATACAGTAGCAGATTGGACGGTGATCCCCAAACTGGTTTGTCTGTATCTTGAGGATCAGAAATATTTATATTTTGCAGCACTTTGGTCAAGATATTCAGGCATGTTTGTTACCGGAAAATACTGAGATCTCTCCGACCATTCATAGCATACATACTCTTTTTTACGACTAAACAGCTGAGTCATACATGATTCTAGATGAACTGACGCGCTCTGGGACACTCCCGCGCAGACTGTCAGATGATCATTATGACGATGCGCATGAGTTGCTGTAATGACTACGGCCATGCAATGTATTGTTACGATTGTGTAGTCGTTTCAGTTGTGTAAGTAAAACTTTGTTTGTATGTAGGTACCATATAAATAATTACCTGATATAATCGAATACCTAGATAGGTATATATTATATATTTCAGGCAGATGCCTGAAATAGGTAATATTATTTAGTTCGTGCTCCCGGTTACATGGGACTTAAACATTACTAGCGAAATGTGGGTGTACTACAGGTACACCTCTGTCTTACCCTACGGGGGTGACAGGCGCGATGTTATTTCATAAATATTATTAATGACTTTTGTATACAGGGTTAACGGCACGGTTGGCGCAGTGGTTAAACGATTGACTGCTCTGCAAGTAGTTGTTCCGGGTCTGGCTGTTTGTGTATGTGAGATTAAATGTTTGTAAACGCACCGACGATACAGGAGATATTCCTAGTGTGGGACAAAGTAAATGCAAAAAAAAAATGTACACAAAGGATTTTACATAAATCAGAGGTTTTTCTCACGTAGGGGTATCAAAATCGAGAGGGGCTTAGTTATTACAGCCGCACGGTTCGATCGATCAGGTTAGGCTACCGGTGCCGCGGTCGGTCCGTGGTTGGGTGACCATCTTTACATACCGATACCCCTCAGTGCCTCTGAAAACACGTTAAGCCTTTGGTCCCGGCTGTCATTCTTGGATCTTGGATCGTTACGGGTCGTCAGAAGCCCGAAAACACGTTAAGCCTTTGGTCCCGGCTGTCATTCTTGGATCTTGGATCGTTACGGGTCGTCAGAAGCCCGAAAACACGTTAAGCCTTTGGTCCCGGCTGTCATTCTTGGATCTTGGATCGTTACGGGTCGTCAGAAGCCCGAAAACACGTTAAGCCTTTGGTCCCGGCTGTCATTCTTGGATCTTGGATCGTTACGGGTCGTCAGAAGCCCGAAAGTCTGACAACCAGTCTTACCAAGGGGTATCGTGTTACCCATTAACTGGGCTGTGGAGGTCAGATAGGCAGTCGCACCATGTAAAGTACTGGTATTCACCTGCATCCGGTTAGACTGGAATCCGACCCCAACAGTTGGGAATAGGCTAGGCAGATTGATTTAGGTATTAAAATCGCTAACGTTACGTACTGCTGCGGCTAATTATGTAATTTCATTAACTTTCAGGCAGGATTGTGGCAAAGTATTCGTTGAAGGAATTATTACTCAGTTCATTCCCTTCTTTCGTTTTTAATACAAATTTCACTCTAACGTCAAAACTTAGTAACAGTCCTTACAGCTACATAAATATCGGAAATACTTAGTTTTATTCAACGTTGCATGTTTACAGGAAATATTTGATAATGTTTGGAAGAAACTCCCTCGCAGTAGTTATTGTCAAATGATAGATTTATTGAATAAAACTACGTCTGGCCTTTGAAATATTAATCGTTGCAAATAAAAGTTATTACAAATTTTATGATATTTAAAGAGAAAACAGACTGTGAATGTGAGTACCATGCAGGCTAGATTGAATACAAGAAACTGTCTGGCGGTTTTGAGTATTTTATATGGCCTACGCAAAAGTCCTGATCGCAGATCTGGTAGCGTCATGTGACGGGTCGTTGAGCTCCCTAAAATAGGGTTGAGCTACACGAGGACTGATGCATGCATGCCGTCTGTTAGGACAGGTCATCTAAGAAAGAATAAAGAAAAATCAGAAGAATCAGATAAGAATGTATAAGACTCAATAAAAATTTGCACGCTTGCTTGCAGGCAGAATACAATGACACTTAGGTTATAAGATCCAAAACAATGTATTTCTGGCAAATAAACGTTTGGTTTGATTTGATTTGCAATGGCTCTTTGTTCAAAAGGCCCTTCCAGACATGGCCCTGCATTGTTAGACTCACATAAAATCCTAATAATACAATGTTTGGACTTTAAAAGAGACCATGACCTCTTATAGTTTGTTTCGGCATTTGTTCTCACGGATCAGTCAGCTAGGAAATGCCGGCGCCATCGAGTTTTAAAATATTGACGTGTAAAAGTGTCTTAAAAGATCTACTTACAGAAATAAACATTTTATTTAATTTGGAATGCGGCGAGAATATAAAGCGAGGCGAGTCATAGAATATTAGCCTGTTTTTTTTGGCAAATCCTTTTCTCATACAGAAAATAAATAAATTCTTTATTGCCATAAAAACCGGTTACAGATTCATTTGAGACCCTGGCTCCAGAGCTAAGTTAGAGTACCTGTATTTCAGGAGTCAGAAGGAAAGAGTATTCATTTATTACCAACGTGTTACTCAGTAACTGGGTTGTGGTGGACAGATAGGCAGTCGCTCCTTGTAAAATACTGGTATTCAGCTGCATCTGGTTAGACTGGAAGCCGAGGCTCGGCAGATGATGATGACTTCACTGTTTGTTGATTTTTTCAGAAATTCAGATCAAATAGTTCAGTAGTTTTTGTGCACCATGCATGGTGCTCAGCATGCATAGCTCGAGTTTTGGCGATTTTAGACAATATTGTTTCAAAATCCGTTACTAAACGTTTTTTTCAGACAAACGCAAACACAGAGATAGTGCAAAAAGATTCGTCTTTTGCTAGTAAAACGCTATACTATACGTGTAGCAATTTTTTTTATTGTTATTTTTTATCGCTTTAGTCTTGTTCTCTACAAGGAAAATAAATGCAACTTGTGCCTAGATTAGGTACCTATATGAATTAAAGTAACACGTTTTCCTTGAGAAATGGTATATATAGTATAATAAATGTAGGTAGGTAAAATAATAAAATCTTAAGATGGCTATCACAATTTTTCTTGTATTTGATTGATTGAAGAGTCTCACACTCAAATTGATAAGAAAAAAATTGATATTTATTTAGAACACTCCCGAGAGAAATAATCAAACTTTCTCGGGCATATTTTTTTTTTATTTTGTGGCCATATCTAATTTATCTAAACCATAATCACACATCAAAACTCCCAGTTTAGATGTGTGATTATGGTTTAGATATGTAAGCTTTTGCCTAGTGCACAAAAAGGCGAAAATACTAAAGGACCAAATAACGATGCTCAGTGTGATACAAAACGCTCTGGATAATAATTAATCCTAAGAATGCTAAGATTACATTCCCGTGGATTTAATTCCTAGACTCTCACTAGGACTTCCTGTGTTGTGAGGTCCAGGCCATGCTATTACCTAATGAGATCAACATTTGAGAGACTGCAATGTTGTCGTATTTCAACCCGGTTCGATATACTTCTAATTTCTTCCACCCCACTCTTTTTTAAACTGCAAATAAAGGACAGAAACATAAGAAACCTGCCGCCAAACATCCCACACCACATTAAAACTTACCAACAAAGGGTGGTAGAATAAATATCTATAACTTATAGGGCATCTCTCCACGGTTATAGTATCGACCCAACAGAGTCCATTGATTGGTCGCTACACACGCGCGTGTGTTGCACACGTCACGACATGCGCCACCGGCCTTTAAGGACATCGCTAATCAATGTTCGAAGACTTCCAATTGCGTTTGTATTGCCATGGTAACCATTCTTTGTTGATGGGGTATGATTAGAAGTGGATACTTTTTTAATGAACAGCAGGGAACGAAAAAATGCTTTAGGATGTGAGTAAGACTGTCTTTAGGCAGACTATCGCGCTGTTAAAGGATGTAGAGCGCACACTCGCAACCAAACAGTCTTGTCATCTGCCCAGCATTTTTCCAACTACGTTGAGGTCGGCTTCCAGTCTAACCGAATGCAGCTGAATACCAGTATTTTACATAGAGCGACTGCCTATCTGACCACCACAACCCAGTTACTGGGTAACACGATATCCCTTAGTAAGACTGGTTGTCAGACTTTCGGGCTTCTGAACATAACAATCTCAAAATCAAATTATCAAAAATCTACCCAGTGCCTCGAAAGGCCTGTTTTGTCCAAGATAGTATACTGTTTAACCCAAAATAGACAAAATGGTCTAAAAATGGCTATACCGGTCATTGTCTATCGAAGGTCCATTGTAGAAGTCCACTGCAGGCGTAGCATGACGCTTTCTATTTCTACGAAGAATAGACATAGCTTTATCTATACAAAGTGACATTTCGTTTCTTCATTTTTGACATCGCACCGTAGAAATCCTTCTACAATCTGTCATTTTTTTTAAGGTAGTGAAGACATTTTGATTTTGGAATCGCCAGTAGAAAACTTTCTACTCGACGGCCACAAATTATAAACGGTTATGTACAAAATCATTATTTTACAAGGTAGCGTTTTGAACGCAAAACTGTGATAATTAATAGAAGAACAAAGCTATCTTTTCTATTTTAAATAATTTAGTTAATAGGGCATAAGTACCAAGGAAATAGTTAAGGCCAATATTACTGTAAAATTATTTGATCCAAAATACGGTACTTCGACACTGAGAAAAAATGTTGTAGCAATGATTTCAAAAGGAAGGATACGCCCATCAGAACATTTTACATAAACCTTCTTCATACAAGAAAAAACTAACGCCATCTATGATAACTCATACGAACTACGTGAGTTCCGCGTTGCATAGGCCGACGACGTAACCTTGTACACACGGCTACATTTATTTATTTCTATACAATGCGAATCTGGAAATTGTAGCTTGATTATGTAGCCGTGATTTTTTAATCACATTTTATCGGAAACAATTTAAGGCGAAAGCGTCAGAGTAGCCCGCGAAATTCAATTTTCTTACGTTTTTTGCAATTTGCAGGTCAGTAACAGGTTGTATGTTGATCTAAATATGATTCGCGACTGTAACAAATATGACTACCTTAGCGCTTCCCCCTTTAATTCCATTGGGACATAGCGAGCGCTTGCGAATTACATACCTAGAAATTACACTGGAAACGATGTCCTTTTTGGGATGATATTTTATAGTTCACAAAGAAAACGTGAGTAAAACAAATTGTAATTTAAAAATTATTTGAATCGTAATTTGCCATCGCATATTTATATTTTTTTAAATCTCCTATCCATTTTTACCCGAAGCAAGCTTGCGGTAAAAATGTCGCAAACTGAGCGAAGCTACTACCGTCGTCAATGACGGTAGTAGCTTCGCTCAGTTTGCGTGAATAAAATGAAAACAGCATTTCAAAATATTTTATGAATCGATTTTCATATCATTTCTAGACTTCCTCTTAAATTTTTGTACTCTTTTTGTTTCACTCTTATGTTGAATATAAAACATATTAGGTACTTACTAAAAAAAAATTTAAAATTACTTACACTAAGTTCCTGAGACAAAAATAAAACACAAATAAAAAATGACGTCCGTACAAGGTTACTACACGCGCTGCCGACAGCGCGCGACATGGCCGCCATTGTGGATTTCGGTGGTAAAATTATCACTTTAAAAATAGAACCGTTTTTCCCCCGAAGGGAATAAAAACGGATATTTTGGGTCTAGCCAAGGCTTGACCCTCTGAGATTACACTTTGTATTTTTGTCAATGAACGGCACGTTTTACTAGCTCATTTTCCAGTAAAATCACCCTTATAGCGCGCGCCGCCTGTAGCAACGAGGGCGGGGCGCGCGGGAGGGGCGCGGTTCGCTTGGCCGGCGAGCGCGTTGCGCGCGATCTTCAGTACCGTCTCAATGTAAAGGGCCGGCTAGGCCTTAAACCTGGGTCAAGCCTTGGCTAGACCCAAAATATCCGTTTTTATTCCCTTCGGGGGAAAAACGGTTCTATTTTAGGTCTGAGCCTGCGGCTTGACCCTCTGAGACTTGTTTGGTTTCTGCCGGCCATAAAAGCGTACTGTGAAAATGAACATTAATTGAGTTATACCTACTTTTCTAGGATGGTTACGATATCTTTTAATGAAATAAAAGGATTATTTAAAGAGAAACATCAGACTTCTTTATTTTCTTTGGTAACAAAATCTGGAAACTAGAACTACTTATGGTAACTTTATGTCAATAACATTATGACTCATGAAACAAATAAAACTTATTTTCTAATATAACTTTTTTGATACAATATCAATCGACATTAATACTTCACTTAATAGACTATTCCTATCTATTATTCTTTCTATCCTATCTAATTAGGTTTCATAAAACAATCAGTCTCATACAATCACAACAAAGGTTCAAAGGAACTATTTAAATTATTTGGTCCATTATTAGAATAAAAATCAACACGACTTATATCTTTAAAATAATGCTTAAAGAAAGTGGCTTCACTTCGCCAGTTTCCTTTATTCAAGACCTCATCCAGCGGCAATGAATTGAAATTTTTTGAAGCTACCGCTGAACGTACACTGCCCGGTGGCGCATTAATGCCTACGCTCTCGAAAGCTGTTTTTACCCATCCAGCAATAACGCTACGAGAAGCAGCTTTCACTACACCTCTAGTTGTTATAAATAAATGTGTTAGTTCGGAACGGGCTGCTCTACGCTTTTCGGATAAAGAAATAAGCTTGGACGTCCAAAAAGGAATATCCAAATTCTTTATCTGACCAGACCTAAGTTCCCAACCTGATTGCCTGAAGCGTGTACAATCTGTCTTGGACCCAAACTTGGGCCAAAATATTAAAGAGTCTTTCATCGATATCATATCCTCTGAGCTTATATGTAATAGCGTTAAGTCATGGATACGACGTCCAGAACTTAATAGCAACAGCAAAGCAACATGTCTAGATAACTGGAAAAAACTATTTTCTTGAGGGGGATTTTCTGAAAGCCACTTTATTACTACCGCAACATCCCATATACATTTTCTAGCGACAGGTGGTTTTGCTAGTTCAATCCCTTTAATTATTCTTAAAACTAAAGGATGCGAGCCTAGATTAAGTGTATTAGAAGGATTCGAGAAGGTACAAACAACCGACTTATGGACTTTAATAGTTCTGGGAGCTAGTTTCAGATCCGTATGCAAATAGCACAGAAAAAGAGCCAAATTTATAGCCGATGGGTTAGAATGGTGCACTGAATTCGAAGAACACCAGCGCAGCCAACGATTCCAGGCCGACTTATACGAATTCAGCGTCGACTTCCTCCATGAGCTTTCTAATAAGGCTATATTAACTGACGTCCAACCTTTTACTAGACTGCTCCACCCCGAATTTTCCAAGCCTCCAACTTTAATTTCTTTGCCTCGGGGGGAGGAGCCGCTGTGGTCAAGTCTATTAGATGATGTTGAAGGTTGCGAATTTGGTACGGAGAGGCAATCGCTCTCCGCCGAAGGTCTACTCTCCAAAACGACTTCTCCCACCTGGGCGCTACGATTATGTACGTTCCTACTGCACTGTTTAAATGCTGCAGCACTTGCGGCATCAATGCTGGTGGAGGGAACGCCCAAGCTAGATTGAAGTTCCAATCCCGACTGAAAGCGTTCGTAAAGACTGCTTTCTTGTCTTTCGAATCTTGACTGACATATAGTGGAACCACAGCCGATGCTTCGGTCGCGAACAAGTCTATTTCTGGAGTGCCCCATCGTTGGAATATTTTTGTGGTGACCGATGGAGACAGACTCCACTCTGCGATTTTCTTCTTGCGGGAGAGGCTGTCGGCCGTCAAGTTGTAGCGCCCCGGGATGAATTGTGGTTGAATAATTATATGCGCCTGATGACACAAGATTAATAGGCGTTTGGATAGTTTTAATAGATTTGCTGACTTTGTGCCGCCTTGTCTTCTTATATGGGAGATGACAGTTCGGTTGTCGGACTGGACTACAATGGTCTGACCTTTCAGCATTTCGATATGCGTCTTTATGGACTTGTAGACTGCATAAAGCTCCTTGATGTTTATATGCCATGATCTTTGTGTTGTCTCCCAGGGAATTGAAATGGTTATTCCGTTGAGATCCGATCCCCACCCCCAGTCGGATGCGTCGGTTGACAGGAAGGCAGTCGGATTTTGAGTGAAGATTGGAGAGTGCTTGCGCACGTTCGCTAGCCACCAATCTACGTCGCGGAGAGCTGCCTTGGGGACAATGTGGGATCGATCTGGTTGAAGTAAGTTTAGCCTGTTCACAGCCCTCTGTATTAATCGGCAATTCAAAAGCCCCAGGGGCACCACAAAAGCCGCGAACACTAGTAGGCCCAGTAGTGACTTTGCCTTTCTCCAACTCCAGTAACCAGTTTTCTTTGTCCGTAGTAGTGCATCTATTACTTTTTTCACCTTTTTTGTGCTGATGCACTTGACATTCTTTTCGGTGTCCCATATAATTCCCAGGAACTCTAACTTGTGTGTTGGAACCAAGCTTGATTTTTGCCAATTTATTATCCAGCCTAACTCGGTCAAGATTTCTAAGGTTAGTTGAATCTGACTTTTTAATACGGTCAAATCCTGGCATGCCAATAAGAAATCGTCCAAGTAAACGATTATTCGAACTCCTTTTGATCTCAACAGACCGGCCACCCAGTTCGTTAGACGAGCAAATATGACCGGGGCAACAGACAGACCGAATGGTAGTGCTGTCATCTGGTAGCACTGATTGTTGTACGATAGAGCAAGGAACCTTCTGTGAGATGGTTTTATGGGGACGTGTAGGTATGCACTTGATAAATCTATTTTTGCTAGGAAATCGTTGCGCTGGAGAAATTTTGGTACTCTCTGATGATTTACGAGGCGAAAAGCTTTCGGATTCATGAAACGGTTCAGAGGCTTCAAGTTGAGTACCGGCCTTTGACTGCCGTCCGACTTCGGAACTAGAAAGAGACGCGAGAGGAAAACTGATTTGTGGCTGCATTTTTCCATCGCCCCCATTTGGAGTAGTTCCGTTATTTCCTGCTGCATAGCCTGGGATTTTTCGGTTTTTAGTCGTGTTAAATTTTTCTTTGATGCGGACATAAGTGGAGGCTTTCGTTTGAAAGGAATTGACAAGCCCGTTAAAATATTTTTGATGTAATTTGGAGCGCCGTGATTCTCCCATTTTCCGATAAAATATTTCAGACGCCCCGCTAGATGATTTTTCCCGGCATAGTCAATAGGGTTTTGTCGTTGGCCTTCTAGGTGAGGCAGAGGGTTTCCCATGCCCCCCCCCTGTTTTCCTATTGTTTGGTTTCGCCTCATAGGGTTTTCTGAAACCTCTGTTGGCTGACAACGATGCAGATGAGTTTGACTGAGGTTTATTTTTCTTAAATTGCTGATAACGATTATTCTGACTGGTTGAAGGTTCTCTGTGGCCTTGACGCTTGATACTAGAGTCGGTTGAGCCCTTGGTAGCGGGAAAAAAATTGTAAAAACCGCCATTCTGCTTGAATGTCTCGGATAAAGCATTCTCTTCAAAGAGATGGGTGGAAGAGGGAGGAACAGCATGCAGTATGGTCTGCATGAACTTCGAAGGCGGCTTGTATACAGAACGTCTGAACTCTATAAGTTCAGCACGACGCCCACATACATATTGAAGAATGTCGTCGCTGGACTTTTTAAAGTCAGTGTCTGCCCCAGTGATGTGTCTTGCAATAGCTTCGTTCAGAGCTTTGGATTTCACTTCGTTAGCTATCTTCGAAAGAGCTTCCCTTAATTGCTTCCAGTGCAACAGAAGTCCATGTGTTACGGCACCCAAGGTTTGATCAAACTTAACAACCTGTTCGTAAGGGACCCAGTTTGGAGTCTTTCCGGCCAACTGGGGGTTCACCGATAATGAAGTAAAAGCCGGAGTTGCCTGAAGTTTTTTATTGACCTCGTTATATCGGAGGTTTGCCCAACTCTGCTTGCCAAACCTTTGACAAGACATGGCCTGCTCCAAGAAATCGGCAGGAGCAGGCAAGACTTTTGGTTCAGCTTCTTTGACGCAGGGGGAGAAATCAAATAAGTCTTCATTACCTCCTGGTAAGTCAAGGACCATATCAGGGGCACGGAACGCAGAGAATGGCCTATCCTCATTTTCTTTTTCTTCTTCGGGTTCGCTCAATGACAAGACTTCTTCCAAATCCGAGTTACCGTCTTCGTATCTTTCATAAGGTTTTACAGAAGTGTTGCAAGACGATTTGTTACCAAGTAACTGATTGACCATATTTTGCAGGGATTTCGTCTGCTCTTTAAGAATATTAATTTCTTTAGCTGAATTTGTCCTCCTTGGTTTTTTGTGATAATTATACTGCAAGGGCTGAGGCGACGGTCTTTTCCTTTTATATCCACCGGACATCAAATTTTCTGCCTCTTCCCTCGACACAAAACTGTCTTTTAAGTCCTGAATGGCGGCCATGAAAATTTCTAAATTAGCAGCTGATCCATGTATTTTAAGGGCCAATGGTTTCGGACCTATTATCAGAGCCCTGCAGAAAGCCCAGTCCAGAAGAGACAGCTTCAAATTCTTAAAAGCCTTTTCCGATATTGAGGTTGCTTCTAAATCAAAAGCTTTTATGATGGATATTGTTGGAATAGCAAACCTCAGCTTATTAAATACTTGTGGGTCTATTTTTGATCCAAAAAGCTCTTTCTTGCTATAGTTAACGACATTCCAGTCGCGCCATGTGTCCGGATAAACTTGATCAACCACCTCGATGAGACGATCCAAAATGTCCCTGTCCTCTGGTACTTCGAGGTTAGCGAGTTCTCCCAAGGTTGTGAAAACTTTAGCTAGCGCCATTTTTCATCCTGCAATAGGAAATATCACATAAATAATGTGAAAGAGTGCCTGACTGGACAGCTCATAAATTAGGTATCAAATCTTATATGATTTTTATCCGACGGATTTTCAAACTTGACCGACGGCTCACTATACCGAGTCGACGGCTCAGCATATTGAGCCGACGGCTCATTTTATTGAGCCGACATTTGATTCGGTCATTAACCTGAGCCGACGGGCTGCATGGTAATAATGATTCCACATCATGGGATCAAAACTAAGTGGTAAAAACCACATAGGACTACCACGGGTGAGTCCAAAGAGAGAGAAAAAATATAGTTCACAACTGAAGCGACGATAACCTCACTTCAACATGCAAACACTGAAGAATATCTATTTACGTTTAAAAAAAAAAAAAAAATAACACACAATCTCTGTAACCATCTTAGAATAAAAATAGGTGACTCACCTTAAAATCGAGATAATCCATACACAAATGAAGATAATCTCTCGAACAGTCTCACTGTTTAATATCAACGTGCGTATCACTCGGCAAAAATACAGCGTACTGAAGATCGCGCGCAACGCGCTCGCCGGCCAAGCGAACCGCGCCCCTCCCGCGCGCCCCGCCCTCGTTGCTACAGGCGGCGCGCGCTATAAGGGTGATTTTACTGGAAAATGAGCTAGTAAAACGTGCCGTTCATTGACAAAAATACAAAGTGTAATCTCAGAGGGTCAAGCCGCAGGCTCAGACCTAAAATATGTTTATTTGATAATTTAATTACAACAAAAATAATGTAAGATTACTTACCGATGATACGATATCCCATGTTCCTTTTTAACTTTTGTGTCATAATTTTTGCAGCCTTTTACCACGCAACTAGGCATTTTAATGACAGTACTACGCATCCGCGCGCGGACCGCGTTCGACTGAGTCGCGCTGGCCCTAAACTGATATTTTAGGGCCAGCGCGTTGGTGCCATTTCGCCGCGCGGTTAGCCTGGTCCTTACTATATATGTCTATGTGTTGTAGTTGACGTGGCGTAATCAGTAAAAATTGAGAATCAAACAGAAAAAAAATCCTATGACAAAACAAAGAATTCTGAGTCGAATTATGTAAAAGAGTGAATTTCATAAAAAGTGCAGTTGACTCTTTCTTCCGTCGACAATACGATGCTCATGCTAAGTCTGCTGGTCACTAGATAGACCGACGACCTTAAAAAGCTGGCAGGGACATATTGAATTTGGAAGGCGGATAACCGAATACTACGACACAGTTTAGGTGAGCCTTGGACCAGCAATGTACTGACTATGATTGGTAAACGATTCCTCGCCTTTTTTTACGTCTTTTATCCATTCCATCGCCCAATTTACTTATTTAAAGGCAGGTCAGCCGGTCGATTCTGTAACAATCTCACCGTGAAAACTTAGCTATCATTCCACCTGTTGCTAGGGATTGACACTATTGACAACTCACTTCAAGCTCACTTCACCGTAGTGTTCACGGTGAGATTGTTACAGAATAGCTCGGCAGGTAGGTACGTAGCACTCGCAACCTCTATAATTACTTTAAGGTCTCTGCACACAGCGGGCGCGGCGTGTTTGTATGACCAGTAAGTAGCGTTCTGTGGTTTCTACCTACCCTGATGAGAAAAAGTCGTGAGTATATAAATAGCAAATAAATGACACTTTCCTTTCCACCTACAAGTTGGGACTATTTTCATGCATTCCGATGCAATAATATTATTATCAACTTTAGATTTCGACGTAATCCCTTACAAAAAAGAATGTCTGACGTCAGTCACTATAAATACATACTTAGCTCTGAATGAGTCAGTCTTATCAGAGGTCATTGACGAAAGCAAACATGACAATGGTTTTTATGCAGGCGAGGGGAAATTTGAAGGCAGTTTGGATTTTCACGGTTTTTTTAACTGCAAGATAATTTTAACTCGATGTGGCACCAAACTTTTCTACAAAACAAAAACCAACCGCCTTAAAAAAAAAACACTACAAAGTGAAAAACTACTTTAATTTCGGAATTCGGTGGCAAAAAACTAAAATACAGATCCAAAGACACCGACTTCCGAAATTAAACAAATTTTTCACTTTGTAGTGTTTTTTTGGAAATCGGTTGTTTTTTTGTTTTAAAGAGTATTTTTTTTTCAATGTTTAGTTAAGTATGGTATATCAATTCCAACACCAATTCGTATACCACTGCTTGCTATTTAAACAACAATGACAGGAAGTATTATATTTATAACATCATTAAGATACACAGAGTGGATTAAGTACCTATTATCAAAGCTAACTCAAAAACTTCTCAAGCTAAGTTCATATAATTTATATGGGAGCGCAAGCTTCCTCTACCAAATGAAAAAATAATTTTCAAAATCGGTCCACAATTGACGTTAATATAGATGAACATACATTTAAAAAAAATACCTACATACAGTTGAACATAATGGTTATATTTAACCTCCTCCTTTGAAGTCGGTTAAAAAATAAGAGCATTTTTAGGTTGATAGCGGGTATGGATTTTGCCTACAGAAGGTGCAAAAAAAACCTTTATTTGTATGGCGCCCTATAATTTTTTTAATTTATATTTATTATTTGTTGTTATAGCGGCCGCGGCAATAGACATACACAATCTGTGAAAATCTCAACTGTCTACCTATTACGGTTCATGAGATAAAGCTCGCTGACAGACAGACGGACGTACGTACAGCGGTAATAGGGTATCGTTGGCACCCTTTGGGTACGGAACCCTAAAACAAAAAAAAATCTACCAGAATGTATAGATACTTGATTATAAATTGCTTCATTTTCTGGAATGAGAAATATCTACTGAATTGGATGCATCACCTGCTCCTGTTGCAATCTTTGTGTAAATTAATTTCTGTGGATTTTTTTTTGCACAGAATGTCGTAGTATAACAGTTTCTGAAACATAACAAATGCGCCATTACTTATTCTACGATTTCTACGTAACTTTCCAGTCACCTATCAGGAAGTCGGATATTTCGGTGGCTGATCATGATAATTTATACAAATGGGTGCCGCCGGCTTTGGCTCACAATAGTCGTCCATATCTCGTCGTAAGTACCCCAACAAGGGCTCGTATCGGTTTCAGTAGGATCGGCTGAAGCGTTTGCCTGTCATCTGATAAAATCTGACTGTGAAAACTTAAGTTTCCTTATAGGTATTCGTGGTTTGGGAAGCTAAGAACGAACGCATAGGTACATAAATAAACTGTCTATAATTATTTTTTGCGAGCTTTAAGCTCCTGCAAACAGGCGCGACACGCGGCACAAAGGCACCATTTGTGCGCGACCAGCGAGCGGTGGCTTTGTGTTGCGTGCGATTCGCGTCGCGTGTCGCGCGAGTAAAGTCATTTTTATATAAATATTTTTTATTTCTATCAATCAAAATATGCACCCCTGCTATCGATGCATCTCTGCCAGCGCAGTGATAATTTTTCAATTCCCTTCTTGAAAAAGTCAACAAACTCTTCAAAGGCATTTTGTACTGCCTTTCGGGTATTGAATTTTTTCCCTGCCAAGAAGTTGTACAAATTTTAGAAAAAGTAGAAGTATGTCGGCGCAAGGTCTGGTGAGTACGATGGATGACGCAAAAATTCCAACCCTAGCTCTTGTAGCTTAGAGACCGTCTGTTGTACCGTATGAGGTCGAGCGTTGTCGTGTAGGAGCAGTGGGGACGAGCGATTAACCAAGGCTGGCCGGAGATTTGCGAGCTTCTCCATCATTGTGACCAGTTCCTCACAGTACACATCCGCAGTAATGCTGGTGACATTTGGTAAGAAGCTGTGATGAATTATACCGGCACTAGACCACCAAACAGTGACCATGACTTTTTTTTTAGTAATAAGTTTTCGTTTGGGGCCTAGGCGCTGAACCAGGGTCTAGCCAACATGGTGACCGCTTACGATTATCAAAAAGAATCCATTTTTCATCGCAAGTGACAATGCGGTTCAAAGTTTCTGTGTCTGTTAGGCTACGCAAGGCATACCTCAACGCGTTCGTCGCGCTGGCGATGGCGATCTTTCAGTTCGTGCGGCACCCACCTATCAAGTTATTTTGCCTTGCCAATTTGACACAAATGGACCAATATTGTTTTGATGCTAACGTTTAAAGCTGCTGCCAACTCAGCCGTAGATTGAGTATCGTCAGCTTCCAATATTGCCTTTAATTCGTCGTTGTTAAGTTTATTTTTCGGGCGACCACGGGGTTCAGTTTTTAGATCAAAATTTCCATGTCGGATGCGGTCAAACCAATAATTAGTCGTGCGTTCGTTTGTAGTGTTCACTCCGAACACGAAATAAATTAATGTTGCGAGCCGTTTCTGCGGCATTGCTACCGCGACGGAACTCGTATTCCATAATTAGGTACTCGATTTTTATCGTGTTTAGATTGTTGAAAAAGATACAAATTCAGTTAAAACAAAACATTAATCAATAAACAAATGACTGCATTTGAAAATAGAATTCATTATTTTCAAAATAAAATTCATTTGAATTTAGAATTTATTGCCAGCCATACATAAATTACGCTTCAAATGGCCAGTATTGTAAAACGGCAACTTCATAGGTAAAGACCTATTATAAAGATCTATATGTAATTATTTATTAGAATATAACTTGCGACATGATACAAATGCATTCCAAGTTACATTATAGATGTGCTGAGCCGGTTTTTACGTATTTTTTCCGGCAGTATTAAAAGGACATTGTCAAGAAGCATTTTCCTGCCCAAAATCGTCACAATCAGTTCAGTAGTTCAACCACAAATTAGATCACCCGTAACGTGACATAAAAGACTGACACTAAAATATGGATGTTAATAATTAATTAAAAGTCAGCATTTCAGTATCATAAAAGCCACTGGCAAATTGTACAATGCACCCAATGATTTCCAGTCCCATTTTCTACCATATTAAGGCCTCACGCTACATTATACCAGTAGATATAAGATCAGCGTTCGTGCTAGTCCCCCATATCGACAGCATTAGCATACCGCGTACCTGCTTATCGAAAAATAATACCGTGACGTATTAGTGCGGTACGGAAAAATCACGGAAACTAACCTCTATCTTCCTGCTACAAGGTTATTTTGGCGGGTGACCAACATCGGAACGAACGCCGCCATCTTGTTTTTTGAATATATCCCAAGTGGCTTTTTACAAAACAATTGCACAAATATTGACCAACAGCGCCAACGACATTCGAGCGACCAAAGATCATGACAAATCATGGTGTAGTAACATAACATCACGCCTTGCTTCCCCGAAGAGTTGGCAGAGGTGTACCTAAACAGGGTGCCAGGTGCCAGGGCATCGACGCAAAACCCATTACCGTGGATTCAGTACATGATTCTGAACCGTTGAAGTTTTTCGTCGGTTATTTATTTTTAAATCAGCTGTTTCCTACAAAAGTGCAATACCTACGCGGTCCAATACAGGAACAGCTAATTATTTTGTAATAACCGACGAAAAATTTAATCGCAGGGGTTTCAGAATGTTCCGGATAAGGTGGGAGGAAACGCCCGGGTGTCACCATTGTGTGGTTCGGCCGGAGGACACGGTGGAGCATACGGTGGCGGTCTGCTCGGCTTGGGCGGAGCACTGCCGTGTCCTCATGCAGGCAATCGGCGGTGGCCTCTCGCGTCCAGCCCTGGTTCAGGCCATGGTACGGAGCGAGAGGGCAAGGGAATCCGTCAACTCCTTCTGCGAAGCAGTAATGCTCGCGAAGGAGGAGGCGGAACGCGTGAGAGAGGCAAAATTCGCGCCCTCACGCCCCTAGTCACCGCAGGAGACGCCCTGGGTGTCGGGAAACCCAGACCGATTCCCGGCCACCGTCGACGCGGGCTTGCGGACGTCGAGCAATGGGTAGCTCGCCGTCAGATAAGGACCAGGCCCGGGTCGACGGCGCGTTGTGTTCCACGCGCGCCTCAAAGAGATGTCAGCACCAATGACGGGGTCCGCTAGGGCCGATGTCTGCCAGGGTTACGGGAAAGTCCGAGAGGGTTACCGTGGCCCCTGGCACAGGCAACTGAAGGAACACGGGTGGGTTTTAGTCAGTAAGAGTCTGACACGCCCTCCCCCTCCGCCCAGAGCGGGAGAAGTTATTTGATGATTTCACAAAAAAAAAAGGGTGGTTCAGAATCAGGTACTGAGTCCATGGTAACAAGTTGCGCGTCATGTCACCCTTATTATATATGATGGGGTAGTGAGGTTTTATTTATGTGGGTTGCGACGTGTTTTAAGATGGACATGTTTTGCTTTTTGCGGTCTTGTCCGCAGCCTATTTGAGACTTTTAGGATAGGAGTTGTCGTATTGCGCCAACCCCAAGTAACATGGGACAATATGGCAGTAAGATCATGATGATGAGAGGAGTTGTCGTTGTGCCGATGCTTGCGGAAGATCTATGTCCAGTAGAGAACTGCATAGGTAAGTAGTGACGATGAAGAAGTTTTAAGGAGATTGCTCCAGACGACAACAGATAGTAATAAGCGAAGGGGGAAGGGAAATCATGAATCAGTAGTTTTTCAGTTACCAAAACTTGTAGAATGTCGTTTGCGTTGCGCTTTATTGTTAGAAAAGCTTCTTTAAATGGAGCCGTTTATCGATTTCTTTTTCACAACAAATGTACTAATTCAGTCAATTGTAAGACGCTGCAAGCAATTCAAGTGATATTGTAAATAAGGGTACTTATTTGAATATCGAAGATTAAAATACCTACGCTTAAAATACCAATGTTCAAAACATCGAAAATTTTAATATCGATTATATCAAAATGTCGAAAATTGTTATACCTACGCTTAAAACGTCGAAGATTGAAATGCCGAGTGATTAAAATTTCGAATGATTCAAAATATCGAATCACATTATGCCTAAGTTCAAAATATCAACATTTAATACATCTAAGTTCATAATATCTACGTTAAAAATACCTACTAGTTAACTCACTGATTACACTGTCACTGATTGTATTGTACATTTGCGTAAAAGTGTGTTTTATTTTGCGTTTTTATTATGTAAAAATAATTAAAGTACATTACATGAGGTTTTCCTTGTTTTTTATGTAACCCACCTAGTAACTGATTACCATCTAGCAAACAAGCATGCAGCAATCATGCAACATGCAAGCAAGCATGGTTTTAGTCACGGCTTCGGCGCTGCAGAGCTCCGGCAGTCCCACGCGAGCTTAACGTCGTAGATGGTCTAAACGCTCACCACCGCAGCTTCGGCTTGTTGGCCGGCTTCGCCGGCCAGCCTCAGCTGCGGCGGCGGGTGTTAAAACCACCTGCTCCTCAGCTCGCGGGCTGCCTCGCCCCTCCGCGCCTACGCGATTCTAAATTACACTCTAGGGGTAGGGCAGACAAGACTACGTGGAGTCGGTTTTGCAGCGATACGTTTCGGTCACTAACTTTATTAGCACAACATATTGACTTTCAAGAAAATATTTTAATTTCAAGACCTAAATAATATATTCACGATTGACCTATACTTGTACACTGGACACTGATTTTCATGGATAAAATAGGTCGAAATTGTTCCAAAACCGAATTGGGGCACCCCGAATTTACGTAGTCTTTTGGCTGTTACCCCTAGAGTGTATATAAAAATCCGGAGGCGCGAAGGGAGAACAACCCCCGCCCGCTGTAACAAAGCATAGGCACCGTGGGAGCCGTAGCGGCTGAGGCTGGTCACCGGAGGCGACCAGCAAGCCGAAGCTGCGGAGGTGAACATGGGTGCCTATCCTTTGTTACGCTAGGGCGAAGGGGTTGCACTTCCCGTAGCGACGGAGACGTTGCAGAAGCAACCTTTTTCCACTCATACTACTTAAAATTGGTTCGATATTTTAACTTGTACGTATTTTTAGGGTGAATTAATGAATGTATTAAATGTTGAAAATTAACACATTTTCACACGTAGATATATTAATTTTCGATGTTCAAATAATATACGTACCCATCCATATTTAGGACGTTCGATAGTTTGTACTTCGATATTTAGGACATTCGATAATCTGTATTTCGATATTTGGATCTTTCGATGTAACTTTTGTAGATATTTAGATTTTAGATATATTGGACGTAGGATATTTAACCATTCGATAATATAAACTGTCGTTATTTTAATTTTCGGTTTTATGGTCGTTCGATATTTCCATTTTCGATGTTTTGAACATCGATATTTTAACAGTAGGAGTTTTAATCTTCGATATTCAAATACGTACCCGTAAATAAACTTGACCTGACCTAATAGCAATCTCAATTATTATTACTACACACATCAAAAGTGTCTAGGGATCAAGCAATTTATGCGGATTTCTTGAGATTAAGATGTGGCTTTGTAATAAATTTATGATTTTATTTATATGGATCCTTTTTGGTGCATTTCATAATTTGAATCAGGAACTGTGAATCAAATTCGAGTAAAAGATGAAAATCAGCTGTCAATATTTTCCCTATAAAAACATACAACGCATTGAAGACATTATTAGTGCTACTGTTTCCCTACTACTGATTAAAACCAACGTTATTATGGAGCGGCGACGTCATTTAAGCAGGGAAGAAATGCTCAGAGCCGTGGGAATGATAGAAGCTGGTTCCCGGCAACGTACTGTGGCTTTAGCTCTGAATACAAGTCAGAGTGTTATCAGTCGACTTTGGACACGTTACCGAAGCACTGGTACCGTGGCTGAGCGCCATGGAGGACGGTATCGCTGCACCACACGGAGACAAGACCGATACATTCAAATCTTAACTCGAAGAGCTCCAACAATAACCGCCATGATGTTAGCCGTGAGGCTTCATCACTCTTCAGGGAACTTAATTAGCGACCAAACAGTCAGAAACCGCTTGCATGAAGTGAACCTTCATTCCCGAAGACCGCTACGGGTACCACCTATAGCAATGCACAATCGTAGGATTCGATATCAATGGGCTCTTGAACACAGAAATTGGGCAGAAGAACAATGGCGTTTCGTGTGCTTTTCTGATGAGTCTCGTTTTGGTATGAGACCGGATACAAGACGTATACGACACTGGAGAACCCCTGGACGCCAACAGCGATTAAAATCCTGCCAGGAAGTCCATCCTTATAGTGGTGGAACCATCATGGTATGGGCGGGTATTTGGATCGGCGGGAGAACTGAGTTGATTTGGATCAGAGGCAACCTCAACGCTCAAATTTATGCTGAGACGATTGTATCAGACGTCATCGTTCCTCTACAAGTGCAAATCGGTCCCTTATTTCAGTTAATGCATGATAATGCACGACCGCACACCGCAAGAGTTGTAAGACAGACTCTCGCCGCAGCTAACATCAATGTCCTGCCCTGGCCTGCTCAGTCGCCAGACTTGAACCCGATTGAGCATGCATGGGATATGCTACAGAGAAGAGCTCTGCCGAATATGGAGGGTATCCAGTCGCAAGAAGACCTTTTTTTGTTGTTGCAACGAACATGGGCGGCCATTCCACAGCGTGATTTGGATGAACTCATTTTGAGTATGCCAAACCGATGTTCTTGTGTTGTTAGTGTTCGCGGTAGAAACACGGATTATTAATTGTTTAAGTTACCCAATAAAATTTTAAAGAAAACTGTTATTTCAGTCTTTTTTTCGAACTTTTGTGTTAGTGGTTCAAATGTCAAAAATCCCTTTATTAGGAAAATGGCAAATTTCTTTATTAATGCAAAGGTGACTTGGTTTATCGTTACTGTGACAAACGAAAACACTTTATTTTATGAATCCTTAAAGAAAATTTTAATTAATATCAATCAGGAGAAAAGTTATTGCAAAAATATATGTTGATCCCTAGACACTTTTGATGTGTGTATTTTATATAGTATTAGGCTTTGATCAAATCAAAAGAATTTGGACAAATAAATAATATACTTAGTAGCAATACCTAGCCTATACATAGTATAAAACAAAGTTGCTTTTCATGTCTATCAGTGTGACCGCTTAGATCTTCAAAACTACACAAAAAATTTGGTGCTGTTTTCACCAACAGTTAGAGCATTTATCCCGGAAGGTTTTTGTATACATATATATTATATATATTACTTGTTTACATAATTTGGGAAATCGTATACTTTTACAATGTTTGTAAATATGTGAATACCATGTATCTATCACTTAATCAACTTATTTATCATTGCTACGTTTATTAAATTCTTTTTACTTATTGTGGTAGGGTGATTTTTATTATAGGTGCATCGTCTTCACATATAATTATATAATTGATGTACTTATACAAAATATTGTAACACATTTTAAAAGAATAACGGTGTAGTTTCTTGCCCATTCGTCTCCATACGAAACTACCTTTTGGAAGGGGCGACTAGAATCAATTCTATTTAAATGTAAATGTTGACGTTCAAAAGTGCCTTTTATGTGCCTATTTGAAATAAATGCTTTGACTTTGACTTTGTATATAACACCAACGTTGACATTAAACTTAAATATAATGATGATGAACTCTCGATGTTTTGTCAAGTAGTAAAAACCGTACAACGCAGGGGCGGGTGGCTAGAATTTTCTCCATAGACGTATGGAGGGTAGAGGTAAGGAGAACTATCTCATATGGGGTGAAAGTCGAAAAAGTGTCCAGCATGAACAGTAAATAATAGTTCATGAACCCTCCAAAATGGCGCTAGCGTAGGCAAATGGTTTCGTATGAATGTAGCAGTTGTTAACGGACTGAAGTATGCCGAGTTAGAAAATTTCATATTTTTAGTGACTAGAGTAGTTAGTGACACTCCAGCGTTCATTCCCAGTCGGTTAGACAAATGGTAAATTAATAATTGACCATAATAAAAAATTGTCTGTTATCTATGAATATTCACAGCCTTGTTTATAATACGTATTTATTAAGAAATGATTACTATGTATTACTTTCCTAATTTAATTACTGTATTTAAGAGTCTGCTTATCTGTGATACAAAATACCAGTTTAAATGTTTAATTTTATCAAGTTTATTCACAACGAAATCAAAATAAAAAAATATTTCAATGCACTTTGTCTGTCTTTTTTTTAGAGAAGGCAGGTTTAGGATAAGTTACCTCATCCTTTTATTCTCTACGATGGAGAAAGCAATGTACAGCGAAACTGAAGTGGGGGCAATGACTTCCCAGTCACCGCGGCGGTGGCGACTGGGAATTTTTATACCTCCGGTGGCAATCCCCGCGGGGGCGACTGGGAAAGAACGAAATTTACCCGGTGGCTACATTTTAACGGCATTTTAACGGACACTTTTTATACAAAGAGTAGTTCTTCTTACCTCTACCCTCCATACATAGACCTAAGAATAATCTTAACGTTTTAAACCAGGAACTGCACCAATGCTCTCTCGTCATTCAGCTGCAACTATTCCCGCACAATTACTGTCAAGACGCTCGTGGCGTCCTACCATTATGACTCACATCTGGGAGTCTATTCTCTAAGTACGCAACAAAGTAGTTGATCCGTCAAAACAAGTGCCAAATTCAATTTTACGGACAGGCAAACACATCGGGCGTAGGGACAATTGCCAAATCGTGTTGTCATTCATCCTTAGTTCGAAAACCTAACTAATTTTATGTCCGTAAGTTATACGGAGTAGAAAACGCCCGTAACTTCAGCTACGGCTACGGAAACTACGGACTTCGTGCTAAGGGAAATATTTAACTTTATATCGATATTTTGATACGTCACCATTGCACACGTGCGAAGCAGGGGCGGGTCGATAATACGAGGGCGGGTCAATAAATCCGTGACTTTTTTAATGAACACACAGGTTTTTGCATAAAAACTCGTTTTATTTTTCAACGTAGTTTTTTTTGAGCTCTATATACTTGGTCCAACGTTTCTCCAATGTTTTTATCCCTTCATCAAAATAAGATTTGTCGAGGTCATCAAAATAGGTATTGTTTGTGAGATGATTGCATCGTTGGAGTCAAATCTCTTTCCGCCGAGCCATTTCTTTTGGTTAGGGAACAGGAAACAGTCACTCGGGGCTAAATCCGGAGAATAGGGCGGATGAGGAAACAATTCGTAGCCCAAATTAAGGATTTTTGCCATGGAAACTGCACATGTGTGCACCCTTGCATTGTCCTGGTGGAAAAGAACTTTTTCTTTCGTCGTTTTTTTTTCAAATCCTCATTACATTTTTTTTATTTTAATTTTATTTATTTGCAAACATGGGTAAGAGATACATTGATGTTTTGCATCGACCCAATAAGTTGGCATAATATTTACCATTGATTGTTTTATCCTTTTGAAGGTAGTCAATGTGGATTATACCACGGGCACCCCAAAAAACGGTCGCCATGACTTTATTGGCTGACAAACCCACCTTGGCCTTCTTTGGCACCGATTCACCCCGAAAAACCCACTGTTTGGTCTCTGGTGTGTTGTGGTGGATCCACGGTTACGAAACGTCGCAAAAAATCGTGCATATTGCGGTTGAACAAAGCCAAACACTCGATCACAAGATTGCGTTTGTGGTTGATTGTGAGCAAACGCGGCACCTATCTTGCGGAAAGCTTTCTCATACCCAAGTGATCATTCTAAATTGAAACCACTGAGCCATCTGAGATGCCTATGGCTTCCACAATCTCTCACTTTTAATCTCCGATCGGCCAACACCATATTGTGTTTTTTTTTTCAATTGTTTCGGGTGTAGAGACCTCAAGTGGGCGTCCAGAACGTTTGGCATCTTACGTGCTTGTACGGCCACAACGAAATTCAGTAAACCACTTTTTTACCATTGAAATTAATGGTGCAGATTCCCCATAGTATTTATCAAGCTTAGCCTTGGTTTGAATGATTTTTTCCGCAAAAAATAATGCTTTGAACACACGAAATTCACTTTTTTCCATTTTCTTCTCAAATCACGCGGTAGTCTGCTATCAATGGCTCTAGCTTGTTCTAATTTTGACAGGGGTAACTGACAGTTGCCTGTTGACAGGAGCAGTTTTGCCCTTTCAGTTAAGAGGCGGGAAATTCGAAAAGTCACGGTTCACCCGCCATCGTAAATAATAAAATAAAGATCACACTAAAATGTATTTTTAAGACCTTTTGTGTAGGAATTCCAACGTTCAACAATAAATATTGATTGATTGATTGATTTGAATGTCAACTAAGTTGTTAATTACGAAGAAGAACATAGATTAGATAGGTACCTAACAATCCGGTTTTAGTGTAAATTATCAATATTTTTTATCATTATCTTTTGACACACATTTAAATTGATAAAGATGACGTGGATTGATATGTACCTAGATATTGAAAAACTGTTTGTAATGTTTACGTTTGATTTCCTTTATCGTCATCGTAGAGAGCGCTAAATAAGCTGATAATGTGGAATTATTAAAATAGTGTATTTATAGCAACAAAAAATACAGCGTACTGCATGGCGTTTTGCGTTCTATCCTCGGGTCAGGCATTAGGAAATTCTCAGTAGAAGCTCGGAGTGTTTGGGTAGTAACCCCGCGCTTACACTCATACCTAAACAAGTAGTTAAGATACTGGTTTTTGACAATTTTTGTAAGTTTCAGACATGTTTTGTTAAGAGCGTTTATACCTTATGAGTGGCAACGTCGCAATTTAGTGTCATAGTTCGTGGTTTTAAATTTTTATCATTTAATCGGAGCTATATTTTAAAAATCTGTTTAATTAACTTTTTAGAATTATGTGAAAACTGTGCAAAAGGTAAGAAATCGTTGCGTTTACAGTTCTATTTATATGCAAATAATACATTGGAAACTTGCAGGGCGTTATTTTCATTGTAAAATAACAGCATTACGGTTACTTACTTTTTAAACACTTTCACGTAATTTTAAAAAGTTAATAAAACAGATTTTTAAAATATAGCTCCGATTAAATGATAAAAATTTGAAAACCACGAAATATGACACTAAATTGCGACGTTGCCACTCATAAGGTATAAACGCTCTTAACTATTCTATTTTGTTCACCTTTTTGTCATTTTTGAAAAGTTTTATATACTAGTTGTATAGTACTTTAAACTTGTTTTAGGTGTACCTTAACGATAAAGAAAACAGAAGACGCAGAGCATGTAGATAACGGAAAACGTTTTTATACCTAGGTATTAATAAACGCGGGTTAAGGTTGGCTGTAATAGGGGGTATTACAGCGGCCTACGTATACCTATATAATCTAAAGCGACTGACCTCACTGCCATCCTGCTGCGCGTTGCACTTGCTAATGTTGAGGGTCCCAGAGATGAAGTCGTTCTGCACGTCCACTATCAGGAAAGCGCTCACTGGACGCACAATCTACGGACAAAAATATCCTATAGAATATTAGAAATACAAGTGCGATGTTCAGGATATCAATGGTTCAACAAACCGGATCGAAGTCCTGAGTCCTAATATACTTTTGGCGCCCAACTACATAATGCGACTCAGAACTCAAGCTCGTAGTAAAATACTTGGGAATGTTTATAGTAAAATCAGATCTGTGTTTATTGTGAAATCGAGCAGTGGTGGCCCAGTGGTAATGGCCGCGACTTACAAGTTGTAGGTCATAGGCGGAACCCAGACAGACAGGCGCTTTGCTTTATGTAAATAATTTCATCACCCTACTCTCAAAACGCTGAAGGAAAATATCGTGACGAAACGCATGTTCTAGAACCAAAAAATTTAAGACATTTGACATCAACCAACCTGCACTGGGACTGCGTGGTGGATTATGGCCCACTACCTCTCACAGAGAGGAGGCCCGTGTCCCAGCAGTGGGAACATGATAGGCTGATTTAAGATTTAGTGTAAAACACACGCATAAATAGATACATGCGTACACAAACAAATAAGTTGGATGGGTTAAAAATAATATTACTTAAATAATAATTTAAGCCATTGTCAAAATAGAAGAGTTGTACTTGTTGTGCTATTATAGCTGCTACACAGAAGTGTGCAAGGTTTTGAAAGTTCATCAATCGCGCAAAACCTACTCTTTCTTACATAAAACAATTTAATATCTACTTCTACTTAAAAATAGCCACTCTAACGACTAAATCGCCATAAGTAACCGCTCTAAAAATAAACGACAAACTCACCACTTTAATCCAATGGTTCCAGCAGAAGGTAAACTCCTCCTTATCAATGAAGCCATCCCCGTTCTTATCGAACACCTGGAAGATGTGGCGCGCCCTCTCCTCCGACAGCGAGTAGATATGGCCCTTGTCGTTGCGAAACAGCGCCTTGCAGATCACCCGGAATTCGTCAAGGTTTAATTTCCCGTCCCTATAGGGAAGAAGGAATTATTTAAAATCAAAACCCAAATAAACTAAAAGCTTATAATGTTCCCGCTGTTGGGACTCAGGTCTCCTCTCTGTGTGAGGGAGCGGGCCCAGCGCGGGGTGGTGGATGACTTTGAATTTTTGGTTTGACGACATTCCGCTACGTTTTACCGTTTTCAGAGAAATGGTTTAGCCTATAATCTTTTCATATGAAAAAAGGCTTAGCTAACTTTTTATTTAGAACAGGTTTCTCATCTCTGCAGAATGAGCTAGTTTTTATTTAGTCATTTAGAAAGAGGAAAGTTTTGGTTTCTCGAATATGAGAATTGTTTGGCTCTCCTTATGAGATAGGAAGGGAATTTATTAGTTACGTACTCAAGGCTTAGCATAAAATCACGCCTGTAGGTACTCCCCCAAAGGATTAGGAGTCACCAGTTATGTTAAAGTCCCATGTAATAGGGGGCGAGCCTATAAATATAGAATGGTTTAGCTGCCATTCTTTAGAGAAAGATATCTCATTGTCATTTTCCTACCTCATTAAGTCATTACTTTTCAGGCAAATGTAGGAAAGGCGGTGTTTTATTATCAGGTCCTTAGGTAGGTAGGTACGTATGAAATTGGCGTTTTGTCAAACCGGCCACTTTGATCTCAAACATCTGGCGTTTGGTTAGGAATTCCAAATTCAAATTTATTTTAAATTTGGGCTTGTGTATTTGTGTTTACAATTTAGCAATTCATTCTGTTTGTATAGTATCAAATTCTGTTTGTATAGTTGTTACCACTTAATTTTTATGCATTTCGTTTTTACCTTATTAGGCTATCACTGTATTTGAGAATGTTGGTTATTATTGGCAACTGTATAAGCCCTCAACTATTATCTACTGTTATTTGATATTTTGTATACAGAAGCTGTTGGTGTACTTTTATTAATAAATAAAGAAAAATAAAAAATTCATTTGTTTTTGCGCCATTTGATTTTTCTTTGACATCGTTCTGTCCACAATATGGAAAACTTAAAATATCGGGTTATTTAAGAATACGAGTTCCGCCGTGGCACCAGCGCTGCAGAAACAGCTCTAAGGATTAATGATGTGTATGGGGAAGCTACCGTAAAAGAAGACACGGTACGTTTTTGGTTCCAACGTTTTCGTTCTGGAAATGTTGACCTACAGAACAAACCCCGTGGATGGCCGCAGACCCTAGTTGATAGTGAAGAATTAAAAGTGATCGTGGAAGCGGATCCATCGCAAACCACGTCAGAGTTAGCGGCAGACTTCGGTGTGAGACTGTGAGTGATAAAACAATTTTAATTCACTTGCAACCAATTGGAAAAGTGAAAAAGCTCGAAAAATGGGTACCGCATGAATTGAGTAGAGCAAATCAACAAAAACGAGTCGCGTGCAGCTGCGTTAAATGTAACGCAGCACTCGACTCGTGTTTGTTGGTTCGCTCAAAAAATCCCCTCGTTATTGTGACGGTTGAGTCATTACTTAACCATAACGGTTGAGTAATGACTCAACCGTCACAATAACGAGGGGATTTTGAATCGTATCGTTTCTTGTGATGAAAAATGGATCCTGTACCGATAATCGGAAACGCTCCTCACAATGGTTGAACCCAAGAGAACCAGCCAAATCCTTCCCCAAGCGAAAAATTACTCGGAAAAAGTTACTGGTACACTACAGCTTCCTAAGATCTGTCCAGACGATTACGGCAGATCTGTATTGTCATTGTCAACCATTTCAAAGCATAATGGAAAAGCTAGTCGTTAAACAACCGAGACTGGTCAATTGCTATAGCCCACTGCTGCTTCAGGACAACGCTAGACTACACACTGCACAACAGACGGTCGCTAAATTAGAGGAAGTGCGATTGGAACGTCTCCGACACCCACCGTACTCCCCGGACCTTGCTCCAACTGATTACCACTTTTTTCGGAATTCGGACAACTACTTGCATGGAAAAAAATTCAATTCCGATGAGGCTGTCAAAACCGCCTTCAAAGATTTTATTGATTCTAGCTCCCACAATTTTTTCAGCAAAGGAATCAATTAACTACCGATAAAATGGCGAAAGTGCATAGATAAGAATGGTAGGTACATACTTTGATTAATTAATTTAAATAATTTAATTTAAAAAAAATCGTTTTGCTTTTTCCATACAAAACGTCAATTTCATATATTTCTGACGAATCTGGCGAAAAGGATAATTAAATTGATCGTATCACTTGTCCCTAATGGGTTGGACATCGGTGACCAGACACTGTATAACGTGAGCTATCACGACGAGGCCCGACGTGTTCTTACATAATCTGCGAGTCTACTCCAACGAAGATACGTAGTTAAAGAGATAAAGTAGTTGATCCGTCAAAACAAGTGTATATTCAGTTTTTCGGATGGGCCACAACACATTGGGCGTAGGAACAACTGTCGAAACGTGTATTCATTCATTCTTAGTTCGAAAGCCGAACTAATCTTATGTCCGTAGGTAAATGATACGAAGGATGAAACGCCCGTAACTTCGGCCGAAACGACGGACTTCGTGCTTTGGGAGTAGACCCCGTAATAGAGTTAGCTACTGTAGAGTAGATAGCAATGCAAAAAAATGTTCCTGAATATTTCGATGACAATGCACACCTTTACAGGTGCCAATACAAAATTAAATTAAAACATAACGAAATAAAGCTGCAAGTAAACAATAGATGTATACCCGATATCAGGTTCACTCTAAGCCGAACTTGACTAAATATCGATAAGGCGCGCGTAATCTGTTGATGCAATGTTGTTATTCGGCATCACATGTGTTTGGCCTTTCCGTTTGCACGAGAGCGCTGTCGATTTTTCGATTAGCGTAGTTTAACGGACTTCGAAGGGGGAGCGTAGGGCGCGACAACTTCTGGTGGCAATTGAATTCCCAAAGACTTCATGTTGTTAATTTGGAAATCGGCCATATCATACCATAATCCGTCTATAACATTCCCACTACTGGGACACAGGCCTCCTCTCTGTGAGTATATCATGTCACATTAGTTGGTTGAACACCTTTAGGTAATGCAAGCAATTTATCCTTTCATACAGTTTCTATTCTTATATGAATAAGTATCTTAAGTATTTTTCTTTCTAATAATCAAAAAGTTATTTCAATTAGGTGAAAGTATTCTGATTTTGTTCTGCAGCAAGTCATAAAGAATAACATAATCTTGACTTTAATATTAAAATGTAATAATATTAAAGTTTAAAGATGCTTTATCATTGACAGAGTAGTGTGTAGTGCTTATAAATAAATAAATTGCCTTCAGACTTATTTGCATGAAATAGTACCAAAGTGATAATTAATTAAAATTGTCTAGGTAATGCCACACAGAGCACAAAAGAAAATAAATCCTAGTGGAAACACATTAAAATAATAAAATGGTAATTTCATTTAAACCTACTACTCATTCAGTCCTTAATTTATAATCATTAGCTCATTAAAGTTTTAAGTATGTATGTAATTTAAGAATTTGCATTACAAATGAATTTAAATTTTACTCACATTCATTCTATTTTACTCAATTTCTTAATACTCAATACTCAATTTCTTTTAATAGTATTTTTATATTTTAAAGAGAACTTTTAGTTACTTATTATTTTAAATACAGCAAGATTATTTGTTTGTATTACTGTATTTTTTAAGCTACATTTCAGGAGAGGCACTTGAAACAAGTTTTAAAATTAAATGTTTGTGCCAACATAATAGAGAAAGGAGACAGAATGCCACTTTCATTCATCCTTGAGGATATTAAGTTTACAAGGGCAACAAAACAAACAAATACAGCATGAACTTTCACTGATAAAAACAAACTAAAGTTTTCATGTTTTCTTCTATAAAAAAACTCCATGCGAAGATCTCCTGAAATTGAGTGCACTGGCCTGTGAGTAACGGTGACTTCTAGGACTGGTTTCCAATCTAGTTTTCCTGATAATTATTAAGAAAAAACATACCCATCTTTATCAAATGTTTCATAGCAGGCGTCCATATCGCTGCAATCGAACTCGTCGACTGGGGTTCCGTTGCTATCCTCCAGCATTGGTGGTTGGATCGAAATGAGTCGCCAGTCCTCGCGACAACCGTTTATAAGCACCTCCAGCATGACTACCGAACCCTGCGTAACCTTTTGCGACCTATAACATAAACAACACTTAGTAACGCGTAGAGTCACAAAAACGACTACTTAACAACAGAATTTTTTGCAGTATTAAAGCTCACGTACTTTAAAAAAATATTTAGTACAGTTTTGATTCACGTTTTTCCTAGAAAATATTATGAAATCATTTCAAAATCTCGCCAAAAGTAAAGTCGCTACTCGCTACAAATGCGATTGACGTGACGAATGGCTTTAAATGTCACTGTCAAAGTGACAATGTCAAATCTGTAACGTTCTAGAAGCGCTGTTTATCTAAGAGAATCATGCAAACCTTTTTTTAGAACAGAGCGCTTTCGTATAAAAATAATAGTGTAGAAATTAGATTTCAATTAGATTAAAATCATTTTAGGTTATTATTTTCCACTTTTTAGTTCGGTTATCAAAAGCGTGTTTTTTTTGTTTTTCTAAACTATTATTTTAAGAAAGCGCTCTGGGGCCGTACTATGACGTGTTAACACCATCATGATTCCGTTGCGAAAAAGAGATAGTGCTATCGGTCATGTATAGCTCCGTCTCTCTTTCACGCTGGAACAATGATGGAATTAAGAGCGTTTATACCTTATGAGTGGCAACGTCGCAATTTAGTGTCATATTTCGTGGTTTTCAATTTTTATCATTTTAATCGGAGCTATATTTTAAAAATCTGTGTAATTAACTTTGTAGATTATGTGAAGACTGTGTAAAAGGTAATAAATCGTTGCGTTTACAGTTCTATTTATATGCAAATAATACATTGGAAACTTGCAGGGCGTTATTTTCATTGTAAAATACCTGTAAGCATTACGGTTACTTATTTTTTAAACACTTTCACGTAATTCTAAAAAGTTAATTAAACAGATTTTTTAAATATAGCTCCGATTAAATGATAAAAACTGAAAACCACGATTATGACACTAAATTGCGACGTTGCCACTCATAAGGTATATAAACCTCAGAACAATAACTATTGTTCTGAGGTATAAACGCTCTTAACATGTCATAGTACGGCCCCTGTTCATAAACCACAATATTACATTCTATGTCAAAAAGAAAGAACACGACATGCAGACAAACTATTGTGTAGTACGCACGGCTCTTTAGTCATTGGCACGGCTACAATGCTCTAAGGCTACAGATCAAGCTGACGTTTCATAATACTTAGTTGCTGTAAAATGTGCTTCAGCTTTTCTACACGACGACAATTTTATTTTTCTTCAATTTTCCTCTTTCTATGAATGTTAAGTTTTCGAGCTTGCTTCGCTAGCTCTTGCTTTAACATTCTCTTTAATCTTCAGATTTCCTGCATAAATCGACTAATTAATTCCCTTTTTCTGTATTATGTCTAAAAAAATGTCACATAACCGAAATTGCGCAAAATTATTCGCGATATGCATCTTTTTGCATAACTCGACAAAGTAATTCCTTTGTAAGTATGAATGATAAAAAAATGTAACCTATCTTAGGCGGCGCAAAAATATCCTATATGTTAGAGCACGCTTACGCTCGCTCTAACACTTTTTTGCGTCGAAAAATAATTTGAGGGGCGTAAGAAAGTTAGGAGCGGTGGTGGACTAAGCATGAAGGGGGCCCGGGTCGGCAAAACTAAATTGGAATTAACGTCGAAATATTTAGTGCGCTGCCTCGAAAAGGTCAGGTTTTCTTTTGACCATTCTCAAACTCAAAGCATTTATTTCAAATAAACCAATTACAGGCACTTTTGAATTGTCAAGGGGTCGGTCAGTCAGAAAGATGAAGCTAGTTGCCCATTCCAAAGCGTAGTAGGTACCTATGGAGATGAACAGGCAAGAAACTCCATGGACACTCTCAAAATATTGTTACAAAAAAGTGGTTACATCATTCATGTTGTAATTATACATGTGAGAACGATGTAGAAAGACGTGCACGTTAAAAGCGGCCGTAATAAAAAGATAAAAACAAATATGGAATTAAAATAAGCCGTGGCAGCTAAGAAATGACCAGTGCCTACTGACGGCACCCGTTCACGAACATGACGTATGGATCAGCACCATTCAGCTCAACTATTTTGAAGGGAACTCAATGATCCAATACACACGCCACCACCAGCGACACATTTGAGTGAGCATGACATCCTCTCAGCCGCCAGGGCACATTCAAGTTAATGACAGACGAACCCAGTAAGCTTCATAGTGGGTACATAGTGCTCACGCATGTGATATGCAATTATACAATACTAAGAGATTGAATTTATACAATGCAAAGTTAGGTTGTACAATCTTCATCAGCTCCAACATTATTTTCGAATGCTAATTAATTAGTTTACGCGCCCTTGTGGAGCAGGACCAGCCCTGAGGCAAGCATTTTTGTCAGCGATATTATCCCCCAACTTATAATATGCTTGGCTGTATAGTGTGCGTTTTATACAAGATTTAAATTTCGTTTCATTCAGTTGGAGCATGTAGGGAGGTATTTTATTGTAACATTTTAAACAGTACCCCATGAAGGATGAGTTTACTTTAGCCAGTCTGAAACCTGGTTGAACTAATTGGTCCCTATTTCTAGTCCTATTGTTGTGTCTTTCACCTCTTTTACTGAAAAGATTTAATTTTTTTCTTACGTACATGATGTTTTCATAAATATATTGAAAAGGTACCGCCACAAATGATAAATGACTTTATTTCTGTAAGTAGGTTTTTACAAACACTTTTACACGTCAATCATATATTTTTTTTAAACTAGATGAGGTCGGCGTTTCCTATCTGACTACTCTGAGAAGAAAGGCCGAAACAAACTCAGAGGTCACAGTCTCTTTTAAATGATGATAATGACTTTAAACAGTTCCCTTAGAGAATCGCACCTGCGGAGGCTGTATATTGCTCTGATAGCTCTTTTCTGCAGAATAAAAATAGACTCAATATCAGCAGCCCGTCCCCATAATAAAATACCGTAAGACATGATACTATGAAAATAGCTGAAATAGACTAGCCTCGCGGTATCTACATTAGTAAATTGACGGATTTTCCTTACAGCATAATATGCTGCTGAACTTAGCCGTCCTGCAAGAGATGTCAAATGCATTGCAGCCTTTAGTCGAGCGTTATCCCTAGGATAACAGTTTCATCGACAAATTCTAGTTTCTCGTTATTCAATACTATGTCACAATCACTACTTTTAACATTCGGTAAAGCAAATCTTATGCATTTAGTTTTTTTCCCATTTAATACTAAATTATTAGCAGTGAACCAATTATGTACCTGCAGTAGGGCATTATTTACGTCGTCAAGATTTGATGCACGTCTATTTATCTTATATATTAAAGAAGTATCGTCAGCAAATAACACCATTTGTGGTTGGTTTTTAAATACATGGGGTAGATCATTAATATATACTAAAAAGAGGAAGGGACCTAATACCGATCCTTGTGGAACACCCATTTTTACTTAATGAAGTGAATTGACACCATTTATTTGGACTTTTTGTTGTCTATCATTTAAATAAGATTGTACTAAACTAAGCGCGAGTTTACCTAGTCCGTACTGCTCAAGTTTTAAGAGCAAGGTTTCGTGATCAACGCAGTCACATGCCTTGGAGAGGTCACAAAAGATCCCTATGGCATATTGGGCCTCCTCCCACGCTGTAAATATGTGTTTTAATAAAGTGACACCGGCGTCAGTCGTACAACGTCCTTTGGTGAAACATTGATACAAAAGTAGGAGATAATTTGTTGGCAGCAGAAAAGCTAGAGCATCGAACGAATAGAGGATGGTAGAGAGAGCGAGCAAAGCGAGCTCGAAAATGTTTGCAACCCGCTTATTTTACATAATAATAAATAGAAATTACTTTGTTGATTTACGCAGAGAAAGTCTGAGTCTGAGAACAAAAAGAATGTAGGGTGCAAGAGCGAGCTCGTGAAGTTAGCTCGAAAAGCAACAGACGTTTAGTTATATTTAGCGTGCATACGTATGCCCCCTACGTATGCCCCCTACGCAACTAAAAACTTGCTTTTATTGACTTAACATATTTTGGTCTTGTTTGGGATTTGTTTAAATAGTACTTCTGGAGTTTTGGGCCCTTCTTAGTACCAGGAGCCAGAGGCGGGCCACACATGTCCCCCCTCCACCCCTAATCCGCCCGTGGTAAAGGGGCGCGTATGTTACGACAACAACAATAATCTATTCTATATTTTCCCGTTAGACACGCGCGTACGCTTCAATCAACAATAGTAAGGGATTAATTGCGACGCCCGCTCCATCGAACGTCGCCACCGCTCGCCACTACCGCCACTACCCCTTTAAATAATGTATAATGTGACCGCCACTGTCTGAATATCGCATCACTTATTCATTTCACCTACTTTCTACTCGACTCGACGACCAGACTCGAGTACTCGACTCGTCGCGCACAGATTATAAAATTTTAGGAGCGCGCTAGCGTCATTTAAAATTTCGCTCTATTTGTGCCATCAAGATTTGTATCAAATTCACAGAACTTATACACTACCTATTACTCCTCGCGGAGATCAAATTACGCTGAAATGAAATTCGTATCATATCAACAGTAGGTAATGCCGTAATGGCGATTGTTGTTCATTAGTGCAAGTTATCGTTTGTTTTTCTGTGGCTGTTGAGGTTATTTTTTGTTCCGCTAATACCCACAGTTTAGAAAGACAAGATGGTAATAGAGAAAGTGCATGGTCTTCATGCGACGGGGTTGAGCCTCAACGAGCGGTTTTCGTTGTTGACGAACGCGGCACCGGACCGTGTTGCTAAGCAGCGGCAAAGACGGTCCTCGGCGGCGTCTTTAATTAGCCAAAACTATAACTACAGCAACCGGTTGATTGAGCAGGTCGCACGCCGGTTGGAGATGCAAACCAAACGGGTAAATATTAACACGAGTTCCCTTAAAATCAGTAAAAGCAAATACAACGTATTTTCTCCAAGGAATTCATGTAGTTTTGTTGAATTTTGTAGACTGGGTCTATAGAACATTCTATAGGATATTTTGCCTGTATAGCCTTGACTCATTAATGTCTATAGTTGTTATTATTGCTTGATTTTGATTTTTATTTTGACTTCTTTCAGCTCCGCTCAATATTATCACTTTGAGTTACATTATAGAATATAGCTTAGCTATTGACCGCCTATATACCCACATGGGTTGTCTTGATTACACATACTGCAATAATACTTGTACACCTTCCAAAGGACCAGGACTCCATGGTCCCGAGATAAGTAAAGATAAAGACAACAATAATAGAAAATCATTTACTTATAAAAAGGGCATACATTTACAATGAATACCGTAACAATTAAAATAACGCCTAGTAGCTAATTTGCCTGAACTAGGTTGAATCTGTGCTTCAGGCTAGAAAGTGCATAAATACTTAATGTAATAAATTAACAATGAGTATAATGTAAAAACTAAAATAATAACATAGGTAAATAAAAGTAAAATAGCATGTTAGGAGTTCTATTTGCAGACAATAAGTAGGTCTTCTGTCTGTGTATAGTCGATGGTTAGAAAATATTTATTTAAGTATAATTTTTGTACAGCTATAGTATTTTGATAGTTAGTTTTCTATTTAATCTATTGTACAGGAATGGGCCCAAGAATGTTAAAAAATCTTTCTACAAAGACATGTTTTGAGGTTATATAAAGGCAATATTTCTAGGCTGTCTGCAGAAGCTTAATGATCACTTAGTAAAAAATTATCATTTTGATTATCACTTGAACGGTTTAATGATTGCAGTATGTTGATTTTAAGCCCAATTGAAATGTACTTAAGGATCTATTAGATTTTTCATATAAAAACATCATTAACAGCATTTGACAGAGGTGTACTCGCAGTACAACCGCCTTTCTTTTCCTTTTTTTTTACATTTTTTAAGACTGTCCTGTCGGTGTGGTTGTTTCAAGCTTCTGAGTATGGGGTCATGGGCTTGATCCCCATGTCAAACAAAACGATTATGTGTTTGTCCAAAATGTGGTGATTCTCAGTAGCAGCCTGTAGTTCTGACATTTTGTTTGACTCCACAAATATGATTTATTTATTTTCTTTAATAAAAATGGCTTACAACCAATTACAATAACGAAGTACAGTAAGACACAGTTATGATAAGAGAACCCTCCAACCATGATTTCTTGAAACATTTATTTGCAGCAAGCAATGAGGCAGCGGATAGGTAATCAACAAACTGGTGGTTTCCGCCGCTTCGGCAGTGAGAGCAGCTTGCCAGGACTCAAGAGATCGAATAGTTTCGGAAACCTTAGCCAGCAGAGCGTTAGGAGTAGAGTTTCCTGGAAGCAATCAAATAATAATCTCAGGTTTGTACACCATGATATTTTTATGTACTTGCCCATTACAAAGTAATCAGATGCATGCTCACGTAATAGTACATTGTTACCCTAGGGATGAAAGTAACTTATTTAGTCCAAGCGAGGGCGCCAATAGTTCGAGGGACTAAATAAGTCTTTAACCCGAGGTAAACACTGTGCTTTTCATTACGAATACAAGGAAAGTAAAAAAAAACATGAATTAGCAAAAGAAAAACTGAGCCTCTTCACTTATGATATCATGCGTTAAATCCATAACTGAATCAGAAAAAATCATTGTGTTAATACAAATCTCTGCTATACGGAAGTATTAACGAAGCTCTACAACTCGATAAAAAACAATAAACATCGGATTGCCGCTTTCCCGCCAATTTTTTTTTCTGCGGCCGGGTACTTGCTTTTCAGCTATTATTTTTTATGTATCATTGAAAAAAATTAAAATATTTTGCCCAAACTATGATATTTTAAAGAATTAGTTGAAAGTACACTATAATAAAGTCATTTATAAAATTATATTAATTAATACTTTATTTCAATTTTACATCGCGCTGTATTTGAGTGGTTGTATGGGAAGTTGGAACATGGTTCAATAGAAAGGTGAAAATAGAAATAGTTTTTTTTAATAATTTGACAGCTGTCAGTTGAAAACGATTTTCCCTAGGGCTGAAAAGTATTACTTTCAACCCACTCCTCAGGCAACTTCAGACCTACTTTCCGAGTATGAGTAATGAAAAGTTCTAAATACTGCTTAGTTATTTTTACACATAATAAAACAGTACTACTCAGGGCTGCTCATTTGACCAAAATCAGATAACTTTTATCCCTGGAATAAAATTAGCATCTATCAGTTGGAAAAGCTGTAATTTTTTTAATTTTAATTATTGAATATATCTGTTTTAGGTACATTCAGTACTTATTCACACTTATTTTAGCCACAGTTCAACCATTTAATAATGATGTGGTGGGATATATCTTGACACTTCTGAAAATTTAAGAAGGATGAGCTCTGGAGGAACTGGAAAAACAAATAGAGCTAAACATTGAAACGGCTTGTTCTTTTTCTTCTTCTACAGCAGATCAGCATCATTTAACAACTTGACAAACCTCGCGTGGCGTGGCAAAGCGCTGCGCGGGTTCCGCAAGCGAGGAGGCGGCCAGCGAGCTCTGCGTGGTCGATTCAGGTAATAACACCTTCAGAATACACACAAGTCATGAGAGTAGGAATAAATGAGAGGGATCTCTTTGATGTGACTAGGTATTAGTTGGCTGGTTGAAGCGTTGAATATGCATTGTCTTTCAAAAATGTATTGCCAAAATAATTAATGTAAGGATTTTTTTTTATAAGTATTGTAGCATATGGTAGTATTTAGTTTCTGCCTACTCACAAGGGAAAAATACCTACTTGAGTTTAACATAATGTTATGTGGATCACAAATTACGAATAGCTTACCAACCAAACTACGCTACGGTAATTTGGTAACCGGCGGCTTGCGTATCGCCGAATCCTACTTACTATGACCTTGAATTTAGATCTTGATACATCTTAAACTAAAACCGTCAAAACTCGTCATATTCCAGGGGTGGTAAACAAGGAGTACTCCGTCAAAACGGCCAAGTAAATGGCTTTCAACAGCGCAACAGATTCCGACAACGCATAGGTGTGCAACAATCCAGAGGCGTGCAACAACGCAGAGGCGTGCAACAACGCTTGGGATTCCAACAACGCATTGGATTCCAGGAGCGGCAAGGATTTCAACAGCGCAGGGGGACTCAACGCAGGGGGGTTCAACGACGCAGAGGGGCTCAACGCATGAACCAGCAACAGAATAACGGCCAGCAACAGCAAAATGGACAGAAACAGGAGTCGGAGGCTCAGGGTCAACAGCCTCAAAGACCTCAGGTGGCGCGACGAGGAGGGGCGAGAGGAAGGGGCAGAGGTAACTATATTTCATCATTCATGTCAGTGTTGTGATGTGACTTTTTCAATTCACATGTACAGTCACGAGCATAAATATATTCAAAATCAAAAGTAATTTATTCAAATTAGGATGAGAACAGCAGTTTTTGAACGTCAAAAATTCAATTTCTGTGAACAGCTCGGCAATAATAACTGGTTTCATGATTTATCCATTCTGTCATCAGATCAGACATATCCATATCTGTCGTCAAGACGACGGAAAATATCAAATAATAACAAAAGATAGATCCCTTTAAACAAAAACATGCAGGGTGGCTCGATGTTCGGCTCGGTGTCCGGGAGTGTATTCAAATGTCAGGATTTTATGCTGCCAAGTGATGTCAGACATTTTTGATCACAACAAGATAGATAGATAGATTTATTTATTTGCATAGAATGTAGGTAATTAACACAATTAGGTGTAACAATATTTTTGAATCCTTAGACATTCTATACTTATACTATACTACAAATTATTCAATTTACGTAGAGCTATTTAACTACTTAATATATGAACATTGGCCATTAAATAGTCTTATCATTTAAAAAATCTGATACAGAGTAATAGCATTTTTTTTTTAGTAATTTTTCAAGGTACTTTTTAAAGGTTGCTCTTTAATCATTTTTGGTACGGTACATGGTTATAAATAAGGGGTGCCAGGCGGGTCCATATTGGCTCAACTAAAGTTCTTTACCCGAAATTGTTCTTCCTAACGATTTGTAATCCGAATGATCACTCTTCCTAAAATTTTTCATCCTAAAGTTTTCATTCATACTATTTGTAGTGCTACCGGCGATGTTCATAACACTCATGTTTCCGAAAATTTTAATTAATAATATCATTAATGTAAATATATTTAAACTCCTACTGTTTTTTATCATAACGCTTTTATCCCTAAACATAATTACCATAATATTTTCACTCATACTCAGAAAGAAACATTTACCAAGTGTTATAAAAAATATATGTGGGTAGAAGATGATATTTATAGTTTTTTTTTCTGTGCATGGTTGATGGTGGGCTAGGTCGACGGAGCCCCGCTTTGCGGGGCTCCTACTTCTGTGTGGTTTATAAAAAAATAACCACGAAGGGGATGGATCCCCTTCTAACCTAACCTGTCCGAGTCGGGGTGCCCTAAAGTCCCAATTGCATCCAATTTCTCTTGATATAAACAACCGTTACACACCCGATGTCGATGGCAAATTATGTTATGGCATATCATAATTATGGCATGTGATAATTAGGGCTTACAATGATTAATGTATATAATACTGATTATTATGTTATGGCATATCATAATTATGGCATGTGATAATTAGGGCTTACAATGATTAATGTATATAATACTGATTATTATGAATAAAAAGAAATCTAAACAAAAAAAATATGACTTTGAATAATAGTATAAAAGATGGTTATGTTGAGAAAATATAGGGAAACAAATAAAAGTATAATAGATGTTTATTGCTACTGACATTATGAAGTTGAATGCTTCGGAATTATGAACATTAGAGACAGAGTAGTTAGGAATTGTGATTGTTAGGATGAAAAATGTTAGGAAGAACATTTTCGGATTTCCAATTATCGGAGTTGAAAATTTAGGTGAACTTTGGCGCACCCGTGCCAGGCACATAATCCTCTTTCTCAATGATGCAGTTTTATATCGTAGTTTCGTATTGAGTTCTTAAAACACACACATCACATTCTTCTGAATTTAACTAATTAGGTGAGACATCTTTTTGAAGTCGATGCAGCATCCCATATTTTGGCATCGCGTCTCGTCAGATAGTTTTGGTGTTGCTTCAATGTCACATATACTTGTTGCCACTTGTATATGCCTTCCATCTGCCGTCAGCCTGACGACAGATATTAATGGATGAATCATAAAGTCAGATATAATTTCCAAGCTGTCCATTGTAGTATATTTATGCTCGTGACTATACTTTTTAAGTTTATTTGAGACAGATTGATATTGGTGAATGAAAACATCGCGAGGGCATCGGCATGTCCTAGAACCAAAAATTTCGAAGACACGTCATATCCACCAACCCGCACTGGGCCCGCGTGGTAGATTGTCCTACTCCCTCTCACAGAGAGGAGGCCTGTGTCCCAGTGGGAACATTATAGGCTGATTATGCTTACGCTATATTGAACTTTATATCAATCGTGTAACATACGAGCCAGAAATCGGGCCTGCTCGGGAACTCTTGCAGCTACAAATCTCCCGTGACTTGCAAATTGATGCTTCCGTTGTATTCCGTTTCGCGGCAATATACATTGAGCCACAGTTGTGAGTACCAGCGTAATTAATTTTCGTTGTGTATTTCGGTAGACGAATCTACGCCTGCCTCGTATCAAATGAAATTTTCTCTCATCATTCAAAAAATTTCTCCCCAGGTGCCTTAACTCGCAGCCAGTCCCAATCCCGGCTGCTTCTAACTAAGGACCAGTTAGACGCCCAGCTGGAACAGTACATGTCCTGCACTAAGGCAGCGCTGGACCAGGAGTTGGACAACTATATGAAGAATGCGATGGAGCTAGAGTGAAGTGATCTAGTGGATAGTGCGGTGTGTGTGTTTGTTCTAAGCAATGAGAAAAATTAGTGAGCCAGCACCTTGGCTGTTCTGAACTTGAGTTGTAGGAAAAGAAAATAATACTTTGTATACAAGATATCATTGAAATAACTGAAAAGGGGGAATTGTACTAATCATTGTAAAGTATGTTTCTAAGGGTCTAACCCAAAAAATTCAGCTGTTCCCTACGTTTTTGTCAAGTTAAGCGAACGATAATAAATGTATTTAGCAGCTGATTAGTTTTTCGAGACCACTGTGCCATTTCGGCAATGGTGCAACCGCTGGTAAAAAGTCATAGTTGTGTTGGTCCTGCATAGCTCCAACACATTCACATACTGAAACCATGATGGCTCTAACCCAAGGCCCCAGTTATTTCATTTGACTGCGCATGGTTACAAATAGGCTGCTGTCAAATTATATGTGATGATAACTAACTTTGTAAACTAGATGTAACAAGTTTTACATTCAAGCTTTTTACACACAGACTAGATATTTTTAAAGGGCACTAACATTACCCTATATCCCAAGCTAGCTATGTGCTTAATTTAATCAAAACCCACTAGGTAGTTTATGAGGGAGAATAATAATTATAACAAACAGACAAGTGATAATTGCATACCAATAATTTTATATGAAAAATTAATTGGTAAGTATAAATGTTTGAAGCACATTACTAGTATTTTTGTTCTAGAACCAGTAGGGTTCAAAGTTTATAATACCTCATCCTAACCAGTTTGGAGTTTGGAGCTCGTTGAACTATTGTCGCTTTAAAAACTAGTATAGTGATAACAGGCGTTTTTTCTAATTACATACTACTATAAGCTACCAAGTAGCATCCTACAATAGGCGGGGCCGTAAACATAGCACATCGAGTTTTATAAAAAGTTCGACTTATCTTTGAACATACATACATCTGCTAAGCATTTTCCCAACTAAGTTGGGGTCGGCTTCCAGTCTAACCTAATGCAGCTGAATACCAGTATTTTACATGGAGAGACTGCCTATCTGACCTCTACAACCCAGTTACTGGGTAACACGATACCCCTTGTTAAGACTGGTTATCAGACTTTCGGGCCTCTGACTACCCATAACGATTGCCAAAGATCTACAAATGACCGCCGAGACTAACGACTTAACCTTGAAGATCGACTCGTGCGGTGTTATTATTTAGTCACGAGCCCCTCTGTAACAATCTTGTTCTGAAACTCAAGGTGTCATATTTACACCAGAATATTATATAATATATACTGCTTTTGTCATGCCAACTTTTTGTAACAAAATTGTCCCTTATCAATAAACATCTGCCTGCGACTTCTTTCGCGTTTAAGTCTTAAGATACACAATATACTAAAATAATATCCACATTTTTATAAAAAAAAACATACAAAATCAAATATAATCAAAAATATTTTTTCAAATCCGACTGTACCATAAAAGTGTATTAAAAACTCCAATCTATACTTGTATTAGAAACAGGTAAAGTTTAAAAAGTAATCTAATCCAATTACAAATAGATTCGCCCCTCCATGCCATGGGACTTTAATAAAACTGGCGGAATGTGGATGTACTATACACCTTTGCCCACTCCTTAGGACAATACAAGCGTGATGTTATGTGTTATTTTGCTTTCAGCTATTTCAAAAGCTAAATACATCTTATGACCTTAGCTTAGTACTTAAAAAAATGTCTATAAAAACGAAATAGAATTTTAAAATCCTGACTAACAGTACATAGATAAGTTTAATATAGGTATCTTAAGTACATGTAAATACAATTTTTCATACGTTTTTAACTTGGAATGAATACACACATTTTTAATCAAATTGAAGAAAAAACATTTGTTTTGTTTATTTTTTCATCTAGTCTTGTAAATGGCTTTGTAACATGTAGGCCTACCTACAGGAATATTGTAGGAATGTCATTGACCACCAGGCAACTAATGTCTTAAGCTATAAAGGCAAGCGCTGCCGAGGATCTTCAAGCAACATTGAATAAAGTTTATTCTTAACGTCATAAAGTGCAAAGTTGTACAAACATCGCGCTGACTAAACAGATCCTTGGGCGTCAACAAAAGCTCTCCTGCTGTGTCGTGTGCGCTTAATGGCGCTAGTAATAAAGCTGATTATTCAATGTCATCATAAAATCATCTGCACAGCTTTCCTTATGATTTGCGATAAGACTATCAAAACTTCATCGTTGTTATGTAATACTGCTCGTCGTTAATATGGCTTACCGAGTACACGCAAAAGTTCTTCTTTTAAAGGGTTTTTTTTAGTCTCTTTTTAAAGCCCGTTTACACGATGCAAGTTTCTTCCGTGTGGTATTAGTGGTGTTTAAAAAAATATATAGCCGTCGCGAGACGACTGGCAGATGTCAAAATCGAAATAAAATTATTCTCTGTGAGTTTTCGTTCGACAACGACAACAGAACTGTTAACATTGTAGGGATTTATCAACATCATTCTACGATCCAGTAGTTTGCAATCGTAAGCATAGATGGCGCTATCCATAATTGTTACGCTTGTGTAACGTTACGCTTCACGATCACCACGCATCAGCTACTCAAACTCCCCACGATGACGCGCGTATAAATGTGTCACTTCAAAAACGCACAGCGGCACAACTTAACACGATATGTGTACAAAGCGTATAGCGTTTGTTACGTCGGCCCTGACTTCGCGCTATAATAACGCCTCAACAAACTATACATCTAAACGCGCACAGCGGGGCCAGAACGGGATAGCAACACAGCGCGTCGGGCGAACTCGGGCTGCAGTTGGCTCGCGTACGCGTTGTTTGTAAACACGGCGCTCGCGAATCGAATGGCGATGTCGTTTAATCGTTTTGTAATTTATATAAAAAAAATATAATTCTCATGTTCATAACATGTCATATCATCATAACATGTAAATAGTTGAATTTTCTACATGCAAATGATACACTCAATGAACTTTAAATGCGTCTATAATAAATAAGTAAAAATTGTCTCACAAAACTTAAAAATAAAAGCATTTGATCCATTTTATACTAGACAGTAATAAGCCTGGAAGGTATGGAGAAAAGTTCATAAGATATTCAATTCATATCGCTTCATAATAGGTATATTCTTTCGTGTACAGCGCGTTACGTGACAATATTCATCGCGCATCACTGCGACCGTTAAGCGCATTGCGGATTAAAATGATCACATCTCCGCGTTTAGCTCACATTCGCACAGAAGTAAAAATATCGCAGCTCGATTTTGTCGGGCATTGGATTTTCAACTCTCAGTGTTGAGCCGAGCATTGAAAATCCAACAGAGCGCATCCCAGCGCGTCAAAAAAAATTGACACTTGAATTTTCAACTCTCGGCGCTAAGCAGTGCGCGAAAAACAATCGCGGAGTACCTGGGCCTAGTTTGCAGTCGAGTTTTTGTAACAACGTGTTATAATGTTAGCATATAAAATAACGCGCTTGATAAATGTTGTTTATAGTCTATATATAACGCGTCCATAGTTTATAGCGGATTTGAACATCACTATTTGGTATACAATAACAATGAAGCATCAAATGACTTGCATTATTTAAATCGGAGGTCCCCAAACTTTTTTTTCTCACAGACCACTTGCCATGCTTTTCGGTTTTGGGTAGACAGCATAGCTAATATTGCATTTTTGAAAATTCTTTGAAAAAACTTCAAATGTGTTGTGACTGATGTCTAACTGTAGTGAGATGTAGAAGAAAAAACAACCTACGACCTACAGGTCGTCCAACCCTGGGGGTCGATATAGACCACTTTGGGTTTCATTTTAAACACTGTTAGTTAAGATTTTTATTGTTGCTTCAACTGGTGGTACCTGTGACAACAGGCAATTAAAACGCTCCCTGTAAATGAGGCTTAAAACTCGATATGCCATATTAACACCCCTGTACTGCACCTGGCATAAGTTGTGAATGGTGGTTCTATTCCCAGCAGTGGAATAAACTAATTATTGACTAGAACTCCTATCCTAGTAATTAAATTGTTCTTTGTTGTTTTCACTTTCTGTTTAGTTGTGTAAATGTTATCCTGATTCTGAATAGGGGAACAATATTTTTTGGACATGGGAATCTATCGTTGATTAAGAAATTAAAATACTTCTTAAATTGGCTAAATCAACTAAAATCATTTATAAAATGATTTGTATGTATAAAATTTAAATACCTGCTGTGATGAATCATTTTTGTAACATAGACTTTTGCAGTCATTTTTGTTTATGACTGCAGACACAATGCCAATATATATATATATTTTTGTTTTTTTTCCACTTTCAAATAACAAATGTAAAGATTTATAAAAAAAAGTGCCTGACTTTTCCTGATTTGAAAACAGTACCTAATATCTTACTTTTTAAGGTTTTGCACGCTCAAATTTGCTTTGCACCTATTTTTTTGTACTCTTAAGTAGCAATGTCGTTATAGGTCATACCATTGAAAATGAAAGTGTAAATACATAGCCATAATATGTGATTGGGCATAATAAAGACTAAATAAAAGTAATTTTCATTGTTTTCTTTTTCCAAGATTATTGCTCTGAACTGTTGTTTTGAAGCACAGAACCGGTCGAAGTGGCGATTCTTGGAGGAGGCATATCATGTCCAGAAGTGGACGTCTTTCAGCTGAAATTATGAGCTGCAGCTGTTATTATGATTATTAATTATTATTTATGATAATTCGTACGCAGCAAAAACTGCTATTCGATAGCAAAATAAATAGGTACCTACTTATTTATTTATTAAAACTTTATGCACAAGCAAAAAAATACTGTACAAAGGCGCACTTAAAACCTGAGGCATTTTCTACCAGTCAACCTTAGGGTGATGCAGAGATAAACCATGGCAGGTGCAACATACGGGATAGATAGCTCGGAAATGACTTTAAAATACAAGAATAAATACTTATACATAGATAGGTACATACATATAAACAAAATAAACCTTGGTCAGGAGAAATAACGATCGGTAGAAGAGAAAACGAATCCAGAACCTCAGCGCTACGATGTTTCGGCCATCTTCTGACGGATATGTTCACGTGTCTTCACTTTAAAAGATAACCGACTGGTTGCTGTCCTGAATTCCTGATATTCAGAAGGAGCGCAATCCAAAGAAAAACCGCCTGGACAAAGAAAGAAGAATGAATGAAGCCGGAACGTTGAGAAGGACATCGTAGAAGACGATTGTTGGTGGAACGAAGATTTTTACTACATGTTTTGTTTGTACTTTTTGCATAGAACTGTAAAATTCCCACAATTCGCTTCTATAAAAATTATTGTTTATATCTCGTGTTTCCCAAGGCGTTGTGTACCTAGTCACTTACTAGTCACTCACTTTGTATAAAATCCTGTACGTGTACAATTCAAGTAAAAATTTAAAACGGTAACAATATTAGTAAACAAAATGCGCGACATCACGTGTTGATATCTTTTGTTTGAAAGTTCGTGTTTCAAGCGAAATAAATATTGTAAAATGTTGACGTTTTTCAAAACACGCATATTTTCTATTGTGCGGATTTTACCTAATAAACCAAGAACCTATATTTAACCAACCGTTGAGTATGGGAGGTTAAACTTACGATCGGTAAGAAAAACGATTCGTTTACAAGAACGTCATCGGTATCCTATATGGCTGGATCACGCAAATAAATCGAGCAAATATTTAAGTACCCTCGCATATTACGTCACACAGCTAATACACCAATATTTCATTCTCATATCAAAACATCCAAAACGCGATGAGACTTTTATTTTATTGTACATTTTATTTATAACGGTACACCAGGACGATGAGATCCAACTGTAAATCCGTGTGCCATATATAAGGTTATATAGATATAAAATGTGATGTTAGCCACAAAGTATTGAAATTATATCAATGCGTGCACGCATGGCGGCGCGGGTGCTGGGGGGGGGGGGGGGGGGGGGGGGCTCCCGATGAAAGAGTTGAGCCGTAATGTTGTTGATATCGGGGATGTGGCAAAGAGTAGGGGTGCAGTGCAGACACGATAACGTTTAAACGATTCATTTTGAATCGTTTGTAGACGAATTTTCTTTTAACGTCTTAGGAGGCCGAGACGGTCCCTGAAAAGAACAAAAATTGGTTTATTGCCATAGAAAAACGCGAACAAAAAATAAAATTGCTTGTATTAATGGTACTTAGCGCCTAATACATTTTTAATCTATAGTTACGAGCACTATAGATAATTATATAAACCCACCGTCTTCTGAAGAAGAGCCCCACTGGTAAAGGTTTAGTATCGTTTTGCCTTAATAGGGGGGGGGGGGGGTAGGTTTGTGCGGTGTGTCCCCTTCCCCCCGTAAAACGTAAGAATATAGTGTAATTTAAAGGAAGTATATTTTGCTTGTGAACTCTACACTAGGTTTCATCACTTTATTACGAAAAAAAATGTTTTCAGAGATTTAGTGCGTCACATGCGGCCTGGCCGCATTTTCAAAAATGTCATAAAGAGTCAATTTGAATGGCTGCCGGGTTTAAGGCTCTAAGCCGTAGACAGAGACTCTGTCTACGGCTGCCGGTGTTACACAAACCTCTATAAAGACATTTTAAATGCAGTGTACGACTAAACGCAGACAGACTGAACACTGACAAGACTTTACTTCGACGGGACTCTTCGCCGACAGGACACTTCGGACAGTCGCCCGGCAAACGCGCGGTGCTTGTTACACTCCAATCCCTCAGGCCAACGATTATGAGTTCGAAAATGATTAAAAACATTTTTTTTATGTGAACATTTCTTTAGCCCCGTTGTGATTTGAAACTCGATGAAACGAAAAAGCGACACTAAAAAGAGAGAAACATGCATCTATAGAATTTAACGTGCCAGAGAATGAGATAGAATACGCTATACCTACAGTCTTGAAGTTCACAGTTTTGAAGGTTTCACTTTTGTCGCGTGTGAACTGCACACATGTTTTTTTTTTAATGACAGCTGTTCTAACGTTACCCCAGCTTCCTATAAATCAATTTATTAAAAAAGTCCTTCCATCATATCAGTTCGACGGTTTCGGAAAAGCTCTTTATTAATCGTAGGTAGGTAAATATGCCGCAATTTTAATAATTTCTGACTATAGTACCTACATCGTACGTTTCTACACTAAATATGTCTGATAACTATTTTTTCTATATGTGGGCAACTTTTTTCATCATGTCCAACAGTTCTCAGACAGAATGCTATGTTAAAGATCGGTAAAATTTATCAACACGTTCAAAATGGATTTAACATATAAGATGCTTATACTTTATTCTGAAAAATTATTTATTCGCATCAACTGACCAACGTTCACTTGAACCATTTTTATTATTTTTACTATTTGTAATGTCTGTGCGTGTCCCAAATAAAATGTCCTTCTTTCAAAACAAGATTTTCAGAAGGTATTCTAAGGGTATTTGTTTATGCCTCATTTTTTATTCTCTAATGGCCTCCTGGGAACGTGTGACGCTACTGATTTTTGGAAATTGGGTTTTCGGTACCTAAAACCTATCGTTCGACCACATTTTGAAAATCAGACTGATTGCTATGAAATAAAAATATTGTTCAGTATTTTTTTCTTGCTGACTATGGTTTTGTTATTGTTATTAGAAATTAATGTTTCTTTATTTTACTTCGAAGGTCCTAGTTTATCATTTGTGGCTACTAGTTACAGCTATATACATATAAACATAATGCAGCATTGCATATGTAAGCGGGCACGCCCTTTATGCCAGGAGGCTTTTTATTATGTATTAAGTTCTGTTTGCGTTTTTTGTTTTTATTATTTATTTATGCTTGAGTATAGTTTTAAATATTGGCGTGTGCTAGCTGACATATGGCAAATAATTTTAATATTTTTGTGTTTCGTAATGTTAATTTATTTATTACTATATGTATAGAATCCAGTTCTTCTAACTGAACAGACAGCAGTGCTGCTGGGGAGTTTGTTCCGCCACTTCTTCTTCCCAGCTAAAGCACTAGGAAGTGGTGAAGGGTGGGCGTTTTGGGGGGACTGTCTTATGTGATTTTGACGTTCAAAAAGTGCTGATTCTCAGCCTAATTTGAATAAATGACTTTTGATTTTGATTTTTGATTTTTCGACATAGGTACCTATTTGAAAATGCGGTCAGGTTAGACGGGACGCGGAAAATTTCTGAAAATAGGGGTTTTGTAATCACAATCACCAAATCTATCGATTTTATACGGTTTTATCGTTTGATTATCATTATCTACAGCCCGACTCTTTACTTGCGCCAATCTTCACGATCTTGCCCAGTCTCAATGGGCGATTAGAAGGGCAAGAATGTTGCCCGTCTGCTGCTGTGCCATATCTACACCATACTCTATGCCGGCCAGTCCGTCTGCCATGTCCCGTTACCCCGGTGGGAGTCCACAAGGCCGCAAATTAACGATCCGTCGTGTTTTGAAACAGCCGCCTGCGCCGCCGCGGCGCACGCCGGTATCCTCTGTTTTGAGAGATTAATGGCCGCTTGTAACATACACGCTCGTGATCCTTTTATTGGTCAATGAAATCTTGAAATAATGACGACGAGTTTTGATTTTTAAATGTATTTATTGTATCAGGTTCGTTGGATTGTTTGTTTTTAGTGATATTTCATGCCATCAGGCCATTAACGTTGATTGCTGGATATTGGCTAAACCATCAATAGCGACGGTATTTTTTTATTGATTTGCTTTTGACTCTTATCCCGGTGGTGACAGAGACAGAGTCGACGATGGAGTGATCTTACTCAGAAGAAGCCTGTCCACTCTCACTTTGAAGAGAATAAATAAATATCGTCTGACATTGCACACAGCACCATCTAGTTCCAAGTTAAGCACTTAAGGCTTGTGTTATGGATACCAGATGGTTGATACACTACTTAAATACATTTTTTTTTTCGTAAATACATACATATTATAAATATACATCCATGACTCGGGTACAAATGTCCATATTCATCATACAAACATTTGCCCCTACCGGGATTCGAACCCAGGACCATTTGGTTTCGCTGACTACACTTAGCCACTGTAATAATATACATAATATATATACTGTAAGAATAGTGTTGTATGTGGAAACACAGACGCAGGTAGAGAGTTCCACTGTTTTGCTGTGCGCATAACAAAAGACATTTGGAAACGCTTAGTGCGAATTGGTGGAATAGCAATTAAGCAAGTATGGTAACTTGTTCATAATCACCATTCACCATGTTTCCTTGGTGATAGTTTGTGATAGATGAATGATGTCAGTATCCGATGAATCTGCCCCGTTGGACTAGTGGTGGCAAGCGCTATTGCTGAGCATGAACTCCTGGGGTGGGTGCCCTGGTCGGGCAAAGAGTTATTGGGTCTTTCCATCTGGAATTTTAATTTTTGTGTAAATGCCACCTAAACCAACAATAGTTACATTTTAATTATTATTTACAACACTCACATTTGAAAAGATATTATGTCCGTAGGTAGAGGTACCTATAGAGTAAAACTTCTTATTAATTTCTGTTTCTTTACGTGTCTTTTCATCCAAATAATAATTGACTGCTAGCATCATACTCTACTTCTACAGCTAGAAAAGCGGTCTACGATAGGAATTAGTGTTTAGTAGCTTGTTAGCAAGTAAAATAAAAGCTACGACATATCATAGAAACTGTACTATAACCGGATAATTGTTTGTTCTCATGGATCTCAACCTTTGTCTAAAGAAAGAGACAGAGAAAAGTTAGTAGAGAATTGTTATACCCTGTTTTTTTTTACGTAAATGGCCGGTACCTACTCTCCTATGCTTTTGGCATGTCCTGAAGGTCCCAGTCATTTGCTCCAGGATTTACCTTACTCTCCGGGGAAGGACGCCTTAGGGTATCACTGGTTTCAGAATATTTTATTAATATTCAGTAGGCTCATTTACATTGATCCAGTATTTCAATCCAGCTGTTGAATCCAGTAATGTTAGAATTGGAAATTTGGCCACTTAGAGGTTAGTCTAGGTATTCTAATCCAGTACTGGAAGGATAATAAATACAGGACATGATTGAAAAGGATTAACTTATGGTCCAATATCAATCCAGTGTCTTTGGATTGAAATACTCGATACATGTAAAGTAGCCTTGAAAATCGAAGACATCTCAAAATACAACACGACAGTTCAAGCCGACCTCAACAAAATTGGCAAAAGGCTAGCTCCTATGATTACGTAGTAAGGCAAATACTTCTAAATCGCCAGCTGACTGAGTGAGGCGACTAACTAAACGTATGATGTCCAAGAAACTTTCTCTTTTTACTACTGGCCGTTACCGTCACTTGTTTTAGTTTACAGTTCGAAACAGGTCCGCCCGGAGTCGAACCCACTGCCCGCTAGCTAATATGTACCGTAATGTCCACATAATTATGCTTATTGAGTGAATGATTTTATTCTGTGAGCTAGGTTTTACCCTGACAGGTATTAATATAATTCCTACATTCATTAAAGATCATATTACAAGTACCTACTAAGAGTAAAGCTTTTGAAAGCAAGAGATGTTGATTCTGACTGAGACCAGGTATGTTTATTCATCTGTTAAGTATGTACCTACCTGTGTTAAAAGGAGCTGTAAGTTGGGCCCTATAGCTATAGCATGATTCAATTAAAGTGCAGGGCGAGCATAAGCGTTGGACTGCTTCAGAAATCCAAACTCAAAAATATTTGGCCAGACCTGTGAGGGCCTAGACAAGTAGCAATAGCTTTACAACAACAACAACGAACAACAACAAAATACAACGACTTTCAACAGAATTGACATAAGCTTTCCAGTAGCTTATGTTACGCCAAAACATTTTTGACTTATCCAACTTCGTTACAATATCGACAGAATGTCACTTGGTCTAACATTGGGAATCAAAGAATCTGCTCTCGCGCTCAGTGACTTTTTTTAACCACTAACCCTTGTAGAAATCCCTAAGAATGTCTTAATAGAAAATAGCTAGATACAGAAGCGAAATTCCAGGTCAATTCGATTATCTAAAGGCGCAACATGATATAAAGTTGTTGCGTTAGGTTGAAGTAAGGCCGTCGACCCAATAGTGGAACTATAAATCGAAGCCAAGCCAAGGTAGAACATCTCTATTCTAACGTGATATTTTATTACACTTGTCTAGCTATTTATATTTAGATACCAGCTGTTAAGACTGTGATTTCATCTATTCGTTTTACGCTTTTGTGACTGTATGTCTGATCTTTACATCATCATCATCCTACAGTAGTCCACTGGTGGACATACGCCTCTCCAATTGCACGCCATTCAATTCGATCGAAACGATGATCTTTTAGTTTTATAAATGATAGATGATAATCTGGCCAATCGACAGTTTCAGGGTTATCCATTATTTACGCCACACCCTGTTTATGGAACTCATAAGCAAAATTTCATGCTGCAACCGAGACGTGTAGGCTATGCTTTATATTATTGTATTAAGTAAAAGATGATGACTAATTCCGTCCTGCCCTACCCAAAACGTTGGTCCTCTCGCATTGAGAACACTATCTCCTAATAGGTGCAAATTACACTCTGACGTTCATGCATGTATGAAACGACAAATATTGACCAACTTACAGTCACTTTAAAAGTAAAAGTTGGTGATGTAGTGTAGTATTTAGTTGCTGTTGAATAAATTGTAATACATTATGGTACAAAGGGAAAATATAAGCAGTGGTGCCTCAGTGGTAACGGCCGCGACTTACGAGTTGTGGGTCGTAAGTTCGAACCCAGACAGGCGCTTTACTTTGTGTAAATTATTTCATCACCACTGCTCTCAAAACGGTGAAATATAACGTCGTGAGGAAACCGGCATGTCCTAGAACCAAAAATTCGAAGACTTGTGAATCTACCAACCCGCACTGGGCCCGCGTGGTGGATTACGGCCCACTCCCTGTCACCGGGAGGAGGCCTGTGTTCCAGCAGTGAGAACATTATAGGCTGATTATGCTACAAGGGAAAATGGTCAAAGATGTAACTGGCATTAGCGGTCGTAGTTTGTTGTTACTAGCAGAAAGAAGGACGCTGTTCCTCATAACTTATGGCCACCTATTACAGAACTCACAAACAGTGATGTAACAGTATTTGTCTTGAACCATAACCACATGGGAAGTAGTGTAACTCTTTGTAGAAAGAGTTTCTTCAGAGAACACCACCATGCTTATTTATGCCGCGATACTGCATTGTTGTATTCAGACAGACAGAGTTTACCGCTGTTAGGGAGTCTGCTCATTGCGCTTATAATAAAACCTAATCCTGTTATTCGTAGTTCGGCAAAATTTTATCGTCTGGGAGTAGTTTAATTGTGAAAAAAAAAGAAAACGCTTTAGCTAAAGTTTATCCAACTCCAACTTTATCTCGTGTTCTATGTACAAGGTTGTATATCACTTTATTAGATACCTCACGTATCTATTAAACTATAAATTATATCAAGTACTGAGTTCCCGTGAAAGTAGTCAGTGACAGCTATGGAGACAGGGGACAGGTCTGGGCCTCGCGGGGTAAACGACCCGACGCTAGGCACTGCGTATAGGTACGCACCTAAGATGGATATCTACTCGTACGTATTTACTGATAATTGAAGTGTTTATTTACCTTTTAAACTGCTGCAGGAATCTTTTAGTATCAGAAACAAAGTATCAGAATCAATATCATTTATTCAAATAAGCTGAGAATCAGCAGTTTTTCTCAGAAGGCGAAGTTCGAAACACGATGTGTTGGTAAGAAAATTTTAAATATTTCTCGTCTAGTTGTAAATTCTGGCAGTATAGTATAAAGTATAGAGAACAACATTTCTGATAAATAAATCCATTGGTTTTTCCATCAGTGTTTTTCCACCGGTAACAAATCAATCAAATCCGTCTGTCAAACTCCGTGCTTGGCATTTGTTTTGTTACTTTAGTTTACTGTCTGTATAAGTTCATACTAGCTGACCCGACAGACCGCGTCGTCCTGTCCAAACAATAGTTCATACACAAATCCCTTAGAAAAATGGTCTTTCAGTTTTTTCCATTTTTCCAATTTTCAGGGAATCATTTTCAATGTTTCTGTCCCTTAAAACCTTATTAGAACTATAACGAACATTTAAAAGGAAAAATAGCCAAATCAGTCCAGCCGTTCTCAAGTGATGCGGTTACCAAGGAACAGCATTTCATTTTTATTTTTTATAATGTAGATAGATTACTACCGAATATTGAGGAGTAGAAAATATGTGGGCCTAATGGCAACGAAGAATGATCCTTAATTGAATATTTTATACCCAGTGGCCATGGTCATTTGTGGACTATGGAAAAGACTATCAGGTGTCCACAGTCCACAAATTCACGTTTTGGACTCCACGGGTATACTACGGTCATTGACGGGTATTACGTGGTCATTCATGGGCTACACGTAGCCATTCATGGTCATCACGTGGCCACGTCGATGGCACTACTTGCAATAATATCGATCCGCGGTAACCAGCATTTGCCGTTAAATGATGCTAATTTGGACAAAGATTATTAAAGTGCAGATATGCTAGACATATTACTATCGTTTCTGCCTGTATGCAGCTGTGCTTATTGTTTATTTACGAGCATTTCGTTTGTTACTTGCTATTTGTTCCAAAATTATTGATAAAAGTGTAGGCAAACCCTGTTCTGGTTGAATTCTTAAGCAATTACTCACTAAAGGGAACTAGTAACTCTCCAATACGTCTAAAACTCAACACCGTTTCCAATAATTATTGTTTGAATAACATTATTAGATTGTGATTGAAAAATTATTCATGAAAATTGAGGTTATAAAATTAAGCTCAATTGTCAAATGAATAATATCTTAAAATTAGAATTCCGGGTTTAATTATTCAAATAATCAAATCGAAGTACTCAATTTGTAAGTGCTACTGTTGATTGGCATTCACAGGTACGTTTTCTGATCCATTTGTATAAATTTTGATCAGATCATATATTATGTAATCACTAAATACCGTTAGAGGCGTTGCTCTAGACTTCAGGCTCCAGCTTCTGGATCGACTCTGCTCTTTTAATTATTTCTTATTCCTGAAGTTATGTTGGTACTAATTGTGTAGTGGCAACATACTTCTCTATTACGTACTCAGTTATCCTGTTACTGTTTACTGGTTACTGTTTATCATTTCATGAAAAAACATAGCGTTTCCTATTTGATTCTTGATTTAGGTGTAACTGTAGTCCTTCAAGGCGCTATCAAAAGCACCAACTGTCGCATCTGCGCAAGTTGCTCATTGAGCTGCTCTTACGCACCCAAACACGTTGGTGGTGGTGGAGGGCAGTGCGCGCGCGCGCGAGTCGGGCAGTGGACGCGCCATGCGAGACAGTGCCATCGGACAGTGCAACCAGTGACCATGACAGTGGCGCGCCTCAGTGTGGCCGTGCTGGCCATCGCCGCCATACTGCCCCATTCTCACTGCCAGGAATCCTTCGCCAGCTCTCTGTTGTCCGGTGAGACTCTTCCCTAAATAGGTCCCCCTTTTGGGTCAGTGTGTTCCGACAGAACTATGATTGATTTGTGATACTGGCTCCTGTCTGTGCAAATATGCTGCCTCTCGTGACCGTGCTACAAAGATTTTCTAATCTCCTACAGCGCCATTTTCTATCATATATCAAATTAAATGTTTGTAATACATTTCTAAGAAATAGTGTCGCTCGTTTAAATAGAGATATTATTAAAAGGTGTTACCAACAAAATAACGGTACGTGAAGTATTCAGACTTTCCAAAAATTATATGACGGACGCATGTTAATGAAAATATCAAGTAACAGGTTTTTGATCTAACAATTATCTATTCTGATGCGTACGAGTTGATTAAGTTTAACATATTCAGTGAAGGTGGAGACAGAAAAGTAATTTAGAAATGTGTTTTGATGGTGATAGCGCTAAACTTTTAGACTAGCTTTCGAACTGAGAGGAGTAACGCACGGCCTCACGATAGGTCAGTAACAGGGCGGGTAGAAAGATCTGAACGTATCTGCGCAGGCGGCTACGGTCTGTACACATTGTTCAGAGTCCGACTGCTAACTTTCTTGGTCCACATCCGTCATCCGGGGTACATTCGAGCTATTAGACAAGGAAACAGAGCATTAAACTTACAAATTAGGAAGTATGTACTTACTTATTATAAAGAGCAGTGGTGGCCCAGTGTCCAGTGGTAACAGCCGGCGGCCGCGACTTACAATAAGTTGTAGGTAGTGGGTTCGAACTCAAACTTTACTTTTTGTAAATTATTTCAACACAACTGCTCTCAAAACGGTGAAGGCATACATCGTGAGGAAACTGGCATGTCCCAGAACCAACATTTTGAAGACATGTGACATCTGCCAACCTGCACTGCCCCCGCGTGGTGGATTACTCTTCACTCCTTCTCTCAGAGAGGAGGCCTGTGTCCCAGCAGTGGAAACATTGTAGGCTAATTATTATGTTATTACTTATTATTAACAAAAACATACATATTATTATATTGTAGTAGGTGTTAGTAGAGCCTCTTGTGGGAGTGCGGAGAAATCCCCCGATCGAAACATCTAAAGTCAAAAAGTTTTGACCGCTGTGTTCCGGTTTCAAAATGCCGGTGCAATAGCCTCGATATTTACATCATCATGATGCACAGCTGTTGCCAACAAACTACAGGCCGCAAACAATCTCAATTTTCTTTAGACATTCCGTTTTTCACTAATCTATTCAAGGTATATCCGACAAGCTTGAAATCTATGACTTAAATGCTTATTGATTTAACATTGCCATTCCATACATATTTAGAACAAGAAATAACATGTACCGTTCATGTCAGGCCAGAACTCCCAAACGTTGTTGACTATGTGGTATTTTTGGGTATTTTGGTATGGGAGAAGGCTAATCAGATGGATTGGTACCACAAGTGAAGAACTGACATGCACGCTCTTCCAATTTCAAGTCAGATACGAATTCCAGTGGCGATTTATACTCCGTTTTTTGACAAATAACGGCGATAAAAGTAGGTACAGTTATTGAGTTATTTTCTTAAAATTACTTCATTTTATGATATATAGAATGATATGATATATAGGTTACATTTGTTTGTATTTATCGTAAAATAAGAGAACTTATTGGACACTTAAATGCTACAGCTATGCTTGTTGTCAAGCTAAATTCAATCACAAGCCGAACTTTTTGTGCTCCTCAGTAAAAATGATATTCAATATATTTCTACCAGCATTTTCCACCCTTATCAATATCTAGAGGGGATACAAAAAAAAACCTATGTGCCCCGCAGCTTTCTAGGTCCAAGGATTTGGGCCGGGTGTGAATGAGTCAGTCAGTAAGTGAGTGAATGAGTCGTTCCGGGCTTTTCTTTTTATATGTACCTATTGATTTATGGTGACTTCCATTTACAAATATTTGGCATTCTTGGACTGAATTGGTGTCTTCAATACCTGACCTACCACAATTGATGCTAGAGCACATAACATATTGATCCCGTTCTTGGTCTAAGACTGCGCACAAAATGTTTAGTGGCCCAGTTCACACGACACGCCCCTGTCTGTACTGGATTGACTCGTAATGAAGAAATACTGTTTTTGTTTTAATTAAATTGCGGCCGTCGTAAGTTTACAGATTCTTCGAGGTTGTTTTTTGAAAAACCTGGCAGGTTGCCATGTCAAACAGTATTGTTAGAGGTTAGAGTGGGTTGTGCAATGTAGGTATTTCATGTTTCCATACTGTTTGCTAAGATCTAATAAATAAGACATAATTTTACTTACGGTGGCGGATAATATCATAAAGAAAAAAGCGCAATAAAATCGTAGAGCAATTCCAGGTTCCTTAAAAGAGTTCTTTATCCTACAGTGGATAAAACACTAATTACTTAATATATTTTATTCGTATTCATAGACAAATATTTAAGTACATTTCATATTTTATATTATATTTTCATTTTTATATATACTTATGTACAAATTAACATATGATAAATCATCAGCTCAGCTGCAGAGAATTCCCTCATGTTTGACCCTTCCTAAAATACGAGATTTTTAAGTTTTTCATTATTTAGTCATTGACCAACAGCTGTTCTCGTCGTAGGGATTATAAGATGCACTTTGAAAAAGTACAATTAAATACATATCCTTAAGTACATATCTTATATTTTCACCGATCTCATAATATTATTTTGAATATTTTACTGAGTGGGTGCTAATTTGAAGTCTTACGTATTTAGTAAGTTGAATGATATCGTTTGAACCGACTATCTTTTCAGGGGAGATATAAGGCTTTGTCGACATAACATTCGTTTAACCTAGCTTTGACAAAGAAGTCGACTGCAATTCCGACGTATTATATTGAACACCAACGACAGGGTCCGCTGGGGCTGATACCTGCCAGGGGTGCGGGAAAGTCCGAAAGGGTTACCGTGGTCCCTGGCACAGGCAACTGAAGGAACACGGGTGGGTTTTAGTCAGTAATATTCTGACACGCCCTCCCACTCTGCCCAGAGCGGGAGAAGTTATTTGATGATTTCTTTCCCTAAAAAATGTAAATATAGATGTGACATTTCTGAAGTTCTATGTATAAGCATCAATACCGCCAATCACTTTAACACCATCCTCCCATAGTCCACTGCTGAACATAGGGCTCTCCAATTTACGCCAGTGAGCTCAATCCTCGGATATCCTTGGTAGGCTCTCACTTCTCTACCTAGCTCCAGGGTAATATTATACAAATTTAATTAATTATACAAATTCAATACAAATAACAAGTTAATAATCAAATAAAGGTAGTAATTATTGACAAAAGAAAATTATTAATTTCCTATTACCTACACGTTTTCATAGAATTTCGTGCACCTTACAACAGTTACAGGTAAATTTCCTCTTTTTTACTCGAACGGAAACGGAAAGTGTATCTAATTGATTATACGGAACCATGTTGTGTAACGTTGTCTTCGGTTTCTTTGTTTTTACACTATTCTTGAGGATAATACAGTTTTATCATTCAGATCATGGAAAACCACTGCTGCCGATTTATGCTGGAAACATTTCAGTGTGAGAACTTAGGCGAAGTGAGCTTGAAGTGAAGTGACCTGTCGATAGTGCCAATTAGGGATTGGCACTATGGTGGAACAAAAAAAAAAAACTAAATATTTTATTTCACATAAACCTACATGGGTACTTATGAAACGTCAGAAGCTAGATGCACGGTTCCAATTGGTCGTTTCCTATGGAGAAGAGCCGGCAAGCAAGAAACTCCACGGTTACTCTTTTATGAATAATTGGCTTTTACAATGTTTGCAAATTACTGTGTTAATAGGTATGGGAGGACAGCGACAGTTCACTTCAAGCTCACTTCCCCTAAGTTTTCACCGATAGATTTTACAGAATACACCGGCTGGTGTTGGGCTTCATAACCATTACTTATGAAAGTCCTAATCATTACTGTGCATGATAAATTTGAAATTGCAAGTATTATCGTTCGTCCTGCTCGGCTGGCGTGGTGTCTTGGTGGTCACTGTTTGTTGTTGTCAGCAGATAGTAAGGTTCTAAGCTGCTGCCCGTCGGCAAGTTTCTATTCTATTCAAGAAAAATTGCACGAAGTTGTTATTTTTATTTTTTTATTGTTGATCTTCCGTATTTTTGTATTTATATACTAGAATTAGCCATATTTGTTAAAACTAATACACATTTATTTCCGACCTTGAAAGATAGTATAAAAATAATTACAAGCTTGTGATCACAGTATCAAAATTCCTTGTATACAGGTGCATATGAGACATCGCTGAAAAAGTTTTATTTGTATGGCACCTATCCAAACAATATTAAAGAGCAACCATTTAGAATATTTAAAAATAATCTTACAAGATTACTCATAATAATATATAAATGTTATTATTCTGTAACTGATTTTTTAGCAGATAAGTCAATAAGTTAGAAATTAATTTAGATCTAGATTTTTATTTTTTGTATTATTTCAAATTTTTGTATGCCTTAAAGGTAGATCTACAAGGAACCCTAATAATTGTAAAGTCTGATTTATATACTGGACATACATTATTTTCAAATAAAAAACATTATATTCTATTGTATTCCCTTTTTCTCCATTTCATATCTGATATTGGCATTTTTATCAATATCGACACAATGCCCATAAATGAAATAGAATAGAATAAGCTGCTGCAACACAAAGCCTTATTTTCTTCTTTTCGTAAGTAGACGTAATAAGTGAGAAAAGGACGTGGGGGAGGGGTTTTTTTTTTTGAGGGTGGGATATCATCAAATAACTTCCCCGCTCTGGGCAGAGCGGGAGGGCGTGTCAGACTCTTACTGACTAAAACCCACCCGTGTTCCTTCAGTTGCCTGTGCCAGGGGCCACGGTATCTCTCTCGAACTTTCCCGCAACCCTAGCAGGGGGGAGGGGTGCTTTAGGAATTTAGAAACATGACTACTTGTTCTCTCTTTCTAACGCGGCCTTACAAGGAAACATTCGGGTGTTCTCGGGAGTCGGGAAGCAGATTCTTTCGGCACTAATCATCTGCCTAGCGTTTTTCCAACTATGTTGTGTTTCTGTGACTGTGTCAGCTTCCGGTCTGACCGGATACAGCTTTGTACCAGTATTATTTTACATGAAACGACTGGCTGTCTGACCTCCATAAACAAATCAGAGTCAGAAACAGAAATAATGATGAATAGTGCTGAGATAGCTCTACACAATGTTAATGGTAGGGTCAAGTCCCAGGTGTTGTCATCCAAAAATGTAGAACTTAGTTTAAAAGTAATCATAAAATAAAAACAGTCTGCTACCTCACTACCTTAGTATCTAAGTATAGCTAAGCGGTGGTATATGGGGTATCATTATGCTACTATTTTAGCTTTTACCACTTAGGTAAACATTTTCCAATCCAACAAATGCGTACACACTATCAGTGATAAGGTGCGTGCCGGCACTCCGACGCGCATGCTTAACGGAGCTCGCGCAGGCGCACCGTTAGCGCGCCCCATATACCACTGCTTAGCCATACTTAGATACTAAGGTAGTGAGATAGCAAACTGTTTTTATTTTATGATTACTTTTAAACTAAGTTCAAAATTTTTGGATGACAACACCTGGGACTTGACCCTACCATTAACATTGAGTAGAGCTATCTCAGCACTATTCATCATTGTTTGTGGTTCTAAAAATAATAATACTGGTATGAAGCTGTATCCGGTCAAACGGGAAGCAGACACACAAAAACACGATATAATTATTGGAAAAACGCTAGGCAGATGATTAGTGCCGAAAGAATCTGCTTCCCGACTCCCGAGAACACCCGAATGTTTCCTTGTAAGGCCGCGTTAGAAAGAGAGAACAAGTAGTCATGTTTCTAAATTCCTAAAGCACCCCTCCCCCCGTTCTTTTCTCATTTACGTCTACTTACGAGAAGAAGAAACAAGGCTTGGGTGGCTGCAGCTTATTCTATTCTATTTTATTTATGGCCATTGTTTCGATATTGACAAATAAGCCAATACAGATATGAAATGGAGAAACGTGTAAAGGGAAAAATAAAATACGGAAAACCAAAAATAAAATAAAATAAAACATCAATTCATGCAATTTTTCTTGAGTAGAATAGAAACTTGTCGACGGACAGCAGCTTAGAACCTTACTATCTGCTGATAACAACAAACAGTGACCACCAAGATACCACGCCTGCCGAGCAGGACGATAATACATGCAATTACAAATTGTTCATGCTCAGTAATAATTATGACTTACAGCTTAACTTAACCTAATACCTAAAACTACCTAAACCTTAATGGTTATAAGTGCTACTATTTTGTTAAAAGAGATGACTCGGTCACTAGTTAGAGAGGTAAAGTAGGTGCTACTGTGATTACTGTACAAAATAGTTGGTAAATAAGCAATTTAATGAACATTCACAATTAAAAGGCTTCGTGTAATTAAGTGTTTTACATATTTGAGTATAGGCAAAACATAATGAGTTTACCGAATTCTTGCCACTGTCTATATACTTTTGAATAGGCGTAGGGAGCAGATTTGATATTTATACAACGTGTTGTTTTGCATCCTCGTCAAATTTCAGGAGGCTGTTATGAAAGACATAAATAATCAAATAAAATTACGATCCTGCTCAATAATTAATACATACTTGTTTTTTTAGGTATTTAAGTTTGACAGTATTTCAGAATACTCCACTTTCAAAGAACAAAATCGCCCCGTTGCGTATGCGGTAGGCAGTGTCGTACGACTATGTCGCTGTGTGCATGCGTTACAGTTACAGCGCAGTTACAGGGCGGTATCACACGGGCCCTACACATGCCGATTTCCGAAAAACACAAAAAATAAAAATAAATACCTACTTATTTTATTATTGATTCGTGTCGAGAATCATTAGCATAGTTACCTCCTCGAATTTGACGAGGATGCAAAACAACACCTTGTATACACATACTGATTATTAATGAACGTCTAAGTACGTATCTAATCAATTTGTAAACACTCATTTATTTATTTTTTGACTGTTTAAAGTCAACAATTGTTTGCTTAGGAATTTACTAGATTTAATTCTCACAAATAACCGTCTATATTCTTACAAAGTGGATCTTACATTGAAATGGTTACAGACTGGCAATTGGTTACAGTTTCGGCAAAACAATCACAATGAATGCTACAAGTACAATGTTACTAGGTTTATGGCATGTTTGTGCCAGTTCCGCGCAAGCTCTATTACATGCTCTGTGGCTCTACGCGCGGCGCCCGTAGGAAAGACATCAACGCGTTCACTCAGTTCTATTTAATCATTTTAATTTAATTTATTACATGTCATAATACAGTTGATATTAGTAACATAATTGTAGTCTTGGGTATTTACTTAGAAAATAATATAAATAGAGTATTGTACTTGTAATACATTCTTATATTGTCAACTGGGACTCCCAGTTGGTATTTATGTTTGTTAATGTCCCAGACTGGGACATTAGGTTGTAGCGGTAATAAATGTAAAGATATTAAGATCATAATATACAATCGAACGTCTGTTTCTATATTCTTTAGATATTGTACGTGTTACTTAAACTCAGCTGTTTGATTTTGATTGATAGAGTATTTGATAGCATTTTTTCATTTGATTTTTTGAAACCTAGAAAAATATTAAGCCACAGATAAAAAAAATAATTAAAATATTGAAAAAAAAAATGCGAAGTTTTAACAATTTCAAAGTCAATGCTAGACAGAGAGAGACGTCACAACACAGGGACGTCATAATAACTTCGCGCCATTCAGTACAATGATCATTTTGCGTGTCAAGGGTAGAAAATAATTTCAAAAGTGGGTAACTTATTCTCCATTGAACTACAGTTTTTTTTTTGCAGTTCTTCTTTTTTTGTAACAACTTTAAAATATCTTTATATTTAAGTCTTTAAAGTGATAGTAGTCAAATACTCTATTCCGGAAATGGATACCGCACGGCGGGTGCGAATTTTAAGGATATACATCTGTTACTAATCTATCAAATATTGAGAACAAGTTCCACGAACATAGCATATCTTCACAAAATGTTTAAACAAAACATCCGCAAACATCCAATTTCTGAAAAACCGAGTCACATATCAGTTTCGTAACCGCGGCAAGCAACAGACGAAAAAGAAAGCCTCTTCGGTCTCCAGTTCATTAATCGGCGAACGTTTGACATGCCGATATGTGCGGGCGCATGATTCATGCTCGCTTGCGGTGACATTTCACTTCGTTATACATTCTGTGATTCAGTGGCGATGTAGACTTGTAAGTTGTAGCATAGATATTATGCTGTGTGTAATTGTTATTTTTATTATTACAGAAGTACTCTATGCATTACGTAAACTAATTGTAGATATTGATAGTGTTTTTAGTAACACTTAGTTTCAGAAGACTCAGAATCAGAAATGCTGGTTTTTATAATTTAATATTTTTCTGGCATACATTTAGAAGTACAAGTCTTTTGATCAAAAATACATTTTTAGTTACTAATAAACGTGTCATTTAAAAGAAGTAGTACCTAACAAACCTTTGTGTGAACCTTAGAATATTATCAACACAAAATAAAAATAGCGATATTAAACAAAACCCAAATTCCTTTCAGCAAAACAAACAACTACATGAACTCAACACAGATTACATGAACACCTTTCAGCTACATCGACCACAACCAACCATCATTGATAAAAAAGTATAAAAACATGATGTCACGCCACAATATAACAGATTATTTAACCTCTACCACATTCAATGTCACGTAATCTCGCAGCTCTTGACCATGGAGGGGGGCAGTAGGAGGGGTGGATAGTGAGGAGACAAGGGGAAATGAGAGAAAGTCCTGTAGACGTGACGACGCCGGACTGCGGTGGGTAGACAGCGCTCCCACGATCGATTACCATTGAGTATTGACAATCTGGTTTTGTTGAGTATGTGAGGGAATCGGGCTTTCGATCATGGTCAAGTATATTGTTACTTGATGGTAAATGCAATAGTTTCCGAACCAATTCTTGCCATGGTAGGTTGAGGATAGATTTGAGGGTTTTTTATGGTGTTAGTCACAAAAGTCATAAAACAGTTACTTTCTCTAGCTGTTTGTTATTTGTAATTCTTATATATATATATATATATCGTCTGACATTGCACACAGCACCATCTAGTTCCAAGTTAAGCACTTAAGGCTTGTGTTATGGATACCAGATGGTTGATACACTACTTAAATATTTTTTTTTTTCGTAAATACATACATATTATAAATATACATCCATGACTCGGGTACAAATGTCCATATTCATCATACAAACATTTGCCTCTACCGGGATTCGAACCCAGGACAATTCTACTCCTATTAATGACTATATAATGAATGAGTAAGTATTTTTATCACGATCTAATTCATAACACCAGAACAGCTCGATACTTATCACATTAAACAACAAAATTTAAAATACCTATATTTCACAACACAAACATCATTAATAACAACCGCATAAAAACTGAAATAACAGTATCCAGTGCATGTTATTAGACTGACATGCAATTATTATTTCGCGTTGCTCTAAAACTCGGTGAAAACTCACGCGACACGTCGACTGAAAGTGAATGAATATGTAAAACCACGCCGGAGAAGCTACAGAATGTAATGTACTAGCATTTAGTTATTAACACAGGTGCTATACTATGTTTCATTTACAGTTCCAGAATGTTCTAGTTTGTTGTTATCTTTTACAGCAAGTTTTGGAGTATTTTTATGAGTTATTTAAAAATATTGTCGGTATGAAATGGTTGTGTGTCGTGTGTATTGTTCATTTGTGGTACAGTTATAAAAACAAATAGCAAAATTTTCCTAATAAAAGGAAATAAATTTCCCAATCTGTGAAATAATTACAATGGAAAACTTGTTTACAATTTCTGTAATTTAATTTAATTGCAAATTAATGCAACGCGTTGAAGTCTTTTGTTCCCACATTTGAGACTCAATGTAAACTAATTATAAAAATGGCAAATTAGCAAATTTTCTTTGTAAAAAGTGGCTGTATATCGTCAAATTGCCCGGCATCGTCACATGGAGTCACAGCGCAGTTGTATCATAGCCGTGGCAGCGACTTTCGCGCGGTCATCGACCCCGTAGAAAGCACCCGCTTGCTGATCTATTGATTATTAAATAGTTATCGGCTACAGATTGTCTATCCTTGTTAAATAATAGCTTTAGAGACGACTATTAATAGTAAATTATAGTAATTGCATTAGGAATTATATTCTAGCTCTCTGTGAAAGAGGGTTGCCGCGCCGGTCGGACTTATTTACTTTGTCGTCGGTTTTTACGGTATTTTTAATTCTTTTAATTACAAATGGAATATCCTTCTTTTTAATAAAAAAAATATTTCATTCAAGGAATAAGAAGAAATAAATGCGTAACAATAACGTCATCATAAAAAATCGAGATTAGCCGTGAACTGACAAAGAAATATCGTTATATCAGAGAAATTCATCATCTCGGGCACAACGTCATTCGTGACCGAATTGGCAGGTTGCCCACTTGTTGTTAATCTATAGTTTATGCCCAAATCAACTGCAATGCAATGTTATTACAGTTACTTTGGGCATAGACTTCATTTCGATTTTCGCCAAGTTCATTGAGAGGCATATGTCGGGGATTATGATTCTGATCCTCTCCATGTTAATTTTGTTCCTTCTTTTGGAAAAGGCAGGCAGATTAATTACAATCTTCCTGCCATTTTCCAACTATGTTGTGGTCAGCTTCCAGTCTAACCGGATACAGCTGATTACCAGTATTTTACATGAACCTACTTACTGCCTATCTGTCCTCCACAACCCAGTTACTGGGTGACACGATACCCCTTGGTAAGACTGGTTGTCAGACTTTTGCTCTCCTCCTTCTACGACACACAATTTCGTACTAAATCTTGCGCCTATATGACACACACGTGACACTACTACATCATGCTGTTTGATCTCCCTCCTTAAAGTGTAACACTGAACGCGATTGATGCCAAGTGTCATTGGCCTAAAGCCTTAAGAAAATACGCGGAAAAACCTACACGAGATAAAACTGACAGCGATGTGCAAAAACTAACAAAACATACCTACTCATTTGGATATATAGCTACGCAACTGCTCATGTAACTTTGCGCGCCATACAGCAGAATATTTATTAATATACATTTAAACAATCTGAACTAATATTCACATAATTTAAAAAGATAAGTCTTAAAATAATAATATGTACAAGTATATAAAAAAATAAAATATAAATCAAAGGGCACCGAAAAATTCGTCCGCATCGCTGTCAACAGGAAAAGTGCCCGAAAGGCTGGCAGCATTGCCACGTTGAATGACAATGATGATTCTTTGGCCAAAAAACAGGCCAGCCCTCTGGTCACGTGAAGAGTCGACCAACCGCTTGGCGATGTCTCGAAAAACTAAGTGGGCACTCGGACCCTAGTGTTTCAACCCCAAGCGGCTCAAACACATAAGTCCCTAAAAGATGTGAGTATTGGCGCTGTTTGAGATTTTCCACACCTGCAGCAGCCGCCCTCGCACAGCCCGCCGTACTAGGAAGATGGGAAGCCGTAAGGGTGTCGACACACGTTGCATCCCACACCAAAGGCCTACCTACCTTCAAAGGCATTATGGTCATTCCGTCTGGTTTTATGAATTAATATAAAAAATAAGTATATAAGTACGGAAACTTCGTCAGGGAACATATCTATGTATCAAAAGAAACATCACTAAAATCGGATAAGTGGTCTTCGAGTTATAGGGGCTCGTGGCTAAGTAATGGCAGCTGCACCGGTCGATCAGCTACGCTTGCCACGGTCGGTCCGTAGATGGGTGACCATCTTTCCCCTCCATGTCTCGGAGAGCCGTTAAGCCGTTGGTTCCGGCTGTCATTCGTGGATCTTTGACAGTCGTTACGGGTCGTCAGAAGGCCGAACGTCTGACAAGTAGTTTATTGTTACCCAGTAACTGGGTTGTAGAGGTCAGACAGGCAGTGACTCCACGTAAAATACTGGTCTTCAGCTGCATCCGGTTATACTGAAAGTCGACCCCAAAAATATTTGGGAAAAGGCAGATGATACGCACAGACACGATAAATGTTGCGTTTGATATATAAGGATGATAAAATCCAAATTTAAATATTTATTCAATAACAATTTTAATTATTTTCATTAATTTTAATTAAATTACAACTATAACACCTTCACAGACTCATCTAAGGAAATGTTATAAGTCACAATGTCTATGAAGGTGTCACACATTTATAAAAAAATAAATGACCCGTGAGCAAAAATAAGTACATACTAATATAACAATTATTATAAATGTTACAAAGGCTATAATATCAAGCCTCCCTCAGTTATTATTTATGCCATTAGAATGAATTTAGGCAGGTTTTGCGCAAATATATCATCCGACACCGTAAAAACTAAATAAAACCATAAACTGTCAATCAATAATATTAATAATATTATTCTGAATGATCTGTGTTGAGTTCAACAAACTTTATTTATATGTGCTTAGGAAGAGCAAAAAGTTGCCAGTCTTAGAAAAAGGTTAGGTATTATTTTGTGGTCAATATGATAATCTTTTTACTTTTTATCATAGGCGCATTTTGCCGTACCAAACACCCTGTGCCATTCTAAAGCCACGTTCGCACTAACGCACGTTGTGTTGATACAGCATGCATGATACGCAAAAACGCGTTGTCTGCAAGTGCGCACCCCCTAACGAATATTATCGAACAGCGTTCATACATTGCAAACCCAAAGACAAATATAATTTGAAAAGATATGCCGTTTTTTTTTCGGGGGAACTACACCCGGCTTTACCTACGAATATATGTTTTGACTTCATAGCCGCGGTGGTCGTCATGATCACGCAGACTAGATAAGAACAAGCCACGTGTCATGTATGCAATCTCTCACGTAGTAGGACATGGCTCATAATGAACGAGGCAAAATGGACAGCTACTAACTTGAAATACTGGAAATGTGCTGGATTGGTCAGATTATTGTCATCATCCCTTTACAACATAACATAATAATCAGCCTATAACGTTCCCACTGCTGGAATACAGGACTCTTCTCTGTGAGAGGGAGTGGACCGTAGTCCACCACATGGGTGGTGTCGCGGATTACGGCCCACATGTCTTTGAATTTTGGCATCTCTTCTCAACTTCCCTGTACAAGCAGGGCCGCAAATACACACTCAAAGATTTTAATCGGATTACTATCGGTCAAAGGACTAAATATATGCAATCCTATCGGCTCGGTGACTGCGGCGTTGTCGGTTGTCAGGAACAAAAAGATCTTGTCGATTTTAATACTGATTTCGTTACTTCCAATTAAAGCCTGTGTTTGTAAGTTCTAACCAGGAGACAGGCGACAATCTGAAAAGTTTACAAGTTTCTTTCATACATTATCTGCTTTATTGTGCAGCACCAGTCGTGAAAATGTGACAATTAGGTCATGTTTTTACAAATATGTCACACTGTCACTTGTATTAAATAAGGCTGTGGTCTGATAACCTTGCCGCGTTGATGTAGTTCCTTGTTAAGTATCCGTTTGTTATTTATCTTTCTGTATATAATGTATATCTGCGCTGTGACGCATGTCTCGACAGCAAGTTGCAGACTTCAGTCTTCTCCGGTCTTCACCGATGTGTAGCGCTACCTGCCGCCCTTTCAGCGAAGCCGGGCGTCCCGCGATGCCGTCCATGTCGTGCGCGCACGCATGTACTTTCGTTTTCGGCGCTTGCGGTCGATTTCACCGCCCGCCGCGCATTAGGTCATCGGGTAACGGTTTGCGACCAGAAACAGGCGTAATTTATGAGAGGGAGAGGACACAAGAGCGGAATTACCTACGGGCGGAGGAATACGCTTGCATTCTTGTTGTGCTTTTTTATAGAATATGTTTACTGTGACAGATAAACTAAATCATAGCATGATTTTCTGGTATTTACCAAACATATGAAATCGTAATCGATTACATACTTTCTACTACTACCACTAAGCACTACTCTTTCACAAGATGAGGAATAACTCAAAAACTTTAAACTTTTAACATGACATTGAGAGATTGTTAGAGTCCATTACATGGACCTTGGATGCAACAAAACAAGCGAAATGGGATGTATTATTCATCACTGGAAGAGTCCAGTGATGAATAATACATCCCATTTCGCTGAGCAGAGGCTCAGCCCTTCTGGAAATACAGGTGTGTTATGTGAGTGAACAGAATAGAAAGATAAAATGATTATGGGGTGTTTTATACATGTTTTAATGATTAAGTTTTTATATTTTATTACGTTATGTTCAGACGACAAGTAACCAAGACTACGATGTAACACCCGCTGCCGCTTATCAACGAGGTCGTCGTCTGTTTTCCTTTCATTTGGCTCCGACTAATTCTGTGTCAGTGGCGTGAGGTCGCTGGGCGGCGCGGGCGCAGGCAGGGGGGAGGGGTCACCCATCCATCGGACGGGAGGAGCTAACGGCACTCCGTTTTAGAGCACCATGGGACTTGAGGAATGTAGCCGTGCGGGTTGCGGGTGATGTTATGAGATTGAGATGAGATTAGATTTCGTTATTTGAAGATCGGTTGATTATGTTAGTTTTTGTTTTTTTTTGATGGATTGGTAAAGTGATGGAGCTTTTTTAGGAAGTTATAGGATGAGTTGTGTTGGACAGTAATATGAATCAATAATTAATTATTTAGAAGCAACACAAAACACAGCACAACACAACATGCCGAAAATATGAATGAAATGAGTACACTTCTGAGATCGTTTAATTATTTATTTATTTATTTTATTTTATTTTATTTTTACAATTTTAAGAAAGCTTACAGACTAATACATGCAAATCGTATTAATTAATTAATAATTATTATTGTTAATTTATAGAGGTTATTGAACTAATTGAACTAACTAGATGCGTACGTAGCAAAACCTGCGGTAAAGAAAAATCGTGCGATGTCTATATGCTTGCAAGATAGCAATAGTAGTGGACAGAATACAGAGGAAGCCGACCTTGATGCTAATTTTAGTCAAAGTCAAAGTTTTGAACGTCAACATTTACATTTAAATATAATTGATTCTAGTCGCCCCTTCCAAAAGGTAGTTTCGTATGGAGAAGAATGGGAAAAAAACTCCACCGGTTACTCTTTTAAAATGTGTTACAATATTTTGTATACATTAATTCTAGAATTATATGTGAAAACGATGCACCTATAATAAAAATTACCCTACCACAATAGGTAAAAATTATTTAATAAATATAGCAATGATAAATAAGTTAATTAAGTGATAGATACATTAATTATCATAATTAATAAGGAAAAATTAAAATTTTATCAGCCTAGGGCCTAGGGCCTAGGGCCTTTACTCTAAGAATAGGCATGGCATGCTATGCATGGAGAGAAAGGTTTATCATAAGATGATTTGATTTATAATTAATCAACTTTATTAATCAAGCCAGTTTTAACATCATCTACAGATAACTGAACTCTTCACTCCTGATAACAGCACATAAGTCGCCTCGCCTCGTATAGCATACATACGTACGTACAACAGCCGCTAGCCGGCGCAGGCGCAATGCGTGCACAGAATGCGGACGATACTAACGGGCACGGCGCCTGCCATTTTTGTAAACGGCGGCAAAATACGCGGAAATTAGGCCTCATAGTAATTAAGGACGATGGCCCAGTTAGATAGCGGTTAGGGTTAGCCTAGGAGTTTGATTTCTATTTATGAATTATGATAGGGATAATAAGCTATGGCGCAAATGGAAATCCGATATCGGAGAACGAGAAAGTAGAATTATATATTGTTCTCAATGAGCCTTATCTCGGAGGTCGCGCATTCTGAGTGGAATGATGAAAAAGATGAGGCCTATTATAGGCCTATATATTATAGCTTACTTTTCATAAATTTAACAATTATTTTTACGCTGGTTTAATTGACCGATGATTGACTGGCTGTCCACAAGAGCTGTATGTGGAAGAAGAGCGGTGAGCGAGGAAACGATCTACCAATAGTGTCTGCATTTTAAATATGGTCCGATTTTGCCTCACTCATATCTCCACCTGCTCGTACATTAATAATTGTTTCAACCAGTATTAGGAAAGACATCGTTACAAACCTGGTCTTCGTAAATCGCGAATCCGGCTTGAGCAAGATCAGAGAGAGATCAGTGCTCATGCTTTCTCCGTATGAGAAGAGGGCTGATATTATTATTATATATTTCTAACCCATAACTCTCAATCTTCCAGGTCTTCTCGACACGCTGGATACGCAGATGGAGGCTAAGAACTGCCCGGGCACCTGCATGCACGCCCTCGCAGCGCTGCTGTGCAACGAGGTACTGGAGGAGGTGGAGTGCCCCAGTCCGTCCATGAAGTGCTGTGCCGATGAGACTAATAGTAAGATTGATTTGTTATTTTACTTCAGTTGGTTCGAAATGGAACCCTTCAAGGATACCCTTTGGTGGGAAAGGTTTATATACAAAATCACCTTTACTGCTACGACATAAAGGCGTCATATGTCATGTCAAATGTCACATTGTTACCACTGATGTTGACCGTACGTTAGACTCTTGAGGACTCAAACAACACTGTGCTTAGGACCATTACGTCCATGTTCCTGGATCTTCAATGAACTCACGGCCTCCAGAGCCCTATCTGCAATATTGGACTACAATGCGCTACCGGTTTCCTGTTTTGTGACTTTATTTAATGTATTATAGGTTAATTTTATTATATTATTATTATTTACCCTATTATAGGTCGATAGGCAGCGATTTCGAGAATATCTACGCCCACATTCACGTCCACACCACGTCACACCCAACACACGGATTGCATTCCGAATCCATCCATCCATCTTTTTGTCGTAAAGTAGCACAAACAAACAGCTTCTTTCCTACTAGCTAGCCTATAATGTTACTAACCCAATCTTTCAGATAACGAGACAACGATGACAACGCAGCGTCCGCGGCCGACGCGGCACACGACGGTGTCTGATGACGACTACGACGACCCCACCACGCAGGCGCCGCAAGACAAATACAAAAACAGTGGTAATTATTAGGTACACCCTATTAACTATTAGATTTAGGAAATGGGAGTGAAGAGTTTTATATCGTTCAATGAGAAAATCTTCGAGAACTGGTTGTTACTTTACTTTTTCACTAGGTTGTCGGCACGACGTTGTAAAAGATAACACAATTAGTATTTATTTATTTATATTAACACTTTAAGCACACAAATGTACTGAGGCGGATTTAATGCCATAGGCATTTTCTACCAGTCAACCAGACCGAGACCAACAGGACCAGAGACCAGGTGATGCAGAGACAAACAGTGGCAGGTGCAATTCATAATGATAATTTAGGAATAAATACCTATTTTTAAATATAAAGACACGCATAAACCTATGAAGACTATAATATATACATAGCTCAATATTTATAAACATAAGCACAAATGAATGTACATAAATAAATGAATATACTAAAAACAAATAGGACAAACAATGAGAAAATATTACCGTTGTGATGATACTGCCAGCTTCTTGTGTATGTGCTTTCGTACTTTAGCTTTAAAGGATAATCGGTTGGTTGCCATCCTGATTTCTTGGGGGAGCGCATTCCACAGAGAGATAGACTGAACGAAGAAGGAAGAGTGAATGAAGTCTGTGCCGTGAGTGGGACACTGAAGAAGACGATTGTGTGATGAACGTAGATTTATATTGTAATTGTCGCAAATGTACTGAAAGTGGGGGCTAGATAAACAGGGGAAGGGGGAGAATCAATAAATGAAAACAAGGTAGTCAGCGCCCTTTGCTCTCTGTGCTGGCGTATGCAGATTTAAAAAGAATCGAATGCAGTTATTGAGAAGACGCTCAAGTTCGTCGAGTAGATCTGGATTCCGGTCGTAGTAGCACAGATCACCATAATCGATGATAGGGAAAATTAAGGACTGCACAAGCATTGTTTCGTACTCGATGGTAATTTATTTCAATCGGTAAAGAGCCCGCAGCGTTCCGGTAACCTTCTGGCGTACCCTAGCGACTTCAGTACGCCAGTTCAGGGTATATCAATGTGCAAGCCTAGGTTCTTCACGTCAGTGCTAAAAGGAACGATCGTACCATTAAAGAGGACTGGTGGCAAGGTTGTACCATTCATCTGGCTAATACTACGAGAACTGCCAATGATGATCGCTTGACACTTCGTTAGGTTTACAGCTACACCAAATCTGTCAGCCCAGGTTTTTATGGCTATCAAGTTCCTATTTAATCTGCCGATAACGTCAGGCAATTCATCAACCTTCCCTTGACAGTACAACTGCAAGTCATCTGCATACAGATGATATATGCACACTGAAGTTCGGAAGTTATAAGATTAATAAAAGAGAAAAGAAAAGAGGAGAAAGTATAGGTACCTTGAGGAACGCCAGTTTCCTAGTCACACCAGCAAGAAGAAGAATCTCCAACATGAACGGACTGCTGACATCCCTGAAGGTAAGAGGAGAACCATTCCAGTACTTCGGGAGAGACCATAACATATGACAGAATTGCTAACAGGATGTCGTGACTGATGGTATTAAAGGCTTTCGAGAAATCAACCAACACTAGAGCAGTAACTTTGGTATCTTCCACTGCTGCCCTCATATCACCCGTCACTTTAAGGAGGGCGGAAACAGTGCTGTGCCCAAACCTGAACCCAGATTGAAGAGGACTAATGATTGAGTTACGAATTTACGATGAACAAAGTTGGAGAATTGTTTGTGGACACAGGCGTCAAGAAAATAAATCGTAAATTCATTTGCATAGCATGCTTAATCAGCCTATCATGTTCTCACTGCTGGGACATAATCCACCACGCGGGCCCAGTGCGAGTTGGTGGATGTTGTCTTCGATTTTTTTTGGTTTTGTTTTGTCGATTTTCTCACGATGTTTTCCTTCAACGTTTTTAGAGCAGTGATGTAATTAAATACACAAAGTAAAGTGCCTGTGTGCCTGTTTCGGTTTGAACTCACGACCTACAATTTGCAAGTCGGGGCCGATAGCACTGGGCCACCACTGTTCTCATAAATACATTAGGTATTACCGTCGGATCTGAAGTCTTCGACATAGCCTAGGAAATAAGAATATAAGCGGACCTATGTGAAACATACCGTCGAATGATAAATACATTGGAGGATGCCTTCAGGCCAGGTGGGGCAATGATTACTAGGTACTAAAGGCTGGGCGAGAATGACTTAGGATCGAGCAAACGCAAAATTGTCATAATTATTTGCAACTTTGGAATGATCAAACAGGAATAAAATGCCGCCCATTTCCTTACATGACTTAATTAACTCTTTTCAGTACTTTGTTCTTTCCAGTAATACGTATATAGTTGTATTCATATTATGTTACTGAAAAGATTCCCATCACGTTATAGGTAACATCGCCTGTCCCGGAGTATGCGTGGAGGCTCGCCTGTCCCAGTACTGCGAGGCCTACCTCGACTCCCCGGACCTCTGCGTCAAGGGTCGGCTCTGCTGCGTCTCGAAAGACAACTACGGAGACAGACCTCCCCCAGACCTGGTCGTGCCCAACGAGAAGAAGTATTCGACTAAACGGCCGGTTACTGCGGTAAAAAATTACTTTTGCTTTATACTTGAGTGTTTACGAGTAGTGGTGCGTAGTTTCTAAGATTCTGATTTAATCCTACTGAAATGGAAGATATATATCTTCATATAACCTGTAAGCAATGGTCAATGTTGTGCGGTTGTTTCAGACTGGTTTTATGTGTTGACTGTATCAATTTAATAAAAGAAAACTCCTACGCAACATATCACCTAAAATATTTAACTTTTTTAGAGTATTAAAATATAGTTATTAAAATTTTAGAGTATCAATATATATATATTAAATTTTGAATGTTCAAATAGCCTTTATTAGCAATCTTAAAATTAGTTAAAAAAAAATATTAAAGGTTACACATTACAAATCTCCAGAGAGCTTTGCTCTTTAGCATAGGCCTCTGCCAGGCTTTTTACGTGAGTTTTTCTCCTCCATGCCGCCCGCAGTAGTTTTCAAGTCGTCTTCCCATCATTGAAATAGTCTTCCTCTTTTCCTCTTTCCTTCTCTGGGATGAACCATACCAAAATAGTTATATCAAAAGAAAATTATAAGTTTTATTTTATTTTATTTATTAGGGAAAACAAACAATTACACATTAAGAAATACAGAAAGATAGGATACAGAAATGATACAAATGTGAAATCAACCACGTTCTCCACAGATAGGTACACAGTGAGACAATTTGGTAAATATAAAGACTAGCGTTGTAAAAAATAAATAAGAGGAAAATTAATATTAAAGTACCAACAAAACAAAGCCGCTAAAGATGCCGCATAGAAGCGGAACAAAAGTTTCACATTAATTTTTCAATATAATAAGTAACATGAGTTTAAACTTACTATGTGGCAAAGCAAACAGATCCAAACTGCAGAAATTCTTATTAAAATTGCTCGTAAGGCGACGAAGGTGCACGCAAGCCTGCGTTTGTACGACAGGAGGTAGAAAGGAAGAAGGAGTGGAAGTTGTTGGATTTGGGTGCTATTAATAAGTGTGTACCTGTACATATGTCCAGAGAACTGCCTCCTGAGATAGTTTATAGAATTGGAGAAGTCCGACCGATTTCCAGTAAGATTTCATTAGAAGCTGGAGTTCTAAATGCAACTGTCTAATACCCAACTTACCTATACGTGAACTGCTATGGTTCACTGGACTCCCCTAGCGGTTATTGAATTTTCATTTAAATTCTTCTCAACTAATAACATCCACAACTTCGCTTACCCAGCTAACAACAACACCAGCCCCAAAGCAGAGGCCAGGTCACAAGTGCCGCGGCGAGTGCATCTCAGGACTGTTCTCATTGCTCTGTGACAACGTGGACGAGGATGCCGTGTGTCCCAACGAGGGCGTGTGCTGCATCAACGAGAACAAAGCTGCGGAGACAACCACCAGGCGGCCAGCCACGCATAGACCGAGCACGCCGGTAAGGGTTCGTAAGGTAATGGTGCTTGAGTGGAGAGATTATTTTATTCATCATCATCATTATCATCATCTTAGTTTAAAGAGTTTCATTGCTGGACATAGGCCTCCCCCGTGAATAGCGCCAGAAAGAACGGTATTGCATGTATCAGGTCGATTCCTACGATCCTAAGGATGAGTACAGTAAATACACCATGAGGGTCGCTGTGCTCACGCTGCGCCTTGCGCGGACTCCACACAAAAACATTCTGGCCTCATTCGCCATTCTTTCTGTGTCGGTTACCTCTCTGTGTCATTTCTCCCATCTCATATCATACTGAGCCAGTACCGTCACCCGTGGTTTTTTAAATGCACCCAAAGAAATTGTACTTAACGAAATTTTTAGACTTTGAAAGTTATGGCGAAGACTTTGACATTTTAAGTAAGTTACGACTGTCTTAAGTACTTATGACCTTTTGCATCTCGTATAAAACATTGGAAACATTTTCTAAGTAAAATTTTAGACGCCTAACGATATGTGCTTCTGTTTCCAGCCCCCTCTCCCGCGGTGCCCAGGTTCTTGCATGCACAACATCATGGCCGCCTTCTGCAGCCCCCCGGCGGTCATCCTACAGCGGACGGAGTGCAACACTGAAGGATATATATGCTGTGACAATACTAGGTATGTACCTATTACGTGTTGTACATAATCAGCCTATAATGTTCCCACTGCTGGGATTCAGGCCGGTATACCGCCGTTTACCCGAATTTTATTTGCCCTAATATCATTTGCCATAATAGTCAACAGCCATAATATCATACGACATAATACTCATTTGCCCTACTCTCATTTGCCATATTAGTCACGTGCCAGAATCATTGTTTCCCATAAAGTCACTTACCATAACATCATTTGTCATAATCATTGTAAGCCCTAATTATCACATTCCATAATTATGATATGCCATAACATAATTTGCCATCGACATCGGGTGTGTAACGGTTGTTTATATCAAGAGAAATTGGATGCAATTGGGACTTTAGGGCACCCCGACTCGGACGGGTTAGGTTAGAAGGGGATGGCGGGGTCGTGTGAGCGAGCGAAGCGAGCGAATAGACCCCGCCATCCCCTTCGTGGTTATTTTTTTATAAACCACACAGAAGTAGGAGCCCCGCGAAGCGGGGCTCCGTCGACCTAGCCCACCATCAACCATGCACAGAAAAAAAAACCATGCACAGAATAAATAAGTTTATTTATTAATATTTGTCTAATACTTGTTATGCCATTTAAATATTATGTCTAATAATTATTATGGCACATAAAAATAAGGCAAACAATACTTATGGCATTCGTATCTTATGGTATCTAAAATTCGGGCAATTAAAAGTATGTCATATGTCTTTTAGGGCAAATGAAATTCGGGTAAATGAAATTCGGGAAAATGATGATTATGGCATATAATCTTCGGGCAAACAATAGACAACCATTCAGGCCACCTCTCTGTGAGAGAAATTGGGCCGTAGTACACCACGCGGACCCAGTGCGAGTTGATAACAGGGTGTGGACTTATGAGAAGTTAAGTCATGTGGCTCAAATACAAGAATCACAGAAAATGTAACTCAAAGAAGAAGTTTACGAAGCTTCGAGCTCGTAGCGTTCTTCTGCAGTTAACTTTAACTTTATTTCTCAAGTAGAAAAACCGACTGATAAAAAAACATCGTAATAATTGTGCTCGTTTTCTTCGAACCAAAGACGGAAACTAAAGCCAACAAAGCCAAGCCAAGGTAATTGCTAACTAATACCTTTTTTTTTCTTCATTCGTGGCAGCTCAATCTATACGAAAATGCTCGTGTATTGGTATATGTATAGGTTTATCAGTCAGTAAGTTGCTAGCACAGCCGACTACCCAACTTGATATTAGGTCTGCAAACCGACAAAGCAGTGCTCCTTAATACAAAACTTACGTTTAACCCCCAGAGTACCACCACGCACCACCCGTCGTCCGACCACCACCACCACGACTACCACCACGACTCCAGCGCCAGCAGACCCTCGCCCCGACTGTCCTGGCTCCTGCATCGTGTCACTGCTCTCCTTCACCTGCTTCCGTGAGTATTGTGATGCTGCAAACTGCAAACTTTCACTTTTAAATGTTACAATTTCACTTGACATAATGTAATGCCCACGCAACCCGGCCCGGCAACTGGGTTGTGGACATCTGGTATGACTGGAAGCCGACCCTAACACAGTTGGGAAAAGGCTAGGCCGATGATAAATGTGATGATGAAGAATGTAAAGCCTTGCGCTGCAGCGTGAGTTATATATGAAGATAAATTATAAGAAGACCATAATGTTCTGCGTCTACCGGCCTAGAGTGCTCCCAGTCAGTGTAGGTTGTTGATGTCAGCAATAAGCTTGGTCTTACATTTGCCGATTGCGAAGAATTTGCAGTTTATCTACTTAATAAAAATCTGAATTCATCTACTGATACAACGCACGTCTTAAACCATTTTATAACGAGAATGAGCACAAAGGAGAAACTCATTAAACCTGTAGGAAGTTCGTCATTTTTGCAGATGGGCACATGGCTTGTCACATCATAAAATAGCTTTTTATAACATTTGCTAGCAGCTCACTGAGGTGCCTGTGTCAGAACTATCTTTCCCAATTATCATCAAGACAATAGTGCCAGATTTTTAGGCAAAAAATCATACAAACCATTTTCGCAGGTAACGCGGAGATGACAGACGTATTCAAGTGCAAGAAGGCAGGCACCCAATGCTGTGCACCCAAGTCCAAGGTGCTCGAAGTGGTGGGGGGCAGGCCAGCCAATGACACAGCGCCATTGCCGCTGCCGCAGCCGTCAACCAATTACCAGCATTATACCACGGCGCTTGCAAACACGCATACGACGCCTATTGGTGAATTCCAAAATAACGTTCTATTAAGTCAAATTGAATGTAGGTATTTGTTTTTGGTGATAGAATGGTAATAATTGCTTGATTTTAATCTGTATTTTTTATCGATTTATGATTCCAGCACCCCAATTGCGTAACATACTTTCAGTCACAGTCCGAAGGATTTTGAAGAAAATTTCTAATCCATTGCTTCATATGTTTGAAAAATTCATCTGCTAAACAGACTAAATAACGCAATGAATGTTGTTGAACTGTCAAAGGAAATGTATTACCATTGTTAGTGTTTTACGCAATTACCCCGCTGCTTAATAATGCTTACTTCTGGTGTGAATTTTCCTTTAAAACAAATGCACTTTTAATAGACCCCATATCAATTAATATTTTATTTAGATGCCCCTTACTAATAATAATACAAGTTTTTTTTGTGAATATTTCAACTAGATGTTTTTTTCCTTGTATTTCAGCACCATACGAGCCGAACTATGGCACGACGCTGTCTTCGACTGAAAAATACAACAAATATGTGTGCGGAGTCAAAGGTAACTCGTCAAATCAATTTCGTATTCAAATCCTTGTTTCCGAATTGATGTCATTTCCTCTAAAAGAAATATCAACCTAATGCTTGTGTAAATTACGTTGATTTCATAATAACATTACTATTCAAAACGTCAGGTTGTAGCGCGAACTGAACTTTATTTGTGAGTAATAAATTATTTTTCCAAAATCAGATACCTAAACAAATATGTGTTTACATGTTTGGAAACCAAATAGAAAACGCAGGATAGGGTTTCAGTATGGAAACACTTACAGCAAGTCGATACCCAGAAAATTAGCTTGACGCTTAGAGCTAGTGGTTTCGTAAAGTTAATTGCTAGTGGATTTAGCACTTATAAATCCAGTCAACTACTTAGATCTTGAAGCTATAACTGCCTCGTTAGTTTATTGGCCGCAAGCACTGAGCGTGGGGCTTTCGGATCGATTCCCGGGACCTGTCAAGTGTTATTAGGTTTTAATTCTCAATAGAACCCAGACTCTGGATTTGTGCCAACTTATATATTACTTGAAGCTTATAACAAAACTGGCGAAATGAGGATGTACAGTCGCACTGTCGCACAAGCTATTTGGTATAGGTACCTATAGTTTTAAAGTAGTTGCAAATTAGCAGCTAGAATAACAGAAAGATCGACCGACTGTGCGCTGTACTATCTCTGCCTTCCCGTAAGAAGGCCGTAACTACGTCAACGTTGATTCCGAAATAATTGAAGTTTTATTTAAAATTAAGGCGCGCAATTTACTGAATGGTTTTGGTAAGGGATTCTTGCTTTATTTTGAACCGTAAATTGTCAAAAAAAGCTGTTATTGTTCAAATAAATTCTGGTTTTTGAATCTGAAAGCCTTAATTATAAATAAATAATAAATAAAATCTTTATTGAAATAAATTAGAGTTACAAAAACAATGAAGCCTCTGAAACCCAAACTAGGTAAAAACCTGTATGTCAGATCTCAGCGCCTTCTCCCAATTCATTAGGTACATTATATTTTATACCAACTAAGATTTTTAGTGAACACGATAATTTTGAGCATGCAGAAATTATAACAAAGATAGTAGTTTAAATGGTTAAAATGTACTGTGAAAGTAGTGTGTGGATGTGGAGTGTGTGTGTGTGAGTGGGTGTGTGTGTGAGTGGGTGTGTGTGTGTGTGAGTGTATGTGAGGATGAGTTCACTTTACCCATTAAAATATTTTTCCGTTTCTTCGTAGTCAAGAGTAAGAAGCCAGTTCTTAACCTTGGACTTGCATTCATGAAAAGAGAGCGGATAAATGTTTAAAATTTACTTATAACTTTATTACGGCTTTCAGATTCAAAAATCAGAATTTATGTCGTAGATAAGGCTAAAATCCTAATGATGTCTTTGATCTAATACGAGTTACAGCTTTAAATGGTGTGTAAGACCATAAGACAGCATTTTCTTTGCGGATTCCGAATATGTTAATAACTAATTTTCGACAAAATTGTCAGAAGTTATGGCCTTCTTTCTTATGACGGTGTGCCGTGACATTCTATAAAGTATAGAGTCTAGAACATCTCCTCAACGTGTTCCAGGCACAACGTCCCGCACAGCACGTCGTGCCGGCCGCGTGATGGGCGGCGAGGACGGCGAGCGCGGCGAGTGGTGCTGGCAGGTGGCGCTCATCAACTCGCTCAACCAGTACCTGTGTGGCGCCGCGCTCATCGGGACCCAGTGGGTGCTCACTGCCGCGCACTGTGTTACGAAGTAAGTATACTCATCAACTCGCTCAACCAGTACCTGTGTGGCGCCGCGCTCATCGGGACCCAGTGGGTGCTCACTGCCGCGCACTGTGTTACGAAGTAAGTATACTCATCAACTCGCTCAACCAGTACCTGTGTGGCGCCGCGCTCATCGGGACCCAGTGGGTGCTCACTGCCGCGCACTGTGTTACGAAGTAAGTATACTCATCAACTCGCTCAACCAGTACCTGTGTGGCGCCGCGCTCATCGGGACCCAGTGGGTGCTCACTGCCGCGCACTGTGTTACGAAGTAAGTATACTCATCAACTCGCTCAACCAGTACCTGTGTGGCGCCGCGCTCATCGGGACCCAGTGGGTGCTCACTGCCGCGCACTGTGTTACGAAGTAAGTATACTCATCAACTCGCTCAACCAGTACCTGTGTGGCGCCGCGCTCATCGGGACCCAGTGGGTGCTCACTGCCGCGCACTGTGTTACGAAGTAAGTATACTCATCAACTCGCTCAACCAGTACCTGTGTGGCGCCGCGCTCATCGGGACCCAGTGGGTGCTCACTGCCGCGCACTGTGTTACGAAGTAAGTATACTCATCAACTCGCTCAACCAGTACCTGTGTGGCGCCGCGCTCATCGGGACCCAGTGGGTGCTCACTGCCGCGCACTGTGTTACGAAGTAAGTATACTCATCAACTCGCTCAACCAGTACCTGTGTGGCGCCGCGCTCATCGGGACCCAGTGGGTGCTCACTGCCGCGCACTGTGTTACGAAGTAAGTATACTCATCAACTCGCTCAACCAGTACCTGTGTGGCGCCGCGCTCATCGGGACCCAGTGGGTGCTCACTGCCGCGCACTGTGTTACGAAGTAAGTATACTCATCAACTCGCTCAACCAGTACCTGTGTGGCGCCGCGCTCATCGGGACCCAGTGGGTGCTCACTGCCGCGCACTGTGTTACGAAGTAAGTATACTCATCAACTCGCTCAACCAGTACCTGTGTGGCGCCGCGCTCATCGGGACCCAGTGGGTGCTCACTGCCGCGCACTGTGTTACGAAGTAAGTATACTCATCAACTCGCTCAACCAGTACCTGTGTGGCGCCGCGCTCATCGGGACCCAGTGGGTGCTCACTGCCGCGCACTGTGTTACGAAGTAAGTATACTCATCAACTCGCTCAACCAGTACCTGTGTGGCGCCGCGCTCATCGGGACCCAGTGGGTGCTCACTGCCGCGCACTGTGTTACGAAGTAAGTATACTCATCAACTCGCTCAACCAGTACCTGTGTGGCGCCGCGCTCATCGGGACCCAGTGGGTGCTCACTGCCGCGCACTGTGTTACGAAGTAAGTATACTCATCAACTCGCTCAACCAGTACCTGTGTGGCGCCGCGCTCATCGGGACCCAGTGGGTGCTCACTGCCGCGCACTGTGTTACGAAGTAAGTATACTCATCAACTCGCTCAACCAGTACCTGTGTGGCGCCGCGCTCATCGGGACCCAGTGGGTGCTCACTGCCGCGCACTGTGTTACGAAGTAAGTATACTCATCAACTCGCTCAACCAGTACCTGTGTGGCGCCGCGCTCATCGGGACCCAGTGGGTGCTCACTGCCGCGCACTGTGTTACGAAGTAAGTATACTCATCAACTCGCTCAACCAGTACCTGTGTGGCGCCGCGCTCATCGGGACCCAGTGGGTGCTCACTGCCGCGCACTGTGTTACGAAGTAAGTATACTCATCAACTCGCTCAACCAGTACCTGTGTGGCGCCGCCGCGCTCATCGGGACCCAGTGGGTGCTCACTGCCGCGCACTGTGTTACGAAGTAAGTATACTCATCAACTCGCTCAACCAGTACCTGTGTGGCGCCGCGCTCATCGGGACCCAGTGGGTGCTCACTGCCGCGCACTGTGTTACGAAGTAAGTATACTCATCAACTCGCTCAACCAGTACCTGTGTGGCGCCGCGCTCATCGGGACCCAGTGGGTGCTCACTGCCGCGCACTGTGTTACGAAGTAAGTATACTCATCAACTCGCTCAACCAGTACCTGTGTGGCGCCGCGCTCATCGGGACCCAGTGGGTGCTCACTGCCGCGCACTGTGTTACGAAGTAAGTATACTCATCAACTCGCTCAACCAGTACCTGTGTGGCGCCGCGCTCATCGGGACCCAGTGGGTGCTCACTGCCGCGCACTGTGTTACGAAGTAAGTATACTCATCAACTCGCTCAACCAGTACCTGTGTGGCGCCGCCGCGCTCATCGGGACCCAGTGGGTGCTCACTGCCGCGCACTGTGTTTTTTTGTCATTAGTTAGTTGAAAAGTTAGAAATCAATAGCATATTATAATATTTACATTCCTCAGTGAAAAGCCAATATCTAATTGTAAAGTTTATTAAATATATCTCGGCTCTAATTTCTTTTCGTATGATTAAATGTGAGTGCAATAGATATAATTATATCAGTGTTCAACTGTTTACGATTTGCAACCTGATTAAGTACCATGACGAAGAACGGACAGGATACTTTTTTTGCGTAGGTATCTGGCGGAAGAGTCCTAGGATGCCTTTGACACAATTTCTTGGCACCTATCGACATGCTCTCTACGCGGACCGCTGACCGCGTGCATGTGCATATAATGTGAAAGTTGAAGTTGTATCAAATAATTTTTTTAATGTTTACAACTCGTACCTATTTGTTTACATATTTGATAATAAAATGGCATGTATTCAATGGAACCTCAATAATTTCTATTTTGATGTCTTAAAAATACTAAATATCCAAGTAACTGCGTTAAATATCCAAGTAGCGCGGTTGGTCACAGTTCAAACGTAATCCATTTTATTAGGGTGCTTAGTTACTGCGACCAACAGGGAGAAAAGACCAGAAATTTAAAAAAGGGGATCATTAATTAAAAGAATGTGCATCATTAGAAGCTAAGCTAGTCAAAAAGTTTTTAGAGGATAATTTAAATAACTGCGAACGCAGAATAGGCTTAACTTTCTTGCCTTGATACTAATTACCAAAATTTTCCAGCATCGTCCGCTCCGGGGACGCGATCTACGTGCGAGTAGGCGACCATGACCTGACTCGCAAGTACGGCTCCCCTGGCGCCCAGACCCTGAGGGTAGCCACTACGTACATACATCACAACCATAACAGCCAGACCCTGGACAACGATATAGCCTTGCTGAAGCTGCACGGAAAGGCTGAGCTTAAAGAAGGTGCGTAGTTTAATTTTACTTGGGGACCGATGGGTTCCCATGGGCGAAAATGACGAAATTCCATGGACACTTTCTTCCCCTAATAACCTCTTTAGGCGCTGAATTTTTCCAAAACCATCCTAAGTGCTCATCTTTATAAAAGGAAGTATTGTGCTTTTTTATTGAATTTAGACTATACCATAGAGTATGAATGTAAAATAGAATTGGCCACAAAATCTATGAAATTATGAAATCGTGTTATGCTAAAAATACCTAATTAGTTAATCATTTAATCACAGTCCATGGTAAGAAACCCTAACCTTCTTATTACAAAAATAATTCAAGCTCAAGCTCCGAGCACGTTATATACTATAGTTTGAACTTTATTCCTACTTAAAGTTCTTAATACAAAATTCTGCACAAAATTATGAAGATGTCGTTTTTGTGCAAATATATTAAAAGTGTGAGGAAAAATATGACGCAATAAAAGGAGTATTGAATAGTTTGTGGAGCGTTCAAAAGATTTCTGAAAGTCAAAAAATGTTTTACGGACCCACCAATATTTTCTCAAGCACCTCTTCATTCATCCTCTGGAAATTTGTACAATTGTAAGTTCCAGGCTCAGTTCACGAAGTAGGTTACGATGACCACGAGTCGATCGACTCTTCAACGAATTCCTGAAACACACTCTATTCTTTTTCTTCTTCTTATTAAAAGTCTCCATCTACGCTGCACACAATGCAACTATGAATCTTGCAAACTCTGGGTCAGCCCTGGGTAAAACGACGTAGGCTGCAACGCGAGGCGCCGTCCATCCACCGCGAAAAGTTTAATCGACACTGAAATGTTGTGCAATATTTTTGTGTGGGGTCCACGACCATTCAATATTCTGTACAAAAATTAAAGCTAAATATTTTTGCACAAAATTTTGAGCGACAATTTTGCCAGTGTGGGACGATTTTGACTCAGCTTTAAAGTCAGTTTTTGTGTTAAGAACTAGAATTGTCGGATTAGAGTTCAAAATATGATAGCTGTCTCATAGGTTTGGACTTGGACTGCAATTAGAACTCGTATATATAGTTTTTAAATTAAGATCTTAGGTCTCATTGGCCTTAAGTATTCACTTGTAGGTACTTTCACATGCGTTTCTGATGCATGTAAAATCTAATTGATTGTATTGTTCAACAGGAGTGTGTCTGGTTTGTCTGCCGGCTCGAGGAGTGAGTCACGCGGCCGGCAAGCGGTGCACTGTAACTGGCTACGGATACATGGGAGAAAGTGAGTATTCCTTTTTATTTTCAGTCTCATAAATTGTTTCTATCTATGCAAATCCGACGGATCACTGTCGTATTATCTCAACAAGGCAAAACAGTGCCGAGGGGTCAGAATATGAATGACCCATTTTGATTTAGAACCCAGACCAGACGATGAAACCAAACCCGATTTTAAAAACTTGTCTAATTATGTTCACACGGCGTTGTACAGTCACGAGCTTAAAAACCATGTCATCATGCAAGATTCAAAAGCTATTTTCTCCTCAAGTATTGATGGAAATTGAAGATGTTACGAACATAGCCTTTCCAAGATCATACCTACTATTATGAAATAGGTCTTTTCTCATTCTTCATTCTCAATTTTACGTAAGTGTTCCTAAGGTACCTACTAATGCTCGCGACTGTATTGCACACTATTTTATAGGCATGTAAATAACGTATCCAGGAGCAGTATTAAATGCTGCAACAATTCCTGAAACATATCCTGCGTGCGAATTTTGTTTACTATGAAAAGAATGGAATACAAACAAACAGAGGAACCAAAAACACATACGAATGTAGCAAATTAATAAAAACTTGTATAAATCTGACCTAATCCTCAATTCCCAGCGGGTCCCATCCCCTTGCGCGTGCGTGAGGCTGAGCTGCCGATAGTGAGCGACGCGGAGTGCATTCGCAAGGTCAACGCGGTCACCGAGAAGATCTTCATCCTGCCGGCCAGCTCCTTCTGTGCTGGTGGCGAGTCCGGGAACGACGCTTGCCAGGTTAGTAGCAGAAAAGTAATTTGAGGCGCCGCCGCCCGGTAGGTTACTTATTGTACAGCAACATTTTGCAATATGATACCATTAAATTAACTCTCTTTATCGTTTGCGGCTTTCACGATAACTTTTCGGTATCCGTTTGCAAACGTTGCCCCCCAAAAAGTAGCTCCGAGTAGATGTACCTTAACGTGACGTGCAAATAAAATATATTTCAGGTGGAAATTCGAGGATAGCGCCTCGTTAAAAGTAATTTAAAAAGAGATTATTTTCTGAAAAAGTAAAACTAACATAGCATTCTTCATTACGAAATAGTAGGTACCTATGTACATGAAATCTGAAAGTAAATGAATGATAAGTGATAAATGATGATAAATGAAATGATAAATGATTTACCTACTAAAAAGTTATGCGTGGTCAGACATTCAAATACAAAATACTCTCCGACTCGAGAACAGCTACTCCTTTTTTTCGTCGGTTTAAAATACACCTACCTACAGTTTGGCACAACAAGATTTGACTAAACAAAAGAATTGGGAAATCTTAGGGCTAGTCGAGAAATTCGATAAATGGCATTGAAAGCACCTTTGGACAAATTCTTATAAAATTACTAGCTAGGGCTAGTAATTTTTATAAGAATTCGAAATTTGAAAAATTTGTAAATCTTAGGAGATTTACAAATTTTTTTTCTGATTCCAAAAGTGCTTTCAATGCCATTTATCGAATTTCTCGATTGGAATAATCCTTTTGGATCATTTTTCGCAATGTGAAATCCGTTTTCGCATATTTGGTACGTATAAATGATGGCTTATATCTTCACAGGGTGACGGTGGTGGTCCCCTAGTATGCCAAGACGATGGCTTCTACGAGCTGGTAGGATTGGTCTCATGGGGTTTCGGCTGCGGCCGGCAAGATGTTCCAGGAGTCTACGTGAAGGTGTCCTCATTCATCGGCTGGATCAACCAAATCATATCCGTCAACAACCTATAGTACAGGGCAATGAATCTAGGCTTTCTAAAGTAAGGCTCGGTTGTACTGGCGAGTTCGATTTTGCAAGCCGAATGAGCTAGTGTGTTTCGGCCATTATAATATAAAAATTGTTGGGTGATTAACGTTGCGGTTTCCTTGAAGAGCAGGGGCCGTCATATATAAGTGTGAGCGTATAGGTGTTCAATTTGGGTGAGGTTCAGAGTTCATTACTTCGGGCAGGATTACAGATCCCATTTAACATTACTTTTCTAAGTAAATTTAGCGTTTCTAACTACAAAACGAAGTTTATATTCGTATGAAACGCTTGCTCACAATTGCTTATACGAATATGAACATTATTCCCTTATAATAAGGTTCTCAGACTCACTCATTTTGGACAGTAAACAATTTTTATAGTGTGACAGGGGAATTGTAGAAAATGGGCAACTAAGTCATGCCGGTTTATATAAAAACATTTATCAGGTGCTTTGTAGCATATAAGTGTCACATAATGATGTAGTATGTGCACAGTTATTTACATAACATTTATGAAACAACAGAAAAAGTCTTGTTGTTATCAATTTTGTTCATACAATATTCATCTTTATTTGTTTGCTCAATGGCGCCATTTTCCTTTAGACGCGCAATTTAGGACTCATTTTTAGATATCTTTTGAATCGTTTTCGTTTCTTTATCATAGTCAGTTGGAGCAGTTAATAAGAAAGTGACACCTTCATAGAATAAGGACTTACTATAATAAAATGACTGTATATCTGCATTTATATAATATTTATTTTAAATTATTACTATTTGTGCACAGTATTCGATTTGCTGTCGACTACGCTGCAATGTAAATAATTACAAATCAACTTGTTTAGTTTTAAGTTATTTATTTATTTAGTGTTTTTCCTATTGATGGGGCTTAAACTTACCTGGCAATAACTGGGTGTACTATATGTACCTACGCCTCTGCCTAATCCTTCAGGTATAACAGGCGTGAGGTTCTATATAATGTTATATTAATTTTTTTTGTCGACGTTAAGACATTCTCCCACCATCTTCTCAGTCACGGTAAAGTCACGAATTTATTTATATTTTTTAAATTATATTGTTTTTTTTTTATTTCGCAATATTTGTAACTTTATTAGTCAAGACACGTTTTGAGACTGTCTATTTCGACACCAATACAAAAGCCGACTTAAAAAGAGTTTTGTATAATGTTTTTACCAAGCAGTTAAATAATGGGTTGGCTTCTTACCAGGGCACAAAAATAATATTGAAAATTATGCAGAGAGTAGGCGTAGGATAGGGCCGCCCCCTATTACATGGTACTTAAAATTACTTGGCGCAATGTGGGTGTACTGTAGGTAAACCTCTGTCTAACCCGTGGGAGAAAGCAGGCGTGATGTTATGTTATGCTACGCAGAAAGTTAAAAGATTTCCTGGCGCTAAAAGCTTATTTTCAACGTCATTATTTTGAAAAAGGGCCCTTACAAGTGCGGCTCATTTAATATTTTAGCTAACTAAGTCTTTGTGGTGCAATAAATAGCGGTCCTGTTGTGGTCCTGGTAGAAAGCCTTCCTTGAATAAAATATTTATTAAATACATCCATAGACGTAACATTAATTTATTTTAGTAATGAACAGATAATCTTAGTTGTAAGTACGAAAAACCAAACAATTACCTACTATTATTTTATTTATATTATTTACTTACACAATTAGTAATTCTAGTTATTTATAAATTCCATAGAACAAAAATCTGCCTGCACATCTCGAGATTCAATTTTTTTTAAAACAATATTTTGTAAGTAATACTGCACTAAAACAGCATATTAATATGATTTTTTAACGAGATACATAGAATTTCGACCTTAAATAACAAATTGTTTTCAAAATAAAGTAACTACGCGGGCAGAATCTGTTAGATTGTTTATTTTTATTTTATACATAAAGGGCTATGCTAAAAAAATACATAATCTATGTGTTTTTCGTAGAGTATCCAGCCATAATTGTCGGATTATAAAATAAACTATTTATTTTTAGTTTACTTCTGGTTCCACCACTATACAGGACAAATTTTTACTGTGATCAACATTTTATAATGTGTTCAAGACTTCAAGGTGCATTCGTTTTGATTAGTGTCCGACCGAAACACGATTTTCAGCCGAAACCGAAACTGTAACCGAAGCTGAAAGACGTGTGATTTTGCTATTGTGACTTAACTCAGAGTCGCTAAGATGCATATTTTGCTGTTACCCCTGGAGCTTGTATGCGAATAAATCCCTATTCGCTAATGCTCAACACAGCATGTCAGCTTAGTGACCTAAATAATTTGTTTTTATACGAAACGGGGTGATAACGGGGGGGGGGGGACCCCATTACTAATCCTACGCTCTATCTGTCAGTCGTTCGTATTCTATCAAAACTGCCAGCTCACGAATACCGTACACCAGTTTCGGTCGGGCCGAACGTTCGACCACATTTTGGCCGAAACCGATGTCGACTATACTAATTATGTCTCTAATCATGTTTTGTAAAAGCATAAATTATTATTAAGCACACAAAAAATCTTTTGTACTAAAATTCTGGTGGAATCTGGTGCCTCTCCTTGTGAGGTTGTAAATATTATTGAATCGGATCAGACTGATTTGATATTTCGTGAAATGTTAGTATAGAATTACTCATTCTCCTAGCTTTTTTGTCATATTTAAACGAACTTTTTTTTTTCAATAATACTTTTTCGGCTTACAATTGAAGTGAAATTTCAAAGAAAAATGTAGAAGATCTTGGAATTGTGAAAGAGAGAATTTTAGATGCTATTGTGTTCACAAACTACAGATCACTGGATATGAATCAGCCTGGTCTTATTTCAAATACTTGTAAATGTAGGTAGGTACCTCTATATGCTATTATATACGATAAAATTATCTTGTGTTTTATTATTCACTAGTTTATGGTGTTGTGTAGAGAGTGCCCATAAAAACATGTCGGGTAGGTATGGTGCGCACATCTAGTGGGTTAACAAATTCAATGTAGGTAGGTATACTGCGTTCGCGATTTATTTTACAAAAACATGTGTGTTTTGGAAAAACAGCTTTAATTTCCACATATACTTAAAGTTTAGTTTTTTGCGCTACAACTTTAAACATTTTTATGACTCAACGATACTAGTCATTCTGAAATCAAATTGATTAGGTAATTTGAATATTAGGTACTGCTCGATTCTTGCGACCGATTTGTATACCGTGGTTTAATACTCAATAATCATGAATATGAGAGTCAGTCGCCGCACACAAGGGCCAATCCAAAAATACAGCATGTCAAAGTTGTAAATAAAACTCAAAAAAGTAGTCACCTGTATGGAAGTAAGGGGAATGTCAATCACGTAAATGAACACGGTTTTTTGTTATAAATTCGTTTTCTACAATTTGAACTTTATGCAGCTGAATACCTTTCTAATAATAAAAATAAACATAGTCAGCTGCATATCTAACGGGGGAAGACTGTCCGCTAACGTCATACTTATACATACCTACATGCTATCTGTTGAGCGGACAGTTGAAATAGCCTTTATAGAATTGAAGCGGTCCCCTTCAGGATTGTATGACTGCTTTGAAAAGGTAATGAATGAAGTGTTATACAAGATTTGTAACTTGAACAAGTCCAATATCACTTGCGGTAATTTTAATGTTAATTTATTAGAAAACTCCGGTTCTTGTAGTAAAATATTAAGTCTGTTTCAGTCCTACAATCTTGTAAACAATTTTTTGGGGCCCACTGGAATAACCCCTACTAGGGCAACATGATGTTATACCAAGCCACAAAGAAATTATACATTTACTAGATTCTGATAATTTTGCGGGCAAAGGACCAAAACAAGGGCAAAGCATTGTATCCAAAACCAAAACAACAAAGTGGCTAAAAAGGACAAAGGAAAGGACTGTCAACCCCAAAACTGCAAGTCGCTTGGAAGTTTTTTTTTGAGTTAAACTCATTAATAAATTACCAGTTTTGTCTATTCATGCTGATCGTAATCATTACATAGTATAAAATTAAGTTACTTTTTTGTATGTATGCTTAGATCATTAAATGCCGCAACGGATTTTAATGCGGTTTTCATCAATAGACAGAGTGATTTAAGACGAAGGTTTTCATATATAAAACATGCATATTATAGTAGAGAAAAGCCGAGAATTTCAAAGATTGGTAATGTGATGTCGCTAAAAACATATTTTTGTTCTCGTACATAGTTTTGCACATTGCAAATAGGCGCTAAACCTTACGAGATAGATCAAAATAATGTACTACGGAATAATATGTTTTAAAAAGATCTACAAAAATGTCCGCGATGGTACATGGTTCTATCATAAGGATTAGGTACCCATACCATACCATACGTAACCATTTTTATCTTTTACATATAACACAAAAAAATTATGGATTATTTATGAAGCTATTTTAAACAATACAGTATTATTTCTTATCCAATTAAATACGTTAAATACGTTTTGCATTTAATGTAGATCAAAATTGCCCTTTACAGCATATAATTAAAATTAATATCTTAGAAGATATCAGAGATTTAAAATGTGCGAGGGACCTCGGTGGTGAGGTCGGAATGACGGTTGGCGTTATAAGTGCACTGTACTGGTGGCCCTACTGTTCTCCCGGAGGAGGGTTATGGGGTCATCGGGGTCGGTGAGGAAGTGGCCGGCGGGGGCGGCGCGTGCCTATAAATGGCGCGTCGAAAGCCGCGCCTCGGCTCCACCGTATCATCGATCCCATAAACGTTGGTTTCCAAGGTTGTTCGATGACGGGTGCTGTATTCTTCCACATAGCGAAAGCATTCGACAAAGACTGGCACAACACAACGGCTTATCAATTCTTACAAACTCGGTGTGCCAGACTGTCTCGTGCTCATCTAACGGGACTTTTTGTCAAACCACTCCTTCCGCTATCGCATTGAAGTAGCGCTATCCTCCCCCCATCCGATACGAGCAGGAGGAGTCCCTCAGGGCTCTGTGCTTGCTCCCCTCATTTTCACCCTGTTCACCAGCAATATCCCCAAGAGTAAAAAGGCTCAGTTGGGTCTGTTCGCACACGACACAGCCATTTACTACACTGGCTGCGGCTCTCTTCACGAAACCGCTACTCAGAATCACTCTCCCCCGACCGATCACCATGTTCGGCAAGCCGTTCCCTTAGGAGAATCGGGACCAAATACCTAGGTGCGATCCTCACTTAAAGCAGGCCCTCTCGGTAGAATCCATTCCGTTCGCAATGCACGTTCTCCTCGAGAAGCTCCCTGTCGATGCGCTTACGCGCCCAGCGCGGACCGTCCACTCGCGGGGCCATCGAATTGCGGCCGCCGCTGGTCTGGGAGGACCGTGCGACCTTTTTAAATTTAATTCTTCCGCAGCCCCACACTAGTGCTGGCCTGGTTTGTCCGGGCCTCGTCTCCTGCACGGGGTAGTGAGGTGTTTAACTACCCCGTGCATCGCCTCAGAGGCCCGCGCCGACACCCACGCGCGCCTTCACCTCGGGTCCATCAAATAAGGGGCGAGGACTTCCCCAAGTCCCACGCCCCTGGACCCATTCATGGGGGCTGGAAAAGGGCGTTGTCCGCCCTTCTCCTGCGCCCGGTGCGCCTTCTGCGGCCGGGGAAGGGAGTCGAGATCTCCCTCTCCCGTTCCGCAGTTTCCTTCTGCGACATCACGTACCTACTCGCAGAAGGACACCACCGCGTCCCACGACTCGGCGCTACCGACCATCCTCCGCACTACGGCCGGCAGCGACAGATCGCCTCTTACTTCATTTGTGAGGACACGGCGCTGCTCCTCCCAAGCTACACACTCGGCGAGCGTGTGTTGCGCCGTGTCCTCCCCGCAATGGACGCAATGGTGGCACCGAGCGTCCGGCTCCCTGCCTATGCGGCACAGGTACTTGCCGAAGCAGCCGTGCCCCGACAGCACCTGCGTCACCCTAAACGACAGGGAGCCGTGCCTTCTCCCGAGCCAGTCGTCGAGTACTGGCCGGATCGCCTCGACGGTAGCGAGGCCGGCGGTAGGGCGCAGAAGCCTTAGCCGCCATTCCGCCACCAAGACCTGATGGAGCTCCTCTCGGCGCAGCGCGATCTGCCGCTGCACCGGCCTCGAGCCCCGTGCCCGCTCTTCCTCGCGCCATCGATATAATGGCGCGAGTACTTTCGCCTCTAGGTCCCAGGGCTGAGTTCCGGCCAGGACGCAAGCCGCCTCGTAGGAAATCGTGCGGTACCCGCGGACGACTCTGACGGCCATCGCCCTCTGCGGTTTGCGCAGAATGGCGAGAGTGCCGGCCGTCATGTCCATCGCCCACACAGGGCCATGGACCGCACGATTCGATTGGGCCGCCGCCGCGTCGTTGGGGTCGAGAAGATAGGATAATTTCCTGCCGCCTGTGTGTTTCCGTGACGCGCGGCGGTGTCGACGGAGTTCCCTGTTCGGGATCCGTTACCGACCCTCCTCCCTCTCCTGGTTGCGTGACGGGCTGAGGGTGGTTGCCGATTAGTGACGTCAAATCGGGTACCACATCTGGGTCCCAGTCATGGTCGCCGTTTGATGATGATGATTGTCTTGACCCTATTTGGCTCAGGGTGACAGCTAGATAGAAACACATTGACGAGTTGAGACATTGTTTGCAATGTGTCTCTGTGGCTCATAGGATTACCCCCACCTGACCAAGTTGTACCTGCAGCGGCCCAGCTGGCTGCTCAAGAGATTTCCATGTGTGCCGAGGCAACTTGCCTGCAGTTCAACATAGTCAGCTGGGTTCGAGGGGGGTGTTTGAGAAACCACAGTTCGCACTAGTCTTTTAGCGGGATGGTTGTTTTAAGGAAACTGGTTAGGCGATTTTGTGATAAGAAAAACACCATATCTTTATATTAGTAAATTATATTTTATTCAGAGCTTACACTCACGTGAATACAGGAAACCGTAGTAAACTAATTTTGTTTGAAATATATCAAATATTTGCTTCATTTTATACATGAACAGGCTTGTATTTTAATTACACACAGAAAAATACCTGACGGGAAAGCTTGGCTACTTGTAATATTAGGCTCAATTTACATTGCCGCGGAATGGAAGCAAATGTTTGCAACGTATTTGTACAAAGCTTAGAGAACTTTATGTCAATTGTGTAACGTACACTAGATACAAGAATTGAGCATAATGAGGCGCGTAGTGTTATACGGCTACAGTATTTTATCTCATGACGGGACGTGCGCTTCACTTGTGGTAACCAAGTGCACAAATGTGCTGTAAATGTGTGCGTGAAGACGAGAGGCGTCAGTACGTAACACACACACACACACACAAACAAACTTCCGACTACGCCATCGTCTCGAACGGTACCGAGAGCTCCTGTGCTTACACACACATTCACAGCGAGTTTGTACACTTGGTAACCACAAGTAAAGCGCGCGTCGCTTCGTGAGATAAAAATACTGTAGATATATGCCTGCCGTTGCATGCTGTTGTATGCCTGCCGTATAGCATGTGCATAAGGTTGTACATAGAAGCCAGCATTGGTCCCTTCTCAGAATTAATTTTAAACACTTTTTAAGCTTGGTTTATAGTCGATATTATTATCGAGCCACATGCACACGGTACACATTTGATATGTGGGGAACTAAATAATATAATTATCTAAAATAATATAGCAAATATTATAAATCATAACATAGTAAATGAAATTACAATTAAAACTATTTTATAAAATTTCAAATGAAATGAGAATTATGTAATTGTTTGAAAATAATTTTAAGCATATTAAAGTGGATGATATTAACCTAAGTGTTTAGAAAAAATAAATATCGGGAGAAAATATTGTTTTAGGTAATAAAAATTTACAATTTTAAATTTGCCAGTTGACTTAATAATTTTGTTTAAGAAAAATAAAAAGTTTTTCGCTTTCTAAGCTACAGCTTTTTTTATAGCTGTATAGCCTATGTGAAAAATATATTATATTGAATTTATTTTACATAAGGTTTTGGTAAGACATTGTCCGTAAGTCCCGCCTAACGATATCAAAAAAAAATATAGCATTTGCAAACTACTTACATAATGTTTTCTCCTTGTCAAATTCTATACAATTTACAGTTTGTCAACTGTCTACAACTAAATATGATTAAATGTGAACAAACAAAATCATCGACACACTGCATACATACTTACTTCTAAAAATAACATATTTTTATCCAAATCCGTATATTTCCAAATCGGTGAGATTTTTCTATGCTAACGGAGAAAATTCTCCCTGAAAACGCTCGGGAAAATAGTAATTTTTACATGTTTTGTGATGAATTAACACTCCACCCGAAAAACGATTCCAACATAGTACGCGGTGACAATTCGCAACTGAACTCACATTGAACACAATATCTTAACTAAAGGTACAGGACAGTATACTATGGTATATTGACTGTGACGTCAGTTAGCGTTCCGTTCCGCAAGAGGTTTCTTGAGAGATGAGGGTGCAGGTAGTTTGGAAGGCTTCTTGCTTGAAATGGAACGGTTAGCGTTTTCTTTGGCGTTTTCTTGTTGCTGTGAAAGAAGGAAGATTTATAGAATTTACTTTTGGGCAGCATAATTATTATAACTTAGTATAAGTATAAAACTACAGTATTTTTATCTCACGGGCCAGGCGCGCTTTACTTGTGTTAACTAAGTGTGCACGCTGTGAATGGCTGCGTGAAGACGAGTAGTGTAAGCACATAACACACATACACACACACACACACACACACACACTTATACACAAACACACGCGCACGCGCACACACACACACACGTACCGAGAGCTCCTGCGCTTACATACACATTATAAATGATAAATGATAAATGATAAATGACTTTATTTCTGTAAGTAGGTTTTTACAAACACTTTTACACGTCAATCATATATTTTTTTTAAACTAGATGAGGTCGGCGTTTCCTATCTGACTACTCTGAGAAGAAAGGCCGAAACAAACTCAGAGGTCACAGTCTCTTTTAAAGTCCAGACAGAATCTTGGTCAGATCATGTGAAGGCTATGTAGATCGGTGTCTGAAATGGTCTTTTGAGGAAAGAACCACACAGATTGAGTGGACCTGTCCAGTCAGTGCACGCAATTGTCAGCATTCACAGCGTGTTTGTACACTTGGTAACCACAAGTAAAGCACGCGTCGCTTCGTGAGATAAAAATACTTTAACAGTTACAATTGTTTTATTGAAACATTTTGTTACTAGGTATAGTCATAATAACAAAGCTGTCCCGCCAATGTTCACGAACCCGGGATCGAAAAAGGGAATACCAATTTCATATAGAACTTTGCTAGTTAATAAAATAAACCAATTATTACTTAGTACATATACATAGTGTGAAATCTTTATTACGAAATCAGCAAGTGTGGTAACAATTTTGGCTCTTGTGACACAAGAACTAGTACAAGAGTCAGGCTACACTGATATTTGTGTCTTGAGGTGAAAATAAATAAATTATAACAAATATTCCCTTTGGCCTTTGCCCTCTAAAACGCTATTAGGATTATATTAAGATTCCTTACCTTCTTCATAGTGTACAATATGTCAGTCTCGGAGGTACTCTTGACTATCGGTTTATTAGCTCGGCTAGTGGGCACGTTCAGTAAGGGCGGCGAAGGCGCGGCGAACACTGCGGAGTCCTCAGACGTGGAGCATTCAGAGTCGCTCGCTGCAGGAGCCTCCAGGTCGGATTCTATTACTACGCAGTCCTGGAGGGAGAAGTACATTTTATTATTATTATTTATGTCATAAGTTGAATAGGTATCATGCATGGAGGCTTGCGCTAACATCTCATGTGGAACCTACTATGCTTGGGAATGGGCAACTAGCTTCACTTTTCTGACTGACCGTCCCTATGTCAGTTCAAAAGTGCCTGTAAATGGTTTAATTGAAATAAATGCTTGTGAGTTTTGTGTTTGATTCCTCTAAAATTGGATGATAAACCCAGGTTCAAAAATATGCTGTCATTGCTCAAATGTTCATAAAAAAACTCGCGTTGTTAAATTACTTATCATTGACACAGCTGCACACCAAATAGAGGGCTCTAAAGGACATTAACATCCTACATCTAAGTCTAATTATTTCTAAAAGATGTTATTTTCACACTTATTAACTTTATGCTAGTGTAAATAATTTTTAGAATGTCTAGTACTATTGAAAAAGGTATCAAATTTATTGAATGAACCTTATGGTAGATATTGAAGTAATTTACTTATTTGTTTACATTTTTTGAAACTAAATTGCGAAAGTAGAATAATTATTGGTATTATGATATAGCTGTGTACAAATTACCATTTCACTATACATTCTTGGGGTGCTTGTATAGCGGTATCTACTAAGGTTCAGCGCATCCAGGGTAGTCAGTCTCTCTACTGACTGACTCTACATAGCATGAACCGTGTTCATTTACAATGATTGATGCCTTCTTTCTCACAGCGGCTGCAATCGATGGCATTTCAGGGTGGTTGAGGGCTTAGATGTGCTGGTCTTTAATATGCTCTCATAACAATATATAAAATAGCTTACATCATCCTGGTCGTGCCTCATGCCGCGGAACCTCTTCAGCAGCCGCGCGTGAGGAGACGTCGCCGCCAGCTGGCGCGGGTAGTGGTACTGTGTGCGGGCCGGCGTCGCGCCTGCGGGTGGGACGGTCACGGCATCATTATACATAACTAGCTGTCGCTTGCCAGGCTCGGGCACCTTGCCCACCGCCGGCGATTAACGAGAAGCGAGTAGAGCTAGCAACTAAAAAGGAGTTGGCGAGCAACGAGCAGAGAGTACGCGACGGCGATGAGCGATTACTCGCTGGTATGCGTATGTACAAAGCGTGAGTCGCTCGGCGAGTGTTCTTCCCGCCAAGCGAGCGTCGCTGAGCGAGTACTCTCTTTCATTGCTTTGGTCGCACACGGGACCTACAATCTTTTGTGTTTCTTGAGCGAGATAATCGTTGATAGCTAATCGCTTCCTATTCGACGGAGGGACAGGTGCCTAATTGACTTATTCCAATTGGCTGAATACAGGTGCCGTTTTAAGAAGGGGGATATTTAGAACGGTTCTGATCACTCTATACTGTATTCATTATTGAATCCGTCTGCAGGTTGAAATGTGACACTATCTCTGTCGCACTCTAACATGCAGATGCATTCAGTACCTAACTAACTCAATGTAAGAACGATTGATGGTTCTAATGATAGTAATTCTGTGAATACAAATACAATCTGACAGTGAGCTGCAATTTGGGTTACCTTAGTTCATCTTCACATAAACACCAAAAACCAATCTGCCTGCACCAGAATACCAGTATTTTACATAGAGCGACTGCCTATCTGACCTCCATAACCCAGTTACTGGGTACACCGATACTCCTTGGTAAGACTAGTTGTCAGAGTTTTAGGCCTCTCCGACTACACGTAACGACGGTCAAAGATCTACGAATGATAGACGGGACCAACGGCTTAACGTGCTTTCCGAGGCACGGAAGGGTCTCGACATGCAATGGATAGTTACCCATCCACTAGTCGACCGCGGCATACCATAACTTGACCTTCCGATCGATCCGTGCGGCTGTTATCGTTTAGCCACGAGCCCATACCTTCACCAGTTCACCTTCACCATAAAATAAATGTCAAATTACCTGTAGGAGAATACACCATATACTCGTCACTGAGGTACCGTCCCTCCAGCGCGGCATGCTTGGCGATGGCCTCGCACAGCTGCGCCTGCAGCGTGTCCACTTGTTCGCGTGCGCGTGCGCAGGAGGCGGAGTGAGAGGAGCGGTGCGAGAGGGACAAGGAGATTAGGTCAGCAGTCGATGTAGTGAGGGAGGATAGTTGTTGGATTGCGGAGCTGGAGTTTGACTGAAATAAATGTAATTGGTTAATATTTTTTACTAACAAGTAGTTCTATTGATAATATTGTCATTATTAACTACCTTTAAGTGTTGCCATTCTTGATTAAAGGTTGCTATAATAGTATTATTGGACGACTCTTGATAAGGCAATACATAACTACATGATGTGATATTAACATAATTATCATGCGACGAAATGTTATTTCAACATTACTTCAACTAACGTAATACTCATTTGGGAATCATGTTACCCGGTGACGGATTGGCACAGGCAAGGAGAGGCCTGGGCTGTGCCCGCCCAGCAGTAGGTGAAGTCGAGCTGTGGATGATGATGATGATTTTATACATTCTTTCTTTTTCTTTATGACCTCGACCCACCCCGAACATCGCATCGGCTGCCCAAGATATACTATAGCCTTCCTCAAGAATTTGATCTATCAAATGCAAAAACCATTTTCCGACCGGTAGTTCCAAAGATTATAGCCTACATACAAACAAATTTCACCTCATTATAATATTATTTGTACCTATATATTATGAATTTCTTGTGTAATAATAGAAAGCGATCGTCGCAAACAAATCACTATGTTACGACCAAGCCATAATCTTAAATGAGATGCACTAGATAATGCGCCAATAGATTTATGCGCGAGTAGGTAATGTAATTTAAAGTTTTATTTGAATATATTGTAATCCATATTGGTAAACCTTGTAAATTTTGGCTTAATTCTAAAACGCAATTAATAGGTTTTTACCTCAATCTTGCTGACAAGCGCGTCAGTAATCTGTTTGGTGCTATCCACAATGTTGGTGAGCGTGTTGTCGGCTTCCTGCACAAATTGCTTGCACGTCTCCTCGTCTGTCGATACCACGTTGGATACTTCTTGCTGTAAGAGAAATAAAGGGTAATGGAATCTTATATGACAGCATATAATTTTCGGATTTCAGTTTTTCTGCCGCCAGGGGCTGTTTATTTTATTTTTATTTCATAAGGGAAAACAAACAGTAGTATATTAAAAATAAACGGTAATAACCTAACATTTAACTTAACAAATATACTACCCATTACATTTTCCACAGATTACAACTTACATATTTACAAACTGATGACAAACGTAACTGTAGTCAGGGCAAAATCAATAACAAGCACAAAAGAAACTAAAGAAACAAAATAAAACTCTTGTTTGTGTATTGCATTCTATAGGTCCTATAATACTAACAATAATTTGCTTCAGCTTACGGAATCTACAGCTGATACCTCAGAATTTTAACTATAATATTTCTTACAGTATTACGGTTAAGAAATAGTGTGTCAATATAATTAAATCGCTCATTATATATTGTGTCGACTAAGTGATGTAACTGTTCATTTATTACGTAAGACGATTTGAGGATGTAGGAGGAGGGGTGAGGAGGGGGGGGGGGGGTGACAGAAAGTGGTTATAATTGTCTTACGTAATAATCATTTATTTTGTAGTTTTTTTTTTATTGTATTTATATAACAGCCTACACATTGCTGGCTGGCTTATATTTGTTCCGCAGCGTGAGCTCTTCTCGTATAGTTATTGCCGAATTTTGATTCGATAAAAAAAATCTGCGGCTCCATACATTTATGTTTTCTTAGCTCGAGAAAACGCGGGGGCTTGCGGCTAAATAATAACAGCCGCACGAGTCGATCGATCAGGTTAAGCTCCGCTTGCCGCGGTCGGTCCGTGGATGGGTGACCATGTTTACATACTAAGACCCACCGTGCCTCGGAAAGCAAAGCCGTCAGTCCCGGCTGTCATTAAAATCGTCCAGTATTATCACTGATTGCACATTATTACTTTCTATTATTGCACTAATCTCACTAAGACAATCTGTAAACTCAGTCACGTTATACAGTTAGTGAGTTTGAACAGTTAGACTTGAAATTATTCTAATTCATTTTCAGAGTATTCTCTCCGCCTATTTTCTTCTTAGAGAAGTCAATAAATCTTCGATATGATATGCCTTCCGGCCAGAAGTCATCCCTCATGAGCATGTATACTTTATGTTTCGGCACAAAAATCTTGTAAGCATCGTAACTTTTAGATACTCTCATCTTCATTTTCTCGATATCAACACGTATCTTGACCTTATCATTGATATAATCGGTGATATCAGACTGTGTTACCTGTTTGTCAACGTGACTTATATACAAAACTGTTCTTTCATCTGATGCCTTAAATTTGCCTTGCGGGTCTAATACCGCTTTTCCTATATCTCCCACAAAACGACTTCTCATCTTCTTTTTCTGTACAACCGTCCACTCCCCTTCACTTACAATCTGAGCAAGTGTTTTTGTTGATTGCGGTTCCGAAGGCAGTTGGCCGACCGCAGCGTCCGTGTGTCCCGAGCATGTTGCGATGTTATTATTCTCACTAATAGGCATCAGCTGACTCGACTGGGTATTGTTATCAGTGAGCCTCGGTGCGCCGATACCCGTTTGACACTCGTTCTGGCACTGTTCAACCACCTTGTTCGGGTTTTGCATAATTTGCTCGGTTGATAATGACAAACAGTGGGGAGGAGGAGACAATACTGTTAATACATTTTCATCTTTTGTTATCGGACTTAAACTTCGTTCCGATACATTTATGTTAGCGATAGGAATATGTTGCATTCCCATCGGCCCGCTATCATAGTTGCAACTATCCAACATGTTAACACCACCACCGCGCTTTGCGTTCACAAATGAATAACATGAAGTTTTTAAACTGGTCAACTTTTTCAAATCCGCTATGTCAGACTTCATTGATATAAGCTGATTAGCAGTTGCGTATTGCAATTTTATATCTTCAATTTCACTTTTCATTTTTGTTAGATCTTTAAGTAACTTAGTTACATCCACATGATCAAATAATACCGGGGGTAGTTTCTGCAACTCTTTCGCCACAAAAACGGGTCGCTCGTCCGGATGCGTTACTTGTAATAAGCTGATAACATCATCGATGTCCCGTAGTTTCTTTCCATCCTTCCTTCTTCTTATCTTACGTTTTGAAGATGTTGTGATGGCCTCAAATAGAAGGTTTTTTGCTTCCACAATATCACTATCGGCGAAAGCACTGACACATATCCGACTTAGGCTTTCTTCGTCCATTATGTCCAATTTGTTACAAACAAAAGCTAACAATTCGTTAATAACGACATTGCAGCTCACACATTTCACTACATTCGAGGAACTCACCCTACACTACTTATGACTCACGCGCAACGTGCGCAACGTAATGAAAACATATTTAAAACATAATTTTTCACTGTCATCTTTTAGCAATTGTAAGAAATATAATGTATTTTAAATTCGTTTGTGGTGGTTTGTGTAGTGATTGGCGGTGCAAACAGAGCTTAAAGTCGTTCTGATGAATTCAATGACACATCATTATCCGATATTTCAATTACACCTTGTTTATCACGAGCCGTGGTGGCATAGTGGTTCGATACCACTATGTTCAATACCCCGACTTACAGAGTCCTAGAACCAAATATTTCAAAGACATGTGACATCCACCTGCTCACACTGGACCCGCGTGGTGGGTTACGTCCCTCTCCCTCTCACAGAGGCTTGTGTCCCAGCAGTGGGAACAGTAATGGTTGATTATGCTTGTATATTACATTGATAAAGCGTTCAGAAAACAGCTTCCACAGATTCAAATATTAGTGACATACCTCAACTTGGGCCCTGGTCTGCTCCAACACTCGGAGCATCTCGTTGTTGATGTGTTCCACGACTTCCACCACATTCTTGCTGAAGATCTCCATGTCCACGTTGATCGCGTCTGTACCTAGAAATACAAGATAGCCAATAAGCCCATCAACAGTTTATTTAAAAACCATTTTGATAGTATAGGTATTGCACTTTTGTATTGAACGGGGATTTTTTTTAAACCAGTGAAAAATGTCAGTTTCTAAGGAAACATTTACTGAATTAGTGTGTCTCTAAGTCACGTTCATTTACGTTAGATAGACGTAGTGATTGAATTAACAAATGGATCTATGAAAATCTGTCTACAAATCTAACGCCCCCAATCCAATCCTGGCCCTGCAGTCTCGACATAGTTAGCAATCGTTTTCGGTTGCTAAGTCCTAACAATCCAGATGTAACAATATTTGGTGGTCTCCATACTCAAATTTATTGGTTGTTACTGGTATTTTAGGTAGGTACCGGTAGGTAACAACCGATAAATTTGAGTGTCGAGACTAACAAACATTTACATCAACATTTACATCTGGATTGTTAGGACTTTGCAACCGAAAACGATTGCTAACTATGTCGAGACTGCAGGGCCTGGTCTGTTTTATTTGTCAACAGGTACATACTACTAATCAGATAATTATTGCGAAGAACATTTTTTTTGTAAATAAGTAACTGTAATAACTTACATCAACAACAGGTAACACATTCTCAAAAAAAAACATACATACCTTCCTCAAACTCCTTGCCATACTTCTTGATATCTTTAGCGCACTCCTCCCTCCCATTCTCACACTCTTCTAACTCTCCCTCCACCATCTCCAACTCCTCCCTATCAGCCTCCGCTTGTATCTGCTGCCACTCCTTGTAGCGCTCCATTCGTTCTCCTAACATCTTCTGCTGCAGCTCTATTTCTGTCACTTTCTTCCCCAGTCTGTCTTCTAAAGCCTGTTTCTCTGTAGCCACGTGCTTTGCTAGCTCTTCTTCTAAAAGTCTACGTTTTTCTTCCATCCATTCTCGGAGTCTGTTTTCCGTTTGTTGTCGTTCGGTTTCGATGTCAGAAAGTTGTTGTGTTAGGAGTTTTTCGAGACGTGCCGATTCCTCTTCCATTTCCTGTGTGTAATAAGGATATTTTTAAAGATAATAAATTATGAGTTAAAAAAGACTAGGGTATGTTTGGGAATGTATCTTAAAAGTACGTTGATTATAATCCTGCCTTGGATATAAGCTGACATTTTTTTTTTGTGTTCTGGATTCTCTAAGTACAGAGAGCTATAAGTTCTGACATTCTTGTTTAAAAAAAAACTTGTTTTGTTGGCGTACTTACAGACACAAGTCTGATATGCAATGTCTAGACTCAAACCTACCTGTTGGCCATAAATTCATTCTCGTTACTTGGTTATTATATCAACGACTCGCCGAGTAGAATCAGTTGCTAAGCCACTGCACTAAAAAACTATAGTATTATTCGTAGCGATGTCGATTTTTTCCAAGTAGACGTGATGGATGCGATTGTCTGTATGAAAATCTGACAAATCCTTTCACCACGATGATAAATTCAATCGGCTTTATTCAGAGCCATGAGAAAAGGATTATTACTATGGATTCGAAGATCTGTACGTATGATGGTATAGAACTTACCGCTAGACATGTTTGTGCCTTATTAGTTCGTCGCGCGACCTGTGCGCGCCTGTTGTCTCGTTGCTTGCGTTCACTTAGTGCGCGTTGTTGGCTACACGTCAGTGCGCGCGAGTTGAACGCCGCGTGCGCACGTTGTAGCGATGATACGCGAGCTGCCGCGCCGGTGTACTGGAAAATACAATATTAATAAAATAAAAAAAAAATAAAAATGTTTATTTCATCAACTTATACGTTTTACATAATATGTGTGTGGAAGCACCTTTTAAGCAACAATATGCTTGTGTTAGGTGGTTCCGCTCTTCCAGTTTGCAATAACTAAGTGTAAATGCTGTGAGATAAACAAAGGTAATCTAAAATAATCCAAAATAAGCATGCAGTGGAAGATGGGCGAAATAACAACGCACGCGGTGTAATAAGTGTGAGGTGTGTCTGCGTGTGTATGTGTGATTGTGTATATGTGCGTGAGTGTGTGTGAGGATGTCAGGGATGTGTGTGAGTCATTTGTGCTTTGTCTGTTTTGGGGTCAGCCCTACGACTATGTCTTGGGGTCGGAAGACACTGTAACCAGTATCTTCCACTGACTGTAGAAGTCCCTAGTGATCAGTCACGTAGCAGTTTGTAATATTGACTCGACTTCTGCGTAGCTTTTGGTTGCTAACCACTGTGTGAGGGTCTTTCGACAGTCACGGTAACTCATTGGGTAAATGCCTAATTCTTTGTTTAGAAAGTTATAAATGTGGGTCGACTGTCTATTATATTGTCTAGCAGCAAATTTGGTGTTAACAGGTGTAGGTGGAGCTACTCTGTTTTTCCTCCTAGTCACTGTCTTGGAAGGGACGAAGGAAAGTGACTTGTGCTTTTTCAGGGCTATCTGAAGGATGTATAATTTCCTGACTGATAGAAGGTTAGAGTTTAAATAGAGACTTTCTGTGGGGTATCTGAGTGGCTTGAAGAACATGACTTTAAGAAGGGCCCTTTGTGCTCTTTCAAGTTCTAGAAATTTGGTCTTGGTCGCTCCACCCCAGACTGGTAGACAATACATTAGGATAGATTGACCCAGAGAGACGTAAATTTGGTCAATCAGTTTTTTTGTCGCAACGTGCCGTAGTGTTTTAAATGTCCAGATCAATTTCCGAACTCTATTCATTATAAGCTCTACGTGGAGGTGCCATGATAGTCTTTGGTCCAACATTACTCCCAAGTATTTGGTGTGAGAATATTATGACCATATTAATTTGTAAAAATAATGGTTAATTAGGTACAGTTCCTTATTATAATATATGTTTAACTTTCAGCAGCAGCAAATATAGCTTTTAACTTTAGCAGTCATCTCAATAATATTATTTAAACAAATAAATAAAATTGAAGTGTCTAAAAACAAATAAAATGTCAAAATAACAGCTTTTTACTAAATGCATATAAAAGTATAGACGGTAATTGTAACAAAAACACAATTGTTTGTTTCGGCTAATCTCCGGTAATTTTTTTGTTCCGGTAGCACGTTCCCGTGCACGCGGGCGAAGCCGCGGGCAGCAGTTAGCTTACAATAAATAAGCACAGCTCATGGTTGTATTACATGTTAATACACGTACCGCGTGCCTGCTTCGACAAAAATATCAAGCGACAACTTCTAGTCGCGTTGAGCTGACACTTTAACTAACAGTTTCACTGGAGCGAATATACTACCACTATTTATTTATTTATTTATAAGGTTCATTCTCTACCAGTCAGTCAACATTGTTTTGGTGCAATGACAAACAAAAACTATTAAAAATAACTTGGACAATTTAACTAACAGTAACGCCCCTCGACAACTCACCCACTGCTGCACGAAGGCTGCAACATTCCCTTTAACATCCACAGCCTGCGCGTGCTGCAGTGACGTCACGAAGCTGTGCAGGAAGGCCGCCAGCGTGCTCTGCACCGCACTGCAGTGTGACGTCACCGACGACTGCAGCTCGCTGCGGTGCGACGCGCTGGACTGAATGAGGCTCGTGTGGCTCTCTGATGTTGCGGATTTTATCTGGAAAATACATTTTATTTAGATACATTTAAAGTAATAAGTCACAAATTATCAGAAATGTTTTGACTACATTAAAATAGTACTATCCTCGTCATTGAAAAGCAATCACGTAAGTACCATGACAGTTTCCAGGACAGATAGTTGCACTGCATAAGGTGCAAAATCGCTAGGGGCCGTACTTTTTTAAATCAAATATTGTCATGCTATAAGGGTTCATGGTAATTAGGAGCCTTCTGTTATGGTGGTAAATCAAACTATAGCTGTCATTGATTCATAAGATAAGAAAACATATAGTCATCACGGGTTGGTTGTATTTATAATTTTTAAATCTACTCTCTCTCTCTCTCTCTGGCTTGCTAAGATATTGTTTTTTGGAGATGGAATGCGGAGATATTACTTATTTTTTGGAGATGGAAGATATAATCTATATTGTAAGTTTGTATGTAGTGGGTAATCTCTGGACCTACCAGCCGGATTTTAAAAATCTGGGCTATCAAATGCAAAATTTATTTTTGCATTTGATAGCCCAGTTCTTGAGGAAGGCTATAGAGAAGCTTCTAAGCTATTTAACATCACCCTAGCACCCTTAGGAGTAGAGCAAAAAAGAAAAAGAAAAGTCACAAAGAGCTGGAGACGAAAACGAAGCCATAGCGCGAGCAGGCGATGCGATAGAGGAACAAGAAATTTCATGCGGACAAAGTCGCGAGCAGTAGCTATTCATTATATAACAATCTTACCTCATTCATAGTATCAATGAATGTCTGCACCAAGTTCTCAAGTTGTTGCTTGTTTTGCTCCTGCGTCTGCGTACTCGAAGTTGTATATGTATCTGTGAATATAATATCAGTGTCGTGTTATTATCCACCTCATATCTACCTGTAAAGGTCGTATGAAGCCACTTCCTATGATGGTCAAGGTGTATGTAATAAAAATTGACCTATCACAAAGGTATTAAAAGACGTATCACATAGCCCTCATGTACGCATTCTGTACATCAAACTAAGTAGCATTGAGCAAAAATGTTGCTAGATAAAGACTTTTATTTTGGATGTGAAAAATTTATGTTTATGGCAGTGCTCAGTGTAAGGGACGCAAAACATTGTGCTTATGGGTGCACACAACGGTACAATGGTCGTGGGGGTATTTAAAGTTAGGTCATAATATTTACAACATATTTACTTCGACCTCCGATATCTCCATAACCAGATGGGATTCCCAGGTATGGATCAGTACAAAAAAAAGATCACAATAACGACAAGAACCAGTGACTTCCGGCTTCGTTAACCGTCTATTTACACCCATGGTTAAAGCGAAGTTCATCAAATGTGTTTTTTTTTGCAGGTGTCTGATTTCGAAATTAAGTTTATATTTACCTAGCGCAGTCTGCAGGTTGCTGAAGGCGCTGTTGACGGTGTCAGCAAAGTGCCTCACTCCGGTACTTATAGTGCCCCGCTGTTCTTCGGACTCCTCGCGGTACGTGCGAGTTATCTGGAGGTTGGTTGATTCTACAGTTCTGTGGAGGAAAAAGTATTATTTAAATCACTGGGTAAAATTAAATTCATGATTAAAAGACCTTAGCTTCTGCTCACGACTTACGTCCACGTGGAAGTCAACTATATCATAAAATATATCCTACTAGAATGTCGGAAATTATTGTTTTATTATTCACAAAATCCCAATTATCCCACGGGAACATGCTACCGGGACCAAAGGTAGCCTATGTCCTTCCCCAGGATGCCATCTATCTCCTCGCCCAATTTTATAGAAATCCATTCAGTGGTATAAGCGTGATCATGTAACATACAGACAGACAGACAGTTAGTTTCGAATTTATAATATTAAGCTATCTGCGCCCCGCGGTTTCATCCGCATACCCGCTCGATCCCTTGGGAATATTGGGATACAAAAAGTATTCTATGTCCTAATCCAGGTCATGGTCTACACGCCAAATTTCATCCAGATCTGTTCAGCCGCTTTAGAGTGAAAGTGTAACAAACCAACCTACAAAAATCTAATCTTTTCTCTAATATAATTAGTTTAGATGGATGGCACTCGGTAATAGTGTAACTTTCAAATAAGTGAAAGTATTTTTGTATTAGGATCAGTACTTCCAGACATTTAACGAACAAACAAACCATTTTACCTCTTTAAAGACTCCTCAACTGTCGGTAATGAGAAAAGAATAGAATAGACATTTATTTTGCAAATATGGTTAATACATAATAACAATGCGTTGAGGATATTGTTGGGGCTACCTCGGTTTTGTAGCGCGTCTGGCATGTTCGCTGAAGCGAGGTTAGATGATTTTTATGCCGTTATGCGCAAGCGATGTGCGATTCAGGGGTAGCCCCAACAACATACTGGCTACACTGGCGGACAAAATTTATGGGCCTTTCATTAGGCACTGGGCAGCTAGGCATGTGCGTACTGGCGTACATGTCGCCAATTAATTTAAGCTTTATATGTACTAACAATAGGTTAAGATTTTACTAACACTATATGGATCAATGGTCTGAAATAAATAAAATTATTATTATTATTATAATAGATGATAATTTACAACGTGTAACAGAATAAACGCAAGTACCGAAAAGTCCCGAAAGTAGTTTGCTCACAATTAACTACTGAATCGATTTCAGTAACTATAAATATAGCTATTTTTTTTAAATTTTATGTATTTTCAAATCAAATCAAATTATTTATTATTTTATTTTTAATTATTTATTTTGCAATACGCCAATTGAGCCAAATAAAATTAAATATTATTTCAAGGCAATAAGACTCAATTTTAAACGCATAAAGTAATGCTAGGGTCAACGCAATTTTCTTAATAATAATAGTTAGTTTTAAAAAAATAGTTTTGGTCATTGTATTATTCTTTTAACTCAATACTCTACTTGGGGTGTTTGAGGTCTTGCGTTAATTATGTTACACATTGTATATTATGATACATTAAAGTAAAGCTCAGCCATATACACACATGCACACACAAATATAGACACAATTGTTAACTATTTATTTTGTTACCAAACTTAATCAGCTCGATCGACAGATGAGAGGATAATAGTGGAAAATGTGTCTTTACAAAAGTGAAAAATGAATTCATTCGTGATTTCATTTATTCCGCATCTTTCTCTCTCACTACGAATGATCGAAAAATTAAAAAGATAAACAGATGATCGTTTTGGTTGGTGTCGTGTAAACGAGGATTGGCCTAAAAATTACATTATCTCGAGTGAAGTATCTGATATCAGTACTTTTGCTACGTATAACTTACTTGCGCTTGTCGACAGTGTCGTGTAGACAGGCGACGTGTTTAGTGGCCACGTCGGCAGTGGCGAGTAGTTCCAGCGCCTGCGAGCTCAGAGCTACCTCAGTGCTGCAGTGAGCTGATACTAACACTTGCTGTTCTTCGCATGCTTGCTGGGTGCGGACCAGTTTCTGTGAGAGATGGAAATTTCAGTATTTAGGGAACATTTTCATGTAAAATATGAAGTCCAGTGTGTTTCAGAAGATGGTTGGCATGTTATCAAACAATGGTTTGGAAAATTGATATGTTTTAGGATAAATTGGGTTTTATTTTCATCACAATCGTGTACACTCATCCGTAAGTCCACGGTAACAGTTTAAACTTTGACAGTGTCTTTTTGTCGTAGTCACGACGTACGGGGTCAATGGTACCACCTTTAACGTGTGGTTGACTGTACTATCTGTGTTTCGTATTTAATAAATCATCATTTAATAACCCAAGATAAAGCGACTTGATGCAATTGAAACTCGATAGAATAACACTCTGAAGGCATACAAAAAAAAAAACTACAACATCCGCGCAAAAATAATATCATTCAAGGTCTACTCACATGGCTAGTACTCGCCAACTCTTCCTTCGTTCCCTCCAGCTCTGTGACGGTGCTAACCAGCTCATTATTCTTCACTTCAAGCGTCTGGTTCAACTCCTGGAACACCATCTCCATGCGATCCCTCTCTTCCTCCATGGCTCGCTTCTTGAGGAGCAGATCTTGAATCTCCTTGCGTTGCTGCTCTTCTTTTAACGTCAATTCGGCATATGTCTCGCTGGCAAGGTATACGCCTAAAAATAAGGATGTTTTCAAACTCAAACACAAAGCATTTATTACAAATAAACCAAATACAGGCACTTTTGGTTTATCAAGGGGTCGATCAGTCAGAAAGATGAAGCTAGTTGCCCATTCCAAAACGTAGTAGGTACCTATGGAGAAGAACGGGCAAGAAACCTCATAGACACTTCTAAATCAAAATATTGTTACAACAAAGTGGTTACATCATTCATGGTGAAATTATACATGAGAGAACGACGTAGAAAGACGTGCATGTTAAAAACGTCCGTAATAAAAAATATAAAAACAATTTAGGAATTAAAATAAGGCGTCGCAGCTAAGAGATGACCAGGGCTTACGGACGGCGCCCGTTCACGAACATGACGTATGCATCAGCATCATTCAGCTCAACCATTTTGAAGGGAACTTAAACTACATCCCACAACAAAATAGTAAAAAAAGTTATAGGCTTATTTTAGTTTTCTAACACCTTTGGACTCGGTCCTTAGGCTGAGGCTAAGAGATTTAGAGCAAACTTAAGACTACTCTAGCCTTAGAGCATTAAACCAACCGGAGTGGCCATTGACAGGCGTTCCCCTCTGCCAAAGGTACGAGACCGCCGGTCATAGCGGTTATATAAAACTAGTTGCCGCGCGCTCAGCGCCATTCAGCGAATCATAGTGAGCGCAGAATGACGTGAGCTTAAAATGCCGAATTGCAACGTGTTCTCGTGTAATAAGAGATCAGAAACATCTAGTGTACAAAAGGACAACGTTACTTTTCATCTGTAAGTATTATTACGTTTAAATATTATCAAATAGTGCATTAAATTTGCAAAAAACTAAAAAATATTTGTCAATCTAAAAGTGTTGCCACTTAATGGTACTAGATCTACTTAAGGGTAATTTTTAAAGTTGACTGTATATATATTTAATTATAAGTTCTACTTTACATTCGTTATTATTATCACAATTTATCCAATAAAAAATGGTACTAACCATAAATAACGTGAAATATAATTGTAGATGCTTAATAAATTAATGATGGATTACTGTTTGCAAATTCATTTATTCTTTTATTTTCAACATGTATTTTTATTTAATGTTTTAAATATAATATGTTTAGGTTGTACTTTATTAATTATAAGGAATTTACGATCGTCAGTCTTGTTCCGTAAATAGGCACTTTTAATTTGTTACTCTGGCAACACTGTACTAGGAAAGTTAGTGATGGGACAGCACAAAAACAATTAATGTCGATATAAACATTATAATGTTATTCATATAATTTATTTTTCAGATTCCCAAAAGATGTAATGATTAGGGATGTCTGGATCCGAGCTTGTGGAAATCATGTTTCATGGACTCCTAAACGTACTAGCACTATTTGCTCTCAGCATTTTGACTGTTTTATAACACAATCTAATAAAAGTCTCCTCTTTTATTAGATTGTGTTATAAAACAGGTAGTTTTAAATCAGGGTGCCTTACCAACTTTGAAATTAGGTACCAAAGGTGAATTTAAGGTGAAGGTTAATCTTATAATGTTATTTACTAGTTTTTGCCCGTGACTTTGTTCACGTGGAACTGGTCGCCTTAAAACTTTATCTCGCTTTTTTCAAGGTAGCTTACCCAATGAAAATGAATTTACCTAGTCCAAATTAAATGTGGAAGCTTGCTGATAAAATGAGGCTCAACCTTAGGCGCCTAACCCTAACTTTTGAAGTAACTTATTATACTTTTTTATTCATGTTTTATTTTAAACACGTGTCGCCTTCGAGAACAAACTGACCCTAAGAAATGTATTAGGCACATATACACAAAACTTATTCATTTTAAGAATCAATAGCGTTTCCAAAATCATTAATTAACATTTTGCTAATGCGCGCGATGAAGCTGCAATAACTGTAAATAACGCTTAATTTTTACAAATAAACTATTTTATACAAGTTGTTCTCTGGTTCTTTTTTTATGTTTCTCCAAAAGATACAGTGTAAATCTGTCGTGCGTGAACCGAAATTCAGACCAGTCATTCACGTGGAAAAAAAAAAACCTGTTATCCTTTTACCGTCTGTCCAAAGATCGTATATTACGTGCATAAAAAGAATCCCTTTTAATAAGTACGTATCATGACATTTCATGTTGTATATACATATAATCAAACCACCTCGATACCCCTTATATGATATACTATGGCCGCTTTCCATCTCCATCATCAGATCAGCTCGATTGTACTCGATGGTATAATGCATTGCCATCCGAACTAAACCAACATGTAAAAATTCAACTAATAAACTGATAATGGAAAGTGATTCTAAATCAGTTTGCATGATTTGTCCTAAACATAGATATACTAACATACGTACCAATACAATCGGCCCCTATCTAGCTGTTACTTTTAATAAATGTGTTGATTTAGGAATTTTTCCTGACCTCATGAAGAGTAGTAAAGTCATACCATTATTTAAATCGGGTAATAAAAATAACGTTGGCAATTTTAGGCCTATTTCTATCTTACCTGCATTTAGTAAAATATTTGAAAAATGAATACTCAAGCAGTTGCTAAGACATTTTAATTTAAATAACCCCCTTTATGATGAACAATATGGCTTTACAAAAGGTCGTTCGACTACAGATGCGGGTGTTGCTCTGCTGAAACACATATTTAGCGCATGGGAGAGCTCGCAAAATGCTATTGGAGTTTTCTGTGATCTCTCCAAAGCCTTTGATGGCGTGCACCATGACACGCTTTTGCGTAAACTAATTCATTACGGTATTCAAAACGAAGCTCTTAACGTATTAAATTCATATTTACATAATAGGCACCAATGTGTAGATGTTAATGGTGTGAAATCTTCCGGGCTACCAGTTCTGTTAGGTGTACCTCAAGGCTCTATACTGGGCCCATTTTTATTCTTGGTGTATATAAATGACTTACCATTCTATTTAAAGGGCATCTGTGACGTTGTACTATTTGCTGATGATACCTCTCTTATCTTTAAAGTAGACAGGAATGGACAAAATTTTGACGACGTAAACAGTGCACTATCAATGGTTACAGATTGGTTTACCACAAATAACCTAGTTCTCAAAGTCAAGAAAACGAAATGTGTAAAGTTCGCCTTACCGAATGTTAGAAATCTAGGACCCAACATCGTCTTAGATAAAGAGGTACTTGAAACTGTAGACTCGGCAGTATTTCTGGGCATAACAGTTGATGCCAAGCTTCAGTGGGGATCACATATATCATGCCTAGCGGGAAGGGTCAGTTCGGCCGCCTATGCCGTCAGGAAAGTAAGACAATACACTGACGTTGATACAGCTCGGCTAGTCTATTTCAGTTATTTTCATAGCGTCATGTCCTACGGCATTCTGCTGTGGGGCAAAGCCGCTGATATTCAAAATATATTTGTTCTTCAAAAACGAGCTGTACGAGCAATTTACCAGCTAGGTGCTAGAGTTACTCTGAGAGATTTTTTTTTAAAGAGATTGGTATTCTCACGGTGGCCTCACAATTCATCTTCGCCAACATCTTATATATTAGGCAAAATATACACATATACACAAAAAACAGTGATATTCATAATATTAACACTAGAAACAAGGAGAAACTACGTGCTCCCTTTCACCGGCTTCATAAGGTCCATAACTCATTTGTTGGGCTTGGTATAAACTTTTATAACAAGCTTCCCTCTTCTTTGTTAGAATTGCATTTTAATGCGTTTAAAGCTAAAGTAAAATCCAACCTTTGTTCAAAGGCATACTATTCAATCAACGATTACTTAAACGATAAAAATTGTTGGTCGCTGTGATTAACTCAAAAAAATGTTTATGTTCTTTCTCCAAAATTAGTTTACCTACTGACAAGTTATACCAGTTCATATAATTGTTTATTTTATTTGACTATATTAGCCATTTTAGTTTAATATAATTTTTATTTATTATTGACATAATCTACTCATTTCAATGTTTTTAATGAGTTGTATTGCAATATATGGTCAGCTAGCGACCTCGACAGTTCATCATATTATTCTTTTGAGCAACCGGCAGCATGTTCGTCATGCTCCCTTAGATGTCAATGCTTGCGGTAGCGTCGGGGGTCGGGTTGCCTCCTTCCCTCAAATATGGCGAGGGGGGTAATGGCTGATCTTTGCGTTATGCTCGTGAACGGGTGCTGGTTGTGGTGACAGGTCAGCTTGCTGACTATGGTTTTGTTATTGTTATTAGAAATTAATGTTTCTTTATTTTAATTCGAAGGTCCTAGTTTATCATTTGTGGCTACAAGTTACAGCTATATACATATAAACATAATGCAGCATTGCATATGTAAGCGGGCACGCCCTTTATGCCAGGAGGCTTTTTATTATGTATTAAGTTCTGTTTGCGTTTTTGTTTTTATTATTTATTTCTGCTTGAGTATAGTTTTAAATATTGGCGTGTGCTAGCTGACATATGGCAAATAATTTTAATATTTTTGTGTTTCGTAATGTTAATTACTTATTACTATATGTATAGAATCCAGTTCTTCTAACTGAACAGACAGCAGTGCTGCTGGGGAGTTTGTTCCGCCACTTCTTCTTCCCAGCTAAAGCACTAGGAAGTGGTGAAGGTTGGGCGTTTTGGGGGGACTGTCTTATGTGATTTTGACGTTCAAAAAGTGCTGATTCTCAGCCTAATTTGAATAAATGACTTTTGATTTGATTTTGATTTTGAATCATTGCAAGTTAGTAAAATGCTGGTACAAAAACTTGATATTTAATTATTATTATAATTGGCACAAAACAAAATTCATCGACCATGAGATATCGATAAGTTTATTATTTATTATTGACATGTTCTTGGCATTATCGATGTTTACTTTGAGATGACGTCATCTATTTCACGGACAGGTTGTCTGTACATATGTGTTTGTACACTTTGTACTTGTGTGAGTATAGTTTATGCTGGTGTTTGATAATTTTGTCGTGTGCGTGTATAGTGACGTTATCTGAAAAATGCATTGGTGTTAACCACGGAGCAAATACAAAGAGGAGATGTTGTAATAAGGTTTCTGTATGAAACAACGGGTGACACTTTACGGGGTGAGGGGTGATCAGATCCCGCCCACTTCTTTATTTTACATCTACTGGTCAATAGCAAAACTATTCGCTCGTCCTGTTGATTTTACTTTGTAGTTATGTAACTATCTCACACTAGATGTCACTACATGCAGAATGAAGAACTATTTTAATAAATTACGCATAAAATTACTGACAAATGAAATGTGATGCCATCCATAGCATCAGAAAGTCTATCCGAGTAGTTTTTACAAGATAAAACACCACACTTCATTCTTTTTGTCTTCTAGCGCAAATATGCTGTAAAAACGGAACGTTTACAGAGCTGTGCACAGGACAAATGCCAACAATACACTGACTAAGGCCACGCCTACATGATGACGTCAGGACCTAGTTGAGAATCACAGTGCACAGTTGCTTAGGCCGTCTCCTCTTTGTATTTGCTCCGTGGTGTTAACACTATTTGTGTGCGTTGCCTCGTCCCCCGCGCCGAAAACGGCAGACTTTTTTAGATAGAAAAGTGTGCGCGTGTCGTCTCCGGTTGGTTTAATGCTCTAAGACTCTAGCTATGTACAATAACATCTGTTATATCTGGGTCAGTTTTCAAATTCTTTACTTTTATCAAGTCATGGCAAATATTACCTTTTGAAGTTCCGGCACTGAGCTGACTATTGGTTGGGGCATTACTGTCACATTTTTAATTCGTTCTTGCATGTCATTGTAATGGGCGGCTGGATGTAATTTTGCGGCATCTTTGTGTTAAAGCAGATTCTATCGTGCAATGAGCAGACAAAAATAACCCTTAAGGTAACAAACATGTTTGGCTGTGACTGAACAGTAAGCTTTTGTATGAAATGAATGTGCATATTCCTAAAAATTAAGGTGATATATAAAGAGTTACACAATAGCAATCATTACTCCTTACCATTCCTATCCCTCGTAGCCTGTAAGTCCCTCTTCAATCTATCAATTTCCTCTGCATACTCTTTTAATATAGCCTTCTTAGTCATCTTCTGGTTAACTTCTGGCTTGTTCTGTATGTTCTTGGCGCGGTGAGCATACTCCAGCGTGCTCATGGTTTCCTCCAGGTCCTTGTGTCCAGGGGAAATGGTAGCTATGATCGAGGTCTTGGTCCGACCGCCCAGTGATTCTTGGAGGATACGGGTCAGTTTGGATTCTCTGTGGAAGTCGGTAGGTATTTAGTGTTGGGACATGGGTAGAACATTTTGCAGGGGTTGATTAAGATAGGTAGTGAAATTCGATGTTAACTATCATAAAATAGAGCCTTAGTGCAAACGAAACTTAGTTTAGTTTATGTCTCACCAAAACTTAAGAGCGTTTATACCTTATGAGTGGCAACGTCGCCCTTTAGTGTTATATTTCGTGGTTTTCAATTTTTATCATTTAATCGGAGCTATATTTTAAAAATCTGTTTAATTAACTTTTTAGAATTACGTGAAAGTGTTTAAAAAGTAAGTAACCGTAATGCTTACAGTTATTTTACAATGAAAATTACGCCCTGCAAGTTTCCAATGTATTCATCATCATCATCATCTTCCTGCCCTTATCCCATTTTACTTGGGGTCGGCGCAACACGTTTTCTTCTTCCATTCTCCCCTGTTAGACGTCAAGGCATCATCTACTCCCTTTTCACTCATATCATTTCTCACACAATCCATCCATCTTTTCAAGTTTCCAATGTATTATTTGAATGTAAATAGAACTGTAAACGCAACGATTTCTTACCTTTTACACAGTTTTCACATAATTCTAAAAAGTTAATTAAACAGATTTTTAAAATATAGCTCCAATTAAATGATAAAAATTGAAAACCACGATATTATGACACTAAATTGCGACGTTGCCACTCATAAGGTATAAACGCTCTTAAAAGTTAAAATATTTTTTGCTGCAACCTCGGCATGTCGTATACTTGGGCTCCGTACCACAAAACTTTACAAGTCTAAAATTCTACAAAATTGTTAAAGAAATTGTAGAAGAAATTGCGTATCATAAAAATTACAAAATGTAGGTATAGTTACAATCTACAAGTCACTACAATTAACATATTTGTAATGTTTGTCCGTTACAATTATGTGGCTTAGAGTTTTGTGGTACAAACACTTGTAAGATTTATAAAATTGTAACTGTTAAATTGATATTGTAAAGTTTTGTCGTACAGGGCCCCTAGCACTCATAAGTCGATAAGCGACTTACAAGTTACAAAAAAAAACTTTTTAGAAGAAGTTGACAGAGGGATAATTACCGAGATTTCAGGCGCGTAAATCTAATTTTGAATGAAACATGTCAAATCTACTTTAGCATTACATAAGGCACAGATTACTAAATAGTTACTACGTAACAGATACTTCACTCAGTAGAAAATTTCCAATACCTATTGAGATAATAGCCTACTCCGTCGCCTCAGCAACCACTGCATGCTAAAATGTGCCTAAATGCTCAAGCGTACAGTTGTGATTGCTTCGCACCGCGCGATCCTACAGCAATCGCAGGGCTGCCTCTTCGATAAAATTAAATTAATATAGCTTTTAGTGTCTGTTATTGAGAACTGTGAATATGTTCTGATCTGACTACTTCTGTCTGACTATAGGTGGTACATAGTTTAAAATTGTATCGTTCATAAAATATTTTTTTTATAAATTGGTGCTGAGTGCTGACTGTGCAATACGTCTAGATAAAAGATAATTATATAGGTCACTGTGTAGGTAAAACAAAAAACTTTAAAAGTTACATGTGTATCACAAAGCATCGTAGGTACGCGTACGAACGAACGGAACGATTATAAAATTGAGCAACGTGCGTGCGCTTCGCTTGTGAAAACCGCACTGAATTTGGACCGCAAACGGTCCGAGAGCGCTCGCTCGAGCGGTAGGTAATTATAGCGCGCAAGTACATGGAGTGACGGAGGCCTGCTTAAGGTGATTCCCTCAATATTATGTGTTTTGCATAGGAAATTTTATATTTCAAAGGAATACGCCGCCGGACGCCGAGCTCATTTAGTTTTTAAAATAATAAAATTATGATTGACGTTTAAGTGTTTATACAAACCTACTTACAGAAATAAAATCAATTATTAATCACTTATGGTATTACAGTATGGTTTGACTAGTTGTCAACTTCAAATCAGAAACAAGGTGTTTAATCTACTTCAAACATACCTGTAAGGTATATGCGGGTGTCTCTCAACAAGAGCAGTAATAACCCTTCCAAGCGTCAACAGCGACTGGTTGATATTAACGCACTCCCGCGCACGTTCCTTCTTCGCCGGGTTGTCTGACCCTGCCTTGCTGATGTTCTCAGACCCGGCCAAGTCTACCAAGTTTAGTTTCCCGATCTTCATCAGCTCTTCACCCTCGGGACTGTTCTCTTTCATGTGGACTACGATGGTGAATACTGTGTGGGAGCGGCTGGGGATGAAACATGGGGCTCGTTGATTTAATATTATCTATTTGATTCAGTTTAAGTACGAGTATTTTTTACGAAAGGCATTCGCGTCAGTTTATTGCCGTGGTTCGACCGCGTAGTTCTACTGACACCAAGTAAAACCAAGGGTATTTTTCTTTTCGGTGGTTCTATCAATCGGACCATCTCTATGAAATTATCACATTGTATTAGCACTAGATCTAGGTACTGGTCGAGTAGAACTAAGATAAATATAATATAATATGAGACAACATCCACACAAGGTCTTCAGGTCCCGAACTAGGTAGAGCCTGTACTACGGTAACCTGATGACTGATATACATACATAAATACATATAATATACATACTCAGACACAGGTCAAACAGACATGTTCATGCACAAAAATGTTTGACTTGTCTGGGGATCGAACTCGGGACCAGCGGCTCAGAAGGCAGGGTCGCTACCAACTGCACCAACCGGTCAACTTTTTTTGCCCATGGTTCGCGCCCGACATGTATCTGTTACTTGCTAAAGCTATGGTTTCCTAGGAAAGTGATTCCATCATTAAATTTATTATAACGGCAATCATGAAAATCTGTAATTTTCACCAGAATTTGACATTATGGTGTCAAAAAATGCTCCATATTTGGACAGCCGTTATTGTGTGACCGTTCACCGCTTTGTTAACGGCAGAGGCGTCTGCAGCCGTCGACGGCTATACACTATGCGCCGCCGATGACGCGTGTCGCTAGTGGGTATGAGCACTTAGGAAACCAAAGCTTAAGTCAAATCGGCGGCATATTGAGGGCGGATTATAATTATTATTCCTCCGCAATTTCATGTATTTTATGGACAGAAGGATGATTCCACTTCTTACTTCTTCTACTCTTCTACATCAGCTCAAAGAACTTTGTGGCTCAACTAATCAGGGGTTTATTACTGCAATCTACTTTTTAATTTCTTTCGTCTATGTAATACTTTAAGCACATTTATGTACATAGGCGAACTTAATGCCGTAGGCATTTTCTAGTCAGTCAGTCTACTTTCTAACTATTTAGTTAATTCTTGGTTTTACTGATTATTTAACTCAAATAGGTCGTTTCTAGGAAGATCAACAATATAATAATATTTATTATTTAACTCTAGAAAACCAAACTAGAGGAGGCAGGAGGCTCCAAATAAAAAAAAAACTACCATGTTTGATCATGCTTCCCCAGCATACCATTGCAGAAACCGACCCAATGCAAAAAATTAAGGAAGAAATAAAAAGAAATGAAGAAGCATAAACAAAACATTTTTAGTTCTTATAAAGACTTACAACATATTAGTTTTGCCATTGGGAAGGCTTCTGCAATATCAAAATTATTTACACATAATTAAGAAAAAGTAAAACAAATAAATAATATAACGAAACTGAGGACAAAAGTAGGTTTTTTAAAATTTCATCCCCTTGTTGCGGTATCTACATCGCCACATGAGAACTACGTCACACATACGTTAACCATAATATACAACCTCCCGACAACAATCGTCGGGCAGTAGCCCACCAGACACGACACCCGTCTGGTCGGAGGATCCTCCCTTTACTATGGAGGTATGAGTGAGCTATACACCCTGTTCCTCGTGCCTCTAGTATGCCAATAGTGACCCCGACGTGATGAACAAAATCAACAATCAACCTCCCGACAACAATCGCACACCCTATTGGAGTTAAAAAGGGGATGAAAGTTTATATGAGAGTAATTTTTGCCGACGAGAAATCCAATCAGGCAGAAGGTTTGATAAATAATCATTAATTAAGTTTAACTTGCAGTGTGGTCATAAAAATTTATAGCCGGTATTTCTACTTTGGCGTAGTCAAAAGTCAAGCACTATGATTAGGAAATATAGTAGCTTACCTTGATTGAGCATTCATTAGTGTAGAAGCAACCCTCTTCCGCTCTTGACCCTGAGCCATGATCTTGTACACTTCATTTTTGTTGTAAACCTGTCACAAAAACCACATAAGAAATGGATACTTCGATGGGGAAGACCGAAATGAGCATCTTTGAATAAAAAACCACGGAGTACGGGATCGCCACGCCAGAAGCGTCTAGAGAAGTCAGTACTTATAAGATTCGTGGCACCAGAAGTGCGTTGAGCGCACTACTTCCGTCACGGACCGAGGCGCAAAGCCGTCAGTTCCTGTTCATCTTTTGTGCCGTGGTGCGAGTAAACGAGTGTTGACAATGCCAACACTTTCCATAGAAACCAAGACGTTGCCGATGAGGCCTTTCTATGCTCCTTGTAATTAATGCATCGCAAACGGCTTATTAAACTTACTCATCAGTCATCATCATCACACTCATTTGAAATAAGCACAGTATTTCCACGAGAAGGTAGTTTAATGATCAATGAAACTAAATCCAGTGTAATAACTATTGCAATGCTATTTTCTATGAATCTAGAGACATTTGCTCAACTGAAATCAAAAGCTTTCGACTCAATAAAAAAATGACATAAACCTACATGGGCACTTTCTTATGAAACGTCAGAAGCTAGGAGCATGGTTCCAATTGATCTTTTGAGAACACTCCACTTACCGTAATCTCCTCCAATCCATTAACAATATTGGATCCCTTCCTTGTCACATCCTCGTAGATCCTCAGCTTGGAGTTGTCCTCGGAGCCCGAGAGTAGATCGAACAGCTCTTCGTTGTATAGCTCGAGGTAGGACACGCGTACCGTGTACTCGGTATTGGTGAGACGTAACTCGTCGAACAGTTGCGAGAGCGCGCGCGGGATAATACCGGCCAGCGGGTCCTGGGTACATGGAAACATACAGGTTGAATTCAGAACCTACTTCTTTTTTCTGTAACTTGGTTAAAAACGGGTTTGGTAATTTAATATTTATTTATTTATTAGGTTCTTCCACAATTAATACATGTATACTTAAGTCTAAGTGCCCCATTACTTAAGGAAAGGCACAGCATGCACTAAATTATGTGCAGACAATAATATAAAGAAAACATAGTTTGAATACAACTATAAACTAAATTGATTGCAATAATAATGTGGTATTGTAATGTTGACTACACTATTGTAAAGATAGGCTTCCTTGATAAAGACTTGTCTCAATGTCTCAAATAGTCTTTAATAAAGAGAAGTGGAAGGAGAGTGGGAAAATTCGGGCTAATGCATCATCAGCCTACAGCAGTCCACCTGCTGGACATAGGCCTCTCCAATGAAGGTTTTCTGAAATAACGTTCACTAGGTGGCAGCACTGAGACGTCAGGTCCGGGCACCTGTCCAAATTTTAAAACCGCCTATATTTTCTTTATCGTGACTGAATGATGAACGTCATCATATATCCTTTATCTATAAAAATCAATGCCACTTTTCGTTGTAATTTTATAACTCAAGAAGAACGGATGGACCGATTTTGCTAATTCTTTTTTTAGAATATTCCTTGAAGTACGAGGATGGTTCATACGGAGAGTAAAATTAAAAAAAAAAATGTTAGGCGGTTCGAAGTTCGCGGGTTCAGCTAGTATTTTATATTAGAAGACCTCTTGTCAAAGTGGCGCCAACTGGCGTGAATTTTCATGAACACCCTCATTGCACACCATTTAGATCGATTCTCGGCAAATCTCATCCAGCTGCTACCAGCCACCCTACGAAGATCGTCGCTCCACCTAGCGTCCTACCTTACGTTTGCCGATTCGCGGTCTCCACTCAAGAACACGTCTACCCCAACAGTCATCGCCGTACGGCTAACATGGCCGGCCTATTGCCACTTCAGCTTGCTTATTCTGCTAGCTATGTCGACAAGTGATGTATGTGTGTGTGTCTGCCTCGTTTGTTTTGTGGTGACAACAGCAAGCGCTACTACTGCGTCGATTGTTATTGTGTTTTTCCATTAGGAATTGACCTCGGCCCCTATTACATGGGACTTTAGCATGACTGGCGGAATGTGGGTGTACTATAGGTACACCTCTGCTCCACCCTTCAGGGATTATAGGCGTAAAGTTATGTGTTGTGTGATGTTGTTATAGCGATGTTTCAAGGTATACTCACATTCTGCCAGTGTGTATCCGTGCCAGTATGCTCTCCCACCATTGTGTGCGTCTTGCCTGTGCCGGTCTGCCCGTACGCGAACACGGTGCAATTGTAGCCATTGAGGACTTCCTCTATCAGAGGACTCACCACCTCCTGATATATGTGGAGCTGGAAACACAAAATATTGTTAGAAAAGATGTGTGATGTACAATAATTGCGGTAGACTTTGAACACGGAATAACTTTACAAAGTTTGGTATAGACCACTCTATCAAAAATATAGTCTGTGACAAAGTTGTCCCTAAAGGTTCATTAGAAAACCAGCGTCAGACAGCATCAGTCTGTCTGGCAATTTTACTTTTTATTTTTGATGTGAATACTACTTTAGCCGCGTTGAGCGTCTTTTGGTAAATGATAAATGATTTTATTTCTATAAGTAGGTTTGTACAAACACTTTTACACGTCAATCATATTTTAAAAAACTAGATGAGGTCGGCGTTTCCTATCTGACTACTCTGAGACGAAAGGCCGAAACAAACTCAGAAGTCACAGTCTCTTTTAAAGTCCAGACATAATCTTGGTCAGATCATGTGAAGACCATGTAGATTGGTGACTGAAACGGTCTTTTGAGGAAAAACCATACAGATTGAGCGGACCTGTCCAGTCAGTGCACGCAATTGTCAGTAATCTTGCCGCTCAACTCAGGTAGGAGCAAAACTTATGGGTTCCCGTCATTGACATACTAATGTGACGTGTTGCGCCAGACTGGCGACGCGCAGCGGTCTGTGTACATTTTAGGGTTTTCTTTCACTTCTGTCGGCAGGCCCCATGACCGCCTATTTTTTTAAATTTTTAAACTATGTACCTACCTACTTACAGTGTAAACTTTATATTGCGAAATTGAAGGGACAAGGGAAAGAGTTTTCGTTAAACGGAGCGTAAAAGAAAACAATATAATTTAATGTAAAAAAGTAACTAAGATTATAATAACGTAAAGACAACCCCTTTTTTTTACTCCCGGAAATTGACAAATAACTTCTCCCGCTCGGGGCGGAGCGGGTGGGCATGTCAGACTCTTACTGACTAAAACCCACCCGCGTTCCTTCAGTTTCCTGTGCCAGGGGCCACGGTAATCCTGTCGGACTTAAAGAATTTTCGTTAAACGGAGAGTAAAACAAAACAATATAATTTAATTTAAAAAAAGCAACATAGAATATAATAACGTAAAGACAACCCCTAGCAATAGGATGAGAGTGGGGAAGTAAAAAACACGAGCTAGGTAATTAGAACAAACAAACGAACACCTTTCTAAGAATAGCATTGTGCGTACGAAATATTTACGACTATATCAGTAGGTATAATGGTCAGTGAAACTAATGTTTATTGGGGTCTAAATAATGAGGTATTTTTTCGCTATTGAGAGTGGTTGTTACGCTATAAAGGCTCAAATTAATTTAGCTACATAAACTCCGCAGACGTGATGGCTATCAATATCTAAACACGTTAAGGCTCCGTGCACGTAAAAAACCCTCTTTTGTCTATTTATTATCTAATTTTGAGAAAGCTGGAAATAATTGAAACAATATATCTGTGTGACTACAAAAGTACAGTTTTCGTGACGCTAAACCATTCGGGTCAGTCACAGCACCTGTTAATAGTGTCATCACTTTTGCACTCTCGAAAATATCGTTTATTTTGCCTTTGATTTACTTAATGCAAATACATATTGTATTATCATAAAATAAAATTTCAGTTTTATTATATGATTAGCTAAAGATTGATGTGTGATTTTTAAATTTCTTGAAAAGGTTTGCTCATTAGTAGGAAAAAATACATCACTGACGCGGTTTGTTTCGAAAAATAGGTTTCTTCAACATTATTTTTTTGCTATATTTAGTATCGAAGTTGAAAAAAGTGGTCCAGCCACGTGCAAGTAGACCATATTATAATGATGTTAATGATATTTTTAAATGTTCAAAATCAAACGTAGTTTCTAGTAAAAAAAATATCAAACGTCAGTCTCGCGTCGTTTTTTGGAAAACTTGTTGCGAATATTGGTGATTTTCCATGAATACTTAACTTATTTGAAAAATCCCTTTCAGCCACATGCAAAACAAAGAACTCAACTTTTCGAATCACAAATAATTTTGTTTAAATAGGTAATTTCTCCGTTTCCTACAAATAATGCACAAAATTGTTCAAAATCAGTCGATTTCGTGCATGGCCCCTTAAAACAAAAAATGGATTTTTTCAACTCACACTTCAAGTAACAACTCTACCAGCGGTCGTTGATCCCAAAAAAGATCACCACCTTATTATTTTATTTCTCGTGTTTAGATATCGATACCCATCACGTCTACGGAGTTTCGCTAACTAATTAAATTTGACCCTGTATAGTGTTAAAATGTATGGGTAACAATATAAACCGAACAAACCTTAGCAATTTCTATGTTTTAAGAAATTTTTCGTTACATAGAAACTCGCTATATAGAGTTTCCTGTATTACCAAATAAACGGTACGCAAAATACGCGCTTAGACATGCGAGTTGCAGACACCAGCCCGTATTTCGATATTTCTTTCTTTTCTTTCAAAATTCAACTTGTTCTATGAAAATATTATATTGCATCTTACATTACAAAAACTTGGTTGACGCCTGCATTCATTTAGTTTAAGACTATTCTATAGTGCTTTTAAATTAATAAGGAGTTTGCTAGTTAATCACAAATTGAGCCATCTAACAACACAAGTCCACTGTCCACCTACAGACCACATAGGGCAAAAAAACTGCAGTTGCTGCAGAGAATAAAATGGTGCCTGAAAAATCCACTGAATTATTTTATTACATTACAATAGAATCATTTCATTTTGAATTTTATTATCTTTATTACGCTGGCTGTGGTCTCATATAAGTGAAGGAGTACACCTACTTAGTACCTGACGTTGCCCATTACTTATGTGTCATGTATGGTGTATAATGTAATGTAAGAGGGCACGCCCTTTATGGCTGGACGCTTTTATTTAGATAATAAGTTCTGTTTACGTATTTATTATTGAATTCTGCTTGAGTATAGTTTTCAATGTTTTTGTTTGTAGGTATATTGACGTTAATGTTTTGTGTTTCGAAATGTTAATGACTTACTATTGTATAGAATCCAGTTCTTCTAACTGAACCGACAGCTGTGCTGCTGGGGAGTTTGTTGCGCCACTTCTTCCCAGCTAAAGCACTAGGAAGTGGTGAAGGGCGGGAGTTTTGGGGGGACTGTCTTATGTAATTTTGACGTTCAAAAAGTGCTGATTCTTAGCTATAGAGGGTACACCCTCCATATTCTTAGCCTAGTTTGAATAAATGATTTTTTACATTTTTAACATTTGTTGGAAATACTAAATAAATAAATAATAAGTTTGATTGGTTATTTTTTCTGTGATCACTCCTCCACCTTCTCACAATGATGATACTGGTATCATTCTTACCACCAGGTGAGTGAGATGCATATTTGAATAAAATGGTCCTCAAATGAATAGACCAGGATAATATATGGACTATAAAAGAGATCAATCACTATTATGTCAGAAACACCAACCTCATCTAGTTTTTAAATATTATTAATATGTTAAGTATTTGTTACCTACTGAGTACAGTATAAGGGGCTGGGGTCCTGTATTTGTTACCTACTAAAAATCCATACTAATATTATAAATTAGAAAGTAACTCTGTCTGTCTGTATGTTACCATGTCTCGCATAAACCACTGAATGGATTTAGTTAAAATTTGGCAAGGAGATAGATGGCATTCTAGGGGCATTCATAGGCTACCTTTTGTCTTAGTATTCCCGTGAGATAATTTCCCAAATCCTCATGGGTGAAGCCGAAGACAGAAGCTAGGATGAAATATGTTATTATCATACCTGACTAGCATTGGGTCCGAAGGCCCGGTCAAAGGTGAACTTCTTAGTATGTGAGGTCTGCTGTGACTGCCGCACCACCACTTCACGGTTGTTCACCACCTCAATCACACCCAGCGACTTGATGTCCTTCTCGCGCTGGTTTAGTGGTCTGCGAAAGAGAAGTTTCATGAATTAGTTATTTGACATAAATAAGTGTTCTATTAGATTTTCAAAAAGCCGGATTTATTTATTATTTACATTTATTTATATATTCATTATTGTACACCACAAAAAACATAACAACAAAAATAAAATTGAACACTACCTAATATACAATGGGCGGCCTTATCGCTTTCTGAGATCTATCACTTTCTCGGATTTAGGTTTTATTGTTGAAACAAAACTTGAAATTTGACATGGGGATAATAATGGAAACTACTTGTCATATTTTTATCAAGCAATATGTGGATGAAATAAGAATAAGGTAGTATTTATTGATTCAACATAATAATATTATTATAGTGGTGTTTTATTTGTTTTTTTTTTTAATACTGTGAAGTCAAGCTAGGTAATATTTGTTAAGAATGTGCTGAGTCTTCAAAAGTAAGTCAATATGACCCTATCAAATACCAGAGATGCTTAACTAGAACAAAAACTTGATCCATTCTGCAGAACATTGAGAACTTTAAATAAGTTAGTTGCTGTACCAAAGTGTTGTATTAGGTTATCAAAAATTGTGTAACCCTGGTTACATACAATCACATACAGTAGTTATTCCGTAATGTTCCTGTACACCAGTAACATTATGGAATAACAGGCCACATCTCATGACTACATAGATTATTTTTATGCCAATCTAGCAATTCAATAGAATTTAGTGGATGGAAATAATAACTGGCCAGAGGTGTGTTAGTTTAATTCATAAGTTAGGTACGTCATTCAGCTTACAATATATTCGTGAAATGATTTGCAGTGGTATTTAGAAAGAAGAATATGGAATCATTCGTTTGTTTACGTTTAAATTATTATCTATAATTAATAAATTGAACATATTATAATGACAGTTATTCGAAACAGGTACTGTAAGCAATAATGACGGTTTTTTGTTCAATTGCATTGAGGTCATGCAGTTGATGATGATGCATGATTATTGATACTAAAGTAGGACAACTATACATTATAGGCAATATTATAATGTAACTATAAGGAGTTTTAGAAGAATTATGATAAAATACAACGAGTAATCCAGTGAGTCATGCCGTTAACGAAAAATTTGTTCAACAGTCCAACTTTCACTTGAATATTTACCTCAAACGAATGGAAACCTGAATGTTTTGATTCTTGTCCTTCCGAATCTTATCCGTCGTCATCTTGACACAATACACATACAATATTCGCAAATAAACACTCCACTACAATAGTTTTTTGAATAAATTCACTAAAAACTCGTCACTTATTTGAAATTGTCAGAAAATCCGTTAAACGGTGCTGAGCTTCAAACAAAATTCAAATCTGATGTTGATATCCAAATCGGAGTACTAGTTTTTTGAGACTTGTCAAAAAATTACGTTTCGTTTACAACAGAAATAAAATGAAGGACTTCGAATAATAATAATATTAGTAATGTTTATTAATATGTATCTAAATATACAAATAATAATTATTAAGTAACGTTGTACAACTTATTTCTTTATTTCTCAAAAAAATACGTCAACAAAAAATGCTTAAATTATTAATAGTAAAATGAAATCTGGCGCATGGAACGTTTATGCTCGTGATCGAGCAAACGGAAGGTCGATAAACCATTGTTCCTAGCTCAATGTGATAAACAGAATTTAAAAAAATAAAAAATAAATATCGTCTGACATTGCACACAGCACCATCTAGTTCCAAGTTAAGCACTTAAGGTTTTTGTTTATAGCGTAGACAGAGAAAACCAATGATAATAATACGTCATTGGAGAAAACTATGTCTACGGTTTAAAGAGTGGTTCAGAACTGTAAATAATAATGTACCTACTCTGTGTTCAGAACTTTTATACTACCGAAATGACGATTACTAGAGAAGCATGAAAGAGGAAGGCATGTTGCACCGATCACAAATAAATTGGTATAAGGCCAAAATAATGATGATGACAATAAAATAACATAGATTTTCAAGAAGATGTTTTTATTGTGATTGATGAAGTCTGACAAAATTTTATTAGAAAGCGCTGTAACCATTGGCTTTGGGTGCTGGAACATACGAGCAGTTAGAAGTTCTCAACGTAGCAAGAGTGTGCCAAGTTTCCGACCGAATGTAGGTACAGATTGCCCAGTTTAATATCATAACGTACAGTGACGCAGACAGGGGGGGTAAAGTTACCTTCACGTTCACAGCAATTTTTTAGGTGCGCCATCTATGAATCGTGTTCCATAACTTACGGCAAATAATTCACATATGTCGTACTAGATGTCTCTACAAAACGACTTAGACTTCATAGTTGTTGAAAATTGCTATTTTAATTCCTAATTAATTTTCTTTGTTTGAGTTTAAATTTGAAAGTCTTAAATAACGGACAATTTTTTTTATTTTGGTTCATCGATTTATTTATCGATTGTTCTAAAAAAATCACAAATGTCAAATGTGAAAAGAAAATGGCCGATACGTTTTGCAATTTGCGTTGCGTGTACGCTGAATTGTTTTCGTGTTGTTTATGCTGTTTTCTTTGCTGCTTATACGTTGAGTTGAAGCTCTGCTCCTCCGTAAAGGCTTGAAGATTCCGTCATCAGATTCGTCAGTCCATCCTTGCGTTGAGTGTTTCCGCGGGGCGAAGGCCGACTGAATTCGGTGTATGTTTGCGATATTTGGACGCTATATTAGTTAAGGTGTTGCGGTATTGGACGCTATTAGTTAAGTGTTTTTACTATGCCTTCTACGAGACGATGTGTATTTGGATGCGACACTACAGGTAAGATTTCTCGCCTCCCTCCAAAACCCCTCTTCTGTATTATTATTGTCTCAGAAAAAAAAAATTAATGAATATTATTATCAATGCTGTGCTATACATATAATGCATGAACAGTGTTTTTATTAATTATCAGACCCTAAGAAAGTCCTATGGAATTGTGGAAAACTGGAAATTGACACTATTCTTAGTTATAATGTAATCTGTCACAAAAAATAAGATGTTAAGAGTTAAATTGCTTATTAGTATAATCATTATAGGAACTTGTTCTTAAAATTAAAAAAAAAAAACCTATTCATAATTGAATCGCATTGTATTATTATTCCGCTGGAAGCACAGAAACAGTTGAAGTGGAAGTGCTTAGGGAAGCCTATATCCAGCAGTGGACGTCTTTCGACTGAAATGATGATTATGATGGTACGATTCTGATAAAACATGGTATTTAAATAAATTATTTTAATATTGGTAGTTTAATTATTTTTTTAAATTGAATTATTCGCAGGTGTCACAATCCATACTTTTCCGAACCCAGGAGTCTTCCAAGAGCGCTTCCGGATATGGGTTAGCTTAGCTGGTGCCTCAGTTAGTGGACTGACCGATATGCAAATATATAATAACAAGAAAGTCTGTGACAAGCATTTTGCAGAAAAAGACAAGAATCGCAATAGTCGCTTAAATGCTCTAGCTATTCCTCACCTGCATATACCAAGTAAGTACCGTATGTGAATTATTCATACATAATGCATTAGTAAGAATATCAATTGCCTAAACTAGATATTTAGTTTGTTCATTCACATTCTAGTATTATTCTGTACTAGCAACAACCTTAATTTAAATGAGTAATATAGGCAGCTAAAAAGTCCAAACTCAAGGTTTACCAATGGACGATGGAGCATAGTGTATTAGGTATTCAGCTCAGCGACCGAATACGTAATCACGATACGCTCCAAAACTGGAATCACCGATGCGGGAAACGAGTCTGCTATGCTGAAGTGGGATTGGGTGGGCCATGTATATAGGATGAGAGGATTGGTCAGAGTCGTCACGCAGTGACAGACAGGCGTCATAGCCGAGGGAGGCCGGGGAAACACTGGCGTGATGACTTACGATTGGCTGGAGACAGACAACACACAGGGAAGAGTGGAAAGCTGTGGGGGAGGCCTTTGCCGAGCACTGGAACAATATAGGTTGCCAAAAAAATAAATAATAATAATATAGGCAGGAACAAATTAGCAACAAACAAAAAATCTTATTTTCGATACTAACTATTTCATATTACTATTTCCAGAGGTGTCGACACCCATTGCATCTACAGGAAGTGTGAACCTACCATCTAATTCACCATCGGTTCAACTATCAGGTAAATAAGTAAATTCTATGTGTATTCATTACTTTTGTTTTGAAAGATCACTCCATCTTGCAAGCATAATCAGCCTATGACATTCCCACTGCTGCGACACAGGCCTCCTCTCCATGTGCCATAATCCACCATGTGGGCCCAGTACGGGCTGGTGGATGTCACATGTCATTGATTTTTTTTGTTGCCAAATGGAACCCTATTACTAAGTGTGTGCTGGCTGACTGTCCATCTGTCTATTAGTGGACTGTATCTGTAATAGATACACAGTTGAAATATTCACAGATTGTGTATTTCTATTGCCGCATTAACATCAAATAATAAATATAAAACAAAGTTTCTAGGTGACTCGAGGAATGGGTCTTGCGTCCAGGCTCCAGACACTATAAAACAAAGTTAAATTTTAAAGTGGACCACCTTTAATTTTTAACTTTGTTTTATATTTATAAACAATAAACTATTGATTTTGATTTTTTTTTCTTACCCTAGCATGTGGGGTCTGTGTTTAGAACTATCGAGTAGAGTACAAATATATATATATATATATATTTTTTCTCCTATCTCCCAGACGCAAAATACGCGCATTGTCACATCGTGGAGTTGCGGATACCAGCCCGTATTATCTATTTTATCTTTTTCTATCTTAAGAATAAGAAATAGGGTTCCATAAAAGTTGTCAGTTTTAGACATTTTTGTACAAGCTCTATCGCAATAACTAAATAAATTAGGAATTTGAAACTTCGGTGTATTAATGAACAAATACTAAAAACGCCGATTCATAAGGTAATTATTTGCTTAAATATGGGCGATTTTCTGCAACTGCAAAAAATAACTGTCTCACAGTATCATTATGAAATACTGAGTTATCTTTGCGATTATTAAAATTTAAGATGAAAAATATTCTTCATATAAATTTTGTTTGGTTCTTAAGTTTGGTTGGTAATTCAGTTTCTTAGTTCAGATAAATGAAAAGACTATTCTTTTCATTTATCTGAACTAAGAAACTGAAGTGCGGAACCCTCGGAGTCCGGCTTGCACTTGACTGGTAATTTTTTTATTATTGCATGAGATCAGGTTATTGAGTAGTTTTTGTTAGAATTGACTTCTTTGATAATGATCTTCAGGAGGAACAAATCCAAAGTATGAAGCCCCTACTCATTAAGTTTAATTAAATGATAAACAGATTTCTTTTAAATCAATTTTTACACCTATTTCATATTATTATTTCCAGTGCCACTTCCGCCTGTTGCATCTAAAGCAAGTCTCAACCTGCAATCAGATTTCCCAAGTAAATCAGTTCAAATTTCAGGTAAATAAGTGTTTTGATAAAAACAGGGTGTAATTTTATTCACCGTTATCCTCTTAATGGGTCATTGTACTCATCATTATGGACAACTTTTACTATGGGACCAAACCTGAAATAGCGAAAAAAATCGCTACATTTGTTTGCATAACTTGTCAAAATGTAGGGAACAGCTGATATTTTTTGATGTGATTAAAATTACAGACTGTATTTTACTTTGCAGTCTAGATGAAATATTTTATTAAAGCAACATCAATTAGAAACATTTCTGAAAATGTAATTTAAAATCTTTTCAGGAGCAACATTAACTCCTTCCACCCAGAAGGAATTTAATGTTTTCGATGATCCTGTGCCTACAACCTCTAAAGCAACACTTGCCTCGCGTAAGTAGTTTTTGGTATTAGAAGTTGTAAAAAAAAATTGAGTAGTCGCGATACGAAACTATTTTGTATGTATAGATAATATACATGAAAGGATGGTTTATTAAATTAAATAAATAAGGCATAATCAAAAAAACATGGCACAATGAAATTTAAATGTTAAGTTTTTTTTTTAAAGAAAAATATTAAGTTTTTTTTAAATTTTAATAAATCTTTTCAGGAGCAACATTAACTCCTTCCATCCAGAAGGAATTTAATGTTTTCGATGATCCTGTGCCTACAACCTCTAAAGCAACACTTGCCTCGCGTAAGTAGTTTTTGGTATTAGAAGTTTCAAAAGTTTCAAAATCATAGCACTCGGAAATTATAGTAGGTACATCTTTCTGTCACTAAAACAATTTTCGAAATCGGTTCAGTAGCTCCAGAGATTACCCTCTACTAACTAAGTAACAACTTAACCTCAATTACCCATATTAGTGTTTTTTTTTTCAATTTTCCAGGTTCAAGAACCACATTGTCATCAGTGCGAGTGGAGTTTTGGCAAAATACTCGAAAAGAGTTACGAAACCTCAGAAGCGAAATATGTCGGCTACGGAAAAGGGGACAAAATTTTAAGGACAGACTGCAAAAAGCTGAAAAATTGTCCAGTAAATATATGCTGCAAACATTAACAAAGAAGATGTCTTTACCAGCAAAAATTTTCACTGTTTTGCAGTTCAGGGAATGTGGTAAAAAACCGAAAGGACGTCGATTCCTCAAGGAAGAAAAAGTATTGGCGCTTTCTTTATATAAAAGAAGCCCAAAATGTTACGCATTATTGTCCAAGTGTTTTACATTGCCATCAGCAAAATCTTTAAAAAATCTTCTTGCTAAAATAGTGATTAAAGAAGGGGTTAATCCTATCATATTTAATAAATTAGCGTCAAATGTTAAAGAACTTCCAAATGACGAAAAGTTGTGCATTTTAATGTTTGACGAAATGTATATTAATCCACAAGTTCATTACAATGAAAGGGAGGACAAAATAAAAGGTATTGATTCATTCAATAAGCATAAAATTGCTGATCATGCACTAACTTTTATGGTGAAAACCATAAAAAATAATAACAAGCAACCTGTAGCGTATTATTTCACAAATTGCCTAAATGCAATACAGCTCAAATCCGCTATAAAAGAAGTAGTACATGCTTTGAATTCTGCAGGTTTAAAAATTTTAGCTACGGTTTGTGACCAAAGTCGGGTAAATATATCTGCAATTGACAGTTTAGTGGGGGATGCCAAACGGTCATATTTACGAAAAGGTATGGAATGGCGACATGATATTTTCATTGTGGATAATGTATCTATTATACCAATTTTTGATGTCCCGCATCTTATAAAGGGAATACGAAATAATTTATTGAATAAAGACGTGACTTACGTAGATATTTATGATAGTGATATCGAAAAAACGGTGAAATGGGAATATTTCCAAAATATTTACGAATCCGATAAAATAGATGGAGAATTAAAAGTTTTACACAAATTTACTGAGGAACATGTATATGTAGAAAAAATGAATAAAATGAAGGTGAAAATAGCTACGCAGTTATTAAGCCACAGTGTTGCCGTGGCAGCAAACCACTTAACCAGGAGTGGGCGACTGGACCCTGCATGTCGCCAAGTCATACCTTTCGTAAAAATGTTTGACAACCTGTTTGACTCCCTAAATTGTCATAATTTTTGCGAGGTCGATGGAAAAGTTTATAGGGCAGGGGTCAAACAAAATTCTCCCCACCACAGGTTGTGGACAGAAGCCATTACATTTTTAAAAAAATTAAAATTTTTCGAAAAGAAAGTAGATGGCCAGAACGTGATGATGGTTGAGAAAAAAGATATACCATCAGTTAAAAATTTTGTTAAAACAATAGAGGGTATGCAGGCCATTTGGAAAGTTTTAAACAAAAAATATGGCTTTTATATCATGTTTTGTAGAAATTTTAATCAAGATCCAATAGAAAACTTTTTTGGCAGAATAAGAGGTGTAGGCGCTCGAAATGTGTCCCCTAACAGCATTTGCTTTGAAGGTGCCTATAAAGCACTTTTGCTAAATAATTTTTCGTCCTCACACTCCATAAAATCTAATTGTGAGGACGACATGGGAGCGTACTTCCAGTCCCTAGACTTCATGATGGACGAAAACGATGTAGAGCAGGATAAAGATTTTCCAAATCAAGAAATTGTTTTAAATGAGGAGTTATTGTTGGATACTACAAATGTTCAACCTATGCAAGGAGCCGGACAAAGAGGTTATGTTTGCGGGTGGGTTATCACAAAATGTTTAAAATACGTTTGTAAATCATGTAAAACATGTAAAAAAGATTTTCTCGACAGTCAGAACATTGAAAGCAATGCTTTAATAAGAGCTAAAGAATGTAATTATGGTAAGAAATGCCTTGTATATCCCTCGATCGAGGTGACAAATTTATTTGCAGAAATTCAAAAAATAACGGAATCAATATTAAAAAATAATGTTCCAATTAAAAATTTAAGAAATAATATAATAATGTTTGTTGACATGTTTGTCACTTTTACATTTAAATGCGAAGAACACAAAACAGTGTTAAAACATTTTTTTGTGTCTAAAACAATGTTTTGATTTATAGTTGGTGCCGAATAATTAATAGAATATTAAACGGGAAAATAAAATATGATGGTGATGATGAAATGAAAAAATATGCTTACGAATACTATTGTAAACGAAAAAAATATGGAATTGAAAAATAAATATATTTTTATTATAATATACAGGCTGGCATATTTTAACCTCACATGGACGGAAAGTACTTTAAATACCTACTGGAGATAGCTATTTTTATTTTAAATAATACCTACTTTGTTTTTTTTTTAAATAAAGGAATGTTTCCTTTGAGTGTAATTTGCTATCTCCAGTATTTAGAGTACTTTCCCTCCAGGTGAAGTTAATAAATTCCATCTTGTTTATAATATACAATGTGTTTTTTATTATATACCATAACTCTAGGGTATTAATGAGACCATCATTTTGAACAACTTTTATATGGGACCATTGGGGAAATCGCGAAAAAAAAATTAGCTGCTCCCTACATTTTGACGAGTTATGTGAACAAAAATGTAGGGAAAAGCTGATTTTTTTAAAGTATTAATAAGAATTTAACATCGTTTTGTGACAAAATAATGTTTATTGACTAATACTCAAATATAAGACGACGACGGAAGACGTAATGTTGGAAGGCCTCCCACAAGATGGACCGATGACTTTGTAAAGGCCGCAGGAATCCGCTGGATGCGGGAAGCACAGAACCGGTCGAAGTGGCGGTGCTTGGGGAAGGCCTATGTCCAGCAGTGGACGTCTTTTGGCTGAAATGATGATGATTTATGATGACTTAAATATTGTTAATGCCAAATAAAGATTATAGGGGACACTTATTGTTGATAATAATATGTATACTTAGGTTAAGGTATTTATCTATGGGTCTATGCAACCCGAAATAAATAATTTGATTGATTGATTGATTGAAAATGAAAAATTTGCACAACAGAACTATAGTAAACGTAAGCATTATGGCATAGTGAAATAATAAATACTATGGTATTCTTAACACCATCATATTTTTGGCGGGTGAGAATGTGCCAAATAAGAACGATCTCTTAGATATAAATACGTTTAAAGATTGTTCACATATGGTAAAATTAAGGATACCCTTTATTTTACAAAAATGTAGTCAAAGGAAGTATTCAAATAATTGTTATAACGTTAAGAGGGCTATTACAATATTAATCTTGTAATTGAGCGTTTGACTCGAGTTTCGATGTGTGATTAATGGTTATGGTTTAGATATAGCCACAAAATTTAAAAAAAATATGCCCAAGAAAGCTTGAATATTTCTCTTGGGAGTGTTTTAAATAAATATTTGAATTTGTTTACATAAATCAGTATAAACCTTGTCTCTGCAAAGGATGTTTCATAAAATTTTACTTTTGGACATGTTTTGATGCTTTGTTACATCAAAGATATAATAATTTATAAAAATATCCTAGTTACAATTGTACCTTCTACATTGGAGTGCTTAAGCCAATTTTGTATGCTTTATACAATAATACACCAAAAATAATTCCGTAAACCAGAAAGTAACTGATAATTTTTCGTCCGAAAATATTTTTTTATCTATGAATATGTTATCCAAATAAATAAAAAAACTATTTAATAACTAAAGTTACTATATTACTTTGCTTGACAAAAAAAAACTAGTCTATTTAAAAGTCGAATAATATTTTTAATCAATTGTTGTATGCAGTGCTAAAATCAATATAAATCTCGGGACACGCGGTCTTTAGCTTTAGACGCCGACGCATCACATTATTTAGCATTTGGCAGTTGTAATTACCCTTATTTTGAGTCATATAATTATTATTTACTTATATGTTTAAAGTATGAAATTTCAATTTGTGAAAAAATCACGGTCAAAATGTAATAGCACCCCTAACGCGTACTGTTATGCGACGAACAGTCTGATGTTATGTATGTATGTTCCTAGCAAGGAACTTTAAGCCGGGCCCTCATTGCACATTCTCATCCGCCAGGCACATAGTCACCCCGAACGACTGTAATATTGTAAATAATATTGTCCACGTTTGAAGTGAAAAATGTGCACAAGAGTAGGTAAAGTAAATGTGAAGAATATACGTTAACATACAAATAAATCTATTGAGTTTTCAACAACAAGCTTGTTTCTTTACTAAATTTTATTAACCTTTACAAACTATTTATGACAATAAATGTGCATATTTTCCATGCTTATAGATTGAATAAAATTCATGTGGAGCGGTTTTTATTTTCAAACTACTTTAAAATTAATTTTACACCATCAAACATGGTTTTACATAAATCAATCTATAACTAAGGAAAATATTTCGACGATGAACTACCAATACCTCCTAACTACCTTTTTTACGATTTTTAGTTTTTAATGCCAATCGACGTAAAATGCTATTTCACGTGTATTGGCACTAAAAACTAAAAATCGTAAAAAAGGTAGGAGGTATTGGTAGTTAATCGTCGATTTGCAAAAACGACCAAATGAAAATTAATATGGATATAGTAGGTATGTATAGTATGGTTAGTTAGGGAACATAAAATACAGATGGCGCTACAAACAGGTTGGCATTAAAATCCTGAGAGATGGCACTCTATACCAGTATATAGTAGTACTCTGTGGACGCAGACACTGCTGGTAAAAGCAATAAGATTATATTTAAATGTATTCAGTACCGTCAACTGCCCTGACTTTGCCCGGATTTTGATATTTTTAGCCTTTAACGTGGAATAAAAATTAAAATAAGCCAGATTTCCATGTTGTGTACACATATAATCTTATAAAAAACTCAAGAATTCTGTAATTTTAATTTGTTTCAGTAAATTTTCGTAGGTAATGAAAGTTTTTGAGGTATTTTTAAAATTAGGCAAAGTAATGGCTCATGTCTCTGACATTGCCTAATACATTTACTCCAAAATAAACAATTCGATTTTTATGCTGGCACAGTGTAAAATGTAGTTTAATGCATAGAGAATACAATCCAATTTTAAATGACAGATTTTGGGAGTATTTTAGTAGGTAAAATTACTTAGCCACCACACCATTTTATACAATCTTCATACATTGACAAAGAATGGGTAGGGTTGTGTCATAAGAAAATGAAACGAAATATTATGTTTTTGTTTTTAATTTTTTAAGTAGGTATTTCGAGAAGTATTATTAGGAACAATCAGAGGCACTAGCACGAGTGCGTGACGTGAACTTAAAGTAAATACTTCGATTTTAAAATTGAAAATACTTTTTACTTTATTTAAAATCGTGCGGCGAGGTATACCAAATTGCTTTTCAGCATCATATGATGAGATGTTTTTGTTTTGAACGAGACCAACGGCGATGTTCAGAATGCTCTCATCATAATCTTTATATCTTCTTCGTTGAGTTTTGTCCATTTTGATCGTCCTTCAAACAAAAAGAACCAGAATCTAGATATTTAGTAAAAAAAAAATTCAAGTCTACTAAAAATATATTTCTTTTTCATCGTGTTAACATAAAACAAGAAGTTAATTGAGTTGATATTCATTTATTAATTAAAAACAGTACACCTTCAAAAAACATATAATTAATATGAAAACCTGTTTGAGTTATCACGTAACATCTTCCTTTTTTGATGTCGGTAAATAACAAAGGTGTCAACCCTAGCCTAGGCAAAGTCACGATCACTCGTTCAAAAAAATTGCCTGACTTTGCCTATTTCGACATTTCTCGCTAAATACCGTGTTTTTTTCATCAATTACAATGACAAACGATAAAGCTATCAACGTTTTATAGAATAAGTACAGAACAAGATAGAAATATACATATTTTAATGACTTACTTGAAAAGTTTTTCCGAAACTAAAAATACCAGACTTGTAGTTTGACACACATCTGTCAAAAATTATGCATGTTACCAACATAACGTGACCAATTTAGTGTTGCCACTTAATAATTCTAAAAACTGACAAATGTTTCGATTGCCAAGCTAGTAAATTGAAAAAGATATTACCATTTTTTCATTTTAGGCAAACACAGGACGCTAGGCAAAATCAGGGCAGTTGACGGTACATACATATAAATTATGAATATGTAATAACAGCCGCACGGGTCAATCGATCAGGTTAAGCTACGCTTGCCGCGTATCAAATGTAAAATACTGGTATTCAGCTGCCTCCGGTTAGACTGGAAGCCACCCACGACGAACTTAGTTGGGATAAGGCTAGGCAAATGATGATGACACACTTAAAACTATTGTATGTCTTTAAACAAAGCAAAAATGCCAAAGTGGTCGAACAAACAAAAACGTGAAACATTCCTAGCAAATTCAATCTACGACTCATCTTAAGCCTAGCCTTTTCCCAAATATGTTGGGGTTGGCTTCCAGCCTAACCGGATGCACCTGAATACTAGTATTTTACATGAAGCGACTGTTTATCTGGTTTCCACAACCCAGTTACTAGGTAATACGATACCCCTTGGTAAGACTGGTTGTCAGAATTTCGGGCTTCCGACGACCCGTAAAGACTGCCTAAGATCCACGACTGACAGCCGGGACCAACGGATTAACGTGCTTTCCGAGGCACAGAGGGGTCTTGATGGTGATGAAAATCAGTGACCATCTTTACATAAGATGGTCACCCATCCACGGACCGACCGTGGCAATCGTAGCTTACCTGATCGATCGTCCCGTGCTGTTATTACTTATCCACAAGCCCCACAAACCTAATCGACGACTATTTGCTAACGGATTTAATGTAGGCACTTCTAAAACCAAATGCAGGAGGCGAGCATGACTGCATTTGTTGTTTTCATGATGCGATGCGAGTCTCGCATCGCATGAAGACTTCATAATATTCGCACACTAATTACGCATCTAATAGAGTTTAATTAATATTTTCTGTTGATTTTAGCATATGATTGGAAGCGTCACCCTTGCCACTAGCGCTAATAACAAGATACGTAGGTAGGTACTGCTGTTATCAGCGCAGCGACACTGTTATTAACTAATGCCATTACCAATCCAATATGGTGAAGATTGCGTTTCCATTTCATAATGACCCGGTAAACCTGGTCTTTAAAAAAACCGAATACCTATGTAGGCATGTTCAAGTGGTGTAGTAACCTAGGTATGTACGACTTGACAAAAACTTGTGTTTATTTCAATAACTTGTACAGTAAAAATAAGCAGATGTCCTGGCATAAGTTTTCTCTCCATTGCATTATTAATGTAAACAGCTCATCAATAAAGAGGTTTATTTCATGACCATGTAAATTCTTGAAAACTTTTTTGAATAATTCGTTGTAAATTATGTACACGCGAAAGGTAGGCATGGGAAGTAGATGGTTACTACTTCTTTATTTTACTTCTACGTTTCCTTTCATAATATTTTTTTTTATGTAGGCATATATGATTGGTAATATTCTCTGATGTTTTCGGTAAACTAAAGACCGTCCCACAACCATAATCATCATTCAGCCGAAATACGTCCATCCACTACTGGGGAAATAGGACCAAGCATCGCAACAACGACCCTTCCTGTGGTCATCCACCAGGAGTGTTTTAAATGGGGACGAGGGAAGAGGATCTGCAGCAGTGGCTGCCTGTATGTCGACCTAAATAATCTGCTATAAATCGCCAATAAGTACCTACACCTGCATACGCATAAAGCATAATCAGCCTATACCGTTTCCACTACTGGGATACAGGTCTCCTCTCTTTGAGTGGGAGTGGGCCATAATCCACCAGGCCGGCCTAATGCAGGTTGGGAGATGTCCACAGGGATATCACTTGACTTCGATTTATTTGGGTGGCTGGCTAGCGTGGAAATAAAAATTTCCCTTGAAAAGAAAACGCTTGACTTTTGTCGTTAGCAAACCAATACGTTAATTGCTGCTACAATTTTAATTCAGGATGCATCTGACAATAATGTTTTCCTTCGGATAGATCCTTGTAGAACCACATCATTGGCAGCCTCGCTGCTACCATTATTATGCAAATGGCTACACACAGATAAGGGGGATTTATAGGCAGTGCACATCCCATAATTATCATAATCAGGCATAAGTAAGACCACATTGAATGCAAAATTATAATCTAAAGAACAAATAAGACCATACAGCCACCACAACTGATTACTTAAATACATTTCCAGTTTTAGCTGACCACGCATTTTATAGGCTTTTCGTACAATGAGTAAGTCAGCTTATACTGGAAATGTATAGCTTGATAAGTCGTCGTGCGTACAATCTGTTCCCATTAGAAAATGACGACCATTATACGCTCCCGTTTCTTATTAGATCTAACATTCTTCAATCGTGTCTAATAGGAATGAGGCTTTTAAAACATTCCTACATGCTCTTTTTACATACGACCAACAAGAACAGAAAAATAAACTGGATAAATGAGCTACGTCATTATACAGATAGTTTTTGCGTCTGGCAACACTCATTACCTACACCATTTCCTCCCGCGCTTTCTTGAAGAAAATTAAAGAGTCGCCGCATTAATTCTATCCGTATGTCGCAATGTTTTTGCGTCGGTTAGCAGCGTTATGGCGGCCCTCGTTTGCTTTTTGTCCGCGACGAGAGTTGCCGCCGAGCGCTTCCCAGACTCTGCAACGCGCAAAAAGTCGCCTCGTCGCCACCACTGGAATCTACACAAAAACATTAACCCCGCTCAATAACTGGCGACGTCGATGAAATACTATGAGTTCCTTTCAGTTTTTATCGCTCGCGAGCTTTTTCCGCGCGCAATTTGCATCGGACGCACGCCGTCGGCCATTTTATAGTTTTTCCCGCGCAAACGATTCGAAATGATGGTCGCGTTCCGAAAATTGCGGCCTGATAAAAAGTTACCGATGAAATTCTTGTTTGGAGAATGGGCGTTTATGTATAATGATATTTTTTATAGCTACTTTAACCCTAATATTATAAATATTTCATTTTGTATTTATTTTTGACGAGGCGTGTAAAAAGTGTAAAGAGCCGAGTTAATTCAAGCTGTTAGATGTTACAATTGATTAAAGTTTTTGTAAATAGGTAATGTTAGTATCTTAATAATGAATGAATTGAATTCCGAACATATCAGTCCTATGACTGCCACGCATGCCGCTGCTTTGAAAATCTTGCGTCGTCGCTCTATAGTGCAGGTATTTGATTTTTTCTGTACCAGGGGTTTTCCAATCTTTAGGTAGGACACACGGCTACACATCAAGCTATACTTTTCCAGTTTACACTGACCTCTCATTGCAAGCAATCCTATACAATGCGAGATCAGCTTATACTGGAAATGTACCTATAGCTTGATCTGTAGCCGTGCGTACGTACCTATCTTTTTGTGAAGTTTTAATCAAATCGTCGTATAAAAGAAATGTTGTCATAACTCTCGTATTTTCTTATTTGCTCAAATACCGAGGAAAGATATAAGAAAAACCGGCATGAAGTTGATACCTACTTATGTACTTTGCGAAAAAAAATTATGTAAGTCGTTAGGTACGTACCGCGTAGTAACGTTAGGTACCTACGTATGTTATGACATTTAAAAAATATGTATCATGCCTTGCACGTTCTAAAAATCCTACCTAATCCTATTGGTGTCACAATTAATGAAATCAATAATTTAGGTAAGTACATAGTCAAGAAGAGTTAAAAAAAAAATATCAGTCAGTTAACAGTCTTGGACCTTTCCCTCGCATTTTCGTCATAGCCCTCTCACGTTGACAAGTCAAGACGACTAACAGCTCGTCTAGAAAGCACGAGTAAGTCCTCGAATCTTTGCCTAACATATGAAAATGTTCAGCTAGAATGTGTGGAATTAACAGCTTGTATGTAGAGAGGCAAGAGGCCGGTCACCGTGAGAAAATACTCATTCGAGAGTGTCTTTACTGTACTCGCGGGCTAGGGAAACAGCGGGGCGATGATATGACATGAGTGGAGCGGGCAGCGGGTATAGCAGTTGAGATAGACTGACCGATCTATTTCACGAAAATCTCACAGTGGAGACCTAGGTGAAGTGAGCTTGAAGTGAGCTGTCAATAGTGTCAATTACAGGTGGAATGACAGTTCACTTCAGGCTCACTCACTTCACCTTTGTTTACACGGTGAGTTTTTTTACAGAATACAGCGGCTGTTCATTCTAATGCATAAGTGCTACCAGTAGTTAATTCTAGGTCTTTGACTATGTCCTTAGTTATCCTTGAATTGTAACCAGAAGCCTTAATAATATGTTGGAATGCCTAAGTAAGGAGAATTTGTTATAAACTTTTTTCTACGTCCTTCAAAGTTCACGCCCAAGAAGAATCCATGTCATTAGTCCAAGATGGATTTTTATTTGAAGCAAATTTCGCTTCTCCAGCTAGTAGCTAGGGAACCGTAAATTCTAATCATATTTTCGAATGTCGTACCTTTGTCTAAAAGATCAAAACTGATTTCTCGAAAAAAAAACCAGCACCGTACGTAACAGAAGTAAAACTTCTTAAATTTATATAATAAGAGAGATTTAGTGTGAGAGTTAAACAGACTTTATATTTTTCTTCCCTCTCATGTAACCAAATTATCCGACGCGTCCTTAAAAATAATTTCGCTCTCAATAAAGTTATCGAATAGAACACAAGCAGTTTCACTTAAAAAATGATTGGAACCTACTATTGATTTCATAAGTCACCCGCTGTTTTCATGACCTCACTTTTTCTGTAAATAATATCCGACCGACTCTTAAGGCAGTGTAGGTTTTTCCTTGAGCCGGTGAAAGGTTGTCGCAACACTAGATAGCTAGAAATATGTCGATATGATGATAAACTAACGGCAACACTGTGGGAAAACTATGGTGCCACCTTTTTGTAGACTTGATGTGAAAAAGGCTGAATACACGACGTCGTAGAGCAACGAGAAAACTTAACAAAAATTTTTTTTGTTAATTAATTTAGTTGAGTTAATGACCATTGACCAAGGAGGTCAAATTGTTTTAGGTTGTGTTGAAAGAAAACGTAATTTTTCAATACAACCAAAACAATTTGATACCCGATAAAAAAAATTGAGATGATTGTGACAATTATTGTTTTTAAACCTAATTACATACGGTCTAATTCCGGAATTACTTACTCATAATTCATTTAGTGTTTTACAGAACGGTACAGCATTCGTTTGATCTCAGCAAAAGCGTGCGATGTAATGAGCTGAGATCCTGTTTAAAATACAAAAAAAGAAACGGCAAGGCACAAACAAAATTATACACTCAGCTCATAAGCCCACAAGAAAATTATATTAACCCATATACCAAAGGCCTGTTAACCCGAAATATATAATTTTTTGCAACATCATCCGTATACCGTTGTTGGGTCGGCAGTTTTATGTATTTTTTACACTTTCCGAGAATGGTCCGCTTTCGTATCTCAACCGAATTAAGCTTTTGCAAGCTGATTATCATTTTTAATTTGATACCGACACGAAACATTCTGTGGGCTGTTTTTTCTCGCCAGACAGAAGTTTGCTGAATTGTTTAGCCTTTATCTACCTGTTTTTTTTGGGCCGATAGTATTATAGGCTTAGGCTTTTGGTTTTAGAGTTTGATGTAGGTAGGTATGCATAAATCTCGTCAAAGTTGCGGGAAACACTTGGATGAGGGATGCACGGAGCCGGGATGTATGTCATGTATGGCAGAAGAAAGGTTAGGCCTATACCCCGCAGTGGGTGATTCTGGAATGATGATAGTGATGCTCATAGAATCTGTCTATTGAAAGCTGAGAGTAAAAAAAAGCGGAAAATTTAAAAAAATTGGGTCGGCTGTCCCTGGATCAACTAGGAAAAAACGTATTTGATAGGTAGGTACTTGAATATTTTATGCAGAATATTGATTTGGTTTTTTACAGAATAGTAGGAAAGCATAAAGCAAAAATTGTGTAGATAAGCTTTTATGATTATAAAAGGTTTATTTAGGTCATATTTCTCAGCTTTCAATAGACATACTCTATGAAGTATGTTGTATGGATTTGTTGATACTGACCAGTTTATAGGTAAACCAGATATCTGTTTTTTCACCTGCCAACACTCATTCCTAGATCGTGGTTCTAGGATCCTGTTTCTCCATAGGTGGTGCAATTTTAAGAAAGAAAGGAAAATAAGTTGCGCATAATACAAGTTTTTGTTATTGTTGCTTGATGGACAGTTTAAAGTTATTTATCTATTTACACAAGGGCCCTGTTACTTGCCAGGCTCTAGGACGTTTTTTGAAACAAAAGATCTGCCATTTCCATTTCATTTCAGGATTTTCTTCCGAAGTTCCATCAAGCTCTTTTAGCAAACACTCGGCGTCTTAAATTGGCTCTGGATTTCATTTGCAAACACTCGGCGTCTTAAATTGGCTCTGGATTTCATTTGTAAACACTCGGTGTCTTAAATTGGCTCAGGATTTCATTTGCAAACACTCGGTGTCTTAAATTGACTCAGGATTTCATTTGCAAACACTCGGCGTCTTAAATCGGCTCAGGATTTCATTTGCAAACACTCGGTATCTTAAAGTGGCTCAGGATTTCATTTGCAAACACTCGGTGTCTTAAATTGGCTCAGGATTTCATTTGCAAACACTCGGTGTCTTAAAGTGGCTCAGGATTTCATTTGCAAACACTCGGTGTCTTAAATTGGCTCAGGATTTCATTTGCAAACACTCGGTGTCTTAAATTGGCTCAGGATTTCATTTGCAAACACTCGGTGTCTTAAAGTGGCTCAGGATTTCATTTGCAAACACTCGGTGTCTTAAATTGGCTCAGGATTTCATTTGCAAACACTCGGTGTCTTAAATTGGCTCAGGATTTCATTTGCAAACACTCGGTGTCTTAAATTGGCTCAGGATTTCATTTGCAAACACTCGGTGTCTTAAATTGGCTCAGGATTTCATTTGCAAACACTCGGTGTCTTAAATTGGCTCAGGATTTCATTTGCAAACACTCGGTGTCTTAAATTGGCTCAGGATTTCATTTGCAAACACTCGGTGTCTTAAATTGGCTCAGGATTTCATTTGCAAACACTCGGTGTCATGCTTCTTTTTCAGTTTGTTTCAGTAATCTGTATCATTTTGAAGAATATTGCTAATGCATTGCCTCTGTGTTTGAAATATTTGTTAATAAAAATGTGCTCAATAACGTAATTATCGCTATGAATCTTGTTGAACTGTCAAAATGAAAGTCATTGCTATTGTTAGTGTGTTCAGATTCAGATTTATTTATTTGCCAACCATTTAGGTACACGTATAAGATCGTACATCATTAAGAGTTTCGGCTACATTCTACCTTACGGCATGCAAAGTCATAAAAACTAACATATACAATTTTCATAATATTATGTACCTATACATTGACATTCTATTATGTAATTCTGATATATTATAATTAAAGTCTCGTAGGTATACTTACTTATTATGTCATTTGCAACACATTTTTTTTTACCCAGTCGCTGGACGTGTACCGCGAGGGCTGGTTCGAGTTGGCACGGGAAAATATTTCCTGGAAAGACTTTGGGGAGGCTTTTGCCCAACAGGGAGACAGTACAGGCTAAACAAAAAAAAAATAACAAAAAACTAAAGTTGACAAGCGGCATATTGCTATCCATCATCAACATCAATTTCTTCCAACATTCAAAGGATAGGTACCTAAGAACCTACCTATCCAAGGATACATTTCCAGGTAACCAACATATTGCATAACTTCACTCTCTCGGAGCATTCGTTGCATTCGATCATTAGAGCCAGTCCTAACCCTTCGCTTTCTATTGCTTTCACTATTATTATCACGTCGTGTCCGTGTATTTGCATATTGTGAACTCCGTTGTCGTTCAATGATTCTCCTATGTAGGTACCTACTCTACCTATTATTATTTCATTTTAGGAAGCATCTACAATGCGAATTGTATCATGTTCTTATTTTTTTTTTCTAGTCTATTTTTTCTCATCCTAGTATATTTTTGCAGACACTCAAATTTACATAGATAAGTAATAGCCATTGTAAATGACAATGTATTATCTACAATTTTTTCAATAATAATCAATTTTCTTCATGGTATTTAAATGTAGATGGCTCTTGAAAAACTTCAGTAGTAACATCTTTCTCTCCGCTATCGCGCCATCTTCAAAATTCTTGGTCTCAATTAGCGCCGAAGCTTAATGAGGCCCATTTTGCAGCATTTAACTCAAAAGCCAGCAGTTTACGAGTGAAGCCGTCGTATTATGTCCAAACTGGGCATTTTATAAATAACTCGCAACCGCCGTCTGTTGATTTACAAGTAAGTACAGCTTGCGTAGGGCGATGTGCCCTCAAATATATGTGCTGGGTTTTTTATTTAGGGTTTTTATATAAACGTCACGGTTTAGGGCCTAACCCTTTCTACAACTGTGGGAGTTTAAGCCTAGGGTAAGACTGGCATAACGGACAGGCAAATGCGCTTTATGCGAATCATGGCACCAGAACAAAATTTAAAATCAGAACAGAATTGGCCATTAGCCATATTTTGAAAAATGCATGGTATAATAATATGCTTATGTTAACATTTTTTTTAATTAAAATTGTTTTCGTGTATTAGATAGTACACACAGACAGATACAGATTACGAGTCACCTGGGCATTTTCTAGACAAAATGTTTCAATACAGCTTGTCGGTCTGACAAGCTGTATTGAAACATTTTGTCTAGAAAATGCGACTAGATGCGAATGCGATAGAAAATTCGAATCGAATTCAGGATCTCTACAATATATTTTACAACTAGGTAGGTACGGAGTTAATGACGAGATCTGTGTATTACATACAGTACGTCTCTTTCTTCAGTTTTTTTCTAGGACGAGTTTTGTTTTCCCAATGGCTCCGATTAACATATGGCGCTGTTTTATTTATTTTCCATTACACGACATTCTTAGAAATCTTGACACAGCGGTGGCACTGTCGGCGCTTCTAAAATCTTCGCCTCTCTCTAAATTCTTTAAATAACTTTCGTATTTATCCTCCCGTAGAAGGCAATGGCTTATACGGGTAACTAATCAATCTAATTGATGTCTTTAATTTGTGGCAAACTAATCTTCCTCGTTTTCTTCATCAGAAATTGTACCCGGTAGTTTTAATCACAACAGTCTTACCATGACCGAAAATTCAAACATAGTACGATCGATAAGAATAAGACCGATTTAAAAAAACACAATTATGATCACCCGTCGACCCTCAAGTCGTACCCTTTCGGCCCCTTCCCCGAACACTACGACAACACAAACTTAACGCACACAGTCACGAAATTTAAGGCCTTTATATTTTTTTACATAAGTCGAGGGCAAGGAAAGCGTGGGGCCACGTGGAGGGGTCGCGTGGGGTGCTGGGCGGGGCGATGCAGCTGCACTAGGGCTCCGCCGGCGGCCGCCAGTCGAGGCGCGCGCGTCATCACGACACGTCACGGCTACCCTTAAAATTTTACCGCCAAAATCGGAGTTCGTCACGCCATTGTTCCAAAATAATTTTTTTTCATAAAATTCGAACTGTGATATCGGGCTTTTTTCCTTGAAATGTAATTTTTATTTCGTAAAAAGTTGCCAATATTTTTGTGAAGTTTTCGAATTGGCGGGTCTCGGGTTGATGTGTGCAAGCGAGAGGTGTGATATGGAAAGCCCGGGCGAGGAAACAGGACGGGTAGTGCCTCCCGCGCCACACACCCCCGCCGGCCCGCAGCCGAATGGCTCCAATAAGATCATCGGACGAAATGTGAATGGGACCAGTAAGTCACGCAGTGTAATTAATTTGTTAATGTTTTATATTTTTTTGCTCAATTTTAATTAAACGCCGCCGCCACCTTTCATCTTATGTACGGGCTTGTGTGATGTGGACGGAATTTTATATGACGGTTACTAAATTGCCTGCAATTATAAATGAATTAAAAAGTTTGTATCAACTGCGCTTAAAACTTTGGCTAGGTATCTACGCAAATTGTGGTAGCGACAAGCAACTCTCTTTTGTGCAGTTAAAAAATTCATAAATCAAAAACTAAACAATTAATAAAATCTAAGAATTATCCTGCTAAAAACTAATAATAATTTAACAAAAATATTCTGACTTCCTCGTTTTAGAATAGATCTCTTATGGTTTTAAACCGTAAGTACCTACCTAGGTACCTAATTTGAAGATTTGTTTAAATTATTACGACTATCTACCTTCGAAAGTTTTTCATTTATTTAGGAAACATTTTTAGAATAAAAAAATACCTTAATATATACTGGGTAGGTAAGGTAGTTATGACCGATAATTTATAAAAATAGTGAAGCTTCGATCTGCAAAACCTTGTTTAGCGTAAAACAGTTCACGTTAAGATTGTGAAAGGTTTTAATGCCCGCGGCTTCGCCCATTATTTTTTTTGTAATTATGTAGATAATGGGTAAAAATTGTTACTGTGGGTTATCCTTAGGAAATAGACTTTTATCATATATTTTAAAAAGATCTACCAAAAGGTTCGCACTTTTGGTAGATCTTTTTAAAATATACAATTCCCTAGTATACATTATTTTCAACTATCTCGTAAGGTTTAGCAGGCGTTTGCCATGTAAGCGCACCAAAATATGTTTTTTACGACAACACATTACCAATCTTTGAAATTCTCGCTCTTTCTCTACTATAATAGGTACCTATGTATCTATTATACATGAACATTCGTCTTAAATCACTCTGTCTATTGATGAAAACCGCATTAAAATCCGTTGCGGCATTTAAAAGATATAAGCATAACTACATACATACAAAAAGCAACTTTGTTTTAAACCACGTAACGATATAATTATAATATTTTATATAGAATTATGCTCCAACTTTTTTTTTTTTTTAAACGTTGCCCCACACTGGGAATTTCTCCTGTATCGTGGGTGTGTTTACAAACATTTGAGCTCACATACACAAACAGCCAGACCCGGAACAACTACTTGCAGGTCATACAAATATTTGTTCCGCACGGGGATCGAACCCGCGACACGTAACGCAGCAGTCGATCGCTTAACCACTGCGCCAACCGTGTCGTCAACATTAGATGTTGTGTCGACATTAGATGCTTGTACCACCCAATTGCTGGGCAAAGGTTTCCCTCTATGACTTTCAGCTATTTCAGTCATTATTCGGTATTGCCCAGTTTCTTTATAGAGGTAGGTATAGAGCCCAATTAATTGATACTCCTTGTTACATTACTACATTGCATTATTACTTGTCACCTAAAAATTCTACATTTATATCTGTAATTTTTTGGTGTACCTACATATTCAAGAGTATTCTATTGTAGTCTATTCTACACGATAGGTAGGTACTCAAACATTACTGGTGAAACCCGGTGACAAGGCACGGCAAAAGATTTATATGCGACGAATATAAATGTAACTTAATAGTATGACAATAAAATTAAAATTTCAACGGCAACGATGCCGCGGTATCCTTAGACAGGCCGCGGCGTCCTTAGGCATCATCAATGAATTAATTATATTCGTCGCATAAAAATCCCTTGCCGTGGCGCATGCCGTGCCGCCAGTGGGCGGCGGTCCTAAGGTAGATACGATGTGAGTACAGTCGACAGCACACCAGGTTATAAGAAACTGTCAAATTTCTCCAAATGATGTTATACTTTAAAATGTTGAAGGTTATGTTCAACATCGAATGAGAAAATTTGACAGTTTCTGGTAACCAAACCTGCTGCTGTGTGTACTTACACCTCTGCCTAACTCTATGGCAAGAACTGGCGTGATGTTATGTTATGATGTTAATATTAATAATAGTCCCCGATTAATTACATGAACCTCACCGACTGTCATTGTATTCTAACTCTCTCCTTCCTACACGAATCATTTCAACAAGAACATGACAAAACATAGCTACAGCTATTCCTTTAAATGTCTTCTGTCATACATCAACATTTTCCGTTTTGCCAATTATTAGCATCGCCATTCAACGTGGCAATGCTGCCAGTCTTCTGGGCACGTTTCCGCATGACAGCGATGCGGACGAATACTTCGACGCCTAAGTGTAGGTACCTACTTTTGTTTTTGTATTTATTTGTATAGTTAGTTAGTCATTTAATTTAGTAGGTACCTAATGTAAATAATTATCTTTAATATAATTATTTCGAAAAAAATCTGCGTCTCAAAAATTCGCAAAGAATGAGCGCAATTGACGCCGCTGTGTGAGTGTGTGAGCGTGCGTGTTCCATCGCAGCTCGTTCGACGTCCACCGCGCACAGGGCGGATGGAAAACAGCACATGAAGTAATTTTTTACTCCGTTAGTGCAATTGCTGTATGGCATTCTAGTAGGAGGATAAATAAATAATTCAAACTCAAAGCATTTATTTCAAATAAACCAATTAGATACAGGCACTTTTGAATTGTCAAGGGGTCGATCAGTCGAAAAGATGAAGCTAGTTGCCCATTCCAAAGCGTAGTTGGTCCCTATGGAGAAGAATGGGCAAGGAACTCCATGGACACTCTTTTAAATCAACTCTTAATCAATTCCTAAACTGAACTTCAGAAACTATCGAAATGGTTTGACATAATTATGTAGATATAAACTGAAACGATTGGTTAGCAAAACTAACCGCGGCTCGTATACATTTTGGTCATATGATACGGACTAGAACCAAAATAAATTACCACTACGTTACAATTAACAATTTGTGAGACAACACAATTACCTACAATTAACTTAAGAGACTGATCTCTGAGTTTGTTTCGGCCGGTTTTCCTTCTCAAGGTAATTGGGAAGTAGGCAACATCGACCTCATTTTTTTTTAATATTTTTGACGTGTAAAGGTACGTGTATCGTGTACATATAAACCTACTTACAGAAATAAATATCATTATTATTATTTCGGTCTCTGTCACCACTGACCTAAACTAGAGTCAAGATCAAACCCACCCATCTTAGATAAAAAAATTGCAAAAGAGAGAGAAGATGGAAAGACGGAAGGGAGGACGTTGCCCTGCAGTGGGATACAATTAGGGTTCCCAACTTTTTTATATCAAATATAGTATTTTCTAAATAAATGCCTGTAAAAACATAGTAGAAAGAGAGAAAAAAAATAATAGACATGTTTAAAAAAAATGCACGATTTTTGCTGCTTTGAGCCTTTATCAACAGGTTTTTTGGAACGTCTCAATAACTATTAATAACTCAAAAAAAATGGTTATAAAACTACCTTTATTTCAATTTTTAGCAGGTTAATACTGGCCTACTTATTGCGCTCAACTCGCCGATTTGTATTCATCATTGAAAATATGCGCTCAGTAAAAGCTAAGTTGCTGGTAATAATATTAGAAAAATCAGAATCACTGATTTCAGCAGTAAATTTTGCCACACATTTTAGGTCAGAAAGAGCATTAACCGTAATTTTATTAAACTGATCTAAGTCTGAATATAACTTTCAAAACCCGATTACGGCTGCATTTCGTTTTACACTTATTTTGATTTAATAATGTTATTTAAATTTTCATAGAAAATATGGTAGTTTCGCCAAAAAAAATTTTTTATTGTATTTTTTGGTCTATAATAAATAGTAGTGTTGGCAACCCTAGATACAATAGGCTCATAATATGGGATATATAGGCTAATAATAAATAACTGATTGCCATCGTATGAATGGCCATAACGGTCAAGAAATTCAGGAAAACTAAGTATATTTGTGACAAAAAATACATTCGAAAAGTACATCTAATCGTCTCGGTCTCCTAATTAAAACCAGTCGTAAGTAGGTACAGCAAGAACAATCGTTCACAGCGGCGGCCAGTTTTTCTAAGTTCTCAGTGTGAGCGTACTTTTTCCGCCGTTTCCACGGTTTTTCCGACATCCATGCAACTAGGCGTTTTTGTGGGCTGACTGTAGATGTAACGTGGATTGATATGTTTTGATACTTGATCATTTGACGTTAGAGTTTTGTATGGATTTTCATGTTGTCATCAAATTAGTCAATTCTGAGTCCTTTAACAGTTATTTTAACTCTGATTTTGGGGTTGCTAATGGTTTGCTGCTAATTGGTCAGGTATAATAACGATGAATGGACTGTAGAAATGATTTAAAGAAACTATTCAAATATTCACCTGGGAAACAGATCAATTTTATGATGGTTATTAGGATAACCATTAAAGAATTCTCTGACTAGGAAATACCGTATTAAAATACCACTACCCGTACAAAAAATAAAATAAATACACGTACCACTTAGTATCCAAATTAAAGATGTCGATTAAAATATGCTTAACCAGCAGTTTTTAGAATCAAATAGCGCAAACGGGTTTTTAGAATTAACTTTAAAACGTAAAACCCAAGTATATTCTAATAGATTATTGAGTAGGCGATAACGGTTAGTTCCTTTTCAACAAAGTCATGTATTAGGCATTACTTCGCGGAATGGGGAAATAATGCTAATCACTCAATTCTTTAGACACAAGAATGCTGTATGAATGTAGCATGTTTTAAAATATATGCAGTAACACTAAGTAGAAATACTATGTGAGAAGAAATGTTTTTCATGCCAATAATACGCCTGGTGCCCTTTTATTTAGGTTTTTTAAATGTTTTACCGACTTTAAATATCTTTAAAGTCGGTAAAACATTTAAAAAACCTGTCAATTCTTAAAAATAATGCAGAAAAAGAATTGACAGATGTCATCGAATTAAGAGAATTTCATTATAATGATTTAAAAAAAAAACTTGATTATGTAACAAGAACAAAAGGGAGTTCAAATTACAAGTCAAAGCAACAAGCACTTAGTAGGAAACGTTGTTCTACAAATATGACCAGACCTGGAACAGCCATCTTTTAGCCAAAAACTTGTTTCTGCAATGTAATATATATAATATAATGGTAATAAAACTAGCGACCCATAGCACAAAAGCTTTACTTAATACCACACATAAACGTTCATAAACTCATTCTTTCTTTCCTTGGGAGATTCGCACTAATCAGTTTTTAATTCTTCACACCAACGTCACCAACTATCAAAACGACATAACCGCGCTATAACCATCAAGAAGCGAGGCAGAGACAAAAACGTTCATCCCAAGACAAACCGACGCCAGACTTGGCACAGAAAAACGCAAATTACGCGACGCAACTAACCGGGTTCGATTCCCATCGCGTGCGTCTTTGAATATCATACGTTTTTGTCACATATTCGTTGGAAATGTTGTTAAAAAACGCATTTATTGTTGTGTGGAGTAGTTTTAATATGAATGTGCTTGTACTTTGTGTTTTTAATTTTGTTTTTTGTAACTTTATTAATAGTATTGGTTGGTAGCATTATCTTGATTTTTTTCTGATAATGTGACGTTGATATTTACTTACATATTTTTTTCTTGCTTTCAAACTTAAATAAAACAAATATAATATGAATTTACCATATTTTTGATAGTTGAATTCAATTGGCGTTGGCATAATTTCATTCAGTGTAAAATGACGTGAAAGGAAAAGCGAAATGGGAAATAATTTTCATCATCAAAATTATCTTTATTTACACGCCCGAAGCAAATGGTCACTTTTCCTTCTCAGCTGTTCCATTATATTTACTACCAAAAACAGGTACGGAAAAACTTACTTACTTTTATATTTTCTATGATTGTGTTTAGTTTGTGATCTTCCTGAACGTTCCAATAAAACTTTTTCTTTCTTTTCTTTAAGTTTTTCTTTTTTTTATTCATAATCTCATCTAAAGCAATCCCCAGAAAAACTGTTTCATATTACACAAAGAAAAACAAAAACAACAAATGTATCAAGTGTCAAAATTCTTTTTCGTTCCGCGCACAACGCGGTAAAAAGGACATTATGCAAAATGGTTACATAAAAATGCAAGTTAATAAAAACAAATCTTGACTGAATTTAATCCGTTCGTAATAAAGTATAACTATGTCTGTCGTGCGCTTGAAAAACTAAGGGAAATGAAACAAAATGGTGGTTACAAAAAATGTGTGAGTTCGTTTTAAGATGGAGGTTCCGTAGTGACTATTTTGGTTGTTTGTTTGTATTTTTGGTAATCTCACAAACAACCGCTGGCGTTGTTTATTAAATAGTGTTGGTACCAAATTGCCCTCGGCCAGTAGGTACCTAGGCTCCAAAAGATTGGTCGTCTGAATAATCATTTCAATAATACAGAGTAGCAGGGACATCGACGCGCAAACTGAAACCATTAAATTAGCACATGATTCTGAACCCATTGCGTAAAATTGGTCGTTGGTTATCAAAAAAAAAAAACTCCTGTTTCATAAAAAAACTGCAATACGAAGAATGAAGAGCAAATTTTGTTTTAATGCACGTGGATATTACATCTATGCACCTCTTTTTTTTTTTCTTTTTTTTTGTGGGTTGGAAATCATCAAATAACTTCTCCCGCTCTGGGCAGAGCAGGAGGGCGTGTCAGACTCTTACTGACTAAAACCCACCCGTGTTCCTTCAGTTGCCTGTGCCAGGGGCCACGGTAACCCTCTTGGACTTTTCCGCAACCCTAGCAGGCATCGGTCCTAGCAAACCCCGTCATTGGTGCTGACATCTCTTTGAGGCGCGCGTGGAACACAACGCGCCGTCGACCCGGGCCTGGTCCTTATCGAACGGCGAGCTGCCCATTGCTCGCCGTTCGCAAGCCCGCGCCTACGGTGGCCGGGAATCGGCCTGCGATTCCCGACGCCCAGGGCGTCTCCTGCGGCGGCTAGGAGCGTGAGGGCGCAAACTTTGCCTCTCCCTCACGCGTTCCGCCACCTCCTTCGCGAACATTACTGCGTCGCAGAAGGAGGTGACGGCTTCCCAAGCCCTCTCGCTCCGTACCATGGCCTGGACCAAGGCCGGACGCGAGAGATCGCCACCGCCAATCGCCTCCACGAGGACACGGCGGTGCTCCGCCCAAGCCGGGCAGACCTCCACCGTATGCTCCACCGTGTCCTCCGGGCGATCCACACAACGGTGACACCCGGGCGTTTCCTCCCGCCTTATCCGGAACAGGAACCTCCCGAAACAACCGTGTCCGGTGAGGACCTGCGTCAGGCGGAAGGTGAGGACGCCGTGGCGCCTCTCTAGCCACTCCTCAAAGAGGGGACTTATCGCCGCAATTGTGGCGTGCCAGCGCTGGGTTGCGACAATCGCACTCTCCATGCCGCCCTGAGATCCCGCCGGAGCTCTGTCCGCTGTACCGTGATTTCTCGCGGCAGCGGAGCTACGCCCCGGCCGCGGCGTTTCGCCTCCTCGCGCCACTCCCAAATGTGCGCGAGGACTTTTGCCTCCAGATCCCATGGCGGTAATCCGGCAAGGAGGCTCGCCGCCTCACCGGAGACCGTACGGTATCCCCGGACCAGCCGGGTGGATTCTATGCACCTCTGCATTGAAATTTTTCAAAATCGTGTACTGAATCTATGGTAATCGATGTCCCTGCCAGCCTGTATATCTATCATATTTATTTCTGTACATTGTTTTTAACAAACACTTTTATACGCCCAATAAATATATATTTTGGAAGTAGATGACGTCGGTGTTTCCTATTCGACTACTCTGAGAAGAAACAGGACAAATTTAGAGGTAGGTACCAATATCTTTCAAAGGATTACCATGACATGTGTTTGCAGGAATATGCCCTGAAAACTTTCCCACTGAAGGACTGTACCTAAGTCTTTTTTTTACAATGATTGTTGAAACATTACAGGTTTTAGGGAAATGTTTAAAAAAAAATCGAATGCGAATGCTTCCGGAAAAGCCCGAAAACCGTACTTTTACACAACTAAATAAAGTTTGTTACATTATATCCATACTCAACATCATAATACGGTACGTTATTAAATTCTTATGACAAGTTGAGGCAGCCATGATAAGACTTGTTCCCAAATAATCCTGTAACGAGGTTTGTTTTTAAATCTCTTTACGAAAAAAAAAATACCACTTTATCTTCAAAACAAGGAACCTAACGATCTAAGCTGATGCTATCAGAACCTACTTGGTAATCCCTGAGCGTTTGTCCCCGTCTCCGCGGAACCCTATTAAGGCGCGGTGCAATACTTTTATTTTTAGCGAAGTTTTTTTCGTGGGCAGACGGGACGGAGCCAGGCCTTGCCTTGCTAACTAATGTTTGTTAAGAGGAAGTTCTGTTCTGTGTAAGGCGATTGACTTTTTCCTGAAATACCTGAAAGAAGCTACTAGATACGGAATTACCTGATGCTGATGAAATTAACTTCAGTGATATTATGACTGATGCATGTATGCCGTCTGTTAGGACAGATGAACTCAAAGCTGCAATGGCTCTTTCTTCAAAAAACCCTTCCAGACATGGCCCTGCATTGTTAGACTCACATAAAATCCTAATAAATACAATGTTTAGACTTTAAAAGAGACCATGACCTCTGAGTTTGTTTCGGCATTTATTTGTTTCATTAGGAAATACCGGCGCCATCTAGTTTTAAAATATTGACGTGTAAAGGTGTCTTAAAAGATCTACTTACAGAAATAAAAATTTAATTTAATTAATTTGGATTAAATTGCTCTTCTGATTTATAATTACTAACTAATTAAGATTCATGCTTTTGAGAGTAAAGACTGTTGTAGGATTTTAAAATCCACGCGAGAAGTAGGTAACTATACATTGCACTCAAAATTAGTTGAAAACTCTTAAATTCATTTTGATACAGTTGATATAATTGAACAATTTTCAAAAATACATAATAGTGTGTCACTAATATTTGGAATGCCAGATTTATATAGGTAGTTAGGTACTTTACTTACCTTTTTTTTTCGTGTGGGAAATCATTAAATAACTTCTCCAGCTCTGCGCGGAGCGGGAGGGCGTGTCGGACTCTTACTTACTAAAACCCACCGTGTTCCTTCAGTTGCCTGTGCCAGGGGCCACGGTAACCCTTTCGGACTTTCCCAAACCCTGGCAGGCATCGGCCCTAGTGAACCCCGTCATTGGTGCTGATATCTCTATGAGGCGCGCGTGGAACACAACGCGCCGACGACTCGGGCCTAGTCCTAATCGGACGGCGAGCTACCCATTGCTCGCCGTCCGCAAGCCCACGCCTACGGTGGCCGGGAATCGGCTTGGGATTCCCGACGCCCAGGGTGTCTCCTGCAGCGGCTAGGGGCGTGAGGGCGCGAATTTTGCCTCTACCTAGTGCCTAGTGGCACAATTTACTTTCAGTGCCTAATAGGAGCAAGGTTTCAATAAAAATATAGTCTCCGCCTTTAAGTTTTAACTACGGTCTTTAGCCAAGTTCACAGTTCTCACTAACTGTGAAAGAACCTACCTTTAAGCAAGCACAACCAAATCTGCATAATATGTAGATGCGAGCCAATTTTTACGAAACTCTAGCATGCATGATATCATACATAATATTTTAAAACATACAAATGTATGCGCCTTCGTAAATACACTTCCTTTCTTGAAATAAAAACATTTATTTTTACTTGATTCGGATGAAAAATGTACCGGATAAGCTGTCACATTTTTCCATTTAAATTTAATATGAAGTGGCTGCTTTTTTTTTTAATAGAATTGTAAATGATTTGCACTGTTTGGTCCTTAGGTACAGAAAGACCACCCATCTGAAAATCTTTTGGGATTTATAATAATTGGTAGATTGGATAGTAGCATTGGTGGCCCAGTGGCAACAGCTGCGACTTACGAGTTGTAGGTCGTAGGTTCAATCCCCGACAGGCGCTTTACATTGAGTAAATTTATTCATCAACACTACTCTCAAAACGGTGAAGGAAAAGATCGTGAGAAAACCAGCATGACCTAGAACCATAAATTCGAAGACATTGTGACGTCTACCAACCCGCACTGGGCCCGCGTGGTGGATTACAGCCCACTACCTCTCACAAAGAGGAGGCCTGTGGCCCAGCAGTGGGAAAATAATATATGCCGATTGGTTGGTGGAAGAATGATATAAACATACCACTACTTAGTATGAACAGTTTTGATTTATCGATGAAGATTTGATGAAGATTGGTGGTTGGAGATATTTTATTCTATCGATTATTGATCGAGAAATGTTGATCATCACATCGCAAGATACCTATCAGTCACGATCGGCGACGGATTTTTTGGAATTGTGAAATGGACGAGTTGTAGGATGGTCGACAAACTTTTTCCTGAAGGACAAAATGTCTACGTTTTCTTTAAAAGTCCCCGTCATTACTTTTATTGGCTCCGTTTAAGGCAATATAGCGAATGGGCACCATGTATCGACATACTACAAATTCTTAAGTTTTTTGACTTGTGTGAAATATCACGCCACTTAAACGGTTGACATGAAGTTTTTTTCAAGAAACTGAGCAGAGAAAACACGAATAAAGATAGTATTACCGTGGTTAAAAGGTCATCTTAATTAATTTCTTCGCAGTTTAACTTAAGGGCCCGAACACATGTGCCACAACCACACCACAACGACAACACGTGGACGGGCGTTTATTTTTATAAAAATAAATAGTTTATTCACACCACTTTTGGCCGTGTAAATCAACTGTGTGGGAGATATTGACCACATCAAGGCCCCGTCGCAGCGACGATGCAACCACCAGCGAGACCACGCACTAGCGGCCAGCCACATCGCAAACCCAACGTTGCGTCGACCATGTGATTTAATTTTGTAGTTACCACAACGCAACTGCAAGAAGCTGTAGCGACACTTTTCATACGTTACCACCAATTGCCCACATTTCGTCGCTGCGTTGTGATGTGCTGACTGCTGTGGTTGTGGTACGTGTGAGCGGGTCCTTGTAAACTAATCGTTGTGAGGATTTGTAACAGTTTGGTATTAAAGAACAATGCTACTGATGTCGCTTCGTGTCGTTTTAAAAATATACTTTTAGCACTATTAAAGAATTCTTTATTAAATTGGCTTCACAAAAAGTACCCAGATACTTTTTTATTATTAAAGATGGGTTTGCTCTTGACTCTAGTCTAGGTCAGTGGTGACAGAGACAGAGTCGACGGTGGAGTGAGCTTACCCAGAACAAGCCTGTTCACTCTCACTTTGAAGAGATTAGGGTTGTAAGCGTTCGGAAACACAGACGCAGGTAGAGAGTTCCACCCTTTTGCTGTGCGCATAACAAAGACATTTGGAAACGCTTAGTGCGAATTGGTGGAATAGCAACTAGGCAAGGAGATAGATAATAGATATAAATAGCTACTGGGTTATAACGTGGGCTCTCGTCATGTGGGCTGCAAACACATTAGTCATTTCCCTGTAGCTAAGTTGGCCATATTAAGATGAACATAATATATAGAACAAATACTTATTTAGTTTAGCCTTTATATGCTAATAATTTATGTGTTTGTGAATGGGTTCTTGACAACTTCTCGATCGTCAGTTTGGAGCTTTTTAGCCGTTATGTTTTGTATTTTTCTTTTACTTTCAACAGTTTCAACTCAACCTAAGTATTTCATTTTCCTACAAGAAATAGTGTTGTATGCGGTCGCGGATAGCAGAACTATCTTTTTTCATTTTTGAAAGGACCAGCACTGATATTGATGATGACGATATACCTACCTAATTAAGTATAAATACAGAACCTGGGGTCTTTCATTTGATTTCTATTTGACAAAATAGTAAAATAATTGCTTCCTGAGGGTTTTTTTTTATCAACTGCAATTAGTAAATATAAAAACGTTTTAAAGGGTCTTGATTGAGGAGATAAGGGCACAGTCCTGTTAGCACACCCCCGCTCAAACAATGCCTCTACAGTCATACAATTCGAATAAAGAACTCGGTTACGCAAAGATGCGTTCGAAAACAGCAAAACGTATTTGAAAAAAGCCTCTTTTTCATCTTTCATTCGTTGAATCAGCTTATTTAACAATACCGCTGTGTGAATATGCAAATCGTATTAATTGTCTTGGCGTTTTTATAATTTTTTGTGCGCGACGCTACTGTCTGTTGAGTTAAGTTGGAATGACGCATCTGTCATTTCTGATATTATAACGCACCGCTTGCCACATACGTAAAACGGAACATTATAATGACTCTGGTTTTTGTCGCATAAAAATAAACGCGCAACTGCAGCGATGATGTATTTTTTAGTCTAAGATGTGATGAAATATCTCGAAAGGAATGAGGTCTGATGTTTTTTCAGGGCCACTCGCTCGGATAATACGTCGCTGAATTTTCATGAGTAGCAATATTTATCGTGTTTGACGCCATTACGGCCGCTGTTGGTGCCTGGCGTAGCGCCCGCAGTACCCTTTATTTATATTACAAAAACTGTTCGCGACAACGCCTATATACTTTTATCGAATCGTGTATTTTTTTACCGTTGTTAATTCCGCAGATAATGGTCAGAGTCAAATGACCGGGCGGCGGTAAGAAACAGCGGGAATTTCAGCGATGCTCGCGCACTCTTTTAAGCGTGTTTTTTGTTTGGGACGGGTTCGGGCGGCGGCTCACGTTATTTTTTGCAAGTCCACCGATGAAAACCGTAATGGCATTTTATCGTGCATAAGAGCGGACGGAATCATTAATTATTTATAATAAGTGGCTAGCGCCAAATCGCGCCGTCCATGTTTATTTTAGTCCGGAAAGTTGAGGATCTGTTTTTTTGGCGTGCCGCGGCTATTTTCGCGCGCTTTTGTTCGCGACCACAGATTACCATCAAAGATTTCGGCTTATACATTCCAACCCGATGTTAAAATGTTAAATGTTAATAACTTTATTAAGATAAATAATATCGATTAATGAGAACGATATAGATTAATATTGAGAGGTTATAATCGGTCTTATTTTGTTGATTATAAACATTGCAATTAATTAGGTTACCGTTATCCAATGAGCAATCTTCCAAATGAGGATTGAGGATCGAGGGTGGGGATTACGCTCATGGGGATCGTTGTCATTATTTGACCCATTGATGATCTCCAGTTCTGCACAACTGTCTCTCTTGCACATCTTGTCTCATTGTATCGCTTTGTGTTTGCCCACTAACTTCCTTGACTTTAGCAATTGTCTGGCCCACGATGTTTCACGCTAGCCTAGAAGTGAAAAAGTATTATTCACTCCCGTTTTCATCATTACCAGCTTATACACATCCAACCCAGGACATTGATCTCTAAAATCGTACATCCTTAAGTTTTAAAATGCTCGGCTGCTCTCATCCAGCCTCCTGCCTCCTGCCTCCAGCCTCCTGAAGATCGTCGCTCCACTAAAGCTTTGGTTTCCTAAGAAAGCGGTGAACCGTCACACAATAACAGCTGTTTAAATATCTGCACGCGAACGAAGACGCGGGCAGAATTTAGTACTTTTATAAAGACCTACTGGAGCTGTCAATCAAACGGCAACATTTACCAGTTCGCCATTTATAATCTTCCATAATGTTCACATTAAATGCACTGCAAATGGCCGCGTTGTTTTTGTTGCCCGTTGCCAATGTTGCCAGATATAAGAGAACGATTGTTAGTTTTTTTGCTAACATGAAAGTAGGTTACTCGTGTGCTTAAGATCGTTAACGATACTGTGCCAATCACAGCTGTTGTGGTTTTGTGCGTATTCACAGCTTTTTCTAGGAGATTGGTTGACTTTCGAGTGTTATGGAGTCTCAACTCTTATGGGGGAAGCGCCAGGGTAGCCCGCGAAATTATATGAAGTTAGAGGGTTGTATTGATGATTTTAATGTTTGTAATTATGTAAATACATACTTGTTTCGGTCGCGAATCATATTTTTTTCAACATACAACCTGACACTGACCCGCAAAATACAAAAAACTTAAGAAGTTCGCGGGCAATCTGTAGCGTCCGCTTTTGATACCTATCCACATTTTCCAAGGAGTTTTATGAAAACTATTTCTAGTGGTGTCTGATATACAATAATACCTTTTCAAATAAATAATCCGAAATTCCACAGAATGCCATGAAATGTCCCGCTCTGAACTATTAGATACAATATAATATACACATACAATATGAGACAACATCCGCACAAGGTCTTCAGGTCCCGAACTAGGTAGAGCCTGTACTACGGTAACCTGATGACTGATATACATACTTATATACATATACACACCCAGACACAGGTCAAACAGACATGTTCATGCACACATGGCACACAAATGTTTGACTTGTCCGGGGATCAACCCGGGACCAGCGGCTCAGAAGGCAGGGTCGCTACCAACTGTGCCAACCAGCCAGTCAAAAAAATAGATAATAATAAATCTTATGTATAATTCTGACAGACGCGCTTGAGATCTGCAGTGTAGGTAATTGCTTAAAACAGTGAAATACTTCCACTGCTAGACATAGGGCTCACCAAGGGCCCAAATATCCTAGTAAAGGTATATCTTTTACTTAAAAGGATATGTAATATTTACTGTAAAAGTTGTAGGTACAGGTTTCTGCAATAAACCTTATATTTATTTATTTAAGTATCGCCACATTGGCCGTGTGCTCAATGCAACCAATTAAGGAATTTAAAAAGAAAACTGATCTCGTCTCTGATTTTTACCTCGATGACATCTTGAAAACAACCTCTATGGTGAAGTACAGATTATACCGATTTAATAACGCTTTAAAAATAGATAAATTACTTGCATGTTGTATCAGTGGCTATAAATAAAGAAATGAATAATGTCAACATGTTAACTTATTGTTAACACACAGTTAAAATATTTAAAGTAATATCTTATTTTGCATTAATTATCATCTTTTTATACCCCGAAAGCGCTCAGATATCTTTTTTAAATATATTTTTAATCAATTCATGAAAGCGAATTTTGTAGTTAAACGAAAATTGCACTTCTTTTGTTTTATACTGTTGGAGGTATCTATTATATTATCTATAAATTAAAGTCGCTTTTCGTGTCTGTCTGTGTGACAGCGTTGTTCTTCCGATTCGGATGCAGTTTTCACCATCATTTAGAGAATTTCATATTCCGGAATGTTTATTTATTTATTTAATCATCTAGGTAAGTACACACCTAAATAAACAGAAAAGAACAGAAAAATAGGTACAAAGGTGATGCTTATTTCTAATGTGTCTAATACACTAATATTAAACTTACATAATAATAAAGACATCCCGATGTATTGTCCAGTCGTAAAAGCCGTGCCTAGCAGGGGCAGGTCGCTAGTATATAATATAAAAATATACTTACAATTTATTTTTAAAAACAGAATTCTTATAAGCTTCTAATCTTAAATCTAACCTAATCTTTAATCAAGTCTAAGCCGTTGATATTCTTTTTATAAACTCGAAGCTAACCCTTCGCTTGCCGCGGTGCGTTGATTTCCACCGGACAGGTCCGATATGATCAGCAGATGTGGGGCAGATGTTAGCGCTCGGACAATTGTAGCAGTGGAGTGTTGGATGCTAAGGCGGATATCCGAACGGATAATTGAAATAATTTAGATTTTGTGTTTTGAGAGAGTTTTTAAGGAACTTGGGATTTTCTTCGTAAATGAATGGGCTCTTGGCCTGGTGAAAAGTATGAATTAGAAAACCTAAGAATTTAGAATATTTCTTAGTCATATTCGAATTTATAATATTTTTCATCTTCTCTAGACTATTTACATACCTTACATACCTATCACGTATTTCCACATTTCTATTAACAACTAAAGAAATAGACCTCCAATTATTATTTTTTGCAATTCTTTCAACAATGATTGATATTTGTATCCACAGTAGTATCCAGGGTTTCGGTTCAAGTTTAATGTCTACAATTGAAAATGAACCTTGACCTTTGATGTTAAGGTTTGAATTGAGACGATTTTTTTTGGTCCTTTTGTACGAAAAGGTCAAAGACCTCGCCCAAATGTTTGTATTGATACAATTATTTATTTCTGTATTGACAGGTGTTGAAGGGGAATGTCTGTCGTATTGTATTTACGTTTATTATTGAAAATAAAATACCTACGATGTCGTTTTGGTACAAGTTTCTGTCTGTATTAAATTTTTATATTTTTTTGGGAACGAAGTTCTCTCTAGCATGTTTATACGCTGCGTAGGTACTTGGCAAATGAGAGCTAGACCGATGAGAGAATTGTAATATTTGGACCGTCCGTCCGCGTCACGACACTAACAAAAGTGAGCAAAAGCGAAAGGAATAAAGGATCTTCGTTACAAGGTTCCAACCGGGTGTCCCACGACACCTCTCGACTGTTTTAAAAAATGTGAGTTGGAAGTAGGTAGACCTTATACCTATAGAGGCACGAGGAACAGGGTGGAAAGTTCGCTCATACCTCCATAGAAAAGGGAGGATCCTCCGAACAGACAGGTGTAGTGTCTGGTGGTGGTGGGCAACTACCCGGCGATTGTTGTCGGGAGATTGTATAATATACCTACTAGTTGCATGGTAAACTCTGCTTGTGCGATGCAGGATTTTGCGTGACGTCAGTGTGACGTAGTTCTCATGTGGCGATGTAGATACCGCTACATACCTAAGTAGGGAATGTAAGATGTGTAATCAAATATTTTCATTAATTTTGATGTTTTATCTTTTCGTAATTCGTAACCCTAAAACGCTGTCTGAGATCAAATTTTCTCAAACCGCTTGTTTTAAACCGCAATTATTAACAAAACTACGACCACAGAATATGAAAACTGATTTGCTAGCTAGTCACAAGTTCTATTACAAGACAGAATCAGAAAAAATCAAAGCCAACTGTCGTTTGACCCAAATGACATGGCTGTACCTACCTACCTAATCTATAAAATAGTTCTCATACTAAAGTAGGCAACATTTATGCGATTATCGACCTTATAGCAAAGACAATAAGGTGACGGTCGACAGGCAGTGTGTATTAATGTTTGTAATTATTGTAATGACAGGATATGAGCCGCGAAACGTTTTGTTTGTTTTGAGAAAAATACGTTTTATAGGACATGTTTTTAAGTGGGTTTTCTTTTGTGAGATGATTTGTATGGCTTGATTGTATGATGTTTTCTTTATTATTTTACTCCTGTTTTACTTTTAATCAGCATATCTATACCTAATTAATAATGTATAGAGGTTAAATTTATGAGTTTGTATGTATGTAGGGGTAATTTTCGGAGCTAATGATCCGATTCCAAAAATTCTCTAATGGGATGTCAACATCATCTGCCAAGCGTTTTCCCAACGCTTTTTCCCTTGACGACACGGTTGGCGCAGTGGTTAAGCGATTGACTGCTGCGTTACATGTCGCGGGTTCGATCCCCGCACGGATCAAATATTTGTATGACCTGCAAGTAGTTGTTCCGGGTCTGGCTGTTTGTGTATGTGAGTTTAAATGTTTGTAAACGCACCCACGATACAGGAGAAATTCCTAGAGTGGGGCAACGTTTAAAAAAATAAATAACTATGTTGGGGTCGGCTTCCAGTCTAAATGAATGCAGCTGAATACCAGTATTTTACATGGAGCGACTGCCTATCTGACCTCCACAACCCAGTTACTGGGTAATACGATACCCCTTGGTAAGACTGGTTGTCAGGCTTTCGGGTTTCTGACGACCCGTAACAACTGTCAAAAATCCATGAATGATAGCTGGGACCAACGGCTTAACGTGCTTTCCGAGGCACGGAGGGGTCTTGGTATGTAAAAATGGTCACCCATCCAAGGACCAACCGCGGCAAGCGTAGCTTAACCTGATCGATCGACCCGAGCGGCTGTTGTTACTAAGCCACAAGCCCCACCTTTTACTAATGGAAGTTACAGTAGGTATTACCGAGTGTCTTAAGATATAGTATTATTTTATATTAAAACAAATTTCACGCGGACAAAGTCGCAGGCAGAGGTTTGTATTGAGTAATATTGGAGCCAAACTAGAACTGTCGTACCTACAAAAGGACTAACTTCAAGGTCCTGTCTATATAACGAGTTTTCTAGAGAGTCGTATCCTCAGTTGACCTCCAGACGTTACACGGGATGTCAAACAGCTGACTCACTCACTTTTTCCTTTTTTCCCATATCCCAATAGACACAGATTTATTTATACAGCCATGACCGCGGGGCGACTCAAACAGCCTGGCTGACGTCACAAAAACATTATCACACCTACTGCGTAATAAATTACATCCTTCATTGCCCATTCGATTTCAATATAAATAACTAGAAAAAATTACCACTCGCGGCAAAGGGGTAACTTTCAATTTCTCCAGTAATTAATTAACGTACCTAACACATGTTTAGACAACCTATTTGTTACGCTTTCTCCATAGGCATTACATCACTAACCCTTTGCCACCTGTTGATAAAAAAAAATGACAACTGTTGTTTCCCGCCACGATTTGTTTTATTTCTTTTTAATTGTCGATCTGAGACATTGGTTTTTGGGATGCGTTTTAGGATTAACTGATTTTAATGGCCGAAGCATCGGAAGTGACATGTGTCGATGTGTTCGTCATTATATTTAATTTTATGGTTCTCTTCCAGTTTTTTTGGCCACCGAATCGAGTAGTGAGCAGACAGACGGACAAATTGTATTCGCATTCTGGCTTATCTCCTTATTTATTTATATTAGTCGTATATGTTTTATGTATGAAATAATAAATAATATTTATATGCCATAGCTAGATGCCTTTTCAAAAAGATGTGTTTATTGTCTCGTCTGCTACATTTTAATCGTAAATTTGTGACTACTATTACGGCGACAGAATTCAAGAGCAATTTTTTGCGGTTTTTTAAGATATAATACGCCAATTTTATCTTTAGGAACCACAAAAATAATCCATGATTAGGTTCTACAGAAATGCTCACTATACAACTACTAAGATATGCCTCTACAAGTTCAAGATTGCTCATTCCCATACCAGCTCAAAACAAATGCTAATAATACTCAATCCCTATTCATCATAATTTAAAACCAAAACAATTAAAACCTCAATTGAAAAAGTTTTGATGCAGAAAAACGCGGGGACTCATATTAACGTACAGCCTATAGTTAATGTTTTTTTTATAAAGACACCTGTAGGCGAGGGAGGGAGTGCCTGACTGCCTGAGGATGAGAGCCAAAAAACTAGAAAAAAAAAAATTAATGAAAGGAACGTGAGAATGAATGTAGAACAGCGGTTTGTTTTGATAAGACAGGGAGCTAGGGAGTTAGGGATATTTGTAGATTAACTAATTTGGTGTTGCAGAAATTAATTTGAGTGTTTTTCCATTTATTATTATCGACTGACCGGTTGGTGCAGTTGGTAGTGACCCTGCCCTCTAAACCGCTGGTCCCAGGTTCGATCCCCGGACAAGTCAAACAATTGTGTGCATGCACATGTCTGTTTGACCTGTGTCTGGGTGTGTATATGTATATAAGTATGTATATCAGTCATTAGGTTACCGTAGTACAGGCTCTACCTAGTTCGGGACCAGAGGGGCAATTCTCGTATTTTTAAGAACGTTCGCATTCTAATCTCAGTGTCAATCTGTCAAAAATTGTATAGCGTTTACCTACATTTTTGACATTAGACTGTCGCTGAGATGAGATTGCGACTTGAATTTGAACATTTTTAATAACGAGAATTGGCCTTCTGAAGACCTTGTGTGGATGTTGTCTCCTATAATGATTAATATATTATTATTTTTTATTTTAATCTAATTTAGCTGGTTGTATTCAGCTGATATGTAAGTGATGCTTCTGAAAAATGGCAACGGACTACAGTTTTTTTATCATCGCAACGAAATCAAAGGAAACTGAGGCGTTGACCGATATTAACGGCGCGGCGTAAAGAGTTCAGATGTTCAAACTTTCATACGCTGTGAAGCTGCTTTAAGCATGCATGACATAAAATCATTGTCCGTTAGCTGGCAGCAACAGAGATCAACAAAATACAAAGTTATTAATAACCATAAAACCCTCAACAGATAATTAACTATTTACACATCATTTAAATCGAATACGGCCATCATTAAAATAAAACGCAACATCAAAGCCACCTTTACATTTTTAAATCAGATAATACGCCATCAAACCTATTTATTATTCATTTCTAAGAGAGCTTTTTTATCCGACAACTGTCCACTCGCCCCCATTTCATTTTTTTACGAAGCACTTTTTCTCTATGGTCATGTTTGACGTTCTCACGGAAGAGGCTGAATGGACTGGTGTTCTTCGGACTTAAAAAAACACGGAAGGGTTGCTAGTATTAAAATTTACTAGTTTGTTTTTCGTGTACGTAAGGTGCTGTTGGTGGGAATAAGTGACCCTCGGAATTAACATCCGGAAAGATGTTTGAGGTTTAATGAGAGGATATGGAGATAAAAAGTTCATTATTGGGTGGACCGAGAGTGTTGGGTTACTTACGTAATGTTACAAAGGGATGGGGTGCAAAGGGTTGTATTGTCGAGCCGATCTCATGGTCAAGATGCTACTGAATATATGAGGGTGCTACTTATCTCAGTATCAAATTTACATCTATTCGATGTGAATGTTTTTTGCTACATTATCGACTTCCTTGCTAATGGAGTATGGACTCAGCGAATCTTCGTTAAGGTCATTGGTGTCATTAGATCGTGATTTGCGATCGGTCTTCTCTGATAACTCTGGAAAAGAAAATTCTATTAAATCTTTAGTTAATACCCTTGCATGATAAACATTCCTTTTTATTTATTTAGAAATAGTGAAAGTTACAATTAGTTCCTGACAATTGGACAACTATTTATCCCTTAGCTATTTTCTTTTAACTTTGATCAATCGAGCATTTCTGTAACACAATATCCTAAACAACCATCTAATAAAAACTTTTAAGACATTCTATACCTAATTTGCGTTTTATTTATCAAAAGCTAACTTTTGATAAGAAACTATGCAACAATAATACAATTTTCAACTGAAAATATAATAAACAACAAAATAACAATCAACAGGCAATGCACTTCATTTAACACTAAAACGTATAAATTAGTAGACCGTGTCAATAGTACCCAGTGTAAACACGGTCGCCGTTGAAGGGTTAACCCGCGCCTGTCACTCACTGACAGATGGCTAGCCGCGAGACGGATAGGGTTGCCTGGCATTATTTTTTTTTGTTACATTCTCGATAGCGATGCGGAAGTGAATTTTTGGGTTATTATTTTTATTTTTGACCTAATAAATATTTCTTGGTGGTGTGGTTTGCTAGTTTTAGTCAAATAAAATTATGGTGTCGCTTTGTTCAATTGTTAAGACCACAAGGTCTTAATATTTGATGAAAAATATATAACAATAATGGGTCAGAAGAAATTAAACATAGTAAGGAGCAAGGTATTTTTATTTGATTTTTATTCAATTAAATCTTTGAATTTACTTTGCATTCAAATGAAGTAAAAATAACTAAACATTGGCGTATGGTTTAGTATTACAGATACCTAGAGACACCCCTATCACCTAGCATAAATTCAACCCTACCACAGCCGACGGTGGTCAAAAAGAGCGGTAATTTTACAAAACGCAACTTTTTAATTTAAAAAAAACGTAGAAAAAAGCCTCGGCCGTAGAGGTGCTAAGTACGAAACCCTCAGGCCTAGGGTATCAATTAGACGCTCGGGTAATGGAAACAAAGAACCATGTGTAAAAGTCATAAGTGGCGCTTCGGGGTAAAACGTTTTTGTGGTCTTCCAATTTATTGCCTTTTGAATTTAGAACAAAGGAAGGTGAATTGAGAATTGTTTCATATTAAGTGATGGAAGATAAGATAGTTCTGTGACTTGCCAAGACTGGCTAAATACAACAAAAGCTGTTTAGCCAAGTGTGTTCGGATGTATAAAAAAAATCCAAGTGATTTAAAAACGTTATATCTTAAATTGTTTAGAACAAGACTACATGAATGGTTAAAAACAAATTTTTACAGCATTCATGAATTTACTGACGATGACGGGAAACATGCTTATTTTTAACCTATAATAATATTTGCATGTTATGATATAAGTTAAACATGCTCTATATTGTATTTTAAAACTACTTTATATGCCATGTTTTATGCAAATAAATATTACTATTACTATAAATATATGTGAGTCTAGTATGGTACCTATGGAGAAATGCCATTGCAAATTATTTAGAGAAAATAAATAAAAAAGAAGCTAAATAACAAGTACTTAACAGAATATTATTTAGGATTTACGAAGTAGGTTTATATTTACGACGTAGGTTTATATATTTGACTGACTGCCTCGTTGGACTAGTGGTCGCACCAGCTACTGATGAGTATGAGGCCCTGAGTTCGATTCCCAGCGAGGTAATTGCGTATCACACGATGAGTAGAAATGGCTTTAATTTTGACAGTTCAACAACATTCATTGCATTATTTATGTTGTTGAGCAGACACATTTTTCGAACATATGAAGCAATGGATTAGCAAAATCCTTCAAAATCACAGAGCACTATTACTCCTAGCGAAGTTCAAAACGGTTCAGGTTGTGATCGATAGTGTGTTACGCAATTAGGGTGCTGGTCGGGAACCAGTGTTATTGGGATTTTCCATCTGGAATTCCTCAGTAGCACCCTGGAGTTTGGATTTGTGCGGTAGATGGCGACAGGCTCGCCACTTATTACTTGGGACTTAAACAAAACTGGGGAAGAGTGGGTGTGCTATAGGTATACTCTAGGTGTGCCTGACACTCCGGGGGTCTACAGGCGTGATGTTTCATTATGTTGTTGTTTATCCTGGAGACGCAAATAATTTAGATTTTCCTTTATCTCCGTCTTTGTTTATGGGCGATAATTTGTCATTTGTATCATAATGATTAAAGTGATTGCACTCGCAAGAAAATGCATTCGACTTGTATTTTGTTTTATTTTTGAAGACACATCGCGGTATTTCTTTGACAGCTCTTCGTTACGTCCCAGAGGACACGGTGGAGCATACGGTGGAGGTCTGCCCGGCTTGGACGGAGCACCGCCGTGTCCTCGTGCAGGCGATTAGCGGTGGCGATCTCTCGCGTCCGGCCCTGGTCCAGGCCATGGTACGGAGCGAGAGGGCTTGGGAAGCCGTCACCTCCTTCTGCGAAGCAGTAATGTTCGCGAAGGAGGAGGCGGAACGCGTGAGGGAGAGGCAAAATTCGCGCCCTCACGCCCCTTTCCGCCGCAGGAGACGCCCTGTGCGTCGGGAATCGCAGGCCGATTCCCGGCCACCGTAGACGCGGGCTTGCGAGCGGCGAGCAATGGGCAGCTCGCCGTTCGATAAGGACCAGGGCCGGGTCGACGGCGCGTTGTGTTCCACGCGCGCCTCAAAGAGATGTCAGCATCAATGAAGGGGTCCGCTAGGGCCGATGCCTGCCAGGGTTGCGGGAAAGTCCGAGAGGGATACCGTGGCCCCTGGCACAGGCAACTGAAGGAACACGGGTGGGTTTTTAGTCAGTAAGAGTCTGACACGCCCTCCTGCTCTGCCCCGAGCTGGAGAAGTTATTTGATGATTTCCCACCCTCAAAAAAAAAAAGCTCTTCGTTACGTAATATAGGCGACGAACTACCAATATCTTCCAAGTATTTATTTTTCGAAAATTTCAACACTATAACATACTGCTTAGTTAATTCTACAGGTATGCGCAGCTAAATTAGCGTCTCATAATTAAGGAGTTGGCGTTAAGAAGTTGGTGTTTAAGGGGACTACATGACCTAAACGCAAGTTTTATAATGCCTAAAAGGATATGATCCACTGCAGTAAACAAAATCATAAAAATACACTCGAGAGCAATGAATCCGGGTCACTTAAAGAATCCTAAAAATCTCGGAAACTGAAAATGCTAGGTTAATGCAATAAATTGTATTTAATAGACAATGTAATACTCCTTAAATGAAGGCATTAAAACTTCTTAGTTATTGTAAAGTTATATCATAAAAAAATCAAATTTGAAAAAGGGCCACTTTCGAAGATGGAACTACGAAATTACAGCATTTGGTTTTGCTTTTGTTTGTAATCTGTCATTTATGTGGGTACATAAACCATGTTGATAGTGCTCTATATTCATTATTCAAGCTGAAATTATGTCGCTTACGCCTGAAGAATGCACCAGAATACTTACAATGCTGGAAACCGGCCGGAGTCAGCGCGATACAGCCAGGACTGTCGGTGTGTCGCTGTCAACAGTACAAAGAGTTCTCCGACGTTACGAAGAAACTGGTTCTAACCTACGCAGACCAGGAACGGGCAGAACCAGGTGTACCACAGCACGAGAAGACCGATACTTGGTGAACACCATGCTTCGAAATCGCTTTCTCACAGGAACTGAACTCACCAATCAGTTTCGACGCCTCGGAGGAAGTAACCCAAGTGCATGGACAGTAAGACGTCGGCTTGCTGAATCTAACTTAAAACCCCTTAGACCTGCAAACGGCCCTAAACTGGAGCGTGGGCATCGTATTTCAAGACTAAGATATGCCCAGAGCCACGTAGATTGGAGTATTGAAGATTGGTCAAAAGTTATGTTCTCCGACGAATCAAAATTTATGCTCTACAAGCACGATGGAAGACACAGAGTGTATCGAAGACCAGGGGAAAGATTCAAGCAAGCATGCATCGAAGAAAAAGTAGCCTACGGTGGTGGGTCTGTACTTGTGTGGGCCGGAATTTCTTCTGAAAGTCGCACAGAGCTGGTGATCATAGAAAACGGCTCTTTAACTAGCGTAAGATATGTGGAAGAAATCCTCAATGATCACGTTGGTCCATTTATGGTCAATTTAGGTGAGGATGCTATATTTATGCATGACAATGCCCGACCTCATACAGGTAGGATTGTGAATGACTACCTTCAAGAGATGAACATTACTCGTATGGAGTGGCCAGCGCGCAGCCCGGATATCAACCCGATCGAGCATGCTTGGGACGAGCTAGGCAGATGCGTAAAACAACGAAACCCTCCCCCAATCACGCTTCGTGAGGTCAAAATTGCTCTCACAGAGGAATGGGAGAATATTCCCCAAAATCGTATAAGGAACTTGGTGTACAGCATGCCAAACCGCGTAAACGCAGTAATGGAAGCACGAGGAGGCAATACGAAGTATTAAAATTCAAGAAAATCGTAATAAAGTTCAAAAATTTCATGTTTCCTATTTTTGTTTTAAGGAGAGATCAGCAGTTTTTTTCTTTATGTAATTTTGTGTTAATAAAATGTATTTTTTTTTACTTTCATTTAAGGAGTATTATATTGTCTATTAAATACAATTTATTGCATTAACCTATCATTTTTAGTTTCCGAGATTTTTAACATTCTTTAAGTGACCCGGATTCATTGCTCTCGAGTGTATATATGATATTCTTCAGGATATATGCTAGTTAGATAGTGTGTTTTGGTACGATAGAAAAAGTCACGAAGATACCTCTAACAATTTATTTTAACTATTAAAAACTATACTAATAAACATACAATCATTCTGTTTTCTTTTTCAGATTGTTGTTCATACAACGTATTAACGTGATAGTGTTTTCATTTTTTTGGAGATTTTTTTGTAAATAGAGAATCGCTACATATTTTACAATAAATTATCAGCTTTGTGTCATCGCGCTTCTCTTTCTTTTGTAAGGCAGTCCGACAGTGACGGCGCTTTAGCTGTTGTCAGTCCCTTAATGGAATAAATAGTCAAATATCGTATTATGAGATTTTGCCAGTACACGCGAAATGGCATTTTACGTCGATTTCCATTAAAAATTGAAAAATAGTTAGGAGCTATGGGTAGTTCATCGTCAACATGCAGTTTTTACTAATACAATACTTACCCTTCTTCCCATTGATCCCTTTTACAGAAGAATGTTTGATAAAAAGTTCCTACGTGTGTATAGTTCAGTGGCGCACTGGGTCATTTTACATTTACTTAGGGGTCGACTCGAACCTGTTTTTTGTTATGCGTTATTCAGGATGAGAGCACGGTTTAGAAGTAGGGCTGTCTAATGTCAATGTCAGGAGTCAGTAGTCACTAATTTAATTTAATAATTTTTCGATGCAATAACAAAATTTAGGAACATTCAAAAATGTTAATGCCGGCTACGGCGCGGCGGCGTAGCTCGGCGTAGTCGTAGTCGTAGACCAAGCTACGCCGTAGTTTATCTTTTTTAGTTTGATCTAATTTAAACGTATTTTAAAGCGTAATGATATCAATCGTTATCGTAGTAATCGTTATGCTCGTGAACAGGTCATCTTGCTGACTATGGTTTTGTTATTGTTATTAGTAATTAATGTTTCTTTATTTTACTTTGAAGGTCCTAGTTTAACATTTGTGGCTACAAGTTACACCTAAACATATTGCAGCATTGCATATGTAAGCGGGCACGCCCTTTATGCCAGGAGGCTTTTTATTATGTATTCTTATGTGTTTTCTGCTAGTAAACAAGTGCTATTATTCTATAAAAGACTTCTTATCAGACAAATCTCTGCACCAATATACGAGCAATCCCACTCAGTCGTGATGCGTTCAGTGACCTATTGACATTGTTCTATTAATAAATTGACTATTGTATAATTCCAATTGTATTGTGTATGTAACATTATTATGTATTTACTTACCTACTATTGTATGCCCTACGGGCGGGACATAGCTGTTCACAATTTATTATATTTCTGCCACCTGTATTATGTACCTACCTATGATCCACAATAAAGATTGATTTGATTTGATTTGATTTTTAAGTTTTGTTTGCGTTTTTGTTTTTATTATTTATTTCTGCTTGAGTATAGTTTTAAACATTGGCGTGTGCTAGCTGACATATGGCAAATAATTTTAATATTTTTGTATTTCGTAATGTTAATTACTTATTACTATATAGAATCCAGTTCTTCTAACTGAACAGACAGCAGTGCTGCTGGGGAGTTTGTTCCGCCACTTCTTCTTCCCAGCTAAAGCAATATGAAGTGGTGAAGGGTGGGCGTTTTGGGGGGACTGTGTTATGTGATTTTGACGTTCAAAAAGTGCTGATGCTCAGCCTAATTTGAATAAATGAATTTTGATTTTGAATCGATTTTCAATTGCTTTTCTTTCGAATATAATCTAGATTTTGTTAAAATTCAGATTTAGTGCATGATTGATTTGAAGAGAAAGTGATGTTTTTTGTTAATTCTCTAATCTAGATTATAATAATTCAAAAACACAACAAAATTACCCACACACGGTGTTTTATTCTCGTGAAAGCCCTACATTCAAACACACAAAAACAAGGTCGAATCAGCATAAAAACCCGAGGGTTGGCGATTTATTGTTAATCTCGGGCGGTCACTCTCACTGCGATAGAGTGAATATCTTACACGATATAGACTACTGATAAACTTGTTAACATACAACAAATTAGATTTATGGGTTTCTTTGAGATAAGCTTGGGAACAAAAAAATAACTTTGTCACCTGGCCTAGAGATCCAGAGTTCATTCTGGAGAAAACAGACTTATCCAAACTTTTAATATAACAAAACACAGTACCTACGTAAGATTGAAAACAATGAAAAAAAAACTGTTTATTACGAAAACTTTTATGTTATAAGTTTAAATTAATTTCTGTTAATGTTAATTTTAATAAGTAGCTGTTTAAAATAAGTACCTACTGAGAGGAAAAACTCGAAAATACTCGATAATTTTATCGAACTTCCTAATTACTAGTAATTACTCCAAAATTAAGTCTCGGCAGCAAAGTTTAACTGCATACCAAGAGAAACACATGCCGTCAAACTAATTTCTTTATTATATTTGATTAACCCTTCAAATGCGGCCGGTGGGTCGTAATTACCCAACAGATGCAACACTGATTAATTACTAGAAAAAGCGTTTGGGTCAGCGCCACCTGCCCGAAAAATCTCACTTTCGATCGATGGAAAAAGATCTTAAAACTGATGAGTTGGATGAGACATACTCCAATGTTGATGGTTCTGTATAAATAAGTAGTTTTCTAAAACAAAAATAGCCAAAAGCGATTAACGTTATGACTGGAGAGAGAAAATTAAATTAATGGTTTGAAATTTTAAAAGCTTTTCTACAATTTTCGCAAAGTAAATTAGACAAACCACTCCGGAAATATAGTATTTTCGATATCTATGTAGTTGTGCAGAATACATATATACTAATTAACTTAAACATATTCATCCTAAATATGAAAGTATTTTAGGTAGTTACTTACTTAGTTTATAATCATTTGTTAGGTAACAAATATTAATGAATTGACAATTTATTTCCAAATACAGCTTTGTTGAGTTTCACTTCGAATATCGAAAGAACAAAGTGTAATCAGCTGTAGCTTGTATGACGTCGAATTTTACCCGAAGCGGCTGCAGTCTGACTTGGCAACCCACAGGGGTAACTCCGGCAATGATTCGTTTTAACCTTTTTTGTGTGGAACCCCAAATCGTATGAAGAAAGTTTTTCGGTCTAATCTCGTATGTAAATCGACCAGTCATTGTCTTTTGTCGGTTTTTTCTTAACCCTGCGTCAGCGGAAGTCATATGGTATTAGGATTCTTATAATCGAATTTTTTTTTTATTGGCTGTCATTTGATTTATTTGGGAAAACATTAGGTACACACATTAAAATTGTGATTTTTATTTGTTTAAATGTAAGTGTAGATAAATAATGCAACTTTATGAGGTTGATAACGATTTATATGGACATTTATTTATATTGACTGCCTCGTTGATGCGGCCACTAGGTCGCATGCGCTACTGCTGAGCATGTACCTGAGTTCCATTCCCGAGTCTGGCAAAGTGATACTGTTTTTTGCCACCAGGAATATCTCAGTAGCAGCCGGGAGTCTAGATTTGTGTCCGGTTGATGGCGATAGGCTCGCCCCCTGATACATGGGAACGAGACTAAATCATAACTGGTGAAATGTGGGTGTACTGGTACACCTCTGCCAATCCCTTCGAAGATTACAAGCGCGATGTTACGTTATGTTATTGATGAAGTTATGGGAGGGGACCGAGTGCCCACTTGATAAATGATTTTATTTCCGTAAGTAGGTTTGTACAAACACTTTTAGACGTTAAAATTTTTTTTTAAACTAGTTGAGGCCGGCGTTTCTAATCTGACTACTCTGAGAAGAAATGCCGAAACTTTTAAAAGTCCAGACCAAATCTTGGTCAGATCATGTGAAGGCTATGTAGATCGGTATCTAAAATGATCGTTTGAGGAAAGGACCACACAGTTTGAGTGGATCTGTCCAGTCAGTGCACGCAATTGTCAGCAATCGTGCAGCTCAACTCAGAATTTAAGGAGCTCAACGATTCGACGAACAGTACCAAAGAAAGGACATTTGAGTAGGCCGCACAAGTTACTCAAACTGCCAGATCATGTTTAAACTAACTGAGAAAACTACAAAAAGCAATGACCGACATAGTGAGAACTATGTCGGTCATTGCTTTTTTGTATTTTCACGGAAATGGTTACAATTTGCATAGGGGTTATAAGGGGTAATTTGGTTGCAAATGACCTCCCCTACATGCCCTTAATGGATTGCCGACATATAACCAATAACCCTGTATACAAAATGTTTATTTATTTTATTATTTATGTACACACAGTAAAACAGACACAGATACGACCTTATTAGTATTGAGTACAAAGGTACTGCTTATTTCTTAAGAAATTTCTTCCAGCAGACCTGCGAAAGGAGAAATGAAAAAGAAATGTAGACCATAGTGTGTGAGAACAAGAAGAGAAGAATTTGGTTTTGCGTCTTAAAATAGAATATTAAATATATGTACCTACTTATAATAAAAATAACAAAAATTACACATTATACTTAAATAAATACATAATGCAAAAATTATTTATTTATAAAAAAATATATAAAATTATTAAATTCTCATGTTCATATTATTAATATTATTTTAAGTCTGCTAGCTTATATATTATGTAAATATCACAGTATTTAATACCAGTTATTAGAATGGTCCCACTGACAGACCGTGTCAGGAACGCATTCTCAGATACCTAATGGACCGCAAATAATATCACGATTGTTTCATTGATAACCTGTTTATTTTAATTGATATCGCTGTTGCAATCGATTACCCAGTAGTTATAATATTATGTCAACAACACGGGCTCTTACTAAGAACTCATCATAGTTCATCTTTGGTTATGTGGCAGCAAAAACACAACATTAGACCTACATACCTACATCTTCGAACGGCTATTTGTAAACACTAAAAGTCTTGCAGATTGAGACACTACAGTTAGCCTCACCTATGCACGATTAACCATAATTAGTTTACTTCAATTAATTAGATTGAGAGAGACGATTAAATCCTGGCATTTTGTTTTTATTTCCATGTTCGCGTAAACACGCAGATTGGCAAGTTATTGATAGATCGCTCGGACGCCTGCCACCCGCGCTTTGAGTGCTTCCAGGTATCGTAATGATATTCAGCACAAAGTTCAAATTTGCACGAAAAAATAGAATATTTTTGTCTCTTTCGCACTGTCCAAGAAACGGTTGCTAAACACAACAGCCGGTCGATTCCGTAACAATCTCACCGTAATAACTAATGTGAAGTGAGCTATCATCCTACCCGATGCTAGGGATTGACACTATCGACAACTCACTTCCAGCTCACATCACCTAAGTTATCAGTGTTATCACCACCGTCCGTCAGGGTATATATGTTCTGTGGTTATCACGGTGAGATTGTTACAGAATAGCTCGGCTGACCTTCAATCAGCAAGCGATGCCGATGGTGCATGAGTATACACGAGGGCAGTGCGTTTGCGTTCGCGCGTCTTATTTCGTCGCCCGGGTAGGTACCGAAAACGCTCGGAGTCGTCGACAATTCAGTAGGTATTCCAGCGTACCTAATTACTTATGTTTGTTTGTACTTCCCTGATTTTAATATTTTTGTGAGTAGGTACCACGTCACTTACGCCTTTTTTTTGTAATTGTTGACTAAACAGGCACAATTTTAAGTGCTTAATTAAACCAAAGTGACAGATATATTTATTTTATTTTATTTTTACAATTTTAAGAAAGCTTACAGACTAATACACGCAATTGGTAACGAAATAGTAAAAAACTGACAATTGCTAATTACAAGCTTCCACATATAAATAACAATGTTAGAAAAAGAAGATCAAAGAAAAGAAAATTGAATGGAAAATGGGTAGGTATGCCGCGATAAATCACAAACATTCACTTTATTCACTCATTGAAAATATTCCTTACTCAAGGTTTTCCTGATTCTTAACGCACTCGTGCAAAATAAATCATTATTTATTATAGTTCCTTTCCTTTAGATAATATTAGATAAATGTGCTCATATACTAATAATTCATCATTTATTAATATACGAATACATTTTATTACATTTATTAAAACTATGAAAATAAACAAATTAGTTTTACTTCAATACTACGCACTGACCAAATTTTTTAAACTTTGACGAGAAGAAGTTCAAAATCAGTGTCAATGTACCTACTGCTGGAAGGACTAGACACAATTTAATACAAACTGCGTTCTGCTAGCAGGACTCGAGGTGGTCTTCCGACAGAACGCAAACCCGTCCTTCCGAAAGAGCTTCCAGCAGAAGTCCTGCTGCAGGCCTTGTCATCGGGCGATCTATATGCAATTAAAATTATTAATCTGCTATGTTGAATTCGTACCGCATTTATTCACACGTTCCTACTTATTTTTTATCACACCTTAAAAAAAAAACATACACATGATTTTTTTAACAAGATGCACAGACACAGACACAAAACTTCGCACGGAAATTTACCAACAGAAAACCCGAAACTAAAAAAAATGTCCTAAAAAAATTCATAGTGAACCCAACCTGTACAATACCGCATAAATATTCATACATCGAATCGGCACGATATTACGCATATCAATCACTACGCAAGTGCTAAAAAGGATCTAATGGCATGCGCAAGCACACCCCGCCATCTTGTCTTCTACTGTCATTAGCGTCTTTTCATAGCGAATCTCTTTTTGTGTGGCTTATTCAAATTCGTGACAATAGAATGTTTTTGTTTATCCGTTAATCTTACGCATGATAATGTGGAGACGTTTTGCGAGATGTTTGAGCTTTGTAAAGTATTTTCATCATGTATTGATGATTCGTTGTTTTTAAGCTTTAAGCTCATAGCAACTTTTGGGGTTCTTGCCCTAATAATGAGCATACCAAATCATTGCTCTACTTTTCAATTAGGAGCTCGTGTGTTTCGATATAGTAGGTACATACTAATTCGATGCTTGTTGGTAAAAATGTTATTAGGTAGGTACCTACAAATGTTTACTGTTTTAATGAATTTAAAATTGTAACCTGGAATTGATATAATTATAATCGCTTTTTATTTCTATTTTGTAATAATACCTACCTATTTTAGTAATAATTATAATTAATCTAGAAACGAATAAACAATAATGTCCGCGCCAAAGAACCAAAGACAACCGACCCGCCAAAATAAAGATGCGTTCAAATTATGCGCGATCACACCATAGAATAATCACGTTTTTTTCGATTCCTTTCGATCTAACCCTCACAAGCTAATTACCGTATTGGGGAATTAGTTGGTATTTTCGCACGGTGCGAGGTGCACGTGTTTGTTGCGGTAACTGAGTAGGTAATTAGATAGGAAGTTGTTTGTTATGCTAATTATTTGTGTTTCTCATTCGGGAATTAGTTTATTACCAGTTATTATGTCATTTGATATTAATTTAATGTTAGTGTGGATTTTTGTGGGATCTTGTCTCGTAGTAAAAGGGACCACTGATCAGCTTGTTTCTACTTGGTTAGATTAATTTCCATTTTATTTTTTCCAGTTATTCGTTCCTGTCCTTAGAAGTCTGACACACTTCTACCTACACATTTTAATAAGCTCCCGGTATTACGAGAACAATATCAATATTTTTATTATTATGATCTGTATAACATAAATAAAGCAATAATTCGCACTCCACATGGCTAGAATTTACCTCAAAAACAAAACTTTGTCCGTATCGTTGTTATCAAGATCTTTCATCCTAAATATATTTGATATATCTGGTTGATATCTGCGGCAACGCTACAACAATGTTGATACATCTCCAAATCAAAGTCACGGAAATTATTTTAATTTAATGATATCATACCAAAAATCACGAGCAGTGGTGCACCAGTGGTAACGGCTGCCTCTTACGTGTTGTAGGTCTTAACCCTCACAGGTGCTTTACTTTCTGTAAATTATTTTATCACCACTACTCTAATTACGGTTAAGGAGAATATCGTGAGGAAACCAGCATGTCCTAGAACGGAACATTCGAAGACATGTGACATCTACCACACGGCACTGGGCCCGCGTGATGTATAATGGTTCACTCCCTCTCACAGAGGCTTATGTCCCAGCAGTGGGAACATTATAGGCTGATTATGCTCTACCAGAACCAAAAGGGCCTGAATAATAGCAGATTTGCACGATGTCTCCTCTTACAGGAAGACCTAGACAGGTTGTCTTCATACTGTTCAGTTAATAAACTTATCTAAATGTGGCTGTATAAGTTTCATTACTAAGAATAACAATATTTTCACGCCTCCTTGCTCTACAGTATGTTAACTAACAGAGGGCGTTCCCGTTAACCCGCAATAGTATAGCATCCATACATGCTAAAAAAAATACCATTCGAAAATAAAATGTTTTTATTTTTTTTAATATTAAAATATTCACTAAAAATGTTAAATTGATACGTAAAAGAAACACTGTTATATAAAATGTAATGTTAACTAGAGAAACACTAGTGCGCTATCTTGGAGTTCTATTGCATGATAAATGACACCTTGACGTTAAACACGTTGACGTTAACTTGACGTCATTGGTAAAATTATCAATAATGCCTTCCGTATGTACGGTTTTTTTATGAGACCAGCCACAGAATTTGTCCGCCCATATAAATATTTATACCTTTCCAAATCATTAATCAGGTCCCTGTTAGAGTACGCTGTTGCGGTATGGAATCCCTTCTATATTAAATACTCAGATGCGATTGAAAAAGTTCAAAGTAAGTTTTTGAAAGCCATGCATTTCCGTTGTTTTCGTACTTATGCTTCTTATAGTGATTTTCTGAACAGGTTTAACTTATATAATCTTAAGGCCAGACGTATTATTTTAGAGACAATGTTTATATTTTATCTTGTATAACAACGCCTGTGATTGTATGGCTATCACTAATAACATTAGCTACGTAGTACCTAGAACAACTATAAGCCGTGGGATGCGCGCACAATCTCTATTTGCAGTATCTTCTAGTCGTACGAATGCAGGCTTACGTGGGTCACACTGAAAGGTTTTAGAAAATAAAAAACGGAATGATGTAGAAGCCTGTTAATATTTTTATTTATTTTCAAAGTAGTCTCCGTTCCTTTCTAAGCACCGTCGCATGCGATGGAACCATTGACTGAACCAGTGGGCCAACTCTTCTTTAGGAATCCCTAAAGAAGAGTTGGCCCACTGGTTCTTACACGCGTTTTTTAAACGCAGCCAGGGCATCTTCAGGGTTCATAAAACGAATTCCTCTAAGTTTATCTTTTATTTTTGGAAATAAATAAAAGTCACAAGGTGCCAGGTCAGGACTGTAAGGAGGATGACTTACGTTACGTAAGTAAGACGACGTATGGATGCTCGTACGCCCCGGTACGAGCATCCATACGTCATCTTACTGAATGAGGTAAATTCTTGAACTGACTACCTACTAAGGAGACCTACACCAGTTAAAATGAAACACTTAAATTCCATTTTAAAATTTATTTATAAATTTTAAATTTGGGCCTAGGTCAAATCGTTTGGGCTGGGTAGATAGTAGACGACCCCACCTGTCTGCCATTTTTGTATGTTCAACGTTCTGCCAAACACCCTGTATAGTCCTTGTTCGTGAAACCATTTTGGATATGCTCCGTAATATTCTTATCTCTAAGACTGTATCTTCATAATTCCTTGTTTTTCTTTTTATTTAATTAATTTCGGGTTTTTAAAGATCTTTCAAAATAATAAACAACGCTTCACAAAACACCGACTTATTGTATCTATGTATTACAATCATTATATTTTAATTCATATATTTAATTAAAATTACGGCTACAAAATATTCACACAGTTTGATAGGTAGGTCCTGTGCCTACTTAAATACTTTAAACCACCTTATTATAAACGACGCTCGGCACCGGTCACGGACGGTCGCACGTCCCGCTGCCCCCGCTACAGCTTGGTGAGTCACCCGCACCCGCATACCGCTACGATTACGTAGCGCGTCTAGTAGTCACCTGACTACTCCGATCCTTCGATCGATTAAATTTATTTAATCGATCGATTTTTGATCATAAAAAGTGCCTTTTTCAAGGCAACCTATTATTTCTTTAACAAGTCGCGTTTTGCTGTGTAAATTCTCCAGGCCCCTTCCGGGCAAAACCACAGTTTAGTGGTCCTCGGTGGATACCATACGGTGCCAACGAAGCCGAGTGGGGTGTTGACCCAATACACCCGCCGAACCCCTTCAGGGCGAGGCAGAATATTGGACGGGTCCCAGAGTTAACCGGCCTTGGGGGATCTCCTAGTCGGCTCTGGTGCACAGTTTTCCCTCCACAGCAACTCACCTAGTGTCTCTAGGGTGTGTCTACACCCTTCGCGCTAGACTGGTCAGGACCCTGTTGCACATTAAGACTGGCAACAGGATTACAAGCTCAGGGCTCACATTCAGGCACTCACCTCCCTGTCTGCACCCGACAGGGAGGGTACTCATCCCCGGGCCAATCCACCCGGGGAGTTAGGTTTAGGGCCGATAGGCTATATTGATATTTAGGTTTGTTTAGACCCCTCAGCTATGGCTGACGCCCTCCTATGGGCATTTGTAAAGGAGGTCCTCCTCAAGGACCCGGACTTCGCCGCCAAGTACGGAGCGAAGTTCGCTGCTCTAGAGCAGTCCCTCACCACCCCCACCCCATCTCCTTCCGCATCCATCGCTGACTTCAGCGATGTAATGACCCTTGACCCCGTGGCTATGGACACGGAGGATTTCGCGTCCAAACGCCCCCCTACGTACGCATCGGACAACGAGTCCGTGAACTCGTCATCAGAATGCCCCTCTTCTACCCCTTCCGAGGACGACGGCTTCACGGCAGTCCAGGGGAAGGGGAAGAAAAGGAGGCAAAAAAAGGCCCCGGCTCTCCACGTGGAGAAAAAGGCCAACACGGTGGCCACCAAGTCCCCCTCTCCCACCGCGTCCCCCGCGCCCCATGCATCGGCCCCTCTGGCAACCCCCCCCTCTGTTAGCCCGTCGCAGGGCCCGCGCCCCCCCACCCCGACTACTTCCGTCCCAAGGAAGCTCCCCTCCCCGCCCCCGGTGTTCATTCAGGACAAGGGGAAGTGGACCGAAGTGTCCAAATGGTGTGTTGACCAAAAAATCAACTACAACAACGCCAAATCTACCCAACAGGGTATAAAAGTGCAAGTCCCTACGTCATCGGACTACAGGGACTTGACCCGAATGCTCAGTGTGAGGAAAATAAGTTTCCACACCTACTCGCTCCCGGAAGAGCGTCAGACCCGCGTGGTCATCAAAAGAATCCCACGCGAAATCCCTACCTCGGACATCAAGGCCGACCTTGAGGCCCAAAAAATCCCCGTCGATGAGGTCCATAGAATGCACCGCTCTCGCGCCAGAGGCGGAGAGGCATTCGACATGGTCCTCGTGCTCTGTCCCCCGGTCGAAGGACATCACCCCATCTTTCAGGTGCGCACTATTTGCGGCCTGATGGGGATCGACCTCCAGAAACCCTGGAAGAACGGGGTCATTGGCCAATGCCACCGTTGCCAATTATATGGCCACTCCCAACAGCACTGCCATGCGACGCCCAGGTGCGTCAAGTGCCTGGGCGAGCATGGCACTGCAGAGTGCTCCCGGCCTAAGGACCGAACGCAATGCACAGAGCCTCCAAGCTGTGTGCTTTGCGGTCAGACCGGACACCCGGCAAACTACCGCGGCTGCCCGAAAGCCCCCCAGAAGTCGTCTTCCTCAAAGACGGCAAAGAGGTTCACAGACAGACAGACCAGACTGTCCTCCCCCCCCCAGGGATACCCGGTTCCCTCAGCCCAGCTTCCAAGCAGGCTAAGTCCCCAAAGGGCTAGCCCTTGGAACCTGCTAAACCACCAGCAGGCTTTTCCTGCGCTGAGGACTCAGGGCCCCTCCCCGCAAATCCCCCCCCTGATGGATCCGCGTATCCGTGCCCCCGCGCCCCTTCCCGCGCATCCCCCCAAACCCGCGCCTGCTCCTAAAGCAGCCCCCGTCGCGAGAACACCCGCCCCCCTTCCCCCAACCACCCCAGTGGTCGGGGAAAACCCCATGGACGCATTCAACGTGATTGCGTCCACCTTCACGGCCTTCCTCACCCCCCGCGCTAGGAGGATGGCCAGCGAAATCGTTGCCGCCCGTCAGGCTGGCAACCTCTTCCAAATACAACAAATTTATAATGCGTATCCCGAGATTACGCAAGCCCTCGTGTCCTACACTAATGTAACCTCACAATGAATAATACACCCATTACGAGAACCAAACCCCGATCCCTCAAGTTAGGCTATTTTAATGCCAATGGCATCCAGGGACAACGCGACGAGATCGCCGAGTTCCTGCATGTCCATAAATTAGATATCCTACTTGTACAGGAAACCTTCCTCAAGCCCCGCCACCGAGACCCGTCAATTGCGAACTACCGTATAGTTCGCAATGACAGGACTCGGTGCCACCGAGGCGGTACCATCATATACTATAGAAAGGATCTGTACTGCATTCCTGTGGACGCGCCCCCTCTCTCGCGTTTAGAAGTGTCTGTCTGCCGGCTCGGCATGACAGGTCACCAGCCGATCACTCTAATATCGGTCTACATCCCCCCGCAACTATCAGAAAACTATTCAGAGTTATCTGACGACCTCGCTATCCTATTTGGCTTGAGTGACTCCGTTATCATAGCGGGCGATCTCAACGCCAAACACACAGCCTGGAACAGTAACAGGATCTCGACCAGGGGCAAACATCTGTTTGACCTCTGTCCCATCCTTAGCTTCGATGTCATCGCCCCGATGACTCCCACTCACTTTCCCCACGCGCCCCTTCATGCCCCTGACGTCCTTGACGTGGCACTTCTAAAGAATGTCAACCTTCGGTTGGATTCTATAGAGGTGGTGCATCAACTGACATCCGACCACCGACCTGTAGTTGTGACATTAGGCCCCCGACTAGGACTCCCCGACCCCGACAGACCGCCCCTCACCAAAGTAGTCACGGACTGGAGGAAAGTAAGCGAAAGACTGAAATCCTCCACATCCTCCTGCCCCCGACTAGACTCCATTCCCGATCAGTTCGACTCGATCAATGACACGACAGCCGCGATCGACTCACTCACGGATCACGTACAATCCGTCCTGAACGAAAGTTCTAGGGAAGTTCCAGCGATGGACGACCATCGCTGGAAGTTGCCGGACGATGTACGTGAACTGCTGACTGAGAAGAACGCGGCTGTACGTGACTACAGCAACTTTCCTTGCCAAGCTAACAAGGCCCATATGCGCTATTTACAGAGATCTGTAAAGAAACGCATAACGGAGCTGCGTGACGCTGGCTGGAACAAGATGCTGAGCGAGTTAGAGCCCACCCACCTGGCCTTTTGGGAACTGCAGAGGAAACTCCAGTCCCAAAATGTAGCCTCCATGCCCCCACTGGTGCGTCCCGACAAGACCATCGCGTTCGATGACATCGACAAGGCCGAGTGCCTTGCCGACAGTCTTGAGGCCCAATGCACACCCAGCTCCCAACCAGTAGACCAAGCTCACCTCTCTGAGGTTGACGCGGAAGTCGAACGTAGAGCCTCCCTCCCCCCCGTCGAAGACCCAGATAATCCTCTGCACCCCATCACCCCAGACGAGGTGCACGATATCATCAAGGGTCTGAAACGCCGTAAAGCCCCCGGCCCAGACGGAATCACGAATAGGGTGATCCAACTGTTCCCCGCAAACCTCATAATGCTCATGACCATCATCTTCAATGGTGCTCTGAGCAACAACATCTTTCCCCAAGCTTGGAAAAGGGCCACTGTCATCGGTATTCCAAAGCCGGGCAAGCCCAAAACCGACCCCTCTAGTTACCGCCCCATCAGTCTGCTCAATGTTCTGGGCAAAATCTATGAGAGGCTTATATACAAGCGACTCAGAGATTTTGCCGAGACCAAGGGCCTCATCCCCGACGAACAGTTCGGATTCAGATCCCAACACTCGAGCGTCCAACAGGTACACCGCATCATCGAACACGTAAGCGCTGGTTTCCAGCGTGGGTTCATGACGGGTGCTGTGTTCTTCGACATAGCGAAAGCGTTCGACAAAGTCTGGCACAATGGCTTATTATATAAGCTTTACCAACTCGGTGTGCCAGACCGTCTCGTACTCATCCTGCGAGACTTTTTGGCTAACCGAACCTTTCGCTATCGTATCGAAGGGGCGCTTTCCTCCCCCCACCCTATCCGCGCAGGAGTCCCTCAGGGCTCTGTGCTAGCTCCCCTCATGTTCACCCTATTCACCAGTGACATCCCGAAATGTAAAAATGCGCAGTTGGCTCTGTTCGCAGACGATACGGCCATTTATTACACTGGGCGCGTCCCCGACTCGATATCTCGCACTCTCCAAACCGCAGTCAACAAGCTTGGCGAATGGTTCAGAAAGTGGAGAATCGAAGTTAACCCCGACAAGAGTCAAGCGGTTCTCTTCTTGAAACCGCGTGTCAAACGCAGACATGACGACGCCCGCCCGATCAAGATGTTTGGCAAGCCGATCCCTTGGGAGAAGCATGCCAAATATCTGGGTGTGACTTTGGACAGACGTCTCTCCTTCGCAGAGCACATAAAGGTGGTTCGTTCGCGAGCCGCCTTTGCTCTGAGTAGACTACATTCCGTCCTAAATGCAAGCAGTAAATTGTCACTCAGGTGCAAACTGCGCATTTATACGGCATGCATCCGACCTATTATGACATACGCCTGTGCTGTTTTCGCACAGGCCCACCCCCGGCACATCCACAGGATGCAGACCCTACAGAACCGTTTTCTACGTAAAATCACGGGTTCCCCCTGGTTCGTTCGTAACATAAACTTACATTTAGATTTGAAAATCCCCACCATTCAACAATTCATGAAACGCGCTTGCAAGCGTTTCTTCGATACCGCTGGCAGCCATCGCAACCCTCTGGTTGCGAAGGCCGCCAGTTATGTCCCCTCTAGAATCAGTAGAATCCGCCGTCCAAGGCACGCACTGACCGACCCCGACGACCCCACCACCCTCCTCCAGGAAAGCAGTAGGGCCACCAGTACAGTATACAAACACAGACACAAAACGAAGTTCCGACCTCGCCGCCGAGGTGCTTCGCATCCGCGTCCGCGTCCGCGTTCCTCCCCGATAGATTCCTCTTCCCCTCCCTTGATCGGATCCACAGAGCCAGCTGGTGGCGTAGCTGAGCCAGTAGTTTTACCCCCTAATAATAATGAACCCACTTTGATCCAGCCTGTCCCCAACTTGCTGTCCTTCCCCAGCGACGCCCTAAGCCGAGGTCCGTACCCCACAGGGGGTGCCCTTAGGTGATGGTCGCTTAGTTTATAATTAATATTATGCCCCTGGCTGGAGGCTTTGAGTTAGCTCGAAGGCACCACAGGATTGACCGGTTAAGCAGTCACGGCCTCTCAAGGCCAACTGCGAGATGCCATACACAAAAAAAAAAAAAAACCTTATTATAAACACAATGCAAACGAAATACCTACTGTAAAGAATGTCTAAAATAAATCAAATTATTCAAAACAATTAATAACAATATTATAAAACACCCAAAACTTTTTTGCATGTCTGTTTAGTGTTTGTCATTCTATTGTAACTATCAAATGGTAAGCGAACATCGTATTCGTTTTATAACTTGTCTTTCTAATAAGTGGAAAATGTCGTGGGTATTATTACTCACTCTATAGCTCATTTTTTTTGGAATACTGTAATGTGTACCAGTTTAATTTCCCAAATAAAAAAAAAAAATAACAAATAGTCACTAAACATAAAATCTTAATAATAATGAACAATACAATCAATAAAAAAAAGATAGAGCAAAAAATAAAAAAGCAATCTAGAAAAAAATTATACTTTCCATATCTTCTCACGAATGAGTAACCTACCGTACGCTAATTAAACAAAGGTGCACTAACAAACTGGAGACAAGAAAAAAACTTTTTAATAATCAGCAAAAAACGCCAAGACATCGTGAGAGATGCATAAAATTAACTTGTAATACATGACATGTATGCAAATGTCTACGTGACCACTTTTTAAAGAGAAAAAAAAGACAAAAGTACCTACTGACTGTGGTCGCTGCTACCCTTTCCCTGAATCAAATTGAAATTTGCATACGACGCTGGCGATTTTTTTACTCAAAAAGATTATGTAAATGTGTTTTTTGGACATCGAATGAGTGAGAAATACTTTTTTTTTAGTGCTAAAAAAGTGCGTCGGCAGAGATAGGGTTAAGTTTGAAGTATGAAGAAATGAGTTCTCATACTTTTCATGTGAACCTATTTTTTTTTTGTTTAGTGTAGAAACAAAAAGTTTTGTGTGTTTTATAATATTGTTATTAATTGTTTTGAATAATGTGATTTATTTTAGTCATTCTTTACAGTAGGTATTTCGTTTGGAGTGAGTTTATAATACGATGGTTTTAAGTATTTAAGTAGGTAGGTACCTACCTATCAAACTGTGTGAATATTTTGTAGCCGTAATTCTAATTAAATATATGATTTAAAATATAATGAATGATTCTTTTGTATTGTAATATTTGTAATACATAGATACAATAAGTCGGTGTTTTGTGAAGCAGGATAAACAGACTAACAAACTCTGTGTCTACTGGTAGGTAAGAGTAAAAAAAAAACTAAACTTAATGTCTAAATAAAATATCTAACTTACACGCATTTTTCCAAAGTTATATTTATGAACCCAAATCTATTACCTAATAATGTCTTACCTACATAAACAAATACATAAACCTATTTATCAAACACCCAAAATTTTTTCAACCATTTTTTTTTTGTGGCACATAACCTCTTTACCTGCAACCCGGGGTGGAGTCAAACCACCCCACAATTTTTTTTTATTCACAAAAACTCAATAGTGCACCAAGGGGTGTCAACATTTTTTCGTAGCAACCCTGATCGATATTTTTCCCGCGCTCACATCGCATTGGCTAACGCTAGCTAACAAAGAAGTCTTTATGTAAAACTTATTCATTTGTTTTTTCTCTGGTAACGGTCGTCCGGTCTCTATTCTTTCGGTAATGGCAGGGGTTGTATTAAAAGGGGTTATTTTTTATGTGCGCGTCTCCTCACGCGATTTCTGGCTGTTCAAATTGTTTGCGGCACGCAAATGATGGGACTTTATATTCTAGAACATTTTTAGTTTTGTTGTTCGGGTTTTATATCGAATTTGAGGTGGATTAAGCGCTAATTTAAAAGGAAGTTTGATGGTTAACATATTCGTTTTAATTTATAACATTTTATGAGATCATAAGATGGTTCTATCTAGTTTTATTGCATTCAACCATGCACCTGTTGTTTTTTCTGCGCAAAATTATTAATAGCCTTTCCTCAATCATGTTGGGGTCGGCTTACAATCTAACCGGATGAAATTATTAATGTGCGACTGAATTCAAATTCTAAACAACAAATATGGGTGTACCTATAGGTACTTACATCTCAGCCTAACCTTTCGGGTAATACAGGCGATGTGTCTCATTAGGATTTTGGTGGTATGAACGAAAGCGATTTATTGGTAGTTAGTAGGTACCCAAGTAGGGATCAATTTTTCTACTATTAAAAACAGAGAGATCCAAATAAAATAATATTTACACCAAATTGCGCGAGTTTACATAATGTTTTATTGGCGCTATTGAAATGAACACAGGGTGTGTTCATTTGAATATACACATTTCTGTATTTCAATTCTTGCATACATACCAACCTGGTATATAGCAATATTGTAGGTACTCAAAATAATATCAATATAGACTTCTTGAAGACAACCTTTTTATTTCGTAGCTCGAAGAGAACTAACCCCACAGAGTACTACTATATACTACTAACCCTATCTAAAAAAAGGACTCTGTGGAACTAACTTAGAAAAAAAGGCGCTGTTCCAAACATTATATTTCCATTCCGTTTCATTATTTTTCGGTAACTGTCAAATGAGATACTTTTAAACTTCATGACTACACTGATACAAAAATCATTTGAGTCAAATCACTTACTTTCAATTGTATAGGTATACATATAGTATTTAAAATCACTACAAATCTTATTAATATTTGGAAATCATGACACTATGCACATATTATTTGTACAAGTCACAGAACATAATTGTTTACTAAATATGGAGTATGCAAAAGGCCGCAATGGTGTCTAAACGTCTATTTTCTGTTCTTCCAGTGGTGGTGACGTCAGCTCCGGCCAACGAGGCTGAGCTACAACTATACAGGGTGATGCAGCGAGCTAGCTTGTTGGCTTACTACGACACGCTGCTAGAGATGGGTTGGTATTATAATATATTTATCAGACTCAATCGCATTCAGATTCATACGTAGATCTTTGACAGTCGTTACGGGTAGGTAAGAAGCCCGAAAGTCTGACAACCAGTCTCACCAAGGGGTATCGTGTTACCCAGTAACTGAGTTGTGGCCGTCGCTACAAGTAAGATACTGGTATTCAGCTGCATTCGGTTAGACTGGAAGCCAACCCCAACATAGCTTTTTCCCGACTAGGCAGATGATGATTCATCAGATTGAAATCAGTCAACCTGTAAACTTCTACAACTAAACAAGCTCTCTAATATGGCTGCAGGATGACTGTTTTACCTAGATAGGTCGTTGGTGGAGGCAGGTAAAATTAAGGAAAAAAAATTTTTGGGCTCTTGTCTGAAAATACCTTTACTGGCGATTTTTCTCAAAGACTGATTTTACAAATGACAAAAATGTAAAATGAGTGACTCAGAAATGACCAGGTGAGCTATAAAAAATATATGTGCTCATAAATAATCATCATAAATCAACTCATAAATAACATCAGACGAGCTACGGAAATCATCAAAGAAAATTAAAAAAACGCCATCAAAAGATAATAACATGTCCCTCCATACTAAACACAAGATCATAGGAACACAAGAAAAAACACTTTCTCATAACGAAATAAAGAAAAAGGCGAAAAAAACGCAACAAAATCTCCATATCGCTAAAAAAACGCGCGCTCAGCGTCGACATGCAAATTACTTTTTTAATCTTTTACTTTTTAATACCGCCGATTACTTGAGCTAAGGAAGGGTTTGGCCGGTCAGGCTTATCCTTTTGTTTTTTTTCTCGGCGCCCCTTTGCAAAATGGTCACGTAGGTATTTGCATATTTGCCTAAATTAAAACTGGTGTGTGAGCTCTGTTTTTTTTATGGTGTCTCACGTTATTGTGAACAATCATAGCGAAATGAACTGGTGGCACAAGAAAGTCTTGCATATTAATGTTTATGGGACTAATCTATCTGTTTGCAACAATGGTCCAGTTTTTTCTGTCATGTGAATGTAAAGAAATGATTATCGCGGTCCGTTTTTTTGGACTCTGAGAAATAATTAGGTATTCTTCTCGTACTTTCTTGGATCGAGTTTTTTTACTTGCTGAGTTCTTCTTGATTGTTGTTTTGCGTACCTATAAACTCAGAAACAAAGCTTAAGCATTCATAAGTTTCATGCGCATTGTGTTTGTCATTTTACGGAAACCTACTTTGCTATTTATAGCTTCTATTTTGCCATTTCAGGTGGGGATGACGTACAACAACTCTGTGACGCTGGAGAGGAAGAATTCCTGGAAATAATGGCCTTAGTGGGCATGGCATCAAAGCCTCTTCATGTCAGACGTTTACAAAAAGCCCTCCAGGAGTGGGTCAACAACCCTGCCCTCTTCCAAATACCAATCGTTCCTAACCTCTGTCCTACGGAAAACCCTTTCATCCAATGTAACCAAAGACTCCTTAACATGCCTCCGTCAATCCCTAACGTCTTACCAAGGACTGTAGCCTCTCCAGAAAGTAGTAGACCAATGTACAGCCCGTCTCCAGGTGCTCCTGATAACAGTTGTGGCTCAACAGCTTCAGCCGCCAACGCCAGTCCTGTTCACCAAGCGACTACGTTCGCTAAAATAGTCTTACCGCCGTCCCCTGCCCCCGCAGCCCCTGTAACCTCTACCGCTTCTAGATCCTTCTCACCACAAAGTGCCTGTCCTCCTGCATCAGCTGGTTCCAGTCCGAGTTCGGTCACATCACCAGTTCAGTTGACACCTGTACTCTTAGATGTTCATGTTCAAAAGTTGGCGGCGGCGGCTGAGAAGTTGAGCAAACATTTGCCGCAACTTGAGCCAAAGCCGCAGAACACTAAGAAGAAGATGTGCAAGGACCTGGAGCTGGTGATGATGATGCCGGAGTCGGATCCGCGGCGGATGGAGGAGATCAGGAAGTACGCGGCGATATATGGGAGGTTTGACTGTAAGAGGAAGCCTGAGAAGCCGTTGACGCTACATGAGGTTAGTATCTTTATTTATATATAATATATACCTACCTACTAATAATAAAGCTGAAGAGTTTGTTTTTTTGTTTGAACGTGCTAATCTCCGAAACTACCAGTAAGAAATAAAAAAATATTGATTTTTTTATTTCTTACTGAACTTACATTTGATAGCCTAATTCTTGAGGAAGGCTATATACATCGAAGCGCGGTGTTAAATATAGGTTAGGTAATGTAGGTTATTTTTCATTACTCATACTCGGAAAGTAGGCCTGAAGTTGCCTGAGGAGCGGGTTGAAAGTAATACTTTTCAGCCCTAGGGAGAATCGTTTTCAACTGAAGGCTGACAAATTATAAAAAAAAAACTAGTTCTATTTTCACATTTCTATTGAACCATGTTCCAACTTCCTATACAGCCATTCAATTACAGCGCGATGTAAAATTGAAATAACTTAAAGTTAAGTATTAATTAAAGAATATATTTTTGTAAATGACTTTACTTTATTATAATTTACTTTCAACTATTTCTTTCAAATAAAATTTGGGCAAAATATTAAAAAAAAAACAATGATGGAAATGAAAAATAATGGCTGAATAGCTAATAGCCGGCAATAGAAAACAAAATATACCACGGAGGGAGAGCGGCATCCGATGTTAATTTGTTTTTTTGAGTTGTAGTGTTTTGTTTATACTTCCGTATAGCAGAGATTTGTATTAACACAATGAATTCATCTGATTCAGATATGGATTTAACGCCTGATTTCATAAGAGAAGAGGCTCATTTTTCTTTAGATAATCCATGTTTTTATTTTTACTTATTCATGTTTTTATTTTTCCTTGTATTCGTAATGAAAAGCACAGTGTTTACCCCGGGTTAAAGACTTATTTAGGACTCCTAGGGTAACAATGTACTATAACATCGCGCTTAAACCCTTAGGACCAGAGCAAAAAGAACGCTAAGTGAAAACGAAGCAATAGGAACCAGAAATTTCATGCGGACGAAGTCGTGGGCAAAAATTAGTCTTAATTTAATATACTGGTATCTTCTCATTTCTAAAATGGTGGTGTTTTGTTTATACGTTCTAAAGTTTTAGTATTGTTAAACTTAGTAAATACAGTGCTTAAATGAATACAAGACACGTAGCCGTATTACCTATGTTAGCGCCACCTATTGTTTTCATGAGTAACTGAATTTATCATTTAGGCTAATCTGGTCAGGAAAATGTTCGTGAAATGGAACTGCCTATCCAACTCCTGTGTCTTAAGATTGAAAGCCCCACATACTTTCTACTTCTTACTACACAAAGACTTTCTCCCCTCAATCCTCAGGTAATGGTGAACGAAGCAGCAGCTCAGATCTGCCGCTGCGTGCCGGCACTCCTGACGCGGAGAGACGAGCTCTTCCCGCTAGCAAGACAGTTGGTCAGGAGGGCCGGCTTGCACTATTCTAAGCACGGGTGAGTTAGAAGTTATTAGTTATCAGCTGCATCCGGATAGAATGAAAGTTCGAAGCCGACTCCAACATACATACTTGGGAAAAGGCACATGATAGTAATGAAAGAAGATGCTATTGGTGATGGTCAATTCTATGAATGTTGACATTCAAAAGTGCCTTTTATGTGCCTATTTGAAATAAATGCTTTGACTTTGACTTTTGGTGTAATAGAAGGCGAACATAGTGTCATTTAGTTACGTGTAATTTTAATCCCAGATGAAAATAATAATTCATTAGTGTTTTTAACATCTTAATTTTGAGTTATTTAAGATAACCAATAAGGCCGACCAAAAGAGTCTTATTGTTATTGTTTGTTGTTAGTTTTTCTTTAACTTTAGCTATCGTCACTTTGTTTGATATGTCATTGTAGGTATGACGTTAGCTTTACTTGAGATTCATAGGTGTTAGAGGTTCATTACAAAATGCAACAGCAGTGATCAACAATTTACATTATCCATGTTTGTGGTTTTCCTTAATCTTTAGAAGAATATTTTATTGACCAGATCCTGCAAACTAAACCTGCACAAAATTTTAATCAACTCTTTTTTGTGACATAAACTATTGAAGTTGATTGAAATAATGAAGAGCTATAAATTGCCATTTAAGTCACTTAACTATACTATATGATGATAAGATAAATGAAGGTGAAGAACACATAGATGTAACACGTGAGATACATATATAACTGCATTCCCGTCTACCAGCATCGATTAGTATTCTATCCATGAAAACACTAACGGTGTAAGATCGATTAGAACCTATATGTACTATAATTACTGTATTCATATACAAGTGATCATCAAGGCAATCTTACGTAATAACGTAATTATCCTTCTCTTGTCGTTGTATATTCACCTTCAGGATAGCCATAAGTTATTGTTAAAGATCCTTATCAAGAACTACAAATGTGCTTATTCGACGTACGCGCTACCTTCAATTTTGACACTTCATTGGTATACACTGCACAGTCAATGATCTTATGTTTGATAGCTGAAAGTTCAACAAACAGGGTAGATAATTAGATTTCCTTTTCCTAATCAGGTTTCTTAAAGATCTTTAACCAGTACTTATACGTAACAAGTATGTATTTACAGAATTATAATCATTAAAATCACCAATACAACCCTTTAAGTTCATATGATCCCATCGAATGACTATTTCATAAAATAAACCTATTTCATTTCATAAATACACATCTACTTGTTGCTACTGACACTGACCTGTAAATTGTTAAAAAATACGAAAATTTGAATTTCGCGGAATATCTTGGCGCTTCCCTCTTAACTCGCCCCTCAGTCCAACAAACTTTTCATCAAGTCTAAGTGACATAATATGTTTGCTGTCAAAACGTACCATATTCCTCTTTTTCATTTCAGTCTCCTACCAACAGCGTCAACAGGCGAGGAGCGCGAGCGCGACGAGGACGAGACGCCTCCGAAGCGACCGCGACAGGTGGCGCCCCCCACTGTAGACCTCACCGATTAAAACTAACATTAGGGGATATTATAGCCACCGATTAGAACTAACATAATAGAGGATATATGTAGATGGCACGGTCGGGAGACGTGGATGGGGAATCTTTGAGATGATAGTCGAAGATAAGACTGGCATCAGTTGACGGAATCAGGATACTTGTATACAGGTTCTTGGCACCTGTCATTCGGTAAACCTAATTCATAGAATATGTGGGGATGAAAGATGCGAAATTCTTCTACAAACGAAATAAGATCCTTCTTGGGTAATTAAAACTACAATGCAAAATTACAAAGCATAGTGTTGACAATACACTCTATACAAAAACACTGAATACTGAATTCAGTGGTTTTCTATAGAGTGTTCTGAGAATCGTGTTTACAAATTCGCTTTTTCCGCATACGTGATACGCCATCTCCGTCAATAAGATAATCAAAAGATTCCATAATTCACGATCTAAAATCGCAATAACATTAACATTCTAAAAGGGAAACTGTTACTAATTGGAATGATCGGTTTAAGGACTATCTTGTTTCATATTAGAATGAGATATTCATGTAAAGTTAGCTGTTTCTACACTTATAAGAGACACAAGACAAAATTATAATCAAAGAGGCCCTAATGTAATGTGTACATCCCTGGAGTACTCCACAAACTTTCAGAAGTTTTAAACGTTATTGCAACCACCTCTAGTTTTCGGTATTTTATTAAATTCTTTATATTATTTAGTTACATGCCATATGTTATCCGTACTTGCATACATTTTTTATTTGTGTTCTTATAGTAAAAGGTAAGCATGACTAAATCAAACGCCTGCTCTAATTCTCATTAACTTGGTATGCACTGTAGTACATTTTGTTTTAGAATGGTTATGGCAAAGTACTGACACGGTGAGTAGAAAATTTATTTAACATTTTAAGTTTGCATGGTCTTAAAATTATTTTATGTTGCATAGAGTATTTACTGCACTACCCTTCTGATTCAATTATTTTTCAAGTCACAAAGGTTTTATTTAAATGAAAATCAAGACTAAGGTTGATTACGATAAAATTAGCAACATATTAAAAAAAAACTCTACGTAAGTTTAACTTAAAATGCGACCATTAAAACAGCACATCGCAACGTAAGAGCAAGAGCCTAATTATCAACATGTTCCTTAAGCCAGTACCATAAGTTAATAACATTTTTGGTTGTTATATCTAGGAAGGCGACGAAGGCAATGGTGTCCGAGCAAGTCCCGATGCAGCCAGGAGCAATTCTAACAGGTAATTTATCATCGTATTTCTAATTAGAACTGTTCTTATTACAAGAGATTATTCCTTCTTTTTTGTCATCAATAACCGTTATAAAAGACCAACTAGATGTATTTCGAATAAGACCCTTATCCTATATCGTGTCTTGTTAGCTTTTTCATCTTCATCATTATTCACGACCTTACTCATTGCGAGGCAAAGGGTCCTCTTCGCTTTTTCGTTTCTCCACGTTCCTATGCCAGTCTCATACAGGTTCACAATGTTTCAGCGTAATAGCTTGTTCCCAATCAATGACAGTAGTGCTATTAAATGGTAGTTGGTGTAAAAGTTAGTGATTAAGTCCTTTGTTTCCAGCTGGTGGGGCGTGAAAGCTGAGAGTGATGACGCCGACTCCAGGTGTTCTTATTCGAGTACCAGTACTCCGCCACCGGTAAGCTTCAATAACATATTCTTCGTTAAGCTTTACTACTAATCTTTAATTGCTGATTAATTTCGTATTGAGTTCTAAAGCAGGTATATATCTGTCTCTGGGACTTGCTGAACTTCATTGTCTCGGTGCTTTTCCGGATAGGTGTCTCTGCAGAGTAGGGCTTACTAGTCTCAACGGTTGGGAATAGTGTGGTGAGGCCGACTTAAGAAAAAAATCTTCGTCAGTCGTTAAATTTCCATGTTTGGGTTTTGTATCCAATAACAATTCTAATTTGTAATAGGTTTTAAAGTGGTAATTTATATAAAATTAAAGGAAGGAAGGAATTAGAAGGAATTGGAAATCTTATTGTTCTGAATCTAGCTTTCCATAGAAGAAATACTATACACGGTTATTGGTAAAACACCATCAACCTCTTAAGGGGTCATGGTACTCATCATTATGAACAACTTTTACTATGGGACAAAATATGAAATCGTGAAAAAAATATCTGCTGTTACTTTGACGACACGTTTGGTGTAGTGGCTACAGTGGCTAAGTGTAGTCAGCGAAACTAAATGGTCCTGGGTTCGAATCCCGGTAGGGGCAAATGTTTGTATGATGAATATGGACATTTGTACCCGAGTCATTGATGTATATTTATAATATGTATGTATTTACGAAAAAAAAAATGTATTTAAGTAGTGTATCAACCATCTGGTATCCATAACACAAGCCTTAAGTGCTTAACTTGGAACTAGATGGTGCTGTGTGCAATGTCAGACGATATTTATTTATTATTTATTTATTTATTACTTAAATTTGTGTTTGCAGAACTCGTCAAAATGTTGACGAGTAGGACCAGCAGATTTTTTTTTCGCGATTTAATATTTGGTCCCATAGTAAAAGTTGTTCATAATGATGAGTACAATGACCCATTAAGAGGTCGATGGTGTTTTACCAATATCCCTGTATATTTTATTATTTAAGAAAAGCAACACTTACATTTATTACACGCATACATCATCTTTAATTCCAGGACGCCGATGAATCCCGTCCCCAAGTGGTAGCCGCGAGAGGTGACAGCATCATAGCCGTGGCCAACCCCGCGCTGCACCCGCCACACGTGGCGCACGCGCACCTGCCCGCACACGCCACGCACACGCCGCACCCTGCCAGGAACCACTCCAACTGAACACCAGCACCAGCAGCGATACAAGACAGGGGAATAACCTTAGAGTATACATATGCAAGCTGGTTACTTAAAGCAAATAACAGATGAGGAAGATGGAAGACCGAAAGTGGACGAAAAAATGTATCCAGTAATTGACTGTGATATCAAATTGAGGAGCTTGATAGAAAGAACTGATGTAAGTGATGTGGTCTGGGACATAGAAATACCGAAGTCGCTTCAGTTATCGTAAGGGTAACTGCCCTCCAAATTAATCAGAAAAAAGGGCTGGCACCAGTAAATAAAATACAAAAGTTTAGGCCGTGAAAATCATTTTATGTATCTGAAATACAAATAATTATGCATAGACAAGTCATTGTAGAAAGTGATGTGTATAATCTAAACCCTGCAGAGTTACGATTATAATAAACGTGTCGGAAATACTTGATCACAAAACGCAGATTACCTACTGCTAGTTTTCAAAACTCTAATTGAAAGAAAAATCACCGGTCAAGTATTTTTCGTGGAAATACGTAATCACTATTATTTATTTTATTTTTAAAAGGTAAATTCACAGCTGAAAGTAATATAACAAAGTAAATTAAATTTCTAAACATTAGACCAATAACGAAATACACTACAAAATTAGTAAGGTCGAGAGTGACAGAAAATTTAACCATAATTCGTCAAATATTCTGAAAAATCTGCTCTAGAAAGCTTTGCTTACATGAATATTTTAAATCGACTAATGAGCATTACAACTTCAGTGTTTTTAAAATCACCACATCTCTATTGAGGGTTTTAAAAACAATACTTCTGAAGGATGAAGACCGTATGCAATCCCTTGTTCCACATTCGGAACAAAATAAAACTGACACAGAGTGTACAAAATACATTCCACCAAATATAAAACTAATTTATATCATTTTGTAAATAATTAGGATAATATGTATCTAAGAATAAGTAAAGCCATAATATGCCTTGTAGTCATTATATCTATCAATTGGTATAAACGAGTGGGTTGCACCAACTGATAATTTTATTACAAATCTGCACGTTTGTAAAAAAAAAACACCTCATTATGGATATATCGTCTGGCTTATCATAAAGTCACCATAAATCACTGGGACTGTAGCTATATATTTATGTAAATACATAATAGTTCTTGCACATAAACCATGGTTGATATGGGTTATTATGACGTCCTTAAAAGATCTAAAGTGTTTCTTACATGGTTTATAAATCAAATAAACAGTCTATGTAGATGATGTGCTTGTCGACATAAATATTGATGTGGTCAATTTTGTGGCAATTGCAGCTTAACTAAATCAACCTACATGTCAATTAGTTAAATTCTATGAAACAACAAGTTATGTTTTTATTCAAACTCAAAGCATTTATTTCAATTAAACCATTTTCAGGCACTTTTGAATTGTCAAGTGGGCGGTCAGTCAGAAATATGAAGCTAGTTGCCCATTCCAAAGCGTAGTAGGTACCTCCATAGGTACCTACTACGCTTTTTTTTACGTTTCTTACCCGTTCGTCTCCATAGACGAACGGGTAAGAAACTCCATGGACAGTTGGACACTCTTTTAAATTATATAGTTACATTGAGAACGATATAAATAAGACGTACACGTTGAGTGTCCAGAGTACAGCAAATATAAATCTAAACAAAACAAACCATAAATAAAATAATTAAAATAAGCCGTGGCAACTAAGAGTGGACCAGTCCCAACTGACGGCGCCCGTTCACGAACATGACGCATGGATCAGCACCTTTCAGCTCAACCATTTTGAAGGGAGCTAAATGATCCAACACACGCGCCACCGTCCGCGAGACATTTGAGTGAGCATGACATCTATCAGCCGCCAGGACACATTCAAGTCAATGAAAGACATTACCCGATAAATGGTAGCTCGATAGTACATAGTACTTACACCTGTCCTAAGCAATAATATAATACAAAGGAGATTGAGTTTATACAATACAAAGGTAGTCTTACAATCTTCAGCAGCTCGAACAGTATTTTCAAATGTTAATCAATTAGTTGTGGTTGTGGAGTAGCACCAGCATTGAGCCAGGCATTTTTATCAGCGATCTATTCCCCCAACTTATAATATGCCTGGCTGCATAGTGTGCGTTTTATACAAAATTTGAATTTCGTCTCATTCAGTTGAAGTATCCACATAATAGGTATTTTATTGTAACATTTTAAACAGTACCTACCCAATGAAAGATGAGTCTACTTTAGCCAGTCTGATAGGTCCCTACTTCTAGTACTATAATTATGTCTATCGCCTCTATTACTAAATAGATGTTACTTTTTTCTTACGTACCTACATGATGATTATCACTATGCAGAAACTTATGTTTTATGTAAATATTACAATATTATTTTATTTTAACTAACATGCCATCGATTGCGCGACTGTAATTAATTTGCTACAAACGATAATATTTTATTATAATTAAATGACTTTATGTTATAATTTATCCGTTATGTCACATATATAAGCGTTATTATGAACTTGGTGCAATTCACTCGTTGCGATGTCTTCAAAGGTTTTTTTTTGTAGTTGTTAACGCTTTATGAATGACAATCCAGAAAAAAAGCAAAATTGCAATGAAAATATACTAAACTTTTGACACATAACTACTGAAACACAAGTGAAACAACCACGATTAATTGTATTATATTGTTTTACCTAACGGATGATGGTGTGCACATTATCAATTACGATCCATCAAGATTTCATGAAAACGTGAACAAAATACAAAAACTATAAATTATAAATCTGTAAATAATATATAAACGTTAGCGTTGAAGTAAATGACCATTGCGAGCCATAACGTGTTTAAATAGTTAAACTGTAAGGAAAATAAATACTATGTTTACACCACACTGTTTTTTATTTCAAAGTCAAAGTCAAAGCATTTATTTCTAATAGGCACATAAAAGGCACTTTTGAACGTCAACATTTACATTAAAATATAGTCGCCCCTTCCAATAGTAGATTGTTATACAAGGAGCTAAAATGACCCATTATATACGAGGTAGTTTTACTCCCGAGCTTTAGCGAGGGAGTAAATAGAAACCGAGTTGTAATGGGTTTTTAGCGCCGTGTGTTACACTCTACTTTTCACTACGATTGCGAGAAAATAAAACAATCCAATACAATATGAAATATGTAGTTTATTTTATTAAAAATTAAATGTACAATTTATACAATTCTGGATATTTAACGAGATGTTTTTTCCCGGTAACTTAATTTCATAAAGATTTCGCGCCAATGTCTTTTTTTTGTTTTTTCTTCTGCAGCCGCAACGCATTGCATGCATTCTACCAAAGAGATCGCCGATTTTAGTTCCATTTTTAAAAATAAAATGAAGTTCTTTTTTTATGAAACAGTAATAAGTCGAGTCTAATATTCATGATTATTCTACTTATGACTAAAGACTTTTTCGTTTTTGTAGGTTCATTGTCATTTGACACACAAAAATTAAAAGAAAAAACTTTTTCCCCTAGAGGAAGAATTGCTATTTTTTCTTCGCTCTGGTACGCCACAATGACGGTCTTTTTGAGCAAGAGGAGTGAAAAGGTATTTATGATTTGAAGGCTATGCCAAAAACTTACCTACAGATGCTTGTCTTATAGAACGGTTTATAAGAAAATAATAGAATAGATAAATAGATGTTTAGAATACAATACAATCGAATCGAATCTAATTTTACAGGTTTTGGTATTTTTTAATTCTACGTTCTAATAAATCCTGAAAATCCTGACAAAAATAAACCTGGTACAGAATATGTAATAGCACTAATGTATTACAAAGGACCTTTAAATACTTTTAAGAAATACCTTGCATACGGTATTTCTTAAAAGTATGTTGAGAAGAGGTTGGTGCTCTATTTAGTTATCCTTTGCTCCGTAAGATGGATTCGCGACCAAATATCCATGAGGACCGATGATCTACCATTTAGTTGCATTATTCCGTAGACAATCACTGGGTGAGTGACTGCTTTTTACTGACTAAGTTAAGACACCTTCGTGTCTCGAGGTTGTGTGAAAATCGGTTGTCATGATATGGGCATGTGCTGCGGATGAATGCGGAGAATTAAGTGAAGGAAGTTTTCATTATGGATTGAGTATGAATGAAGAACAAAGAAGCAATGGATGGACTGTGTGAAAGATGATATGGTTAGAAAAGGGGGGGGGGGGGGGTGTCTACCGAGATGACTGACTAATAGATAAGTATGACAGAAGGCGCGCCGACCAAAACTAAAATGGGATAAGGACAGTAGAATGATGATGATGCTTCGAGTTTCTAGAGATACCGAATTACATACTTAACCTGTAGAACTTTTTGCGGATAAAGTAGTGACATCGTTAAAAGAAGATAGATGTACACACAGCAGCAGGTCAAGTTCCACAAACTGTAAATTTTTCTCATTCGATTTTCAAAATCATTTGAAGAAATTTGACAGTTTCATATAACCTGGTGTGCTGGCGACTGTACATCAGTCTCTGATGTATTCAGTATCTATTTTTGATAGATTTCCTGAGAAAAGCAAGTTAGAACTATAGTTTCTTTGGTTCTTTAAGTTAATGAATAACAAAAATAATTGGTAAAATAAACTTTAAATTAAATCAAACTAATCAATTTAGTATACCTATACGTATATTACACAATTTATTAAATAAGCTTGTCGCGAGATTTGCATATTGTATAGGAAACTTTTACTTTTATAGATTTACTTATAATAAGTATGTCAAGCAAGACTATAATACTTAGTACACAGGTAAATCTCGCGACAAGCTTTTATATCATATATTATAATAAATTGTGTAATACATGGAAGTACTAAATTGATTGGTTTGATTTAATTTAGAGTTTATTTTCTTCTTTTTACGGCAATTAGATAAAAGCTTGTTTAAAAAAAAAAATTACCATTAATTTATTTTTTATTTTTTTTGTTATGTTTGATTTAATGTGACGTTGTATTAGTTTTCGTGTTCTCCTCAGCAAGCCCTTTCATTTGATACCCATACTGTGGTAGTGCAGAAAAAGTAACTCGTCCGCCATCTTGGATGATCCGCCATATTGGAATTAGAATGACGTTACATAGCTTAGCATGCATTGTCATCCAAACTTTGCGTGTATACCAAATTTCAGCTCAATCGGTTAAAGATAACTGATTTAAAATTCAGTTGCAAGATTCCACCCGGACAAACATACATACATTGCAAGTCAAATAAAAGCTTGTCAGAAATACAATCATCAACGAACTAACTAAACCTTCGGGGTATTACGTCTATGACTAACAAACATACCAGCTACTGCAAATTATCACTCTATTACACAGGATGTTACCTTGTGAATGTGAAAATTCATGCTAGTGGATCTGTCGGTGCTAATGAAGCAAGGGCAAGGTTAGATTTTATTACACTTTCAACGAAGTGGTTTATTAATGATTTAGTTATTATTGCACACTACACTGGCCTTCAAAACTTAGTACCTACCACACTTTTAAAATTGCAATTTTTCCTATAATATAGAAGTTAGAGTTTTGAGATAAAAAACGTTCTAAAGAAACTTTCATCAACTTTCTTTAAAATTTTAAACATTAGTAACGTTTTTAACTCAAGACCTCACAGTGACATCAAGTAATGGCACAATTTGTATGCATGTATTTCTAAATAATTAATCTGTTAATGTATTGTATGTATTCTAGGAATGACATTGAAATAATTTAATTACTATTATTATTAAATGAATAATTAATCTGTATTAATATGACTATAAGAAGGACACTCCATTAATTTAATATTTTAAGATACATTTATCTAATTTTATATATTTCAATGTCAATTATGATTTTGATAAACCATTAATGATAAATTTTGCATGCCTTACGGTCGAATCACTTGAGACATGTACCTATACTCAATAACACCATTAGTAACAGTGTTCTCTGCAAAAATAAATAATTTGATTTGATTTTTTAACTTACTGGCAAAAAAGTCAAATAACATTTATGGTTATTTATAGCTTCCTGGTATTGCCTTATCGGGCTCTGATTACAGCTTCGAGCCGGTATGGCATACTAAAGACGAGATTTCGGAGGCAATGTTGGGGAATATTCTCCCATTCCTCCATCAGGGCCTGTTTTAGGGCCCTGGGGGTGATAGGATGGTGGTCTGCGGCTTCTGACCAGCCACGCGAGCTCATCCCAGGCGTGCTTGATCGGGTTGAGATCAGGACTTCTTGATGGCCAAGCCATCAAGTTGATACCAACCTCCTGAATGTAATCTTGTGTACGACCCGAGCGGTTTGTGGCCAGGCGTTATCCTGCATCAGTATCAATCCATCACCCATATTGACTGAATAGGGCCCGGCATACTCATTAAGGATCTCTCGAGCATATATTTCCCCAGCCAGGGTGCCATTTTCTATGGCTACTAACTCTGTGCGACCTTTTAAAGAGATGCCAGTCCATACGTGTACAGAGCCTCCACCGTATTGGACTCTTTCTGTGAAGCAGGCTAGAATGTATCACTCACCAGGTCGGCTGTACTCTCTTCGCCTTCCATCAGAAGTGAATAGTGAGAATCGAGAATCATCAGTGAACAAAACTCTTGCCCATTGTTCTTCACTCCATTGCATGTGTTCACGGACGTAGCGCAGTATTGCTACTCGATGCCGTCTCTCGAGCTTGGGGTCACTTGCTGGCCTCTGGGGCTTCAGGTTTGCTTCAGTAAGTCTTCTTCTTACTGTACTGTCAATAATGCTGTTGCTCGACTTCAACTGCATAGAATTGGCGATTTCTCAACACAGTGGAGACGTTGTAGCGGTCTTCTCGGGTACTTGTGCACCGGGTCTGCCATTACAAGGTCTCCTCAGATGGTTTCCAGTTTCGTCGTACCATCGCTTCACCTGCCGGACCTTTCTTAATTTTACACCCACCATTCTTGCAATAAGACGCATACTGATGCCTAGTTCCAGAAAAGCTATGATTCTTGCACATTGTTCAGGTGAAAGAGGCATGATATGTAAAGTTTACGTGCTGTAGACACATTGGCTTTTGAATCAAAATTGATCGATCAAGAAATAAATGTGAAAACTAAAACAGAAACAAAAAAGTTAAAAGTAAGACAGCAATTTGAAAACGAGTGTTTTTGTTTACAAGGTTTATTTCAGCTTAAATCTTCCATAAAGGAATGGGTTAGGTTAGGTTCGACTATAAAGTTCTTATTCATAATTTTTTAAATCCTTTTACTTTAAAAGTTATTGCAATTTTAAGAGTGTGGTACTAAGTTTTGAAGGTCAATGCATTACGTAAAACACACGTAAATGCATGAGACTTTCATAACATAGGTAGGTACCTATACTTAATTATGTATTTTATGGCAATTCTACGGCGTAAGCAGTAGCTACGCATTCATACAACTATAATACCTTTTTTGAGGTTAACCACGAGATGTGATTGCTTAAATTTTTCAAAAAGGAAGATTGAAATATGCGCCTACTTAATATTTTCTGTAGGTAACCTTTCGTCTAATGATTGACCACGAGGGCAGCCTATTATGGTTAAAAGGTTACAACTTTGAGACAGACATACGGACAGACTGATAGACTTAGAGGTAATAGAATCCCGCAGCTAGACTAGGCCTCCTTGTCTACAGAACTCTGGCAGCCAGAGAGACTTTCAAAATTAAAGTTATGTATTGGGATTGCTACTGTATTGCACCATGAAAATAAAGGCAAAGCAGGAAAAATCGTATGGTCCTGACTCAGTAGTCAAGGCAATTTGGTATCTTGTGTAAATTATGATCTGATTCGATTCACGGCAAGATTTTGTAATAGCAGTACACCACCGATCGATTCATGCGTCATTTGACCATCGTGTTGTGGATTTTCCAAACTGACCATAGATTGGAAGAAATAAATTGACTTAACAGACAAACTATGGTCTTTTCCAAAGGTATCTAACAAAATTGTAAACAAAGTCTGCTCAAGTTAAATTGTTACGCAATCACTCACTAAAGGGAATCAGTAATACATTCATCTATGTTTAGTAGGTTTCAGCTTGATATTTGACTACTATATCCAAATTTTTTTTTTTAAACCAAGGCAAAGTTTATGTAAAAAATGTTTAATTAAATGCGTTAGATTTAGGTAAATTTCAAAGTATTCTGGCTTATCCTGCAAGCAATAACGGCACGGTACGGCACGGCCCGGTTGGCGCAGTGGTTAAGCGATTGACTGCTACGTTGCGTGTCGCGGGTTCGATTCCTGCACGGAGCAAATATTTGTATGACCTGCAAGTAGTTGTTCCGGGTCTGGCTGTATGTGTATGTGACTTTACATGTTTGTAAACGCAACCACAATACAGGAGAAATTCCAAGTGTGGGACCTGGACGACAACCAATTCGGTTTTCGTCGGGGGCGCTCCACCATAGACGCCATCATGCGCGTGAGGGCCCTGGCGGAGGAGACGGTGTCCCAGGGTGGGGTGGTGCTGGCGGTGTCTTTAGACATCTCCAACGCATTCAACACCCTACCCTGGAGTTGTATTCGGGAGGCTCTGAAATACCATCGCGTGCCTCCCTACCTCCGCCGTACGGTAGGGGCTTATCTGGAGGATAGATACGTCACTTATCGGGGACGTGACGGTGCCGGTCGGCACCTCATGTCGTGCGGTGTTCCACAGGGATCGGTCTTGGGACCGCTCCTGTGGAACATCGGCTACGACTGGGTGCTGAGAGGCGAGCTCCCGTCGGGCGCGGACTTGACGTGTTATGCGGACGACACGCTTGTCGCTGCCCGGGGGAGCTCGCACAGGGAAGCGACGTTGATAGCCACGGCTGCGGTGTCACAGGTGGTGAACCGCATCCGGCGCCTGGGCCTGGAGGTGGCCCTAAACAAGTCGGAGGCCATGGTGTTTCATGGCCCCCGACGTGCGCCGGCGCGGGCGCTGGGATCACACATCGTGGTGCGGGGCCCGGATAGCTGTCGAGTCCACCATGAAGTATCTGGGATTGGTGCTCGACAGCCGATGGGGATTCGGGCCCCACTTCCGGCGGCTGGCGCCCAAGCTGATGGGTGCAGCGGGCGCGCTTTCAACGTTGCTTCCTAACTTGGGGGGCCCGAGCGCCGCCTGTAGGCGGTTGTACGTGGGAATCGTGCGGTCCATGGCCCTGTATGGGGCCCCTGTGTGGGCGATGGACATGACGGCCGGCACTCTCGCCATTCTGCGCAAACCACAGAGGGCGATGGCCTTCAGAGTCGTTCGCGGGTACCGCACGATTTCCTACGAGGCGGCGTGCGTCCTGGCCGGATCCCCGCCCTGGGACCTAGAGGCGAAAGTACTCGCGTCATTACATCGATGGCGCGAGGAAGAGCGGGCACGGGGCTCGAGGCCGGTGCAGCGGCAGATCGCGCTGCGCCGAGAGGAGCTCCATCAGGTCTTGGTGGCGGAATGGCGGCTAAGGCTTCTGCGCCCTACCGCCGGCCTCGCTACCGTCGAGGCGATCCGGCCAGTACTCGACGACTGGCTCGGGAGAAGGCACGGCTCCCTGTCGTTTAGGGTGACGCAGGTGCTGTCGGGGCACGGCTGCTTCGGCAAGTACCTGTGCCGCATAGGCAGGGAGCCGGACGCTCGGTGCCACCATTGCGTCCATTGCGGGGAGGACACGGCGCAACACACGCTCGCCGAGTGTGTAGCTTGGGAGGAGCAGCGCCGTGTCCTCACAAATGAAGTAGGAGGCGATCTGTCGCTGCCGGCCGTAGTGCGGAGGATGGTCGGTAGCGCAGAGTCGTGGGACGCGGTGGTGTCCTTCTGCGAGGACGTGATGTCGCAGAAGGAAACTGCGGAACGGGAGAGGGAGATCTCGACTCCCTTCCCCGGCCGCAGAAGGCGCACCGGGCGCAGGAGAAGGGCGGACAACGCCCTTTTCCGGCCCCCATGAATGGGTCCAGGGGCGTGGGACTTGGTGAAGTCCTCGCCCCCTATTTGATGGACCCGAGGCGAAGGCGCGCGCAAGTGTCGGCGTGCGCCTCTGAGGTGATGCACGGGGTAGTTAAACACCTCACTACCCCGTGCAGGAGACGAGGCCCGGACGGACCGGGCCAGCACTAGTGTGGGGCTGCGGAAGAATTTCGATTCCCGCGGCCCCGCGCGCACGTGCGAGGAGACACCGGGGTGGTTTTAGCCGGTAAGAGTCCGGCACGCCCCTCCGCCTTTTCCCCAGGCGAAGGTAGTCCATGAGGATTTCCCCCCGTAAAAAAAAAAAAAAAGTGGTTAAGCGATTGACTGCTACGTTGCGTGTCGCGGGTTCGATTCCTGCACGGAGCAAATATTTGTATGACCTGCAAGTAGTTGTTCCGGGTCTGCCTGTATGTGTATGTGACTTTACATGTTTGTAAACGCAACCACAATACAGGAGAAATTCCAAGTGTGGGGCAACGTTTAAAAAAAAAATATGTTTAATAGCCTTAAGAAAATTTTGTAAGTAACCTGCTTAAGGAAATGATGGGGCTGACATGACCTGTTAATGGTTATAAGTCCCTAATAAATAAAGAGAAAAAAAAAATCTTTAAGGTGATTTACACGAGAATTTTGTTAATCAAATCAGAGCACCCAATTTGTAAGTGGCACTATAAATTGGCATTCGTAAGTACATTTTCTAATCCATTTGTTTAAATTTTCATTGGATACTTTTGGAACAGAATACAATCAACACGATTTGAGGAAAAACCAGCGGCTTACGTAGATTTTTATTTATTTATCGTAGCTATAAATATTTTACATTCGAGTCAGATGGTGAGTGGTCATCTTGTCAAACCCTGACCTCATTGTAAGCCAATTGAATCACTAATATGGCCGCTTACTGATCAATATACATGCTGTGTATATTAGTAAGCTGATACAGATGGTTGATATGGACGTTTTTTCCGAAGTGACTTATTTTTGAGTGCGGTCCTTTTTGGGATTCATAGTCCGACCAAATTTTACATTCATTCGATTGAGATCATTTTAGTATTGTATATATAGACTGATCAAATTAAATCCGAAGTGGGCGATCCCTTGTATAAAAAAAAAAGTTAAAATCGGAGTACATGGCGAAAAATCGTGAGGCAAATCACATCCGCCCATAGACAAGAAACTACACGACCGCTCTGAACAAGAGTGCTACGAAGAACAAGGAGAAGTCCAGTTTCAGAAGATCCTAAGTATACTTATTGATTATGATGTCCGCTACCACTTTGTAGGTACTAAAGAAAGTAGCTGCCAACCAAATCTCTGTACGATTTCGATGTAATCGAGACATGGTTGCTGATAAACAAAAGGACTCCACAGACCGAAGCATGAAGACTTCACCGCATCAATGGGCTTAATTATAAAACGAATAGACCCAGGAGAGGAGGACGGCAAGGTCGATGAACGCCTAAACGTTTGACGAACATTTCAGCACTTGTGTATGCCTCGCTCTCGTCCATAGCAGTGTGTGCCCAGGTTGTTGTTTCCTATGGCTATTAGTAATAAATTAACTTTCAGTTAATACGATCGATCGTTTTTTCACCCGAAAAGCGTCCACTGTTGGACATGACATGCTCCATGCATCGCCACATCGCCTAGGCCTATGCGTTTCATTCTCCAGCGGTTCTCGTGACCTTCACCAGATCACCAGTCCAACTTGTGAACATCATCATCTTTTTCTAGTTATGAAGTTTTTTGTATTATTGACTGACCTTACACTTATGTGAGTACTCGTTTATTCCCGCGACTTTGCTCGCGTGGAGGTTGAAAATTATCCCACGGGAACGTACTTTACTGGGTTAAAAAGTGTGCGAAACTTCATCGAAATCCGTTCGGCCGTTAAGTCGTGAAAAGGTAGCAGACATACAGTCTGTTTCACACCTTAAACGACAGACAGACGGAGTTACCTTCGCATTTATAATAACGGGTGTAAAAAGACACAAGTTACCTAACGAAGCCGAGCGTCATTTGTACTCCCCGTTATTGTAATAATTTTTGTGTATTGGTCCATACCTGGGAACCTTCTGGTTACGGAGATATTGAAGGTCAAAATTCCAACTTTTACTGACGTTTTTTTTAACAAAACAAGTTTGATGTAGTGACAGAACTTTAAATACACCCACGACCCCTGTGCCGTTGCATGGTTGTGATTTTTCACACCAAAAATTAAATTCGTTTCCCAGCAATTATTTTTGTGCTATGTTACTTAGTTTGATGGATCTTTTGACACCCTGTATATATGGATTAAGGTTAATTAGTTAGAATTGTCAACAGGGGCTGGGATAATTCAAAGCTTATAGCAAATTTAAAACAAATTTCATCCTTCTGACTGACCGACTCCTTGACAAATCAAAAATGTTGGTTTAATTGAAATAAATAATAATAAGTTTATTTATTTTTTCTCACAAATTGTTGTGCAGCACTTAACAGTTTTGAACAATATAAATTCACATTGTGAGAGCTGGTGCCTGATGTAGGTTTAGGAAAAACCTGTGTTACAGGTCACCAGGCCCCACGCAGTGGCCTCATACAAATCAACGGGCAGGTAACGTGTATTTCTACTAAACAATTAAAACAACAAAATAAATAAATGGAAAGAAAATAAAATATATAGTATATATATATATATATAGTATAGTAAATAGTATGTATGTGTATAGGACTTATTTATGTATTTGTGTACGTTGTTTTAATAGTTATTTTTTTTATCATTGTTCATTTCAATTAAAGCACCTGCCATCTAATCTCTTCACCACCCTTGGTTGACTGGTAGAGAATGCCTAAGGCATTAAGTCCGCCTTTGTACGTTTTGTGCGAAAAGTATAAATAAATAAAATAAATAAATAAATAAAAGTAACAGCAAATGCAGTCAATTGGTGTGTGATGAATGTGTTTTGAATACGAGTGCGTATATAGAGAAAATTTAATCCCCAAGAAATGTCCTCGCAACGTCCTCGGACTGTGTTTATCAACCGACTATAAAAAAAAAACAAAATACTTGTTGTAACCATTACTGAAACCAGTTGTGTGACTTTATAATTATAAAGGATACATCATTTTACTAAAGTGGTGCTTGTAGCTTAGTAATAACAGCCGCACGGGTCGACCGATTACGTTAAGCTACGCTTGCCGTGGTTGGTCCGTGGATGGGTGACCATCTTTACATAACAAGACCCCTCCGTGCCTCGGAAAGCACGTTAAGCCGTTGGTCCCGGCTGTCATGCGTGGATATTTGACAGTCGTTACGGGTCGTCAGAAGCCCGAAAGTCTGACAACCAGCCTTACCAAGGGGTATCGTATTACCCGGTGACTGGGTAGTGGAGGTCAGATAGGCAGTCGGTCCATGTAAAATACTGGTATGCAGCTGCATCCGGTTAGACTGGAAGTCGACCCCAACATAGTTGTAGAAAAGCTAGGCGTAGGCAGATGCTGTCATAATTTTACTAAAACAGTTTCTTTCAAAACTCCCGACCGTGTTAAGGAAACCAAAGTTGCCTGGATGAGATCGCAGAAAGCGATAAGGCCGCCCGTTGTATATTTTGTAGTGTTCGATTTATTTTATTGTTACGTATTTTGTGGTGTAATTAAATAATATATAAATATATATAAGAAAACTTTTTTTGATATAAAACGACTGTTGTTAATTCAACAGCACACATTACATAGTAACATCACGCCTGAACCCTCGAAGGGATAGGCAGAGGTGTACCACAACATTGCGCCCGTTACGTTTATGTTATAGGGGGAGCCTATTGCCATCAACCGGACACAAATCCAGACTATGGCCTGTTACTGAGAAATCTTTGACGGAAAAACCCACAACACAACCAATAACACTTTGCCTGACCTGGGAATCGAACCAAGGACCTTATGCTCAGCAGTAGCGTTTGGATCACTAGATCAATGAGGCATTACATTCTAGTGAAATATTAGGTACCTTGGTATGTCGGCAATGTCTAGCTGTAGATTGTATGTACAGTGAACCATAGCAGTGGTAACTATTTGTCATTGAAAGCACCTGGCTTTGTGTCGTATAGCTATAAGGGCGATTTTCGTGATTTTCGGGTGCAGGAAAAACTTATAACTTCTCAAGGCGCTAGGTACAATATATTCATATATTTCGCACAGTAATTATGTATTAGAACACGTAATTGAGGTTAAGGGTAGAGGAAGCTACCCGGGCCTTACGTGAATCCCGGATTTCTGGACCTTTAAGGCGTCGCGGTCGTGGAAGTCAATTTCAAAGTGATGCAAAAATCAATGTTTGGGATGGAAAATCTGACAAACGTGTTTTTATATCTATACCTACCAATTAAACGTTTTTGAAATTCTATTAACAGTTCTGAACTTTTGAAACAAAAGCTAAAATTTTAAAAGCTAAACTAATCTAAGCTAAACTAATTTAAACTAAACTAATTTAAATGTTTCTGAAACTAACCAACTAAAAATGTGGATACACTTTGCACATGTAAAGTAAAACGGCCAATCGAGCAACAGTAATAACGGCGTATCATGGTCTAGTAGCCTCAACATTGAGGTATGGAATTATATTTTAGGGCAATGCCACGGGTAAATATATGGTATTTAAGTGCCAAAAAAGGTGCATAAGAACTATATATAATTTGCAGATCATAACAGACAGCTGCAAAACGTTATTTAAAAATATTAACTTTTTGTATTTTTGTACATTAACGTCTATGTTCGTGTCAAAAGTGATTTACAAAAATTTGCTCGAATAGCTAGTCAGCGCCGTTGTGATCGGTTACAAACAGTCGGATCTAGTACTGCACTATACAATGTCGCCCATGCGCATTTGACCGCCCGTAATATTCTGAATATTCATGAAAAAATGTCGAAAATAAACTTCAAAAGGGGGGGTCTATCTATAACATTTTTCATGTTATTCAATTTTTAATTTTTTAAGTAGAGTTTGTAGATTTGCTTTCTATTTTTTGACACATCTCCGAAGTTTATGGGTCGATTTGGATTCTGTTTATTATTTCCATAAGCTTATGAGTTATTTTAACAGGTTAATTTACATTTTTACAAAAAATTATCGACTACTAAAAAAAAGACGGAATCGAAGTCATTTTTTCGGTAAAAAATTGTGTATTTATTTTAAAAAAACTAGTGTAAGTCCATAAATTATCCCGATAGGACGACTTTTTTAATCATTATTTGTAATCTACTACATAACAGCTAAAAATTCACGGAACATTACTAATACCTATCTCTAAAAAAAAAACCAGCAAACAACTTGTCAAAGAGGATTATTTCCGCAACGAAATGAGCCCGGCGCGGCGTGATTGTTGATGTAGACGTGGAAGAGGATGTGTTACGATTAGTGCGCGCTAACCCTATGCTAAGTATTCGTCTCCTATCGATAAGAGTAGGTATACCAAGAATAACAGTTTGGAAAATTCTCAAAAAAGAAGGCCTGCATCCTTATCATTTCCGACGTGCACAACATTTGAGAAATGTCGATTACGGTGCGAGATCTGTTTTTTGTAATTGGATAATTGCACAGCAAGGAGCTAATCTCAATTTTATGAGGAAGATTTTGTGGACAGATGAAGCCACGTTTACAAGGGCGGGTATAACAAATCATCGCAATCTTCATGTGTGGGCCACTGAAAATACACACGTCTTTAGAGAAACAACAAATTCCAGACTCAATTTTCCATAAATGTATGGGCTGGAATGATTGACGATGAACTTATTGGCCCTTACGTGTTACCAAACAGACTAGATCAACACGCATTTTTTGATTTTATAGTCAATACGTTGCCGTTGCTTTTGGAGGAAGTACCGCTGGAAACAAGAAGGCGGATGTATCTGCAATTAGATGGAGCTCCAGCACACTTCGCACGACTAGTTCGTGATTATGTAAATCAAAATTATCGGCGATGGATTGGCAGAGGAGGTGCCATTGCTTGGCCGCCGCGATCTCCCGACCTTACACCCTTAGATTTTTATCTTTGGGGCTACATGAAACAAAAAGTGTATGCCGTGCCCATTTAAAGCCGCGAGCAATTAACGGCTAGGATTTTTGCTGCTGCTGCGGAAATGAAAGAAAACCGTGAAGAATTACGTCGTACAATAAAAAGTGTTGCCATGAGGGCTTTAGTAAACAAGCTTTTGGAAATAATAAACAGAATCCAAATCGACCCATAAACTTCGAAGATGTGTCTAAAAATAGAAAGGTAATCTACAAACTCTACTTAAAAAATTAAAAATTGAATAACATGAAAAATGTTATAGATAGACCCCCCCTTTTGAAGTTTTTTTTCGACATTTTTTCATGAATATTCAGACAATTACGGGCGGTCACATGCGCATGGGCGACATTGTATAGAAACAGTATTTTTGTAATGGCTCCGAAGGTCTATAATAAATTACTAAAATGTATAGGGAGTGAAGATAGTGTCCGCAAATTCAACAGTAAATTGTATTTATTAATACTAATAGATACAACGTATTACTCTATCGAAGAATTTTAAATGATAATATATGACATTTTTAATATAGTTAAACCCTTTAATACAATTTACCATTGACATGCATGTAAAAATAAATTATAATTAATTCATTATTTATTAATAATACTTACATCTAATTGACATTATTTACTCGAACGTGACTTTGTATCGTATAGATTCATAACTTATTACAAAAAAAACCAATATATTTGTACACCAATTCCATTGGTAGGACATAGATCTCGACTAAAATTTATACATATTTATTGTAATACCTGTGTTCACAAATAAAGATTGATTGATTGATTGATTCAGTTGGTCAACGAAAATTTAAGAGTATACCTATGCTAATTAGAATCTAACAAAAAAATAAATTAATAAGGAGAAAAAGGCTTGCTTACAATATCAATTTTATTAAAACCAGCATTCACTTAGGACCAGTTCAAATAAATCTCGTCAGTAAGGTCGGAACCATATCAAGTACCTACGTATGACATCACAAATTCAAACCTCACAAATTCAAATCGAAGCTTACCGGATGGGTTTTCTTAGCGGATGTCAATTTGAAAACATCCGGAATTCCGGACTGCCGAGTGAGCTTTTTATGAAAGCATTGAATACATGACTTATTATATGAATTATTGAATATCATATGGTGACCAGGAATGCCGTGACGTATGAGAACGCCATAAATGACAAAATTATTATCACCTTGCTTCTCAACGTAGTTTACTGACTACAGTACTTTTATCTCACGAAGCGACGCGTGCTTTGCTTGTGATTACCAAGTGTACAAACACGTTGTGAATGTGTGCGTAAGCGCAGAAGCTCTCGGTACCGTACGAGAGGATGGCGAAAACGGTGTGTGTGTGTGTGTGTTATGTGCTGAAGCTACTCGTCTTCACGCACATATTCAAGCGTGTTTGTACACTTGGTTACCACAAGTAAAGCGCGCGTCACTTCGTTAGATAAAAATACTATACCGTTCAAAAACTGTAAATGAAAAATGTTCTCTGCTGAATCCAATTATTTATCGATAGTTTTCGAGGTGGTTGATTTTCCTTCTCCTTCGTTTTGAAGCGTATGCATACAGTCAAAGTTAAATCGATTATTCCAAATTGACCACTTATGGTCTAATTGAAATAATCGTTTTGTACCCACACATCATTTGTATTGTGCGTTTTGTAATCGTGTTGTTTCGTTTTGTTTTGTTTTGTAGTATGAGAAATTTCAGGTCAGTATCGATATTGTGCTCTCCAAGACAAATCGCTGACGTCACCCTAAAGCAGCCAAGCTCAAATGGGACTGGGCCGGAGAAGTTTGCTGCATGTCACATGCATTGTGGGCTAAGTCCACCACAACAGGGTTCCTGAAAACGTCTATCAGTATCTCGGAGGACCCAGGCATAGATGGAAGGACAAGCTTGATGCCTATAAGCGGGATTGGTCCATATTGGCTCAGGATCGAGTTGAGTGGCAAAAGGAACACGCTGCAATGCAAAAGCCTCCCCTCTGCTTTGCAGCGTGACAATGCAAGCTTATTATTATATTACTTTGTCTTGGGATAGAAATAAAATGAAATTGTTTATTGTGTATATAGGAATCACTTTTACATGTCATATTAAGAGATAAAAAAAGCTAGATTGAGTCGACATTACCTATCTAATCACCCCTGAGAAGAAATGGCGAAACAAACTTAGGGGGCAATGTCTCCTTTGAAGTCCAGACAAAATCTTAGTCAGATCGTGTGAGGACTATGTAGCTGCGCCTGCGATGACTCATATTGTAGATGAAGAGACATGCGTCTGAGACACGAAAACACCTAAGTATTTACTTTAATATTCAAGCATTCATAGATATCACTTTATAGTCTTTTCACGTATGTTCTCAGAAAATGAGTAAACTTTATACTATGTACATAAGTAGATCGTAAATTAACAGTTGAGTCATTAAATAAATGAAATGAAACAGGAATTGCAGGTGACATTGATGAGGTGATATTGACGTAACAAGACTGTGGTTTATCCCGTTGACGTACCATTTATGGTTGGAGGAATCTGGAGCGATCGCAAGTTTTATTTAAAGAATTTAATTTAATTTTCTCGAGAAAGTCATACACTTTATTACATTCAAAGGGTTTATTGGGAATGCCATGGGATACCGCGAAATACTGATCTTATAAGTGTGAGTTATCTAACAAAATAAATCCATTTATTTCAGACTAATTATTTGTCAATAATTGTTAGATACAAGTTAGTCTTAAAACTGTCTGAGCATCATTCATAACAAACATTCAAATGACGCAGTAGCCTGATTGAGAACCTATCTTCTACTTCTTAGTGATGGCAAGCTCAGAATTTGGCGATGAGTTTGGCGCCTTCAGTAGCGTCCATCGGTTCTTGTAACGTGTAGACAGCAGGACATGAAAAAGATCCACAAGCTTTAGGCGGAGCTGCGTTTCCGCGGAACGTCTGAAACGGAAACAAAAACCTATACATATCGATACATAATTATAAGACCATAGTACAGAAATACCTATAGACCAATCAGAATTCTTATGTTATGCGTTTCACTGGTAACACAGACTTATTAAAACTCTGGAGACGGGAACATGAATTTTGATGTGTCTATAATAATTGCGACATATTGGCTCGCAAAGCCAAAAAATCTGACAACCAGTCTTACCAAGTGGTATCGTATTACCCAGTTACTGAGTTAAGGAGGTCAGATAGGCAGTCGCTCCATGTAAAATACTAGTATTCATGTGGATCCGGTTAGACTGGAAGCCGACCCCAACTTAGTTGGGAAAAGGATCTTAGGCAGATTTTTTGAATTGCGACATACAATGCTAGAATGCAGTTTAAACAGACCTTAAAGTAAACATTACAATACAAAACTAAACACGAGGATTTTGCAATAAAAATAAGACGCAATTATTGACAAACATTGTCAAGTACCACTACGAAGCAAGAAGCCTTACGTAAGTACATAAAATACCGGTTTACTAGTGTAGGCGTTCTGTAGCTACTCATTAAGTTATTAATGGTCAAGTTTAATCACCATATTCACACAGTGTGTCATTCACGTTGGCAGCGATTTTTGAGTTATTTCTGTTCTTAGAAAGGTCTATGAGTGTGTTACATTCAGAATCAAACTCAATCTCAAAGCATTTATTTCAAATAATCCAATTACAGGCACTTTTGATTTGTCAAGGGGTCGGTCAGTCAGAAAGATGAAGCTAGTTGCCCATTCCAAAGCGTAGTAGGTACATATGGAGAAGAACGGGCAAGAAACTCCATGGACACTCTTTTAAATTATATTGTTACATAAATATTAGTTACATCATTAAGGTTGAATATAGGTATAATTATATGTGAGAACGACGTAAATAAGACGTACACGTTAAAAGTGTCCACAGTACTACAGCAAGAGATTTAATAAAAACAATCAAAAATAAGATAATAAAGATGAGAGAGGACCAGTCCCAACTAACGGCGCCCGTTCACGAACATGACGCATGGATCAACACCATTCAGCTCAACCATTTTGAATGGAGCTAAATGATCCAACACTCGTGCCATCGCCACCGTCCGCGAGACATTTAAGTGAGCATGACAGATGTCATGCTCACTTAAATGTCTCGCGGACACAGGGTCTGTGTCTATCAGGGCTCATTCAAGTCAATGAAAGACATTACCCGGTAAATGGTAGCTCGACAGTACATACTACTCACACTTTTGTCCTATGCAATTCTATAATATTAAGGAGATTTAGTTTATACAGTGATATTGTATATGATATGATATTTGAAAAGGATAATTTATTAAAAGGCTCTTATGTGTGGCGCAAGTAAGTACTTAATAAAAGGAGGAAAACCTATGATGACAGGGTGGCAGCTATATCGAGGCGCAAACTGTAACCATGAATTCAGCTCATGATTCTAGCACCCCCCTTTTTTTTGAGGGTGGGAAATCATCAAATCACTTCTCCCGCTCTGGGCGGAGTGGGAGGGCGTGTCAGACTCTTACTGACTAAAACCCACCCGTGTTCGTTCAGTTGCCTGTGCCAGGGGCCACGGTATCCCTCTCGGACTTTCCCGCAATCCTGGCAGGCATCAGCCCTAGCGGACCCCATCATTGATGCTGACATCTCTTTGAGGCGCGCGTGGAACACAACGCGCCTCGACCCGGGCCTGGTCCTTATCGGACGGCGAGCTGATGATTCTAGACCTACCGTAGACATTTTTCGCCGGTTATCAAAAAAAAGTCTGCTGTTTCATAGAAAAGTGCATTACCTATGCGGTCAAAATGTACTAAGGCGCAATTTTTTTTGAGTATAAATAAATAAATAAAAATCTGTTTATTTCATCTCCACAAATTACATCAAGGTATAAAGTTGACAAGATAAATTGTCGAAAAATTAGTAATTTGTGGGAGATCTGGAGTCTAAACTGGAGTTCGACTTCGCATACTAGCTGGAGCAGACGCATTATCATTTTTACTTAAATAGTGCAGTTCGGTGCCATATAAAATCTAACCTTACCACTAAGACAATAGACTCAGTGTCGTCATACACCTGTTTGTTTTAAAATAATTAAACAAGGGTCATAGTGCGCGTGTCGACAGAGTGCGGCCCTCTTCACCCCCGCGAGGAAACAGTGTGGTCTATATTTTTTTACTCGCTCACATTACTTCGTGCAGTGATTGTCGCGTGAGTGCGGCCCCCTTCACCCCCGCGAGTAAACGGAACGGTGGCCATTTTTCATCTCTTTTACTCAGCACCTGCTTGGCATAAAAGTTCGTGGAACAAGTGCCTATCAGCTGATCGGATAAAATACCGAGTTGTCATAACAGCTGATTATGGCTGATTCGGACGCATCCATTGCGCTACTCTCGCCGAATAGCAGTAAATGCCAATCCGTTCCTGATCTATACTCAGGCGATGATCTTAACGTAACTCAGAGAAACTTTAAGAGGAAGCAGCCAGAATGCAACTTGAGAGATGATATCTCTGCACTCTCCGAGGAATTCAAGAGATCAATGAACTTTCTGAGCAATGAAATACGCGACCAGTTTTCCAATATCAACTCGAATATTAGCAACCTTCGCAATGAATTTAATAATTTAGCAACTACCTCCTCTGAAATTCAATCCGAGTTGAAAGAATTACGCTCTGATTTTTTCAATACAAAAAAGGATATATCGATTCTAAACACAAAACATCTAGAATTATCGAAGGTTGTCGAGGAATTGAAGTCATCGGTGGAATTTAACTCTGCGAACATTATTGATGCCGAAAGGCGTACGAAGGAGATTGAGTCGAAGATCGTTACTTCTGCGTCTGAGACTATATATACGCTGGTTAATAGAATAGATCGCCTGGAGCAACAGGCTAGGCAGTGTAACATTGAGATAGGTAACTTGCCGGAAAAACGCGACGAAAATCTAGTGGTTATTTTGGAGTCAATTGCGGCAGCTATTAACATACCTATAGCACAGAAAGACATAGTGGCTATTCACCGTGTTCCACACGCACACAAGGATAATTTACGTCCGAAAAATATTATTGTGAAGTTTACTTCCCGATTACTCCGTGATAACGTACTGAGCGCTTATCGACTGGCTAAAGGTATTACTTCAGATCGTATAGGATTTGCTGGGACTCAATGTCGTATCTATATGAACGAACATCTGACGCTTCGCAATAAGGAGTTATTTCGCAAATGCCGCGACGCTGCCAAAACAAATAAGTTTAAGTACGTGTGGGTCCGTAATGCTACTGTACTGGTCAAGGAGAATGATGATTCATCCACGATCGCGGTCCGTTCAGAGGATGACATTTGTAATAAGTTTACGTCAAATAATACGTCCTAACACGCTGTTGGTTTTTATTACAGAACGATCACTTTATTACATAATGTACCCGTATAAAAATAATGTCTGTTTAATTGTTTGTTTGTCATATTTTCCTACTAACAGCTGTGTGCTTATTTTGCTTTTGTTTGCATTGCGCTGTCTTCAATGTCTCCTTATTTCAGTAGTATCTGTCCCATATAAAAATAATATCTGGTTAAATCTTCATTGGTCATATTTTTTTGGAAACAGTTGTGTGCTTAAGGTTTCAAATACTACAATTAACTCTTCAAAATATTTCCTTACCTCAGTAAATGTAATGTACAATGTTATAGTTAGTGCGTCTTACAATCTAGTCCTGATAACAATCCTTATACTGTTGCTTGAGATTTTTGTAATTTACTGTATCGATTATAACTGCTTTTTAATGTTAATTACCATGAACGTACCGCGTGAGCTTTCAGCGTTGGTTTATTTTAAGTATACTTATGAGTTCCAAAGTGTGTGTTATTTTGTTTTTGGTTTATTTCATGGTACCCTCACATTTGTATATGACATCTCAGTTATGTATGACTCGCGTGTTTCAAGTGTGCTTGAATTGAGTTTCAATGTGAATATTTTTTTCCCTTTGGTTTATTTTCTTGTACCCTCAGATTTTAAAAATGGCTAACGATGGTAAAATATCCATTTATTATCAGAACTGTCGAGGAATCAGGACCAAATTGAATACCCTATATTTAAATATTATGTCGCATGCATATGACGTCATTATCTTGACCGAGACCTGGTTGACGCTAGACATATCTGATAACGAATTTATTGATCAACGCTATTTGGTGTTCAGATGTGATCGTAACCGTTTACTCACCAACAAAAAGGATGGCGGTGGTGTCCTTATAGCCGTATCTAAAGAACTAAATCCCTCTTGTATTTCATTTTTGCCCCCGTTGACCTTGCCCGAACATGTAATAGTTAAAGTTCCCGCGAGAGGCAATAAATATCATGTAATCTGTGCTACTTACATACCCCCTAACGCTGTTGATGATACATACTTAAGTTTTCTAAATTCCCTGTCAGTGTTGTGTGATGACTCTTCTATAGAAAACATTATCTTAACTGGTGACTTTAATTTACCCTCACTTGCTTGGGCAAAAAAGTTATCATACATGGAATATGATGTGAATAACAAACTGACAAACATAACTCGCTTTTTATCAAATTTCTGTTCACAACATGTTATGAGACAATATAACCATTTTTTTAATTCTAGCGGACGCATCTTAGACTTACTTTTTTGTAATACTCATGCAGTCACATTCTCTCCTGATGTCCCCCTTTTACCTGTTGACAACTATCATCCAGCCTTCTATGTACACATTTCTTTCTCTCACCCCACACATATTCCTAAACGTACCGTTGACAACAAACTAAATTATCACAAAGCTAACTATAGCAAAATAAATACTGATATTAGTGACGTGGATTGGAATGCCTTACTTGGTAATTTAACAGCTTGTGAATCTGTTTCTATATTCTATGAAAGGCTGTATGAAATTATAAAATCACATACACCCACATGTCGACCTAAAAATGTTAATTTCCCCAATTGGTTCTCCAAGTCTCTCATATACACCTACAAAAAGAAAACTCAAGCCTGGGTTAGGTGGAAGAAGTATGGGAATTTATGTGACTATGAGGTATTCTCGAGTAACAGGAAAAAATTTAAAAGAGTGGCTGACAGTTGCTATAGTAAATATATTAATGCAATTGAAGACAGTGTTGCTACCAATACTAAAATATTTTGGACGTACGTCGCTAGCCGTAAAACCACAAATAAAATTCCATCCACGATTCATTACAATCAAAGTTCATCCAATGATCCTATTACTATTTGCAACTTGTTTGCTACATTTTTCCAGTCTGCTTATGAGCCCTCAACATTTGACTATAACTCGTGGGAACCACCATCTATAAATGCTGACCACGATGTCTTCCTATGCAAAATGCAACTGTCTCTTGATGAAATACAGAAGGAATTAAAATCACTTGATGCAACCAAGGGTCCTGGGCCTGATGGGATTCCTTCGGTTTTCCTGAAAAACACGTGTGATACATTATGCCATCCTTTGTTTATATTATTTAATAAATGTTTGTCATGTGGTATTTTCCCTGAGGTTTGGAAACATGCAAATATTGTACCTGTTCATAAGAGTGGTTCTAAGCATGATGTCGCGACCTATCGACCTATCTCTATACTATCTGCTTTCTCCAAGCTATTTGAGAGACTGGTACATAATAAACTATATCCTGCTATTCGCGTTGTTTTAATAAAAGAACAGCATGGCTTTGTTAAAGACAGATCTTGCATTAGCAATCTCCTCGTTTTCACGTCCCAGCTGTTTGATAGTCTCGATAATAGACAGCAGATTGATGCGGTTTACACAGATTTTCAGAAGGCATTCGATAAACTTGACCACACACTACTACATAATAAAATTGCTTACAACGGAATCAGAGGGGACCTTTTACGGTGGTTTATATCTTACATAACTAACAGAACACAAAAGGTGGTTGTTAATGGCTTTGAATCTGGCTCTTTTCGGGTCACCTCCGGTGTACCACAAGGTTCCATTTTGGGCCCTTTATTATTTATTTTATACATTAATGACATAAAACACTGTTTTCAAAATTCAAAATTTCTTCTCTACGCGGACGATTTAAAGGTCTATAAAATTATTTCTGATAAAGTCGATTGTTTTAACTTTCAGCAGGATTTAGATCGTTTCTCCAGCTACTGCTTTTCGAATAAGCTTTACCTAAGTCTTCCAAAGTGTCATGTTATAACATTTACCAAAAAGAAAAATATTACTGAGTTCAACTATCGTCTTGCAAATACGCCAATTAGTAAAGTAGGTTCTCTCCGCGATCTTGGTGTTCTGCTAGATTCGAAGCTGCATCTGGACGTCCATGTAGAAAAAATTGTTAACAAAGCCTACCAAATGTTTGGTTTTGTAATGAGATCTTCCAGGGATTTTCGTCGACCTTCTACCTTTTTACACTTATACAAGTCAATAATTAGGCCTCAGTTAGAGTTTGCAGTACCTATTTGGAACCCTTTTTACGTGAAATATAGTGAAAGATTAGAACTAGTACAACGTAAATACCTTCGTGCTTTGAATTTTAGATGCTATCGGAATAAAATGTCATACCACTTACTTCTTAAAAAGTATGATCTCCTGACCTTAAAATCAAGACGGAAACTTCTGGAAGTGATGACTTTGTTTAATGTGTGCCGCAATCATTTTGATTGTCCGGACTTAGTTAGGAGTCTTTGTTACCTGGTTCCTCGAACAGTTCATCTACGTGAGGTACGCACTCGGCGTCTATTTGCTACTGGCCTCTGTAAGACCAACGCTGGCTCGCGTTCGCCACTACATCGTTTGGTTGAGACATATAACAACGAGTTCAACTCAATCGACATTCTTTTTCTTACTAAAAATGCATTTAGGAATCAAATCCAAGCAACCCTAAAGGATCAGCAAAGTAATTTTAATAACGCAATGCTTAATAATGTACGCACGCAAAATTAGTATCCGTTGTTTATTTATTTTTTTTATTTTATAAATTGGAAAAAAAAAAACAGATATCAGTTTTGGGACAATTGACTGTTGTTAATTCAAATTTTATTTGTGTTTCGAATTGACGTATTTCATGTTAAACAAATATCAACTTTATTTTAATGAAAATTAGTTTGATTTCAGAGTGAATAGCACTATTGAGAAAGTTTTTTTTTATAAAAATTATATAAAAATGTTTAAAGCTGTAGCGTAAACTGAACCTTGTTATGTAGGAATTAAGGTTATTTTTCCATAAGCTTATATTTGTTTACATTTTTGGCGCAAATGTCGCGATTCTAATTTATATAATGTATTGTATCTGTGTTACTAGCTAGTTATAAATACCTCAAATTGTAATCTGTGGAGAACGTAGTGGGTAGCATAATCGTTTAAAGATGTTTGAATTTAAGTTATTATGACTATTTGTTATTGTGCTACTGTTTGTTCTTCCTTAAATAAATAAATAAAATAAATAATAAACTAAGCCGAGGCCTGTACTATAGAATGTGTATAATTATGTAGATGACCGGCGAAAAATTTTCAGCGCAGCGGTTTTCAGAATCATGTACCTACTGAATCGATGGTAACTGGTTGTGCGTTGATGTGCCTGCCGCCCTGTATAATTCATCGCTAGTTTCTTTTTATTAAGATCTGTTTATTAAGATCTTATTATTAAGATCTTTTAATTAAGATCTTTCTATTAAGCTAGCTACTCATCTTATGTTTAATCTTGTCTTTGATGATGGACAGCTAAAATACGGTTCCTTTCTCAGTAAAGTAACCTACCAAATTGTCGTAGAAGAAAACTTTGGAACTCAGGAACTGAAATAAATAGATTACCCTGCTCTTTGTATCTCTTTTCACTGACATTAATCCCAAAATATTCGTTTTAGCAATATTGAACACGAAAACATTATTGCTGCGCGCACAATTCACAAGGCACCTAGATCTATATTAATTAACAAGCGACTTTGAACCGACATCGACATACAAGTCATCATGCGCAAGATTGTCAACCTCAAACCTTCGGCCGAGAAAGGGCGACCGGACATAAGTGGGCAATAAATCAAAATGTATAAAAGCCTGTCAGAATGTGAGTCAACTGCACTGACCTTGTTTTGTGCAGGCTATAAAAATAGTTCAACAAGATAAGAAATAAGTGTACAAAATCAATAAGTAGCTGCCGATACTGATGCGCTGCATATTCTGATCTTTAATTACGTATTATTTGTAGATTTATGGAAGTAGAAACTTGTTTACATTTAATTACCTAAGCCATCATTAGGTACCATCAATGGGCCCCAGGAATGTGCCTGAGAGGCGTTACACAGGGGGGGTTCTGGAGTTCGTATTTTAAGAGGAACCGGGACTCCCCTCCATGTGCGGATGGTGGCCGCAGGGGTGGTTTTAGTGAGGTAAGAATCCCACACTCCCTGACCTCTTTCCCCGGAGGCCGGGCGCCTTTAGAAGGTTTCTCCCCTAAATAAATAAAAAGGTACCAGCAATGGGCAATGTCGTCGATTTAATGAACCTCTGTTTCAAGCAGACATTTGGTTTTTCTGTCTACTATTTGTAATTGAAATAACTGAGAACCTCTTAAGTAGGTAGGTATAATAACCTCTTAAAGGGTTTTTAGATATTAGCCTAATGCAATACATCGCATTTGATTGGATTTGAAATTATTCCCCCTAGGCTCCTTGTGCCGAGCGTCTTATCCTGTCTGCAACCCTATCAACTGGCCACTCCCAATGAACGCTACAGTGAGCCTAAGGTAGGAAACATTTCAAGGTTGTTTTGATTGCGGAGAGACAGTGCTGGCTGGAGTGCCTGGTTTCGTGAATCTTGTTAAGTCCAGAGTGTCCTGTTCCCAGTGGCCTTTTACGATTTTCACGAGTAGCGAGGCAGTGGTACATTTTACAGGTAAACCGAGTCTTAAATTCTTTAACAAAATATAAAGAGGCCTGAGTCAACAGTTAACACCATTGACCTTGCTTGATTCCAGTTAAAAAATTAAGTATTCTCAGTCAATTACGTTTTAGCCAAAAAACTTGAGATGAAAACATAATGGTTAAGTTTTTGTGGCATTTTATTATGGTAAGGTTCTTGGAACTTTTCGGTATGTCTTTTTATGCATTCTGTGTTTATTTATTCTGTCATCTTAGCCATCAGTCTGAAAGTGGAACCAGTGGCTGAAAAATCGGTTGTCGTGGTATGGACATGTAATGGGCATGTGCTGCAGATGAATGCGGAGAGTTAAGTGAAGGAAGTTTTCATTATGGATTGAGTATGAATGAAGACCAAAAAAACGATGGATGAACTGTGTGAAAGATGATATGGTTAGAAGGGGGGGGGGGGGGTGACTACCGAGATGACTGACTGATAGATAAGTATGGAGGAATGCGCGCCGACCAAAAATAAAATGGGATAAGGACAGTAGAATGATGATCATCTTGATTGCCACTTGTCTAGACAAAGACACTCTATCAGTAGATTACTAGTTGGGTTTAAAGACATTTATTTCTCAAAAAAGAACATTACGGTTCACTTACATATTGAGAAATGTATAGAAAATATATAATAAAAGTAGATACAGTCTCTGTGATCACATACAGATAAACAAAACAACAGAATTAGAAGATAGGTGACATTCGGTGTTAGTACTTCATTCTAACATATTCCTCTAGGGCTTTTTTATATGTATTACAACTGTTACTGTTAAACACATCATCAGATATTTCATTATAAAGTTTTGCTCCCTCATATAGTATATTTTTCCTACCATAGTTAGTTCTAGGTTTTCTTAATTCTATTTTGTCTCGTCGTCTTGCGTTAAATGTGTAAGTTTTCTTTTTAAAGTTAAGATGCGAATGTGTGTCTTGTGTTATGATTTTGTGTATTAGAGTGCATGTTTTAAGTGTATAGAGTTGGTATAGTATAGTAATATAGTTTAAGAAAGACTACTTTCCATATGCAAGAGTGCATTTTTGACGTTGTGTCATTCCTAGTGTGTCTCTCCGTCTGCCATGAGCATAGGTCCGCCGGTGCACGGTGGCCCGTGTTGCTCTATGGCCATGAGTCTATTTCAGTGATTAATTTTGACAAGTCACGATTTTGCACAATGACATTGTGTGTTTTCGTTTGAATCATATTTATAATCATTACAAAATATTATATTATTATTTAGAAGTAACTGTACCTTATTGTAAGTGAACTGTTATAGTTCTTATGGGAAATAAATATCTTTAAACCTATCATAAGGTTCACCTTCCCAAAAATGGCCAAAACTTTTAATTTTGATAACTGAAATGAAGCGGCAATTACCTGCAACTATCAATATATCCAACGATAACCAAGGATATTATGTTCTTCGCGGGTTTAGATTGCGTCCGTCATCTAAAGGCATAGATTTTTTTTTAAATTTATAAGTCACATGTGTGTGGCTGGTAGCAGCTGGATGAAAGTTGCCGAAAATCGAACTGAATGGAGCGCAATAGGTACGAGAGGACTATGTCCAGCAGTAGACTACTGTACACTGATGGTGATGATGTTGAAGTCTCACGTGGCTGCCATTTCATTACCTTCATACCACCCTTCCAAGTACTTCACACTTAAATGCAGCAATGTGTTACCGATTCAAACATGCTCCTGTGTTAGATCAATTAGTACATACCTAGGTACCTACATTGCTAAGAATTAGACGCGTTTCATGTTAAATCTTATCAATTATCATAGGCGTCACAAGTCACAACATCCGAAATCCTTGATGTGTTACGAGAAAAATGTAGTGCAAGAAAAACCTGAATAAGTCACTCAAATCTGATTCAGCCCACTCGCATGCACGTTCAAAGAATCGCACAAATGTCAGATAAATCGAAACGGAATTCCGTATGTCATGAATTCCCATTTAAGTTTCCACTTAATGTCACTTTATTACTAATTATGATTATTGTTTTCTCGTCATGACTAATATCTAGGATATAAGACAGAAATGGTACCATTTGAAAGTACGGTGTCATAAACAAAATTGTCTTTAGCAACCTTGTGTGCTGACAGTGACAAATTGGATTTCCGTGCTGGCCGTATTAAATGATAATTCTACTATGAACATTGATAGATTTGTTAGAGAATTGGTTCAAGTCTTGTGTAGAAATGAAGCAGTGGATGTAAAAATTATTTACTCCGAGCTATTGTGTTTAAGCTGACCTAAGATAAATGTTAGCTGTGATTCATTCAATGCTTTTCAGAACATGTGACATTGTATGTCAAAGACATATTTGGATAGATATACCTACTTCCTAGCTCCTTGTGTTTGTCATGTTGGGCTCGTAGTCGACCAAGCATGACTGAACCAATAAGTTATTTAGTTTACGACACCTCATGTTAGACAAGTAGAAACTAGTGTTCTCGTAAAGGATGAAGAGTTGAAGCCCGAAGATACCACAGTATTCTTAGGCATAACTTTGGATGCCAAGCTTCAAAAAGTTTTGCTCTGCAGCATACACCGTTAGAAAAAATCGTGATTTAACTGATTTAGAGACTTAGAGAGCCCGTTTAGTATACTTAGATAGAGATTTAGAGAGCCCGTTTAGTATACTTTACATGATGTATTCTGGTATCGGAAAATGCCGCCGATATTCAGACAATTTTTGTTTAAAAAAGGGCAATTCTTTCAATTTATACATTAAGTCCCAGGCACTCCCTCAAAGACAAATTTAAATAGATTAATATAATGACTGTGCCTTCTAGGTATATTTATAAAAATCTTTTGTATGCACATAAAAATATTAATCTGTTTAAAATATACAGTGATATCCATAATATAGGTAAATACTAGAAACAAACACTTTGTTGTTCCTACAAGCAGGCTCAAGAAAATTGGTGGCTTGATTAGATGCCAGTGTCTATGTTTTTATAATAAACTTCCTAGCCACATTCAAGGTCGGGGGCCGATGCCTGCCAGGGTTGCGGGAAAGTCCGGGAGGGTTACCGTGGCGCCTGGCATGGGCAACTGAAGGAACACGGGTGGGTTTATGACTTAGCATACAAAAAAAAAATATGTCTCTTGTAAAGCCAAAATTATGCCGTAAAGCCTATCTGGTATACTGTCAAAGACTATAACGAGGACAAAAAGACTTGGGATTGAGTTGCTCCAATAGACTTTACACAGTGAATGTTGATTTTTTATTTTAGTTTGCTATTTATTTAATTTTCTGTCTTTTTCCTATATCTTTTTACATACAACAATGGCATGAATATTTACTGTAAAAAGTATTAAGTTAGTTAAATTATCGTTAATGTGAGGACTATGTGGGTCATTGTTTCAGTTTTCATCATGGTCTGACAGTTTGAGTAGTTTATGCGGCCTAAGCAAATGTCCTTTCTTCAATATTGTTCGAGCTCCTTAAGTTCTTAGTTGAACTGCACGGTTGCTGACAAATGTGTGCACTGACTGAGCAGATCCACTCAATCTGTGTGGTTCTTTCATCAAAAGACCATTTCAGACACCAATCTACATGGTCTCTACATGATCTGACCAAGAGTATGTCTGGACTTTAAAAGAGACTGTGCACTCTGAGTTTGTTTCGGCCTTTCTTCGCAGAGTACCTTGTCAGACAGGAAACGCCGCCGATCTCATCTAGTTTTAAAAATATGATGGACTTGTAAAAGTGTTTGTACAAACCTACTTACAGAAATAAAATCACTTAGGTATCATTTACATTAACATAGCGTATCGCAATTTACTGCTAGACATAGGCATCTCCCAAGTTGTGCCACAACTCTTGGTTCTCCACCTTCCATATCCAGTCTAATCCCAGCCTCCCTCTTTAAGTCAGCAGTTCATCTAGCTGGTGGGCGTTACTTACCATACGCATTTTCCACTCCAGGACTCGTCTGCTCCAATGCCATTTCAGCTTGCTCACTTTGCTTCCTATATCAATGACTCCGGTTCTTTTCGGGTTTTGTCATGTCTGTGTATTCACCCAATAATGTTCCCAGTGCTGGGGCAGAGGCCTCCTCTCTATGAGAGGGACTGGGCCGTAGCCCGTAATCCACCATAAGGGGCCAGCGCGGGTCGGGTTCCATGTCTGAAAAATCTTTTACCACGCTAGAGGAAATCATTTTTGATCCCTGTTAATAGTTATAAGCAGACGAGTTATCCCTGCTGCCTTATCCCCGTATCATCCTTAACTACCTACTTACATAAAACTGAATGTTTTCCTTGTGGTCAAATGTTCTCCTTGTGGTTGAATGTTTTCCCGCTCACCATTCCGGTGACAAGCCATCTCTTAAGCTTATCTTGCAATATTTTAGGTGAAATACAGTAATCATTAAGTATATGTGTCAAAAAAATTCCATGCTAAAGGGTGACCTGATAAAAATCACCATTTCAATTTAGAAAAACCAATAAATATTCAAAATTACACCAGAACAACATTTATTACAAAAAAATAGAAAGTTGCCTCGTTATTTATGGAAACCCCAGAACATATCGATATCAAACAGCAACATAATCGCCATTACACTTTGACAATAGCCCAACACAATAATTTCTATATCTATTTTCCATGTCTATCTGTGTGACCGCGTTATTGTTCTAAACTCGCAACGGATTTTGATGTGTTTTTCACCATCACATAGAGAATTAAGTATCGTACTACCCAGTAACTGGGTTGTGGAGGTCAGATAGGCTGTCGCTCCATGTAAAATACTCCGGTTAGACTGGAAGCCGACCCCAACATACCCAGTCAGGAAAAGGCTAGGCAGAAATCTTTAATACATACATACATATAATATTAACTTACTTATTATAATATAATCTCGATGTTTTGTCAAATCGTAAAAACCGTGCAAACTAGGGGCGCGTCACTAGTTTAGTTCTAAAATACAGATATAATTTAGAAACAGCTGATGCATAACATTACTCAATACGCAAAACAGTTTTATAAAATACACAACGACTGATCGAATGATAACCCAATTTTGGTGAAATCATAAAAAAATCTCATCTTTCCGACCACTTTCATTCGACATTTGACCAGTAACGCACCATGACTGTCAAAGAAGGAACAATTTGTAGTTTGATCCAGTCTTTTCCCGTGTTTTTAATACTGGCTCAAAATGCCCAGAAGTGTGTCAAAACTCCCTTAGTGTACCAGCCACCAAGTCCCACACATTCTCCGGAGTACTACGAAGCCCTAGATGCTCTATTCCAAGGGTTATATGGCCATGGTTACCATGGGAACCAGGGAAACGAACATAGTTACCCTGTTTATCAAACCCCCAGTGTATCTAGTTGTCAGTATTCTTCTTACGGGTACGGGAAGAAATGGTCAAGCAGTCCCTCCTACGGTAGTGCAAAGCCTTGCTACCAATATGTGTACACGGCTGGCAATAATTACCACACCTATGGCTCCGGGCTGCAAGGATTCCCGGACTATGGATCTTATGGGCTGAAGAAAGGCAATATTTACTCGCTCAGTGACAATATTAGTTCCACAGGGTATGCTCCCACCCAAGTTTATAATACCAAGAATCGGTACCAGGTCGTGGTGAAAAAAACTAGGATAGGAGGAAGGAAGAAGAATGGGAAAGTTCTAGGAGGTAAGATTTATTATTTTCTAACTGAACAGATAGCTGTGCTGCTGGGGAGTTTGTTTCGCCACTTCTTCTTCCCAGCTATAGCACTCGGAAGTGGTGAATGGACGGGCGTTTTAGGGGACTTTCTTATGTAATTTTGACGTTCAAAAGTGTAGATTCTCAGCCTAGTTTGAATAAATGATTTTTGATTTTTACTCTATAACATTTCTCTGTTTGGTTTAAAAACAAGATAGAATCGCATGTTTGTTTGAACACAATGCTCGTATAGATTGCAGATGTCTGATTGCAGGCGCTTCGGTATAAGGATAACTCTGCCGGTCTGTTCTTTATTAACCTCACCGTGTAAACTTAGGTGAAGTGAACTTGCAGTGTGCTGTCATTCCACCTGCCGGTCGATTCTGTAAAAATCTCACCGTGAAGACTTGCGTGGAGTGAGCTGTCAGTGTCATCCCACTGATGCTAGGGATTGACCAACGTTACACTTACAATCATAATCGAGATACATATTAATAATATGTTCTATTCCAAATTCTATTGATAATTTTATATTATTTCAAAGCTAGTTACAAAACAATAATGTTTTGCCACTTAACTACTTAAGATAAGTGGCAAAACATTATTGTTTTCGGGGTTTTAAAATAAAACAGCAAAACAGAAATTAAGTTAGAAACACAATGTTGTTTTTTTTTTCTAGACTGTTAGATACTTACTAGCTTTGAAATAATATAAAATAATCAATAGAATTTGCATAAAATATTATTAAAATCTCGATTATGATTGTAAATGTAATGCTTGGTCAATCCCTAGCATCACTGGGATGACACTGACAGCTCACTCCTCGCTCACTTCAAATCACCTAAGTTATCATGGTGAGATGGTTACAGAATCGCACTGCTGGTGCTAGGGATTGACACTATCGACAGCTCACTTCAAGCTCGGCCTAAGTTATCATTGTAAGATTGTTAGAGAATAGATCGATTGGTGTTTAGCGGAGGTGAGCAAAGTTTCAGTAGTTTTCAGAAAACAAATGCAAAACTTTATATTCACTTTATACAGAAGTATATACAACTTCCTTCCTGGGCTCAAAACTACATTTAGTGGACGGCTGGTTTAATTCCTTTGAATTATTTGCAATAATCACTTCTTATCATTCTCCTCCCTTATCACAATGTATTAGCGGTCGCCACAACATGTCTTTTTGATCCATACTTCTCTTATCATCATCATATCATCTCCCACACAGTCCATCCATCGTTGCTTTGGTCCTCCTCTACTCTCATAGCCATCCACATTCACACTCAAAACTTTTCATCACAATATTTTCCTCATTCCTCCGCATCACATGCCCACACCATGACAACCGATTTCCACACAACTTTTAAGTCACCGGTGCCACTTCCAGACTTCCGACTTCTTATTCTATCCAATCGCTTAACACCACACATCCCACTCTCAGCTGCAAGCAATCGCCTTTCATTCACGCCTTTTGTGGCAAAAATCACTAACTGCAATAGCTAAACCGTTCACCTAGCGCGATGAACGTGACAATTTTATTTTGGAAACTTTACTTTACTTTACTGATTTGCAATCATTGGCAGGTCTATGTTTAGCAATTATCCTCTTCATGCTGATTACGACGACACTGAATATCTGCTTACTTCACAATCATAGTAATTCCTCTAGCACTTCGTATGTAAACTCAACCTTTTTCCACTCCCTTTACACACACACCACACCCACATCACAAAACACACACACACACCACACCCACATCACAAAACACACACACGCCACACCTACATCACAAAACACACAATTCACACACTTAGTATACGTTTAGTTAACATAAGTTTGCACCTTATAGTCCCAAGCAGTCTCTATTTAAAATGTCGTACTCCTCCTGTGGGAGCCTGGGCTGGCGTACCTTAATACAGGCTACTGTGTAACCTACGAGTAGCTAGGACGCCAGATTCAATTCTGTAATCTGTTACTCTCCTTACGATTGATCTCAAACTTGAAATAATGCTGATCTTTACCAAAAACATTAGGTACGACACATATACAACGTTTAACAGAATAAACGCAAGTCCTGAATGTAGTTTGCTCATAATTGACTACTGACTCGATTTCCGTAACTATTAATATAGGTATTTTTTTCGAATTTTATGTATTTTGCAATACTGACCGTTGCAATACTGACCGCCGATTGAGGCAAAGAAAATTAAATCTTAATTCAAGTCAATAAGACTCAATTTTAATTGCATAAAGTAATGTCCCTAGCATTACTTTATGCAACACAATTTTCTTCATAATAATAGTTTATAAAATAAATTGTTTTGGTCAATGTATTATGCTTTTAACTCAATACTCTAATTGGGGTGTTTGAGGTCTTGCGTTAATTATGTTACACGTTGTATAAAATGCAACACAAACGGAAATAGTTTGGGATTAAAAAATTCAAATTAAATTGATCACAAACACGATATTTTTTATCAGTTTTATCCTTTTTGGTTTTTCTACAATTACTATTATTTGTTTACGCTGCAAAATAATATAGTTATACATTAGACGGACGACTAATGATCTGACAGATGACTGCAATTATAGCAATTTTGCTATTTATCTTATGGATAAACACTTAAACACTTAATTATAAATGGTATGTGCCAATAGTTATACTGTCAACATTGTATGGTGTCATCTCTTACATAACCCTCTCTGTTTAACTCTGCATCACCCAGTTTGACTGGTAGAAAATGCATAATTATGGCATTAAGTCCGCCTCTGTACCTATATTTGTGTGAAATAAAACTAAATTATTTATTCAGTGGTTCAACCATTCAAGCTTTCAGTATCCCGCAAATTTAAAAGTGCTCCTTAAATAGTTAGGTATATTTTAAAATTTATCATTTACAGTGAAATATCTAAAACATAAATAAGGGAGGCAGGAATCTTAGAACATCAAAAACTTCGTCGGCATCGCTGTCAACGGGAAAATGCCAAAAAGACTTCCAGCATTGCTAAATGAATGTTCATGTCGATTACTGCAATAATTATGTGGCTTCAATATATCAGTCGGTTATTCTTCTTCTATATGTATAGGTATACAGGGTTATTGGTAAAAGATCATCAACCCTCTTAAGGGGTCATTGTATTCATCATTATGAACAACTTTTAATATGGGATCAAATATGAAATCGCGAAAAAAAAATCAGCTGTTCCCTACATTTATGTTTGCAGAACTCGTCAAAATGTAGGGGCCAGCAATATTTTTTTTTTAAATAAGAAGCTATTTTCCAAAAAAAGAACAACAGATTTGTAAAAAAGTTTTTTATTTTTCACTTTTTAGCTATGGTACCTACTCCATACCAATTCCAAAACGATCGTCTTACACGTCCACGTCCGTTTGAAGGCGCGTTTTTTTTAATTTAAAATTAATTTATTGTTGATGTTTTTAAAACGGATTTCGATAAAATTTTAATGGGACCACTTGGGAAATATACCCTTTGAAACAAAAAAAAAGTAATTATCCAAATCGGTTCGTGCGTCTTCGAATATTAAGTGAAAAAAAAAAAAAAAGATTCCGACGAATTGAGAACCTCCTCCTTTTTTGAAGTCGGTTAAAAATAAAAGTCGCTTTTCGTGTGTGTTTGTGTGACCGCGTTGATCTTCTAAACTACTCAACGGTATTTGATATTGATTTCACCACCATTTAGAGAATTTATTCCGGAAGTTTTGTGTGTATTTAACTTACATTATAATGAATAAATCTTGATGTTTTGTCAAGTCAATAAATAAATACAATAGCCGATCCATTGGCACAACACTTTGTGGCTGAAAGCTGTGAGTCTGCAACAGTGTGCCCATGGAAAGAAAGAATGAAGAAAGAAAGAAAGCAGAATAGATTTATTTGCCACAGAAACACGTGCATATACAAGAAATAAGCTCTAATAATTAAGAAAATAAAGTAAAAATAACAAAGAGACCTCTAATCTCTAATCACGAGCACAAAACAGAAATCGTCGACAGCTGCACGTCATGACTGTGACAAGAAGGCTTCCACTCAGCATGATGCTGTGCTATGGGGGACCCACAGCACAGCGCTGATTTTCAGTGGTTACCCGAAAAGGACGTACGGAAACCAAGTCAGGTTCAATGATTGGTACTACTTATAAGAAAATAAAATAAAACAAACAGTAAGCACTTAGAATACAAAGCAACTACATAAACAACCAATTATTTGAACAAATATTATTAGATAGCATCAAAATGTATAATTAATCCGCAGGTATTACCGTGCGCGCACAGTTAATGTACCCACCCAAAACATTCCTTACACAGGAATATCATTATCCAGTGTTTAGTGCTTTGTCTCGCTCCCACAATCACCTCATGGGGTTATTTCCTACTACACGAGCTGCAGTCAAGGGTTACCATGGCTGATTGAATCCCTTTAGTTGTGATAACATCAGTCTGAAAACCTTCATTGAATTATAAAGATCTGTGTCCCCTTTCATTACCAAAACCATTAAACAATACAAATTCATCATCATCAGCCTAGTCTTTTCCCAGCATGTCGGGGTCGGCTTCCTGTCTAACCGGATGCAGCTTAATAACAGTATATTACATGGAGCGACTGCCTATCTGACCTCCACAGCCCAGTTACTGGGTAATACGATACCCCTTGGTAAGACTGGTTGTCAGACTTTCGCGCTTCTGACGACCTGTAACGACTGTCAAAGTGCTACCAATGACAGCCGGGACCAACGGCTAAAATCCCACTACACTATAGAGGCCCTATAGAGGATATTTAGAGGCCTTTTTTTTTATAGGGACTCTTCCCTCTTTCCCTTATTACACCATCAAGATTTTGGAAAGGGTCCCTGAAGTGAATCCCTGAAAAGAAAAAGTGAAGTGATCGCGAAGTGTAATAAGGCTTTTAAAGTGCTTTCTGAGGCACGGAGAGGTCTCCGTGTGTAATGGATGGTCATCCATCCACAGACCGACCTCGGCAAGCGTTGCTTCATTGAAGATCGACCTATGCGGCCGGTACGAACAGTTTAACGTGCTTTTCGAAGCGCATAGGCCGTAGGGGTCTCGATATGTAATAAATGGTCATCCATCCACCTCGGCAAGGACCCGTGCAGCTTTTATTATTTAACCACTAGCCCCTATTTTAAAGAGCCACTATTATTGAATACAAATTAATAAAATAAATACGTATAACTACTATGCAAATAATGCAAATGACTAAATGATGTAAATTATACAAATAAATAAAGTATTCGATGAAGTATTTATTCAATTACATACTTATCTAATGGAGGATTTTCTAGAGGCCATAATGGTCAGTCATTCATTATGTAAGTATCATCTTTCAATTAAGATGTGCTAGTTTAAAGGACGGAAAACAGAAGTGGCCTGGGAAGAAGAGCTGCTAATACAGGGTCAAATAACATTCATATAATTAAAAGCTAACAGTCTTACAATAATAATAATGTACATGTATATAAAAAAGAGAGGGAAAAGAATCATAGCGCATCGAAAAATTCGTCCGCATCGCTGTCAACAGGAAAAGTGCCCAAAAGGCTGGCAACATTGCCACGTTGTATGGCAATGCTGATTCTTTGGCCAAGAAATAGGCCAGCCCTCTAGTCACAGGAAAAGTTGACCAACCGCTTGGAGATGTCTCGAAAAACTAAGTGGGCACTCGGACCCCATGGCCCTACGAATTTAAATTTTTACAGTTGTCCGTGCGTTTCAAGTTTATTCGATGCACCAACGATGACGAAAACCACCGTGGGATAACCTTATATATACTTACCTAATCATCTTCATAATGCAGCACGCTACACTCATTGATGTCCATGAAACTCAAACCATTTGCAAACACTTTTGAACTGTCAAGGAGTCGGCAAGATGAAGCTAGATGTCCATTCCAAAGCGTAGTAGGTATAGGAACCTAGGAAGGAAATAGGAGATGAACGGGCAAGAAACACGGTGGACGCACTTTTAAACAAAAAAAAAATGGTTTCTTTTGAGATTATTATCATGAGAACAGTGGTGGCCCACTGGTCCTTACTTACGAGTTATAGGTCGTGGGTGCCGTTTCCAATACAGGCATGCATTTCACTTTGTGCAGTTTATTTTATCACGTGAACCGTGAAGGAAAACATCGTAATGAATCCCGCGTCTCCCAGAACCAAAAATTCGAAGACATGTGACATCCACCAACTCTCACTGGGCACGCGTGGTGGAATACGGCCCGCTCCGTCTCAAACTCAAACCATTTATTTAAATTAAACCATTTACTTATGAACATTTACTTTGTTAGTTACTTTTGAATTGTTAAAGGAGTCGGTTAGTCAGAAAGATGAAGCTAGTTGCCCATTACAGACTCTCCTATGGAGAAGAACGGGCAAGAAACTCCGTGGACTCGTAGGGAGCAGTAGGACTAGGAACGATATTGGTTGATAACTTATAAACAACCTTGACGACATGTTTAGTGATTAAGAGACACATGTCAATTCCACAAAACTACATCCCCCTTTCCGGATAGCATATCAAAATACCTAATTATACTCACGGTTTATGAATGTCCCTATCACGAGTGACGTAAGCAATCATTAAGCTTATATCGTATCAGTCCGACCGTGAAGTTCAGTCTTCGTAGATATTCGGAATCTGTCGGACGCTGCCGAAGTGTCATTCGAGTCCAAGAGTTTGTGAGAACACGACGCGTGTGTGTGATGATGGCTAAGGGTTTTTGTGCTTTCCTGTGTGTTTGTTTGTGTGTGCAAACTGTGGTGTGTCAGTTGGGTGAGTTGTTTTATTTTTTCGACTGTTTTTTTCTTGGAAAAAATATTTGATATCTCAAGATTTTTGTTTTGAAATTGATTTACAAAGAATACTATTGTAGGTAAATAGTGTATTTCTTATCCTCAATACTTTAATAATAAAACATCAACATGAGTGACTTTACATAAAACTGCAAGGTTTTATCAATATCAACTCGCAATTAGCAAAGAAAAAAGTTAATTACTCGTAACTTGGATTCGATTTGCTGATTACTTTGCTGTTATTACAAACACAGATTAGGTACCTATGTATAATAAAAACATTCATTTGTTTTTTAGGGTTCCTTACCCAAAGGGTGTCAACGGAACCTTCGTCCATCCTTCCGTACGTCTGTCAGCGGTCTGTATCTCATGAACCGTAATAGGTAGATAGTTGAAATTTTCATAGTGTGTATTTCTATTCCCGCTATAACAACAAATCATAAAAATAAAATAAAGTTATAAATTAAAGGGGGTGGCCACAAAAAGAACGTGCTTAAAAACATTTAGTGTTAGCGTATGGATGTCTACGTCCACGATAACACAGCGAAATAACGTGTATAGAAATATAGGAAGACCATTTTAAATTTCCTTTAGCGATAATGTTATAACATGCATGTAATTTTCCTACATTTTATGGATGTGGACGTCCAGGGTTATATCGACACGTTAGACATTATAAAAATGCACAATATGACATTCATTCTGATAGGTTACAATATATTCTACAGATTGGACCTCTTAGCTTAGCATCTAAATAAAAAGACAAATTAACTAACAAATACACAACGAAGGCAGACGAATAATTTATTCAATAACAATGCATTTGAAGCAAAAACGAGGAAAAAGTATCTGAATAAAAAACAAGATTGACGCTGTCATGTGTCAAGTGTGATTTATATTTACAAATAATGTTATCTAAGATCAATAGGTCTAGTACGGATGTAATGTAGGAAGGGCTTCCCCTTTTCTTCATGTAAACTTTATCTAGAATTATATAATTAACTAGCTTTTGCCCACGGCTTCGCCCGCGTGGATGTCGGATATCGTCCCAATGGGACGTACTACCAGTATAAAAGTACCGTAAAATGCTGCAACTTTGCCAAGAAAGCCCAAATTTGCCTATTTCGTTTCGATTACGATATTTCGCGTTTGCTTAGTTTTTTCTTAATTTGTACCATTTGATAGTAACTTTACATTATTAGGGCAACATATTTTTATGTTTTTGCAATGGTTACTCCATTGTTACTCTGTCAGTTGTGCGACAAAAACCGGTGCGAGGGGGTGAAAATTTGAAGTGACATAATTTACTTAACTTTGCCTACTAAGCTGTGAAACTACTTAGCTGTGAAAAAAAAAATCCTTTTATGGCAATAATCGAACTGCCGTGGACAAGCACGGTGTCTCATGCACACGGAAAAAAGAAACTGATAAGATCAACTGTTTATTTATTGAGATAATATCCTCCTAGGCAAAGTTGCGTCTTTTACCTACAACTTTGCCTATGACTTTAGAGTGCTTGTAATTCGGAAAAACATGATGATTTAAAAAGATTTGGCTACTACCTGGCAAGACATAAGGTCGGTTTTCCGTCTAAAACTCATTAAAAGCCATAATAATAAATAGGTTCAGATATACGATCAAAAAACTTAAAAATCCAGGCAAAGTTGCAGCATTTTACCGGTATCCTATGTCCTAATCAAACTCATAGCCTATCCGTATTGCCTTTCATCCAAATCCGTTCAGCCGTTAAGGAGTGAATATGTAACAGATAGATAGATGGCAAGGAGTCGGTCAGTCGGATAGATGAAGCTAGTTGATCATTCCAAAGCGTAGTAGGTACCTAAGTATGGAGAGGAACGGGCAAGAAACTCCACGGACACTCTTTTGAATTATATTATTAATTAGTTACATTATTCATTTTAAATTTATAATTATATGTGAGAACGATGTAAATAAGACGTACACGTTAAGTGTCCATAGTACTACAGCAAGAGATTTAATAAAAACAATCAAAAATAAGATAATAAAAATAAGAGTGGACCAGTCCCAACTGACAGCGCCCGTTCACGAACGTGACGCATGGATCAACACCATTCAGCTCAAGCATTTTGATGGGAGCTAAATGATCCAACACTCGCGCCATCGCCACCGTCCGCGAGACATTTGAGTGAGCATGACATCTATCAGCCACCAGGGCACATTCAAGTCAATGAAAGACATTACCCGGGTAAATGTAGTTTGATAGTACATAGTACTCACAACTGTCCTAAGCAATTATATAATACAAAGGTAGTCTTACAATCTTCAGCAGCTCCAACAGTTTTTTCAAGTATTAATCATTAAGTTGTGGTTGTGGAGCAAGGCCAGCAATACTAACTTTGACCCAGTGGGCCGATTTTAATGAATTATAGACTAAATGTTATCTCTAGATACGGACTATGACTATAATTCCAACCCCTAAATGTCTTAAAAATAAATAGGTACTCAGTACACAAAAATGTCTATATATATGTATGTATTACGTTGGAATTTTAAAATCATCCCCAATATACATATACAGGATGATCCAAATAGAGACGTCTATAAAAAAAATTGATTCCTCATAACTAGGGGTATCCGAATATACCCCCTGTATGTTCCGCGATTTTTGATAGTTTAGGAGATACAAATATTTTTTTTTTAACTTTTGGGAAAATTCTTCGGGGACATCTTTAAAAATTGATAGCTTTTTTTCAACAAGCTCTTTTTATTATTATTTTTTTGCGATGAAATACCCTTTCATGTATAAAACCATATATTATCTTCCTAACATTAGTACAAGATATTTTTTTTTATCGAAAGTGTCAAGTTTACATTCTTACGATTAATATTTTATTTTCTTTTTCTATTTTTTAAAGTTAACAAATGTTTCAGGTTCGACTAGTAATTTTTAAAATTGGAAAAGAAAGCAACTTTTAATACCAACTTACTTTTAATCAATAATATTAATAGTCAATTAAAAAATTGAAATAACTCTTGACTAATAAACCGTTTTAATGAAATAAACACTAAATTTTAGCTCAAGATACGTACTATGACCATCTTTCCAAAACCTTAATCTATAAAAAGAACTACAGAATATATTAATAATAGGGGTTAAAGTATGAAATTGCCGTTTTATTGTATTAGGTACTTCATGGTTTGAGATTTTTGAGTGAAACTTTTTTCACATGGTACCTATGAAGTTCTTCTTTCAAAAAATGTGCAACATTCGATTATCGACTTTCAGTTGTTTTTTTTATTCAGCTTAAACAAGAAAAATGGATACTTCGAAAATTCGAGTTATTTTTGAGTTCCGACGCGGAACTAACGCGGCAGAAACCACTCGCAATATCAATGTTGCGTTTCGAGAGGGGACTGCCAATAAACGCACCGTGCGATTTTGGTTTAAACGCTTTCGTGATGGAAACTTTGATTTGAAGAACGAACCACGTGGAAGACCGCCCACACAGGTGAATGACAATGAATTGAAAGAAATGGTGGAAGCGGATCCGAGCCAAACTACCCAGGAAGTAGCGGCATGGTTTAACGTTACCTTACCAACAATATTGACTCATTTGCGTCAAATAAATAAAATAAAAAAATATAAGAAATGGGTGCCTGATGATTAGACTGATCTGCAGAAAGAAACGCGCGTTGAACTTGTGTTGCCTTGTTGAATCGATACAGAAATGAAGGAATATTGGATCGAATTGTGACATGTGATGAAAAGTGGATTCTTTACGATAACCGTAATCGAAAAATGCAATGGCTGACCCCAGGTCAAACGCCGCAACAGTGTCTTAACGCAAAGCTTACCAATAAAAAGGTAATGGTAACTGTTTGGTGGTCTCAGCATGGTGTTATTCACTATAGATTTCTCCGATCTGGTCAAGCAATAACGGCAGATGTCTACAGTGCCGAACTCCGAACAATGATAGCAAAACTAGCAGTGAAACAGCCCCGATTCATGAATCGATCTTCACCATTATTGCTCCATGATAACGCGAGACCTCATACAGCACGAGAAACAGTTTTAACTCTACAGGAACTGCAATTAGAAACCATTCGTCACCTTCCGTATTCGCCAGACCTTGCTCCAACGGACTATCATTTTTTTCGTGATTTGGACAATTTTCTACGTGATAAAAAGTTTTCTTCTCAGGAGGCAGTACAAAATGCTTTCACACAGTTTGTCGAATCTAGATCACGAGAGTTCTATCGCAAAGGCATAAATGACCTTCCTATTAGATGGCAGCAATGTATAGATAATAATGGTAATTATTTTGATTAAATAAATATGTTAAATAAAAAAAAACAGTCAGTACAAATCGGCAATTGCATACTTTAACCCCTAATATTACATGTGAATGCTAGGTGTCCCCTTCAGCAGTCCGATTCGCAGCCAGCTTGAAGTTTATTGAAATCAACCATTGCCAAATCACGAGAAGCTTTTTAAAACAAAAACATGCATAAAGTAATTTCTAGTCTCTTCTAGTTTTTAATCTTTGCTATAACTATTTATAACTTTTTACATATACAATGACATGAATATTTACTGTATAAAGTATTATATTATTTTAATTGTTGTGAATGTGAGGACTATGTGGGACATTGCTCCAGTTTTAATCATGTTCTGGCAGTTTGAGTAGTTTATGTGGCCTACCCAAATGTCCTTTCTTTGGTATTGTTCGTCGAATCGTTGAGCTCCTTAAGTTCTGAGTTGAGCTGCACGATTGCTGACAATTGCGTGCACTGACTGGACAGGTCCACTCAATCTGCGTGGTTCTTTCCTCAAAAGACCATTTCAGACACCGATCTACATAGCCTTCACATGATCTGACCAAGATTCTGTCTGGACTTTAAAAGAGACTGTGACCTCTGAGTTTGTTTCGGCCTTTCTTCTCAGAATAGTCAGATAGGAAACGCCGACCTCATCTAGTTTAAAAAAATATGATTGACGTGTAAAAGTGTTTGTAAAAACCTACTTACAGAAATAAAATCATTTATCATTTATCTAGACATACTCGTAGCAAGGTTTCGTGGTTTAAAACCTGATTATCTTATCATTCGAAAACCTGACTGACCGGTTCTAGTGTTATTAGATTGATTCTCGAGTATATGTTTGTGGGAGAAGTGTTAACTCATTAGTATGGATAACCTCCATACTCGTTAGCTACTTTGCACGTGCACAAATTATTCAGATAGGTAGCTACTAAGAATTCATGTTATTGATGGAATTTAATTAATTAATTTCTGTATGAATTGTGACGTACAAAGTTTTAATCACAAACAATCTCTTAGACTCTAAACAAAAACACATCACATCTTTTTTGTTTAACTGACCGACTGTTATTTTGATATCACAATTCATGGTCAAAGTTGACCTCTATATTACTATACTCTTTGGTTGACCTTCTTCAACTTTGACCTCTCCAGGATCGGGCGATAATAATAATAACCATAATAGTTTAGTCCGCCTACAATGTTCCCACTGCTGGGACACAGGCCTCCTCTCTTCGACAGGGAGTGGGCTGTAACCCACCACGCGGGCCCAGTGCGGGTTGGTAGATGTCGCATGTCTTCGAATTTATGTTTCTAGGACATGCCGGTTTCCTCGCGATGTTTTCCTTCACCGTTTTGAGAGCAATAATAATAATTTTGATGGAATAATTTACACAAAGTAAAGCGCCTGTCTGGGTTCGAACCCACGACCTACAACTTGTAAGTCGCAGCCATTACCACTGGGCCACCACTGCACTGTATGAACCATAATAATTTTATTTTATTATGGCCACACAATAACTAGACACGAAACCGTATAGTAATCTTAGTATGCTCACTGTACACAGTCATATTCCTCATGAAACGAAAAAAAAACAACTAGTTAGCACCTTTTGAGACCACATCCGGCATTTGTTTTATTTACATATTAATTGTATACCTATTGGTGGTATTATAATGATCTAATACGATATAATATATTATGCAAAAATACATAAAATAAACCCCATGAAATATGGTCTGTTTGTGATTCCCCGTTCATCTTCATGGTTGAGTTACCCCATAATATTGGTGTTGTGGCCAATTGGACTGTCATTATAGCCAAGTGTGAATGGCCAGGACTAGCCAATGGCTATACTTAGTTGAATCATACCAACGTCATGCATAAACAAATTGGTATCAAACTACAGTTTCTATTCCAGTTTTAACTAATTTAAACTGCACCAAAATTGTTTTATAGTCAAGCATCACAACTACATTATACTCGTACAATAAATACTGTTCATTTAAAATAATTTATTTTTAATATTCGTACATTCGTATTTTTCTCGACAAACGTGGTAAATAAGGGTAATGAATACCAATGACGTACCTAACACAGTAGCTTTTTTAATGGAACCCCATGTTCAATATCACCTAGCCGTTAAAAGGCTGGTCACTAATGTACCTATGTATGATTCACAACAATCTTGAACTAGATATTATAATTACGAATTTGGCAATGGTGTCAACTTCGTCCCACCATCTCATTCTGGATCATAAAATACTCAGGATACACTTAAATAGGAATTAAATCAGAAATCTTCATCCAGTTTGAAAATACAAAACATTAACAACATTTGTATTTCAGACTCAAACCATTAATTCTTCTAAACCATACTGTCCCATGGATGAACAAAGATCTACTGTATAGTCTGGCACACCTTGTTACAAAAACATAAAGAATTACTCTTTATGTTTTTGAAAAAAAATATATACACAGTTTGTGCTATCATCAACAGCGCTAGTTATACAATATATACCTTGCTATAAAAAGAACAAAGTGACGATTCAAAGGCAGCTCTAAACGATGCCAATTGACACTGAACTTAACGACTTATTATGTGGATAGCAAAAAACCATGTAAATAGTAGCCTGCGTGGAAACACCACGTCACACGGTTGGGATATAGTTTGATAATGTAAACAGTGTAATTCTCATAAAATACCGTGAAATCACACACACGGAGTAATCATCGAGTACCTATCATTATATATATGTTTAAAGCGAGTACAGTTAATATAAAGGCGAACGGCTAGAAGAAAAGAGAAAAGACCAGAACACACACAGATTGTACCTATAGAATAATGAAATAGCTAGGGAGTGGACACTGAAATAACGGATGATACATAAAGATGTAGGTATGTTTGGGGCTTGTTGCTTAGTAATAACAGCCGCACGAGTCGATCGATCAGGTTAAGCTACGCTTGCCGCGGTTGTTCCGTGGATGGGTGACTGTCTTTACTTACCAAGACCCATCCGTGCCTCGGAAAGCACGTTAAGCCGGTGGTCCCGGCTGTTATTCCTGGATCTTTGACAGTCGTTACGGGTCGTCAGAAGCCCGAAAGTCTGACAACCAGTCTTACCAAGGGGTATCGTATTACCCAGTAACTGGGTTGTGGAGGTCAGATAGGCAGTCACTACTTGGTATTCAGCTGCATCCGGTTAGACTGGAAGCCGACCCGGCTAGGCAGATGATGACATATAGATGTAGGTATTTGTAGATGTCGATGTGGCGACAGCGACGCTTGGGGGAGATGTATGTCCAGATGTGGACATCTTTCGGCTGAAATGATGATGATAATGTTTTGAAGAAAATGCTTTTATCGCCGACCTTAAATAAACAGGGATAAGAGCACGAGCATGACGATAATGTATTTTTGACAGAGACCTGTAATAAAATGGTAGATCGACAATATCCTTTTTTCAAATAAAATGAGATTTAACAAATATATTTTATGTCCAATTCAGAGAGCAATAACAAACACTATAACAATGGGTTTATAAATAAGCAACATCGTATATCGAAACGATACAGAGTAGATATATCAAGAATCTCCATATTGCATCGAAGAGTATAATGTTTTAATACTTAGATTCGTAAAACAGTACAAGAACATAATGTGATCAAAAGCCAACAATAGTTCGATAGTTAATGATGTATTTTAAGCTTTTACTACATATTTTACTGCCATTCTTTAGTGTTTGCGGATCTATAATCTTTATAGTTGGTGTGAAATGCCAAAATATTTGAAGCATTCACTTCCGTTGCTTCCGACGTTTTGGCAATTTAAGACTGCTTATATTAATCCTACATTTTCCAACAATTATTAAAACGAAGTAATTATCTACGGTCAAAATGACACAGGTATTTTACATGACGTCAAAAGTTATAGGCAACCGGTCAAACCAGCCCACGTCGAAATAACATAACGTTCTTGAAAAGTAGTTAACTCTGGAACTAGCATTTAAAATTCAAATCCAAATTATGTACTTTTGCAGAAAAAACTTTACAATTTAACCGGAATAACGCGTAGATTATACCAGGAAGTAACGTGATTGTTATGGTGTACGAGTATGTAGTTAAGGATAAGTATATAATATAAGATTAGTTATTCTTTCTTGTAATCGAGAAATGCGTATCACGGTCACGGTTACTTTATACAATCAGTCAGCTTGGCTATTTGCTGCTCGTTTTTCGTAGCGAAGAATGTGTATGATATCAACCAATACGATCGTTTGATTTTCATAGCTTACCTAAGTTTTTTACAAGGCGCATCTTACCTGCAGCGCCACTTAGCTCAGCACCCTAATTGCGTAATACAATTTCAATAGCAATCCGAAAGATATTGAAGGAAAAAATTTGAAAATTGCTACGGCTTCGTATCTTTGAAAAAATCGTCTGCTCAACATCGCAAATAACGCAATGAAATTATACTGTCAAAATGAAAGTTATTGCTATTGTAAGCGTGTTACCAAATTACTCCGCTGGTGGAAATAGACACAGTTCCGTAGCTTAGCTTCACTGCACACCTACCTCGCACATATCTGGTGGAAGGGCAGTCTTAAGGCTGATTTACATTGATCCAGTATTTTGTTCCCGCGCAGTAATTCAGTGACCAATAAGCGGCCAATAAGCGACTGGTGTATTCAAATCCAGCTCTGGATACTAAATAGTAAACAGGGTTGAAAAGTGTTAATATTGGTCAAATATTGATCCAGTGTCACTGGATTCCAATGCTACAATGAGATTCTGGATCAATGACAATCAGTCTATCAAAGAAAGCAGTGCCTGAGACAGGCATTGTATCCGAACAAACGACCTAATTTCATTTTTCTTCCACAGGTTTCTTTCCACAAAGAGAAAACCGTAACAATGGCTTCCAGGGATTCTTGCAAGAAGGATCCAGAAGAATAAAGGACAGATTCTCAGGACTCCTGAACTTGCGGCCTAACAGACCAACAGGCATCAATACTGATAACCAACAAGACGACATTTACGTGGTCGAGGTTGCCGAAGGAAACCCACAAAACGACTACAACAACTATAATGGACAGAACTTTGACAGACCTATCTCTTTCCCAACGAATAGTCCAGTTTATAATGAGAATGGCCAAAACAATGGGAATGTTAATTTCCAACCAAATTATGATAATGGAGAAGTGTATAATCAGGACCAACCAGCTCAAGATGGAGGGAACGGCGGATACCAGGATGAGAACAATCAAGAGAACAACGTGAGGCCTAATGAAGGTAAGAACTTACCTATTTAAAATATTTTATAATATCATGTTTGCGTTTTTCCAGCTTAGATTTAGTTATAATCGGAATGCTGGATGTGATACTAGATAACTTAGGTATTTCAACTTAGTCAATCGCAGTAGACAACTCCGGGGTAGGATATAGGCTCTGCCGGGGTTGAGGGAAAGTCCGAAAGGGTTACCGTGGCCCCTGGCACCGGCAACTGAAGGAACACGGGTGGGTTTTAGTCAGTAAGAGTCTGACACGCCCTCCCACTCCACCCAGAGCGGGAGAAGTTATTTGATGATTTCCCACCCTCAAAATAAAAACAAAAAAATGGATAGGATATAGGCTTCTGCCAAGTCCCAAATTGCGACATTGTAAGCAGTTTTCCACTTCCAAATCTAGTTGTTAAACATCACACACAGAAAGATCTTTCAACATAAGGTGCGAATTATTCTTTATTCTTAAACATATTTTAACGAGTGTAAAAAGACACCTAACAAAACCGAGAGTCACTTGTACTCTCCGTCAGTCATAATTTTTGTGTACTTACTGGACCATACATGGAAACCTTCTGGTTACGGAGTTATTGAAGGTCAAAATTCCAACTTTTACTGTCGTTTTTTTTACGAATATAATATTTTATTGTTATAACTTTTATAACACTTCTAACAAAACTATAAATACCCCCACGACCCCTGCGCCGCTGCATGCACACATAAACACAATGTTGTGCGTGTGCTACATTGCGCACTACAACCAACATCTAATTTTCACACCAAAAATAAAAGTCGTTTCCCAGCAATTGATTTTGTGCAATGTTACTTAGTTTGATGTACAGCTACAGAATGCGTAGTTGGCGGCTATGTGATGGGTCTTTTTACATCCAGTATGAGACAGAAAAATATTTCAACATAGGTACACTGCAAATGGTTGTTAAGTCAGTCAACAACCTAGCTCTGTAAAAAACAGCTGTTTGAGACTGCGATGGTGTCGCATTAAAAATCAGCTAATTATTTAATCAAATTGGATGACCGGGCAAAGGACAAAGTATCCATAAAATGTTTTATCAAAAGCTTTATAGTTTTCGCAAAGGTTATTAATACGTGTATTAAATAACCTTTTGACACCACGTCATATAACATCGGGTCGTTGACCGTTACGTGCCTACATTGTATGTAGATATAGCCTTTCTATTTACACGCCATTTAACTCGTACAAACTGTTTTCTGGCAATGTTTGTGAGAAGTAGAGCTCTTTGTGACGGTGCTGGACCGGGGAAGTAATCTACCACCACAGTAGGTACCCATTTCTGCCTCCGAACAGCTTTAGTAATCATACACACGAGCGGTACGTTGTCGACGGCAGCCGTGGACGTGACGGTGCGGTGGTGCGCGGTGGCTATAGTAGCCTCTGCTGGAGACGCGTACAGCTCGTGTGTATGAGCACTTAAGGCTCCCACAGAAAAGCGCGATACAACAGCGCGACGCGACTCTTGTAGAACAATTTCCATGAAGTTTTCATAAAATTGTCTTACTAGAGTCGCGTCGTGCTGTCGCGTCGCGCCTGTTTTTCGGGGGCCTTTACCTACTGTGTTCCGGTTTGAAGGGTATGATACCGTTGTATTTAAAGTCATGAGTTCATTCAGCTTTGTCTCTGGATGGCAACCTGCGATGCTTCTGATATTGCAAATGTCTATACAGAGGTTGAATGACATCCAATAACATAAAAAAACTCGCCGAATAATTAATAACCTCCTCTTTTTTTTAAGTCTGTTGGAAAAATACTGCATAATTATGCCTTACAGTGAAGCAATCACAATAAATCTAAAGTTCATAAAAATTTAAAACTGCAAGTATTCTTATTTTCAATACCTACTTGTATTTGTCAAGCATTGACCGACCGACCGTGTCAATCGTAAAGTCAAATAAGTATCAATAAATGATAAAATTGATATTTTTACAGGTAGTTAGTTAAAGGATCTTCGCCTTTACTCAAAATCGAATATACATCTAGTAATAATACTAGTAGTAATAATCCCACAGATATTAACTTAGGTCACATTGACAGGTTTTTTTCCTCTTGGATTGATTTCCAAAAAAATCAAAATAACAAAATTCCTGCATCTTAATTTACCTCAAATCGTATTATGAATATAATTATAATTACGGCTATTTCGAGTTTAAAATTAAAATTGATAATCAATTAATGAATTGATTTTCATTAATAATGCAATCAATATTTTTATGCAAAAAAACATCAACGATTTTGTTGAAGTTTACAATACCAAAACTAAGCGCAATAAAAAGTATGAATATAGTAGGTAGGTAATAAATAAATACTTGCTGGAAAACGACTTTATTTTTTGGTATGAAACGACCGCTGTTTAAAGTCAATGTTACCAAAAACTGTGCTAATAAGTGCATAGTACGAGGGGTCTGGGAATATTTAATACCAAACTATTTAAAACCAAAAACATCCAGGAGCCATTTTTGCACAAATATTTGTTCTAAAATATTATGTTTATGAATTATTTTTTCCTCGCAAGTGTCTTGAAGAACTTTGTTTGATACGAGTGAGTGTACTGACCATAGAAATATAAAAAACACAGGACTTATGCTCACGGCATTTGTCAGCACACTCTCGGCTCCATTACCTCTTATCTATCCAAGGTGTGTAAAGAGGGGGAAGGAAATAGTGCTTATACTGCTTCAATTAACGATGGAAGATTGTATCTTCTCCTGAAAGTAAAGTTAGATAATCAATGCACTACCGGAGGCTCTATGCAGGGGTCGTGCGGTCCATAGCCCATTACGGCGCACAGGTGTGGGCGCGTTCCTTGAGGCTGCGGCCAGCCCGCCGGTTGAACGCGTCCCAAAGGATCATGGCCACCCGGCTGGTCCCGGGATACCGTACGGTCTGCGGTGAGGCGGTGAGCCTCCTTGCCGGATTACCGACATGGGATCTGGAGGCAAAGGTCCTCGCGCACATAAGGGAGTGGCGCGAGGAGGCTAAAACGCCGGGGCATAACTCCGCTGCCGCGAGAAATCACAGCACAGCGGACAGAGCTCCGACAAGATCTCATGGCGGCATGGAGAGTGCGATTGTCGCAACCCAGCGCTGGGCACGCCACAACTGCGGCGATAAGTCCCCTCTTTGAGGAGTGGCTAGAGAGGCGCTACGGCGTCCTCACCTTCTGCCTGACACAGATCCTCACCGGACACGATTGCTTCGGGAGGTTCCTGCTCCGGATAAGGCGGGAGGAAACGCCCGGGTGTCACCATTGTGTTGATCGCCCGGAGGACACGGTGGAGCATACCGTGGAGGTCTGCCCGGCTTGGGCGGAGCACCGCCGTGTCCTCGTGCAGGCGATTGGCAGTGGCGATCTCTCGCGTCCGGCCCTGGGCCAGGCCATGGTACGGAGCGAGAGGGCATGGCAAGCCTCCTTCTGCGAAGCAGTAATGCTCGCGAAGGAGGAGGCGGAACGCGTGAGGGAGAGGCAAAATTCGCGCCCTCACGTCCCTAGTTGCCGCAGGAGACGCCCAGAGCGTTGGGAATCCCAGGCCGATTCCCGGCCACCGTAGGCTCGGGCTTGCGGACTGCGAGCGATGGGTAACTCGCCGTCCGATAAGGACCAAGCACGGATCGATGGCGCGTTGGGTTCCACGCGCGCCTGAAAGAGATGTTAGCAACAATGTCGGGGTCCGCTAGGGCCGATGCCTGCCAGGGTTGCGGGAAAGTCCGAAAGGGCTACCGTGGCCCCTGGCACAGGCAACTGAAGGAACACGGTTGGGTTTTAGTCAGTAGGAGTCTGACACGCCCTCCCGCTCCGCCCAAAGACCAGCTAAGCCTCAAAACAAAAAAAAATATATTAATCCACAGTAGGCCGCGGAAGAATTTTTTTTTTGCAAGTCTAATGTTTGTCGGTATCGGTATCAAGTTGTAGGTACTATTATAATTTTATTAGTTTATTTCCAAATAGGTTTTCACAGATAAAACATTATCTTAATTTTTACGAAACACTTAACAGATACCGGAGTGTCGGAGGAGAATGACGCGGTGAACTTCGACGATACTCCGAGAGTGCCACAGGAGAGCACCACATTACCACTTCTGACACCAGTGCCAACTGTCGACCCGGAATCAAGAAGTAGCTTCAATTTCCAGTCCAACCAGGGACCATTCAGTAAGTTTGTTATAATAAATAGATGTGTTTTTAACAAAATACGAACTTTTAATTAAACCCACTAATACTTGTGTCCTAACCGAAAGCGACCGTCGCGCGAATTTGCGACCGACGCGATACATCATAAACAACGCTCTACTAAACCAAAATTCTCATTCATTTCATCATACTCTCCTGTCCATGTACATACCAGAATGCTCTGTTAATGAATCAGCAACCCAATTGTGTAATACACTTTCAATCACACTCCGAAGGATCTTGAAGGAAATACCTAATGTTTGAAAAACCAAAAAACATCAGCTGGTCCCTACATTTTGATGAGTTCTGCAAACATAAATTTAGGGAACAGCAGATTTTTTTTCGTGATTTTTCATTTGGTCTCATAGTAAAAGTGGATCATAATGATGAGTACAATGACCCCTTAAGAGGTTGATGGTGTTTTACCAATAACCCTGTATAACCCTGTATATGATAATACGAAACAAAAAATCCATAGAGTGCTACACGGCTCAGAGAGCGTACACATGATTGATCTAATTACCATACCCTTTCATATGATTGATCTAATTACCAATGCTAAAATAGTCCACATTATTCCGCCGGTTTCCCTGTTCACCATCTTTTCCCAGAGCAGATCATACGAGGCAAGATCTAAGGCCCTGGAGAGAAGGCGTACACGTCTAGCATTTTATAGCGCGCTATTTTAGGTCAGACCTAAAATAGCGCTTTCATTTGAAAGTTTGGGACGAAACCCGAACTGCGTATCATGAAGATGTATATTATTATAATGAATTAATGTTGTTGAACTGGAGAGGCATTGCCATTGTAAGTGTGATAGACTGTTATCATACCGCCACAGTGACCTTTCCTTATTGACACTATAAATTCATAGTCGACCACCTGTCACGTAAGGTTCAATGCTGTAATTAATAAGTGAATCACACTAAAACCTTCGAGTTTACCTGCACGGTCAACCGCGTGTCCATGGCAAGCCCACGTACACACTGGGCGCTTTTTTTTACCGAGCATTGTATTTTCAACGCTCGTCTTAATGCTGAGAGTTGAAATTCCAACAGTCCGCTTTTTTAACGCACTAGGGCTGCGCACAGTTAGTAAAACAAGCGCCGCGTTTAAAAAGCGGAGGTGTGTACTTGGGCTAACGGTTTGAATTTGACAGCGCCTTTATGTTCGTAGCGGTATGGCTGGTTTTCGTAGTTCAAGTGTTACCCGACAGTTGACCGTACGTACGTCTTTAGCAAACCAAGTGCTTGAACTAGGAATTACTTTGATGATTGTTTTGCTTTGTAATTCAAACTGAAACTCAAATAATTTATTTCAACAGGCAGTTTTGATTTGTCAAGGGGTCGGTCGGTCAGAAAGATGAAGCTGGTCTTGGACACTTGGACAATTATTTTAAGTCAATCGAAATAAAAGCATGTGAAAACCAGCAATAGGTACTTAACACACAGCATTATGCAGGGTGGAGTTGGTCAGTGTTCACCGTTTTAGCCACATAACAGATAAAAGTTCTGTGGTTCTAGCGATGAGCATACTCAGTACAGTACATTGTGATTGTTCCATATTTCTGTGGTGGTCCAGTCTTTTGTTTGATTCCAATGTCGAATATCTCAGTAGCAGCCTAGAGCCTGGATTTGTGGCCGGTAGATGGCAGTAGGCTCGCCCGCTGTTACTAAACATAACTGGCGAAATGTGGCTGTACTGTAGGTACACCTCTGCGCCATTCGAGGAAAATAGGCGTAATGTTGTTAGAGTGTTGTTTGCTTTCCTTGTGTATTTCCTTTCACGTCTTTTATTCTTGCTGTTGTGTTTTTTTCTCTATTCATGTTCAAGTATAGCGAGTCAGGGGGCCTCTCTACGCCCGTCAACGAAGATACGGGCCCGTCCGAAAATAGTTCGATACTTCAAAAATGAACCTTCCTCCCGAATAATTAACATTTTCGGACGGGTAAAAACACATCGGGAGTTAGGACAACTGTCAAAACATGTTGTCGTGCATTTTTAGTCTGGGCTCTGAAATAATCTTATGTCCGTAGACGATAATCGATAAGCGATAAGCGAAGCGTAGCGGTAAGCGATTGACTGCTGCGCTGCGTGTCGAGGGTTCGATTCCCGCACGGAACAAATATTTGTATGACCTACAAGTAGTTGTTCCGGGTCTGGCTGTTTGTGTACTTATGTGAATTTAAATGTTTGTAAACGCACCCACAATACAGGAGATATTCCTAGTGTGGGGCAAAGTTTAAAAAATATATATATAATTTCGGCCTAAACTACGAATTTCGTGCTTGAGAGTAGACCCCCTGTTTAGGACAGTTTCTCGACCGAAAACTATCCCACAATTAATGTGACGAACTAAATCTCGCGTAGGTACTAGTCTTAAAGCTCTTGTTATTCCAACTTTATTCTTCAAAATCCCGTTTAGTGTGTCACGGCTACCGGAGGCAGGTCCGCCTTGCGCAGATGACCTCCCGACCTTCACAGATAATTTTAACTCTTATTTTGCTTCATCATAATTATCTGTATTAATGGTTAATGGCTGGTCTTGCCCAGAATTTATTTTGCTTTTAAAGGATGCGTTCACTTGTTAATTTAATTAATGTAAGTATTACTTAGTTTTATAGAGAATAGAAAAGGGGAGACAGAGGCAAAGAGTAAAAGAGAAAACCAAGACACAGAAAGGAAAATAGATCAACAGAATTAAATATAAAATATGAGAAAATAGAGAATGAAAGAGAGAGAATTTTAATGAGTACAATGGAAATTGTTAGACCGATCAGTGCCCAGCAATTAAGTTTTGGATGGATGGATCCATATTAGGGTTGCCCACTTTTTGTACAAGAAATAAAGTATAATAGTGGGAAAATAAACTGTATTTTTTTGTTTTAAATGTGACTTCTCCATGAAAAGTTAAAGTTATATATTGCATCTAATTTCGAGTGTTATTGATTCATGAATGATTTGGATGGATATTTAATGACACTCTTTGCATGGTTCAAACTTAGGTGAAGCGCGCAATGATAATGTGGTAGATAGGTACGAAGATACCCGTTACCTACCGCGTCTTACGAACCATCTAAAGTTAAAATAGGTAATATACCAACATAAACAAAGTTGTTATTCAAGAAGATATCGCAGTACATTTATATACAGAGCAGTTGTATTTTGCCCCCCTATCAGCTCCTGAGGGATATACGTTGAATTACAAGTAACCCTGTATGCAACAAAAAACACAGTCGAATTGAAAACCTTTTTGAAGTCGGTTAAAAAACATGACAAAAGAGGAGAACATATTTATATACCTACGGCATAAGTGCCAACATTGTGAAGCTTCGTGTGACGTGTCAAGGGATTTAGAACCATGTGCAGTGCAATTATTATCTACTGTCAAGTTAATCTGCCTGGCCCTGAGCTTAAACTGCCCTGCACAGGTATGGCGCGGGACTTGGCGGGCCCAGATTTTTTTTTAAATATTTGACTACCATATTTTTTTTTAAATATTTGACTACCATGGTCGTTCAAAAACGTAACTAAAACATCGTGCAAATTGGGCATTTTTTTAAATGTACCCTCACCTTGCAAAATAATGCTTTTAATTTTTACAAAAATTAAATGCAGAAATTCCGACATGAAAAACAATCTCTACATTCATTTATTGGATGAAAATTCGAAAATTTAAATTTGGAATTGTGGTACACCATTGTGTATACGAAACTGCCAGCTATTTATTGGCATATTTTTTTAATGATAAAAGTCCTCTTTTTTATTTAAATGCCGCCTAAATAGTACCTACTTGCTAAATTGTATTTTTTTGATGAGAAGTGTAAGTATACCTACAGATACCTATATTAACATTTTAAAACTAATTCACTAAAAACTACAAGATAAATAGATCCAATCCAAATTCGAGAGACAGTTGAAAATCAGGGGTCCGTTATATACGTAGACAGAGAAACTAACTGTCTACGGATTTATATATGTTTGTGAAAATGCCCAAATGACATCCGTCGAACATTAAAGTTGTCCCTTCCATCGATAGATGGCGTTGGCGTTGAATTAGATTTCGCTATGGTTTCGTTACCGCGCCGCATTTACGAGTCAGCTTCACTTGAATATATATATATGTATCTGTGTATGTGTAATTAAGTATTTTTTTGGAAAATCGAACCGCTCAACCGCTGTCGTTTCAATTTTATTTTATACTAGCTGTTCCTCCTGCTGGTTATTATGAAAATATTGTTGGTGTAATATAATGTAATAAGTAAGTACTTTGATATTTGAACAAGTTTGGGTGGACCATGTCCATAAAAATCTGTAAAATTTACTAATTATTTTGCCCCTCCGTATCAAAACGTCCTAAAAATAGAGGTGAGATTAGGTAAAACGCGTACCGAGTCTTAGAAGTACGCGTCCACCTGAATACTTATTCCAAAAACTAGGTCCTAGAGTATTTAAGTGTCTCTAGTTTAGTGACGTTTCCTTATTTAATAAGTCTTGCTTTTTTTGTTTGTTTTTATTTATTATACTTGAACATCATGACAAAATTCTGCATGGATATAATAAGCCTTATAAATTTTACCTAGATAGGACACAATGATTTAATACAAAATAAAAGAGTATAAAACAAAAATATAAAAGTAAGAAAGAAAATATAAAAATACAAAAGTGTGTTATGCATAACACAATTTTGCATAATTTTGAAGGTACACTGACTTCTAAGATCAGGTTTTGCCTAGTTTAGAGGTCAGGATCTCTATTACTGTGCATCACTTAGATTAAGCCAATTTTTTTTTCTGTTTCTTGTTCAATGTAATGTTCGTTCATTTCTGTGAGTAATAAAGATTTATTATTATTATTTATTACACTTCAACAAATCAAACAAAAGTAACTTCTGTATCCAAAAGTTACTTTTAATCATAGGTAACACTTGCGTTCACGTAAACATTAGGCACCATTCCTGGGACGTATTGAGACGCACTGATTTAAAAAACAAATATTGCTAAACATTTTCACAAAAGATTGTTTTGGTAAGTACTTACCAAACTAAAACAGATAATAATGCACGCTGCTTACCAAAGTAGTAATAATTAAAGTAATAGTGATTCTATTAGTATGGACATTAGGTTCAGAAACGCAAACCAAATAAAGGCTTCTATATAGAGGCGCGACACGAATCGCACGCGACACAAAGGCATCGCACGTCGCACGACCAGCTGCAGCGGTGCCTTTGTGTCGCGTCGCGTGACGCGCCTGTTTGTAGGAGCCTTTAATCGACTCGCAAACATCGAGTGCCGAGCCGAACGTCTCTGAATGTCACTGGAACAATTAAACGCCATACGCTTATATACTCGAGATGCGTTTACGTGGTGCTCACGAAATAGGTCTTTACGCGTCCAGCCTAAAACCTATTCCAAAAACCTAAAACGCAATGTGTCAAATATCTGACGGCAGAATAACAAAACATTATTTCATTATTTATTTCACTTTGGCACTTTTTTACCCGACTACGTCAGGAGTCAGGCAGATTGCCTACTTCTTGCTGTTACACCGTTTCAGTTAGGTACAACCAGTAGGTTTTGAAAAATAATGATTTCGTTTTTAGAAAATCAAAAAAAAATGCAAAATCAAAGTCATTTATTCAAACTAGGCTGATAGTCAGCAGTTTTTGGACGTCAAAATTACATAAGACAGTCCCCCGGCACGCCTGCCCTTCACCACTTCCTAGTGCTTACTTAAGTAGGTTTTGTAAACACGTCTCATATCATATCAGTTTGATTAATTAATACTATGTATGTTTAATTGCACTGCCTACTTAATTAATATAAATATTATTTTATATTATAAAAATAAACATTGTATGCTTTGTATACAATAAACATATTTAATCAGAACTTTAAATTTTAGTAATGTTTGGTTTGTGGTAATTAAAGTAGAAGATATTATAGCGAAAAGTGACAAGTGTCGTGACGGTCAAAATGTTACACTGTTTTCGGTCTAGCTCTCATTCGCCAAGTGTGCAGGGTACTCGTATAACGTGCGGTAAGCAACTACTAAGCAATACGTATTATTTAAACTTACAAATAGATCATCTTAAAATAGAAGAATGAAAGAAGAAAGAAAATACGTTTATTTGCGGTAAGACATGAGTACATGACGCAAAGAAAACAAAAACGCAAAAAATACAAAGTTGGGGGGAAATATGCGTCACAATCACGCAAAACGGTTATCGCTCAGCATAATGCTACGACCCTATGCGAGACAGAGCCCCAGGCGCTGGTTTTCAGCGACAGCCAGCATTGACGTGATGACGTCAACAAAATGAAGCTTAGAATGCAACTAATCATTAATGACACGGATATAAAATATAAAATGATAATAGTCCGTATCAAATGCTTAAAATGCGTAAAAATTCAAATGTTTTTAAATCTAAATATAAAAGTCTAATACCAATAAGTGGCCAGTCTTTGTGTTTGTTGTTTCAAGGTCAGTGACTTGGTCGCCGGTCGGCACGGGTCTAACTTTTTGTAGCTTTGATGTGTGGCTTGCTGCGACACCGACTGGTAACTATGCGCGCAGTACAATATCTACGGCCGATGAATCATAGCCGGTCCGAACTTTGCGCAAGAGGGTGCTCAATAACATTTTGACGACACGGTTGGCGCAGTGGTTAAGCAATTGACTGTTGCGTTACGTGTCGCGGGTTCGATCCCCGCACGGAACAAATATTTGTATGACCTGCAAGTAGATGTTCCGGGTCTGGCTGTTTGAGCTTAAATGTTTGTAAACGCACCCACGATACAGGAGAAATTACTAGTGTGGGGCAACGCATAAAAAAAAAAAAAAAAAATGGTGACACGAGGCAACTGTGAGTGAGAAAACATGCGCGCGCGAAAGTCCAGACCGGCCATCGAAACTATTTTCATGAAATCTAGGTAAATTGTTAAAACAAAACTCTTTTTATTAAATGTGTAGGTACATATCCTACCTATTGTTAAAGTGCCAATATTTTCTTTAAGTTATTTGTACTGTCGCAACCTGTGAGGTCGCAACGGATTTTAATAATTTCTTCGTTTTTTTAAATCATTAAGTACTTGTTATAAAAGATTACTTATATATTTTTTTTACTTTTTTTTGAGCCTGCTTTAACTGGACTTTATCCTGTCCTCAATAATTCATAAAATATCCCACTATACAGCACTCTCAGTGTTATTCCCGAATTTCACAATTTCGGACACTTTTCAAATTGGTATTTTCCTTTAAACCTTCTTCGGACTTTAACGAACATTTTAAGACAAAATCAAAGCATGTGTCCTGAGGGGTGATTCCCGTAATTTTAAGCATGTTCACAGTCTGATCTCAGTCTCAATCTGTCAAAAATACAATCAATTTCCATACATTTTTGACAAGTTTTTGACATTGATTGTCGCTGAGATGAGATTGCGACTTGAATTTGAACGTTTTTTAAGTACGAGAATTGCCCTCAGTTCACATGCCATTGAAGTGAAACCTTCAAAAATGTGAACTTCAAGACTGTATATTGTATTCTATCTCATTCTCTCGCACGTCAAATCCTGTAGATACTCGTATATGTGTTTGTCTTTTTTTAATGTCGCTTTTTCATTTCATCGAGTTTCAAATCACAACGGGGCAAAATAAATGTTCAATTCAATAATAGCCAAATCAGTCTAGCCGTTCTCAAGCTCCAGCTTACCAACGAGCAGCATTCCATTTTTATTTATATAGATAGGTGTATTAAATTGAGAAAAAATACGGTGTACCTAACATGTTCCCATGTCACAAGTATGTGCAGCATTTATCTACATGTAACTTTAGGATCAAAATAAATAACGTGAAGTAGATGCAGAACTACTCGAGACGGATGTTGCATTCATATGAACTCATAATGTCCTTGTTCGATCGGGTGTGACATATTAAGTTGGTAGACGTTTCAATCAAAGTGCTTATAACTTGTAAATCAATTTATAGGGTATCTACTCCAAATAGAGAAGTCACAAAAAACAATATTCTTCATGCCCAGGGGTATCCGAACAAACCCCATTTAAGTATGTTCGGCGATTGTTGATAGTTATATGTATATATTTTTTTAATTTCTAAAAATTTTATGAGATACTTAAGTATCTTTATTTTGACACGGCTTTTTCACAACCTTTTTTTTTTGCAATTTAATTTTTTTGGAATATTCTTACTTAACAGAGTCGAAAAACCCATTAAATGTAATTCAGTTTTATAAAGTAAACGTTACATCTTTGTGTATTTTTACTAAGTAATTTAATACTTCATTTACTAAATAACAAAATACACATATGAACATTAAAGACCGGTTTCCGCGCCTTTGTTGTGACAATACAGGTAGGTAGTGTGGGTACTGGTATTTAATTACCTAAAGCAGTGCAGAGGTCGTTTAATTATGAAATAGTTACTCGCTATTTCATTTGTGTTACTTTATTTAGACTAGCCTTTGTCCACGGCTTCGCGTGGGGGTCGGGAAATGTTCTACGGGGACATACTAACGAGATTAAAAGTGCCCTATGTGTTAATCCAGGTTATAGAACATCCGTGTGCCAAATTTCACGTGAATTAGTTCAGTCGTTTTTGCGCCAATAACATACGTCCAGATAAACAGACAAAATTCTGGGCCGACTACCGACACGCTAAGAAGGTCGTTGTAATGAACACTCCCTAGAATAGACTCTCTAGAATATACTCTCTAGAATAGACTCTCTAGAATAGACTATCTAGAATAAACTTTCTAGAATATACTCATTAGAATATATTATCTAGACGTTTTCCTACTTTCTTGTTTACGTAATGTTTCTGTCTTTCCCTGTATTTCTTAGAATAGTTCTTGTACAAAGTTTAGAAGTATGTTGTAGAGATAGATATACCTACTTTTTTAATTTTGTCAATTTGATTACTCAACCACCTAATAACAATAAACAATATTCAATTCAAATCACTTAATTATGCAACGTCAGAAACTTGGTGCACGGTTCCAATTAGTCGTTTTCTAAGGAGAAGCGCCGCAAGAAACTTCACGGTTACTCTTAAAAAAATACTTAATTGGCATTTACAATATTTTCAAATTACAGTGTTAATAAGCACCTGAGTACCTATGGGAGGACAGTGCGAGGTGCTAAACAAAATAAAAAGTGGTCAACAAATCGAAGCATCTATGAGTCAACATGTCTATTCTATTCAAGTCTACATTTTAACTAACCAAGTCTGCTGCTTTCAGTGGAGAGCTGCCAGACGGTGGAAGGTGGCGTCGGCAGCTGCATCACGGTGGTGAACTGCCAGCCCTACTTGAGCGTGCTGCAGGAGTCCAGGACCAACCCTAAAGCTGTGCAGCTGTTGAGGAGAGCTCATTGTGGCTTTGAGGGAAATTCTCCTAAGGTAAGGCACATGCATCATTTTTAGGGTTCCGTAGCCTCATGGCAAAGAGGAAACTATTAGCACTGTATCGATGAAAATTGGAAAGAAGTATTCCGCACACCGCTAAACAATACTGTTGTGAAACTACGAAAAACATGATTAGGGTGACCTCCTCATACATGCTACTGAGGCATGAAAAATAATAATCCAATGCACATTTAAAACGTGTGGGATATTTTAATCCCATAGTTAAAAAGATTTTAATGTAATTCTGCTATTTAAGTTAATAGTTTTTGCGTTATAAGATACAACCGCCGACATAACTTTGTTCTTTATAGTTTTCTCGAGAAATACTATGAAATACACACTTATTTTGGTTATATTCATCCCGACTACGGACCCTACACCGATCGTGCGAGGTCCGCGCACGCACTCGGCCGGTTTTTTTTACGTTATTGGATGTTTAACAGCCTGACGCGGGCCCACTCGACAGTACCAACAGCGGTCACCGTCGCCCATGGACATCTATTCTGCAATATCAGAGGCATTAGAGACGAATTGCCATCCTAGAGACGAAGTTGAATGCCTGATGTATCTATATTCAGTCACAGCTCCACGGCCAAGCTATCCACGGATGCGATGGCTCCACTGCCACCCGCAGCCCTGCTATTTTATTTTATTCTGGAAACTTACAGCTATAAATATACAGTGTACTTAAACAATATGCAACTGAAGGCCATTTACAAGTTTCCACAGGTAAACACCAAAATTAAAATTAAAAACGAGAAAAAATACAAATGTCGGTACAAAATACCTTTTACATAAATTAGGAAGAAATAGTATACGAACGACATATACAAACTAAAAATAATTTAGACGTAAACAATTACTTATCCGTAAAAAAGCTTTCCACCAACAAATGCTTAAGCCGAGAAACACTGGTATTGAATATATCCAAATCACGTATTCGTATGCACGAATACGTGGGCTCCACTGCCACCCACGGCCTAGCTATGCACGACTGCGTGGCTGGCAAACACAGGAACCTCGCAGCTACAATGGCAGACCACTCGGTGTTCATCCTACGTACCAGTGAACGATTACATTTACTTACACAGCATATCTACTAATCGCTTATCGTTGTACGTGAGCGATCTTGAAACAGTAACACCACACATGTTACGAGTTTCTGTCAAAATCAGACGGATCTGATGGTAGAACTTGCCATGTATGTTATCCTTGAAGAAAATTTTGCTATATACCTAAATTTCCCACAGGTATGCTGCCCTCGCCCAGGTATACCGGCTACTCCTATCCCACCGACACCAGCCCCAACTCCTGCGCCTACCCCGGCTCCAACCCAGGCGCCTCAGACCGCTGCACCCAAGACCAGTTCTGGTGACTTCGTGGACGCACTCCCTGAGCCTCCCGTCTGTGGACTAAGCAACGCTACTTTCAGCAGAGTGGTAGGAGGAATTCCCGCTAAATTAGGTAAGACTTGCCATGGTTGTTTTTATTGGTGTATGATGAGATCAGTGCATAAAAAATGTTTGGTTTTAGAACGAGAGAATTCTCAACCGTTAGACAATTACAAGTTCGAAAGGCGGGAACGAAAACGTAGGGACAGCCTACCCTTTTCGGTGTAAAATGCATAATTGCCACAGATCAAAATCTTATTGCACACTTTTGCTCTTAAAACATATTCTATACCTATCTTAAGCCATCCTCATTCATACTCAAAACGATTAGGAAAGTGGTATTGGGAAGATGGCTAGTAAGATAAATATAGAAATGTTTTAGAGTAAGAGAAAGACCAATGAAACGATAAAGAAGATGTTAACGTTTGAAGATAACTAGAAATAAAGTGACTGCTGGGATGACGGCGAATAGAGATGTATGGAAAAACATGCTGCGCGGACCCTAAATAAATTGGGTTAAAGGCAGGAGGGTGTTGATTAGCTAAAATCGTATGGAAAGCCCAATCCATACTAACAAACAAAAAGCAATGAACCACATAGTTCTTACATTCAAGTTTTTATTTCATTTAAATCGCTTAAAAGTTAAATGAAAATTTGAAGTTTTAAAAAAACTTAGCTTAATGTAGCAATAGACCATTTCAAGTTAATGATGGTAATATTAAAATGAATTAGGTATAATTATTTTTAAGTTAGACATTTAGAATCCTAAAAAAATGTTTAGTAAAAATAATAAAAGATTATTTGCATTTATTACCTGTCTGTCTGTTACCTTGTCACGCTTTAACAGCTAAATGGATTTGGATGATAGGATACAATAATTTATCCCGGTAGCACGTTCCCGTGGCATAATTTCTGACATCCACGCGGGCGAAGCCGTGGGCAGATGCTAGTAAGATATTATATAACAGAAAAGAAAGAAAAAAATATATTTTATTTGGTACACCACAGGCAATACACACATTAAAATAAAATAGCACAATTTCTTCATCGTTACTAACAAATCCACCTTTCCCACCAGGTGACTTCCCCTGGATGGCCCTCCTCGGTTACAAGAGCAAGAGAACTGGAACTACCAGCTGGCTGTGCGGAGGATCCCTGGTCAGCTCCCGACATGTCCTGACCGCTGCCCACTGCATCCACAACCACGAGGAAGACCTGTGAGTATTCTCCTTTTTCTAACTGGTACTATTAGTTGGCCATATGTCTGACGCACCGTAAGTTAATCCCAAAAGCATCTATCTGACGTAAGTGTAAATAAAACCTGTTTAGTTTAAATTATTTCCCAATCACTCAGTAAAGGGACTTAGTAACATAATCATCTGTCTTTACAAAGTTTCAACTTATATCTTATTACTTTTTCTAACAATTATTGTTTGAATAACATTATTAAACTGTAATTGAAAAATCATCGAAGAAAATTTGAGGTTATAAAATTGACGTGTATCTATAAGTGTTTGTACAAACCTACTTACAGAAATAAAATCATTATCTTAACCTCAAATGTCAAGTGAAAAACATTTATAAGGTGATTTAAAATTAGAATTTTGGGTGTCTGTTTTCAAATAATCACACCAAAGCACTCAATTTGCAAGAGGTACCTAGGTACCTATTACAAATTGACATCCACAGTTATGTCTTTTGATCTATTTGTTTACAATTTTCATAATTTGGAACAGGCCATAGGTAATATGGTTGACTTGCGATTTTTTTACAACGTCTTGACTGACTTAATCGTTGCCATAATAATTAGATGATTACCTCGATAGCTCATGATCGTGTGTGAGTTCAATATAAAAAAAAACTTGCATTGCAAAAACCTTTTTTACCTTGGCATTAAAATCGTTGTCTCGTTGTCTCTTCAATTACCTATTCATGGCGTACAGCAATGTTGACAATACTTCCGCGAGGTTATATTTGTACATAATGATGCGCAGGGGCACATTACGCGAAATTGTTAAGTAAATAGAATCTGCGGCTATGCAATCAAGCGGATTTCCCGTATTAAATATCTTGCACAATTACAATATATGAGAATTTTCAACCTAGATTTTTAGAACCGGGTTTTCCTATAATTATCATTACTGAGGTCATACTTTGGTAAAATCTTTCCTGGTTAGGTTGCATAGCGACACGTATAATAAATAAAATAAATAAATAAATATGAGACAACATCCACACAAGGTCTTCAGGCCCCGAACTAAGTAGAGCCTGTACTACGGTAACCTGATGACTGATATATACTTATTATACATATACACACCCAGACACATGTCAAAGACTAACATAGATTTAAAAACAATTGACACGAGCAGCGCGGTAGTTGCGTAACAATCTAACAGTGGGAATGGCTTTCATTTTGACAGTTCAACAACATTCATTGCGTTATTTACGTTGTTGAGGACATAAGTTTTCGAACATATGAAGCAATGGATTTGCAATATCTTTCAAAATGGTTCAGATTGTGACGCAATTAGGGTGCAGAAGTCCTAGATATAGTGACATTATAACAGCGACAACGATGATGGAAAAGGTAAAAATGTATTAGATTGACATATAGCTACCGAAAACCTTAAATGTCAATTCTGTTGAAAGACGTTGTAGAAATACGAAACGCTTTGAAAGCCATTGTCACTTTTCTATGCCCTCAGATCAGAGGGACAATTCCCGTATTTTATGAAATTACACATTCAACTCTCGGTCGTATTAGTGTCAAAAACATAAAAAATTACCTATGTTTTTGAGATTGATTGTCGCTAAGATGTTTACCGACTAGATTTTGAACGTTTTTTAGGTACGAGAATTGTCCTTCAGGACTCGAAGCCACGTCCACAATTTGTAATTAGTAGGTACAAATTATGCTATCTCATCTGGAAATGATTCACACCTAACCCTCTACTATTTGGTCCACTGTGCAAGTTTACGAGTATTTTAGGGCACTGATCGAGACACACTATAAGTTTTATTGTAGTACGTATTATTATTATTATTACTGATTTGACCTTAAGCCTTGTTCTCCCATTGGAGTGATGACAATCTGGTTTCTTTTAACGCCACCAAAACACAGGCGTGTTTTTTTACCGCTAAGAGGACTCGTTTCGACCAAACTCCTTCTTTTCGGGGTACATCTGTTCCTGTAACTGATCGGCTCGCGCTCCTAGGCATGGATTTGACATCAGGTCTCAACTTCGGTGCCACCATCGAGTACAAAGCCCAAACAGCGGCCAAGAAACGGGGCATCCTAAATAGAGTGAAGTGATACTTTACGCCTGGACAGCTTTTGACCCTTTACAAAGCGCAAGTCCGATCCTGCATGGAGTATTGCAGCCACCTTTGGGATGGCTCAGCAAAGTACCAACTTCCCGCACTTGACTCAGGGGAACGCAGAGCTAAGAGGCTCATTGGCGACGTAAAACTGTTGGATGCCAAGCTTCACAGCTTAGCTCATCGCCGCAAGGTCGCCTGCTTGTCGGTCTTCTACAGATTGTTCTTCGGTGAGTGTGCCCAAAAACTCCACGACCTCATTCCACCGGCCCCCTTCTTCCATCGGCCATCTAGACGCACTGCAAGTTACCATCCTTACCAAGTTGCTATTCCACCAATTCGAACTAAACGTTTCCAAATGTCTTTTGTTATGCGAACAGCAAAAAGAGTGGAACTCTCTACCTGCGTCTTTGTTTCCGAACGCATACAACCCTAATCTCTTAAGAGTGAGAGTGAACAGGCTTCTTCTGGGTAAGCTCACTCCATCAGACTAGAGTCAAGAACAAAACCATCTTAAAAAAAAAACATCTGGGCTCGTTTGGTGTCCCGCAAAGTGTTAATGAAGATGGTAACAAAAGTAGATTCCTAGAATACATGGCATCCAGCTGACTATTTGCGTATAGGTTTATGCTCTCACGCCGATGTGCTAAACCAATACGTCACTAGCTTGTGGTTAGCTAGTCAAGGTTTGTGCAACAAGCACGTGTACAGGTGTGTAGATATAATCAGATGTACACTACATGGGTTTTGTTATTTCTTACTTTACCTACAAAATAATCTCTGTAGAAAATCTCTAGTGAAGATCCGGAAAAATGTTCGCAAGATATGTCAAAAAGTGTGGTTGATATTCGCGCGCCGGTTGGATGGATGGATCATAAATAAAACTGCAGGAACTTGAGACACATTTAACTCTGTCTCTAGGATTGGGTACTCTTCGGAAATGTACCTAAGTGTCTATTAAGCGGTGCCAATTGCCATTAAAGCAAACAAAAACAGGCTTTGAAATGAAAAAATGTCGTCATCCTCCACGGGTGGACTCATATAAACTTGAGGGGGAAACGCCAGGGTAGCCCGCGAAATTATATTTTTTGCCATTTGCAGGGCAGTGTCAGGTTGTATGTTGAACAAAATATGATTCGCGACCGAAACAAGTCTGTTTTTACAGAATTATAATCATTAAAATCATCAATACACCCTCTAAGGTCATATAATCCCATTGAATGACTTTCTTATGAAATAGCCATTCAATTGGAATATATGAACAAATTGCAAAAACGACAAAAGTAATAACATTTCAATTGCGCGGGCTACCCTTGCGCTTCCCCCATAATGCGCATCTTGGGTGGTCAGTTCGGAGTTATACTTTGATACAACATGGTTACCTACAGCATTTCTCAAGAAGATCCAATTCTTGATTAATTGACATCAACTCAAGAAGACATCATGAATGAATTGATACCAATGTTACAAAGTCATAATTTTTCCCACGCGTTGTGAGGTCATGGCGAAAATTATTGTTTATCACGCCTGGTAGTAGAAATACAGATACAACGTCAGATTACAGTTATTTGAGTTTATTCACATGTCAAGACAACCTTTGTGTTTGAACCTTTGGACCGTATGTTTGCACCCAAAGAAAACAAGCAATACGGGGTCTTCGCCGTATCTGGCGTCAGCGACCTTGACTTATTTACATTCATTTCGTGAGCTATCAGAAAGCCAATTCTCGTACTTAAAAAAAGTTCAAATTCAAGTCGCAATCTCATCTCAGCGACAATCAATGTCATAAACTTGTCAAAAATGTATGTAAATTGATTGTATTTTTGACAGATTGAGACTGAGATTAGAATGCGAACGTTCTTAAAAATACGGGAATTGCCCCTCTGATGACTAGTAATACGTACAGTTTTCTATGACAGTAGCACAGAACACTAATACTCCTACGGGCTAACGTAGTACAGCAGCCAGTCAGCTCTCGTCATGTTTTAATGCATCTTGAGTTCTTGACATAAATAGAGTGCCACAAACTTCTTTAGTTATTGTTCTAAGGCCACAAAGATCTTTTGGCGTCGGAATAACATTGACAGGTTGATGGTAAGCTTAGGTGAAATTGTCACAGAAATTGTATTGACAAAACAAGATGGCGGCAAATTCAAAACTGACGTCGCTGCAGAGTTGCAGGTAGGTATAGGTTATCATGACATCACGAAGAACCAACTTAACATCCTGCCTGATCCAATTTTGTTTATGTTAATAAAATAAGTATCTAAGCCGTTATCAACCAGGCATTATATGAATGGCTTCCAATTTCCGATTCATTTTCGTAATCCAAACTGGTTGGGACATAAAGGGCTATCGGAACTCATCAATTTTCAAGTTCATACTGAATTGCTTCATCAGTAGTCAGCAGGTACTTTGGCAAATCGCTTTTTAGTTATAAATGAATTGAGCAAGATGCTCCCGCGCCGAATATGTGACGTATAAACAGTGTTACGCACTTATTCTGAAATCAGATGCGGATTTCTATTACCTAGTAGATAATAAAAATAGGGTCAATACAGACTGTTGTAAAAGTAAGTTTATATTCTTGTAATAAAAATTTATATTCTTGAAATAAAAATATACTGCGAGCGAGGCGCGTGTGAGTTTAAAGTAAGTACTTGGACCAAGTACTTACTTTAAACTCACACGCGCCTCCCTCGCAGTATATTTTTATATCCTAGTTGTACTTGACCAACTGCGGAACATATTGCTGGTACTTAGAGGCATAGAACATTAACTCTATAAATAAGTGAAGTTTATGAATAGTGATAGACTATAAAATGACATATATAACTCGATAATTTTACTTAGACTGTGTACGAAGCAGTTTGTTAAGGCTGCGTTTATACAGTCACGGATCGCGTTTGTATTCGTTTTAATATGTCTAGAGCCATCCATTACTTATAGATACCCCTCCGTGCCTCAGAAAGCACGTTAACCTGATGGTCCCGGCTGTCATTCGTTCGTTCGTTGACAGTCGTTACGGGTAGTCAGGTACCCAAAAGTCCGACAACCAGTCTTACCAAGGGGTATCGTGTTACCCAGTAACTGGGTTCGGCGCTCCATGTAAAATCAGCTGCATCCGGTTAGACTGGAAGCCGACCCCAGCATAATTGGGAGATGGCGGGCAGATTCGTTTTCGGACCCAAAGGCGTAATATGTCCGCACCTCGCAGCTATATTCAAGTTCCATTTAATCGGGGGCGCGTCCCCGGTAATATACTGTTGTTTGTTATTCCTAACAAATAAAATAAAATAAAATAAACCGCGCACAAAATAATCCAGACTCTGTGCTGCTAATGAGAAATTCCTAAAAGAAAAATCCAATAAACCTCGGCCCGACGTGCGACTGCGTTTCAAGCCCAAAACCCCATGCTCTGCAGTCGTGCTTGCATAATAGCAACGAAGACTTGTTTAGCTTGGGTACAGGGGACCTAAGAAAGAACAAGAGCTTTCTGTTCTTGACGTTCTTGAAGTTGAACATAGAATATGCAGGATGGCAGGGAAATCGACGCGCAAACAGTAATCATGAATTCAGCACATCATTTTAGACTAGCGCAAAGATTATTCATCGGTTCTGAAAAAAACAATCTGCTGTAAAGTGCCCTACGGTCAAAACGTATACAGGGTGTAAAAAGACACATCACATAGCCGTTAACTACGCATACTGTACATAAAACTAAGTAACATAGCACAAAAATAATTGCTGGGAAACGGATTTTATTTTTGGAGTGAGAAATCGTTACGGTAGTGCGCAACGTAGCGCACGCAAAACATTGTCCTTATGGGTGCATGCAACGGTATAGGGATTGAGGGGTTATTTAAAGTTGCGTTATAAAATTAGAAGCGTGTTTTAGGAAAAAAAAACGTCAGTAAAAGTTGTAATTTTGACCTTCAATATCTCCGTAACCAGAAGGTTCCCAGATATGGACCAGTACACAAAAATGATTACAATGACGGGGAGCACAAATGACTCTCGGCTTCTTTAAGTGTCTTTTTACACCCGTTATATATACAAGGTGGAGACGACAATAAATTAAACTGCGTATATCTAATGATGTTCCCAGCCTGCATACAAAAATTCAATCAAATATATCCAATAGTTTAGGCACTATAGCTAGTCAAAGATTGGCAAAACCCATAGTCGGCCCAACACTACTATTTAGTTTGTTTGAAAAAATCACTTTTGTTATTTCGGTGTTCGGATTAATTTGATAGATTCAAAATACTCCTGTGTATGTATTATTATGTAAGTATGTATTACCAGTGTTTTCATTTATTGTCGAATTGTAGTCTCCACATTGTATATATTTTTTTTATCTGACGATAAATTTCAACGCAGCGGGTTTCAGAATCATATACTCGTACTTAATCCATGTTAACAGGTAGGCGTCCATGTCACTGCCTCCTTGTAGATAAACCAATGAAAGAATGCTCTGTCCCTTACACACTAAAATAATTTGGAAGAATGCACATTTACTCGTTTAATCTTCTAAGCCGACCTTAACACTTTGCGGTACACTAAACGCCCCCGGACGTACTAACAATAAAACTTCTATTGTGTCTCGTTCAGTGTCCTTCAAGCGATTAATAGCCACTTATCTAATTAAAAATAATACCTATTTCAGCTACGTAGTCCGTCTGGGAGAACTGGACCTGGATAGAGAAGACGAGGGTGCGACTCCGGTAGACTTCCTGATCAAGCAGAAGTACAAGCACGAGCAGTACAGCGCCACAGCCTTCACCAACGACATCGGGATCCTGCTGTTAGACCATGAGGTCACGTTCTCTGGTAAGCCTTCTTCACTCATATTGACAAGAGCTATACAAGGTGTAATCGGCAATAAATTAAGCTGCTTTTTACTAATGACGTTCTCAGTCTGCATCCAAAAATTCAATCAAATATATCCAATAGTTTACAAAGACCTATATATATAGCCAGTCAACGTTTTGCAAACTCCATTAGTCGGCTAATCGCTACAGTTAGTTAGAAAAAAACATTTTGTTAATGGGTATCATTTAAGCTATTACCAATTAAATTAGTTTTGTGTTTCTTAAATAATAGGGTTTGTCCTCCAAATAGTAGATCTGTCACCAAAATGTAGTCACCAAACAATGCAAAATCAGTTCCACAATAAATCACCTAAAATCCTGAGATATCAACCTGAGAACAATTTTTGTTTATCTGAGAACGAAAATATTTCGTGGCGATAGATCTATTTATTAGGTGATACAACTTGATGACAAATATAAATTTTGGTGATAGAAAATATAGTTCCCGTTGTTAATTTCATGTTATGATTTATTTGATAGTCCCTAAATATACGTTGCTGTACGTGTTCTACTACTACACCACTCTACGAAGACTCAGGACATCGTAGAGTACATACGGGTAAAGACCAACTGGACCTTGAGGGTGGAGAAGTTTAAGGGGCGCCATGACACGAATTTCAAGTAGTTCGTGGTGCGCGTTCCGAATCACTATTTGACGACCTTCCTCAAGGAAGAGTTTTGGCTGAAAAGTGTGCTGTATCCGTTTTCGCGGCCGGCTACGCGACACCTCGCGGTGTAACTCGACGCCTTCACTTCATGTGTCTTTACTTTTAGATATGTATTAGTTTATAGTTATTGCTTTGTGCCTATATATGTATTGTGTTTTATGGGCCTTAGTTGGTTGAAATAAAGGATTATTATTATTATTAAATTTAATCCTTTGCGTTACTTAGTGTTGCCAGTTTTTCGTTTCTTTTTGTATTGTCATCTCCACATTGTATAAGAATAGTTTATATTAGAATAGTACAGTCCGTCGGCAAGGTCTAGCGATATCGGCACTGATTGCGACTGAGGCCATTTTAATTACATTTAGTTTTCGATTCTGTTTTTTCTGTGCCTGAAAAGAAATCTTTGTCCTGCAATTACTGCAATAGAAAAGTTGCGGGGATCAGTCGACTACGCCTCAGGGAGGGATCTCCTCCCTTTCTTCCCACACCCTCCCCCAAAAATCAGGTAGATGAAAAAAAAGAGGGTAGTTTAGAAGGTACAATATCAAAGGTGGAGCAGTCAAGAACATTGATGTTCCCGTCAATCCGTGAAGGTTTTTGACCCCGGAAAAAACCATGCAATTTTAACTCCTCGTATTTTAATCTCCTCCATGATTCTTATTTTAAGGAACTACATTCTCCCTCTCACAGAGAGAAGGCCTGTGTCCCAGCAGTGGGAACTTTATAAGGCTGACTGTGCTATACTTGGCGTATATTCTGCAGCTGATTTTACTTAATAGCTTTGTGTCCCACATTTCAGACCTGATCAGACCTGTCTGCATCCCGAAGGACAGCAAGCTGAGAGCCACGACCTTCGAAGACTACAACCCTATGATCGCTGGATGGGGTCACACTGAATTCCGTAAGTTACTTAACACCTTTATACCTATCATCATTGTTGGTCAAAACCGTACAATGCTGTTTGAAATTTTGAATGAACTTCCCGAAACCCGTTGCAATGAAGATAAAATACGATAATTTATTTGCGTAAAGCATGGTACTGATAATATGTAGGAATAATTTTGATCCTTAGTTTAAGCTGTTCATCTAGGTACTTAATAATTATCAAAAATTAATTTATTCACTTACTGGCAGATAACACACAACCTAATCCGCTGCGCGCTGGGAAACATGAAATTTGGCACAAGATCTCCTTATAACGAAAGATTGAGGAAGGATTTTTGGAATTTCATCCTTTACAGGGGTTAAAGTGTCTATGGAAGTTAGATCCGATGTAGGAAAACCAAAACCCATCGGGATTGTTGTGGTATAAAAGTCGATAGGCGATAGGTCGATAGGTATTTGGTGATCGCAGTTAGTCGTTATTAGCATACAAGTGGACGGCGTCCACTCAAATCCGTGTGGTTCTTTCTTAAAGAGACTATACTCATTTACTCAGACTCATTTACGAAAAGCTTGACATAATTCAATAAAAACTTTTTAACAAAAAAAAAACAAGATTTCCAAAAAAAAAAACAGATTTCCAAAAAAAAACCACAAAGTGAAGAATAACTTTTATTTCAGAAGTCGGTGGAAAAACTAAAATACAGATCCAAAGACACCGACTTCCGAAATTAAAGTTATTTTTCACATTGTAGTGTTTTTTTTTGTTAAGTTTTTATTTTTTACTTTTTAGTTATGGTACCTACCCCACACCAATTCGAAAACGATCGTCTTACACGTCCCCATCCGTTTGAAAGCGGCTTTTTTTTATTAAAAATTATTTATTGTTGATTTTTTTAAACCGATTTCGATAAAATTTAAATGCGACCACACGGGAAGCACCAGCTTTTAAATAAAAAAAGAATCATCAAAATTGGTTCACCCGTTCGAAAGTTCAGAGGAAACAAACATAAAAAAAAACAGTTGAATTGAGAACCTCCTTTAAAAAGAATTTTTTTTTAGTATGATGATTTAAACATTTAAAAGTAGCAGTAAGAGTGCGACGAAGCATAAAGTCACATATTTCTAGCTCCCTCATTGGCTATAATGTAATGTCGTTTTTTTTAATAAACATAATAGAATTTAAGAGAGCTATCACAATTTTTCTTGTATTTGAGAGAAAAAAATTGATATTTATTTAGAGTTGATGTGTGATTATGGTTTAGATATGGCCACAAAATTATAAAAAATATGCCTGAGAAAGTTTGATTATTTCTCTCGGGAGTGCTCTAAATAATTATATATTTTTTTCTTGTATTTGAGTGTGTGACTCTTCAAACACTCAAATACAAGAAAAATGGTAATAGCCCTCTTAACTCAAAATTGCTGATTTTTTAGTTATGTCATCCTTCTTGCCAATGAGCGATATCTGATATTAATCAGCGCGGTTCTCATTTATGATCAGACGATTACAAGAAATTGTTTGGACTTTAAAAGATTACCTTTGAGTTTAGAAACGCCTCATCTTGTTTTAACCAAATATTGAACGTGTAAAAGTAGTATTTATATCTAACTTACAAAATAAATATCATTTATCATGGCACATCCTCTTGAAGCCTAGATTTTAGTTGCATAGGTAAGTAGACGCTTCGGGAAAAAAGGCTTCTTTCGTAGGTTAAATTCCCCCAATTAAAAATATTTGGTCTATGATTTGGTTCTTTGTACATTTAACAAATATAATATAGTGCTATGAGAATCTTTTGGCACTCGAATAACGTTGACACGAAGGCACTGTTGGTAAACATTTGTGAAATTGTGTTGAGTCATGTATTTATAAAACAAGATGGAGCCGTTAGATCCGATTTTGGGCACGCGTCTGTAGATTCTTGTACAGCTATAAGTATACGATCAAGAAAGAAATACGAAAATTTACCAGTCTACACTAGAATATCTTACTTACGGACCACGTTACTTTACTAATCCTCATATCCTGTTCCAGGTGGTCAAGGAGCCTCGCATCTGCAAGTCCTGCAGCTGCCAGTAGTAAGCAACGAGTACTGTACTCAAGCGTACAGTGCGTACAAGGCGCAGAAGATCGACGACCGAGTACTGTGCGCAGGGTTCAAGAAGGGAGGCAAGGATGCCTGCCAGGGAGACAGTGGTGGCCCACTGATGCAGCCTATTGTGAGTATTACTCCTGATAATAATACAGGCAGATGCATACAGTGATGAATCTTAGTCTCTGTAGTTTTTCTTAACTCAAATGCTGTCGTAGATTGGGGTGGGCCTCACCGGACTTTTTAAAGTGAAAACTATTTTAGGCGCACGTTACGGTCTTTTTAAACAGTGTACGAAACTGAACCGTCACGCTCGGGTCGGTGACGCCGAATCGCGTATAATCGGTTCGAGTCGGTCGGTGACGCTGAATCGCGTATATTCGGCTCCAGTCGTAAGTTTTCACATCTATCGTGTGGTCATAAGCGCACAAAGATTTTTTTGTATGAAAATGCGTTGTGCTGCGAGCCGGTGTGGCTGCAATGTCCGCTTGGCTCCAAATCTCTCTTGCTAACTAGCTAACTCCCTAAATCGCACTTGTTTGTTAATTCATTTTTGAATCCATAATTCTTCCTAGTAGGCGGTTTCTGCTGAAACAATAATTACAGAGCCCATAGGTATCTAATTGAAAACTAAAAAATTATAGCATAGTAGCACAGTGATAGCAGCTGCACTAATCTAGTAAAGAGATTTTAAAACAATGTAGTTTCACTGTCTTCTTTATGCGTGTAATATGCCTCATCTGTGATATTCTGTCTCGAAAAGGTGAAAAAGATGTCGATTTTCCACAATACAAAACCAGTCGTTCTCAGCAACAACGGACAGAGGCTCCGAAGTCTCTGCTCTCTGGTCAACCCCTAATGCCTCATGTTTATGCCACACTTATCTCGACAGAAACAAAGTCGTTTACTCCCAAAAAAAATTCGTAGACCACGAAGCTTGTAGGTGTAGACACTCTGATTAAAATAAAATAAGCCAACTGCTGGTTTAAACTTCCAGAAAACATAAATATTGACAGAACATTTTTCTCATTTGCAGTGGAGCCAAGACACATACAAGACATTCTTCTACCAGATCGGCGTGGTCTCCTACGGCAAGAAGTGTGCCGAAGCCAACTTCCCTGGAGTATACTCCAGGGTGACGCACTTTGTACCCTGGATCGAAGAGAAGGTTGTAGGACACTCCTCGACGTGACTGTGATCTTGTATTTTATATCGATTAATTTAACATCCCAAGGCTTTAACTTTAGACAGTTCTACAAGTTGCTTTTGGCAAGGCTGCCTCGAATTTAGTTGCTTTTAATGTGATAACTTAACATTAAAAACAACTAAATTCGAGGATGTTATTCGTTTGTGTCACAAAATTATATTTAGTATTGTATTCTTTGTTATTACTCTTTCTTTTTCTTCTTCTGTGATATTTAACGTATCTATTCATACTTTACCAGTGACTTAATTAATTGTCAATGGCGATGTATGTTGTTGTGAGCGTCCACCATTGGAACTGTTGACTCAAATCGAGGCAGCCTCGTCTAAAGTTGTAACATTTGACGCCACGCTAAGTAAATCTCAAATAAGCTCTCATTTAACTGTTGTAAGAATTAAGTTATAATTTAATAATAAGTATTGACTACTGTTATCATTAATGTTTATAGATTTAATAGTATATGTAAGCGTAGTTCTTGTCACCAAAAATATTTTTGTACTCTGAAGACGCAACCAAGTGATTTTGATTTTAATAAATGCTCACGTTGAACTTCTAACTTTTATTTTGCTTCGATGAACATTAGTGATGAAAATGAAATGAGTTTCCAATAATTAGGCCGGGTGTAAGCAGTCGTAATGGAATCTGAAACCAGAAGGCCAATTCTTGGACCTACTTAAAAAAACGTTCTTTAAGTCGCAGTATATCTCAGCGGTGATCAATATCAAAAACTTGTCAAAAATATATGAAAATTACAGGTTTATATTATGTCCGATTAAGACTCAAATCAGAATGCGAACGTTGTTTAAAATGCAGGAATTGCCCCTTTAAATGCTGCTTAGTATTTTATAATGCGTCTGATAAATGAATGATGAATGAATATTCAATTCTTGTGCAGGTAGGTGGTCAAAAACTGAGAAATACGAAACATTATAAAAAATCCCACATAAAAACAAACAAATGAAGATAGTTGGTACACATAAACTTATAAAAATCTTGTCCTATCTGGTTCGATGTAATTTTATCCGTGCTATCAGCTCAGAGATTATTGTAAATTAATATTCCGCGATTGGCCAGTGATAAGTCGTATTTGTTTAAGTGATAACCGTAGTCAGTGACAATATTTGGTGCCAAACACGCGTATTTTAACAATTTTGCTTTAGCCGAAATTATTACGATTCTGTTTCTAAGTTTTAGTAAGTTATTGGTAGAATTATCAAATGGTTGATAAATCTTAGTCAGAACTTGAATAGTTTTACGGACATAGGTTATTCTTATTACAGTGATATTCGTATTTATTTTTCTATAAAGTTAAGATTGAAAAAAATCCTGTGAACTTTTCAACGGATGAGTGAATATAAACGGTGTTGGACATTTAAAAGTGGAGTAGTATTAATATAGCTAATGAAAATGATGTTGTTAGAAGGAAAAACAAGTAAGTATTTTTTCCTATTTATTTTCTTTATAAGTACCTACTTTATGTTTTTATTTATACAGGGTCAAATTAAATTTCCAAGCTATAAATCCACAGAGGTGAGGGGTATCGATAACTAATGAAGAAAAAACAAAAATAAAGAACTAAACTCTTCATTTCACGTAACTACCCCTCACTAGGGCTCGCTGGTTAGTTACTTGAAATTTAGAGTTTAAAAAAATTTGTTTAACCGTCGTCATATGCACCTATATCAATACCGAAAGATATCCATATCGATTTCACATCTGAGGAGTTTTGCTAACAAATTTAATTTGACCCTGTATAAAAAAAATTACATGTTTGTTGGTAGGTAAGCACATCACTTGAGAACGGCTGGACCGTTTTTTTTTTAAATCTCCGTAATAGTCCGGGTAGAAAGTAGATTTATAGGGAAAGAAAATTATGGAAAAGGTTCCCGGAAAATTTGAAAATTCAGGAGAAACTGAAGGGCGTTTTTCAATGGGATTTTTGTATGAATTCAAGTCTTTCGGGTCAGCTAATTATTATCTTACTTAACACTAGGAGGACCAGACTAGACTAGAAATAGACCATGCAATTGACAGAGATTGCCCTGGGTCGAGCGAAAGGCCTTAATATAGCAGGTCAGTGACCATAGAACGCACGTTTCTCATTTGTTTATATTTGGTTGGTGCACTAAAGGATGACGGATATTGTGTTACAACCAATCACAGTAAGATAATTATTTTAAAAGCAATCGGATATGGCACGACGTACCCATACCCTACAAGGATCTTGTGGCGCGTGACCAAAATCGGAACTAACGTCGCCATCTTGTTTTTCAATACAATTTCACAATAATGGCAACCAACAACGCCCCCTGTCGATGTCATTCAAGCGCCAAAAGATCCTGTACAAAGAGTATAATAACTCTGTAGCATCCTACGAACGCTACGAAGGGACCCAGTAAAACTTGCCCTATCTGGAATCCAAACCCAGGATTTCTGGATTGCAGCCACACTTGCGTCTCTAGCCAAAGAGGCATTGTAGCTAATTTTGACATAACATCACGCCGGTATCCCACGAAGGAATAAGCAGAGGTGTAGTATGTACACCCCTCATTTAGCCAGTTATGTTAAATACACACAGTTTGCTATAACTCTCTATAACTTTTTACATATACAATGACATGAATATTTACTGTATAAAGTATTATATTATTTTAATTGTTGTGAATGTGAGGACTATGTGGGTCATTGTTCCAGTTTTAATCATGTTCTGGCAGTTTGAGTAGTTTATGTGGCCTACCCAACTGTCCTTTCTTTGGTATTGTTCGTCGAATCGTTGAGCTCCTTAAGTTCTGAGTCGAGCTGCACGGTTACTGACAAATGCGTGCACTGTCTGGACAGGTCCACTCAATCTGTGTGGTTCTTTTCTCAAAAGTCCATTTCAGACACCAATCTGCATGGTCCTCAACGATTTTGTCCGGATTTTTACATACACATTGACATTAATGAATTTTATATATACTATGACAAGAGTATTTACTTGGCGACGGCCGACGCGATGACACGCGGGGTTGCGATAGTCGTGGAGAGCATCCGGCAGTTGGGTCTCGAGGTGGCTTTGCACAAGTCCGAGGCCATGTCAATCCATGGGCCCCGGAACAGGCCACCATCGGGATCCCAACTAACGGTAGGAGGGGTTCACATCGGCGTCGAGTCCACGATGAAGTACTTAGGACTCGTGCTCGATAGCCGGTGGAACTTCGTGGAGCACTTCCGACGTTTGGCCCCCAAACTGGAACGGACTGGGGCCGCCCTCAAGCGGCTCCTGCCCAACCTGAGGGGTCCAAACGCCTCCTACCGGAGGCTTTACGCGGGGGTCGTGCGGTCCATGGCTACATATGGGGCCCCGGTGTGGGCGCGTTCACTGCGGCGGAGAGCCGCCCACTATCTGAACGCGCCCCAAAAGGTGGTAGCCGTAAGGCTGATCCGGGGCTACCGCACGATCTCGGGCGAGGCGGCAAGTCTCCTTGCCGGACTGCCGCCGTGGGATCTGGAGGCGATAGTCCTCGCGCGCCTGTATGAGTGGCGCGCGGAGGCACTACGCCGGGGGGAAACCCCACTTTCGCGGCGAATCGCGGCGGAGCGGACAGACCTCCGGCGCGATCTCATGGCGGCATGGAAAGAGCGACTGTCGCAACCCAGCGCAGGGCACGCCACGATAGCGAAGGTAACACCCCTCTTTGAGGAGTGGCTAGAGAGGCGTCACGGCGTCCTCACCTACCGCCTAACGCAGGTCCTCACCGGACACGGATGTTTCGGGAGGATCCTGCACATCATCAGGCGGGAGGAAACGCCCGGGTGTCACCACTGCGATGATCGCCCCGAGGACACGGTGGAGCATACGGTGGGGGCCTGCCCTGCATGGGCGGAGCACCGCCGTGTCCTCGTAGAGGCGATTGGCAGCGGCGGCGACCTCTCACGCCCAGCCCTGGTTCAAGCCATGGTCCGGGGCGAGGGGGTGTGAGGCAGTCGCCTCCTTCTGCGAAGCAGTCATGCTAGCGAAGGAGGTGGCGGGACGGGACAGGGAGAGAGTCTCCCGTCGAAGCCGCCGCGGTGGACGCTCCGGGCGTCGGGAGCCGCGTGACGACTCCCGGCCACCGTAGGCGCGGGCCTGCGGGTGGTGAGTAATGGGTAGCTCACCGTCCGATCAGGACCAGGCCCGTGCTGGACGGCCCGTACGTGTTCCACGCGCGCCTCAAAGTGATGTCAGCATCGAAGAGGGGGCCCACTAGGGCCCAAGCCTGCCGGGAAAGCGGGATCATCCGAAAGGGGTATCGCTGACCCGGAACTTAAAGGGCCAAGGAAGGCACACGGGTGGGTCAGTAAGAGTCTGACACTCCCTTCCGCTCCACCCAGAGCGGGAGGGGTCATTTGATGATTTCCCATACTCAAAAAAAAAAAAAAAGAGTATTTACTTTGTAAAGTATTATGCTATTATTTTAACTATTGTGAATGTGAGAACTATGTTGGTCATTGCTTTTTTTTTTGTATTTTTCTCTCTTAGTGTAATCATGATCTGGCAGTTTGAGTAACTTGTGCGGCCTACTCAAATGTCCTTTCTTTGGTATTGTTCGTCAAATCGTTGAGTTCCTTAAGTTCTGAGTTGAGCTGCACGATTGCTGACAATTGCGTGCACTGACTGGACAGGTCCACTCAATCTGTGTGGTTCTTTCCTCAAAAGACCATTTCAGACACCGATCTACATAGCCTTCACATGATCTGACCAAGATTCTGTCTGGACTTTAAAGGAGACTGTGACCTCTGAGTTTGTTTCGGCCTTTCTTCTCAGAGTAGTCAGATAGGAAACGCCGGCCTCATCTAGTTAAAAAAAAATATGATTGACGTGTAAAAGTAGTAAAAACCTACTTACAGAAATAAAATCATTTATCATTTATACACATATAATTTAAAAAAATAATTGAAATAATTACCTAGTAACGCAAAAGAGCTTTATTTTTTTAATCTCAAAATTCAATCAACTCCTAATCAACTCAACTCACTCACCTACTCAACTTCTCAATCTACTGGAATGTATTTGCTAATCATAATTATCACTTTAGATAAGAGAAGATTATGTACCTAATTAATGCTGATTATTTATAAATACATTCGTAATAAGTCGATAAAATACTGGCACTGAGGGAGGAGAAGACTTGAGATGTGTTCCGTACTTATTTGAGCAGGGCCGTCTTTTCCGTTGGCCACTTTTGGCAATTGCCCGGGGCCCCGCGATCTATGGGGCCCCCAGTTCCCGCCAGCTTCGTAGCTTGAGTCTGTCAAAAGAAAACCTAACTTATCCCAGGAGTACAAAAATGTTCAAGCTCGCTTCGCTCGCTCATACATCCTACATTCCATTGATTCTCAACGTATATAAGTTGACAAAGTACCTACCTACCTTCTAAATAGATAAATAATTATTTAACGATGGTTAAAAGAAAATATATCCGAGGAATGGTGCAAAAAATTTCGAGCTCGTCTCACTCGCTCTTGTACCCCCGCATTCTTGCTTTTCGATGAAAATGTCCGTGCATAGCATAATGGACGGAAAGGAAAATCCTACCGGGTGCGAGGCCACAGGTTTAGTTAAGGTATAATTACACAACTTTTATGTACTTGATTTTTTGTCATTATTCATTGTATGCAAAGTGTTACTAGAAATACCTATAATATAAACTGAGAAGACCGTGGGGGAAAGCTCTTTTTTTATTGCCGCCCCGTGGCCCCGACACTGTCCATACCCCAGTCACGGTAATAATATAGATAATATTACCGTGCCCCAGTATCCTAAAATGCCTAACGCCTCCAATAGGTTAAAGAGAAACGCCACTTTTCTAGTTATTACGGAAACTACAAACTACGGAACTACAAAACCAACGTATGAAAAAAGTATTGCCAATCCAGAGAAAAAAACCCAGTACCTAAGTAATTAGAGAGGTTTTCGTTAGAATTGCTGCATTTTACCGTTTTTAACTATTTTTGGATCGCCGAGATTTTGTGATAGTTTTTTTGAATTAAAAAAAAAACGTTATCCTACTCGCTATATATAGTAATCGGATTTAAAAGATAACTAGCTCTTTCATCCGATTACTGATATTATCAGCTTTATACTGCCCCCTAGAAGAGAAATTGAAGATATTACACTTCGATCAACTATTATTGATCGAAGATATTACATAATATTAACTTGATGGTTTGAGCGAAAATGCTATTGGTAGGTAAAATTTGAACATAATTTGCACTCATAATTTAAACAGACAGCTCTTCTGCTGGGGAGTTTGTTGCGCCACTTCTTCTTCCCAACTAAAACCGAAGTGGTGAAGGGCGGGCGTTTTTTGGGGGACTATCTTATGTAATTGTGATGTTCGAAAAGTACTGATTCTCAGCCTAGTTTGGATAAGTGCCTTTTGATTTTTGATTTCAGCCAATATAATTTGCTAAAGTATAGGTATTTATTTTTGCAACTACTACCTATAAAAAGCACATAGGCGGTCTAAATGAGTAAATGCCTTAGACATTCTCTACGTCAGTCAGTCGTAATTATGTAGTGCTAACTTATTTGCCATGTTTCCAGTCTTCCACAAGCTATGGTACTTCCTGCGCACCTACGTGCTGATGCTGAAGACCTTCGACCTGTTCCTGCAGGGATCCTTCCTCATCGTCATCCTGCTGGAGAGCAACGTATTTCTGCTGCTGAGGAGAGATGCCAATGAAGGGTACCACTCTGTACTCGTTGAAGGTATAAACTCAAAATCAAGGAATTGATTTCAATGAAACCATTTACAGGCACTTTTGAACTGTCAAGGAGTCGCTCAGTAAGTCATAAAGCTGAAGCTAGTTCAAAAAAATATAAATACACTGACTCGTCATCATCAACACTTCAGCATTCATTCACCCGAAAGATGTCCTCTGCTGGACATATCAATCAATCAAAATATTTTATTTCACATATAAGTACATGAGAACTTATGAAACATCAGAAGCTAGGTGCACGAATCCAATTGGTCGTGTCCTATGAAGCAGAGCCGGCCAGAAACTCCACAGTTACTGTTTTAAAAATAATTGGCTTTACAATATTTCTAACTTTACAACTTTTTACAGTGCTAATATGGTGGAAGGACAGTGTAGACCTGTCAACAAGTACCAGGTACTTAGCAAAATAGAAAATGCAAACACCATTATCATACTGGTTTGCTGATATCCAGAAGTTTTTCAGACGTAGTCACAAGATGTGGGACAGATCTGAATGGAAAAATGCGGCGAAACGTGCGCAGAATTTCACTGAAGCACATTTCAACTTGAAAATGTTCTTTCGCATCCATCATGCCATGGCGCTAAAATAACACCCAAAGCACCCCAATATTTTCATAGTACGCTATGCTTACAAAACGTGAAAATGATAAATTCTTCAAAAAAGAGTCTAATCCTACAAAAACAAAAACATCATTCGTAATGCCGGATGTATGTATGATCAGACCGTTACATTAATTACTAATCAATTGACAAATCCAGACTATGTGATGCTCGGGGCTGCGGGCGCGGAGTTCGTCCTGGGTGCAGCCGTGGCCTGGTGGGGTCGAGGACGAAGACAGCTGGCTCTCTCCGGCTGGCTGGCAGCCACGTCAGCTGCTGGGCTGATGGTCCTCGCCTTCCCGTTCGCTAATTCTAATCCTGCGAGTGTGGGTAAGTGACTACTAGCCTAACCCATTTGGTAGGGGTAGCTTGGTTACAGCGGCCATCTCGACTCATGGGTCACAGTTCTAACCTAACCTAATCCATTTGGTCGGAGAGCCCTAGGTTAGTTGCTACCACCAATTTAGAGAAAAGACCAGAAAGTTTAAAACAGGCACATTCATTAAAAAAGCGAACATCATTAGAGCCTCAATAAGTTTTTAGAGGAGCAATTAAATATTTTGCATTACGTTGCTGCTGTCTTTTTGTGTTTCGTTTATACCGCGCTGAGCCACCTATGCGGCAGTAACCAAGGAGTGGACTGCTATAGGCTGAGTTGATTGATTGAGTTACATGAAAGAGCCTCAGTGACCTTTTACAATCTCTTCCAGAGTTATGTGGCGAGCAGACGGTCATCGACGTCACTTCAGACAACAACGTAGCAGCCAGAACTGCTTTCCTGGTCATTACTGCGGTGCTGTGTGCGCTGACCAAGCTCAGCATTTGGGCGCATGGACTCACGTATCTCGATGATCATGACCCTCAGAATGGGCCCTACTTTTACGGTAAGTTATACAAAGAAAGAATATCATTCAAAGAGTTTGGTATACCGATGCGAAAATGAAATTTCTAGGCGTAACCTTGGATCAAGACATCAACTGGAAAGCACATGTTGATACAGTATCCAAACGAATTCATAAGTTTGTATATATGCACTGAAGCAGATATCATGCATATGTGGAATTAATGCTACGCTATGACTTAATAATGTGGGGTAACAGTACTGATCAAAATAGAGCATTTGTCGCACAAAAGAGATGCATTAGAGCATTATATGGCCTTAAACCCAACGAATCTTGCAGGCCGGTGTTTAAGAAATTTGATTTGTCACCGCTGCCGTCCCTTTATATTTTTGAAATTTGTGTGTTTGTGTGGAGGCATAAGGGAATTGTTTTTATAGTGTTAAGGCGTTCCTCGAACATAAAATCGCATCATGATAGATTGTTTCGTTATGCATGTAAAATTTGCACGCTTATATCTATTAAGCAAAACATTTTTGCTCACATTATTAAGACTACCATCTTTTATACCATTTTTTTGGCAAATAAATGATATTACTATTACTATGCTTTTTGGAGGCTCTTGTTCAGCAAAGGACGCCTTTTGACTGACTACGATGATGACGACTTAGAAATAGAAATAATTTGTTTGCTTATAATGTAGATATAAGTACTTACATAAGATGTTTTTTTTTTTATAATAATAATAATAATAAATTCATTTATTTCAGACATAATTACAAAATTGTCCATATAGTGTTAGTAACAGAGGTCTTTAAAACTATGTTAGTATACTAGTATTAATACACATTATAAAAATTCAAATAAACATTAAAACACCACATAAAAATACAACAAAAATAACATTACATAAATATTAATTATGTCACGTGAAGCCGAATAAGCCTCCCCAGCACTGCAGACTCCGGCCTATCTGATATCATCCTCAGAATTCCGTTGGGGCTCCCACGGATCCTAAACATCAGAGATGCTGCTTTTTTACGCATTATGGCATAAAAATCGTCGACCCTAGCGTCAGCAAACATGCCTGATGCACTGCAGAAACGTGGGAGCCCCACCAGAACTCTGAAGGCGTTGTTGTATTGTACGCGAAGAGCGTTGTAGGCCCGTTGCGTGTAGCTGGTCCATAGAGCACTGGTGTAAAAGCTTTGGCAGTAGGCCCTGAACAGTGTCACTTTTACATCTACTGTACTTACACCTTGCAAATCTATGCACCAACATATTCGCACGAACCGACAACGCCCTTCGCTCCCTCTCGATATCTGCATCGTCATTTAGGGTCTCAGTCACTATGTGTCCTAGGTATCTAAACTGAGAGACACGTTTCAGAGGTTTATAATAGCACCGATAAATTATACCTTACGGCATGCAAAATTTCAAATAATCCAATTTATAATTTATAGATATCACCTAATCTCTCACCCACCCCGATTTCGATAACATACACACATATAAACAGGCGCGCACGCACAACGCTATCACACATGCACTCACACCCTCGCACATAATTATAGGTATACGTATAGTGCAGTGCGTATACTATATCACAGAATCACATGTCATAAATTATTGCAGCGGTAGAACGACACCGTTCATCAATTGTTTGACAGTTAGACAGATTAGTGCAAAAGAATTTTTTGGCCGTACACTGTTTCTCAAAATACAGGCCTAGGCCTACTCGCCTAGGCACACCTAGTTTGAGAGGCAGGAATTCATAATTTTAGTACAGATTTTACAACAAACCTTATTAATTGTATAATCTCTACCCACTGTTGTTGCTGTGACTATCTGTAATTTTGATGAATATATTAGTAAATATATTATATATCGATAAACAATAGTACCTAATACAAATTGCCACTCAGCCTAATCTGGAGGTTAGATAGGCGGTCGCTTCATGTATAGTACTGGTATTCAGCAGCATCCGGTTAGACTGGAAGCCGATCTCAACATCGCTGGGTAAAGGCTAGGTTGTGAAGGTAGATGTATTTATTTAGATGACGAATGTGTGTATAATATTATTAATATGTACATATTATAAGCTATTCTTACGTCCCGTCCGTGTCGAAAAGAGAGAAAAAGCTCTTAATTAACTCACATTGGGATGTGAGTTCATTGAGAGCTTTTTCTAATCGCTAATTATCATCACGAAAGTTTTTCTTTTCCTTTTAATATTTTTGTTTGTTGTTGTTCTCTTTTAATGTATTTTTATTTGTTCTCGCGAATTTTTCAACAATAAACGTTTTTTTTATTTTTTATTATTATTTTAACTCTACCAACTCTTTCAGGAATCCTGATCTCCATCCGCCTCTCGCTGGGCCTGAGCGGTACCAACTGGCTGCGCCCCAGCTCTGAACGCGAAGACTGGTGGGAGGCTCACCTGTCCGTCTGTATGCTGACCTTCATGTTCGCCTTCCTCTTCACTCTGTTCCCCACCAGGATGTCCTCCTTCAAGGAGTTGGATGAGAGGAGGGATTCTGATGTTGAAAGCGGTAGGTGATACTTACTGTAGGTATGTGGTGATGTTGCGGAGAATGTGGTGCAAATGTTAAAATTCATCTCTCTTATACTCAGTTCATTTACTATTGGACATGGTATTAGGCTTTTTTATCAGCTTGTAGTGATCCCTCCTAAACCTTTGATCTAACCAGTTCACAGAAACAAAATAGTGTCAATATCCTCGAGAATTATACCGGGTAGGGTACCATACGGATGGTTTTAGATATTATACTACTCTGAATCCTACGGTAATTAGCAAGACTTCTGCTTGGCTTGAAGGTATTCACTATCTCAAGAGAGATTTACGATTATTTTGCCATGTAGATAAGCTTTTCGACTACAATCTCATCTGAAGAGGATTTTTTCTCAGGATTCTGGTCGTCTCTGGGCCGGCTGGTGCGTAACAAGGCGCTGGTCGCGCAGACCCTGGCTCTCTCCTGTCTAAGCACAGCCGTGCTGGTCTACGTGCAGTATGACAGGGCTTACGTTCAGGTAAACTGGTTTAAATAACTGCTCCGACACTTATTGTACTGGTAAGATACATTTAAATACTAAAACTGATAGAGTTCAACTTGTGTAGTTGATAGTTCAAGTACAAACAAGCAAAACTATGATATCTACATGATCGACTCGCGGCGAAAGAGTTCTTTTGACATTAGCTCAAGCGAATGCTATGCGACTACTATTCGCTAACTTTAATTACGGTTCACTAAAGTTTCACCAAAACTCCATTGACAAATTTCCATTTTACAACCAGCAACGTTTCGTATACTATTTATTTCGAAAACAACTTATTCCGCAAATGTTTTATTTTATAAACACTAGTTCTAGAAACCATTCTTTTAACAAATGCATCAGATGATATTTAAACATTTATACATTTTTCATTTAAATTCATTAGGATAAATCACGTTTCTACCAAATATCATTTCATTACAATACATTTCATCACGTTTCTACTAAATAATTCATTTCATTACAATACATTTCCGCATTGGTTTAAAGAAACCTAACCGAACCTAACTCCCCGTGACGTCGACCGTCTAGGGTTAGCGTTTCCGTCAGCAGGTCGACGGTGCCCCGCTGGGCGGGGCTCCTATTTCTGGCTGTCGAGTTTAAAGGAACCTACACTACTACACTTGCAATTATGCTAATGCGAGTATTTTTTTTTTAATTTCTTTATATTAAGTCAATTTGTGTAATGTCTCTAGTCCAAGCGTTGGTTATGAAATAAAATGAAAAAATAATGAATTATTTGTCTAATACGTTATTATAAAAGTTTATCGGATAATTATATTTTTCTAAGTAAAATATTTGCTAAAGTTGTTTTTGTAGAATGATGAAATGACAAATAATGTTTTTGTCAATCGTTGCTTGTCAAATAAAAAAAATTTAATTAATGTTTGGTGTACTGACTGGTCACCTCTAATTACGTATATTTTATTCATTCGCTGCGCGGTGATGTCAGCATTAAACGAATACAATTGCGATGTAATAAAGTAGGTACTTATAGATGGAGCTAGAAGATACTCAAACTCAAACTCAAACTCAAAGCATTTATTTGAAATAAACCAATTACAGGCACTTTTGAATTGTCAAGGGGTCGGTCAGTCAGAAAGATGAAGCTAGTTGCCCATTCCAAAGCGTAGTAGGTACCTATGGAGAAGAACGGGCAAGAAACTCCATGGACACTCTTTTAAATCAATATATTGTTACAATACAGTGGTTACATCATTCATGTTGTAATTATACATGTGACAACGATGTAGAAAGACGTGCACGTTAAAAGCGTCCGTAATAAAAATATAAAAACAAAATAATTATGGAATTAAAATAAGCCGTGGCAGCTAAGAAATGACCAGTGCCTACTGACTGCGCTACTGACGTTATACAGTATGGATGGTGCAATATTTGTAATAGAAGTCGACTATAATGCACATTCCCACTATCAAGCGTTGGGTAGTAGCCCGCCCCACAACATGACCACCGGCTTGGATTTTCTCTTCTCCCACTTCTTCAGAGGCACATAGCACCTTATTCCTTATTTACTTTTATATTACAATATGTACATAGCATTGTTTTCACTCATATTTGAACTAGAAGCTTTACCTATTGTAATAATAGTGACGTGAATAGCTTTGTTTCATGGTTCAAGATCCTTTCGTAGAATAGAATGTATCAACATTATCGTCTTCATTTCAGCCGAAAGAAGTCCAATGCTGGACATAGGCCTTCATCTATTTAATGAGCGTATAGTGTATATGTCTCCCCGAATGTAGTCTGATTAGTGTTTATTCTCATCTGACCCTGACTGCCTTCATCCTACTGCCCGTACCTCACAAACGAAATCTATTTTATTTTTATTCCCAGGCGAGATTCCGAGTGGAGTCCATTCGGCAGGACCCTCGCACTTCCCGAGGTCTCTCCGACATCTTCCGAGCTTTGGTCATCATTTTCTTCGTCATGGTAAGAACACAAGTTAACATGAAACTAATATAGCATAGCATAATCAGCCTATAACGTTCCCACTGCTGGACACAGGCCTCCACTCTGTGACAGGGAATGGGCCGTAATCCACCACGCGGGCCCAGTGCGGATTAACGGATGTCACAATCATTCCAAATCGGCATGTCTTCACGATATTTTCCTTCACCGTTTTGAGACTGGTGTTGAAAGTGCCTGGGTTCGACTTCGAACTTACAATCTCCAACTCTTAAGTCGCGGTCATTATTACTGGACCACCACTGTTTTGTGTAATTATTATGGTCTAATCTAAATCATTAATTGGTTTAAGTTGGCGGTTTATTTGAAGTGGCGCTACATTTTAAGCGGATGTGCTACTTCACTAGTTTTATGCACTCAAAATATGTACCCTAAGTGTTGGGGCATATCCGTGGGCGTGTCCCATTATGCTACAAATCACGTTCAAAACTTGCCGCTCGTGTTCTTCTTACATCACTGAAATTATATACCAGTTACCTTTACCGGAACTTATCCAGAACTATTGCAACAACGCCATAAAATTAACGGTGTTTCCTTACAGATATTCCGCGTCCGTTTCTCGGCGCGTCGTCCGGAAGGCGTGAAGACGAACACGGCCTCCCGCGTCGCTGGCGTGATCGCCATCTTCGTGGCGATATTCTTCGTCGTGCTGGCAGTGCTGGGCTGTGACACTGGCACCATCAGCGGACTGCAGACTGGCAGCTACGAGCAGCCTTCTTGCAGCCAAACCTGTGGGTGAGTAAACCTACGTTTTGCCTTTAAATAACATGTGTAGAAAGTGACCCTTAAAGATGCCGAGAGTCACTTGTACTCCCCATCATTGTGATATTTTTTTGGTACTGGACGATATCTGGAAACCTTCTGGCTATGGAGATATAGAAGGTTTTTTTTTCAAATCTGTTTCCTTATTTCACGAGAACAAGTTTTAAATATAAGGTTTAATAACGTAACTTTAAGCACCCCCACAACTCCTATAACATTGCATGCACCCAAAAGCATAATATGCTTGCGTTATATTGTAAACAGCGATTTTTCAAACCAAAAATAGAAGTCGTTTCCCAGCAATCATTCTTGCTCGATGTTACTTAGTTTGATGTACAGAATGCGTAGTTAAAGACTTTGTGATGGGACTTTTTATAAGATAAGATAAGATAAGATTTATTTATTTGCATAGAATGTAGGTAACGAATACATTTAGGTGTTACAATATTTTGAGATCCTTATACATTCTGCCTCATGGCATGCAAAAATTGATTAGCTTATATAAATTAATTATTAACTTATTACAGTTTCATATACAATATATCATTTACTATTTTTATTATTTAATTTATTTAGAGGTACTTATTTGTTTAATATATGTACATTAAAAAGACTTGTCATTTAAGAAATCTGGTATAGAGTAATAGCATTTTTTTACTAGTAATATTTTCAAGTACTTTTTAAATATTCTTAGAGGTTGCTCTTTAATATTTCTAGGTATATGGTTATAAATAAGAGGAGCCATACACATAACACTTTTCCTCAATAAAGCAGTTTTATATTTACCTAAGCATAACTTGTCTTCGTATTGGGTTCTTAAACTTGTAGTCCTATTTCTAGTGTTTTTCAAAGTCGGGAATAAGTGAGCATTTGTTTTAACAAAAATGGCCATTTCCAATATATATAGACATGTAAAAGTAAGCAGATTGTTTTGTTTAAATACAGGTACACAGCTGTCGGTTACTTTAAGGTCAAAAATACATCTAATACAGCGTTTTTGCGCTCTAAAAATATTTTCTCTTTCACTGCAGTTGCCCCAGAATATTATACCAAACCTCAATACAGAAACAACTAGACTGTGATATGCTATCAATACTGTCTGTAAATTAACTTTTTTTGATAAACTATATAATGCGTAAGCGGCTGAACTTAATTTTTTGCATACGTCATCTGCTTGAGTTTTCCAAGTCAGTTGGCTATCAATTGATATTCCTAAAAATTTTGTAACATTGGCCTTCTCTATTGTTTGTCCATTATAATTTATATTCATATTTGTGTCTAGTATTCTTTGATAGAAATGCATTACTTTTGTTTTGTCTAAATTTATAATTAAATTATTTTCATCCAGCCAATTCACGAATTTATTAAGCGTACTATTGATATTAGCTTCATAACTATCTTTATCGTTACATTTAATTAGTAAAGTGCTGTCATCAGCAAAAAGGACCATTGGGTTTGGTATTTGGCTTGGTAGATCATTTACATACAGTAAAAATAATAAGGGGCCGAGAACGCTGCCCTGTGGGACACCAAATTTAATATTTCTGCTGGAAGAAGTGTACTTTTCTTCTTTTTTTGTTTTTGCGCAAACTCTAGAAATTTCTGTAAATTGTTTGCGTCCTTTTAGATATGTTGTAATAAGATTATGCACACTTCCTCGTATACCGTATCTATGAATTTTATTTAAAAGGATGTCATGATTTACGTAATCAAAAGCTTTTGACAGATCCGTGAATAATGCACATATAGGTATTTTTTTATCAATACTTGGCATTATGATATTCAGAAAGTCGAAAATAGCCATATTAATGTTAGAGTTTTTTCTAAAACCTTTCTGCTCGTTACATAAGATATTAAATTTTGTCAAAAAGGCGTAAATTGAATTATAGATTATCTTTTCTATTATTTTGGAAAAAATTGAAATTAACGAAATTGGTCTATAGTTTGTGATTTCATCTCTGGCGTTCTTTTTATATAGAGGCTTTACCTTAACGATTTTAAGTTGTTCTGGAAATTTGCCAGCTGATATGCATGCATTAATTATATGAGCCAAAGGTGCGGCTATATAACTATCGACATATTTAATTGCCTTTGTGGAGACACCATCATAGCCAAAGCTTTTTTTGTCTTTCAAAGATTTAATTATGCGTATGATGTCTTGAGGAATTACTGGAGGTATAAAAATAGAGTGTGGATTTTCCTTCACAACATTATTAAACTCACTATGTGATACTGTAGCAACTTGATCAACGAAAAAATTATTAAAAGATTCTGCTAAGACATAAGGATCAGATAGGACTGTATTATTGTGTTTTATTTGCGAGATAGGATCACTTATACTTTTATTTTTATTTATTATTTGCCAGACTGTTTTAGGTTTATTTTTAGATTGATTAATTAAGTAATTATTTTGCGATTTTTGAGTTAATTTTATAATTTTCTTAAAAGTACGCGAATAATTATTGTATAATATCTTATTTTCTTTTGATGGTTTTAATCTCTGTTGCCAAAGTAGATGTCGTTGTTTCCGGCTACAAATACGTATACCACGTGATATCCAATTGATCTTTTTTTGAGATTTTATTGTGACTTTTTTAAAAGGAAAACATAAATTGTGTAATAAGTGAAAAATATCCATGAAATTATTATACGATTCATCAGGATCTTCCACGTTGTACACGTCACAAAATGATAAATTTTTGAGATGATTTCTAAAAGTTTCAAGATTTTCCTTGGAAATATCTCTTTGCATAATGTGCCAAGATTTTATTAAGCAAGTTTTGTTAGTTTTCACATTTATAATTTGTGCAGTATGATCTGACAATCCAAAATCCTTTATTATATATTGACCACATTGTTTAAAATTGTGAGCAAAATTATCAAGACAGGTATTGCTAGCCAGTCGAGTTGGTTCATTAATTTGTAACTTCAAATTGTAGCTTATGAGAAAGTATTCAAATTCCAATGAATGTCTATTATTTTTTAAAATATCGATATTGAAATCCCCACATATAATTAGTTTTTTATTTTTAATACATATTTTTTTAAAAATGGCATCTAAAATTTCATAAAATTTATTTATATTTGTAAACTTGGGGGGTCTATACACACAAATTATAATCAACTTTTGTTGCGTTAGTTCAATAGCGCAACACTCAATTATTCCCGCTATAGAGAAATTCATAATCTCTGGTAATTCTATATATAGCCTGCATTATTCGATGACAAACATGTTGGCAGTCCACCTGATGATCTGTGGTCTCCGCCACCTATGGGCTTATGTTTAAAGACACCGGCACCAAGTGCTTCAAATCGGAACACAGCAACGCTACTTGGCGGCACAAATAGGTTTGGTGGAGGTACTTCCACGGATGAGCTCCTTCTCAAAGAGCTCTCTATTACTCATATCTGCCTCTCTCTCTCTCTGCCTCTGATCTGCCTAGCCTTTACCTAAGTATGTTGGGGTCGGCTTCCAGTCTAACCGGATGAAGGTCAATACCAGTATTTTACATGGAGCGACTGCCTATCTGACCTCTACAACCCAGTATCTGGGTAAAACGATACTCCAGAAAGAAAAGAGTAGCGAGAGCTCTACGACTACTACTAATAATACAAAATGTCTTCGTTCCAGGTGTGCCTCGGAGCGCTACGGCTACAGCCCCGTGTGCTCGCTGGACACCGGCATCACCTACTTCTCGCCCTGCCACGCCGGCTGCTCGCGATACGAGGACCTCAACGGATTCTTGTAAGTCTTTTACTTCTGCTTTTCTGGAATCATCTTAAGTCATATTATTATCTAATGTAAGCTGTTGCCTGCAACTTCGTCTGCTGTATTTTGTACTTCAATAAAAGGAGGACGTTATGCCCGCGGCTTGCTGTAGGAGTTGACTGGTAGAAATCATCACGTAAAGAAAAAGCTTTAAGCCCCCGCCATTCGACTTTCTCTCTCTCTCGCTCTGTCTCTTTCTATTATATTTTTGTTTTTCACGTATGTAGGTACACAGTTTTCTCCGTGATAACTGTGCCGTTTTACGTGATTCTTTTTCATTTGGTAGAGGAAGCTCACGGAGTGGTCCAATAAACATTTTATAAATTTAGCTTGGGGAGTTTTTGAGTAACCTTCAATAAGTAGAACTTAATCCACTTTGTGCATGTTGATAATGTTATTATAAGTTCCTGTCGCTGTTGTTAACATAGCATTTTAGTGGTAGGTATACGAATTTGTATGCGGAAGCTACCACAACTAAAAAGTGATAAATACTAAATGTAAAAACATTATTTTTTATATCAAAATATGCAACATTAGAAGCGGTAGCCTTTTATTTTTTTTTGTTTCCGGGGTGGAAAATCCTCATGGATGTCCGCCGCCCTGGGGCGGGCGACGGGGTCTGTTAGACTCTTACTGACTAAAAACCACCCCGGTGTTCCATCTCACACCTACGCCGGGGGTCGCGGGAACATACGATCCTTCCACAACCCCCGACTGGTGCCGGCCCGCCACTGCGGGCCTCTTCGGGTCTGGGGGGGGGAGTGAGGTGTTTGACTCCCCCCGCGACGTCTAACAGGGGCGCGCGTGGAACACTACGCGCCGCCACCTCGGGTCCTGGTGTGTGGGGGGCGACGGACGTCCCCGAGTCCGTCGCCCCTGGACCCATTTAGGGGGGCTGGAAGAGGGCGTTGTCCGCCCTCCGCCGACGCCCGGTGCGCCTTCTGCGGGCCGGGTGAGAGGACGAGATCTCCCTCTCCCTTTCCGCAGCCTCCTTCTGCGAGACGACTGTCTCACAGAAGGAAACCACGCGTCCCAGGACTCGTCGCTGCCGACCATCGACTCGACTACGGCCGGCAGCGACAAGTCACTGCCTACTTCTGAGATGAGGGCACGGCGCGGCTCCTCCCAAGGGGCACACTCTGCCAGCGTATGCCGCGCCGTGTCCTCCCGGCAGTCGACGCAGTGGTGACACCGGGCGTCCGGCTCCCTGTTTATGCGACACAGGTACTTCCCGAAGCAACCATGCCCCGAGAGCACCTGCGTCACCCGAAACGACAGGGAGCCGTGCCTCCTCCCGAGCCAGCGCTCGAGCACCGGCCGGACCGCCTCGATGGTGACGAGGCCGGCGGTAGGGCGTGAAAGCCTGTCCCGCCATTCCGCCACCAGGACCTCGCGAAGCTGAGACCGACGCAGCTCTATGTGTCGCTGCATCGGTCCCTCGCCCCGCGCCCTCGCTTCCTCGCGCCACCGATACAATGACGCGAGTACTTTCGCCTCGAGGTCCCAGGGCGGGGATCCGGCCAGTACGCAAGCCGCCTCGTAGGAGATCGTGCGATACCCCCTGATGACTCAGACGGCCATCGCCCTCTGCGGCTTTCGCAAAACAGCGATGCTGCCGGCCGTCAGGTCAGAGGCCCACACCGGGGCCCCATACAGGGCCATGGATCGCACGACCCCCACGTAGAGCCGCCTACAGACGGCGCTCGGGCCCCCCAGATTGGGAAGCAGCGTCGCAAGCGCGCCAGCCGCGCCCAGCAACTTGGGCGCCAGCCGTCGGAAGTGGGGCTCAAAGTTCCACCGGCTGTCGAGCACCAATCCTAAATACTTCATGGTGGACTCGACAGCGATCCGAGCCCCCCCGACCACGATGTGTGAGCCGGGCGGCGGCGCCCGCCGGGGGCCATGAAACACCATGGCCTCCGACTTGCTGAGGGCCACCTCCAGGCCTAGGCAACGTATGCGGCCCACCACCTGTGACACCGCAGCCGTCGCCAGCAACGCTGCCTCCCTGTGCGAGCTCCCCGGGGCAGTGACCAGCGTGTCATCTGCATAACACGTCAGGTCTACGCCCGGTTGGAGCTCGCCCCTCAGCACCCAGTCGTACCCGATGTTCCACAGGAGCGGCCCTAGGACCGAACCCTGCGGAACACCGCACGACATGCGGCGCTGGTTTCCGCCATCACGTCCCACGTAGGTGACACTCCTCTCCGACAGATAAGCCCCAACGATGTGGCGGAGGTAGGGAGGCACCCGATGATAGCGCAGTGCCTCCCGAATACAACTCCAGGGCAGGGTGTTGAAGGCGTTGGAGATGTCCAAGGATACCGCCAACATCACCCCGCCCCGGGACACCGCTTCCTCCGCCAGGACTCTCACCCGCGACACAGCGTGGATGGTGGAGCGCCCATGCCGAAAACCAAACTGGCTGTCGTCCAGGTCCGGCCCCTCTCTGCACAAGTGGCCGACGAGGCGGGCTGCGATAATACGCTCAAACAGCTTGCCCACCTCGTCTAGCAGCACTATGGACCGGTACGCGGACGGCGAGTCGGCAGGGCGCCCCGCCTTCCTGAGCAGGACCAGACGACCAGATTTCCACAAAGTGGGAAACTGGCCCCGCTCAAGACACGCTGTGTAGAGTCCTCTCAGTTGGGGCTCAAGCTCCTTCAGAGCGAGGGCTAACACGCAGCCGTGGATCCCGTCGGGCCCCGGGGCCACGTTCTTGGCCCGGAGCCGCATCACGGCTGCCCCCATCTCTGCCTGTGTCACCTCCGGGACGCTGATGGCGTTCTCTCCTGTAAGAAGCGGTAGCCTACTCCAAGCAGCACTAGCACCTCCAAGTCCGTGAGGTATTGTGACCTGACAAACGTAACGATCGGTTCAGGGGTTTAGGCGTGAAAAGGTAACAGACAGTCAGACAGAGTTACTTTCGCATTTTTAATATTAGTATGGCTTAGATATCGCGCGGGAGTCCGATGGATGCTGAAAGTTGTTATGGCCGGTATGTTGGAATTGAACTTGGGTGTCTTTTGATGGGGTACCTAGTTGATGAAGCTGTGTATACCTACGTGGTTATGTATTATTTATTTATTTATTAAAACTTTATGCACAAGTACACAAAAAATACTGCACACAGGCGGACTTAATGCCTGAGGCATTTTCTACCAGTCAACCTTAGGGTGATGCAGAGATATACCATGGCAGGTGCAACATACGGGATAGATAGCTCGGAAATGACTTTAAAATACAAGAATAAATACTAATGTATAGATACATATAAACACAATAAACCTTGGTCAGGAGAAATAACGATCGGTAGAGGAGAAAACGAATCCAGCAACTCAGCGCTGGGATGTTTCAGCCAACTTCTGACGGATATGTTCACGTGCCTTCACTTTAAAAGATAACCGACTGGTTGCTGTCCTGATATTCAGAAGGAGCCCATTCCAAAGAAAAACCGCCTGGACAAAGAAAGAAGAATGAATGAAACCAGAACGGTGAGAAGGACACTGTAGAAGACGATTGTTGGTGGAACGAAACACGAAGGTATTACTTACCTGGATAATAAAAATGTTCAATTACAACTTTTCTATTTCTACTAAGGACAGCTCCTGAAATGTATTGGTTGCAGGTTGTTCCGTGATTGTGCGTGTTCCTCGGGCTCGCAGCGTGCTGTGCGTGGTTCGTGCACGCTCAGCACGTGCATGCTGGCCTACTCCGCTTACAAGGTTGTGTACACCGTCATGCTAGCGGTTTCTGGTAAGTATATTATAGGTCCTACTTCTCTGTCTCGTGTCGATGACAAAAATACACAATCATACAATATAGGTTTTTTTTTTATATGACATTTAATTCAGTAATGAATGTACAGTTTGCTGACGCAGCCATTATGCCGTGTGCAGGTGTCAGCACAGGTGACAGTATCCGTATGCGGTCCATAGACTGTAACCAGCTTGTAAATCAATTTTGCCGGTTTAGAACTAAGTTTGATGTGCTTGAGCTTTATTATGCTTGATGAAATGAATGTGCATCTGTTCGTGTATTGACTAATGAATTATTGTTCGTGTATAAGACGATTTCACAGATAGTTCGTGCATGTCTTCAGCAACTAGTAGCAAATAATTACCCGATTGTTTTCAGCGTCCTGCTTCCTAATGCAAGGCATGGCGGTGCTGCGCGCGGTGCGACCAGCTGATAAGGTGACAGCTGTCGGGAGCACACTGGCCGTGGTCGCGCTTCTCTCCTTCGTGCTAGGACACCTGATCTACATGCTCATCAGTCGTAAGTGGACGTAGGACAGTCCCTGTAGGGCATTAGGGTGATAATTCGTCCGTTGGAAAAAAAAAGCTAAATGGAAATTTCTAATCTAATAGGCTAGTTGCTAACCTGTATTGTCCCACTGCAGGGCAAAAGCCTTCCTCTACCTCTTTCACACAATTCCATCTTTTACTAGCCGGCCAGTCCTTTCGTAAAGGAGTCTCGTTCCGCCATCTAAAAATGAAACATGGAACAAGAGGGTGCGAATAAAAAAAAAATTCTACAATTTACTGAAACCGAATATCTTTGCTGTGCCCGACAGGGCCACAATGATCTCAAGAAATAAGTTAGCACCTAAGTACACATTGTGGAATGCAATAAACGATTGCGTTCTCGGTCTCCCTATGTCAGGGGAAGTATCTAAATTCAACTTCCAAAAAAATTTATAATGTTTTGACTTTTGGAACACAGCGCGTAAAGGCTTTTCAGGAAACCGGCATGTCCTAGAACCAAAAATATCGAAGACTTATGACATCTACCACCCCGCACTGGGCCCGCGTGGTAGATTACAGCCCACTCCCTGTCGAAGAGAGGAGGCCTGTTTCCCAGCAGTGGGAACATTATAGGCTGATTATGACCTGTACCACCGCCTACGAGAAAGCCACTATCTACTATCTTCACACTTCTCTTCTTCTCTCTTTTCTCATCTTACACTATCGACTATTTTCTCGCTCAAGAAACGTACAATAGAGAGTTCGCGCCGACAGTGTGCACAGTCAACATTCAATATGTACCTTTTTTACTGTCACGGGAACTACATTTATTGCACGTTTCTTTAGCGATAAAATAGTCGATAGCTAGTCCCTTTCTAGTCGGTGGTAGGACAGGTGCGTTAGAGATCATGTTTAACATTCCCAGATCAAACATGCGCATACTCTTGGAGCGGCGCCTGCTTGCTGCACGCGCCGGCGCTGTGGCGGGCGTGCGGCGCCAGCGCGCTGCTGGCCGCGCTGGCGGCCGCCGGCAGCCTCGTCGCCAGCCGGGTGCCGGCGGGAGCGCACGAACTTACCACGGAGTTATGAGGACGCTGTGGCGGGCGTGCGGCGCCAGCGCGCTGCTGGCCGCGCTGGCGGCCGCCGGCAGCCTCGTCGCCAGCCGGGTGCCGGCGGGAGCGCACGAACTTACCACGGAGTTATGAGGACGCTGTGGCGGGCGTGCGGCGCCAGCGGGCTGCTGGCCGCGCTGGCGGCCGCCGGCAGCCTCGTCGCCAGCCGGGTGCCGGCGGGAGCGCACGAACTTACCACGGAGTTATGAGGACGCTGTGGCGGGCGTGCGGCGCCAGCGGGCTGCTGGCCGCGCTGGCGGCCGCCGGCAGCCTCGTCGCCAGCCGGGTGCCGGCGGGAGCGCACGAACTTACCACGGAGTTATGAGGACGCTGTGGCGGGCGTGCGGCGCCAGCGGGCTGCTGGCCGCGCTGGCGGCCGCCGGCAGCCTCGTCGCCAGCCGGGTGCCGGCGGGAGCGCACGAACTTACCACGGAGTTATGAGGACGCTGTGGCGGGCGTGCGGCGCCAGCGGGCTGCTGGCCGCGCTGGCGGCCGCCGGCAGCCTCGTCGCCAGCCGGGTGCCGGCGGGAGCGCACGAACTTACCACGGAGTTATGAGGACGCTGTGGCGGGCGTGCGGCGCCAGCGGGCTGCTGGCCGCGCTGGCGGCCGCCGGCAGCCTCGTCGCCAGCCGGGTGCCGGCGGGAGCGCACGAACTTACCACGGAGTTATGAGGACGCTGTGGCGGGCGTGCGGCGCCAGCGGGCTGCTGGCCGCGCTGGCGGCCGCCGGCAGCCTCGTCGCCAGCCGGGTGCCGGCGGGAGCGCACGAACTTACCACGGAGTTATGAGGACGCTGTGGCGGGCGTGCGGCGCCAGCGCGCTGCTGGCCGCGCTGGCGGCCGCCGGCAGCCTCGTCGCCAGCCGGGTGCCGGCGGGAGCGCACGAACTTACCACGGAGTTATGAGGACGCTGTGGCGGGCGTGCGGCGCCAGCGCGCTGCTGGCCGCGCTGGCGGCCGCCGGCAGCCTCGTCGCCAGCCGGGTGCCGGCGGGAGCGCACGAACTTACCACGGAGTTATGAGGACGCTGTGGCGGGCGTGCGGCGCCAGCGGGCTGCTGGCCGCGCTGGCGGCCGCCGGCAGCCTCGTCGCCAGCCGGGTGCCGGCGGGAGCGCACGAACTTACCACGGAGTTATGAGGACGCTGTGGCGGGCGTGCGGCGCCAGCGCGCTGCTGGCCGCGCTGGCGGCCACCGGCAGCCTCGTCGCCAGCCGGGTGCCGGCGGGAGCGCACGAACTTACCACGGAGTTATGAGGACGCTGTGGCGGGCGTGCGGCGCCAGCGGGCTGCTGGCCGCGCTGGCGGCCGCCGGCAGCCTCGTCGCCAGCCGGGTGCCGGCGGGAGCGCACGAACTTACCACGGAGTTATGAGGACGCTGTGGCGGGCGTGCGGCGCCAGCGGGCTGCTGGCCGCGCTGGCGGCCGCCGGCAGCCTCGTCGCCAGCCGGGTGCCGGCGGGAGCGCACGAACTTACCACGGAGTTATGAGGACGCTGTGGCGGGCGTGCGGCGCCAGCGGGCTGCTGGCCGCGCTGGCGGCCGCCGGCAGCCTCGTCGCCAGCCGGGTGCCGGCGGGAGCGCACGAACTTACCACGGAGTTATGAGGACGCTGTGGCGGGCGTGCGGCGCCAGCGGGCTGCTGGCCGCGCTGGCGGCCGCCGGCAGCCTCGTCGCCAGCCGGGTGCCGGCGGGAGCGCACGAACTTACCACGGAGTTATGAGGACGCTGTGGCGGGCGTGCGGCGCCAGCGGGCTGCTGGCCGCGCTGGCGGCCGCCGGCAGCCTCGTCGCCAGCCGGGTGCCGGCGGGAGCGCACGAACTTACCACGGAGTTATGAGGACGCTGTGGCGGGCGTGCGGCGCCAGCGCGCTGCTGGCCGCGCTGGCGGCCGCCGGCAGCCTCGTCGCCAGCCGGGTGCCGGCGGGAGCGCACGAACTTACCACGGAGTTATGAGGACGCTGTGGCGGGCGTGCGGCGCCAGCGCGCTGCTGGCCGCGCTGGCGGCCGCCGGCAGCCTCGTCGCCAGCCGGGTGCCGGCGGGAGCGCACGAACTTACCACGGAGTTATGAGGACGCTGTGGCGGGCGTGCGGCGCCAGCGGGCTGCTGGCCGCGCTGGCGGCCGCCGGCAGCCTCGTCGCCAGCCGGGTGCCGGCGGGAGCGCACGAACTTACCACGGAGTTATGAGGACGCTGTGGCGGGCGTGCGGCGCCAGCGCGCTGCTGGCCGCGCTGGCGGCCACCGGCAGCCTCGTCGCCAGCCGGGTGCCGGCGGGAGCGCACGAACTTACCACGGAGTTATGAGGACGCTGTGGCGGGCGTGCGGCGCCAGCGGGCTGCTGGCCGCGCTGGCGGCCGCCGGCAGCCTCGTCGCCAGCCGGGTGCCGGCGGGAGCGCACGAACTTACCACGGAGTTATGAGGACGCTGTGGCGGGCGTGCGGCGCCAGCGGGCTGCTGGCCGCGCTGGCGGCCGCCGGCAGCCTCGTCGCCAGCCGGGTGCCGGCGGGAGCGCACGAACTTACCACGGAGTTATGAGGACGCTGTGGCGGGCGTGCGGCGCCAGCGGGCTGCTGGCCGCGCTGGCGGCCGCCGGCAGCCTCGTCGCCAGCCGGGTGCCGGCGGGAGCGCACGAACTTACCACGGAGTTATGAGGACGCTGTGGCGGGCGTGCGGCGCCAGCGGGCTGCTGGCCGCGCTGGCGGCCGCCGGCAGCCTCGTCGCCAGCCGGGTGCCGGCGGGAGCGCACGAACTTACCACGGAGTTATGAGGACGCTGTGGCGGGCGTGCGGCGCCAGCGGGCTGCTGGCCGCGCTGGCGGCCGCCGGCAGCCTCGTCGCCAGCCGGGTGCCGGCGGGAGCGCACGAACTTACCACGGAGTTATGAGGACGCTGTGGCGGGCGTGCGGCGCCAGCGGGCTGCTGGCCGCGCTGGCGGCCGCCGGCAGCCTCGTCGCCAGCCGGGTGCCGGCGGGAGCGCACGAACTTACCACGGAGTTATGAGGACGCTGTGGCGGGCGTGCGGCGCCAGCGGGCTGCTGGCCGCGCTGGCGGCCGCCGGCAGCCTCGTCGCCAGCCGGGTGCCGGCGGGAGCGCACGAACTTACCACGGAGTTATGAGGACGCTGTGGCGGGCGTGCGGCGCCAGCGCGCTGCTGGCCGCGCTGGCGGCCGCCGGCAGCCTCGTCGCCAGCCGGGTGCCGGCGGGAGCGCACGAACTTACCACGGAGTTATGAGGACACTTAAGGCGACAGTGCAAGGGTTCGGCGAAATTCAGATTTTACATTTACAGTCCAGTTAGGTAGGTCCAACTTCGAGATCTGGCTCAGCATTGAAACGTAGTCGCTCACACTAGAAGGCAGAATGTCACCTAAAGGGCAATACGGCGAGATCAAATCAGAAATCAAGAGATCCGCAGGAGAACCAAGGTAACGGCACATTACCCGCAGAACGGATGGCCGATGGGACTGAAAGGATCTGGAGTGGCGACCGCGTACCGAAATGCGCAGCGTTGAAAGGCCTCCCACAAAGTGAACTGATGACCTTGCGAAGGCTGCAGGAATCCGCTGGATACGAAAAGCACAGGATCAGTCGATGTGGCGACGCTCGGGGGAGGCCTATCCATATCCAGCAGCGGTCCAATCCTGGACTATTAGCTTGTATGTTGATCAAATTTGAATTTCGCGGGCTATCTTAGCGCATCCTCCTTAATATTTCACTTTTATAAGTCCTACATAATATAGAAGTGCTAATATTAAAAGTTGTAAACGTGAAAAATCACGGAATATTTCTATAGGTTGTTGTTTTAACGCTGACGCACATTTGGAGCCGCGGCGCATTGCAAAAATCCTCCGACGCAAGTCAAACCATTTATTTCAATTAGGCCATTTTCGTTTACATCGCACACTGCTGAATTAGAAGGCGATGCATTGCGGCTTGATGCGCTTCTAATATACTTACGTTGGGACAACATACCGCACAATTTTCTCAATCAAACCCATGTACTCGTACCAGTCAACTCCGGTAACAACAGGCGGCCGCACTGGATTTTTGTATGAAAATGCGTTACGGTGCGTCCCTTTGCGGCTGTAATTGTGCAGCTCGCTCGGCCACTCTGTTACATAATTTATTCTTAGATTTAAGGTCCTTTTTAATAAAATTTTGTTACGGTGAAGTTATAAGGAAAGATGTTTTTTTTTTTCGTACCTATTATTTTGAATGGACTATGGGGTTAGTGGTTAAATGATGACAGCCGCACGGGTCAGTCAAAGCTACGCTACGCTTGCCTCCGTTTGTCCGGGGATGGGTGACCGTCCATTACATAATTGCGTGAGGCAAGGGGGGCTAACCTCACCGAAGCTCTTCAACCTGTATGTTAATGCGCTGATAGAGGCTCAGCAGCACGCATGTCGGTCGCCATGTTGAAGGTGTGTGCCTAAACATTATCAGTTACGTGACGACGTGGTGCTGCTGAGCGCGTCTGTCTGTGGCGTCAAGGCTGATTGGCATGTGTGAAAAGTATACTGAAGAAAATAGTTTGTTGTATAACACGAACAAGAGCGAGTGCATGGTCTTTCGGGCCAAGAGGTGTCCTGATTACTTACCGGCAATTAAGCTGAACGGATACCCACTTAATAGAGTTGATACGTTTAAGTATCTTGGACATTTATTAACCTCTGACCTGGAAGACGATGCAGACATTGAAAGGGAACGCAGCGCGCTGTCTGTTCGTGCGAATATGATAGCCCGCAGATTTGCTCGGTGTTCGAGGGGCGTCAAGATAGCCCTATTTAGGGCATTTTGTACGTCCTTCTATACTAGCAGTACAGACTGCTAGTATAGAAGGACGTACAAAATGCCCTAAATGCGTATAATCCACCCACAGGGGTGGATTACACGCAGAAACAGTACAGCGCTCTGCGCGTCCAATACAACAACGCGTTCAGGGTGCTCTTGGGGCTGCCTCGCCTCTGTAGCGCAGCGCGTCGGGGATGTTTCCCGAAGCGCGTGCGGATCGTTTCCACACAATCGTGCGCCGGCGGTGCACATCCCTGGTGCGGAGGGTGCGGACCGGCCGCAACAGTATTCTGAACGCTTTTGCTGAACGTTTTGACTGTCAATACTTGAACCACTGCTGCATGGTTCACGTACTGACTAAAGTTAAAAAATTATTTTAATTTTGTTAGCTATTAAAAACTCAATTTATTTTAATTTTATTTTTTAAATATTAATGTATAATTTTGAAATTTAAATGTAATTCTTTAATTTTTATTCATAATTTGTAATTTTAATTTAATTGTATGATCCAAAGTTGATTGAAATAAATAAATAATAATACTAAATATCGAGACCCCTCCGTGACTCGGAAAGCACGATTAGCCGTTTAACAGTAATGAACGTTGCAATGAGGAGTCGGAAGAAGAAAAAATACTCTTTTAAAACATAATAATAATATTTATTACAACAGTTTGACTTACGTAGATAATGGCACTAACTTATAAACTAATTTATTAGTGTACAGTTTTTGCAAAAAATTAACACCCGATTTATGGTAAACAAGTTGTAGCACATAGTCGCAGCAACATCCGGTGTTGCAAACATATGTTTTACATTCCACCCTTAATTATTAAATGTTGCAAATGTAAAAACGTGTTGATGACAATGATTAACAACTTTTTCACCTTGATTTTCAGGCTAAACTCTTACAGCCTGGAATCTAATGTGCGGTGTTTATATTATCCAGTTGATACATTAACTTTTAGAGAACAAAATGTTGGATGCCTGATAATTGCACCAGCGAAACACGAATTCAGACGACACAAGTTTGATTACTGCTTAGCGTATCGCAATTAACAAGTAAATTAGTATGCGAGTTGTTTTCTTCTTTACAGTCGGTGGTCTAGTGCGGACAAGTCGGAACGGGTAAAATAGTCCCATATTTTTTGTATGCGCTCGCACATAAAGAAATAGAGCGTTTGTCGGTACAGACTACCCTTCTTCATTCCGGGCACCCGTCGGTTGGTCTGTGTAACGACAAATCGGGAACGAAAAACCTGTATCTTTATGCATGCAGCCTAAGCCCTCGGACCCACGGGCGATTTTTTATCGCGCATTGGATTTCTAACGCACTGCTTATCGTAGAGTTGAAAATCAAACAGTGTCTAATTGTGACGGTATGGGATGCTCTGTGTTGGATTCTCAATGCTCAGGTCAACGCCGACAGTTTAAAATCTAGTGCGCGGTTTAAAACCGTCCGTGCGTACCTAGGCTAAGACTACCGTTCACCTGACACCTAGGTATGAACATTAATTATAATTTTTAATAAAAAATTAAAAAAACATCAACCCATACTTTTACACTTTTACTTTTATAAAAAAAGGTTGACTTTTATAAAAAAATACCAGGACGTTTTTAAGTAGGTAATCAAAATTATGATTTTTATGCAAAAAAAACATTTATAAAAAACAAAAAAGAATTCGTTATCATTTTGGGAACAACATTTTTAGTACTTAACATAAATACCAAAAAACTTTAGTGAACATCATAAAAGACAAAAAGTCTTTTTAATTAATTAATATAAATAAAAAATTAAATAGTACCTAAACAATATTTAAAAATAATTTACAAAACCCACAACTAAATTTCTTTGATTATAATTTACAAAACCCTATTTATATTTATTTGAAGTAGTATTAGCTTATTCTTTATTATTATTTGCACGACAAATAAAAATGGCCTTGGCTAAGCTACCCGAAAATATTCTGGCATCCATTATTACAAAGAAAATATAGCTAAGAAAAATCTTAGATAAAAATCTTATAATAATATAATAGCAATATTTTGAACCTATAAAATTGTGCTATTTACTCTACTTAATTATATAAAAAAGTGAATAAAATCAAATAAATATTTTAAATAATAAATCGTCGAGACTATAGTAACCTGAACATATGTATATTATTTATTAAATGTTTATATTTATTTTTAGAACTCTCACAAGTTGCTCATAGAGTTTTATTTTATTTAACACCTTAAAAACACGTAAATTAATTTTAATCTTTACAATGCCAATTGCTTTTTGGTATTTGCCTTATTTTCAAATCTAGACACTCTCTTAGTGATCTTAAGGTACAGTTTTAAAGGACAGAAATACTCCCTTAATGCTGGCACTATGCCTGGCGTATTTGTCACCTGTGGTTGTTTATAGTTTATTTTGTATTGATCTTATATCGAGTTTGGACAAAAACGTCAAGTGTAGTGCAAGCATAAAGTGGACTATCTGCGTATCTTTCATTTTTAGAATAAAGGTATTTCTTTATTTCATTTAAGTACACACGACGACAAATCAAGCTACAGCGATACTAGGTTATTTTGGCTAGTGGCTAAAATTGGAACTAACGACGCCATCTTGTTTTTGAATATAATTTCAAGAGATATTTTACAAAATAATTGCACAATTCCACCAACAACGCTTCCACATCATTCGAGAGTCAAGAGATCCTTGTAGCATTGAATACCTGACCTCTATCAGAAAGCCTAAACAATTCAAGGTCATCTGGGAAATTTGGGTCGAGTAGGTAGGTGTTGAAGTTTTGTAATAGCCGTCTCGCAACGACACGCGACGCTTGGATCAAAATATTGCCTTAACTTAAAGGGCCAATATATATCATTATACGGAAAGTCTATACGATGCGAGGCCATGGCCATTATTCTGGACATGTATAGCTTGATGTGTTCTCGTGTTCTCTAATAAAAGTATTAAGAAGCCTGTAGATAGATCAGTGGGGCAATTCTCATATTTTAAGAACGTTCACCGTCTAGTCGAGTCTCAATGTCAGACGTTGTCCTGTCCAAATTTCAATAATTAAAATGCACTTACTTTTAAAAATGTTCTTTCCCTAAAAACCCAGAATATTATGAACATTTTAAAACAGAAAATAGCCAAATCGGCCCCGCCATTGTTGTGTTGCGCTTACCAACGAACAGCATTGTATTTAATTTATATAAAGCTAGTGGCCCAGTGGTAACGGCCGCGACTTACGAGTTGGTATGTTGTAAGTTCGAACCCAAACAGGCGCTTTACTTTGTGTAAATTATTTCATCACCACTGCTCTCAAAACGGTGAAGGAAAACATCGTGAGGAAACCTGCATGTCTTAGAACCAAAAATTCGAACACATGTGACATCCACCGACCCGCACTGGGCCCGCGTGGTGGATTGCGGCCCACTCCATCTCGCCGAGAGGAGGCCTGTGTCTCAGCAGTGAGAACAGTATAGGCTCATTTATGCTTTATGCTATATAAATAGGTAGATATACATTTACCTATGTATTGACATGTTTTTGACATTGATCGCCACTGAGAAGAGACTACGACTAGATTTTGAACGTTTTTAAATACGGGAATGTGCCCTCAGGCTTTACATAGTTTAGTTTTGAAGCTATCAGACTTAGTGGTCCAAAATACGAAGATTGCCTGAAACTATCTTGTTTTCCAGAAGCGCCCCCGATGGTATATCGATACGGTCGCCGTGGTTCGCGATTACGATCACTGTGCCCTGTTAAAAAAAAAAATATCATCATTTATCTCAAACTCTTTTTTTTTGCCCCACACTAGGAATTTCTCCTGCACTGTGGGTGCGTTTACAAACATTTCAACTCACATACACAAACAGCCAGACACAGAACAACTACTTGTAGGTCATACAAATATTTGTATTGTGCGGGAATCGAACCCGCGACACGCAGCGCAGCAGTCAATCGCTTAACCACTGCGCCAACCGTGCCGTCAACTTTTGCCGTCAACGACACTTTTGTCGGTCAGTCAGAAAGATGAAGCTAGTTGCCGGATGACTGACGTACAGACAGACGTACATACCGTTTTGAAACATTATAAGATTTTGCTATTGTCTTGGTGAGATTAAGCACGCGTTTCTTAACCTCACAATTTATTTTGATAACAAAATCTGTTTGTAGGGTTAGGTAGTGTTGTGATAGTTTTGTGTGTGTTTGGTTTGGGAATAAGGTTTGTATTTTTAAGCTTTTTGGCACTCATATTCTAAGAAAATGAGTGCCGAGGAACCCCCGGATGGGGGTGGAGGGACTCCTCCAGATATTATGGATGTTGTGGAGTCTTCCCAAAACTCTGATCGCGTAAGATCCGAGGTTAGAAAGCGTCCCGGAGGTCCTGAGATTTCTGTTGACGCGAAAAGAAACAAGCCGCCGTCTGACTCAATTCAGTCCGTCTTTACCAAGCCAGGATTTGAGAACGACTACAAAATCCTCTATAATGAGAGTGACAGAGCTCCCTTCACCGTATTTGTATCTAGGATGGAAACAGACCCTAAACAAGGCCTAACTTTAAATTCCCTTAAGTTTGCCCAATTTGTTTTCAGTAAGGGTTTTAAAGGTGTTGTCCAAGGCAGTGTCAAGTCTTTGGGCCGTAACAGGATATCAATTGATTTCATCACATACAATGATGCCAATAATTTTGTCAGTCAGTGATAGAAAATAAATATTCAGCAGCTATCCCGCGCTTTCATATAAGTCGTATGGGAGTTGTTAGGGATATTCCTACTGACTGGACACTAGAGGAGCTAGTCCTTGGTATTGAAACCCCTCGCAACTGTGGAGAAGTCATTAGGGCTAGAAGGCTTAATTTTAAAAACAAAAAAGAGGATTCCGTAACTTGGTCCCCATCATCGACTGTGGTGCTTACTTTCTCTGGTCAAATTCTCCCAGAGAAAGTCTTCTGTTACAATGTCTCTCTTCCTGTATCCATTTATCAACTTCCAACCATACAATGCCGCAATTGCTTAAGATTTGGCCATATAAGCACTCAGTGTAGATCTCAGCCCCGCTGTTACCGTTGCACTCAACCTCATCCCGGAGATAGCTGTAATGTTCCCGACTTACAGGTCTCTTGTCTTTTGTGTGATGGTGGAAGCCATAAGGCCACGGATAATAAGTGCCCTGAACACTCAAGACAGAAGTCTATTAAAATGGTAATGTCTCAGGAAAACTTAAGCTACCGTGAGGCTTCAGTAAGGTTTCCCCGTCCCCGTAAATTGCCTTACTCTAAGGTTACAGCAGGTCCCTCCCAATCTAAACTACCTCAAGCTTATCCTTCTGAACCACTTCTCTTCTCGTCCCCTCTTAACACTCCTACTTCTTCTCCATATGCATCCCCCGTTAAAACCTCCTATACCAAGACTGTTTATCGTTCTCCAAAACCTAGGCCAGAATTGGGCAAGTCATATGATACCCAAGCCCATAAGTCGATGGTCTATACCCCTAATTCCTCTCAGCCCTGCTGTGCCCTGAATTCCCCTTATGTTGAAACTACTCCCCTTCCCACTCCTAATGACAATTTGATTGAGCTCCTGGCTTGCTCCCTTATAAACATGTTGTCTAAATTTAGTGACGCAATACCGGACAATGTCGTTGTATTAGTTCAACAACTCCTTGAATCCTGGACTCGACAAAATGGAAGAAATCCTTCAGTGGAATTGTAGATCCATTCGCAGGAAAAAACACGATTTAATCTATCTTATAAATAGATATAAACCCGTTGTCTTTGCTGTGTCGGAGACGTGGCTCAAGCCTGGATCTCTCTTTAGGGTTCCTGGTTATTCATGTCTTCGGGACGACAGAGATGACGGATGGGCGGGTTGCGCCCTATTGGTTAGCAGATCTATCACTTATTCCCAGATTCCTCTTTCCCATCACGATCCTGGTCTACATGTAGTGGCCATTAGAGCCATGGACATATCCTTTGTATCTGCCTACATTCCCCATCCCAATGCTAATATTTTGTCTGAATTTAACTCTATCCTTTCTTCTATTCCTGGCCCTTTGATTGTGTTAGGTGATTTTAATTGCCGTCACACCCTTTGGGGCTCTCACTGTAATGACCCCTCCTCCAGCTTTTTGCTTGAACTTTTAGATGATTGCAACCTTTGTGTTCTTAATGATGGATCTGCTACCCGTCGGGTTTCACCTAACCAAAATATTAGTGTTCCTGACCTTACTTTCTCTTCCCCTTCCTTAGTATCAACTCTTTCCTGGACTGTGCTCCCTAATTCATATGGTAGTGATCATTTTCCTATCCTAATTTCTTTTCCAAGTACTCATCCACGTTCTTCTCCCACCCAACCCCTACAAAAATATCGCCTACCTCAAGCCGACTGGTCTAAGTTCTCGACCAATTTGGACGCAGAACTTCAAAATTTGCCCCAAATAAATTCATCCAACTCCCTTATTCAATACAGTAATTTTGTTGAGTGTCTGTTGAGAACGGCCAATTCTTCAATCCCCTTAAAAAACTCTGCCCGTCACCTTATACCTTCTCCACCTTGGTGGGATGCTGAATGCACTGATGGCGTCCGCAAACGTAAAGAAGCTGAAAACTCCTTTTCCTCTAGCATGAATATGCCCAACTATTTAAATTTTAAAAAGACCTCTGCAACTATTTGTAGGTTATTGGCAAGAAAGAAAAGAAGTGGCTGGCTCAAGTTTTGCGAGTCACTGTCTCCACGTTCTCCTGTTTCCCTTGTATGGAAAAAAATTAAAATCTATCGCAGAGCTTGTGACAGCCAGTCTCCCGATATTTCTACCAATGACCACAGTACCTGGTTGGAAGAATTCATATCCAAATTAGCCCCCCCCTTTGTTCCTAGCTTCGAATGCCTTCCCACTGTAGATCCTCCTCCTCCCAATTCCTCTAATAGATTTGATGACCTTTTCTCTTACTCAGAACTTATTTGTTCCTTGGATCACCTCCGGGATTCTGCTCCGGGGGTCAACGGAATACCCTACTCCTTTATTTCCAAATCTTCTTCTAACTGTAAACTAATCTTTCTGAACCTAATCAATTCCTTTTTCGTTAGTGGCAAAGTTCCAGAGTCATGGAAATCCCAAATAATCATCCCAATTTTGAAACCAGGGAAATACCCAAAAGACTCTACTTCCTACCGTCCTATCGCCCTCTCTTCTGTCTTGTCTAAAATTATGGAGAATCTCATCAAGAACCGACTTGAATGGATCTTAGAAACTAAAGGCATCTTATCCAGTTCTCAGTTCGGTTTTCGAAGAGGTATGGGAACCTTAGATAGCCTAAGTGTTTTCATGTCTGATGTTCGTATTGCCTTTTCCCATAATGAAAGTGTTCTCGGTGTTTTCCTAGACATAGCTTCAGCCTATGATAATGTCCAACTTCCTATACTCAGGCAAAAGCTGCTACAGCTGAGTATCCCTGTGAGGATGGTCAACATCATTTGTAGTCTCCTTATGTCCCGTTCTATTTCTGTCCGTCATCAAAACTTCCTTTCCCCATCCCGTATAGTGTGGAAGGGTCTACCCCAGGGGTCGGTCTTAAGCCCCATCCTTTATAATATATACACACATGACTTGGAGTCTTCAGTGAGTTGTTTCTGCAAAATCCTACAATATGCCGATGACATTGCTCTCTACTTCAGTTCAGCTTCCCTTTCAGATGCCTCATCTCGCTTAAATTCAGCCCTTTACTACTTAAACCAGTGGCTGACCGATCACGGCTTGAGTTTATCAGTCTCCAAATGCAATGCAGTTGTCTTTTCTCGCAAACGTAATATTCCCCTTATTAACCTTTATGTTGAAAATGAACCCATTTTGATCCGTGACAAAGTAAAATTCCTTGGCCTCATTCTTGACTCAAAATTATCTGGGCTCTATCATCTGGATTACATCTCAAAGAAATGCGAAAGAGGCATTAATGTCTTACGTGCCCTTTCTGGAGTTCGCTGGGGAGCTCACCCAACTTCCCAGAAAATCCTATATAACGCCATAGTTCGTAGTCACTTTGACTATGGAACCTTTCTGTTAGAACCATGTAACAAAATAGCCCTGGCCAAACTGGAAAGGATCCAATCCAAATGCTTGCGCATTATCACGGGTGCTATGAAATGCTCACCTATTAATGCCCTTCAGGTAGAATGTTTAGAGCCACCACTTCACTTACGTAGGCAATATCTCTGTGACAGATTTTTTTATAAAGTCATGCAGAATAATTGTCATCCTCTTCTCCCTCTTCTTCGTACACTTTTTCACTTAATCCCGACATCTCGATATTGGGCACATAAAGACCCTCCACTCCTCGTTAACAGCTTCAGTAAATTCAATAATCTGCACATTTCCATAATTCAGTTAAATAAAAACCCCATATTTGAAGTAAATTTTGATTCCTTGCTCTATCAACCAAAAATTATTTTTAACTTTGGTATACCCAAACATGACCCTGTCGCTAATGTCAAACTCAATAGGATTCTGGCAGAGGACTGGCACGATTGGTTGACGATATTTACAGATGCTTCTAAGTTGTCCGATAATAGTAATGTCGGATCAGCTGTGTGGATCCCAAAATACAAAATTATTCTTAATTTTCGTAGTCCTTCTTTTTGCACTATTTACACAGGGGAAGCAATAGCTCTATTCGAAGCAGTCTCTTACATTGAATCACATGGACTCAACAAAAGCCTCATCCTCTCGGATTCTCTTAGCTGCCTACAGGATTTAATAAAATCGCCTTTTCGCTCTCGTCACAATTTTCCCCTTATCCTAAAGATAAAACAACTCCTGTATAGATGCCACTGCTTAGGCATAGAGATTGCACTGGCTTGGATACCCAGCCACTCTGGAATTGTTGGTAATGAGAATGCGGATTCAATTGCCAAGCTGGCTATTCGGAATGAGATTGAAACTCATACATCTTGTTATCCCCGTGATCTGCGCTGTCTTGTTAAACCCGAGATGATGAAGAATTGGAATGATCATTGGCAAAAAACTCGAACATTGAAGGGAAAATTTTATGGCTCTATCCAACCATTCATTCCATCTAAATGTTGGTTCAGCAAACTAAAATATTCCAGTAAAATAGCCACCTCTGTCATAATTAGACTCCGACTTGGGTTCGTTTGTACACCAGTTTTTTTGGCCAAAATACGCGTGAGGGACTCTTCTTTGTGTGAATGCGGCCTGGATGAGGGCACTCTGGAACACTTGTTTTTTTCCTGTCCTCGTTTAACCACTCCCCTTTACGACATACTCCCTTCTGATGTCCCCCGCCCAATTAATATTCCTTTCCTATTATCTTTAGCCCATACCCCTGCAGTTAAAATCCTTTATAAATTCATTAGCATTAATAAAATCCAGTTATAGTTGATGTTTCTATTTATTTATATTATACCTACTGAATGTTCTAACATTTATTTTGTGACGTCTTACATGTATTAACCAAAAATGTTTTGTCCCTTTTTAGCATGGGGGTCCATGGATGCCAACGCTACAAACACTGATCAATAGTTGTGTAACAGTTTACGATCATTACTTTCTCATACATACCTTGACATTGGCAAAATCATCGAACGTTACCGATGGAGCCAGAACCATAAAAATAGAATAGAATAGAATAGAAGCTAGTTGCCCATTCCAAGGCGTAGTAGGTACCAATGGAGAGGAACGGGCAAGAAACTCCATGGACACTCTTTTAACACAATCGCTGTACAGCGAAACTCGCCCGTAATGACATTCGCTTTCATTTTGATGCAACGAAACCCATTGCTTTGATAACTGCGACACAGTTTTTAATTTTTGTAGCTATCACAGTTTCTATTGTTATTTTATTTGACCACGTTCGCACGGACGTAAAAGTATCGCGGCAAGATTTTATCTAGATTATTGATTAAATTGGTCTTTCGACGCTAAATAATCTTAGAATGGTTAAAATGAAAGCGATTGCTTTACGACTGTAACGCGTTTTGAAAACACTGATCATTCATTATTTGTATATTTTCAAATGCCAAGTTGGCTGCTGTAATAATTGTTTGATCATTTTAATAACAACAGGCAACCAAATTACTTGCTTGACGGGAATTTTGACAAAAACATATAATTTCAATTTTCGCGCCTTTCCACAATGTTTTTTAGTAAGTACAGTCGACAGCACATCAGGTTATATACGAAACTGTCAAATTTCTCCAAATGATTTTAAACCTTAAAATGTTGACAGTTAAGTTCAAAATCGAATGAGAAAATTTGACAGTTTGTGGTAACATGACCTGCTGCTGTGTGTACTTCAAATATGTACGTAATAATTAGGTGGAAAGGATTTTAACAAATTAGTATATTCATCTACAGTCCAAACTCGAAAGCAACTCTAGTCTGTCTGTCTGTCTGTTACCTTTTCCCGCCATAACGGCTGAACGAATTTCGATGAAATTTTACACACAGGTACCATGACCTGGTTTAGGACATAGAAAACTTTTCATCCCGGTAGTACGTCTCCGAGGGATAAATACTGAACGCCACGTGGGTGAAGCCTTGGGTATAAGCTAGTAGTAAATATGGGTAACATCATCTCAACTGACCTTCAAAGCGACTCCTCTGCCGAAGGTGACATCCCCAGACACCGTGAGATGGTCCAACTCAATCAAGTCCGGTATCGTCGCGAACCTGTTCAAGAACTCCTTCACCTTCGCGAAGTGGTTGTCACCCAGCTTCACGAGAGGAGTCGACGGGAACATGCGCTGCGGGGACATCACTAGCGACCCGTGGGACAGGCTGTACAGATTGGACATCACTAGCAGCAAGTCTGAGGTCTTTTTGACGGGTAAAAACCGAGATCTTGGGACGTTAACCCCGATTCCTCCATCGAAGCATTTCATAGCTGCGCCAACCGCTGTTTCTAATTGTATGACGTTTAGACCATCGGCCAAATGCTTATTGTTAACAATAATCTCCATATTAAAAGACCCTTGTTCCACCACCCTCTTGACAGCATCCAATTTCGCCCACAAATTGTTCGTGTTAAAGAACTTGAACTGACTCACGGATTTGAAATCATCTACATGCTCTTTCGGCACTTGAGCGATCTCCAACAATCTTAGTTTATTCTCATATTGGATGAGAGTACCTCCTTTAACGTCGGCTCTGGTCTTATCAGTTACTTCCATGACGAATTCTGAGATAATTTTCTGAGGGTCTGGGTTGAGGAGTAGGTTCAGGATGTTCAGGTCGACCGTGGCTCCAAGGTTGTCGATATTGCTGATGAAGCAATAGGTTCTTCCTTCATCAATGAATTTCTGGAGAAGACCAGAGTTGTAGAACGACTCATAGAAGTCTCCGTGACCGGGGGGGTACCATCTGGAAAGAGTTGTGAGCGTGATCATGAAAACTTATTTTAATAAATGATTTGTTGCAAAAGCTACGGATCTCTGTTATCTGATTATTTGAAATAAATTAAATTAAATTAAAAGCAAAAACAATACCAACTTATTTTGTTTGGTAAAGTTTTATAATTAAGTTCTAAAAATGCATTTTTTTATTCAGAAATAGATTTAACGTTAAGTAAAATAAAGTTTTCTGAGACATATAATAGGGATTGAGCCTTATGCCATCAATCGGGAAGAACTACCAGACCCCAGGCTCCTACTCAATAATTCCCTATTATTATTAAGAAATCAAATACCTCTTGCCCGACCTCACACTTATTCACATCTATTCGATACGCGAGACCGTCAGAGTAGCCCGCGAAATTCTATTTTTTTTTGCGTTTTTTGCAATTTGCCGGTCCGTACCAGGTTGTATGTTGATCTAAATATGATTCGCGGCCGTAACAAATATTTATTTATAGACTTATAATCATAAAAATCATCAATAAAACTCTCTGTGTAAGTTCTAATACCCTATTGAATGACTATTTCATGAAGTCCATGACATTTGAGGCCAATTCTAACTTATGGAGTTGTATTGTTACATGACTATAATAATTATAATCTATACAACGTGTAACATAATTAAGCTATTATTTTTCGAAAATCGTGTTGACCCTAGCATTACTTTATGCATTTAAAATCGAGTCTTATCACCTTGAAATAAGATTTAATTTTCTTTGGCTCAATCGGCGGTCAGTATTGCAAAATACATAATCTTTGAAAAAAATACCTATATTAATAGTAACTGAAATTGATTCAGTAGTCAATTATGAGCAACCTGGCGCCTCCCCCTTTAACTGAAAAGCTACAAAATTGTTGTTTATTATTCAGGAATTGCGCTTATGACCACTAGACCAACGAATTAGTTCAGGTAATATACTAAATAGATTGTTATTTCGTGTGAGGCCAATCCTATAGTAAGTACTTTACTTGAATTCATAATCGCGGAACATATAAATTCCACCGCCTTGCTCAAGCAGTTAGTTGAGCAAGTGCCGGTAGTTTATCCTTTTGTAGTCTATTTTTGAGTGACCAAATGTAACAAAACGTCCTAAAAAAAATATTTTTTGCAATGTAATTTGAACTTTGTCATGTCATGTATGACTTTGAGTTTGTTGTGCCAAAACCTGATAATTTTCTCGGATTCTGAATTAAAAAAAAAAGACACTTAACGGAGCCGATAATCACTTGTACTCCCCGTCATTGTGATATATTTTTTACACTGGATCATAGCTGGGAACCTGCTGGTAACGGAGATTTAAAGGCCAAAGTTTCAACTTTTTTTAAGTTCTAAAAGTTATAACTTAACGCTAAATAACCACGCTACTCCTGTACCGTTGCATCCACCCATAAGTATCATGTTTATTTATTTATTAAAACTTTATGCACAAGTAAAAGGAAAAACTGTACAAAGGCGGACTTAATGTCCGAGGCATTTTCTACCAGTCAACGTTAGGGTGATGCAGAGATAAACCATGGCAGGTGCAACATACGGGATAGATAGCTCGGAAATGACTATAAAATACAAGAATAAATACTAATACATATATACATGTTTTGCGTACGTTTCATTGCGCGTTGCTGTAAACAGCGATTTATCACACCAAGTGGTCACCAGTCGTTACCCAGCAATAATTAATAATAGTAATTTCGTTCAATGTCACATATAGATGGGAGCCCAGAGGGTTTTTTAGCATACATATGCGGGCGAAAAGTTGATAGCTGAGTTGGCGCACCAACTCATTAGTTTGATGTAGGTACAGAATGCGTAGATCAGATAACGGCTATGTGATGGGCCTTTTTATACCCTGTACATACACACATGCAGGTATTCCAACTAATACTCACGACTCAATATCGGCCTGCACATCAGCATGCCTGGGCACCGGCAGCAAGGACTCGCGGTTAATCCTGGGGTGGCAGGACTGGTTGAAGGTGTGGATCTTCAGCTTCAGACCCTGGTATTTGCGAATGACCTTCTGTGTGTCGTCGTCAGTGTTGAAGGAGTTCATCAGGACTAGAGGGACGTTGCATTTGTAGGTTTTGTTTAGATGCTGAAAAGGTTAGTGGTGTTTTAATTATAAGGACAATGTATTTGCAGTAGTCAGTTATAAGATACATAGTGATTTGAAAAGAGAAGACTGTCACGTTGATGTGCAAACAACCCTCTACAATTTTGTAAAAATGTCTGTCAGTCCAAAAGTCACAAAAGTGTAAGTACAAAGACGATATATACACAACACCTCGTGATTTCAATTCGTACTTTAGGAGACTATTGTTGTTGAATTTCCAAATTATACATTTTTTATTTACCCTAGATTATACGTCTATCGTAACTCTTTGACCTTGACCGGAGCGGGCCTAGCGTAGTAAGGAGTTTCAATAGAAAACGAAGCCGTTTACTGGTTTTGTCACTACTGAAGTGCCGCCTACTATAAATACTTCATCTCTAAACACTGGTAATAAAATTATAATGTCAAACTCCATACTAACCTCAATCTGTTGTACGGTAAGATCCAAGAACGTCAGATCATTTCTGACTTGGATCACGGACTTAGGGCCTTTGCATCCCATAGAAGTGCCCAGACCACCGTTGAGTTTGACCACCACCAGCTTATCAAGCATGTGGTGAATATTGTCGGTGGTAGGGGTGGTCAGTGACGAGTAGTCGATAACAGCACCCTCTGGCAGCTTCTGAATCTTCTCCCATGTCACTGAGGGACCCTCTGTAAAAAGACAATTGAAGATTTTTAATAGGTTGTTCTGTTTTAAGTAGAGTTGAAATGAAGGGTAAAATCTTTTTATTCAGTAATGTATGTTAGAGTTTGCAAAACTAGCTTTAGAAAACTTGGGACATAAAGTATCGTAGTTGCTATTCTAAGGGCGAATCTCACCAATCTTTTAAACTTAGAATAAGTCATATCCTGACAATTTTTTTTAATTTTTTTGCAGGCTTTCCATACATGAACTGTCAGACGTCAATTTTATTCCAGGGATAAAAGGTATCTATCTGGCTTTGGTAAAATCGGCCAGCCACATAAAACCATTCACCTTTAGTGTCAAAGAAAGGTATAAAAATAAAAATAAAACAGTTGCTATCCTAACTTCTAAGCTGGTAAATATACCAGCATAAGAAATGAAACCTACAAAAGAATTCTAGACAGGTATCTAAATACAGGACCCATGCGTTAATATTACACATTAGAGGTTCAGCTCAGACCTAACGAACCTTAGTGCAGCGCGGTTTTCCTTGGCAAACAAATATCAACATTGCAGTGCTTCAAATAAAGTCGAAAATAATTAACCATAACGGCGTACCTTCGTCCGCTTTGATGCTCTATTTTCAACGTTATTTTGACCTATGCAAGGTTGATTTTCGTTTGCCAATTAAATCCGCCGCTGCGCTTCGCCAGGTCTTCGCCAAGCCTTAAGCTTTTGAAAGAGACACACGAGTGTGAGTGTCAGAAGACAACGCTCTCCAAAGCGTTTTCTTAAACTTGTAACTCGATGTGCCATATTAACGGCCAGGGGCCGGACTATGACGTGTTAATTCCATCATTGTTCCAGCGTGGAAGAGAGACGGAGCTATACATGACCGATAGCACTATCTCTCTTTCTCAACGGAATCATGATGGCATTAACAGCTCATAGTCCGCAGGGGCCGTACTATGACGTGTTAATTCCATCATTGTTCCAGCGTGGAAGAGAGACGGAGCTATACATGACCGATAGCACTATCTCTCTTTCTCAACGGAATCATGATGGCGTTAACAGCTCATAGTACGCAGGGGCGGTACTATGACGTGTTAATTCCATCATTGTTCCAGCGTGGAAGAGAGACGGAGCTATACATGACCGATAGCACTATCTCTCTTTCTCAACGGAATCATGATGGCGTTAACAGCTCATAGTACGCAGGGGCCGTACTATGACGTGTTAATTCCATCATTGTTCCAGCGTGGAAGAGAGACGGAGCTATACATGACCGATAGCACTATCTCTCTTTCTCAACGGAATCATGATGGCGTTAACAGCTCATAGTACGCAGGGGCCGTACTATGACGTGTTAATTCCATCATTGTTCCAGCGTGGAAGAGAGACGGAGCTATACATGACCGATAGCACTATCTCTCTTTCTCAACGGAATCATGATGGCGTTAACAGCTCATAGTACGGCCCCAGGTGTGTTAGCTAAACGTACTGTTGATTCCAGCCATGGTGGATGAATGATTTATTTCATTTAAAAAGTCCATTGTTTATGTCCAGTACAAGTTTTCAGAAATAATACAATACGCTTATTTGTTGTGTTTTATCTATACCACTCTGGCAGTTTTAAAGTTATCTCGCTCCAACCGGAATTGGTGTTTAGGGTTCCATATACTCAAAGAGAGGCTTTGCTACCTAATGACCCCTTAGGACCTCTATGCAAAAGTCAACTATTTTCCAGTAATTGGACATTTTATATTTTTTTAAGATATCTGGTACCTTATTGTATCTCGTTGGGTAGCTGAGAAGTTGTAGATATTTTTGGAATGTTCTGTCGATAAAGTATATCCATGTTTTTTTTTTTTGCAGCAATCTATCTTTTTTATTTTAAAACGATGCCCCACATTTGGAATTACTCCTGTATTGTGGGTGCGTTTACAAACATTTAAAGTCACATACACAAACAGCCCGGAACAACTACTTGTAGGTCATACAAATATTTGTATCGTGCGGGAATCGAACCCGCGACACGCAGCGCAGCAGTCAATCGCTTAACCACTGCGCTAACCGTGCCGTTTTAGTCAAATAACCTGCTCAAAATGATGAAAATTGTGTGTTCAAATTTAAAAAAAAAATTACAGATAATTGTCATTTTACGGTTGATTATTATGTATTGAAGTAGAAGCAGATAAGAATAATAAAAAATAATAAAAAACTGCTTTTTTTAAAATAAATTTTCAGTTGTATACCGCCAAAAAAATATAAAATATCAAATTACTCGGAAATGGTTGACATTTGCATAGGGGTCATAAGGGGCCATTAGGTTGCAAATGAATTCCCCTACATCCCCTTAATAGATTGCCGACATATTATGTATTACCAATAACCCTGTATGTATAATGGATGGTCAGCCATCCACGAACCGACCGCAGCTAGCGTAGCTTAACCTTCGACCGACCCGTTCGGCTGGTATTATTTAGCCACGAACCCCTCCAAAACTATTATAAATAACCTTATTTTTATTATTAGTTAGCAACCCAGTGTAACACGTATTCTGTGAAAATTTCAGCGGCTTCTAATTCCGGTCAAAAAAGATACCGCTCTATGACAAATATATAGACAGATAGACGCGACGTAGGAAACCGGTGGCGGGTATTCGAGTCTCGTTGGCAGACCGCACGGCACCCTAAAAAAAACTCCAGAATCCACTCACGTTCAGCCAAAAATCTGACGAAGAGGTTCTTGAACCCTCTGTACTCCTTCTCAACCAGAGGGCGCCTGGTCTCGTGGACTCCAGCCAAGAGTCTCTCCAACTCCACCTCCAACCGAGTGAGAGCATCGCGCTTCGTCGCCTCCTTGAAGTCCCGGGATCCTGAAGGAGTTCTTTGGTGGCTGCGAATCTGGAAGGCAGATTTGGACATGAGTATTTTATGGCATTTAGGTACGGAACACTTTGGGAACTACCTACAAAAAATAAATGAAAAAGAAATAGTTTATTCTGCAAAAATTAAACGCCGCAATACTGAAGCCAAAAGCCCATAACCAAAAAAAAATACATAACAATGCCATTGATGCCGCGCAGTCGGGTAAAAACAATTTAAAATTAAGTATAAAGTAAAATTAGAGAGAAACTACATAGGGTTAAGGGTTGATTTTGGAACAAATATTTCTTATACTCCATTTGAAATAAGATTAGAAATTTTAATAAACGTTTTTTACAGTCCGTTCAACCGATTTTGACTTCTATGTCATAGGTATAATAAGGATGGCATCAAAAGCAATAACGTGGTTAAAATACTATTAACGCAATAGAAGTGAAAATCGGTTGAACACACTGTAAAAAAAGTTATTTAAATGTCTGGAGTATAATATATTGTCTGTTAAGGTATGCATCGTCAGTTCTACTTTCAGAACAATCAGATCCCTTACACGGTGCCACCATGTATTACACCGTGGCTGGGTTATCGTAGCGAAAACTTCTACCGTGACTTCAGTACAATGATTCTAGACCACCCTACGTTGAAATGACGTCTGTTTTGAAACAAAAGTCAGTTGCTCCATACATTTGGATCGTGTACATGTTTTTTACTGAACACTATTTTTTTTCAGCCTTTCGTGTCCTTTGTCGCCCGGAATTTCATGTCTCTATCTCCAGTGGTTTAGGCTGTGTTAGTAATTTCCGACTTTACCAGTGGATTTTCCAAAAAAATAATTTAATAGAAACCTTGTCCTGGCAATACTACAAAAAACACTACAAAAAAAAATTGCCAAATCGGTCCAGCCATTCTCAAGTGATGACCTTGACCTATTTACCTTTTAGTATTTTAAGTACTGTTTGTCAGATTTTGTGTAATATTGTGTGCTTTAACCTGGGTCAAATAAATTTATTTTCTTTCTTGCTTTCTTAATACATGCGGCAATGTGCTAAACACGCGCGTCTAAATTAAATAACACAGAAGGTACCATCAAAGCAAACTCCTACGCATCGACCTTCTATATTATGTTTTCTTAATAATCTTTGCATTGCAATGCCATTGAGGTATTTATTTTAAATATTTACTTGGTCGCAAATTAATTGCATAGCGTGACTATGAAAGGCCGTAACCATAAACAATATATGATGTTCATGGTTTTTAATACCCGTTGCTAATGGCAAGTTCCTGCTTTATCTAATCCGCGATTACTTCTAGAATATGCGAACAAATCGTAATAGAACTAGATTGAATATAACTTACATATCGTTTTTGGGATAAACAAACGAGGGGTACCTATGTTGATAATTCTTAGGAGTTACACACCAGTTTCCGGTCGGCACATTATATTCCTTGTATTTGTACAATAAAACCGAACCGAACACTAAGTACACATATTCGGCTCGCGCCGATCATTATTCTCCGTTTGGCACGGGTTGGCTTGACACAATTCGAGCTAAGGGTTTTCTCGAACATTATGTCTATATAATATCTTCACAATTATATTCGATTTTACCGCCTGGCTGTGCCGAATTATGCTGACCCGAACAAGTGTGTTTGCATTTGCCCAGCGGTGGATATGATGGTAAACTGGGGGATCTAGAAATCACGAAGACCCTTAAAACCAGAGATATTTTAGAATATTATAATTATTGTTGCAGAACCGATTTTTTTTTAAATAAAACGTTGCCCCACTCTAGGAATTTCTCCTGTATCGTGGGTGCGTTTACAAACATTTAAACTCACATACACAAACAGCCAGACCCGGAACAACTACTTGCAGGTCATACAAATATTTGTTCCGTGCGGGGATTGAACCCGCGACACGTAACGCAGCAGTCAATCGCTTAACCACTGCGCCAACCGTGTATCGTGTCCGATTAATATTGGATACCTACACGTGATTGCTGTCTTCATCATTCATTCATCATCATCTGTGTAGCCTTTTCCCCACTATGTCGGGCTCGGCTTCCAGTCTAACCGGATGCAGCTGAATACCTGCAATATTTTACGTTTAGCGACTGCCTATCTCCACAAACCAGTGTCTGTGTAATATGGTACCCCTTGATAAGACTGGTTGTCAGACTTTCGGGCCTCTGACGACCCGTAACTACTGTCAAAGATCCACGAATGACAGCCGAGACTAACGGCTTAACGTGCTTTCCGAGGCACGGAAGGGTCTTGGTAAGTAAAGATGGTCACCCACCCACGGACTAACCCCGGCAAGCGTAGCTTAACCTGATCGGTCGACCCGTGCGGCTGTGTTACTCAGCCACAAGATAAATGTGACTGCTATATACAATTGTTTATTGACGTGGGATTAGGTACAGTTCAGAATTCAATTATACTTCTTATCGCTGTCACTGTAGTCAAGTTCTGAAAGATAAATCAATGCAACCCACATGTAAGTCAACCGTTTTATTGCATCACATCACGTGTCTTCCTCGAAGGGTTAGGAGTTGGTGTACCTATAGTACACCCACATTTCGCCATTTATATTTTTCTTGTATTTGAGTGTTTGAAGAGTCACACACTCAAATACAAGAAAAAAGTGACATTTATTTAGAACACTTCCGAGAGATATAATCAAACTTTCTCGGGCATATTTTTATTTTTTTATTTTGTGGCCATATCTAAACCATAATCACACATCAGATTCAGACTCCAGGCTGGCTGATACTAAGTATTCCCAATAACATTATGCCCGACCCAGGAATCGACCAACTCTAGACCAACGAGGCATTTAATTGGCTGTTGTCAATTCAGTCAGCTAATCATAGTATGTTAGCTGATTTTAGTGAGGATTAATTAGCCTTTCAAAGTCAGGGTGTCAGTTGTCTTATTGTCTGGTACCCACCATAGTGATTTTGCCACTTCACTCGCACCTTTGATGACGTAAATAATGTCACTGATGCCGCAACAAAAATAAAGAAAGAAAAATTTGTTTTTTTGTCACAGAAACACGTGCATACAAAAAAAGTAAAAACAACAAAGAGATCTCTCATCACGAGCACAAAACAGAAATAGTCGACAGCTGCACGTCATGACTGTGACAAGAAGGCTTCCACTCAGCATGATGCTGAGCTATCGGGGAAGTTATCATTAAGTACTCACCTACTGGGCTCAAACAATATTTAAAAAACAAGGAAGAAGATACGAAAAGAACCATATATAGTAACGTAGGTGCAACAGGCCGTCAGTGGTAACAAAACCAGTATAAGCAGGGCTCGCAGACTATGTATACTCCGTTAGTCCATACTACGCTAGGCCAGGCCAGCTCAAGAGCGAAATGTTTCTACGTCGCGACGTGCGGCCTATATGTTACCTAGGGTGGTCAACCCTATCTACTATAATTATAATATAGTACTTTTCGGGTAACCACTGAAAATCAGCGCTGTTCTGTGGATCCCCCATAGCACAGCATCATGCTGAGTGGAAGCCTTCTTGTCACAGTCATGGCGTGCAGCTGTCGACTATTTCTGTTTTGTGCTCGTGATTAGAGATCGCTTTTTTGTTTTTATTTTTTTTCATTTATTAGAGCTATCTAATTATCTTTTTTGTATGCACGTGTTTCTGTGACAAATAAACCTATTTTTATTTCTTTCTTTCTTTCTTTCTTACCCTACTTTATTAGAGACATAAACACCATATTAAAAAAAAACTTACTATATTTTCATTCCAATTCAAAATGGCGAAATAAACGCAATAGGGCCAATATTAATCTCATAAAAGATGAATTACCTAATTGTATTTTGTAAACATAATTTAGAATGTAATAAAAGTTACGGCATTTAAAAAAAAATCTGTTAAGGGCTTAAAACACGCCTTCTAAGTATTTACTTTTTTAATTTTTCGTCATCTACTATATTTTTCGTCATCTACTATATTTTTCGTCATCTACTATATTTTCCGTCATCTACTATATTTTTCGTCATCTACTATATTTTCCGTCATCTACTATATTTTCCGTCACCTACTATATTTTCCGTCATCTATTATATTTTTCGCCATCTACTATATTTTCCGTCATCTACTATATTTTTCGTCATCTACTATATTTTTACAGGCATTGCCTTCGAAAAACTATATTTAATATGCAAAAAGTAGGCAACCTTAGTACTTAGGTACATACTTAGTGAATTGATGGCCGAAATCTAAATAATCCCTCAATCGACATGCACTAAAAACGCGAAGCAAAAGCCACTTCAGCCTGCTGTAATGCTGTTAGTTACTTAGTATTATTCGTTATCTCTTGTTTAGTTTAGATGTAATCTTATCTTAGATCCAGAGTGTATATAAGTAATTAAGTTCCTATTTGTTTTCTAAGATTACACCTCTAAGAGTACATACATCGGCGGTCAGTATTGCAAAATACATGATTCTTGAGAAAAAAAAAAACCTACCTATCACACGATAATGTTTGCATACCGTTATGGAGGTCGGTATAATCATTTACTATCTGACCCGACCATAGGACCCAACAGAGTAAATCCTGTCCAAATTTCAATAATAATTCACACAAAAATCCCATAGAAAAAGCACTTTCCCGAATTTTCCAAAGTTCGCGGCACCTTTAAAAAACAAACCGTAAAAGCTTGATTCGGACTATAATAGGGAAAAAAATTCGGATGCCGTTCTGAAGTGATGCGCTTACCAACGAACAGCATTTCATATTTATTATTACATTGATTACAACGACGCCTTTGCCCATTGTATAAACATAAACATACCCAACTCAAATACTAGAAAAACTAGTAGGAATTAATGCCCGGTTGATGGCAATAGTCTTGCTCCCTATTTATTACATGGGACATAACAAACTGGCGAAATGGGGGTGTACTATAGGTGCACCTCTGTCTTACCCTTCGGGAACACAGGCGTGATGTTATGTTATGTAGCAGGAATTAGAATATGCAATAAATAATGACTGATAGTTCATTGAAAAATGATCCAAAGAAACTTGTACTCTAGACTTCGTCATAATCACATAATTAATTTGTGTCAGTTACCCACCGAGTTTCCCACATAAATAAATATTTAAATAAGTAAATACAAATAACTTACACATCTACATAATTATTCTGTCTATGGTCTCCGTTATAGAGGCCACTAATTAAATATATTTGTTTTCTGGTCTGCGGTCATAGGTATACCAATACAGAGTATGTAATATATTGACGTCATATCATTTCAGTTATTCTTCACATACATAATCTATGATTTAATTTGTTTCTCATTTTCTCTAGAGTTATCCAGAACTAGCTATAAGTGTCACTGTGTCAGCATTATGTAGTCTTATCCTCTTGACTCAGCCTTAAATTGCACGTCCTTTGCCGGTCAGACTAATTTATTTGACAATAGCAATCCGCAATAGCCCACACAACGGCACTAATATTCTCCACAATCACATGAGCAGTCAAATAACTTCACATACCCAGGACCTGCACAGTTCAGCCTCAAAATCCATGATTTTCACGAACTATTTTCACAAACAAAACATAGAGGGTTCGTTACACACGTCCGTCGTTGCCCAATTATATCTGCTGACTGCGTTTGATTCGATAATTCGGGCTTATCACGCTTGCGCACGGATGTACTTAGCACTGAATGGACTTGACAATTTGACATCGTCGAATTGCCGAAATAATTTCTTTGAAATATTTACTGGGTTAGGAGCCAGAGTCGGGTCTTTAAACTAAACCAACTTAGTTATTAAAACCTTGAACGATAAGGTGTATGTGTATTGGTAAACTAAGTGACGTCAGACTAATTATATTGAACGTAGATAAGGACAACCAACTGAACCAACATTGATTCTTATATGTTTTTTCGATTGTTACATATGATGGTCAGGTATTTCTTTAGCTAGATGCGCTGACGCAGCCCGCGTTTCAGTTTGACCCTGATATGATAACTAAAGTGATAGAAACTTACCCTTTCTCCCTCTCTTCTAGGGCAATCGGGTAGCCGATCCGATCCAGCTTCTCCCTTACCCTCCCCCAGCGACGCCCTAAGCGAAGTCCGTACCCCACAGGGGATGCCCTAAGCGTGTAGTCGCTTCGTTTATAGGTTTTATGCCCTGGCTGAAGGCCTTAACTTGTTAAGGCACCCATAGAATACTCCGGTTACAATCTCATAGGTTGACCTGCGAGATACCATTCCCAAAAACAGTAATCGGGTAAAAGGCGTAAGTTACGTCTTCTTACTAGATTATCCGGTAAACACCTACCATTTGCCAAATACTCGTATCTTGCTATGCCAAACTCACTAGCGATAGCATTACCTATTTAATAATTAATTTACTTCTACAAAGCCCATAGGCATCAAGCAATGAAAGGAAACTAATACAAAACAATATTTTGGCAAGTATCTCCTTTTACTTTCGTCATAATTTTGATTACTATTGATAAATATATATAAATGCATTACGATTGACTAAGGTAGACTTGGATTTTCTACGGTGTAGCATGTTGCACATAACAAATCAGTTTTTAATGCATTAATGGCTATTAGTGCCGCTTTGACGAATAACAAGGCGTGTCCTCGGCCTGTGATTGTTTAAAAATGTACGAGAACCTGGACTAAAGGGTCATTTTTCGCCGGGATTTTCGTCCTTTGCACCGGAAAATCCGGGAAATCCTAAGTTACCCTCTTTCTAAACCTGGCCAAGAGAGTATTATGATTGACAGTAGACAGTAGGTACTGGCCAGCCACCTAATTGCGTAACACACTTTCAATTATAATCTGAAACATTTTGAAGGATGTTGCTAATACATTGCTTCATAGGGTCGAAAAATTAGTCTGTTCAACAACGTAAATAACGCAATGAATGTTGTTGAACAGTGAAAATTAAAGCCATTCCTACTGATAATGTGTTACGCAATTACCGCGCAGGCGCAGGTCGCGTAATGCTTTGAATTGCCAACACCAGAGAATGCCTCTGAAGAAACGGCATACCTAAATAGGACTTAGCTAAGCTTATGTGGCTGGAAGCATTAGGTATGTGAATGCAGCTTAAGGCGTAGATTTCTTGAAAAAGGTCAAAAGGGTGTTTTTTTTAAGCAGTGTATCTCTTAAACCGTAAATAATTTTGTCAAGAAAAAAAACATGATATTTTCAAGTATTTTTTAATAAGGTGATGGAACTCAAACCATAATTAAATATACATTAATGCATCAAAAAAATCTCCAAACACACCACTTTAAAAGCAGTTTATCCTTTCATCAATAAATAAAAATAAAAAATGTCAAATGCTAAACTGCATGCAATGATGGATAATTTTTTTTAGTCCAACCAATAGATTTTTTTGTAAATAGTGAATTACTTCATATTTTGCAATAAATTACCAGCTTTGTGTCATCGCGCATCTCTTTCTTTTCTATGCAGTCCGAAAGAGACCGCGCTTTAGCTGTTGTCAGCCCCATAATTCATTATTCTCTTGTGATACCCTAGAACATCTCGTGCCGTGACGTGGTGTAAAGTATGTCCAGTTAGAAATCCTAGATCTTGATGTTCACGACAACAGCAAGATGTTCCTATTATACCATATCCCTACCTACTTATATTTTTCAGCACTATGAATAAACCTGATTGCAATTTTAATCCGTTGCACTTGATGCACAACGATAATCTTTGAACCTTAACCGGATAAAAGATAAGGGCAACGCGTGACCTAGTTAATAATAATTAGTAAATGCATTAGCAACTGACAGACAGCAAAGAATGTCATCGTCCGTTAACTGCTATCGTGCATTAGCAACGTTATTTTTCGAATATTGTTCGAACTATTACTATGGTATATAATTCAGTTCATCTAACTGAACAGACAGCTGTGCTGCTGGGGAGTTTGTTGCGCCACTTCTTCTTCCCAGCTAAAGCACTAGGAAGTGGTGAAGGGCGGGCGTTTTGGGGGACTGTCTTATGTAATTTTGACGTGCTGATTCTCAGCCTAATTTGAATAAAAGAATTTTGATTTTGAACAATAAGTTTCAGGGAATAACCTATAGCCCAACAACTTTTCACAAACACGCCATGAAAACGAGTTTTTAAATGTCAAGCAATTGAATGAATTATTTTTCTAAATTTGGTAAAATATTATATTTTAGTTAGGTAGGTACTCAGTGTCGGTATTTCAAACATCATGGAAAACTGAAAACCTTCAACAGTCATCAACTGCTTTTCAAGTTGACTGTACTTTTTATATCGTTAGCGTTCTATGTCTCGCAACTCGATTTTATTTACCTATTTTAGAGGTAAATGTAAGTTTAATATAAAATCTTCCGGAATTTATTCTCTATAAATGATGGTGAAAACCGCATCAAAATCCGTTGCGTAGTTTATAAAAACAACGCGGTCACACAGACAGACACACGTAAAGAGACTTGAATATAATCTATAGATAGGTCTCCGTGTCAATTACATTACGACAAAAGGATGCGATAACATTTGATTATTTTTATGAGTAAGTTATAATCAGGATAAACCTAATTTTATTTGCCTACTTTTAGGTTATTGACATTGGATTTAAATAAATGAAAGTGCAGTGTTTTTCTATAACATGAATGGATGCAAATAAAAACAAACTAAACATATCAGGAAAATGACGTATGTATATACCTACACGTGCCAAACGTCAGTCGATTTCCCGCGCAAATCACCACAGACTAAAGAATTGTATAATGTAATTATTTATTATGAAATACGTTGCTGCATAGGGTTATCAGCATGTTATCGTAATTATTAATCTTATGGTAGGTACTAACCTAATAATAATTAAAAACCTAAAATTATGTTTTCTGTAGTCAAAAGTTCGAAACGTAAAATAAGTTACATTGTCATTTAAAAAACCTTGTTTTTTTCCTGTGACTAGTAATTTTACTGCTTGTTTTTATCAGATTTTCTTATAAAACATTACCTATAACAACAAAAACAGCTGTTTCGCTGCTATTCATGTGTTTGTCTAGTCACGTTGACTGTGTTGGTAGGTACTTACAGTAAATTGACATCAATATAGTGCGCAGTTGAAACGTATGAATCTAGACCTATTATGATAATTGCGTAGCAATCACATAAGGTTGCCAATGTTGAACGAGTGCATTTGAAAAAAACGTCATTTACATATCGGACGCAATTATTTGTTCATTAAAATTCATACAACTAAAGAAGTCCTTAGGCGGATTATAGACACACTTGGAATAAAATTGTAATGCAAACCGAACATTGAATAAATGAAGCTACAAGTTTGCCTAATGGATACTTCTGAATTTTGCTGACTCTACAACGCATCCCGTGTAGTCAGTCGTGCACCCTAATTGTGTAATCAAATCACAGTCCGAAGGATTTGAAGGATCTCATACACTCACACATACACTCATACATGCAGAATCACTCACCTGTGCACCCTCTTGCACGCACACGGACAAATATTAACTTAAGTAATAAGTAGCTTAATTTTAATTTAATTTTAGTTTATAATATTAATTGATTTTATTATTTTTAAATTACTTTTACTGTTTATTTTATTACCTACCATATATTTTTTTTACGAGTTCACTCTATAGCACGTTCGAATTTTTAATATATTGTAACCTATCTTGGAAGGCGCTGGTGTCTGTGATACAATGATTTAATTCATTAGTACAGACACCAACGATACACTTTTTTCTGTATAGTTCATTTTAGTTGGGAAAATGTTTATGTGAACCTTAAATGTGTTTTTTCAGAAAATAAAAATTTATTATTATTATTTCCTTTATTTCATTAACATACATATAAATTACATTTTTAAATATTTTTATAAATAAAAAGATACCAAAAACATTTAAAAATATAAAAAATAGTAGCCCACCGGTATCGGGAACAGGGTCCAAGCTACCGGCGGTCAGGGCTCCAGAGAGAGAAACTTCCTAACAATGCGGGCCGTGTCCAGAAGTACCGCTTTCTGAATCAAGCCTTTGATCCAGCTGCCTAACGAGAGCCTCCTTAGGTGTTGGTCGAGGCTCTTGGGTATTAGCCCATTGGCTGTCACGACTATCGGCACAATGACCGCTGAGCCCACATCCCAAATGTCGACAACCTCGTGAGCCAAGTCAAGATACTTGATTTGTTTATCTTTCTCGGCTTTCACGAGGTTCTCATCATGCGGGATGGTTATGTCAACAATCATTGCGCGTCGCTCCAATCGATCCACCACCACTATATCAGGCTTATTGGCAACAATAGTCCTGTCAGTGATGATGGATCGATCCCAGTACAATGTGATATTACCATTTTCGAGAACTGGGTCGGGCACATACCTGTAGTACGGTACCTCCGATTCCACAAGGTTGTATTTCAGAGCAAGCTGCTGATGGATTATCCTGGCTACAAGGTTGTGTCTATGCAAGTACTCTCCGTTAGCTAGACGAGAACACCCGGAGATGATATGCCTGATTGATTCTCCCGGCCGGTGGCATGCCCGACAGATGTCAACCGTGCCGTCTTTCACAATAAATCTCCGGTAATTGTTCGTCATCATAACTTCGTCCATAATTGCACAGACAAAACCTTCGGTTTCTCCAAAGAGGTCACCGAAACGCAGCCAGGCAACGGACGCTAGTAGATCTACATCCGGTCCATGTAGGGCCCGGAAAAAGCGTCCGTGGAGCTCCTTACTCTGCCATACCTCCATGCGATCATTAGTGTCAAGCACTACAGGTTTGCGCCAGTTCTCTTTAGCCAAGGAGAGCGGGGTGAGGCCCTTGTCCACCGTGACTACATCTCGATGCATACCCACGTCGGTTTCTAGGAAATATTCCCTGAGACTGCATATCTCGCGATTGTGGAGGGTCTTAGCGTTTAAAAAGCCTCGACCTCCACACTTTCGCGGGATATACAGCCTCATTACCGATGATCGTGGGTGATGCATTCGATTTGCAGTCAGCAGCGTACGGACCCTCCTATCCAGGGCGTCGAGTTCGGTCTGAGTCCATTTGAGTATGCCGAAAGAGTACATCAAAACCGGCATGACCCAACCGTTGAAGGCGCGCACCTTGTTTCCGCCTGATAGAAGACTATTAAGTACTTTTTTCAGGCGGCCAAAGAAGCGTTCCTTCAACGATTGCTTCATGTCAGTAACATTGATGCCTAACGTTTCCGACATACCCAAATACTTATAGGTTTCGGATGCGGAGAGGGTTCTAAGGTTTGTGGAATCCGAGAGTTGGGTTCCCACGGATTCAACAATCTCCCCTCGCTTTACATGCATGACCGCACATTTGTCCACACCAAATTCCATCCTGATGGCGCTACTGAAAGTTTGAGTTACTTTCAGTAGCTCCATCAGTTGCAAATTGTTGGGGGCAAAGAGTTTTAGGTCATCCATGTAGAGGAGGTGCGATATAACCTGACCACCTCTCCTCAACCGATAGCCTAGACCTGAATCCTCCAGCAGTGTGCTTAGAGGATTCAAGGCTAAGCAGAACCAAAGCGGACTCAAACTATCGCCCTGAAATATGCCTCGCTCGATCCTTATCGGTTCGCTATTCCCATGAATATTTCGACATCCTGGATAGTGAAGGACCGTCCTCCATTGCCGCATACATGACATTAGGAAGGTGCGAAGAATTGTATCTACTTTATACAACTCTAACACCCTCACGAGCCATGTATGCGGCACCGAGTCATAGGCCTTCTTATAATCTATCCAACATGTCGACAGATCCTTTCGGGAACGACGAACCTGTTGGCTAATGGTCATATCAATGAGGAGTAGCTCCTTAGTACCGCGGGACCTATTCCTACATCCATTTTGAGAGGCAGACATGATGGAGTTGGTGTCTATATGTTTGTTAATTTTAGTTCTCAAAATGGATGTAAGAACTTTATAGACCGTCGGTAAACACGTGATCGGCCTATAATTCTTAGGTTCCGCGGTGCTACCTGATTTATGGAGCAGGTGGGTAATTCCTGTCGTTAGGAATTGGGGTAGCGAACCAGATTCCAAAGTTGTCTGAAACTGAGATGCCAAGCGAGCGTGCGATCTTGTGAACCATTTAATCCAAAAGTTGTGCAGTCCATCCGGCCCTGGAGACTTCCAGTTGGGTAGTGGACGGACTGCACGAGCTACATCTTGGGGGCAGATGGTAATAGCCCCCATTTCTGGTATCGGATCGCAGGCTCGCTCGACTTTCCGAGTCCAATCACCTTCGGTGTGACTGACAGGTACCGACCAGATGCTGCGCCAGAAGGAACACATGGCATCATCATCCGGTAGGCACGTCTCAGTCACACCATGGTCCGGTCGCTCCCAACCCCTATAAACCCACCTTTCATCGCTCTGGAAGGTGCGATTCTGAGTGTATCGCTCTACTCGCCGCCTATACCGACGAATACGGTTTGCCCATGCATACACTTTCTGCTTCAGGAAGTCGATGCGCTCTGTGACACAAGACATATAGTCTTGGGGACTGATATCAGTCCCTGAGAATGCCCGTCTCACAAAGCGCATCACTCTAGGGCGAGTATTGCCCTCCTTGAAGCAGATTAGTTTGCCGATGAGCGTCCTGGCCTCACCAATACGGCGTTCAATTCTGCACTGCCAAGCTGGTACGTTTGGTTTCGGTCGTGTAGCTCTAGTGTCATTTGTAAATTTGACGTGAGCTACACGACATGCTGCTACTGCCGCGCAGTACAGAATCGAATGAATATCGGTGAGGTCTTCGCAGGTATCAAAATAGTTTGATAACTGCGAATCCAGGACCGCCACCAGCGCCCTATTTTTGTTATGCATGGGCAAACGAGGTAAGCGTGGCCTAAGTTCGGGTGGCATGAAGCGATATTCCTGAATCGCATCCTCCAAAGCACTCCTCAATTGCTCATTGTACTGACTACTTACATTTGTAGCCCTATCATTACTCCCTTCGTCAGCATGCGTTATATTGGGCTGCGGATGTATAACAGTCTGCGACTGGGGGGCGATGATATGGCCACTCTGCATTTCATTTCGCAGGCGATCAAGTACAGAGTCATCCAACATATGATTACGCTGGATGACTCGCACCTGATCCGACAGTCGTTGTGCCGAAACGTTGACAGCTGGCTCAAGCACCTGAAAAAGAGAGAGCATCCGAACACGGTACGCGGTCAGATTGTTTCCCCCCTCTGTAGCCCCATAGTATGAGCGCATGACATTTTCATTAATGGATCTCGTCCATCTCATGCGCTGCACACTTCCGCCGGGAGCTGGGACCCTATCAGAGGCCGTTGGGCCTCGAGGTCCTAAGCCATCCGGCGGCCGGCGTCCTCCCCGTCGACGAGCAGGTGGTGGCGACGAGGGCGGAGAGAAATACTCGTCGCTCGAGCTCGACGCAACTGCCGCGGCCGGTGTCGTCACAGCGCTCACAGAGGGGCTGGATACCGGCGGCGGCGAGGCGGAGCTGAGCGAAGAGTCCGGAGGTGGTGGTCGTGCTTGACGTGCGGCTTGTCTCGTCAACATGCTATCTTAGTTTTCTTCGTTTTATTTATTTTATTCATTGTTGTTCGGAGGTGACAACTGTCATGTCACCTCCGAATCGGCAGTTTTTGATATAATTTATTTTCATTTTGATAAAATAGGGTCTCTTTTGTGGTTTTTCACTGGGTATTTATACTATGGATTAATTTTGAATAAAAACTTTAGTAAAACTGGGTTATTACGATATATATTAAAATTATAAAAAAACTGGAAAACAAGACGTTTTGTTGACACGGTGTTGTTATTATTATTATTATTATTGCTAATCCATTGCTTAATAGGTTTGAAAAATTCGTTTGCTCAACATCGTAATTAACGCAATGAGCGTGGCTCAACTGTCAAAATGAAAGGCATTGCGATCACTTGAGATTTATGAGTGTGACGTAATTTTCCCGCTGATCGACCTTGCAGATCTACCTAATCTTTTTACTACGATACAAGCTATTCTTGTACTTTATGTACCTACTATATATTTATTATAATTATCAATATCTTCCAAGTGGCTGTTAAGTCATTATTATGAGGCAGCAATTTTGATAAGCTCACGGTAACACTAGATAACACCACAGGCTAAAAACTGTCGATTTGATAAACAATAGTTAAGTATATGACTGAAATAGTTAGTTAACGACAAACAACGTTATATTCTGCGGGGTGATGCCCTATCTGCCCAAGTTCCCCAAAGCTTATATTATTAAATAAAATTGTACGACTCTGTCTTGACCGAAATCTAGAATGGTACAGTCGCCGAATCAATACTTACGTGCGTATTGTTTAATTTTATTTGTTATTACTTTGGAGAATCAATGGCGTAAAAATGTAATATGTATTTTCATTGCAATTTACGCTTAATAATTAAATATTATTAACAACATACAATACTGATAGATAACAAACGACGTTATTTTGTACATACTTCAATAACAAATAGGAGCTCATCAATAATGGTGTTAATGAGTGCGATTGAGAGGGAAATATCAAATATTGTTTATTGCACTTGTGCGAATAAAGGGAAGGAGGTTTCCGGCGACTGGGACCGCAATAACTAGGACCACGGTCCCAGTCGCCGGATCCGTAAAAAATAAATATTTTTCTTCCGGCAACTGGGACCACTCATAAATGATAACTGAAATCAAAAAATGTACAGTCAAACGAAACATTTTTTGATGTAATAATTGAAGAAAAATCCTTTTTGATTTAAAAACATCATTTATTGATATAAAAAACAGCCTTTGACTACAGTTCTGTTATTTAAAACTTTCGTAATAAAAACATAGGTACACATAAATTATGCTAATAATAATAATAAAAGATTCACATAAATCGTGCTTATAATAATAATCAACAATTAACAATCAGTAAGTAATTATTTATCACAAAATCAGTCTTTAAGTAGTACCGTAAATATTTAAAAAAAAAAACAAATCACAATTTTTTTTCGTTTGACTGTACCGATTTTGGCTTGAATTATAGATTTTTTTAAGTTATCTATGAGTGGTCCCAGTTGCCGGAAGAAAAATATTTATTTTTTACGGATCCGGCGACTGGGACCGTGGTCCTAGTTATTGCGGTCCCAGTCGCCGGAAACCTCAAGGGAAGTATCAAAACTTATTTCACTTCTGCGTCCTGGATTCCTGTTTTTTTATCTATCAGCCAGTTTGCATAGCGACGTTGCTTATTGTGCATGTTGCAAAATTAATAATTTAAGTGGTGGTTCGTCTGGTGGTGAATCTCGTCAACGTGTAAAGTTGAGGCGAATTATAAACAAGAAAAAGCGTAAGTAGTGTTTTGATTTAATTTTATTGTATAAACTGTTTTTTTTATGGTTATAGTAGTTTTTATATAACATGAATAAAAAAATCGTAGTCGATATGTCGCAGATGATTTGTCGAATCCGCTGCTTTACAAAACAGCTCGGCAGCTGTTTTAGCCATTCTACATTACGTCTAAACGTCGGTACGTTTAGACGTAATGCAGAATGGCTTTTCTGCAGTCACCATAGGAGGTCTATCTAATGACTGATAACTTTAACTAATGTTGTCTTTAAAACCATTGTTTTTACTTGAGTTGCGGTAATTTTTACTGATTTATTTATTTATATATTATTTATTGTACACCAAACAATAATAATTTTAAAAAAATTAACACTACTGAATATACAATGGGCGGCCTTATCGCTTTCTGCGATCTCTTCCCGGCAACCTTGATTTCGTTTTAAATAAAACTTTACTCGTTGGTTTATCGTTAGGCGGATGAATTGTAGTTCATAATAGTAAAATAGTTTTATCGTAATCAACTAAACGGAAACCGATTTCCATTTAGTTGATTACGATAAAACTATGGGATATAAAGCTATGAATATAGTGTCAAAAGCAAGTTATCTATAGGAACTACAATTCATCCGTCTTCTTTTTTACGTTTTAATTAAAAAATCTGCGAAATTTCATAGAAAGGCGATTGGGGGCGCCACTTGTGACTCGGCGCAGTCTTAATGTGATTAGCTCAAATAATTTAAACTAGTTTGTAAGAAGTTTGTACTAGTTTGAAGGTACCACTAACAGTGTAGATAAACAAAATAACAAAAAAATTATTTTCTAGCACTAAACTAGCTAACTGTAAAAAAGACGCTAAGCAGAAATTCTTGAAATTATTTCATCAAAATATTCAAGGTTTTCCTTCAAAACAATTGGAAATTGAATTGTTTTTAGAAAAAACAATGTTTGACATTGTTTGTATATCTGAGAATTGGTTTCATTTCATTTCATTCAGTGGAAAAAACTAAAATACAGATCAAAGACCATCCATTGTAGAGTTTTTTTTTGGAAGTTGGTTGCCATGTTAATTACATCTTTAGTCGATTTTGAAAAACAAAAAGTAATATTATTTTGTTTTATTTATATGGGTATTACAGGGTGGCGCAATAGAACGTGCATATTTACCTAATTTAAAAAGCGAATAGTCTTAAAATAATAATAATATGTAAAAATATATAAAAATAAGGAGAAATAATGAAAGGACATCAAAAAATTCGTCCGCATCGCTGTCAATAGGAAACGTGCTATTTTGACTAGGTACTGATTTTATTTTATTCTAACACCTTTGAAGACGTCAGTACGAGGAATGGTCAAGTGTAAACTTTACAAATAAATGCATGTATGAAAAATCATTTTGGGGAACTTGGGGATATAGGGCATCACCCATTTTGCGTAAGTAATAAAAAACGAACGTAACATAACGTAGTAGGAAAAGGAACGTGCACCCATATAATTATCCGGTTATGAGCCCATTGAACATAAAATCAAAATATATTGCAAAACTTTGAAATTATATGAAAGGCTCTTCTCAAAGTAGAATGTTATAATTTGAGTAAACCACATAATACTCATACCAAAGTTATTAGCAAATTGATATAGAATCCGGATATTTCACTAGCACAGTTTTTATTTTTTAAATGTATAAAAACAAGTGTAATTATATGCACAAGTAGGTATTTACCAGTTATTTATTCGACTAATTACCTAGTCGATAAATGTTTTTTACTGAAATCATTATTTTTTTATAAATGTATGAGCAAAACTCAGGTAATATAATAAAATCCAAACTACGGACAAGTTACGTTGGTAATGCAAACAAATCTCCATGTCATAAATAAATAAATATAAAATAACACTCAGGCCCCCAAGACCAAACTAGGCAGCGCGTGTACTAGTTTGGGGACCACAGTTCAAATAACTATGTTAAATAAGGTATTCTAGCTACAGTCAGCATACAATATTATAATTTTAACATTTATTTTGTAACAATGGACCAATCAATTACTTATTCTTAAAAGACTAACCAACGTACAATGTTCGTGTTAATTATATTGTATGGTTTACGAGCACTTTGCCAACCCTAATTTAGTGTTGTATTCACACGTTCGTTGCCAACCCTAATTTAGTGTTGTATTCACACGTTCGTTCGTTCTATTTAAATGACATTGCAACTATAAAGACTATTTCAATTTCCGAGTCCAATGTATATGGCACATATGAAATAATATGGGATTATAATGATTTTACCCAAATAGTAACTTGTACTATAAGAGTATTTTTTATCTGTAAGTAATTGATTGTTGTTATAAGACAAAACGGAATAAGAATAGGAAGCGAATTGCAGTACATTTTGATATTATTGATAATGCTTGATGTATTTATAATGAAAAAAAAATGTTATATGAATTAAAAACAACTACCAACTGCAAGTAGGTACACACGACGACATATCAAGCTTTAAGTACGTGTCCAGTTTTAACGGACCTCGCATTGTATAAGATTTTCGTACAATGAGAAGTCAGGTTATACTGGAAATGTATAGCTTCATATCTAGTCGTGCGTACAACGAAAATACTTTAAAAATAATGGTAAGTTCTGCGATAGGCATGCGCGTCTCGCATCCAACGAGTTAATGAGAATCAGTAAAACGCACTTATTCACAACTGTATTATCAATTCGATAACCTGCCGACCGCAAAAGAACATTAGAGGGCATGAAAATAATTATTATTATTTATTTAAAAAATAAATAAATAAAAGTTAAAAATAATAAATTTCGACTAACCTTGCTTAGTAAATCCATTTCTGTTATCAATTACTCTTGTACTTATTTAAAAATATAAAAAAAACACACTAGCACTACGGTATCGTTCGTAATTCAAAAGTTTTGAGCGGGAGACGATGCGCGTTCTCGCTCAAAACGCAATGGTCGACTACAGACTGCTATGACTGTGACAAATAATATATAAGTAGTTGATAAGTTATCATCGTGAATGCGTCTGAAACGTTATTAGGAATATTGTCTACCAGTGGCCATGAACATAATTGATAGTGGTATACCTATTTAACTAATAAGTCTTAGCGTACGGAAAAAGAGAAAGACTGAAGATGCACTGAAAAAAGAAGTGCAGGTATGTTTCATACATAGATAATAATTACAAAAATGCACACATTTGATCAAAACCACACAGAACTAACCACTACTCGAACCTTTTACTTTGCTTACCAGCTTAACGTAAGCGACTAAAAAACAGGAAAAGATTTCTTTCATAAAAAAACTGAGCACAGGGACTCATTTGAGGAAAAATTACATTAGTTTTGCATCAAATTTTGATGAAATAGTAGATTATTAACCAAGGGGATAAAGCAGTGTCTTCTGTCGCGGGTGACGATTTAAATCGCGAGTGTAATGAAGGACTCGAGGTTTACTCCCGAGCGTAGCGAGGGTGTTAAAAACTTAAATCACGAGCGAAGCGAGGGATTTAAGACGAGTCCTGAGTGTAGCGAGGGATTTAAGTTCACCCAAGACTAAGACAGCTTTATCACCGAGGAAAATACTCTACTTTTCGTACCATTTGCGAAAAAATGAACACAATAATAATATGAGATAAGCATTTATTAAAAATAATGACAAGTAAAAGTAATTTTTAGAACATTAACTTATTTATAAAAATAAATTAAAATAAACTTAACGTTTATGTATTTGAAGAAAACAAAAATGCGGCAAATTCCTAGACTAATATTTTTTTGTCGGAAAAGCAAAGGCATCAAGCTCATACGGCCTCGTCGGTTTTCGTAATTTTATTTAATAATCATAACTGCATAATAAATGCGTATTCCTTTTTCAAAAAGATGTATAATGCTTTATATACAAACTCAATGGTGTAAACACAGATGTAGTTCAGTATAAATTTTGGTAAGTATTCCAAATTTAAATCACATTCTCCCCCTAGAGGATGAATGAAATTCAGTACAATTTTCTTTCCCTGTTTTTAACAGATTAAGAATGACTATTGTTATGTTCGCTTTTTGTGGCATAGAATGTCACTTTTTTGAGCAAGTGGTACGAAAAAACCATTTTCCTACTTGTAGTATTTTTAGCTTACACTAAGACGGCGCGGGCGCGGCGGTTAAGCCGCGTCTTATCCAAAGTCAAAGTCAAAGCATTTATTTCAAATAGGCACATAAAAGGCACTTTTGAACGTCAACATTTACATTTAAATAGAATTGATTCTAGTCGCCCCTTCCAAAAGGTAGTTTCGTATGGAGAAGAATGGGCAAGAAACTCCACCGTTACTCTTTTAAAATTTGTTACAATATTTTGTATAAGTACCTACCCCTAGTGTAAAGACCAGTAAGTAGTGATGTAACATGTCGATAATAATATTGATTTTGTTACATTCGAGCGAAGTGTTAGTAAATAAGAAAACACGACAATTTACAGACGGTAAGGAAGGATGCAATAATATGTTTTCGGTAGGTATATGTGTACGTGTATAGTTTGGTCTTTATAAATAACTAGCCATCGGCATCGGTCGTTGAGTCCTAGCGATAAATGAATTCGTCTTTATTCGCGACCTGACAGCTAAACTAGTATCCAATTGAATAAGTGCACAGCAATAAAACACCATTTCGAGGTTTGACCGCAATTCTCCAGAAGTCCACATCACTTGAGTCTGTCTGCTCTGCCCAGGGCTTTAGTTGGCTGTCAAAAATCTATTTTCGGGTAAACATTTTGGTTTTCCGGACTCTGGCAGTCCAGGTTTTGTCAAAAGGAGATACCGAAAATGATCTCTCTAGCTCGGTGACACGAGTTACCAATCAACTCGTGATGGCTTTATAGGGACAGCTGGATCATAATCTATCTGGCAGTCTTAGCAAGACTGCCAGATAGATGTTATATGAATTAAAAACAACTACCAACTGCAAGTAGGTACACACGACGACATATCAAGCTTTAAGTACGTGTCCAGTTTTAACGGACCTCGCATTGTATAAGATTTTCGTACAATGAGAAGTCAGGTTATACTGGAAATGTATAGCTTCATATCTAGTCGTGCGTACAACGAAAATACTTTAAAAATAATGGTAAGTTCTGCGATAGGCATGCGCGTCTCGCATCCAACGAGTTAATGAGAATCAGTAAAACGCACTTATTCACAACTGTATTATCAATTCGATAACCTGCCGACCGCAAAAGAACATTAGAGGGCATGAAAATAATTATTATTATTTATTTAAAAAATAAATAAATAAAAGTTAAAAATAATAAATTTCGACTAACCTTGCTTAGTAAATCCATTTCTGTTATCAATTACTCTTGTACTTATTTAAAAATATAAAAAAAACACACTAGCACTACGGTATCGTTCGTAATTCAAAAGTTTTGAGCGGGAGACGATGCGCGTTCTCGCTCAAAACGCAATGGTCGACTACAGACTGCTATGACTGTGACAAATAATATATAAGTAGTTGATAAGTTATCATCGTGAATGCGTCTGAAACGTTATTAGGAATATTGTCTACCAGTGGCCATGAACATAATTGATAGTGGTATACCTATTTAACTAATAAGTCTTAGCGTACGGAAAAAGAGAAAGACTGAAGATGCACTGAAAAAAGAAGTGCAGGTATGTTTCATACATAGATAATAATTACAAAAATGCACACATTTGATCAAAACCACACAGAACTAACCACTACTCGAACCTTTTACTTTGCTTACCAGCTTAACGTAAGCGACTAAAAAACAGGAAAAGATTTCTTTCATAAAAAAACTGAGCACAGGGACTCATTTGAGGAAAAATTACATTAGTTTTGCATCAAATTTTGATGAAATAGTAGATTATTAACCAAGGGGATAAAGCAGTGTCTTCTGTCGCGGGTGACGATTTAAATCGCGAGTGTAATGAAGGACTCGAGGTTTACTCCCGAGCGTAGCGAGGGTGTTAAAAACTTAAATCACGAGCGAAGCGAGGGATTTAAGACGAGTCCTGAGTGTAGCGAGGGATTTAAGTTCACCCAAGACTAAGACAGCTTTATCACCGAGGAAAATACTCTACTTTTCGTACCATTTGCGAAAAAATGAACACAATAATAATATGAGATAAGCATTTATTAAAAATAATGACAAGTAAAAGTAATTTTTAGAACATTAACTTATTTATAAAAATAAATTAAAATAAACTTAACGTTTATGTATTTGAAGAAAACAAAAATGCGGCAAATTCCTAGACTAATATTTTTTTGTCGGAAAAGCAAAGGCATCAAGCTCATACGGCCTCGTCGGTTTTCGTAATTTTATTTAATAATCATAACTGCATAATAAATGCGTATTCCTTTTTCAAAAAGATGTATAATGCTTTATATACAAACTCAATGGTGTAAACACAGATGTAGTTCAGTATAAATTTTGGTAAGTATTCCAAATTTAAATCACATTCTCCCCCTAGAGGATGAATGAAATTCAGTACAATTTTCTTTCCCTGTTTTTAACAGATTAAGAATGACTATTGTTATGTTCGCTTTTTGTGGCATAGAATGTCACTTTTTTGAGCAAGTGGTACGAAAAAACCATTTTCCTACTTGTAGTATTTTTAGCTTACACTAAGACGGCGCGGGCGCGGCGGTTAAGCCGCGTCTTATCCAAAGTCAAAGTCAAAGCATTTATTTCAAATAGGCACATAAAAGGCACTTTTGAACGTCAACATTTACATTTAAATAGAATTGATTCTAGTCGCCCCTTCCAAAAGGTAGTTTCGTATGGAGAAGAATGGGCAAGAAACTCCACCGTTACTCTTTTAAAATTTGTTACAATATTTTGTATAAGTACCTACCCCTAGTGTAAAGACCAGTAAGTAGTGATGTAACATGTCGATAATAATATTGATTTTGTTACATTCGAGCGAAGTGTTAGTAAATAAGAAAACACGACAATTTACAGACGGTAAGGAAGGATGCAATAATATGTTTTCGGTAGGTATATGTGTACGTGTATAGTTTGGTCTTTATAAATAACTAGCCATCGGCATCGGTCGTTGAGTCCTAGCGATAAATGAATTCGTCTTTATTCGCGACCTGACAGCTAAACTAGTATCCAATTGAATAAGTGCACAGCAATAAAACACCATTTCGAGGTTTGACCGCAATTCTCCAGAAGTCCACATCACTTGAGTCTGTCTGCTCTGCCCAGGGCTTTAGTTGGCTGTCAAAAATCTATTTTCGGGTAAACATTTTGGTTTTCCGGACTCTGGCAGTCCAGGTTTTGTCAAAAGGAGATACCGAAAATGATCTCTCTAGCTCGGTGACACGAGTTACCAATCAACTCGTGATGGCTTTATAGGGACAGCTGGATCATAATCTATCTGGCAGTCTTGCTATATTGGCAAAATATTTTGATAGGGTTGTGGTTGCAATTGAGGAATTATACGATCAACAAGAAAATTTAGACACCAGAGGTGCTGCACAGAACCTTATGCCTGCTGTGTGTGATTGCACATTTCTTTGCTATCTTTTCCTTTGGAAAAAGGGGAATAGGGAAATAAATTGTGGTCAAATTGCATTGCAAAGTAAAGGCTTGTCTGTTGATCAAGTAGCTATAAAAATAGAAGCACTTCGTCTTTAAATTGAAGAAAAACGGAGTCATATTGTAGAAGAGGCAATAGATCTTACTGTGAAAAAATCGGAGGACTGCGACATTCCAATAGAAAGTCGAATTCGTCGTAAAAAAAACGAATGGCCGGTGAGTTGGCTACTGATGCTGGACTCACGCTGGAGCTTAACTTCAAAAGGGTATGTTTGAATGGCTTGACCAATTCAGTAGTAGTAGTTTAGTACCTACCTATACATATATTAATGATGACCTACCCCATTTATTTAAAAAACCAACCACAAATGGTGTTATTTGCTGACGAAACTTCTTTAATCTTTCAAGATAAATAGACGTGCATCAAATCTTGTCGACGTAAATAATGCCCTACTGCAGATACACAATTGGTTCACTGCTAATAATTTAGTATTAAATGGGGAAAGAACTAAATGCATAAGATTTGCTTTACGGAATTTTAAAAGTAGTGAATGTGACATAGTATTGAATAAAGAGAAACTAGAATTTGTTGATGAAACTGTTTTCCTGGGGATAACGCTAGACTCAAGGCTGCAATGGAGTCCTCATTTAACATTTAACTTTTGCAGGACGGCTAAGTTCAGCAGCATATGCTGTAAGAAAAATCCGTCAAATTACTAATGTAGATACCGCGAGGCTAGTCTATTTCAGTTATTTTCATAGTATCATGTCTTACGGTATTTTATTATGGGGGTGGGCTGCCGATATTGAGTCTATTTTTATTCTGCAGAAAAGAGCCATCAGAGCAATATACAGCCTCAGCAGGCGCGATTCTCTAAGGAAACTGTTTAAAGACATTAACATCATGACGGTACCTTGTCAATACATTTCTGAAAACATTATGTACGTACGGAAAAATTTAAATATTTTCAACAAAAGGATTAGGACTAGAAATAGGGACCAATTAGTTCAACCAGGTTTCAGACTGGCTAAAGTAGACTCATCCTTCATGGGGTAGGTGCTGTTTAAAATGTTACAATAAAATACCTCCCCACATACTCCAACTGAATGAAACGAAATTTAAATCTTGTATAATACGCACACTATACAGCCAAGCATATTATAAGTTGGGGGATTACATCGCTGACAAAAATGCTTGGCTCAGGGCTGGTCCTGCTCCCGGCTTGGGCGGAGCACCGCCGTGTCCTCGTGGAGGCGATTGGCGGTGGCGATCTCTCGCGTCCGGCCTTGGTCCAGGCCATGGTACGGAGCGAGAGGGCTTGGGAAGCCGTCACCTCCTTCTGCGAAGCAGTAATGTTCGCGAAGGAGGAGGCGGAACGCGTGAGGGAGAGGCAAAATTTGCGTCCTCACGCCCCTAGCCGCCGCAGGAGACGCCCTGGGCGTCGGGAATCGCAGGCCGATTCCCGGCCACCGTAGGCGCGGGCTTGCGAACGGCGAGCAATGGGCAGCTCGCCGTTCGATAAGGACCAGGCCCGGGTCGACGGCGCGTTGTGTTCCACGCGCGCCTCAAAGAGATGTCAGCACCAATGACGGGGTTTGCTAGGACCGATGCCTGCTAGGGTTGCGGAAAAGTCCAAGAGGGTTACCGTGGCCCCTGGCACAGGCAACTGAAGGAACACGGGTGGGTTTTAGTCAGTAAGAGTCTGACACGCCCTCCTGCTCTGCCCAGAGCGGGAGAAGTTATTTGATGATTTCCCACCCACAAAAAAAAAAAAAAAAAAAAAGGGCTGGTCCTGCTCCACAAGGGCGCGTAAACTAATTAATTAGCATTCGAAGATATTGTTGGAGCTGATGAAGGTTGTACAATCTATCTTTGCATTGTATAAATTCAATCTCTTAAGCACTATGTACAGTCAGCGTCACGATGTGGGTACGGCCCTTCAAAGTTAATTTTAATATAACTGGGCTACCCAATTGATGCAGCCAAAGGTTACTGGGTTCGTCTTTCATTGGCTTGAATGTGCCCTGGCACTGAGAGTATGTCATTCTCACTCAAATGTGTCGCTGGTGGTGGCGTGTGTATTGGATCATTGAGTTCCCTTTAAAATGGTTCGAGCTGAATGATGCTGATGCATACGTCATGTTCGTGAACGGGCGCCGTCAGTAGGCACTGGTCATGTCTTAGCTGCCACGGCTTATTTTGATTCCTGAATTGTTTTTATCTTTTTATTACGGACGCTTATAACGTGCACGTCTTTCTACATCGTTCTCACATGTATAATTTCAACATGAATGATGTAACCACTATTTTGTAACAATATTTTGATTTAAAATAGTGTCCATGGAGTTTCTTGCCCGTTCTTCTCCATAGGTAAGTATCTACTACGCTTTGGAATGGGCAACTAGCTTCTTCTTTCTGACTGACCGACCCCTTGACAATTCAAAAGTGCCTGTAGGTAATTGGTTTATTTGAAATAAATGCTTTGAGTTTGAGTTTGAAGTATTGAACTCCGAACTAGATCAAAGTCCGTTCAAGCTGTAGCTTCGTTGTTCGGGTTTGTGCAGACATATACTTACTTTGCTTTTGGCAAACATAGAAGAGTTGAAATTAGCTGGTTCAAAATTTACTGGTTTTTATGATGAGGTATCAGAAATAGAACTTCTGTTAGAGATACCAAGGTTGAGACGACATTTAAAAGCGGCCAGTCTCACAGTTTCTAATTGGATGTCTCTAGACTTTTTGAGATTTATTATGGAATGGAACTTTACAGAATCTCTTCCGAATGTTATGGTAGGTAGCACTAAAGTTATTTATGACAATTTGCGTATTAGTTGCTTCGTGTGACACGAGCATCAGCAAACTAAAATTAAATAAAAATTACTTGCGGGCAACAATGACCGAAATGACACTTGACAATCTTGGCTTATTAGATAGAACACGAGGAAACACTAATTATATAAATTTCGATGGTGTAATTTCCGAGTTTGCAGCTGTTAAAGCTAGAAAAAACAGATTTGACTGTTTGTCACACAGACACACATCAAAAACGTATACTTATGGATCAATGCATTAAAAAAATATTGCCCTGTTGAATATAAATAAAAATGACAATTTAGATTGATTAAATAAAATGTTTTCGTATGTTTAGATCGAAGAAGTACACACATCAAAAAAGTCTAAGCAACATGTACCTACGGTTTTGAACTTTTGAACGATTTTTACTGTTGTAATATATTTATCTTTCTTTTATAAATATGTACGTATTAACTAAGCAATTAATTTTGTCAAAAAATCGTTATTTAAATAACCATTTTTTTATTATTATTTGTTAATTCAATAATAAGTGTGACCGCCTCTGTTGTATAAAACTTGTCGGCAACGATTCTTCATTTAATTTATAAGATTGTTTATCTGATGCTGCGGCAATCGCTCCCAGTGGAATTTTAACAAGTCTTTCAGTTGTTGGGTTGTCAACACTCCGTCCAGGTTCTCTAGAAAACATCTCTGGAGCATGTCCCGTGCCTGCTCGATGGGATTGAGGTCTGGCGCTTGTGCAGGCCACGGCAATACCCGGATGTTACCCATTGCCAAGTACTCTCTGGTCCTCCGAGCTGTGTGCGAACGCGCATTGCCAAGACTTTATGCAAATGCGTGAGCATCAGACCCGAGGACATGTTCAACGTAACTTTCAGCGTTCATAATATTGCCATCTACAAAAACGAGCTCAGTTCGTCTGCTCTTCATAATACCCGCCCATACCATCACTGTGGAGCCACTGTAAGGGTGCACTTCCTGGACGTATCTCAGCCGTTCAGCACTTTCGGTACGACGATACACTCTTAGTCTCTTACCCTTCTCGTAACTTCTCGTTCTTATCAGGCCTAAATCCAAACCGGGACTCATCGCAAAATAAAATTGTATCCCATTGCTCCTGGATCCATGTCAAATGTTCCCTGCACCATTCGTTTCGACGAGCACGATTCCCATGGCGTATAGGTGGGCACCTTATTTGGCGTCGTGCTCGTAGGACGTCACGGTTTGGTGGCTAACAACAACACCGCTTGAGAATTGTAGCTTTAAACCTAGCTCCCGGGCGGTTAACATCGGCTGACGTCTTGCAGTCAGTTGTATGTATCGGTCCTGTCGAGCAGTTGTACTCCTTCCACATCCTGGGTAGTGCTCAACAGGAAGGGGATCCTGCTGAATTAACGTAACGCTGCCAAAGACGACAAATTATGCTCCTATTGACACGCAAATGCCGAGATACCTGGAACTGATTTCTTACCGTTTGTAGCATTCCTACAGCTCTCTGCATTTCATCAGCAGTCAAATGGCGTCGCTCCATGACATAAAAAATGACTCACCACTTTTTTTTTTCAAAAACTGTACTTATATCTCAAAATGGTAAAAGTGAGTTATATACCAAATTTATAAAGCAACGAAAACACATGAAATCGGGAATAAATGATTAGCTTTTATTTTAATGAAAACAAAACACAATCGAAACAAAAATATTGTACACCAATCTACTTTGTTAAGCATAAAATAAAGATCAATTAATAAAACGTGCAGTTTCTGTAAATGATGCGTGTTTATGTGACTTTTTTGATGTGTGTACCTACTACCTGCTTTTGCATTATAAAGACTTCTCGCGATTTTTGCATACGCTGGATTTTTCACCTAAGTTAATCCTGATGTGATAAAAAAGATAAAAATAAAGTTTTTATTACGTAAAATAAACAATTTCTGTATTTCCACCGTTAACGCGTATAACACAATCGCAGCGATTCGGCATACTCAATATAAGTTCAACCAAATCACGTCGCGAAATGGCCGCCCACATCCGTTGTAACAGGTGAAACAGATTTTCTGGTGTGTGTACGGCATTCATATTTGGCAGAGCTTTTCTTTGAAGCATATTCCATGCTTGCTCAATGGGATTCCAGTCTGGCGATTGAGCAGGGCATGGTAGGATGTTGATATTAGCTGCGGCAAGTGTGTTTGCAACGACTCTGGCAGTGTGTGGACGTGCATTATCATTTATCATACATAAGCAGAAATTAAGCAACAAATTGGGTCGGCAAGGGAATGACAACATCTGATACAATCGTTTCAGCGTAAATCTGTGCATTTAGATTGCCTCTAATCCAAATCAGTTCGGTTCTGCCGCCGATTCAAATACCCGCGCATATCATGATTGTTCCACCACTGCATCCATGGACTTCCTGGCATACTACTTATATATAATTTAAACGTTCCTGGCGTCCAGAGGTCCCTCAATACCGTGTGCGTCTAGTATCTTTCCTCATACCAAAGCGAGAACCGTCAAAAAAACACACAAAACGCCACTCTTCTTCTGCCCAAATTGTGTGTTCAAGAGCCCATTGTAAACGGGCTCTGTGATTGTGGGGCTCCATAGGCGGTACCCGTAGCGGCCTTCGGGAACGGAGATTGACATTGTACGATTTCGTAGACCAATAATTTGTATGTACCGATCTTGTCTGCGTGTGGAGATGCGAGCTTGTCCTCCATGTCGCTCTGCCACGCTGCCAGTGATGCGGTAACGTGTCCAAAGTCGACTTATAACACTCTGCGTATTGCCCAGAGCGATTGCCACCGCACGTTGCCGAGAACCAGCTTCCAACATTCCCACGGCTCTGATCATTTCTTCTCGGCTCAAATGATGCCGTCTCTCCATAATAACGTTCTTTTGTATTGATTCCACTCAGAAGTATGGCAGTAATTTTATTGGTTTGGCCTCAAACCCGTTGCAGGGTTATATAGGATGGTATACGCCTTGACAGAAGAATTTCATATTTTGACCGAAATTCAAAAACTATTCCCTTTTCAAATGGCGAAATTTACTAAAAAGTATCCATACGAGTTAAAAAAATATAATTTAAATAAATTGATTTTTAGTAACTAGCAAAAACGTGCTTGATCCCTAGACAGTGTTGATGTATGTACCTATATGACTAATGAGAGTATATATTAATTCTACCCTCATTCTTCTTTTGTCATACCCAACTTTCACGTTCATGCATCAATGTGAAAAAATCTATAATTATTAACTATTATTATCATAATAAATTGTATTTTAATTATGAAAGACTCGTTTGTAATAATTAAATAAAATCATACTTTACGTTTATCGGATGTTTATTAATTTTATCAGTTTTCATTCTTGGGTGACAGAACAATTGTCTGCACCGGGTGCCCATATTCTAAGGTGCCAGCCATGCTAGCTACGCCACTGTTTATAGGTATAAGGTTTCAGGTTTCATGAATCTATGGTCGTGAAAACGCATTTCTATAACCACCTAGGTTTAACTACGCCCCGTTAACGCAGTAGGTAGCTCGTGACCGCAGTTATTTTTATAAAGGCCTCACGATCAATACGCCATAATCGTCAAGAATAATAACAATATTTGCAGAAGGTGCTGTAGCCGATATTTTGATTGTTATTTCCTAGTCGTTTATCGATAAAATAATAATTAGTTCGATAAAAAGTTGTTGCTACTGTAGAGCTGGTCATTAATGAAATTGCGTTTTTTCAATAAATTATAGTTTTGTCATTTTGTCAGCAGATTCTAAACTATGATTGCAATCATTGATTACATGCCTACCTAAATTTAATTAAACATACCGATTTATCGATCGTTCGGCTACTATTTAAGGTGACCAGTAGATACCAAAGTAAACAACAGAAAAAAAAAATTCCCGCCATACACTAAAATTATTATAAAAAAAAAGAAAATGCTCATGCAGACGTTGTTTTATAAATAATACTAGCTTCTAACCCGCGGGTTCGCCCGCGTGGTTGTCGGAAATTATCCCACGGGAACGTATATAACGTATTTAATTGGATAAGGGATAATACTGTATTGTTTAAAATAGCTTCTTAAATAACCTAAAGACAAAAATGGTTACTGCCGACTTTTTTGTGGATCTTTTTAAAATATACCTACAATTCCGTAATACATTATTGTGATCTATCTCGTAATGTTTAGCAGGCGTTTGCAATGTAAGCGCACAGAAATATGTTTTATACGGCAACACATTCCAAATCTATAAAATTCTCGGCTTCACTCTACTATAAGATGTACCTATTATTCATGAGAACTTTTGTCTTAAATCACTCAGTCTATTGATGAAACCGCATTAACATCCGTTGCGGCGTTTAAAAGATCTAAGCATACATACAGCAATTTTGTTTTATACTATGTAATGAATAGCCATAATGCAAAATGACTGTTTTATTAACAGTCATTTAGGTGGTTACAAACAAGTTAACTTAAATAAAACATGATTTTTTATGATTCAGAATAAAAAAATGTAGGTACCTCTAAAAATAAAAGTTAGAATAACACCACCAAGATGTTATGTAGGGTGGCATGGACATTGATGCACAGGTGCACAACCTATTACTAAAGACTCGGTACATGGTTCTAAAACCCCTGAATTGAAATTTTACTATGGTAATTTAAAAAAAAAATGCCTGCCCATACATTTTGACCGTGTAGGTATTGTACTTTTATATGAGACAGCCATTTTTTTTTTTGATAACTGACGAAAAAATGTCTATGCTAGGGGGTCTAGAATGCCTCAAAGAGATGTCAGCACCAATGACGGGGTCCGCTAGAGCCGATGCCTGCTAGGGTTGCGGAAAAGTCCAAGAGGGTTACCGTGGCCCCTGGCACAGGCAACTGAAGGAACACGGGTGGGTTTTAGTCAGTAAGAGTCTGACACGCCCTCCTGCTCTGCCCAGAGCGCGAGAAGTTATTTGATGATTTCCCACACACAAAAAAAAAAAAAAAAAAAAAAACGGGGTCTAGAATCATGTGCTGATGTCATGGTTACAGTTTGCGTGTCCTTGTCCGTGTCACCCTGTATATTTACTAAGATATAATAAAATTAAACATGCTTGTTTATTTCAAGGGTTAAAAAATAAAAATTGTTAATAAAAGCTTTAGGCGTAATGATGGGAATGATGATAAGGTTTCTAAAATCCAGACAATAAAAAGAATAACTATTGCTCCATTCATTGATTGAAAATCTATGGTTGGATATTAATACTTCAAGAAGAGAACAAAAAAAATATGGAAAAATAATTTTCTTCCATATTTTTTGTAATAAAATACTACACCAATAACCACATAAATATTATCTACATCCTCAGAATACAGAAAGAAGTTCTTTCTGTATTCTCTGAGTCTACACCAAATCGGTACACATATACATAAATGATAAAATTGTTATACACTTTTACATAGAAGAATGCAGCCAAGTAAGCTTACCACTGGCTTCAGCCTGTTGTCATCAGCCTGAAAGGTTTGTGAATAAAAAGAAATTAAGCACCATAGTCAGCATATTGCCGCAAGAAGTTTTTAAGCAGAAAGATCATCTACACAGGTATAGTATGACCACGGACAAAGAATATTTTTTTTTAATGTGACTTTCATCTTTTTTAAGGTAACATGTGAAACCTTTGAGTGTGGTTATACTTTGTAATTATTTTGTAAAGACAACAGTTAATATATTATACAGCTTTAAAGAAATATTAATATTCTAATTAAGTATCTACAACAAACATAACAAATGCAACTTTTTATTTCCAGTCACACTCTCCTAGTAGTAATTCATTAAACATATGGTTAAAAAATATATATTTTGTTTGTCATGTCATAATAAATTATCTGGCAATTTTGTTTATTTTGTTTGAAAATTGTATCCAGGCAATGACGAAGCACATTTTTTATAATGTTTATCTCAGCTCAAGGCTAGGTAAGGCCTCTTCAAGGTAATCCACAAGGTAATATTATTTTTGCATGTGGGTACAAGAAATTAATATTTTTCCAAGTAAGTGATTTTTCTAAGCTGCCTTTTAAAAAACTCTATTGAAAATGTTTTTGTTGAATTTATGCCAAATTCAAAACCTAGCCTATTTTGACTTTCAAAAATAGGCGCCAAACATTACGCACAATTTATTTACGTCAAAACTCATACTGTTCAAAACAGTGCTTTTATTGTATGGAGGTTACTAGCTTCTCTAAACGTGGTTCCTTAGACATTCTTAAAACCGCTTAAAAGTCTTTAGTTATCATTACCAAGACATGTGAGTATGATAGAAGCAAAACTTAATGATTTTAAGTGACCCATCGTCGACCTCTAAGCCGCAGCAAGGTCATGGAAGATAAATAAATCATAGTTACAAACCGATTGGCACTCGTGCGATAACAAACATAATTCAGTCACACTATAGATAAAAACTATTTATTACCTTCTTATCTCCGTCTCTCGAGTCGGACATTATTCCTATTTATGTAGAATTACTGATACAATATGAGATTATTACAACAAACCGATCGCGACTCGGGAAATGCGCGGTGTTTCATTACTTGATTTAGTTGACTTGTCAATTTTGACAGCAATTTCGGCAAGCAAACAGATGATTGTCAAAAACGTTTCGTTTCAATCTAGATTCTAGAGGGTTTCCTGGAAGTGGAACGTAAAACGTATTATATTACAGAAATATTGAATGCTCAAATATTTTAATTTTAACTAACCGTAAATACCCTGAAATATTGTTTGGAGCATACCACATTCATGCAGAGACAAGTTAGGTAACTTGCAAAGCAAAAGATACTGGCCTTCGGGCAGTAAAACGCTAGTGGCGGGAGGGGGGTCTATGATAAGATAGAAATAATAATATGTATACTAACTAACTCTAGATAAAGTACAGGGTTTGCTTGTAGTAAACTACACCACCAGCATCTGGTCTGGCCTGTAATCGTAGCACTCCTAATGTAATTTGCAGTTCGTTTTTATATTTCTTACTTGCGTTGCAAAGCATTTTTTTTCGCGAACGAAACAATGAAAATTATTCAAATAGGATAAGCCGGTTTTGAGTTTTAGCGAGATTAACGAAAAGCAATTGAATTTTGGATTCTCGGAGATGCGTTTCCAAGTATCTTACCTTAGGCACTTGTCTCACCGGCAACGATTAACGAGTAACGAGTAGAGCTAGAACTAGAAACGAGTTAGCGAGACGCGGGGAGCGAGTGCGTAGTTCCGATATTTGTGTAGCTCGGCTATAAGCGAGTGTGCGAGTGAGGCGGGCGATTACTCGCATCACTCGCTCGCGGATACTTACTTTCAGATACGCACTGTAGAGAAATGACCACTGGTTATCTTTCATAGCTCTTGTCGCTCAGCGACAAACTAGTGAAGCGAGTGCTCGCCAGCAGTGTGAACAGTCAGCGATCAACTGTTTGTATATGCCTCTCTTTTGTTCACACGGAAAGTATATCTATTGTACCTACGTTTCTTGAGCGAGAAAATAGCCAATAGTTTTTTCGTTTTCTCGTCGTTGGTGGGACAACTGCCTTAGGATGGATTTTATGGGGTGGCAATATGGAAATGTCGTGATTTTTATATATAAGATTCTTGATCGACCATCCTTGGGAAGTGCACCAACACGAAAATCGACTAGTTGTATTTAAAATGTCCAAACAAACATCGTATAATTTACTTCAAATTATGTGGGAGTGCCCAGAGCCAGATTACAATTGACCTGTGCTGGGGTTCGAACCCAATACAAACCCGCAGCTGTCGCGTTTGCGACCATTAGACCGATGAGGTACTGGCAGTCGACCAATCATTCATTCTTCAAAATGCAATGGCCATTATAATCAGATGGAAAGATAAAAACGACCAGATTTATAACACATTTAATTACATCTACATATTTTTAATATAAATACCTTATATAACTAATAATCAGTGCGTATGTAGTAGCCACAACACTGATTAGGACCTTCACGACTATGTCTCAATAGCAAAAATACTGATGATTTATAATATCAGGTCTAAAACTTTGTATAATACTTTATTAATCCCTTTTTTCTTAACATTGAGCAATAGATAGGTTTGAAGATTTGAGACAAATCGTAGTTTTTATTTTTTCTACCACAGTATTTACAATACTTAGGCCAATTTTTGTGATCCTTTAATGAATTACGTAAAAATTGCTCGATTTCTATAGATTTTCAATATTTTCCGACAATACTGATGAAAATATACGGACTTCAATCAGAATTTCATAATATTTATATGCAGAATTCTTTGCTCAATGATCCCAAAACCAGTATCATACGTAATGTTTCGCCAATTGCCATAATAATTATAATAAATGTGATCGTTCTAAAGTTCAAATAAAATAGCAAGGAATCGCAAGTGCAACACAGAAAAATCCAGACATTTTGCAAAACCAACCTTTCCGCAAAGTGGCTACAACATAAATTATTCACAATATCTAACATGTATTATACACTTATTAGTTATATTATAACAATAAACAATTAAGAGTGTTCGCAAAAATAGCGCTTAATTATATTTTAAACATTCAATATAATATTGTAGACAAGCCATCAGTAATATTCTACATCACAATAGATAAAAAACGGTGTAATTTAAATTTGCCAAAAAAGAGGAGTTCTTTTTTGCTTCTGCATAGGTATTCCCAACCATTCGATACGCTTCCGTGCCGAATCCAACGTCAATAATTGTTATCGAAGGAGTCCTGTAAAGGCTGTTCAGAAATCCGATACGCGGCCTTTTTTTTTTTCGAACAACTCGAACCGTTGACAAGCCGCCATTTCAAATCTTCTTTTAAATATTAGACATAAGTACCTAATTTATGGACACACAAAGCCCACGCTCCCACAATGCGCCATACAACAGTACCCAAATACAGGGTCAACTTCAATTAGCTAGCGAAACACCGCAGACGTGATTGGTATCTATCGGTATATAAACATGTTAAACGAAAAATGGAAATTATTGAATATTTCTTTTTTGGGATTACGACCTCTGTTATTGTAATTAGATACGTATTTGAAGTAGGAGCTTAGAAAATCAGTTTGTAGGTTTCTGTACCCAAAGGGTGCCAAAGGGACCCTATTAATAAGCCTCCGCTGTCCGTCCGTCTGTCAGCGGGATGTATCTCATGAACCGTAATAGTTTATTTCTATTGCCGCTATAACAACAAATGGACCTTGTGGTACGGAACCCTTCGTGTGCGAGTCCGACTCGCACTTGGACGGTTTTCTGTGTTAACTTCACTTATGCGATGGGTCAATGGATCCATCTCTAAACACGATAAACAAAATAAAACGGATTTCCTAAACTCATACTTCAAGTAAGCTACCAGCGCAGCGGTCAAAAAAACTAATCACGAAATCTTTTTTTGACGTGTAATATCTTTCTTCTCGCTTTCCTGCAAACTGTGGGAGTGATTTCGTGAAATGCGACGGAAGTGTGTAACAGGAAGCGCGAGCTATTTGATTTGTTTGACCCATTGACTTATAATAGTATGGACTGGAAATATCAACAAAAAAAAGGTGCCTACCTACAACTCATAATGTCTCATAAAATGGCTGCCATTGCTAGGGTTGTGGCAATCAAGGAATATTGGTGTTACTATAACGAGTATCGATACGAGTCTTACTTGATATCACGTTTGGTTCATAATTATAACTTACATAAAATAAATGTTGTAACAGAAAAAGATGAGTAGTTTACTTACCGTCTGTTATCTGAGAATAAAACTCAAATCAAGTGTTTTTTTCTGTACAGAATTAAAAACTTTTGTATACAACATGTCTGTGTAACATACCTAACTATTTATTAAAGAGTGAGTTGTGGAGTAAAAATAAAAATATATATTTTTTTTTACTTAAAATATGTTTATTGGTGTGATAATAATTATAAATGATAAATGATTTTATTTCTGTAAGTAGGTTTGTACAAACACTTTTACACGTCAATCGTATTTTAAAAACTAAATTAGGTCAGCGCTTCCTATCTGACTACTCTGAGAAGAAAGGCCGAAACAAACTCCGTGGTCACAGTCTCTTTTAAAGTCCAGACAAAATCTTGGTCAGATAACGTGAAGGCTATGTAGATCGCTGTCTGAAATGGTCTTTTGAGGAAAGAACCACACAAATTGTGTGGACCTGTCCAGTCAGTTTCTTCAGAGTATTTTTTTGGTGCGGGTAAACCTTTGGGCTTATTAATTTGTCTTTTTAAGAAGTTTATTGGTCCCGCCAATTCTTCTATTACAACAGTCTGTTCCATGTTGATACAATTTTTTCTTCGAAGGTCTTCTATAATATCTTTCAAATTAGCATTTTTTTTTTTGTTTTTCTTTCTAATCATTTCGATAAGGCGTACTTAAATTTTTGTTGTTGATTGACACATTTTTCTTTTAAAGCCTTAATTTTTTCAATTTGTACAACCTGAAAAAATAAATTAAAATTACTTCAATCATCAACTTGCGTCGAAAATGCTGCTTTGTAATATTTGTTTCATGCTAAGTCTATAGATCCTAAAAAATCCAATTGTATATTTATACTTTAGCACGAAGATCAGAAAACGTGCTGAGAAATCACTGACAGGTGGACCTGTAGTACAGCTACGGAACAGAGAGGATACGTCATTGGTACCGTAACCTTAACACCTTAAATAAGAGAGAACTCAGCTCATTTCATCCCCACATTTCATTTTTGATAATTTATCCCCTGTGGGTAGATTTTGTTCCAAAAATACTTTATTTTTCTACTTGGTAAAAATGTCTCATTTGGATTTCAATGTTTTCTGGAGACTTAACTTAGCATTATTTTCGTAATGTTATAAAATTTTAATTTTCGTAAGAACCTCCTGTAATTTTCTAGCATCAAAAACGTTTGAGTAGATACATACCACTTTGTGCACTGTTTCGTCTGTTTCCACAATTCGGTGGGGGAACTGTAATGGAGGCATTACAGTAGATGTGATGATACGTGGAGAAACGTCCGTATTTTGAATGTTTCTCGTTTCACATAATACAGATGACTCGTGACGTTGCTTTTTGCCAGGTGCCTGAAAAAAATTGATACTAATAAGCAATAAGCAATTTACAATATGATTTATTTATGTAATTAATACATCTATTTATTTATTTCAGGCCAAAGGGCCGGGCTATTATTAATTAATTATTATTTACACTTACCGAAAATACTGTGGGAACATAGTTATCATGTAATCTCATTACATCAAGTGTTCTATTGAAACAGCTTTCTTCAAAGTGAAGTGAACAGAGGTACCATTCTTTATGTCGCGGATTAATATTTTCTTCACCAATAGCCTCTAACCACTTTTTCTTTAATCCTTCATTTTTAGAAAACCTATAAAAAAGGTAAGTATTTTGATCAATAAATCACTTTGGTTAGAGCTGCTGTTAATATCTAACTAAAATAAATAACAAAATGTCTATGTCTTATTTTATTTATCATCATATAAAACTCTGTGGAACGGTCTCCCGGTGCTGTGACCAAGCAAAGTCGCTCGGGCCGATTAGGACACGCAGAACGATTTATGTTAACATCGCTGATTGTACCGATATCGTTTCAGCGGAGGAACTAGTTTCGGAAACTATCACAGCAACGGTACAACACTATTCCACTATGACATATTATTGTAAACAAACGAATGAAATAATAAATAGGTCTGTTATACGAAAATGACTCCAAATATACCTTACCAAATATACTTTAGCCTTAAAATCACGATTGAGTAACAATTTGTTCATCGAACGTGTATGAATGTATGTAATATTGCATGAAAACCGGCTACTAACCTATGCAAAGACAATTGAGGTTGATTTCCATTCTTTCTTGCACCACACTTCACAATACAACACACAGGCATGTTGGTTTGCTGTTTTCCAACATTTCCATTAATTTTTAAAGGTAAACTCCTCGTAATATTCTCGCAAATCTCAATAACACAAAAAATAAACAACCATTTGACAGCACAACTACCACGAAACTCGTCTCCACAGACTAAATAGAATGTCGCATAAGATGGCGGATAGGGCACTTACCTACAACTGTCCCTACGTCACGACAAAATGTTACCATAATGAGCAACAACTTAAATATTGTTGTCTCTTTTAACACATATGATTATTTCATTAGAAAGAATGAGACAAAACGATATTTCACAGTCTGTATCGTATTTCACTCATATTTGTATGCAAAGTGTATGTCAAAATATAACGCGGCGCCTCCATGTTTTTCCTATCTCAATGGTTTGACCAATGAGCGCGCGCGGTGGTAGGGTTGGGTGTCAGATGGTACCAACCCACTTTCAGAGAGGTTGACAGAGACTGTCAGCCGACAGTTGCGTGTGTGTGACGAGAAAGGGAAATAGAGAAGGTGAACGCATCAGCTGTGTGCAACCTCAAATAATCATTTCAAATATTACCTGAATATTATTATTTTTTAAATAGAATGTTAATGTTTTGCTTATTACCAAGGTGAGATGTCAGATGCTACACACCATATGCGACTACTGTAAGGCTCGTTTAGTTTTTTTTTTTGTTTTATCATGTTTAGATATCGATACCCACACCTCATCGGAGTTTCGCTAGCTAATTTAATTTGTGTAGATGCTGAACTCTACATACACACTATCATCTATGAGTTTTATATGAAGGTAAGATCAATACATCCAAATTCTTCATCATTACAGCCCGAGTCAAACTTTATGCCGGCTATGAAGTGCGCTACTCGCTGCGCAGTACCTCACCCCTCTCCCCCGCTGACAGGTGAATTTGTTACTGCGCAGAGACTCGCCTCATGTTCAGAGCCGCCGTAAATTTTGAATCGGGCTATACCAAAGATTTGTCTTTGTTCATTGGTGGTCATAATATTATGGATAATATGTGTGTGTGTGTGTGTTGTTTTATCTCTACTGTGACTCCATACAAGATATTGATAATTAACAGGTATTCAAAATTGCAGATACTTCCGAAAATATATAATTATAAACACCCCTCTGTTTCCTTATGTGTGTAAATTCCTTGTGAAAAATGAGTTTTTCGAAATATAATTTATAGCTTTTATAATAAGTATACATATGTTTAATATATTCCAATATAATAGCCATGATTACTAATCATGACACACAATCCTTTTTTTTAACTCATCCAGAGAGTTCAATTTCAATTTCTCTTACGTGGCTATAAGATAGGTGTAACAAACAGAAACAATACTAATATGTCACACAATATTGAACCTTATCTCACTATTATAGAGTTACTTCTAAACACATTATCAGAAATATAGCGCTACCAAATACTTTATAAAATATTCCACCATATCTCTCTACAAATAAGGTTCAATATGAAATGTGCGGTGAATACATTTCAGTTTTGGTTTAGATATGTGATAGGGTGCATTGCTGCAGTAGAATAGTGCTTCACAAAGTAGTAAGCAATGGTTTTGCTTAGCAGGAATAACCCATCAATCAATGGATGAATGAGGTGCGCTGTCATTGGTCAGTTGCAAGTATCCTGTCATACTGCAAGAATCTGATTGGCTATTCTTGCTACCACCACGATGACTGAGGATTTCTAACATACTTCGTGTTGGTACAGTCAGGGCAATTCATAGTTAAGAAAATCAACACACTGCGACAATGGCATGTTACAGCCATTTCAGACAACTCTCAATGAATGAGTTGTGAGTTGTGATATATGGCTGGTAGTCAATTTGCGTAACAATTAATTTCCCTGACTATACAAGGAAATTAGAGCTGTATTCACCCTCCATTTTTTACTACTCCATGTTACAAATGTATAAATTGTGTAGAACAGATTTGTGACAGTGTTGGAGATGCGGTCAGTTTTTATACTTGTATTTATCGTTCTTGTCCTTAGGGCTCTTGTCTTCAGGACTCTTGGGCTCAGTCTGACAGCCTTGACCGCTCCCACTGGGAGCCTGATCTCAGTCAGCTGTCCACTGTAAAATGTACAAAGGTAATTACTTACTAAAGCATCAATGAATGAGACAATAAATTAATAATCTATTGTTGGCGAGCTTTGCATCACTTTTAGTATGAAAAGTTAAATGTATGTTTTAATCATTTCTGATAAAACAAAAGCTAGTTAATATTTCATTTATTCTTCATATTGATTTAATCTTGCAACTTTTATTGTATTGTTTATGCTTTGTTAATGTTAATTATACAATGATGAAATGAGTACCCTCATTTTCTCTCTCATGCTTGAATAATCAAAACTAATATTACAAATCATTAACCTTTGGAAATGTGTACCATCTAAGAGTCTTCATAAGAAATATTCTGAAAAATTCTTAGGTGGAACCAATTTCCAAAGTTTGACAAATGAAATGAAATTAATGTAAACTCATGTATGACATTGAGTTTGAGTTCCAAAAACTTGATGATTATCCGAGATTCTAAATTCAAATATAGAACATCCTTACTTTCAATCCAGGTCCACCCTGCTGGCTCAGTTCCTGTTCTCTTTTCTCCATTTCCTCTGATCTCTTTTGATTGCGCAGCATCTTGCTAGGGTCTTTGACTCCACGGCTAGCCTCCTGAGCCGCGCGACGTTCAGCCGCCTCGCTCTGCTGACGACGTCTGATTTCCTGGTACCAAGCAAGAGGTTCATGAATACAATTTGTCTTTATTTTGTACGACAAACAAACTTGATTGTTATCCATGAGAAATAATGTTTGATTTGGATTGAATAAACTTATTAAATTTTTTTCTTCTTTTACTTTTTATTAATTTGGTAAAGGTAAAAAGTAAAGAATGAAGGGTTTTGAAAAAAATAAAAAGTAAACATATAGTTATGAGAGTTTCTAGCGGCTTAAAAAACCACGATGAAGGACTGCAGTACTTTGCGATACTCCTGCCCATTCTAGAAATATTAAAAAGGTAACAAAAGATTTGTGGAATACCAGTTGGGTTTTAAACGTATCTGTAGGATAATTATGGCAACTTACAGAGTCAGGAGTCAACACCTCGGAAGCTGAAGGTCTACAGCAGGATGTGACTAGCCCCATTTTAGAAAAAGTTTATGTATTCGTTCAAAAAACATAAAAACTACAATCTCACTTTCTTAACAATATCACACACGTCAATCGCCATCAAATTGACAGATTGCGGAGCGTTCAAAAACGGATAGAAACTAATCATAGTCCCGTTCAAAAATCAATAAAAAGTTCTAAAAATAACTGGCTGTTTGTAAAAAAGGAAGGTATCAACAAAAAAAAACTAATTATTTTGCCAGAATATGTCACCTAGCTCAATGCAGGAATCGGATTTTCAATGACATCCACATTACCTATCTAAAAAAAGTACTCTGTGATCCACATTTAAGATTTTATGAAATTATAAAATTCATTGGCTAAATTGTCGTGTCTCTTCCACAGAAGAAGAGTTGAAGTAAAAGTTGTAAGTTACAAGCTACCTACACAATAACAGATACCTATAAGCGTGAAGGTAAAAATCAAGTAAAAATAAATAAATTCCATAAATTCACCATTCGCTGCCAGATCCAATGGTGCATATTGGCCATAACTCAACAGCCAGCGGTATGTGAATAATAACAATGGCACTAACAATACCGATTACTGATATAGAAAATGGGCACAAGCAACCACAAATAAACAAAAAGAGGAAGCTGTCCCAATTAGGCAGTTATTGATCGAATGTCACCATGACCAAGTAATAAAATCATATCTAGGTCACTGCAAGTGATGCGGTTAGATAAAATCGAAAACTTACTATAGTGAAATATCTAATTTCTATTCAATTAGGTTTCTATTCTAGATTTCATTCTAGTACTAAATCAAAATAGAAATTAGTAAAAGTACAACACTAAACTGAACATAATCTATCGACTATTTTTTTCTGCATCTAAGCAATAAGCATCGATTAATTGTAGTACATCCCTAACGCAAAGTACATTTTGCTTCGGGGACTGTCGATTTTCGTAAAATAAATTGTAAATTGCTCTTACAAAATGCTATCGCGCGTAGCTTTGCGTTCAGGTATGTGTTATTAACGAATAGTTTGTATAAAAGTTATTAAATGCGTTTAAAAAGTTTAGTTTTTAACCTTAACCCTGGGTTATGGAGGTTTATGTAATCACCGATTTGACGGGTGTCTCCGCGATTGTGGAAATTATTTAGATCATAATTTGCCTTTTTACATGATTTTTACGAGTTCCGAATATTAGTTGTAAGAGTTTTCAGCGCTTCAATTTCAGTATTTGAGCATATCCAGGTAGCCATAACCTATAATATGGGAACTTCAGAGTGCAGCTGATATTAAAATATTCTGCACTGCAGCTGATTAGAGCCGTTCAAATTTTTGGGATACAGTATATTGCAATATCATTTTTCTTATTATTATTATTGCTCTTGGCAAATATATAGAAACCTCACAAATGAAATATTTAATTTGTAGTTCAAATACATGTATATTTCAGACATGATTTTTATTGAATTTTTATTAAATGTGTGCACTGTTTTTAATATGTATACTGTATACAGGACACATTTTCCTTTCTTTAAAATTTATGAGAGCAATTATATTTAATCATCATTTTAAAACTTCACAGCTGCGACCAGACAGTCCACAGCGCTGGTCGCGCGGGGTTCCGCCTCAGCCGTCTCCGGTAACCACGATGCGACAAACTTGCCCAGGCCAGTCCGAGGGGAGCCCGGCAAGGTCAGGCTTGGCTTCATTCCTGAAGAATGGTGAGATTTAAACATAGCAAAAATAATTTTGTAATGTAAGAAAAAAATCATTATGGCTATCTCAGCAGTTTTTAATAATTATCATTTATTTTCCAGATCATACAATCCATTTTGTTATTATGTAATTACATAAACAACTTGTATGTAAGGTAAATCATCTATTAAAATTAAAATGTGAAAAGTAATGAAATGTATGGTATTCAACAATTCAGATTTACAATTCCAGTTTGGATTTAAAGATATTGGGGCTGTATATTTGTAGGCCAGCCTTTTGACACCAGTAACTGTTGACTGCTTTCAAATGTAATTATGATTATTGAAGAATAAGTTCAGTAATCGTAATTACATTTGCAGTCCAACTGACAATGGCTGAGTGACGGCACGGTTGGCGCAGTGGTTAAGCGATTGACTGCTGCGTTACGTGTCGCGGGGTCGATTTCCGCACGGTACAAACATTTGTAAGACCTAGAAGTAGTTGTTCCGGTTCTTGCTGTTTGTGTACGTGAGTTTAAATGTTTTTAACGCACCCACAATACAGGAGATATTCCAAGTGCGGGGCAAGGTTTAAAAAAGAAATCTAGATTTATTAGTCAAAAACTAAACAATCTCTAATCTTACACAACTAATAATTTCAGGTTCCAATTCTTCCACTCAAAGACCGGTGTCACTGGTCCGTACACCTTCGGTGTGGGTCTGGCCACGTACCTATGCAGCAAGGAGATCTACGTCATGGAGCATGAATACTACACCGGTCTGTCACTGCTTCTGATGGTCGGCATTGCCGCTAAGAAGCTCGGACCTAACCTTGCTGCCTGGTTGGACAAAGAAGTTGAAGTAAGTGGCTCATTTCTATCTAAGGATTGTTACAGTACCTGGCTCACACAGTATGTTATGTGTGTCGAAGACAAAACTACAAAGTCGAAACTATTTCTTAAACTTGATGGTTGCATCCTGCATTTACTTTTGATTACTCAGAACTGTTATTTTATAACAAACAGGTGATTTATGAATAATGGCTATCCATCACGAGTATGCTTATGTATATGTTTTTGCATATCATTCAAACTGCAGAATTTTCTATTTAACTGTGTCAGCTTTCAATTTAATTTATCCACTAAACACAAATAGCATGTAGAATGTATACAGTGCAGTGTATTGTTGGTTATATGGTCGGACTACAAGCTTAACCATTACTCCATGCCCCTGCGGGACATACACACTGTCCATCTGAAGCTTCAAACTCTCACAGTGCGCACATTCTGAGTTCAGCTTTATTTTATTTGAACAACTTGGCTCCACCTCGCATTGCTCCAACAAGCGACTCTACACACTGCATCCCATATAAACCATTCTACTTTTAAAACAGTCAATCTCAATTTTTCCAGACAATCGAAACAGAATGGAACAAGGGCCGCTCAGACTCCATCAAGGATTTGGAGCAGGCTGTCGAGTCGGAGAAGACTGCCCAGTGGCGTGCAGAGGGCCAGGAGCTTCTCATCCAGGCTAAGAAGGAGAATGTTCTGCTGCAGCTCGAGGCTGCATACAGGGAACGTCTCATGAATACTTACTCTGAGGTAAATAGATAAGAAATTTAAGCCTTCATTATATTGTCAAGATAGGTGATCAAATCAAAGTCCCCCCTGCCACGTCTCTGTCTATCTGAATGTGACAAAGTCAAAAACCACTGAACGGATTTTCATACGGTTTTCACCAATGGACGGAGTGATTCATGAGGAAGGCTTAGGTGTATAATTCATTAAAGGTTTTATGTAAATATGAAGATGTCGGAAAAAAACAAGCCGAGCGGGAGCTTTACTAGCGGGCGCCGCGTAAACCAATAGAATTGTCTGAAACAATGTATGAATTGCTCTTAAAAAGAATTCTGTGAACAGATTTGGATGGGCACACATGATAGTTTATTACCTGGATTAACACACAGGTACTTTTAATCCCAGTTTCCGTGGGATATTTTCCAACATCCACGCAGGCGAAGCCTCGAGCAATAGCTAGTGTTGTATTAAATGAGGTTTGTCCATAATTTGAATAGCCTAGCAATAGGGCCTTGTCAATAAATTGTGGTCAGCTTTTCACAACTGTTAAAGAGTTACATTATTTTAATTTTGCGTGGTGGATTTCCGGCCGCCGCGCGCCGTCACTGAGGTATTCTTGTTACGAGAGAGCCGCGCTCACACTTAGATGACAAATTGCAGTATCTTGCAACTATGTTTTGCAATGGTCAATGAGGAGACTTATCCACACCATGACCTATCACACCAAAGTTAAATGCAGGCATAAGAAATAGAACATTGAATCCTCAATTATTTAGCCCGTACACCTCATGCCAACTGCATTGTTTCGACAGCCCATACCGAAATTAACCCCACACTTCACTTCTAGGTTAAGCGCCGCCTCGACTACCAACTCGAGAAGTCCAACCTGGAACGTCGCCTGTCCCAGAGGCAATTGGTGGACTGGGTAGTAACCAACGTGAGCAAGGCCATCACCCCCGACCAGGAGAAGGCGACCCTGGACCGTTGCATCGCAGACCTGTCCGCCCTCGCCGCCAGGAACTGAACACACGTAGAATATTTATATATGTAATATAATGTGATTAAAGTTATCATCGATCGAGTTAGTTTTTGTGTCTTTTATTTGATTATTTGCTCATAAAACAGGAACAAAAGTTGTGCAACATTGTGCTGCTAGAAACTTATTTTATAGTTAAAACACATTCTGCATGTAATGTTGCCAGCAAAACTAAAACGTGTTGCGCAACTTCTGTTTTCCATGATTCCGGCTTCAAAATGATTACTGCTAAGCCACGTCTAATGAATGATACACAGCTAATTATTAATAATTATTTGTGACTACCTGTCTTGAACATTGACCCTAGCTCAATGATCTTGAAGGACGCCACTTTTTCTGCTCAAAAAATCTATGGTATTGTTTTTTAAAAAGACTCGTTATCTGGGTTGTGGAGGTCAGATGGGCTATCTCTGGTCCTTGCAAAATAATGGTACTCATCTTCCTCCGGTTAGACTGGAAGCCGACCCGTACATGGTTGGGAAAAGGCTAGGCAGATTGCTATTGATTGGTACTATAAAAATACAGGTGTGTTTTATCGTATTTGAGTTAGTTCGATTCACGGTTCAGGCAAGCGACTTGTCGCAAATGTAGTTTTACAAACTTGAAAAATATCGAATGTTGCCTTTGAGTAAAACTTGGTAGCGTCAATGTTTAGGGTTCCTATCCTCCAGGGCCCACTTCAAAATTTCCACCTCGTATGTAAATCAATGTTCAAGTTGGGAGGTCAACCATGACGATTTTGACGAGATGCTGCATCGTGATAGTCGCGATGCAAAATCGTAATTACTTTGGCGACCGTATACGACCAGCGACAGCATCGCTACTGATAGTAAAAGTACTCTGTGGCTACTGAATCGCTGCAAAAAGTCGCCGTGGGCGTCGCCGACCTTTATTGGGTGGCGTGGGTTTTGTCTTTTTAAATAAATATTAATTGCCAAAAATTTTGTAGTGTTTGTAATAATTGTCAGGACAAGGTTTGAGTGAGAGATTTTTTTTGGAAAATCCGCCGGGATTCGGAAATTTGGATGCTACGAGGGGCATGCCAGAAGAAGTTAGATATTCTTTACTCATTTGTTTGGCACAAGTTATACACCATCCTGCTGGTTGTTTTTTGATATAATTTGAAAATAGAACAAATCATTTCTTTTTTTATTTATTTGTATGAGCATTATTTTTCCGAGAATCTGGTGGGAGTTCGTTTGCATTCTTGCAACAATTGGAGCTCAATCGACGTGAGTTTCGCGCTATGATTTATTATGACTACTATAAAAAAGGTTAAGTCTCAAGAATGTTTTGAACTTTTGGCTACTACCTTTGGTGAGCCTGCTTATTCACGAGATCAGTATTTAATTGGTTTTCTGAATTTAAAAGAGGACGGGAATGTCTCGAAGATGAAGCGAAGACAGGTCAGCCGACAACCGCGGTCACAAGAAAACGTTAGTGCAGTCGAAAAATGTATTCACGAAAACCGACGAATTACACTAAGTAGAGCTGGAGCTAGAACTGAAAATTGGATCAGCAGCAATGCAAACCATAATTCACGACCACCTTTCTCTCCATAAGCGTTGTTCGATTTGGGTGCCGCACAAACTTACCGATGAGCAAAAAGACCACCGTCGGGTGCATACGTGCGTATTCATGATATACATAAATTCGAAGCCGGCGAGAAAAAAAAACGTGTAAGTAAGTATGATTCACTGAAACTGATTTACCCTAAACCAAGCGATAGTCGACTGTATGGTGCTTTGAAGATGAGCCAACTCCAACGAAATGTCGCCGTGCACGAAACACACAGATACAAGTGGACACCACAACCGACCACAACTCAGCGCCGCACACGTCTGCCAGAACACTTGAATTTTTAACTCAAAAAACGTGTCTATCCTCCTTCACCCGCCATATTCCCTTGACTAAGCGCCTTGTGATTTTTAACTGTTTCCAAAAATCAACGAACAACTAAAGGGGAAATGGTTTGAAAGCAAAGTAGCTGCAGTGGCTGCCTATAATTGCGAGATTTCTGAGGTGTCTAAAGAAGACTGGTCAGAGGTATTTTACAATTGGTTCAGCCCTAAGGAGGAGGAAGTGTATACTTACCTCAGGGTGAATACTTCGAAAATATCGTTAGGTACCTACTTGTAATAAAGAACAAAATTTATAATTTTTGAGCCTAGTTATCTAATTTCTTTTGGCATGCCCATTGTATTTTTGTATGAAATTCACCCCGGGCGATGCCGGGCACGAACAGCTTGTAATGTGAAAGTTTGAATGTTTGTTACCCAATCAAGTAAAAGTGGCTGAACAGATTTGGACTAAATTTGGCACACAGATGGTTAGTTTATAACCTGGATTAACACATAAGATATTTTTTTATCTCGGTAATACCTACGTTCCTGAGGAATAATTTCCGACATTACGCGGGCGAAGCCGCTGGCAAAAGCTAGTAAAACAATAACCAGAAGTTGTGCTCACAGAACATATATCTGCTGGAAAGTTCAAAACATTCGTATCACACACATTCTGCGAGCAATGTTGCTGTTGCCAACAACACAAAAAACATTTAGCGCAGTATTTGTTTACCATGAATACAATACAAGGCCTAAAATATTGCTGCACATGGAATGGGATAAGGGTCAGCGTAGACAGTGCAGATAATTAAATTAATAATTAACTGAATCGTAAGTAAAATAGTTTTCAATAGCATGCAAGAGATGAGTCCCTGTGGCGTGTGTCCGAGCATGCTCGCGCATATTTTCGCTCAAAACATGACGCCAGCAGAGAACATGCTCAAGCATTTTGCTGCTCTAAGTATCTCGACGGTAGATATCGTCAATGACCTTGACGAGTAAATATTATTCAAATTCTGGGGCTAGCGCCTATAGTTAGACCGTTTCGAACTCAGTCGTCGGGCCATTAATCTTTTTCACTCGCACTCGTTAGGCTTACAGAGCGTGCTAGTGATGTACTGTGGGTATTACAGAGCGCGCTAGTGATGTGATGTGGGTATTACAAAGCGCGCTAGTTATGTGGTGTGGGTATTAGTAGCCCTTGTTATTAGAAATGTGAAAAAATAATTGATTATTGAAAAAATCGATTACTTTGATAAAATCGTTTTTTTATCGATTTTATTACTAGGCAAAACAATCGATTAATAAAATTAATAATCGATTTTTTATGTATACTGTCACATCCCTACTTGTTATGTGGTGTGGGTATTAGTAGCGCTTGTTTTGTTAGTGACGTTGATGACCCAACGACTCAGTTCAATACGGCTCATCTATAGTAAAACAGGCATTAAAAAAAAATATGTATGTTACATGAAGGCTTATTTTGCTGTCTACTTGATTAAAATGCAAAAATATGTTACAATGATTTATTTTACAAATACAATAATTAGCTGGACAATAGTTCTCATTTTAGTAGGTTACGGCGAAAGACCGCCACATGTTAAAGCTCTTCTTATAATATTGCACCTGCATTGTGTGACTCTATACTTGCAAACTCTATGGTATGGGCAATAAGCCCATAGGGAGCTACTTCCGGGAAATAATCACATATTTCATTAACCAAGTGAGTTCACAATATATAAAACAATTTATTTACAAGTCGAGTTTTCTGGTTATTTTTACATGGCAACACAGACTACTAAAAAGTTATCCGTGTATTCGGTGTGGAATTCTAAAATTTTAACTTAGTTGCCTGTTGCTACGTAAAATAACTAGATTTCACACCGATTTATATTAAGGCTATACAAAGGTAAAAAAAATATGAATATTTCGGAGACATCGCATTGAACACATTAAAATCGGAACCAGTATTATATAATAATAATGTTGGTATATTCATAAGACACTATAATTACATACTGAATGAGTTCACAACACAAAAAAATACTGTTACTGACTGTACAATATTTAATGCAGTCGCTAATAAATAAATAAATGTTGATTCCATTATATAAGTTTTTAATATAATTTTATTAATTATTTTTATAAAGATTGTTCAAACCACTGGCAAATATTACCAATAAAACGTGACCAATCTTACATCCACGAAAAACGTTCACAAAAAACATTTTTCCTTACTTAATTATATAAAGCTGATAAAAACCATTATTGTAAAACATCTCTCTCTACAGATTACTTTAAAAGCTAAATCGATATAAAATCATTGTAAATATGCATATCAAAATCAGTTGTGTACCAATTATGTAATATATGTACATGCTTAGCAAAAAATGTGTAAAACCAATACTATGATATAAAAATAGATATCTCTTTTTAAAATTAACTTACGAAATGTTTGTGAGCATTCTGGTTAAAGGTAAAGCTTAATATTTACCTTAATATAATAATATATTGAAATATTAAAAAGCTAGTTTTTATTTTCCATCCGCCCTTGCTTCGCACGGTTTTTAAGACTTGACAAAACATTGAGTTTTATTTTTATTTTTGAAATATACACTTAAAACTTTCGAAATAAATTCTCTAAACGATTATGAAAACAGCACCAAAACGTGGAATTCAGAAGAACAACGCGGTCACACAGATAGACAAGAGACTTTAATTTATAATAATTATGTTTAGACTGATCATCATCGTCTTGTGTATTTGGCGAGTTTGAGAGTTTATGTATATGTCTAGGTATGTGTGGTATGTATATGTGTTGGCATATGTATTGTATAAGTGAATAGCACATGTGTGAGCACTAAGACCCTACTAAAAAGCTTACTGGGCTCGTCTTTCATTGACTTGAATGTGCCCTGGCGGCTGAGAGTATGTCATGCTCACTCAAATGTGTCGCAGGTGGTGGCGTGTGTATTGAATCATTAGATTCCCTTCAAAATGGTTGAGTTGAATGGTGCTGATCCATACGTCATGTCAGTGAACGGGCGCCGTCAGTAGGCACTGGTCATTTCTTAGCTGCCACGGCTTATTTTAATTCCTGAATTGTTTTTATCTTTTTATTACGGACGCTTTTAACGTGCACGTCTTTCTACATCGTTCTCACATGTATAATTTCAACATGAATGATGTAACCACTTTGTTGTAACAATATTTTGATTTAAAAGAGTGTCCATGGAGTTTCTTGCCCGTTCTTCTCCATATACCTACCATATAGGTACCTACTACGCTTTGGAATGGGCAACTAGCTTCATCTTTCTGACTGACCGACCCCTTGACAATTCAAAAGTGCCTGTTTTTGGTTTCTTTGAAATAAATGCTTCGAGTTTGAGTTATGGGACCTATCACATAGGATCTTAATATTGTCATTGGCACATAGTCTGTTGTGATGACAACTCATACAAGGTCTATACAAGTAGTACATAAACGTTTTCTTGCCGTGAACAACTACGGTTGATTAGCTATGCGTAGGCACGGTCGTCAGTGTTGTATGGATCACTAAGGAAACTTGTTGACAGATACGACGACACTACGGCTTGGCGCCGTCGTAGTATGAGTCGTTTGGTGGTTTGCCGTGTGATTTACAAACTCACACGATTATTGTACGGTGCGGCTAGCGCGCCGCAGCCTAAAGAAACCGTGCCGTGTACAAGGGGCCTTAGCCGTTACCAATAACCAGAAAGCTGTTTTATGACGTATACATTTCCAAACTGCTTGTAAAAAATTTAATGTATTATTTGAATAAAATTATATATTTTCCAGAACAGTAAACTTACTTCTATGTAAAAATTGCTTAAGTCGAGTGATTTTAATATTATAATTCGGTTCCATAAAAATGTGTCTATCCGACTAAATAATGGAATAATTGTAGAAATTACATTTTCTATTCAAATGATACATTAAATTCAAACTACTAACGTAAACCTAAAATTAATTATCGAACGACAAAAAAAGTAACAAAAATATTTGATACACATTAGTATTTGGTATTTAGACGTCTATAATATTATACGTACACATATTTATAGTTTTCCACGCAATTGTATTAATAAAAAAATGTGTTATTTATTTTACACCCGTCTTCTAATAAACTTTTACATTAACACCGACGATGTAATATTTTTAGACAATTAATATATAATTTTTAATATGGATGCGTTACGATTGATTTAGATTACACAGTAAATAATTGTATTCTATGGTACAATCGGGCCTGACTTCCAATCAAAACTTAAAAAAACGAAAATAATAATAAACTTCAAGACTTATTAAAACAAAGAATCTCATAACAAAAAAAAATTGTTTTGAAGACACAAACCAAATAAAAACTGACCTGTAAAAATAACTATGGGGATTAAATCCCACGAAAATTGTGCTAGAAGACTATAAAGCTACAATATAATATTAAGCACCATTTATTTAAAAAAAATTTGCTCAACATAAACTGTTATTTGTGAAAAGCCTTTTTACACACATCACAAATTAAAACTTTGTTCGATGTTACATTATTTACGACTCGTTTTCTTTCGAAAACGTGTGTGTCAATATTATATATTTTAGCTACCAAAGAATGAATAACTACAATCATCAACAAGTCTGTGAATATTAAAGAAATCAACCATTGGTTTTTTTTCAGATTAATTTTTTTAGTGTCTATTCATGTTTCGAATATCCACTAACTTCTGTCGCTGACTGTACCAACGGCAACGGTAAACGGCTATTTTAAACATAAATCCAGAAAAATATGAATTGCAAATTAATTATTTAAAAATCTTTCAAATTAAAGCCACATTGTATTTAAAGCAATATTTCGGGCAAAATTTCCACACAGTATACTTCAAGTATGACACTAGAGACTAAATAGTACCAAAGTGATATAAAAGAGGTGAAATTGTATCACATTTATTCTTAATCGAGAACAATAAGAAACAGGTGAATTGCATTTCAATGTGCTTTTCCATTAAAATAATGCATATAACTAAAATGTAATAAATAAATATAAAAATAAGAAGACTGTTTTGCATTATAAAACTAATGAAGTAGATAAAGATGGAGATTTATTGATAAATACTAATTATATTACAACCCGAATAGTTTCATAAAAAATGTACAAACTATCTATTCCATCATTGACTGTTTAGCTTATGAGTGAGCCAAAACACTTTTTTTTTTAATTAAAGCTTTTCCAAAAACTGGATTGATTGGTTGTCGACTAAACCCTCCTTAGATAGTCAGTACATCTCTAGAATAAAAAAAAATAAACAATCAAACTTCTTTTCAGAAATAAAAAAATCATCTGTCATCGGAACGGCGCGAACTTTGAATGTAGAACGAATTGAACAAATCTCACCACAGACATAATGTGTTACAGTATGGTGCATTTTTTCTTTTTGCCACTACCATAGTCTGACTTGATGTTGATGCGTTCTGCCTCTTGGAAACGGCGGACTAGTCTGACGAGCTCGTGGAAAGCTTGGTCGACGTTCACCCGTGCTTTCGCACTGCACTCAATGTATGGGACTTTGAGTTGGCGCGATAGGGCTTGTGCTTCTTCCAGTGAAACCTGTAAACATTAGTGTGGTTTCCACAATAAGGACATTTGATCTCACTTTCGGAAAATTAGCATAAACAAACAAATTGAATGATTCATTAATTAATCTATATTCACACAGTTCAGTTTCATCCAAGTATAATAAGACGTAATAATTATGTTGCCAGCACTCCAGCTTTATTTTCCTCTTAAAGGTTAATAAGATCCTTAGTTACCACAGCAATACGCTCTAACAATTAAAAACTTGAAACAATTATCCTGATTTAACTTTTGTCGGGACTAGGGATTATGAATACTTTGTTCATAGGTCCGTTGTGTGGTAGGAGTGGGGGTCGAACTCACGATCGCTCATCAGTCCGCGTCAACCACTGGGCCATTGAGGATAACAATATTAATTATGAATCAGGTCAATATACATTTTTTAAATACAACAAATTACTACAAAACAGGAAGAACATGTGTTTACTATAATGTTTACGATAAACGCTGAACAATAAGAACGTCATTCATAAAATCATCTGACGTATGTAATCGAAACATGAAAACACTGTGGTTTCAGGATGCCCTATGACTTAATCCGAAGTTTGGAAATTCTATTTTACACCAAAGCTTGAACATTGCATGGAGAATATTGAGATTTTTGAATAACTGTTAAATGTTTCAATGTGATCTACTTCATGTTGCGTAAAAATATATATTTATGACTGTTTTATAAAGGATGACATCATTGCTGCAGTTGACTATACTACTATTAATTCTTATTACAAAACCAGTCTATTGCTTATTATTAGCTATGAGGGTAAAACCTCGAAAATCTATAGGTGTAAAAATAGGAGAATGTCGGGTCCTTGTCTCTGCTTTATTGAAATGAATATGCTTTAAAATCATAACCTTCTTTTCGGCTTTGCCGTAAAAAAGACAACATATTTTATTATTTATTTATTCAAAATGCATACCGGTTTGTGTATGACTAAAGAGTACTTTTTGAAAGTTAAACAAACCTACTTATTAGCCTGACAGACCTTCCCCAATTCCTCATTGTTGGCTTGCACGAAAAATCAGCACCACAAACTCCCCAGCACACAAAACTTATTACAAAGAGACACTTACCCGCCGGTTTTCCAAATCAGCCTTATTTCCCACAAGCAGCATGGGGAATTCATCCCTGTCTTTGACGCGGAGGATCTGTTTGTGGAACTTGTACAGCTCGTCGAAGCTCGCATGGTCGGCCACGGAGAAGACGAGGAGGAAACCCTCGCCAGATCTCATGTATTGTTCTCGCATCGCACTGAACTCCTCTTGTCCAGCTGTGTCCAGTACTGTGGGAGGAAGAGATCATGGAATATCTGTTTTTGTAGACATACGATATGTAATTGTTATGATAGTTCTAAGGGACCTCGCGTACTACGACGCCGCGACCACGACCACGACCAGTGGCCGCTCCGACCAGCGAGAGCGTGGTAATTGCGTATCACATACAATGGCAATGTTTTTCATTTTTTCGTACGGAGTTTGTAATATTTTGTTTTGTTAGACGGTGTTGTCGAGTAGACAAATTTTTTAAACATAATTTATGCAGCAATGTTTAAACAATTTCCTTCAAAATCCTTCGGATTGTGATTGTAAGTTAGATAAGCAATTGGGCTGCAGGTTAAACCATAGAAATCGATTGTGCATCGCACACGTGACAGCAACAACCAAACTTCGAATAAAAACACCTTGGTCAGACTTTCCGTGGCCAAGATCGGCCGGTCATGCAATTAATCGTGGTTCTGGAAGAGTAGTGCACGAGCCATAATGAGGTTTGTCTGTTACTCATTTTAGAGATAAAATGGGTAACCGACAAAGCTCATTTTGACTTAGTGCTAGGGATCATTTACCAATGGACATTGAGTACTAATGAGTAAATGAGATACAGTGTGTTACACACCTCAAACATTGTGATTTGTTTACATAAATGTTGATTTATTAATTTGGCATTATTCTTTTACAATTAAGCCAGAGACTTATTAAGAAATCAACCAACAAAAAAATCATGAAAGCTTGATAGACATCAAAAATTATGCAACAAGTTAACCAATCATTACAATATGCCTTACATAAATATATATAATGTATAACTTTAAATTAATTACTGTATCCTAGTTTCTTTTATTCTTTGTAAGATTAATTTTAATGTTGGCTTTATTCATTTATTAATTCATTATATCATTTGAACATTTAAACAATACAAGTTCTATATTTTAGCCTATTTGGGCTAAAGGCCACCAAGCCTATTGTCTGATTTGCATATATCTTGACAGACAAATTGGCAGGCAGGTGTCATGTTACTGGTAAAAAATATTTCTAGGTATACCTAGAAATATTTTTTACCAGTAACATGACTTTACTCAATAATTCCTCCTTTATTCAATAATGAGTTCTCTTTACCTAACTAGCACAAGGTGAGCTAAGTATGTTTTCTATAAAAGGAATGTGCATAAAATGCATCCCATACCTATAAAAATCAGAATAAAAATAAGATGACTCATGAAGCTGCAAGATTGTAGCAGATATCATTTATCTTGTGATACAGAACTTTTTGATAGTGGAGATAATAATTATGAACAAACATGTGTTTACTCTATGGTTGATTCGGTCTCCAGATGTTGCTAGGTCCATGATCTTTGTGTAAGTTTCAATACTTTCAATTGTAGCCCTTGCAATGCAGATGGGGCAAAAATTGAGAGGCCGATGTCCAGCAGAGGACTGATCTTTGGATGAGGCTGATATTTGATACCTGGTTTTTCTCTAGATTCTTGAATGAAACTAATTACTACTAGGGAGTGTATCAGCATTAACTGGCCTTGCAAGCATGATTGTGACAATTTTATTGGTCACTGGTGCATCACTTGGTGACACAGAGTTAATTAAGTGCATTTAAATATAAATTTTGATCACTATTCTCAGAAATTTGATACTGCAACAGGTAGCCATGACTAATAACATTGAATACAATATATTGAGGCAATGCCCTTGATATTTTTATAACATAGCTTTCTTTAACCCACCCACCATATTAAAACACCAGGATACCATAAAGATAAGGAGGAGTACTCACTGTCAAGTTTAGCCGGCACATCATCAATAACACACTGCTTGGTGTAACTGTCTTCAATGGTGGGGTCATAGTCGGTCACGAAGTAGCTCTGGAACACCAAACGATAGCATTTCAGCACCAGATGTGGTGACGCCAGTGGGCGGAGTCGCCTTCAAACAGGCCTTGACATAGACTGCCTCACAAACACTATTTTTAAGCATGAACGCATCATTTAAATTTCTAAAGAAACCATCCAGTTCCCAGAATCGTCAATAGAAACTCATAATATACAGTAACATCTGGTCCGCAGCCGGATCTCGGGCAAATACGGCGATAAATACCTGAATAAATTGTATTGTGATTGCACTTTTTCCCACACCGCCACCGCCGACGACGACTAGTTTGTATGTTTGGGCTTGGTTTGGTCTATCACCCGGTCGCGACATTTTGATTTCACTTGTTATCAAAGATTATTGGTATAAAAATAGTCGAATTTCTTTAATTTATGTCAATCAGCAGCACTCACTCACTGAAGATGACTCAAATGCGTCTGCGATGGAGAACCGGAACGCAACAAGTGGGAGAGAGATAAAATCGTGGGAACACGTTCCTTTTTCTTCACTGAAAATACGCTATATTAGTTATTACCAAAGTACTAACAGTATTAGAACAAAAATAAATATGGCAGCGATTAAAATGAAGATATTATGAATAAATTTATTAGTGCACATGCGAAATGTAAGCCGGGAAAGAAGATATATTTTTCCTGCCAGTTTAAACCAGTAATATTGGACAATTTTCCATATTACTTTCCTCTATGCATTATCCACAGAATTGCTACAATGCTGCGTTTGATGAAGTGTTAAGTCAGATGATGCAATGCTGCCATATAATAATAAGATACGATTTCTTCAAAAAGAAAAGTTTAAGTGTGTGTAGAAACTCAATTGTATGTAGTTTTACCGGATCTGCCGTGTATACGAGAGAGTCATGAATTTGCGATGTATAACAAAATTGTTAAAAGTCTTGGATATCAGCTGCCGATTCAAAAATATTTTTTAGCATGGCAGTCCGGTGTGTTGCAATGTCAATATTGTTAAATTGTCAAAAGAAATGTCAATTTACTGTCAAACTCAAATTACGAGGCCGTTTGTGGTTTGTGGGGGTTTGTTATTGTGTTTGTATTTAATATAAACTTATAAACCAGGAAATCAGTTACAGCTACAAAAATGTTTTCGACAAGCTCCCAAAGAAAATTCTGGACTTTTAGCGACGAGGGTGAACTAGCCATTTTGCGAGAAAAGCATAACCTTAACTATATTTCCAAACATGGAACACACATTGATGAATTTCAACGGTACAATTTCTTTTTATCTCCTGATGAGGAAAGACTCCTTCTGAAACAGTACGAGCTGCACCTAAAGGAGTTCTGCAAGCGGTTCAGCCCACCCATGCCAAAGGGTGTTGTTGGAACCGCGTTCCACTATTTTAAACGATTTTATCTCTACAATTCGACCATGGACTACCACCCAAAGGAAATTCTCGCGACCTGCGTCTATTTGGCTTGCAAAGTAGAAGAATTTAACGTGTCCATAGGTCAGTTCGTCGCTAATATTAAAGGCGACAGGGACAAGGCCTCTGACATTATATTGAACAACGAATTATTACTGATGCAACAGCTAAACTACCATTTGACTATTCACAATCCCTTCCGACCTGTAGAAGGATTCCTAATTGATATTAAAACAAGATGTTCTTTAGCAAACCCAGAACGTCTGAGAGGAGGCATTGACGAGTTCCTTGAAAAGGTATTTTTGACTGATGCTTGTTTATTATATGCTCCCTCACAAATAGCTTTAGCAGCTGTTCTACATGCAGCAAGCAAAGAACAAGAGAACCTCGACAGTTACGTAACAGACATGCTTTTTAGAGAAGCTGGGCAGGACAAGTTAGCGGTACTAATTGAAGCTGTAAGGAAGATCAGATCACTTGTGAAAATGGTTGAAAGTCCTGCTCGTGAAAAAGTCAGACTTATTGAAAAGAAGCTGGACCGATGTAGGAACCAAGAGAACAACCCGGACAGCGAGATTTATAAGCGAAGGATGAGGGAACTTTTGGACGAAGATGATATTCCTCACACAGGGTCTAGCAGAATGTCTTTGGATACCAGTGGGGTGTCGACAGTTCTGTCACCTTCTGCATCATAGTGCAAAATAGAGTTGGGCATGTTATTAAAACTATGTGGGACATTTTAAAATATTTTATTGAAAACATTGGCATTTTGTATGTTGTACATTTATCTTATAATTTTAATCCATGTAAGTGAGTGTCAGTCAACAGAATTTGTGATCAATTTGCTGCATTTATAACAGTTGACGACCAGGTTGGAGTTGTTCAAATTTATTATTGTTTGTTTCTTCATTTGGCATAGTTTCCATTCAAAAAATTCACTGAGACACATCAATAATGTATTATTAATTTGTCATGTGGTACTACATCAACATAAGATGACTTGCATTCTAATTGCTGTACATAACTTGCTAACTTGTCATATTTAAAGACTAGTAAACATCTGCCTACCCTTTTCCCAACTATATTGGGGTCGGCTTCCAGTCTAACCAGATGCACCTGAATACTAGAATTTTACATGGGGCGACTGCCTATCTGACCTCCACAACCCCATTTCTAGATAATAAGATTTTGGTAACACTGGTTGTCAGACTTTCAGGCTTCTGACGGGTCGTCAGAAGCCTGAAAGTCTTAAGTAACAACTGTCAAAGATCCACAAATGACAGCCGAGACCAACGGGTTAACGTCCTTTCCGAGACACGGATGGTTCTTGGTATGTAATTGATGATGATGGTCACCCATCCACGAACTAACCGCGGCAAGCGTAGCTTAACCTAATCGATCGACCCGAGCGGCTGCTATTACTTAGCCACAAGCCATCTAAAAGACTAGTATGTTCTGCAATTAGACAGTGAGAGCAGTCTAATTTCATTATTTTAAGATTAGCAGGACTCTTCTGAATAGTTTTAATTTGTAATATGACAAGATAATTAAATAAATTTTATATGAACTTTATTTATTGTGTTTTGACTTCTTAAAAACTATGTGCCCCCCTATTTCCTCTAATCAACCTTGATTTCGAGACGTTCCATGTCTAATACATCTAGTGCGTTCGAGAAATTGGCTGAACTTGCAAAAACTTGCTAACAGGCGATATTTCTTTGGTAAAGCTTCGATCAACAATACCGACTAGATATCGCATCGGCGCAAGAAATACGTCTCGGTAAATAACAGCGCACTTGAGCCGTGAGCTCTTATTTTGTTTAGTTCGCTTGAAACACAGCCAATGTAAACACGACTTTATTACTAGGTGCCATAGTTGTAATTAGGTTGAACTTAGAACTGTTTTAATTTTTTTTCACACGGACAGCATTTAGCTTTAAATTTGTTGTTCGAGACCCGTTATCTAGTTGGTATTGTTGATCGAAGGATAAAAGCAAGCCACGCAATGTTAGTAGACCCAAACTTTTATACGATTGGTGCTTGCTTTGCTTATAAAGGAGAAAATGAGAAATGTTTAAAATTGTCGTTTTGTTAAATAGATCCCAGGTAGTCTGAATAATGGGCACGCCACAATTGCGGCGATAAGTCCCCTTTGAGGAGTGGCTAGAGGCGCCACGGCGTCCTCACCTTCCGCCTGACGCATGTCCTCACCGGACACGGTTGCTTCGGGAGCTTCCTGTTTCGGATAAGGCGGAAACGCCTGGGTGTCACCATAGTGTGGATCGCCCGGAGGACACGGTGGAAGTCTGCCTGACTTGGGCGGAGCACCGCCGTGTCCTCGTGCAGGCGATTGGCATTGGCGATCTCTCGCGTCCTGTCCTGGTCAAGGCCATGGTACGGAGCGAGAGGGCATGGGAAGCGGTCACCTCTTTCTGCGAAGCAGTGATGCTCGCGAAAGAGGAGGCGGAACGCGTGAGGGAGAGGCAAAATTCGCGCCCTCACGCCCTTAGCCGCCGCAGGAGACGCCCTGGGCGTCGGGGCCGCGGGCTTGCGGACGGCGAGCAATGGGTAGCTCGCCGTCCGATAAGGACCAGGCCCGGGTCGACGGCACGTTGTGTTCCACGCGCGCCTCAAAGAGATGTTAGCACCAATGACGGGGTCCGCTAGGGCCGATGCCTGCCAGGGTTGCGGGAAAGTCCGAAAGGGTTACCGTGGGCCCTGGCACAGGCAACTGAAGGAACACGGGTGGGTTTTAGTCAGTTTGAATCTGACACGCCCTCCCGCTCCGCCCAGAGCGGGAGAAGTTTTTTTGATGATTTCCCACCCTCAAAAAAAAAAGGTGGTCTGAATAATGATGGCATCATCATTATTCTTTCGAAAGACATCCACCGCTGGACCGACCGCAACGACCTATCCTATACCTCCCGCATCCAGCGGATTCCCGAGACCACCTTCATCACCATCATGGTGATGGTTTAACCGACCGACTGTTGTTCAGTTTACCATGCGTACCTACAGTACCTACCTACCGTAAGTACATAATTATGTATGTACATGCAACCATAAATGTAGGTTCCTACTACCAAAATAGTGAGCTATACACAGACTCACACACATACCACAGACACTATAGACACATCACACAGGTGCACTCTCTCTTCCCTTACGCTCATTGACACAGGTGCACTCTCTCTTCCCTCACTCTCATAGACACAGGTGCACTCTCTCTTCCCTTACGCTCATTGACACAGGTGCACTCTCTCTTCCCTCACTCTCATAGACACAGGTGCACTCTCTCTTCCCTCACTCTCATAGACACAGGTGCACTCTCTCTTCCCTTACGCTCATTGACACAGGTGCACTCTCTCTTCCCTCACTCTCATAGACACAGGTGCACTCTCTCTTCCCTTACGCTCATTGACACAGGTGCACTCTCTCTTCCCTCACTCTCATAGACACAGGTGCACTCTCTCTTCCCTTACGCTCATTGACACAGGTGCACTCTCTCTTCCCTCACTCTCATAGACACATGTGCACTCTCTCTTTCCTCACTTTATTAGACACAGGTGCACTCTCTCTTCCGTCACTCTCATAGTCCAATGGGGCGGCGGCAATTCGACACGAGCGGAGAGAGATCAGGCGCAGGACTGCTAAGCGTGGCGTCCTGGGTTCGACTCCCGGGCTGGGCAGTGTAATTGGGTTTTTCCGTTAGGAATTTATTAGTAACAGCCCGAAGTTTGCAAGTTGGCGATGTGATACCCCCATGATGGGGGATCACATCGCCAAGGGCCCCCATTCTTCGGAAAGCTCTTTACAGGAAGGTAAAGTATAGGTACTGTTGGGAACACTAATAATCCACCGTGCCTATCTCAACCCTCGTAGAGTACCGAGTCCAGCGCGGTAATTGCGTAACGCACTAACAGCACAGTCTATACATCATTTTATTTATACTGTGCTAACAGTAACAATGACTTTCATTTTGACCGTTCTACAACATTCATTGCGTTATTTACGTTGTTGAGCAGACAAATTTTTCGAACATATGAAGCAATGGATTAGCAATATCCTTCAAAATTATTAAGATTTTGGTTGATAGTGGTGCCGATTCTGTTGTACACCGAACTAAACTAACTAAACTATCACTAAAATTCCTTACTTTTGGCTATGAGAATCTTAACGCTATTCTGCAAAATAAAATCTCTAAATTAAAAAATAATTTTGACACATCTAAAATCAAATTTGGCAATTGCGACTCCACGTGATACTTGTTTGCCGTACCACGTGATTTTTTTTTAGAGCCGGAGTCGCGCATTGTTTTGCAGCCTCGACATGTTTTGTATGGAATTTTTCACTTTTTGTATGGAAAATAAACTAATTTTATTCCACACCTTTTTAATCGCGATTAAAAACAGGCAGATTTAGTTACAACAATCAAAATTTTTGGTGAAAAACGTAAAATTCAGAATAGCAAAATTGCCATTTTCACTAAATTATAATCTCAGTGCCATCTTAGTGCTGTCAAACTAAAATTTGGTTAAGTTGTGTCACTTTAGTCAATTTCAGAATGGGAAATCGTCGTTTGACAGGAATAAACTAAATTTTGGTGATTTTTAGTCTAGTTTAGAGAATTTTGTGACAAGAGAATCGGCAGACTGAACTTGAAACCAATACTTCCATTACCTACTAATTATTACTTAGGCCACGCTTGTATTCCCTGAAGGCTCGCGCTGAGGTGTTTACAGGGTTATTGGTAATGTGTCGGCAATCCATTTAGGGGATGTAGAAAGGTCATTTGCAACAAAATTACCCCCTATGACCCCTATGCAAATGTCAACCATTTCCGAGTAATTTAGCATTTTTTTTATTTAAAAAGCAAACATAGCATTTTTTAAAAATATTTTTTATCCGCTTCTACTTAAATATATCAATCATGATCTGACAATTATCTTTAATATTTTTTTAATCAGAGATACATCCCCTTAATGGATTGCCAACGTATTACAAATAACCCTGTAATATGAACACGGTACACTCACATTTCTCTAGTTAGGTATGTTTAGGTGTGTTTATTAAACCCACGTAATAGGGGCCTATTGCTGATTTATTTATTTATTATTATTCCGTTTATTTATTTTCATACATATAAATACATTTTTAAATATTTTTATAAAAACCATTAAAAAAAACAATTTAAAAATATAAAAATAGTAGTCCGCCGGTATCGGGAGCAGGGTCCAAGCTACCGGTGGTTAGGGTTCCAGAGACAGGAACCTCCTCACGATACGAGCCGTATCGAGGAGTACTGCCTTCTGAATCAGGCCCTTGATCCAACCGCCTAACGAGAGCTTCGAGAGATGTTGATCGAAGCTTTCGGCCATCAGGCCATTGGCCGATACAACAATCGGCACAATGATAGTCGAGCTCACATTCCACAGGTCAACAACCTCGTGTGCTAAGTCGAGATATTTAATTTGTTTCTCTTTCTCAGCTTTCACGAGGTTCTCATCATGTGGAATGGTAACATCGATAATCATTGTGCGGCGCGCTAATCGACCTATCACCACTATATCAGGCTTATTGGCGACAATAGTCCTTGTCAGTAATGATAGACCGAACCCAGTACAACGTGACTTGGTCATTTTCGAGAACTGGGTCGGGCGCATACTTGTAATACGGTACCTCAGTATCCACAAGTTTATATTTAAAAAAAAGCAAGTTGCTGGTGAATAATCCTGGCTTCATGGATATGCCTGTGCAAGTACTCGCCGTTAGCCAGACGAGAACAACCAGAGATAATATGTCTGATGGATTCACCTGGACGGTGGCATGCCCGACATACGTCAACCGTCCCGTCTTTCATAATATGTCTCCGGTAGTTATTCGTCAAGATAACTTCGTCCATAATTGCACAGATGAAACCTTCAGTTTCCCCCCGAAAAGGTCACCAGAACGTAGCCAGGATACGGACGCTAAGAAGTCTACACCGGGCTGATGAAGAGCCCGGTAGAAGCGCCTCTATCTTGTACAATTTCAGCACCCTCATGAGCCATGTATGTGGCACCGAGTCATAGGCCTTCTTATAATCTATCCAGCATGTCGACAGATCCTTGCGGGATCGACAAACCTGTTGGCTAATGGCCATGTCAATGAGGAGTAGCTCCTTAGTACCGCGAGACCCGTTTCTACATCCATTTTGAGAGGCAGACATAATCATGTTACTGCCAATCAATGTGCGTATTCATTTTTGTGCAGGACGCCCACGTACCTTAGCGTATAAATTTGTATTAGTATCATAAGTCGTCATTTGTTTCTATGTGTATGTTTAGACACGATCGTGCTCCACTCTCGACAAGTCTGAACTTGTCCAAACCTGCACCGAACTTGAACGACAGAAAACTACTGTGATTGGCGGATCGAGAGTTGGGCACGAACGAAGATAATTGTGATTAGCGTTTCAATGTAAAGAAAACGCACCCCCGCCACTACTTGCGCTCATGTAATAAAATTGTATAAAGGTCGAGCGTTTTTAGCGATATTCATTCAGTACAAATCAAGATAAAGATATAGTGACAACAAGTAAATAAATAGTCTTCAAGCAACCAGAAATTTTATTGGAACCAAGTGATCTCCTCCAATCCAGCGCAAATAATAATTTTGGTGGTGAGAGCACAAGAACTCTCACCCCGAACAATTTTCGCTCTCAGAATGGATGTAAAAAGTTTATAGATCGTCGACATAGGCTCATCAATAGCAAAGTATCATTTTCCCCTATTCCTCTACCCTTTGTTGGCGGTAACATTAATGTTGTTGCTGTTAAGGCTGAGGATATAGATATTTTTTTTATATTGCGCACCCACAAACCGAATATCTTTCAGTAATTAGAAATTTGTTATGCAGTGTCAGCGGTCCAATACTTGTTATGGGTGATTTTAATTGTCACCATTATCGTTGGGGATCAGATACTTGCGATAAATTTGGCATTGGCTTGCTGGATATATTGGATGATCTTGATCTCTGTGTCATCAATGACGGCAGTTCCACACGCAGGTCTGTACCACGGCAGAGTAATAGTTGTGTTGATTTGACGTTCTGTTCATCCAATATATCTAGTCTCCTCATCTGGCGTCGCTTGGATATGACTTATGGAATTGACCACTACCCCATCATGATCGAATTCCCTTCTAAAGATGTTCCCATTAAAGTCTCTCCTCCACTTTTAAAATACCGGCTAAACTGAGGAGATGGGGAATTATATTGAAAAATTTTAGATTTAAGATTATGTTCCCTTCCAAAACCTAACGAGAATACTGCCCGGGAATGTTTTTTGTCCTTTTGTCCTTGAGGCCTTGGTCGACTGGCAAACAGATGTGATTCAATTATGAGACTAGATTAAGGTTTACATTAAATTTAAGTTTTCTATGTATTTTAATCGTATACTTAATTGTAATATGGATCTGAATAAAAGGCTAATATTATTATCTAGTTTTGCATTCAGCTATTTGACTAGGTCCATCGAAACGCTAAGAAGAAGTACTTAACACTTTCCGGGACAGACCGCCTCTAAACGTTATCTCGGTATATCGTTACGTGACGGTACGGCTAAGGGCGTTGAACTTTATTTCATGTAATTTGGCAAACCGTCGATAGCCGTTGCTTGCCCATAACATTCCTAGGAAGCACATGATCTAGTGTCACATCACGCGACTTTATTCGTTCGTAGGTGTCACGGCAAACTCTTTTCCAGTCATTTTTCAACATATACATACGCAGAGCTTGTGCACCAAACCAACACGTTCACACCGCCGACAGGCGTAGTCATACCATACAATCTGCCCATAGGCGTCAACGTCTGTGGCCTTATATGCTGTATCAAGAAATCAAGAATATAATGTAATATGGTAGTACGGCTGTAGACGGTATGATAAAATGTATGGCATTTTGAAGTGTCATATCATGACATTTGCAAAATAGTCAAAGTGTCCCGGAACGTGTTAAGTACCTAAGTATCTACAGGACATTGAAATTAAAACAAAGAAATTAGCAAAGCATAGTTTTATTTTATATAAAGCGGGATCAACAAATATTCAACACAGCGGGCATCCAAGTTGTGCTAAAAACGTGTAGTCACAACAATAATTATAAAACAAACTCTCCATTTAATCATTGCGGCGACGTTTGATAAAAAACTTCGGCAGGAAGTTTTCTCTTCAAGGCTTCTGGCACAGGAGGAGTTTCTCGGCCTCATTCTGGAAAAATTAAAATATTTAATAATAGACCCTACACACCTACACAGAAATTGCGCCGAAAGTCTCTGAACAATATTTGACAGACAGTATTTTTTATTTGAGCATAAGTAATTTATTTCATTCGATGAGTCATATTATTTTACGGGTCTTTGCTACGACGGTGCTTTAAAAGTTCAAATTACCAAGTATGTACAACCAGTCAAAATCGTAACTTACACGCCATCTTGTTTTGTGAATAAAATTTCTGTGTCAATTTCACAAAATATTTCTTATGAACCCCCCCTGATAATGGGGGACGCGCTAAGGTGGCCCGCGAGATTAAAATTTTCTTAAGTTTTATACGATTTGCAGGTCAGTGTCAAAAAGCGTAAGAAAATTTGAATTTCGCGGGCTACCCTGAAGCTTTCGCCAAAAGATCCATAGAGCATTGTGTTGAGCCTAGCATTGAGAATTCCACAGAGTACACCCCAGCGTGTCTCAAAACCAACTGTTGGATTTTCAACCCTCGGTGTTGAGCCTAGCATTGAGAATCCCACAGAGTACACCCCAGCGTGTCTCAAAACACTTTGTTGAATTTTCAACTCTCGGTGTTGAACCTAGTATTGAGAATCCCACAGAGTACACCCCAGCGTGTCTCAAAACACACTGTTGGATTTTCAACTAGAGTTGTGCTGTGTAAAATACAAGTTGAGGAAACTACACACGAAAATCGAATCCATGATTTCACACTGACCACAGGTATAGTAATTAAACCAAGAAAAATCAACATACCTGGATCAACTTATAAATAGCAGCAATAGTTTCTTCACTCCTGCAAGACATGGTTGCAGCAACAGCTCCTCTCTTGCCTCCCCAACTGGACGTGAATGTCAACTGGGCATCAGCGAGCATGCACAGGCAAGCCACGATCAGGACAAACAGACTGATATTGTTCATGATGATAGTGACGTAACAGATAGCTGGTATTAGATGAAAGAGTAGTAGAGTTGTGATGCTGCAATGAGAGAATCTTAGCCTTTTATAGGAACAAATGTGTGAAGATGAATTGAGAGAATCCATAGTAGTTTTAATTTGTATGTGATTGGATGTTTGTGACGCGGAGAGTGGTTATTTGCTTTCAATTGGTATATAAAGATTATAGATAATGAGTTGAGACATTGACATTTTCCTTCCTTGTATTCTGTTCCTTTATAGTGGGAAGGAAACGATTTTATTTTATTTAAATGATAAGCGACCAGCCTTAGCTAGCCATTCGACTTGACAGCATCGAGATTTCTGTGCTATATCTAAGTTAATTATTAATAATGTATTATACACATGAACACAAACCATTCGGAAAAACATCTCTAAACGATGGCGAAAACTACGTCAAAATCAATAGCGTAGTTTTTTAAAGAACTAAGTAAGCGGTCACACAGACCGACACGAAGCGCGACTTTGTTTTGTTGGGGTCGTCAATACTACGTTGACATTGATGATTGCTGCTCAGCATGAGATCCGGTTCGATTTCCAGGTCGGGCCAAGTCTTATTGGGTAACTCAGTAGCAGCCGGGAGCCTGGATTGGTGCCTGGTCGATGGCAAAAGGCTCGCGTCCTATTATTTGGGACTAAACATATCTGGCGTTTGTTTGTGTGTATTAAAATCATTGAACAAGAACCACACTGTTGGGCCACCCCCTTCCTCCCACGTCACAGGTCGTAGACGAAACCAATTTACACCCACCACAGGAGCAGTAGGTACAAACCTACTGTTAGTATTGATATAGGTACCTCCTCCTGAATAATAAATTGTTAGAGCGGTCTGTAAATAAAAACAACATCAATCCTGATCCCGACGGTGACCTTTTAGAGTCCTCCTACCTCCTATGAGGGATTTGGGTTCTGACGGCGTAAAGTTCACGAGGGAAAATTACCAAACATTCCAAAAACAATTGAAAATCATTTTTATTATTTTCCACCGCAAAAAACTTGAGAACCTACGCCATCAAATGTGGGCATTTCATTAACATTGGACAGGCTTCATTTGATTTGCATAGAAAACCTTAAAGGCGCATTATAATTAATACAATGGGCTATAAAAACTCGGGGCAGTTCTTCAAATGACCATTCTGTGTGGAACAGAGCTGTGGAAAGTATAGCAATTACCAAAATGTGTCGTATTCTCGTCTTGTTCCTGCTAGTAGCTGCTATAGCCGTTCTGATTGAGGGTCAGTTGACTTTCAGCTCCGGTTGGGGCAACGGAAAGAGGTCCATCAGTTCTGAACAAGTTTATGATGACTGTAACCCGCAAGAAGCGATTTATCAAATATATAAGCTCATTGTGGTAAGTGTTTACGTTATAATACGCAGTACGCAGTCTTCAGCTTTGTGTTGTTTTGCAAAACTTACATGTTATTAAATGTCCCATCATCACGCTAAGATTTTAGGAGTTTCCTGGCCTTGGACTTTCGGTTTTTAATTTCATTTTTTATTATATCCTTTTTTATGTTTCAATGATTGTGTCTAGTGTAGTTTGTGCGAGTGTCAGTAAGTACCATTTCTGTCTTTCTTTAATTACTTACAGTTAGAATAGAATATAATAGAATACTCTTTATTTTGTACACCATAAAAAGCAATGCAATTTAAAAGTATCTAACGACTATAATACCTACTTAAACAGTCTTCAATTGTTAATTAAAATCCCAAACAAAGGAAAATGCTAATCGTTTACCATGCATCTGAGCTATTTTCCATTAAATGTTTACAAAGCCCTTTTTATAATAAATCGGAATTCAGATGTGAGAACACCCATATTAAGTCGAGCTCAAAGATGTTCTTGTTTAGTCAAGCTTAGGTAGACAATAGAATCTATATTTACGTTATCTTATCGAGATAATCAAGGGTCTCGTAGCTTAATAATAACAACCGCACAGGTCGATCTTCAAAAATTTAACAACGCTTACCGAAGTCGGTCTGCAGATGGTTGACCATCCATTACATACCGAGACACCTCCTTGCCTCGGAAAGCACGTTAAGCTGTTGGTCCCGGTTGTCATTTGTACATCTTTCTTTGACAGTCGTTACAGGTATGTAGTCAGAATCCCGAAAGTCTGAAAACCAGTCTTACCAAGGGGTATTGCGATGTAGATTCGCATACCTACTTACTCATGAATATTAGCAACTTTTATTATGGGACTGACTCTGAAATACCGAACAAACATGTCTCGTTTCTTCATGAATTTTAATTGGGTAAATATGTCAGAGTTGGTTTCATTGTTTTCGGTAATTATGTTCACGTTCATGAATAGTACTCTGCCTAGCCTTATCCATTTCATTTGGGGTCGATTTTCCTCGAAACACTATTTGAGTTCTCTTGAGGTCGTAGCCTCGTAGGTATTCATTATCAAAGTAAACGATGTTGAATTTGGTTTTTATAAAATATATATTGCGTGCGATGTAGAATATCAAAGATACAGCGCAAGCACAGTAACAAACGTCACCTAGCAACCACAACATAAATAATACTTCATTATAGAAGGGAACACTTCATAAATTAACGCTGGAAGCGCTTTCCAAACATTCCCTCTTCTTTTTCAAACCGAAGTCTTCGCATAGCTTTACCAGTCTCGGTTTGAATAATGGCTTTGTAAAGACGTCATCCAATTGTTCTTGCGTAGGCACTTGCTCAATTTGGATATCTCCTTCAATGAGCAGTACTGGTATTTCTAATTTTTCACTAAAAATTAAACAATATCTTTAGACAAATCATTTCACAAAGAGAAATCAATAGTTCCAACATTTAGGCGCTTTAATACTTCGTATCGGCTTGCGCACGTTGCCAGATCCGTTATTGTATCCCTCAGGTTGTCGCATGTATATCTCTTCCTCCTTGCCATATATGAAAGCTGTTAAGATGTCAAATTGTTTCAGCGATATACCTTCATTTGCGGTTATACTTAATAATACTCGTATCGTGCATAGTCTCGCAACAGGACTAAATGTCTTGTGGTAGTCTATTCCCTTTTTCTGTGAACTCGACTCAAAACTGAAATACTCTTCTGGCAGGGAATCCAATATCTTGCATATCAAAAGAATTTCTGGTAGTTGATTGCAAACTGTTGACAAAGCTTGATTCAGATTACGCCAAATATTCTTTATAGCAGACATGTGCGAACCCATGATCTTTCTGGTAGTTAAAAAGTTCCATACACAGATCGTAGGGTCGGCCCTGCGATCCTCGTTCGTAAAGACGGTTTAATTTGTCCCACATCACTCGCAGTCTTAAAACGCATTACTTTGTTCAGCATTCAGTTGGTCATATTAGTGATCAGTAGTAGTGTAGCGCTTTCTATTTTATTATAGCTGTCACACTCTACTTTTTACTTTGTAAGAGCTTGGCTTCTTCACCCGGATGTGCCGGTTTTACTAGATTACCCTGCACCGTTTCGAAGGTGCCCTGTGATACTCCGCAGCAGCAACCAAACTTTATATTTCCAGATCGGCTAGTTGCTTCCATCGAATAGTCCTATATAGGTTCATTTTTGAAGACAACATGATTCACTCTTTCGAACTGTTATCCTTTAGGTAGCAAAAATAAAACTTTTAAGCTCTCCTTTTTGCACGCTCTGCTACCATATTAAAGTAAACGCAGTAGAATTTGGTATTTATAAAATATATATTGCGTGCGATGTAAAATATCAAAGATACATACAGTAACAAGAGTAGGTACTATCGCTTTATGACTTTATCACTATAAATCAATAAATAAATTCTTTATTGCCATAAAAGCCGGTTACAGAATCATGTGAGACCCTGGCTCCAGAGCTAGGTTAGAGTACCTGTATTTCAAAAGCCAGACTGGAAGCTTGAAAGGCCATCGGGCTACCTGACTACCTTAAACCATTTATCAGAGATTAATATCAATATTTTCTATTACAGACGGAAGGAGAAAAAATACGAGCATGTCAACGTGACGGGAAAATGTAATCTTCATTAGAACCCGTCGGTTTTTGCGTCATTCAGAATTTATTTACTAAAATTAAATGGATTCATTTATTTAAATGTGTTATGTATCTATAGTATTCTGTAAGCTATTATTCTCGTGTAATATTTGTTAGATAATGTTTTAGGGAGATAGTTCATTGAGTCAAACGCTTTGGTATCAATCGATGCTCGCCTGCGGTATCCTCAATGTTATGTTTAGCCTGGCCTGCAGATATCCCCGTTGCTTTATCTGCCTTAGGCTTTATAATAAGTAAGATTAATGTAAGTAAATGAGCGGCTGGATCATTTATGAATTACAAGGATTTTAATAACTGTAAAATTAATTAATTAAATTAGTAACAAATGTTGTTTTATTTTTATGAAAACTAATAAATTCAGTACCCTACGTAGCCAGATATTATATCAGTGTGAATAGCCGGGTCAGTTTGTTATTTTAATTAAAACACATTTACATATTTCGGTATACTTTTATTAAAATCATTATGCTTTACATCGTTCCTTTATAATTAAATGGAAATGGTTAGAGAAGGAGGTATTACGTCTTTCTTTGTCACCCTCGAATGCATTTTTAATGTAAGATGACCTAGCTCAGTCATTAGCTGTGTCATATCAATTATGTTCAACATAGCTTATGATTGAAACTTTCTACCTTTACTTTAATCTTAAGAGGTCGACCATTATGACTTCTAAAATCTTAATTCTGGTCATTATATTATAGTTACTTAAACCTACTTTCATGCATTACCTCTTCCAGATTTAACGTAAAGATTTAATCTTCCTACTCGTAACAGATCATTATAATACTCTGTCAGATTCTTCAATTTACGTCAAGGGCAACTCTGTCGTCGGACCAAATGAAATCTTAACAGTGACAGATATGTTGAAAATGTATTATTATACAGTGATGTAATTGACTTTAACAATTAAATGTGGGGGGGTTACGGCAATATCATGCGTAGAGCATGTATTGAAAATGTTTTAATAATTTTGTCCACACGAGGCAGTAAAGACTCAGTCAAATCATCATCGATATTACTGTTTCGTTAAATTTTTTATCGACTGCAAATTCAAGAAGTATCACCGAATTAACTGTGGTACCTCTAAAAGCTGCTTTCAATAGTAATACATTTAAACAACCTAATAATTAATCCATTAATAGTAAATATGTAGTAACTTAACTAATGGCTACTGGTCTGACTGATAACGAACTCCACATAGATCCAAATTGGGTAAACTACTGGCTACAATCCCTCCAGATCGCAGTATTATCGATAACAATAATTAAGACATCGAGTCTACAATAATTAACACACATACGAAAAGGTTACACGTATGTATGTGTGCCTAATACGTCTACGAGATTTTGAGCGTTGGACATAGGCTAATATTTTCCTTACATACAATGAAAGGTAAACGGAATTACTATATTATAATAATGAAGATGCTACCGCTCGTCACAGCCCAAGAATACATATTTAAGGACACATCTAAACGATTACAGTATTGCACATAGTGGGTTTAAGACCTTAATTCAAATTAAAGGACGGAAGAGAAAAATGAGCAAGAATCGTATGAAATCAAAGCCTTATTCATTTCTTGAGCTTTCATAGTCAAACAGACGCACAACGTAGTTTGATATTGAAATCATGTACCGTATGATTGGATAGTCGTCAAAATTGAATTTAGCACCTTTCAGCATTGTAGAGTCAGGATGACTGTGTCTTTGACTCATATAATAAAGTCATCAAAATCTAGTACATTGAGGCGTGTTGTCATCTTCTAGATTTTAAAACAGATTTGTTCTCTCCGCCGAATAATAAATACAAACGTGCCTAAGCCATTAATGTACGACTTACTGTATTTAACAGCCGAACACAGCATTAGTGATATTTTATTATGTGGGTGTCATAGGTATTTATGTCATTTACACATTGAGAAGTAAATTTAAATGTATCCATATTATGTCCCTTGAGCCATGGATTCAAAATGAAATGAAATGTTATTAAGAATTACTAAAATGATTTCAAATGAATACGGCACGATAAAGTTCACATACCTACGGTCTCGTCCGAAAATTATAAAGATATAAACTGTGAATTAGACAAATACAACCTAGAGACAACTTTGAAACAATAGCTCAAGAGACAATTATCTACGAATAATAAGTATAATTAGGAAACATTGAGTAATATTTACAGTGATACGTACAGACAGAGAAATTAACGTTAATAAAATCTTATTATTTGTTAATCATGATATAATTGTAATTTTAAATATAGGTAACTGTACAATGAGCGACACAGGTGTAGAAAGTTGTAGGCCCAACTATTTACACGTTAACCATTTAACTACGTGTCTTAGTGAAAATCTTAATGTGCAATTAATCATGGAAGCTGCATTTGAACTATTTCTAATAAAATTTCTTATGAATTTAAATAATTACAAATATATTCTTCGATTATTTTGAACTGTGAAGATAAAGCAGACAGATATAAATCAGCATAAAGTGAAACAACGAGTAAGTTTTTGACAATATTTCGATTACAAAGTTAATTAGTACCAGATTAAAAACCAAAGACAAACAAAAAAATTATGAACCATTTCCATATGGTGATATCCCGTTGTCATGTCCACCTGTTAAATTTTGGATTAGTTCGCATTTCGTTTTGGATTGGCCTCCAGTGACACATTAACATATTAAAATTTCCAGCAAGAGAATACCCGATTAATAATACTTATAAATAACAGCTGGTTTTTATAAATTCCTTCTTCCGCGTTATCTGTTTTATCTTAAATAAGCATGTGTCGTAAATGATAACTACATGATATATAACTAGGCCACTTGCGTCTGCCATCGACCAACAGCTATAATTATCAATATTTGGTACAAATTGGAAGTCTTTAAAATGTTGGAGAGTCACTAACTTTTACGGATTAATAAAGGCTGCCAACTGTAGTTGACTTAATAATACACATTCAACTGTACCCGTTATATTAACATTGAACGATAACAGCTGTCCGTCTTTGGCGGTTGCGACATGTAATCTAAATCTAGAGTTAAAACGACCTTCTTTTCTCTAATAGATAAAGTCCTTCGCGTACTTTCAACTACTAATGTAATACTTAAATGTTAAAATACCCTTCACATCAACATTAGTGTCATTGCATTCTAGTCCTTAAATACCTAACACTTTTAGGGCTAAAGTATCATGTAGAAACCTCTTAAGTGGTTTCTAATACGTCTTAACCTAGGTTAGATTACGAACGAATCCATACAAGGAGTCATATCTTTGGTAAAATTATCGAAAATTTTTAATTTTCGGAAATCAAGATATTTTTTTGTACATAATAAGTTGGGACTTGATAAGTACCGAAATAGACGTACTGTTTGTTATACGGTCGATCAATCTTTAATTTTGTTTTACAATTTTCATGAGCTGTTCCTATTTTATTAAAAACGGAAGCCTGGTCTATACCTGCACTGGGCACAATTTATATACATATATAGACACTTTGAGCTATACTAATAATTACACTAACGCCAACGAATACTGAGTGGGAATCTGCCACAAGGAAGACGGTGATTAAAATAATGCACTAACTATGTCACGATAAATGAATGGGGTGAGTTCTACACTTCTAGGCCGCCATCTCAGGGGCGCGCAGGGCGGCGCGCGGGTAGCGGTAGGCGCGGCGGGGGGCGCGGTGGCGGGTGCGCAGGCGGGCGCGGCGGGGGGCGCGCGGGCGGGCGCGGCGGGGGGCGCGGCGGGGGGCGCGGCGGGGGGCGCGGCGGGGGGCGCGGCGGTAGGGCCCCCACGGCGCGCGGGCCCCCGATGCGGAAGCACAGCGCGTACACCAGCGCGAACAGCGCATACGGCACCAGCACGGCCGCCACCAGGCGCACCAGCGGGCCCGCACCCCGCTCCAGGGAGTCGGAGAATCACTTCTCCTCGTCCTCGTCGCGGAACAGATACGTCGACCTGACCACACGATACGCACAGTTTTATTTAAAAATTTGGAAAACCAGGAATCGATGATGACGATTCGGAAAAGGCATGGATTTATAAGGCTTTTCTAAGTAATAAAACCTATAAGTCTAAAATGATTGTTTGAAAGTCAAAGCATTTATTTCAATTATACCACTTACAGGCACTTTTGAATTGTCAAGAAGTGACGGCGTTAGAGCTGACTTCATTCCTTACTTATAGTCCTGAAAGATTTTCCACAATAACTCACAATACAATTATTATAACACGGGTGGGTAACTGGATATTTCACATTCTTGACTTTCATTTGTCACCTCTTATTACATCTACGGGAGGAGTATATTAATATCTATTTGCAAAGAAGAATGGTTAATTCAGATCCAACACCACACCTCAAAATTTAATTCTAGGGAGTTCACAACATAGAGGGTGAATTAGGTTACTGATTTTTTATTCTTTGACAAGGAGAATACCCAATCAATACCCAATCTAAACATTCGGAATCATACTCACCAATAAGCCAGATTAAACAAAGCGAATACAAGTGGGAAGGTGATCCTGGAGATGACATCTATCCTCTTGGAGCGAGTGGGGAACTTGGACATCCACAGGCGGCAGCAGTTCTTGCGTGGTGGGTTGATGTGGATCTCGCACTGCCGCATCTTGTTTTCCACCGGGCCGCCGCGCACCAGGGGTTTCTGTTTGTTGCAGACCGGTCAGGGAGGCAGGACATATTGCATCTTTGACTAAATCATATGGCTATGTGCTTTTGAATTCAGTTTTTTTTTATAAAATGTTTTTCGGTGTTTTTGATCTAAATTATCTCCATGAGTTGCATGCATATTGGGCCACGGAAATGCAATAAAAGTTTCCAAAAATACAAAAATAACGTTACTAACCAATTAACTCCAAATCCTAAGTAAAGTACTGCAACTAGTTCTACCAAGACTGTCCTCTTTACTACCTATGTTACATATTTCGAAACCAAAGATGATTAAATAAATCCAATCAGTCAAATAAATCATTCACATCATTCAAACTCAATTCATCACGTCTATATTCAAAAAAGCCTAAACAGTATGCAAAAATATTATAATGAACTATAACTAGGTATCAAAATTGACAAAATACCACTCAAAACATCTAAGAAAAAGAATCAAAGCGTAACTATGTTTCAATCCAAAAGCACTATCACAAGAGTCTCATAAAAAAATGCCGGATTTGAGCTCACCATAGCAAAAGTGGTATTGCTATCAGTGTCGAGAAGATCGGAGGCAGCATCCATGCTAGCTGCTTCCATCTCCCGTCTTGCTTTCTTCATATTTTCTCTATGCATGTCAGAGCGAGACGCATAGTTAACTAGAGCAAACTCTAGTAGTGCTCCGAAGACGAACGTGAGGCACACGCCGGTCCAGACATCAATAGCTTTGGTGTAGGACACGGGTGGCAAAGAGGCGTTGATGCCTGATGACTGAGTCGCCATCGTAAGCAAGGTGGTCACTCCTGTAACAGAGAATTCATCATATAAACACCAGTAGAGTAGATCAGGTGTCTAAGCCACCCTCATGCCAAAGCAAATAGAAAATTAGAACTTTAGAAAAAAAACAATTTAACCAACCCTTAGCACGTTCAAGTGAAAATAACTAAATCAATAGCAATAAATGGCAATTGGTAACTGAATACTGCTGTGGAAACATACTAGAAAACATATAGACCAGGGTCTATATATAGGGAAACATATAGAAAAAAATAATAGTAGGATGAAACCCGTTGAAAAAGGAAGAGAATATAACAAAAATGAAAGGAAAAATAATTTACGGGCCATCTGAGGTCGGGAAGTGGATGGGGGTGAGATTTTAAGGGTAAAAAACGGTTTTCCTCGATTTCCGGGAAAACTACAAGTCCTACGGAAAAAAAATATAACAACGTTGTAGGTAATAAAAAGATTTACAACTTTTGTATATACACTTTTTTCACAAAACCTCAACATTTAGGTGTAAAATTACTAAAACCTAAAACAACTGGCCACTACTGTCCAACAATGACTACCTGTGTATAAGTATCCCATATTATATCTTTGCTGCTATTTATTATTTAATTTTGATAAGACTACTCGTACTCTGAAATGTTTCTATTACCTAAAATGAACAATTACCAAACCGCATGCATATAAATGTAAATCTCATTACTGTCGCTACTGTCATTACCGATTACTAAGTTCTCACACACACAATACTTATACACTTCACATTAAGAATACACGACCTACAATTATCACACGCAATACTAAAAACACACCACACATATTGGTCACATATTCTCATACCGATCTTTGCTGTTCTCTTGCTCGAACATAACTCGCTACTAGTGGAATTTTTTATCTCATATTTACTAGTGACACTATCACTCAATCTGTACAATAAATGTACACTACCTGTTTACTCTTCTGTATATCCAGCAAATAACAAAATACGAACATCTCCAGTCAACCAACTACACCTATCTGTCAAATACTTTTCCTCCTGCAAAAATGAATAACAACGTAAATCAATTATTCGACAAGATAGACCAGCATGCCGTATCTATATCTCACACATGTGCACCAGAACAAACACAATCGATTTTAAAATATCCAAATCCATACCTAAAAGTACTTTCGCAGAACATTCGATCCCTAAATTGTAATTTTTTAAACCTTCAAACTCTGTTGCACCGTATTTCATTTGACTGTGATCTGGTAGTTTTCACCGAGTGTTGGCTACCTTGTTTTAGTAACTCTAACATTCCCATGTTGCAAAATTATAATTCGCATATGACCACCAAACACCTTAACCAAAGTGATGGTGTGGTGGTCTATGTCAAATCAGACCTATTAGTTACATGTGAAGAGCCAGATTTTGGTCAATCTGCTTCTGGCCTAATAATTAAAATAAATTCTGACGAGGCAATAGTCTGCATCTATCGCTCTCCATCTAATGATAGTATCGCAAATTTTCTCCTAGCTTTAAATAATGTACTGCTATCTCTATATAACTTCAAAACGGTAATTATAACCGGTGATCTTAATCTGGATATAAAACCTAGCACAGTTGATTCGCGAGCCCAGGATTATTTGAATTGTTTAGCCTTCCATGGTTTCCTTCCTGCACACACTCTACCTACCAGGGGCAGCAATTGTCTGGATCACGTGATACTAAAAACAAATTGTCGTTCGTTTACGTTTGTGTACGACACCACAGTCACTGATCATTACTCGTCCTTGTTCTGTTTAGACAAGCAACGTGAACGAACCATTGCCAACTCTACTATGGCTAAAGTTGATCATGAGGCTCTTGAAAAATCAGTATCCCAAATAGACTTTAGCTATATTCTATGCATAGCGGACGCTAATGCAGCAACTGACTGTCTTATAAATTTGTTGACATCAGCTATAGCAAAACACAAGACTTTGAAAAAAGTGCCTGCAAAAAAGAGGATCCTCAAACCGTGGATTACTCCGGGTTTGTTAAGGTGCATTAGACATAGGGACGCTCTGCATAGAAGACTCAAAATATCTCCAGATATCCAGACCTATATGTATTAAAACTAACATATAAACGATACAGAAACTTTTGCACTAAATTGTTAAAAAAGGCTAAGAGATAATACGACACAGAAGAACTAAATTCTGCTAGTCACAATCCGAAAACACTCTGGGATACTATAAAGCGAGTTACGAATACAAATAAAACTAAGTCATCATCCACACAACTTCTCAATAACAATCATCATCATCGCCCGTACAATCTTGCAACGAAGTAAACTCCTTTTTTGTCAGCATTGGCAGAACACTAGCTGTCAATCTTACCCACCGCACACCCTCACAAACCCAACCAAAATACGTTCCTTTAACTTCCTTTGTCCTAGATTCAACGGATGCTGATGAAATTATATCGGCTATAGGGTCGCTGCGACAAAGCGCGGCCACTGGTTGGGATACCATTTCAACACTTTTCTTAAAGAAATACGCAAGTACTCTAGCACCCATACTATGCCATATTTTTAACCTATGTTTTGAAACTGCCGTCTTTCCCAATTCTATGAAAAAGGCTATAATTCATCCAGTTTTCAAGGGTGGAGATGGGTATCTACCAAACAACTACCACCCAATTGCGGTTCTAAGTGCCTTGTCAAAACTACTAGAACGTTTAATAAACAAAATACTTGTCAACTACCTCGAACGTAATAACCTTTTATCCCCAAAACAGTATGGCTTTCGTAAAAATAAATCTACTTGCGATGCAGTTCAAGATCTAACTGGTCATGTAATTCAGCAGCTCAACAAAAATAAAAAGGTTCTCACACTGTTCTTGGATCTCGCAAAAGCGTTTGACACGGTTCCCATCTCCACCCTTCTGCTCAAGCTTGAAGGTATGGGTGTTAGAGGTACACAATTGGAGCTTTTCTGGAGTTACCTAACAGTCCGTACTCAATTTGTTAGTATTGATAACCATATCAGTGACGAGCTTCCCATCTGCTACGGGGTCCCTCAAGGTAGCATATTAGGCCCCACACTCTTCTTGATATTTATTAATGATCTGTGCAACCTTGATATCCCTAATGGCAAAGTTATCGCTTTTGCAGATGACACTGCCATCACATTTACAGCTGATAGTTGGTCAGAGCTTGATCATGTAGCTCAAAATGGTTTCAACACAGCTCTGGAATGGCTCACTTCACACACCCTTAGACTAAACACTAACAAAACAAAGTTTCTAACTTACTCAATCAGCCCAATCACACAGCCACACACTCAAATCACAATAAAAGCACATCTTTGTCAAACTAAAACAGGAGGTTTTAGTTTGACAAAGATGTGCTTTTATTGTCACTGTTCATCTATAGCATCTGTTGAGCATACAAAATATTTGGGAGTAGTATTGGATAAACACCTAAACTTTAAGACGCATATAGACTTGCTCACTACAAGAGTCCGCAAACTTATATATGTATTTAGTAACCTCCGTCATGTAGCAGATTTCAAAACCATACGAACCGTCTATTTGGCTTTATGCTCCTCAATTGTTACATATTGTATTTCCTGCTAGGGTGGTACGGCAAAAACGACTTTAAAGCCTCTGGAAATAGCCCACAGGGCGGTTTTGAAAGTAGTTTTAGTACACTAATTTTGTCAACCCTGTAAATTACCATGTACTACAATGCTTTTATGATGAATAAACAATTTGATTTGATTTGAAATTCAAATAACCAAATTTTTGGTTTTTTATTTTTATCTTAAGTATGCAACATTTTTTTTTTTCACGAAATTTGGTGAAAAGTTACCTTTTTATGTCCCAAACTTAATTTCAAATATTTATTAGTTCACCTTATTTTGACTCAATATTGAAAAATTACCATAAGCTCCCTAATTTTCAATCGAAAATTCTCGGGTCAAAATATCAGCTTTTTTAAAAAAGTCAGTGGGCTTTTTGTCGTTGTAATCTCTTCTTTCTGATAATGTAATCGAACGGCGAGCTGCCCATTGCTCGCCGTTCGCAAGCCCACGCCTACGGTGGCCAGGAATCGGTCTGCGAATCCCGACGCCCAGGGCGTCTCCTGCGGCGGTTAGGGGCGTGAGGGCGCGTTTTTGCCTCTCCCTCACGCGTTCCGCCTCCTCCTTCGCGAACATTACTGCTTCGCAGGAGGTGACGGCTTCCCAAGCCCTCTCGCTCCGTACCATGGCCTGGACCAGGACCGGACGCGAGAGATCGCCGCCGCCAATCGCCTCCACGAGGACACAGCGGTGCTCCGCCCAAGCCGGGCAGACTTCCACCGTATGCTCCACCGTGTCCTCCGGGCGATCCACACAATGGTGACACCCGGGCGTTTCCTCCCGCCTTATCTGGAACAGGAACCTCCCGAAACAACCGTGTCCGGTGAGGACCTGCGTCAGGCGGAAGGTGAGGACGCCATGGCACCTCTCTAGCCACACCTCAAAGAGGGGACTTATCGCCGCAATTGTGGCGTGCCCAATAACTTATATACCTGAGTTACCTACGGATAATTTTAGCCCATCAAAAAGTATTTCATAGAGAAGTGGGGAAGGGGCTAGGCGGGTCTGGGTCTTACTACCTGTTATTTCGTAGCAGCTGTAAAAACCGTTAGCCAAATGTTAAAAGCCTATTAAGTGATAAGAATTATCATAAGTGATTAGAATTCAAGATACGATTTACAAATAACAAGATTAATGTATTTAAAAATATTATAATGAATAACGTAATCAGTATAAAGTATCTAAATTCAATAGAACGATTTACATTTCTATTCATATATTATGAGATTTTCTATGACCTAAATGTAATTAGAATTTCATAAATAAACTTTTTATCTGAACAAAATTGCAGCAGTCACATTTTTTTAAATCCTATCTTTTATATTTAGAACAACTATTTTCGCATGTTTCTTGCAATTTTTATGTTTTATGGATTTGCAATTTTTTTGTTTGTCAAAGTAACATGGAATCTTACGTTTTTCAAGTAATTAAAGTGTAAATTTTACTAAATAATAAATCGACATTTACATAAATATTTACAAAAAAAAAAGGATGCGAGTTTTTTTTCATTACTTTGCATTTTCTGAGAACATTTACCAGAGTAATGTATATTTTTTTTACATTATCAGAAAGAAGAGATTTCAACGAACAAAAAACCTACCGACTTTTTTTAAAAAGGTGATATTTTGACGCGAGAATTTTCGATTGAAAATTAGGGTGCTTTTTCGATATTAAGTCAAAATAAGGTGAACTAATAAATATTTTAAATCAAAAAAATTACAGTGTCTTTGGTACATAAAAGGTAAGTTTTCATAAAATTTCGTAAAAAAAAAACATTTTTTTTGCATAAGATAAAAATACAAAACCAAAAACTCGGTTATTTGAATTTTCACATAAATTTTGAGGTTAGGTTAGGTTAGTGTAAATGCAAAAGCTGTAAATCTTTTTATTACCTACAACTTTGTTATTAATTTTTTTTCTATAGGACTTGTATTTGCCGGAAATCGAGGAAAATCGTTTTTTACCCTGAAAAACTTACCCCCATCCACTTCCCGACCTCAGATCACCCGTAAATTATTTTTCCTTTCGTTTTTGTTAATTTCCCAATTTCAAATACTACCCATCCATTGGATAAGACCATTTATAAACCAAGATAGCATCAACAGAACCTGTGTTGTCAGAAGAGGTACTTGAATCAGAAATATGATATTGTTTGTTATTATAGGCTAGGCTATATATGCATCTATGCGTATTATTAAGACTGCCACTTGATTGAAATTGTAACCACGTTCTGAGCAGTTGAGTATTTCCTAATGAGAAATAACTTGGGCAAAAATCTAGACGAAGGAAATAAGATATAAGATGTTACTTAACCCAGTTGACTGACTACGTTTCAACCTGAAGAGACGAATCTGTAGGATTACATATTATATAAATGGATACATTACCTAGTGAAACTCTTGCTGGCACAGCTCCCTGGTCCAGCCAGAAGGACACCCACGACACGATGACAAGCATGCAGCATGGAATGTAGATCTGGATGAGGTAGTAACTGAACTCCCGTTTAAACAACAGGTCTACCTTCAGGCAACTGTATTCACCTGGAAGAAGAACAATGCTATAGTGATGGGAGCTAGGATAACGTAAAAAAAGGGCCTTAATCGGTGCATAAAATAAAATATATATAATACATACAATTGTAAAATTTTGTTTTTCAAAGTGACTTTTTGTTTTACACATAAAATTAACAAAAAATGTAAACTTACCGGTATTGGTCTTACTGTTGCAGTAATCAGTGAGGAACTTCTCAAGCGTGAAGCGAGGTAGGTGTAAGTTCTTCACGACCTGGACGGGGTCACCTTCCTTCCACAAGAAGACCAAGTCATCAGTGGTCCAGCCGTCTGAAAGCGAAACGTTTATGATGATGTAATCTTTGTTTGAATGGCAACATTGCAAATGCTTGTGAGGACCAGCAAAAGATGGACAGGGTATATGGTATTAGAATAATAAAGAAGACTTATAAACTAACAGATGGTTTAACAACAGCCAACGATAATGATGCTAAATAGCAATTTGTTGATGAGCAGTGATACTAACTAAGTAGCTAATAAAACTAAATGGCATGTGACTAGGACTAACTAGATGTTTTATTCACAAACAAATGCTATTCTCAAACTCTCATTACAAAAAATAGAATGACAATAAAAATAAACACCTTTTTACAAATCCAAGTCTCCGTTTGTTTACAGGGGTGATGAAAACCAACGCGTTTCTTGAAGACAGCACGCAATGTAAACAAGGCTATTTCGTAATGAAATGTAAACGGAACGCCCAAATATCTGCCCGCCAAATGATGGGAGCAGCTGGGCTAAGTAATATTTCTACATGACATGTTGTTTTACCGTTGGTAAACGGTTATAGCTAGGTCATTGTTTCAGTTAGAGTAATTTGAAGACTGACATTAATTAATGGTGATCTTGTATTCTATGTCGTCAAATTGTTATTTGGTCGTATAGATCGTTTAAAGCAAAAGTCCATAGAAGGGAGTTTGTTTTCATGTGCTGAGAACTCCCCATATAAACAGCAACCCTTAAGGTAGACCCACGTCCGACGGTCTGGTGAAGGTCGTAAAAATCCGGTTCTTGCAGGAAGCACAGGGCCAGTCGTTGTGGTGATACTTGTAGGTCTACGTCCAGCAAAAGACGTCAGCTGAATAATAATGAAGAAAGCAAAAACTAAAATACTTACAACTAGCCATTCTCAGCGAGCAGGTCTGCTTATCCAGGGGATACAGCTTGAGGTTCATGGGGCAAGACAGAGTGAGAGAGATTCGGATGCTGTACAGCACGTTGCCATTGGGGAAGATACGGATGTAGACGTTAGGCATGATGATATTATGAAAATGGCCTTCCTTCTCGTTCGAGAAGAACAGGTCAGGCATCCAGACCCTGTTGGCTTCGGTCAGGGTCAGGTACTTGAGGCGACCTGGGGAAAATGAGAGAATTAGTGAATGAGTTATTTTTTAAAGAAAAATCGTTTTAGCATATAAATGACTTGTGATACATTAAATGTATAGCAGTTTCAGAGACTAACTCTATTATCTTACTTTCGTAAATATCTATTGATTAATCACATATAAAGTATACAGTTGCTTTCGAGACTAACACAGATTTAGAAAATTCAATCCCACAGAGTAATCCACTAGGCAAGGTTTAATTAAAAAGAAAAAAAAAAGAATTTGGAGTTATATTGCGGATTCAAAGGCTCAAGACTGGAATGTGGTGCAAATAGTGGATTATCTTGGATTTTCTGCGCCACCAGCCTTTATTTATTGCAATGAAAAGACTGAGAAGGAAAGTGTTTTTAAAACTTGTGTACTCTGGACATCGACAGGCAACTAGTTACCATGGATTCAGTACATGATTCTGAACCTCCTGCTAAAAAAATGCTGTTCCTTAAATTTTTACCGCATAGGTATTACAGTTTTCTATGAAACAGCAGGTTTTTTTTTGATAACCGACGAATAATTTCTACGCTAGTGAGTCTGAGAATTATGTGCTGAATTCGTAGTTTCAGTTTGCACGTCCTGCCAGTGCAGCCTGTATATCGCTATATATCTCTCTGGATCGTATTTTGGATATTTGCAATCAGCGTTTTTTTGCCTGTCTTATTTATTTAAAGACGTGTTTTCAATCATATATCGATATAGGATTAGAAATGGGTCACTCACCTCCCAAGTTATTGAATTTCAGCCGTTCATCTAACCATTGTTCTCGAAACGTTAACTGTACTGAGTATTCCTGAAAACATGACATCCCCTGTAGTGAGCTCTCGTAAATCAGAACAAACACATTGATATATTGTCAAAAACTTTACACATAAAGATTCATTCGATACTTCTGGAGACGAAGAAGAAAATGTTCAAAATATTTATGGAGTAACCGATTCATGGTTGCTCTAAATTACGATTTTGTATAACATTCAAGTCTCGCAAATCTCGAAGTCGGGTACAAAATTATGTACGTTTGCCATTATTTTGACAATATTTCAATGTAACACCAAGTTAAATTCTATGCTATCCACGTCTTCTCCATTTTGCTTTCGTAGCATCTGTGCATCTAAAAGCTTCATCACTTTTAATTTCATCTTTATCGTCTAGTCTTTTAGTTTACGCACAAAGCTATTAACTAATGACTTTATTTTACCAGTAAGCTTTTAACGTGTTTTTATTTATGCCAATATCAACCTGTTTAGAAACTTTTTTTACAATAATATACAAAATAGTGCTAAGAGTTTTAGTGCTAAAGTTTCAAACTAGGTGTTACTGGCACAACATGATCATACATATAGAAATATTACACTAAGGGAAGGGACGGTGTCGAAGGTTCGCTCAATAATTAATTTGACATCAAGGCACAATGCACTAGAGGATCCCTCGACATCTCAGCAAGTCAAATGAATTATCGTACAACAAAAGCCTGCAGATGCTTACAGAAGAAATTCAAACATGCTCACTCGAAAATTTACTTTTGGACTCGAATTTTACAAGTAACTAAACGATGTTAATGATAGAAGAGATGTTGATGGATTTCATAAACTTAATGAACTTAAAGAGATCGGCTTCAAAATACATGTTATGAAGGAAATGAAGGTTTCTCAACCTAATGGTAACTCCACTGGCCAAAATAAAAATCATCCTTATCCAAAAGTGAACGTTCGAGCGTCACAAGTTGAAGCAACATGCACAGAAGCGAAGCCCAGATCGAACTTACCGTCCTCAGCATTCGTTGAAGGAATGCTTTATTTACCTTCATGCACAATCGGCCAGTATTACTAGATCTACCATACGTCTAGCTGTTGTTTGGGGTCGGGTGTCACATATTGGTGGGCAGCCACCGTTCCAAGCACGAAGGCGAGTGCGGGCGCGGCGGTAAGTCCCGATTACACAACACAAATTCACATGAACAAGACATATCAACAGTTAATTACAATCAACGTACACGACCAAAATAGTTTTTATAATCTCCTCTTCTGCGTGAAATCAATATAACAAGCATGATCAAAATAAATATAAGGAAAATAAATAAAATGATGGTGTCTGGTGCGGGCCGCGGTCCCGTGGTACCTACAAGCGTGGCCGGATTCTTTTAATTTAGAACATTACCTACGTGATTTTCTTTTGTTTCTAAGGCAATTGAGTTCAAATTGAATTTTGAACGTATCAGTGCTGTGATACCGAAGCGGTTGAGTTCATCAACAATAATTTAGTGCTATCTACTTATAGTGCCAATAGTCCATCCTGTACGTGTTTTTACAGCTCGAGACGCTCCTGCAGGAGTGTTCTCTTAAGATAAACACAAAGAAAATAATAAGGAATAGAAAAAAAAAGAAACAGAAAAGAAACATTTTATGATGAAAATTAAGCGACAATTTTGATTATTATATTACATTTTTGATTTATCATTTAGACGTTTTCAGACTACGATAGTCTGAGTTTAATATAATAATAAAACATAAAACAAAATAATAATGTGCGCGGCACCGCACCACGGTATTAATTTAGCAACAGATTTAGTTAAACATTTAACTTTTAACATTAAGGGTGGGTTAAATGATACATTAGGAAAGGAAAAATAAAGGTGCACAAATTAGAGAAAAGGAAAAAAAATCAAAGGGAAAAGAAAATAAATAAAACCACGAACACAATCATTTACGAATAGCTTGAGAATGTTTAGCGTAGTGCAGATATTGCATAATATTTAATTTTTATTATAAACAAAGTTAACAAGACAGATCTAATACAGGGCGCAGTCCACTGCTGCCGCGGTTTGAGGAACTATAGGGTTGCACCGACGGTAGAGCAGTGGATCGCGAAATCCCACAGAGAAATCTAAACTTTAGTTTATAATAAAAACGTCACAGATTACATCAGGTCATGTGAAAACACTCACCATTTTGTAATCATCTATTTTGCTGATGGACCGTAGATACATGTTGACATGGACTAACGTTGGCGCATAGCCTTAACGACAGAAAACAACAATTTAGATTTATTTATTGTTTGTACCGCTTCATATAAAACACCTAACCACACTATACGAATAGCATCGTGAGAGAAGTACGCAAGTTGATGATAATGTTAGATGCTTAAAGATAATAATGAAGTGGAACCGACAGTGATCGCAACAACACCGCTGACCAAGCTTATCAGTCCATTTCATTAAATAAAGCTAATGCCCCGTCAGATGAACTCATAAGGACAACCAGCCAGTCTAAAATTAAAAAAAAGAAACAAAACTATAAAGAGTATATTTTTTATTCTATGTATAGTTAGTTTTAGATGATAAATAAAGCTAGGATAATACCAATACTGGCGATCTAAGAAGTAACAGACGCGCGTCTAAAAACGATTTTGGTCGTCAACACCAAACGGGATTAAAGAGAAATCGAAAGGAAAAAATAAAGAATAAGAAAAAATTAACATTACACAAAGTGTCGGGTAAATCACTCCTAGTCAACAGGAGAGAGTTGCCCATTCATTTGACTTGTTTGAACCGCGTGGATACAGAAAACTTATACGTTTGTAACACTAGTAGCGGCCCAGTCTGTCCTTATTGACTTACCATTGTGACGTCATCGATCTTTGATATACTTCGGACAAATATATTGACGCTCACTACCGCTGGCCCATCTAAGTACCAAGCAAAATATACGATAAATCACGGATCACGGTATTATTATGAAACTACGGCCTAGCATTAGTTTGTGAATGCGCGTTATATATCAGTGTCTAGCGACTCACCTGTCCACCTGTAAACATAATGTACACTATGCTCATGAATGATCCGACATTGTGATCACACAAAGGAACATAAAGGTAATTGTGATCAAATAAAACCTCTAACATCAAGTCAACGACATTGGGTTAAAATAAAACGCTGCAAACAATCCTTAATGCCGGTTGTCAACGAGAATTTGTGTTAGTGTAATATAGAGCAGTATCTTTTAATTTACAAAAAAATAAAACAACTAAAACTGTCACAGAAAAAATATATAAGAAGAAATTATTATTTCAAACATAATTGTAACTTAATAAAGGTAAATATTATTGCTCTTATGGGCTGAGACAAACTAAGAATAACTATGACATTTATTTGACGAACAAGCTATTTAATTAAAAGAAAAATAAGAAGAGACTAGTCTAAGAAGAATGGTGGATTTTAGATTTTATATCTCGCTAGTCCTACTTGATATTCATATAATATGTTGTGTAGCATTTTCAATCTACATTAATATCATTATATTTTGCGTTACACTTTTCTTAATGTCGTTATAAAAACGCTATATCACGTTTCGGGGTTGAGAGAACACCGTCTTGGGGGAAACATGGCGTGTGCCGGAAATTAACATTTTGTTTTAGAACGCTACGTGTTTCTTGTTAAATAGGGTTTGTTTAGTTTGTTCAACGTTAATCTGGATTAAGTTAACTGTCAGTTTGAATTTAGTATTTAATTTATTTATTTATGGTTTTAATGGAAAGTTAATTTACCTACGTTTGCAGCTTTACCCAATACATGATATCGTAAGGACTTTATTTTTATATTAACGTTATGATATCGTAAGGACTTTATTTTTATTTTAGGTCAACGTGAATATTAGCGTTACTTTGAGTAGTGAATCATATAGTACAAAAATTACTAATTTATCTCGTATGCTAACTTTTTAATAGGTGCTTTACAAGAACATTCCCAAATACCCATCTCTGAGTCTTTCAAAATACAAAGGAATGTCTCACTTGAGACGAAAACATCGTCTAAAAATATTCTAATGGTTTTTATAGAATAAATAATGAAATTTCGCTACTAATAGCTTTCCAACGACGCTATCGGTTTCAACTTAAACGTATTGGATGTCTTTTTTTAAAACCTGCCTGAAATATGAATAAATAAGGCTTAACTACAAATCATAATTTTTTTGTTACACTTGGTAATATCCATGAATTAAGTCTAGTATAAAAAACGGGAACAAGCAAATGGTTCCAACCAACTATTTAATATTTCGTGACAATTACTTTTTTTTTCAAACAACTCGTTTTGATCGCGTGATCCGGATATTTTATCGATTATTTTAATAGCATTGCAACATTTCGTTGAGTAACTGATGGAGATAGTGTCACAAAACGTGTAAACGGCTAACTTTTTAAAAGCACATCCCATTACCATTGTCATTAAAAAAACAAGTTTGACTGTAGTTATTTTTGCCTTTATTAAGGTTAGAATGTACTTTTTAAGATAGGATTCCCTATTAAAGTAGATCATTACATGACATAATATGTTTGTTTACAGCGTCTTTATTTTAAAACAGATACCTATTTGTTGAAGGCGGTACAATGTTTTTGGTAAATCAGCTCGTATTTGAAAATTATATATTGATATAACTAATTGACTGTTAGGCTAGTTATAAAAAATACTTGTATATGCAAGCTAACCCTTTCAGGTTAATTAAACTTAATAAAAACAGAAAATAAAAATAAATATCGTAATAACAAGGATTTCAATTGGGATCACCAATAAAATCATCAGCAAAATAAAATGACAGCGCATGAAATATTATAAATATCAATCATTCCATAAATATAGAAAATAATAATTTTAATTAAAACAAAGTCAAGGAACTGCTCTCTCGTTTACCGTAACACGCCCGCTCCCGTACGAAAACAAAGTTAAATAGGCTGTAACATTTGTTTCTGATGTTTTCATACGTTCAAATGAAATATTAATTTGTCCAAGATCGTAATTATGAGCAAAATGTACGTGCTATATCAACAAACAAATAAAAAATACCAATATGAAAACCAAAACAAAAAATATTAAATTTTGAATAATGTTATAACTATTTTTATAAGTACGTGCCAATCTGCCTAAATTAGGTCTTAATAATCTAAATAACACTTTTGCCTAACTAAATTTTCCTACAAGGTATTTCAAAAAGTGCAGGTACGAGCTTGGAAAATTAAAGTCTGACTTTTTCCTTACACTGAAGTCACAATGATCGATAATTCTAATTTAGTTATTTAACAAACAAACGCTACAACCTCTTTACGGTCTGCTCTCTTAAATAAGATTGCAATCTATGATCGTTGAGAAATAGAAAAGTCAAGGATTTATATGGATTGACATAATGGGGCCAAGTTACCGTTCTATCGCTCGTCAATCCAATACATTTCATTGCTTTTCCAACTTCTTGGTGATCAAAGATTGTGATCTTGTCCAATGGCACCTTATACTGTTGTTATCTAACGCCACTAACATAAAATATTACGTTTCTCTCTCTATTTCTCGTTACTAACCATCTTTATGTCGCTTATAGTCGTTATACTTCTCACGAACAGGTTTATATTAACTACAGCTGGGCCATCTGTTAAAACGTTTCAGACAAAATCAATAAAAAAAAACAGCGTCCTAACAACCAGTCCACTAAACAATTAAAATCAATGTATTAATATCAGACTTTCGCGTTAATCAATCATTCAAATATGAAACAATTAATATTCCATTCAGTGAATTCGAATAATCAATTGTTTGAATTGAATATTGTTAATTATGTTAGTGTTATGTCAGATTTATTAGAACTAAATAAGTATAAAAGCACAGACGAAATCATTATGACATAAGCAACTAAGATAGGCGATGATGATGAACACACCAACTTAATTAATGACGCGATTGAAATAAGTCAATCAAATTCAGGCCGAATTATCTTTTCATTTTGATAACATAATAGGGTGAAATGCTATTGTTTTCGAACGTGTCTAGGTCAAAACAATTTAGTCTAATCTAACGTACGGGGAAACATTAACCGTTCGCGTGTTAGTTAACATATAAATAATTCAACGTTAGTGCCCATGCGTAAATAGGTAGCCAGAAAAGGAAATTAATACTTTATTATAAACATTGTAACTGTTCGGAAAGGAACCGATTATTATTTCTGTGTAATTAAATTAAAGCTTTAACGATTTGATAATAAACAGGTGGGTACTATTTGGAAAAGAAGAAAATTATGGAAATCTTGAGTTCTCGGCCAACGTTGTATTAGATTTAGCTGTAGATCCGATCAAAGAAAATCAAAAGGAGCTTAGTAATGTACAAGAAATTTTTATGATCGCCAAATTTGTAATTTTGAATGAGAAAAACAGCAATATTAAAATCAATGGTTTTATCTGAATCACCGTTTTTAACAACAAAACTATTTTCGGCAAGTTTATGTAGGAAAATAAGCCATACAGCCTTTCCCAAACGTGAAAAGAATGAGCTGCTAGTGAATGGTTCAAATGAGTTCAAAATACCTACTGTAGTTGACAGCCGGGCACACCACAAATAGAACGTTTATAAACGGGACTGTCGACTTACCTAGACGATAATGTGTTTCCTAAAAATACACCAGGATACCCCTAAACTTACGAGATTGAAAAAAAATGCAAAATGTGGTAGGATTCAATCTAAAACTATAGTGAAAGATAATGTAGTAGGCACATAGCCCACTAGACTAAGCGTAGAGCTACCAAAGGAGAATATTGAATCATAAATCGACAACAATTATAGAAGGTCTGACCGTCATCAGCAAGATTTTTCCAAAAGACCAAACCGAACGAAACATTAATCTCACGCTTCCAACTGGACCTGGGATTTTTATAGCATGGATAATTGATTCACAAGCATGACAGCCCTGACTCATTAGGGAGGTGATTAATGAAACCTCTGCGAAGCCGTTTGGGGTCAATTCAACGGTAGCAGACGATGGGGACAAAGACAGGAACTCTATTGGAACGTGTGTGATTAATTTAGGGATATTGTTGAAGAAAACAATTAGGCGTGAACCGTACCTGGTGAAGACATTTCGACTTAAACGACACCCAATATTTTGGTGAATATTTGGTCATTTATCAATTGCTGTCAGCGTTGTTACAAGTTGCGATTCCCGCCAGTCAAATTACATTCCTTTATAATCTTAAAAATTCAAAGCAAGTTTTCAAAAATTCTAGCTCTCCTAGCGAATAAAAGCACTTAAATTGTTAGCAATTCATGTCCTGTCATTTCTTTGTGTATGTTTTTCATTCTTGCTCGACATTTACCAATAAAACGTCCAAGGAGGATCCTGTCATTTTGCATTATACAACGCTTATCCAATTTCGCATTCAGGACTTAAATGATAGATGGGTTCTTTTTAGATTCGTAAATAAAATCGTTGAAGACTGAATGAGAATTTGACACAATGATTCTTAGGAGGAAGATGTCAAAAGCTCTTTGGGAAGATAGATTGTTAAATTACTGGTGTTTAGTAAAGAAAAGTGTTATGGTATAATGTAAGAAATGTCAATAAATCTGTTTGAAAAAACAGCAACATTAAGAGGAATAAACGATACAAACCTGAGAATAATAAAACCAACGATAAGTTTCCATCATTACACTTCCAACCGCTAACTCTGCTGACGTTCACATTTTCGCGAACCTCTTACAATCTAAATGCCTTTCCATTAACACGAAAACTGTACAAAATCATAAAAAATCACACTTAGGAGCTCCAAGAAATGTTTTTCCATTACCAATTCTCGCGCGAAGCTGTACAAGATGGCGGAAAAAAATATTGCGACGTGATTTATGGTTTTCACGTAACGTTCCTCTTTTGTTATAAAATGAACTTGTGGAAATTACGAGATATAGTGCCTGAGTGGCACTTTGATGCTTTTTTGTGTACCACTTTAGAATACTGATCTCGTCGTTGAAATATTTTTGATATAATATTTCCCAGCGGTGGCGGTGATGGATTTGGAACCGAAAAATAGCGATGAAATAGCTGATAGTTATTATTACTTTTTTGTTAGAAACATTGAATACCTATCATCATTAGAACGTATTAAACATTAAGTAATCGATCATAGATACATAATGTTATTTACAAGTATAGCGTTACGATGTTTTTTTTCGCATTATCAAGCATCAACCTAATGTGTTCCGACAGCCAGACAAATGACTTCCCTTCAATATCCAAGATATTTAGCCAAAAACCTTGCAATGAATCTTCCACACATTATAGAAAAATTGCTATAAGTATATACAAAATATACGAAGCGAAGAACGCTGATTTAAATGTGGAATTTGAAACGAAAACGGAAAATTATGTAATTGCCACTACATTGACTAATGTTACAGATGGAATATTTTACGTTGATGATATAATAATCACAGGTGACGAAACAAACTTAGTTTTGAAATGATTGAAATAGCCCTTTTTGGGAGAAGCCACCGAATAAAATAGTTGACTTTAGTAAAGTTCAGCAATTGATTCGAAACGCAGATATAAATGACAAAATATTTGAATTAACGCCAAAAATATTGACCGAAGAATCAAAAGAATTTGTCTAGTATCAATAACCGAACTTTGATTCATTGAAGACATATAAACAGTTACATATTACTTGGCTTACGAAATTTAGCCTACAATATCAAAATACGCACATTCTCTGGTTTATTTTAAGTCGCATTCTCCTTTCGACGTACATTTATTATAGTTCACATGTGGTTTGCACAGTCCCGAGGTAAATACACGAGAAATGCAGCATTTATAAGAGCTGCCGATGCAAAGTTGGCAAATGCAATTGCCTCTCTTTCTTTAAAAAAATTGTGTGCTGACGTCCTATTTGCCTTTTTTTAAAGATGTTTTATTAAATTATGTTCGACGAGCCAGTACGTAAATAATTATTGAATGTCAGGAAAAAAAAACTATAGTTAACGACCTTAGTTCGTCAGTTTCGTTAAAACGATTAGAACAAAATTAAGAATAACATATTCATGTACATAAAAACAAAAAAATACCTTACATCGCAAGCGTCTTTTGTAATCCTTTCAGAGATGGAAAACAAACTTATAATTCAGTCAGCAAGAACATCAGTTTGAACTCTATTACGTAATTCACTATTCAATGTTTCTATTAGCAAGGGTCCAGATGTGGTTGAAGCGATAGCTACAATACAGAACATTCTAAGCAGAATGTTCTGTATTTTCTATATTCCTATCCAAGTCTCTAAAACATTATCGATTCGGTTTAGAGTTCCATATCATCCACTAAACATTTGCTTTCATAAGTTTTCTCTCCTTAAAAACTAAATTAGACAGCGTTTAATACATTTTCAATCATGACCTTTTAAAATGAAGAGGTGAGAGGGGAGCTAGTGTAAATTGCTATCACGTTTAATAAACGAAGAGCTTTTAAACCTTATACCCATTCACAAGTGCCAAAAACTAATAAAATACACCCGAGAGTGTACATAATGGACCGAACCTGGCCAACTTTAGGGATATAGAAACTGTAGTGTTTAGAAAAGCTTCCCAGTATGATAGATGAAGATAGGGGATTAACAGGTGAAGCAAACAAATGACTAATGGAAGATACGGTTATTTATACATACATTAGATGCTTTGACAAAGCCATTAGGGAGAAGGGAATTCATCACACATTCGTAAATGAGGCCAGCAGGGACATGCGTCTTGCATGAATGAATTTGAGTTGAAAGACGAGATGGCAAGTCTGAAGGGAATTGAATTTAGTAGTCGGTAAATATGGACTGCCGTGTCAGCTTAGTGATATAAGAGAACTAGTATTATTAGGTGATAACTATAATTATCAAGATAGATAAAGATAATATAGTCAGTCACGCAGTGAGCGCCTGAAGACGGGCGTCGTTACCGAGTCAGGCCTAAAAAACACTGGCTCGACGAGACCTAGACCGGCTGACCGGTGACTGATTGGCCGGAAAATTCAACCGGCAAACATGAACGAACAAGTACGGGGGAGACCTTTGCCCAGCAGTGGGACAGCATAGGATAATATAAAAAGTATAAATGTAAGGTTGTAACAGTAGAAGTCAGAAGAGCATGATCATGGTCAAAATAGTAGTTTAGCCATTGATAGGAAATACATATGCTGAACAGTGGTTGAAAATACGCTAATATGAAGGAAGGTAGAAAGTCTTTTGCAAATAATAACAGGTTTGTCATTAATCTAGTAGAAGTTGTAGGCGACGCCATTGAAACCGACAACGATAAATGGTTGTCAAAACTACTTCAAAATGGTTCCCTTTTCTTGTAGATTTCTTTACATAGGTAGTCCTTTCAAAAGCTGGCTTGAGCACTAAGTGCTCTACTCCAATACGAAATAGATTTATCATCGTTTCTTTATACAAACTTTAGCTTTTATGAGAAATGAGGTCAGTGAACGAATTTAACCTTACTTTTAGCCAGTCAAGCATATTTTTCTACATATTTAGTAAACAAGTGACAGTTAAACTCTAACTTTATGCTTGCTAAACAAAACGCTATGCGCACTCATTATTGCGTGAAATGCGTATTTATGCTCATCGATAGATGAATGGACTGAGTTCTCAATCACACTGTGTAATGTAAATGTCGCAGCCATAGTATTAAGTGTCATCAAACATTTTACGACTTTCAGAAAGCGGTGCTTCAACGCAATAGAGACATCTTTGAAGCGATAGATATATATTGTAACTATCCAAGTGGGTAAGTATTCCACTCTGTTAAAATAAATCTTAAAATCAATTATTTTATACTTCTAAGTGTTTCTGTTCAATACCTTGACGTCTTTTCATTAGAACTGCCTACATATACCTATTACATATACCATTTAACTATAACCTTTATTCCACCCACAAAACTTCGTCCTATCTCTCTATTTACATCAATAGACTGCATTGCTAGTGTTGATAGATATCAACCCTAGCAATGCAGTCTACATTCAACTTTATGATTCCATCGCTTATAAACTCTACGCCTCCCCCCCTCCCTCCCTCCCTTCAACTATTGGTTCTGTTACTGTTCTTCTATCACAGTTCCTCTATTACAGAAATATATTCTTTGTCCCTTTCTCTTCCAATGTCAACCTAGCCATCGCTTCCACCACGGACCTTACGAAGCTCGAAGCCAAGCGGTTGCTCACCAGTGCCGTTGATCCCCGAGGGTCTGATCCTGGCGTCGTACCGCCCCGGGCCCAAGATCTGATCGAGGATCTGCTTTTCTTTCTCCCTGAAGTTTATCTTGCCACCGTTCATGCATCTGTGGAAAAAAGAGTTGAATTAGGAGTTACTTTTTCAACTTGATCGTCCTTTTTACTTTTGTCTTTACCGTAACAAGTACGAAAGTCGAACTCAACTCAAAACATTTATTTCAATTAAACAGGCACTTGTGAATTGTCAAGCAGTTGATCAGTCAGAAATATGAAGCTAATTGCCCATTTCAAAGCGCAGTAGGTACCTATGGAGAAGAACGGGAACTCCATGGACATTCTTTTAAAATTATATTGTTACATTGGTTACATAATTCATGTCAAATTTATAATTATATGTGAGAACGATGTAAATAAGACGTACACGTTAAAAGCGTCCAGAAACAGCATACAGAAACAACAAAAAAAAAACTGTTCAAAAATAAAATAAAATTATAAGCCGTTGCAGCTAAGAGATGACCAGTCCCAACTGACGGCGCACGTTCACGAACATGACGTATGATCAGCACCATTCAGCTCAACCATTTTGAAGGGAGCTAAATGATCGAACGCACGCGCTGCCGTCAGCGAGACATGTGGAGTGGTAACGTGGTATGTTGGGAATCCCAACAGTAGTCAATCACTGTTAACTAGATTCCAATCAATCCCAACTTGATATAGTTTATATTAAATATAAGAAAAGATTGATTTGACTACTGTAACGCACCACAAAACTTAATTTGAAACATCATTCTGTCTCTGTTAACTTCTAACAAGTTGACAAAGATGAAACGATGTTTAAAAATAAAACCGGCCAAGTGCGAGTCGGACTCGCACACGAAGGGTTCCGTACCACAATACAATATTTTACACTAGAACTTTTTAAGACGTTTATTGTGTTGACCCCCTTCAAATTGTAACTTTATTTTATTTTTTGTTATAGCGGCAATAGAAATACAATCTGTGAAAATTTCAACTGTCTACCTATTACGGTTCATGAGATACAACCCGCTGACAGACAGACGGACGGACAGTGGAGACTTAGTAATAGGGTTCCGTTGGCACACTTTGGGTAGGGAACCCTAAGAAGTACGTTCAACGCTAAATGTATTAAGTGATTTGAGGTGCAAGCGGGCCGTAATCCTTTTCTGTTATTAACGATTCGGTTGCCGGTTTGCGATTCTCTCTTATGATGTGTTGACAACATAATCGGTAGTCGGTATAACTTGTCAAACGTCTGTGTCGTGATATGTTCTGTACAATAATGTTCTTGGCAGCAATTTGGCTTGTTATTTATTTATGGGAATTGAATCAATGACAGTCGCAGGAGGAATTACGACGCGCCATATTTGGGTCATCGTCATAATCAATACCTACCATTATTATAAAGAAGTCTTAAAAAAAAAGAACAAAATATGTCTAAGTTGAGTTCTGAAACTTTAGATCTTATCGTGTCTTAAATACCCTTTTAACAATTCTGTAGTGACCGTTATAGGCTAACGAAGATTAATTGATCCCTTAACAATTCAAGAAATGTTTTTGATACTTTAGACATCTATATTTTTACGTGGAATATTTTTCTTACATAAATTATAACTGCTTTATTTATTGCCGCCAAAAATTTCTGGTTTCTGTGGAATGTTTTGAAGAGATTTAATTCGGTAACAATAATAAAATGGTGTTTATTTTTCACGCGTTCCTGACATTGTAGATGAATTTGCTGTGTGGGAATTTTGTATCACAAATCACCAAATACTTACTGCCAAAGTGAAATGTAACAGTAATTGAATGAAGTCTAGATAGAGATGTAGAACTTATTTTGTTCATAAGGAGCACTGAATTCAATAACAATTCTGATTTGTAAGATTTTCCAAAGCGCAAGCGCGTTCTAAAATTACCTTATTTTCGGCAAATAGCTCTCTATAAAAACAGCAATATAAATTAGAAAAATATCATGTTTCTGAGTCAGTATGAATATGCGATCACCCGGTAGACACGCACGATAATAAAATACTACATTTTAAAGATCATGCCATCCATGTGTGGTTCCCGAGAGGTGATAAATCGAATTCTATATTGTAGCGAATGTAAAATAAAACAGTGGCGTGGGGATTTCTTTACGTCTAACAAAGCAATCCTATGCTTGCTTGTGTATGTTTAAACCAAATTTCATAGACTTTATTCGACTCATTAAACTGAAAAAAGAATAAAACTTTTCAGCACATACAATTTGTGCCACAACAATGCCGCATATAGATGACAAGGCATAAGTATGACAGTGCAGCCTGCAGCAAGCGGCGCCGTCTAGTTTTGTTACGAAGTAACTAGGAATCACCGAAAAGGTCGGATAAGACTGACACTGGCTGATTACTGTCACTCTAGCAGAGCGTCACATCCTCGGACCAATTATTTGGTCTGAGGTCGCATAGATGGTTGCGTGGCGGCTGTCTTCTGATGACAGAGATGGTGTCACGGGAACCGCTGTCGTACCACGTGAACGATGAACTGCTATCGGCACAATACTGATGATATTGAAGCTGCTAAGACAATAATACGATCACCACTTCCGGTAAAGGCTATCCTGCGCCGATAAGTAAGTTTACATGTTATATAAGAGTTTGTTATTTCTAACCCCGTTTTTCATATCAACCTTATGTAAACCCAAAGATATAATCCAGGTAAAACTGAGTTTCTGATACGTGTTAAAGAAAACGTAGCGTGGCGTTCGCTGGGCTAAATTAATTTACGAGGGACTATTGTTAATTTATTTTATCAACCTGTCACTTCGGCTTCGTTCAGTATCGTTTGTTTTGACAACATATCGAAGAGTAGCTAATTGGCGTTGTATAAACATACACGGATTGATCAAAGGTAGAACAATGGCAGTGATAAAAGATCATGTAAATGGATGATTATAAAGAATATCAGATCCAGATGTTGAACAATTTGAAAATATTGAGTCAACACGAGGTGGTCTAATTTCAGCAATGAATTAAAACTGTGCGGATTCTCAAACATCCCCATCCAGCTGACTATGTTGAGCCTGCCGGAAAACCTGCCATGGGCCACCTGGCAATCTCTCAATCGACTAAGAAGCCACATCGCAAACGATGTCTTACCTCTGCCGTGCTCTCTGTGCAATAACACCAGCAATATGGAAGATCTTTGTGAGGCCAACGATAACGCTGTCGAAGTGGCCGAATTCTGGTCAAAGCTTACATAAAACACATATATATATGGAATTATCGATACGACGAAACACCATTGAATGGATACATACAATCAACATAAGCGGAGAGGAGGTCGCGGAGGGAAAATGCTCTCAAGAAATCATGAAATATCTATACATATATTTAAATCGTAGCGAAGTCAAAACTGTACACTGTTTATTTTAAGTAATTCTTGCGAGGTCTGGGAACGATTCTAATGCTGAAAATAATTTTATTAGAGGTTTTATCTGTTTGTCTGAATTCCGGCATCACGCACAAACTACCGGATAGGTTTTGTTCCAATTTTGCATAGATATTTCTTATAAGCCTGGTCAGTCTGTAGGCAAAATTGCAATTTATTCGTATCTATAGTTTACCGCAAATTGCAAAGAGACGAGCCAAAAGGTTACAAGACAAGTGGTAAAAGGAACCATAACCTCAATTTTGAAGGTGTAGCGGTATCTACATCGCCACATGCGAGCTGCGCGCCATACTGACGTCACGCAAATCCTGCATCGCGCAAGCAGAGTTTACCGCGCGACTAGCATATATACAACTTCCCGACATCAATCATCGGGCAGTTACCCACCAGACACGACACCCGTCTGGCCGGAGGATCCTCCCTTTTCTATGGAGGTATGAGTGAACTTTACACCCTGTTCCTCGTGCCTCTATAAAGGAGAATAACAACTTTGCCTTATTACCCATAGTTTAGAATTTACCTGAGCCAATCGTACCTCCCCCCTACTATAACATAAGAACGGCTATTTTAATCAACTTTCAACAAATCAAATAGCTTAAAAGTTCGAAAACAGCTTTGCAAACCTAGGTATGCAAAGCAGTTTTGTAAAAAATATATAAGTTTTATCTAACTATAATATTAATTGATGGGAATCGAACATACATATTTTTTATGCTTGCTTTTTTACGTGTTGCTATATTATTAAATGATAGTTCGTAGAACGTACAGAAAAAAAACATAAGTTTAGGCCTCTCCTGCCATCTTTGGTTATAATAAAAATTTTAGAAACCCCGTGTTATAATATTATTTTAGTTCGTCAGGAATAATATGTAAGAACGCATCAGTTAGTTTATCAATATTGTGCCATTAGGTAGTAATATGCAGGAACGCAGGCATTCGTTAATTTATTAAAAACTTCGCAAGCTATGAGAAATTATTACTGAAGGCTGCGGGTGTCGACCTCAGGAGGAGCTGATTCTCACGCGGACAACTCTGCACGTCGCTTGCTCCCGCGTCATCAGTCCTGACTCTCTTTATATTTTGGTTGGAAAGACCAAAACTATAAACGTAGTATACAGGAATGTTTTATTAAAATGTGGCTGTTATTTTAGCATATTGTGGTGTCTTACGTCTTCCACACGAACGAAGTCGCCGGCAGAAGCTAGTTAGTTATAACATGTATTAATAGAGGTAGGGCCGGACAAGTGTGTCGTATCTATTAATTATAAATAGGTACCTATCAAACTGTGGGTGTGGCCCAGACTCAAACTTAAAGAAACAACTTGTTTAATCATTGATCTATAATAGCAAGTCAGTGATTAATTTTAAATGATTGAAAGTCAAAACTGGGTTTAAATATTTCCTACTGACACATTACGTTGACTACTTTGTACGAAGGCAAGTTGATTGCCTATACAGTCCGCCTCCAGGTTGAAATAAATATAAGCGTATCATATGAATAAATTGCCGGATACCTAGTTTTTAAAGATAGGAACGGGCGTGTGAGAAATTAACCCAGTTAAGTTGTGGGCTGACTACATAATATATGAATGAACGTGTAATAACTCAGTAAAAAAAATCCCAAAATTATTCCAGTCTATCATCAGAGAGGTATGCAATGTTACACCTAGTTCAGCTGCTATTATTTTATTTGTAGCCTTTTTCTTTTTCTTTTACGCAATATATAATAATTTAATGTAATGTAACAGTTGTAATGTTAATATTTTTTGGTGTCAATAAATAAATAATTATTGTATTATTATTATAAATAAAAATGCTTGGCATGTATTACTCTGTTAACGTTATAAATAAATAAAAAGAGTGTGGACCCAGAATAAGGTGTTCTTTAATGTGGAAAGAAATGATCATGAACAAAAACTGCTGTTACGAAGCATGCAAAATGTAAAGACAAAGTGTGAGTGGGTGTGTGTGTGTGTGTGTGTGATCTGATGTGTGTGCGTTTGATGATAATCTAGTAATGGTATCTACTGGTTCGATTCTTCAGCTATTTATTGATTTCATTACTATACATTGTGATAAAAAAATATTGAATTAGTTTTCGTCTTTGTATAAATAAATTTACAATATGCTTAAACTGTTAAACACTGCTCATAAATTAATCTAAATGGTAAGCGTTAGTAGCTTTACACAATTACTATAAATCATTATTAGTTTTGGAAAAAACATATTGCTCTTTACGAGTGTACCTATATTACCACGATTTACGATTAACGTTAGTCATAAAGATGAATTATTTAATTTAACCTGGCCAATATAGATATTAGGATCTTTGACCTATGAAATGGTGACGTTTTTAATTGCGTATTAACGAGAAGAATATAACTTACTTATAACTTTCATCCTGAGACTTTTCAGAAGAAAGACATGAATATACCATATTTTTAATAGAGACAGTTTATTTATTTATATATTCTTTATTGTACACCACAAAGAACATAAGGCATGTAATAGGATATAGGCATATTTCCTTTGAATTGGTCCAATTTTTGGTTTGGTTTTTTTGGTTTGATACTTCTTACTTTCATTTCCGTAAGAAACCATTAGGAAGATAACGTTTGTTGCTAACGGTTGTGCTACTAGCATAGAGCAACACGGACCACCGGCGGACCGGAGGCTACTAGCGAGCAACATAATACACAGGAGCAGAGTTTATTTGAACTTCAGAGCCCGATAAACAAGTAGGTATAAATAATTTACTGTCTATTCTCGTGTACCGCAATTTTGTAAACATTACGTCCGTCAGGCGTAAATAATAATAAGACTCCACTCAGAAACTCGTATAATAATAAATATGTAAAAGTCAAAAAGCTGTCCGCGAGCATATCATTAAGTTAGGAAAGTTCTTGAGTATAAATCACAGACATCTACCAGGTAAAACTGTAGGTACACGAGGGCATTTCGCGTCAGACGAGCTAGTACAGGGAGTATTATTTTATATATACAGGACGGCGCAATGCTAGCGCCATTTGTTGAGAGATGCTTTGGAACGAGATTTGAAAACTGTCAGTCTGGCGGAGCGTCGAGGCGATGGTCAGCGCGGCCATGTTGGTTGAACGTCAGTTGTTTTTTTTCGGAACGTCAACGACGAGCGCACCACGCTTTATTAGAATAAAGTTATTATTCTAAGGCACCACGTATCCGACGAATCGCTTTTGTTCCGAGTGATCTTGCCCCTTTATGTTTAAAAAAATATTGAAACCGATTGATTCAAGTTAAATCAATCGGTTTCAAAAATGTAATATTTTCCTTAATATATAAAGATTATTTGTGCGATTAAATAACTTTTGATTGTGACTCGAGTGATTCTTTGTTGGTTCCTACTCACGTTACCACTTATTGAAGACATGACCGATTCTGATGATAACGGGCACCTGCCCATATACAAATATATTATGGTGGACTTGCCAATTAGATAGGATGTAAGCAGTTACTGTCAAGATCAAGGAAAACAGAAAATTCGAAACACCATTCACTTATACAGTGACAAACAATTAAATTATCTCGTATAATTATGAAATATGAAATATTTGGATCTATTTATTATGGATTCAATTAAGGCTGAAGTTGAGTTCCTTAAATTAGTAATGGGCTCCTGAAAAGAGGCTAGTTTGCGAGTCAGGCCAATAGTTTACAATTCAGTAACTGGCCTTTTACCAACCACCAAAGTACCCCATGGTCGTTGCCTTTTACTGACTTCGTGTACGAATACATTTGGGGACAGTTCAGTACTGACTGGCTTCGTGTACAGTGTACACGTCAATCACGGGTTTAAGCCGCTGAACTGACTCTCTGAACTGCGGGGTCGTGGCGTAACACACTAAGAGTAGGGAGGGCTTTCATTTTGACAGTTCAACAACATTCATTGCATTATTTACATTGTTGAGCAGACTAATTTTTCGAACACATGAAGCAATGTAATGTAAACAATGTAATGCAATTCTAAATGATCCAGATTGTGACTGTGTTACGCAATTTGGGTGCTGATTTGCACGGTTTGCCGATTTGACGGGCCTCGTGGCCGGAGCCCCTAACCTTAATTTAAAGCCTAATGTCCTATAGGACTTAAAGCCTTATAGGACTAATATCTGAAACCATGCAACGAGTACCTAACGTGATGGTTGTTATTTCACTGTATGAAGAAGTAGATGTAGGCAAAAAATATGTCAGCCCGTCATTGTTCTACTAACAATGACAGGCTGACTAATTTTTTTGTTAAATTGTATGTACTTACTCTGTGCGATGTGTGATGAACAGCAACACCAATACCAGGGCGCATGATGGCCGCGGGATGTCCATCATCCGTCTGCAATAAACAACCATAGTTTAATTGAGTTCTTATCTCAAAAATGTTAGTCAACTCCAACTAGTAAACAGCACAGTACCTACAGGTAAGTATATCTTTTTATTTAAAAGGAGGTCCCTATGTAAGATTTACCTATGATTTACCTACTGTAAAAGTTGTACATGTTTCTGCAATAAACCTTTTTCTTAATATTTTTATTTTTAATAAACCCCTTTACCCAAACATTTCTCCTAACGCAATGAACGGGCGAAATAAGAGAAAAGTGAGCCCCAATATCCTTATAGATATCCAAATCCAACCATTCTAGACTTTCATACATCGTGTCATCAATTAAATGATCGATCTATGTTTTTAGAAGGTATGATGCTGCCCAAACCCTACTGTAACTATAATTACAATATCTTTTGCTTAGTTTGCTTTTCTCAAAGAAAGAAAATTCTCCTCAAAGAATACTCCAAACCATCGGAAATGACAAAGTCAATAAAATATAAGATTCAGACCATTTCCTGCTGACTTTTTTTATAGTGAAGTGACTTCGATTTTCTGTACGGATCCTCAATGCTGTAGGCACCGTTGCAGTTGCCATTATGGCAGCGTTCTATAAACTGTCATTATTCTAATATAACCACTGCCTTAAACTCTTTTGAATGCACTGAAATATTTGTGTAACAGGGGCAGCTTGTATTAGAAAATTATTTGTAGGTACTGTAGATGGAAATGCGAAGAAAATCAAAGCCAATATCTATGTAGGGTTGTACATTCATGAGACGATCTGTTTGCCTAGTCGGAGCTGCTTGAACTTTAAGGCTGCTGTCCTAAACAAGTTTTGAGTTTAGCTACACGATTACTGACATAAACGTGCACTGTCTGGATAGCTCAACTCAAACCTGGTGGTGCTTTCCTCAAGAGACCTCCTCAGATATTAACCTACATGGTCCTCATATGATTAGACCACTACAATGTAATTTTATGGACATTAAGATAGACTTTGACCTATGAGTTTGTTTCGGTGTTTCTTTTCAGAGTAGTCGGCTAGGAAATACCGTGTTATTTGTAATCAATTTACAAAATACTTACAAGTTATCATGTATCACTTAACTTGTAAGCACTCGTTACAAATTGGCTATCTTGCGTCATCAATCCGAGAGAGCCAGTTGTAAAATACAATTCAAAGCATAACCTGAATAATCTAGTATTTACAGAAAGACTACAGAAATGCTGTATCAAAAAACAAGGCAGGCAATCTCACAAAGAAACCATTTTGCGGAAAGCCCAGGCCATCCCAAGTCGGGCTGTCGTGGGCATACAGCATTACTAATGCAAATGGCGGCCATCCGCGTAAACTTTCAGTCACCGATAGGTCCGTCCGTGGATGGACCATTACATATCCAGACCCCTCTGTGCCTCGGAAGGCACGTTAAACCGTTGGTCCCGGCTGTCATTTGTCGATCTTTGACAGTCGTTACGGGTAGTCAGAGGCCCGAAAGTCTGGCAACCAGTCTTACCAAGGGGTTTTACCCAGTAACTGGGTTGAGGAGGTCAGATAGGCAGTCGCTCCATGTAAAATACTGGAATTCAGCTGCATTCGATTGAACTGGAAGCCGACCCCAACATATACACCTCATATTATTTGTTTTATTTTATTAAGTGAATAGTTTTTGATTTTATGTATTTTTTTTTCTCTTTTAATCTTACACACGCTGTCTACATCTCTAAATCTACTATACTATCGCAGGTATGCTGGAAGAGATTTCATTACAAATAAGCATCACCTTTGTACCTATTTTTCTGTTGTTTTCTTCTTTTATTTTATTTATTTAGGAAAATAATCGGTTATAAATTACAATGTTATGTTTCTTGTCTGTTTATACAATATGTGACTTGGGAAAAGGCTAAGCAGATGATGAACCTCTCAATCAACAATCATTATTAACAGAAAGACTACAGAAATGCACAATAACCAAAACACGAAATCTCATTAAAAAACCCATTTTAAAGAAAGCCCGGGCCATCCCTAGCCGTGCTGCCGTGCGGGGCGGACAGCATTACTAATGCAAGATGGCGGCCATCCAACCTCGTAAACTTTCAGTGTCCGATGCACTTTATTTATAATACACGCGGAGAAAGGCCGGGAGACGACCCAATTAATTTGCACTCTGTCATATTAACGACATGTTGTGTTGTTTGTTTATGGTAATGACAGTCGGTGTACTGCGTGTATTTAATAGTAGGTAATAAGAGTGTCCATGGAGTCTCTTGCCCGTTCTTCTATACCGTTATACCTACTTACGTTTTGGAATGGACAACTAGCCGGATCGACTCCTTGACAATTCAAAAGTACTAGTAATTGGTTTAATTGAAAGAAATGCTATGCGTTTGAGTTTGAGTGAAAGAAACAGCTTCTACAATTTTATAGAAACCTAGTGGTGGTTAGGATTCTATGTCTAATAGAATCCTAACCACCACTAGGTCTCTATTTTTAGGCAAGATCTCTTCCAGATTTTGTGCTGTTTCCATCTCCAGCTATTTCTAAAACAGTTTTCTTAGTGTATCTAAGGTAAATTAATGTAAGCTTAAACTAAATAACACAAAGAAACTTGGACTTAATACTTATTAAGTGCAGATTTCCATGTGATATTTCCTTTACGGATAGTTCAATAACCAGCACTAATAAAAAAGTGTTTCCTACTTTGTTTGAGAACAGGCCTAGCTGATATTATTGTACTCGAAACACGCTACGGAAATCCATTAACGAAATAATGGTTTGGAAGAAAACCTTTCCCAGCAGTTCTTATCGTGTCAATTATTTAATCAAACAAATTGCAGAACAATCTCGGCGAGTCGTCACTAACTAACTTCTGTAACAAATCAGCTTTATATAACGTAACATGATGCTTGCGTGAGGACTGCCTCGTTGGTCCAGTGGTCGCAGCGCTACTGAGCATGTGGTCCTGGGTTTCGATTCCCATCAGGGATTTTTCAGTAGCAGGGTTGAGCTACACGATGACTGATGCATGCATGCCGTCTGTTAAGACAGATCAACTCAAAGCTGTCGCTGGCGGCCGTAGTCGAGTCGATGGTCGCCAGCGACGAGTCCTGGGACGCGGTGGTTTCCTTCTGCGAAACAGTCGTCTCGCATAAGGAGGCTGCGGAAAGGGAGAGGGAGATCTCGTCCACTCACCCGGCCCGCAGCAGGCGCACCGGGCGACGGCGGAGGGGGGACAACGCCTTCTTCCAGCCCCTCTAAATGGGTCCAGGGGCGACGGACTCGGGGATGTCTGTCACCCCCAACACATCAGGACCCGAGGTGGCGGCGCGAAGTGTTCTACGCGCGCCCCTCTTAGGCGTCGCGGGGGGAGTCAAACACCTCACTCCCCCCCCCCCCCGAGACCCGGCACCAGTCGGGGGTTGCGGAAGGATCGTACGTTCTCGCGACCCCCGGCGTAGGTGTGAGATGAAAAACCGGGGTGGTTTTTAGTCAGTAAGTGTTTAACAGACTCCGCCGCCCGCGGGCGGCGGATATCCATGAGGATTTTCCACCCCGGAAACAAAAAAAAGTTCAACTCAAAGCTGCAATGGCTCTTTCTTCAAAAGGCCCTTCCAGACAAGGCCTTGCATTGTTAGACTCACATAAAATCCTAATAATACAATGTTTGGACTTTAAAAGAGACCATGACCTCTGAGTTTGTTTCGGCATTTCTTCTCAGGGATCAATCAGCTAGAAAATGCCGGCTCCATCTAGTTTTAAAATATTGACGTGTAAAAGTGTCTTAAAAGATACTAGGTACTTACAGAAATAAACATTTCATTTCACTTCAGCCCGGAGTTTGGATTTGTGCCCGGTTGATGGCAATAGGCTCGCCCGCTATGACATGAGGCTTAAAGATAACTGGAGAAATGTGGGTGTACTATAGGTACACCTCTGCCTAACTCTTTGAGAATTTCAAGCGTGATGTTGTGTGTGTATGACTCCTGCATTTCCCGAAGGTTAAAACGGAGGTGTATAGGTATTTCACCGATTGAGCCTATTGCCAATTCTATCAACTAATCCATACTCCAAGCTGCTGATGAGAAATTCCACATGGAAAATAAGATATGATAAGATTTATTTTTCTCACCACAATATTAGAAAATACATATTACATGGTATCAGAGTTCGACAACATTTTAATATTGTGGGAGACTGGTGCCTAAGCTAATCTCTGGGCCTGTATTTTAGAACACCAGGTCTCCGCCCTTTTACAAAATGACACATTTTATTTTGTTATGTACTTGTACGCTGACAACCTAAAAGATAAAAAATCAACATTGGTGGCTCGAGTGGAAATTTTAAACTTTACATAAAACTAAACTTTTGTTATTTAGGTTATTTGTGTGTGGAAAATCTCAATAAGACTTTCTCTGACCTGGGGATCGAACACAAGCCATCAGTTCAGCAGTTACGCTTGTGTTCATAAGGCCACCTCGCCAGAGGGTCTAGACAAGTGGCAATCGCTTTCAAAGCGTTTCGTATTTCTGCAACGACTTTCAACAGAATTGACATAATTCGTCGGTAGCATAAGTCATTGGCTTTTCTATCATCATTATCTCCGGTAGAATTTCACTTTGTCTAGGGGCTATAGCTGTCGTTATATGAACCTACAAAATCAAATATGAAGGCCCATTTCAATTTCAAAATCGATTGGAATTAATATCCCCGGCAGACATGTCGTCAACCCGCAGGAAATCGAATTTGTAAAGCTTTCCGATCGTAAATCTATTGGGATTTAGAGGGTCGATTCCCTGAACCCTGATTCGGGAAATTATAATTTCATCACAACAGATATTTGATATTGGACTAGTCGAAATGGGATATATCTTTACATCTTTTTTTTTCCTGTTATGGGATACACGTCAACCCGCTTTTTTATGTTTATCGTGTGTACAATTCTTTCTAGAAAATAAAGATAAAGTTTCTATAAACCAGCTGGTGCCAGTGTCATTTGAAAATCTATTTCATAACTGTATTTAGATCGCAATCAATATCCACCTACTCAGTGTATCCCTGCTAAACATAAATCATAACGAGACATAGACGAATATCATCTACTATCGTCTCGTTTCAACCTAATAAAACTTTCTGGTTATCAAACAACTTTCCATTTAAAAAAAAGAAAACATACCACACATAGTCCACGTCCACGCATTAATCAATAATCAACTCCCATAAAAAATGGTAGCCATGAAGTGAATAAAAAATTGAAGTCATTACCTGAAACGGTAAGTACCGACCTAAATACTGTAACTACCCTCAAATATGTACCGTGAATTTAAAAACTATCGGCCAAATGTTTCAGTTAGGGTTAACACGCGAATATTTAATCAAGGGGCACATTAGGATGTTTTGTTTACAAACGAACATGGAGACTAATAGAGGCGTATTTGGAAAGTATTTTAATTATTTTATTTAAAGAGAAATTGACTGTGAATGTGAGTACCATGCAGGCTATATAGAATACATGACTTTATAGCTGTCTGGCGATTTTGAGTATTTTTTATACGGCCTACGCAAATGTCCTGCAGATCTGGTAGCGTCGTGTGACGGGTCGTTGAGCTCCCTAAAATAGGGTTGAGCTACACGATGACTGATGCATGCATGCAGTCTGTTAGGACAGGTCAATTCAAAGCTGCAATGGCTCTTTCTTCAAAAAGCCCTTCTAGACATGGCCCTGCATTGTTAGACTCACATAAAATCGTAATAATACAATGTTTGGACTTTAAAAGAGACCATGACCTGTGAGTTAGTTTCGGCATTTCTCCTCAGGGATCAGTCAGCTAGGAAATGCCGGCGCCATCTAGTTTTAAAATATTGACGTGTAAATGTGTTATAAAAGATCTACTTACAAAAATAAACATTGAATTTCATTACCTTATAGTAGTAGACCACAACCAGCGTGCATGAATGACCGTAAACGAAGTAAAAAGAGTAATAGTATATGTGTCGTAGCAGGTGGCGTTCTTTAGTTTCTGCCTGCCCCCGTGGGAAAAAGGCGTAGTAGTAGAAATTTAGTGAAGGAGCTCCTCCGGGGAAAACCATACCTATTTCTATTTTGAAGGGTATAGGGGTGCCGGTTTAGTATTAGAAGCATATGAGACATTTCAACTTTGTCTTTTGGACGGCAACGCATATTGCTCCTGGTATTGCAGATTTCTATAGGCAGTGGTGTCCCCTTACCACCAGGTGGGCCGTAAGCTAGTCAAACTCAAAGCATTGATTTCAATTAACCCAATTACAGGCACTTTTGAATTGACAAGGGGTCGGTCGGTCAGAAAGATGAAGCTTGTTGCCCATTTCAAAGCGTAGTAGGTACCTATGGAGAAGAACGGGCAAGAAAATCCACGGACACTCTTTTAAATCAAAATGTTGTTACAACATATTGCTTACAACATTATAGTAGTTTATCCTCCAATAAAATAAAAACTGTAATTTTGTGTATAGTTTGAGGTAAGGCTAAACTAGCCGCTGTAAGATAATGCTGCCATATCCAAGAGCGAGGATGGTTTATGAAATATTTACAGGGACGTCGTTAAATAAATTGAATTTAAATGTTTGGGCAGAAATAGGGCTGGAATCTTGAAATTGGGTTTGAGTTTAGGTTACTTTTAAATGTTGAAAATGAAATGGTATGAATTTTACTGGGCAATCAGCCCCCCCCCCACAAAACTTGCTGACTGGAAAATCTTGTGATATGGTGCCGTGTTGATTTTTCCACGATAATATTTAAACTAAAATTGTTCTGTAGGCCTAGCACTAACGCGCGGAGTAATTAACGTAAATTCGAACGGCTTAAAATACTCGTTTCTCATATAATAATTACTTATTTTTAATACTTTATTCTTAATACAGGGTAGCAGGAACATTGACGTCCAGAAAAAAATGTAGTTCCCTCGTATCGCGGGGTATCCGAATCGCCCCTGTGTATGTTCCGCGACTTTTCATAGTTTTCGAGTTATGATTTTTTTTCCGATTTTTTGAGAATTTTCGAACTGACAAACATAAAAAAATAACAAATAAAGTTGAAGCCGTTTTCGATTTTTTTTTGCAACTGAATTGTCCTGAGTTTTACTTTTATGCGTAAAATAATAAGCTACGTAACTTTGATGAAAATTATGAAAATGCTGGTCTAAAGTGAAAAATTTACGTTAGGTGAATTACGACTTAAATTTTCGACTTAAAAATCTAAACAGGAGACATTAAAAATCTAAACAGGAGACATCATGGTTCTTAAGTAGGCCTAAAACTGCGCCAGACTCTCAGCTTAAATTTTTGCAGCTTTTTTTACGGCCTTTGAGGATGTTTGAATTTTCCAACAATAAAAAACAAATGAAAAAAGCCACAGCTTTCCACTGATTTGGCTAACAAATGTAAACGTCTCAACGTCTCAGTGCGAAGCGTGAAGCATTATTTTCTGTAAGTGCTCCAACATGATTTGAATATTTAATGAGGCACAGTTATTTTTAACGTCTTTATAGAGTCAACTAGGTATGCGAATCCTATTATTTTACTCTGAAAGCCTTCTTAGCATAAATAGGTCCATTCATAAATTCATTCATAATCACCATATTTCTAGTTGACTGGCATAACTGAGGCAAGACTCGTAAAATTTCAATTAATATAAATATGAGGTTCCACATTAAATGTCCAAAAGTTATTCCGGTATCGTTCAAAGCGAAGCATCCCGAGATTGTTTTATAACCTTTAAACACAATAGCTGGTCAGCTGCAGGTAATGGTTCGCTATAACCTAGGTGTTTTCAAATCCCGAGTAAATTGTTTACATCTAGACAAGCACACACATCCCTGAAATAGAACGCATTTTGACGTTTGCATAGTAGTTAGTTATTTAGTTTAACAAAGTCGGTATTTAAACGAAGGTCTGAAGTACAAAAACCAATGAGCAGAAACTGTATCCGTTACATGAAACTAACTTCACTTTAGCTCTGTAACTTTACAATCACTTTAGGCGCCATTTTGCCGTCATGGCGGCGCATTTAAACACATCAAACTACGCCATCTAGCGTGCGCTAGAGTAAACTACTAAATGACCCTGAACCAACATTTAATTATTTAGCCAGTTTATGTTTTTAATGGGTTTTAACTGTGGCGCATACTATGCGACATGCGTCTGCGACAGCTCGACGACGAGACGCTGACCATCGCAAGCGACTTTTATCGGGCGTGCTCCGTGTGTTTAGCTAACAAAGTCGGTATTAAAACAAGGTCTGAAGTACAAAAACCAATGAGCAGAAACTGTATCCGTTACACGAAACTAACTTCACTTTAGCCCTGTAACTTTACAATCACTTTAGGCGCCATTTTGCCGTCATGGCGGCGCATTTAAACAATGATTTAAACACATCCAACTACGCCATCTAGCGTGCGCTAGAGTAAACTACTAAATGACCCTGAACCAACATTTAACTATTTAGCCTGTTTATGTTTTTAATGGGTTTTAACTGTGGCGCATACTATGCGACATGCGTCTGCGACAGTTCGACGACGAGACGCTGACCATCGTATGCGACTTTTATAGGGCGTACTCCGTGCGTTTAGCTAGACTCAGCGACAAGTAGTGACAGCGTACGACTGCCTGTTGTTGCGACTCTGCAACTCGACGCCGAGTGTGCGGAACTATGAACAAATTTTATATGAAAATTGTCGGCTGCAGCCTGTCGTTGCGTCTAGTCGCCGAGCTGTCGCAGCAGCACGTCACATAGTGTGCGCGTGTGAGTTTAATTTCATTGTACTACTCGGTAAAGTGAGCGAAGTTACATTTACAGTTCGATTTAAATATTTTATCCAATTCAATGAAATTCGAAAGTTCAAATTAACGTTCATTTGAACTTTCGAAATTCATTGCATAATGTACTGCCTCGTTTTGCCGGGAGAGGCAGGTCGAAAGCGCGACTACTAAGTGCATGAGGTTCTGGATTCGATCCCCGGGTGGGGCAAAGTGTTATTGAGTTTTTATACCAGAAAATTCTTAGGTCTGTATACGTGCCCAGTTAATAAGAACAGCCTTGCCCCCTTATTACAGGCGACTCTCACATAATTGGCGAAATAATAAATATTTTAAATAAGTATTAGAAATGTGGGAGTACTGTACACCTTTGCCTACACTTAAGGAGAATTCATGCGTGATATAATGCTATGTAAAAACGCCGAAGCCATCGAAAAAGCGTCAGTTTGAATTTTTAAATTCATTAAATTTCACCGTAGCTCTCGTCCTGTCAAGTATAATAAAATAGCTACGGCGTAGCCCAGCTACGAGCTACGCCCACTACGACATATCGTAGCGGATCAGTAGTGCGCTACGACAGTGCTATTCGTAGAACTAGCTGGTGAATGTCAGAAATTCAATTGGTTGATTTTGACTACTAGTAAATCAAAGATAGCTACAATATATTTATTTATTTACATATTCCTTATTGTACACCACAAAATACATACGAAAAAAATAACACTACAAAATATACAATGGGCGGCCTTATCGCTTTCTGCGATCTCTTCCAGGCAACCTTGGAATGGACAGTGATTTGCCTGGATATAAAATGGGGCTGCCGTTGGTGTAAATAATAAGTATCTATACAATATTGACTGACTGGCTGACTGACCGGTTGGTGCAGTTGGTAGTGACCCTGCCTTCTGTCCGGTTCGATCCCCGGACAAGTCAAACATTTGTGTGCATGAACATGTCTGTTTGACCTGTGTCTGGGTGTATATAAGTATGTATATCAGTCATCAGGTTACCGTAGTACAGGCTTTGCCTAGTTCGGGACCTGAAGACCTTGTGTGGTGATGTTGTCTCTTAAATATATATTATAACATTAACAATGTAACTGCCAACATATTAAGAAACAACTTTATCTTGACGTAGAATTAAACTAAAATCCCGAACAGCTGATAACAGACAAGTCAGATCATTAACAGCTTTCAAAATAGTTTGTAACTATTCTTGTATGTGGGAATGCGTTGCGCGCGCGCCGACGCATAACTTCAGGTTACGTTAATGCGAGTACACACTACAGCATTTATATTTAATGTAATGATAAATGATTTTATTTCTGTAAGTAGGTTTGAACAAACACGTTAATAATATTTTTTTTAAACTAGATGAGGTCGGCGTTTCCTATCTGACTACTCTGAGAAGAAAGGCCGAAACAAACTCAGAGGTCACATCTCTTTTAAAGTCCAGACAAAATCTTGGTCAGATCATGTGAAGGCTATGTAGATCGGTGTCTGCAATGGTCTTTTGAGGAAAGAACCACACAGATTGAGTGGACCTGTCCAGTCAGTGCACGCAATTGTCAGTAACCGTGCAGCTCAACTCAATGTTCTTTCGTTCTACGTTCGTCTCTATGTACCGTGTTTCTGACAAATAGATTGCTTTGACTTTGACTTTGAATGGTACAATAAATGCAAAAACTAAGAAAACATTACAAATGCTATTTATTTTTTTATTTTTTAAAGAACATTTCTTTGTAATTGAGATGTAAAGTTCGTAAAAAAAAAAAAAAAAATGCTCGACGACGTGTTCAACTAGCTGCTCTTGGTGTGTGAGCATTAACTTGTAAAGGCGAGCATTCACATGTAATGTAACAATACAAGATTCCACTGTAACCGCGAGGGCTTCGCAAGTAGACTGCGCAGGCCGTCGACTGCTAGGAAATGGAGAGACATAATAGAAACCAGCAGGATACATATAATATAATTGACGGCACGGTTGGCGTAGTGGTTAAACGATTGACTGCTGCGCTGCGTGGCGCGGGTTCGATTCCCGCACAGAACAAACATTTGTATGACCTACAAGTAGTTGTTCCGGGTCTGGCTGTTTGTGTATGTGACTTTAAATGTTTGTAAACGCACCCACAATACAGGAGAAATTCCTAGTGTGGGCAAAAGGTAGAAGTAACACACGGCTAGGTCGCGGTTAAAGGTTACATCACAGGCGAATGCTCCCTGTAACGGAGCGCCTTAACATTTTGGTTGTGACATTCCCTATCTTTTTTGCATTCCATTCCGCGTCGTTCACTTTACCCGCGCTCGTCTCGTTGCTCGATAAAATGTTACACGAATTAGTTCCTTTGTATAAGTAACTTTGAAATAAAACATCTATCGTCGTGTTCCATGTTCACTTCGTCAAAGAGTGAGACACTAAATCGGATCGATGTTCTATTACAAGTAAATTTTCAAAGGTGTATCCACCTCTTCTTTACAGTTAAAACATCAAACAATGTGTTACTATGTAAATTATATTGTTTCACAATTGCCATGTGGTCTGCGTTGCAAATAAACGGATAATCTTAGCAGTTGCTGTGGGCGTTAATAAACAGCATGGTAACCAAATTGCACGCAAAACATTATTTGGTAACGACATCACTACAACAGCCGAGTCCTCTATTTTAAGGCGCTTTTAAGTCTAACACGTGCTGTCTCGGGTACTTTCGGGTTACTGTACATGACTAGATCAATCCAAACAAGGGCAAGGCACGTCATAGGCCTTTTTTTTTTTTTTTTTTGAGGATGGGAAATCATCAAATGACCCCTCCCGCTCTGGGTGGAGCGGAAGGGAGTGTCAGACTCTTACTGACTAAAACCCACCCGTGTTCCTTCCTTGGCCCTTTATGTTCCGGGTCAGCGGTACCCCTTTTGGATGATCCCGCTTTCCCGGCAGGCTTGGGCCCTAGTGGGCCCCCTCTTCGATGCTGACATCTCTTTGAGGCGCGCGTGGAACACGTACGCGCCTTCCAGCACGGGCCTGGTCCTGATCAGACGGTGAGCTACCCATTACTCACCGCCCGCAGGCCCGCGCCTACGGTGGCCGGGAGTCGTCACGCGGCTCCCGACGCCCGGAGCGTCCACCGCGGCGGCTTGGACGGGAGACTCTCTCCCTCTCCCGTCCCGCCACCTCCTTAGCTAGCATGACTGCTTCGCAGAAGGAGGCGACTGCCTCCCAGTCCCCCTCGCCCCGGACCATGGCTTGAACCAGGGCCGGGCGTGAGAGGTCGCCGCCGCTGCCGATCGCCTCTACGAGGACACGGCGGTGCTCCGCCCATGCAGGGCAGGCCCCCATCGTATGCTCCACCGTGTCCTCGGGGCGATCATCGCAGTGGTGACACCCGGGCGTTTCCTCCCGCCTGATGATGTGCAGGAACCTCCCGAAACATCCGTGTCCGGTGAGGACCTGCGTCAGGCGGTAGGTGAGGACGCCGTGACGCCTCTCTAGCCACTCCTCAAAGAGGGGTCTTACCGCCGCTATCGTGGCGTGCCCTACGTCATAGGCCTTAGCCGCAAAGACTTAGCATCAACTCCGTCTTTTTACCTTATATGTTGCATAAAGTTTAAATAAGCAAAAAACTGACGAACCTACGTCAGATCAATCTGACCGGATGTTTACACATATATACGAAATGATGAGTCGGTTTAGTTTAGTTTTAATCTAATTATTTGCTTCGAGTCGTAGACGCGTAGATCTTGAAGTCAAAGTCAAATAATTTATCCTAATTAGGCACTTAAAAGGCACTTTTGAGGCTGTTACAGCCGCACACGGTACGGATTTTAGTCAGATAAGACGGATCTGAATGAAGAACTGACCATGTTTCCACTGAAACCATTGAAAACAGAACTTGAAATTTCATAACGATGATTTCTAAAAATAAGTCACGAGCTAAACCTTTAACCAATATATTATTCATCACGGGTAGGTACTTATTGCAACAATAGCTACTACTAAATAAAACCCTTCATTGTATTACAATTCAATACTCTAGTACTAATTGAAAAATGTACAAAAATCAATTCTCCTATCACGTCTCGTTAGTCAAATATAACGAGATGCATCAGTTTGCTTCGTAATACTATTAATAGGACATTCCGTTCCTTTGAACAACATAACCTATAAACTTTGAATGTGAAGATTGAATGCATAAGTTCAAAGGGTACAAAATGGATTCTGTTTGACATTTAGATATTTAAAATAAGAGAAGAATACGCCACACAGGAAATGTGATATAATACAGGGTTATTTGTAAAACACCATCAACCTCTTAAGGGGTCATTGTACTCATCATTATGAACAACTTTTACTCTGGGACCAAATACAAAATCGCAAAAAAAAATCAGCTGATCCCTACGTTTATGTTTGCAGAACTCGTGAAAATGTAGGGACCAACTGATTTTTTTTTCGCGATTTCATATTTGGTCCCATAGTAAAAGTTGTTCATAATGATGAGTACAATGACCCCTTAAGAGGTTGATGGTGTTTTACCAATAACCCTGTATATTCAGGAACAGAATTCAAGTTTCACAACTTGATTTAATTAAATATTTACTATACCTACAGTGTTTTATTTTGAAAAGGCTGGAACCACCATGGGGGGCAATTCCCGTATTTTTAAGACCGTTCGCATTCTAATCTCAGTCTCAATCTGTCAAAATTACAATCAATTTACATACATTTTTGACAGGTTTTTGACATTGATTGTCGCTGAAATGAGATTGCGACTTGAATCTGATCTGCCTAGCCTTTTCCCAAATATGTTGGGGTTGGCTGCCAGTCTAACTGGATGCAGCTGAATACGAGTATGTTACATGGATCAACTGTCTATCTGACACACGATACAGTCTTGCATATGCTTGTCTATTATTGCTTAGTGTTTAAGAGGAAATTAATACTCGTGGAGCCTAGATGCAATACGTAGCTAGTATAGCCTACGCAAGTCGTAGAATGCAAGAACTAGTGGCAGCTACGCAAGTTGCAACTCGTAGAGCCTACGCAAGTCGTAACTCGTAGAGCCTACGCAAGTCGTAACTCGTAGAGCCCACGCAAGTTGTAACTCGCGGAAACTACGCAAAACCGTAGGCTACACATGCTACGATAAATAGGATATAGATGTATCCTCGAGGTTAAATATTTAAAATTATCTTTATAAGTAAACATATTTTATTAAATAAATGATTTTATCCACGCTTATTGAACGAATCAGATAATCTAATTTGTTACAAAAAAGTTATTTCATTCTATACTTTTAAAGACTTAAATATCAATACAAGATCTACATATTATTTTAAAATTCATTGCATTCTTTTGTCGTCACCTTAATACATAAGTAATAGTAGGTATATTATAATAATATGAAGTTTACGGTATCTAACAAATAACTAAAGTTCTTTCATGGTGTAATGAAAAATAATACTCTATTTAAACTCTGTTAAATCTGTAGGTAAATATGTATCTAATGTTAGGTACAGTTACCGAGTATTTTTTTAACAATTGGACTAATGCCAGATGTACGAAATATAGTTACAAGATATTTGCTTATCTTGTTACGTTGTCAACTGACTGTCAGACGATATTTCAGCGTTATTTTACATAACTATTGTTCACGCATCATACGCGTGAACGAGCAGCGGCGGGGGACGCGGGAGGAGAGGTCTCAGCTGATCGGGTCGGCGGCCGCGCCGCGCACTCTCGCCTACAGATTCGGACAGCAACGCACGCCTAGTACCTACTAGTTTTAATTTATATTGTAACCGATTTCTGTACCAAATATAATCAATATTCAAGCGAAGTCACATTTTATTTAAATATATCCAACATTTGGCGACCGTGAACAAAATCGAAAGTTATTCTGGTCATTTGGCGACCATAGCTTCAATATACGCTGAAGAGATTGGAAGGGATTGCTGCTTATGCTGCCTTCTGCCCTGGTGGAGTGAAGAACTTTGCTGAAGACCGTGTTGGACGTCTGGCTGGGTACTCAAGGGAAGTAGGCCTGTATTCCTATCCACTATTTTTCCTCTTCGAACTTGTGTGCAGCTTGCCGCTCCGATAGCGTTATAAGATAGCATTTCGTGTACACGTACTATCTATATTTTTCCTATTATACGCTTCGGCTATTGCGAGAGCTTGCCTATTTCCTACCTACTATATTATTTTATAAAGTATTTCTATATCTTACTGCATTTGGTGGCATTGCCTATAGTCATTTAGCTATCCATTGCATTTCAAAGCATAAATCCATTTATCATAATATTGCCTAGTCATTTTTTCCGTTAGCGATTTTTTTTTTTTTCCCCATATACCCCCACATAAGATTATCATAAGATTTGTTGTTAACTGTTACTCATTTATGCAAAATTCCAGATAAGCGCTAAGGCCTTACGTCGCAGCTAGCTGTTTTCGCTAGGCCCAGAGCTTGGTTTGTGGCTGACGAGCCGTCAAGCGCTTGAGTGCCGACTGCGGGAGGGCGGCTGGTTCGAAGATCGACGGAACCGTTGTAACTGGTTTGATCGTTTCATTTTCTTGCCTAATTCATTGTTCAGTTTTGTTGTTTCTTTTAGTAAGTTATGGAAGGAACTGTAAAGGAGCTTAATAAAAAGCGTAGCATTATAAAGGGGAGATTAACAAAATGTAAAGACTATGTAAATGTTTTAACGCAGGTAGGCGCGAATAAATTGACTAGTATTCAAGTGAGAGAATTATCGTTACGGGTTGACAAATTTCAAGAATTGTTATCAGAGTTCAACGAAATTCAATCGGAGCTAGAATTACTCTCACCAAATGAGGATGAGCAGTTAACAGAGCGGGAATTTGTTGAGTCACAATTTTTTTCTCTTCTTTCCACAGCTAAAGAATTAATTGAATTTGCTAATTTAGAGAAAAGATCAGAGAATGGTGAAAGCATATCGAGCCAATGTTCACATTCCATGAATTCTATAAAATTACCCACAATAAATTTACCGAAGTTTGATGGGAACTATTTAAAGTGGTTGGAGTATAGGGATACTTTCGATTCCCTTATTAATAAAAATGATTCGATTCCATTAATTAATAAGTATCACTATCTCAGATCAAGCTTGGAAAATAGTGCCGCTGTCGTTATAAGATCAATTGAGTTTACCGCTGATAATTATAGAAATGCCTGGCAAATTTTATGTGACCGTTATAACAGCAAAAATATTTTAATAAATAACCACCTTAAGTCGTTATTAAGTATCGATCCTATTGTGAAGGAATCATTTAAAGCATTGCGCTATTTAATTGATCACATATCTAAAAACTTGAGTTCTTTGCACACTTTGGGGCGTCCTACTGAACAGTGGGATGATTTATTAATATTTATAGTCTCAGCAAGGTTGGATCCCGTCACTAGTATGAAATGGGAGGAATATAAAAATAGTTTATCGGATTTACCGACACTCATTAATTTTCTCATTTTTACGCAACCGAGCGGACATCTTGGAAACTACCCACTATAACAGATATGATAAACATGAACATAATAAATCGAACTCTCAAAGTAATAAATCGGTGAGATCTTTCTTAGCTGCTTCGGATTCGGATACGGAAAGGAAGGATCATAAATATCAATGCGTAATTTGTAATCAAAATCATTTTGTTTATAAATGTTCGAAGTTCAAGGAAATGAACAACGATGATAGGATTCGCGAAGTAACTAAGTTAAAACTATGCACTAAATGCTTACGTAGTGGGCATAATAGTCATCAGTGTCGTTTGAAAAGTTCATGCCAGATATGTAAAGGGAAACACAACACTTTGATACATAGAAATGACACTAACACGACCGAAGAGCAAAGCGCAAGCGCACATAGTCCACCGGTTACATTATCGGCTACAACGATGACTCATACGTTGTTGTGTACGGCGCAGGTGGAGATCGTTAACGAGTCAAACAATAGAAAGGTAATGGCACGTGCACTATTAGATACTGGAAGTCAATCGTCATTTTTAACAGATGTTCTGAGGGAGAAATTAGGGTTCAATAAAACCTCTAGTGAAACCTTTAAGGTTTGTGGACTTAATGATATTAAAACTAACATTTTAGGAAAGTGTATCGTAAAAATAAATTCTCATTCAAGTACCTATAGTACTCGGGTCTCCTGTTTATTGGTGCCAACGATAACAGGTATTTTACCTAGCGTCGAAATAGACGTCCGAGAATTAGATATCCCATGCGGTATACAGCTCGCGGATCCAAAGTTTTACCAGCCTTCCAATATAGATATACTGTTGGGGGCTGACATATTTTGGAATATTATTGGAACAAATCAAATTAAGCTAGGGTCTAATAAGCCTACTTTACAAGAATCACAATTAGGGTGGTTGATAGCCGGTCCAGTCGGTATCAGTCAATCCAAGTCTAAGGTCTATTGTTATTTCAATCATTTTTCGAATCTCGATAATTCCCTTAAGAAATTTTGGGAGATTGAAGAACTACCTGCAGAGACAAAAACATATTCATTAGAGGAACAGTTTTGCGAAAATGACTTTATAGAAAACACGAGCCGCTTACCTGACGGTCGGTTTTGTGTACGTATGCCACTAAAAGAACCCGAAACTAATCTCGGAGATTCGTATTATCTGGCTAAGAAACGTTTTTTGAATTTAGAATTAAAACTAAATAGAAATCCAAAACTTAAGGAGTCATACACTCAATTTATAGATGAATATAAAGAATTAGGTCATTTGAGTGAAGTAAATGGTCTAGAGTTTGGCAACTACCTTCCACATCACTGCGTAATTCGCGAGAAGAGTGAAACGACAAAGTTGAGGGTGGTATTCGACGCCTCGGCCAAGACTACTTCTGGTAAGTCATTAAATGACATACAGGCTGTAGGTCCAGTTGTACAGTCCGACTTAATCTCAATTTTGATACGCTTCCGCGGGCATAGGTTTGTTCTCTTAGGAGACATTGAGAAAATGTACCGACAAACGGCCTTGCATACTTCTCAACGTCACCTTCAGTTAATTCTGTGGAGGGATTCATCTCATACGGAACCCGATGATAATAATGATTTAAAAGTTTTACAATTAAATACAGTAACATATGGATTGGCCAGCGCTCCATTCCTGAGTACCAGATGTTTATTACAACTGGCTAAAGAATGTAATGACGACACTATCGCGAACATTATTAAAAGTGACTTTTATATAGATGATTTGAATACGGGAGCGGAAAGTGAAAGTGAATTGCAGCACATTTACAAAAATATTAAGGAAATTCTAGATTCGGCATGCTTCCCTTTAAGAAAGATTCGTACTAACTGTTTACAGGCATTTGCTGTTGATGAAACTATGCTCGACCCGGTAGATTTAACAAAAGAATCCAGTGTGCTAGGTTTGAATTATTCTCCAAAACTAGATATTATTGGGTTTCCCTCAAAGATCGAATCGCCACCGGAAATTATTACGAAAAAGGTCGTTATAGCTACTATTTGTAAAATATTTGATCCTTTAGGATTAATTTGTGCATGCATTATTAAGGCTAAAATCTTTTTGCAACAGTTATGGGTTATCAAGCTAAACTGGGAGGAGCCTATACCACAAACTCAATTAAAAACATGGTTAAAATTCATTACTAGTTTGCACTTCCTTTCTAATATTAAAGTTAGTAGAAATGTTCTTTGCGATTTCCCGATATCCATACAACTACATTGCTTTGTCGATGCGTCACAGAAAGCGTATGCCGCATGTGTATACTTACGATCAATAAACGAAAAAAATGAGGTTAATGTAAGACTTCTGTGCGCAAAGGCAAGGGTTGCGCCCTTAAAGCCTATGACTATACCAAAATTAGAATTACTGGGTTGTTTGCTGGGGGCTAAATTATCTAATAAAATTCTTCAGTCATTTCGATTTAATATAAATTGTAAAACCATTTGGACTGATTCAACAGTGGTTTTAGGATGGTTAAAAACAGATGTGAGAAATCTAAAAATGTTTGTCTGCAACAGGGTTAATGAAATTAATGAGTTAACTAATGGTTTTGAACACCGACATGTACCCACAAATATGAACCCAGCTGACTTGGCCTCAAGGGGAGTTGAACCCCAAGATCTATCATCTTCTTCCTTGTGGTGGGAAGGTCCTTCTTTCCTAAAGAAAGAACGTTTAGAATGGCCACAAAATTCAATCGTAGCTAAAATATTACCAGAGTTGAAGGTACATTCATTATTATCTGCAGCAAACAATTCTACCGACAAAACTTCATTTATAGATTTTAATAAGCATTCCAATTTCACTAAGTTAAGTAGAATATTTGCATATGTTCTACGTTTTGTTAATAACTGTAATAAAAATAAACAAAAGTACTCAGGCCCTATAAACTCAGACGAAATAAATAATTCAATTATGTTTTTAATTAAAATTAGTCAATTACAATCATTTTCTTTCGAAATTGAGTTACTTAAACAAGGAAAAACATTACCACGAAAAAATAAATTATTACAATTAACTCCATTTATAGATTCCAATGACATTGTTCGTGTGGGTGGTCGTTTAGAAAACTCCAATTATAATTTCGATAAGAAACACCCTATAATATTGAATTCAAAACATCATTTAACTAAGATACTAATGATAAGTGAACATATACGTTTGTTTCACGCAGGTCAACAGCTACTGTTAGCGTCAGTGCGTGATAAGTACTGGCCCATTGGAGGGAGATGCCTAGCGCGGCAAGTAGTTAGACAGTGTATTGTGTGCGTTCGATTGCGAGCGAATACCTTACAACCAATAATGGGTCATTTACCTGAAGCGCGTACTAATGCTTGTTTCCCTTTCTACTCGTGCGGAGTTGACTTTGCTGGACCTTTTATGATAAGTAACCGTAAAGGTCGTGGTAACCGAATTAGTAAATGTTATCTATGTTTATTTGTATGCCTTAGTACCAAGGCAATTCACTTGGAACTTGTAAGTGACCTGAGTACTCAAGCTTTTATTTTATGCCTAAGACGATTCATATCACGCAGGGGAAAATGTCATGAGATCTTTTGCGACAACGGTAGGAATTTCGTAGGAGCTAACAATGAATTAGGTAGGCTGCTTCGATCCAGCCGTCAGTCTGTCAGTGATTATGCCTCTTCTGAAGGTATCAAATTTGTATTCAGCCCCGCTTATTCTCCCCACTTCGGTGGAATATTTGAGGCTGGAATTAAATCAGCTAAGTTTCATCTGAAACGTGTAGCAGGAAATGCTGCTTTGACGTTTGAGGAGCTAGCAACGCTGTTCACACAGATTGAAGCAATCCTAAATTCACGCCCGCTGACTCCTCTCTCGTCCAATTGTACTGATCCTTCTCCTCTGACTCCAGGCCACTTTCTAATTGGGAGACCACTGATGTCTGTCCCAACGAAGCCCATCACTGCTACTAGACCCAACAGATACGAGCTCCTAGAGAAGATAAGGCAGCACTTCTGGGAGAGATGGCGCCGGGAGTACATCTCTGAGCTGCAGCAGCGCACCAAGTGGCGCACTGGACAGCAAGGGCTCACCTGCGGTGACGTGGTGCTACTGAAGGAAGACAACTTACCGCCACTACAATGGCGGCTGGGGCGCGTGTCTCGCCTCTATCCAGGGGCCGACGGCGTCAGCAGGGTAGCTGACGTCACTACTTCAAAGGGCATTATACGAAGGGCGATCAACAGACTATGTCCTTTGCCAACTTCACAATCCAAAGATGACAACGAAGCGGAGCGGGCCGCATCCAGGTCCCCTTCCCCGTCTACTTCTTGAAAGCTATGGCTCTCAACGCGCCGGAGGATGTTCACGCATCATACGCGTGAACGAGCAGCGGCGGGGGACGCGGGAGGAGAGGTCTCAGCTGATCGGGTCGGCGGCCGCGCCGCGCACTCTCGCCTACAGATTCGGACAGCAACGCACGCCTAGTACCTACTAGTTTTAATTTATATTGTAACCGATTTCTGTACCAAATATAATCAATATTCAAGCGAAGTCACATTTTATTTAAATATATCCAACACTATAATGATTAATGATATGAAAATATTAATTTTGTTATGAATGAAAGTTATAATATGTGCTCGATAAGATATTTCAACCACTATTTTAACCGGACTAGGTATAAGATTATTTAATTTGTTGTTTTTAGAGATGTAGGTACATACTTTTTATTTAATAGATATTTTAAGTTTTAACGTTCATCTTAATTCAAAGTTAAAAACTCACCGTCTATCAGATCCGGAAATAAAATTAAACCCACAACTGCTACTCTACGTTTTCCTTTTATTTAAACCACACTTTCATCTATAAAACATTTTAAACACAGCACTTTTTTATATAACTACCGACCCGTACCAATCGAACTATTTCTCCAATAATACTTTGATAGTAGATCAACGTCCGTTCCGTGTGGCAACCGCACCGCAACTGGCCACCGCGGGCGCTTTTCTTTGACTGAATACGGCGATACCTTTGACATGGGCGTGCAATTAAAATGTCAACGTGAGAAGGTCGATTTTCCCGCGCATTCCTCTTGTGAAATGTCAAAGGGGTTAGAAAATAGATTCGTTATTAATACCGTTAGCTGTGGTCTTGATTAGTTGATTAAATAGAAAATTAAAGAAGACAAAGATTACTATGTAAGTCGAGAAAGTTGAATAAGCTGATTGTAAAGGGTAAGAACATTTAATTATTATTTATATTAAGAAACAGTATGTTTTTTCAATAAGTTTTTTTTCTTTTTGGACCAAATTACGGTCATCATAAAACGCTGAAGCCATAAGCGTCATTAATTTAAAACTAAATTATCACGACCGCTTCTATCTCTACTCTACGAAGAAAAGCAATGTCTTTTTCTATACAAATCGACATTCATTTTCTACATTTCTGACACCGTGTCGTAGAAATCTTTCTACGGTAGTGATTCTACGCGTGCTGAGAGAGTATCTACATGAAACCATGAAACAGTCGGTCCTGTGGCTCTCACACAATTACCTATACGTGGCTACCTGTACCTAAAGTTACTAGTACTTATCTACTCGTGTTTCCGAACTTCTAGACAGAAGAAAGAATGTCTGTCACATTCCAACCTATGGTACGGGTCCATCGATAGGTATTGGATATGGTTAGATTGAGCGAGATGCTTTTTCACAGTGAAAAATATACTGATTAGTAAGTACTAGCTACCTATGATTTAAATCACCAGCTTGTATATAAGTAAATCGGTGTTGTTGTCTAATAAGTTAGGCAAGCAGGTACTCGTATGTAAACGATACTTTAATTCAATAAGTCAGACGGACAAAAAAGTGATCTATAAAGGTTCCGTTTTACTTTTTACAGTTGGAACCTTTTTAAACCTTTTGTTTTGTTGGAGTGACCGCCTCTCCATATCCCATAATAATAAATATATCAGCTAACAAAGTCATCTTAATAAAATAAAACGGTTATGTACCTACATGACAAGACTCAGGAATCCCAGATCGGGCAAAATGTTATTGAGTTTTTCTATCTGGAATTTCTAAGTTCCGCAGTCCGGAGCCTGGATTTATGGCCGGTTGATGGCAATAGGCTCGCCTCCTATTACATGGGGCTTATACATAACTAGCGAAATGTGGGTTTGCTATACATAGGGGCACCTCTTTCTAACTCTTTGGGATACACAGGCGCTTGATGTTATGTTAAGACCCGTAGAAAATGTAATCAGCCGATAACAACCCCTTAAGGTGGATCCTCATTGGTTTTTTTGCAAATCGCAGTTCTGTGTTACGTCGTATATTAATCATAATTAATGGCATTTTGGTTAACACGTGACTGTAGGAATGATGTATTACTGAATAATAATCAATAACACATAATTTCATATCAATCGTCAAACTTTGAAAATTGGTTACACCTAAGAATTAAAGACGACATAAAACAGCGCTGCAATTTGCAAAAAAAACGAAAGACAATTTGAATTCGGCGGGTTCGGCGACACATACCTCCTTTCTGTGAGGGTTGGAACCCTGAACAGATTTACAACCTACTTATCATACTGATTTAGACCTTATTGCCAGTCAGTTGCAGAAGTAAGTAAATAAACTAGTCACTTTATTGAGAAACATAATACTGTATTTGCTGTCGCACAGTCGGGTAAAAACGAGCTGGAACTGACATTTTTCCTTTTTCCATTTCCGATGCAGACGACGCTTTACTGCAGATGTAAAAGGGCGCGTTCATAGTATAAGATCCGACTGTCGAGTTGTATAAATATAAACGGTAACATAAAACATAGCTTCAGACTTTTTAAACCAAGTTACTGTTGACTTAGTAGACAAGTTATATCACCAGCGAACCGCCCACTGATTCACACGGGTGCAATGTACTCGTACCTACTCATGTGACGATATGTCGAAAACATCGAGATCGATGTGCTGTACTAAGTTAAATATTAATTTATTATACATTTAAACCTCCCGGAATAAATTCTGTGGTGAAAACCGCGTCCAAATACATTGTGTAGTTGAGAAGAACTAACCGGTCACGCAGGCGGTCAAGAAAAGCGACTTTAATTTATAATAGGTATATATATAGTGGCTAAGTAATAACAGCCGCACGGCTCGAACCGTCAGGTTAAGCTACGCTTGCCGCGGTTGGTCCGTGGATGGGTGACCACCATCTTCACATACCGAGACTCCGCCGTGCCTTGGATAGCACGTTAAGCCGTTGGTCCCGGCTGTCATTCGTGGATCTTTGACAGTCGTTACGGGTCGTCAGAAGCCCGAAAGTCTGACAACCAGTCTTACCAAGAGGTATCGAATTTTACAAAGTTACTGGGCTGTGGAGGTCAGTCAGGCAGTCGCTCCATGTAAAATACTGGTATTCAGCTGTAGTCGGTTAGACTGGAAGCTGACCCCAAAATAGTTGGGAAAGCCTAGGTAGATTGAGGTATAGATACATAATAGATTGCATAGCAAATAGCTTCAAATGTTCGGGTTTTCCGAATGTAATTGCAGATAGAGCTTTATCATTTCGTGTGACCGACGCCTTTGTATATCAAGGACTCTTATCTAGAATCTCCAGGCCATATAATGTACAACATGCAATGTCATATGAATAAAGCCAACAAGGACCCACTTTTAAACTGATAAAAATTAAATAATAACTTTTGCCCGCGACTTCGCCCGCATGGTTGTCGGAATACCGGGGTTAAACGTGTCCTATGTCCAAATACTACTAAGTAGGATTTCTTAGATATTAAAATTATAAAAATGTCAGAATCGTATAAAAAATAAAATGTCAAGTAACATAACATTGTCAAATTGTTAAATGTTATAAAACTGTCAAAATATAAAAAAAGAAATATAAAATTACAAAAAAAAAGAAGAGTCTTTACACCTTTAGTGTCCATTGCGAAGACTAAATACAGATAGGTTATAAAAACATAACATAACATCACGCCTGAATCCCCGAAGGGTAAGGCAGAAGTGTACTATAGTAAACCCACATTTCACCAGTTATATTTAAGCCCGCCATGTTATAGGAGGCGAGCCTCTTGCCATCAACTGGGCACAAGTCCAAACTCCGGGCTCCAACCAATGAGATTATAATGTTTACATAAACTTTCCGACAACAGTCCCTACAAACGAAATAACGATTACAATCAACGCATACGTATTTTCAGCCATTTTCAGATTTGCAAGTAGACGCCCCACCCAGTGAGAGTGAAACATGTTCTGCTCATGTCCAGATTTATCTCAATCTGTCACCTATAGAGATACCTGTCATCTATGATAACATGTTTTACAACTTTTTATTACCTATTTACTATAGTCGATCAGGCTTGTAAATAAAGAAAATTACAAAAGAAATTCACTTTGTTACCAAAAAATAAAAATAAAATGGCCGCCGATAAATTGTTATAGTTTTGACATTTGGATTTTTTTATATATTTTGTGAACACGTTTAAAAAAAGGTATTAAAATTAATATCGTAAAATGACACGATAAAGCTGTTATTAAAAAGGAAAAGTAATACACAGATATATAAAACTGCAGTTATATTTTTAATGGTACCTAGGTAGATACCATGATTAACATGACCTAGATAGAATCTATGCAGTGCATGGTATTCATTACCTTTAATAAATACCACAATGAGTAAGCACATTTAGTGCTTACCTTTATTGTACGTGCCTATTTATTTTCGAAAGGAATTACAGAATTTTTCTTGTAGAATTTGACTACCAAAAGATCAGGTAGGTTATCGAATAATTGCAATAATTTTTATAAAAATGTGTAGGTCTACTATGTACTTAATCGTAGACAAGAATCGTTTTTCGTGTTATTAAAATTAATTAATTTATCCATCATACCCTTTCCTTTGTTAATTATTTATTTTCTATAGGAAAAAGAGGGAGGTGTAGGTACAAATGTTGCTATAAATAGAAATTTAAAAAAAAATTGCTTTTACACGTTAAGGACACCGATCGATTAAAAATATGTAACTACCAACCACGCCTCCCGAAAATATGCACCTCCAAAATTAAAATTCATAAATCATAAAAGCCGTTTAATCACGTAGAAAACCCTCGAAACAGGCTAAAAAAATAAATAAATAAAAAACAGCGAATAAAAAAAAAACAAATAAAGAGAACTTACCTCAACAGAGTCCCATTTCTAGACGACCCCGCGCGTCACAACTCTGAATTTAAAAAAAGAACCTCATATAAAGATGGCGTTTAAATAACCATATTTGTCTAAAAAATAATTATTAAAAAGGTACGTAATGTGTGCGGGGCGGGCTCGGGCGCGGTACTGAGCCCTGGCGGGATGGCGGGCGTTGCTATTGATCGGAGAGATCGCGCAGCATCCGGCCCTGCTGCCTGCCAGCCTTCAGGAACATTTGATGGGAAATGAAAGGGTAACGTCCATTGCTGGCTCGGGAATGTTAAGGGTCACTATGAGATAATATTGATACCTTAATCTTATTGTAGGTATGTGATTTAATGAAGATTTTATTACGCAGACCTAAGTAAAGTTATGGTGGCTTGTGCCACTCTGTGTGTGTTATGTAAAAAATTAAACTAAAATTGCAAATGTAAAATGACACCAACAAAAATTAAAGCAATATGGCATCCGATTGAATTGAAAAAACAAACTGTCAATGATCAAACAGACTGAAAAATGTTTGAAACTTCTTATACATTTTCCTATACCAAACAACTTAAAAGTTACTTCTATCCACTGACCTCTATAGAGGTCAGTGCTTCTATCTCATAAAAAAGCAACAAAACGCTTTCATTCATCCACTTAGCGGTTGAATCGTCATCAATGAACATGTTCTTCAGCCAAATAACAATAATAATATTGGTACAAAACTCGCTAGAGACCTTGCATTACAACTCACGAGCAAGCGTCATGTGACTCTAACTCTAACGTCATTGTTATAAAGTATACGTTGCAATGTAATGTAACTATTACTATACTGAAAATTAGTCACTGAAACACGACAATTATGAAAATTAAACCACCTATTATGCGGTCTGTCTATCCCGGACAGATGGACGTCTAAATATGTTTTGGCACCGATCCGTCATAAATATTGGGTAGAGATGCGTGAACGATAGTTTAAAATAAAGAAGTTGTGAAAAATACCGCCGCCGCTTTTGACGGCCTACCTAACTGTAAGATTAATGATCTGATAAGAAATAATATAATTGTGTGCCTGAAATGTGATGATAAAGATACATTAATCATATATTATGTGATTCAATTAACATTTTACTACCCAGACTTAGTCAAGTCATGGTGGCTAGTGCCACTCTGAGTATATTATATTGGGAAAAAAAATTGCAAAGGTAAAACGATACCAACATAAACTAAAACATTTTGGCATCCGATTGAATTGAAAAAACAAATTGAAAAAAATTATACAGACTGAAAAACGTTTGAAACTCTAGACACTTTCCTATGCCAAACAACTTTTAAAATTACTTCTATTCTTTCTTCTATTATTTTACTTTAATTTTAAATTTTCTTCTTTTTTTTTGTTCATAAAAATGAACAAAAAAAAATTCATTCATCCACTTAGCGGTTGAACGTTGAATCATCATCAATTAACATTTTATTCAGATAAATAACAGCCAACCATATTGATACAAAAACACTAAGCTGTATCCTTTGCATTGCAACTCACGAGCACGCGTCATGTGACTCTAACGTCATTCATATAAAGTATAAATTGCAATAATTGATGCGCGTTCGCGAAATGTAACAAGCATGCTGAAAAATAAGTCGGTAAAACATGACAATATCATGAAAACTAACCCAGTCTTTCTATCTCGGATAGACGGACGTCTAACGGCCTAACCCGATAACGTTTCTATCATCAATGTTGGCGTACTGGAGTAAGATAAGTGTTCTATTTCCAGTACGCCAAAATTGATGAATAAACCTTTATATATTTATTATAATTATAACATACCAACAGTCCTCAAAAGACCATTGCAGACACCGATCTACATAGCCTTCACATGATCTGACCAAGATTTTGTCTGGACTTTAAAAGAGACTGTGACCTCTGAGTTTGTTTCGGCCTTTCTTCTCAGAGTAGTCAGATAGGAAACGCCGACCTCATCAAGTTTAAAAAAAATATGATTGACGTGTAAAAGTGTTTGTTCAAACTTACTTACAGAAATAAATCATTTATCATTTATTTATCATTTAGTCATTAATTAATTTAAATTTAAAGAAGTTTCTAATAAAAAGGTTAATAAAAATACACGTTGTTTTTTAGAGAGATGTTGGATGTTGGTGGAAAAGCATAGAACCATATCAATTGTTAGGTAGATAGCCTTTATCGATGATTGTGAGAGGACACTCAATTAGGACAGATTATCATTGGTAGCGATCTGTCTTTCACTGAAAATAGGTTATTGGGATCGGCAGGAAAATTACTTAGCATCAATCTGAGTCATTCTTCTCAAAACTATTGCATGCCTCAGACTTCCTATAAAAAAATTATGTCTTCAATAACTAGGAACGAATTTGATCCAAATGCCATTATTACTGTATTTATAGGTAATAGTTTTAATGTTACAAAAGAAGATATCACTAATAGTGTCACCAAACTTTTGAAGTTAAATTGTAAGAAAGTAATTTTGTGTGCTTTTCCATACTTTGAGCACTTATCAAATAGGCAAAACAACGAGATTCACATGTTAAATAATTACATGCATTTCCTAGTTAGTCACCATAGTGACAAGTTTATATTTTTTGACACCAACATTTTTGTTGATAAGCTAAGATCGACTAGGGATACTGTGTATCTGCCCATTAGTTTTAGACATCAAATAGCTAGGCTATTAGCTTTTAATATTAACCCAGACATAATTAGTATGTCGAAGTCGTCTTTATTTAGCACCACAATTAGTAATAGTACTAATGTTAAGGTGATTAGCTCAAATATTTTAAACTAGTTTGTAAGACAACAGAAGGTACCACTAACAGTGTAGTTATACAAAATAACAAAAAGGTATTTTCTAGCACTAAACCAGCTATCTGTAAAAAAGGGGCTAAGCAGAAATCCTTGAAATTATTTCATCAAAATATTCAAGGTTTTTCTTCGAAACAATTGGAAATTGAATTGTTTTTGGAAAAAACAATGTTTGACATTGTTTGTATATCTGAGCATTGGTTAAAAGATTCTGAAATGTTAATTAATTATGAGAATTATAGTGTGGCCAGTTGTTTTACCCGAAAATCAATGCTGCGTGGTGGTTCACTAATCCTAATTAAAAGATGTATTAAATCTAAAACTCGTAAAGACATAGTTGAACTATCGGTTGAACATAGCATTGAACTGTCTTGTGTTGAGCTAGATAAGCATATTATAGTGTGCGTTTACAGACCCCCAAATTATCAAAACTACTCTATATTTGAGTCAGTAATGGAAGATGTTTTGGCAAAACTTGCAACTGGCAATAAATCAGTAATTATCTGTGGTGACTTTAACATAAATATTTTAGAAAATAATTCAAATACCAGTAGATTATTAAATTTGTTTAAATCATTTAATTTGTCAAATGTGTTTGTAGAACCAACCCGAATAACTACAACTACAGCTACATGCATTGATAATGTATTTTGTTGCTGCGACTATTTAGATAAAGCCATCGTTAATTATCTCCCTTCCGATCACAGCGGTCAAACCGTAACTTTTGAGTCCAACATCATAATACAAAAACTGCAGATACAATCCAGACCAATAACATCTGTTAATTTAAATAATTTTAATAACAGTTTAATTTGTAAGTTGAGTAATCAGGACCTTACAATGAACAATGTTAACATTTTGTATAAAGAATTCTTTTCGGTAGTCCAAACAGAGTTCAATTATTCTTTTAAGAAGAGCACTAAAAGTATCTGCCCTAAGTTTTTATTTAGTGACTGGGCAACTAAAGGACTTAGGAAAAGTAGGGAAATACTTTTTGAGCTATATGGCCTTAAGCCTTATATTAACACGGAAACTTTTAATAAGTATGTTGCAACTTACTCTAAAATTTTTAAGAACACTTGTAAGGCAGCCAAAGCCTCGTACATTAGCAACAAGGTCAAATCAGCAGACAATAAAATAAAGACTGTTTGGAAAATTATCAATAATGAAACGAACAGGAACAAAAAGCATAATTCTGATTATACACTGGAGACGACACGTGGTCTCATTTGCGATAGCAAAGAAGTTGCTCAAGAATTTGTAAATTTCTTTACCAGTATCCCAATTAAAACTACTGACACTTTAAATTCCTCGCCCACGCTCGCTTTTGATTTAGTAAGGGCGAACGTTTCGGTCTGCCCGATTGAATTTAACTTTAAGCATATTAACCCCATAACAGTAATAAAAGCTTTTAAGCAAATCAAGATCAAATTGACTGAAGATCTTTGGGGAATGTCCATTAAAGTCTGTACATCCATAATTGACACTATAGCGCCTTACTTAGCCTTCATATTTAATTTGTGTGTGGATCAAGGAGTCTTCCCGGATTTAATGAAATACAGTAAGGTAATACCACTTTTCAAATCCGGGGACAGCAAAGACACCAATAATTATAGACCCGTATCCGTGTTGCCAGTTTTCAGCAAGGTATTTGAAAAGGTAATGCTTAATCAAATGCTCATTCATTTTAACACAAATAAAATCTTACACAATCAACAGTATGGTTTCACCAAGGGACGTTGTACGACTGACGCTGGGGTCACCTTATTAAAACACATATTTACGGCGTGGGAAGAGGCCCAAGACGCCATAGGAATCTTTTGTGACCTCTCCAAGGCATTTGATTGCGTCGATCACGAAACCTTGCTCTTGAAACTTGAGCATTATGGACTTGGAATACTTGCGCTCAGTCTAGTAAAATCTTATTTAAAGGATAGGCAGCAGCAAGTTCAAATAAATGGTGTCAATTCACTTAGTTTAAAAGTAGAAATGGGAGTTCCACAAGGCTCGATATTGGGTCCTTTCCTCTTTTTAGTGTATATTAATGATCTACTCCATTTATTAAAAAATCAACCACAAATGGTGTTATTTGCTGACGATACTTCTTTAATTTTTAAGGTAGAAAGAAGTGCTACAAATTTTGACGACGTTAATAACGCCCTAATGCAGGTCCATAATTGGTTCACTGCTAATAATTTAGTATTAAATGGGAAAAAAACTAAGTGTATACGATTTTCTTTACCTAATGTCAAAAGTAGTGATTGTGAGATAGTATTGAATCAAGAGAAACTAGAATTCGTCGATAAAACTGTTTTCCTGGGGATCACGCTCGACTCGAGGCTTCAATGGGGTTCTCATTTAACATCTCTGGCGGGACGGCTAAGTTCAGCAGCATATGCTGTCAGAAAAATCCGTCAATTTACCGATGTAGATACCGCGAGGTTAGTCTATTTTAGTTACTTTCATAGTATCATGTCTTACGGTATTTTACTTTGGGGACGGGCTGCAGACGTCGATTCTATTTTTATTCTGCAGAAAAGAGCCATCAGAGCCATATATAATCTCCGCAGGCGCGATTCTCTAAGGGAACTGTTTAAGGTTATTAAGATCTTGACGGTACCTTGTCAATATATCTATGAAAACATCATGTACGTAAGAAAAAATGTACATCTTTTTACTAAAAGAGGTGATAGACATAATTATAGTACCAGAAATAGGGACCTATTAGTTCAACCAGGTTTCAGACTGGCTAAAGTGGACTCATCTTTCATGGGGTACTGTTTAAAATGTTACAATAAAATACCTCCCCACATACTTCAACTGAATGAGACGAAATTCAAAGTTTGTATAAAACGCACACTATGCAGCCAGGCATATTATAAGTTGGGGGATTATATCGCTGATAAAAATGCCTGGCTCAATGCTGGTCCTGCTCCACAACCACAACTAATTGATTAACATTTGAAAATACTGTTGGAGCTGCTGAAGATTGTAAGACTACCTTTGCTTTGTATAAACTCAATCTCCTTTGTATTATATAATTGCATAGGACAAGTGTGAGTACTATGTACTATCGAGCTACCATTTACCGGGTAATGTCTTTCATTGACTTGAATGTGTCCTGGCGGCTGATAGATGTCATGCTCACTCAAATGTCTCGCTGACGGTGGCGCGTGTGTTGGATCATTTAGCTCCCTTCAAAATGGTTGAGCTGAATGGTGCTGATCCATGCGTCATGTTCGTGAACGGGCGCTGTCAGTTGGGACTGGTCATCTCTTAGCCACCACGGCTTATTTTTAATTATTTTATTATGGATTGTTTTGTTTGAATTTATATTTGCTGTACACTGGACACTCAATGTGTACGTCTTATTTACATCGTTCTCACATATAATTATACCTATATACAAGATTAATGATGTAACTAATATTTATGTAACAATATAATTTAAAAGAGTGTCCATGGAGTTTCTTGCCCGTTCTTCTCCATAGGTACCTACTACGCTTTGGAATGGGCAACTAGCTTCATATTTCTGACTGACCGACCACTTGACAATTCAAAAGTGCCTGTAAATGGTTTAATTGAAATAAATGCTTTGAGTTTGAGTTTGAGTTTGCAGCAAAATATGTTTTGGCACCGATCTGTCATAAATATTGGATGGAGATGCGTGAACGACAGTTTAAAATAAAGAAGTTCTGACGCAACGTTTGACGTCCTACCTGACTGTAAGTTTTATGATCTGATAAGAAATATATGGGTACCTGAAATATGTTGAGTGATCTTGATACTTAATATATTTTATTATGTGAAGAAATTCAACGGAGATTATTTGATGTTTCTTTTTTTGAGAAAAAAAATGCAAAGCAAAAGATTACTGGAAAAGAAAGTCGAGACGCATAAGTACGTCTTATATACCACTAATGTACATAGGAGAGTAAATTATAATAAAAGCCTAGTTAAACAGGGACTACAATTAAGTATAAATAATACAAATACAAATATATTAGGTAATAAAATCGCTAGTTTATTAGTTTTGATCTGAAGCAGTAAATATTAATATTTTTACGAACTCCAATTAACGTTATTGTGTGACGTTAATGTGACATTCATATAATATAAAAAATTCTGAAGTGTTCCACGAACCTTTTAAAACTTTGTCTTTTGTAGATTGGCGCTATGCAACCAACCCTATTATAATTGCAAATCGCCACACAAAAAAACGTTTGAATTACTGCTTTACCTGTGTACACCAAATGGGCAATCAGCCAGTACCAACAACATCAATCGAAATAAATATCTACTTCTTCTTAGCCATATCATATTTCAGCCAACCCAGATGAAACCACGATGATTTTCAATGAGTAACTTTAACTGCCAGTACCATTAGGTACTCAGAAAAATAAACAAAAGAATCTTACCCAGCAATGGACGGTGTCCACGGCATAGCGTCAGTGGCACCGCGCCCGGCGACGCGTTCCCTCACTACTGTATTTATGGAGCATTGGAACCCACCTGCACACCCTAATAACGGCCACTTACCATTGTATTGTTTAACCTACCCTCCTGCTAGACCTCTGCTGATCATCATCGTCATCAACGACGAAACTACAAAAAAATAAACAATTTTGTGAAAAAAAAAAGATTAAGATCATGTATGACCTATGATATTTTCTGTCTGAATGGATGAATGAACAAATTACTTACGCCCGATTCTTAACGATCGTTTTCGGTTAGTATTAGTACTTTTATACTCGTTATATCGATGAGTAGTCTTTCAATTTTTTTTAAACATTAAATAACGATTATTAGTTATAACGATCCGCTATATCATATTGGAACCCGGGTGACCAATTAACGATTTTCAATTAAGTTTCACTATCGACGAGTGCAGCCAACTAGACGAGCGAGGACTTTTAGCGCAAAATAATTTATTAACGAGGCTTGTAAACTAGTCATAAAAACATTCAGATTAAATGAACAGTTTACCTAGAATTTTAGTCCGAATAATTTGTGATTTTCTTCGTCATGTAAATTATAACTCTATATCTTTTGGATCGCGTAGCCAAATAATTTCAAATGTTACGTACGCTGTTATTGTCATGTGGGTACATTAGACAAAATGCTCTTAACAACATACTTTTCAATAAATACTAGGGTCGCTAGTAGCCCCTGCTTTGCACAGTTTTTACTACTTGACAAAACATCGTGATTGCCACACATTAACCTTCGGGAATAAATTCTCTATGTGATGGTGAAAACCGCATCGAAATCTGTTGCGGAGTTTAGAAGAACAACGCGGTCACACAGACCGACACGAAAAGCGAGTTTAATTTATAATATTAAAGATCGCGGAATAAGTTTTATGGTATTGTAAAGATAGAGTTGTAGTAAAATAACTTTGACAGTACTGCTTGTATCTGGCTGGTTTTGATACCATTAAATTACAGCAAATGCCGCCATTTAGTTTTGTTACGAAGTTACTGAAATTACCGAAAAGGTCATGAAAAGGTCAGACAAGTGACACAGGCTGATGACTGTCATTCCAAGTCACTCTAGCAGAGCGTCGCATCTTCTAAGGTCGCATCCAATGACTATTCTTTAGTCATTGGTCGCATCGATGTACTATTATAAGTCAATGATTGATGGTTGCGTGGCGGCCAATGACTAATTCTTTCTTTAGTCATTGTTCTTTAGTCATTGGTGGCGGCTGTCTTCTGATGACAGATGATAGAGGAGCCCATAAACAAAGGTGTAGGTAGTGTTCCAGTTTTAATTAATAGGAAAACCATTGAACATTACAGTGACTAACAACAGAAAAAGTAGTTATTTCTATATGTTACTCGAGACTGAAATATTTATTTTTAATTGACACAGTTAAAATTAAGAAGAATGAAAACTGTTTCTTATAATATTATTATATTTAAATTATAATTGATTGATTATTAAAAAATATATCGATTAAATTTCAAAGACTGTACTGATCTTTTACAAGCATGAAAGTATATACCTAAATTAAAGTTAAGACATTATCGGGCTAATCAGAATTCAGGAGAGAAACAACTACTGGCCGCACATTCGCTATGTCTCTCTCGAACTTTTCGTTCTGCAGTAAGTAGGTATTGACTGCACAACTGAATACGAAACGCTCAGTCCATTCTCTATGTCTATGGGGAAGCCGCTGTCGTACCACGTGCACGACGAACTGCTATATTCCAGTGTAATGCTGATATTCAAGCTGCTGACTCACTAATACTATGACCACTTCTGGTAAAGGCTGTATACATCTTTTATGGGGTACTGTGTTAAATGCTACAACAAAATAACTTGTCATAAATTGCAATTAAATGAAAGAAAATTTAAAACTTATATATAAAGTTCACTGTGTAAACAAGCGTATTACAAATTAGAGGATTATATCCAAGATAAGAATGCTTGGAAACATGCTGGTCCAGCTCCATAGGACAATCTAGGGTCTAGTCAAAATTAAACTTATTGCAACTTTAATTATATAGTTAAGTTAGTTATTTTTATGACATTGATTTACATTCTGTGATTGATTACTTTGACTCACACACTGACATATTACTTGTTTACATAATATGGGTAATCGTATACTTTTATAATGTTTGTAAATATGTGAACACCATGTACCTATCTATCACTTAATTAACTTATTTCTCATTGCTACGTTTATTAAATTCTTTTTACCTATTGTGGTAGGGTAATTTTTTATTATAGGTGCATATTCTTCACATAAAATTATATAATTAATGTATACAAAATATTGTAACAAATTTTAAAAGAGTAACGGTGGAGTTTCTTGCCCATTCTTCTCCATACGAAACTACCTTTTGGAAGGGGCGACTAGAATCAATTCTATTTAAATGTAAATGTTGACGTTCAAAAGTGGCTTTTATGTGCCTATTTGAACTTGCTTTGACTTTGACTGTCTTGCGCCGTTAAAAAAGTACTGCACGAGCTCGTAAATATGACACATCATCTCCTAGAGTAGTTTAGTATATAAAAGCGTTGGCTCTGTCTCCTAAATCTCGATATGTCAAATCAACACACGGGTACCGTAGTGTGAATACTTTCGTTGAACATAAACGTGCAAAGACTGAAAGAACTCGATCAGAATCGATTGGCCAAACAGTCGTTTATAAATAGAACGGGTGCAGTCGAGATAAGAACTCGATATTTTCGACAGTCACGGCTCTTGGCGAGAGCTCCTAAAATTATGGTAATCTTGATACAAATGTTTATGTATAATAATGAGGGAGGACGAAGAAATCAATGAAGTTATACGTTGTAGAATGAAAATGAGGTATGGCTTTCATAATCAGGAACTTAGTTACTCAAATATAATGTTAGCGAAATGTGGACATATCATATACCTTACTCATCGGACACAATCGACCTTATAGAGGCACGAGGAACAGGGTGTAAAGTTCACTCGTACCTCCATAGAAAAGGGAGGATCCTTCGACCAGACGGGTGTCGTGTCTGGTGAGCAACTGCCCGACGATTGATGTCGGGACGTTGTATATATGCTTGTCGCGCGGTAAACTCTGCTTGCGCGATGCAGGATTTGCGTGACGTCAGTATGACGCGCAGCTCGCATGTGGCGATATAGATACCGCTACAGTACCTATGCTGGCATTCATCATCACCATCATCATTCTCTACGAAAGTCTGAACACAAATTAAGGAAATCAGTCAGAATGTTAAGAATGCTTAGTGATGCGAATAAGGTTCAAAATCAATAAAACAAACGAAACGAACGTTGTACTAAACAAACGAAAGGCTCAGTAACTGCTGTCCGGTCCTGCACATACCAGCTCGACTTCGTAATTAAGATTGTCTTTTTAAAGTCAATCTTTTAGTAAAGAATTGTTATGTCTTCAGTTACTTGTTTTATTTATTCTTAGTCATATAATATAATCAGAACGGTTAAATAACCCTTGTGGCACCTTCTGTTTGTCAGTTTCCGGGGGCATTGTTTATGATTATAGATCAATATTATTGTGAATAATTGTTATTATAAATAACACATTATATTAAGTAATGCAACCTACATATTAAATAATTAGTAACGTTATTCGTGTATACCTCTTTTTTTAGGTAGATGACTAATTTATTTAATAATTAGTTGAATCCATAAAAACCGATGTGCTTGGCAGTTCGAGTCAGTGGTTTTGTAACCGTTACTAAGTGCGAAAGTTGTAAGTGGGAACTCGGTCCGATTTCGTAATAATAAAGTAGCTATAGTGCAAGTCGATTGTTTGTTGTGAACAAACTAACTGCCCATCCTTTCACACAAGATTCAGTAATAACAATTAAAAAAAATAACGTAACATAATGATTCAAATCAGAAAATGTTATTTTTTAGGATGACCCGAATAAAACACGGTTTAGTTTCACCTCACCACCTTCGGAAAAAATCGATTAAACTAGTGTTGCAGATCATTTCAGACGAAGCCTGTTCCGTTTTCATAATTATCAGGTTGGGATTGCCTACCCAGATACTGTCAAACAACCCTTAATATGTTCCCATCACTGGCAGTCTGTATACAAATGTCTACATACTTATAATTATACTTAGTTATAATTTACTTAAATATTGCTGTAGGTACTCTCAGATTCCTATTTTAGAAAACATCATCGTGAGGAAACCTGCATGTCCTAGAACCAAACATTCGAACACATGTGACATCTACCAACCCTCACTCCCTCTCACAGAACGGAGGCTTGTGTCCCGGCAGTGGGAACGTTATTATAGGCTGACTAGCGACCCACCGCTGTATCGCACGGCTTCTACGATTTGACAAAACATCGAGATTTCTTTATTCTATGTATGTTTAATATTAATGTGTACAAACATTCCGGAATAAAATCTCTAAATTATGGTCAAAACCGCAGCTAAATCCGTTGCGTACTTTAAAAGAAAAACACGGTCACACAAACAGACACAATAAGCGACTTCAATTTATAATTTGTAATGAAGATAAAGATTATGTTTATGCAGGTTCCGGTAGCTACAGCCAGCGTGATTATTACAGACATCTCGAAAGCTGTAGACAGACGCGGGGCGCCCGCCGCAATGCTCCTCAAATGCCGAAGTTTTGATTTAATTTCGCAGAAATATTTTATGGAAAGAATTCTTCTCTCTCTCTCTCCCCCTATATTTTACGTAGAATTCCCATAAGGTGAAGCTACATGTAAATATTAAAAGCTTTTGCTTAATTCTGCTTGAATGAATGATTGAACTGTGCACAATGCTATTAGGCATAAAAGTTCAAAGTGCTGTGAGAGTAGGTAGCCGTACATAATGTACCAGACAGATTCAAATGTTAGTGAACATTTTGAACAGAAATCTTAAGGCATTTAGTACCCTACTTCACATGACAGATAAAATGAAGATATCAGAAGTATTGACACAATATTATATTGTGGCGCAAAACAATGACTTAATTATTTCTGCAATGAGAGAAAATAGAAGCTACTATACGCTCTACATAGCACCTACTACGCCGTACGTAGCACCTACTACGCCGTACATACCACATACTACGCCGCACTTAGCACATACTACGCCGTACGTAGCACCTACTAAGCCGTACGTAGAAGGTACTAGTCAGTACGACACTGTACTTAAGTAGGTACAACACCATACGTATTGTTATTGCTGCACTTTTATTAATTGGCTATAAAGTAATACTTTTCAGCCCTAGGGAGAATCGCTTTCAACTGACACCTGCCAAATTATAAAAAAACTAGTTATATTTTCACATTTCTATTGAACCATGTTCCAACTTCCTATACAGCCACTCAGTTACAGTGCGATGTAAAATTTACTTTCAACAATTTCTTTAAATTATCATAGATTTAGGCAAAATATTTACCATTTTTTCAATGATGGAAATGAAAAATAATGGCTGAATAGCTAGAAGCCGGCCAAAGAAAAAAAATAGGCGGGAAAGCGGCAATCCGATCTTCATTAGTTTTTCGAGTTGTAGAGTTTTGTTTATACTTCCGTATAGCAGAGATTTGTATTAACACAATGAGTTCATCAGATGCAATGTGGATTTAACGTCTGCTTTCATAAGAGAAGAGGCTCATTTTTTCTTTAGCTAATTTATGTTTTTATTTTTACTTCCTTGTATTCATAATGAAAAGCACAGTGTTTACCTCGGGTTAAAGACTTTTAGTCCCTCGAACTATTGGCGCCCTCGCTAAAACCCCGTCTCGGGACTAAATAAGTTACTTTCACCCCTAGGGTAACAATGTACTATTACTCTTTTGTTTTAACAAAGATTTAACAATAAAGTGACAGTTGTCGTTACACCACACCACCGTCGCACGATCCTGCATTTGTGGTTTTAGTAATAAAATGGATTCTGTTTAAAATTACCATGTTATTTCACGGTGTATTTAAGCATATCTTTTGGGCTGCAAAATCGCCTCTCTTTCTTAGTTCACCTTCGGTAGCTATACCTTCAATATGTTAAGTATATGTCTAAGTACTAGGTACACAGGTAAGCTCGTTACCTTTTCAAAGAGACGGTACCATGAACAAGTCACTACTCTTTTTTACCCTCCTCAGGTACTGCAATTACATTAAGGGTCACAGGAGTACATAATTACTCACGTCTAGCTGACGGGGAGGTGGGTGGTTAACGAGTCCTTTTCTTTAATTGGCTTGACATGCTCGACGTGCCTCGGAAAGCACATTAAGCCGTTGGTCGCCGTTGTCATTCATAGATCTTTGCCAGAGTCTGACAAGCAGTCTTACCAAGGGGTATCGTGTTATCCAGTAACTGGGTTGTGGAGGTCACATAGGTATTCGCTCCATGTAGAATACTGGTACTCAGCTGCATACAGTTTGACTGGAAGCCGACCCCAATATATTTGGGAAAAGGATCTGTTAGATTGATTGATGACATATAAATATTAATACTTGTAAATATACGCAATAACCAAGAACATATAGGTATGACACAGGTTAGACTGGAAGCCGACTCCAACATAGTTATGAAAACGATAGGCAGATTGATTGAACTCAAATTCAAAGCATTTATTTCAAATAAGCCAATTAGAGGCACTTTTGAATTGTCAAGAGGTCGGTCGGTCAGAAAGATGAAGCTAGTTGCCCATTCAAAAGCGTAGTAGGTACCTATGGAGAAGAACGGGCAAGAAACTCCATGGACACTCTTTTAAATCAAAATATTGTTACAAAAAAGTGGTCACATCATTCATGTTGAAATTATACATGTGAGAACGATGTAGAAAGACGTGCACGTTAAAAGCGTCCGTAATCAAAATCAAAAGTCATTTATTCAAATTAGGCTGAGAATCAGCACTTTTTGAACGTCAAAATCACATAAGACAGTCCCCCCAAAACGCCCACCCTTCACCACTTCCTAGTGCTTTAGCTGGGAAGAAGAAGTGGCGGAACAAACTCCCCAGCAGCACTGCTGTCTGTTCAGTTAGAAGAACTGGATTCTATACATATAGTAATAAATAAATTAACATTACGAAACACAAAAATATTAAAATTATTTGCCATATGTCAGCTAGCACACGCCAATATTTAAAACTATACTCAAGCATAAATAAATAATAAAAACAAAAACGCAAACAGAACTTAATACATAATAAAAAGCCTCCTGGCATAAAGGGCGTGCCCGCTTACATATGCAATGCTGCATTATGTTTATATGTATGTAGCTGTAACTAGTAGCCACAAATGATAAACTAGGACCTTCGAAGTAAAATAAAGAAACATTAATTTCTAATAACAATAACAAAACCATAGTCAGCAACCTGACCTGTCACCACAAGCAGCACCCGTTCACGAGCATAACGCAAAGATCAGCCATTACCCCCCTCGCCATATTTGAGAAGATAAAATAAAAAGATAAAAACAATTCAGAAATTAAAATAAGCCGTAGCAGCTAAGAAATGACCTACTGACGGCGCCCGTTCACGAACACGACGTATGGATCAACACCATTCACTCAACCATTTTGAAGGGAACTCAATGATCCAATACACACGCCACCACCAGCGACACATTTGAGTGAGCATGACTTACTCTCAGCCGCCAGGGCACATTCAAGTCAATGAAAGACGAACCCAGTAACCTTTATAGTAGGTACATAGTGCTCACACATGTGCTATGCAATTATACAATACTAAGTGATTGAATTTATACAATGCAAAGATAGATTGTACAACATTCATCAGCTCCAACAATAACTTCGAATGTTAATTAATTAGTTTACGCACCCTTGTGGAGCAGGACCAGCCCTGAGCCAAGCATTTTTGACAGCGATGTAATCCCCCAACTTTATAGTTGTTTATCTAACTACTTTATAACTGTATAGTTTGCGTTTTATTTAAATTTCGTTTCATTCAGTTGGAGTATGTGGGGAGGTATTTTATTATAACATTTTAAACAGTACCCCATGAAGGATGAGTCTACTTTAGCCAGTCTGAAACCCGGTTGAACTAATTGGTCCCTATTTCTAGTCCTATAGTTGCGTCTTTCACCTATTTTACTGAAAATATTTAAATTTTTCCATACGTACATGATGTTTTCATAAATATATTGACAAGGTACCGTCATGATGTTAATGTCTTTAAACAGTTCCTTTAGAGAATCGCACCTGCGAAGGCTGTAGGTATATTTCTCTGATAGCTATTTTCTGCAGAATAAAAATAGACTCAATATCGGCAGCCCGTCCCCATAATAAAATACCGTAAGCCATGATACTATGAAAATAACTGAAATAGACTAGCCTCGCGGTATCTACATTAGTAAATTGGCGGATTTTCCTTACAGCATATGCTGCTGAACTTAGCCGTCCTGCAAGAGATGTTAAATGAGGACCCCATTGCAGCCTTGAGTCGAGCGTTATCCCTAGGAAAACAGTTTCATCTACAAATTCTAGTTTCTCGTTATTCATTCAACACTATGTCACAATCACTACTTTTAACATTCGGTAAAGCAAATCTTGATTGCCTTGGTGGTACAAAGATCGTATTTAAATGTGTGATTTTTGGAGATAAGTTTCTTTCAAAGTGTTTTTATATTTGTAGTTTAGGTTTATAGTGTTAATCTGCAGGCCTGTAACCGTATAGCAGATATCTTAGTAACCATCGCTGCCTATGAACACTCAGCACGCAGGTGCGTTGTCATCCCAGAGACAATTCATAAACTTATTTATTTACTAGCTGACCCGGCGAACTTCGTACCGCCTTAGAATTATTATACATATGTTGCGTTTAGTTACTAGCTGAGTTATATTAACTTATTAAGTTAATATAACTTATGTTACATTAAATTAAAAAAAAACAATAATAATTAGAGACAAATGCCCGGAATAGCAGCTTCATTTATCATTTTTTTTGACATTTTTAATTTTGCGATTCTATAATTACTTCTAACCAATCTACGGTTGAGTAATTATTTTTTGGTAACTCACTGTTTAATATTGTCCTATGTATAAATTATTTAAATTTTCTTCAAAGTATTAGGTATATGTTGGAAGTATTGGCGAGAATCCTTTCTTTAAATTCTTTTGATTTTAGGTTAGCCCTTTCCTTCCTTTTTTTGCGTTCTACGTAATGTGTCGTTTCCAAGCCACCACAATGATTAAAGTTTTGGGATATGATATTAATGGAGTCGCATTCAATGCTAGCTGCATTATCACATTTTTTCTGGTATTTGAGAGTTTGAAGAGTCACACACTCAAATACAAGAAAAAATGTGATATTTATTTAGAACACTCCCGAGAGATATAATCAAACTTTCTTGTGTATATATATTTTTTTAATTTTGTGGCCATATCTAAACCATAATCGCACATCAAAACTCAAATTTTTTTCTTGTATTTGAGTGTGTGGTGACTCTTCAAACACTCAGAATACAAGAAAAATTGTGATAGCCCTCTTAAGTTTTTTTTATTTTATTTTCCGGAGCCTATATCTAAGTTAGGTTAGGTTATAATATAGAGGATAATATATAATATATATATATATATATAGGAATAATACCCCACTGCAATACAGTACCAACTAGTACGGGGTATTGTGATTGTTGTTGGCGGTCTTATATATTGTAATGTCAACGGTAGGTATATGTTGGAAATCGAACCCAACACAGCGGGGCGAGCACGGCCTACTGTGTTAGGCTCGTGTCACACATTTTTATCACAGTTTGGGAGCAAAAACCGTGATAAAATGCGTGAAGCCGCCGCAGGAGACGCCCTGGGCGTCGGGAATCGCAGGCCGATTCCCGGCCACCGTAGGCGCGGGCTTGCGAACGGCGAGCAATGGGCAGCTCGCCGTTCGATAAGGACCAGGCCCGGGTCGACGGCGCGTTGTGTTCCACGCGCGCCTCAAAGAGATGTCAGCACCAATGACGGGGTTTGCATGGACCGATGCCTGCTAGGGTTGCGGAAAAGTCCAAGAGGGTTACCGTGGCCCCTGGCACAGGCAACTGAAGGAACACGGGTGGGTTTTAGTCAGTAAGAGTCTGACACGCCCTCCTGCTCTGCCCAGAGCGGGAGAAGTTATTTGATGATTTCCCACCCACAAAAAAAAAAAAAAAAAAAAGCCTATCACAGAGGCCGTGCTAGCCCCGCAGCACGTTGCACGCGGTTGCATACGGAGGCAGCGTGATCAGCGCGTCATCGGCGAGTTGAGACCAGGCGAGGCGGCGCGCGGCGACACAGCTCGGCCCGATGGCCACTCGCTTCTACGGACTCCACCGTGACAGACGATACTCTTAACCTAAATTATTAACTGTTTGTCCGGGAAAGTTTTATATTGTAAATAAGAACGGCAATCCACCATTGCCAACTAAAATACAGTCCACTTTTTAATTGCTCCCCGCGCTAACATTGGTCCTTCGAAAGATCAATGTTAACCTTAAAAAATGTTGTATAATGTTTTCTATCTGATTCTCTCCCACGTTAAATCCTATAGATGAATGTGTTTCTCTTTTTAACGTCGCATTTTCGTTTCATAGAGTTTCAAATCACAACGGGGCTAAAGAAGTTTTCACTTCAATAATACCCGCACGTGCAACAGCTCAGCTTCACGGAAATGATATGCTGCAGACATCCGGAGTTATCCAATTGCTTGTGAACTTGTGACGTGACACGAGCACGGCTGCGTGACCGCAAGTCTGCTAAATTAACAGCCGTGTTGAGACGCTTCTTTTTATAATGATTTTATGTTACATGTGCTACTTAAATGCACCTTTTTATTCAGATACTTTCCCCAAAATGCCAGCACCCTAATTGCGTAACACCTTTTCAAAATTTCGTTTGCTCGTTTTTTTCAATAAATAACGCTATGAACGTGGCTGAAGAGTCAGAATGAAAGGCATTGCCATCGATTGCCATTGTATGTGTAGGACGAAGCGTCACCCCGCAGGTTTTAGATTATTTTGTATTTTTTCTCAGAGGTCTGCCGCCGTGGCCGTTTTTCCAAGGTTCTTCAGTTTTAAACCTCTATTCAAAACATTATCCAGCGTCTCTAAACAAGCTAACTTACCCCAAAGAATGTGCAGGCTAATCACTGATCACTATCGGTGTTCAAGTACCCTAAAGAATGTCAAACACAAAATAACACAAGTTAACATTCTCTCCACAGCTGACAATTTTAAGCCCATCGTTCACGACGACGCGCGACGCTACTCAAAAGTAACAGATTACAAGCTTAAATCACCATGCCTGATTTGGCAAAACTATGTGTGTGTTTATTCAACGGCTTTTTAGAGCGTAAAAACATCATAACGCAACATTCAGAACAGTAGTTCTCGCTTTACTTGACATATTCTGAGCCGTATATTTCGAAAGAAACTTGTAGTAACATATGTGGTCGTAAAACCAACATTTTTCAAATTATTCGCAAAAATACCGACTTTTGTGACATTTGACATACGTTTTCTTTCTCACACAAGGTATCTTTGTAGACTTTTCACACAGTATTACTAATATTTGAATAAAGATACTAATCCCGGTGAGAAATCTTAACTAGGATTTATTTCGCAGATTTTCCTTTAATTTAACTTATTTCCCTGGCCTATTAATGTGAACTCATATCAGCAATGAGTAGTCGATGTCACACATTCTGGCTAATCATTGCTGATTTGAGTTTGTAGCACGTTACTTTGAGTAGCGTCGTGGATGATGGGCCCCACTCGAGTCGCGATACGACCATCATCTTTCAGTAAATTGAAAAACTTTCCGACAGTTTGGGGTGCCCATGAATGCGGCTAGTTAGAAAATTGTTAAAAAGTGAATTAACCTTTAGAGGGGTCGATCGGTTCTAGGCAGAATAAGCTCGTTAGTATAAAAATATGTAATGTAATTAAGTATAAAAGTAAACTACATTCATTGGATTTTTTGTTGAATCGAAACCTAATGTTATACTTCAGGTCGTGCAGCTAGCTATTAAAATGAACACATGAATCAAGTGTCTTCCCCTGAACATAAAGTGATTGAGAAAGATCTTAATGGACGATTTCTTAATTTTATAGTTAACAGTTTCAGTTGTATTTAAATGGCTTATTCGCTAATGTGGGTGTTTTATGTGTGTACTATACAGGGTTACCTATTGCCGTTATTGTTAATATGTCGGCAATCCATTAAAGGGATGTAGGGGAGGTCATTTGCAACCAAATGACCTCTTATGACCCCTGTGCAAATGTCAGCCATCTCCGAGTAGGTACTTAATTTGACATTTTATATTTTTTTGGCTGTAGGTATACAACTTTGATAATTTATTTAAAAAAAACAATGCATGTTTCTATTAATTATTATTTTCTGCTTCAACTTCAATACATAATAATCAACCATAAAATTACAATAATCTTTAATATTTTTTAATCAGAGCACACAATTTTCATCATTTTGAGCAGATTATTTGACTAAAATGGTTGATTTCTGCAAAAAACATGGATGTACTTTATCGACAGAACATTCCAAAAATATGTACAATTTCTCAGTTATCCAACGAGATAACTGACCAGATATCTTAAAAAAAATATAAAATGTCAAATTACTCGGAAATGGTTGATATTTGCATAGGGGTCATAAGGGATCATTTGCTTACAATTACATCCCCGTAATGGATTGCCAACATAATTACCAATAACCCTGTATATACCTCTGCCTCACCCTTCGGAGACAGGACGTTATGTTCTTACTTATTAGCCAATAGGCTAGATTGTAATGTGAAAAAGTATCACAGTTGGTAAAACTTTAAAAACGATGGATGGACAAGAATGGGTGGTTTGGCATACATGCATGGCATACAGGCATGGCAAGAAAGGGTGTGTCTAGCGAGATGACAACTAATGGTACTATAATAAAATTGGGAAATGGGCAGGAGAATTTTGACTTGGTGCAAAACATTACAAATGAAAAAACAGGCCGGGCAGCCCATTCCATGATGTTCACTGTACAATATTACATATTGCATAACTCCAAAAATTTTAAACAGTATTCTGTATTCTAGGCTACAGAATGGCCTGTGAAAATGGCCAACACGTGTCGCCTCTACTTTGCCGCCATTTGTATTTATTTTATCTTTTTTATTGGCACAGACAGGGTCGCCCGGTCGGTGCAATGTGGAATATGTGGATACTAATTTATTTAAGCTCGTGTCGGCAGTCATTATGGCAGCTACATGCATGCTAATTTTATATTAAAAATATTTTTCAACAAATTCCTGATTACTTCATTTTGGAGACACAGAACATACTCGTATAATTACTGCATACAAAAGGTTGTAAAAAAGTAGGCTATAGAGTATCTTCCCCTTTCATCTACAGACGTTTTTTATTTGTTTTATTTTATTAAGTAAATTGTTTTTGATTTTATGTATTTTATTTTCTCTTTTACTCTCACACACGCTGTCTACATTAATCTACTATCCTATCCCAGGTATGCTGGAAGAGATTTCAATAGAAATAAGCATCACCTCTGTACCTATTTTTCTGTTATTTTCTTCTTGTCTGTTTATACAGGGTGTGGCGTAAGTAGCGGTCCACCGTTCAGGATTCGATAAACCAGATAATTAACTTAAAGGCACCACCACACAGACAGACAAAAATAAAGCCGTTGATTTTTATAACATGTAGGTAAAGTATAGAATCGGTTGTCATGGGAATTAAGTTCCTTAGTAAAGTTAATGAGGCGTAATGTATCAACAACAACTAAATTGTGGTGTCCACACTCTACAGTGGGTCCGATAGAAACGAGGGCGCCTCGGTGACAAGTTTGACATGGCGGCGATGCCTTCAATGTGGGGTGCGGTCCGTGCCGCGACCTGAGAGCGATGCAGACGATAAAGATTTTCAAGGAAGCGGTAAACTTGCCCTCTTATGAAATACGGAGTAAATTGATATCCACTATGTAGTAGCTCTAGATTTACCATACCTATATTTTTCGAGGTAAATGTTTGGCATTAGTTTACTCCGAATTTATTAATAACGGTCACTGTGTGTATGGTTTCACTTATGTAGAGTTATTTAATAGATTGTATGTTTGCTTATGGGACCTAAATATGTCACTCTGTGTATGATTGCATCTATTATCCAATGTTGTCGCAGTTACTGTACCCTGCTTCATTTATTTTCACTTCCGTAGTTACCTACACTCGTGCCCGCTACGCCCACCCCTTATCAGCCACCATTACCCGCGTACACCACCGCAAGTACCTATCATAAATTATAGAACCACAAGACACAAACTAAAAAAAAAACATCTATTTGCTTGAATATGAGTTACATGAGGTGATATAAACAACAAAAGCTTCAAAGTTCAAAACCAAAACATTTATTTCAGCTTTCGAATTCTCAAGGAATCGGTCAGTCACAAAGTTGAAGGTAGTTGGATACTTTTACTTTGTATTACCTTCTTTACGATAATTTAAATCGCTGTTTCTATTACTTTTTACCATAAAATCCACAGATCCACACCCTGGTAAAGATGTCGTCGTCCACCTCCAAATATGAACTGTCATGGCTGCTTTCTACACGTCAGACACACCAACGTCACTGAGCTGCAGTGCAAAATATATGTTCTAACCGTTTCAATAAACGACCGAATGGAGCTATGATCTGTTGATTAAATGTATTGTTATTCCAAAATACAGACACTTTCAAAAAGTCCTTGACATAATGATATTAATTACCCATATTATTATACGGACACTTTCAAAAACTCTTCGATATTGATTAAAATGTTTACTAAGACTTTGCCAAATCTTGCTGCATGTTACAGATTTTTTACTCAAATATCGCTCAAATAATAATGAATGACATGTAACCACATTAATTATTCAACAGGCTAATTCTTGCGAGCCATTCTGATACATTCTTATATAATTACACCTACCTACGCTTACGTGGCTTTCTTTCTAACTCAAAAATTATGATTCCTCACTTCGACACAGGAAAACTGTCGAGTTAAATACCAACTTCTAACTTTCAATGTGATTGAGGAAGGCTAAGAGAGGCTTGTAGAGTCGAGTGTAGGAAAAGAATTAGAATATGGGTGTATAGTAGCGTAGGTATAATTTTATATCGACAACAATACGAAGAAAGTTTTGAGTATGAATGTACGAACGAGGGGCGTTCAATGTATTCTCGGTATGAGGGTGATTTACTAAATTAAGCGGGTAATTTGATAAACTAATTAATTAATGACAATATCTAAGGGTATAAAGGTAAAATTTAATATTGCTGTGATCATTAGTTTGCTAGTTATCCTTAGTCAATGACAACTGGAATAGGTAACGTGACAATGTTGAATAAAATCGAGCACCGCGCTGTTGTTAAATTCCTTACCGATCAAGTAAAGAGTCAAAAAACTATTCACAAAGAGATGGTGGCTGCTTACCAAGATTCTGCACCTTCGTTATCTACGGTTCAAAAGTGGTCATGTGAATTTAAAAGGGGCAGTGTAGTATATTGTGATGTAAGAAAACATTAAGTTACTGGCAACACCATTTTAATAAGGAGGAATTAAGAAAGGTAGGGCTAGCAACCCGAAACACTCCTTTTGCGTCCGCTTCAATGAGAGGTTCATTAAAACATATTTTCATCATTATTCTATTGTTTAATTTGGACAATATTGATTATTGATATACAAGGCGTATACCCATCAGGCAGAGAGACGACACTCGTTCTGGCAGCCCGGTTTTTCCCTCTACGGAAGAAAAAGTGAAAAAAGTTGAGAAGCTTATTCTTGAGGCTGCCCGAATGAAGATGAAAATGATAGCAGAGATGACCCACCTCTCCGTTGGTACCGTGCACACTATTTTTCATGACCTTCTTTATCTTTCAAAGGTCAGTGCAAGATGGGTGCCGCGAATGCTCACGGCAAGTGCTATATACCTATAGAGTTTTAGGAGCTCTGTAGTGAAGTTCAATCAAGTATTTCCGATTAATGGGTACTGAAGATGAAACGTGGGTTCATCATTATGACCTTAAAAGTAAGCAGGAGACCATGCAGTGATTGAAGTGTGATACGCAAGGGTGCTGGTATTAAAAATTATGAAATACAAGTAGTTGGAGTGGTGGGCATCAGCTAATACTATACTGTACTGTTTGATATTCATATTATTGCTGCAGTCTGAAACTTTTACACTCGCAAAACTTTGCCTCGTGTCGACGTAACTTTTGATTTGACTCGGCGGGCGTGCGAGTAAGGTCCTTTGTTGCCAATGTTATTTCTCTGGTTACAGAGAGTTTCAGCTTTGGTATATTGGATAAAATTTTATATTTAATTCTAGGCTGTATGCTACTAGTTGTTTGCCTGTTTACTTTTATATTGTAACGCCAGATGGCGCCATTTTGTATGTGTCTTTTTCTCTTGTCATGTTGTTAGAAAACTTTTGCCTTGTACTGTGTGGACTAGCTAATAAAAACGATTATTAAGTTCAAACACAAAGAAATCTTGTTTATTAACCTAATCTCAATATGGTATTGTAACGAAATTTTAGGCTAGTTTTCATCCTGGATATTTTTAACCGACTTCAAAAAATGTGGACGTTCTCAATCCGGCGGTTTTTTTTTAAATGTTTGTTACCTCAGAACTCCGTCATTTATAAACCGATTTGAAAAATTCTTCTTTTTTTTTAAAGGATATATACTTCCCGTTTGGTCACATACAAATGTGGTTAAGTTCTGATGACTGGTTTTTGAGTCAGCTTCAATAATACGTATTTTTTATGTTGATGATGTTGTGATAACTTCCTGTCACTGATATTTTCATTGCAAGTAGTGGTATACGACTTTGTTTGGGGTAGGTACCACAGCTAAAAAGTGAAAAATAAAAACTTGTTCACAAAAAACACTATAGAGTCAAAAATAACTTAATTTCGGAAGTCGGTGGCAAACAACGAAAAAACAAAAACCAAAGACACAGACTTCCGAAATTAAAGTTATTCTTCACTTAGTAGTGTTTTTTATTTGTATTAAAAATGATGAAATACAAAATAAATACAGTCGTGGGCTACAGCTGTTTGATATTCATGTTATTAGGTACTACTTCAGTATAAAGTTGCAGACTCGCTAAACTTTATAATTATATTATGTAAGGGCACGAGTCGATGTAAATATAGGTAACCTTTCATTTGTCATTTGACTCGGCGCCGACGACGTGTGGGTAGGTAAGGTCCTTTGTTAGCAACGCTATATTCCTGGTTTCAGAGAGATTTGGTGTTGTAAATGAAGTTTATAATGTATCATTCCTGGTAAAGGTCACGTGTCGTGGTAGTGTTGCACGCATCCTTAATTCAGTAATCCTAACTAATAATATAAATTCGAAATTGTTAACTTATTTGTTAGTGTTTTAAATAAAATCAGGATATTTAAATTCAATCGACTGTTTGTTATATTTTTTAAATTACAGTAAATTATAATAAAGCAATCCTAAGGAGGTGTGCGCTTTTCAAAATCTAAACGCAAAAAGGGGCCGCTCCGCTTGTGTACAGCAGTTTCATAACATCCGATGGTGCCGTTGAAGAAACGCCAGCGATTCGACCGTCGTTGATTGACGTTTCTTGACTGCAATGTGGCCAGCAAAATTAAGGTTGTATGTTTGTTTGTTATCCTAAACCACTGACCCGATCATCATGAAATTTTGCATATACGTTGTCAGGGGTACATAAAAGGGCATAGGGTACCTTTCATCCAGAAACAAAAGTATTTTTCCAAAAGGAAAGAACAATAAATGTCGACGGTCACAAATGCTTTAGGACGCTAGATGGCGCTACGTGTTTTTCGAATCTTGATTGAATTATATTATTAGAAACTTTAGTAGTGTGCTAAAAGTTAACCTGCGAATCAGAAAACGTAAGGTAGAGGACGCCCTCAGGCTAGGTGGAGCTTCGCAGGGTGGCTGGTAGCAGCTGAATGAGAGTTCATTCAACACAGACACAGACCCAGACACAGACATAGACCTTTCCAATTGCATGCCATTCAGCTGAATGGCATGCAATTGGAAAGGTCTATGTCCATGCCTGGCTAGGCCTGTGTCTATGTATGTGTGTGATTGCTGTATGCTGATGATGAGACCAGAGTCTAGATTTGTGTAATAGACCATAGGCTTACTCGTTTTTACATGGGAGGATCATAACTGGTGAAATGCCCTGCACTGAATATACCCAACCCCTTCGGGATAACGCTGCCAGAACAGTCGATACCGGAGTAGGGTAATATTGGGCATTCTATGCCACTGTCGGCAAGTAGCTCGGCTAGTGCGCCTCGCTACACGACAGTGGCATAGTATGCCCAATATTAAACAATCGACTCGACTGTAGGTTAAATTACTGTACTCACCTAGAGATCTTGCGAATTATACCACTGTCCTCCAGTAGCTCGACGAGTTCGCCTTCGCTACGGACAGTGGCATAGAATGCCCAATAGTGAACGAACGACTTGACTCTCTAGGGTATTATTGTACTCGACCAATGATCATGCGAGTTCGCTAACGCTCTGAAGGTACATTTCCAGTATAAGCTGATCTCACATTGTATAGGATTTCCGTACGATGCGAGACCAGCGTAAACTGGTTTTGTATAGCTTGATGTGTAGCCGTGTGTACAAAATGCTCAATAATGAACAATCGACTCGATCAATGACCAGTAACGCGATCAGTAAAGAGGTTACGGTAAATTTATAAATGTTAGCGTACTATATACATTCACTCATTCAATCGGGTCATTACCGACAGTAATCATGAAATTTGTAAAACAACCGCAATCGCTGCATGTTAATACAGTCTGCGACGATTTGTGTAAGACTAGTTTTCGTCATGGGGAATTATTACCTGACTCAGTACGATGTATCATTTGCGGTCCGTCCAATTGTGGAAAAACCAATTTATTGATTGGTCTTCTTATACACGAAAATGGATTAAGATTTGAAAATGTTTATGTTTATTCAAAAACTCTGCAACAACCCAAGTACATCTTTTTAGAAAGAGTTTTGCAACTGGTGCCTGGTATTTCCCTCCAGAAATTTCATGGAAATGAGGAAGTACTAAGCGTTCAGGACGCAAAACCCAACTCCGTGATTGTTTTTGATGATGTTGCTTGTGAAAATCAATGTAACATGCGTGATTATTTTGCAATGGGAAGACACAAATGCATTGATTGTTTTTATCTAAACCAAACATATAGTAAAATCCCTAAGCAGTTAGTAAGAGACAATGCGAACTTAATCATACTCTTTAAACAAGATGAAATTAATTTACGACATATTTATGAAGAACATGTCAACACTGATATGACATGGGTTGAATTTCGTGAAATGTGTTCGAAAATATGGAGTGAACCTTTCAATTATGTAGTAATTAATAAGGATTGCTCCAAAAATAAAGGATGTTACAGAAATAAATTTGATACTTTTGTTGTCTTTGATTAAACACTACTGATATTTAAGACCGTTACCCTCGCGATATTATTATTCTTCAAACAACGCTTAATCAATCACCAACTGTTTATTTTTTACTATGGAAAAATCACTGAAAAGACAAATAGTTGATGCTGCAGAAGCTGTTAAGAAGAAAGTGCGAAAGATGAGAGATGTTGAGATTAACAATCAACAAGTACTGGAATCAGTTTTCAAGCCCGTAACAGAACCACTCAACCTAATTGCTAATGTCAGTAAGCAGACTTCTCTACTGCGTAATACAGAAGACGAAGAAACTGAAGTTCCGCTTATCGATAAAACTTTGCAAAAAGATGTTCCTACTAGTAAAGAAAGCAATGTTATCAACGACAATGCAGACGAATATGAATCTGATATCGAAAGTAACTCTTCATATAAATCATTAGATGAAAAAAACCAAGGTTGTGATATGTCATCCTGGTCAGTATCCTCAGAAGCACTGACAGATATTCCGTTCGGTGTCAGAGTAGAGGGCGGGAAATTGATGTTAGGATCTGCTCGTATAACGATCAGCGATGAGTATGTCATCGTGGCTGGACGCAAATACCGAAATACCCCTGGTTTAAAACAGTTGCTGCTGAAAAAGAACGTAGATTTAAGCTTGGTTACAGAGAGTGATATGAAACATTATAAGTCGATGCTACTTGATACAAACGCACATCGACGAGACTATGAGCCTGGTAAACCAATAAAAAGTAATAAAGGACAAAAATATTTACAAATTATTAAACCTCTATTCAAACTACAAAGTACAATTCAGGAATATCAATCGAAGGGAAAAGGACTACCGTTAACAAAAATGTGGAAGAAAAACGTAGATTTTGTATATTGGGACGATCCAAATGAACTGGTGGATAGGTTAAAATTATTAATTGCATCTCGAGATGCTGGTAACACCGGATTAGATAGTGAAATAATATCTATCATTGAAGAATTGCATGAAAGTAAAGTTATAAATAAATAAATATTTTAAAATGTGTTTATTTTACTATCAGCCTCCCGATACAATACACCTTAAACATGAACGTAGACAAATTTGGACACTACATTCACAAAAGAATGCGTTTATCAGAGTTATTTGAGTTTAATGAGAATGCATTGTTAAAATCAGAAAACGGAGATTTTGATTTAAAAACATCAAGACTGAGAGGAATTAGATCTCCAGTAGAAGCAGACGATGCTGTGAACAAAGATTATGTAGATCGATTGAATGCTAATATGTTAAAAGAAGTTAATAATATGATTGGTTCATTGCGTTCTCAAATCATAAAAGACGCAAAGGCTACAGTTCAGGCTGCTTTAAAAGCAAAGATACCTAAGGATTCAACTCATTTGCAAGATAAGTTTTATACTAAAGCAGAGGTAGATAATAAATTACTTCACAAAACTCCGTAATGGCAAAACAGCAAATTGTTAACGAAATACACAAAGCAGCAAGAAAAAATTTCCTTAGACGTCCGGTCATTCTGAAGGGGGTCGATGACTTGTGGCAAGCTGATCTGATGGACATGCAAAACCTGAGAAAATATAATAAGGGTCACAATTACATTTTAGTGGTAATTGACTGCTTCTCAAAGTATGCTTGGACAGAGCCGTTAAAATCAAAAAATAAACTTGATGTTACTAATGCATTTAAAAGAATACTGATTGTCAGCAATCGCAAACCTGTAAATTTACAAACTGATATGGGAACAGAATTTTATAACAACTCATTTCAAACGCTTATGAAGACGTACAATATCAACCATTACTCATCGTTTTCTACCAAAAAAGCTTCAATCGTAGAGCGACTGATTAAAACTCTTAAAAATAAATTATATAAATATTTTAGTCTGAATGGAAACTATAAGTGGTTAGGTATACCGTTAGAAGTTACGTTGAAGATTTATAATAACACAAAACATCGTACTATTAAATTTAAACCAATCGAAGTAAATAAATCTAGTGAGTCAGTTATAAAAGAAAATATTAAAAAAGCCTTAAATCATGTAACTGTTCGTAGAAAACCTAAGTTCAAAGTAGGTGACTTTGTTCGTATTAGTAAATACAAACATAATTTTGAGAAAGGTTATACACCTAATTGGTCAACTGAAATATTTAATATAAAAAAGATAAATCATACCATACCAGTAACATATCACATAGAAGATCAGCGAAAGCAAGCCATAATGGGAACCTTTTACGAGCAAGAACTTCAAAAATCTTACTATCCTGGTATTTATTTGATAGAAAGGGTTTTAAAAAGAAAAGGAACAAAAATGTTTGTAAAATGGTTGGGTCTAAACAACGAAGAAAACAGTTGGATCGATAAAACTGCAATAGTGGGTTAAAATAATTATATAACAATTACTTCTGCATTCTTTCTTTCATTACATTTTGGACAATGCAAGGAGGTGAACTTGTTAATACGTTAATTAATAATCTACCGTTCGAACTTCATTTACCAGGTTACAATTATTGCGGTCCGGGAACAAAACTCCAGAAACGTTTACTACGAGGTGACCGAGGTGTTAATAAGCTAGACGAAGCTTGTATGCATCACGACATTGCATATGCAAACCATACAGACTTACCCAATCGTCACAAAGCTGATTTACAACTACTAAATATGGCTAAACAAAGACTTAAATCGAACGATGCTGGGAAAGGTGAAAAACTTAGTTCATGGTTAGTGAGCAAAGTTATGAAAGCCAAACTGAAATCTGGTTCCGGCGTTAAAACTTTTAAACATTTTGTGTCAAAAATAAAAGCAACAATAAAGAAACTGAAGCCAAAGGACGGTAAAACTTTAATTAACGCTGCTTACTCAGCAGCAAAAAAAATATTTCCAAGTATTCAGAAAATTCGAGTACCGCGAGTGATACCCTTACCAAAGACTGGAGGTATTCTACCTTTAATTCCTATTTTTGCGGGCTTATCAGCTTTAGGAACTTTAGCTGGTGGTGCGGCTGGTATTGCAAAAACTGTAAATGATTACAAAGCAGGTCAGCAAAATTTGCGAGAAACACAACGACATAATAAGGCTATGGAGTCTTTAAAGTTAGGCCAGGGATTATACATTAAGTCACATAAAAATGGTAAAGGTTTATTCGTAAAATCTTCAAAAAACTGAAAAATAAGCTACCTAATCGTCCTCTAACTAATGTAGACATCCAAAGGCATGCACGCGACATCCCTCACTTTCGTGGCGTCTACATGAAGGATCAGTTACCAAGGAAGTCAAAACGGATTGAATGTGCTATCGTTAACTTGGACGATTATAAGAACGAAGGAACGCATTGGGTAGCTTATGTAAAAGTATGCAATTATTGTGAATATTTTGATAGCTTTGGAGATTTGAAACCTCCAATAGAATTAATGCGCTATTTCAAGAATTGTAATGTTTTTTATAATTATACAAGATATCAGAAATTCAACACAGAAAATTGTGGACACTTATGTTTAGAATATCTGCGGGCTTTTTGGAATAAAAACGTATAAACTTTATGCTTTTCTTTTATTTGAATCATTTGCAAGATGTCACTCACACTATCGATAACTGGAAACTCGTCAACTTTATCTACTTACTATCCTAATACATTGCAACTATATGGACAATATGAGTGTGCGTTATTGCATTTCTCAACATTTAATTCTATTCCAAACATTGACAAAACGAATAATAAGTTCTATTATGGTTTCAACGATGTTATTGAAATACCAGATGGTACCTATGAATTGCAAGATATTAATGATTATTTAAAATCTGAAATGAAAGATGCAACAATCAAACTACAGTGCAATAACAATACTTTAAAAACTACTGTATATTGTACAAAAGACATAAATTTTAATAAAGAAGACACTTTCAGGAACTTGTTAGGGTTTAATAAACAAATCTTGAAAGCAAATAAATGGCATGTGTCACAGGTTCCAGTCAACATTTTACCTACAACAGTGATCAGGATCGAATGTGATATTGTAAGTGGCTCGTACACAAACGGAGAACCGAGTCACATTATCCATGAATTTGCACTCAACGTACCACCCGGATATAGGATTATAGAAATCCCGAAAAACGCAATATACTTTCCAATCAACCAAAACAACATTAGTTGTATACATATCAGACTGTTAGATATAAATAACCGCTTAATAAATTTGCGCGGTGAAGAAGTGCAGCTGTATTTGCATCTGAGAAGAAAAAATGATTGACTACAATAAATACGTGCATCAACAAATCAAAAATATCAGTTCCACTCAAGCTTCCAGCCAAATAAGAGCTCGCCCTAAGAAGAAAATAAAATTAACTAAAGACAACAAGACATTCCTCAAAGCGATCGGTTTGCTAAAATGAATATCTTAGACGTTTTATCCGCTCCATCTTACGACAATACTGTTGAAGGAATCGAATTTCATTCTTACAAGCCCTACGTAACGAGTTTTAATAGAAACGATGAAATCCGCATACCTATTAACCAACAGGACTTGTATATACTTCCATCAGCTAGTACCCTGTATTTGGAAGGAACTGTTATCGTTAGCAAAAAGGATATGAAAGAGAAAGCCACTAGTGTTCATTTTACTAATAATGCTCTACTCTACTTGTTCCAAGATATAAGATACGAGTTGAATGGAGTGGAAATTGATAGAATTAAAAATGCCGGCATAACTAGCACCATGAAATCGTTAATATCAATGAATGAAAGTGAATCAAAGATATCCAATGCATGGGGCTGGAATATCGATGGTATAAAAAATATTAATGGGGGTAGTTTTTCCGCTTCTATACCCCTCTGTAACATCATGGGTTTCGCGGAAGATTTCAAGAAAGTTGTGATAAATAGTAGGCACGAACTGATATTGCTACGAAGTAACACTAACCTGAATGCTGTCAAACTTAACACCGGTGAAATTGTAGACGACGTTCAGATAAATAAAATCATCTGGCGTGTACCGCATGTTAAAGTGTCCGACAAAGAGAAAATAAGTTTGCTGAAACTGTTAGAAAAAGATCGACCACTTCAGATGATATTCAGAAATTGGGATCTGTATGAATATCCAGCTTTACCTAAAACTACAAAACATACCTGGTCTATCAAAACTTCCTCACAAATAGAGAAACCAAGATACATAATTATGGGCCTGCAAACAAATAGAAAAAACAAATCAAGTTCTGACATGTCCCAGTTCGATCACTGCCATGTTCGTGATGTAAGAGTATACCTAAATTCAACTTACTTCCCGTATGAAAACCTAAATATAAGTTTCGCGAACAATAGAATCGCTTTATTATACGAGCAATACATCAGATTTCAACAGTCTTATTACGGACGTCGCCCGGAGCCCTTATTAAGTGAGAAACAATTTAAGGATTTGGCGCCGCTATTTGTCATTGATTGCTCTAGACAAGCTGATAATGTAAAGGCAGGTCCTGTTGTGGACGTAAGAGTGGAAATTGAGAGTGATTCGGACATACCGGATCAAACTTCTGCATACTGTCTTATATTGAACGACTGTATAATTGAGTATAAGCCGCTGAGTAATACTGTGAGAAAAATATCATGAATCCTAATACTATCATATTAGATGTTCAAGGGTTTAAAGACCTGTGCAATAATTTTATAATAAAAGAATTAGCTTTTGCTGGTCGTGATTATACGCAAACATTTTTAATAAAACCACCATACTTGTTTAAATACTTAACAAGTGATGAAAAGAGACAGGTTAAATGGTTGGAAAGAAATAGAGGTATTTATTGGAATGAGGGATATATTGACTATAGAGAATTTCAACGAATAATCGTTCCATATCTAGAAAATAAGGAAATAATTGTAAAAGGTTTGGAGAAGGTGAAGTGGATAAAGGATCTTTGTGTGAATTGTAAAGTATCAGACCTTGATGAAGAACAATGTCCTAATTTCTCTGCTTTGCATAAAAAGTACTGTGAAGGAAAATCTAATTTTAATTGTAATAAACATCTAAAGCATTGTGCGCTTAAAAATGTGCTTTGTTTAAGGAAGTATTTAGAATGGGCATAAAATGTATACTTACCTACTTTGGTTATTCGGTTTATAGGTTTTTAAATAAAAATCTCTCATAATGTAAATATGATTTTATTTTGTTATATACCCCCACACTTCTCCAAATAACACAATTACGCATACACAATGAACATACATATTATTACACAATTACAATTACAACATAAATACGAAATTAAATTAAAACATCTTAATAAAGAAAAAAAATATAAACTAAGTACACTATACCTCCCCAACTAGTTACACAAACGGTTATTAAAAATCAGTATCTATTAATGATTTTGATATTTTCTTAACTAAAGACTCAGTTTCGTCCATGACACTGTCGATAGCATCTTTCACAATATATTGAGCATTTATAATAACGTTCTCACTGTCACTATCACTGTCTATGGTTTGAGGATTGTTATTACAGAGATCTACGACTGAAATTTTTATTAATTTAATACCTCGTCGCTGTAGTCGACTCATAACGAAGGATTTGGTTGGTTTTTGCTTCTTAGACTTTTCCCTGCATCGTTGTTTTGATTTTTTTTCTTTCGTGGCTTGTTTGCTGTGTTCGGGTTCGCTACGAAGCATCTCAGAGAATCCCTCGTAAGGGTCCTGAGCATACTGGCTGAACATAGTCTCGGATTCAGAAATCTGGAACAAAATATAGACACAATATAAAACACTAACCAGTTAGTATAGCGCTCGAAAGCGCTTCCATTCATTCATTCCAAGAGTTTCCATCGAGGAATTTTTCAAAGACAGCCTGGAGTCTGGATTTGGTTCAGATTCGTGACAATAGGCCCTAAAGAAATATAACTAGCACTATTACACCTCTACCAAACGTAATGTTATGTTTATGATTATTAAGAATGCTGGGAACACAATCTTTAGTTACGAAACAATATAAAAAAATAAAAACGAGTTAAAAATATTTCACTTACCGACATGATTACGATGCACTCTAAAATAGTAGGTACTAGTACTTCAGGCGAGTAATATTTCGTTAATGAGCAAACAATTAATTATTTATACTGTTACGAGTACGTCATTAAAGAATTTAGAACGCGATAACCATAAAAATGTTAAATAGGCATTTGTGTCTCCAAGCCGAGGGTATTGAACTGTCGGGTGTTGTGTTCTGACGAACAGCGTTATGATCGTATTACTTACTTGAACGTTAACTCTTTGAAAATCAACCTTAGTGTAATGCGTACATATTGCAATTTACGTTGTTGACAGTAATATAGGTGCATGATGAAACTTGAGCCTCGGTTTGATTTCATTTTATTTAACCGACTTTAAAAAGGAGGATTCCTTAAAATAAATACCTCGTAAATTAAACAAGTGAGTTGTAATCATTTAAATTTTATTTATGTTTTTACAAAACAGTAAAATTATTCAAACTAAACCTGAATTATATTTATCATACATTAATTAGTTAAAAGACTATTTTCTAAAACTAGGGTAAGGTTATTACATAATTATACAAGTAAATGTGATTAATTATAAAAAAAAATTATATAAAACTATAATATTTATTATGAAACATTCTGAGTCTAAAAAACCACATCTTCATTCTTTAAAATCGAAGAGTGACCCCATGCTCGCGTTGATATTCGATCTACAGATATCGATCGTTTGTCGTCATTGCTAGATAAGACAATTTTGTTGACGCTCCGAGTAAATATTTCATGCTTTATTGATTTAAACATAACATTTTTTCTACGCATAACTCCACCATTAAATAAAATATTTTGATAATCTGTTATGTTCAAGTCCCTGACTACGCACGATTTTACTCCCTTTGCTTTTTTAATGATTTTATTGGGAGTTTTTATAGAGTAAAGTTTTGATCTCAAACCAACAAAATCAGATATATATTTTCCCTCCATTTCATCTTTGAACAGACCTGGTACTTTTTTGTTCAGTAATGGTATCTTAAAATTATTTTCAACGTCATAGTTACTCGTGTCAAAATATTGCAAAAAATTATACTTCAAGTCATGATAAAAATCATTAGTGAATATTTTATAGACAAATGAATCGGTATCTGTATAACACAACTGCACTCGGTCTTTATAAAAAGGCTTTACAATATTATAATGAAAATCATACATATGTGACTTAGAAAGTTCTAATACAGTGAATCCAATATAAATAGGTTTATCTAAAATAATTTGATCGGGTTTCATTTGTATTGCAACTAAATTTTCAGATAGAATAGAAGCACTATGGAAATAGGGGTTGGCTACAAGTCTCTCGGCAGATATTAATTTCTTGGTTCGATTAGATTGGTCGTACCATTGATTGACTAAATGAACGGTTACACGATTTTCAGTATTTTCTAAAGTCTTGCCAAAAACACTGTTATTCAACAACTTAAAAAAGTCTTGTTCGAAGGAACTTTCTGCTTTTTGTCTTAATTGAGTGTTTAATTCTATGTACTGTTTCAAATATGGACTCTGTCTGAAAGTAATAGCTCTGTGAACTTTACGTAATATTAAACCGTGTTCTAAACACTTTTTTAAATGAACGTAATGTATGACATATTTGTACTTATTATACAAATTTGCAATTAATTTCTTTGTTTTACCTCCCGGGGGTACACATTTCTCAGGACAAAATGGTAAGTCATTATGATGAGTGTGTAAATGATCAGGATACAAAAGATCAACTTCTAATATGAAGCCCCATTCAGCGTTATCCTCAACATTTTCAACACGAAAATTAGTTAATTCATTTTCACTGAGAAATCTAAAACTAGAATACGGTAAATACTGACACATGCTAAAGCCATAGAGATTATTACAATCTAGATATACTATAAAACACGGAGGCTGTGATGCATTATATTCTGGCATGTATTTATGATTCGCTTTTGCATACCGATGGGAACACATGCACAAACCCCCTCTTATACCGCTTTGAATCATTCTGACGATAGCCAAGTCCGACACGAGTTCTAATTGAACACCTGTTTTTAGCAACATTGCATCGAAAGATAAACTAGGTGCAGTTATGTAAAACGCCGGATCGAGTTTGTAATATTGTTTACAGGTTTTTCGAAAATTTTGAAATATGTCTGTCAACAAAAGCACATCTGTTTTTAAGTATAGATCCGTATACTCGCCTAGGTCATTAATATTGAATTCAGACCAAACAGTCTGAGCGTGATTATAATCTTCATCGCTAATATCTTCGTTGGTCAAGGAATTATGAAAACAATACTTAGATGGTAATGATTTTTGTTCGTAACATTTCCAATCGGTCATATAATCATACGGATATATACCTTTACGAGTCAGCAAATTAAATTGTCTCTCATTAGAAAAGTGAGATCGAAGATTAACAAAATTTTCTAATTGCAATGTTTTAGCAAGTTTGTCTAAACTTGTTCCTAAAAAGTTGAAAGAATCTAAAAACCTTATTTGTATATACTCGTTATCAGCAGTAGGAATATACTTTGTAAATGCTGTATATTTTTCCTTGTTCTTGGGTATTATTTTTATTTGTCCTGGAATTTCGCCTAACTTTTTTATAAATAAATGACAATCGTAGCCAGATAAGTTATGAAAAAATATTGGAACGAATTTCGGTACTTTATGTTGCAGATTACAGTGTCGATGAGCTGCGCCTCGGTATCGACCTGTAATATGACAGTGATCTCTTACTCTATCGGTCAAAAGTAAATTTTCACAAATGTAGCACTTAACAGAGCGTTTAAAATCGAGAGCATCTTCCTCTGTGAATATCATAGGCTCGGTTTTGGACAGAATTCTATGTATTTCTTTAACATCTTCAGTCAGAAAATGTACAAATTTTGAAACACAATCTTTTCCGCGATAACTTCTATATCCGTCAACCCTATCATTAAATGATGATACTACATTATAGGCGAACGCGGACGGCACGTGGCGTTGTGAGTATGACGTGTTGGCGGTATTGAAATCATCGCCGGAAATCGGATCGAGTAATGTTTCGAAATCAGCATAAATGACGAAAGGAATGTTTTGTTTCCTTTCGTAATTTTTAAATTTTAAAAATGATCCCTGTTCTGGTAAAACGGTGACAATTCCCCCACACAGGTGTGATTCAATTTGGCTGTGCGTTGGAAAAAACAATAAGCATGTTTCACAGAAGTATAGTTTACCATGATGTTTGGTCATCTGATTTCTGACTAGACGAGGCAAATCTTTGATAAGACAGTAATGAGAATTAGTGTTATTTTCTAAAAGCAACAGATGGATACTCTTAGATTTATTATTCGTTGATGTATACAAAGGTCCAATGATTGTCTTATCATTTTTTAAACCATACACGAATATATTCAGAAAGGGATTATTTTTCTCAAAGACAGCTATGTCCGAAAATGTGATTGGAAATGTCAAATCATCAATATTCAAAACATCCTGGAAGTAAGGATAAGACGAAACTCTGTCGGGATGTCGGGTTGCAGGGTACAAGGCCGCTACAACACACCATAAAAAGCAATACTCATCTTTGTTTCGAATGTTTAAACAAGCTCTTTTATTTTTTATACATTTAGGCAAAGTTATAAAATTTGATCCGCCGAGAGGTTGATATTTATTAATATTTATTTCTAAATGAGAATTGCACAAAAATGTCCAACCACTATCTCTCTCCTGAAACTCTTCAATTTTGTTTAACAGTAAATCAACTGTTAATTTGTAAGTTAAATCAAAATCGTAATTAAAATTAATGATAATGTTTTTCGTAGCGAATGATTTCAGTTCCTGTTGATCATTTTTAAACATAAGAAAAAAAGAAAAAAGTTCAAAGTTAATTTTAACAGCAGTATGTTTTTGTAGTGATCGATCTATTAGATTTTTAACTTGTTCACTTATATTATGGAGGAACACCTCAGGGATTTTTTTTATTTGTTCGCTAGTTGCAATGATCTTGTAACTTACGATTCGAGCTTTAAACGAAGAATTAATCATTACAACGTTATCATAAATAGGGGACGCGCTTTTGTTTTTATGAACATTGCTACGTAAATGACCCGTCCATCGTCGATTATCTACAAATACTTTGCAAACCGAACAGTGGGGCATTATTTTACTAATTGAAATTAATTATCACCCAATATAGACGCTAAACTCGAAATGAAACGATCTTACCCTCGTATATCGACTAATACACACATAGGCAGAACACTGACGGAATGTTAGAGTTATCGAATTGTTGAATCTGGACTAAGTCTGCATACGTCTTCTAGTTTGATGATTACTTATTCCCTAAATCTGATTAGGTGTCAATGTATTTCTGAAAAAAGAAAGATCGGTTAGTACTTACCTATTTTCAGTGAAAATCAACATTTCAAACGAAAATAAGAAACATATTCAATAATTACCTGCTTGCAAATTAGGTACTTAATGTTGTACACAAATGTTCCAATTTTATGTAGTCCAAATGTATATTGTTGAATCTGGACCGGGTCTGCATACGTCTTCTAGTTTGATGATTACTTATTCCCTAAATCTGATTAGGTTTCAATGTATTTCTGAAAAAAAGAAAGATCGGTTAGTACTTACCTATTTTTAGTGAAAATCAACATTTCAAACGAAAATATGAAACATATTCAATAATTACCTGCTTGCAAATTAGGTACTTAATGTTGTACATAAATGTTCCAATTTTATGTAGTCCAAATGTATATTGTTGAATCTGGACCAGGTCTGCATACGTCTTCTAGTTTGATGATTACTTATTCCTTAAATCTGATTAGGTTTCAATGTATTTCTGAAAAAAAGAAAGATCGGTTAGTACTTACCTATTTTTAGTGAAAATCAACATTTCAAACGAAAATATGAAACATATTCAATAATTACCTGCTTGCAAATTAGATACTTAATGTTGTACATAAATGTTCCAATTTTATGTAGTCCAAATGTATGTCAGATCGACATTCACTGTCAATCCATATAATTATTTTTTAAATGATTATAGGATTTACACTCCGAGCGTCGTGGCTTTGAGATAATGTCAAATTAATTTTTAGTTTTTGACTTTTAAACGTTAGGTACTAACTAACGGAGTATTCGTTATTGACTACCTAGTCATACGACCAATTTCCGATAAATCAATAAAATATTTGATTGAAATAATTGTTATTGCGTAAAACATTACACGTGTAACCTTATTTCTTTTTTTCTCGTCAGCTAATTCACAACAGTAAGTTTTTTTAGTCAAGGTTGTCACACATATTAAGGTATGGATAAGTATCAGAAACTAGGTACACTATCACTAAATAAATAAAATGTAGTCTAAAGGTTTCTAACCTTATGAAGAGAATTTAAAATTAAGTTCATTTAAAATTTGTTACTGTTACAAGTGAACTTATTTCCTGTAGGTACCTACTTCACTCGAGCGTAAAAGTATCACAAGTAAAACTAGGATGTATCACATGATAAATACCAATCTTATGATTTTCTCTAGATTGTCAAATAATTAAATTACGTGCAAGAATATTCCCTCCAAAACATTAACCAGTAGATAAGTTATCTACTGGTTAACGTTTTGCCAACCCTGAGTCGTTTCGCTGTGTCGTCATTCGATGCTACCTGAAACATCCTTAGTCTACACTTTTTGAACAAGTATAATGCGTCTAAGAAAAAAAGTTGTTTTACACAACATTATATGAACGGTTGCAGTAATTTTTAATATAGTGAATTCTCTTTCGTTTTCTGATTTATAAGCTACATGTTTTCGAAGTACTCGGTACAAACTAACCGAAGTCTACAAGTGTGGAAGTAATCTTCAAGAAGTGCTCTGCGATCCTGCTGCATTATCCTGTCAATATCAGTGTTGATTGCTAACCGCTGCCTGCTGCCGTCAGTCACTACGCCAGCTTTCATCAGCCTGCCATATCGATTGGACATAATTGGAAAATGTAAGTATAAAACATTCCACTAGGTTCATAGTTCAGAGATCTGACCGATGTACTTATTGTAATAATTATGTTTGACTAATTTTGTTGTATCTTTATTTCAGGTCTGAGTCTGAGTGCGAGTACTTTCAACAAGAAGTTCCGATCATCGATCAGAAAACGAAACGCAGCCGCAAACCGTCTGCGGACAACAATAGGAAACGCAAGTCGCACCCACCATCAACGAATTTAATTCGTACGAGGTAAAAAAAAACTATTCAATAATTAAGTTCACCACACCAGTTAAAAATAATCAGTTATTCGTTTATTGTTACAAGTCTGCTTACTATGAGGTATCACTTTATAAGTGTCTGGATATCTATTTATTCGTACGTCTCTCATACTCTGCAGGTACCTATTTTGACTGAGTGTGTATTTTTTCCTGTGTGTATCTAAATTGTAAATGTATCCTGTAAGTGCATGATGAACTAATAGAAGCTTTTTGTTGTTTCAGTACAAAAACCGATAATGATGTATTCGCTATCAGTAAGAACTACGGGTCTGACACCGTGCTCAAAGACGATTCATCGAGTACATGTCTAACATCATTCTTCGTTAACCGAGTCGCCAACGGCTGCGAACGGCGAGCAGCGAGCATCAACGGAGAGTACTACATCGACTGCAAGGTGTACAAGGCTGACGACGCGCGCCGCACCGACTCCCTAGAGCTGTGGAAGAAGGCGCTTGTGCGACTCAAGTTCCAGACCGACGCGAATTCGCCTCAGTGGCGAAAACTACAAGAGTTCGTGCAATCGGTAGATACGTTATTTCCAGAAAAACCAATGTTTTACGAAAAATAAACCTACCTAATATGTACCTACTTACATTGTTTTTTTTTGCAAATCCACTTCAAAGCAGTGAGTTAACAAGTCGTTTCTAATATTGAACCGCAGGTCAAAACACCAAGTCGTTTCGTCCCACGAAGCGCATTACAAAAACAACAAGTCGTTTCGTCCCACGAAACGCATTACAAAAACAACAAATCGTTTCCACCGTTGAAGCGTTAAAATCATCAAGTCGTTTCTAACCACGAAACGCATGTCAAAATGACTAAGTGAAATCTTTATCATTGATCGTGTCAATAGTTGTCACCACTGTCCAAAGCGAATCAAACTCGCCTAGCTACTGGCAGCCAGTCGTATAACTTGCATGATCTTTGTACAAGTACAGTAATACCAGTCGTATACTATGCCACTGTCGTGTAGCGAGGCGCACTAGCCGAGCTACTTGCCGACAGTGGCATAGAATGCCCATACCGTCATGCGCAGCGAGGCGAACTCGCCCTGCTATTGGCGGCCAGTGGTATAATGCGCAAGATCTCTAGGTGAGTACAGTAATTTAACCTACAGTCGAGTCGATTGTTCAATATTGGGCATACTATGCCACTGTCGTGTAGCGAGGCGCACTAGCCGAGCTACTTGCCGACAGTCTACAGTCGAGTCGATTGTTCAATATTGGGCATACTATGCCACTGTCGTGTAGCGAGGCGCACTAGCCGAGCTACTTGCCGACAGTGGCATAGAATGCCCAATATTACCCTACTTACCGGCTCAGTTGCTAAAGGCGGGGAAAAAACCCCTTATGATAATACAGGTGTGATGTTTATGAGATAAAGGGGAAATATCGTGCAGGTAAATAAATACATTGATCCTAATTTTATGATAGCCATTCATAATTCTATATACTTATGTCGGCCATGATCCGGGCTAATTAATTATCGTACGTGATTCGCGATTGATACCAGAGGGGAAAATTGTGATTACCGCCAACCCATAAGCCAGATAAGAATTAAATAAGTTATAGAGGATTTTATAGGTTAATTTTACAAAGATTAGTTCTTTGAAACTAATGTACCGAGGTTTGTATGTTTTGGCATTATTTAAAAATGAGTATTTTCCTTCCGACTCAAAAACGATGAGCTCTGAATTCTTACTTAATTCTATTTCGGAACCTTCTACTATTATGCGGGTACCGCCTATCATGATTACAAAAGGTACCTACCTGTGAACCGCAACGAAATCCTCAATTTAAATACGGCCGACCTAATCCAATTTATTTCACCTAAGATCCTGCTATCTCATAAAAGAAAAAAACATAAAATTTCCTTTGAAATCATTTACAAAACCACACTTGAGCGCCTGCACAAAAGATATTCTCACAACGCGTGGTCGTTGCTCGCAATAAAATGGCAGGCGCTCTCAATACAGCGCGTGGAGTGAATTTACAAATACGAAGGGTATTATTTAAGACCTAATATAGCACCTGGTGGTTCCAACACAATGGCCCTCCAGTCTTTTGAATATAGATGACTTCATGCTAGGGTTGTGGATTATGTTTTCGATTTCAGTTTTAGTCAGCAATGTAGTCGTTTCAAGTTAGGCAGCCCGCTCATAACTGATGCTGACGCGATCCACAGAACATAATGTTATATCGCGATCATTTTAACCGACGGAGGTTGGGTTGTAAAATGATAGTTGGATACAAATGTGGCAACGCTCTTACATCGCAAAGGTTACGATGATCATAAAATCAGTCATCAACCACAACAAACCGAATAGTAATCGTTATGAACTTATGACTAATAAAATAAAAATGATTTTAACTTTTATGTTATGTAACAGCAGTTTATGTGAGTAGTATTCCTTTGACTAATTTGGTTGGTTTGGTTGGGTTACCCAACGATGACTTGTCTATAATAACTGAAATAGACTTTGAATACAGGGACTTATCACTAACTGTACTTGTGTCGCTATAATAGGTAGGTACCTATATCTCGTACTGAGGAAATTATTATTCATGTTACGAGGTCCTTACATACTCGTAGGTTGTTGTAAGTGAGATCCAGAGTAGTTTTCTGACAGAAAATATGACGCTGATAATAACATTGCGCTGAATCAGCAAAATGCGTGTATATCAAAGGACGTGGGTACACATCCTCCCGCTTCTTCAACGAAATATACATGCAAAAGTAACTAAATGTAGGTCATACAAACTCATATTATCGGCGCAGGTTTTCCCCAACAACCATATTCGAATTTCCAACAACTTTCACATCCCTAAACGCAGTTGAGATTTTCACAATAGGCAGGATGAAGCCTGTCTACGTAGGCTTCGTATCCGGGATGACAATTTATTGTTTTTTGTCAAGAATTTTTATACAACACCCTGCAAAATGGCGGCTGGGAAGATTGGGGGAAATTGAAATGGTATTGAATATTCAGACGCGGATATAGGAGGCCGAGGTAGCCTAACCTTGTTCTCAATTCGAAAGCACACAGGCCAACGATTTGGGATAACACGCCAAATAAATCGGTTTTCTTTTAATAAGATAAACACTTTGACATCCTTGCTCGCATTGTAATTATTTTATTGAATACAAATAAAAAGTGAAAACAAAATATAAATAACCCATAACCAAAGTGATCGGCCGCACGAATATGTGACCAATGCGTTCATATGTCACTCATTTGTTCGGACAAACAGAAGGCACGACCACGCGTTCGGGTTCGCCGAACAAAACGATCGCTTTGGTGAGGACGCGGCCTAAGAGCGTTTACGATTAAAAGCTGTAATGTTGTTGTTGTTGTTATAAAGGCAGTGCCTCTGCCTCTACATAGTATTTAAATAATAACTCCTCCACCGCAAAGGCGTTGTCATTAAAATACTAGGGTAGATATAAATCCTCCATCTTTACTCAAAACAGTAGTTACCGGCTCTCGAGTATTTGGAATGTTTCCGGAAATTAGAACTGAGCAGAATTTTGATCAACAAAAATGAACCTTTCCACAAACTATATTCCGTTCTCTGGAACTGAGTAAGAAGACCTCAAGTTCTGCTAATGCATTTGCATGTATGTAGTTACTAAGTAATAAAGAGTAATAATAGGTGGCCCAGCCTCGACTTGAGAGATGTAGGTAGGTCGTGAGTTGGAACCCAGGCAAGCACTTGACTTTGTGTATTTTATTTCATCACCACTGCTCTCAACACGGTGAAGGAAAACATTGTGAGGAAACCGGCGCGGCATGTCCTAGAACCAAAAATTCGAAAACATGTGACATTTACTAATCCGCACTGGGCCCGCGTGGCGGATTACGGCCCACTCCTTCTCACAGAGAGGAGGCCTTTGTCCCAACAGTGGGAAAATCATAGGCTACTTATGCATAGAGTACGTAGTTTTTTAGTATTCAATTAATGTGGCCAGCGAAATTAAACAATTCTTACATTTTTTGCAAAGATATTTTGAATTTCATAGGCTTTCAAAAGTGTAGTTTGACAAATTCTCGACTTCAAATTCTTAATTGGTATAAATCTAATTTAATAAAAAATCCCATACACAAAAGTCCTATTACAACACGGCCAATTAAATCCCATAACTCTCTTACTAACAAGGAAAAAACTACACAACAACGTTTATTTTGGAACCTCTGTGTGCACAGCGGGCCATTCGTGTAGAGTTGTAGACTTTTTGGTCATCATTACTGTACCGGACCTTCTCGAGTTGCCGATTTTGAAATACGATTTTAAGAAACGACCGCATGGGCCGCCATCCATATTGAGTAATTTAGGTTTTTACGTTTTAACTTATGTTGCATGTTTATGAATATATTTTTCCTTTGGTTTGGCATTGGGCTATTAATAGTTTATTTTCGGTTGTTTTGTTTTTATAATTTCTCTACCATGAAGAAGGTATGCTAAGATCCTAATCCTACTTAATTTAAACAAGATGAACTATCGCAGTTTACTTTATGTGGGTTCAATCTGCATTCAAAACAGGGTTTTTAATAGGAACTTCTGAAAATATACAATCGTCTTGCCCCAACCATCTTAGGGTCGGCTCCAGTCTTATCAGATGCAGCTGAAAACCAGTATTTTACATAGAGCGACTGCTTACCTGACGCCCAACCCCAGTTAATTAATAGAAAATCTATGTGTACCTATCTACCAATATGTTCTTAGTTTATTGTACCTACCTAATGTCATGCCAATAAATTGCAATATATTATACGACGTTGATGCGTCCACTGAAATAAAACAACTTTATTGTTATTAATTTGACGTTGCTTACACGGGTATAACAGATTATTATAAAATGTAGGTCCTTCGTGTTCCTTCTTCCTTCAAATGGGTATTTGGTATTGTCACTAACTGCAACAATAATTAATGCATTCTTCTCATTCTCATCAAGTCGTTGCTATTTGATTGAGTTTAGAAGGTAATAACAAAGTCTCTAGAGAAATGGTGTTGATAACTTAGGTGTCAACATAAGGGGCTTTTCCGGATACGAAAGGAAATCCTACTTAGTAGCTTATTTACATAATATACCTAGTAAGTAGTAATATCTTGGTTTCAAGTTAAAGAATACTCTGACTGGAAATAACCGGGAATCACTTTAAAGTAACTACTTAACTACCGTAATAATAATTTCTATGAATCGTCGTTTTCTTAAAGCTTAAATATTTTTCGTTTATTTTCTTTTTGTTGTCGTTTTTTTTCATTTGTGTTTTTCTTTTAGTCAATAAAACTTTTTGTTTATACTTTTTTTTGTATTATCTTGCTGCTCAAAGTTACTTGCAGTCAGTTCATAGTTCATACTTTTTGACTCTGTCAGCCGACAGCCTTTACAGTATTTTGTCACAACCGAGTCATCTCATAAACCCACAATTCATCATATTCTCTACAGATCTATGAATAATCTCAACGTTTTATACAAGGAACTGCACCAATGCTCACTCGTCATTCAGCCTTTTTTGTTCCCGCAATTAACGTCAAGACGCTCGTGACGTCGCCGTCGTCGTACCATTACGACTTTCCTCTATCTGAACTGAGGACAATGATCAGCGAGACAGACCTGCAAACCGATACTCCCCACTGAACGCAGAAAGTAAAAGCAAAACGCACCACCGCGGCCAATTCACTGTTCATTACGAGAGTGAGCGCGGTTCACGCGTTATGTCAAAATCTCCCGCCAAAAAAAAACGTCAAAGTCAAACTCAACACGGAGTTCGTCCGAAAACCATAAACTTTTTTGGGATATTTTTTTTATTTGTTTTCGAAGTGCGTCGAACTCTGGAGTGCACCGTCCCCAGTTTCATAAGTGGTTGTAGAATGTTATTGTGTGGTCGCGCAGGCGCAGTGAAAGTGGCGTGACGTAATCGTTACATTAGAGCTGTTATTATGGCGGATATCGCTCGTTTCGGGAAGCGGTATCTTACAGTTTTCGGACTTTTAGGTGAGTTAATTTTTTTTCGAGAACCTGTACCCTTTTTTCAGTCTGTAAAATAAAACATGAAACAATTTCTAATACTTTTTATGTTTTAATTTCTTCCTGTAACTTCTAAAATAGGTATCGGTAAATTTTGGCGACCTACTTTTTACCAAACGTAATGAATGTTACTTACAAATTCAACTACCTATATCTATTTTAATGTATGTAGGAATACCTATTTCTTCTTCCAAACATTAAGATTAAGGCACCGATATTTCCCCATTACAATATTTAAGCGGGCGTTACTTAAAAAAGACATTTAGGCGACACTACTCTTTACTGTGATCGGGAAACGTACGCGTTAGAGTGGCAGCTTTGTTGTGTTGAAGGGCAATGCTTATTCTATGGCTAAATAATGAGGCAGCCCGGGGTCATAATCCCCCACGTAGGGCACGAAAAAGTACTTACAGTTTGTTTAGAGTTTACCGTGTGTAATAAGAACATTTAAGTCTTATCTTAAACTATCTACTAAAATAATTTTAGGTATTACCAACTGGCTTATTTATTATCTATGCAGATTCTAGACTTGATTTTCCGTTAATAGCCTACAAATGTCTTAATTGAAATGATTTACATTTTATAAGCAACTAGCTGCCCGCAACTTCGTCAACCGCATCGCCCGCCCGGCGCTATTACTTCGTTTTCCCTTAACGATCTTTCTGACTATTTTTCTTTCTGCTCGGCTCTTACGGATCAAATCATGACGTTAAATAACCTATAACCTTCCTCAAGAATTGGGCTATCAAATGCAAAAAGAACTGATCAAATCTAACCGGGAGTTCCAGAGACTACCCCCTACATACAAACAAGCAAACAAATTTAACATCTTTTTTTTTTCTTAAACGTTGCCCCACACTAGGAATTTCTCCTGTATCGTGGGTGCGTTTACAAACATTTAAACTCACATACACAAACAGCCAGACCCGGAACAACTACTTGCAGGTCATACAAATATTTGTTCCGTGTGGGAATCGAACCCGCGGCACGCAGCGCAGCAGTCAATCGCTTAACCACTGCGCCAACCGTGACGTCAAAAATAATAATATAGAGTACCTACTCTTTGCTAACTTAAGTATTTAACACAATACCACGCCTGTGTTCCTCGAAGGGCTGGGCAGAGGTGTGACATACACCCACATTCCCCACTTATGATTTAAGTTCCATGTAATAGGGGGCGAGCATATTGCCATCAAGTATTTATGCAGTATACCTATACGAACTAGGTATAATATGCTACTTTTTCTGGATCTATCTTTGATGTTTCCTCAAAATATATTCCTATTTTATTTTCCAATGCTTTCGAAAGAAACCATGCCATCTATCTTCAACTCGATTGTCCCGAGTTTAAAAGCCTTTCTGATATGAATGATATGGGCTATCATTCATATCAGAAAGGCTTTTAAACTCACGCTCACTAATTGTGCGGTGATAAGCATAGACCACGTTACCCTTATCAGCATCTTATCAACAAGCTTTTCTCTTTACGTGAGCTCGTGTAGGGCTGTAAACACGAGCTACTTAGGACATGAAATTTATAAAAATAACAGAACAGTTTTTTATTATTGGTTCCCACATCGGTCAATACAATACAACTTACGTATTAGGTAAACTTAAAGAAAAACAACTTTGCATGCCCTAAAATAGTGAACACAGCATGCAAAATGTATGAGTTACAAATAAAATTAGTTGGAAACCAAATCATTTTATAGTAGATAAGTATTAGGCTACTTCTGAAATTGTATCTAATTCAATGCAATTATGTTCAGATATTTTTGTTGCCGACTGCGCCTACAGGAAAATACTGTTTCAGTCAGAAACCTCTAAGTAAGATATTATCATTTCTCAATGCAAGTAACCTTAAAGTGTCTTTGAAAGACTGCATTTGCCTAAATCTTTGTGGAGAGCAGAAGCGATTAAACGGTAATATTGACGTTGAGTAAATCATCATTCTCCTGCCCACCCCAATTTATTTGTGGTCAGCGCAACATGTCCTTTTTTCATACTTCTCTATTTATAGTCGTCATGTCGTGTCGGTAGTCACCCCATTTCTAGCCATATCATCTCAGTCCAACCATCGTTCTTTTAGCCTTCCCCTACTCGTATAATCCACATTCGTACATAGTCAAAACTTGACAATTAGTAAATGTCAATGGAATAAAAATTGAATATGTACCTACGTCATTGTTACCTATTGAGAAGAGCTTATTATTTTCTAGTAGTTACGCTGTTATGTGTACATCCTTTTTTCATGACATCAACAGTTTAAATGCATTAATTAGGTACTTACAGGAGACCTGTAAGTACACACACGCACAACACAAATACAAAACCACATACAAGCCATTACTTAGTCTTTTCAAAAATCTCACCGTAACGACGTAGGCACTAAGATATTTCATTTTAAATTAGAAACTAAACAGAGAAAGCCGTGCTTTTCTTTTGTAACAATTAACCGAGGAGGTTTCAATGAAAAAAAGTATAAAGTGGTCGGAGGGAAAGAGTGGAGACGCTTTTGTTTCGTCTCAGACTGCAGCAGACTACGGCTGAGTTTTTATACGTCTACTTTACCTACTTAGGTAAATAGAAGAGTTTATTTCTGAATGTTTTGCAAGTTTATTAAGTAGTTAATTAAATGGTTCCGTTAAAATTTAAAGTAGTCCTTTAGGAGAGTAAAAAAAACATAACAACGCCAGTAAGTAATTCCCCGACGAGTCAGTGGATCTACTCTCAAAGCACGAAATCCGTAGTTTCGGCTGAAGTTACGGGCGTTTGCTACTCTTTATCACCTACGGTCACAAGATTACTTCGAGCCCCGTACTAAAAATGAATGACAACACCACTTGACAAAATCAAAAGTCATTTATTCAAACTAAGCTGAGAATCAGCACTTTTTTAACGTCAAAATCACATAAGACAGTCCCCCCAAAACGCCCGCCCTTCACCACTTCTTAGTGCTTTACCTGGGAAGAAGAAGTGGCGGAACAAACTCCCCAGCAGCACTGCTGTCTGTTCAGTTAAAAGAACTGGATTCTCTACAGTAATAAGTAATTAACATTACGAAACACAAAAACATTAAAATTATTTGCCATAATATGGCAAATAATTTTAATGTTTGCTGACATATTATGTCAGCTAGCACACGCCAATATTGAAAACTAAGTATACTCAAGCAGAAATAAATAATAAAAACGCAAACAGAACTTAATACATTATAAAAAGCCTCCAGGCATAAAGGGCGTGCCCGCTTACATACACAATACTGCATTATGTTTATGTAGGTAGCTGTAACTTGTAGCCACAAATGATAAACTAGGACCTTGTTGACGACACGTTTGGTGTAGTGGCTACAGTGGCTAAGTGTAGTCAGCGAAACCAAATGGTCCTGGGTTCGAATCCCGGTAGGGGCAAATGTTTGTATGATGAATATGGACATTTGTACCCGAGTCATGGATGTATATTTATATTATGTATATATTTACGAAAAAAAATGTATTTAAGTAGTGTATCAACCATCTGGTATCCATAACACAAGCCTTAATTAAGTGCTTAACTTGGAACTAGATGGTGCTGTGTGCAATGTCAGACGATATTTATTTATTTTACCTTCGAAGTAAAATAAAGAAACAGTTATCCTTAGTCCCGGTGTGTTATTTCCCGTCCGAAAAAGTTAATTAATCGGGTGTAGGGTTAATACCAAAGTATCGAAGTACTTACGGACGGGCTCTCCGTAGGCCCTCGGGTTAGGTTTCGAACCTAACTTATAGCTATGTTTAAGTCTCACACATATAATAGGTGGTGAGCCTACTCCTATCAACCGGGTGGAACTCCTGACTTGGGCTGCTACTGAGCAATTATTAATAGAAAAATCCAATAACGGCACGGTTGGCGTAGTGGTTAAGCGATGGACTGCTGCGCTGCGTGTCGCGGGTTCGATTGACACACGGAACAAATATTTGTAGGACCTGCAAGTAGTTGTTCCGGGTCTGGCTGTTTGTGTATGTGAGTTTAAATGTTTGTAAACGCACCCACGATACAGGAGAAATTCCTAGTGTGGGGCAACGTTTTTAATAAAAAAAAATAACTCTGCCTGACCTAGGATTTGAACCCGAAAAATAGTTTTATTTAAACCTACTTAACTACGAACATTAAAAAAACATGTAGAAAAAGAGTCACCTAACAAGGTATTTATGCAGAATTGAATATAAACTACGCCCCTATAACAGCTTATCAACACAAGCGATATTTATGAATTGAAAATGACGTGTCGGTGTTACAAATGATTGCTTACTATTTTATGTAGCACACAAAAAACTTGATATTGTTACGTTACTACTTTAATAGCGTATTGCATGATCGATTATCACATGCACGTAACAATTACGGTCCAATCGATTAATTTGCTACGTGCTCGTTTTTGTGTCAGTGCCTAACTATCTACGCGCGTTTAAAAAATCAAGCTGTTAAGTTGTTTTGTTTTTGTCGGTGGTAGATCCCGTATTTTGTTTTCTTGTGTCAGAATCAAAATTAAATATTTAATTTTAATTAAGTTTTTTGTTAAGTAAGTAGGCACACTAAGGAAAATAAAAGTAAGTTCTTAGAGTCAGAGTCAACCCTTGCCAGAGTTTTATTTTTTTTTTGTTTTTCGGTTTAACGTTAAACAAAAAAATTAATATGACAGAGAACAGAATTTAGACATTGCGGATTCAGAATGTTTTAGTTCGTACTACTTACTTAGTTATTTTTACAGTACAGTAGGTACTAATACCGGATCTGACGTCAAACGAGCTGCAGTAGTTCACTTCAAAGAACTTTTACAAACAAAATAGTCCGTAATTAATAAAACTCCAATCAAAATTTTATTGACGACTATCGGATTTTTTTTGGAGTTACACAACTTTTATTGATAGGATAAAATATATATCTGTTAATAACTTGCACTTCGTAATTCAAAACTCGTGTAGCAGTAAATTTTATTGATGATTTAAATTATAATTTAATAGTGAGTGAAGCGTGCTTCCTAACTTCGTTATATTTTTCCACTCTGAGAATGCAACGCTTGCTTCCTATTTTAATTTTTACTGTAACATATTCCTGTAAAGGCTTTTAATAGCCTACTGACAAACGGAAGATAAAATTTTCTCTATTTTCGCTTCGGTTATCGTATTTTCTCTACATAATTTTTCTATCTCCAGTTTCGCTTAGGAGGGATACTATTTCTCCGTTTTATTTAGGAACTGAGTGCCGCACTGGGAAACCGCCCACTACATAAACTTGCACGAAGCTAGTGTTTTATAATGCACATACATAAATAACAAGTATTTATTTCTCGGAAAATAAATAAAAGATTTCGAGCCAAAACATTCTGAGAATAACGTAAGACAAATTTAGATTGTCTATGCAAGAGTAAGGCCGATCGTCCAAGACGGCGACGCTATTCAAAAGTAACCAGTAACAAACTGAAATTGGCTGCGTTATACTAGTGCTGTGAGATTCTGGCTGCTCATTGGTGATTTGAGTTTTTAACAGAACTGGTAACTTTTGAGTTGCGTCGTAGACAATGATGGATTGCTCGCTTACTCTAGGTTGGTAAAGTCTATTGTGAAGTCCTAGTACCAAAACGCATGAAGACAGTCGTGCTTAAAATGCCTATTTACATCCTACCTTTACACCACTTTAACATAATCATCTGCTGTCGCATACAATGCGATTACCACCCTTATCTCCCCGCACTGCATTAGCCGAGCGCTGTCGTCTGCCGCTAACTCGGTTTGTGCCATACGACAGCTAACCAACTTACCTTACAGCCGCCATGTTGGATCCTGGATCATACGAGAATATATTGTTTTAGATTTAACACGGATGTTGTTGGGATGAAACTGGCTCAAAACGTTCTTACATTTTCAGTTTTTTTTTAAGTTGCCGCTCTAGGAATTTCTCTAGTAGGTATTAGTTACACAAATCAACGCTCAGACCCTTACCTACCTTTGGGCCATCACATATTTGTTCCGAACGGAGAACTAACCTGCGATATGCAATGCAGCAGCTAATCGCTCAGCCACTGTACCGTCAACCACACAAAGAAGGTACACGCAGCAGCAGGTCAACTTACCTCAAACTGTCAATTTTTTTTATTCGATTTTGAACTTAACTTTCACCAATTTGAGGTTTAAAATCATTTGGAGAAATGTGACAGTTCCGTTTATCCTGGTGTGCTGGCGACTGTACTGCTAAACCCACCCATACTGCTGCGATGAAGACGGTGCCGAAGTCGAACTGTCACCATGGACGATCGGTTTACTGTACCACGTTGCTTCTGTGCAAACGAAGTTTTACAAAATGAAAACTATAATAATATCATGCTGTATAAGATCATGCTTTTATCCGGTAAGCACGACCTAACAAAAGACTTCAACGCTTTAATTAAGTATATTGCTACACTATAAAAGTATTTTAATAAAATTAAGGAGAAATTATTTACCTATATACTCGTATACCTAGTGATTAAGGGACATTTAAAACACACTGTATATTTGTGCCTTTAATTACTTACACACAGTTTCATCGTAACAACAACGTGATAACCTTGACACCCAGCGCGACGCGAGCTATAAATTATGTGCGCCGTGTCTTCGCATATTAAAGTGACGGTAGTTTTCTAAACGATGTGCAAGTACTCGTATAGTAGACTATCTCTTTTGTTTTTGTTGTTTCCCTCGCGCTTTCTTCTCATGGGGTAGGAAACCTATAGAACGCAGCCTGCTACGATCCTTACATATTCCTTTTGCCTCGTTTACCTACGTTCATAAATCTGGTACACGCACGCCGCTTGCAAGTACTACGGACCTGACCTTTCTGAAGGACATAACCAATAAGGCTGTAGCGGTATCTACATCGCCACATGAGAGCTACGTCACGCTGACGTCACGCAAAATCCTGCATCGCGCAAGCAGAGTTTACCGCGCAACTAGCATAATATATATACAACCTCCCGACAACAATTGTCGGGCGTCCGTCGTCTGGTCGGAGGATCCTCCCTTTTCTATGGAGGTATGAGTGAACTTTACACCCTGTTCCTCGTGCCTCTATAAGGTCACCATAAGCCCGGCGTCGGCTACGGCGGCGTCCCCTCCCGGCGTTTCTCTGTTATTGTTGGAAACAAAATGATGTAACAGCTCACTTATTAGGACCTGGAGTGGAGAGGACTGATAGGCAACTGGACTGATCCCCGTTTTCAACCTTTGTGTCTATGACCAGCTCTTCTGTCTCCACTATTATTTTACTGATGGAATTAGTTGTACTCCACATAAACTGTCTTGGAACTTAATTTCAAACTTTTTATCTGGGGTTTTAAATTGTTTGGTGTTCGTACGCGTACCTAACTAGAGTAAGTATATTCGGATTCATTTTGTGTTACAGTCGTTGGTTTGTCCGAAAAAGACAATTCTTATCTCTGTTGTTAACGTTTTCATTATCTGTGTTGGTTTTGAGTGAGTCCTTACTCCTCTCTTCATTGGGTATTTCTGGTCGCACCTTATGACCTTAATTATCTTTCTAATATTTGTATTCGTTACTACTAACCCAGTTTGGTAAATTTAGACCGGATATTTATTATGTGTGCTAGCGGCCGATATTTTCCTGCAACTTGTTAGTAAAAATCAGCTTTTGCAAAAAGCAAGTTTAGTAAAAAGCAGCTCCTTTACCTTGACCGTTTTCTAACATAAATTAAGTTAAGCACCGCACTCAATGCTTACATAACAAGGGCCTCTCAAACCTTGACAATCCTATATCTAGCCCCACAATAAACACACAAGCATTTAAAAACAAAGGCATTGAAAACAAAAGAAATCCGAGTGTGTTTAACGAAACGACACAAAATGAACGCTTTCGACTTTCTACAACCTACACCATGCTTTATATTTTGGTGGTGTTTCCGAACGCATTATTGCCGATATAGTATGCGGATCATAGATTAAGTTTTAGAGGGCTTTCTATCCCTACCAAAAATGGTGAAAAGGAGTGTCTCAATGTGACCACTATTCTTGCGGTTTGGGTGCCCACATATTAGCCAAAAACTGTTTACGAAAGAATCAGAGTATTTATTATTATGGGGTTATTTCCACTATAGTTAAAGCAACGCAATTAAAAGTACCTAAGGCTTGGGGTCTATCATCGGCGATCATTATAGTAAACTTGTTGTCATCGCGGGCAGATCCTAGATGAGGCTGGCACAGAAGCGTTGGGATTGGCACAAGAAAAGAGAAGGGTGAATTCGGGCTGTGGATGATGATCTAAAAACTTTATCCAGATATGACCGCTTTGTCTATTTTTTAAGTCAAACACTTCCAGCATGATAATCTATAGTTCTATAACTCTTTCCGATAGATAATAGAATCCGTTCTGTTTCGAAGATATGCTTTTACATATTATTTAAGAGCAAGGCAAGTTATTGGCAATATTGGTTACACAATTGAGTTGTCAGTGTCTAATGGAAGGCACTTGGTCTTAAATAGTTTTAAGTAAAATGTATATTGGGAATAGTTAGTAAAGGAGAGTAAAATATGGCAATATTTAACATTAGGTGACTAACAGAAAAAATCTAACAAAAGAGATCACAATAACTTGAGTATCCGTATTAACTCAAACACTAAAATTCCTTAAAGAGAAAACTGACTGTGAATGTGAGTACCATGCAGACTAGATAGAATACAGGGCTTTATAGCTGTCTGGCGGTTTTGAGTATTTTGCCTACGCAAATGTCCTGCAGATCTGGTAGCGTCGCGTCGTGTGACGGCTCGTTGAGCTCCCTAAAATAGGGTTGAGCTACACGATGACTGATGCATGCCGTCTGTTAGGACAGGTCAACTCAAAGCTGCAATGGCTCTTTCTTCAAAAGGCCCTTCCAGACATGGCCCTGCACTGTTAGACTCACATAAAATCCTAATAATACAATGTTTGGACTTTAAAAGAGACCATGACCTCTAAGTTTGTTTCGCATTTCTTCTCAGGGATCAGTCAGCTAGGAAATGCCGGCATCATCTAGTTTTAAAATATTGACGTGTAAAAGTGTCATAAAAGATCTACTTACAGAAATAAAAATTTCATTTCATTTCAACTAATCAAAACATATGTGACGCCAAAACAAGAACTTTTGCATATTGCCAAAGTGCAACACAAATTATTATTTAGAACACAGATGGAGCAACAAACTGACGCGTTGGTCTTGTGGTCGCAAGCGCTACTGCTAAGCTTGAGGTCCTGGGTTCGGTTCCCGGATCGGGCAACGTGTTACTGGGCTTTTCCATCAGGTATTTCTCAGTAGCAGGCCGGAGTCTGAATTTGTGTCCGGTTGATGGCAATAGGCTCGCGCCCTATTACATGGGAATTTTACATAATTGGCGAAATGTGGGTGAACTATAGGTACCTACACCTCTGCCCAACCTTTCTCCACACAAATGGAATAAAACATCATCATTCATAAAAATATCCGTGATAACGATATGCAAATCAGAACCATCACAAAAGATGACTCAACAGCATATGAATGTATCTTTGGTAACGTTACCGACGTATAGTTGTTACCAACTATTTTGTAACTATACAACGTAATGTGACAGCTGCAAATTCTAGATCCGTTTGCAAAACACTATGGGTGTGCTATTGGTAGATAATTTCATGACATAACGTGTGTGTCAATATTTTTGAGGCCAGGATATCCTGAAATGCATTTTCTTCGTAATATCTTGCGAAGTATGAGCCATTTGTCTTTCCAATTTTATTGTTATGCTTTAAGGATGGTATGAATGGAATTCCGAATTTCTTCTTCTTTCAAAATACAAACCTCGTATTTTTCTTTGTTAAAAGTTTGGTAATCTTTTCTGCAAATTCATAGTGATAGTAAGTAATAATTAAATCTTTGTTGCTGATCATTCAAGATAATTACCGTCTTGTCTTAAATAACTCTGATATCACCTGCAGCCTTAGTAATGAATGCATTTTATACCTTCACATATATGGGGATATCAACTCGATCAATTAAAATGGAACAATGTGTTGAATGAGTTGGAGTACCGTCAAATGGGGTTACTTTGATACTACGGGGTTACTTTGATAACAACTTTAGGCTTATGAAAAACTTAATTTTATAATAACTACAACGCTATAATACAAAGAAACTATCAGTAGTGCCAAGTACTGATAGTTTATTTTTTAACTGGTGTTGTAGATATTATAAAATTAAGTTTTTCATAAGCCTAAAGTTGTTATCAAAGTAACCCCGTAGTATCAAAGTAACCCCATTTGACCGTAGTCATTCAACACTTTCGACACTTGAGCTTTGTTGGCTATTTGTCTCCTTAATTACATTAATATTACGCCTGCCATGTCATATCCGCGTTTAAATCATCCTCTGAATTTGTTCACACGTGAACACATATTATGGCAAAAAAGGAGATAAACCCTACCACCAATGAAAGAAAATCTAGAATTGATGACCGTTTATTTTCAAACTATCAACTGCCCTTGCATCACACGGTTTTTACAACTTGACAAAACATGAAGATTCCTTTAATACAATACCTATGTAAGTATAATATCAATTGATGTATTATAAATACAAACCTTCCGGAATAAATTCTCTAAATGATGGAGACAAGCGCATCAAAATCCGACGCGTAGTGTAGGAAAATCACGCGGTCACACAGATACACACGGAAAGCGACTTTAATGTATAATGTGTGAAGATATCGATATACATAAATACTAGAATGTAACTACATAGAGCAATATATGTCGTTCTGAATTTATTTATTTAAATGTTTTCATCACTTTTCAGCAATAGTTAGATGCTGCAGCGGCTCTCGGAACGTGAGAAAATGTGAAAATTTATACAACCCGCTAGCTAAACTATGCGTACAACTGGTTCCGTTCCAGCGCATAATATTCGCGTTAATGTCGGCTAAATAGCACCTACAATAAAACGCGAATTTCCTAAGTAAATGATATACGAAGAAATAAAAGCGCCTATTTTTAACTTTTATTTAGTAGGCACATTGCCATCGACTTTGTCCGCTTGGATTGCGTATTTTCCGCCAACCCATTAAGCTTAATATCTTTGATTAATTATATTATTTAATACTTATGTTTTCGGTCCATGTTACAAGTTCATAGATCAAAGGAAAGAGATTTTTTACCTTAAAACATTTTTTTACCTTTTAACTTAAAAATTGATGAGAGGAATCACGCATGAAAATCCTCTTTTAAAACTGAACAACCCCTTTTAAACACTTACCTCGGTTAGGTTATGAAATATGACTTAAGTTTATACTATTTTTATCTTTACTTCATTATTCCTATTTATCATGGACTGCCCATGTCGCTCAAGTCAGTCGCAAAGTGCATTACACGTTCCATTCGTTGAAATGTCTCCAGAGCGTCTTGCCCTTGAACACCAAAATCTCTCTTGCTCTAACTCTCATTCAGCCCATCATAGATTATGCCGATGCCTGTTATTTGGATGCCACCGAGGAGCTTTTAAATAAACTTGAGCGTTTGCAGAATATATGTAAGTATTCGTTTTGTTTTCAACCTTAAAAAGTATGATCACGTTTCCTACTTTCGCAAGATACTCAAGTGGCTCCCCATTCGACTTCGCAGGAACTCTCGGATATTGTGTCTGCTATTCAACCTCCTTCACAACCCTAAAACGCCATCCTATCTGCGGGAGCGTTTTTCCTACGCCCGACCTTCAGATGCGCCTTGCAGGTCGCATCTTAGAAACCTCCTTAAGTCCCCTCCCCACTCCACCTAGTTTTACTCCTACTCCTTCACTGTGCACGCGGTGCGGTTGTGGAATTCACTTCCGCCTGACATTAGGGACTGCCAAACTGTTGCAGTTTTTAAAAGAAGAGTGAAGGAACACTATCTTTCCACTTCGTCATAGTTGCGTATATATTAATATTCTAGTGTTATTTATTTTAGAAGTATGTTTGTATGTATGTATGTATATTCTCATATTATTTGTTTTATTTTATTAAGTGAATTGTATTTGATTTTATGTATTTTATTTTCTCTTTTACTCTTACACACGCTGTCTACATCTCTAAATCTACTATCCTATCGCCGGTATGCTGGAAGAGATTTCATTAGAAATAAGCATCACCTTTGTACCTATTTTTCTGTTATTTTCTTCTGGTCTGTTTATATAAGTGTGTACATAAATGGTTAAATAAATAAATAAATTATTACAGAAAAAAAAACAGAGTTATTACGATCCGTTACTCCGCTGCTTCTCGAAAAAAAGTACAAACACACTTTCGCACAAGTTGTACATAACGTAATTTATATAAACATACTTACATAAACTCACGCCTTCTTCCTATGGGGGTAGGCAGCAGCTACAGAACGCCACCATATTCCTTTTGCGTCGTTTACATTCATGCGTCTGGTCATACACGCACGCCGATTGCGAGGTTGATGTGTATGTGTGAGTGCGCACTCACACATAGTTATACGGTGCCAATGTCAGTGTAACCGCTTGAGACCGCTTCCCAAAGATGAGTAATAAACTAGCTATCAAGGACGACACTCGTTTCATTATCTCCGCGCTCCTACCTTCAACGTATAAACATATCATTGGCGACGAGGTGTAAGAACGAGTACCTACACGTATTTAAAATGAATTCGTTTCTCGGAAATATATCTTCATTTGACCATAAAACTGGTGAATGGCAAATTTACAAGGGTAAATTAACGCAGTTTTTGAAGATTAATGGCGTTAAGGACGAGTTGAAGAGTGGAATATTGCTGTGCCATCTTACGGAGGAGACGTATCGTCTAGTACTTAACCTAGCTTTTCCAAAGGAGTTGGAAACGTTGAGTTATGCAGATCTAGTGGAATTGCTCGACAGTCATTTCAAGGCGAAAACTTGCTCGTTTGTGGACAAGGCGAAATTTTTTGGTGCCACCAGAACAACAGGAGAATCCGTTAGAGAATGGGCGGCGCGATTAAGAGGTTTGGCAACGTATTGCGACTTCGGCACCGCTCTCGAGACGAACTTAAGGGATCGTTTCGTCCTCGGCCTGAGTGCAGGCCCAGAACGTGACAAGCTGTTCGAGCAAAACCCGTCGACCCTCACGTTATCGCGGGCAATTGAGTTAGCGGAGCAGTCTGCGTGTGCTAAAGAGGCAAGGGCTTTGTTGGGCTGTAGTTTGGAGGCCATTTGTATCAAAGAAGAAGCAGTGAACAATGTATCATGCAAAGGTGGATGGAAGCGTTCCAGCAATGGCGGCGGCGCCGGCAGCGGCAGTGGCGCAAGCGGCGCGCGTGCTGGCTCGCGGGACAGGCGCGCATCGACGACGTCGAGTTATAATCGTGGCCAACGTGGCGAAGACCTTCGTTGTTCGGTGTGCGGGTTAAAGAATCACGATAAGGGCAACTGTCGCTACAAAAACTACAAGTGTCAAAAATGTGGAAAAGTGGGACATTTGAAGAAAGTGTGTGGAAAAAACAATGAAAACGGTCGTGTGCGCGTAAATAATATCGGTGGTGATGAAAGTGAGGGTAACTCGGTCGGGAGTTGTGACGAATGTAATAATTTCAATATAAGGTACGTAACTGACAAACCATTGGTTTTAAAAATTAAGGTAGGTGATGTAACTGTAACTATGGAGTTAGATTCAGGATCGGGGGTTTCGGTTATGTCAAACAGATTATACACTGAATTGTTCGCACACTACAAGTTAAATAAATGCGAAATCAAAATGTGTCTGTATAACGGGCACAAAATTTCACCGTTGGGATATTTCCAAGCGTTAGTTGAGTATAATGACGTCAAAAAATACATAAAAATATATGTAGTAGATTCAAATGGCCCACCCCTGCTTGGTCGCGATTTTATGTCCGCTTTCGGTTTGATTCTAACCAATATTTATAAAATAAGTCAAGACGATGATGTTAATACATTACTGGAACAGTATCCGAATTTATGGAAGGACGAACTTGGTTCTTTTAATAAATTTAAAGTTCATTTACAACTTCAAGAAAATTCGGTACCAAAATTTTTTAAGGCCCGACCTATACCATTCGCATTAAAAGAGAAAGTAGAAACAGAACTAAAGAGATTAGTCAGTTTAGGTATACTAATTCCAGTTTCTAATTCACAATACGCGACGCCTATAGTACCAGTTCTTAAAGACAACGGCACGGTTAAGATTGCAGGTGACTATTCAGTCACACTAAACCAGGATCTTGTAATAGATAAGTATCCATTACCTAGAATCGAGGAAGTATTCGCGAAACTAGGGGGCGGTGAACATTATACGAAAATAGATTTAAAAAATGCGTATAATCAGTTCATTCTCTCTGAAGACTCCCAAAAGTTAACAACAATTAACACTCCAAAAGGATTATTTAAATATACCCGCCTAGTGTACGGCCTCGCGAATGCTCCAGCCTTGTTTCAAAAGGCAATGGAAGTACTGCTGTCTGGTATCGAGGGGGTCAGTGTATGGTTGGACGATATTTGTTTGACCGCGCCAACGAAAGCGCTTCACATGACGAGGTTAGCCCAGGTTTTAAGCAGGTTGAGTGAAGCTGGTTTGCGCCTTCAAAAAGACAAATGCGTTTTTTTTAAGGATAGCGTAACTTACTTAGGTTATGTTATCGATAAGAACGGATTACGTACCAACCCCGATAAAGTTAAAGCTATATTGAACGGCCCGGAACCGACAAACGTAACAGAAGTAAAACGATTTCTTGGAGTGGTAAACTACTATAGAAACTTTATTCCAAACGCGTCAAGCATTATGAGCCCGCTCCATGAGTTGCTGCGCGGCGGCGCGCTGTGGGAGTGGGGCCCGCGACAGCAGCGAGCGATGCGCCGCGTGTGTGCTGAGCTCGCCTCCGAGCGCGTGTTGGCACATTTCGAGCCGAGCGCACAGCTAGTGCTGACAGTGGACGCGGGTCCGTACGGCCTCGGAGCAGTTCTGTCCCAACGGGAAAGCGATGGCCGCGAGCGACCGCTGGCATACGCGTCGCGATCGCTCTCGGCGAGTGAACGCAATTATAGCCAAATCCAGAAGGAGGCGACGGCAATAATATTTGGGGTCAAACATTTCCACCAATACTTATACGGTAGAAGTGATCCATTTGTTTTAAAAACAGACCACCGTCCCTTAGTGTCAATATTCAATAGTAAAACGGGTATATCAATTACCACGGCGTTACGTTTGCAAAGATACGCTATTATATTATCTGCATACAACTATATAGTTCAATATATATCAAGCGAGAACAACTTAGTCGCCGATTATTTTTCCCGTGCGCCCGTAACCAACACTGAGAGCGAGGAAGATGGCCAATATGACGCATACTGCTCGCTTAACTTCCTAGATAATACGTCCTCGCCAGCTGTTTTGTTTACAGATATAAAGAATGCTACTTGTAACGATAAAACTTTACAAACAGTAATAAAGTATACAAATGTAGGTTGGCCCCGCAAAGTAGTTTGCGAGTCCATACGTCCTTTTTTTCTATGCCGCACAGATTTGCAATACGAAAATGGTATTTTGATGCGAGGACACAAGGTGGTTATTCCTATGATATTGCGTGAAAGAATGTTGCACGAACTACATAGAACGCATTTAGGTATTGTTAAAATGAAATGCAATGCGCGCGCTAGGATGTGGTGGCCCGGTATAGATGAGGATATTGAGAGGTGGATCGGCGCGTGCGAGCAGTGCGCTAGCGTGCGGCCCGCTCCGCCACGGGCAGCGCCAGCGCCGTGGCCGAGCGCAGCGGCTCCGTGGGAACGTATACATATAGACTATTTATCAATACGGCAACAGACTTACTTAGTAGTAATTGATGCGTACTCTAAATGGTTAGAGTGTATTTTTATGGGAAATGACCTCACCACACAATCTTTGATAAAAAAATTAAAACAAATATTTTCTGTGTTTGGATTACCGGGTACATTAGTCTCGGATAATGACGTAAAAATAAATTGCAAAGAATTCAACGCGTTCTGTTCCAATAATGGTATTAACTACATGACGTCACCCATTTACCATCCATGCAGCAACGGCCAAGCTGAAAATTCAGTGAGGACGTGTAAAAAGATGTTAAAGAATATTTTAAGTGAAGGTACTGCGCAGAATGTAGTTTTCGACAAATTATTAGGTTATTTATTTGAATATAGGAACACAGAGCACTGTACTACTGGAAAATCACCCGCAAAATTAATGTTTGGCAGGGATTTGATAACAAGACTTGATTTAATACTACCTAAAAAGAAAGAATTGCGTAAAATACCCTCAGGGGGGAATGAAGGTCGCACAAGGGCTTTCAATGCCGGTGACAGGGTATGGGTCCGGTGGTACAGTGGTAGAAAAGAGACATGGAAGATGGGAGTAATCAATAAAGTGATAGGGAAAAGAATGTTTGAAGTGTCAGTTGAAGATTTAGGTGTATGTTGCATAAGGCATCTTGATCAATTGTTAAAATGTAAAAAAACCATTGATAGTGACGAATGTCAATCTGTTTGTATTCCTTCGACTTCGTCGGTCCCGTTTACTCCACCAATAATGGCCAGCCCTGCTGTTGAATCGAATACAGTTAGTACTGTTGAGAGTGCAAGTGTAGTTTCAGATAAGCCGGTGGAGATAGAAACGGGTATTGCGGCTGCAACTAGCGTTGAAGCTGACAGGGCCCAGGTTTTAACGGATGTTGTGAACCGAGAAAATGCACGGCAGTCATTAGCGACCCAGGCTCGTCAAGCCTCAGCCGCTGCGCAGGACTCAGCAGTCATGCATGAGCCACGTGCACATTCTCGGCGTAATAGAAAAGATGTTGACTATTCTGTATTTTACTAGTAGATATTTAAATGTACAATGTTAGCCTAAGCAAGATGTAGTTGTAACAACAAGGTTTATTTCATGTTATGTATTTGTCAACAGGTTTCAGAATTAGTGTGGAGGAATGATGTGTATGTGTGAGTGCGCACTCACACATAGTTATACGGTGCCAATGTCAGTGTAACCGCTTGAGACCGCTTCCCAAAGATGAGTAATAAACTAGCTATCAAGGACGACACTCGTTTCATTATCTCCGCGCTCCTACCTTCAACGTATAAACATATCAGAGGTACTACGCATCTGACCCTTCTGAAGATCATCACTAATAAGGTCACTATAATTATGTCCTAGGGCGTCCCCTCCCGGGGCGTTAACATAATTTATCTGTGCTTTTAATATTTTAAGTGTCATGTAATAGGGGAGGTGAGCTGTTGATGGATGGAGAGAGAAAGGTAGACCAAAGATAATATGGATGGATTGTGTGAGGTATGATATAAAAGAAAAAGAAGTAAATGATAGAGTAACGACTGGCAGAGGAAAATGGAGGAAAAAACTTATAGCGCCGACGACAAGTAACAAGGGATAAAGCCAGGAAGATAATGATGTAATAGGGGGCGAGCCTACCGAGAATACCGGGCACAAATCCAGACTCCGGGATGTGCTCTATATAGAGTCCCACAGGGCTTAATATTTGGTCCGCTCCAGTTCACGCGAAATTATTTTTATAATCTAAAACATACTGTGCTAGTATTTACATCCTCAACAACGTGGACTGTCTTAACCCGCATTTTTGACTCATTGACCGCCTTATCCGAACGATAGTGAAAGCCGGTGATGTCAGCGACGCGCGCGCAGCTTACGTAACCCATTGTTGAACGCGAAATGCCACTTACGTATAAATGCAAAATAAGAAGGTTAAGAGAAGAACCATTCGTTTGTGAATATTTTAAAACCGGTTACATTTTTACACTTTATTATTTCGATCAATTTTTTTGTTGATAAGTATTTCTCTCTCTCTGCGTTCTTGTTGGTAGAGATAAAGGTTGTAGTAATTATATTGTAGTAAGGTTGTTATCAAGCATAGGTTGCTTATTTACTAGTTTTATTGTGAGTCTGTTCAGTTCCACTGCAGGGCCTTCTCTCTTTCTACTTTTCCCGGTCTTCTGCAATTTTGGGCCAGTCCTTTAAGTACGAATCCAGCTCGACCCGCCATCTCTTCCAGGGCTTGCCACGTTATCGTAGGTAACTTAACTTCTTCAATTGCTTTGGCCTTTCAAATTACATAATGAAAAAACCAGTGCCAGCATTAGCATCATTACCGACGACGTAATTGTAATTTGGTCTTGAATGTTTATCTTTCTTTCGTCTTCCTCGTCAGCCTTTGTTTCATTCACCTCAGTGATGAAGGCATCGTCCATTGCAAATCATCTCTTCTAACTATTTTCTGTTGAATGTTTTGTGCGCAGCTTGCATCCTTCATCAATATTTCTGTATCATGTGTGTATCATGTTAACATGTTTTCAAGTGTTATCTGAATTAAACTTCTGCACATATTTCTTCTTTAAAACTTACCTTACGAATGTTAATTGGTTTATCTTGATGAAATTATAATTCTGCAGCTTTTATCTAGATGAAAACAGTATTATTGTCATTAATGTGTTCTTTATAGTGCTTGTTATATTAAGAGGGAGTTTAGGCATATTGTGTTGTGTTGTGAACAAGGATAATAAATGACATATTGTCTGTTTGTGATTTTGATCGTGAGAAAAAACTTTCGGTGGTGAGTCATCTGGCCATTTTAGAAGTCAAACTTTCGTTAACTTTTTAAGGATCTGTCCATATCGGTTATGGTTTATCTGTGAATAAACATAATTGGTATTCGTGAAACCACAGAATAGATATATCTGTTCTGTGCGTGAAACCTACGTAGCAAACAGTCAGTAGGTTAATGGCCATAAACCGCGAGTTAGATTCTGTAAAGTTTCTGTAAAATTCTGTGTATTATGTAAAGACTCAAAAACTCGGTTGGTTAGAAGAATCCATGAGGAAAATTATACCGCTGTGGTGGTGTTGACTGGACGTGGTGATGACCGGTGAAGCAGAGCCCTAACTGAATGACTTCCGAGAGACCGTAGATAGGAGCGTTGGCAAATGAGCAGCCAGATAGGTAGATGATATTAAGAAGATCGCGGGTAAGACCTAGTAGCCACTCGCACAGACCAGGGTAGCATGGCATTAAAAGAAGGAACAGTAAGCCGAACTAGGCTGCAAATGATGATGATGAACGTGATAGTGGTACGTCTTAGTTAAATGCACGCACATTTTGAAAACATAGTATACTTATCTACGTTAGTATTGACTAGCGTTACGGTACTAATAAACATGCCTACATTCAATACATACCAACTTTAAAACAATGCAACATCGCAATCGGAACAAGGCTAGTAAAATATTTATGAAACAGAAAACCTAGTGCGAGTGGAAATTCCAGACTGATGCAATAGTTTACAGCTGTATGTGTAGATAGTTAATAAATAAATGAACTGGTAACATCGTTCACATTTCAAAGATAATCGTTCCAAGAAATGTTATAAGTTATAACCGATTATATGTGCATAACAGTAATGAGGAACATAAATATGAGGAAGCTCGAACCTAAACATTTGTTGTATAAAAATAACCATTATGTTGTAGAGGCCATTAACAACAGGTAATATCACACCGTATAACCTGAGGGGGAAGGCAGAGATGTAAGTAATGTTAGTACACCCTCTTTTCGCAAGTTATATTTATAAGTCCCATGTGACAGCAAGCCTATTGCCATTAACACTTTGTTGTCGCGCTTACAACCACAAGACCAACGAAGCAGTAAATCACAAATTACTCAAGGAAAAAAAATGGCGACACACCCAAAGTCATCCACAGAGTGTTTCTATTCTCATGGCTAAATATGATTAAGTATAACAAGTAATTTTATTTCACAATGTATCTCGTTAGTACCGCTTCACATGCAACAATAACATATTGTGAACATTATTACAAAAACCATTAATTTGATGTGTTGTAAACTTGCAACATATAGGTACGCATATTGCTCGATTGCATGCACCTCTGGGGACCACGGCGCATCTGGTGGAAAGCGGTAAGCATTGCTACTGGCATTGTACATATAATCGATACCCAAATAATTTATATTTAGATTTTCTAAAAATAGTAATTAAGACGCTAATATACTTACTGATCGTCTTTCTGTGATAAGCCCTAGGCTAGTTACTGCGATCGAATTGTAAGTAGCACTTGTGCCACACTAGGAATTTCTCCTATATTGTGGGTGCGTTTACAAACATTTAAAGTCACATACACAAACAGCCAGACCCGGAACAACTACTTGTAGGTCATACAAATATTTGTTCTGTGCGGGAATCGAACCTGCGACACGCAGCGCAGCAGTCAATCGCTTAGGTAACCACTGCGTCAACCGTGCCAAACAAAACAAAACAAAAGTTAATTAACAAACATTATTAATTTAACAAAAGGTGACACATTTCGTTCCGTCTCTACTGTTGCTCCCGTCAGAACTAGAAGTGTAGGTACGTAGTTGATTCGTTGTTGATGTAGTTCCATTAACATTTTGTAAATAAACACTAAACATACCCGACAGTAATGGCAAGTGCTGAACTACAGCAATTTTATCCTAAAACTCTGACTTGGGCCCCGTTTCATTTGTCAGCGCTAAAAGGAATGGTCAATAAACTTGCACAGTGGACGATTCTGGAGGAGCCTGAGATCTTCTGGGATCCTTTATATAATGACGTAATCGCTCCTCATTCATATAATATTACGCTCTTGACCTATATTGAAGAGCCTCTTGATACTGAACATACTGAGGCAATTATTTATTCTGATATGACTTTTCTTACTCAGCACAAATGTATCAGTTTTATATTTTTATTATTTTTCTATTAGACAAGGATTCAAAATATTTAGTTACATGAGCATGCATGATGCATAAGTCGCCAATCCAAGTTCAGCTACAAACGCAAATTATGTAAACGTGATTCATTGAATGTCCTTGTAGTGCGTTCAAGACTCTCTTGATAGCGAAAGTTTTCTTCAATGATATACCTACGGTTACGTAAATATTAGCATAATCAAGGGTCATGGGCTTCTTGTTTAAGAGGGGAAACAAATAAATGCATACCATTTAGTGTTATTAGTTTTGTTCCGCAGACTGCAAGCGGTCTTAAGAACAGATCGGTTAGCACTATACATATTGTGTCGTCAAAGTTAGTTAAACAAAGCTTTCCACCACAATCGGCAGACAGGGAAGCCTGTCCAAGGTTATAGGCAAACAAGAGGTGTCTTTGTGGCTAGATAATAATATTAGCCAGTCATCTTTGAACATAGAGATGGGCTGTATAACCTGGTTTTGTATATAAAAGATATATAGACAGGTATAGAGACAAGTGAAATATAAAATGAAGGTCAAAATCTGCAGTTAGACGTTATTATAGACGAAAAAATCAATAACAGTGCTTAAACGTACAATACTCATGTTACATAATTCTGCGTAACTATACCCACCCATCCTCAACACCTTACTGATAAATGCGCAGGCGCATGAGTAACGTAACAAGACGTATTTCCCGAGGTTGCAGTATCGAGGTCGGTCTTACGAAACGACCACGTCCTTAATATTGGTCCGGTATACGTGCTTCTGATCATCTGCCCCAATCAGCTATCCTGATTGGCAGGATCTTAAGAAATAGTTGCTTTCACGTCATTTATGCAACCAATTACATTTCTCCTTTACAGTGAGTTACATAATAATAATTCATGCCTTAGTTAGATAAGCCAGTCTGCAGGGTTGTCGCGGAGCTGAGTGCTCTAGATGTTAACGTCACTCGTAGAGGGCGTTTAAACTCACTCCAAGCACGTTTTAGCATGTTTCTCCACCAGCGCCACATGGCCTGTAAACCATTGAACTGACTGCCAACACTAACAGGTGTGGCACTAGGTGCCAAATGGGAATACTCCCAAGAAACATCGTGCGACTGTTGACTCACTATAAAAGTCCTATAAGACACTGAGTTCAACCGACAGTGCTGTGAAAGTGGTAAGTCCGTTCAGCAATAGGTAGGCTTTTATAGTTTGGAATTCATTTCAGTCATTCGCTTGAAGAAAAATCGCAGATCTGTCACGTTTAGCGGAATCGCTAACAATGCACATAATTTTTTTTTAAAAACTGGATAACTGGGTCATAAGGACACTCAGAATTGGTAGTAAAATCATTTCGAACCCTGACAACCCTAAGAACAGGAATCATTTTAAATTCTAGTCACGAAAGTTATGATTTAAAGTAGATCCAACTGGAAGCTCTAGGAAAATATAAAGCGATACGTTTTCAAAGAACCATTACTGGTTTAATATTTACAACAAACCGACGCTTGAAGCCAGCCCTGGCTTCACATGAGTTTTCTCAGAAAAAGCTTTTCTTTACTTGTCTTTTGTGACCAGTTCTTGAAAATGGATAAGTAGGACATCCTCTTCTACATTCAGGAGCAATCTCGGTAATGCTTATTAATTCTCACATAGGTGGCAGGGCCATCGATGCGCAAAATGAAACCATGAATTAAGTGCCTGATTCTGAACCCCTCTGCGCTGAAATATGTCAGTGGATATAAAAAAAGTCTGCTGTTTCATAGAAAAGTGCAATACCTACGCGATGAAAATGTATGGCAAAGCAATTTTTTTTTAAATTAACCGGTGTAAAATTTCAACGCAAGTAGGTACAGAATCTTGTACAGGGGCCGTACTATGACGTGTTAATTCCATCATTATTCCAGTGTGAAAAAGAGACGGAGCTATACATGACAGATAGCACTATCTCTTTTTCTCAACGGAATAATGATGGAATTAACACGTCATAGTACGGCCCCTGAATCTATGGTATCAAGTTGTGCGCCCATGTCCCTACCACCCTGTATAATATTATAATAATCTGTATTACATAAGAAAGTGGTTACAAATTGTGTGTAGTCGCTGACACTTGTGCTAGGTGGTTAACCTGTGTTACAAGAGCTAGTGCCCTCTTTTTGTTTTTTTTTTGAGGGTGGGAAATCATCAAGTAACTTCTCCCGCTCTGGGCAGAGCAGGAGGGCGTGTCAGACTCTTACTGACTAAAACCCACCCGTGTTCCTTCAGTTGCCTGTGCCAGGGGCCACGGTATCCCTCTCGGACTCTCCCGCAACCCTAGCAGGCATCGGCCCTAGCGGACCCCGTCATTGGTGCTGACATCTCTTTAAGGCGCGCGTGGAACACAACGCGCCGTCGACCCGGGCCTGGTCCTTATCGAACGGCGAGCTGCCCATTGCTCGCCGTTTGCAAGCTCACGCCTACGGTGGCCGGGAATCGGCCTGCGATTCCCGACGCCCAGGGCGTCTCTTGCGGCGGCTCGGGGCGTGAGGGCGCGAATTTTGCCTCTGCCTCACGCGTTCCGCCTCCTCCTTCGCGAGCATTACTGCTTCGCAGAAGGAGGTGACGACTTCCCAAGCCCTCTCGCTCCGTACCATGGCCTGGATCAGAACCGGACGCGAGAGATCACCACCGCCAATCGCCTCCACGAGGACACGGCGGTGCTCCGCCCAAGCCGGGCAGACCTCCACAGTATGCTCCACCGTGTCCTCCGGGCGATCCACACAATGGTGACACCCGGGCGTTTCCTCCCGCCTTATCCGGAACAGGAAACTCCCGAAACAACCGTGTCCGGTGAGGACCTGCGCCAGGCGGAAGGTGAGGACGCCGTGGCGCCTCTCTAGCCACTCCTCAAAGAGGGGGACTTATCGCCGCAATTGTGGCGTGCCCAGCGCTGGGTTGCGACAATCGTATTCTCCATGCCGCCCTGAGATCCCGCTAGTGCCCTCTGCCAGGAGGAAATACTATTTATAAATCAAATCAAAATCAAAAGTCATTTATTCAAACTAGGCTGAGAATCAGCACTTTTTGAACGTCAAAATTACTTCACTCCCCCAAAAGGCCCGCCCTTCACCACTTCCTAGGGCTTTAGCTGGGAAGATGAAGTGGTGCAACAAACTCCCCAGCAGCACAGCCTTCCTTTCGGTTAGAAGAAGTGGATTCAGAGGTAATTAACTTTACGAAACATTAAATTAAATTATTTGCCGTATGTCAGCCAATATACCTACCAACAGAAACACTGAAAACAATACTCAAGCAGAAATAAAAAATAAAAACGTAAACAGAACTTATTACATAATAAAAGCCTCCAGGCATATAGGGCATAAATATTGAAAACTTATGCAATAACATAAAAAAGAGACTAAAGTCAATGTAAATAAAATAAAATAAACTTTAGAAAAAAGCCTGTAACGATGATTGTGTGTATGCGTGTGTGCTTGAAGTGTGTGCGTAAATTGAATTGAAGCAAGGTTGAGAGACGCGATAGCGAGACCGCGAGACAGGGGTGAGGTCTGGTGAGGTTGAGTGCCTCTCTTAGGGTACAATTGCTGTTACGAAATCATTATAAGAATTTGCTCTGTTTCGTCGTAATTGAGGGACAGTAGCCACGCTAATTATTACTTGAAATCATCTTGTTATCTTACATAGCTTGTAACAGTACACCAACCGATCAACTGTCAATAATGACGACACGGTTGGCGCAGTGGTTTAGGGCTTGACTGCTGCGTTACGTGTCGCGGGTTCGATCCCCACACGGAACAAATATTTGTATGACCTGCAAGTAGTTGTTCCGGGTCTGGCCGTTTGTGTATGTGAGTTTAAATGTTTGTAAACGCACCCACGATACAGGAGAAAATCCTAGTGTGGGGCAACGTTTTAAAAAAAAAAATAGTATCAATATCTAGCATCAGCTGTAACAATCTCACCGTGATAACTTAGGTGAAGTGAGCTTGAAGTGAATTTTCGATAGTGTCAATCCCTAGCATCAGCCTGTCGATTCTGTAAAAATCTCACCGTGAAGACTTGTGTGGAGTGAGCTGTCAGTGTCATCCCACTGATGCTAGCGATTGACCAACGTTACATTTTTACAATCATAATCGAGATTTTACTAATATTTTTTATTCAAATTCTATTGATCGTTTTATAATATTTCAAAGCTAGTATGTAGTTAAGTGGCTAAACATTACTATTTTCGGCATTTTAAAATAAAATAGCAAAACCGAAATTCAGATAGAAACTCGAATGTTTTTTTTATAATTTTTAGACACTTATATTCTAGCTTTGAAATAATATAAAATCTCGATTATGATTGTAAATGTAACGCTTGGTCAATCCCTAGCATTAGTGGAACGACACTGACAGCTCACTCCACGCTCACTTCACCTAAGTAATCACGGTGAGATTTTTACTGAATCGACCGGCAGATATGAGTGTTTGTTTATATCATTTAATAGTTCTTTAGCGTGCTGTGCAATTTTTTTGGTGCTGCACTAAACAAATGATTTATCTACATAATTATATTACATAGTTATCCGAATATATTAAAACTGATAATCTTTCTTAATGGTCTTTTGGAATATAAACCAACTTAACCGTTTTTTGATGCCCTATCATTTTTCCCCTCCCTTTTTTATATTCCTGTACATATTAAAAACTAGCTGTTGCCCGCGATTTCGTCTGCGATCCAAGATAAAAAGTAGCCTATGTCGTTCTTCAGGTAATGATCTACCCATGTGCCAAATTTCATTCAAATTCATTCAGCCGTTTTAGCGCGAAAACGTAACAAACAAACAAACCAACTAACTTTCGCATTTATAACTACTATTAGTTAGGATACCGTTTCTCTATCATAGTTTAACGATATTATTTCCTTGGAAGTGGTCTATTAGCGGTAAACCTTGACAGCGGCTATCTAGGACGAATTTCAGGTCAGCTTTTAATAGACCTGTTCCTAGAACTGGCTTATCTGTTTCTAGTTTGCGGTACAAATTGACGTGGAATATCTGATTACTGTTCTGATAATGTGAAATAGATACTGCTGAAACTATCTAAAGTATTCTTATTATACATTTACTAGCGAACCGTCCCTGCTTCACCCAAGACCAAAATACTGATGAGGCGACATTTCAGAACGTAGTGATTTTAATGCTATATCTAAGTTAAATATAACGTTTTTATATCTATGAACCTTCCGGATTAAACTCTCTAAATGATGGTGAAAACCGCATCAGTATCCATTGAGTAGTTTAGAAGGACTAAGCGGTCACACGGGGAGACACAAAAAGCTACTTTGTTTCATACTATGTATATGTCGATATAACAGATATAGTAGTAGTAAGGGGTAGAGATAGTGGCAGACACCACAGGGTGTGCAAAATTTGCAATAACAATTTGGGCAAAAATAAATCATACCTACCTACTTCTTGACCACCTCCGCTGAGCTTAGGGTCTGGGATCGATTAGAGTCTGGCAGTCTTATTGAAATTATTCATTAGGATATACGTATTCTCTGTAACCGCCCGGAGTGTGGACTTGTGTCTTGTGTCTACTCTCTAAGCAATAAATCCGCAGTTTTGGCGAAGTTACGGGTGTTTCCTACTCCGTATCACATACGGACACAAGATTACTGCAAGACCCGAACTAAAAATGAATGACAAGACCACTTTACAGGTATCCTTACTCCCGATGTGTTATTGCCCGTCCGAGAAAGTTTGTTAATCGCGTGTGGTTTTCATTCCGAAGTATCGGACTACTTTCGGACGGGCCAGCCGTTTCTTCGTTGACGGACCTAGAGAATAGGCCCCCTCTGGTTAGTGGTACCTAATGGCCGCCGTACTTGAACAACAGATTTAAAATTATCCTGGGAAATGTGGGGAACCTATAGTTACTGTAGTTACACCTCTGCATACTTCTTCGCAGAATGTCTAGACGTGGTGTTATTAAGTGGGCAGCTACGTTGCTAAATAATCACATCACATCACTGCACAAATATAGAAACAATTGCCGTCTGTCAATACATGGCAATAATGATCAGTAAACGCCAAACGGTAATTCTAATATTTTAGAGATGCAATTAAGACAGACAAATAAGTTTTAAATCAGTGATACTCAAACATAGCGCAATCGTGGGGAAAAAAAGCTCTTCGTTCGCTGCCAAACTACAGAAGAACTCTTTCATGCTTAACCTACAAATAAAATTTTAAGATATACTGGCCTTCTTTATCCTGCACTTACCGTTGTTCGGGGACTGCTTGTGTTTTCTGTCCTTTGTCATCAGGCCCAATATTTGCATATCCTATAGTTTTGAAACTAAGTAGGTACCTACTTAAGATTTGTTTCACCAAGGTCTAATATTCCGTCAGTACTTGTAAGTGACTGAGTAAGTAGAATGTTTTGAGCTGTAACTAGAAAGACATAGTCTTCAGTCAATACTAGCTGGATCAATTTGTCATTACTGCCAATCTGTCAGCCTTTTTGAAGCAACGTAGTTGTCTTATCATACCAACAAACTTCAATAAAATTCGTTCTGCATTCCATTGCATATCTTCACTGCTTTCAGAACCGCTGTCCTCCTGTTTTATTCATGTAAAGAACATGCATAAGAGGTACTTAACCCAGTTTCCGTCACAAATGCCGTGTAGCGTTACATCGTTTGTTTACCAGTGTCGATCATTAATGAAGCAATGAATAGCTGGCCTCCTACCTTTGAGCTGATGAGGTACGAGATTCAAGATGTATTTGGTGTACACTATATTGGTAACGAGGTCGCCTTTTATAGACGAAGCAGGGCCCAGGAATGAAAACAATTTGAACAGAAGGATTCAATGAATTGGGTGAAGTGGATTTGGGTTGTAGTTATTCTAAATAGTGTTTATAAGTGACAAGCTGCGCCCCGCGGATTCACCCGCATAAGTCTCGATCCCGTGGGAATATTGGGATAAAAAGTATGTTATGTCCTAACCCAGGTCATGATCTAACAATGTGCCAAATTTCATCCTAATCTGTTTAGCCGTTTTAGTGTGAAAGCGTAACAAACAAATACAAACAATAAATTCTTTACTCTATAAAATATTCGTTTTGATTTAGATTAGATAGTTTAGATTTAGATAAATTGATTCAAGCTAGCGTTATTTTGGGCTTCATTCGGTCAGGTCTAAATTATCCTTAACTTCGCCTCTTCCGTAGCATTACTCCATTTATTATAGCACTATGAAAATAACGGCAAAATAACAACAGCTATTGTGTAATAATATTCTGGAAATAACTGCATTTTAGAGTTTTTTTCAATGTACCTAAATAGTGAATAGATTACATTGTATTTATCGTTAAATAACGGAACTTAGTTTACGTTTATATCGAAATAACGAAAGGGTTTTTTCTAATGTTATAATAAAATATGGAGTTTAGACAAGCAATAGACGTTGATCTAATTAGATCAACGTCTATTACTTGTCTATACTCCACGCCCTAACAATGGGTAGGTATTTTGGCTTAGAGCCTTACTGGCTCTATACTAGTTATAAAACGACCTTCTGTACGACTAACGAGACTTCCCAATAGATTGCTTAATTCCTCTCTTCGAATCTGCGACCTGAAAAGTTGGTATGATAACTACCCAACCCATTTGTTTAACATAAAAATAAGTAAGTTATATTACTTCGGAAGGCTGCGACCCTGCGACCTACCAACGTGTCTAAATTCCTCCATTTCATCAGCACACGAAAACAAAAGCCGTCCTCAAGGCACATTACATAACTGTCTCAGTTTGCATAAACTTTCTACTGAGTCATAATGACCATAATGCGAGGTAATCGCACGTCACTGTCACCGCCATCTTGGATGCTAATTCCGCTGGATTTACGCGTCATACAGATAATTGTCTGGAATCTAAGGATGAACGAGTTGATGTTGTTCATTCTTGGTCTGCGTTCGTATCGATGGTATACCTACGTCGTTTTTAAATTACCTGGGCCCAGTTGGCCACGTTAATCGCGGCATCAGTGGCGTTTTTTGTCCTCTAAAAAGCTGGTGTAGAACACTTGGACACTTCAGCAAATGGGCCAAGGTTTATTAATTTAGGAAAATAGGGTAACCACTAATAGAACTAGAGGTCCTGGAATTAGAACTCTTTGAAAAATAGTTTATAGCAAGAAAAATTATATCATGAGAAGGTATATCATATTGTAGAGCGCCGCTATGGTCGCCATTGAGGTACCTACTCCATTTTCCCAAACATGGGAATCATACTCAAAACATCTACTTAGCGCCGAAGTTTCCAACCATGATCTTAACTTACCCATAAAGCCTTGGTTTCCTAAGAAAGCGGTGAACGGTCATACAATATTTTGAAAATGCTCTATATTCAGAGCATTTTTGACACTTTAATGTCAAATACTGGTGATTTTCATGACGGCCGTTATAGAACGACGGAACCGCTTTTCTAGAAAACTGTTGCTTAAGGCTGCCCTAGTCCAATTATGCAGCCACTTTGATATTCAATAGTGAAATTGTAAGTTCTCGCGGGAAACTAAGTCGCGAATACTTGACTAGTATCGGGATAAGGCCAGGATAAGATGTAGCCTTTCGATTCAATACATATAATAGTTAATAATATATTACTGCAGGCTATACCTTACGTCTTGAGAGAAAGCATAGTTTAGGACATTAATCTTTTGTAATTTAATAAAAGGGTAGATCCCTAACTACACCATATTCCTATAGTGCTTCACCTTGTTGAGTCACAATATCAAATTCTACGCGTCTTCCGCTTTTAGTGGATTCCAGCTTCGTCGTCATTCTAGGACATTGATCTAATAGAATGAGGATTTCTTTCTGATCCACAATTCTCCACTAAGGGTCACTTCAGCTCCAAATTGCATCTGTCCTTTAACGGAGATGGTATTGGCGTCAACGACTACTCACATATTATTTCTATGATCGGAACTTCAGTAGATCCGTTTGTTATCAATGGCACCTACTATAATAATCTAATTCTATGTATTTACATTAAAATTTTTATCAACCATTAATCTCAACTCAACAGGCAGTTTCATTTAAATAACGCTTTGATATATCATTCCATTCAAAATCGTCGCTATATAACATTCGCAAGATTGCACCAACCATCTTTTAAAACTTACTTACGTTGCGTGACTTCCGTCAAAAACAATAATCACGATAGTAATCTTGCGACGGTTTCGTTAAAAATTCTTTCACGAGACACTCATCACGACACCTCTTATTAAGTACTTGGCAAATAAATACAAAAACTTAGTTCTAATTGTTTTAAGAAAGCATTCGTTTCACTCTTGTTTGTCGTAAGCAGTTTAATCATCACTCCTTAGGAAAGTAAAAGTTTCTCCTAATCTATCTATGGATTGCAAACTGGTTTTACGGTCCTATCCAAAATGGAACGACGTTTTTAGAAGTTTTGGGTCATTGTCGCGCCCACGACACCGCGCTCCTTATAGGTATTTCGTGTGTTCGATTTAGGTTCAGACATAAGGATATCCATGCAAAAACACTTATTTGACAAACTGGTCTATCTTTAAGGTAACTTTTGATATCGTGGATACTTTGAACAAGACAACACAATAGCATCCAGCAGAGCCATAGTCTTTTTCACCTCACAACCTCGGAAAGATTATATTGTCATTCGAAATCCGAGTGCAAAAGTGCATTTATCCGCTAGCGTGGAAAGTTCTTTTTAAATTCGAACCTTTCTATAAAATGATTTTCCATACCGCAAATCCACTGAAAATGCATTGAGTAATACCATAGATATCCGTGAGTAATACTTATTTCATGTCAGTGCGCCAACCTCATTTTTAGAATAAGCGCACTGGCCAGCACGACGACTGCATGAAAAATAAAAAAAACTTCTTAAGAGCGTTTACACCTTATGAGTGGCAACGTCGCAATTTAGTGTCGTATTTCGTGGTTTTAAATTTTTATCATTTAATCGGAGCTATATTTTAAAAATCTGTTTAATTAACTTTTTAGAATTACGTGAAAGTGTTTAAAAAGTAAGTAACCGTAATGCTTACAGTTATTTTACAATGAAAATAACGCCCTGCAAGTTTCCAATGTAATAATTGCATATAAATAGAACTGTAAACGCAACGATTTCTTACCTTTTACACAGTTTTCACATAATTCTAAAAAGTTAATTAAACAGATTTTTAAAATATAGCTCCAATTAAATGATAAAAATTTAAAACCACGAAATATGACACTAAATTGCGACGTTGCCACTCATAAGGTATAAACACTCTTAAAATGTTCTTCTCTTATTCAGTTCACTTTCCATAGTTTTGTTTTTTGTTTTTTTTATAATATAATCGTAAGAAATCATCAATTATGAGTGAGTCCAGCAGCGACGAAGATATAAGTACCGTCAAACGGGGTGAATAGGCATGCAGGGGTGAATAGAAACGAAACTTTAAAGGGGATTTTAACCTTGAAATAATTTAGTTTGACCCCAACAAGAGCACTTAATCGTTAATTATATTACAATAAACACATTAAGAGTCCTTTTTGGCAATAAACTAAATTATTTCAAGGTTAAAATCCCCTTTAAAGTTTCGTTTCTATTCACCCCTGCATGCCTATTCACCCCGTTTGACTGTAAATTGAACACCTGCAGAGATACTGCAAGCGGTGCATAATAATGCCGAATTGAGTTAACACGCTTTTATTAGCTTGGTATGTGTCTATGGATCTAATAAATAATAATCTGGGCCCATAACCTTTTATATAGGAAGGAGGAACAAACCCTTTTATTTAAATAATTTTAGCATTAATAGCAAGAACACATTTTTATTTCCTTTGACACCTTTTTGATTGACAACATAGAAGTAGTTGAAGTAACAATTCTTTTTAATAAATCATAGACACTCTAATATCCATAACAGTATCTATGTAACGGAATTTCTGAACTCGAATTTCATCCCCTTCAAAACGTCGGATTGATTTGAAACTTCGCTCACATAACAAGGACCGATGACAATGCAACGATTTTTCCACCCCTGATACCCGGTACTGTCCTTGTGCCAAGTGCACGTATACAATAAACTTTTCGGAGAGGGAGTCTGAGAACCGGCTAAAGTCTGTTTTTTAATCTCGTAGACTAAACTGACATTACGAGTGTTGTCAGTTTATTGCAATTCTTAAATAGTGATGTGGCACAACCGAAACTTAGCGTTAATAAAATCAAGTATCGTTTTTTTATAATAAGTTATCCTGAAATAATGTGTAGGTACTTATTTAAAACGTAATAATACAAAATCAATCATGTAAAACATATATTTTTAATTACTCAATTAATTACAGGTATTCGTTAATCTGATTCAGATAATGACTCCATATCTGAGGAATATTCTGAATCATCAGAATCGCCACCTACTTTTATGATAAACCTATCAGTAATGTCGTCGGTTATATGGCCCAAATGACACATTTCATCTTCAATTTTAATTACATGGCCTACACAGTGTTTCCACCGCTGCGGGGTCATTTGACGAAGCCCTTCTTCAAAAAGACTTCGTACTTCATTCATTTTGAATATTTTATTATTTTTAGCGACATGCCCCCTTACTTGAGTCCAGACCAACTCAATCGGGTTTAGCTCGCAGTGGTAAGGGGACAGTCGCAAAATAGTGACACCCCGTCCAGTAGCCATCTCGTCGACGACATACCTTTCATGGGCTTTTTTGTGCTTTCGGGCAATTTCAATTAATTCGGGCTTTAACATTGTCTCGTCATATGAAATATTTTTTGATTTTAGCCAATCTTGGATTTGCCCTTTTCGCCAACTAGAAGTAGGTAACGATTCCAGTTTCCTGGTGTGATATGGAGCATTATCTATTACATGTACTGCGTTTTCTTTTAATTTCGGAAAAATATTTTTTTACCAGTTTTCGTATACATCAGAAGTCATCTCCTTGTGGTAATCATCTAGCCCATTTTTCGCTTCGAATATTAATAGATCCACGAAACCCTCTTCGCTTCCAATATGGGACACTACAAGTCGTCTCCCCTTGCCTGAAGGCCCTTTTAACCCAGTGGTTAACCCTTCTAAGAAAGCCTGACGTGATGATTTCACACTGGTGTCCACCCAGTGCTTATTCTCAGTATGGCCTAAAATGAATATTAGTATGTGTGTGAACAAAATAATAAAAAACAAAAATAACTTATAATATAATAAAAACGACAGTCCCGAGAAACAAGAAAAATTAAATGCTAATGTTAGTACCAACCTTCAAATCCACGTTTCATCTTGATAATATATAGAGCGACCTTCCCTACGATACTGTTTTATTTTTTGGAACTATCGATGCCGCCATAAAGCTAAGTCATCTCGGTCAATTAATACACTGCGGCGTTTTCTGGTCATATTGCCGTATTCAAAATCTAACATTTTTAAAACTATCGTATTATCATAATTATTTTTTTAAATTGCAGTTGTTTGTATGGTGTCAAGTTCCATAATTGCCGTATTTTTTAAGTTCTGCCGTTTCGTAAGAGAAAAGGGTTAAGATTGCCGTTTTAACGCGTACGGGAACAACACTGATGTCATCTATCATTTTTTTTTTGTTTAATTTTAAGGCATCGAAACATGGTCGGATTACGCATGGCGTTGCGTGGTCAGATTTCCCTGGCAGTTTGTAGCACGTCGTGCGGCCGTGTGTACGTACGAGAATTTTAAATATAAAACTTTGAATGAAAATAAAATTCGTCTAATAAAGATAAAAAGTTACGATTCAACAAACCGGTATCGTAGGTACAACACTGCACAAAAGAGCTGGCAACATTATTTGTAAATTTGACATTTGCATGTGTCAATTTAGTCTACGAGATTAAAAAACAGACTTTACCACATCCAAGGAAGGCAGCAGACGCGCAAATTGCCCATTTCTTACATAAGTTACCGATTTTGAATAAAATATTGTGTAGGTACTGTAGTTTTTCAACAAGTTTTAACGAATATGTTTCAATTATTGTGGTTAAAATCTACACAATCTTCACTTTATCGGTGAATTGATGTACTTAATAATAAATAAAAAAGAAACAAACTGAGCCACATTTAGAGACATGCATGGTTCAACCTTTGAGATAAGCATGCGACTACTCGAGGAGTAATCAGGGAGTTATGTACGTACGTCATATAACTACTGTTCTTAGCCGTGTATGAGACATACACGGTTTGATCTTCGAGACAAGCATATGCCTAGCTAAACTTTTTCACTCGTTATAACCCGGCTAGCCACAGAACCGACCATCGACAGTTGATAAGGCAGACATTTGAATGATTTGGCGTGGTCACTACGGTTATAACGTGGTTATAACTAATAAATTTAATTTCGTTTTAAGAAAAAGATAATTTATTCAAAATTAAATAAAAAAAGAGAAAAAGTTATATATAAAATATATATATATTTATGTGTACAGAATTGAGGTTACATCGTTGAACGTTCACAATCCTTACGGTCAACGATTTATGTAATATCAAAACTCGCACACTCACACACACACATACAAGAAAGAGAGAAAGGTCGCTTGGAGGGAGAATAACGCTTTTTCGTTACGTTACGATTTCTGCCAGTTCAATCTACTGTAAGCCGCGTAAATAACTTCGTTCCAAAAAACACAAAAAAGCCGCACAAAAAAATAGAAAATAAATAATACTTTAAAAAACTAAAAAAACACACTTTTGTAGATAACCGAACTAAAAAGTAAAAAATTTTTTTCAATAAGTTCAAATTAACAAAAAAAAACATATTTTATTGTAAAAAAGCGTGGGATGCTTTATCAGATATTTTCATATTTTCATTTACAGATATTCACAATTTTTTTTACAACAATTGACATCAAGCATCCCATGCTTTTTGCACTATTCTTATTTAAAAAATATTTTTTACTTTTTAGTTCGGTTATCTACAAAAGCGTGTTCTTTTAGTTTTTTAATTAAACTATTGTTTATTATTTCCTCGCTGTAGTGAGGTTAAAAGTTGTGTGTTTCGCTCGGCAGCAAAGTTTTTCTTTTCAAACCGTCCCTACGCTCAGGATTCAATAATAGTGCTCGCGCCAAAAAACAACTTTGCAACCTTGCATATCAAATAACTGAACTATCTATTAAAGCAGGTACCACCTACTAAATTAGCCTAATATTTTATATTTTATTTTGCAGGTACTTTAATTCTAACATCACCAGCAAAATGCCAGTTCGCAGAACACCACATGGGTAGGTACGCATCAATGCTCCTAGCCACCCACGCCCTTCCATTTCCCTAGCAAAACTTTAAACAATCCTTCGTTTTCCAGTGAGCCACATGCGGATGCCGGGTGACTGGAATCCTCACGCACAGCAACGGAATCCGCAATGGCATCAATTCTCATCGCCAAGGAAAAGATCCTCAGAAGCCGTTCAAAGTCCTTACTACGCAAATAATCAGTATCAGCAACCTCAATTCGCCCATAACAACCAGTTTGAGCAACCACAATTCACCCATAACAACCAGTTTGAGCAACCACAATTTGCCCAAAGCAATCAGTATGAGCAAACTCAATTCACCCATAGCAATCAATATAGCCCCAGCCAATACAACTCAGCGCCAAACTTTCAAGGACCTCAATACTTCGACAGCAGATCTTCTGTTGGATTTATCCAAGCAGATCCGAGAATTCCCAACGATCCCAGACTCCTCTCAGACTCGGCATTTACCAGAATATCCGAGACTCTAGGTGCCATAAACACTGTAGGCCACTACTTAGTAGACATGGTTAATGACTCTCATGAAAGAAACGAGACAGACCCAACCATACAGCAACTACCTCAAGCTCTATACACTATAAGTAAAAATGTTTTGGGCAGAAACGTGACTGATAAAATAGCTCCTATAGTAAAGAAGGCATTACCAAAAGTGTTACCAGATGCTCCAATAACTAAAATAGCAACAGCAGACCGTATTGATGATGATGATGACGCCAAGTATTGTACGACGCCTGAAGGAGAGGAAGGCATTTGTGAAGACCTGAGCAACTGTCCCCAACTGCTGTTAAACTTGGTGAATCTCAGGGAATCTTTGTGTTTCAAGGATCTGTTTGTGCCTGGGGTGTGTTGTCCTAGAGATGCGATAGTGCCGCAATCAGAAAGACCAATTATTGCATCTACGAGTAAGCCGACTTACTTGGTACCAGTGACGACACAGAAGCCTAAACCTAAGCCTGGAACGACGAAAAAGCCATCAGCTGTACTGGTGTTGACGACAAAGAAGCCGAAACCGGTAACGACTACAAAGCGACCGCCCACCACGACCAGGCGACCTGCGACCACGACCAGGCGACCTACGACCACGACCACGGTGACTACACCGAGAACTACTTCATACTACACAGTCACGCCACCTGATATCACTAATTTCTCCAATGTTGTTGATATCGAGGGTAAGAATATGATTTTAGAATTTAGGTATAGCTGTAATAAAAGTACTCGAGTTGTTGCCAAAGCGCTCTTGAAACTTGAAAGGTAAGTTGTAAATTTCCCATTTTGCCGTACAATATTGCTATTATGTATTGCCGACCTACATAATATAACTGCATGCAACTCTAAAGAATTCTCGACAATCCATTCAGTAAAAAGCGTTTAAAAGGACCATGTTTACCATAATATTAAAACCTGATTCCAGATTGTGGCCAGCGAGAAGATGAAGGTGGTCGCATCGTTGGTGGAACGGAAGCGAAGCCAGGCGCGTGGCCCTGGATGGCAGCCATCTATCTCCATGGCAGCAAGCGCAGGGAGTTCTGGTGCGGCGGCACGCTGGTCGGGAAGAGGCATGTCCTTACCGCTGCTCATTGTACCAGAGATTCTAAGCAGAGACCGTAAGTAGTCCTTGCATTTTCATAGAAAAGAAAAGTGCTGAGGGCCTAGAAAGGGGCAATAGCAATCCTGTTGAAATCGTTGTATGTTAAACGCTTTGAAAACGATTGCAACTTTTCTAGGCCCTGCACTAAGACCCTCTCGTGACCCATCTATTTCCGAACGTCTTTTGGCAATCCGCCCAAATTTGCCCAAAAGCAACGCCCAAAAGTGTCCAAATACAAAAAATAATGAAGAAGTAGAACCGTCTGACGACTAACAGGCATATCTTCTTGACTGAAATAATCGTGAAAGGTTGAGGTAGTTACATTATTCTTTGCTGTGACCTCCAGTTTCACGTGCTTCAACTGCCGAAGAAGACAATGCCAGATTAACTAACTAATTGTGTATGTACTCCTCAGGTTCCCAGCCCGTCAGTTCAGCGTCCGACTGGGGGACGTGGACTTGGCTCGTGATGATGAACCATCCCGGCCTGTCACGCTGCGTGTCACGGCAGTCCGTGCGCATGACCAGTTCTCCAGGGTCGGCTTTTATAACGACATAGCGATATTAGTGCTATCAGGTAAAGAAGTCACATCCTCACTTTTTTGCTTGTTATGGCTTATTTCCAGGATTGTCTTTCTCTTTCAAGACCTGGGTTGGATCCCTGGTCAGGCAGTGTCATTCAGCTTTTCAGAAAGTAGTAAGTAGGAATTAATTTAATTCTCAGTAGCATCCCGGAAACTGGATTTGTTCCCGGTTGGTGACAATATAGGCCCCTGTAAGAAAAAAGAAGAAATAAAGATATCACATTACAAGGGACCTATAGAGTGTGGTATGATGATACCACACTCTATAGGTCCCTACTCTTTAGGACCGAACTCGCACGATGTTTTATCGGAGCTGACTTGAACTGGGCCTGGCTATTCATTAAGCACGCCTGATTAACTAAAGTCTAGATCCAGACGATAAAATGTTAGCATCTTTACACTAACAACAATCATTTCAATCTGTTACAGAAAACGTCCAAAAATCGAAGTATGTGATCCCAATCTGCTTACCACACGGTGAGCTGACGAGGCAATCGTTCGATGGTTCCGTGGCTACCGTAGTGGGGTGGGGTACCACTCGCTACGGAGGCGGGGAGAGCTCCAAGCAGCTGGAGGCGAAGCTGCCGGTGTGGAGGAACGAGGACTGTGACCGCGCTTACTTCCAGCCTATCACTGACACGTTCTTGTGTGCGGGGTATGCGAGAGGGGGGGTGGATGCTTGTCAGGTAAAGATTTTTCTGCAGTGATTTTTATAAGATATACGTGCTTACTTGTTTTAAATTCATTTTTGAAATTGGGTTATTGAATTGTGCTTATGAGCGCAGTTATCAAGAATTTCGCAAATTATAGTAGGTATTTTGGGTTCGATCCCCAGATCCAGCAGTTTTTGTGGCCATCCTACGAACTACGAGTTAAATACTAAGATGAGCATTTCAAGTAAAATACACAGAAAAAGTACTGGCCCTATTCTTTTGCACGTTCTAGCCTACATATTAAAATACCTACACCCTAGATTGGATTTCCTCGGTCGTTGGATTGCTTTCCAAATCCCTCAAAACAAGAAACTTCGAACTTTATTCAAAAACCAAGATTTTATGTTCCAGGGTGATTCCGGGGGTCCTCTCATGCTGCAAGTAGGCGGTCGCTGGACGCAGATCGGCGTAGTTTCGTTCGGAAACAAATGCGGAGAGCCAGGGTACCCTGGCGTTTATACCAGGGTCACGCATTACTCCAACTGGCTGCTGCAGAATACAGTGTAAAGATTAATATTGTAACGTTTACCTACAGTCAAAGTTTTAGTAAGTTTATCTAAATTATGTTCTAGTTGGTAGATAAAGACAATACGTTTGGAAATATGTAGGTAATTAATGTTCAACAATTTTGAATGTCAAAACCTAACTTACAAATTGAAAATAAACCACTTTATAAAAGGCAGTTGCTATGCCTTTTTTCTAGCTTATAATGTTACTAATAATAGTGAAAATATCATAATTACAGGTGCTTCTTGACCATCTCCCATAATGTTACCAAATGAACTCATAATACCTATGTTTAAGTTGAATGTAAGATAAAATAATGTAATATTTAAATTCAAACAATAATTTATTTAAATTCACTTGAAATCCTTTGCACTTGACCTAGTTTAAGAAACTTCTCTTTTTTAAATTATGATGTAAATTGTAATTAATCATTGTGATAATGTTATAACTTATAACTGACTGTTAGTTTTAAGATAAATGAATAAAAAAAATATTTCATACTTAGTTTTTCTTTTCTTTTTTAAACTTAATTACACCCCACAAATCAAAGTATCAAGTTCCATGCGGCCTATATACAATAGTTTTAGAAAAAGTACGTTTTGCAAAAACGTACTCTTTGTATCTCATACCAGTCATACTGGAGTGAAAGTCTCTCTCTCTAGAACTCAATGAGCCATATTAACGACCGGGTGCTTTACTAGGGATTACTTTGTAAGTTCGTCAGCTATTTCTCTGTCTGAGGTAGATTTTATTCAAGCACAAAAATAGCAACAACTTAGATACCAGTCATCCACATCAATATCACAGTAGTAGCCAGTATGTCTATTCTCGTATTCAGGCTACTTATTATCTAATACTTCTGATTATTTCAATGTAGTTATTCAGGAATACGGGCCATTGCCATAATGGGCCATTTGGCCCCACTTGCGTGCTCAACGTTTGAGATCCCACACGTCATGTGTGCTCAACTGAATCGTAATTCTTGGTCAAATAATTTTTGTCACCGATTAAGTTGACCGAAAAATCAAACAGATCAATTGTTAAATGTTAAGTGAGTAGGTAGTTGAAGAAGTATTCTTGGTTACGGTTCGCGTGTATGGAATGTAAATAAATCGTAGACAGAGAAAACTACTGTCTACGAAATAAACAGTAAAGCATTTCCGAACGTAATGTCATCCTACAAAAATAATCAGATCTTAAACATGTAAATGGCTGTCCTTTTCAATCAATATGCGTTAGAAAGAGTAAACTCACCAATGACGTTGACGTTAGTGACGTTTTGACGTTTATCTTTAGGCTAAATAAATTGACGTTACGCCGTGACTAATCTTACGTTTTTATTTGATTAAAATAAATAAACATGTTTTAATTTCTATTAAACAGCCTTAAGAATAAATATTAAACCTTCTTAATAAACTTAATGACGTGATTGTGGTAATTTTGGGTAGCAAAATCTATTCAAAATGAAGTATCCGACGTCGCCAGTTCCTGGGTCAAGTAACTATCCAAGGAGTACGTCTCCTTTGCCAGCGCCGGCTAATTACCAGCCCACGACGGCAAGCGCGGCGGTGAAGCGCTACAAGTACATCAGAAGATTGTTTCAGTTCAATCAGATGGACTTTGAATTCGCCGCTTGGCAAATGGTGTACTTGTTTGTGGCGCCGCAGAAAGTGTTTAGGAATTTCAATTATAGAAAACGTAAGTACTGTGTGAATGTATAGTATATTATAGTAGTTATTAAGTAACTATTAGCAGTTAAATGTGGCCCTACTGCCTTATGTACACAGCAATGATAAGAAAGTTTGAACAACCTGCCTACTCTCTGTACAATACAATATTTCAAAGCTCGGAGAACTATGCTCAAAACAAAACAGGTGTTAGGATAAGTGTTGAGAATTGTTTTCTTCCAAAAAATTTTTTTTTATTATTTCTTTCTTACATAATATCTTATTTTCAATTTCAGATACAAAATCACAGTTTGCCAGAGATGACCCAGCATTCTTAGTTCTACTTAGCGTATGGTTATTCTGTAAGTATCTTATTGATAAATGATTTTATTTCTGTAAGTAGGTTTGTACACACGGCTACACATCAAGCTATACAAAACCAGTTTACGCTGGTCTCGCATCGTACGGAAATCCTATACAATGTGAGATCAGCTTATACTGGAAATGTATAGCTTGATGTGTAGCCGTGTGTACAAACACCTTTACACATCAATCATATTTTAAAAACTAAATGGGGTCGGCGTTTCCTATCTGACTACTCTGAGAAGAAAGGCCGAAACAAACTCAGAGGTCAGTCTCTTTTAAAGTCCAGACATAATCTTGGTCAGATCATGTGAAGACCTTGTAGATTGGTGTCTGAAACGCTCTTTTGAGGAGAAACCATACAGATTGAGCGGACCTGTCCAGTCATTGCACGCATTTGTCAGTAATCTTGCCGCTCAACTCAGAACTTAAGGAGCACAACGATTCAATGAACAAAACCAAAGAAAGGACATTTGGGTAGGCCGCATAAATTACTCAAGCTGTAATTTAATTACTTTAGCTAACAGATTGCAACATAAAAAGAAAAATGGAAAGATAAATGCCTTTACAATTAGACACAAAAGGTTCTTAATAGAATAATTTAAAAAAAAACAATTTCTTTACAACTCAAAGAAGTTTACTCCAAAAAATATTTAGGTAATTTGAAACTTTATTGCTGCATATAAAATTACAGAACAATGAACAACACCAATTTATTTTGCCAGTGACCAATTTCAGTATAGATTATTTATTTGTAGATGCCACTGTAAAATGTGCTACTGCAGTTGACAGTAAAAGGTTACACCTAATCTTATCAACAATCTATTCTACTTCTTAGCGTGTTGATGGCAATCTATATACAGTCAGCTCAGAATTTGAGTTTGAATCTTCATTAGCCTCGATCATGTCAAATCAAATCAAATATTATTTATTTCTCCAACATAAATTAGACTAAACACATTAGTAATTGGAGCCTCCCTTTTTGGGAGACTCTGCTCTCCCATACCGGATATACTATATGGATAATAATAAAAATTAAAAAAATAATCAAAAATACACTATTTGTGTTTAGTATATATGTGTGTGAGTGAGTGAGTATATGTATGAGTATGTGGGAGTTTGTGACTACTTATATAATATGTGGGTGTGTGAGTATATATGTGTGTGTGTGTGTGTGTGTGTGTGTGTGTGTGTGTGTGTGTGTGTGTGTGTGTGTGTGTGTGAGTATATATGTGTATGTGTGTGCGTGTGAGTATAATATGAGTGCCAACATGAGATGCAAGGTAAGGATGTGCCATGTCATGCAGCATGCAGACAACAGTAGGCCAATTCTCGTACTTAAAAAACGTTCAAATTCAAGTCGCAATCTCATTTCAGCGACAATCAATGTCAAAAACCTGTCAAAAATGTATGCAAATTGATTGTAATTTTGACAGATTGAGACTGAGATTAGAATGCGAATGGTCTTAAAAATACGGGAATTGCCCCTCAGGACACCTGTCCTGGTCCACATTTACACTCCAGCACCCTAATTGCGTAACACACTATCAATAACAATGTGAATCATTTTGAAGGATATTGCTGATCCATTGCTTCATAATTATGTTCGAAGAATTAGTCTGCCGCAACAACATAAATAATGCAATGAATGTTGTTGAACTGTCAAAATTAAAACCATTTCTACTGTTAGTGTGTTAAGCCACTACCCTGCAGGTCAGAGTGATCTGTGAATCTACACCTGAGCAGGTTTTCTTCACTTCAGCCTACCCGAGTCCAAAGTCCATTTAAAGACTTGTAAGCCAAGGCAACTCATGTCCATTTGCGAGATTTAACAATAACAATATTTTGATATCAGGTTCTTTAGTTACATTATTCTGTTATACTCTTAACTCAAATGGGTCAAACTAATTAAAATGTAAACCAATAAAATATCATGCCAGCTTCTTAATGTTATGTATGTACCAGTTAATTCTTGATCATCTGCTGGTGTAGCCTGTTTATTAGAAACCATGGAACTGTGATAATCATAATCTTTGTTTGTGATTCCAGTATCGTCAATATGTCTGGGGCTGGCGCTGAGCTTGTCTGCAGCGAAGGTGGCGCTATTTGTGCTGTTTGTCGTGTTTGTGGACTTCATTGGAGCTGGTGTTCTTGTATCCACATTACTCTGGTAAGAACTTCGGTGGATAATAACATAACATCATGAACCCCTGAAGGGTTGGGCAGAAGTGTGCAGCACACCAATATATCAGTGGAACAGATAATGTTTAAGTCCCGTGTAATAGGGGGCGTGCTTACTGCCATCAACCTAGCACAAATCTGGAAAAACCCCAGGCTCCAATTGGAAAAACCCATATCATTTAGCATTTTCTAAGTGCATGTCATAATCTAATGACAATTTTTTTAAGGTCTCCCTCTACTCCGTCCATCTTTCATGATTCCGCATTTTCTCTTTCTAATAATGACTATACAGGGTCAAATTAAATTAGCTAGCGTAACTCCGCAGACGTGATTGGTATCGATTACTAAACATGATAAAAAAAAAGTTTTATTTTTTTTTAATCATCTACTGCCGATAGTGTGAAGTCACTTAATATCAGTTTAAAAATCAGTTTATTTGTTTTATCAGTAAACTTCACAGGCGTGGTGGATATCGATATCTTAATTCTCAACACGATAAAACAGATTTTATGAACTCACGCTTTGGCATTGATTTCATAAAAATAATCAAATCTTTTTTTTTTGTCGTGTTTTCATATCAATACCCATCACGTCTTCAGAGTGTCGCTAGCTAATTTAATTTCACCCTGTATTAATATCATAACACCACACCTGTTATTTCCCGAAGGGTTGGCTAGAGATGTACCCTACTACTCGTATAGTGTACCTGTAGTTCTAAGTACTTTGCTTATAATACCTAATGATAATACTCTAACTGACAGGTACGTTAGCAACAAGTACTTGCGGCGCGACCAGGACGGGCCGGACGTGGAGTGGGGCTACGCGTTCGACGTGCACATCAACGCGTTCTTCCCGCCGCTGTCCTTGCTGCACTTCTTCCAGATCGTGTTCTTTGAGAGTGAGTAGCGTGGTCCACGACTATATTAGTGCAGTAACACGAATTAAACGTCGCGGCCTCTCTGTTGTACAGCGAGACGTCGAGCGGTGTGCGAGAGAGAGCGCGCGAAGTGTAGTTCGTGTTATCACAGTGGTTCATCGCCCTTACATGTTTTAACAGGAGCTGACAAATGTCAATATTTTTGGCACTAGCTTCTTGCCGCAACTTCCGTCCGCGTAGAACGGCGAACTATCTCATACTCGTAAATAAAACATATCCTTTGGCGCACAGCAATAATGCAGCTTGTATCAGTGAAATAGTTTTTGTGATCGGATCAGTACTCCCAGAGATTACTTCTCAAACAATTTAACCTATTTTTTTATTTATTTTTTAATAAATACTAATAATAGTAATAATATTAGTTTAGATTTGTCAACACCATAGTATATGTAGCCACTAGCCTTCGCCCGCGTTGTATGTAGATAAAAAGTATGTTCTTACCCATGGTTCAAGGTATTCCCATACCAAATTTCATCAAAATCGGTCCAGTCGTTTCGGAGATTAGCCGGAACAGACACAGACAAAATTTTTAATGACAGTTTTTTTTTTGTTATAAGTACCGTTTATACTTTCTTAAGCATTTAGTAGAAAGCTGTTATTTTTACATTATAAACAGACAAGTTCAATTTTATTTATTTGTATAGCCAACACCTACTTAAGTCCGCACTCTGCGTCAACGCTCCCATTGACTGAATCTAAGTTACAGTGATATAACTTGTATACCTATCTGGTATGTCCTCGGCGAGTAGTTTTAGGTCACTAGGTAACAACCTGATCACAACAGACAACTGCATCTTCATTACCTCCACAACCTTCGACGCTGAGCGGATCGTTGCAAGTGCACAGCGCGTTTTATTTAGCATTTATTTATTTAATACTTTAAGCACACAAATGTACAGAGGCGGACTTAATATATATATATTTATTGCGGACCACATATAAAAATACACACAATCCATAGCGTTAGTAACAACAACTTACAAACTATGTTAGTAAAACTTACAAACTAACCTAACAACAACTAATACCTACGTGGCCCAACAGATGGTGGCACGTGCCTCTGCATCCAGTGCCTAATAAAGGGGCTGTCCACCTTATCAATCAATGTTTAATGCCATAGGCATTTTCTACCAGTCAACCTTTGAGTGATGCAGAGACAAACAGTGGTAGTGTAATTTATAATTAAATGTAGAAATAAATATTTTTTTAATTTAAAGGTACATAAACCTTTTTTTTCTATTTTATTTTTATTTAGGGGCTTTTATCAAAGACATGTCAGCCCCATCGTACCCTTTTACATTGATTGGCTTACATACAACAGTATTAGTTTAATTAATATTCTTAATAGTCAACTTTTTTATAATCTCCGAAGATGGTACAGATAAGATGGATTGGATTATGCCTACATCCAATTTATTCACTTCAAAGATTTTTAGAAGTTCCTCGAACCGGGGAACACATAAGATGGCTGACCTTGAATGTTTTTGTACCTAACGCATAAACCTATTAAGACTATAAATATAAGCACAAATAAATGTACATAAATACACGAATATACTAAAAACAAACAGGACAAACAATGAGAAAACGTTATAGTTGTCATGATACTGGCAGCTTCTTGCGAATGCATTCGTCTAGGTGTCGCCTAGTGGCATTACTCTTAGTTCCAAAGGCCGCACGACCTACTAAATACTCATGCGTAGGCGCTTGGGCAACTCGAATAAAGTCATTTTTCTTCTTTCAGACATACTATTCCGCGACGGGTTCTTTTCCTGCGTGGTCGCCAACTCGTTCTGGCTCGCCTCCATCATCTACTACCTGTACATCACATTCCTGGGATACAGCAGTAAGTATCACTTCTAGTGAACAGTCAGGGGCATAAATATGTGTACAGTTGCTATTTTTTTTTTCTAAATTTTTAACCCGTTATATATTATCCCCATCATAATAGGGCGGTTTAATATCTCACAATTTCAATAGATAGTTTGGCAGAAAATAGCTATTATAAATGTATATGTTTTTGCCCTTGACTGTACTACTGTCGTTGTGTTTAGTCTACAAATTATGTCAAAAGCAAAAATATGTACACATAGTAAAATTATTGTGAGTTTCTTCTACAATGCCGATTTAATTTATTTCACTCATAATAATGCAATTAGAAATGTTGTAGATTTTATTTCGACAGTGACAGTTCTCAAAACGATGTTAAGAATATGTACTATTTAGTAGTCAATCTAATTTCACTATGCGTATACATATTTTTGTCCGTGACTGTACAAGAACTAAACTAAAATACAAATTGACTTTCAGATTATGGAAAAGTTGTTAATTCGGGTAAGTGTGAACATGAATGAGGAATATAGTATTTTTATCTCACGAAGCGACGCGCGCTTTATTTGTGGTAACCAAGTGTACAAACACGCTGTGAATGTGTGTGTAAGCGCAGGAGCTCTCGGTACCGTCCGAGACGATGGCGAAGTCGGAAGGGTGTGTGTTTGTTACGTGCTGACGCTACTCATATACACGGTCACTGCGTGGTTGTATACTTGTATACCACAAATAAAGCGCACGTCGCTTCGTGAGATAAAAATACTATATACCTTCATTTACATTAAAATATCGGTTTAATAATTTTTATCTCTTATTGGCAAGAAATATATGGAATATGCTCCTGCCGTGGTAGAAATATTAGCCAGTTAGGAAGGTGTAATTAGTAAGCCCCGTTACCATCAGCTGGTGGCACCTAGCTAGCTACTACTACTGAAATATAGTTGGAAGCCATTCAGTTCATTTATTAATTAAACTTTATTCAATACTTTTGCTCGCAGTTTCGTCCACGTGGATGTCGGAAACTCACAGGAAGCAAATAATAATAAAAAAACATGCATTTTTTTAAATAAATTTTCAAATTTGTGACCGCCAAAAAAATATAAAATGTCAAATTACTCGGAAATGGTTGACATTCGCATAGGGGTCATAAAGGGTAATTTCGTTGCTAATGACCTTCCCTAAGTCTCTTTAATGGATTGCCGACATAGTACCAATAACCCTATTATATTTTTTTTTGTATGTTTGTTTGTGACGCTTTCACGCTAAAACGGCTGAACTAATTTGGATGAAATTTGGCACATGGGTAGACCATAACCTGGATTAGGACATAGGATACTTTCTACCCCCATATTCTCACGGGAACGATAGTTATACGGGTGAAACCACGAGGCGCAGCTAGTTTTTAATAAGACTGTAATATTTATAGTACCTAGTACCGGTAGGTACGTAACCCTATGTTTGCGAGCACGACTTGCATTTGTTTTTATTCCCGTTTTCTCTTGTCCTACAGATCTCCCGATGCTCCAAAACGCGCGCGTATTCCTACTGCCGCTGCCGATCCTAGTGCTGACCTACCTCTTCACCATCCTCATGGGCTGGAACCTCAGTGGAATGCTCATGTCCTTCTACATGATGAGGATACTACACTGATCTAGAACATATTTGCATCACTTGCCAATGAGGGTAGGAGGAGATTTCTCCTATAAAAAATGTGATTTGGTTGTGCCGGCGCAGAACTGTCGAAGCGCAGTAGGTAAAGCGGTTTTCCCTGCCAAACTATTTTCAACTTTATTTCAACCACCGCAACCCAGTAATAATAATTATCATTTATTGTTCTAAAAACAGTGTTAGTTATTTATCCACCAGTTATAGATGAGCAAAAACTGAGCAAGTCAATGTAGTATTTAACTTTAGTGGGAATCCTCTACTAGTTAAAAAAGGCAGATATAAAGCGGCAGTTGTATAATGTAGTTTTGATCAATTAAAATGACAAAATGCATGTTTATTAACAAGTTCGGCAGTAAAAACTGAGCAGTAAACTAAATAAAAATGAGTCGTAAGAAATATATAAATGGGTAGGTAATAAAATAAATAATTATGCAGTAAACGTTGTTAACAAATTGGAATTAGTCGGTAAGAAATCTACCATGGAAGTAGCGCTCGCCAGCCACTCCCGCGGCACCGCTCGCTCGGCGCTGATTAATTTGACAGAACTAAACTAAAATTTATCTTCTGTCCTTTTCATAATGAAATAGAAAGAAAAAGATGCACTAAACTTAAATTTAGTTTAGTTTGTGAACAAGGGAATCAGCACCAATATCAAAGAAAGGACATTTGGCTAGGCCGCATAAATTACTCAAACTGTGGCGACCATGTCTAAAACTAACTGAGAAAACAAACAAACAAAAAAAATACCCACATAGTCTTCACATTCACAATAATTAAAATAATATAATACCTACTTAACAAAGTACTAAAATATTTTTTGTACACACAGCAGTAGGTCAAGTTACCACAAACTGTCAAATTTTCTCATTCGATTATGAACTTAACCTTCAACATTTGCAGGTTTGAAATCATTTGGAGAAATTTGACGGTTTCGTATAACCTGATGAAGTAACGGACCAAGTTTCTTTATATTACTGTTTACGTTTTACTGTGACACAAATTTACCAACCGCCGAAATATTAAATTACTGCCTGTTGTTTTTTTCAACTGATTGTATTAACATCCCTAATGTTTACAGTTGCAAAAAAATATTGCTTGTTGAAAAGCTATCACAGGAGACGGAATTCCGTTTAAAACGAGACAGCGAAAGAGTAACTGGGTTGTGGAGGTCAGACAGGCAGTCGCTCCATGTAAAAATAAACTGATTTTCAGCTGCATTCGGTCAGCTGATGATGATGTCTATTAGCGCACGGTTGATAGAAAACCGAGCTAATGAGCTCCGGCCTTTATGGTCAGCACCTACATATACTGAGCAGTAAAATGCATGAGCAGTTTGTAACAGATAAATATATAATAATATTTATATCACAATTAAAATAGTGTTGAAAAGGAGTCCTATTTAATTTTACAAGTGGTGCAGTTTTTTACAGTGTTATAATTATAACATAGAAAGTACTAATGAGGAATGACGAGAGTAGGAAAGACAATACAACACTGAATACGCGTATACCTCTTTGTATGAAAACCTGGTGTGATTGAGATGATTAAATAATTAATTAACGGGATGGATGCCATTAAATTACCACCTTGTATTAAACGAAGTTAAAATAATATAAGTATGTACTAATTTCAATATGTGTATTCAGTGGTTGCTTTTCAAACAGGAATCAATTATATTTTGTAAAAACCAAAATTATAGCATTTGTACTGATTTTGCTTGACCCACAAATGCAAGCCCTCGAAATGATTCCTTACGATCACTGATATTAAATACTTAATAAAAGCATACGTGAGCAATGTATCATAATGTAACGACTATTACAATTATTTTGGTATAATTACATTATTTTGTAAATAGTAAAATAATAATTAATATTTCATAAGAAATAAATTTAAATACGTTTATCTGATTGTATTTCATTTAATGAATCTAAAGTTATACAAGTCCATTATATATATTTTATAGTAATTTCTACATAAATTGAGAAAAATAAATAATGATAATTTAGTCATCGTCTAGTACTATAACTTCATCTGTTGTGATAGGTTTGGGTCTTTCTGTGAAAGGCAATTGCTTCTTAGCGTCCGGCTTTTTCGTCCCTTGCTTAGGTACCGAGGTCTTGGTGATGGTCAGCGAGGAAGGCAGCTTACTGATAGATGCGTTGATCTCGTGGCTCTTTGATATCGGGAGGTGTTTCTGCCGTTCTGCCAGCTTCTCTTGCAGCGTCTTCCCGGGGCTGACTTGTTGGTGCGGCATCGGAGGCTTCGTGTGGATAGCCGCACTCACGGTCGACGCTGTGGACATGTGCGCCTGCGCAGGCATCGTGTGCGACGAGTGTGACGTCGTGTGCGAAGAGTGTGACGTGGTGTGTGTCGAGTGTGACGTCGAGTGCACCGCTCCGAACGAGGACAAGTTGGCACTCATCGAGGCAGGTAGGTTCTGAAGCACCGTCCCCATTGTCGGAGTTAAGGGAGTCGAATTAGACTTCTGAAGCGCGCTCACATTCGTAGGCGCAGCCTTACCCGTTGGAGGCATTATTGGTGCAGGGAAAGATTTCGACGCCTTCGTCTGAGGGTTCGCCGGAGGTCGCACAGAACCAGGCTTCGGACCACGCTTCTGCTTCTTAGCGGGCGGCATGAACGACGACGAGAAGCTCTGTCCTAAGAACTGACGATAGAACTCAGCTTGGAACGAATTCTGCAGAGTACTCTGCAACGCGGTCTGCAATGACGGGCCGTACGCTAGAGCGTTTATATTAGATAGGTAAGATAAGGACAGAGCGGCTGCAGCCTGCTGTACGGGATCGTTTAGCATCGGCATGAAGGTCTGGAATGCGGCCGCCATGTCATGAGCCGACATTTTCGGTAAACTTGATGTCGTTGCCGTTGATGTCGAAGGTTGTGGCGCCTTCTGCTCCGGCTTCGGCAGACTCGCCACAGTAGGAGTCGCCTTCACAGTTTCAGCAACAGCAGCTTTAGCAGCTTGCTTCTTTTGCGCGTTCTGGCTTTTATCCAAGCTCGCCATCGTCGCTTCATGCTTCAGTTTTTGAATCAACCTCTGACAGTATTTCATACTGATGTCGACTAGATTACTATTTTCAGCGATGGTTTCACTCGTAACTAGCTTGTAACCCTCGATTAATAAGTTCGTGAATTGTTTCGAGTTCGGTTGTTTCTGAACTTTCTGGTACGCTCTGTAAATATCCAACATTAAACTGTTCAGCGCTTGCCGCTCCACCTCATTGCTCTTCAAATCAGGTTGCTGGCTGAACTTGGTCAGTTGTCCTTTTAGAGATTGAACGCAAAGCGAGAATGCTTGCTGAGCCAGCTCCTCTCGGTCAGAGTCACGGAGGTACTTCTTGTCAGGATCAGGTGTTCTCTGCAACTGCAAGCTCAGGTCCAAAAGAGTTTTGTGATCGTCTATCTCTTTCAATATCTCCAAAGTGAGAAGGACGGAGCGGTTCATGTGGAAAATGAAGCTGCCCGGTCTGTCCACTTCTGAAGAAGGTATTTTCCATATGTTGTTGAAAAAGTTGGAAGGTTTCTTTTCACTGAATAGTCCTCCTAATTTCTGACCCGATCTTGAAGTGAAATTGGATAACATGAGATCTCGACATCTCTCGATGTCTTTACCTTTTTTGTAGTAAAAGTGATAGTGAGCAAGTCTGTATATGGCTTTGTAGTGTGGAGGGAAGCGGCTCGCACAGTCTTCTAATGCGTCTAGACAGGCTGATACGATCTTCATAATTTCGTCGTCTGTGAGAGGTTTAGAGTCGTTCGAGGACTTGGAGGTGTCGCTGTCACTACTGGAATCGCTGCTGCTGTCTGATGAGGAATCACTGGAACTGGAATCTGATGATGACGAGGAAGACGAACTTGAACTGTCTTCTTTTCTCTCAGCATCCGTTTCGTCTTTTTTCTCTTCCGAAGGCTTTTCTACTTCAGGTGTTTTTTCTTTGTCAGGTTCTAGTGGCGGTGGGGGTGACGGGAGTGTTGGTTGTGGTGACTTTTCGTCTATAACAACAATTTCTTGCTTATTTTCTTCTGCGCTAGCAACTGGTTTTGCGTCAGTCACTTCTGTACTCTGTACAATAGGTTCTTTGGGCGTTCTTTCCGTGTCGTAGGAGGCGGACCTCCTGACCTTGGCTGCTGCGGCTTCCATCTTCAATCGCTTGGCTTCATGAGACTCCTCTTCACCGGCGTCGCTGATGGATCGCTTAAGAATGTTGGCCGGGTGAACTGGTTCAGCAGGTTTCGGCTCTGTGTTCGTTTCTATGTCTGCTGCACCATCTTTTTTAGGTTTTCTGGTAAAAGGACCTTTCTTCCACTCTTCAATGCACGTTGAGAAAACCTTGCCCACTGATGCAGGTATAGGCTTGTTTTCATGTTGTTCTATGTATTTTAAAATAGATGCATGAATTCGATAGTGTACCTCTAACACTTCTATGCACAAATGGGTTGGTGTGTTGTAATTAATTTTCAGAGGATATGTCGCATCGTTTTCCTTTAGACTTTTCACAGCTTTCATGTAATAATCTAAGTAACCAGATGGTGGCTTGTTGCGTTTCTCACCCACTTTGCCCAACATATAGAAAAACTGCCACGAATCATCGTCCGTGGTGCTATTTAGATCGACTAGCACAGTCATGAAACATTTTTGAGTCGTATCTAACATATCTTCCTTCTGCTTCTCCAAAGACTCGAAGTCTTCCATACTCAATGACTCGCTCGCCTGTTTCAGTACTCGAGAGCAAAACGACTGAACTGTATATGCGAACATTCCATATTCCGTCCACATGTGACTAAGTGTAGGATCCAAGTCCATCGATCTTTTAAAACATCGTATCACAGATTTTGCAGGATTCAAATATTCTCGTTCATGGTTGATGAGATTCTTACAAGAACTTAGCATGGAATCTAAATTTACAGCTTTTGCTAAAGATATTCTCGCCCACGATTCTACTCTGTCATTATTCACGGCAACGTCTAACATGTTAAATTTTACACCCAACTTCTCTTCTTCTTTTTTATAATAGTAATCGCCCAGCAAAAAATAAATATCCTTCATTTTGTATGGTAATAGTGATGGTGTATAAGGCAGTTTATCTTCTAACCCTTTAATGAATTTGCTGATTTCGGGAAGGTATTTCTGAGGGTCACATTCCGGAGGAAGCAGCGTAAGTATTTTATGGAACAACTGTTCGGTATCAGCAGAAATGCCCGGCAGCTTGCCTTCCAGAGCTGGTAACATCGGAGGTCTAAAGATTTCATATAATTGCTGCGCTCGTTTCCAGTCTAAAATAGATGGCGTAACATTATGATCCACAAGATATTTTAACTTAGTTTTTCTTCCAGGATGCCCAAATAAGCAGAATACACACTGTTCCATGTACTGGACTACTTGATCTAGAGATTTGGCCAACGACGGCGATCGCAATCTCGGCACCACCGTGTCTAAAGTGAAATAGAGTAGTTTTGCTTCCGACTTACAACACCAACCTCTCTTGCCCAGCTGTTCATGTGCAATAAATAAAACCATTAAGGGATTAGGAACTTCATCGCACGCAATTTTTTCCTTTTCTATTCTAACCCTCCCTTGATCCTCTTCTCTCTGCAAAATGTAATGCACTATGATCCATGGGATGACGGTGCCAAACGGCATTTCAGAAGCATTTGTCTCCACTTGGTGGCCAATTACTCTGATGAGATCTTCTAGACCCTGACTCAGTTCCTTTTGAGGCACAGTATCCAAACATGTCAGGCCTTCTGTTGTGAGTATGTGCTCCATGCAACAAAGTATCTTAACAACTGTAAGGGTCCACTTATCATACTCCTGAGATCCTGTTGTGAATCTAAAGTAATGCTTTAGAGCTTCATGTAAGCAGATCAGAGACCATTTGAAGCATTCATCCGGTTTGTCTAAAGCCCAGTAAGTGTCTAATATAACAGATAAGTGAACTGCAAAATCTAGAGACACCTCTTCTTCATTCCTAGCCATAGTTTTGCAGTGTTCAAAAGTATCAATTACTATTGATAACACTTCTTCGTAGTTTCCTCTCTCATATGACTCCATAACAGTAGATAGCTTCTTGTTTCTCTCAAGGAACTTAACACCAGCTAAAACTTCATTTTCGTTAACTGTTGGTTTAAATGTAAAATTAACAACATTTAAATTGTATGTGTCATGGTGGTCTCCCATCGCTTCAAACTCATACTGAAGCTGGTACAAGCAGTCTAAAGCAAACTCATTGACTTTGTTTAACAATTGAATGTGCAGTTTCACCCAGAGATAGCGTAGTGTCAGTTCTAAGCACTCTGTGCTGTCGAAAATGTGAGGCTTTAAGCTCAAAGTGATGCCAATAGTTTCAATCACACTTAAATCGTGTTTTTGCTTATCGTCTGTTGGAGATGTGTTAAACTTCTCATTTACTGAAAACTCTTCAACCAGGATGTTGACTGTGGTATAGTGTAGCAGCTCCTCATCATTGTCACCGGTACATGTTGGAACATCAATATGATTGAGATAGCATTTGTTAGCTTCAATGAATACCTCCGGGAGGCCCTGTGGCCATTTCTCTCTCCACTTAACAGCTAAAATACTAAGGTAATCTTTCAAAATATCAATTATATCTCTTTTCTTTACTTTATACTGGTTAATGAAGTTCTTAACATCTAATTCTTCATCTTCTGACCCAAAATACTCTTTTCGTTCTTCAAGTTTTTCCTTCTCTTCAAATAGTTTATCAAGGTCTGATGTGTCTGGAGATGTCTCTCTTGCTTGATTTTCCTTCTTCTCAGCCATTTCGGGCACTAAAGAAACAGGCACCATTTTGCGCAGAGTCTCATAGATGTTATCGTCTTGTTCTTGTTTGCTAACAGGTTTCTTTCGTCCAGATCTTCTCTTAGTGCACCATTCCCACATTTCTAGAAAGCTGAGCGCACTACCTCTTCTTCTAACTGGACCTCTCTTAGCAGCTTTACTGTCAGAAGGTGCATCAGCAGTTTCTGCAACCATTTCAACATCACTCTCAATCTTTTCTGTGTCAGTTGCTGCTTTGTCCTTGTCTGATAAATCATTGTTTTCATTCTCGGATACATTTTCTGAATTCTTTTCAGTTTCTGGAATAGCTTCTTCACTCTTATTTTCTTCTGGCTCTACTTCATTGGGCTCCTCACACACCTCCATAGTTTCTACTTGATCTTCTTTCTCATAAATGATTTCGATTTTACAGGCATGACTATAGTAATGCTCTGACATATGGTGGTGCATGTGAACAAGCGAGTCCCCAACTGAGCTCCAACTTAGCTTGGTAATAGGTTTAACCAACTTTAATTCAGGCAAAACGTATTTAAATTGCTCAGCTCTCTGTTGCTCAAGAAACATTTCATTGATCTCATGCGCTTCTTTTATGAGTTTTTCAGCTTTTTCCTCATCAATTGGTTCGTCTTCTTTTTCATTCCATTTGTAAATGGGATTAAGATATTCCATAAAGTCTCTTATATAAGGATAGACTGTGAATATATGTTTTCTGTAAGCAAGGCCTCGCAAGTATCCCGGGTCTAATTGTAGTGCATCATGTATGGTTGAAATACATTCCTCTTTGTAGTCTAAACCGAGGAGCAATGTGACGATCTTGTCGAGGCAGGGCCAGTGACGAGGATTGAGGTCCGCGCCGCGTTGAAAAGCATGGAGAGCCATTTCGTAGCGTTTGACGCGCATACAGAGCTGTCCCAGGCGGTGCCACAGAGTGACGTCAGTGTCGTCTAGCTCTGCAGCCGCACAATACGCCTCAATAGCCGCGTCTACTTCTTCCGATCCGGTTAACATTGTCGCTAGATTTTTATACGATAAATATTTTAAATTAAACAAAGGACCTTGTACTTTTTCCCCTTGTGCCGGTTTTTTAACATCATATAGCAGTTCTGTATCGAGAAGGTCCCTAAGTAACTGAGTGGCATCTTTGAGATTACCTTTTCTTTGCAGCTCAAGTGCATTCGCGTATTGTTGCAACGCTATCTGTTCTGACGCCTCTCTTGTCACTTCTTCTTCGGATCCGCTGTCCTCCTCTGATTCTTCGTTCAAAGCAGATATTTTTATCATCTTGATTCTCAGTTCAAGTTATTGTGATCGATAGTTGATTTTTTATAAATAAACATCGAAACCCGGCTCACGGCGCACTTCGATAACTTTGGCCACAGACTATAGATATATAGATAATATAGGGACTTTGACATATTATTTTGTTAGTTTGGGAGCGTTCCGAGTTGCGCTGTAATCAATTTGAGCGTGCTATTGATTGAAGTCGTCGCGCGTCGCACAGTGGGCTGAAAATCGGCTTTCATAGACTTAGGGATTTCTATCTGCAAGTGCCGGATTTTTTGTCGGATATTGCTTCTATTAGTTGTTACTATATTCAAAAATGACACCCGAGTTAATTCTGGACAAAAACGAAGGAATTATAATTTTTTTACGAAAAATTTGTATGAAGCTAGTATGAAAAAGTTAATTATCTCGCAAACAGCAAGGAAAACCGTAATATCCTTACAGGTGGTTATAGTACTAATTATTTATGATTTTTTGACATATGTTATATAACGGTTATCGCTGCTAATTTTTTTTTTTAAATCTTCAAAATATTTTTACATATTAAACGGTTCCTTTTAGTGACTAAACAATTGTTAATTAATTATGAAGATTTTTTAATTATTATATCGCCTGTAAAAAGACCCTTTCCGAAGCCGAAAGCCACATATTCTACCCATTATTTAGATCATTTTTTTCCACTAGACCATACCTGGGAGTCCGCTGGTTCTGGAGATATTGAAGGTTGAAGTCGCATTTTATTTTTATACTTTTTTGCAAAAACAGATTCCTAGTGTTATTACTAAACTTTTTTCCATACGAAAATTACCTGAATTTCCGGTTTTTCTTAACAAATTACGCATTTGAAGTTACAAAAACGCAATGAATATCAAACGTACACTACTACATCACGATTGCCTGTACACAACAACAAGCGCACGATACGGTATAAGCTAGTCCGGTAGCCTTGAATGTTACGACGACCCGTGTTTGTAACAGCTGATCGTTTCTTGGCGCTACATTGTTGCAGATTTCAAATACGTTGATTTATGAGTTGTAGGCAAGTCCGTTGTGTTGTATGTAATTGATGTCGAAGAGCACGTCCTTGTAAAAATACAAATCTGATCTCTAAACTTCTTGCAGATTCGATTAAAAACGTTGACGAAGTTTGTCCTCATTCGTGATCTGCCGCGCTATTTAGAAGTGCAGTAAGGAGGTTTTTCGTATAATCTCCTCACTGCACTTCTAATTAGCGCGGCAGTGATATTTTTACAATAAAAGTAAACTAGGTAGGTACTACATTCAAGATACTCGCAAATAATGAAAATAAATAATTTACACAAAATAAAGCGCCTGTCAGGTTTCGAACCTACAACAACTCGTAAGTCGCGGTCGTTACCACTGGGCCACCACTTCTCAAAAGATACCTACCATGTTTAAATTCATACCACTGTAATCACACGAAGCCATACTGCCAATAGGGTACTTTTTTATTTAATTTTACTTACGTAAAACGTCGACTTAAAATACCTAATTCTCCGATTGCGCGCACTTCGCATAGATCAAAGAATGCCGCCGCTCCTAGCCCTCTCCAACAAAACGGAAAGTTTATAAGTTTTGAGTATTATTAGTTTATTAGTTCGGTTTCTTACGTTATCGAATGTGCTTGTGTTTTATTTTCCGAAAAACATTACGTGTTTAATTAGTGTAGATACTGTGACTGCGTACTAGTTTTTTGTTGCCTTTGTGTTACTTGTGTTTTAGTTGCGAAGATGCCGTTTCGTGATTATTCTGCGCACGAGTATGTTAACATGGTGTACTGCTACGGTATGATCCATGGATATGCTGCCGAAGCCCTACGACTACACGGTATTGAACATCCTACCGCGTTTCAGCCCGCAGATTCTCGTATTTTCACTCGGGCATTGTAACGGTTGTTAGACAACCAGCCGATCGTGCCGGCTCCTCAGGGAGGTGGCAGGCAAATGATACCGGCGGCAGAAATGGCGATCCTATCCGTGGTGCGCGAAAACCCACCGTTGGGTGTGCGTACAGCGGAAAAAATATTGCGGAGACGGCGCGTGGCCATCGCGCTAGGTACCTACGTGTTCTCCCTGTCTCATTCCACTGTGCACAAAGTACTGAGAAGGGATAGGCAACGGCTATACAATAATACATTCACCGCGTTCAAGCGCTCGTGCCGGGCAACACAACACGCCGTATGGAGTACTGCAGGTGGCTGCTAAGGCAGGACCGAGGATTTGTGAACAAGATTATTTTTTCACGGACGATAGTACCTTCACAAATAATGGCATGCGGAACCGCCGAAATGCGGTGGTGAACCGTGAACCCAAATGAAACCCAGAAAACAGGCTTCCAGACACGGTGGAAACATAATGTGCTGGCAGGCATTGTGAGAGACCAGATCCTGGGCCCCATTTTCTTGCCACTCAGAATGAACGGACCTGCCTACCTCGACTTCATTAATGGTTACCTGACGGACACGCTGGATCGCATGCCACTGTTGTTGTTTTTGAACAACTCAAGCAGCGGTCAGAGCGAGAAGGAATCCTGGAGCGGGTTCATCAAAATACGCTGACTAGGGCGCGTGTCTGTCTCCGCTTGGGAGTTTGAACCGCAGCTCGTGAGTGTCGAGAGGCCAGGCCAACGATGTTTGATGAAGACAACGATGGACAGTAGGTAAGTACCCACGTACCTTCACATGCTATCTAAAAACTAGTGTTTTTACGAGTTTTAATTGAAGAAAATCGTAGGTATTTAGTTGTACATTTATCAACGATAAACGACAAGTAACTACGCGTACCACGTAGAGCGAAGGGGCGGGGCTTAACTCACACAACAGTACAGCCATTTGCTTCGGTTCGCGTTACATTGCGCGCAATAAAAAATTCCTCTTTTTTTATACCTAAAAATAGAAGTCGGTTCCCAGCAATAATTTTTGCGCAAAGCTACTTAGTTAGGTGTACAGTATGCGTAGTTGACGGCTATGTGATGTGTCTTTTTACACCCTGTATATATAATAAGAACATTGTTAATTATGAAGAATTTTATTGACCCAAATATTAAGACTATATAAAACAAGAAAAATATTTTAAAAAAATTGAAAAAATTAAATCAAATATTAAACATTTTCCTTATCACTGTCGTTGTCGGACTCCAATTCTGAGTCAGAATCCAGATTGGATATATCTAAAAACTCGACCTCACTTTCCTGAAACTGAATTAAGTCGAGAGTTTCAGCAAAAAAGCTCTGCTTTCTTTTGGCATCTAACTTAGGCCTTTGTGCACCTAGGAAAGGATCCAAAGAAACAATAAGCATATTTAAGATATCTTGATTAGAATCTTGCCTGCTTCTTTTCCGCGAATGATGTTCCCGGAACCTCCTAAAATCTTTGTTTCGAGACTCTGAGGCTTCTTCCGAGAGAGTCCCAATCGGCACAATATCATTTTTCTCGATTATGTCAGCCGTGTATTAATAATTTATGTACGGTTGACGACATGTAGTACCAGTCGTACAATTCCACGTACTGTTTCTGCTGTTTTGCGGGCAAAATCTTTAAATTTTATTACGTCGATCTTCTTGCCAGATGTTATCGCTTGCAAAATCACAGCAAATCTTTTAATAAGATCTTCGTCCAACCCGGTAATAGCTGCAGTTTTATTGGGAAACTCGAAAAACCTTCTTGCGGTATTCCCGTCATTGATAGTTCCCGAGCCTTGTTTCACAATATCAATCAACAGTTTGGGCTGATCTTTGAATTTATTTTGAATAGATTGTTTTCTTTTCTGCAACATTTCTTTGTCCTCATTACTTCTCGCTGCCCACCGTTTGAAGTCGAGCCTGTACGCAATATGTAACAGACATTCCATACAATTAATACGTGCGTGTAGGGATGACAAGCCAAATTCGTATATGTCAGCACACACAGTCTTTGATGTTACAACATCTAAGCGGTTCATTTCCGTAGGTTTTGCTAAGCACAGGTAGCACGATGCATTTGATCTGGCCTCAGAAAGGTACGTGCAGACTTTGGTGTCGATCATTGTCATCATTAGTTGATGAGTCACCATGTTATTATTAATGCACTCTGTGGGTTTAAGGGCCTCAATTTCATCATCCATTTGTCTTTTGAAACCAATGACAACTGCTTCGCTCTCCTTTACAAAAGTAAACTGAACTGGACGGCAATACAAAGTTGAGCATGGTTTTGGGTTCGTCCATACAGTATTATCTCCATCTGTCAGTTTTAGTGGCACCAAGGAGGTCATGAAAATGCTTGCATCATCTTGCTCACCCTCCATTTTCTGCTTGTATCGGCTTTGGTTGGAAGCACCATCAAATCCCCACTTGGATATCAGCTTTAGCTGCTTGTTTTGCACATCCGCATAGTCAGAAAGACTTTCAAGGATCCTCGTCACCGTGATGTCAAGTAAAGCTTGAAGTGTAATCCTAGCCGAGGAATCCGTAACTGACACTGATTGCTTCGGAGGGTAGCAATCAAGCTTAGTTTGTTGCACTTTAAAGTAGGATGGATAAATATCCTTAGCACCTTCCCGAATGGCAGCCTCTCGCAAAGTAATATATTGCCACTTTGACAGTTTTAGTGAAAGAAGTATTTCCAAGCGCTTTCTCTGGTGTAAATATGACTTTTTTCACTGGTTTCTTAAGCGTTGCTTTAATTTTAACGGCTGCTTCAGGATTTTTCATCATGTATTCGATCACTGATGCGATATCCTCATGCCCTTCTTCTTTTAAACGCGCTGCAGCTGCATATGCCAATTCAGTGGAGTCTTCGCCTGTATGATCATCAGATCTTCTCTTTTTCGGTTTACATCCCAAATCTTCGAATGGTTTTCGGGACCTTTTTGTCATTGTTCCAACGCGAACGGACAATGATGCCGACGACGACGGTTCTTGAGAGTCTGATTGTGCTCTTGGTATCTCATCAACAGTTCGTTCTTGAATAACTAAAGTTTGCACACAACTTGGCCAATTAATATTTGTTCCGTACAGTCTTCTGAAGTGATCAAGGAATCGGTTGGATTTCTGCCATCTCTGTAAAGCAGCTCGCGTGAATTTTCGACAAAATTCTTTGAGAGTTACTCGATCTTCGGTAGAAAGGCAATCGCCTATGCGGGATACAACTGCACCAAACAATACTTCATGATTAAATGAAGTACTCTCACTTTTTAGAAGAACAAACAAGTCTAAATTAAATATCGTCTGACATTGCACACAGCACCATCTAGTTCCAAGTTAAGCACTTAATCAAGGCTTGTGTTATGGATACCAGATGGTTGATACACTACTTATATACATTTTTTTTTTCGTAAATACATTCATACATATTATAAATATACATCCATGACTCGGGTACAAATGTCCATATTCATCATACAAACATTTGCCCCTACCGGAATTCGAACCCAGGACCATTTGGTTTCGCTGACTACACTTAGCCACTGTAGCCACTACACCAAACGTGTCGTCAAAATTGGTGATTAAACTTTCCATTTTAAGATTTTAAAAGATGTGCAAATGAAAATTTATAATCGTCCAAAATATTTCTTAGAACTCTTAGCACAACTAATCAACAAATTAGCTTACTTATCAGAAATCATTAACAATCATTTAATCACCTGTTCAGACTTATTAGAAGACTAAACAATTTGTTATTTGGTATTTTGGATGTATGTAAAGTTTTAAAACTCATTTTGTATTGATAAATATCTAATTCAAACATAGTTGTCTAAGTGTGGATGTACTATAAAACCTCTGACTACTCCTTCTGGAATATAGGGGTGATGATATTTTATGTTACGTGTTGTTAAAAGTCTGTACCTAAAAATCAAAAGGAACAGTTTCATGTGTAAAAATAAATAAAAATATTTTGACGATTTTTAAAAAAAAAATAGCAGCGATAACCGTTATATGACATATGTCAAAAAATCATAAATAATTAGTACTATAACCACCTGTAAGGATATTACGGTTTTCCTTGCTGTTTGCGAGATAATTAACTTTTTCATACAAGCTTCATACAAATTTTTCGTAAAAAAATTATAATTCCTTCGTTTTTGTGCAAAATTACCTTGGGTGTCATTTTTGAATATTGTAACAACTAATAGAAGCGATATCCGGCAAAAAATCAGGCACTTGCAGATTGAAATCCTTAAGTCTATGAAAGCTGATTTTCAGCCCACCGTGCGTCGTGCGTACAATGCGTTTTTTTTTCGCTTTGCACGTTTTGTGCCGTAGACAGAGAAAACTACTCTTTCTACGGTTTGTGCATTTAGGCCATTGACATAACCTAGCTCTCAAAACAATAACTGTTATTGTTCTTAGTCCTAGCCGTTGACTTATATTTCCTAGCTCAATGTTCGTAGCTCAATGATTTAGCCAATTGTGCCGATTCTGTTGTACACCGAACTAAACTAACTAAACTATCACTAAAATTCCTTACTTTTGGCTATGAGAATCTTAACGCTATTCTACAAAATATAATAATTTTGACACATCTAAAATCAAATTTGACAATTATTGCGACTCCACGTGGTACTTGTTTGCCGTACCACGTGATCTTTTTTTAGAGCCGTAGGCGCGCATTATGTGCGGCCTCGACTTGTTTTGTATGGAAAATATAAAAAAATATTACCAACACGTTGAGTTTTATAGGTTTACGGGCTTACAAAGGGGGTCGAAATTTTCATTATTTTTGCGATAGGACACACCGTTTTCGAGATATAAGCAAAAGAAAAGAAAAAAAGATACAGTACTGTTTTTATATCTGAAGTCGAGGTGTTGGTGTGAATTTTAGTTCATGACAACTAATTTTATTCCACACCTTTATAATCGCGAAATAGTCAGATTTAGTTAAGACAATCAAAATTTTAGGTGAAAAACGTAAAATTCAGAATAGCTAAATTGCCATTTTCACTAAATTATAATCTCAGTGCTGTCAAACTAAAATATAGTTAAGTTGTGTCACTTTAGTCAATTTCAGAATGGGAAATCGTCGTTTGACAGGAATAAACTAAATTTTGGTGATTTTTAGTCTAATTTAGAGAATTTTGTGACAAGAGAATCGGCACCATATAGTTATCTGTGGGCACCAATGTCACGTTTAAATATTACCTATTTGATTTCCTATCTTGACAATGACAACTGACGGCAAAACTGACATTTGACAAAAGTCAAATGAATAAGATTGAGGTTAGGTGGCTGAGTTTCTAAAAAAGTTAAATTCTGTAAACAAATTAACACAGAAACGGGAAAGTAAATAAAAAATAATGCTTTCCCAAAATTCTTTATTAAAGCGTACCTGGCCCATGCTAGTACAATGCGCAGAAGCACACAGAAAACCTCGATGGCTACCAGTCGCTAAAAGTAAAATCTATCGTATACCAAAACGTCCTATTGTTTCGGAAGAAGAGAAATTAGAGCTTCTACGTCTTCACAATAACTATAAGACTCAGATGCGATCTATAAGGAGGTTCTACCATGAGGAGATGATCAAAGAGAAGTCAACGAGAGAGAGTGCTAGTTCGGAGATGTCTCAACGCCTGGAGGCCGAAGAATGGGCTCGGTGCGTAGAGCTGAACGAGAAGTGGAATTCGCAGGTCGCGGTGGAACGTGAAGAGAGAAGAAAAGTGGAGGTGGTTGCGCTTGAGGAATACGCCCTGAAGAGGATGGAGGCACATGATCGAAAACTGAAGGAGAGGATCGCGATAGCTTCCGAAGAAGTCAAACTACAGAAGGTAATCATTCAGTCATTATACAATATCATTAACAAATCTTTTTGAACCTTTTCGAATATAACATTTGCACACAATAATTTATATTATAAACATCTACAATTATTTTGCTACTTAAACTGTATGTGTGTAGTATATATTATTAGGTTATTCATTCACTAAATTCCTTTATATAATGTTCAACTTTCCTGTAACCCTCATAAATTAACACCTTCACATAATCAGATTATGAAAATTACACAAGAACATCAATATTTGTTTCAGGAACTGAGTGCAACATTCATAACACCGGAGACCCTTGAAGCTGCCATAGACCATGCTCTGGCAAACCCCATAGACTACAACTTTGCCATAGACTCTAAAGGCAACAAGTATGAGGGCAGAGACACAGAGATAACGAAAGCAAAGGAAGATAAGGCCGCCAGTGCTACTGCTTAGAAATAACAGAATAGTTTGTTTTGTAAATAATTTAGGTACAATAAATTTAATATTATGTTGGGACTTGTGTCTGTCTTACACTAACTTTGGCAAGAACTGCTTTAACCCCCAGATTTCTTTATTGAACCAAGAGAGCCTCCCATCCCAGTACAGGTTAACATGGCCTACTTGGAAAACCTTAAATAGACTTTTTACTCTAGCAGGCCGCAGCAGGGACCACCTCCACAGTGGGGGGTTCATGGATGGCTCAGACCTCCGGGGTGAATGCCCGTGGCTCGCCACAGACAATGGCTCACCTCCCATCTTGCACTGAATGCCCTGTCACCTGCACATGTGAGGACCTAAATTCACCAAAATTTCACACGGATGAAGTATAGGCAGAAGCTAGTGTTAAATAAAATATGTACGCTTGTTTAGTATGTTGGTGGAAATTAGTGTCCGACCGAAGCTTCGGCTTCGGCTTCGGCCACCTTCGGCCAAAAAAGCACCTTCGGCCAAATCTTCGGCTTAGGCCAAAAATTTGCCGAAGGTTTGGCCGAAGCCGAAGGTTTGCTAGTTGTTAAAATTTGAAATTTACTGAACGATGCTAGAGCGAGACGGAGAGTGTGCAGAGCAGCAGTTTCGCCGCGCCGCACCGGACCAAACGAATCGCAGTTAGTAAACTAAACGAGTCAAAACAAGTTTGAGAGCGCGTCTTAAAATTCTAATAAGTGTTTTGTTTTTAAATATTTCATATTTGTTTTACATTGTATAACATTGTATATTTGAAACTTTTATTTTAGACAATATTTTATTACCTACAATACCTACTTGTATATGTTGGTCACTCGGCTCGTTATTGGGCTAAATCTCTAAAGCTCTCACAATATGTATCTAGTATATTCTGAGATCAAAGTAACTATCGTATTTCTCAAGGTCAATGACACCTTCGGCTTCGGCCGAAGGTTTTGGTGAATACCGATTAATCGGCTTCGGCTTCGGCTTCGGCCAGAATTGCACCTTCGGTCGGACACTAGTGGAAATATAGAAACATATTTAGATACAGCTGCAGTTATGTAATAAGACAAATTGCCCTACTTTTGGGCTTTGGGAAAAAAAGAAACCAATTTCTTAGTGCTTCACCATTTATTTTGAGTACACTATAGAGACATGTCATGGAACATGGTCTCCCAGTTGGGCACGAGGTTGAGCTTGTGTTGCAAGGCTCCGAGGGCCACCAGACTGGCGGAGCGCGATTCGTCGTCTGTGCCGACAGACATTACTTCCTGGTGGAACGCTGCCTTTGTGCCCATGCAAACCTGGGATAAAAAGTAATTAGGTACTATCAGGATTCATTTCAACTTCGTCACGTCTTCTCGTCGCCAATTCCGCAATGTTTGAAGACTAAGGTCTTCAACCAGTGCATCCTGCCTGTTATGACGTACGGTGCCGAAACGTAGACACTGACTGTTGGGCTGATCCACAAATTCAAGGTCGCTCAGCGCGCTATGGAGCGAGCTATGCTCGAAGTTTCTTTGAAGGATAAAATCAGAAATTAAATTGTCCGCAAAAGAACCTGAGTTACCGACATAGCTTGCAGAGTAAGCAAGCTGAAGTGGCAGTGGGCTGGCCATGTTTGTCGAAGGACCGATGGCCGGTGGAGCAGACGAGTCCTAGAGTGGAGGCAAGCGTAGCGTGTATGTCCCCCAGCTCGATGGACCGAGGACCTCAAGAAGGTGGCTGGGACAGACTGGATGCGGAAGGCGGAGGACAGGGTGTTGTGACGCAGCCTGGGAGATGTCTATGTCTAGCAGTGAACTCCGATAGCCTGAGTTAATTGATTGATTGAGGATTCATTCTTATATTTTACCATTATTTTAAGGAAGGTGGAAAAATTGATTATAGGGTAAGATACAGAGACGAAACTTGGCGAAAACTAAGGCTTCGGTCTGCCAAAATCAGTGAATTTTAGCGTGATCAATAGAAGCGTAAGTTTACGCTACGATTCCTCAGTTATGGCTTGGTTCAATCAAATACGGAATTCTTTTCTTGTGTGTAGACACAAGCCGTGTGCGAGAGTGCAGCGTTGGTATAGTGGTCACGAAATCGAGCAGTTTTTTTAGGGTTTTCTCAATAGAAATTCCGTGTCTGGATTTGTGTCCGGGAAGAGGCAAGGGTCGCTCCCTTTTTACATGGGACTTAACATATCGGGCGAAAATGTTGGTGAACTATACACCTCTGCCTACTATACATATATAGACGTTAGGTTGTGTTCTTTGCTATGAATATTAATATAATCGACTTTCTCTCTGCTACAAATAAGGTAAGACTAAGGGACACTTACTTCAAACATAGTATCACCGAGAGATAAGCTGACTCGTCCAGAGCGATGCACCAACAGCTTCCCGATGCGACCCTCTTCTAAATCTGCCAAACGACATCTGTTGTCTACCTACAATCAATAATTAATGTAGTTTAATTGCAATGATAACAACGATAAATCGACACAAAATAAGTGGTAAAAGAACTGAAAGGAAACCTAAATGGTCACAGTCACAAATAAATTAACTGAAAAAAATACTGGAAGGACCAATACCTATTTATTTATTTTACTTTAAAATACAAACAGTAAAACAAATACAGATACGACATATTAATAATGAGTACAAAGGTACTGCTTATTTCTTAAGAAATTTCTTCCAGCAGACCCGCGAAAGGAGATAGGAAAATGAAATGTAGACAATAGTGCGTGAGACAACAATCTCAAACTAGATTATTAAATACACCTACTTATAATACAAAAAAAATAACATTATACTTAAATAAATAGGTACATATTGCTAAAATAAATAAACATTATAAATAAAAATGGTATAAATTAGTAATGCTCTTCTTGAATTGAGAAATACATTTTAAATCTCAAAGTGAGTTCCACAATCTTACAGCATGGACAGAGAAGGAATAAGAATAGTAGCTTGTTTTATGAGGATGGGATTTAAGGTGTGATCTACACGGTGCGTCGCTAGTGCGAGCGTAAGAAAATCGCTCACGCAGGTAGGAAGGATAAGACGGATTGTGTAAGATGTTGAAGAGGAGACATAAAATCTGAGTGTTCTGCGAAGGCGGACCGGGAGCCACTTGAGTTCCTTGCGAAGGTGAGAAACATGGTCATACTTTCGCAGACCGAAAACAAAGCTAATGCACAAGTTTTGCAAGCGCTCCAGCTTGTTTAATAGCTCCTCAGTAGCATCCAAGTATTAGCAGGCGTCAGCATAATCTATAATCGGTTGAATAAGTTATTAGAACCTATCTGATTCGATCGGAAGTATAGTGAGGGAACTAGATTTTTTTTCTTCATTATGTTCCTACAAATTGACTTCTTGATTCGACCCTAACCTTGACCCGAGAACCGACCTCAGGCTCTGACATTGGGAGCCACTCTTGCCAATACTAACCCAGTGAAGCGATTTTTTATGTATAAATTTCAAGGCGGTAGAACAAACCAATACAGTAGGTATACAAACATCCAGACCAGGAATTATCTAACTAGCGAGGTTTTAAATTTAAAATATTTCTTGAGTGTGGGGATCAAACCTACGACCGCAACGCAGCAGGCAATTACTCCACTACGCGCTAGTAAGAAAGATTTAGAAGCATGTAATAAAGCGATAATAAATTATCATAACTTCACAGTGCGTCATGCCTAAACGATTTCACAATTTCATGCACGTATTATACACTACTGGCTTTAGTACAGCTATTTCATCTTTATTAGTCATGTCAGGTTGGCCGAGTGGTCTAAGGCGCCAGATTTAAGCTCTGGTTCCCGAGAGGGAGCGTGGGTTCGAACCCCACACCTGACAAATATGGCAATAGTTTTTATAGCTCTTTTGGAAGTTTTGGATGTTTTTTTTTGCCATTTTTGTACATTCTGAAGACTTTCTTTTTGTACATTCTGTATTTAGTTAAAACGTTTTGGGATCCATGACTTACATGCTCGACGAGCAATACCTAATTCTAATATTTATTTTTTTATGTACAGACAGACGCTCGTTTAGCGACGACACGTCAGGAGACATTGATAGTTGTCAACATATTATTTAGCAGGCCATTTTGAGCACTACTTTAAATGATTAGGTACTGCTATGCTATATTCGATTTTTTTACTCGAATGCGACGAAGCCCCATAAAGAGGTCTATGTTTTTTTTCTTTTTAATTAATTGGCGAGTTCACAGACTCTAAAGATTCGGCATGTAATATTAAAATAAAAACAAAAACAAAAAATAACGTTTGCAAAAATCATAATTTCACATACCTACTGACCGCTGAGCTATTTAGTTAAATTATGTTTTTTACTTCTACTTTTACTACTTTACTTTACTGTTCCACTTTTACTTGTGTTTTTACTAGTAATACTAATTACGACCCTTTTTACCCACGTATGGCCAATTCGACTTACTGGTTTCTCCACCTTTTCTTCGCCGCTGGAGGTGGAAGGTTCGTCATTGGTCTTGCGTCGAGGCATGTCGTCTTCCACCTTGCCGCCGCGGCCCGGCAGCGAATCTGGTAACTGTGATTATAAACTTGTATTAGTTCAGTTTATGTATTGCATAAGAATCGTTAAGTTGGGTATCCTAAGATCGCGGTGACGCCACTTTATGGCTGCATTGACCAGACTTACGACCCAAACACGCAAAATACGCGTTTGGAAGTGGAGGCGCAGCCCAATAAACAATACAATAATGACGGTCCCTTTATAGGATTGTCAAGTCAAGTTTATTTAATTATTTATTAATATACACTTTTCTTCAATAACTCCAACAGATGTTCGTTGTAATAACTGTAGGCACCATATTATATTATTAGTTTTATTCAGTCTTAGCGAAAACTAAAGAATTTTGCTGTTGGCAGTATACAGGGTGGCAGAGACACCAACGCGCACTGTTACTATGGATACATGATTCTGAACCCCCTTTTTTATGGGTGGTTAATCATCAAATAATTTCTCCCGCTCTGGGCGGAGCGGGAGGGCATGTCAGACTCTTACTGACTAAAACCCACACGTGTTCCTTCAGTTGCCTGTTGCCTGACATCTCTTTGAGGCGCGCGTGGAACACAACGCGCCGTCGACCCGGCCCTGGTCCTTATCGAACGGCGAGCTGCCCATTGCTCGCCGCTCGCAAGCCCGCGCCTACGGTGGCAGGGAATCGGCCTGGCATTCCCGAAGCCCAGGGCGTCTCCTGCGGCGACAAATCGTAGGTTAATATAAAATAATCTGCTGTTTTTTTTTATAACTTTCAACGCAACGGGTCCAGAATCATGTACTGAATCCATGGTACACAAGTTGCGCGTCATGTCTCTGCCACCCTGTATATTAATGTACTTTCAATCGTCAAAATCAAAAAGACATCCTCTGTTCTGCACTCATATTATTGAGCAATAAGTTACCTGTAACAATATGAGTGTCGGCTGATCACTCCTCAGTAGATTCACGACGTCTGTATCTTCAAACACCTCTTTCACGTCAGGACGCGCCTGTTCTGCCGCCTCAGTCAACACTGCAAGGAAACTCTAGTTTATACACTAGCTAAATAATAGTGGATATGTGAATAAGCCACAACCGAAATATACACAAAACATTACATATTACCCCACAGGCATAAGCAGAGGTGTATTAAATAGTGCACCGTCATTTAAATAATAGTCTCGTTTAGCTTTTTGAACAATAGTATACAGGGTGGCAGACCCATCGACGCGTAATCGGTTAGAATGGATTCAGTACCGTCAAACGGGGTGAATAGGGATGCAGGGGTGAATAGAGACGAAACTTTAAAATGGATTTTAACATTGAAATAATATAGTTTATTGCCAAAAAGGACTCTTTACTGCATGTGTTTACTGTATTATATTTAACGATTAAGTGCCCTTGTTGGGGTCAAACTATATTATTTCAATGTTAAAATCCCTTTTAAAGTTTAGTCCCGATTCATCCCTGCATCCCTATTCACCCCGTTTGACGGTACATGATTCCGCGTTGAATATTTGTCGGTTATTAAAAAAAAAATGCTGTTTCATACATTTTGACCGCGTAGGTAAATATTTTTTCACTTTTCTATGAAACTGCAGATTTTTTTGACCGACGAAAAAAATCTACGCTAGGGGTCTAGAATCATAATGTGCTGAATTCATGGTTACACCGTGCATAGTAGTAGGCAAAATTGAGGCACCGTACACACGGCGAAGATCAGTATAATATTTTACTGATCAGTATAATTTTGGGATCACATGGCAGTTTCAAACAGAATTGGTTTTTAACCATAAATGGACAGTGGGATATTGACGTGTGATCCTAACTTTTTTGTACTTACCGTAAATTATCGTACTAGTCGTCGCCGTGTGATCGGAGCCTAAGGCTCAAGTAAGCGAATTATAGGAGCATGAAATAAAACCTTAAGTGCGCCGCGATAAGTTGCTGAAGTCTAAAATAAAATAATGATAATGACCCTTCATTCAAAGTATTTTTATACAATTTGTAACAGAATTAATGCACAGTATGAAAGAAGTTTGTTCAAAATCGATTTCTGCCATTTTAAATTATTAATGTAATTAATTATCCCAAAAATAATTAAAACTACTTAAATTACAGTCACACTTCCGCTGTACAGTAAAAACAAACCAAAATGGACGAAGTACCTACTACGCTAGATCCTTAGATCTAGATAATTAGATCCTATAACTAATTTAATGAATAAACCACGTTTTATACTTTTTTGTTTTTGTTTTTTTCTCTCTTAGTGTAATCATGATCTAGCAGTTTGAGTAACTTCGTCGTTCGTCGAATCGTTGAGCTCCTTAAGTTCTGAGTTGAGCTGCACGATTGCTGACAATTGCGTGCACTGACTGGACAGGTCCACTCAATCTGTGTGGTTCTTTCCTCAAAAGACCATTTCAGACACCGATCTACATAGCCTTCACATGATCTGACCAAGATTATGTCTGGACTTTAAAAGAGACTGTGACCTCTGAGTTTGTTTCGGTCTTTCTTCTCAGAGTAGTCAGATAGGAAACGCGGTCGGCGTTTGTTTCTTCTAGTTAAAAAAAAATATTGACGTGTAAAAGTGTATGTACAAACCTACTTACTGAAATAAAATCATTTATCCTATAAACATAATAGTAAACATTCAGTGTTTGTATTATGATTATAACGTAATATTCTAATTGGGGTGTTTGGGGGTGTGCGTTAATTCGGGGACATGTTGTATTCTTATACTTAATAAACTGTAAAAGCGTAGATACACACTGCAGCTGGTCAAGTTACCACAAACTGTCAAATTTTCTCATTAGATATTGAACTTAACATTCCACATATTAAGGTTTAAAATCATTTGGAGAAAGACAGTTTCTTATAACCTGACGTGACTACAATATTATCAAATACAGTACAACATCTGAACCCAAAAACATTCATTCTATATTGTATTTACCGTTTAACTGGATTTGACGTCACAAAGTAATGATATAATTTACATAGACAATATGAATTTGACTATAACAAAAACTTCCAGCATTTTTCACTGAATTTCATCTCCGAATAATACAAGGAATCCAAATTCAAATCCGCGAGAAACGCGAAGTATAGTTACAACCAGTAACCTCCTTCAGACTAAAAATCATTTTTCGTGGTGTAAGTTTGGCATAATTTTACTCCACGTTTAAACTCACTCGTAGCATTTAATTCAATGAAACCAACTACAGCCACTTTTGAATTGTCAAGGAGTCCGTCAGTCAGAAAGATGAAGCCTCTTGCCCATTCCAAAAGCGTAGGTAGTTTTCTATGGAGCAGAACGGGCAAGAAACAAAAAATTATATAAGGAGGACTCTAGATCCAGTTCAACGATACAAAACCAATACATATAAACAAACACCGATTCCGAATACACAAGTAATGCATCGAAAGTGCCTTATGAACTAATTATATCCGCCGGCTATAAGCTTTTATAGGATAGGCGGTGGAAACAGTTCGCACGGCGAGGTAGAGAGCGCTGCGATTAATGTAAGTAATAAGAGTAATGTTCCGAGTTATGCGGTATACTGCTTACGTGGAGCAAGTAGAGATAAATCGAAAGGTGACTTTCGAAAGTGTGAATTCAAACATTTGATAAAAGCACTTGCTATTCTGTGAAAACTGGGCGAGTTTAAAACAAATATTTACTTATCTCAACAAGATTGTAGGTATGTCGAAATGGCTTGAATGATCGAATAATAGTTCATCTGATTATTTAAAAAAACATTCCTTGTTCTAAATTATAGAGTTAATTGATAGTCACAGATGATACGATAATATGGAGTAGAAAAAGGGAAGGTATCAAAAAATTAAAACCGCGTAACTCAGGACATTAAAACAATAAATTTATACCGCAGTCGTTATCCTCCGGCTCACGCTTGACGATCACCTCCTGTTTTACTTTCACGGTGGGTTTTAATTTGTTCCAACCTATAAACAATATAATTATATGTTAGACAACGACGATGACGATGACACTACTAGACATAGTGATTGGGTCCTGAAAGATGGAACATGAAGATTCACAGAAAAAATATTATTATTAATATTCTCACTAAACAAAATGACTACATATCAACTATCTTAACTCTCACATTGTCTACGCATCGGCGACGCAACGCTAACGCCGCGTAATCACGACGTATTTTTAATACAATCGTGTCTACTCGGCGCTAGCGCAGCGTAGTATACCTATAGGCACACATTAACGCAAAGTCAGCGCATACGTTTACGACGACACGACATTCTAACTAATCTCTCCTAAATTTCAACACTCATGATGCAATCGATGATTGCTATAAGGCCGCGTCAAGGAAAAATAAACTTATATTTCCTTTATTTGTTCTGCAATGAAGAGCCTTTATCTAACCATGCTAACACAACATTTCTAACATTCCAAAGAGTACGTACCACCATCGTCCATGGGCAGTTTGATGGGTGCATCTCTCTCCTGCACGTGTTTGAAGTCTTCATTGCTGTCTTCGCCCGCCATGTTGCTGCCATCGTTGAGCACTGACTTTATCTTTTCGTCTTCTAATTCTTTGTCAATCTGGAAATTAATGGTTAGTACGTTAGGGCGCGGTAAGAAGCAAAATTTTTACGTAATTGACAATAGCGCATCGCGGCAACAAATAAGTTTCAAAACAGCGATGCGTTTGATGTTAGTTAAATCGAAAAACCACAAAATGTTGAAGTTTTCTTTTAAATTAAAAAATAAATACACGGCTCAGTGGAATCATTTTTAGGTATTATTTTAGTTGATTGAATTCCCTTTATTATAATTACATAAAATATGATAGTTTATGCTCAAAGTTTTGCGACTATTTTTGAGCGAGGTTTTGAGAATTATGCGACGAAAAATACATTTTAGAGCTCAGTTTTTCATGTTTTTTATCATGATACTATTTTATTTTTATTAAATATTTTTGAATACTTAAGTCTTTTTTTTTTAACATTTGACAACACACAGTTTTTCTTTCTGACTTTTAATATGTACCAATACGCCAACTGTGCGACAAAAAACTGAGCGTTTTACGATGTCCTACGTTTGGACAGCACCTTAATATACCATCATGGCTGTATTACCAACAGACCACGGCGATGCTTCGGCGGCCGCTGCTAGAGGCGGCCTTGTTTACTTGCAACAACGCACATGACATAGAAACTAACGGTTTTTAATGTGATCCCTGACAGAAGTGGTGCGCTCAACACACTTTCGGTGCCACTCATTTTATTAGTACTGATGCCGCCGTCTCTAGACACTGCCGGTGCGGCCCGATTCGGTGGCCTGTCGTGATACCAAAGGGGTGAGCAGAAGTGTATAGTTCGGACACATTACGACCCAAGTTATAGACGGCGATTAGGGCGACTATGTTCAGTCGATGTTTGATCATGAAATATTAATCACTAGCTGCGCCCGCGGTTTCTCCCGCATAAGTCTCGATCCCGTGGGAATATCGCGATAAAAAGTATCATATGTCCTAGTCCAGGCATTATTCTACCCATGTGCCAAATTTCATCCAAATCCGTTCAGCCGTTTCAGTGTAAAAGCGTAACAAACAAACATACAAAAAACAAATCTTTTCTCTTTATAATATTAGTTTAGATTTATCCTCTCGCCACTTGAAGGCCAGTAGTCAGCTTTGCACCATTTGAGAAGTATTTAGTAATCTAAATATATTGTGCAGGTCATGTTGGTGCAAATAAAGTTGTAGCATGGGTTATGGCCACTTTCACATTCTACAGTCTTCAGGTTGGTTGACCAATAAAAGTAAAGTAAGTAAAGTATAGTAAGTTTGTTACGCTACTTCTTTCAAGCTAAACCACTAGAAAGTGCCCTAGGCCTTTTTTTGGGGCTGCCAATAGTAACTTTTTGGGGGCTGCCAATAATAACTTTTTGGGGGCTGCCAATAATAACTTTTTGGGGGCTGCCAATAATAACTTTTTGGGGGCTGCCAATAATAACTTTTTGGGGGCTGCCAATAATAACTTTTTGGGGGCTGCCAATAATAACTTTTTTCTGTTCAAAATGTGCTGATTCTTACAAATTTGGACAAATGATATTTTATTTGATTTGAATATGTTTACATGTCCGTGGCGTGAGGATGGCGGTTTGTATGCCTGACAGCATTAATACTGATTTAGCAGTCCAGATACTCAATCTTACCTTGATAAAATCTTTAACTCTAATAGTGGGTTTCTGCATAGCCTGTACAGTATCTCTATCTGAATCTCTACTACCGTATGACGCTCGTGATGAGTGTCGCTCTGCACTGCCCAAACCTGGAATGTATGGTTAGCAAATTAATGATAAGAAATTGTGTTTAGGAATTGGTGCAAAAGTCATGGATGGCTAGAGATTTTTATCTGTAAAAGCTACATTACACAAAACAAGAAAGAATGAAATGATGTAATGTATGTGTGTGTGTATGTTTTCAGCCACATGCGGTTAGACTGAAAGCTGACCACAACATAGTTGGAAAAGTGGTCCAGTCATACAAAAAAGAATTAGGCGACTTGCAGTCGTGCAGTCCAAGGCCCTTTACGGGGCACCCCGGTGTGGGCGCGTTCCTTGAGGCGGCGGCCAGCCCGCCGGTTGAACGCGCCCCAAAGGGTCATGGCCACCCGGCTGGTCCGGGGATACCGTACGGTCTCCGGTGAGGCAGCGAGCCTCCTTGCCGGATTACTGCCATGGGATCTGCACATTCGGAAGTGGCGCGAGGAGGCGAAACGCCGGGGAGTAGCTCCGCTGCCGCGAGAAATCACGCTACAGCGGACAGAGCTCCAGCGAGATCTCAGGGCGGCATGGAGAGTGCGATTGTCGCAACCCAGCGCTGGGCACGCCGCAATTGCGGCGAGAAGTCCCCTCTTTGAAGAGTGGCTAGAGAGGCGCCACGGCGTCCTCACCTTCCGCCTGACCCAGGTCCTCACCGGACACGGTTGTTTCGGGAGGTTCCTGTTCCGGATAAGGCGGGAGGAAACGCCCGGGTGTCACCATTGTGTGGATCGCCCGGAGGACACGGCGGAGCATATATATGGGAAATCATCAAATGACTTCTCCCGCTCTGGGCAGAGCGGGAGAAGTCATTTGATGATTTCCCACCCTCAAAAAAAAATAAAAAAGGTGACTTGCAGAGACTAAAATATAAGTCTTAAATGGCCAACAGTTAGTGTGCAAGCCAATAATAAATACCTGTGCCTTGTCTGAAGGTACCTATAGGAAGAGAATGTTTACCTGCAGCGGCACAATAGTACAAGAAGAGGACTTTGACATGCAGTGGCACAATATTAGACTGGTATTATACCTGTGGATGATTTTAATTGAATCAGATTACCTTCTGAGAACACTCCACTGGATTTAATAATGTTGGGTCCATTTCTGAAGTTCTTATTTCTGTCATTTCTCCTCTCCTTTCTGTCTTTGTCATCTTTTCTCTGATTCTGTTGTGGCTTTGATGGGCTGAAATTATTTTATGAAGAACTTAGATAAGTTTATTTAAATTTTAGACATTGAGCATGAAGGTTTATTGAAGTTATTATAAATCAGCATTTATTTCTTGGATCACCAACAAGGCTACACAATTACAAGCATGTTACCATAAACATGGACAAATACAAATGTGTGCCTCCAATTTATTATAAGAGACCACATTATTCACTTATTATTGTAGGTAGGTACAATAATTTGGACAAGCACTAAAAACATTAAAATTAATCATAATACAATACACGAAAATCATAAAAAAGAATACTTACAAATTGATTTTAAAAAAATAAAAAAAACAAATACATATTTAAAAAATAACCATAGACGGCAACAGAAAAAAAATGCTCTGGATACTATGACTTGTATGTCTTTTTTTATTAAACTTTGATATGTACCTATTTTGGCCACATTTGGTGACTTCAAAGTAATAAAAGGTGAAAAGTGGAAGTTGTATCATGTAGCCATTTTTATTGTATGACCCTATAATACAGGAATCTTAAGACCCAGGAGCACTAACTAGATCAGTAAATGTAACAAAAAAGTTTTACAGAGAAAGAACAGCTCATGATGCCTCATCATCAAACTAGAGTGTTATCGTACCTCACCTGATAAAATTACACTGCTGACTGCAACCAATCTGAATGAAATTGGCTTAATAGCAGAAAAGCCAAGAAAATAAGGTCAGAGTGTCGTCTTAGGGGCACTATGAAAAAAATACTTAAAAAAAAATCGCGACCAATTTCAAGGTAGCGCTCGACGGCCGCTGCCGCGGCACCGTTCGCTTCGCTCACTCGTCTCGCGCATAGTTTGTCACAGTTCTATTCTAACCTAACCTATGGATCCCATCCACATCGTTTTTACGACAAACGGTTAGTCGGAGACAAAAAACACCAAGAAACTTTTAGTCTTATATTTTGGTGTTTTATACGATAGAATCGAGAAAATAAACGATTTGCAAAAATAACACATTTTTGGCTAAATTTTTCAAAGTCCTCGCGCCGTAGCGCCCCTAAGGCTACACTCCAACCGAAAATAATAACTTAAGCAATATGTAAGGTAAATGGAATATATCTGTGATTGATTCAGAAAAATATAACATTTTGAACACCAGTTCAGTTCTCTGGTATTCTGAACACAAGTAAGAGAGTAAATTTTATTCTAGGGCTTACCCAAGAGTCCCATGCCCAATAAAAGTTGTAGAATCCTATTATTTCGCATTGTATAAAGAATAAAATCTTACTGAGTAAGTATAACAAGTCCAAATCAACGAAGGCGTAAACAATAATTGAAATACATAATTACCCTTTATTTTTATTCCTGGACACGTTTAAATTCGGTGTGAATACTTTTTTATTCGTTTTTATTCCGCCCAAGGTGAGGTCGCGGGGTGGTTTGAACGAAGCCAGACGTTGCATGGGGTCTGGCCCGAGCCCATTCGTCTTGGAAGACTTATCTTCAGACATTTTATCGGTTTGTATTAACTTAAGGCTACGAAATCTGATTCAACGAAATATAATAAATACGCATGAGTTTGTTTTGAAGTGATTATTTATCTGTCAAAATAAATTGGTTATTTTGACGTGTATAATTTTCGTTCAGAAAATGTAAAACGTTTTTCGTTTCGTTATCTCGTTGCTTGTCGCATCCTTGGGATAGTCGTACCCCCCCGTCAGGGTATATTATGTTATGTGGTCGTGCCCCCGTCAGGGTATATATTATGTTCTGTGGTCGTGCCAAAAGACTGAGTACACGTTTGACAGCAAAAGCGTCGGTAAAAAAAAAATCAAAAACAAATTGATCAAAAAACGGTTTGGCGTTCTACGATTGTATTTGTTTGCACGATTCCAAATATTGGTGTTCGAATAAATTCGAGTTTTGTTATTGAATTAGATTGCAATTTGTATCCCTGAAGAGATGGCCGAGTCACTGTTCGATATTTTCGGCGACCACCTCACCAGGCAGGTTGTGAAAAATGTTTCGCGCCAACCGCTATCGAATATCGGTAAGAACTTTATTTCTATTACTTTTTTAGAACTTTATGTTCATGATATCTTTAGGACATCGCTGGTAGCTGGCCCTGATCGTGATAAAACATGATAGCAAACATTTTTCCTAACGCTGATGACCAGTAAAAGTTACCCGCATTGTTAAAAAAAATTACTAAGTATCTTGAATCTTTTCAGAAAACTTTGGCAAGATCGCGTCTGCTGGCCCGGTGAAGCCTAACGAGCCCGTAAAGAAGTCAGAACTACCTAAGAAATCTTTTCTCTCTAACACGGGGAAGGCATTAAAGAACACTCCTGTGAGGAATGTATTCACGCCTAGAGCTGTCAATGTTGGCTCCATGATATATAGTGACGAGAATAATGATAAGGGACTGTTTGGGGATGATGTGGAGTTCCACAAACCCTCATACAAGTATGGTAAGTGAAAATTTCTTTTGTTTTATGGTAATTTTATAAATGAAACATCTTCATAGTTGTTTCGCAACTAACTTATAGTACTCCTAAAATATGAGGTCATTACCAAAACAAAAACATCCTTAATTCATAAAAACAGATTATTTCCTTTCCTCATTGTTTTTCAAATAAATAATTTATTGTACTCATAGCCATTAACACAGGTTACATCACATCATTTTCTTATGTCACAGACAATCACCACAGAGACTTATTTGACTACCTGCCGGTGCCGGAGCCTGAGATCCTGAAGCATTTCTCTCCACCCAACACTCCTCCACCGGCTACCAAGAGATACAGCATTGATTTCAACTGCTCATACCAGGATGAATTCTTTAAAGGTGAGTTAATATTGTAATATCAAAGTAAAACCATTGGCTGAGAATGATTACTTTAGCTGCCTGAGTAGCAACTTGTGGCCTTTAGTGTAGCCCTTAGTAATTGAAGTCTACCCATAAGAAGAAACATGGTCATTAGCATTCATTCCATACAAACATATACCTCTGTTTTCTCACTGGTTAGTGACATCAGAGCAAAACAAAATTCACATTACAATATAATATATGTCTATCATGGCCATGCTCATACGTTTGGTTTCTTGTCAATACTATTTTTCTTAAATTAATTGAAGTAAGTATGCCATAAAACAAAACATAGGGAATTGGCAGTGGTAGATATACATTTTATCATAAAAAAATGTTTGCTCTCGTATATCATTAACCTAGGAGAAAACAGATGGATAGTTTCATGGAAAGCAAAAACAATATTATTTTTCTTGACTTGTTACAATGACATCTTTCTCTTTTTCAGATGATTTCTCAACTGGAAGTATACCAGATACTGACCTAGGCCTCCCAGACTTGTACTAATAACTAAGATAACACCTTCAATCAACAATAACAACTAGATTACTGGTCACATACAAAATCAAAGCCAAATACTGTCTGTGTGAAAAAAGTTTAAAACAGTTAAAAATTCAACCTAATTACAACCATGGCACCTAGTAATAAAGTCCTGTTTACATTGGCTGTGTTTCAAGCAAACTAAACAAATAAGACCTCACGTCTGTGTCTGACGAAGTGCGCTGTTATTTACCGAGACGTATTTCTTGCGCCGACCCGATATCTAGTCGGTATTGTTGATCAAAGGATTACACTGTTTAAATTAAGGCTATGCGTTATAAGTAATAATAATTATATGACCTAAAGTAAGGTGCAGCCAGATTTCACTTACAAAATGACCCACAATTTATTTGAATCCCAAGTGTAATTTCTGCTTAGACTGACCTGTTTTATTAAATAATTTTCAAGTTGGTGACGAGTCTTGCCATCCTTACTTTCTTTAGAGAAATATTGCTGTCAAGAATATTATTGGGAATGGTTTACCTTCATTTCTTTATCAGCGAGAAACTGGTCAGTAAAAAATTATGAGCTCATTTCCTCCATACTTTTCATGACCCACTCAGCTAATTTTATCTGAGAAATTATAATTTAATGAATTATTTGTAAGTCTAAACTGGCTGCAGCCTGCATAGAAATAAGTATTATAATTAAGGTCTGCATGTCACTTGTTGACTTGCAAAACTGTCAGGTAATCGGATTATGAGGCAGCTTGCACACCAAGCATATTCTTTAAATTATATTGTTATTTGAGACTTGTGTATTTTATTGAATTGTTTACTAATGGATACACATGTACAACAATAAAACGAATTATGGGTCATATTACACTATATAATTTTGTTATTTGCATTAAGTTGAAAGGCATAAAGTTAACCATGTGTTCTTGCCATGAGTTAATAAATCTATCCCAGTGACATTGTGATTAAGGTACTAAATATTTCAGTCTTGTGATTCAAGTATATTAGACATCAACTAAATTGAAATAAAATGTGATTAAAATTGGTATAAAAGTAATTTATTAAAAAGTAATATTTACATCTTTTATTTGACAATGATACACTCTTTCATCAGAATTTTATTAACAACATAAATATACATCCAGCTTTTTCTGTTATAGACAGAAAACTTAGTCCTAACATTACAGGAACTTTTAATGAGCTAGTAGATACCATTTATCAATAAAAATACAGCGTGCCAGGGACATTGAATGCAAACTAAAACCATGAATTCAGCACAAATGATACTACTTTTTAAAAAAAAAAAAATATTGCCCCACACTAGGAATTTCTCCTGTATTGTGGGTGCGTGTTATACAAACATTTAAACTCACATACAGCCAGACCCGGAACAACTACTTGCAGGTCATACAAATATTTGTTCCGTGCGGGAATCGAACCCGCAACACGCAGCGCAGCAGTCAATCGCTAAACCACTGCACCAACCGTGTCAACTTGTGTACTGAATTCATGGTAGCGGGTTGCGTGTTAATGCGCCTGCCACCCTGTATAGTTTTGTTAGTGCAGTGAAAATGATCTAGAATTTCAGCTCTCTGATAATACATAACATAAGATCACCCCTATCTTCCTCAAAGAGTTAGTCAGAGGTGTACCTATTAGCACACCCACATTTCTGCCACTTATGTTGCAAGTTCCATGAAACAGGGGGCGAAACTATAGACCAATAATGCGGGTTACACATACATAACAATATTTCATGCACAAGCCAGTCTGTAAAATAGTACTGCATTATCCTTTTGACCGCTTGTTTTTATATCAACTGCCGTGCCCCCAGCGCCCAGCTCATGAATCCACAAATGAATACCTATGACAAATGGGGTTGTGCAATGAAATAAATAATAAGAAACGAACATAGGTCCTCAGTCATATATATATGACTGAGGCGACACAGGCACCAAAACATTTGTCTTATTAATCTGACCGGGGCAGCCAATAGGTTAATGAACATATTCAGACATAAGTAAACATACCATGCCACTCCATTGAAACTTATGTATCGTTAGGACTGTTTGTTTTATGTATAACATGTTTAGCTTATTATTTACCTAGCTCCAATAAATACAACTTATTCACTATAACTACTACTAGCTTATGTTAAATACTTCTTGCCTAGAAACTGGACCTTTTTCTCAAAAGCTGGTAAAGTGATGAGGGTGTCTTCTTTGTAAAAGGGGTTCAGCATCAACTTGATGTAGGCTTCATAGACATCTGTGAAGAAATTCTTAATGCCATCCTCATTGCGGATGTCATGGACCATTATGAATCTCATCTGGAAAATATTTAAAAGGTTTTGTTAAAGTACACAGTACAATACTTTTTTGTTGTCAAAGGACAATATTTTAATAAATGCCAGATTTTGTTGAAAAAATCCACTGAAAACACCAGTAGCTTAAAACTGCTTGGTAATTTATAAACAAATAGTCCACTGAACATGCCATGTCGCTAATTTATTATTAAATGCTAGCTGTGACTTCAAATGTTGCTGGTAACTAGCACACAATCAGTACAGAATTTAGATCTTTCATGGATCAGGGTGTTTTTAACACACAGTTCCCCATTATCATTATTTATTTATACATAGTTTACTTAAAACTATGTGCCACAAATCCCAAGCAAATGACAAGGACTTGAGGCTCATTATGCTTACCTGGCTAGCAGTCACAAATGCAGAGACAAACCACTGGTTGAACTTGTCAACTGACTTCAAGTATGTGTTCGTAACCTTCCACATATGTTCATCTACCAGGTCTAACGCTGCGTGGGCTATGAACTGATTCAAATGTATGTTGCCTTCTTTCTGCAATAATAATATTATTCATATAGACCTACAAATTAGGAATAGCGAAGTATGGATTAATATGACAGGTCCCTTTACTTATGAAGACAAAAACCAGAGAAATTAAGGGAGGAATGCAAATAAAAGTGGGATGAAAACCTTTGGTTCTTTCGTGACTGGAATGAAATCCATTTCAAATATTGGGTTGTCGGAGTGCCCGACAATGACAATATAGTAAGTTCCTGCTGACATCCTGAACTTCTAATTTCATAAAACTGTAGAGAAAACAATGAAATTCGTGAAATCTGTTTTTTGTAGGTGTCACCAACTTGAAACTTCTCAAAATAACATTCACTTTATCAAATGTCAACACTGAACATTGCCAACATTTGTTTGAGAAAGAAGAAGACCAACTTATCAGGAGGTTCTGTTTATGAAAAGAGATGGAAGATAAATCATGCCTACACATGTCAAATGGGCATTGCGATTAAGATACGGGATGCCAATTGAATTTTATTGTCAGTCTTATTGATGCGTTCAGATTAGCAAATATACTTGGTCAGTATAAAGCCGAATAAAGCGGTCACGTTACCCCATAAAAAGTCGAAGGTGCATCACAAAAAAAAAAAAAAAAAATTTGGCGGGAACTTGTCAACAAACAGTCGACTTTTGTAACAGCAAACAAAGTAAAATAATAAAACAAAATGAACAGTAATACAAAAAGTAATAAGGCAGCGTTACAAATAAGTTGTTTTAGTTTTGCCATGGTTATTCATTATTACTTTGTTTTTAGATTCATGGGTGACCCCGATTGATAAGTTAATGTTATGGAGAGGAAGTTGGACGAAATACGATTCCAAATTATCAAACTCGTTCCTTCGTGTTCAGTACGATCAACTTTTAATAACAGCCGACACAAAGGTTTTAGAATCGTTTAATATGCATCATAAAATAAAAGGAATTTATAAAGAAGATGTTCTGATCTTAATCGTTAACAACTCTTGTCAAGAAGTAAGTTTATTTAACTGATTTTCTATTCGCCGTCCACTACTTCCAAATTAACATCACCTAAACTCAAACTCGAAGCATTTATTTCAAATAAACCAATTAGGTAATTTATAAGACTTATCAGTCGTGCAAATATTTCTAGAAAGTAGGTACCTACATCATGAAAATTACATCAATATCATTATTCATACAGAACATAACCTTAAAATGTACAGTCTTGTTTCGTTAATATTAATTAGGCACACTTTACGTCTTTTGAATTTTATGGTCAGTCAGAGAGATGAAGCTAGTTGGAGTGTACTACGTGAGCTCGACAAATGGACGTGCGATTAACGCATAAGCTATCTAAAAAAAGTACTCTGTGCGCATAGGCGACAAAACTGTACTGCGACTCACCATATAGTTCGAATCACAGAACATAATTATATACCCTGACGGAGTAGTAGTAGGACAGACGTAGTGTCGAACTACTGTCGCGCAATCGTTTGTCACACTAGCGTGATGTCGATCTTCAGTGTGTCGCACAAGCGTGCATTCGAACTATGGTGAGTCGCATTACAGTTTTGTCGCATAAGCGTTAATCGCACATCCATTTGTCGAGGTACTCAGCTAGTTGCCCATTCCAAAGCGTAGTAGGTACCTATGGAGAAGAACGAGCAAGAAACTCCATGGGCACTTTTAAATCAAAATATTGTTACAAAATAAGTGGTTACATCATTCATGTTGAAATTATACATGTGAGATCGATGTAGAAAGACGTGCACGTTAAAAGCGTCCGTAATAAAAAGATAAAAACAATTCAGGAATTAAAATAAGCCGTGGCAGCTAAGAAATGATCAGTGCCTACTGAGGGCGGCCGTTCACGAACATGACGTAAGGGTCAGCACCATTCAGCTCAACCATTATGAGGGGAACTTAATGATCCAATACACACACCACCGCCAGCGACACATTTGAGTGAGCATGACATACTCTCAGCCACCAGGGTTAATCATAGGGCAATCGTTTATCACAGGGCTAAATCATAGTAGACTGTGAATTCAAATGATTGCAAGAAGAGAATATTCAGCCATATACTTAAATCGTCTTTCATGCCGAAAAGTCTATCAGTGATCGGTTAGCAGCGCCAACAAAACCATAAACAAAGCCACAAAAGCTACCTATGGTCATATGTTTTTTTTTAAATAAACATCGTATGTTTCAGATAAGGAAAATAAAGTTTCAAATAAAATCCAATCCACCTCAATGCCTTCAGATGCTTGGTCTACATTTTCCTGTGATAAAGCTTAACAGTATGCAAACCAACCATATCTTCAACGTTAAATATCGAAATATGGACGATGTCTTAAGACATGCATTAGAAAATAAGGGTATGTAAAATTAGTTATAGTGCACGCGAAATGAGTCTGCGCGCGGCCGAATTAAAACTGCTGGCATTAATACAGTCTTGAACGTTAAACACGCGCGCAGACTTATATTGCGCGCACAGTAGTAACATTTATGCATGGGTGGTTCCGTTGGCTGACAGCTTATGTTTTCTTCGGCTAAATACTGCTAGAGATCAATGTAATGCTATTGTTTCAAATTCTATTTCCAGATGTGAGGATGAGTACTTCTAACATACCAACAAATTTCACCAATTTCATGAAACTATGTTTATTGGACCCAACATTCCCACAGCTGGTTTTTGGAGCAGAATTTTTTTTAAACAATGAAATACATAAGAAGTCTTAGGAGTTAACATTTATGTAAGGTTTATGAGGTTATTCATGAACGCATCATTTTGGACGTTTTTGTATCTGTGGTCGTAGTTTGTTGTGATTATTTTATTGACAGGTTTTTGAATTTCAAACTCAAACGAAAAGTTGTTGAATTTGTTGTGATTAAAAAGTGAAATAAATTTTATTGTAATTATTTCTTGTTGTCTCTTTTTTTGCCTTATACTTCTCCAAGAATGAATCCAAATAGATATGTTCCTGGTCAATCCAGCGTGCTGCGGAAATCAAGGTACCTTTAAAAGAATAAAATAGAATTTCTCCCTTCTCCCTAGAATAGTTGAGTTATGACCCTTTTACTCAATAATCAGTCAAAAATCATTGACCGTTACGATTTAGCAATAATATAAACTTGATTCCGAGGAGATTAACAATTTATATCTTTCAATAACTCCAGACTAGAAGGCAAAGTATCGTTACTGCCGAAGCCCCGTCGGCCAGGCTCCACGGACCGCCTCTCCACTGAGGCACGGCGGCCCAGCGCTGCAGGACACCGCTCCAGCAGTGCGGAGCCCGCCAGAGGAACGTTTGGAATAGGCAGGCTGAGCAGGGAAGCTTCTGCTACCAAGATACCTCTGAATGGAGTAAATTTGTGCTTTTTCGTTGTCTTTAGAATAAGTTGACATGTGATTAATTCACCCTATATACACTGCCTTAATCAACGAGTACAAAGAGACTGGGTTAACACCAAACAAAAGTTTCTTATATTAATTCTAAAGTTAGCTGACTAGTATCATCATCTTTCTGTCCTTGACCCATATTTTCTTATTCCATTCTCCCCAGTCAACTGTCACACTATCATTCACTTCCTTCTCTTTCATATCATTCCTCACACAATACTCCCATCCATCATTTCTTTGGCCTTCCTCTCCCATAATTAATGGGCTATTTAGTTACATTATGTTACTAGAAGATCTACATTACTAATGAGTAAGCATAATATAATAAGCCGCTTAGCACAGCTACACCAGTATTATATTTATTTATTTAATACTTTAAGCACACAAATGTACATAGGCATTTTCTACCAGTCAACCTTTGTAGTTTTGTGTATATTATATTTTGTGTCATATGTGTATATGTGGCAGAGCTTACAAATAAGCCTGTATTCCCCAAAGAGGGTAAGGCAGAGGTGTATAGTCACATATATTTAACTCAGACTTAGTACAGCATAGCAATCAAATTAATATTTATGGTTATAGGCAGTACTCTAATGTAAGATACTTGTACAGAGATCCCGCTCTCAGCAAGGGGAGAGGTTTGGTCAGTCCTCTGTGACGCCTCTGCGCTCCAGTCAATATGCTACCAGACCAACAACAACACCGGTTGTAAGTATCTTTGTTATTTATATAACTACTATTATTTTATGTTGATAATATTGACTTTTGTGCTTTGTGACTAACTGACCAACTCCTTGACATTTTTTTGCTGATACATTAATTTTACTGTAATAGTCTTCACACGATTCTGACATAATAGCTGACACTCGGAAGTAAGGTCCATCAAGTGTCAGAAGAAGCAAAAGATTTAAAAAAAAAAACAATTTTTCTTGTTTATTTACAGAGAACCCCATCAGAAGATCGTGCAAGTCGTAGCTGGCAAACTTCTCTTGACAGAGCTTTGGCTTTTGTTACTATCAAAGATCAAAGGTAATTTAATTTGTAAATATCAAAGATCAAAGGTAAGTTTGTTACTATCAAAGATCAAAATAATGTAAGTTTATTTGCATCACTGATATTAATTGTAAAATACATAACATAATGCATGTTACCTTCGATAAGTTAGGCAGAGGTGTGTCTATAGTATACCACATTTTCGGCAAAATAACTGTTATAAATTCCAAAAGAAACTATAGTAGTTCTTAATTGAGGTTAAAATCTCCTTTAATGACTTAATCTGACTGCGCGATAGCGAATACCGAGTTATGTTTTCTTAATAAACCATATATAGGGTGGCAGGGACATCAGCGCGCAACCTGTCACGTCGCAGTGTCAGTTTCACTTTGCGCGTCGATGTCCCTGCCACCCTGTATATGATTTGTTATAAAAACTCACTTGGTATGTACAAATGATAAATTATAGCAATATCTGCCAGTTAATGCCCCACAGTTGAGTGTTACGAATATCATGGCAGTATCGTTTGTCATATTCTGTCCCATGGTCCAACGTTAGTTTCTGTCCCGTGCCGCAGGCCCACGTCGGCGGTGGCGTGGCAGCGCGGCGAGTGCGCGCGCGTGGGCGAGGCGCTGGCGGGTCGCGGGGGCGGCGGGGGCGGCGGGGGCGGCGGGCCCGGCATGGCGCTCATCCGGCCGCTCACCATCGCGCGCTTCGTGGACATCGCGGCCGCCCTGCTGTCGGCTATCACTGGAGATGCCAAGCTTAATACTGATAATTATGTTACTAAAGTTCGTATATTAGACAGCTTTTTTTTTTTTGAAGGGTGAAAAACCATCAAATAAATTCTCTAGGTCTGGGCAGAGCGGGAGGGCGTGTCAGACTCTGACTAAAACCCACCCGTGTTCCTTCAGTTGCCTGCGCTAGGGGCCACGGTATCCCTCTCGGACTTTCTCGCAGTCCTGGCAGGCATCGGCCCTAGCGAACCCCGTCATTGGTGCTGACATCTCTTTGAGGCGCGCGTGGAACACAACGCGCCGTCGACCCGGGCCTGGTCCTTATCGAACGGCGAGCTGCCCATTGCTCGCCGTTCGCAAGCCCGCGCCTACGGTGGCCGGGAATCGGCCTGGGATTCCCGACGCCCAGGGCGTCTCCTGCGGCGGCTAGGGGCGTGAGAGCGCGAATTTTGCCTCTCCCTCACGCGTTCCGTCTCCTCCTTCGCGAACATTACTGCTTCGCAGAAGAAGGTGACGGTTTCCCATGCCCTCTCGCTCCGTACCATGGCTTGGACCAAGGCCGGACGCGAGAGATCGCCACCGCCAATCGCCTGCACGAGGACACGGCGGTGCTCCGCCCAAGCCGGGCAGACCTCCAACGTATGCTCCACCGTGACCTCCAGGCGATCCACACAATGGTGACACCCGGGCGTTTCCTCCCGCCTTATCCGGAACAGAAACCTCCCGAAACAACCGTGTCCAGTGAGGACCTGCGTCAGGCGGAAGGTGACGCCGTCTCTAGCCACTCCTTAAACAGGGGACTTATCGCCGCAATTGTGGCGTGCCCAGCGCTGGGTTGCGACAATCGCACTCTCCATGCCGCCCTGAGATCCCGCCGGAGCTCTGTCCGCTGTACCGTGATTTCTCGCGGCAGCGGAACTACGCCCCGGCGTTTCGCCTCCTCGCGCCACTCCCGAATGTGCGCGAGGACTTTTGCCTCCAGATCCCATGGCGGTAATCCGGCAAGGAAGCTCGCCGCCTCACCGGAGTCCGTACGGATATCACCGTACGGACGTACGGACTCACCGGAGTCCGTATCCCCGGACCAGCCGGGTGGCCATGACCCTTTGGGGCGTGTTCAACCGGCGGGCTGGCTGCCGCCTCAAGGAACACGCCCACACCGGTGCCCCGTAAAAGGCTATGGTCCATAGCCTTTTACGGGGCACCGGTGTGGGCACGACACCCGCGTAGAGCCTCCGGCAGGAGACATTTGGCCCCTCTAGATTGGGCAGGAGCCGCTTCAAGGCAGCCCCGGCCCTTTCCAGTCTGGGAGCCAAACGTCGGAAATGCTCCACGAAGTTGCACCGGCTTTCGAGGACGAGTCCCAGGTACTTCATCGTCGACTCGACGCCGATGTAAACCCCTCCTACCGTTATTTGGGAACCCGACGGTGGCACGTTCCGAGGACCATGAAAACACATGGCCTCGGACTTGTGCAGGGCCACCTCGAGTCCCAATTGCCGGATCCTCTCGACGATTGTCGCAACCCCGCGTGTCGCTAGTTCGGTCGCCGCCTGGTGCGACCTCCCCTGCGCCAGGACCAGCGTGTCGTCAGCGTAACAAACCACGCTGACGCCGCTAGGGAGGTCGGCGCGCAGCACCCAGTCGTATACGATGTCCCACAGATGCGGCCCCAGGACCGCTCCCTGTGGGACACCGCACGACATCTCTTGCCGGTTCCATACTCCATGGCGACCGGGGTAGATGACGGCCCTGTCCGTCAAATAGGCCTCGACCACACGACAGAGGTAGGTCGGCATCCTGTGATACCGGAGTGCCTTCCTGATGCAACTCCAAGGCAGGGTATTGAAGGCATTGGCGATGTCTAAAGACACCGCCAAGACGACCCCACCCCGAGCCACAGCATCCCCCGTCGTGAGGACCCGCACGCGCATGATGGCGTCCACCGTAGAGCGCCCCCTGCGAAAGCCAAACTGGCTCTCCGACAAATCCGGCCCCAACCGCACCAGCCGCCCGACGAGGCGGTCTGCAATGACTCTTTCAAAGAGCTTGCCCACCTCGTCGAGCAGCACGATGGGCCGGTGAGCGGACGGAGAGTCCGCTGGGCGCCCCGGCTTCTTGATGAGGACCAGTTTCCCCGTCTTCCAATGAAGTGGGAACTGGCCCCTCTCCATGCATGCGCTTAGGAGTCCCCTTAGTCGAGGCCCGAGAGCCTCCGAGGCCAGGACCCAGGCTTTCCCAGGTAAGCCGTCGGGTCCTGCCAAAAATACCGCCTTTTGTCACTCAGCCTACGTACCAGGCCACTCGCAGCTCTACCTCGGTCACCTCCGGAGCATAGTCGTCGTCGTCGTCGGCGGTGTGGTCCGCATTGAGCACCGCAATAGGCGGAACCATGGGCGGTGAGATATGTTCCCCTCTAGAAGGGAACAGAGTGCTCACCACGTCCTCCACGAGCTGGGGCCGGAGACTCTGCGTCAGCGGGGGAACCCATGGGCGGAGCTTCTCTCCCACCAATTTGTAGGGGCATCCCCATGGGTCCCTGTTCAGAGTCTCCAGCGACTCCTCGCGGGCCAGTCCCCTGGCCCGCAGGATCTCCGCTTGGAGGGCGGTCTTCGCCGCTCTGTACCCCTCGTACAGCTCCGCCTGAATGGCTTCCGTATCCGGAGGGCGAATTCGGAGCCTGCGGTGCCTGGTGTACCGGCGTCGCGCAGTGACGCACGCACTGCACGGAGTCGTCAACTCCGGCGACCACCAGCACACCTGGCGCTAGGCGCGTCCGGGCTGGGCCCGGGGCATTGCCACGTCACATATTTCGGACATAGCCTCCCGGAACCACTCCGCCTCGACGTTGATGTCAGCAGGCCTGTCCGGTGATGACACCCAGGCCTGCACGATCGAGGCTTTCAGGAGGAGCTCCCGGTCCAGCTGCTTCAGCACCCACCGCGGACCAGCCTGTCGGACCAGCGCGCTCGAGGTCTGGGCGGAGACGTCAAACCGGATGTACCGGTGGTCGGAATAGGTCTCCACCCCCTCTATGACGCGCCAGTCAAGGACACGTGGTGACAGAGCGGGGCTGGCGAACGAGATGTCCACCACCGATTCACCCCGCATCCGCACACACGTGGGGACAGAACCCCGATTTAGGACGACCAGGCCTGTCTCCAGAGCCCAGTCCTCCACCATCCTGCCCCGTGTGTCCGGATACCGGGAACCCCAAGCCACAATCTTGGCATTGAAGTCCCCGAAGACGAGCACGGGGAGGGAACGGTACCCGACGACGGCGACTTTCAACTCCGCAAGGGAGTTGTGGAACTCGGCAAGAGTTCGGTTCGGGGAGAAGTATACCCCAACCACTACGATCTCCCCGAACCGTGCTGCCACGCAACCCCGTCCCCTCGTGACAGCCTCGAGGGACGGAGTACTGGCGGCTGCCGACGAAATTAGGGTCACTGAGGCGCTCAGGCCCTCCACCCAGTCATCCCTGGGCGGGACAAAGTACGGCTCAGCGACCACGGCGATGTTAATCGACCACTGCGCCATGCTCTGGAGCAACAGATCCTGAGCGGAGGCGCAGTGGTTGATGTTCGCCTGGAGGACGCGTAATGGGGCCGTTATTGGCACTCCATGTCAGCCTCCTCCCGAACCCTCTGAGAAGGCCCCGCTGCAGTGGTGACGGCGGCGACGACGGCGGTCGAGGCGGCAGTGACGGCGGTGGCGGAGGGCTTGCCCCTGCCCCTGGCTGTGGCGGGTGGAGCGCAGGCCTTGCTCCCCATCCGGTGATCGGCCGGCTTGCCAGCTGCCGCACATACGGTGCAATGCGGCGCGGCATTACAAGAGCCGGCCTTGTGACCGGGCTGACCACAGCGGAAGCAATGGTGGCTGCGGTCCACCTCCGAGGTGCATTTAGCTCCCACGTGGGGCAACCACGTGGGAGCTAAATGCACCTCGGAGGCACCTGGCAGCGGAAGCACCTCAGAGGTCTGGGTTCCAGCAGTTTCACCTGCGCGGAAACCCAGCCCACCAGTAGCCTACGGTCCTCGGCTATTTTCTTGGCCGCCGACACGGGGCAGCTCACCGTAACGGCTCGCATCCCCTTGAAGTCAGGACGGATGGTGCCTGTCCTCACCTGCCCGGCAGAGCACCCTCCAGTCCTAACGACGGCGGCCACCACCTCTCCCTCCGTCACCGAGTCGTCCAGGTCCAGGATGCGCATGTCAACGCACTTGGTGGGCCTGGACAATCGGGCCTCGTCCGCGTTTAAGGACGCCCTAGGCGTTTCGGCCAGAGCGTCAGCGGCCGGGCCGCTGGCCGCACCGGGGATCTCGAGCATCCGGGCCCCCGTCGACGTGAGCCTCACCCGGATGCCTTCGGTGGCGCCAATCTCCTCGAGGCTCACCGCAGCCAGCTGGGGTACAGCTGCGGACTTCGGGGCGCGGAGCCTAGCCGCGACGCTTCGCGCTCTTTGCCGCTGCCGCCTCTCCTTCCTTTTGGCCGCCCTTGCCGCCTTACCGGCCTTCCTCTTCTCCCCGGCTACTTGCCATTCGGCGCTGGCCGGAGGAGATATAGGAGGTGAGAGCGGCCGTCTGTGTAGCCGTCCCGACCTCCCTGAGCATGGGCGGCCCCGCGGGTTTCGGCACGGAGAGGGCCTTCCTCTGCCCCGACGAGCCAGGTTTGGCCGCGCCAGCTGCGACGGCGGCAAAAAAGACCGCCTTCTGCTGACCCGCGGCCGGCTGGCTCACCTCTAGGCGCAAAACAATGGCCTCCAGGGCGGAAAACCGGCTCTGGAAGGCAGCCAGCTCCTGCCGCACCAGGGTCAAAACCCGGTCTTCCGCAGGCACGGGCCGTCCCTGCCCATGCTGCTGCGCCCCCTCCTGCGGCACTTCCCTGCGGCCGGCTGCTCGCAGCCCGGCCAGGTCTGCTCGGAGCTCCTCATTCTCCTTCCGGAGAAGCTCCAAGGCGGCTGTGAGGCGGGCGACCTCCGCCCGCATTTCGGACATTACATCCGACGGAGGCCCAGGTTGAATGGCCTCCGCTGCCGCTATAATGGAGGCCGTGACCGCGGATATGGCCTTGTCTTTAGAGGATTTATTCCTCTTCAAGGCCACATCCTTTATAGCGGCGACCACGACCTCCGCAAACCTGGCCGCTCGCTCCGAGTTGGAGCCGCCAGCGGCGACCGGCTCACCACCTGAGGACTCTGATATGGCTGACTGCCCTGCCACCCAGGAGTGACCGTCCGGTCACTCCTGGGTGGTTCTCCTCCATGGTGGCTCGCTGGGCCGGCTTGGCAGGGCTGGCTCGGCTTAACTCCTTGGCCTCCTCCTGGGTGGCGAGCCGTCTACCCAAACCTTTTCCCGGGCCCCACCCCGCCGGTTGGAGTGGATATTTTTGGAGCCCGAGGTCCACTCTTCGGAAGACGACCCCTGGCCCTCGATTTGGGGCGCTTCAGGAACGACCTTCGGTTGCTCCCAGCAGCCCCATTTACTTCGCGCTCCGAGCTCTGTCTTGAGCCCTTTGCGCCAGATGCGGCGTCGGACTTCGACCCCGCATCACTCCCCTCCTCTACGTCCTTTTTGTTTTTAGTAGATTTTTTTTCCATAGTAAATCCCACGAGTAAATATACGTAAAGATGTCGACTGGGCAGAGCCTAGATGCCCGGTAAGCCTAGATACTGCAGAGTGCGGCAGGTGCTCTGCAGGGGAAGCGCTCACGACTGGACTCCCTCCAGCCATTCATCCTCTCACCGCACTTCAAAACTTAGGATTGGGTGGTTTTTTATCTTAGAGGTAGCCTTCCTCTGGGCCAGGCAATCAAGCCAAGCCCCCGGCGGCGGCATTAGACATGCCTCCGTTCGCTGTCCGGCCGACCCGACTCAGCGAACCCGCCGAAAGTTCTCTCCTCGATGAGAGAAACACGCGCCGCTTTGGTGCGCCTGCACCGCAGCGGCGGCCCTTCCCAGTCTACGCCCACTCACCTACCTCTGTAAGCAGAGGAGGAGTGGACGTATTGACTGTCTGTAGCCCGGTTCCCTTCACCGACCATCAAGCATGATCGGTGATTGGAACCATGACCTTTCCCCGTTTGTTGAAGATTAGCCGTAAGCCCCAATTGTCCACCAAGACCTGGTGGGCAATTGGAGCCGACGTTGCCCAGGGTGCGCCACGAGGAGGCTCTTCAACATGCACCCCGTATATTAGATAGCTGGCTTCTGTTTTTAATATCTGATACTTTTCACGGATAGTATCGGCGGAATTAAATAGTGATAAAGTCAGGGTTGGAAACAGCCCGAGTATCAACTTTCAATGATCAACTAAGCAGCCAAAGCCAACAGTTTCCAGTGGCACATAGAGCGTTAGTATTAACTAACAGTAGATACATATACAACGGGTCCCAAAATTCAACGATAAGCGGGCACTAGAGGGTGGACCTGCTCATGAATACCCGAGAAAAAATTATGACAGCATAGCCTCCTCCTTTTTTGGAGTCGGTTAAAAAGGACTATCATACACTTCTGTCTGACAGAGATGTTTTTTTACATAGGCAAATGTTATGTAAAACTCGATGGGCCATGTTTACGATCCGAAACTGTAAATTTATCGTATGATTTTTGCTTTTTTTTTTCACATTAATTTCTTCACCTCCAGCTCCCACACTTATCGAAGCGTCTCCTATACCCTGGCACAGTATCCAAGTCCTGGCTGAAGACAGTCAACACGTTGCACGCGTTTCCGCACGCGTTGGCGCTTATAGCGTATCTATTGGATCTTGTCAGTCACATCGTAAGTATTGATTTCTTATATTGCACCTGCGAACCGCGCCTGCTTCGCACGACTTGACAAAACATCTATATTTCTTGATTATATGTATGTTTAATATCAATGTAACACTCAAACCTTCCGGAATAAATTCTCTAAATTATGGTGATACCGTTTCAAAATCCGTTCGGTAGTTTAGAAGCAGAACATGGTCAGCAGACAGACACGAAAAGAGACTTTAATTTATAATATGTATATACATATAATGTATATGTATGTATGTAATATGTATGTATGTAGATTATAATATTTCGATCGATCAGGTTAAGAGCGTTTATACCTTATGTATGAGTGGCAACGTCGCAATTTAGTGTCATATTTCGTGGTTTTCAATTTTTATCATTTAATCGGAGCTATATTTTAAAAATCTGTTTAATTAACTTTTTAGATTTATGTGAAAACTGCGTAAAAGGTAAGAAAACGTTGCGTTTACAGTTCTATTTATATGCAAATAATACATTGGAAACTTACAGGGCGTTATTTTCATTGTAAAATAACTGTAGGTAAGCATTACTGTTACTTACTTTTTAAACACTTTCACGTAATTCTAATTAGTTAATTAAACAAATCTTCTGTCCGAAATAAATGGTTAATAATAATAGTAAACAGATTTTTAAAATATAGCTCCGATTAAATTATAAAAATTTAAAACCACGAAATATGACACTAAATTGCGACGTTGCCACTCATAAGGTATAAACGCTCTTAAGCTACGCTTGCCGCGGTTGGTCCTTATCTTTGCATACCGAGACTCCGCCGTGCCTCGGGAAGCACGTTAAGCTGTTGATCCCGGGTCGTCAGAAGCCCGAAAGTCTGACAACCAGTCTTACCAAAGGGTATCGTGTTATCCAGTAACTGGATTGTGGAGGACAGATAGGCAGCCGCTCCTACGCGTAAAATACTGGTATTCAGCTGCATCCGGTTAGACTGGAAGCCGATCCCAATTAATATTTACAGTGTTCCCTTAAAGGCGCCATTAGCCAAGCTAGACTACAGTATTGTCAAGGTAACTCATTCATTTATTTATTAATTAAGAAGTAACATTGTATTGAACATTATTTATTAAATAAAATTATTACATGCACAAACAATACATTTAAGCCTAACTATAATTGATGTGAAATATGTCAAAAAATTATTATAGGTAATGTCAAATTAATAGCAGGTATAATGTCAAAATATTAATGGGATAATGACAAGAAAAGAGGCGTAGCATCATCCTGTGACCTGTATGGATAATAATGCGGCTTTACGACCACCATTCTTAGCGCACGTTCGCACGGACGTAAAGATATCGCGGCTGGATTTTATCGCGCACTGGACTTTCAACTGTCGGCGTTGAGAATCTAACAGAGAACATCCCAGCGCGTCGAAAAAACACACTGTTGGATTTTCAACTCTCCAGTGTGCGATAAAATCCCGCCGCGATATTGTTACGTCCGTGCGAACGTCGGCTTATTCATTTTAGTAGGATTTTAGAGGCGCTTGTCTCAAATACTTACTGTTACTATGCCCATTTTGAGTAGGTACCTAATTTCTATAGCAACATGAATTTCAAAAAGATAGCTTTTGTTCAATGATGAATTGATGACTTATTGAGTTATGAAAAATATTGTATGACTAGCTGACCCGCTGTCGTAGTTCTTTTTTTCCAAACAATAGTTCATACACAAATCCCACAGAAAAAAAAAAACGTGTTTTTCCGTAATATGAAAAATTACCGGCACTTTATTCCAATTTTTTTTCCCATAAAAACCTAATTCAAAATATTACGAACATTTTAAAACAAAAAATGGCCCAATCGGTCCAGCCGTTCGCAAGTGATGTACCATCGAACAGCATTTCGTTTTTAGGTTTCCGAACCCAAAGGGTGCCAACGGAACCCTATTACTAAGCCTCCGCTGTCCGTCCGTCTGTCTGTCAGCTGGCTGTATCTCATTAACCGTAATAGGGTAGAAAGTTGAAATTGTCACAGAGTGTGTATGTTATTTGCCGCTATGACAACAAAATAATAAAAACAAAATAAGTAAAGTTAAAAATTAAAGGGATACTCCCTTTCATTTTGAACTACCATGCAAGAAACGTGTTTTTATTTTTGTCGCATTGCCGTGTGGTTTGGCCTCACCTCACCTTCACCAGCCTTGGAAGTACTTCGTGTGCGAGTCCGACTCGCATTTGCCCGGTTTTTATTAATATAGATTATGTTTGCTGTAGGAAATGCCGGTGTGTGACGACTGGTTGTACGTCGGCAAGGACGAGTTGTCGTGTCTGCGCAGGGACTACTTGTACAAGTGCTGGATCAGGTAAGCTGATCAATCAAATTGTTGGGTTTAAGATGTATTCACAAACATCTGCTTTTTTATCGTCATTACGCGGTGTGCATACTTTGTAACCATGGATTGTTCCTTGTCTTTATGATGCCTTTGCATTTCACTGTTTGATAGTGTAAGTATTATTATTACTTTTTTATTTAATTAATACTTTTATTATCCCCTATATAGTTATGTTCTCCATTTGAAAACTATGGGGGAGATCTTTGCCTCAGCAGCGAGGTAAAATAGGATAATTAAAAAAAAATCATCCTCTAAAAAAAATATCAGGTAACCTGGGTTTTTTTTTTAATCACTAAATGGTTAGCTTGGAAGCCAAATGAACTAACATTTTGCAAAAAAAAATGTTATGCGCTTTTTGTCTTCTAAGAAACCATATAGAGGGCCTCGTGACTAAGTAATAACAGCCACACGGGTCGATCGATCAGGTTAAGGTACGTTTGCCGCGGTCGGTCAGTGGATGGGTGACCATCTTTACATACCGAGACTCGCCGTGCCGCGGAAAGCACTTTAAGTCGTTGGTCCCGGCTGTCATTCGTGGATCTTTGACAGTCGTTACTCAGTAACTGGGTTGTGGAGTTCAGATAGGCATTCGGTTCATGTAAAGTACTGGTATCATCCTTTCGAGACCCGCTGATTACACAAACATTGTAACTCATTACCTCGTTTGGTAGGTTAATCTGACCAACTGTAATTTTAGTTTTGTGATCTAAGAATGAAACTCAATGTATGTTTTTTAAATATTATATTAAGTATGTGACTCCGTAGGTACTACAAACCATACAGAGCATGGTGGTACCTCAACCTTCTACAATATCACAACCAATCACAGCGCAGCATTAAAAACGATCGCGCCTGGCATTCATCGGTGGAGCGCGATATAGAAACTATTCTTTGCGCCCACGCATGCTCCTATCATGTAGATCAGTACAGTATTTGATATAGGAACTGTTCCTTGCGCCCACGCATGCTCCTATCATGTAGATCAGTACAGTATTTGATATAGGAACTGTTCCTTGCGCCCACGCATGCTCCTATCATGTAGATCAGTACAGTATTTGATATAGGAACTGTTCCTTGCGCCCACGCATGTTCCTATCATGTAGATCAGTACAGTATTTGATATAGGAACTGTTCCTTGCGCCCACGCATGCTCCTATCATGTAGATCAGTACAGTATTTGATATAGGAACTGTTCCTTGCGCCCAAGCATGCTCCTATCGTGCAGATCAGTACAGTATTTGATATAGGAACTGTTCCTTGCGCCCACGCATGCTCCTATCGTGTAGATAAGTACAGTATTTGATTTAGGAACTGTTCCTTGCGCCCACGCATGCTCCTATCGTGTAGATCAGTACAGTATTTGATATAGGAACTGTTCCTTGCGCCCACGCATGCTCCTATCGTGTAGATCAGTACAGTATTTGATATAGGAACTGTTCCTTGCGCCCACGCATGCTCCAATCATGTAGATCATTACAGTATTTCCTCTCTTGCTATTCAGATTCCAAGACCCCGGCCATCAGTTTGAGGACCTAAACGATGAGTACCTGCGGAACTTGAAGGCGTTGCTTGGCAATGACGAGGAAAAGATCGCGGAGTTGAAACAGACTATCAAAAGTAAGTTTGAATATGTTACGAGGTTATGACGTTATACAATATGTAACAAAAACCCTGTTGTTCCTTTTACCTACGTTTTAAGAATCGGTATACATACGTAATAAAGCAAGTCATTTATAAAAAACTGATCAAAAAAATAATTAAAATAAATATTTAATTATTAATATTTGTAATGTTTAACTGATATCTTACCTCTGCAATTCTGCATGAAGCGATGACGCGAAACCAGAAAAAATAGAACGTTCCCGCCCACTCTCTTTGATCGGTGCCGCCGCGCCGGTACACCGCCGCCACTTACCTACCTATTTTGCTACACAAGTTCGTGACCTTGTCAGCTGTTGTTTTTCACTTTAACGAATGAATGTTTAAAAATGTTGGTTTACATGGTATTTTTATGCACAATTGGTAATTGTTATAACTACATTTAACCGTAGACAGACATTTAACACTTCACTACATTAAAAAAAAACAAAGTCACCGCGTCTGTCACATAAAACCTTATGTTTATTTGAATGCATTAATTTATTATGATGTCTATTTGACGGCCACGGAGATGCTGTTCGATATGACCACCATGCCTTGTCTACACAGTTGTTGCAACGCCTACGTACGCTCCGCAGAACGGAGGTATCGGAGTTGATGTGGTCAAATGCTGACACAGATAAAAAAATGCTGTAATGCTGCTGCTGATAATGCTGTTCACAGATAGCTGTGAACGCATTTCGAACTCCGTATCGCACGTTTTTTTGAACACCTGTTGCTTTACACTGCCCCAGAGGAAAAAATCTAAAGGAGTCAGATCAGGGGATCTTGCAAGTCCAACACTTGCTCCTCGGTGTCAATGTCTCGAGTCCTCGGTCTGCCTGCGTCAGCTCGATGTTGGTCTCGTCCGTGCACACTTCCGGTATTGTGCAAACGTTAGAATACAATCGCCAATGGTAATGGTAGACTCGCAAAACGTTCTTGGTAGAGTCTGCGTGCTTCAGCGTACACATCAACATATTAAAATATTCTACGTTAGAATATGACATGGTAAATATTTAAAACTACGTAAACAAATCACAATTCACTCACTACGTAGGCCAACAGTAACATCCGTTCAAAACTAAGTTGCGCGGGAGACTGAGGAAGTGATCCGCGGGTGGCGGGGTGGCAGGGTAGGTAGGCACGTGGTGCCGACACGGAGCCTGCGCGCGGTAGCTTTTGGCGGCATCTTCTGTCGAGCGTTTATACCTTATGAGTGGCAACGTCGCAATTTAGTGTCATATTTCGTGGTTTTCAATTTTTATCATTTAATCGGAGCTATATTTTAAAAGTCTGTTTAATTAACTTTTTAGAATTATGTGAAAAGTGTGTAAAAGGTAAGAAATTGCTGCGTTTACAGTTCTATTTATATGCAAATAAAACATTGGAAACTTGCAGGGCGTTATTTTCATTGTAAAATAACTGTAAGCATTACGGTTACTTACTTTTTAAACACTTTCACGTAATTCTAAAAAGTTAATTAAACAGATTTTTTAAATATAGCTCCGATTAAATGATAAAAATTGAAAACCACGAAATATGACACTAAATTGCGACGTTACCACTCATCCATAAGGTATAAACGCTCTTAAAGAAAGCCGCCGATCTCGTAGGCTATTTAGCGAAATAAAGATGTACTTGTAAAATCAGATACTCTAAACATTTTGTTGAATGTGCCGATTTTAATAGTTATTTGATATTGACCTCTTGACTGGCCAATGCTCATTTTTTTAAAATTATAATTTCATCAATGTTGTGCTTGTAGGTAAATGTATACGTCCCTAAAAGGAACAACAGGGTTTTTGTTACATATTGTATAGGAGGTTTGAATATGTCATTATGTTTCCTTGCCAGACAGACAAACACACACAATTCGTATGACAGTGCATATAACTTAAGTACTTATCTCAATTCAGATCCCCATCTGCGCAAGTGCAAGAACATCGCGGTTCGCGTGCATTTTAGGAACGTAGTATGGATGTATTTGGACACGTTCGCGAGCGGCCAGCTTGCGTGCAAGTTGTAATATTCACTACGTGCACATATTCGTGGTTTCGTTTAGTGTTCTCGAACGCGTCTATATTCATTTCGTCAATGCAGCACAAACAATTCATGAATACAAATCAAGGCTCGCGCACTGAGAGGCGCGTAGTGCGCACGGTTCGTGCGCGTGCGCAGGTGTTCATCCCAAGCTGCGTGGCAAAGTAATGCAAAGTGCGTACAGTACGCAGTCGATAATATGGCACGTCGAGTTTTAGAATAAGTTTTTTTTTTTATTCATTGTGACACTCGTTCCTACTTGTGTAATAATATCTTCTTTCTTAAACTCAGCTTGTGCAATGTGCAACATGTAACATGCATTCTACGGCATGCCAGCGACTGTCGCTCATGTCGTATGGTGCATATGCATACGCTCCTTCAGCGTTCTCACACTAAAATCCCAGCGTAATAACCCTCATTCCAGAATACGAACACTGTCTCGAAGACGAGGTGGAAGCCGCGGCACGAGCTGACGAGGCGCGACGTGTAGAGCGACGCGAAACTCTCCTGAACGGCCTGAAGGCGCAGCGTGCGGCGCGGCGGGCGGCGCGGGCAGCCTGCGACGTGCAGAGCACGCTGCGAGCCGACCGCGCCGGGCTCGTCCGGCAGGTCGACACAGAGATAGACAGGGCCACGTGAGTCATCGTCTCATACATTTCGGCCGAAAGACGTCCACCGTTGGGCATTGGCTTCCAAATCACCACATCGACTCGTCCTGCGCGTCTGGCATCCAGCGGATTCCCGCGACCTTCACTAGGTCATATTGTCAAGGCTTTCCAAAGTTGTGCCGCGCCGTTACTCGGTCGCCACTCCAGAGCCTTTTGGCCGCATTGGGCATCCGCTCAGCGAATAGTGTGTCCCGGCCACTTGGTCTTTCTCCACACTGTCAGTATCTTGTCATCATCTGCCTAGCCCTCCCAACTATGTTATGTCTTGCAGTCAACCCGGATGCAGCTAAATACCAATACATTATACGGAGCGTTCGATTGTATAATAACAGTATGTCACAGTATATGAGCCAAATCTTGCTGATGCGGACTGCTTGGTAATAAGAATAGGTAAAATCCATGCTTTTATTTGTATATACAGGTCACCATCGTTTGCCTCTCTCGCCAATTTTGTTGGGTCATTGGAAGAACTTTTAATAGGCATTAAACACATACCTAATGTTTATCTAACCGGGGACATAAATGTTGACGTGAGTTGCAATACTACTGACCTGAAATCCGATGAGTACTTGAAACTTCTTGCCACGTACGGTCTGCTACCAAGCCATCAATTTCCCATGCGTCTCAATAAATGCATTGATCACTGTTTTGCAAAGCCTAATTTGAAAATGCTAAAAATAGTCTGTGAATCATCAGTTTCTGACCAAAGTAGTATATACTGTATTATTCCTTTAACACAAAAAAGTAACTACAAAAAATCAGAAAAGACACTGCTACAACTAAATTATGAAAAGGCTTTTAAAATGAAGGAGTTTGATTGGACTCATATTACATCATTGCAAGATCCAAATAAAGCGACTGAAGTGCTCATCGAAACTTTATCTGAAATCAGACAAAAAAGCAGTCACCAGGTTATCGTGCCCAACAGGCGACAGACTTTTCAACCATGGGTAACCTCGGGTCTACTGCGTTGCATTAGATTTAGAGATACGTTACACAGAAGACATAATAAGGCACCTAATGATAAAGATCTAGAGATTACCTACAGGCGTTACAGAAATCATTGTAATAGGATTCTCCATAATCTAAAAAATGAGCATGATAAAGCAGATTTAAATGCTGCCAAGAGTGATATTAAAAAAACCTGGAATGTCGTTAAGCGTGTATGTAATCTAAATCACTCTGAGAAATCTCAAGGGCCTTGTGAATTATTAAAAATAAAATCAACTCCTCAAGAATCAGTCGATTTTGTAAACGATTTTTTTATTAATATGGCATCCAAACTATCAACTGACATCTTACAAAAGTTAAAGCTTATGGAAAATGATCTTGTGCAAAAGTTTAAATGTAGTCACAGCCCGTTAAACTCTTTTGTCTTATTGGAAACTGATGAAACGGAAGTTAAAAATATTATTAGGTCCTTAAAAAGTACAAATTCTACTGGTTGGGATGGAATATCATCGGTGTTTATAAAGAAAAGTGTAAACCTTCTCATTGAGCCTTTGACACACATATTTAACTTATGTTTTACGTGTGGAAAGTTTCCTAATGTGTTAAAAGACTCAATTGTTATACCAGTTTTCAAGTCGGGGGAGAGAGACAGTATCACAAATTATCGTCCAATATCGCTTTTACCTACTATTGCTAAAATCCTGGAGAAATTAATAAACATTAGGCTTGTAAAATACCTAGAGAAAAATAATATTCTTTCTAATAATCAATTTGGTTTTAGAAGGAACAAATGAACAATAGATGCGGTTGAAAATCTAGTTACCAATATATCTAGTCATCTCGACCACAAGAATAAATGTGTTGGTGTTTTTCTAGATTTAGCCAAAGCCTTTGATACTGTCTCAATCCCTCTGCTAATTTGCAAGTTGGAGGCAATAGGTATTCGAGGTGTACCACTTGAACTTTTTAAAAACTATCTCAGTAATAGGACTCAGACTGTAAAAATTGGTAATAATTTTAGCTCTAAGCATGATGTAGGTTTCGGTGTTCCGCAGGGATCAGTACTTGGACCAACATTATTCTTAATTTATGTAAATAATCTTTGGAACATTGAATTGCCTGGTTCAAAAGTGATCACTTTTGCTGACGATACTGTGATCTTATTTCAACAAAAAACATGGAGTGATGTAAAATCGTCAGCTGAGATTGGTCTTAAAAATATAATTGAATGGCTTGATCGCAATCTGCTTACATTAAATCTTAATAAAACAAAATTTATAACATTTAGTATTAAAAATAATTTACCACCTACCAACTTTAATTTGAAAGCTCATTCCTCTAATTGTTCTGATGCAAGTAATTGCGAGTGCTCTGTCTTATCTCATAGTAAAAGTGTTAAATACCTTGGAGTCGATATCGATGAAAATTCAAATTGGAAACAACATATTCATAATCTTAAATCTCGCATTATACTTATACCGATTTAAAAAAAAATAAGAAACTTAAAAGACAAAGCTACGAACAAAACTGTATATTTTACACTGTGCCAATCGATAGTAACTTATGGTATCTCTGCCTGGGGTGGTGCTAGAAAAAGTACTCTCATAAAAACAGAAAGGGCTCATAGATGTATTATAAAAGTGATTAATTTGAAAAAATTTAGATATTCTACAACAGCGTTGTACAAAGAATTTGGAGTTCTAAATATTCGCCAACTTTTTATTAAAAAAATTGTCCTGAGACAGCATTCCTGCGAAAAACATGTTAGCAAATCTCTCAGAAGAGTGCATGAGGTATATGAAGTCCCAGCATGCAAAACCACTTTTGCGCAGTGCTTCTCTTATTTCTTGGCTCCACTATTGTACAATCGTATTAGTAAAATTAAACCTCTTAAAGATATGACGAGATTTGTGTGTAGAAGGGCTCTGGATGAGTTTTTGAGTAACTTGGACTATGAACAGACTGAAAAACTTATACAAATATGCCAGTAATTATTTATTATTAAATATATATTGTATTGAATACCGATAGTACTAAAAAAGTTTATAAAACATTATATGAATATATGTAAGTAATAATATAAATATAATATATACATATATTTAATATGTACATTATAAAGTAATCGTGTAAATTGAAGATTAATACACAAACATTATTTGTATTACAAAATATGCATATATATATTTATACGTACAGTAAACACATTACACGCATCATTTAATTTTATACTTTTAGTTTTAGTAACACCTTTTTTGTTTTATTTTAACACGATTGTCTTATTATTAATTACGAACAAACATTGTTATTGTGAAAACACTTTGTTTACTCGTATATTGAAATAACGTTCGTAGTTGCATTGTCTGATTTATTTGCATATACTACTTGTTTACGCTAAACTTGTAACTCATTGGTGCCGATTCCCTTGTTTACAAACTAAACCAAATTTAAGTTCAGTGTATCTTTTTCTTTCTATTTCATTAAGAAAAGGACAGAAGATAAATTTTGGTTTAGTCCTGTCAAATTAATCAGCGCCTGACACTACTCCATACAAGTTTAGACGTGATTAAAAAGTTGACTACTAAAACTTCATCAAATTACGTCAGGTGCTGACTTATTTGACAGGACTAAACTAATATTTATCTTCTGTCCTTTTCATAATGAAATAGAATGAAAAAGATGCACTCAACTTAAATTTAGTTTAGTTTGTGAACAAGGGAATCGGCACCATCATCGTCATCTATGATTCACACAACAAATGTAATTGGTAAAAAGTGTCTTAAGGCGCGGACCGACTACGATTTTAATCGCTATTACCGCACTCACACAACCGCATCTGCGCGTTTTACGGTAATTATGCACACACTCGCAAACGCTAACACGGGCGTTTGTGTGCTCAAGGAAAGTTGCATAGTATACGTAAGGAAATCAGATGTTTTCTGTTGAATATACTTACTTATGACGTGCGTTCTAAAATTCGATGTAATTACAGTGTCGGTTCATAATATGATACAATAAATAATTACACATAACAATTTAAAAAAAAACATCACTACTGTTTATTTTTATTACAGTACATGATAAACAGGTCAAATATAAACATTCCGAATTTTACCCGACTGCTCTAGAAGGGGAATTATGCTTTTCGGGTGTAAGTCAGTATCAGGGATGGAAGGGTTAATTAAATGGGTAGTTATGCCATTTCAAACTAATGTTTGTGTTTTAGATAGGTACTTAGTGGGTGCGGTAAAAAAATAGAAAACAAAACCAACATAAAGGCCCTCGGACCACTTAAAAATCACATAAACTCTAAATAAATGCAATAATATCACAGCTCCAAAGTGACAAATGCCATAATGTTTCTAAGAAAATGCGGAGCCGGGACGGAAGCTAGAATTCTGAAAAATTTAGACGATAGAGGGATCATCCACGGGAATGGAAGCTGCTGCTGGCTGAATATTAGTTGGTATTTGCTAAAATTGGTAAAACAGTGCGTGAATTGAACTAAAGTTCTGTGGCGGACTACTAAGGCTACTCACTGCCTAATATTGAAGTGAAAATTCAGTCTCAGTGGAAATATGGGCAATAAAAATAAAATGTTGCGAAAGAGTTTTACAAGAAAAAGACGAAAAACTCGAAAAAATGATGGAATGTTTGGGTAAGTAGGATGATTACGGTATTGTATCATAACATTTGAAATTTGTATTTAGTTTAGTTTACTTACGAAACTGTATAAATCTATAGAAACGGCATTGACAATTTCTACAAACATTTTGCTAAATCCAAAAACAAATAGGTGCACTCTATTTTGATGTCTATAGAATGCATATTTGAATGCGCCTAGTGCAAACGTCTCTGGTCGAAGCAACCATCGAGGCGATAGCCATATTGCAATAGTAGGTATAAGTAACAAAAACAAAATTGCAGATAAATCAGAGTGCGTTCGTAATTATTATAATAATATAAATACTGCACACAAGTTATATATAAAGCATTTTGATTCTTTTGTAACTTTATTTTTATAATATTTATTGAGTCATTAGACCAGTGCCGATAATTTTTGAAAACGAAAAAAGTCACAGTAGGCTGAAACCCATTGGAAAAGAAAGAGAATATAACAAAATTGAAAGGAAAAATAATTTACGGGCGATCCGAGGTCGGGGGTAAAAAGCGGTTTATCTCGATTTCCGGCAAAACTACAAGTCTTATGGAAAAAAGTGTAATAGCAAAGTTGTAGGTAATAAAAAGATCTACAACTTTTGTATTCACACTTTTTTCAAGTAACCTCAAAATTTATGTGAAAAATTCAAATAACCAAGTTCTTGGTTTTTTATTTTTATCTTTTACACAGCATTTTTTTTTTCGCGAAATTTGCCGAATACTTACCTTAATAAATAATAGTTTGATATTCCCAATAAAAAATTGGGAAGTTGTAGCACAAAAATAAACTTTGACGTCGAAGATCTCTGTATTACCAGCGATAACAACAGTTTTTTTTTTAAGAATTTAGTAGGTTTTCCATTTTTTTAAAACTTTAACCAAACCATTATTTAATTTTATGTCTATATTTTAAATAATCTAAAGAAAAGCAGTAAAATAAATGCCCATTCGCAGCTTACGTCACATTTCAACACAAATATCATTTTCAATTTTCAATCTTATTGACGCTCCATAGTGGTGACAATAGTTTACGCGGTCATACTTTAGTCGTCGGGCAACGCTCGACTTGGATGGTTGGCACTGGACGCTCTGTGCATAATTCGATTGTAGTTTTCAAGTAATTTATGACTGAAAACAGTGTGTGAATTGAACTAAAGTTCTGTGGCGGACTACTAAGGCTACTCACTGCCTAATATTGAAGTGAAAATTCAGTCTCAGTGGAAATATGGGCAATAAAAATAAAATGTTGCGAAAGAGTTTTACAAGAAAAAGACGAAAAACTCGAAAAAATGATGGAATGTTTGGGTAAGTAGGATGATTACGGTATTGTATCATAATAACATTTGAAATTTGTATTTAGTTTAGTATACTTACGAAACTGTATAAATCTATAGAAACGGTATTGACAATTTCTACAAACATTTTGCTAAATCCAAAAACAAATAGGTGCACTCTATTTTGATGTCTATAGAATGCATATTTGAATGCGCCTAGTGCAAACGTCTCTGGTCGAAGCAACCATTGAGGCGATAGCCATATTGCAATAGTAGGTATAAGTAACAAAAACAAACTTGCAGATAAATCAGAGTGCGTTCGTAATTATTATAATAATATAAATATTGCACTAGTTATATAAAAAGCATTTTGATTCTTTTGTAAGATTATTTTTATAATATTTATTGAGACTCAATAAATATTATAAAAATAATCTTACAAAAGAATCAAAATGCTTTTTATATAACTAGTGCAATATTTATATTATTATAATAATTACGACGAGACTCACGATAGAATTACGATGAGACTCAATAAATATTATAAAAATAATCTTACAAAAGAATCAAAATGCTTTTTATATAACTAGTGCAATATTTATATTATTATAATAATTACGAACGCACTCTGATTTATCTGCAAGTTTGTTTTTGTTACTTATACCTACTATTGCAATATGGCTATCGCCTCGATGGTTGCTTCGACCAGAGACGTTTGCACTAGGCGCATTCAAATATGCATTCTATAGACATCAAAATAGAGTGCACCTATTTGTTTTTGGATTTAGCAAAATGTTTGTAGAAATTGTCAATACCGTTTCTATAGATTTATACAGTTTCGTAAGAATACTAAACTAAATACAAATTTCAAATGTTATTATGATACAATACCGTAATCATCCTACTTACCCAAACATTCCATCATTTTTTCGAGTTTTTCGTCTTTTTCTTGTAAAATTCTTTCGCAACATTTTATTTTTATTGCCCATATTTCCACTGAGACTGAATTTTCACTTCAATATTAGGCAGTGAGTAGCCTTAGTAGTCCGCCACAGAACTTTAGTTCAATTCACACACTGTTTTCAGTCATAAATTACTTGAAAACTACAATCGAATTATGCACAGAGCGTCCGTTGCCAACCATCCAAGTCGAGCGTTGCCCGACGACTAAAGTATGACCGCGTAAACTATTGTCACCACTATGGAGCGTCAATAAGATTGAAAATTGAAAATGATATTTGTGTTGAAATGTGACGTAAGCTGCGAATGGGCATTTATTTTACTGCTTTTCTTTAGATTATTTAAAATATAGACATAAAATTAAATAATGGTTTGGTTAAAGTTTTAAAAAAATGGAAAACCTACTAAATTCTTAAAAAAAACTGTTGTTATCGCTGGAAATACAGAGATCTTCGACGTCAAAGTTTATTTTTGTGCTACAACTTCCCAATTTTTTATTGGGAATATCAAACTATTTCTTATTATTCTGTTCGGTTTAAATTCTTCTTTATACCCTTCTCTGTTCACTGTATTTTTCGCGTTACTTATTTTTATTACATTACGTCATACTCCACGTTCTAAGAAACCAATTTTTGGGAATATTGAGATAACACCCCGCCTTAACGTGTTTACGTTATGACTATTATTCCATGAGCGAGGATCTTACCTTGCCGTAACACAGTCCTTGACTAGCACGGGAGGTAAAGAACTTATCTCTGTATACCGTCATTCTTTGCTTTACTTTGTTATAATATGTGAATATTATGCTTTACCGGTGTACTGTAACCTAAACTTATGATCAATAAACTTTTATTATTATTTCCTTTATTTCATTTACATACATATCAATTACATTTCTAAATATTTTTATAAATAAAAAAATACCAAAATTTTTATTATTATTTCCTTTATTTCATTAACATACATATAAATTACATTTTTAAATATTTTTATAAATAAAAAGATACCAAAAACATTTAAAAATATAAAAAATAGTAGCCCACCGGTATCGGGAACAGGGTCCAAGCTACCGGCGGTCAGGGCTCCAGAGAGAGAAACTTCCTAACAATGCGGGCCGTGTCCAGAAGTACCGCTTTCTGAATCAAGCCCTTGATCCAGCTGCCTAACGAGAGCCTCCTTAGGTGTTGGTCGAGGCTCTTGGGTATTAGCCCATTGGCTGTCACGACTATCGGCACAATGACCGCTGAGCCCACATCCCAAATGTCGACAACCTCGTGAGCCAAGTCAAGATACTTGATTTGTTTATCTTTCTCGGCTTTCACGAGGTTCTCATCATGCGGGATGGTTATGTCAACAATCATTGCGCGTCGCTCCAATCGATCCACCACCACTATATCAGGCTTATTGGCAACAATAGTCCTGTCAGTGATGATGGATCGATCCCAGTACAATGTGATATTACCATTTTCGAGAACTGGGTCGGGCACATACCTGTAGTACGGTACCTCCGATTCCACAAGGTTGTATTTCAGAGCAAGCTGCTGATGGATTATCCTGGCTACAAGGTTGTGTCTATGCAAATACTCTCCGTTAGCTAGACGAGAACACCCGGAGATGATATGCCTGATTGATTCTCCCGGCCGGTGGCATGCCCGACAGATGTCAACCGTGCCGTCTTTCACAATAAATCTCCGGTAATTGTTCGTCATCATAACTTCGTCCATAATTGCACAGACAAAACCTTCGGTTTCTCCAAAGAGGTCACCGAAACGCAGCCAGGCAACGGACGCTAGTAGATCTACATCCGGTCCATGTAGGGCCCGGAAAAAGCGTCCGTGGAGCTCCTTACTCTGCCATACCTCCATGCGATCATTAGTGTCAAGCACTACAGGTTTGCGCCAGTTCTCTTTAGCCAAGGAGAGCGGGGTGAGGCCCTTGTCCACCGTGACTACATCTCGATGCATACCCACGTCGGTTTCTAGGAAATATTCCCTGAGACTGCATATCTCGCGATTGTGGAGGGTCTTAGCGTTTAAAAAGCCTTTATTATTATAACATCTGCTATACAAGGTGTGATCGAAATAACTCAAACCCCGAAAAATCGATTCAATCATTGTCGAGGTATGTCAACATAAATGTAAAGAAAAGCTAGAAAAAAAATGGGTTTATTTGTCACTGAAACATGTGCATACGAAAAGATAATTAGCTCTAATAAAAACAAAAAAGATCTCTAATCACGAGCACAAAACAGAAATAGTCGACAGCTGCACATCATGACTGAGACAAGAAGGCTGCCACTCAGCATAATGCTGTGCTATGGGCGACCCACAGCACAGCGTTGATTGTCAGTGGTTACCCGAAAAGGACGTACGGAAACCAAGTCAAGTTCAATGATTGGTACTATAACAAAATGAAAAAAATACAAAGCAACTACTTAGACAACCAATTATATGAATTAATATTAATTAATAACATAAAAAAAAAACATCCGCAGGCATCACCGCGCGTGCGTAAATAATGTACCCACCCAAAACATTTATTACAAAAGAATATCCAGTGTTTTGTGCAGCTGTTTTTTTTTTGCGGTTCAAGTCTTCCATTGTAAAAGATGACTGTCTTATCTTCATTCAATCTAATTTTCCTCCCCAGGGCGGAGAGTCAACAACTCAAACAAGAATTAGAGACGCAACCTCTGAGTGTGGAACAGCGCACCAAACTGTTGGATGAAGTGGACTACGCGCTGCGAGTGCAAGACTCGAAGCGATCGCTCGCCGAACAGATCGGGAAGGTAACTGTTACTTCCCATAGGTTTTTACAGCTCGCGCGATAAGAGTTTGGCTTTGACCTTCGGATTTTTGAACTTTTGATTGTACAACAGGAGTGCGCGGTACGTCGTATCGATGCGAGAGGCAGGGAACGACTGGAGCGCCAATCAGAGCACCGCGTGCGCCTACACACCCGCCCCGCACCCCGCTAATTGCCCGTTGATACCCAATTTCTGATTTCTGCGCAATAACGGTCAAAGCCAAACTCTTATCGCGCGAGCTGTACCAGCTTTGCCGTATAGGGGAGTGTTCAAGTTGTTATTGTTTTAGTGTGAAGAAAGATTGAGCTATACGCGATGCATGGCACCATCCGGTTTCACACGAGGACATTAAATAAATAAATAACAAGTAAAATAAATTATTATGAGTTGGACACTTCCCTGATATTAAATGTGCTCAAATATACTCATAATAATATATGATACACACATATCCCCACATTTCGTCAGTTATTTTGAAGTCCCATGTAATAGGGGGCGAGCCTGTTGCCATCAACCGCGCACAAATCCAGACTCCGGCCTGCTACTGAGAAATTCCTGATGGTAAACCTCAATAACACTGCCCGACGTGGGAATCGAACTCAGGGCTTTATGCTCAGCAATAGCGCTTGCAACAACTGGACCAGAGCTCCCCGAACTTTTTGCCTCATAGACCACTTGCCATGTTTTTCGTTTTTGGGTAGACACACCCCCCCTTTTTTTTTGAGGGTGGGAAATCATCACATAACTTCTCCCACTCTGGGCAGAGCAGGAGGGCGTGTCAGACTCATACTGACTAAAACCCACCCGTGTTCCTTCAGTTGCCTGTGCCAGGGGCCATGGTATCCCTCTCGGAATTTTCCGCAACCCTGGCTGTAGACAGACCCCCTGCTTAGCTTATATTGCATTTTTTTTTTAATGCATCAATTTCAAATGTGTTGTGACTGATGTCTAACTGTAGTGAGATGTAGAAGAAAAAAACAACCTACGACCTACAGGACGTCGTCGACCACTGTGGGTCGATATAGACCACTTCGGGTATCATGACGGCATGGTTGGCGCAGTGGTTAAGCGATTGACTGCTGCGCTGCGTGTCGCGGGTTTGATTCCCACACGGAACAAATATTTGTATGACCTGCAAGTAATTGTTCCGGGTCTAGCAGTTTGTGTATGTGAGTTTAAATGATTGTAAACGCACCCACAATACAGGAGATATTCCTAGTGGGGGGCAAAACTAATATTTGGGCCCATTTATGACATAGTGATGTATTCAGTCATTTTAATTCGCTCTTACTGGCTTGGAATCCTGTACATACCATAACATAACATACTTCAGACGAATGCTATAAATATTTGCACAATATCAAGTATTCTCCATTTCAAGTCTTGTCCCATTAGATCACAATATTTATTTGCCAACCGCCATTGCAGATGGTGCTCAGTAAGGAGACAGAGCTGGCTCTCTGGCAGAACAAGACCCTGGATAGCTGTGTGGAGTACAAACAAGGACTTATACATTTATCAGCACAGTTCCCTGATCTTGCCTCACTGGCTATTGATGAGAAGTAAGTATTTCATGAAATTAGCACTCAGAGGCTGAGTATAAAATTTTTACCAAGCTGCTATATATTTGGCTTTGAAAAGTGTGGATGTTCAAAAAACAGTTCTCCCTACCTGCGTCTGTGTTTCCGAATGCATTCAACCCTAATCTCTTCAAAATGAGAGTGAACAGGCTTCTTCTGGGTTAGCTCACTCCATCGTCGACTCTGTCTTTGTCACCACTGACTTAGACTATAGTCAAGAGAAAACCCATTATAAATAAATAAATAAATTAAAACAAGTTTCTCATGTTCGTTTCTAAACAAAAAGGACAAACTACGTGCTCCCTTTCACCGGCTTCATAAGGTCCATAACTCATTTGTGGGGCTTGGTATAAACTTTTATAACAAGCTTCCCTCTTCTTTGTTAGAATTGCCTTTTAATGCGTTTAAAGCTAAAGTAAAATCCAACCTTTGTTCAAAGGTATACTATTCAATCAACTATTACTTAAATGATAAAAAATAGTTGGTCGCTGTGATTAACTCAAGACAATGTTTTTGTTCTTTCTCCAAAATTAGCTTACCTACTGACAAGTTATACGAGTTCATATAATTGTTTATTTTATTTGACTATATTTATTAGTCACCTTAGTTTAATTTAATTTTTATTTATTATTGACATAATCTACTCATTTCAATGTTTTTTAATGAGTTGTATTGCAATATATGGTTAGCTAGCGACCTCGACAGTTCATCATATTATTCTTTTGAGCAACCGGCAGCAAGTTCGTCATGCTCCCTTAGATGTCAATGCTTGCGGTAGCGTCGGGGGTCGGGTTGCCTCCTTCCCTCAAATATGGCGAGGGGGGTAATGGCTGATCTTTGCGTTATGCTCGTGAACGGGTGCTGCTTGTGGTGACAGGTCGTCTGGCTGACTATGGTTTTGTTATTGTTATTAGTAATTAATGTTTCTTTATTTTACTTCGAAGGTCCTAGTTTATCATTTGCGGCTACAAGTTACAGCTATATACATATAAACATAATGCAGCATTGCATATGTAAGCGGGCACGCCCTTTATGCCAGGAGGCTTTTTATTATGTATTAAGTTCTGTTTGCGTTTTTTGTTTTTATTATTTATTTCTGCTTGAGTATAGTTTTAAATGTTGGCGTGTGCTAGCTGACATGGCAAATAATTTTAATATTATTGTGTTTCGTAATGTTAATTACTTATTACTATATAGAATCCAGTTCTTCTAACTGAACAGACAGCAGTGCTGCTGGGGAGTTTGTTCCGCCACTTCTTCTTTTCAGCTAAAGCACTAGGAAGTGGTGACGGGCGGGCGTTTTGGGGGGACTGTGTTATGTGAATTTGACGTTCAAAAGGTGCTGATTCTCAGCCTAATTTGAATAACTGACTTTTGATTTTGATTTTGAAAGGCAATGTAATCATTATTATTATAAATTTAATTTTATAGAGTGATTTTATCTGCTTGCTTTATAATAATATATTTGTTTGTCAGGGAACTGATGAGCGCAGAATGTGCTACCAGCGTATCGCGCGGACTGGATGCGTTACGTTCACTAGCGACACTGCTGGCTCAGAAACGTGCAGAACAAACGCGGGAGAAGACTGCTCTGGCTAGGAAACGGGCTGCGCTGCTTGTAAGTATTTATTGTCTATGTACTCGACCCGCGTTTGGTCGAGTTCACTACAGGCCAATAATGAGTCGGGTGTTTGTTATATATTTTTTTATTTTTCACCTTTTCGATGTTGTTATATTTTTGGAATCGTCTCCTCAGGCCCTTTTTTTCGTTTTGTCGTTCGTATTTTGTTTTTATAAAACATATGCCTGTAACCATCGCACGACATAAACGAGTCGCTGGACACCTCATTCATGTATTGAAATCCATCCAGCCGTTACGATGCTTCGAGGGTATAAAGAATGCCACATACAAAGGCTCATAGATACGCGTGAAAAGCATAAGCCTCTCTTTGCTGTCGCGCAGTCGGGTAAAAAGAAAGAAAGTACACCTCGTAGTTACTAAACTTGGTATGAAGTAGCACAATGTTGATCAAGTTGTCAAGAGGGAGGGATCGTTAGTTTTTTGAGCTATCAAAAATGATAACTTTGGTTGGTGAGCGCACTACGCAGAACGAATCCTCAAGCTGGCCTGTGTATTCTGTGTAACCTGAGTTCCTGAGTTAATGTATATCACAGCTGTCAAGTTTGCCAGTTAACTGTTTACCACAAGGCAGTTTTTTTACATTAACAGCTAACTTTTGAAACTATATACAAAAGCGAGATTGTTTCAGTGAAATAATTTAAAATTTCTCTAAACAGGACGAAACTCGCGCAAAAATCCGTGAAATGAAAACAACAGTACAACGCGAGCAAGACATGTTAGACAACGAGACAAGCAAGGAAGCTACAGACGTGGCCGCATCCGCCGCAGAGCTCAGAGAACTCAACGCGAGAATGCAAGAGTTGAAGCAGCAGCAAGAACAGTACCACAGAGTGGACGCCGAGCTGCAATTTTGGGAACAGCAGAATGACAGGTAAATGACAAATGATTTTTGTAAAACACTTTTACACAAAATACTATGTTTTAAAACAAGAAGAAAAACCGGATCAAACTCAGAGGTCACCATCTCTTTTAAAGTCTAGACATATTCTTGGTCAGGCTATATGCAGATTCATTTCTGAGATGGTCTTTGGTGGTTGATGGTCTGTACGATGGTCGATGAGGTGCGTGAACTATCAAGACCAAGCCTGTCGACAAAGTTAGTTAGACAAATGTATGTCACAACTAAATGTTTTCTCTTGATCCCAGGCTACCTATCTGTCATATTTTCTTATCTAACACTTCAATGGTCTAGGCGTGAAAGATAGCCAATTCCTTTGTATGGATATATACGGCCGTTATTCGCAAATACTTTATGGATTTTAACAGTATTAAGACTATTGCAGGGCCTTTGACGATAATCAGGCGGTGGGTCCTGGTTCTTCTGTTCCTGAAAGTGTCACGTTATTGGGTTCTTCCCTTAGAAACTTCTCATTGCAGCCGGGAGTATAGATTTGTGTCCGATGTAATGAGCTCGCCCCGTATTAATTACATGGAACTTTTAAAATGACCTTTGTCTACTGGCAAATTTCTGTGATTACAGCATCGGTAACTTGTAGTCATTAGAAGTCTGAAATCGCCAACCCTCCTGATCGTGGTGATCAATGCTCGTGCCTTCCCTGATTATATGATTAGAGGCCTTTGTTCTTCAGTGGGACAATAATAAGCTGGTACTATAATTATATTACAGACATGAGCTTATGTTATTTCCTTGATTTCAGTTGGCGCACAAAACTGACAGTCCTTCAAGACACAATCGAGACAGAACGCGCGAAATCTAAGCGCGTGTTGGAAACGGCGCGTGCGACCCGAGCCGAACTAGTCGTCAACAACATACGAGAGTGGAATGAGAAGCTGGCGCAGTAATGTGCTGTTATAATTTATGTCGTAATCATGTTTTAACTCGTAATATAATTATGTACCTATCGTTGAAAATGCATGTTTGTCGTAATTTTAAATTATATTTCTTTTCTTTTTAGTCGTCTTAGCAGAAATAAAAGGTTATTAAGAAAATAAATTTCTCATTATCCTGATAGACGAGAAGAATTAGATCGCACAAAATAGATTGCGGAGTCCGTCGTCTGCTTTGTCACGAAAAGTGACGATTTCGATGATGAAGTTTTCATGTTCTTGAAATAATATCTTCTAAATAGCAGTGTAAATAATAATTGGGGTTTTCCTCAGTTGTCAGTCGTGTGTGTCTAACCAACAGATAGCGTATGTTTAGTAAATAAAGCCCCGTAGGCATTCTAGGTACGAAATCCTTCAAAAAATATAGTTTAAGTAGTATAGATAGTCTGTAACTTTCGTATCACCTACCATTTAGATTTGTTTTTTTTTTTTCATTAATAATTGTCAATCTACAAAACTATTTCAAAGGCAAAATCTTTATTTTCTGTAATTTGTTTATTCTAATTGAACTTCTGTATGTTATTAATAATAATTATAAATAAAAGCCATAATTTGAATAAACAACCACTTTTATTTCCTCATCTCTCAATGATGACCATTTGAACGCCACTCTCGACGGCCTCGCACATCTGTTTGAAGTCAGTCTGCGCCCACAGATGGTTATGTGCTAACTTCTTGATACTGTCGGATTTCTTCGGAGGAGGTATCGACGGCTTGAACGCCATCTCTGAGCCATCGTATGCGTTGAATATTTGGGATGGCGTCCTGAGAAAAATAATAAAAACAGCTTATTAAATGTTACCTGTGGCTCTCGCGTATTTAATAATAATAAATTTTATTTCAGAAACTTGTACAACTTGTATTTATACATTTATATTTTATATAAACATAAATTACGCAGTAGATTGATTGATTATTGATCATAGACAATTAAGGTTGAACTAGTCGCAAGCTCGAACTCACTGGTGGGCGTGGCCAAAAAGCACGCTGTCTCACCTGGCATTGTGTCCGACAGAGATAGTATCAGTGATGGATGAGCAGTGAGATGCTAGTCTACACACACAACGTCTAGTTCGTAAGCACACAAACATCGTTATTTTAATTTGTGGTAAAATAGCGCGTAAAAATTACGAAAAGTCCTTTGGAAAATCGAGTAACCACCGCATAAATCAATTACAACACAACTCTTCGATAATTGAGCTTTGTCGGTGCCGACTTTGTTTTAGATTTTACACTTTCTTTTATTGGCTACTTATTTACGCCCAAAGTTGCGTTAAAATTAGCAAGAAAAACTAATCTTTGTTGGCTCATAACTTTTTAATAGCTTTTTATCTTACTATTCTGTTTCCGCACGGACAAAATTAATATTGAGACAAACAATGGTGCCGATTCTCTTGTACACCAAACTAAACTCGGAAATTAAAATAAAGAGTGAACGAAATGATCCGAACTGCAAAAAAACCTGAGTAAAATCAAATATTTATCTTTAATTATTGTTTGTCAATAATTATTTAAAATAAATACAGGGAGCATAGAAACATTGATACGTCATTATGACGGCGTAAAACTATATATTATATAGTTCAAACAAGAATATGTCAAACATATTATGTTTATATTTTAATAAATTATGATGCAATAACCTATATTCGGTAACGTATTTGTAATGTAACTTCGGCGATACTTTTTCGGTTTTCAATAAGAAACAAACCTTTAATTTTATTAAGTTAGCTATACTACACAATTTAAAAATCGATTCAGATAGCATGATTATCTTGCTATTTATTTCAGCGTAATAAAGGTATTCCTAATCCTAACTTCCTAACTATCCTAAATAATATTATAAATGCGAAAGTATGTTCGTTTGTTTGTTTGTTGCCTTTTCGCGCCTAAACACTGAACCGATCATCATAAAATTTTTCATAAACGTTGTCAGGGGTACAGAAAAGGACATAGGGTACCTTTCGACCAGAAAAAAAGTACAGCTGTTCCCGAGGGAAATAACCACAACTGTCGACGGCCACAATTGCTTTAGGACGCTAGATGGCGCTAAGTGTTTATCGAATCATGATTGAATTATATAATTAGAAACTTTAGAAGTAAATGAGTAATTTATTATAAATATGTGTAGTTAATTTCGTGAGTCTACAGTCAACTCCAATACTGTTTGACTGAACACTATGAAAGTTGACACATAAGTAATTATTTATGTATTTTGAATGGAGAAGGATTGACAGGATTGTTTCTACCTCCACGCGGGCGAAGCCGCGGACAAAAGTTAGTTTACTAATAAAATTGTGATCTCGATAAAAGATAATCCGGTTTTTCGTTCTGTAAGTTGAAAATCTCCGGTATTCTCGTCGACGAGCCCTATGAAGGACATCTTGAATTTGTCCGAGTCTGTCTGTATGTTAAGTCGTGAATCGACAACAGCTGCCATCACATGCTTCCATGTTTCCAAACTCACAAGCATCCAAACTTTCAAGAACTAGTACAGAAATGAGCTTTGTAAATTTTAGTTGATGACGACTAATTTTATTCTACACCTTTTTAATCGCGATTAAAAATAGTCTGATTTATAGTGCGTTTCACGAAAGAATTCCCTTCGCCGTTATATTGGCACACCTGACTGTCAAGAACGTCAAACGCTAGACGCATCGTAGGCTTTGTTGAGTTTTTCCAAGATTTATAGTTGTTTTACGGTTTTAATCACGCCGAAGACACTTAAAAGTGGCGAAAGAGAGTTGGTGTTGAAAGTCAAAACGTTTTGTGAGAGTGAAAAACGTAACAAAGCGCCAATCATTCCATTAGAATGTGTGAGACTTCGCGTCGCCGCCATAAAATAGGGTTGCCATTACCAGAACTAGATGCTCCCTAGTCCCCGCTGCTACCCCGTAGGTGCCTACCTACACCTTTTAAAATAATTAAAGACCATAAAGAACCACCTATCTACGAAGTCGATTCATTGTTAAAAGAACACGGTCATAAAGTTGTAAGACTTCCTCCTTATCATTGTGACCTGAATTCAATCGAACTCATATGGAGTCTTCTGAAAAGGCGGATTGCTGAAAAAAACGTGGGTCAGGAAGCAAAAAATATTGTAAAAATAACTGAAGAGGCAATTTGCAGTAGCACGCCAGAAGAGTGGATAAAAGAATGCAGCCACGTAGAAACCATAGAAGATAAGTACTTCAACAATGGAGTAACTGTTGATAACAAAATAGATCGATTTATAATAGAAGTAGGAGATGACTAGATATACTATAGGAGATACTTCAGACGATAGTGACCCTGGAGATAGTGCTATATCGGGTGTAGGTCCTTTGGAGGAGCACAGTTATTTTAAAAAGTAATTTTGTTGTTAATCATTACAGCTTATTAAGAAGTTTCGCAAATAAATAATTATTATGGTTATATTAAGAGTTTAATTTTATGAATACTTATCTTTACTCGTAAGGTATAATTTTCTATAGACCTTTGTTGAAAGGTGACCAAACAAAAAGAACAACCAAAATAAATTTTCGTTTTCAATTTATACTGATTTATTGGGTAATATAATTTTCACAGCCTGGCAGCACTCATTTAAGCGCTACCAACATTACAGCGAAGGGACTTCTTTGATGAAACGCACTATAGTTTGATAATTCAAATTTTAGGTGAAAAACGTCAAATTCAGAATTTCAAAACTGTCATTTTAGTTATTCAAATGAGTGAAAATGGCGGTTTTGCTATTATAATAATATAGTTGTAGGCCGTCATTATGCTCCCTGTATTTCATTTAAATAAATATGAATAAACAATTTATTGATAATAGGGTATAGCATATTTATTTTATAGTTTTAATACACTGTTTACACCGTTATTATAACATAATAAAAAATATAAATACTGTTTAAAAATACAGTAATTAAGTTTAAAAAAATATTTAAAATAGAGAATAATTGTTGATGACGTCAAATACTATGTCCAGTGACAGTCCAGTCCATTGTTTATTACAGGTGTTCTCGGTCTTCACTGATTTCACCATGAAAAAAGCTCAAAAGTCAGTTTATACGTATTGCATTGTGCCTGAATGCAGAAGCACTATCAGAAGTGATAATGTATTATTTCCAGTCGCGGAAATAGGCGATTCATAGGCGCAAAAATACGTAAGGAATTGTGTAAGGTTATCAAAAGAGATGAAGTATCGCAATAACTTATTTACATTGTTGTGAATCATAAATTATAGGTGATGTTTATTCTTCATCATATTTGGGTTTGTGTTCATGGCTAAAATAACGTACACAATGTGTTATTATATAATAATTACCTTGCAGCTTACACTCCTTTTACATCAGCGGACGTAAAATTTGGATTTGAAAGAAAATGAGACGACATCGTGAATGGATCTTTTCCCGGTAGATTGTGCTTTTACCAAACCACTTCAGTCATTGTCTTAAATGATTTCTAATCTCACTAGTATGCTAAAACTACACTTAAACAATAAATTAATTCACAACAAACACATTATTACTATGTTTTCTAATCAAAAGCTTGCAATGCCATACAAATGTAAGCAATACGAACTTGTTGACATATTATTTGACGTCATGTTTCGTTTATACCTTTTATGAGTGGCAACGTCGCAATTTAGTGTCATATTTCGTGCTTTTCAATTTTTATCATTTAATCGGAGCTATATTTAAAAAATCTGTTTAATTAACTTTTTAGAATTATGTGAAAACTGTGTAAAAAGTAAGAAATAGTTGCGTTTACAGTTCTATTTATATGCAAATAATACATTGGAAACTTGCAGGGCGTTATTTTCATTGTAAAATAACTGTAAGCATTACGGTTACTTACTTTTTAAACATTTTCACGTAATTCTAAAAAGTTAATTAAACAGATTTTTAAAATACAGCTCCGATTAAATGATAAAAATTGAAAACCACGAAATATGACACTAAATTGCGACGTTGCCACTCATAAGGTATAAACGCTCTTAACCAATGGTGTTGTGTTTTACAAATTTTAAATTCCCTCGCTTAATTTGCACTTTTATTTATGAATTTGAAGTAATTAAAAATATATTAATGACTAAAATAGCGATTTAGTTCAAATGTCTGGCCAATAAAGATTCGGAATAAAAACATTTGAACCAAATTTAAATAACATGCATATTCCCTATTATTTGATTTTACTCAGGTTTTTTTTGCACTTCGGATCATTTAGTTCACTTTAATTCACTCTTCATTTTAATTTCCGACAAATCTTGACCTATGGTCTACTCAACTTAGCAATTGTCAAACTCGATTTTAGTTGTGTCAAAATTGTTTTTTTTGAGAATATTGTTTGCAGAATAGCTTTTGAGATTCTCTTAGACAAAAATATAAAAAAAAATTGTGTTAGTTTAGTTTAGTGTACAAGAGAATCGGCACCAATGTCAAACGGTGTATTACCCTCCCGAACTTTGTATGGATAAAATATCGACTAGTACTACCATAAGGTATCGAAAAAGTAAAATAATGTTTGAAATGCTTGTCAATAGGTGTAGAAGTGAATGAACAGCGTAGATTGTATAATTAGTAAGAAACACTAAGTAACTAGAGAATTGAACTGGAAAGATTGCCAATTGTCGATCTATAAGTGACCGGCTGTAAATATGGCACATCGAGTTTTAGAAACAGTTCAGTTTAGTAGAGCCTTGTCTCTGTCACTCATATCTGTGCGACAGTCTGTCTCTAACGCCCGATGATATGATAATATATGCACCCGAGTACTGCATAGTTTGTATTTTATTGGACTTTGCTTTTTAGGCCATCAAATATCGTTACTTTGATGATAGTTCAGTAACAACGACACTTACATCTTATTAAACTCCTGCGGCAAGCTCCCTCTCATGACTGCACTGGCGACAGTCCGCACGGCGGGGTGGTAGTGTCGCACGAGCGCGCACAGCTCGTGCAGGCCCGCAGCGTGCGCGTTGCAGTGCTCCGGGGAAGGCAACGTCGCGTCGAAGCGCCCTGAGCCGCTCGCCTCGCTGTCTGCTTCGAGCAGAGTCGAGACGGCTTTACTTTGCTGTTGGGTTTAATATTATTGTGTTTAGAGAAATGGGGTAAAATATGATTTTGTTGTGAGAAGAAAGTACTCTACTGATGTAGAAAATGCTATCATTTTGCATGAGTGAGGATTTTATTTTTTTGCCATATTTACAGTGCGGCACACGTTGTTTTTTGGTAGTAAGAATAGAATAGAATACTCTTTATTATGTACACCAAAAAATTACATATATAATTGTAGAAATTTTACATAGGGTGACATAATGGGCGGTTTTATCGCTAAAAGCGATCTTTTACAGACAACCTTTGTATGGATTAAAGGGAAAAGGAGAGACAATACTGCATGTAGTCAACGGGGTACCAATTACATATACAATAAATACATATATATATACGACATATACTTATATACGTAAGGTTCATTCGGAAGAAACCAAATATTAATAGTTTTGATTAAAAATATAGAAACATCACAAACCTGAGCTAACTGGTGCAACAGCGCCAAGCTCGCCAGCGCTCCGTTGTGACACAACTGTGTCGCGAGAGTGGCGACGCGCTTGGCGAAGGCCTGCAGTATTGCAGGCGACACGCGACGTGCGCGCGCGCAGATCTGTGTCACTGACTCGAGCATTATCTTCGAGTCGGCGTGGGTCTTGCCTGGTAAACGTTAATGAAAACAATAATTCATTAAATTAAAACATAAAATTTATATAAAATTCACACATAGAAATCAAATCAAACAAAAATAATGACTATTGAATTTTGATGCACTTTACAGACTATGTTCAACGTACAGTCAACAGTAAATTATTGGTTATACTGGAATTACGAAAACCGCTGTTACTGCTACCACATAAAGGCGGTGTCCATCCATGTCAACGTCAAATTGTAACCACAGACAGAACGTGCGGTTGACTGCGTAAATTATAAACGACCCCGGGTTTTTACTCTGCAACTTTCCTTACTAACTAAGGAGAGTCGCATATAACATTTTTTGTTAGAAAGATTCAATGTGGTTGCGGCATAGTTCAGCTCAGAACGCATTTTTTTAAAGAAACTGTGATATGTTATGCATACTACCCATACCTCACTGCGACGCCACTCACTACATAGCTGTATACATTTAGTTGGCAGTGCGACCTGGCGACGTCGCCGTGGCGTCCCGGTGAGGTATGACTTTAATAGGTATGGGACACTTGGAATAGTATCTACAATATGTAACAAAAACCCTGTTGTTCCTTTTAGGGACGTATACATTACACAAGAACAACATTGATGAAATTATAATTTAAAAAAAATGAGTATTGGCCAGTCGAGAGGTCAATAACAAATAACTATTAAAATCGGCACATTCAAAAAAATGTTTAGAGTATATGATTTTACAAGTACATGTTTGTTTCGCTAAATAGCCTACGAGTTACAACAGCTGACAAGGTCACGAACTTTTGTAGCAAAATAATTATGTAGGTAAGTGGCGGCGGTGTACCGGCCGGCGGCGGCGCGGCACCGATCAAAGAGAGTGGGCGGGAACATTCTATTTTTTTCTGGTTTCGCGTCATCGCTTCATGCAGAATTGCAGAGGTAAGAAATCAGTTAAACATTACAAATATTAATAATTAATTATTTATTTTAATAAAAATTTTTTTACCGTTTTTTATAAATGACTTGCTTTATTACGTATGTATACCGATTCTTAAAACGTAGGTAAAAGGAACAACAGGGTTTTTGTTACATATTGTATAAGGTATTTTGAGTTGCAATTGTGCGAGAGTATACCACAAGTTTCGAAAACAGTTTTCAAGCAACTTGTGATGTCGGTATGTTCAAAAGTGTAATAGTTATACTAACCAGCGTGAGCCCCCAACATGCACGCATACAGATACGCGTGGAATTTGGCCGGGTCCACACTGAGCGCGTCGCCCGCGCCGGCCAGCATGGCGAGCACGGTGCGCACGCACAGCAGGCGCTCGCGGCCGGCGATGAGCTCGTCGGAGATCAGGCGCGCTAGGATCGACACAAGGTCCGAGTAGTACTCTAAGTTTATCACGTGTGTGAACCTGGAAGATAAAGAACACGTTAGATTTGATCATTTCTACTTCAAAACTAGCGGACTAATCAAAGTACTAATAAATGGTAGTTTCTTAATTAAAATTAGTAGCTTTTTGCTTTGTCGAAAAATCTTTGGATATGATCGCGACGAGTGAGATTTTGAATAACTCAGCCAACGATATTTATTATTTTCATAAAAATAAATAAAGTACTGCACTTCGATTCCCTGGTGATTGTGATTAATTAGAGACACATATACAACGTGTAACATAATTAATGTCATACACCCCAATTAGAATATTGAGTTAAAAGCGTTATAACTGTGAACTCAAGACAATGTTTATGTTCTTTCTCCAAAATTAGCTTACCTACTGACAAGTTATACGAGTTCATATAATTGTTTATTTTATTTGACTATATTAGTCATTTTAGTTTAATTTAATTTTTATTTATTATTGACATAATCTACTCATTTCAATGTTTTTTAATGAGTTGTATTGCAATATATTATGGTTAGCTAGCGACCTCGACAGTTCATCATATTATTCTTTTGAGCAACCGGCAGCAAGTTTGTCATGCTCCCTTAGATGTCAATGCTTGCGGTAGCGTCGGGGGTCAGGTTGCCTCCTTCCCTCAAATATGGCGAGGGGGGTAATGGCTGATCTTTGCGTTATGCTCGTGAACGGGTGCTGCTTGTGGTGACAGGTCAGCTTGCTGACTATGGTTTTGTTATTAGAAATTAATGTTTCTTTATTTTACTTCGAAGGTCCTAGTTTATCATTTGTGGCTACAAGTTACAGCTATATACATATAAACATAATGCAGCATTGCATATGTAAGCGGGCACGCCCTTTGTGCCAGGAGGCTTTTTATTATGTATTAAGTTCTGTTTGCGTTTTTGTTTTTATTATTTATTTCTGCTTGAGTATAGTTTTAAATATTGGCGTGTGCTAGCTGACATATGGCAAATAATTTTAATATTTTTGTGTTTCGTAATGTTAATTACTTATTACTATATGTATAGAATCCAGTTCTTCTAACTGAACAGACAGCAGTGCTGCTGGGGAGTTTGTTCCGCCACTTCTTCTTCCCAGCTAAAGCACTAGGAAGTGGTGAAGGGTGGGCGTTTTGGGGGGACTGTCTTATGTGATTTTGACGTTCAAAAAGTGCTGATTCTCAGCCTAATTTGAATAAATGACTTTTGATTTTATACAATGACCAAAAATTTTTTTTTAAAGCCAACTATTATTATTAAGAAAATTGTGTTGACCCTAGCATTACTTTATGCATTTAAAATTGAGTCTTGTTGCCTTGAAATAAGATTTTAAAAAAATTGTCTCGATTTGCGGTCAGTAATACAAAATACATAAAATTTGAAAAAAATACCTGTGTTAATAATTACTGAAATCGAATCAGTAGCCAATTATGAACTGACTACTTTCAGGGCTTGCGTTTATTCTGTTACACGTTGAATACAGAAACACGCTTGCTCGCGCCTTTTTCCCACGTGGATTGGCAGAAATTACGCGAAGCCGCCTGTAAGATAAAAAAAAATTGTATCTTACTTGGCGAGTCCATTTAGCGCAGCAGCCAGTAACTTAGACCGTGGCGCAGTCTTGAGCAGTCGGAAGTAGATGTGGAACACGGTCTTGGTGACCTCGGTCAGTTGTTTGCGTCGCGCCATGTCGCTCTCCTGCGCTTGCGTTTCTAGGAGCTCGCGTTCTACTTCTTTTAGTTTTTTTGATCGCTGAAATTTTGTTATTATATTGAGTAGTTAATACATTGATAAAGGCCTGTTTCACAGTGTCTGTATAGGTACTATTTACCCTGTAGCGGAATTTACATCGCCATATGCGAGCTGCGCGTCATACTGACGTCACGCATATCCTGCATCGCGCAATCAGAGTTTACCGCGCGACTAGGATATATACAACTTCCCGACATCAATCGTTGGGCAATTGCCCACCAGACACGACACCCGTCTGGTCGGAGGAAGCTCCCTTTTCTATGGAGGTATGAGTGAACTTTACACCCTGTTCCTTGTACCTCTATAAGCCAATAAATAAATAAAAACTGCCCAAGTGTGAGTATCATGACCATCATTGACGGCCTTGTCACCCACTGCTGGATGCCATAGGCCTCCTCCCTTTTGTGGTATGCTTCACTGGTCGGTGCAAGTCTCATCCAAATGTGAGTATAATAATGACGTGGTGCGACGAGAGAGAGGTTACCTAACCCAACAAAAAAAGGCTAAAGGCTCCATACAAACGTGCAATGGTAAGTGCTCTGTGCACTACGACACAGCGAACCAGTACAATTTTAGAAGCTTTGCCTCTTGTTCTGTGAAGAATACCAAAGCGCACACCTTTTCTGGGTTAAGTATTATTTTTGAATACGTGTGTAATAACGTAGTAATAACAACCACACGGGTCGATTAGGTTAAGCTACGCTTGCCGCGGTTGGTCCGTGGATGGGTGAACATCTGTACATAACAAGACCCCTCCGTGCCTCGGAAAGCACGTTAAGCCGTTGGTCCCGGCTTTTATTCGAAGATCCTTGACAGCCGTTACGGGTCGTCAGAAGCCCGAAAGTCTGACAAGCAGTCTTACCACGGAGTATCGTATTACCACAGATCAAAGAATACAAGGTATTACCCAGTAACTACGTTGTGAAAGTCAGATAGGCAGTGGCTCCATGTAAAATACTGGCATTCAGCTGCATCCGGTTAGACTGGAAGCCGACCGCAATATAGTTGGGAAAAGGCTAGGCAGAATGATTGACGGGTGTTCAATCGACTAGTTCAGTTATCTACTTAATAAAAAATCATAAATCTATTCATTTACTGGCAGTCGACGCCTACACCGCGGGGTCTAGAACTTCGATCAACACCACCAACTAGATAACGGGTCTCGTACAAAATCAAAGCTAAATGCTGTCCGTGTGAAAAAAGTTTAAAACAGCTATAAGTTCTGCCTAATTTCAATAGAATAGAATATAATCCTCTTTTATTATGTACACCAAAAAATTACAGATATAAATGAAGAAATTTTACATAGGGTGACACAATGGGCGGTGTTATCCACGGAGCAAATACAAAGAGGAGACGACCTAAGCAACTGTGCACTGTGATTCTCAACTAGGTCCTGACGTCATCATGTAGGCGTGGCCTTAGTCAGTGTATTGTTGGCGTTCGTCCTGTGCACAGCTCTGTAAACGTTCCGTTTTTACAGCATATTTGCGCTAGAAGAAAAAAAGAATGAAGTGTGGTGTTTTATCTTGTAAAAACTACTCGGATAGACGTTCTGATGCTATGGATGGCATCACATTTCATTTGTCAGTAATTTTATGCGTAATTTATTAAAATAGTTCTTCATTCTGCATGTAGTGACATCTAGTGTGAGATAGTTACATAACTACAAAGTAAAATCAACAGGACGAGCGAATAGTTTTGCTATTGACCAGTAGATGTAAAATAAAGAAGTGGGCGGGATCTGATCACTCCTCACCCCGTAAAGTGTCACCCGTTGTTTCATACAGAAACCTTATTACAACATCTCCTCTTTGTATTTGCTCCGTGGTGTTATCGCAACATCGGTCTTACAACCATGGCACCTAATAATAAAGTCTAGTTTACATTGGCTGTGTTTCAAGCGAACTAAACAAAATAAGAGCTCACGTCTCAAGTGCGCTGTTATTTACCGAGACGTATTTCTTGCACCGACCCGATATCTAGTCGGTATTGTGGATCGAAGCTCTAGAATCATGAAATTTAGCACAACAGTTCCTTATACAGGGCTATTGGTAAAACACCATCAACCTCTTAAGGGGTCATTGTACTCATCATTATGATCAACTTTTACTATGGGACCAAATATGAAATCGCGAAAAAAAAAATCTGCTGTTCCCTACATTTGGAACAGCAGTTTTTTTTTTACCAATAACGAATGTAAGTAATAAGGACGGATTTTGAAAATTCATCCCCAAAAGGCTAAAGGGGTTAAACAGAGGCCGAAAGTTTGTATGGAACCTCGTAATTTTTGCCGATGTGACATCCCATTGGGCACAGTCCGGTAGTATCTTAGTAAAACTACACTATCCTTACCTTCTTCTCCTTCTTAGACAAGTTAACGATCCTCTTCTTGTGCTTCTCGTCTAGTTTCTTCTTGTTCTTGACCTCGGCCTCGGCGTCCATGTCGACGTCTCGTATCTTGAGGGTCAGCAGACAGTCTAGTGCGGCGGGGTGCAGGCGCTCGTTGCGACGTTTTACTAACTGGTTTATTAGACGGACCACCTGCGCAGAGAAGTAGGATTTTATAAGTTTATTTTTACAGTGGTGCAGTAGAAATTCTTTAAGATATGGCGATACATTTCTGTTACTATGACTGTTAACCAGTATCATCGCATTTTTGAGCAAAGGCTGAAAAATTAGTGTTCAATTACTATTCTTGTTTTTTGAGCGTCGTTCATTGCCTACAAGAGACCGAAAATATGTTTATACATGAAGGCACACTTGCACAATTCACTGAATGCGTTTAGCGCTGGGGCTCTGTCTTGCTTAGGGTCGCAGCATAATGCTGAGCGACAGCCGTTTTGCGTGGATGTGTCGCATGTTTCCCCCAACCTTTTCTTATTTTTTGTGTATGTCATTTTTTGCGTCATGTTTACCGCGAATAAACGCATTTTCTTTCTAAAACATAATTCTGTCTGAGTCAACTTCAAATGAATGACAGAAACAGGACGATGTTTTAAGAATTCATTTAAAACATCGTCCGATGCGCGATGTTGGTGAAGTAGTTGAAGTGTGGTCGCGCCGCTAACATATTACAAGGCATTGCTTCAATAGAATATCAAAATCAACTTACAGTCAGAGTAATATCTCCCCTTTTATCCTATACGAATACACTAACAGCACTGCGTCCTCTCGTCCTTACTGTAGAGGTGTGGTCCGGACTGTGCTATGTTGAAGTGTAGTCGCGCCACTAACAGACCACGAGACTGACCAAATAGGACACCAAAAACAACTTACAGTCAGAGTAATGTCCCCTCTATTATCCTCCGCAAATACACTAGTACAACACTCAGTGACTGCATTGCGGGCCTTCTCCTCCTTGCTGTCGAGGTGTGGTACCACGGACTGTGCAATGTTGGTGGCGTAGTTGAAGTACGGTCGTGCCTCTAACAGACCACACATACAGCGCAGAGATACCAGCGCTAGGGACATTGTGTGCTCGTCCAGTTTTCTGTAACAAAGTTTAATTATTTTTAATTTTTGCCGTGTTGGTATTTTGAACAGAGTACTTAATTGTTTTTTTATTTTATTTTAAGTAGGCACTTTTAGCTCTTTGTTTGTAAATAATAGTGTTTTGCCTAGCAATTATTCATACTACTTTAACAACGGTTACATTTAAAACGGCTCACTAAAAACATGTGTTTGCTGAAAATTTTAATTTTATTCGTGGAGCACGAAAGATGCATTGATGGCGAAAAATAAACAGCTACAAAATTGAGAAAGTTTATGAAGTATTAAGCATTTCATAAACTTGCTATTGTAAATTATCATATAAGTAAAGTACCTTTTGTGAAAGATGATAAATGGCAACCGAGATGGAGACAAATTTAGAAGTATGAATTAAAAAGACATGTTGAGCTGACCGCACATAAAGTGGGATGGGCAGGAGAGTGATGATATAAAGGGTACCTTGTGTCTCCCTTCTTCCGCCGCAGCACTCCGGCCGCTTTCTCTAGTCTCTGCAGGTATCTCTTGTAGAACTCCAACAATTCCTTTTCGTACTTGTACAGGGATAATGTGTCTTTCTTTACTGTGGGTTTATACAGAAAGTAATAAGTAAGGTAGCATTTTACGACATTTTGAAGATAAAGAAATTCCACGATTTTTTAGAGCAAGTGTTTATATTGTAAGACTAGCCTCAGCCCTCGTAAAATTTCTTGCTCCCCCGCCCCACCCTGTCGCATCGGATCATCTGCCAGCGCTATCACTTCGTTTTCGCTTAGCGTTCTTTCAGTCTTTTTGTTCGGCTCCTAGGGGTCATAGCGTGATGTAATAGCATACAGCCTTCCTCAAGTATTGGGCTATCTAATACAAAATTTTTTTTTTCTAATCCGGCCTGTGATTCCAGAGATTACCCCCTACATACAAACAAGCAAACTTTTACCTCTATATATTATTAGTATACATGTGTGAAACGTGCTGCCCTATTTAATTCGAAATACCCCTTAACCTATTGGCCGCCCCGGTCGGATTAATACGACAAATGTTTACGTGCCCGTGTCGCCTCTGTCGTATATATACGACTGAGAACCTATGTTCGTTTCATGTTATTTATTTCATTGCACGACCCTATTTGTCATAGGTATTCATTTGTCGATTTATGAGCTGGGCGCTGGGGGCACGTCAATTGATGTAAAATCAAGTGGTCAAAAGGTTAAACAACTAACGACTACAGTTCGAGATGAGGCGCTATTCTATTAATTCAGGGGCCGTACTGTGAGCTGTTAACGCCATCATGATTCCGTTGAGAAAAAAAAAGAGATAGTGCTATCGGTCATGTATAGCTCCGTCTCTCTTCCACGCTGGAACAATGATGGAATTAACACGTCATAGTCCGGCCCCTGGCCTTATTTTCTACTAGCTTCTGCCCACAAATTCGTCAGCGTGAAATGTCTTGTTTTAACATAAAATATATTATACGACATTCAGCAATACGTTAGCTCACCATTACTGAGAACTTTCGGAATCAGAACAGTAATTCCGAAGATCCCTACATACAAACTCACAAATTTTACCTCTTTACAATATTAGCATAGATTAGAATAGATTGAGGACTGATCTATCCCCATGAAGAATAAACGAAAAAAAATATTAAGACAGTCTACCCACATTTAATATTAGAGTAATCCTGGTGTCGTATCATGTACTCCGGCAGTATATCCTTGAACACTTCGAAGGCGGACACGGTGGCGAGCTTGCGAATAGAGTGCAGGTTCAATGACCCGTCTTTCAAACGATCCTCCATCAGGTACAGGATTGGGAACAGGTTTTTAAGCTGAAAATAATAAAATTATTAGGTAAGATCTGACAGTTATTTTCACAGGTGGCAAATAATCGCGTAATGAACGCCCTGTAATAGAAATTAGCGAAAAGAATAACACAAGTAGTGTTAGTTACAAAACCAACATACATAAAATAACTTCTACTTTGAGCAGTGGTAACAGCCGCGACTTACGAGCTGTAGGTCCTAGGTTGGAAACCAGATAGGCGCTTTACTTTGTGCAAATTATTTCATCATCACTGCTCTCAAAACGGTGAAGGGAAACTTCTTGACGAAACCAGCATGTTTTAGAATCAAAACTTCAAAGACATGTGGCATCCACCAACCAGCAATGGGCCCACGTGGTGGATTACGGCCCACTACCTCTCACATAGAGGAGGCTTGTGTCCCAGCAGTGGGAACATTATAGGCTGATTATGCTATGCTACTAATAAAAATCTGGAGTACCAGCTGTTCAGATTTTTTTATGACGGTTTTTTTCGCCCTATCTGGCTACCACTGCTGCAAGTCATAGTTTTGAATACACAATGTATCAAAAATATTAATAATTTGTGATTTCGTAATATTGTAAGTTTTTTCGGCATATTTACACAACGTAAATACCACCAACTCACCTTCTTCTCTGGACTCTCCAACAAAGAAGAGCACAGCGCTCCTATCCTCAGTTTATCATGCTGAAGCTTGTCTCTCCTAGCCGCTAACAGCTCCACAGCCGTCACCACCTTCTCGTCACTGTCCTCAGCAGGGGTGTCACCCTCCTCCGTACCTTCCACACCGGAGTCCGAGGCTGAGTCTTCTGAATCTGGTTGTTTGTCAGTCTGTTTGCTTTTCTTAGGTTGATAGGTTTCTTCTTCTGATTCTGAGTCTATGGAAAAGTAAATGAGTAGCTTTTCACTATGTCGAGCATTGAGCCAAACAATTGCATATTGACTGAAATGGAACATGGCCTGACTATGGAACAGATACAGATCAAAAAGTAGGTAGTCTATTAAAGTTTTATGAACATAAAGATAATTTTATTTTGCAAATAAGGGTATAAACGATAACTAAAATTATAACAAGTTCAGCCGTATTTTACCATGTTGGCATGCAAAAGATACACAAATAGACACAAACTTAAAAATCCCTTTCATTCAGGAACTCACTTATACAGGGTGGCCCGTTTACAGTGATCCAAATTGTTTCTTTTAGCTAGAAGCGTCATAAATTATCGTTTAAGACAAACATTAGTTCCGCGAAAATCTAGTATAGAAATTGTGATTTTTTTAATTTTGGAAATTTATCTATTATTCAATTAAACCAATTGAATTTTGGTGTAGGAGTAGTGAAGTCATGTAGCTAGCATGTAACAGCCCATACTTGTGTGTATTCCTAAGCTATGCCATTTTATTTTACTCGTTTTGTAACTTTCTGTATGATTTTGATAAAATCATTAGATTTTCAATAAATCACTGTGAAAAAAAAATTAATTCCAAAGATTTGCTCATAGCGTTAAAAACTGCCTTAACATGTGTTATTTCTCTGGACAAAACATCGTTGTTATGTAACTATTGTATCATCGTCAAAAATAACATCATGTAAAGTAACTCGTTAAAAACGATCTTTTCCATAATCAGAAGGACCAGAATTTGAATGGGAAAGGTACTCACAAGGATAAATTCTTTGACAGCTTGGTTGCTTTTTTTTTTTTTTTGAGGATGGGAAATCATCAAATGACTCCTCCCGCTCTGGGTGGAGCGGAAGGGAGTGTCAGACTCTTACTGACTAAAACCCACCCGTGTTCCTTCCTTGGCCCTTTATGTTCCGGGTCAGCGGTACCCCTTTTGGATGATCCCGCTTTCACAGCTTAGTTGCTTGGTTCTTAATTTATAACTTTCCACACTAAGTCAATTTGTATTTAATAACCACACAACAAACATTGGCCAAAGAACGACCCAGCACGTGGTCTGGTCACGTAAAGTGTCGACTAGTTGGCGAGCAATTTGATTAAAAAGGAGACTGAAAACTTTACTGCTCAAAACGGTAGTTACCCATAAGGTTACAGTATTTGCGTCGCTTGAGTGTCTCAGCAGCCGCGCAGCGGCGCCAGGACAGCCCGCCGTGCTAGGAACATGAGATGGCACAAGGGTATAGACACAGATTGCGTCCCACAACAGAGGCCTACCCACCTTCCAAGGCAACAACGACATGCCGTCCAGTCTCTTACCATCGTCACGTTCCAACCCGTTTAGTACTAATACCGCTGGTACGCCGGCGGTGACCAGGGCTCGTCGAATAATATCGCTGATGCTGGCGTGCCGTATAATACGACCTGCGCTCCTTCAGCAGGACAGGCCATGGTGCAAGAGACCGGCGACAGCTTCACCACAGTGACACCGATGCGGAGAAACACAAAGTCCGCCCAAGCGGTGACACGTAGCAAGCGGAAACGATGAGTCATCCATCATAGTGGTATGGTGGATGACGAGAGCGCCTGAAGCCACAAGCTTGACTCACACTCTCCCACAGCCAGCAGACGGGCCGCTCAACAGTATTAGGTGACGCGTTTACCGGGGTATTTACCGGGGTATACCGTATAATACTGCAGAGCGGCGCCCCACCGTCACTGGGAGGACGGGTTGTCGGGATAATCAGTATTGGGACAAGCCAATCTCCAAGCGTTTAACGCATCGGTCAAACACGGTACCTCAAAATCGATCAGTGAATAAGATAAAATGTTCCTGGTTAATTTATTGGTACTTTGGACCGAGGAGAGGAAGGCCAGTAAATTTATACTTAAAATGCGGACGCCGAGACCACACAGACGACTGGGAGGTGTGGCTTGCTGCCACGCTCGGTCGTCCAGGGGCACATTTAGGATCGAAGTTAGTGTGTTTCTAATAATTTGGTCTACTTTTTCTAAAAGTTGTGGATGCTTCCATAGGTGGGAGGAGCGAAGGCTATAATATGTAAATTTTGGTCCAAACCAACAGTATCGAATGAGCTTGAAGGCCGAATGGATGTTTATTTTGAAATTCAAATTCAAATCATTTATTTGCATAATACATGTTTATAAGGTGTTAAAAAGTATAGTAGGTACACTGTATTATAACCTATTTAGGTGTGCAAATTTATCTATTGGGTAGGTTTAGTCATTTTATCAATAAAGTTTTAAATGCAGTTACAAATAAAGAAAATGCCATGTTTGAAAAATGTCAAAGTAATAAAATAGTAAAATGCATAATAATAATAATAAATGTGTATAATAATAATAAAATGTCAGTTCAAAATTATACATTACAGTCAGATTTAAAACTAATACAAATCTAATTCAAAATAATTTATTGATAATTCATGAAACTAGTACTGGTTTATCCCTAATATAATAAATCGGATGTAGCAGGGCTCTAACATCTTTCATTTAAATAGTCATTAATATGATAGTAGCATTTCGCAACTAAAAATTCGCGTAGTTTTTTTTTAAATTGATTCATATTTTTTATTTCAATTATGTGTTCAGGTATCTTATTATAGATTTTGGGTGCCATACCAAGAAAATCTTTATTAAAAATAGCTTTTTTATGTGGTATTGTGCATATTTTATTTTTGATTTATGAAAAGTCCGATACATCATTGAAATTTTGTACGTATTAATGAACGTTGGAAAAAATGCGTCAAAAATTGGGGACAGTAGGAAGTGAAGAGTTTCTATCTGTGATTTTGATATTTGGTGCTATTGTATGAAATGTTGTTATGGTAGTCTCTCTGTAAGTGGCAAGGGCGGATCCAGGATTTATTTCTGGGAGGGGCACATGGGCCAGACAGTTAAGAAGTGTCTCCCACATCTAGTATTGCACTATGCTGTTTTTAGGATTTATTCTTTTTCAATGACATTAATGATTAACTACAAAAAAAACCTCTGCACCCGGAGGACCTCCTACAGGAACGAAGTTCTTTACGCGATACGCGCACGCAGGTATACTCTTATAATGTCGCCATCGCCATCTTGGATTTTAATTTTGACCTCACTATTGGCATTAGTACCCTCGCAAACCATAAAAGGTAACTCTCTCTGTAAAGAGAGAGAGAAAGAGAGAAAGTCGCATGGACTGACATGACTCTTTTTAACATCCCGCCTCGAATATTATAGATTTTCTTTTGAACATAGATACAGAAATAAGAGTTACTTTGTCGACACAGATAGTAAAGTTTAAGAATTAAGAGAACCCGGGTGCTAAGAGCGAGCGTAGCAAGCTCAATATATTTAGCACCCGACCTCGAATTGGTTTTGTTACGTTTTTCTTTTGACTTTGTTTTTTTCCTTCATTCTTTTGACGATTCCATTATATTTTACTTAAACCATTTGGGGAGGCCGCGCCCATTAGCCCCCCCCCCCCCCCTCCCCCACGCTCGGTCCTTGGTCAGTGGTTTGGGAAAGTATCACATTTTGTAAGGTTAAGGGCAATGACAATGAACATATCTTTTAAAAAAAAAAACATAGACGGTGTCTACATCACCTCCTAGGCTTTCGTGAGTGAAGTAAAAGGAGTATGTATTAATGCTGAAAATCCCTCCTCACATAGGTATGAGGCATTGAAGGGGAGGAGGACTTTCATAGCTTCATAAACAGGCAAGGATAGTTGCCAGCAACTGAGAGTCAGAATTTAGTTAACTGCTTGCCAGCAAAACTATATTTCAGTATAGTACAGTGATGTAGGTATCGTCTCATAAATCAATGAGTTCTTTACTTGATAATTATCATCCTATTTTTCAAGGCCCACCCAATATTCACTCGCAACCCACCAGTGGGTCCCGACCCATAGTTTGGGAAATGCTGCTGAAATCAAAAAGTTCCACTGTTTACTCCTACATCTTTAACTTAATTTCAGAATACTCTTGCTCAACATTACATAATTACATCACAGCCATATGCAATTGAAAACACTAACCTTCACACTCCTCAGACCTCTCCATCAATCCTTCCTTTGTCTTGATAGGCAGGAGTGCCCTCATCTTCTTGACCGGCCTTTCTTCTTGTTCCTTCTCATATTTGTCTTCAATGTCACTGTCTGAGACGCCGTCACTGTCAGCCCCACTGTCACTGCCCCTGGCTTGCTTCGGGACCCTTTCTTGCTTTTCTCTCTTGCGCTTTTTTGACCTGCTAATTGTAAAAGGCATATTTAATAATAAATACTTTATTTCAGACCATGGTGTCCATTTTGTTAATAACAATGTTCTTATAGACTAGTGTTAGTAATATGTAAAATTACCCACAATAAAACATATAAAAGTAAGTAAAGTCAACAACCACAAATTATTGATGTAACTACAGTCCAGCCGACTAGCGATCATGCTAAGGATGCTATTGGCGCTGCCACATACTCTACTCACCAGGGATGCGTACCTTTTACGCATCGTAGCGTAAAAGCAGTCTACGCAATGAATTTAATGTCTGACACTCTTGTGTTCGTGTAATACTGTCCTTTATTGTCCCTTACATGGGGTTTTTTTTGAGAATGTGTGTGGGAGACAATGCGCAAATCCTACAACAAATAAGTTCTATACAAAAGAATTTGTTCTATGTGTAAACTAGAAACAAAACTTATGAGGCATAAATGTAAGCTGCTAGCCTGCTATAATTAATTAACTATAACATTTGACACTAACTTTTTGTCCTGCTTCTCATTTTCTGGGACATTAGACAGCAATGATGGCTGTTTGGCCAGCCGCTTCATAAGGTACTGCTGCTCCTCGTCATCCAACATGTCTCCGAACTCATCTCCTGACGCCGGTTCACTTTCACTGCTGTATTCTATCTGTTCCTGCTGGGTCGGTTGCTTCTGCTTTTGCGAATGCCTTGTGTGCCTTTGCAGCTTTAGCTGACCCTTCTTCCTCATTTTATTAGTAGTCTGGTTGTTCCTCTTCACCTTACTGATCTTAGCTTTACCTTTTTTCTATAAAATTTTAAGAATATATCGATTAAATGCGGTTTCAAAAGTATGTTTTGGTTATGTGTATTTTTATGAGGGGTTAGGTATTTATAGAGTGTAATAGTTCAAGTAAATACTTACAGCCATTTTTTATACTTATTAGTTACACTATTTACTTAATAAAATAAGAAACAATTATAATTTTGTCACAAAATAACAAACCAACGTGGGTTATTTAGTATGACAGGTAGGTAGGAGTACTTTTGACAATACAGAAATAAGAGTGTCCAGTAAAAAAAAATATCCAATTTTTTAAATGTTACCAGTAATAGAATCATTAAAGCAAAGTAAAATCGGTTGTTTTGCCATTTTCAAACTTATACAGTGGCTAATCAGTCTATTCACTTATCAATATTTCAAATTATGGTACCTTTATAATTGTCTTTTATTGATTTGCAAAAACTTAAAAGTTTTGTAAACTTCTGAGTTCTACAAAACTTTTGAACGCATTCAAACTTTCTAAATGTCAGTTACAAAAGGCCTCGAAACTTTCTTAATTCTCGTTTTTCTAGTTTTCTAAAATAAAACTGTCCTTGTAGCGAACAGAAATATTCTTTTTCTTCAATAGTAGTCTCGTATTTATCAACAGAAAACCAAAAATGGGATTGTTTTAGTGAAAAATAATAGTTTTGTGAAGTTATTGTGATGGTGCCTCAGCAGCAACGGCGAAGACGTCGCCGTGCGGCCCTGGCCCGGACAGCTGAGCGGCGTGTTATTGTTGCTAGAGGAGCTGGGGGGTTTGGGTTCACGATAGCAGGGCAGCGGCCGTGTGTGGTGTCTGCGGTAGCGGCTGGCGGGCCGGCGGAGCGCGCTGGTCTTCGTGCGGGGGACGCTCTGCTGGCCGTCGACGGGGCTAGCGTGGCTCGGGCGCCTCATGCCTCCGTAGCTCGCATGGTGGCAGCTGCGCCGGGGGCTATAGCCTTGTCTGTGTCTCCTCGCGAGGCGCCGCCGACGGATACTGAGGACACGGAGCCTGATGAGCGAGCGAGGACGAGGAGACGGCATCCGCCGCCGAGACGTAGGCCTCAAGCTATGCTGCACCACCCTGGTATGTTGATATAGTGTTTGAAAGCTTAATTTTATTATTGTTGTTGAGTTATTCTGGGGCTGGTGCTTAATAATATCATAGATCTCCATAGTGGAGGTCAGTTGTCACTATATTATTAATAATATTGTAAAATGCTTCATAAACAGGTGATAGACTGAACTTTTAATGCTTATTTACAATTGTAAAAACATCCTCCTAGTTAAGGAAACTTGGATTTTCTACTTGGGTTGGAGATTTACAAGTGCTAGAAGCATAAATGAATCATAGGATGAAGCTATGGCAGACTAAGCCTGTTGGGGGCCCAGGCCGGAAATGGGAGAGGGCCCAATTTAGTATAAGCCCAGGTCTGCAGAAGCATTAGATTTGCTTGCAAAATTTTAAACACACTGCCTCCAAAAGGATAGGTTTTCTTTTGAGTATTCATACAGAAATAAATAATACTATGTCAATTTATACTGAAAAGTTGAGCATTAGACTAATATAGGATACTAGAGTGTGCTTGAAAATCTCTGTGCTTGTGGGTAAGTAATAAAAGCTGCATGGGTCGATCGATCAGGTTAAGCTACGCCTGCCGCGGTTGGTCCGTGGCTGGATGATCACACACCAGTACTAGCCACAATAAGTACCACTATAATAAAAACACCAGTGAAAGAGTGAGTCTACACAAAAAAAACAGATTGGGATGCATTCAGGGACTACTTTGACGAAAACCTCAACTTGAAGGACAAACAAAACATATGATGACATTGATAAATATGCAACAGCTATAACCAATCTAATACAAACAGCCGTGTGGAAATGTACTCTGGTTATGACATTTAAACAAGGTAGTAGGAACTTACCCAAGGATATATAATTATAATATAATAACAAAGATAGTGGAAAAAAGATGACTCAAAAGAGTGTGACATTGTAGTCGAACTTCCCAAGACAAAAGGGCGTTTACTAAAGCAGCTGCTGATCTTAAACAGTATCTTAAAGACATTGAAGAGGAAACCTTACAGAATAAATTAGCAAACTTGAATCCCCAAGGTAAAAAAGAGTATTCACTCTGAAACATGGTAATAAGTAGTAAGTTGGCCCCTCAGGTTGCAAAACATCCCATCAGAGTAACAACACTTGGGCTAGAACTGACAAAGAATGGGCTGAGGCGTTTGGACAATTCCTGAAAGAAGTCTTCACTCCGAATAGAGTTGATGTAGAAACCGAAAAAGAAATAGAAGACAACCTAGAAACTGATTTGCAACTATGTCTCCCAATGCAAAGCTGCTCACCCCGCAAAGTCCAAAGAGAAATAAAAGGTCTTGAGTTAAACAAGGCTCCTGGCTTCTGTCTGATAACAGCTGAAATTCTACGACTACTTCCTATAAAAGCTATAGTCGGTATAGTACACCTTTTTAGTAGCATAATTAGGATTGTGCATGTACCAATGATATGGAAAATATCGAAGCCTCGCAAACCCCCGCATCTTATGTCTTCTTACAGAGCTTTCAGTCGACTACCAACTTTATCGAAATTGTTTGATCATCGCAAGCTAACATCTCGAAAAAACGATGTCATTAGTCAACATCAGGGTTTGGTTTCAGAATTAGCCATCCAACTATAGAACAAGTTGACAGAGTTGTTACAAAATAAGAGAAGCTCTTGAGAAAAAGCAGTACTGCTCTGCTGTCTTTCTCGACGTACAACAAGCTTTTGGTAAAGTTTGGCACTAAGGCCTGCTTTTTAAAATGAAGAACCAACATCCACATAACTTTTACCTGCTCTTAAAATCGTATTTGGAAAATAGAATATTTAGTTAAATTCAATGACATCTACTTTGCCTTTCAGGATTTAAAAGCCGGGATACCGCAAGGTTCAATTTTGAGCCCTACACTACATCTTGTGTATGGTGCAGATTTACCTACAACGAATAATATCCTATCTGCCACATTCGCTGATGACACCTCTGCACTTTGCCACCATGAAAACCCGACTGTAGCGTCCCTAGCTCTACAGAATCACTTTAACAAAGTCAACAAATGGATGGAAAAGTGGCGCATCAAGGACAGCTCCATCAAATCATTTCAATGTCACTTTTAGTTTGAGAAAGGACAACTGCTCCCCAATTAAACTTGGAAACGACGTTCTACCCCATCAAAGTCAGCAAAATACTTAGGCATGCATCTTGATAGGAAGCAAACATGGAAAACGCATATCCAGAAACAACGCGACGAGTTAAATACACGGGTCAGAAACCTAAACTGGCTAATAGGCGTAAGTACGCACGTCACAATGGATAATAAGATATACTCATCTATAAAACTAGAATCAAGCCGGTTTGGACAACATATGGCATTGAGTTATGGAGATAAGCAAAAAACTCAAACATGGAGATTTTGCAAAGGTCCCAGAATAAAGCACTCAAAATTATAACGAATGCACCTCTATCTATCAGAACCAGTAAATTGCATGAGTATACAGAAATGGAAAAGTGAAGGAGGAAGTTGAATACAGAGCAAAAGCATACAAAGACCACATAAAAGCTCATACTAACACCCTAGCAACAGCGTTATGTAAACTAGTAAATCATAGAAGGCTCAAAAGACAACACATATGGGACCTTGTTCATAAAAAACTACAAACTGCCTTGTACTTACTCAACATATTTTAGCATTGTTTGAGCCTTATCTCAAGATTTGCCGGCCCTCCAAGACCGGGGGCCCGAGGCGGGCCACACCTGCCGCCCCACACTTAGTCCACCAGTGGAATAAAGGAAATTGGGTATAAGTCAGGCAAATTCTGAGTTTTCAAGGGGGCTAATAATATAACGTTACATTAAACATACCATCACGCCTATATTACCCCAAAGGGTTAGGCAGAGGTGCACCTATAGATAGTACACCCACACTTCAACAGTTATGATTGAGTCCCATTTAATAGGGGGCGAGCGCATTGCTATCAACCCAGCTTTACCAAATATTTGTATTATAGTTAAAAAGTTGTTTGTTTATTCTATTTGCAGATGGATTGGCAACAATTGACTATTATGTGAGTGTATTGAACATGTCACTGTCAATGTTTTGTGTTGTAGCCTGCACTGTGCACTAAAATATATTATGTTGTCATTATTTAATTCCTCTCTTTAAACTCAAACTCAAAGCATTTCTTTCAATTAAACCATTTACAGGCACTTGAATTGTCAAGTGGTTGTTGCCCATTCCAAAGCTTAGTAGTAATCTCCATGGGCACTCTTTTAAATTATATTGTTACATATAACTACAAGCTTGAGATCACAGTATCAAAATTCCTTGCATAAAGGTGCATAATAAGAAATTGCTGTTGAAAAAAAGTTTTATTTGTATGGCACCTATTGTACATAGATAATAAAATTCCAAACAATATTAAAGAGCAACCATTTAGAATATTTAAAAATAATCTTACAAGATTACTCATATATAAATGCTATTATTCTGTAACAGATTTTTTTGCCGATAAGTCACTTAGCTAGAAATTAATTTAGATCTAGATTTTTATTTTTTGTATTACTTCATATGTTTGCATGCCTTAAAGGTAGAATGTACTTACCCTAATAATTGTAACATCTGATTTATATACTGTACCTACATTATTTGCAAATAAAAAACATTCTATTATATTCATAAATATTAGTTACATCAATAATGTTGAATTTAAATTTTAAATAAGACATACCTACACATTAAGGTTCCACAGTAAGGCAAATATAAATAATAAAAAAAACAATCCGAAAATAAAATAAGCCGTGGCAGCTTAGAGATGACCATTCCAGACTGAGGGTGCCCATTCACGAACATGACGCAAGGATCATTGTGATCAATGGTTGATAGTCCAAGTGCCTGTTAAACTTTTATGAGCAAGAATTGGGCATACGGCCGTGTAATTCTCGAGTAATTCTGGGTTCTGTACTTTGATATGGAATCAGTATTAACTTGCTTAAATTATAGTTGATAAGGTCTTTAAAAATAAATAATGGAATTTTCGTATTGCCGCTCCTTTTGAACTGTTTGTTAATAAATGAATGCTTTCTTTCTCCAGGCCGAGTTTATTTTTAAGCAAGCCATTTAATTCAATGGTCATGAAGTAGACATGTGCTTTATCATTCCTAATATTATGTTGCATTTGATCAATAAGTGCCTTTGATTGACACCTTACATAAATGATTGGCCTCTTTGCACTCACACCTGTGTTGCTCTTTAATTTTTAACTATAAACATTTTAATTTGAATTACCTCCTAAGTAAAGGTAATTATTACTAATAACACCAATATGTTAATGCTTAAATGCCTTCCCTGTAAAAATACTCACAATGCATGTGCATACACTGCCAATTTTTAATATTTATTTAATAGATTTAAAAAATTACTTTATGATTTGTATTAATTGGTACCTACATAACATACTACTTTAAAAATCGACATCAAAAGTGAATGTGAGGTATGAAATTTTATTTTTTTGTTAGCCTACATTGTGTTCCCCTGCTGGGCAAAAGAATCCCCCTTTGGTAAAATTAAATAACAAATTCTGACCAAAAAGACTAGCTTATACCAAAGTCCTGTATAACTGAACAATATCTCATAGGTAACCATTTACCACCACCATGACAAACAAATGAATATCCTCATCCTTATACTTCCAGCCTGCCACTCGGCGCCCAGCACATCAGGCGTGAACGAGATCCTTCAAAACCTGAGCAGAGCACAGCTGACGCCGAACATAGCAGCCAGACTCGAATGCCGCGCAGTTGTCGGCTACTTAGGCACCATAGAAACACCGCAAGCCGCTTCAAATGCTGCCCCTGGAGACGTCAGAACTGCAGTCAGAAAATTAAGACAGGAAAGACGCCCTGCAGCCCCTGTGCTACTCTCTGTACTCCCAAATTCGCTACTTCTTCGTCGTCCAAACGGGCAAGTCTTAGCACAGTATCAAAGAGAGAGAATTGTATACGCAGGCTGTGGTTCAGACGCTGATAGAAGGTATTTCGGCCTTGTGACATCAGCAGAAACTTCTGAAGCCGAAGCCTCACACAGCTGCCATGTTTTTGCCGTAGATCCTCGAATGGCAGAACATGAGGCTCATATAACTAGAGCAAGGGAATTCCAAATAGTGTGTACTAGGGACCCAGTGGCTGAAAGATGTTTGGAGTTCCCACCGTCAGCGGAATATGTTATTGGTGTCATTAGAGGAATGTACTCTTTACCAGCAGAGGATTGCTCAAGCCCGAATTTGCAACAAATCTCCAAGCTAACGATAAAAGGAGATAGTCCCGCTTTAGGCAACTTTTCGAGATGTAACCGACCGGTTTTTCGAGTGCCGCGAGACAGGCGTCCGTGTAGAAACGAAGAGAGAATAGAAGCTCAGGACTTCGTCGCGAATTCCCCCCAACCAAGCAACCACAGCGAGATAACAACTACATCTAGCAACAGCGACTCTGGCATCGGATTCCACAATGACTGTCGAAATATCGCAGACCGAATCTTAGTAGTAGATTTCGCTGGTCAGCAACCAGCACCAAACAGATTCCGTCAAGACATGCCTCGACGACCCATCGGGTTAGTTGGCTGCAGTAGCTTCGATGCTGATGGTTCCTTCTTATCAAACACCACCCCTGTTGTAGACGGCTTTGGAGGGCAAGGGAGACCTCTTAACCTGGATGACGTCATCCTAAACGCGAATGACCTTCAAACCGTACGCCATGTCAGTCCCCGGAACGAAGACGATAATTATAACTACAATAATTTATATGGGAACGTTCCTTCAAGTTCTAGGGGCTTCGTAAATGGTGCGGTTTATGATCAAGTGTATACAGAAACTGAGGGGCATCACTACGAATTTATTCCGCCACAATTGGACATGGATCTTGAGATCGATCGAGTAGCTGAGACATTCAACTCAGTAGAAATATATGAGGAGAGACCAAGAAATCCCCCTGATTGGCAGTCAAATGAGTCAGTAGAAAATGTGACAGTGATCTCTGGAGGGACAAGTAAAGCTAGTATGGATTCTGTGTCCATGTATTCTTCGAGGTCGCATGAGGAAGCCAGGCCTTCGAGAAGGAGGCATATGCAGGCCTCCTTGGATGATATGCTGGTGTTAGGGCTAAGAGATCCGCCCCCAGTCAGAGATAAAGATGATGATAATTTTATACATCCTGCCAGCATTAAATGCAAGGTGAGTGTTCTTAATTTAAACAGAAAAAAATATGGCCTGAATTTCTCGTTTTCTGCCAATAGATCCGGAAGTTGGTATCTCTGGCTTTGTTTTATTTGCCACTCTATATTATGGAAACCTTTCAGAATAATCAATGGCTTGTTTGTTTTATTAGGACACAGTAGCTGTAAACAGTCATTTTATTGTTCTTTATTCACAATGGTGGTATGTGGTGCTTACTTTACCATTGGAACTTTCTTCATGCCATACTTACCTAACTGTTTCCATACTTATTCCTGCCGTCAAGCAGCACCGATGTGTTACTGCGTTAATAAGAATAAGGGCAGGTACAGCAGGCACATGAGACATTTCAGCGTTGTCTGTGATGGGGACGCATCTGCGATGGTTCTGGTATTTCAGATGTCTTTATGCAGTGGTGACAACTTACAATCAGGTCAGCTTCAGCTTGTTTCCCATCCCTTTTCCTTCATTTGTTTGCTCACTGCTGAGCGTCATGTCCCCTACTTTCTGAAGATCTCTCTCCATTTGTAAATTTTTTTTGGCCCATTGTAATGCATTGGAGATCCTGGTATCTAACCCCCGGTTTCTTAGGTTTTTAACTGGAGTTAATTTATTTTTAGTGCGTCTTATTTGTTCAGAATAAACAAATCAATGGAATTCTTACTTTAGTGCTTTTTTTTCTTACTTTTCTTTTTATATTTTGTTTCTGAACACTTATGGAAATTTTGCTTAAATTGATAAGTTTTTCGAATTAATAACTATTGAGAGTTTATTGTGGACCAGTGGTCAGAAACCAGGCTTAAATTATGCTTAATTTAATCAGACTACCGTAAAGGGCCATGCCTGCGGGGTATATTACCATTAGTTTACCAACCAATTTATTTTTTGCCAAGAAAAGCTATAGTATACCTTGGGTCTATTTTTCAGAAAACCATAAACTTATCATCAATATTTTTTTTCTAAGGTTCGCAAATCAATAAAGCCTCTAAACCTCCTCTCGAAGACGAAGCACATGCTGACCGGCAAGGACCGCGAGAGACAGAAGGAGGAGCGTCAACGTGCGTTGAGCGCAAGCGCTGGTGACGTCACCGGCGCGAGCGCAGACATGCAGGGGGATGTGTTGCCGGCTGCGGCCAGTGAGCCTGATCTGAGGGATACACAGGTTAGTGCTTGTTTAAGGAAGTTATGATATGAGAATGACATCTAATTAAATCTGTTCGGTTCGTTTTCGGGAAGTTATGAATTTGCCTGTTTCGGTCTTCGCCCGGAACTACCGGCGGCGGCGGCCGCTAAAATGACGGACGGATCGAGTTTACAAAAAAAAACATATTTATAGAGTGTCGTCTCTATCACTTGCTATCTGTCTCGTATATTAATTAACGCCCGCGTACTGTGACTGTGACATATTTACTTGTTTTTTTAGGACTAGCGATTTACTTAGAATTAGCAAAATGTTAGAACAAGCTATTTATTTGAAGGTAATATTTGCTTTTGCGTAAAAGCCCGCGTTATGTTTTGTTATACGATATCTCAAAATGCGATGTAATAGTTGCTTTGTAAAACTATAATAATTATTTAAACATGAAGTAAGTAGTGCTTAAAGTCTAGTATTAGCTATACTAGCATGCATAATCAGCCTATAATGTTCCCACTGCTGGGACACAGGCCTCCTCTCTTCGAGAGGGAGTGGGCCGTAATTTACCATGCGGGACTAGAGGGGTAATTCCCGTATTTTTAACGTTTGCATTTTAATCTCAGTCTCAATCTGTCAAAAACAAGCCTAATTTTCCAAAATGTTGACAAGTTTTTGACACTAACTCTCGCCAAGTTGAGACTCCGACTAGATTTTGAACGTTTTTATTATGCAAATAAAATTGACCTTCTGTGCGGGTTGGTAGATGTCACATGTCTTCGAAGTTTTCGTTCTAAGACATGCCGGTTTCATCACGATGTTTTCCTTCACCGTTTTGAGCGCAGTGGTGATTAAATTTTTTACATAAAGTAACGCGGCTGCCTGGGTTTGAACCCACGACCTTAACTCGTAAGTCGGGGGCCGTTACCACTGGGCCACCACTGCTAACCTACTACTACCATACTATTTGCTTCCTGTTTGGTGTAAAATCGTTTAGTCTGACAGACAGAGTACTAAACACAACATCTAGGAATAAGTAAGTGTGTAGAACTTATATTTCAAGAGCAAGAGTCGAATCATTGTAATTTAAACCTTATGTCAATAACATAAAAGTCAAATGACGCGTTCGTTAAAATGTCTGGAGGAGTATATTGTGATACAGAGAAGTGATAATGCAATATAATTGAGTGCATCCTTGTACCCGATGTGTTAGGCTTACGTCAGAAGTCTGGCACTAAATCAATGCCACGGTTTGGATAATTCCTGAGAAGTCAGTTCTTTAATACTGCTTCCAGGATTTTTGAATTCTGCCGGGTTTTTCCGTCTAATAAAGTCCTTTGATTTAAAACAAATACCTATATTTTTATTATTATTCATAGTTTATTTGGTTCGAAAACAAATCCGAAAGTTTGAACAGAATTGAATATATTTATTTACTTTAAAACATGGTACATTAAGATCTTATTAATACAACTAGCTATTGCCCGTACTTCACCCGCGTGGATGTCGGAAAATATTGTAACGTACTACCGATATTAACAATTTATTAACGTCTGTGTTTCCGAACGCATATAACCCTAATCTCTTCAAAGTGAGAGTGAACAGACTTCTTCTGGGTAAGCTCACTCCACCGTCGACTCTGTCTGTCACCACTGACCTAGACTAGAGTCAAGAAAAAACCCATCTTAAATAATAAAAAAAAAGTATCCTATAATGTTTACACAGATTATATACTATCTGTGTGTGTGTGTGTGTGTGTGTGTGTGTGTGTGTGTGTGTGTATGTATGTATGTGTGTGTGTGTGTGTGTGTGTGTGTGTGTGTGTGTGTGTGTGTGATAATTAATGTATACAAAAATATTGTAACACATTGACTTTGACTTTGACTTTTTTGTGTGCCAAAGGAGGATGGCGAAGTTGCATGTACAGTGGGACCCACTATTAGGAGTATCGTACAGCATGGAAACTTATAACTAGTTGTAGAACTATATAAAGGCTGGGAGAAAAAAGATATGCAAGGTGAAAGATTATAACCTAAAACGAATCTAATAGTGCAACTATATCTATGCAGCCAACTCCTATTGACAGCATAACATTCCATTCTACATTATCACTAAGTATCGTAATAATTATAATATTGTTACGAGCTGGGGTTCGGGATAAATAAATTTATACCAATTTACACGAAAAACACACTATAATTAAAAATCACAAATACAGTAATCAGAAACTTTAAACACAATCACTTGTAGTTCACTATTAGTCCACTTTTACTGTTATTAACTGTTCTTCACTGTTTCGCATTCTAAGCTGAACTGTCCTACAACGCTGTCAACCCCCTATTTATATGACGAGTGTAAGTTACTAGAATGTTCTAGCATAATACCAGAACATTCTAGTACTTACGGGAACGGTCCAGTGTATTTCGGCTATTCGATAACAGATGGCGTTAGCGTCTAACGTGTAGTTCTTCTATTCGCTAACAGATGGCGTTAGGATCTACGTGACACTGCCCCCTCCTAAGACATGCTCGTCCCGAGCATCATTATTCCCGTAATAACGTGCCAATCGATCGACATGAACAATTTTAGGGGTAGTTCGCGTATTCCTTTGAATTCGGTAGGTGACATCGTTGATCTTGGTCACGATTCTGTACGGTCCGTCCCATTTTGCCTGTAGCTTAGGGGACTTCCCTATGCTGCGGGCTGGGTTATGCAACCATACTAGCGAACCTTCGTCGAAACCACTATTGTTCATCTTCCGGTCATAACGAGTTTTCATTTTCTCGGACATCTGTTGGCCTGATTGTCTGACATGCTCATATACGTCATTCATCTTGTTGCGCAGGTCATTCGCATAATCTGTTAAACTGCGTGGAGTATCAGGGGGGATGCCGGTAATTAAATCTGCTGGTAGCCTTAACTCCCTTCCGAAATTCGCGAAGGCTGGTGTCACAGTCGTACTCTCGTGAACTGCACTTCGGTATGACAGGAGAAACGGTTGTATGTGCTTGTCCCAATCCTTTTGTCTGCTTGCTACAACTTTTGCCAGATATCTTTCCAACGTCTGATTAAATCTTTCCACCATTCCATCAGATTGTGGGTGGTATGAAGTAGTTCTGGTTTTGTGAGTACCCATCACCCGACATGTTTCCTGAAACACTTGAGACTCGAAATTTCGTCCTTGATCGCTGTGGATTTCTAAAGGTACCCCAAACCGACAGAAGACTTCGTGGACTAATTTATCAGCAACTGTCGTAGCTTCTTGATTAGGAATGGCGAAGACTTCCGGCCACTTAGTGAAGTAATCCATGACAACCATGAAATATTTATTTCCACTTTCACTTTCAGGGAAAGGGCCAGCGACGTCTAGTGCTATCCGTTCCCAGGGGGCTCCTACGTTGTACACTTTCAATGCACCACTGCTGCGTGTGTGAGGTCCTTTTACCGCAGCACAACTAGTGCATTTGCGACACCAATCCTCAACATCCTCTCGACAATGGATCCAGTAGAACCGGTCTCTGATCTTCAATAGAGTCCTTTTTACTCCCATATGACCTCCCGAACATCCATTGTGGTAGAGCTGTAGAACCTCTGGTACCTTTGCTTTAGGTACGATCATTTGCAGGTGGCAGCTGTTCCCTCGAGCATTTTCCCATTTGCGGCACAAGACACCGTCCTGGATTACCAAGCTCTCCCACTGTGCCCAATAACTCTTTGTGGTTGTACTCATCGCTGCAACATCACACCATTTCGGTTTAGGAGCATTAGCTTCAATCCACTCGAGAATTGGCTTGATATCTGTATCGCTTCGCTGAGCATGCTGTAGAGTTTTCTTCCATTCGTCGCTAAGGTCCGTTCTTACCATCCTGACAGGTACCGCTTCCTTAGCTTCTTGTCTGATACAATGCTTGCAGTCTTCAGGACAAGGCCTTCTTGATAAAGCGTCCGCGTTACCGTGGGATTTCCCACTGCGATGTTCAATTGCGAAGTCGAATTCTTGTAGCAATTCAATCCATCTCGCTACTTGTCCTTCTGGTTTCTTAAATTGCAACAACCACTTCAATGCAGCATGGTCAGTTCGCAGGTGGAATTTACGTCCCAACAAGTACTTGCTGAAATGCTGTAATGTCTTCACTACAGCAAGTAGCTCGCGCCTCGTGACGCAATAATTTCTCTCTGGTTTTGATAAAGATTTGCTGAAATAAGCTATCACAACTTCATGATCTCCTTTCCGTTGGGATAACACACCGCCAATTCCAGTATTACTAGCGTCCGTGTCAACTATGAATTCATTTTCTGAGTCAGGGTAGCCCAAAATTGGGGTATTGCACAAACGTTTCTTTAAGTCCTGGAAAGCCATGGCACAGCTCTCATCCCAACAGAACTGTCTCTTCTCTTCAGTAAGCTTGTGTAGAGGTTTGGCAATATCAGCAAAATTCTTGACAAACCGTCGATAGTACGAGCACAAACCCAGAAATGCTCTGACTTGCGTCTTGTCTTTCGGAACTGGCCAATCCTTGACGGCGACGATTTTCTCTGGATCAGTTTGTACTCCCTCTTCCGAGACCACGTGTCCCAAAAAGCTTACTTGCTTCTTGAAGAATGAGCACTTTTTCGGACTTAACTTAAGATTGGCTCCTCGGATTTTTGACAGTACACGTTCCAAGTTTCGGAGGTGGTCTTCGAATGTGCGGCCTACGATGACGATGTCATCTAAATAGACAAGACAGGCGTCTCCAATTAATCCGGTGAGTACTAGCTCCATAAGCCTTTCGAAAGTTGCAGGAGCATTGCACAATCCAAATGGCATGACGTTAAATTGCCATAGTCCCTTTCCCGTAGAGAATGCGGTTTTTTCCTTGTCCTTAGGATCTATCTCCACTTGCCAGTAGCCACTTTTTAGGTCTAACGTGGTAAACCACTTCATTCCTGACAGCGTGTCCAATGTGTCGTCGATCCTGGGTAGTGGATAGCTGTCTTTCTTTGTAACGTAATTCAGTCGACGATAGTCCACACAAAACCGCATGCTGCCATCCTTCTTTTTCACCAGGACCACAGGAGAACACCATGGACTAGATGAAGGCTCTATAATTCCATCCTTTACCATGTCTTCAATCATCTTATCCATTTCCTTTTCTCTTGCCACTGGTATTCTTCTTGGTCGCTGACGAATTGGTAACTCGTTTTCCGTATTAATTCTGTGCTGAACCAATCCAGTCTTCCCTATGTCAGCATCATTTGCAGAGAAAATGTCAGCGTACTGAAGTAGCATCTTCTTAGCCTTCTCCATTTCTCCTTCCGATAAATCTTTGCGACAGTCTTCCAAAAGATTTGACATGTCAAATCTTGCACTTTGGACATTATTCCGAGAAGGCTGATGTTGGCATTTACGCATCCAAGCCACTTCTTCACAGGTACCCATCAACGTACCCTTCTTGATTACTTGTTCCCTTTCACTTGGGTTCAGTATGCGTACGGCTGCAACGTTGATTGCCCTAACCAAGGTCCGCGCCATCTTCCATGGAAGGTTTTCGTCCAATCTTTCAATGAGAATACATCGATTTTTCTGTCCAGAATTATGTGGAAGACTAACTGGAACTATTGTTTCCGACCGGGGAGGAAGAACAATCCTCTTTAAACAGTACACTTCGCCCGATGGTGCACCTTCCATGAACACTTCTTCTGAACCACATTTCAAGACTCCTTGATTCACATCGATCTCACAACAGTGCTGTCGCATGAAGTCCAAACCTAGGATGCAGTCATCTACTATGTCAGTCATGATGACCTTATGCCGGTAAATTGTGTTACCCAGTTTTAACTCCACCTCTTTCTCTCCTCGGACGGGTATGTGCTGACCGGTAGCTGTTACTAAATTTACGCGGTCATGCTTACCGAAGAAGTCCCCAAGAAAATGATTCGCTAGTTGGGAACTGACAACCGTGCGAGAAGCTCCAGTATCCAATGTCAGCTTACATGGTCTTCCATTCACTTCACCTTTGATGATAAGGCTGTTCCCATCATGGGCTTGTGAGATCGAAATCCTTGGGGCTCTTTTAACATCAGCCACCCTTCTTTCCTGGGTGTGATCTTCGCGGACAGTGCTTCGCTTCGGGCAACTCGACTTGAGGTGGCCCTTTTCTCCACAAGTGTAGCATCTAGGGCTGTACCTAGTACAGTCACGTCCTCGTAACTCCGCAACCTCCCTGATGCGGTGGGCTCGATGATCGTACCTTACTGCCTCTACCTCCAATGCATGGGCCAAGGCGTCCTTCAGCGTCTCATGGTGCCCAAGTCTAACAGCAGCTCTAACTTCCAGGTCCCGTATGCCATCGATGAATGCTTGAACCAGAATCCCTTCGATGGGTGCAGGCGCAGACTGGTACGCCTTTCGAACCAGCTTTTCAATTTCCAGGGCCCACTGCTGCAGGTTTTCACCACTGCGTTGCACACGATCTTTTAACTGGGCTCGAAATACGTGTTCCAAGTGTGCGTCACCGTATCTGGCTTCTAACGCCTCAAGCAGCTGCTCGTAAGTCACATTCTTACCGAGAGCTTCCAATATGGTTAAGGCCTGGTCGCGAAGGCCCAAAGTAAGTGCGGTCATGGCCTGACCTTTTGTCCACCCATTTGCTTCCTTGACAGCTTCAAACTGGATTTTGTATGCCGACCACGAAGATGTTCCATCGAAGGGTGGCACTTTAAACCCGCGCACCGAAGGTGCAGCAACTACAGAAGTCGCAGTCCCGTCTCCAGCTTTCAGGTTCCCCAACGCTTTTCTCATGTCAGCGATCTGGATTTCGGCCTCGGAGATACGATTTTCGTGCAGCTGAACCTTCTCCTTCACGGCTGTGATGTCCTTGCCAAACGTCGCGCGTAAATCTTTAATGAGGAGGATCTGCTCTTCTTGTCGGCGGGCCTGTTCCTCTTTGTCACGCTGAAGCTGTTCCTCCAGCCGGCGGGCCTGTTCTTCTTGTCGGCGGGCCTGTTCCTCCTTGTCACGCTGAAGCTGTTCCTCCAGCCGGCGGGCCTGTTCCTCCTGTCGGCGTGCCTGTTCCTCCTGTCGGCGTGCCTGTTCCTCCTGTCGGCGGGCCTGTTCCTGCAGCATCACCATCAGAGCGGAAAGATCCATTGCTGGTGATGCTGTAGGAACTCCAGATGGTACTTCGAAGATTGGCTCCGTCGTCGGCTGATTACCACCAGGTGTCTGTATCGGAGAACCTTCAAACCGCCTCTGGTCCACCTCCTGCTGGCGCTGACTCCGGGTACGGATACCCTCCGTGTCGTCCTTCGGAAAAACTGGCATAATTTATCCCTTACTTCTGACACCAAATGTTACGAGCTGGGGTTCGGGATAAATAAATTTATACCAATTTACACGAAAAACACACTATAATTAAAAATCACAAATACAGTAATCAGAAACTTTAAACACAATCACTTGTAGTTCACTATTAGTCCACTTTTACTGTTATTAACTGTTCTTCACTGTTTCGCATTCTAAGCTGAACTGTCCTACAACGCTGTCAACCCCCTATTTATATGACGAGTGTAAGTTACTAGAATGTTCTAGCATAATACCAGAACATTCTAGTACTTACGGGAACGGTCCAGTGTATTTCGGCTATTCGATAACAGATGGCGTTAGCGTCTAACGTGTAGTTCTTCTATTCGCTAACAGATGGCGTTAGGATCTACGTGACAATATTGTACATTTTTCTGTAATAAAATTATGCTCTCTCCTATACTTACACCAAACATTATGAAATATAAATCATTTAATACAGAATATAGAAAATCAACTTGAAATTACTAAATATGATAATAATATAATTTAATATCTAATAATAAAATATACTCTAAGAATTTCATAATAATTATGTACATTATTCGCAATACATGTATACAAATTTAAATAACTAATATACTATACCTATATGCACACACTTAATAATATATATATATACATAATTATACACCCAATTAAACAAATGTAATAATTTATAAAAATATTGAATTGCTTGAATTGCTACTTAGCCCTCTTCCTCTCTCCTAATGTTGCTGTGCCCGACATGGTCCATATTGATCTTTAACTCTGTTAAACCATCTATGTAATACATATGGAATGCAATAAAGAATAGAGTATTGAGTTAATATTAACTTTTGTATGTTTTTTTTAATATTTTACATGTTTTGTTTATTAAAATAAAAATTACAAGCGTAAACGTCTACAAGTGTAAGAACGAATCATGTAATGAGTAGGTTGGGATGTAGTACGAAACACGGTGCGTTTAATAACTGCATGATGACTTATTTTTAAGTGAATAAAAATCTTTTCTAACTTTTAATTCCCATCACCTAGTGACTCAATAATTTTTATATATACAGAGTTGACACGACAGAGGGGCTTTCCTTTAAACTACCTACACTTGGTACCATTTTGAAGCTCTGTACTAAAAATCAATTAAATAGGAGCAGTAGTTTCAATAACTATTAATATAGGTATTTTAAAAAAAAATTATGTATGTTCCAATACTGACCGCCGATTGAGCCAAAGAAAATTAAATCTTATTGCAAGGCAATAAGACTCAATTTTAAATACATAAAGTAATGCTAGGGTCTACACGATTTTCTTAATAATAATAGTTAGCTTTAAAATAAAATGTGTTGGTCATTGTAATTATGCTTTTAACTCAATACTCTTTTTGGGGTGTATGAGGTCTTGCGTTAATTATGTTACACGTTGTATATAGATTATGATATTACATGTTACGAGTGAATATTGTCGAACGGGACAAATTGTTACAGTTATTTTACCTAAGAGAGAGAGCTTTTACAAAACATCTATGTATATGGTACATGTGATGAAATTCATTGCCGGTCCTTTGGATCTACTTGTCGCCGTTATACCTACTTTACTTAGTAGTCTTCAAGCAATCCATCCATTTGTCACCTCGCCTGTCGCCACCTTTGTACTCCCCTGTGTTACAATATTATTTAAAGGAAGTTATTAAAATTCAGCCAAGTGATATAAAAAAAACAAAAGTCTATGTATAATGATTTGATAACATGTTTGAATAACAATTTGATGATTTTACGACGTCCTGTCACGTTGGCGCCATCAATATTTTAACTGGCGCCTTTTCTTGCAGTCCACAGACTATAGTGTATTATCGATGGTCCACAGTCCGCACCGGCTAAAAGTTTAAAATATGATTCGCATGTTCAGTACTTATTTACTGAAAGGAATATTAAAAATTCAATAGAACTCTATTCAATTTTTAATATTCGGCAGAAATCGTTAAGTATTGCATACATCTATGATTATTTTTATTGATTGGGCAATAACCGATATTTGAATAGATGCTTCATAGGCAGTGAACAAAAGTATTTTGGTATCACATCAAACTAAGCTTAATTTGAGATAAGCACGTATCAATGTCAATAGTGTAAAGTATGAGGTTATCAGTAAGGCTAGAATTCAATGTATTTGGGATATTATTAAAAGAATACTTATTAATCATCAATCAACCACTCTTGATCAAGTTATTACTACATTAAAATGGATGTCTAAAATGAAAAACATTTCATTCGGCATGTTATAAAAAGATGAAGGCACTAAGTAGTTGATATTCAATCAATTCCAAATTCCTTCTCCAATTATAAATTCCGTTACTAATAAATCGATGTTATCAAACACTCGATTCCGAGTAGTTTGAATCAAAGCATTCTTTACTAATGTCGTCGTTCGATTCTATGAATGGGTGCCCATTCATAAGCGGCCAACATTCTTGGCTTATCGCCGTTAGTGTGGGCGCACAGTTGCGCCTGCAACTTATTTTTCGCATGTCGCTAGTCGTATGGGCTCCTAAATTATATGAGCATTTTGTTAGCGTAACAGACTAGTGTTATCCAGATCAGATAAGCAGTTTATCCTGTCAGTGGACCTTTAACCAGTACGCCAAGAAACGTTACTTTGGGGTCTTCATTACTTACCTGTTTTTTTTTGTTGCCGAAAAAGGTTCTAAAGAAAAAAAGTCGGATTGGAACGAAGTTCCTTTCGCTGTATATTATGTAAAACAGAGACATCTAAAATTGTCTCAAGTTTCAACTGTCGAATTTTTTTGTTTTTTAATACAGAGCCACCTAGTAAATTGTTTGGGCATAACGCATTTTTGTTACGTGACGATTTCTGTCAGTTTACTCCTACCGCAAGGCGCGTGAAAAGTTAAAGTACTTCCTTCCAAAAAAAATCGGTTTCTTTGTTGTTAATTTTGACCTCACTATTGACTTCTGTCTCTTTCTATTATATTATATAGGTAATAAAAAGTAGCATAGCACTTTTTCGTTACGTGACGATTTCTAATAATGTTCTACAAGTTTACCCCTACTGCAAAATGCGTTAAAGAACTTCGTTCAAAAAAGAAAAAGAATTGCAGATTGGATTGGAGTGATCAATTATGTATCTGTTAAAAAAAAATGCATAGAATTGCCATTATTTTCGTCCACCTTATACGATGTGCACGCACTTCGGTAGGCTGCATTAAACGAAAACTAATTTCCCAACAGTAATACAATCACAGTACAATCTCTAGTGTGTGCCCTGACCAATAAACGCACGTTGATGTATGGTCGCGTACATACTTATCTACCTAAATACATGCGGCGCTACGCTGAACTCGGTACTGAGTGTACAATTATAAACACACTACATGACGTTCACACACGTTTACTACCGCGGAACACAGTAGCAGAAGGTCTGATACGTTTATCGAATGATAACAAGTGCATGTTCCTATCACTAGATTGCATTTGTTATGCATTTATGTTCAATCTGTGTTATGTATAAATGCACTGATTCTATTTATTTTTATTTAACCATTTATGTACACACTTATATAAACAGACAAGAAGAAAATAACAGAAAAATAGGTACAAAGGTGATGCTTATTTCTAATGAAATCACTTCCAGCATACCTGCGATAGGATAGTAGATAGAGATGTAGACAGCGTGTGTAAGAGTAAAAGAGAAAATAAAATACATAAAATCAAAAACAATTCACTTAATAAAATAAAACAAATAATATGAGAATATACATACATACATACAAACATACATACATACTTCTAAAATAAATAACACTAGAATATTAATATATACGCAACTATGACGAAGTGGAAAGATAGTGTTCTTTCACTTTTCTTTTAAAAACTGCAACAGTTTGGCAGTCCCTAATGTCAGGCGGAAGTGAATTCCACAACCGCACCGCGTGCACAGTGAAGGAGTAGGAGTAAAAGTCGGTGGAGTGGGGAGGGGACTTAAGGAGGTTTCTAAGATGCGACCTGCACGGCGCATCTGAAGGTCGGGCGTAGGAAAAACGCTCCCGCAGATAGGATGGCGTTTTAGGGTTGTGAAGGAGGTTGAATAGCAGACACAATATCCGAGAGTTCTATGTTGTCTTATGTGTTTGATTTAACGCTATATACATTAAAATGTATAGTCCGTATTGTGGTGAAATGATTAGCAGTCACTAGTCAGCGAAAGTGTGAAGCTGGGAGTATTGCTCAGTGTGTGCCAGACATACCTAACCTACCTACTTCTGTAGGCCAATTCTCGTACTTAAAAAACGTTCAAATTCCAATCGCAATCTCATCTCAGCGACAATCAATGTCAAAAACCTGTCAAAAATGTATGTAAATTGATTGTAATTTTGACAGATTGAGACTGAGATTAGAATGCGAACGGTCTTAAAAATACGGGAATCGCCCCTCAGTTGTACAGTATCCAAGAGGCCGGATTTTGAAAGGAACTTTATTTTTAATTTACAACTTTCAACTCCTTAGGAGCAGCCTTCCTCTTCTATTCGACATAATAAATTAAAGAATTCATTAGTGAGCCTTCTTGTTTCTCTCCCATACGTGGAGTGTGTCTGTGCTGCGCCGGCGCCGGTGTTGCTCGGTCAGCGAGCCCGCGCGGCTAATTTAGACGTAATTGACCGATGTCAGTGTACTTGGCTGTGCGTTGAATTGGCCACATCAGGTTCACAAGTTTTGAAGTCTGATTCTAACTTTTTACATTTACTACTTTGTTGGAGGACTACTGAAACAACCTGAAATCCACTTTTTTTCCTTTTTCCGTACGCTCCAAAGGAAGAAAGCGCAAGTCAGCTTCTTACAACTGAATTGCACGGTATAAGGAAGTTTAATAAACTTAAAAGCAGAAGACCACTTCTGTAACTTCAAGATATTATTGACAAGCTGTGTTTTAATTTTCAGTGTAAATCTGTTGAAGAGTGTCCAATTGCTAGCTGAATCCGCTAGCAAAAAAATACTCTCTAAAAGTTTGCGATTGTTCTTGTAGAATAATATCTTTAAAAATAGCTGAAGTTGGAGCTCTGCAATTGTAATATTATTCTAATGCTGACTGAATACTGAATATAGGATATAAATTCCTAACTGCACACGTCTCATGTGACGTTTCAATAAATAAACAAAAGAAACTCATTTCTCGTCCGCTTACAATAAAGAATCAGTGACGTATGTTCTGTTGAACTCACTCATAAACTTTACAAAGTTTATTTGCTTTACAGTTATTTAAACAAAACTCTCGTAATATCGTACATTCACATTGCTTTTACGATTTGTAAGTGGTAGGTTCGAACCCAGGGAGGCGCTTTACTTTGTGTAAATTATTTCATCACCGCCTTTCTCAAAACGGTAAAGGAAAACTTCGTGAGGAAACCGGCATATCCTAGAATAAAAAATTCGAAGACATGTGTCATCCACAAACCCGGACCGGGACCGCGTGGTGGATTACGGCCCACTCTCTCTCACAGAGAGGAGGCCTGTGTCCCAGCAGTGGGAACATTATAGGCTGCTTTTGATACTTACATATTAGACCGTAACAATACACTGACGAGGATTGCTTTAAGAATAGAGGAAGACCATAGAAATGACGGATGAATTGTGTGGAAGATGATTATGGCTAGAAAGGGAGAGAATAGTGAGATATCAGCTGATTGAAATATATGGGTAAAGGAGATATTGATAAAGACTATACGCTATTTAACATCACGCTATGACCGTTAGGAGACGAGCAAAACGATAAAAACTCAGAGAGAACACTAAGCGAAAACGAAGTGATAGCGCGGGCAGGTCATGCGATGCGACGAGAGATGAGAAAAGACTTCTGGATTTCGGCCAAAATAATCACATTTAACAAACAGATTGGTGTTCTCTACAGCGAGTATCCCAAACAAAATTTCAATACCTACTCGACCCAAATGTATGGGACGGCTGATTATTTTTTCGCGATTACGGTGTTGGTCCCATGGAGGTAATTGTTCAGTTTGATGGTCTGTACCACAGCCTTCAATTTGACCATACCTTTATTTTATTTTATTCAGGGACAATAAGCAACTACCATATTATGTGTTGGAGCAGAGAAAAGATAATACAAAATATTAACAATATTGTAGCCCACTATATTATACGCTTATTAGCAAAAGAAAATTTATGATTATGAGTGCCACTAGATAGGTAATAAATAATTACATCGCATTAATAATAATTATTTACACCATGCAAAATAGAAATTCTAATTGATTGCTTGGCAACGAAGTAATAATTAACATACATAATAAAATCTAGCTTACATTCCTAATAATATGATTGGTTTATAATACTTTTCATAACATTACATTTAAATTTGGATTTTGATACATGCTGTATCTGATATAATTTTATTTACAAAATGAATGCACGGATGCTGTCAATCCTACTGCTGAAGACCTTGTAAGATACGCCTCGACATATCACATGATTTTCCGGCCCAACTAAGAAACTCGTCATAATATGACGGTGCATGTTCTGTTTCGGAAAACTTCAATGACAGTGTAAGAATGAAATGTTTTCGCGAATGAACGGATCACAGTGCTGTGAGTTGGGGCTTAGAAATAAAATCCTGTCAGATTGTGACGTGTAAGTTAAGCTACGAAAAAGCCAATGTTATATAAGGTTTCTTGCCTGTCCTTCGGAATTCTTTCAACCTCTGGAGTTGGCAGCAGTAACAAAGACCGCCGCATAGATCCATTTATTTACCTCCGTAAGCACTCTTCACTGGAGATTCCAGAGCTTCTCCGGTATCAGCATCTTCATCATTAGCCACTGCTTGAGCCAGGCCACTCGAATCGTAAGACATTTCTTCCGCTCCCTTTGCTATATGTCCTAGTAGTGTATGTCCTATAACTTGGCAAAAATATATATATCTTCAGAATCGAGGTAAGTATTGCAAAAAAACCGCAGATTTTACGTCACTCACGTAACGTGGGTTGTTGTTTGGTAAGGACTGGAGGTCCCCTTCTAGGGATTAAGATAAGATGATTAGTTTAATATTAAAATGAACAGGTTAAATGACGTCACGGACCATGTCACCACGTGACGAAGATATGAATGGGAGGTGTAAAAATAAGGATGAATGAAGGGATTAACTGGTTATTTTTAGTGACAGCTCTTGAGCTCAGCGATAGCACTATCTGTGCCGTAAATATATTTCGTTTTTATTGCGTAGGTACTTGCCCGCGGCTGCGCCTGCGTGTAGGGATCATAGGTACTACCGGGATAAAAAGCCTCTCTCTGGCCTTACCTAGGTCATGGTCTAGCTGTCTGCTAATATCAGCCGTTACGGCGTGAACGTTAACAGACAGACAGCCAGAATTACTTTTGCATTTTTAACATAGTAAGTATGGAAATATGTTAAATGTTACTTCAAGTTTAAAAAAAATTACGACGGCTGATAGAGATGGAAGAAGACATGCAGCGCCGATTGCAAAGTTTGGAGTGTTTCGTTTTTATATGAGTGACAGCCTATTTAGATTTTAGTTATAGGATATATTTTACAATTTATTCTACACCAGCGCCCAGTCTCGTGCGATATATTCTATGCAACGATGTACTGAATTTACTTTAGCTTTTGCTGTGTTTTCGGGTGCGTTTGATGAGATAAAAACTAGTTGTCTGTTTCGGTTTTTGACTGTTTGAGGGAAAAATTCCAACTACATATTTTTTAAGTTAGTGAAATTAATTGTGAACCAAATTGACTACCAACTTAAATGTTCCGTATGTCAAAGATCCACGAATGACAGCCGGAACCAACGGCTTAACGTGATTTCCGAGGCACGGAGGGGTATCAGTATGTAAAGATGGTCACCCATCCACGGGCCGACCGCAGCAAGCGTAACTTAACCTGATCGATCGACCCTTGTGGGTGTTATTATTTAGCCGAGCCCCCATATCATCCTTGTGTATAATGAAATAATCCTACACTCAAGTCTAAGTTACCTGAAGTGTCTGCCGACAAATAACGATCCTATTATTATTAGTTTGAAGAGCTATTTGTGTATAACATTAGCCGCAACTCGATAGGCACGAGGTGTCGTCACGTGTGTTATTACTTGCGATATTAGTTTCCACACTTTTCATCAAGTCACGTTGGGTGACACGGTCTGTGGTCTCTTTGTCTCTGTGGATGTGATTGAGCCCAATTGTTGGGATGTCTGCAGCGGGAACTCTTGCTTAATATTTTGCAGTAAAATAAATAATTTGTTGTAAATACCAAGGTAGACGCTCCTAGGTTAAAGTAAAGATGAAAAAAAAATACAATAAAAATGACAACCGACTTGTTTGTTACTTATTTATTAGTCTTCACACTTTTCATCAAGTCACGTTGGGTGACACGGTCTGTGGTTGTATTGTGGTTGTCGTTATAGCCAAGCCCAATTGTTTGGATGTCTGCATGAAGTATTACCGTGGCCATTAATTTTTTCTAAAGATTTCATTATATTGTTGGTGTAAATTAGTTAATTGCACTTTGATAACGCTTGACTGGGTCATTTTACTACCCTATAAGGTGTACATTTATGGGAATTGGTTATAAATGATAAATGACTTTATTTCTGTTAATAGTTTTTGTACCAACACTTTTAAGCGTCAATCATATTTTAAAACTAGATGAGGCCGGCGCTTCCTATCTGACTACTCTGACAAGAAAGGCCGAAACAAACACAGAGGTATGTCTGTCAGAGTCTCTTTTAATGTCCAGACACAATCTTGGTCAGATCATGTGAAGACAATCAAATGTAGATTGGTGTCTGAAATGGTCTTTTGACGAAAGCACCACACAGATTGAGTGGACCTGTCCAGTCAGTGTACGCATTTCTCAGTAATCATGCAGCTCAGCTCAGAACTTAAGGAGCTCAACGATTCGACGAACAATACCAGTTGCATGTATGTCATAGTAGACGCTCTTCAGTTATAATATGACAGTACTTTTGTTAAAGCTTCCAATAATTTGGAACTGGGATCAGAATTGTGAGCGGTTTAGTATCGGGTTTGTGGCTAGTTAATAATAGCCGTACGGGTCGATCGATCGGGTTAAGCTACGCTTGCCGCGGTCGGCCCATGGATGGGGCCGACCATCAATTGCATATCGAAGATTTCTGTGCCTCGGAAAGCACGTTAAACGGCTGGTCCAGGCTGTCATTTCTCAGCCGTTACGGTTAGTCAGAAGCCCGGAAGTCTGATAACCAGTTTTAGGAGGGGGTATCAAATTACCCAGTATTACTGGGTTGTGGAGGTCAGATAGGCAGTCGCTCCATGTAATATTCTGGTATTCAGCTGTATCCGATTAGATTGGAAGCCGACCCAACATAGGTGGGAAAAGGTTAGGCAGATGATGATAAGTAGTTTAATAGACCAGGGCTGATGAAGCCTTTGAAAATGGTAAAAAGTGAAAAAAAACATAATAGGATGAAATCCGTTGAAAAAGGTAGAGAATATAACAAAAATGAAAGGAAAAATAATTTACGGTGCGATCTGAGGTCGGGAAATGGATGGGGGAGAGTTTTTAAGGGTAAAAAACGGTTTTCCTCGATTTCCGGCAAAACTACAAGTCCTATGGAAAAAAAAATAATAAGAAAGTTGTAGGTAATAAAAAGATTTACAACTTTTGTATTTACACTTTTTTCACATAAGTAACCTCAAAATGTATGTGAAAAAATCAAATAACCAAGTTTTTGGTTTTTTTATTTTTATTTATGCAAAAATATATTTTTATTCACGAAATTTGGTGAAAACTTACCTTTTTATGTCCCAAACACACTGTATTTTTTTTAATTTAAATTATTTATTTGTTCACCTTATTTTGACTTAATATCGAAAAAGCATCCTAATTTTTATTTATTTTATTTATTCGGGAAAATAAACAGTTATACGTTAAAATCTTACACTAAGTTATAAATATACAAGGTTTATAAACGTATAACCTACGACATTTTCCACAACATATTTGTAAAAGTTGCGCTATTCTAATATTTTAAAGCAGAAAAGTAGTTAAAAGTGAAAGCATCCAAAAAACAGAGAAAGAGAGAGAGAGAGAATGAGCAAATATTAAAGTAACTAATTAAACTAACTGCTATATTCTAAAATTATTTTGTTGGAAAGATTTCTAAATTTTTGAGCAGATACGAAGAAGAAGTCGGTGTCGGTGGTTGGTAAGGCGGCGCGTGACGTAGGGGTTCCTATTCCTTGATTTCCGGCAAAACTACAAGTCCTACTTGTAGTTTTGCCGGAAATCAAGGAAAACCGTTTTTTACACTTAAAAACTTACCCCCATCCACTTCCCGACCTCAGATCGCCCGTAAATTATTTTTCCTTTCATTTTTGTTATATTCTCTTCTATTCTCAACGGGTTTCATCCTTTTTTTTTTTTTGTGGGTGGGAAATCATCAAATAACTTCTCCCGCTCTGGGCAGAGCAGGAGGGCGTGTCAGACTCTTACTGACTAAAACCCACCCGTGTTCCTTCAGTTGCCTGTGCCAGAGGCCACGGTAACCCTCTTGGACTTTTCCGCAACCCTAGCAGGCATCGGTCCTAGCAAACCCCGTCATTGGTGCTGACATCTCTTTGAGGCGCGTGTGGAACACAACGCGCCGTCGACCCGGGCCTGGTCCTTATCGAACGGCGAGCTGCCCATTGCTCGCCGTTCACAAGCCCGCGCCTACGGTGGCCGGGAATCGGCCTGCGATTCCCGACGCCCAGGGCGTCTCCTGCGGCGGCTAGGGGCGTGAGGGCGCAAATTTTGCCTCTCCCTCACGCGTTCCGCCTCCTCCTTCGCGAACATTACTGCTTCGCAGAAGGAGGTGACGGCTTCCCAAGCCCTCTCGCTCCGTACCATGGCCTGGACCAAGGCCGGACGCGAGAGATCGCCACCGCCAATCGCCTCCACGAGGACACGGCGGTGCTCCGCCCAAGCCGGGCAGACCTCCACCATATGCTCCACCGTGTCCTCCGGGCGATCCACACAATGGTGACACCCGGGCGTTTCCTCCCGCCTTATCCGGAACAGGAACCTCCCGAAACAACCGTGTCCGGTGAGGACCTGCGTCAGGCGGAAGGTGAGGACGCCATGGCGCCTCTCAAGCCACTCCTCAAAGAGGGGACTTATCGCCGCAATTGTGGCGTGCCCAGCGCTGGGTTGCGACAATCGCACTCTCCATGCCGCCCTGAGATCCCGCCGGAGCTCTGTCTGCTGTAGCGTGATTTCTCGCGGCAGCGGAGCTACTCCCCGGCGTTTCGCCTCCTCGCGCCACTCCCGAATGTGCACGAGGACTTTTGCCTCCAGATCCCATGGCGGTAATCCGGCAAGGAGGCTCGCTGCCTCACCGGAGACCGTACGGTATCCCCGGACCAGCCGGGTGGCCATGACCCTTTGGGGCGCGTTCAACCAGCGGGCTGGCCGCCGCCTCTAGGAACGTGCCCACACCGGTGCCCCGTAAAGGGCCATGGACCGCACGACCCCCGCGTAGAGCCTCCGGCAGGAGGCGTTTGGCCCTCCTAGATTGGGCAGGAGCCGCTTTAAGGCAGCCCCGGCCCTTTCCAGTCTGGGAGCCAAACGTCGGAAATGCTCCACGAAGTTCCACCGGAACGGGTTTCATCCTACTATTATTTTTTTTGGTTTCAGAAATTATCGACCCTGGTCTATTAGTATGATAATTACACATTTTGGAAGGCTTCCAGTAATTTAGAACAGGGATCAAAATCGTATGGGATTTCAAGGACGAATTAGACGAAAGGATAGAGGAAAAAAACCATTTATCACTAAGTACTTTCAAAATTAAACTAAACATATTTTTCCCTGAGGTACCTAAATGCGCAAAAAATATAAATTAGTTGGACCTGTAGCTATTTTTAGTTTTTTTTAAAATTATTATTAGCTTTCATTTACTAAGAAAATCATTTTTTTCTAGATTATCAAGGCGATCTGAGATAAACAAATAGAATAAGGTGTCAACAGAATGTGTATAAATTATTATGTATACTTATATACCTCTAGGTGAGTAGCACACGTCCTTGGGATAATTTTGAGAGATCGTCGGCACAATCAAACGTTGCTATTTATATAATGATAAGGAAGGCGGGTCTTTTATCAACACAGTTTGTGTATCTCTGTTAGGTTGACCAAGATTTTAGTATTTGAAATCAGGATGTCATTTTCACATATTTTCTCCAACAGAAATAGGTACATATTTTGGAACTCGATAGCTACAAAGTTATCTGAAAACGAAAACTTGGTCCAGCACTAAAATGTCAAAGAAAACGTTATAAATAAACAGATTGTTCAAAAAGTTAGTTTACAATCTGCAATATCACAATAAAGGGCAAAACTATACAAATAAAAGTATTCCTTATGTTCTAAACTTGTAACTCATGATAAGTCAAAAATAATTTCAAATTGTGGTGTTTATAGACACAAAACATGAAAACTTTGAAAACGTTCTATTTACTTGACACATTTATTATTGGCCACATGGTTTCAAGTGCGACCCATTCCTTTCGCATATCTCTTTGGCATCAACGTGTGAATGACACAAAACAGTAATTCCAAGTTATCCCTCAAACATGTGCACCGTACACTCGGTAACAAAACGTTCTATTTCAGTAGCTATCTGCGTTTATCAGGTAGTTGTTCAGCTCGCCAAGGGCCATCTATATTTAGAAGCTGAATCACGTAAGGACGAATGTAATCAGTTGTGTTCCAGTTGCATTGTTTACACACAGCAGTGGCGTGAATAAATAATCTTACTCTATTAATAATAACACTCGAGAATAGCTTGTTGATTTAGTTATTTTAACTTGGCCTAAGAAACATATATTTACCTACTTGATTTTCCTGTGATACGTCTTCTATTCATAGTTTTTATTTCCTAAAGCTCGTATCGCGAAGTAGTGGTGAGTAAAAATTAAAAAAAAAAAAAAAAAAAAAAAAACATTCCGCAATGGGTAGGTAGATGGCATTGCGGACCCACCATACCACTGGCCATACCCCTGGTGGTATGGTGGGTCTAAAACTATACCATTGAGATAATAGCGGATCACAGTTCTAACCTAACCTAACCCAAATGAGTCACCAAGTAATATTTTCTCAGTGGTATAGTTTTAGACCTACCATACCACCAGGGGTATGGCCAGTGGTATGGTGGGTCCGCACACGGTAGATGGTAGGGTGACTGATTGCTCAGGGTGCGTCAATAAAGTTCCCGTTATTAAATAATAATACCAGCCAATGATTGTCCCACTGCAGGACAAACGCGTCTTCTCATACAGAGAAGGCACGAGCATTGTTCATCACGCTTGCTCACGACGGGGTGGCTATTTAAGACTTATACCTACTTTATGTCCAGATTTCCTCACGATGTGGTTTCTTCATTGATGTCAGTAAGTCCTCGATAAACCCTGAAAGTACATTTGAACTAAAAATAGACACATTGGTACATGCCTGGATTTGAACCCGCAACCTCGTGCATGAGAGGCGAGGTCTTAACCTCTGGGCCACTACGACAGTACGACTGTTTTCAAATGCTTCGTATGACTCCACAATAAGGCGCTACCCCGCGCAAATTCTTTCCATAGTGCGTTATTCAGAGGCTATTAATTCATTAAGAGAAATAAACTACATCTAAAAGCACATTATTAATGTCCGATATCCTATCATCACATTGCACGTTTTTATTTGTTTTTATGTGTTTTATATACATTTCATTCTCCTCGTAAAAAAATACTAAAATTATTGATTGCGTGCATCTTTTGCTAAAGGTGGCGTCCTATTAATTTGCGGAATAAAGTAATGGATAAATAATAATAAAAAAACTAAATAATTTACGTTTTATTTTATTTCAAAAGATCGCTTTTCTTTTTTTATTAAAATTATTCCGTAATTGTGTGAATTCTATGATAAAGGGGCGTGCGGAGGGAGCGGGATAGAGCGGGACAGAGAAGGACCGAACACTCAAGGTTGTTCGCTCAGGAAAGCGCCTTAACTTACATACTGAACTTGAGAGGATGGAATGAAGTCGCCTCATTGAAGAAATCGTTCACATATTATTAATATTATTCAACATGAATGATTGTTGCATAGTCTAGCCAACTAGTGACCCAATTCTAGTCTTAAAATATACCATAGCGGAAACACCTATCATAGATTTTAATCATCATTTAGCACAGCAAGTAATAAAATGTTGATGTATGATGTGAACCAATGTGCACAGCAGCGGATGTGCCGGGCCCCGCAATACAATAGCGTGAAATAACTGCACACGTATCGCGATGGTGTTATTTAAACATCATCTAAATAGAGATGGGAAAACCAAAAGTTGCAAAAGTATCGATGTAAAATATCGATACGTTTTTTGGCGGAGCTTTCATTAGATGCGTAATTTTTGACCTGCTGATTTACACACACAAAAACAAAAAAAAAATGCTTAAGTATTTCTTTAACCTAGTCTATTAATTAATTGCGACGTTTCGCACTGGTGCAATCTATACTGATTTGGCGACATGTGAAGATATCCAGAGTACTATGTTATTTTTAAGTAAAATATTTAATGTGTCATACACATGAACCTTTCGGAATAAATTCTCTAAATGATGGTGAAAACATCAAAATCCATTGTGTAGTTAAGAAGAACTAAGCCGTCACACAGACAGACACGAAAAGCGACTTTGTTTCATACTATTCACAGATTTACTAAGCCCTAGTTATAAATTGGTTTATTGGTTTCGGGAAAGAGTAAAAGTGCTAGTAATAGGTGATTATTTGTAATGGTTGTGTCAATAAAAATGATTGTTCATTAATGTCTCAAAGTACGACATACATTGGCTCTTAAGAACTTACAAACAAGATTTATGAAAACTACCCGTAATGACATTGACCATTACTCGACATCTACGACAAAAACACGCTCATAAAAACGCACTCAACGACCTTATATCAGAGAAGTTTATTAGCCACTAGCTTCTGTCCGCAACTTCGTCCGCATTGCTCGTTCCCCCGACCCACCGCATCGCATCGCATCGCCCACCCGCGCTGTTTACTTTGTTTTCGGTTAGCGTTCTTTCTGACTTTTATTTTTTCTCCGCTCCTAAGGGTCCTAGCGTGATGTTAAATCCTCAAGAATTTGGCTTTCAAATGCAAAAATAAGTTTTCAAATCCGACTGGTAGTTCCAGAGATAGCGTGATCAAACAAACAAACATACTCTTCAGGATTAATATAGTTTTATAGTATAGTTAAAATCTCGCTGCAGACTTGGTCATAAATCATAATCGGAGTAGGGATGTGCGCTAGTTGCGCGCGCTCAAGGCCATTATCGATAACAGAATCATTAAGGTTATCACGTAAACATACTGCATTCATTAAGTATGCAGGGTAACTAATGAGTACTAATGTGTTTTTACGAGACTTCCTTCTAGTAAATTTGGTAATAAAATAAAATAAAATGTGTATTTATTTCTATCACCCATTTATAAATATATAAAACTATCGATATCACTCATCGACTGCAGTAATACACAGGACTACGTGTGGGCGTGGCCTGCCCATAAGGCCCGTGAGTGGGAAAGAGAGCGAAACACTCGAATGATTTATGACCGAGTCTGCAGCGAGATTTTAACTATACTATAGTATAGACGAGAAACTATATTAATCCTGTTAATATAGTTTTATAGTATAGTTAAAATCTCGCTGCAGACTTGGTCATAAATCATAATCGGAGTAGGGATGTGCGCTAGTTGCGCGCGCTCAAGGCCATTATCGATAACAGAATCATTAAGGTTATCACGTAAACATACTGCATTCATTAAGTATGCAGGGTAACTAATGAGTACTAATGTGTTTTTACGAGACTTCCTTCTAGTAAATTTGGTAATAAAATAAAATAAAATGTGTATTTATTTCTATCACCCATTTATAAATATATAAAACTATCGATATCACTCATCGACTGCAGTAATACACAGGACTACGTGTGGGCGTGGCCTGCCCATAAGGCCCGTGAGTGGGAAAGAGAGCGAAACACTCGAATGATTTATGACCGAGTCTGCAGCGAGATTTTAACTATACTATAGTATAGACGTTACTGTAAAAGCCATTGTACCACGGAGCAGAAACAAAGAGGAGGTGTTGCAATCAAAGTAGTCCATCAGCCACCAATGTAGTCGTTACGTCACACGGTAGTTGCACTACTTGCGACCAGGCGGCGCTTTCGTCAGTACAACTGTCGTTGTGAAGCGGATAGGTTGTCATGTATTTGTTTAGTCTTTTAAACGATTAGAAAGTATTCCCGACCCATACTCATTGCATTAACATGAAATGCTGTTTTATCTTGCAGAAGTTATACGGATCAATCAAATTCAAACGGAATAAAGATATCTTTCCACTCGTAAGTAAAATTAAAATTAAATTTGTAATTTATTTCTTCTCGAATGTTCGGTAATTGCCGCCCCCTATCGGCAAGTAGCGGAAGTACTGACAAATTTCAGGTCCGGACTCAGACTTTTTTGATAAGCACATACCTACATTTATATGCTATATGAAAAGTGAAGTCAAATAGATGTCGAGTTTCGGCAAAAAACGGATTTCGGTTTAGTTTCGGTAACTAAGTTCAGAAGAAAAATTTTGAAGAGAAGATTTAAAGATAAAAAAAATAAAACTATGATTATAAAAACGTTTTCTTTATTTTTCCCTCACACTTGTTAATTTCTGGAAGTTTCGGTTTCGGCCGAATCTGAAAGCGCTGCCGAAATTCGGTTTCGGTTTCAGTCAAAAAATGTATTTCGGTCGGACATAATAGAAATAAAACTATATCGGTATATTATAAAACTATAAAACCTGAATCCGGCTCCTTACAATAAAAGCGACACTTAATGAAACATAGCAGAACTCTTACGACATCTTAGGACATCTGTCTAATTTGCCTATGAGTTGATTTTGCTACTAGCCACTAGATGGCTTTCTGCTGTTTGGGCTCCCCCCGCACCCCGCGAGGCTGCGACACTACTTTTGTATGGAGAATGACTTTACAACACCTCCTCTTTGTTTCTGCTCCGTGCATTGTACACACAGCAGCAGGTCAAGTTACCACAAACTGTCAAATTTTCTCATTCGATTTTGAACTTAACCTTGAAAATTTTAAGGTTTAAAATAATTCGGAGAAATTTGACAGTTTCGTATAACCTGATGTGCTGGCGACTGTACATGTTAGGTTCTAGTAAACCTTAGGTTTTACTAACGTGAGTTGGTAAATGTAAGGATTGTATGAAAAAGAGGAAAAAAAATCGGGCTTTTACCATTAGAGTTTGGTACATGCTAGGTTTTACCAATGACATTTGTTGGTTTTGTTTTTGATGAAAAAAAATATTGAAAAAACTTACATATTTAACCTTTAAACCTTACAGTATATTTTTAATTATCATTATGATACATTTTCATCATTGTTTATCATATCATAATGAGCCTATTGTTAGTTGATGGTGAATAAATATTAGTAATTGTTTTTATTTATCATTTTACAATTACCGATGAGTCAGATCCTTACTTAGTTTAATTTATTATCACTTGGTATATTTATTAGTAACTAGTAAAACCTCACTTTAAAACACCTTTAAAATACTTTTTGAATAGAAAAAAAAAATAAAAAATTAAATCATCTCCTCACAAACATAACGCTTGCGTTGGCTAAGCTAATTGAATCAATATTTTTCTTATTATTTGGCATTTGATAAAGAAATTGAAAAAAGGCAATTAATAAATTGTCATTTACAGCAAAAAACATATTTTACTTATCATAACATGGAGAGCCATTGTGGCATTTGGCATTACAAAGTAATCCTGATGACTTGCAACCGCATTTCTTCGTCAAGCCTTTTTGAGTCAGTAACATTTTTGAATCCTGGTCCTCCGTTCAAAGACGTCTAGACATGCATATTTTTCAACACGTACCGCGTCTCTGAGGTAAAAGAGTGAATGGCGGTAAAAGTTCGAAATGAATGACGATCACAGAAAAGATCGGACTTTTAACATTAAGAGTTGGTGAATCTTTGGTTTTACTGGAAAATCTTAGGATTTATCTAAGTTCGGGCTTATACAATAACATAGATTCAGAATGAGAAAGTGCATCCAATTACAGATACATACTGCTTATATCTGTGTGCTTATAATCGTTTCCGTTATCGGAGGTTATTAAGTAAAACTAATAACTAGTAATGGTGATTAATGGTAAATGCTGCTGTTTGTGGCAAGGCTATGTTTGTTTGAATTTGTTCTGTGCAATTCGAAGGATAGCTTTGATGAAGGATTTTGGTTTTAGTTCAATGTATTTTCTTTGGTTATCTAGTCTGCAATATTGCTTGTGCTCTCATTGCATCATGTATGTCAATCTGTAATCAGCTTCTCACGAGTATCGGACTGTTACCAACTTCTTAGTAAAAACTTCAGGAAATCTCTGTTCGATGCTGCTCTGTCCAAATTATATGTTCAGCAAGGCCGTAAGGCCTGTGTCTTGATGTCTATTTAGCGAAAAAAATTCATTCATTTTGTTTCGATCAACACTTTACATAAATACTTTACCCGTGTGATAGCTTCGCTAGGCCCGCATGTCGTTCCACTACTTCTATTGTCAATTGTCATTGCTCCCTTGGGAACGGGGAGTCAATTGGGTAGCCATTAATAAAACGGAAATTAGGATTACTTGACCCCCCGTACGACAATAGAATGACGAAGATACTGCATGCAAGGGGACTTTAGATAATTAAATACAAAACTAGCGAGCCGCTCGTGCTTCACACGTTATTACGACTTGAAAAAACTATTATAATATTAATTTATACACATAAACCTTTCGGAATAAAACCCTCAATGATGGTGAAAATCGCATCTAAATCTGTTGCGTAGGTGATAGGAACAACGCGATCAGACAGACTGACACGAAAAGCGACTTTGTTTTATACTATTTATAGGTATAGTCCTCAACAGTTCGAAATTAATCTCCGGAAATCATATGTCTTAGTAAACTGTGTATTAAGGTCAATAGTAGAATCCTATCAGATCTCATTAAAGCCCAGTCCTACGCTTGTTAGCAATCTCGCAAGTCTCAACCAGTTTCTTGTTTTATCAATGAAACAGTTAGCGTATCGAAACTCGAAATAGGTCTTTATCGATACTTTGAGATCACATCACTATTGAAAACAATAGCAAACAGGAAAGATTCTATTGCGTTAACGTCTAAATACAACACATAATTATTGTAACAGCTAATAGCATAGGTGTGTGGAAGTTGATTTGACACATCGAACTTAGGAAAGAGACCATCACACAGGAATGAGCGTCTTCTGCGTCTTGTTTGACAGAGAAGACGCCCTACACAGGCGATCCTTTTCAAAACTCGATGTGCCAATTCCACGGGTGGGTACTGTATGTCGATTTCCAACTCCAAAACTTCTATCATCTTCCCTGAATGTTGCAAGGTGACTAAGCGCTTTCCTACTTTACCTACCTAACAAGAAAAGATCGCTTATAGCGATAAGGCCGCCCAATGTGTCAACCTATGAAAAATTTATTTATTTATTAAAATTTCTACATCTATATTTGTAATTTTTATGGTGTACTATTGTAAATAATAACACATTGTGTATTCTACATATAAAAATTGTACCTTTACTTTAGTAGGTAGGTACGCTTAACTTATATATGATATCCCCAATCTATTTGCCAAAGAGAATTATAATAATAATAATAAAACGTTTATTTCAGATAACTAGGATCCAGTGTGTTAGTAGTACAATAACTTTAAATAACTAGTGTCAGTAATACAATCTTAAGCTGCTCGCCCCCTGCCCGACCCACGAATCGATGTATCAATACTCATGTGGCCATTCATACATGGCAATTATGGCAGTACAAGCCGTGTGCGTGATGGGATTGCCCATCGATAAAAATTACGAACTACATACAAACTTCCATCCCTATTTGACCCCTTTTGGGAGTGAATTTTCAAAAACTCTTCCTTAGTGCTCACCTTCGTTATACAGGGTGTCCCTGAAATCAACGTCAAGCCGGAAACAGGTGATATATATAGCCGTGACAGTTATCAGAAAAAAAAAATCTTTGCTATGTACTTTTCAAATTATAAGTATCAAAAAATAAATGAGTAAAACTGACACCCTGTGAAAACTAAGGCAGTTATGTTTTAATTTTAAACTGTTATTTACAGAAAGGTTATTCGTGGTTTCATTACAGAAAAAAAAAACGAAAAATTTTAATATTTGTGGCCATAGGACTTGAAAGATCATCACAGGGTGACAGTTTTTCAGATTTATTTTTCTAGACCCAGCGGTGTAGGCTGAGTGTGTTGTCCGTCAGTGAATTTAGGATTTTTATTAAGCAGATTCTCTTTACCACTTTTCTTTGGAGCTTATTCGTTTCACGTCCGTAAATATTTTACTTCTGCAGTGGTTTCCAGTATTGTAGCTGTATTATGGTTAATACCTAGTCGCCATTTACCGCCGAGCGCAAGCGCAGATAAACCAAGATTATTTCGTTTTAATTACTAACACAATAACATTGCGGTCTCGCTTTATAGTCATGAGTAGGAGTTGAGCTATAAATTCTGTACTAGTTCTAGTATTTTAGTACCGAATTCGTTTCTGTGTAGCTATTCGCCGCCTTTGAATATGGTTGTAAGTATGAGTGGTAATTTTGTTTATAGTTACAATTGTTTTGTCAATATTTAACTATCGATTTGGTATAATTGAGGCTTTTAGAGATTGGTGATTTAATTATTTAATACTTTAAGCATACAAATGAACAGAGGTGGACTTAATGACGTAGGCATTTATGTCTGGCTTTAGGAAATTCTGGAGTTACCAACATAGGGGCTTGTGGCTAAGTAATAACAGCCGCACGGGTGGATCGATCAGGTTAAGCTACGCTTGCCGCGGTTGGTCCGTGGATGGGTGACCATTTTTATATACCAAGACCCTCCGTGCCTCGGAAAGCACGTTAAGCCGTTGGTCCTGGCAATCATTCGTGGATATTTGACAGTCGTTACGGGTCGTCAGAAGCCCGAAAATCTGGCAACCATGTCTTACCAAGTGTATCGTATTACCCAGTATCTGGGTTGTGAGGTCAGATAGGCAGTCGCTCCTTGTAGAATACTGGTATTCAGCTTCAACCTTGGTTAGACTGGAAGCTGACCCCAACATAGTTGGCAAAAAGCTAGGCAGACGATGGATTTGCCGACATAGCTTGGCGAGTAAGCAAACTGAAGTGGGTGTGGCTATGTTTGTCGAAGGACCGACGGCTGGTGGAGCAGACGAGTCTTGTGGCGTATCGGTAAGCGTAGCGTGGGACGCCCCCGAGGTAGATGTACGGAGGACCTTAAGAAGGTGGCTGGGACAGACTGGATGCGGAAGGTGAAGGACAGGGTTTTGTGGCGCAGCTTGGCAGATGCCTATGGACAGCAGTGGACTGCAATAGCCTGAGAAGTTTAGGAAATTTTGAACTCTTTGGATTCTTTAAATAGAAAGTAGCCCGGTCTAGTTAGAATGGCTCATTATTAAAAGTTCAGGAACTGATAGGCTGGAAACGAATCGAAACGATTTCGCGGATTTCGCTTAGCGTCTTGGGGGACGTATGCTCGTGTGCCCTCCTAATTTTATAGTATGTGTACAAGTAAGTTTACTTTAAAATAAGAAATAATAAGGATAAAATGTAGGATACTTCCTTCTCTGGCTCTCTGCCAATTTCGTTTAAATCGGTTCAGTAGTTGAAGCTTTTAAAAGTAAAGAAACAACAGGACTCTTTTGGCTTTATAATACTAGTAAGCATACCTACAATATCTGTACATCTCTACCAAAAGACGAATACTCACGCCTATATTTAGCCACACATACCTATATGCCCATATAGCCCAAGTCTCAATAAAACTGTCAATTTAATACAACTAGCACATTGATTGATAGATTGATACAGTCTGAGATGCTCAATCGAGGACACGGCCTGACCTGATTCTAGGCAACCGCTGAAATAGATACGCAACGGATAAACAGACTGGTTTTATTGCTTACCATTCATATTTATGAATTGTCGCGAGATGTATAAATGAATTTTGATGAGTGGATCTAGGAAATTCGGAGTTGATATAGGTGAAGATAACATTACAATGATGCAATGATTTTGAGGTTGAGTGTTTCTAGATCAATAATCTACAAAGGTTGAGGTTGAATGTTCCAAAATTAATAAGATACAGAGTAATAGAATGATGTTCCTTGTCGTTCGATTATAGATAATGAGTGACCAAGCATTGTATGTGCAGAAATTGGAAATGCGCTTATCCCAATTTCTTAGGCGCAGTAGTAGTATGTATATATTTTTCTGGAACTTGGCTTAATAAGTGGCTTTTAGACTAGTCGGATCTTGGCAGACTCTAGGGATAGTCTTACTCATTTATATTTATATTGATGGTTCCTGAGTCGTTGTTCACAATATCAATTCCAGTAATTAAGCCCAATATTCTGTCTTTCCAAATCCTGTGTATCAAGTTCATCAAAATATGGATTTTAAATGTCAAAAGTCAGGTTTCCACAAAGAAGGCAATAAATAGAGTTTATCGAAAGGAAGACCTCTCTATTCTTGACTAAAGAAACTTCGAGCACAATAGGAACCGACTGAACGCTTTCCCTGAGTTTCATAACAATTGGCGCCGTGACGAAACGTGAAAGGAGCGAATCTGTGTATAAATTTGCGCTGAAGACATAAAACTATAATCTATATCTATCTATACTTACATATTTAAAATTAAAGTCGCTTTTCTTGTCTGTCTGTGTGCCCGCGATGTACTTCTTAACTACGCATCGTATTTTGATGCGGTTTTCACCACCATGTAGAGAGTTTGTTCAGGAAGGTTCAAATCGCCGCACGGCGGTTGACAAAACAAAACTTTAAACAATTTCCTCCTTATATTCGCAATAGAAAAAAAAAAAATTAAATGAATTTAATTGTTATGTGTGTGTTTGTTTGTTATGTTAATTTTTAATATTAACACTAAAAGCTCTTACTAATCCTGGACAACAAAAATGTATAAATAATAATTAATAATAATTAGTAATTTTTAGTATTTATTTCTGTGCAAGTGATTTGTAATCTTTAGAAATAAATGAATTTAAACCGTAAACCGTAGGTTTATTTGTATAATAAATTAAACTTAAATAACATAATAAAGAAATCTGGATGTTTTGTCAAGTCGTAAAAACCGTGCAACGCAGGGGGCGGGGCGGGTCGCTAGTAAAACTATTATACATAATTACTTATAACATATTTTTTAGATTGTAATAAAAGTTTTTTCATAAACTAGCGTATTACGCTAATGTAACTTCAAAGCATTCCTCGGGAGTCGGGTTACTATTTTGTTTGGCTCGTGTATACAATGTATGACACATTAAAACATCCGAAAATAGTTCAGGTCAACTCTATTTAGATTGAACTCGGGCTTATCAGTGGTAATTTCTGGTCTTAGTAATTGTAATTTTCTGTATAAACCACGTGACTGATATTTTTATTTATTTATTAAAAGGCTTAAGTATGTTCTAAAGTCGCTATAAAATTACCTTTTAATATGAGCTTAATTGAAGTGCCAGCTACAATATCGTTTTTAATGGTACCCATTCAATATGTAGTATTTTTTTTATTTGTAATTAAATGTCAAATTTTGGCTAAATATCGAAAAACCCTTAAAATTCCAATACCTCGAAAACTATTGAGTATCGGCCATACATAGGGGGGGTTCAATTTGTTGCATTTTGGCCCCCATATCAGCTCCTGACGGATATATACGTCCAATTATAACCTCATGTACCCTGTATATTCTCCACTGCTGGGACTCACTCAGGCCTCCTCTGTATGAGAGGCAATGGGCTATAATCGACCACGCGGGCCCAGTGAGGGTTGTTGGACAAACAAAGAACATGTCACTAACTTCCTAAATCAATATTAAGTATCCACTACTAAGTACTTACGTCTTAAACATTCATTCCACATCCAAATTAATAAATAACCGTCCGAATGAACAAGCAAAGATAATTTAATAAAGCGAACTCAATCAAAATGACTTCCGCGCTCGGCAAGGTTGGGATCTCGACCTCTTTTCGGCAGTATCGGGGGTCAGGAGTTTAGGACTTATCTGGTGTTCAAATCAATGCTCTCGTTGTTTTAAGTTTTTAAGACAGGATGTTTATTTTTAATGGAAGTATGCGATGTTTTGTAGGATGTAGAAAGTAGTAATTTTTACGATGGTTCGTACTGTTCGTAGTGCTTTTAAGAATACCTATATTTTTTTATAAGCCGAAATATTGTGCAGTTTTGCGATGATTTGTACCAACTTTTTAGAGCCTTTTTATAAAAAGTCTTGCCTGGTAAGGGATGAATGAAGAGGCCGAAGGCCGATGATCAAGCCCAGTGGCCCATCACTGGACATGCCTATGTCCAGCTGTGGACTTTATAGACTGACAATGTTGTTGATTATGAAAATTGTATCTCAAATCACACTTAGACACTACCTACATATAGAACATGCAGAAATTACTTTAGATAATAATATATTCCTTGATGAAGGTCACATTGACCTGTCAGGTCAGGATCAATCGTTGTGGCGGTGGATACATTAACATTATACGTTGATAGATAAATACTACAGTAACTATGGTAGTACCTAAGTTTCTTTGATGGCACTTCAGTAGAGGTAATTTGTAAAACAAACTACTCGTACAAGCAGATTGCCAATGACTTTAATTACAGCTTTAATTGAACACGTTTTCTTTGATGTTTCACTCCGTGGAGCGTTACGCATTTAATTGGTCGCTGTGAATTTGCTCGAAGTCTTGAAGTCAAATGTTTTTCTTAATATTTTTATTACGCGATTTTTACTTCGAGAGTGTTTTCAAAATGACTGTGTTAGTGTGTTATTTGTTTATTGTTCTGCTATTGCCATTAAATTACAAGAGCTTTTTAAATTTAATACAGGCAATAGTTTTGTTAGCAAAGCGTGTCTGATGTTCGCTGAAAAAACTTTTGAAGATATCTGTTTGATTGAATTGGAGTATTCATTCTTGTTAACTTTTTGGCACACGACCCACTGTTATGAAAAATTGTTGTCTTTTTTTCTTAGTCGTGTGTCCCGATGACCGAAAGCTGCGCACGCCACGATCATTGTTTGATTCGATTTATTTACATGATCCATTCCCGCATGGCTCCCGCAGCACCCGCGGTGTGGTGTGTGAGACAATCAGTCACTCGCCGACCGCACATCATGACACACGTTCATGTTTTAATTAAAAAAATACCAATTGTTACTTACGTGACAAAATACGTGCAAATTAACACTCCTTAGAGTTTCGTAACAGTAGTTACTAGTGCTCTCGTTACCGACCTTATGTAAACGCAATAAGGATCAAAATTGTTTGTGTGCAACAATTATTGACAAAATTTATTGCTAATTTTATTTATAGTGCTTTCTCTTTTCCGCTTTGTGTGTAAGTGAATAAGAGATGGACTTTTAAGTTCTTGAAGTTGTTTGTGATTGACATGTGCTCAAAATTGGTGATGTTCTGGTGCTAAGTGAATTGTGATTGTAAAAAAATGGCGAATAGAGTGATGGGGTACGTGATCTGCGGATACAATTCCGTGGATAATTTGATGGTGAGTGGTATTTTAATTGTGTTGCTCGTTACGATTGTCTGCCGGCACGCCATCTAACTTAGATGGTAACTAAATGACTTGGCTTTTATAGACTGAATTGTTTCCTGTTGTTTATGTAACTTCGCAAGTTACTGTAAGATGCTGTTATTTTTCTTACAAATCAATCAATTAACTAAGCGTTGCAGTCAAGGCACTAGATCTGTCACTCTACAAAGTAGGTACTTGATTAAGTACTTGTATGTAATGAATGTAATACTTTAGTATATGACTGTATATTATGTACCTACGTGGGGCTTGTGGCTTAGTAATCAGCCACACGGGTCGATCGAGCAGGTTAAGCTACACTTGCCGCGGTTGGTGCGTGGATAGGTGACCATCTTTACATACCAAGACCCCTCCGTGCCTCGGAAAGCACGTTAAGCTGTTGGTCCCGGCTGTCATTCGAAGATCTTTGACCGTCGTTACGGGTCGTCAGAAGCCCGAAAGTCTGACAAGTAGTCTTAGCAAGGGATATCGTATTACCCAGTTCAGTTGTGGAGGTCAGATAGGCAGTCGCTACGTGTAAAATACTAGTATTCAGCTGCATCCGGTTAGACTGGAAGCCGAACCCGACATACTTTCGAAAAGACTAGGCAGATGATGATTATGTACCTATTAAAGTAGCTCAAGTTAATGTTATTACCAACAAGAGGAACACTATTCGGAGTATTCTACCAGTGTTCCTCATACTTTCCACATTATTTCAGTCTGTTCATAATAAAATTATATCACGCCTGTAACACCAGAAGGTTTAAGCAGAGGTGTACCTATAGTACAGTCAACAGCACATCAGGTTATACGAAACTGTCAAATTTCTCTAAATGATTTTAAACCTAAAAATGTGGAAAGTTAAGTTCAAAATCGAATGAGAAAATTTTACAATTTGGGGTAACTTGACCTGCTGCTGTGTGTACATCCACATTTCACCAGTTCATTAATAAAATAAAATTATAATTAATAATAATTCATTAATAGAATGGAATAGAATACTTACTCTTTATTATGTACACCATAAAAATTACATACAGATATATATGTAGAAATTTTACATAGGGTGACACAATGGGTGGTCTTATCGCTAAAAGCGATCTTTTATTGACGTCCTTTGGATGGATTAAAGGGAGAAGCAGAGACAATACTGCACTCTGCAGGTAGCCAGTGGTGTACCATTTACATTTATATACAATAAATACATACATACATAAAACATATACTAATAATAATTCATGTTTATAATACTTATATGAATAAAATACCTAATATTTGACTACAGTACCTATACTCTAACTTGTCACCAACTCCCGACTTTGTCATAACTCACGTCTATATTAAATTTTCCTCAAATTTTTCATCAATGAATTAATTGAAAGGTTCCAAGAACGTTAATTGGCTGAGCATTCCGAAGTTCAATTCGCGACCATCGTAATTCATGTTACACAGTCGTGGCTGAGAATAGATAGCATCTGCATAATTTATTATAATCTAGTCATCTCTCTACTGACAGGCGAAGATCAAACTGATAGTGTAAGCAAGTCTAAACTATCCCAACTTAATACACACATCAAAAGTGTCTAGGGATCAACATATATTTTTGCAATAACTTTTCTCCTGATTGATATTAATTAAAATTTTCTTTAAGGATTCATAAAATAAAGTGTTTTCGTTTGTCACAGTAACGATAAACCAAGTCACCTTTGCATTAATAAAGAAATTTGCCATTTTCCTAATAAAGGGATTTTTGACATTTGAACCACTAACACAAAAGTTCGAAAAAAAGACTGAAATAACAGTTTTCTTTAAAATTTTATTGGGTAACTTAAACAATTAATAATCCGTGTTTCTACCGCGAACACTAACAACACAAGAACATCGGTTTGGCATACTCAAAATGAGTTCATCCAAATCACGCTGTGGAATGGCCGCCCATGTTCGTTGCAACAACAAAAAAAGGTCTTCTTGCGACTGGATACCCTCCATATTCGGCAGAGCTCTTCTCTGTAGCATATCCCATGCATGCTCAATCGGGTTCAAGTCTGGCGACTGAGCAGGCCAGGGCAGGACATTGATGTTAGCTGCGGCGAGAGTCTGTCTTACAACTCTTGCGGTGTGCGGTCGTGCATTATCATGCATTAACTGAAATAAGGGACCGATTTGCACTTGTAGAGGAACGATGACGTCTGATACAATCGTCTCAGCATAAATTTGAGCGTTGAGGTTGCCTCTGATCCAAATCAACTCAGTTCTTCCGCCGATCCAAATACCCGCCCATACCATGATGGTTCCACCACTATAAGGATGGACTTCCTGGCAGGATTTTAATCGCTGTTGGCGTCCAGGGGTTCTCCAGTGTCGTATACGTCTTGTATCCGGTCTCATACCAAAACGAGACTCATCAGAAAAGCACACGAAACGCCATTGTTCTTCTGCCCAATTTCTGTGTTCAAGAGCCCATTGATATCGAATCCTACGATTGTGCATTGCTATAGGTGGTACCCGTAGCGGTCTTCGGGAATGAAGGTTCACTTCATGCAAGCGGTTTCTGACTGTTTGGTCGCTAATTAAGTTCCCTGAAGAGTGATGAAGCCTCACGGCTAACATCATGGCGGTTATTGTTGGAGCTCTTCGAGTTAAGATTTGAATGTATCGGTCTTGTCTCCGTGTGGTGCAGCGATACCGTCCTCCATGGCGCTCAGCCACGGTACCAGTGCTTCGGTAACGTGTCCAAAGTCGACTGATAACACTCTGACTTGTATTCAGAGCTAAAGCCACAGTACGTTGCCGGGAACCAGCTTCTATCATTCCCACGGCTCTGAGCATTTCTTCCCTGCTTAAATGACGTCGCCGCTCCATAATAACGTTGGTTTTAATCAGTAGTAGGGAAACAGTAGCACTAATAATGTCTTCAATGCGTTGTATGTTTTTATAGGGAAAATATTGACAGCTGATTTTCATCTTTTACTCGAATTTGATTCACAGTTCCTGATTCAAATTATGAAATGCACCAAAAAGGATCCATATAAATTTATAAAATCATAAATTTATTACAAAGCCACATCTTAATCTCAAGAAATCCGCATAAAAATGCTTGATCCCTAGACACTTTTGATGTGTGTATTATAAATTCGAAAGTGTGTTTGTTACGGTTTCACGCAAAAACGGCTGAACGGATTTGGATGAAATTTGGCGCATTAGTAGACCATGACCTGGATTAGGACATAGAATACTTTTTATCCGGAGATTCCCACGTGGTCGAGACTTATGCCGGGTGAAATATCAGGGCGTTAGGATACTTTTTATCCGGAGATTCCCACGTGATCGAGACTTATGCCGGGTGAAATATCAGGGCGTTAGGATACTTTTTAACCGGAGATTCCCACGTGATCGAGACTTATGCCGGGTGAAATATCAGGGCGTTAGGATACTTTTTATCCGGAGATTCCCACGTGATCGAGACTTATGCCGGGTGAAATATCAGGGCGTTAGGATACTTTTTATCCGAAGATTCCCACGTGGTCGAGACTTATGCCGGGTGAAATATCAGGGCGTTAGGATACTTTTTATCCGGAGATTCCCACGTGATCGAGACTTATGCCGGGTGAAATATCAGGGCGTTAGGATACTTTTTATCCCGATATTCCCACGTGGGCGAGACTTATGCCGGGTGAAATATCAGGGCGTTAGGATACTTTTTATCCGGAGATTCCCACGTGATCGAGACTTATGCCGGGTGAAATATCAGGGCGTTAGGATACTTTTTATCCCGATATTCCCACGTGGTCGAGACTTATGCCGGGTGAAATATCAGGGCGTTAGGATACTTTTTATCCGGAGATTTCCACGTGATCGAGACTTATGCCGGGTGAAATATCCGGGCGTTAGGATACTTTTTATCCCGATATTCCCACGTGGTCGAGACTTCTGCCGGGTGAAATATCAGGGCGTTAGGATACTTTTTATCCGGAGATTCCCACGTGATCGAGACTTATGCCGGGTGAAATATCCGGGCGTTAGGATACTTTTTATCCCGATATTCCCACGTGGTCGAGACTTATGCCGGGTGAAATATCAGGGCGTTAGGATACTTTTTATCCGGAGATTCCCACGTGATCGAGCGAGACTTATGCCGGGTGAAATATCAGGGCGTTAGGATACTTTTTATCCCGATATTCCCACGTGGTCGAGACTTATGCGGGTGAAATATCAGGGCGCAGCTAGTTAGTTATAAAAGTTAAAAGATGATTTTGTTCTGGGTACTGTCTCGTTGGTCTAGTGGTCGGAAGCGCAAGTGCTAAGCATGAGGTCCTGGGTTGGATTCCCGGGTCGGTCCAGCTGTTATTGGTATTTCCCAGGTGCAGGCCGGAGTCTGGATTTGTGCCCGGTTGATGGCAATAGGCTCGCCCCCTATTACTAAACATAACTGGCGAAATGTTTGTGTACTATACTTAGCTACACCTCTGCCCAACCGTTCTGAGAAACAAGGCATGATGTTGTGATACGTAATGAGTTTGTTATATTCTTACAGGGTTATGTTACCCTGGTTCTGGACTAAGCCAATTTGATAAGATGATGAATAATTTAAAGTTTATTTTTATTTTATTTTCCAGGGACAATAAATAGCTAGAATGTGTGTTGGAACAGAGAAACGATAATACGAAATATTAACAATATTGCAGCCCACTACATTATCCGCATAAACAAAAGAAAATATGATAATGAGTGCCACTACATAGGTAATAGATAATTACATCACATTAATAATATTAATTACATCATGCATAATAGAAATTATATTTGATTGCTTGGCAACGAAGTAATAATTAACACTAAAAACAAATAAACAACAAAATCTAGATTAGCTTACATTCCTAGTACTTAATATTATTGATTAATAATAATGTTCATAGCTTAGCATGTACTTAAAATTAGATTTTGAGCATACAAAAATATCAATATTATTATTTTTAAAGTTAAATGTTATTAAAGTTTACCATATAACTAGCTTTTGCCCGCTTCGCCCGCGTGAACGTCGCAAATTATCGAACGTATTACCGGGATAAAAATTATCCCTATAACGCAGGTCATGGTCAACATGTGTGCCGAATTTTATCGATATCCGTTCAGCCTTTAGGGCGTGAGAAGGTAACAGACAGAGTAATTCAAATTAAAAAAAAGATTTTATTATTTGCTAGCGGGTTATGATACCCTAGTACTGGACTGAGCCAATTTGAGAACGTGGTGAATGATTTTAAGTTTATCTTAAGGTCAATTGTATGTCGCTAAGCATATCTCTGTCATGTCTTATTAGGCCCAATGAAGATAAAAAAAATAACCGTTAGATTTTAATGAACGCTGTATAAATATGCGCGCGCACGTTTCCTTTTATTCTTTGTATGGGCGGCAGTAGGTAAGCTTCGTATTCTCCTCTCTCAATTTTGATTGTTTTAAAATGATAAGTATCAACACGTCGTTAATAATATAATAATAGTTATTATTCTATGCCTATACCATTAAACATAAATATTTTTGATTAAGTCTTATTTTTTACGTTTGAAAAAACACAATTTTTTTTCTGGCTTCATACAAGTACCTAACAATACTTACGCCTAAATATGCGACAAAAAACTGAACATTTTACGGTGCCCTACATCTGCGCAGCGCCTTAATATTAAACTTACAAATAATAAAGAAACCAGAATGTTTTGTTAAGGCGCGGACCGACTACGATTTTAATCGCTATTACCGCACTCACACAACCGCATCTGCGCGTTTTACGGTAATTATGCACACACTCGCAAACGCTAACACGGGCGTTTGTGTGCTCAAGGAAAGTTGCATAGTATACGTAAGGAAATCAGATGTTTTCTGTTGAATATACTTACTTATGACGTGCGTTCTAAAATTCGATGTAATTACAGTGTCGGTTCATAATATGATACAATAAATAATTACACACAACAATTTAAAAAAAAAACATCACTACTGTTTATTTTTATTACAGTACATGATAAACAGGTCAAATATAAACATTCCGAATTTTACCCGACTGCTCTAGAAGGGGAATTATGCTTTTCGGGTGTAAGTCAGTATCAGGGATGGAAGGGTTAATTAAATGGGTAGTTATGCCATTTCAAACTAATGTTTGTGTTTTAGATAGGTACTTAGTGGGTGCGGTAAAAAAATAGAAAACAAAACCAACATAAAGGCCCTCGGACCACTTAAAAATCACATAAACTCTAAATAAATGCAATAATATCTCAGCTCCAAAGTGACAAATGCCATAATGTTTCTAAGAAAATGCGGAGCCGGGACGGAAGCTAGAATTCTGAAAAATTTAGACGATAGAGGGATCATCCACGGGAATGGAAGCTGCTGCTGGCTGAATATTAGTTGGTATTTGCTAAAATTGGTAAAACAGTGCGTGAATTGAACTAAAGTTCTGTGGCGGACTACTAAGGCTACTCACTGCCTAATATTGAAGTGAAAATTCAGTCTCAGTGGAAATATAGGCAATAAAAATAAAATGTTGCGAAAGAGTTTTACAAGAAAAAGACGAAAAACTCGAAAAAATGATGGAATGTTTGGGTAAGTAGGATGATTACGGTATTGTATCATAACATTTGAAATTTGTATTTAGTTTAGTTTACTTACGAAACTGTATAAATCTATAGAAACGGTATTGACAATTTCTACAAACATTTTGCTAAATCCAAAAACAAATAGGTGCACTCTATTTTGATGTCTATAGAATGCATATTTGAATGCGCCTAGTGCAAACGTCTCTGGTCGAAGCAACCATCGAGGCGATAGCCATATTGCAATAGTAGGTATAAGTAACAAAAACAAACTTGCAGATAAATCAGAGTGCGTTCGTAATTATTATAATAATATAAATATTGCACACTAGTTATATATAAAGCATTTTGATTCTTTTGTAAGATTATTTTTATAATATTTATTGAGTCATTAGACCAGTGCCGATAATTTTTGAAAACGAAAAAAGTCACAGTAGGCTGAAACCCATTGGAAAAGAAAGAGAATATAACAAAAATGAAAGGAAAAATAATTTACGGGCGATCGGAGGTCGGGAAGTGGGGGTTTAAGGGTTAAAAGTGGTTTATCTCGATTTCCGGCAAAACTACAAGTCTTATGGAAAAAAGTGTAATAGCAAAGTTGTAGGTAATAAAAAGATCTACAACTTTTGTATTCACACTTTTTTCAAGTAACCTCAAAATTTATGTGAAAAATTCAAATAACCAAGTTCTTGGTTTTTTATTTTTATCTTTTACACAGCAATTATTTTTTTTACCGAGTTTTTAAAAAAGCAGATATTTTCACGTGAGAATTTTCGATTGAAAATTAGGGTGCTTTTTCGATATTAGGTCAAAATAAGGTGAAAAAAACAAATATTTTAAATCAATAAAAATACAGTGTGCTTGAAACATAAAAAGGTAAGTATTCGGCAAATTTCGCGAAAAAAAAAATGCTGTGTAAAAGATAAAAATATAAAACCAAAAACTTGGTTATTTGAATTTTTCACATAAATTTTGAGGTTACTTGAACAAAGTGTGAATACAAAAGTTGTAGATCTTTTTATTACCTGCAACTTTGCTATTACACTTTTTTCCATAAGACTTGTAGTTTTGCCGGAAATCGAGATAACCCCCACTTCCCGACCTCGGATCGCCCGTAAATTATTTTTCCTTTCATTTTTGTTATATTCTCTTTCTTTTCCAATGGGTTTCATCCTACTGTGACTTTTTTCGTTTTCAAAAATTATCGGCACTGGTCTAATGACTCAATAAATATTATAAAAATAATGTTACAAAAGAATCAAAATGCTTTTTATATAACTAGTGCAATATTTATATTATTATAATAATTACGAACGCACTCTGATTTATCTGCAAGTTTGTTTTTGTTACTTATACCTACTATTGCAATATGGCTATCGCCTCGATGGTTGCTTCGACCAGAGACGTTTGCACTAGGCGCATTCAAATATGCATTCTATAGACATCAAAATAGAGTGCACCTATTTGTTTTTGGATTTAGCAAAATGTTTGTAGAAATTGTCAATACCGTTTCTATAGATTTATACAGTTTCGTAAGTATACTAAACTAAATACAAATTTCAAATGTTATTATGATACAATACCGTAATCATCCTACTTACCCAAACATTCCATCATTTTTTCGAGTTTTTCGTCTTTTTCTTGTAAAACTCTTTCGCAACATTTTATTTTTATTGCCCATATTTCCACTGAGACTGAATTTTCACTTCAATATTAGGCAGTGAGTAGCCTTAGTAGTCCGCCACAGAACTTTAGTTCAATTCACACACGGTTTTCAGTCATAAATTACTTGAAAACTACAATCGAATTATGCACAGAGCGTCCGGTGCCAACCATCCAAGTCGAGCGCTGCCCGACGACTAAAGTATGACCGCGTAAACTATTGTCACCACTATGGAGCGTCAATAAGATTGAAAATTGAAAATGATATTTGTGTTGAAATGTGACGTAAGCTGCGAATGGGCATTTATTTTACTGCTTTTCTTTAGATTATTTAAAATATAGACATAAAATTAAATAATGGTTCGGTTAAAGTTTTAAAAAAATGGAAAACCTACTAAATTCTTAAAAAAAAAACTGTTGTTATCGCTGGAAATACAGAGATCTTCGACGTCAAAGTTTATTTTTGTGCTACAACTTCCCAATTTTTTATTGGGAATATCAAACTATTATTTATTATTCTGTTCGGTTTAAATTCTTCTTTATACCCTTCTCTGTTCACTGTATTTTTCGCGTTACTTATTTTTATTACATTACGTCATACTCGACGTTCTAAGAAACCAATTTTTGGGAATATTGAGTTAACACCCCGCCTTAAGTCGTAAAACCCGTCGAAGCACTGGTAGGTCGCTAGTTTTTTTTTTAATAAATTGAATATTCTGTAAACCAGGACATTCGATCAATCCAGGACACAAAACATGACATAGATGATGTAATCAACCAACACAGATGTTACTTTGTTTAGATGAGTTTAATGCAAATGACACCTCACATCCTTGACACTAATCGTTGGACCACAAGACCTTGAGGCTGCCCTGAAACTGACACAGGAAACTGGTGACGTCACCGATTGTTGGTGCCTGTCTGTACTGGGTTCAAAACACAAATCTATGATTATTATTCTCTAACGCCCGAAACTTGCCCGAAATTAATAATTAATCCTACACTGCTACAAGGATCTTTTGGCGCTCAAATGACATTGGCAGAGTGGCGCTGTTGGTAAACATTTGGTGCAATTGTGCAAGTGAAATGTATTGAAAAAACAAGATGGCGGTGTTCGTTCCGATTGTGGCCACGCGCCAAAAGATCCTTGTACAGCTCATAGATCGCTTTTAGACATCTAGGTTGACATATATAACTCCACATATCCAGTAGCATAATGAGCCTATACTGTTCCCACTGCTGTGACACAGGCCTCCTCCCATAGAGAGGGACAGGGCCATAATCTACCACGCGAGCCCAGTGCGGGTTGGTAGATGTCACATGTCTTTGAATTTGTGGTTCTAGGACATGTCGGTTTACTCACGATGTTTTTCTTCACAGTTTTGAGAGCAGTGGTTATGAAATTATTTACACTAAGTAAAGCGCCCGCTTGGGTTCGAACCCACGACCTACAACTCGTAAGTCGGGGCCGATACCACTGGGCCGCCACTGCCCCTTTCCACATTTTCAGTGAATATTGTCATTTCACTCCACATTTTGAGTGAAGATTGCCGATGACCAATCAATGAAAAACACTATCACGTTAATATGTTGCTTGAAGAACAATCTGAAAAAAAAAGAAACAGATTGATTGTATGTATATTAGTATGGTTTTTAATCGTTAAAAGAAATGCTTAGAGGTATCTTCGTTACTTTTTTCTATCGTACCAAATTAGTTTTTTATGTTTTCAACACACTATCTAACTAGCATAATTATTATATCCTGAAGAATATCATAAATATTTTTCTGTTATTGTTTACTACAGTGGATTATATACTTGTAGGCATTATAAAACTTGCGTTTAGGTCATGTAGTCCCCTTAATTCAGCACAATCATGATTCTAGACCCCTAGCGTAGAAATATTTCGTCGGTCGTCGTTGTCAAACAAAAATCTGCTATTTCATAGAAAGGTGCAATACCTACGCGGTCAAAAAGTATGGAACAGCATTTTTTTTTTAATAACCGACGAATCATTTCATCACAAGGGGGCTCAGAATCATGTACTGATAACACTTCGACGTGCCTGCCACCCTGTATTATTATCCATGATTTTTGACTAACTGATATGCAAATATACAACGTGTTGTTTTGCATCCTCGTCAAATTTCAGGAGGCTGTTATGAAAGACATAAATAATCAAATAAAATTACGATCCTGCTCAATAATAAATACATACTTGTTTTTTTAGGTATTTAAGTTTGACAGTATTTCAGAATACTCCACTTTCAATGAACAAAATCGCCCCGTTGCGTATGCGGTAGGCAGTGTCGTACGACTATGTCGCTGTGTGCATGCGTTACAGTTACAGCGCAGTTACAGGGCGGTATCACACGGGCCCTACACATGCCGATTTCCGAAAAATACAATAAATAAAAATAAATACCTACTTATTTTATTATTGATTCGTGTCGAGAATCATTAGCATAGTTACCTCCTCGAATTTGACGAGAATGCAAAACAACATCTTGTATATTACGTATTACCCATTGTTCGCCTGAATTTTGCATGCGGGACGATTTACTATTTTAGACTTAATTACACCTATCTGCTTGCTAATTAAGTCTCCTTAACAAAACACAAAGCTAAGATAAACTCGTCTGTCCTGCCTGAAACAGCACAAACATCATTATCCCAGAAACCTACATAATCCAAGTTTATTTACCTCATCCAACTTCGCGATTATGCAAGTAATTAGTACATAGTTACTTGGCATCTTTCCTGTTTGTTGAGGATAGGCGCAAGCGCACCAAACTTGAGTTCATATTTTATAATAGTTGGGTAACGGATTGTTTCTGTGATTTATGTGCTTGTGCGGCGCTGGTGAACTGTGCATGAAATGTTGTAAGGTATTGTGTGTTGCGCTTGTTAATTATTATTTATATCGTTACGATACAGGCTAGGGTTTATTGCTGAATCGTAACTGTTAGAAATATAAATAATTTATTTCATACATATTTTTGATGTGTAATATCTTTCCTCTCGCTTTTCTGCAGTCCGTGGGAGTGATTTTGTGAAATGCGACGGAAGTGTGTAACAGGTAGCCGGGGAAGCGCGCGCTATTTGATTTGACCAATGAGCGCGCGCGGTGGTAGAGTTGGCCGTCAGATGATACCAACGTATGTTCCGAGCGGTTGGTACTGTCAGCCAGCAATAGTTGCGTAAGTGTGACGAGAAAGGGAAATAGAGAAGGTGAACGCATCAGCTGTGCGCTTAACCTCAAATAATAATTTCAAATAATACCTGAATTAATAATGTTAATGTTTTGCTTATGTTACACATCATATGCGACTAATATAAGGCTCGCTCGTTTTTTTTTTTACATATACAGTTAAGTTTTGAAACAATTACACTATTTAATGTATGCCGAAACAAGTTTGATTGCCCTGATTTGGTGAACATTACCTGGTTCCTCGAACTGTCAATGGGCGGGAGGTGCGCGCGCACCAGGAGACTGTTCGCTACCAGCTTCTGTAAATCCAATGCTAGCGTGCGCTCACCGTCACATCGCTTAGTCGACACATAATATAATGAGCGATGTGTCGGTATCGACACACTATTTCTTAACCGTAATACTTTAAAAAATAATATAGTTAAAATTCTGAGGTATCGGCAGTAGATTCCGTAAGCTGAAGCAAATTATTGTTAGTATTATAGGAGCTATAGAATGCAATACACAAACAAGAGTTTTATTTTGTTATTTTTAGTTTCTTTTGTGCTTGTTATTGATTTTGCCCTGACTACAGTTACGTTTGTCATCAGTTTGTAAATATGTAAGTTGTAATCTGTGGAAAATGTAATGGGTAGTATATTTGTTAAGTTAAATGTGAAGTTATTACCATTTATTTTGAATATACTACTGTTTGTTTTCCCTTATGATTTTTTTAAAAATAAAACAGTATCGATACATTTTACCCTACGGCATGCAAAATTTTCAAATAAGTACTCAATGGAATTTATATATACATAGAATTTATTATAAGTAACAATATTATTATTATTTACTCTTCTCTAATGGTATTTAGTAAAGTATTAATTTAGTAAATTACCTATAGGTACATTACATTACTATTAGGTACAAAGACGCCGGGGATTTTTATAACAAATAAGTCTAGGCATTAGTAATGTGCGATTTTTAAGGGGGAACCCCGCAATATCATGTTGCAGGCTACAATAATAATGTAGATTCTTAAAATGGCCCATTGTAGAGAGAGCCTACTCTACAAAATAAATTCATATAATATATTGTTATCGACTTACGGTCCTGCATATACCAGCTCGACTTAGTACTTTAAATAATCATTCTTAAAGTCAATATTTTAGCATTTTAATACTGTTATTAAAATCACAGACTTAAGTCTGTACTTAAGTCTGTGATTTTAATTGATATGTAGGTAATTGTTACGAAATTATTTAGCTAAATGTTTGATTTATTCTTGGTGATTTAAAATCAGAATTGTTGATTATCCGTATGGCGCCTTCAGTTTGTCAGCTTCCGGCGCACGAAGTAGTAACTAAATTAATGATTGCTTAAGATTATTGATTCATATAGGTACTTTATATCATTTATTTCTTTGTTAAAGATTGTTATTTAATTTTACTCATTAAAGTAAGTAATGCAATCTAAATATTAAGTTATTAGTGAAATCTATAAATGCCGATGTGTTAGGCAGTTCGAGTCAGTCGTTTTGTAACCGTCACCAAGTGCAAAAACAGTAAGTGGATACTCTGTCCGATTTTAGAGTAATAAACGAATTATAGTGCAAGTCCATCGTTTTTGTGACCACCCTGATTGTGCCCACCGTTTCACAACATATTTTAAACAAGGTTATTGGTAAAATACCATCAACCTCTTAAGGGGTCATTGTACTCATCATTATGAACAACTATTCCTACGGGACCAAATATTAAATCACGAAACAAAAATCAGCTGGTCCCTACATTTTGACGAGTTCTGCAAACATACTTAAATGTAGGGAACAGCAGAATTTTTTCGCGATCTCAAATAATTCACGTTCTTACTAAACTAATTAATTTAGCGGTATGTATTCTAAACTGAGTTTTGAGCGACCATTTGTAATGAAAAGGTCCTAAAAATGTTGGTTGCAATTGTTGGCATTTTTTTTTTAAATTCGTCGTGTACAATATTCATGGTGTAGGTACTTCACCAATGTCACTGAACAGGGTCAGCATATCTAAACCGCGTTCAAGAACTGTCTGTGTCAGTTCTGACACTGATTGCTTTTGAACGGGGTTTAGATGTCGAGCGATCAGTTTAATTAATGAAATTCGCCCTGAGTTTGTTGTTCCAAAATTGTATAATAGATCCTGAAATCTGATTTCTGAAACCAGTCTACCTCCTGATCAATCTAGTAAGATCATCACAAGTATTGCCCAATCGTATCCGATATAAAACCATCGGAAATTTAACAATTTTTTGTTCTTTACACCTGAAATTCACGATCAAAGACCACATTATAAAATAGATTCAGTTCGAAGCCGAAGTATGCAATAAACTAGTGTGGCTCGCGGCCTCGCCCGTTTTATAGCCGACAGTGGACGCCGACAAACAATCGTTTAAAATACATCGTTGGCTCCTGGTTTTATTGCCAGTTTATACATTTTGTTTTGTTCTTTCTGTGTGTGGTAGTCACAGTAACCTTTGTTATGTAAGGCCCATCTTCCACGTAGCTACTCAAAACGCGAATTACTAACGCGTTATGAACAAGTTGGTGGTTGGTTGCGTCGGGTACGGACCGCTATTGAAATACTACTATGCTGCTCGTGGGTGATTTAACTTTGGAACACGTTACTTTTAGCCGTTTAGATTTTAGTTTTCGCTTTTAGCGATAAGACCGCACATTGTGTCACCCTATGCACAATTTCTACATTTAAATCTGTAATTTTTATGGTCTACATAATAAAGATTCTATTCTAGTTTTGAGTAGTGTCGTGGACGATCGGCCTAAAAGCTCAGACGCTTCATCTTCACTCGGGTAATGTTGCGTGTATGAAGACCAACATGCCAAGGCAATGACCTAGCTCTTTTCTGTCTTTCCCTGTGGCTTGCCAAGGTTCAGTATTTTCTATTCGTCACAGGAAAATGTCGCGAGGAAAGTTTTGAGTATGAATGTGGATTGCTATAAGGCTAGGAGCCCTTATCATTCGTCACAGAAAATGTCGTGAGGAAAGTCTTGAGTATGAATGTGGATTGCTAAAAGGCTAGGAGCCTTTACCATTCGTCACAGACAATGTCGTGAGGAATGTTTTGAGTGTGAATGTGGATTGCTATAAGAATAGGGGAAGACCAAAGAAACGAATTATGGAGGAAGAAGACATGCTGCGCAGACCTGCAGCAAACCTCAAATAAATTCGGATAAGGTGCAAGAGAATAATTAGTTGGAAAAATGTTGGAATGGGCAGTTAGGTAAATAGTTCGGCAGTTCAAAAATATTTACGTTCCTAACCTAAAAAAAATACTACTTTTTATGTTTTATTAGAAAAAGAATACCTGTGTCAGGCACATAATTATTGTGGAGGGTTCAGAAGACCCTCTTGTATCGCCAAATAGTCTCACATTCTTTCCAGCGAGGCAGCACGTTTCTAAACCCAACCCAATTCTTATTTACAAGAGTTGCTCGGAATGACTAAAAACGTCAGTAAATTGAAAATCGTGACTGTTTTCTCTGATGTCTGTAAACTGCATGAAAACCCGTTCCCTTTCACTAAAGAAAATGACAATAGATTCCTTTCATCGATTTCAATTCTCCAATTCATTAGTAAATGTGACTTGTAGATAAATTGATCACGCGGCTGCGAAGACAGCATTCCATTGACGAGACGGGAATTAATTACAAATAGTAATTAATGCATTACAATAAATTTCTTTCACCAGATTAGTATGGAAATTATGAACGATGGCCGCTGATTATATCCATTTAATGAATAAATCAAGCGGAGGATTCCGAAGCCGGTTTAATTACAATAATTTGCACAGCACTGCTGTTCGATTTAGAACTGATTGGTAAATAATCGATTGAAGTACGAGTCATTGTTGGCATAGAGAAATATCTTCTATTAATTGACCGTAGCCCTTAATTCCTGTAATAGTTTTTTTCAATTAAATAGGAGTTCAGTTATTGGCAAAATCTTTACATAATAAAAAACTAAAAGTGGTGTTTCTGTTTTCTCCAAAATATAGGTCTTGGTTTCTTGGACTACTGTGCTCGCATCCGACAGCTTACGGCCTAAAATACGAACTACGCCGATCTAACTTCAAATTACTTTTAACGTAATATTTTTAAAGCTGGAATGGTCGTTTTTCATCCAAAAAAGTTGATAACCCTGCACATTATCTGAAAACAGTATATAACACGCTACTATATTTAGTATTAAATAGGCGGTACGTAACTATCACGCGCTTCGATTAGCATAATTATTATAACTGTTTGTTTTGATAATTAACCGGTTTTATGCAAACTGTCGGTAGTTTATCATAATGAATGGAGGGCCAGTGAATGAGGAGCTTATCATTCAATGAGTTGAGAGCCTGCCCTAATCAGTTTGTTATGTTGCTTGCGTCGTAGTAAATAATACAGGGTGAATTTTTGAGACGGGACAGCAACAGCAGGTTTCAACCGTTGTAGCTAGACGAAAAAGTTCTTGGGAGACTTAACTTGTGAATAATTCACAGCTTTTGAAAAAGTACATCTTTTTTACGTAAAAGATATTGCTTTTCAAATATCGAAGGAAAATTATTTTTTGTCAAAATATGCTGAGCGTAGCACGACGCAGACCGAAATAAAATAATTAAATTAAAGAAAGAAAGCTGGAAACGAAAGGTTTATTTGAGCAATTGAAAGAAATTACCTACGAGTAATCCGTATATGTTTGCACCATCTTGACATCGATGCAGATGCATGAAATGTACCAAATATAAAATCAAATCAAACTAACTTCTGACGTCTTCTATTTCAATCTTTTTTGGGATCAGTTGTCAGCATGTTCATTACACTGACACTATAATAAAACTAAACTACACGCTGCACCTCCAATTCAGATAAGTCCTTTAGGATCAGTGATAAATGATAAATGATTTTATTTCTGTAAGTAGGTTTGTACAAAAACTTTTACACGTCAATCATATTTTAAAAACTAGATGAGGTCGGCGTTTCCTACCTGACTACTCTGAGAAGAAAGGCCGAAACAAACTCAGAGGTCACAGTCTCTTTTAAAGTCCAGACATAATCTTGGTCAGATCATGTGAAGACCATGTAGGTTGGTGTCTGAAACGGTCTTTTAAAGAAAAACCATACAGATTGAGTGGACCTGTCCAGTCAGTGCACGCAATTGTCAGTAATCGTGCAGCTCAACTTAGACTTAAGAAGCTCAACGATTCGACGAACAATACCAAGGAAAGGACATTTGAGTAAGCCGCATAAATTACTCAAACTGTCAGATAATGATTAAACTGAGAAAAATACGAAAAAAAATTAAAAAAAGGAATGATCGACTTAGTTCTCACATTCACAATAATTAGAATAATATTATAATAATCTTTGAGGACCATGTAGATTTGTGTCTGAATTGGTCTTTTGAGGAAAGAACCACACAGATTGAGTGGACCCTGTCCACTCAATCTTAAACAATAACATTGTCTTAGGTACCTATACTAAAACTAAACAATTAATTAATTTAATAATTTTCATGGTACACCATAAATACCTAGTGACCCTTATTTTGTTTTGACTATAATCATTGTCAACATTATGTAAAGGCGTCCCTGAAATATAAATATTGTAAACGAGACCGCTTGAATTCTGTGATAAATATGTATATACTCGTATAGTTATTCCATTGTGTTCCGTCATATTCCTCTGTAATTTTCTGTCGGTGTGATTTGTGTTTAATGGAGCAAGGTTATCTTCGTTTTTGAAGTTACTAGGATATTTTAATTAACTGTCGGACAAAAGTTTATAAGCATCTTACTAGAGACCCGCCCCTGCTTCGCACGGTGTTCACGACTTTACAAAACATAGAGATTTCTTTATTTTAAGTAAGTTTAATATTAATATATTATACACATAAACCTTCCGTCGATCAGGTTAAGCTACGCTTGCCGCGGTTGGTCCGTGGATGGGTGACCATCTTTACATACCAAGACCCCTCCGTGCCTCGGAAAGCACGTTAAGCCGTTGGTCCCGGCTGTCATTTGTAGATCTTTGATAGTCGTTATTATAGGTCGTCAGAAGCCCGAAAAACTGACAACCAGTCTTACCAAGGGGTATCGTATTACCCAGTACCTGGGTTGTGGAGGTCAGATAGGCTGTTGTATTTGCGAAAAGGCTAGGCAGATGATGATGACCTTGCTAAGAGAAAGTATTCCAGACCACATTATTTCAATCTCCAATTTTTTCTAAATCTGTTTTTTTATTTTTTATTTATTTATTCAAAATCTGTAAACAATAACAAACATAAAGTCTGCCAAACTGCATAACAGTTTGTCGGTTTGTATTGGTGCTTCTTGCACCAAAGTTTTCCTCCATCACACTGTTCACTGATATCTAAAACATACTAATTGTTTTGTTTACATTTCAATAAAATTTTAACACATTTCGACTCAACTCGACAGATCAAAACATTCTATCGGCCCAGATATTATTTGACAGCCCATTATGTTTCCGAGATCAAACACCTAAAAAACGAATAACTGCAGTTAACCTATTTTAATTTGTGTCGAATTTTCTCGAAAATATTGTTACTCTAGTTTTGAAATCATGGCCGCTGGTCCATACTTAGGTCGTTCACTTACTTCAAGTGACTGACTGGGGTCATAAATAGTCATGTCAAACGGGGCTTGTGACCGCTTGACATATTTTCAGAATTAATATTTATAAGATTTTGATGCCGTTTGGCTGTTTTTTGGCCTAAATGGGACTTAAAAGTAGGTCCGAAGAGAGGTTGGAAGTTCAGTCCATTCGTTGAAAATTGGGACATAGATTGAATCAATGCTACAGTGTCGAATTATGCTGCCCCAATATAGAGCTGCTGTCTAAATTGGCAATTGAAAAAAATAACTGTATCGATTTACTTTGTCTGGTTCTGGCGGCAACGTCGTTAAAACACCCGTAATATACCCATATAGCTAAACATCACCCGTCGCTCCACTAGTCCAATGCCCTACTCTAGGATTCGTATCCGGTATGGCTCGCAATTCTTCCTATCCTTAGGGCACGTCTTCCCTACCATTACGACACGACGCCCTCTGGTCTACTCCTAGGCTCCATACTGATCACATATAATTTTCAAGTTACTACCTACGAGTAAGTACACATTGTGGAATGCAAATAAAATATTGAGTACTCCTTGATATGCAATGGCCTATGTAGCACTATGAAACATGAGGCTTCAGGGGCTAGTGCAAATCTTGGGGTTCATTCGATTAATCGAATCTGGTCAAACCACGCTGGGGTCGGTGCAATTCATTAATGTATTGATTTATCTTGTCTGGTTGTTTGTTTGTTGGTTTGAGTAAAAACACCCTTGAAGTAAGTAAAAATTCGGGAGTGTCCATGCATTTATGAAAACATTAATCCTCCAACAACGAAATAGGTCAATTGGACTTGAACCATTCAAAGATGCATTCAAAGCAACCATCACTATAACTCAGGATATAAGTGGGCTCATGCATCTGAGGGGTCATCTATAAAATACGTCACACGAATTTCATGATTCTTTCCTCCCGTCTTTGCCACAGGTGGACATATTTCTGTGGCATCACATAATTTTAAAAATCCTATAATATTATACAGACATAGACATCAAAATCATCATCATCATCATATATATTGATACAGTTGGTAATAATATTTAAAAGTTTTTCGTTAGACTTGAAGTTAAGAGCTATAATGCTTTAGATTTTAATATTTTACGTCACAAAGCTTATGTTATGACTCATCCACTTTGTCACATGATGTCACACTTTGTTGACCCCCTCCCTCCCATAACATGTGACGTAATTTATGTATGGCCCCTCACGAACGACAGTAAGTACCCAGCCCTTCATATCATCCGAGTGCCGATTGACACAATTATCTAATCCCTCTCAGGAACTGTCTAGAAGCAAGTTAATTAAACTTTTTAATTTGAGTCTAAACCTCGTGTGATGTTGCCAATGCATATTAATCTATTTTAATAAAGGAATGGATGACTGTTTTCCATTGTCAATGGTAAAAAAGTTCGAAAAGATGTAATTGCATACATGAAGATGCACTTAATTGTTACAGAAACAGCTGAAATTATGTTGGGAGAGGAGAGTTTTGATGCAAAAAGGCTTTTAGATAAGTTTATTGCAGATTGTGTTAACGATGAAAAACTTGTAGGCGGTGAAACAGCGAAGATTTCGCGTTTGAAACACAACGATTAAACAAATTAACTTATTGTTCAGAATCCATACATACCACCTTCAAGAAAATGTATTTGCTTTCTGAAAGATTATTTAACTTAATTATTTGACATATTTTTTCCTCTCTTATTTCTTTCTTCCGGCGCGGGCGATAACTCTCTTGTTAACATATTTCCGTGTTCCTCCATCCAGTAATTACCTCACACCCCCCATTCAAAATCCTCAACAAAGTCGTGTACCATTCGCGTACGCAGCAACAATGGCGTCGCATTGTCATTCAGCGGTCTATAGACATGGCGGCTCGTTTCCGCGCCGGTTTTCCTTCAGACCTATTAGCCTTGTGGCTAATTATAGAACAGCCTATATTTGTACCTATACTTTCTGTCTTGGGAAAATGGCGTGTGGAAAAATGTAGATTTTCTGCGAAGTGGTTGAGGATAGGAAATGCATTGTCGTTGAAGGAGTTTCTTAGTATACGTATGTAATGTAATCTAAGTTTTTTTTTTTATATTTCGTTGTGGGTACAGTAGGTAGCAAGGGGTATCATGTTAACCAGTAACTGAGTTGTGGAGCCCAGATAGGCAGTCGCTTCATGTATAAATCTATTTTTCTTTCTTTCTTTTCTTTCATGTAGAATACTGGTATTCAGCTGCATCCGGTTAGACTAGAAGCCGACCAAATCATAGTTGGGAAAAGCTGGTACGTCGGCTTCTAGTAGACCTACTATAAGATGTATCCGGTTTTTTCCATGTTTTCGTTATAAATATTCATATGTATAGAGCTATTTAGACTGACCGGTTGGCGCAGTTGGTAGTTGCCCTGCCCTGCCTTCTGAGCCGCTGGTTCCGGGTTCGATCCCCGGACAAGTCAAACATTTGTGTGCATGAACATGTCTGTTTGACTTGTGTCTGGGTGTGTATATGTATATAAGTATGTATATCAGTCATCAGGTTGCGTAGTACAGGCTCTGCCTAGATCGGGACCTGAAGACCTTGTGTGGATGTTGTCTCATATTATTATATTATTATTGTCCTTTGACGCTTTGCCTAGAGCAAAGATCTGTAACGCATGATTATCTTTTCCATTAAAGTATGAAAACATATATCCATCCGGATGTGCACCTGCAACAATAATTAAGTTGTCACCTTGAATGAATGATACAACATGGCGTAACTAAAGACTGGCGATGATCATAATGTAACACTTTCATCAGCTAAGGAACACTATTTTCAATCAACATGTAATTAATCACTCCCAAGAGAATATTGATAGTTTTAATACACGAACATCACAAGCAGATCGTTCTAACACTTCTAGGCACGGAACTATATCGCACGCGCCGAGGGCAAAGCCCCTGCAACAACGGTGCATATGGGAGAAAGAGATGACGATATGACCAGAGGTTTAGGTGAGAAAGAGAGGACAGATGTTGTTGAGACGTTATCTAGAGTACACCTGTTCTGCAAACAGGGGTTTCTTAGGAAAGATGATGGTGTAAGATGTGTTGATGTAACAGATTAGAGTATTGTAATAATGGTGTCCATCAAACGGCATAGAAAAAAATCTAGGAGCTTGAATATGAGAGAACCAAAAGAGATACGAAAAAGTGTAGTATAGAGACATTATAAAATCTTTATCTTTAAGACATTACTCGCCATCTTTAATAAATACGCCGAGAAGCAATCAAGAGCTTCCGCTAAGATAATTCCGACACACGTGCTCGTAAGCTATTATAATAATTGCAATACAAGGTAACTATCCACAAACCACGCAATGTAGAACTCCTGACTTTAAAAGGGAACACTGCCTGTCACATACACATTAATGACGTGAACAATGCTATACAGTATTAATAAATAACCAATAGTAAGCTACCAATAGTAGCTGTCAGGCATAGATGCCTACGCGCAGTATAAACATCGGTAGTGAAGTGATGCTGCCATCGGTGTCACCCTGACTCATAGTAAACAACACTGTCCTTAATGCTTACTTCATTTCGATTCGAGACTTTAAAACGTTAGTATGTCCGTCATTTGTAATTAAATTCGCGAATTAATGAACATATTTTGATGGTGTTTAGACGTAAGTGCCAATTTGTTTGAATATTTGTGTGTTAGCAAATGTTTCTGTGTTGATCAACTCTGTCCAGTGTCCAATGGTGTCTTACTTTAAAATACATTTGCATATCAATATGTTTGTTTATTCAGTTGGAATAAAGATATTGACGGTTCAATTTCATTCTTGTTTTGACGAAAGTGCAAAGTGCATTTGAATTTGAGTGCTTCACGTGTTACATAACAAATATGATTGTTTGTGAGTTCCTACAAAGTTACAGAATGAGTTGCTTCTCAAAACAATAATTTGATTTTAGCACACGGATGCTGGCGTGAGTCAATTTAATGTTTTAGTTTGTGTTAATATTATAAATATAGAAACAGTTACTCATTCCTTGCTAATCGCTTATCGCCGGTAGTTCTATTATGTGTAGTTTTGCTGTAATTGTGTTATTTAATAAGCAAATATACGCACGATAGGATTTAGTTGTACCTACGCTTGCTTGTGAAATATATTGGCAACGTCCTGGGGAAACTCCGGTGCATATGTGTAAAGGTTTACTTTTAATGTTGCATTTATGTGAGTCATTTCATGAAATAACTCTTCAGGTTAGGTCCAGGCTTGTGCATTTACAGAATTAAATAAAGAAAGAAAGAAAAATATTTTATTTGGGACACGCACAGGAAATACAAAAAATAAAAATAAAGAACATTAAATCTAACAAAATCATGAAAACAATAAAAAAAAAAGAATAAAGAGAAGACGTGTGCGAGGCCAAAAAGGCTCCTATCTCAGCATGATGCTGCGATATTTGAAAAACAAACAAATACCGCAGCGCTGCTATTCTGATAGGGTAAATGTTATCAATAGTTCAATTTTCAAAAACTTACCAGTTCTCCTGAAGTGCACTTTGCACCGTTTGAAATCCGTTTCTAAATTTTCACCACCTGTCTATATTAGATACTATTCGCTCAATGTTTACTATGTAGCATTCCACTTCTGATTACATTGTTACATGAAGAATTTCCTCTCCAATTCCATTTGAAAAGCTGTTTTTTGCTCGAAATAGTCCAAGATTACTTTTTAAATTCCGCACTACAGTGAGGAACGCAATAAGTTTCATTATATATATATTATGTTATACCGTTCCTTAATCACTTCCCTCGTGGCACCGCCGTGTTTGGCGAATTCCTATGGCATTAGTATTACTGTTGTGTTGTGCTTGGTTTTCCTAATAGGTAACTATGATTGTTTCTGATTTTTGCTTGAAATACTCTTGTTATTAATTGTTTGTTTTAATGGTTTTTGGTGAGCTCACCTAATATGGGTTCTTAAACCGCACAGTAAGTAAGTCAAGGACAAAGCTCTATGCTTTCTACGCGTGACGTTTTGGGGTTCCCATTTCCTCCTCCTTACCTTCTTGTAGACTTTAATTAGAAGCGTCATGAAAATGTACACATTAGAATTTAGAATAGAATAGAATTTGTCTTTATTCGAGTATCCATGACTCATCTGTTAGTATAACTTACGACTATGTTAGTAAACACTGATAAACAAATAACACAACAAATAATGGTGGATCACTGCTGCGACAACCCATGAGTAATTGCACAACAGCGACCCACATAAACACAGTCCAGACGACTGGCAATCATTCTTAAGATACTGTTGGTACTGCCCCACACCCTGCGCACCAGGGAAGCGCACTTTTTACGCATTGTTGCATAAAAACAATCCACATGCGCATCCGCAAACATCCCCGACGCACTACAGAAGCGGGGCAGCCCCACCAGCATCCTAAACGCGTTATTATACTGAACGCGGAGAGCACTGTACGATTTTCGCGCACATCTAGCCCACAGGCTGCACGTGTATAATGAAGTACAGTACGCTCGAAAGAGCGTAACTTTGACTGGAAGTGAACATCGTGCAAACCTGCGAGCCAACATGTTCGCTCTAACCGACACTGCCCTCCGCTCTCGCTCAATGTCATCATCGTCCTTAAAGCCAGGGGTCAATATATGACCAAGGTATTTGAACTTCTGTACTCTTTGCAAAGGTGTGCCGTACAGAAGTACAGGAGGCACTCTGTCAGGGCTTTTACCCCCAGCCTCAAAGACCATGACCACAGACTTCGTACAATTATACTCCAATCCATGTACTTTGGCGAACGCCTCACACTGGGCAACCAATTTTCTTAAGCCACAGACTGACGCACTCAGCAGTACCATGTCGTCAGCATAACTGATATTATTGACACAGATACCGTCCACGTAGCATCCAACCCTGGTACTGCTGAGCTCGGCAATAAGTCCGTTCACATAAAGGTTGAAAAGCATTGGTGAGCTCAACCCCCCCTGTCTCACCCCACACTCCAACCCGTACGGACGAGAAAACGCCCCAGCCCATCGCACAGTGTTGATCTGGTTTCCATACCAAAACTTTAAAATATTGACAAGTTCTATTGGCAAATTAGCCCGCTCCAATTTATTCCATAACACATCATAGGAAACCAAATCAAAAGCCTTAGATAGGTCCAGGAAGCAGGCGTAAATCGGCGTCTCGCGCTTCGCGTAGTATGTGACAGCATGCTTAAGACACAAAACTGCACTCTCAGTTGATAACCCCGCTCTGAAACCGAACTGGTTATCATGCAAAGTTATACTTTTATTTAATTGCTTATTAAGCATGCTGTCAAAAACCTTCGATATCACAGTAGCTAGTGAAATGGGCCTATAGTTACTACTGTCGGCGAGGTCACCAGTTTTGTTTTTAGCTATTGGCACTACCACTGTTCGCATCATCTCGCCAGGCAGGTAACTATGGCTCATGCAGAAGCTATACAGCATAGCTAGTACCCTAGCCAAGTGAGGGCCAGCATATCGGAGGTGCTCGATGCTGAGCCCGTCATGGCCCGGAGACTTACCTCTTGACATAGTTCTAATGGTATCAGTGATCTCCTGAGATTTAAATTTAACCCCTAATTCCATACCGGGCGCAACATCGGGCACCGACCGTGAGGGTCCTAAAGGCGACTTTACAAGGAACGCCTCTTTAAAAAGATTGGCAATGTCTTCCGGTTCAGTCATGCCACCGACGCTCACAGGGATTCCCGGTTTAGTTTTTAACTTATTTGTGTGCTTCCAGAAACTACGAAAATCGTTTTTAGCGTGGTGTGAGGCTAGAATATCCATTTTAACTTGGTCTTCATGGTCTTGGCACCACTTTAACTTTGACTTGAAAACTTTTCTAGCCTCATACATTTCGTTATAAAGTAACCCAGCGGTAGGCTTACCATACCACGCCCACAACAAATATTTCTGCCTAGCCTCTCTGTGAGCACCGGCAACATGTTTGTTCCAGCCTACTATTACCCGTTTCGAGCGCCCATTGCCGCTTCCTCGACCCACCATGGCCGCATCAATTGTGGCTGTCGTTCAACGAATAGATCGAAATAAATCTTGGCGCCACCCATTATCTTGAAAATGCGACTTTCCTAGACGATGATTGCTAATATCAATACCAATAGATGACTGAAGTATTACAAAGAAATCTACCACATAATTACATTATTTATCTCAATACATTTGATACCTAATCCTCAGTCCATTGACGATCATGTTGTAGACGCGTCCAGTCTAAACATAATAATGGTCTAGCCAGTGTTTATGTCCGCGCGTACGCACTCTCGCTCTTGGGAACATTATAGCGCTTACACGTGTGTGGGTGTAGGTATGTGCTTGTGTGTTTGTCGGTGTGAGTGTTCTGTATTGTGTTGTTGGTATAATAAGCTTATGTGTAGGTCTGTAGGTAAATGTGAACCAATGGGATTGTCACTGGTGTTGTTATTCTTATTGTGTGTATCATGTGATTAATTGGATGTTTAAGTCACGTGACTGTTGAATAATGTTACTTGCAGCATGTAAAATCACGGTGTGCTGGAATAGTATGCTGGAAATGCATGGATTTGCGGTAATGTTCATCATCTTCTTGCTCTCTTATCAATATATTTCGGGGCCGGCGAAGCTTACCCTCTTCTTTTTCTATCTGTAGCTGCCGTCATCTCAGTATTCACTCCCTTCTATCTAACACCATCTTTCACAAATTCTATCCATCATTTACTTTTGCTTCCAAGAAAATCGTACAAATCTAAAATAATATAGAAAACATTACACTAGGAAATCCCAACTAATCCGTTGTTCATCAGACAAACAAATGCTAATAGAAAAAAAGAAGAAAGATAGAAAAATATTTTATTTGGGACACATTAAAATTAACAAAATATTGTAAACAAAAAAATAAAGAGAAGAAATATGCGAACCCAAAAAGGCTCCTATCTCAGCATGACGCTGCGATGTTTGAAAAAAAAAACTTATACCGCAGCACTGGTATTCTGATAGGGCCCTAATAACTACATAATATATCACGCCACCATTTTAAATCTAGTTCATCCTACATACAGTATGTTGTAAATCTGCCATGTGGCGCGAATAGTATCGAATGACTGTAGGGAGTACTACACGCTGATTGGCTGATATACTCGTGGGAACTGTTACTGTAGGCATGATTGTGTGGATAGACAGTTATTATTGTAGCTAGGAATGATTATGGGAAATTAAACTCAAACTCAAACTCAAAGCATTTATTTTAATTAAACCATTTACAGGCATTTTTGAATTGTCAAGGGGTCGGTCAGTCAGAAAAATGAACCTAGTTGCCCATTCCAAAGCGTAGTACCTTTGGAGAAGAACGGGCAAGAAGCTCCAGGGACACTCATTTAAATTATATTGTTAAGTACATAAATATTAGTTCCATCATTAATGTTGAATATATAATTATATGTCAGAACGATGTAAATAAGACGTACACGTTGAGTGTCCAGAGTACAGCAAATAGAAATTTGAACAAAACAATCCATAAATGGCAGCTAAGAGAGGACCAGTCCCAACTGACGGCGCACGTTCACGAACATGACGCATGGATCAGCACCACTCAGCAACCATTTTAAAGGGAGCTAAATGATCCAACACACGCGCCACCGTCAGCGAGACATTTGAGTGAGCATGACATCTATCAGCCGCCAGGGCACATTCAAGCCAATGAAAGACATTACCCGGTAAATGGTAGCTCGATAGTCCTTACATAGTTACTTACACTTGTCCTATACAATTATATAATACAAAGGAGATTGAGGTTATACAATGCAAAGGTAGTAAAAGAGATAGTGTGTGTGTGTATGTACAGACGCCAGTACATCAAGCTACTACAATCTGTCAAATTTCTTTAATAGATTTTCAACTTTATCGCTAAAGCATTAAGGTTCAAGGTTGATTGGGAAAATTTGACAGTTTCGGGTAGCTTGACCTGCTGGCGTCTGTACAATGATCTCTATTGCAGTATGTACTTATTGCTATACAGGGTGGTATCGACGCACATCCTGTTACCATAGATTCAGTACTTACATGATTCTGAACCCCAGTGAGTTGAAACTTTTTGTCGGTTATTTTTTTTTTATCTCTGCCATGCATTTTCACCGCGGAGGTATTGCACTTTTCTATGAAACAGCAGATTTTTTAATGAATAACCGATGAACATTTCTATGCTACGTATGAGGTCTAGAATCATGTGCTGAATTTGTGGTTTCAGTTTGCGCCTCGATGTCCCTGCCGCCCTATACATACATACAATGTGGCGCTGCAATGGTGACTTTAATTTAATACACGGGTAGGGCTAGTGCCCATTAACCATATAAATATTGATAGGTTAAAATAATACGTAAACTGAAAAAAAAAATTTTTCAAACAAACTAAATAATAAAAAAGTCATTAAAATTGGGATCACCCTTGCAAAAATTCATTCATGAAATTACTTACCTAGCTCGCTTACGTTAACTCGGAGCGGCAATATGTCGGTTCGCGGGCTGGCAACCGCGCGCATCGCGTCTTGTACAGACGCCAGCAGGTCAAGCTACCCGAAACTGTCAAATTTTCCCAATCAACCTTGAACCTTAATGCTTTAGCGATAAAGTTGAAAATCTATTAAAGAAATTTGACAGATTGTAGTAGCTTGATGTGCTGGCGTCTGTACCTACTCGTGATCGGTCCGATTCTTTGACGGCATATTATCAAAGAAACCGAGCGGCGCAAGTGGTACAAACACTTATCACATCACCCTCTCTTGTTACTATTAGTAATAACTGTCATCACTAATCACTGCCATCACGATCATAAGTTTACACAAGCACTAATAGCACAAATAAATGCGTCCGTATCGCAAGAGGTGTAAACGTACCTACTAGATAAGAAAACGAAAACCAATCAAAGTGTCTTTATCGCAGTACCATGATCTAATTACTATCCTAATTACACAAAAAGAAATAAATAAAACAATAGCTAAGAGTCTTTTTCGCGACGTAATTATGCGCACTAGTATAAATAAGTGCGTCAAGGACACGGGTTCGACTAGCACTAGAAAAGCAAAAAAAGAATTCGTGTTCGGTGCGGCGGGTGGGTGGAAGGGAGAGCGCGCGTCGCCTGCGCTGCTCGCCAACAAAGGAAATTTCCTTAAATTCGCCTACTCTATGCATTTGTTTCATCCTAATAGTATTGCTTATTCGTTTTAATTTCATTGATGCGAAGTTATGATCCGTGACCGAGGGAAATGACCGCTGCGCGACAGTTCTTTAAGTACAGGTTGCTCTAAGATGCTATTTCCTAAATTCTTTAATAAATCTGTAAATAATAACGTTTAATGGAAATAAAAAATTGTTATGAAACGAAAATGTGAAAACGTATATGTGTGTTAAATTAAGGTCACCATAGCAGCGCCACGCTGTATACAAGGTGTAACAGAATAAACGCAAGTCTTGAAAGTAGTTAGTTCATAATTGACTCTGAATCGATTTCAGTAACTATTAAAATAGTTTTTTTTTTATTTAATGTATTTTGTATGTAGCCAAAGTAAATTAAATCTTATTTCAAGACAACAAGACTCAATTTTAAATGCATAAAGTAAAGCTAGGGGCAACACGATTTTCCTAAAAAAGTTGTTAGTTTAAAAAAAAAATTGTTTTGGTCATTGTATTATGCTTTTATCTCAATACTCTAATTGGGGTGTATGAGGTCTTGCGTTAATTATGTTACATTACACGTTGTATATATATAAATATACCCTGCAATTAGAAATCGATTGGCCATCGAAATCCCTATTAGCCAAAGGGATTTTAATCGTAGAGAGAACAGCATTAAATAGGTAATATAACATCACGACTGCTTTCAACAATTTCCTAATGGAAAAACGGAATTACACTTCGCGGGAAACGGCCATCGAACCCAGGATCCTAGACAAAACAGCCGCGGACAAGGTGTGTGATGTAATGTTACTGTTTACATGAGACTGGCTAGCAAATTGACATTGTCCGTGAAACATTGTTATGTCTGATAAAAAGCTTGATACACTTACCTAATGCCTTTTGCTGCCTGCCTGCCTGCCTTTGTCTGCGATCCAGGAAGAAAAGTAGGTCAATGGCCGTACTATGACGTATTACTTCCATCATTGTTGCAGCGTGAAAGAGAGACGGAGCTATACATGACCGATAGCACTATCTCTTTTTCGCAACGGAATCATGATGGTGTTAACACGTCATGGTACGGCCCCAGGTCATGGTCTACCCATGTGCCAAATTTCATCCAAATCCGTTCAGTGGTTTAGGCTTGAAAAGGCAACGTACAGACAGTAATTTCGAACTTATGATATTAAGTATGGATAATCGTAATATTTATTACGTTTAATTTTTTACTATTCCTGATAGAAATAAGTGAGAATGCCTGCTCAAGTTTGAAGTTAGTTTGTTATTTGATTTCACAGTAACGTGACTCTTGAGAGCTAGTTAACGCCTGACCGTTGGGTCATTGTAGCGTCAATAAAGTTTTAATTAAACTCATTATTAGCCGGAAACGTCCACTGTTACATATACGGCTCCTTTTTATCTAACGAACGATCACATTTTTAGTGTATGGGCTTATTTTTTTTAGTAAATACTTGACTCTTTTTGACTTAGATGGACTTAATATTCAATACTTTATTGCATTATTATATGTATGAACTCTCAAACTCAAACTCAAAGCATTTATTTCAATTAAACCATTCACAGGCACTTTTGAATTGTCAAGTGGTCGGTTAGTCAGAAATATGAAGCTAGTAGCCCATTCCAAAGCGTAGTAGGTACCTATGATATATGATACGACATCGGCACAAGGTCTTCAGGTCCCGAACTAGGTAGAACCTGTACTACGGTAACCTGATTACTGATAGACATACTTAAAATACATAATTATACACACCCAGACACAGGTCAAACAGACATGTTCATGCACACAAATGTTTGACTTGTCCGGGGATCGAACCCGGGACCAGCAACTCAGAAGGCAGGGTCGCTACCAACTGCACCACCGGTCAGTCATCAGTCAGTATTCCACAATGTGTAATTTGCTTAGGTGGTAAAGATCTGTTTATGAACAATCGTGAACCCTGTCGGGCACAAGAAAAGAAATGTAGTAGGTAGATATGAGGACTTATCAATTACCTTATAATCTGTTATATGTATATTCTAAAAACATTATTTTTTTGTATTTTAGAGATTGACCATTTAAATATTCCTTTACACTGTAATAACATATTAATTTATTCGTGAATAGATTTTTAGGGTTCCGTATGTCCTAATGAAAAAAGGGAAACCTTTTAGGATCACTTTTGTGTCTGCCTGTCTGTATGTCCGTCTGCCACAGCCAATTTGCTCCGAATCTACAAAACTGATTAAGTTGAAATTTGGTACACCCAATTTCTGTGACCCAAACACGGACGTGCAACGTAAATAAATGAATTTTGAATATGGGGTCACTTTTTAGGGTCAAACTAGATAATTAAAAACAAATATTTGCAAACTGTATCGTGTGATATATCAAATGAAAGGGCTTGTTGTGAGAGTCCCAAACATATTTTTTGTAAAATTTAAAAATAAACAGTTTTGAATTTATTATTGATTTTGACGCTGGACATGTTTTGGTAAAACTAAGGCGCCTAAATTGGCAAATCCAACATGTTAAACCAACATAACATGATAAATATAATAATACCAGCCTATTATTGTCCCACTCCTGGGAAAAGGCCTCTTCTCATACAGAGTGCCCTAATCATTGATCACCTGATGAGCATTGATCACCATCACTACGCTTGCTCAAGGCGGGTTGGCGATTTCAGACTTATATTAATTCAGTTCATTCAATTCCGATTTCCTTACGAAGTTTTCCTTTACTGATGTCCAAGATAAACCACGAAAGTAGGTACTCACGAAGTGAAGTCGCATAAGATTTGAACCCTCATGGGAGAGAGGCGAGGCATTAACCACTGGGCCATCATGACAGTCTAGAAACGAACGTAGATCATAAAAACTTTTAAATGACAACTGAGTTGACTTAAGTTTACTGCGTGCAAATTCTCTATCACCTAGCTGTATATAACTGTTAGATACGTTAGCGCATGCGATTTTAAGTGCAGTCAATTAACTCAAGCGAGACGGCTGAAACTACGCAACCGTATGACGCAATGATCTGAAAAACTGTCTGATAAATTACTTGCAATGAAAACATTATACTTTATGCTTTAATAGTCGATAAGCGTAATCCTTAGTTACGATTGTTGCTGTAACCGACCGTATCGAATTCATTGATTGATTTACTGCCTCGTTGGTGTAGCGGTCGCAAGCGAGCTGAGCGTGAGATCCGATTCGATTCCCAGGTCGGGCAAATTATTATTGGGATTCTTTTTTTTTTCGATAGGTTTCCCCCTCATCATATGGGACTTAATCATAACTGACGGAGTGTGGGTGTACTATAAACCTGTACCCCCTTTGAGGAATACAGGGGGCCTGCTCTCCAAGTCCGTCAACGAGGATACGGACCCGTCTGAAAGTAGTTCGATACATAAAAGTGAACCCTACTCCCGATTAATTAACTTTTCCGGACAGGCAAAAACATATCGGGAGTAAAGACGTCGTCGTTAATTTTTAGTTCGGCCCCCGGACTTATCTTATGTCCGTAAATGGTACGGAGTAAGAAACGTCCGTAACTTCGGCCGAAACGACGGACTCCGTGCTTAGGGAGTACGCCCCCAGACGTGAATGTTATGTTCAGTTCAACTTGAAAACTACTAATACTCAGCATCTCGGAAGCATACAAAGTTGATACGACAGAGGGGCTTTCCTTTAAACTGCCTATACTAGGTACCATTTTCAATCTCTGTACCAAAAATCATTTAAATAGGAACAGTAGTTTAGTCGCAAATTATTTTTTAAGTGTTTGCCCCGTTTGAACACGATGTATCCTAACAGCTGATTATGTCTATACGCATAGGTCATGCAACTTAAAATGATAAATCTGAGTATAACCTACGATGCGTTGTTGCCGCTCTGACGTAAGTCACAAGTACCACCAAATATTTTCGCTAAAAAGATGGCAATGCAAACGATGAAGCAATAAATATAATTTGCACTTTCATTACAAAAGCTGGTTGCGTTTTACTCTGATTTGAAAACATTTAGTTTGTTTGAAAAAAATAGCTAATTTTTGATGATGAGCGTATTAATACTAAACACGTATAGTATACGTAGTGTAATTTAATGCCCTTCTGTCATATCAACTCCGTATATCTTCTTAGATTTGAAGTTGACCCAAACATAGTGTAAGGGCACTATTCTGATGAGTTAAAGACATGACAAATAGTGACATAATTAATTACGGTTATCGTAGGGTCGGATAGCGATGCGGTTAGAATGGTTAGTTGATGATATCTTTGACGTAGAACACGTTCTATACGAAACCAGATACTGTAATGACGTGTGTTCGGTTGGAGGTGTGTTACGTCTTTAGACATCGTCATAAGGCCTCGAAAACCGTTACAGCATAAAAGGGAGTCTTCAAAATCCCAAGACATAGGTACTTTTGTAAAATAGAGACAGCCGCGAGTTACGAGTTGTATGTAGGTCATGGGTTCGAACCCAAACAGGCGCTTTACTTTGTGTAAATTTTTCATCACCACTGCTCTCAAAACGGTGAAGGAAAACATCGTGAGGCAACCGGCATGTCCTAGAAACAGAAATTCGTAGACATGTGACATCCACCAACCCCACTGGGTCCGCGTGGTGGATTACTTCCCTTTCACAGAAAGAGGAGGCCTGTGTCCTAGCCATGGGATCATTATAGGCAGATTATGCTATGCAGGTACATGGAAAACTATTTGTCTTGGGAGATGGGTGACTCAGAGCAATAAGCGGTAAACGCATGTGGTCATCTATAAGTTGACCACATCATATTTAGGTCCTCGTTGCTCGTTATAACAGAGAATTCTCATTAGAAAACGACCCTGACATAACAATTTGCTAAAATGAGAGAAGGCAATAAGAGGAACAAGCAAGAAACTTTTATAAGATGACGGATCCTATGGGACATTTCCTATATTATGTAAATCATAAAAATAACTATTGTTTCAACAGTGATCAACGTGTCAACCATGACTACACCTTCACACTATCCTTACACTGTCTTGATGACAAGTTCATCTTCGCAATAGCCTTATTTAATACTCACCTCATATTATTCTTCCACCACACAAGTACACACAATCTTCAAGATAAACATACTCCACGAAGTACAGACTACAGGCAACCATCCATCTGTCGTCAATTTGTCTTTAACAACGGCTTTATTCCGTAGCAGTAATGGAGGTTTTTGTAGTTCGACAGACGTGTGGTTGAGTTTACCTGTTGGCTCCATGCTATGTTAAGTCGAGCTGACATTTGCAGTCCCTACGGGCCTGTCTCATATATGGCGACGGAATCCGGTACTGGTCGCGAGCCCGAAAGTTTCGCGTATCGATGTTTATTGAACTTTAGGTTTGTCGGTGTGGGATACAACAAAGCTGGCGGTAGTGTTTGTTTTACGTTAAGGGTTATCTTGAGTATTCAGTTCCGAGTCACGACTTCAAACATTATGGAGCTGCGATCACGAAAACTGCATGACTAGCTGTAATTTTGAGAACTTCTCTCACTAAGGTACGTCAGGTATAGCTTTCATCTTGCAGTGAATTGTAATGAATAAGTTACTGGTTACTGTTAGCCTGTATCATCCCACTGCTGGCCATCCCCATGATTTCCAGCTGTTTCCAGCTTCTAATCGCAATATGCCTATCACAAAGAGCCCACTCGTCATCATTATAATGATATTGAAAACAAAACAACAATGACGCTACATAAATCACCGCTGAATGATCTTCGTGTGAAACGAACCGTAAAATAATGTAAATTTGAATGCATAATATTCGCGTAAACAACAAACTCATTAGTGCGGAGTTTAACTTATCTGCCGTCGAAGTTTACGACATGAATTTATGAACAATTTTACATTTTGAAATGCGAAGTTCTCACCGACGATTTTCTCAAACGGACAATGATTCCGAACAAAAAACTTTTTGAAATTCTTGAAAGAACATTTGCTTGCTCTAGGAGTCGGTGAAAATACACTTTTCTTATTAAAACTTCATACTCAATCTAAAATATTTATCAAAACTACAAAGACGGACTTGAATGCCTTTTCTTGTAAATTTTGACGTTCAAAAGGCATTTTTGAACGTCATAATTTTAGGTGCCTATTTGAAATAAATTATTTGACTTTAACTTGGGCATTGTCTACTGTTCTATTCTAGGTCAGGGGTAACTTAGGTAAGTATTTTAAAAACTTTTGTTAAAAAAAAAATCAACCGACTTCCAAAAAAAACTAATAACTGAAAAATATACGTACGCAAATACGCGCATTGACGTGGAGTTGCGGACACCAGCCCGTATTACCTAACTGAAAAATAACTTTAATTTCGGAATTCGGTGTCTGTGTTTTGTATTTTCGTTTTTTGCCACCGACTTCCGAAATTAAAGTTATTTTTCACTTTGCAGTTTTTTTGGAAGTCAGTTGTCTTTTTTTTTGTAATAACGTTTTCTTTTAAATTTTTTAGTTGTGGTACTTACCCCACAAAAATTCGTATACCAATACTTGCAATGTAAATAACAGTGACAGGAAGTTATTATAACATCATCAGTATACGCAGTGTTCATGAAGTTTAAAAATACGTATTATTGAAGCTAACTGAAAAACTACCCAAGTAAAGTTAATAAAATTTATTTGGGATCACCCCTGAGGCCTACCCTATCCATTAAAAATTGCCGATGATATAGCGTAAGCTCCTTCTTTTTAAGAAGTCGGTTAAAAATAGTCCGCCTATTTTTGGTGTTGTAAGGAAATACATGTGTATACATGTTTCTACAATACAAACTACATAATTTAAATCTTGACACCTTACTAACACAAAGAAGTCTTTAAACTTCTCTTGCTAAAGAAGCCTTGTTTGAAGCTTTCCTATTTGTTCGAGTCTTTGTTAGAAAGTTGGTCAAATATTAAGAGGATATTTTCAACGAATAAGTATGGTTTCTTAATTTGAATGTTTAATTTTTAATTCTTCCTTTGCATGTTTGGCTTTATTCTAATCTTAAAGAATACCATGAAAACTTGGATTCTGAAATCCCGATTTTAGTTTTCTACTCGTAGCTAAGATCGATAAGTTGCGATATTATAGTAATGATTTAACAGCTCAAATCTAGTTTTAAATCGTGTCTGATCTTCGTTCTAGATTTCCGCCCTTAGCCTTCGTTAACTTAAGTGCAGGCCATTGAAGATCGTCCTCATCGTCCATTAGTACAATTTTGATTGTCGTACACAAATTGCTATCGTCCGGTGTCTTGTTCAAACGCAGAAACCCACTAGCTTTAATCATAAATCTTGTCAAAACATCCTCTGTTGCTTCGTTTACACTTTGATTAATGCGCAAGCCTTTAGTACATTGCGAGTAAACAAGGCAAGTGCATTTAATGTTGCTTTTATGACGATCAATGGACTTCTGGGTTGTATTCTTAGCTTTTCCTGTGAGGCGGAGTTTCATCCTATTTTGAAGTAGATAAAAGACACTGCGTTAACTCGGACCGGTGGTCATCCAAGCTCAGCAAATCTGGTATTTGGGGGCACTGATATTCAATTAGTCTTGTTGTGATCTTTATTTATTTATTAGGCTCTTCAACGATGAGTACCGATGAGTAACCTACACTATTTTTTAACAATTTGTACATTACAAACTCAATTGCAAAGTCTAGCATCCCATTACTTAGAGACTGAATTAATAACTCCATGGGAAAAAGCGTCAGTTAAGGTATTTATTAATAATGGATTTTATACTAAAGAGTCATTAAATGGCTTTCAATTTTTTGGCCCGTGACGACTGTCTAATTACAACCTGAGGCACATTATTAAAATAAATAAATTCTTATGAAAATGTTTCAGTCTACCAAAAGATCTCGTTCTCTACCGTTTCATTGAGGCGATCCTCGTGACGCCGGGGTCGGCAACCGAACGTGGGAACGCCCTGACGCCGTACATTATATTAGGCTCCACACAGACATTAGCGATCACTACCTAGTCTAGACGCGCTTTGGCTGTAGTCGCGTTATCGTACATTATTTTCAAGTTGTCTGGCGCACCCTGTCGGTTAACCGCGGTACTAAACTTGTTTCTGGCTAATCTATTCACCATATCATGAGGTTTTCTCGGGATTAATAAAATCAATTTTATCCCAACCAACTTCAGAAGGCGCTAACAAGTTATGTAATTTAATAACAGTCCTTTATCGGTGACTTCTATCTTTATCACAAAGTGTTATTGTTTAGTATAGTTTATGGGTTAATTATAAGTGTTAATGTTACAATTGTAACAGACACGATGGGGTTGACATATCTGTTTAGATAAAAACCAAAACAAAACAAATAAAGAGAGAAAAAGATGGGGTTTTCTCCTATTTATATTATGTACGATGATGGTTAATAAGAAATAAGGCAGACTTATTGCCATACGACGTTAACATGAACACTCGCCAGCCATCGTTTTCGTTTCTATTTCGTGACAAAAAATATAAAAAAAACAAAGCGTTTAGTTCAATTAAACAAATTTTGAATTGTCTAAGGATCAGAAAATAAAAATGGAGCTAGTTGCCTATTTCAAAGCGTAGTAGGTTCTTTTGGAGAAGAACGTGCAAGAAACTACATGGTACAGTCAGCGGCACGATGTGGGTACCCCCCTTCAAAGTTAATATTAATACAACTAGGGTACCCAATTGATGCAGCCCACCGTACAAGCTTACTGCAGACGACCTGGACAGCTCAAAAGTGCCTGTAAATAGTTTAATTCAAATAAATGCTTTGAGTTTGAGTGTAGTCCGGAATGCAGTCAACTGGCAGTCTGCCCATACACACTTACGGGTGTTAATAAAAAATGTAGTGTCGAAACAATTGCTGTCATTGATGCGATCCCCTTTAATCCCGGGTCGTTAACCTCCCGTGGGAAAGCTCAGACGCCACATATTAGGCTTCACGCCGATATGAACTTGCGTGGGTATGATGGTAAATGGCTGGTTGGAAGTTACCGGCGCGCGATTGCACCGAAGTTTCTCCTTGGCATGTATTTAATTAAACCTCTAATAATTCCCATTTTGAGCCCGGAAAAATATTATTGAACACTCTAATATAACGATTGCGCCTCTTTTTGTGAGCGTAAAAAAACACCTTTATTTTAATCACTTTTAATCAGCTGTTTAATTGACTCGATTACCTTATTTGTTTTTATAGCCACTTAGTAAGATAAAGCTTCCAAATAAGAAAACACGTTAGTGATGAGTTCTTCACAGTCAGAAATTTGCTGTGGTCGCCAGAATGCGTCAACAACGTTACTGAGACTTACAAGATCAATTTGATACCTTATTTGTTTTATGGCCCTTCGTTTTACCCTTTGCCGCAGTAAGATTAATATCCCAAAGAAGAAAATATACGTTTGTGATAAGTTATTTACTTTATTGACGTGATTGATTAGACGTGGTCGCTAGAATGTGTCGACAACCTTAGTTTTACTTATAAGGATAAGCTTCGTGAATTGTCTCTCCATTGTCTGTTAGTGACAGCCGGGAAACATTACCAAACTAAAAAGTTTATGACCAAAAGAAACCCCTTAAATAGTAATATTGTTTTGTGACGTATTTCCTTCACGTATGTATTTCCTCTTTTCAGCTATTTGTTCAAATTCAAATTCTTTATTGCGAACTAAGTGTACCTACAGAATTGTGAAGATGTTAACAATAGGTAGGTTCTTAGAACTGAGTTGCCTGTTAAGGCATTGCAATTTTAATGGTTAAAAATATGTATAAGAAAAGAAATATACTTATGCAATATTACGGTTATACAGTTTACATTATTTATGTACACACAGTTGACACAGTACAATAGATACAGATACGACAAATTAGTATTGAGTACGAAAGTACCTACTCTTTCTTATCTAACGTTTCGTCAATCAATAGACTAAATCTCCATGGAAACCACATACCTACAATACGATTCAAATGAACGATTATGTTGTAACATTCAAACACAACAAAGTATTACATCTCATGATGCAGTGTAAAAGAAATGGGTATACAATTTCCGTTCATTATTCGTTCATTCATCTTTGGTCGGATTACATATCAGGGCATAGACATTGTCATTCTATTTTTTGCGATGATTGAACTGCAATGTTCCTAACTCAAAAAACACTAATGTCAGGTTTACTAAACAAGTGACAACTTTTCAGTGGCGCAACGCGTAATTAGAGTTAAAATGTTAATTACTTACCGCCCGAGTTTACAAACTCTACATTTATTCAATTAACCCGACTAAACGTACAAGAGAGTTAAAAGTCTCTTGTTTCGAGTACCGATTGTTTCCACCTCAAATTTTCCGGAGTCCGGTACCAGTAGTCCACCGTTTAACTCATGGTCATTACCAATTGTCCCAATCTATACTGTCATTTAATTAAAGATTTAGTCACGGGCCACTGAAATCGTCGGCATCCGGCCACCGAGACAGTTCGTTTTTTTTTAATGCACTACTCAAAGCATTTATTCCATATAAACCAATTACAGGCACTTTTGAGTTGTCAAGGGGTCAGTCAGCCAGAAAGATGAAGCTAGTTGCCCATTCCAAAGCGTAGTAAGTACCTATGGAGAAAAACGGACAAGAAACTCCGCGGAGACTCTTTTAAATCTAATCACTAAATTGTCTACACTTAGCAGCTTTAAAAAGTGATTTTGTTCTACTGTTTTGATTGTAATTCTATCTTGTTACGAATAAAGTATTTTGAAACCATTCTCATAAGTATCTATAAGATCTTAATAAGTATCTCAAAGTTGCAAAAACTCACAAATCAAACTCAAACCGTCTTATTACAAAACACGATCTAACTTTAGCCCCAACCTACACATTCGATTTAGTTTTTGTATTTGGAACTTTATGCCGACTTTAGTAAAGTTCTTAATACAAAATTGACAATCTAAGACCGGACTAAGTTGACAGTTTTGTAAAAGGAACTGTATTTCGATTTCAGTTATGTTCTTATTTCAAAAACAGGCTCGATGGTTTAAACCATGTCAAAAGAAAAACCTTGTTTTGTAATAAGGCCGAAAGTATTTATTTGAAATAAAACAATGGGGAAGGCAACTGTCAAAATGGCGCTGTCGTAGCTAGTTCCTAAAACACTAATAATGTAAGGCGTGAGGTGGTTTTTATTATTTTTTGTGTAAATGACTCGTTGTTGTATTCCAAAAAGCTCGGAAATTGAAGTCTACATTTTCCGAAAGAACCTAAACTTTGAAGTTTGTGGATTAAAGCTATTCGTAGAGAATTATTTTAACTAAACAGAGTTCGAGGCTATGTGTCGGAAACATTTTGAAGAAAGTGATTACGAGGAAATCAGCAATATTTAAGGTTTTTAGCTCTAACACTTTCCATATCTAATAAATATTGTTTCAAAATATTGATATCACCGAAAATAACGAAATAGTGGAATACAATCAAACTTATATGAATTAACACGAAATTGAAAGAATGAACGAACCTAGCTATGGTCACGCCATCTACAATTAGCTTTGACCGACCTTCCCCATTACAGGCACTTGATTTGTCAAGGGGTCGGACAGTCAGAAAGTTGAAGCTTGTTGCCCATTCCAATCGTTATGCCCTTGAAAAATCGTCTTTGAACATATTTGTGCTTTTGACTGTACCATCTCTCTGAGACTGATTAAATTGTTTTTTTTTATAAAGTTTGATGTACTGTGATTGCTTCCTGTAGACACGCTATTGTTGTTTTTATAGGGTAAGATTTAAAAGAGATACTGTTTCAGATGAGGTACTTTGACATGCTATAGTGGCATAAAGTCGTTACGAATTTGTAGTAGGCCGTGTCCGGCTTCAACAATAAGCGGATGGTTCCTTCTTTTTTGTAGGGTTAAATAAAACTGAGATTATTCTCTGTCGGTTGTTCCTGTAGTTCTAATCCGGATAGGTTCTAAGTACCTGGCAAATAATTTTCATGTATCATTTATTTATTTATTTTTTTATTCATTAATATTATTTGGCAGATAAATGAACCTGAATAATGATAATCAAATTGTAAAGAGGCTGTTTTCATTATCATGTTAAAATGAATGACAGAAGCATGTTTAAACAAGATAGTGTGATTGATTACCAACCAATTTGCAAAGCGTGGGAATTATGACTATTATCGTATCAATTCAGTTCATTGTTTCGGTGTAAAAGGTGTTAGTCAGTGGAAGCTTACCATCTACCCAAATAAGTGCATTATATAAATAGGTTTTTAATATTACATAACACGCATGTAATCCCCGAAAGGGGTTAGTCATCCCCGTAATCCCCGAAAGGGGGGCAGAGGTGTACCTATAGTACAGCCACATTTTGTCAGTTTTGTTTAAATGCCCCCATGTAATAGCGGTGAGTCTATTGCCATTATCTATGGATTTCATCATAGGTAATACCCTACATTAATTCACTTTACCCTACACGTCGTAAATGAAATCTATGTAGACTCATTCCTGCAATGTTTAACTGCATATTTCAAATAGCATTAGTATCATTATGAGATTCTCTAAACATTTCATCTCAGCATTCGTTCATGAAACAATTTTCTCGGTAATCCAATCGATCAACAATTCTTTATTTCTGAGTAAGATCGTTATAAAAACGTCTCTATCAATGTAGCTACAGTTAAATAAAAACGTAATGACGGCTAGCGATACGGTTATTTGGTCTTCAAAGACGGGAGCCGTCTGGGATAGTATGAATGTTAACACGGGTTCTGTCCGGTTATTCCTCCTACCACGGTTCCTATTAGTTCTCGATTGAAAGCCATATCTAATGCGAGATGCTAGTGAGATCTGTAAGTAAAATTAAGAATAAACAGGGACTGAAAAGTATTTTCATTTCATATGTCATCTCCCGATCCCTATTGCTGCACCTCTTCAAGCGGCTACTCTTGGCCTAGCGATGTCTAGTACATACAAGGGGTAAAAAGAAAAAGTAAAACGTACAAAGACTTGCATCTCGTCAATGAATGCATTTGATCATTGCAATTGTTACAATGAGCTACAATTCCTCTCTTAGCGTGTCGATGGCAAAAGTTATTCAAATAACAATAATACCAGCCTATTATTGTCCCACTGCTGGGCAAAAGCATGTTCTCATGCAGAGAAGACACGAGCATTGATCACCACGCTTGCTCGCTTGTTGGAAAAGTAATATAACATGTGATTTTAAAGTCAAGTTAATTACATTAAGCTGCAATTGAGACCAAAGGAATGGTTCTATAACTATTTATATAAATAGGTTTCTGGACATACTACGCGAGTAACGAGCGAGAAACGGTAGTACCACCAACAATTAAGAGAGTATTCATTAATTGTGAGCGATTAAAGTTTATTAACGTGCCCTAATTGGTCCGTTGTCGCAACTGAGGAAATTGTTGGCCCCACAAATATGTACCTACATGCACCAGTTTACAGAGGAACTGTAGAGAAACTCTTCGGATGTGGCTGATATAGATCGGCTTTCTACTTCCTTTATACGTTAAAGTTGTATTGCATCCTGTAGCTTAGAAAAACTCATATCATTCCAGGAAAAGGGGTTTATTCTATGTGATGAAGGTAGATGTAGGATTGGCCTCGACGGGAAAGCGGGATCGTCCGAAAGGGGTACCGCTGACCCGGAACATAAAGGGCCAAGGAAGGAACACGGGTGGGTTTTAGTCAGTAAGAGTCTGACACTCCCTTCCGCTCCACCCAGAGCGGGAGGGGTCATTTGATGATGATTACACATCCTCAAAAAAAAAAAAAAAGGATTTGTCTCGACCTTAGTCGTACAGGATACACCAGATTCAATGCACTCAAATGATAGTTCGATCTATGGCATAGGTAAATAATTGAAAAGAGGCCTCTTTAATAAAGATAGACAATGCACCTTTGGTATCCTCGGTATTGCGATGTATATGGTCGGCGGTGGCCACATTCCATCAGGTGGGCCGCATGCATGTTTTGCCAAGGGGCAAAAAATAGTATCGCTAAGTCAATGAGACATACGGAATTAACGACGAGGGTTACAGAAGCCGGGGCGGGACTGGAATGCGCAATGAACACGTATTATCAGTGATTGCAAATATAGATGACATAATAAAATCTATTCCTTGCCTCTTACGTATCTCAAGGAAATACTTATTAGACTTCAGTTATCTTATCCGTAGACCACACAGCTAGTCACAGGGTAGACGATAATGCGAAAACAGAGATCGGACCGTATGTGGTCAACTTCGCAATCTGTTTTTAATATTTCTGTGTTCGCAATAGTCCCAGTTTATGATGGTCAAGACACACTTACTGATTACAATATTGGTACTTTTCCGGAGAGTAATTGCAGAAATCAAAGATCAAAAAGAAGTCAATTCAAAGTACCGCTGACACAAAAAGAAGAAGTAAAAGTGTTTAATTAAAAATACGCTAAAAACACTTTTTCTGATTTTTAGTAATTTACTTTAATATTTTGGGTGACTTGACAAGCGGCCCAAAGAGCAAATTATGTAGTTGGTTAGTTATCATCATTATAGATATGTATTATCCAAACGACGCTGGATAAATCCAGCATTATAAACTCAAGGGTAATTTTTTTAATAAACACAAGAATAATTTTAATAAACTTCATATTAAAATGTCCAAATTGCTGCAATCTGTGCACTTAGCACGTTTGTTTTCTGGACCATCGATATTTATGTATGAACGATCAAAGATATAAATTCACCATTGACCTCTCCAATTAATGAGCATTCCAATTTCAAACGTTACTAGTCGATCGCTCGTCAATGAACAGCCCAGTGACCCGTTTCATTGGCTCGTCACGACTTGCGCAAGAGTTTAGACAGCTGTGGCATTCCATTTCTTTTACACTTATTTATGAGATGCGGACAGTCAATGGTCAATATACTTTTGGCTTGAAACAATGTTTTAAAGTTAATTGTATTTAGTCAATGGATCCACTCGTTTATATGTATTTGGATTTTAAGCAGTTTCTATTGCCAACACAACAATACTGATACCGGTCGGATCGTAGTACTTAGTCGATGTGATACCTGAAGCCACAACTAGTGTTAGCATAATCAGCAATAGAATAATTCTATACATGAATCTCCTCGATTGTCTGGATGAAAAACTCCAATTCCCAATTTTATGCAGTAATATGTTCGATCGATCGTATGTAAGACTCCTATTTTTTTTTTTATAAACTGACATGAAAATTGTTCAGGCATACCATACACCACATCATACCTCAACGTGAAAGTATACGTAACGCCATAATTATATAGAATAAAGCACGTACGTGGCTCGGACGTAGAATGTGCCTGCGCACGTTTTTGGGAAGGAGGGGTCGACATATGGCGTAATTGGACTTGCTTGAATTTAAAACTGTCGCCAGTCAGCTGCGACGCAAACGTGTTTGTAAAGTTTATATTGAAAATCCACCGTGAGGAGAAGGTGGAATTATTGGTTGGGGTTGAATTATGTGCTTACATTGTATTCTAGATAGAGCTAACGAGTTCCAGCGATTGTAGTGTTTTCATGATTATTTAGAGCTTAATTTTAATGGTACTATTTCAGGTACTTAAACAAATAGTACCATGAAACTACCACAATTTTAAAGGGAATGCTTTAATGATAAATCTAAAAAAAATGTGAATTTTTCAACTCCCTTAATGAATTAGTACTAATAAGTTCGGGATAATCTTTTGCCACGAGTCATATAATTATATTCCTGCAATTATCCTTTTATTTTCCTCAACTTTTCTACAATCGTGGTTCGTAGTATTGTACGCGCATACGCAGAACTTATCCCCACGCCTACAATAATATAAAGGAGGGGAACTGAATAGTCCGGATATGTCGTAAAGTACAAAATAAACAGTAAGTCAACTTACATTGACATTGTTTCTTCAACATTTAACTATTAGTTTTCATTCTGAAATCGAATATTAATAGTTTTTAGTGTGGAACGACCTATAAACAACTGACCCAAGATTGTATTCAGAGGTCAGATTCTAAGGTTTCGATTGACTAATTTTCAAATGCTTTTTAGTTTTCGACTCCTTACGAAAAAAGTAATTATGAAAGTGTTGTTCTCTGTAACTTACTCGTATATTACTTTCCTTGACCGCAGTTGAACCTATCCCCTTATACTAAAGCCTCGCCCTAAGATCAAGATGATATTTATCATCAAATATTTATAAAAAAAGGACCTGCAGCTCGACCCGATGATGTAATCTAGATGCCTAAACTATTATGCAAAAAACTGTCGCGACGCACCTACATACACACTGTATAAATGTGAAGGAGATTAGCACATGCCATAGCAGTGTACAAGAACAGTATATTAGTCAGTAGACACAACCTTTGGACGTAGTACTTACCTTTGATAGCGTATTTTTAAGGTCGTAGGTTGTGACCCAGGCTTGAACGATCACCAGAGGGCTAGGCTTTCAAAGCGCTTCGTATTTCTACAACGACTTCCAACAAGATTGATTTAGCTTATGTCAATCCAATACATTTCTGACATTTCCATCGTCGTTATCGCTGATAGAATGTCACTTTGTCTACGTCCTCTGGTTAAAATGTTGCCAAAGTTAAAATAATATCATAATCGAATCGAGGTTGCTTGCTCTAACAACAAGCCAGGTTTGACAATAATAAAATTGTTGCTATAAGTATTCTTTTAATATTTGGGCTACAGGTAATTGATTATCCCACCATCTACTGTTCGAGAAAATAATGAAAATATGCACCTTTATAAGGTCAATTGTACAAAAACATGTAGAATTTGTTATCTTTTTACAATAACATGTCAGTTAACAGTAGTTAAAGATCAGACACAAAACAGGCTTTAACCGACTTGTTTGTTGTTTGCGAGGTATTGTATGAAACAGACTATAGTTTACTATTCTAATCGGTCACTGTCACCGTACTGCGTTCTTAATGTTTACTGTGTATAGAAACATAAAAATTAAAAGGCTATTTGAAACAAAAACAATATCCTGGTTTTAATGCCTTTTGAATGTGCTCTTTCATTGAAGTTATAAACTTCCGCGTTAAGTTGCACTACTGTTCAAAATGTCCTGTGTTGAAAGGGAAACCACAGTTCAGGGCTCCGAAAATAGTTGCGGGGCGCGGGGTACGGGGGCGAGACCCGGCGCACGCGCAGTCCCCGTTGACGCGCCGTTCTACACTCATGCGCAGCGTTTGTTTTAACTAATTAGTGCAGTGAATAATACGTGTCTCGTAAATAAAGTACAGTGATGTTGTGTGGGACCAATGGTGCTGTTGCGGCGATGGATCGCGCTTATATGTCACTGCGTGCGCGCAAGCCGCCTGCCAAAATTACGGTTTGTTTTAACTTGTGTACATCTTGTTGCTTTTATTTTTCAGTGATGATTGTTTAGGCTTTACAAAAATACTGTCAAGTTCTCAGCAAACTGGAACTATTGATGTTGGAGAATTAGTAAACGGCTTTACAGACGTTGATGTGATGATTATTCGAATATAGTCGGTACTACCACAGGAATAAACGACAACTTATTCATTATTACTTCAGCACAACCCAAAGATTTGCTCAAACAGACAGGTCGACGAAAGTAATTTTATCGAGGAGGGTAGATACTAATTACAACCTGGCCATTGTTGTACAACGCAGCTGACTGCAAGCTGAGTTCATTTAGCATTATCTACCTTATTCGGAATGATTAGTCAGTCGCAATTCGCAGTTGGTATTAGATACCTTAATTTGATATAATAGCTTAGTTTGCATCAACTTTGTCGGTAATTTTCCGTTACCGACAAAGTTGATGCAAACTAAGCTATTATATCAATTCATGTCATTGCATAGCATGAATGAAAATGAGGAAAATAATTATTAAGATAACATTGATTACATAATTTGAATCAAAATTATTCACAGCAGGTGCTTAACCACTGTTAGTTAGGCATTTCCAGCAATTTGTCATTTTATCTTCATCAACAGCACGCTGTTATCGAGTTCATGGTTAGGTCTTCTCATTATGATCTTCAGTCATATGTCCATTGAGCTGTTCAGCTACATTTTTATCGTCTGCCTGATATGATCTTGCCATTTACAGGATTGGTGACCGTGACCATGCCTCTATCTCCATTCTCCATCTTCTGTACGACATATAACTTGCCCATTTCTGGCAGTTGCCTTCTTTTTTCATTCATCATTATCAGCCTCCTGCTCTCATCTCAGTTGATTATTAGTCGGTGCGTCTTTTTCTTCCAAACCTACATCTCTATTAGCCGCCACCTCTGTAGTGTAGCTTTCTTCCTTATTGATCATCATTATCCTATCTTTATCCCAATTTATTTTGGTCAGAGCAACCTGTGTCGTTTTCAATACAAATGTATTAGCGCTTATCTCAGTACCCTCTCACATTTCTAGCCTTCTTCTGTCATTCTTCATATCAATTATTATGCTAGGTAATAAGCATTGGCACAGTCATATAGTATTTATAGTTAAATGATTCCACTCTGAGTAGTATTCCTAGAAATGTATGTAAATTTAAAAAATTCAATGTGTATTTTATCGACTATGTATTTTCATTAGTCATATCGTTCTGTACTGTGGAGGGTAACCCCTTCGGAATTATGGTCCTCTGACGTTAAATTATAAACATTGTAAATTTGAATAATCATGTTATGATGATGAGGATGACTAAGCCGATTTTCTTCTTTAAGTAAAGGGTCATTCACATTAAGCTAACACTAAAGTTCGAGTTGTCTTGCTGGATCACTTAAAAGGGCTTCAAACTAAATATAGTAAATTAATTATGTTTAGAAAGCAACGGCTCCCAACTGTGACGTATACTCTAACAATGCTTACGCATCGTATGCGCCCGCGCATGACTCAAGCTTAGCTGAAAGTAGTACTTTATTTGTTTTGACTTCTCAGTATCGCAAGGATTACCCAGCACTTCGGGATTACTCGGTAATCCACGGCTATAATAATACTCGATGATTTTACAATTATTTATTACTGTTCTAATTATGAATCTTGACCCTTTCGTACTTTGAATAAGGAGAGTAACCTGATTCTTGTATTAGAACTTATGACTATGAGGGTTTAAAAAATCTTATTAATTTATTACAGCAAATATAGTTACGTGTGTTAAATGATTAAAGTAATGTATTAGTTCGATGTATTCTCGTATAAATCAACGGCACAATGATTTAATATAGCTGAATATCAGTGATACAATTTTTTTTTAATTGTTTATTGCTTCTGTCAACGCTGATTATAACCTGGTAGCACCTTTTACTATTATAACATAATTATGCAAATTCTAACAGTGCTGATCACAATGATACATAAAACTTTATTTATTTAGGCAAACCAACTAAATACACACAAAGACATAGTACATATCATTTACAAATACAATAGCATTGCATGCATCTAAATTAAAGGTAAGCACAGCATTTTATTTAGATCTCACTATACAATAATAATAATATTATAATAAGATAGATAGATAGATAAACCATTTATTCATTGCACACAAAAGACGTAGCACAACACACAATTAAATTATAACATAAATGACATGAATATAAAAACAAGGTACCAACATACAAAAAATAAAAAATTCTAATATAATTTAATTATGCTTTTATTATTTAATATTTTGCTCGTACATTAAGAAAATTCAATGCGAAATTGTCTATTGTTTTCTAGATAATGAATAACACATTCAAATACTTAAGACGAATTTCACCAATGAAACTGAACGCGATCAGCATACTAAACCGAGTTCAAAAGTTGTCAGTGTCAATATAGCACAACAATGATGACACTGACAGCTCTTGAGCGCGGTTTAGATGTCCTTGGTGAAATTCGGCCGAAACGTTTTCTAATGAATTAGTGAGCTCTTGCTATTGTACACCTGGGAGAAAATAAATCGAGGTTCTTCCTTTTTCCACGTAGAATAGTTATTATTTTTGGTATTATGGAACTAAATTTGTATTATCATATTTATCATTGATCTTCAACTGTTTTTCAATGCGCACTTGGTTAGAGCAACACCGACTTCGACATTTTTGTGAATGAGTGAATATTGTGAATTATGATGGTCACTTCAATGTCGGACAATCACCTCTCACATACTCCACCCACTCCATCATTGACTCAGAAACCCAAAATAATATTCAATTTAATAATTAACAGGATGCCTGAACCTGCCTCCGTATGTCGCACCGACCTCGTTCAAGTACGATGAACGTTGTCAGTTGTCGCAGTACTGACACGACAAATATTACGAGTTCGTATTAATGCCATGGTCACGACTAAACGCCACGTGAATGGCCCGCTTTATTGCAGTTAGGGTTGCCAGGTGTTCTAGAAATTATTTGAATTTCAAATATGGAATCCATTTTATGTCGGAAAGTTACGAGCATAGTACGGAATAACTGTGACATTAACGCGGTTGTAATAGCAACATTAGAAACGTAAAAACAAACAAACGGCAATAAAATTTAATTGCTGAGTAATTGTGAAAACACGGTGAAAATATAATTGTGTTAAACAACAAACAGTGCAAGAATCTCACGGGCGGTGCAGACGTTAAGAGAGTTACGATAAAATATTAATGTTTTGCATGTTTCAGCCAAAACAGACTGACTCATCTGACCAAGGATGCTCTTGTTTGTTGTGGGAATTTAATCGTATCGGTAATAAAGCCTAGAGTTCGCATTCAAATAGAATGTTCGGCAGCAGCCCATCATGCCCATACAATTTTCTGTCACAGATCCCACGGGAGACCTTCAAACATTACCAGCTAGGCTTACATATAGACATGATGACGTGCACGGTGAAGTAGAATATTAGATCAATGACCAAGGGTGAGATCGATGGAAATGAGACGCATTAAATAAATAAAGCGGTTCACACACTACAACGCGCCACGCGACGGAGCGCGGGAATCGGACCTTAAAGTCCCCGTGCGGAATCGCGTTTTAACAAAAGACAATGGCAAATCTCCTTACTTAAAATTGTCTGGAATTAAATTGAAGCATCCCGTAGTAAAAAATATGTCTAAAGATTCGGCGTTAGTAGCAGAATCTACAAGCGAGTCTATTTTAATTCGAAAAAGCCGGAAAACAAAGATATAGGAGTTTGAATTTTTAGGTTATGAATAAAGTGAACACGAACCTATAGGTAACTTATGAATGATAAATTAAAATGCTATCAAACAAAAACTGATATTACGGACAAATTAAGTAAACCTAATTGATTTTTTTCTATTATGAAGTTTGTATTAATAGAAAACCGAATAAACACAAAACACGAACGAAACGGAATACGCAGAGGAATTCTGTAGCATCAAACTGTCAATCAGTCACTGTCAAAGATGAAAGTAGAGATGTGCAATTAAAATCAATGTAAAATCGATACAACGTTGAATCGATCCTATGCTCCTTGTTTTGGATTTAAAAGTAATATTACATAAATATCAAATCAAGTTGATTAGAGATAGAATAACTGCATTTAAATAATTATTTTAATAATTCAACCAACCCTAGAATCACCTAGATCAGTTGAATCGATCGTTCATTTAATAATCGATACAGATAATAACATTCATACTGATTGTACGTGTAACACCACTATCTATGACAGCAATAATTCGCGTAGGTATCTCGATCGGAAGCAATTGATATAGGTACTTTTAATATTATAAATTAACTCCGGCTTTTAAGAAATAAAGTGAAAAATTGAAAAATCATAAAAAAATAATTCAATTTCTTTCGTTTTTGTGATATCTACGGTCGCTAATACAAAACCAGACATAATTCTGCCATTCTTCTTTGTATGTAAAAAATTACTCGCGAGGGCACGTTGTATGCGCCCTATCGCGTGGCGCGTTATACATTACATACATTAGCTACTATAATATCTACTTAGATGCGATATGTGAAACAATTTTACCTCACATATTAATGTCCTAATAGTCGAACACAGTTTTTATTTTTTTATAAATGGCATCTCGCAGGGCAACCTAGGAGGTTGTCGGCTGCTTAACCGGGCTTACTAGTCGAACACAAAGAGGATAGAGCAACTTATATTCTCTTTATTCTCATGTAAACCTTTTTGTGCTTCAATTCAGCCTTATTTACCAAGTTTTGTTTCGGGCCAAACACATATTCAGAGTCGTCAGAATATTTAGTAAAGTCAGTGTTTGTTTTCACTTACATCATTACCGTAATTATAAAATCGTTTTTATTAAAACGGAAGTATAAAATGTATATTTCTTTCTATTCGCGAAATTCAAAAGCATCCGTTTTTTCCTCGGATAACTCACGGCTTTGGTTTCTGTCGATATGATTTACGACTTCCACTGTTAAAAACTGTTTATTTTTATTAGGTAAATGATTATAAGCAAGAGTTTTTGAGATCCGGGATGAAAAGAAAATAGAGATTGTATTTAATTCCACACAATTTGAGAGGGTTAGCTACAGGAACTCGTATTTTTTCGACACCCTAATTGCGTAACACACTTTAAATCACAATCAGGAAGTTTTGAAGGATATTGCTAATCCATTGCTTCGTAGGTTTGAAAAATTCGTTTGCTCAACATCGTAAATAACGCAATGAACGTGGCTCAACTGTCAAAATGAAACGCATTGCGATCAACTGGCATTGTATGTGTGTTACTTAAGACTTTAAGAGCTCAACAGTCGCTAATGAGACACAATTACTTTTCTATTGTTACCGAACATAATCAGTTCGATTGACAGACAAGCTGATAACTACCCCGCAGGACTCCAAATAAAGGTCAAGCAAATATATGCTCAGTAGTCAGTACAATTTGAGAGACATGTTTCACTGCTAAATTCCTTGAAAGTTTACAACCACATCAATCTACCCCCTTTCTAAAGGTGTTTCACCTCAATAACACATAGTTTTTAATAATTATAACGGTAATAACACAATAAATGCTAGTAATTAGACTCTTGAGTACTATTGACTCCTAACCCCGGTAGTTTGTGATAATCTACCATCGAGTAATTGCATATCCGTAAGAGGTTTATAATTGGCACCATATTAAACTTACTTAGTTACCTACTTAAGCCTCTTTTATCATTAGGTTACTTAGTTCAGGAGGATATTAAATTCGTACAATATAATCTTTTAGAGAACCTCTGCATATACTTGTATACTAAAAAGTTCTCAAGGATAAATGAAGTACATAATCTTTCTGCAAATTCTACGATAACGTCTGGATTTTTTATGACATCGTGAGTTTTATTTTCCATGGGAATGTATAATAAGTATGACGTTGACCCTTTCAACCTCCTTTAATGAAGATCTATTTATCAACCAGTTTCCATACGTAGTGTCTATGGAATATTTTTAATGACAATCAGTCTCCGTTATCAGACGGCTGCCATCTATCATGTAACTATTAATAATACTTTATATATATTACACGTGCGTTTGCACCGGTATTGTACAAGTTTTTCTAAAAAGTATTTAAGCTTTTGATGAATATTATGTTAAGTTTGCATCATCTTCAGCAGCCCCTAAACTTGTTATAACGCCTAATTGAAGAAACACGACAAACGTATCTGTGTCGCTAATTTAAGGTACCTACTGACCCCAAAGACAATTTATTTGCCCTCGCTTCACCGTTTCCATTCACATAGTTAATAGTTCTGTAAGTTGCTAAACATATATCTCTGTTATTATATGAGACCAGCTGTTGCCTGCGATTTCGTCTGCGATCCAGGATAAAAAGGTCCATGGTCTATCTGTGTGCCAAATTTTATCCAAATCCGTTCAGCCGTTTTAGCGTAAAAGCGTAACAAACAAACTTACTTTCGCACTTATAATATTAGTTAGGATGACGGTTAATAGAGAAGAATGGATTGAAAAGGTCCTGTTCCGCCGACCTATCAATTGGGACACGGGCAGTAGAGTGATGATGTTTTGTATAAAGCAATAGTTATCTAAAATTTTTATGTACCTAGGTGTTGCATAAATCAGCCTATAATGTTCCCACTGCTGGGACATAGGCCTCCTCTCGGTGAGAGGGAATGGGCCACGTGCAGGTTGGTAGATATCACATGTCTTCGAATATTAGGTTCTAGGACATGCCGGTTTCCTCACGATGTTTTCCTTCACCGCGCACCGTTTTGAGAGCAGTGGTGGTGAAATAATTTACAGAAAGTAAAGCGCCTGTCTGGGTTCGAACCTTCGACCTACAATTGGTAAGTCGCGACCGTTACCATTGGTCCACCACTGCTCGGGTACTTAGGTACTATATTAAAAACATATAATTGATTGACAACCCAGCCGGCTAGAGGTTGTCAACCTTTTTTCCAAGAAACAGCTTCTACGTTAGGTGGTATTATTTTTGCTATAGTGACAAGTGAATAAGTATAAAAATAAATAGTAAACGATGTAAACGTCTTAAATGTGACATAAGAACTGTATTGTTTGTATTAAAATTATACATAGAAACATTTTATTATTTGCTAGACACGAGCACAAAATTTGCTCAGTTACCATCATTGTAAAATATAGGTACCTACCTGCCATAGAACAGGTACTCAAGTAACATACCTACGTAGACCTCGGCCAGTATAGCTTTCAAACTCGCAACAATGTCTATGAAACTTTAGAACAGCGTTAAATTATTTAAAATGCTTCATAAAAGTTCGTTTCTAAATCGCAAACACAGGTGTCATGGCACCTGCGCCTGCGACTCACCCCGTCACGGCAGGTGACCACCCCCTGCATTAACTGTACGGAAACTGTTACAATGCATAAGGTCCTAAACACTAATAATGGAGTGTCTCTTTCTTATAAACACGAAGTGAAAGAGAGAATAAATAGACTTTGAACGTAAGGGATTTCTTTTAAATAAAAAAAGAGAATATGGAATATAAGAGCACTGTCCCAACGTATAGATAACGTACCAACGTATAGATATGAGAAAAATTCTATAGTCCCATCTGCATCACCGAACAAATGAAATTCAAAAAGAGATATTATTAAAGGACCTGTCACATTTGCTTGAGCCATGACCGCGGACGATGTAACTGTCATGTACCATCTCATTCTTTCCAATGTTGAATGGCGGAGACAGAAAACATTTCTTGTAAGGTTAATTCTTTATGTGCATTTTATAAAGTAACTTTGACCCGTACGGTCACGGGCAGGCGGGTATAGCTGCATAATAAATATTGTTTCGGTTACCGCACCTATGTCGTGAGAAACACTTGTAATACTTTTAATAACTTAAGTACCTACGCGCTACGGTGCCACTGATAAACACGACTACCTATGGGATATAAATAGAACATTGCTAATAAAATCTATAAATTTTCATGTTGCAATATTTTTAGTATTATGTATCTAATTAGAATGTATATTAAATGTGTTTATTTTGGTGGAATACGTTGATGTCAGTAAATTCAAACTGCGACTCCACTCGTGGATGTAGTCTATTGTTAATAACTAAAGCTTAGTTCGCACTGGGAGACGTTTGTATCAAGATTTTGTATTGATATAAAGTCTCTTAAAACACATGCAAGACAATTAATAATGCTTTTGGGAGCACTAATTAAAAGATTTATCTATCCTCATCGCGAATGGATACGAGAAACTTTGCCTCACGACAAATGTCTCCTAGGTCTTAGATGGCAAGAAGATAGACACGGGATAGAAAGGTCATCCTTTGTATTATTAACAATAATAATCACTACCACCAATTCGTCTGCCAGCCATATCAATGTCGTATTTCCAACTTTTTATCTTCAAAAGGCCCTGTCTCTAGTATCTTTCAGTATATTTGTAATACGTACGCAATCCGTTAAGGGGATGTACGGGAGGTCATTGGCAACCAAATGACCCCTTATGACACCTACGCAAACGTCAACTATTTCCGAGTTATTTGGCATTTTATATCTTTTTGGCGGTATACAAGTTTGTTAATTTATTTAAAAAAATATATGAAATCTAATATTTGGTCCCATTGTAAAAGTTGTTCATAATGATGAGTACTTACAATGACCCCTTAAGAGGTTGATGGTGTTTTACCAATAACCCTGTACATTACATCATCTATCCACATCAACATACATGACCTAGTCTATCATAACAGCGTACAATATTGGCGAAAGTGCAAGTGTACCTAATCTTTTGACGAAGATGACGGCATCATCCTGTCGTTGTCCTATTTACTGATTGTCTCGTTCATCTCCCACGTCCCCAATATTGATTGCCAAAAATAGACCGCCTGCGACAACGTGGCAGTGTATATTGACTATTAAAATTATGAATCGTCTCTAATAACAATATCTAACCTTCTTTAACCGGCTTTAAATTCTATATTTTTATCGTCACTGTTTTTGTGTTAGATAGGAACTACGATCAATAATAGTATTACTGTTGATATACTATTATTGATCGAAGGATAGGAAGGAGAGACTAGTGCGTCAGTTTTTTTAATTTATGTATTGGTAGCGATTATGCGATCGTTGCGCATACGTTGTATAAAATTTGGGAGTAGCAACGCCACGCCCAGCGTCGCACGCGCTATGAAATAGTCTTTTGGTCTTCTACACACAGAACGCGATCCTGCCCTGGCTGGAGGCCTTAATTTATTCAGGCATGCACAAGGTAGCCCGGTTAAGCAGTCGGAAACCTCATAAGGCTCCTACGAGATGCCATAAAAAAAATAGAAAGAATGCAATCTCTAAAACGCGATCCAAAGGTTAGCACACCGTGGCTAGGTAAGTACCGTCGAGATCGGTCCGGATGATCGTATCGCATTTTGGGATGGTGAAAATGCTGTTAAGAGTAGGTTACTATTGTAAGTTCCATAATTTCGGATCACTGACTGATGGGGATCATCGAATAGAACATTAATTGTAGAAAGTAGGCGTGTCTATCTCGACCACTAACACACCTTCACTACCGTTTACCTACATTTGTAAACGTAAACAAAGACGTACCCTCTTATTCATATAAAGTCTATTGTTGTATTCATGCGATAGTACGTTGCACTCTCCCTCCAATCTCCATAGACAGGAAAATTACAAGGACAGGTAGAATATAATGTGCTTTCTTTTCTGCTCGAATCATATGAGCAGGTAAACCAATTTCCAAGTCAGCATACCTAGTCTATATTTGTTATAAGATAACCGTTATTTCTAAGCGTTGCCATAGTAGAATAATACATTCAGTTGCTATAATAAATAAATATAAAAGTTTATTACATTACATACACTATAATATATAATTTTGTACTTTGACAGTGTGGCCACCATAGATATAATAATATTTCTGAAGTTGCCACAGTGGATATTATAATTCGGTATTACAATAATACAATTATATATACTCTATATAATAGTTTCCAGATAAGTCAAATATTCACAAAAAACTATAGAATGATTTTGATATTCAAGCCATCCCTAAAATATTTCCGTCTTAAGCAAACATGTAAGTAATTTTCATGTTTGTCTAATCGTTTAGCGCTAGTTGCAGGCGCAGTCTTGTCAACAATGCGTAAAACAAACATTTGTCATGATTTGATGAATGCACTTCGAGGGTGTGGCATTGCAGTACCTATTTGTGTATTTGGTAAAGTCTTGTTTAGTTAGTAAATATACATAAGTATATATACATACATAAGTACATAAACTCACGCCTTCTTCCCATGGGGCTAGACAGAAAGAATTAGTGAACCCAGTCCCGCTTTCATCATTGCTATCATTTTATTTTTGCTGTAGGTACTGTTACAGTTAATGTTTTCTAACACATCACCACCCTCCTATCTTCATCCCGTTTGTTTTCGGGCTTTACTTCTTTATCTTTACATTTCTATCAGTCGTCATCTCAGTGCTACCTGCTTCCTTCCTATCATAATCCATTTTCTTTGTCGTATACTCGTCAACACGCGGTTTATATTTCTAATTCCATGTTTGTCGTGCCCTCCCGTTTAAAATAATAATGTTTACTCCTTTCGGAAGACGAAAACCTTTTCATCTTATAAAATGGTTAAGTAAATCGATGGATATAACCAAATTATCATGATATTCATGACGTATCTACTTATCTATAGACCACAAGGAAAAAAACAGTACAATAAGATCGCTAACTTTATGCTCTGGTATGAGAAATGTAAATATTATTATGTTTTGACGACAGAATCTTCGGTTAAACTAATGTTTGTTACATTTTCGTTGTTTTTCCATTATTTTGTTACGGAAAGCCTGCTTCAAAACTTGTTTAACGCAAATATAGGAAAGGAACCACTGCAACAGTTACAATCATCTCGATCTTAAATAAAAATAAATAAAATCTCCAAAATAGTATCACGACATTGAAAGGAAACGCCGAATGCCCTACATGTGTAGGGCGTCGGCGTTTCCTTTCAATGTCGTGATGTTCCTCGCAAAGGTCAGGTGCATAGTACTCGCAACCGGCGTGCGTGTATGACCAGATGATCTATTTTCTTGAAATCTCACCGTGATAACTAAGGTGAAGCGAGTTGTAAATAATAGTGTCAATCTCCAGTATCAGCCGGTCGATTCTGTAAAAATCTCACCGTGAAGACTTGTGTGAGTGAGCTGTCAGTGTCATCCCACTGATGCGAGGGATTGACCAACGTTACATTCACAATCATAATCGAGATTTTACTAATATTTTTTATCCAAATTCTATTGATCCTTTTATATTATTTCAAAGCTAGTATGTAGTTAAGTGGCTAAAAAATACAATGTTTGGGGTTTTAAAGTAAAATAGCAAAACAGAAATTCAGTTAGAAACTCAATATTTTTTTTAGACACTTATATTCTAGCTTTGATATATTTTTTATTTTTTTAATACATATTATTAAAATCTCGATTATGATTGTAAATGTAATGCTTGGTCAATCCCTAGCATCAGAGGGATGACAATGACAGCTCACTCCACGCTCACTTCACCTAAGTTTTCACGGTGTGATGGTTACAGAATCGCACTGCAGATGGAATGACTGTCACTCACTTCACCTAAGTTTTACTTACGGTGAGATTTTTACAGAATAGATCGGCAGATCTATGCCAATTTCTACCTACGCCCATGCGAAGAAGGCGTGAGGTTATTAATGTACCACGATCACGACATTATTTCCTTCGTCTCTTCTGGATCCACTTATTTTTTTTTTTTCTTAAAAACCTTGGCCCTCTCTAGGAATTTCTCCTGTATCGTGGGTGCGTTTACTAACATTTAAACTCACATACACAAACAGCCAGACCCGGAACAACTACTTGCAAGTCATACAAATATTTGTTCCGTGCGGGGAACGAACCCGCGACACGTAACGCAGCAGTCAATCGCTTAACCACTGCGCCAACCGTGTCGTCAATTTAAGTTGATGAGCCCATAAAATCGACTTATGGGTACCACTAATACAATCAATCATCTGAGCGTGTTACAATCCTATACCAAGTTGCGTGCAACGATTTCCCTCAATCAAACTAACTATGATATGGTATAACTATATCAATCAAAAAGAGTTTACACAACGGCAACGTCTTCTTACGAAAAGTTTTAACCCTACAAAACTCAAAAGGATGTGAAGACATGTACCTCTTGATATTATAAAATGTGGTGAATATCCCCAGATCACGTTTCCTTCAATTACCCACTGAATTGATCTACTTTTCCCTGTTTGTACTGATTAACCGCTTCCTTTATCCATTCATCCCCTTTGTGGCATCCATTGATGGTTCTATTTGATGATGAATAAAGGGCTTTTTTATAGCCAGTGGATTTATGTCTATTTTTGAAAGATATACGGTTTTAAAGAAAGTTGGCCTATACCTTTTACCTCAAACTGATATGGTTGAATGAATCATTAATAGAACTCTTTATTCTTATCGGTGTATTGTATGTAAAAACTATTCATAAATACTGATTCATATGATTGAAATCCTATACAACATATTAGACAAGTACCGTTGTATATATAATTTCATTGAAAGGTACCTACTTTTCGACGATGTACTTTAAGTTTAGTATCTTACTTGTTATTCTTTCTCCCATAACTCTTTAAGTATTCCTTTCAAAATAATTTTCAAACGTAAATATTACAAAAAAATATAATTGTATAGGTACTGTTCAGACGAATGCACTTAGTTAGTAGTGCCTTCCACATTCTTCGCGCCATAATTTATGGTATACACAAATAAGGATCGCCTATACTCAATTTAAAAGTCTAAGGTGTCAGAGATACCGATCACTTAAAATTCAACGCTTGACCATTCGTAGTACCGTCGACCGCACGTTGGCGCACACTTTGATTTGTGCTGGCCTAGCGTAGAAAGGAGTTTCAATACAATAAGAGGCCAGCTTTTGCGCGGGCTTTGTTACCACTGAGGTGGGGCCTACTGTACCAATAGTAATGCTTCTTATACACTGTTTTTCTAACCACATGCGGGTTCAATAAGACTACTGGCATCTTATATTGGCTACTACTGTACAGTGACACTTCTATAATCGTATCGATGTTATTAGGATTGTTATTTTAAATGTTTTGTTGTCACACTAGATCGTTGTTAGTCACAACTCACAACAGGAAAATTACATACTTTTTCTAATTAAACAATTGTTTGGAGGACGGATTCGGCTATAGACTCTGACTCACACACAAATAAAAAGACTTCATAGTCTTCACTCTGTCGTCTTTATTTTTGGCGTCAGGTCTTCCTACCTTTTTCCCTCTTTTTAAGTCTCTATAGTAAATGAATTTGGCTTTATATCCTTAGCTTCATTCAGACTAACCACCAATGTTCACTGCTCAGAACTTCTCGCCCTCAAATTCTCTCATTGTTCCAGCGTCATTATAAAATCACTCATTTAAATCTTCTCCACACCGATTAACTGCTAAGTAGTTATATATAAAGTTTATTATTTTACTAAATAAAGACTGACACTCTAAAGAAAAACTAATTTCCACGCACCCATCTCCTGAACTTATGCGAACTACCCGCCAATATGTACACACCACTACTACTTATCATTCATCGGCCGTAGCTCTGTCATGACGCACGTCTGTATGGTAAACAGCGCTGATGATCGCCGCACGACAATTACAGCGCACTGCTACATGATTTATAGTTTCCAGTTATTGGCCTGTTTGTTTGAATTCTTGCTCTACTGTTTTGTGAATGAAGTTGTGGGCATTCTTGTTAGGTTAATTTTGGGTTTCTGTACAGGAATAGATGATGCCGTAGTCTAGAAGATATTTAGAGAGGTCGGTAGCTGGGCTGGTTGGTCAAGGCACGTTCGGACGTGCATGAGTATCGTAACACGTTTTGCACTAAACATTTGGGTGCCGCCCTACCTACACAGGGCCTTGTTTGGCCACTGCTGTAAAACGTGATGACGATTGTCTATTCCCATTTATCGTCATCCACAGTTGGACTTCATTCACTGCTGGGCATAGACCCTGTCTTTGCTTGTGCCAATCCCCACGCTCCTGTGCTAGCCTCATCCTAGTTTTACCCCCCCTGGCAACCATCTCGCTGCCAAACGACCAACACTTATTTTTCCAACCATTGGACGCTACGTCCATTGGGTTTATGAAAAACCTGAAGGCCAGGTCCAGCAGAAAACATTACGGATCTAGCAACAGTCATGTATTAGGTATCCATGCGTATATCCTGATAAAACCAACCTTACCTTAGCTTAGTACGTTTAGTGCTTCAAGATTTGCGGTTAACTTTTGGTATGTGCTGACGGGTACACAAGGAATGTACGCATTAGTATATCGCCAAATTGATAACGAAATAATCTAACTCAATCTTTGAAACGTTTACTTTGTGCTAAACTACATAAAGTATTAAAGCTTTTTTCTCACATGTAAAAAAAGCACATCAATGTTATAACTTCGTAACGTATTATTTTTTAAGTACAGAAATTTCTTTTCCTACAAATTGTGAACGAGAAAACACGGATTTTCTCAAATAAATAATTTTCCTTGACTGAAGTGTACAACTCAATTATCTAAATAATTGTCAATAATTGTCAAAGTCTCAATTATCTAATAATTGATATAAATAAAATTTGCTCTGTTTGCTCGCGAATTGATCTCTTTATGCTCCTTCAGAGTGTTAGTTTAATCGTTTTATGCATCGTATTTACACATGTAACCTATCAACTCAATTTTCTTTAGTCAAAATCGTCATTTTTGTCCATATGCTTCAATGAGAATCTTTGAAAGTGAAATACATAGTTCCATTCCTATTGCCATTTCGCCTTTCGGCTGCATCAAGTATAGCTACATCTTTTTGAAGCTAATGGACGACAGGTATCGGCTTTTGGCTTGTGCTGCAATTATCTTAATTGATAATATCTATTAGTAGGCATGGAAAGTGATATTATACCCGTCTTGGACGTCTATTACACAAACCCGTATTTCCAGCTCACTTGGAACTTTCCCAAGATTACCGACGGATAGAAGATTTCTCTCCCCCATGAACGGATTACTACTAGTCATATTCATTAGTACTAACATGTACTTGCCTTCCTTAACGCTTTCGTACTTATAGCGAGAAACTTAGCCAACAATATGTATTTTTCTTTCGAGTGTTCCGCACAACCTATTTTCAGTACCTATTACATCTGATGAAGGTCCCGCATCATCATTTATTTCCGTTAACATCGGCTGCTGATCAAATATTCACCACGCTTTATCCTCATGATCACCATCAGCAACAACAGTCTTTTTCTTTTACGTCATTCTTGCCCATCTTAATCGGCACTAGGGAACATCCATTGTTTTACGTTGTTGTGAATGATGGACTAGACCAGAGGTCCCCAAACTTTTTTGTCTCATAGACCACTTGCCATGTTTTCGGCTTTGGGTAGACAGACCCCCCTGCTTAGATAATATTGCACTATTGCAATACTGTTTTGACTGATCTAACTGTAGTGAGATGTAGAAGAAACAAACAACCTACGACCTACAGGTCGTCGTCGACCTCTAAGGTTCGATATAGACCACTTTGGGTATCATTGGACTGGACAAACCTGTGGCGTGGGTAAGTTATAGACACCATTTCCTATAATCATTATTGACTCTCGACATTACATCTCGGTATTCCGCTCTGCACGTGCCTTAATCCTCCTTTCCAGTTACTGCGACAATTTCCCACGTTCTCCCCGTGGGAATACTAAAATTGCATCTTTTTATACCCAGTGTCAATTTTTTTTCCACTTCTGGTAAATACGTCTATATCGCGTGTCTTGATAGCAATTTGTCTCTATTATTGACTGGTTTATTATTAGGTCGTTATTATTAATTTCTGCCGTCATTGTTGGTAGCTGGGATTTTTTCTGCGGTTATTTGAATTTGTTTGGTTTAATTGTGTGTTCAATTGAAAGTAAGGTGGGTTGCCTGCGAGAAATAAGTTAGTTTCGAGTTGCGTTTTGGTAAAAATAAGAAACAAAATAGGAGTTATATCATCTACCTCAAGCATACAAGTGTTTTGTTTCGCGGGCTTAATTTGTGCAGATTACTATTGGCTTGCATTTTGCGCTACACTATGTCAGTGTCCGTACAACCACTCAAAAAACTTTAAAACCACATAATTCTTTTAGTGGTACAGTTTCATTTTCATTTAATTTCAACTTACACAACCAGTCATAATTATAATATTTGCATAGAAAACAGGCGGAAGCTAATCTCTGTTATTAAATTAAATCTACATACATTACTGCAGGTGTTTTATATTACAGGCTAGTCTTAAGTCTATCATTAAACATGACCACTGGTGGTGATAGAGGCAGTTAGTATAACAATTTTACACGCACTTCAAGTTTCACTGTTGGATGCGCATGCGTTTATAGAGTGGAGTGCATTTGCATAGGTTTGACATTTAGATCTGCATCTTAGACTTGGTCAGATTTCAAGCTTCTAAGGTTTCCGAGGATTGACACTATCTTGGGATTTTCTTAGCTAGGATGTAGTTTGCATATTTTACGAATTATGTTGTTAAAATAAAATTCAAGACATTGACACTATTTATTTCATTATTTCATTTCATTTCATTTATTTATTCATAAACAATATACATTGTGTTGAACATCACATATTAAATACAATTATCACACGCAGAAACAATACATATAAAAGCCTAATTATAATTGATGTGAAATTTTTAATTCAAGAGTCAATTCATATAAGATAATTATGTCAACAAATAAATACAATGTCAAAATAATAGTAAGTAAAATGTCAAAATCAATGTCAAAAGTATTAGGAGTCATCAAGGTCCACGTGAAAAGCACAGTATTAAAGTCAAAAGATAATTTTAATTAAAGGCTTGTTCACTACTATTAATATAAGTGACTATTATGTGTGACTAGTTTTATCATTTGTCATAAATTCTGATACCGAGTTTAAACATTTTCCCAACAAGAAGGCTTTCAATTTAGATTTAAAAGAGTGAGAGCTTTAAATTAATAATTTTAAATCAGTCGGTAACCTATTAAATAACTCCACTGCTTGATATTTGGAACAATGCTTAGCTATCTTAAAATTTGGTGCCATTATGTGTTTATAATCCTTCCTTCTTGTGCTTTCTCTTACCTTACGTTCCTCTTGTGATTCATACTCATGAATATACTTAGCAAAGTGATTTAGAATTACTAATATATATAAACTTGGCACTGTTAAAATTTCTAATTCTTTAAAGTGCTCTCTACATGATTCTCTTTGTGAGATCCTTACTATATTCCGGATAGCGCGTTTCTGTAAAATAAACGCTTTCTGACAATTATAGCTGTAGCTGTTACCCCAAAGCATTATGCTGTATCTTAGTCTAGACTCTACCAGCGCGTAATATATAGCCTTCAGTAGCTTTAGATGTAACATATCTCTAAGGCTTCTGAGTGCATAGCATGCTGATGAAATTGAAGAGTCAATAGCAGCAGAGCTCCTGTTTCCAATTTAAATGCACATCTATGTTAATGCCTAAAAATTTGACATTGGTGCCGATTCTCTTGTCACAAAATTCTCTAAACTAGACTAAAAATCACCAAAATTTAGTTTATTCCTGTCAAACGACGATTTCCCATTCTGAAATTGACTAAAGTGACACAACTTAACTAAATTTTAGTTTGACAGCACTAAGATGGCACTGAGATTATAATTTAGTGAAAATGGCAATTTTGCTATTCTGAATTTTACGTTTTTCACCAAAAATTTTGATTGTCTTAACTAAATCTGACTATTTTTAATCGCGATTAAAAAGGTGTGGAATAAAATTAGTTGTCATGAACTAAAATTCACACCAACACCTCGACTTCAGATGCAAAAACAGTACTGTATCTTTTTTTTCTTTTCTTTTGCTTATATCTCGAAATCGGTGTGTCCTATCGCAAAAATAATGAAAATTTCGACCCCCTTTATAGAACCCCGGAACATCTAAAATCCAACGTGTTGGTAAAAAAAAAATTTTTTTTTCGTATTTTCCATACAAAAAGTGAAAAATTCCATACAAAACATGTCGAGGCTGCAAAAATGCGCGACTCTGGCTCTAAAAAAAAATCACGTGGTACGGCAAACAAGTATCACGTGGAGTCGCAATTGCCAAATTTGATTTTAGATGTGTCAAAATTATTTTTAAATTTAGAGATTTTATTTTGCAGAATAGCGTTAAGATTCTCATAGCCAAAAGTAAGGAATTTTAGTGATAGTTTAGTTAGTTTAGTTCGGTGTACAACAGAATCGGCACCATTGTCCACTAATTCAATACTGTTTCCTTTGATTTGTACATCTAAAATGTCATTATGTCGAGTTGTAGTCTTAAATAAAATGATGTTAGTCTTAGTTGCATTTAGTAAAAGGTTGTTGGCTGTAAACCAATCGCAGAGGTTTTGTAGGCTTTTATTTTATATTATAAGTATGTATAGTTTGTGTGACCACTGTGCAGCGATTTCTGAAAAAATTAAACTCGGTATGTGATATTGTTAGGTCTTCAGACTAACTCTATGCAGTATGCACCTACCTTAATGGAACAATAGTTATTGGTGCCGATTCTGTTGTACACCGAACTAAACTAACTAAACTATCACTAAAATTCCTTACTTTTGACTATGAGAATCTTAACGCTATTCTGCAAAATAAAATCTCTAAATTTAAAAATAATTTTGACACATCTAAAATCAAATTTGACAATTATTGCGACTCCACGTGGTACTTGTTTGCCGTACCACGTGATCTTTTTTTAGAGCCGTAGGCGCGCATTATGTGCGGCCTCGACTTGTTTTGTATGGAATTTTTTACTTTTTGTATGGAAAATATAAAAAAATATTACCAACACGTAGAGTTTTATAGGTTTGCGGGTTGCAAAGGGGGTCGAAATTTTCATTATTTTTGCGATAGGATACACCGTTTTCGAGATATAAGCAAAAGAAAAGAAAAAAAGATACAGTACTGTTTTTGCATCTGAAGTCGAGGTGTTGGTGTGAATTTTAGTTCATGACAACTAATTTTATTCCACACCTTTTTAATCGCGATTAAAAATAGTCAGATTTAGTTAAGACAATCAAAATTTTTGGTGAAAAACGTAAAATTCAGAATAGCAAAATTGCCATTTTCACTAAATTATAATCTCAGTGCCATCTTAGTGCTGTCAAACTAAAATTTAGTTAAGTTGTGTCACTTTAGTCAATTTCAGAATGGGAAATCGTCGTTTGACAGGAATAAACTAAATTTTGGTGATTTTTAGTCTAGTTTAGAGAATTTTGTGACAAGAGAATCGGCACCATTGTGTCAAGTTTACTTATCAAAACCTAGATCAAAAGACAACATCTATTGTCCACTTCTTTGAACCACCGACATGCGTCAAAACTATTCCTTTAACAGAACACAAAGTTCAAATTATACACCTAACCATAGTTTTACCATTGACAATAGTATGCCCTTAACCCAATTACTAATTCAGTTGAACGTTGCGCGGGCGCAGTGACGTCTTACGACGACAATGGATCGTTTGCCCGGTTACGGAGTAGTCTTTGACACTTCAGTGCTGGGAGTCACGTAGATAGAGGACCGAGTGATACATCCTCCTGTATTTTGGGGATGAGCGTCAGAGGATGAGGCGGCCATCTTGGATTCAGATAGGAGGCGTTGATTGGTTAAGATTGAAGGAATTCTATAAGGAACATTTTGTGCGTATATTTATAATTAACCACAGAAATATGACGGTGTAAACCTTACAGTAACTCATTATATTCCTATCTGTACCTTGTTATTTAAAGTCTACCCCTATCTAAAAATGTGGTAATTAGCAGCTACCTACATGGCTTCCTGCTTCAGTAACGTCTTTATTACTATTAGATCTATGAATCACAACTCACAATGTTTGTTACCGGAATTCAGTATATATTACCGGAATTTAGTAATATTGCACAAACAACCATTACAGTAAAAAGATCAGAAGGTCAAGTCCGTCCATCTGATAATAAACGAGCAATAATCGTCTGTAAACGTAAATAATGTCAACGACATACATGATAGGGAACAGACACGACACATGACTTGAATATTATCAAAATTGCTGAAAATTTTCCGTTTTATGCAAGGATGTTTGATGAAGGTTGTTATTAGTTGTGTAAATTGTAACGATTTATTTTTGAACTGTGTTAATACATACTGGATTATGTGTTTGGATGGATTTGGAATGTCAACAATTCTATTTTTGCCAGAGAATTTTGCAGTGTCCTCTGCGTTAAGAATATTTAATTTCAGAGATTTTTTTTTCTTTGTTATTAAAAACACCTATGTATACTATACCCATGTTGGCAAGGAAATAAATGATTTGATTTGATTTTCGTTTGATGATTTAATGGCTGATTTTTCAATCGTCACAAAACTTAAATAATAAATATGGTGGTTCCACATATTTTCTATACAAAAGCTGTCAAACCGTCATATTTATAATTCAACAAAAATAAATCAGTCGTTTTAAAAATCTGCCCTAGATAGAGGCTTTTTTAACTTCGCAGACGGGGTAACAATAAGTAAATACGTGTAAACTGCCCTCTGATGTTAAAGATAACAGTCTAATGGGCACGAAATGTGAATTCTTTAAAGAAAATAATGCTACAGCAAAAGTTACGAGAAATTGCCTCGTTTATTATCCATACAAGAGAATAATAGATCCTATTTCTTGTAATTTACTTCACAAACTGTACAGGAAACGATTGAAAATATCAGCTATTATGTCACGATAAGATGATATTAAGCACAATTCAAATCCATTGTTCAGGGCAGACTCAGAGCTAGCAAAATATCATCAAATACATTATACAATTCTTCAACCAACCAAACATAGTACATTAAATATAAGCTAATCAAATGAAGCACGATAACTTATTAAACTTACAAGAATAAGAATAATTACAAAAATACCCCGTGGGGTATTACATAAAAGGAAAATTTACAATAACTGCTTTTAACACGACTATAAACACTAGGTGCTCTAGTACTGACTGAACAGGGGCCAATATACTATATAAACAAAACAGACCATTTAACGTACTTAGTGCTTGGCTTTGTGAGGACAAAGTAAGTTTTAAAATGGATGTTATAGATATTGTTATGTTTAGAATCCTAGAAATTGTCACTTTGGCAGATAGAGAGATAGATAAACCGTTTATTAGGTACACACAAAAGAAATAGTATAACACACAGAAGCAATTGTACACATCACTACGGGATCATGTCCAGGATAAGTAAAACATTGCCAATGTAGCTCCTCAAGGCAATATGGAAAAAGAAAAAGAAAAGGATTTGAAGTCCCAGAGACTTCAAATCCTTTTCTTTTCTACAAGCTGTGGGGCACGTGCTCACGTTGCTCCCACTTAGATAATTGATTTTCGAACGTGGCACACCAACCTAGAGAATGTCAAATATTACAATCAGCCAATCAAACAAAATAGATATATTTTCATGAAACAAAGTAAAACCCATATCAACGTAATCAATCATCGCAACATTAAAAGCGTTTCCTTGATACGGAAAATTCTGCTTTAGACGGTGTGCCGGACGCAATAAGCAATGAATTAAGACAGGCGTGTGAATCTCGTTAGAGATACGGTCCGGTCACGAAACCGAACAGGCTGTTAGCACTTGCGGTGACGGGATTGTTTGCCACATGGGCTGACCTGGCACGCACACAGATTTGGAAGAAGTATATTGAATTTTTGACGACGGACGTCAAAAGAATAGCTGATCCAGCGTGGATACAGAGGGCGAGAGATAGAGAAATATGGGAACCTTTAGAAGCTTTTGTCTATGTTTATAGTGCACCGAACGCCTTTATTTAAAGAAATTATTTTGAGTAGTTTATTATATATACAATCTTCTCAGACCCTTGTAGAACCAGCAATAAAAGCTTAAGGGTACGTATTTGAATATCGAAGATTAAAATACCTACGCTTAAAATACCAATGTTCAAAACATCGAAAATTTAAATATCGATTATATCAAAATGTCGAAAATTGTTATACCTAAGCTTAAAACGTCGAAGATTGAAATGCCGAGTGATTAAAATTTCGAATGATTCAAAATATCGAATGACATTATGCCTAAGTTCAAAATATCAACATTTCATACATCTAAATTCATAATATCTACGTTAAAAATACCTACTAGTTGAAATACCGAAAAAAAATTATATAGGAAATATGGATTAGGATTAGGGATTATGTAAAAATAGGAAAGGAGGTTTTCCTTGTTTTTTTTGTAACCCACCTAGTAACTGATTACCATCTAGCAGCAAACAAGCATGCAGCAATCATGCAACATGCAAGCAAGCATGGTTTCTGTCACGGCTCCGGCGCTGCAGGGCTCCGGCAGTCCCACGCGAGCTTAACGTCGCAGATGGTCTAAACGCTCACCACCGCAGCTTCGGCTTGTTGGCCGGCTTTGCCGGCCAACCTCAGCTGCGGCGGCGGGTGTTAAAACCACCTGCTCCTCAGCTCGCGGGCTGCCTCGCCCCTCCGCGCCTACGCGATTCTAAATTACACTCTAGGGGTAGGGCAGACAAGACTACGTGGAGTCGGTTTTGCAGCGATACGTTTCTGTCACTAACTTTAGTAGCACAACATATTGACTTTCAAGAAAATATTTTAATTTAAAGACCTAAATAATACCTTCACGATTGACCTATGCTTGTACACTAGACACTGATTTTCATGGATAAAATAGGTCAAAATTGTTCCAAAACCGAATTGGGGCACCCCGAATTTACGTAGTCTTTTGGCTGTTACCCCTAGAGTGTATATAAAAATCCGGAGGCGCGAAGGGAGGACAACCCCCGCCCGCTGTATGTTCACCTCCGCAGCTTCGGCTTGCTGGTCGCCTCCGGCGACCAGCCTCAGCCGCTACGGCTCCCACGGGTGCCTATGCTTTGTTACGCAAGGGCGAAGGGGTTGCACTTCCCGTAGCGCCGGAGACGTTGCAGAAGCAACCTTTTTCCACTCATACTACTTACATCAAATTTTTTTCGATATTTTGTAGGTACGTATTTTTAGGGTGAATTAATGAATGTATTAAATGTTGAAAATTAACCCATTTTTACACGTAGGTATATTCATTTTCGATGTTCTATGTACCCATCGATATTTAGGACGTTCGATAGTTTGTACTTCGATATTTAGGACATTCGATAATCTGTATTTCGATATTTGGATCTTTCGATGTAACTTTTGTAGATATTTAGATTTTAGATATATTGGACGTAGGATATTTAACCATTCGATACTATAAACTTTCGTTATTTTAATTTTCGGTTTTATGGTCGTTCGATTTTTCCATTTTCGATGTTATGAACATCGATATTTTAACAGTAGGTATTTTAATCTTCGATATTCAAATACGTACCCAAGCTTAATTTATTTTAAGAATTTTGGTCTAAGATTCTAGCTTCAATTTCTAAACAAGCCACTATCGTCGACCGCATCATCACTTAGGTACCACCAGGGTGAGACAAACATGAGGATATCAAAAAATAAAACAACTTATGTTGAACCGTCTGTTTTACTCCATATTGATGTGAAATGGAAACTCATGCAGTGGTTAGAGCAATTCGTTACTTGGCTCGTGTTGTTTGAAGTTAATTAGAGTTGGTCGTGTCGTGTCCAATGAATTTGTTAAGAACAGATAGAGAATATTCTTTTTATTGTTATCCAAAGGACTCAGGTGGAATCACAAAATGGCTTAGATACCCTGCCGTAGTAAAAATACTTGTCCCTCTGCTATAACATAAAAAGACCCAAGAAGCCTTGTGAGGAGTTTTTAAATAAAACCTGCGGGCACATTTTCAGATAAACAAACTTTGCATTGTTTATACATAAAGAAAGGTTTTGCAATGCCTACGAAAACCGCTGACGTAAAACTGCATTGATCTCTACTCACGACCTGACCATAGTCTGAAACTAAACCATGATCTCTCACGACTTACCAATTCACAAGACTTGTATGTCCTAACTCCTAACGATTGCGAAAAGAATTTACAAAATAAAACTTTTTGAGGTGCCAATGACGGTGGCCTCGAAAAGAATAATAGAATGCATCAAAATATGCTGAGAAACTCGTACCTACCTATTTGGAAGACTTGAATAAGATAGGAGATTCTTGTGTAGAAAAAGTAACAATGTAACTAGCGAACGTTGAAAAACAGTTAACCAAGACAATATACCCAGTTAACCAAATATCAAGAGAGAATGTGAAAAGAAAATTCTTACAGCATCTCCCAATTGACCAACTCTTAACATTCAAGAAATTACGTTTGATTTTTAACCAATTTGCAAATCTGTGACGCCACACACTAATGTAATATTTTTTCAGCATAACTGGTATCATCCAATTCTCACCTGTTTTACCACAAAGTATATCATGTTTGCATAGTATCCTCAACACCAACGTTTACATAACTCGTAGATGTTAGAAATGACTTTAGATAATCATAAATCGTCGATCACGAATGTTTGCGCAGAAACCTCATGATACTTTAAGATCTATTTTGACTGATGACTAGCGTCTGCAATTAAATGGAGTTTAGCTAGCTATTAAACAGGGCATTTCCCGCGCGGAATAGTGGCCAGATGGCTGGTCATGGTAGTTGTCTTCGTTCGGGTAATTCGCCTTTATGTTGGCCTATTTATGTTTTAGTTGCATCGAAGTCTTTGCATTCATGTGCGGAAGAGCTCTTTGGTGTCATGCCCATACGAGTATGTTGATACACTTAAATGGAAACCTTAAATTTTTCTGAATATATTAGTGAGTCTTTGGTGCAATTACAACTGTATCAGTATTTCCTAAAATATAATACCTATTCTTCATTGATACACAATAGAAAAAAATATCGATTTGGAACTGTTAAATGTGGACTCGAAAACGTTTTATCGACTATTTTTAGGTGCGTTTCCGGCCATCAAATGAACATTGAAGGCGTGTAACGCGTACTTTTAGCAGAGTTGTGCCGATTATTCCATATCGATAATTGTCTCGCCAAGCTATTCATTCGTTACGTTTATTATGTTTAGTTACGGTTTAGTATGCTTCAAATGTTTTGGAAAGTGTCTCTCACTGTTCACTTTTCTGCAGAATAGCAATATACATATAATAATCTGTTCCAAATATTTATGTATCATCATTAAATACGTTTTATTTTACTATATCTATCACACGAATGAATATCATAAGCTGTCGTAAATGTTATTGATCCCTTAATAAATTCCTCACACATACTGGTGCCATAAATGGAAGTAGATAAAATTGCTTCTACCATATCTACGAGTATTCACATAAACACTGCAAATGTTCAATGGAATACCAATGTGAAAATGTAACGAAACCCTAAGTACGTTGCTAACATTGTTGCTATTCCTTTGAATTATAGAACCCGTTAGGAATTTAAGTCTCTGTCGTGTTGTATTAACACTACTAAGCATGTTATTTTACTGCCAATGCTTACCAAGTCGTAAACTGTTAGATGAGTTTGTATCGTATACAATTGCATGCTATTTAAAGTAAATACTTAACTTAGTATTCAGGATTAAAGTGTCAAGAATGTAAAGCGTCGCGCCCACGGCTAGCTTATCAGGTGTCAGTCAATTTGCTTCTAGCGAATAACGTACCGACGCGACGTGAGCACAGTAAGCCTCACCTGCCTTGCATTCGGTTGGTTCAGTCGTCCGGACTGCTGCGAGCATACCGCACGCATATCACTCCTCAAATCTACATACGCACGCGAACCGGACACAAAAAAAATATTTTCATGTTCGTTTTGTTAGAACTTACGAAACTTTATCATTGTGAGAACTAAAAATGTTGGCTGTAAAGATTGAGGAAAATAATAATAGCCTCAAGTGTTAAAGATTGTTATAAAAACAATACGAGATAAACAGTGGTACGTCAAAGAGTGGGTTGACAATGTAATCGGAGATTAGTGTTATCGAGCACGTGGTTATAGTGACAGATGAGGGAGTGACAGGAGTCTGGTCATCATGGCCCGCCTTGCCAACAGTGCGGCACACTTGTGCCAGCGGCTGCAGGAGCTGTACCCTCACAAACTGCAGCTGGCTAGCATGCAGGTTCATAAGAACCATAGCGTAAATATATTTTAGTTTTACATTTTGGTCTGACGACAAGTTAATTTGTTGAGATAATTTTCAGAATGGTTTCTTACAGATTATTTTTTCTAGTAGCCTTAAAATATTATGACTATTCTCATAACGTACCTGCATACATTTTATGCAAATGTAAGAAATTTTATTGTCCGAAACAGAATCCGTCAACGGTTCAAGATACGACAGGATGTCTGTCATTTCTATAACTGTATACGGACGTCCGATTTCACGCCATATCCGTTTTAGTTTCCAATTGCATCGAGGCGAAATTTGCGCGAAACGCTAGCCCTTTCATTAGCTGTATAAAACTGATTCTGATTTAAAACTTATATCGAATAATATATCTCTACTTGTAGGATTGCCTCCTTAACGACAAGCTATTACAAAACACTCCAAATTAAAAATGCTAATAGCAGAACCAGAAAAATTATTGTATATCTTTTATAAACTCCGTTTACAATTAGCCGGTAGCGTCGTTCGCAAAGACAATAACTTCTTTTGTCCACTCATCCGCTGCATTGTTACCACAATAGTGTCGAAATTGGACTCAAGGCTCCGTTATCAGGATGTCCTTTGTTCATGTCGACCACTGGTAAGGTCCTTTATGGTTTTAATTACGAAATGAAAATTGAATCTGCGTCTAATTTCTATAATAGTCTAGAAACGTGCATTAAAAGCTTCTTCATGATTGGTATTATATAAATTATACATCATTTTGATCTTAGAAAATATAAACACGACACGTTTGGTGTAGTGGCTACAGTGGCTAAGTGTAGTCAGCGAAACCAAATGGTCCTGGGTTCGAATCCCGGTAGGGGCAAATGTTTGTATGATGAATATGGACATTTGTACCCGAATCATGGATGTACATATATTTATAATATGTATGTATTTACGAAAAAAAATGTATTTAAGTAGTGTATCAACCATCTGGTATCCATAACACAAGCCTTAAGTGTTAAGTGCTTAACTTGGAACTAGATGGTGCTGTGTGCAATGACAGACGATATTTATTTATTTAATTACTTGGAGATACATTCACTAGTACAGTATTTTACTATGAGCATCTAAATCTCCATTTACGTTGTTTTCTTCTTCGTTTCGATCCTCGACCTTGCGTCGTTGATAGCATGGTCGTTAACCTCACAGAGGTCTTCAATTGTTTTAGGGTTAAGGCTCAGTAGACAGATCAGCAGGTGAGACATTGTCTGCGTCTAATATTGTTTCGATCATTTCAATTCTCATAGTATTAATTTCCTCTACCTCTTTCTGTCTATCGCATCGCACAGGATTTACCTTATCATTACAATAATCAAATCCAATAATTGTGAAAGTTATAACTGCGTCTCATATCGTTTTATTATTAGTTTATTGATGATATTCATATCCACTTTAATTAGCTCTATCGTATGTACATTCTGTCGTACTTAATCCGTATCATTGAGGAAAATGTCAATTGTGTGTGAATGTTTATTACTTTTGCAAGTACTTTTCGTTGCGGTTGATAAAATTTCGCGTGGGACAGTTTACCGCCATTCTGAAATTTAACCAAAGACAGGTTTACATAAAAAAAAACAGATATAGCCTTGCTTTTTATCGTTCTTCTATCATGTATTCATAGTTTATACTGGATATTACATGTACATATTACGGCTCGTTTTCCTTGCTCTCGGCAAGATAGCTTGTCATATTCTACCATCCTATCAGCTACTTTATGAGAGATAATAAACGAAAACCTTTGTATGGGAATATATTCCAAAATTTATTGATTCACGTGTATCTCGACCGACATTTAGCAAACTTTACTGTCTACCTGTGGCATTTTATGAATATAGTATAGTATTAGTATTTTATATCGATTTCTTATAACACCTCGAATCGTTTTATTAAAACTAAGCCTTCTAAGCATAGTATTTGCAATACTGTATTTATGAGAATGTCGGCACTTTAGAGCAATAAATTGTTAAATAAATAAGAGATTATGCATTGCTTATGTATTAGTATTATAAAAAATGTCCGGTTTCGGACTGTACAAACTTAAAGGGCTTACTTTGCTCTATTCTATCAAAAAATACTCTACTTGTGTGGTTACACCCCCCTGAATGGCATTTTTGTGTTTTGATCGCCATTCATAAAACGTGCATACTAAAAGTATTGTAACTTTGGAATTTAAAGCCCAAATTATCGTTAAAAAACACTTTTTGCAATTGTAAAGTACTAACAATGAGTTCAATAACTCAAATAATAACAATAAATGCTGCATCTTAACGAAATAAATGCTAAAAGTAAATTTTTCGTTTCCCACAAAAAAAAAACATCGAACTAATTTATTTTTTGTTTTGTCATGTTTTAGGTATCCACCACATCTGCGGAATTTCGCCAGCTAATTTAATTTGACCCTGTATGTTTTTTATTAGATAGCTCTTATTAGATGTTGTATTGCTAAGCAGATCCAAATGTTCAATTCGTTCTCTTTCGGTACTACCCAGCACTAAAATCAATCTGCCTAGCCTTTTCCCAACTGTGTTGGGGTCGGCTTCCAGTCAAACCAGATGCAGATGAATACCAGTATTTTACATGGAGCGACTGCCAATCTGACTTCCACAACCCAGTTACTGGGTAACACGGATACCCCCTGTCAAGACTGGTTGTCAGACTTTTGGGCTTCTGACTACCTGAAACGACTGTCAAAGATCTACGAATGACAGCCGGGACCAAGGGCTTAACGTGCTTCCAGAGGCACGCATGGGCTTGATATACTACCCAGCACTAGACGTATAGAAAATACTTTTGTATTCCGTTCCAATCCATTTGACAAAAGTTTGCAAACCATGCATTTATATGTAGACCAACCCGTGCTCAACAATAAACGTTTACAGACCGAAACGATAAAAGTAACCAATGCTGAATGGAAGTCGTTACTTACAATTGAGCCTAATTGGCATCCGTATGAAATTCACGTGAACCTACAATAGGCAATTTCCCGTAATTAACAATTAACTATTCACGTGCAGGATCAATTAAAAGTCAATGATATTTTTTCCTTTGAATCACTGAATAAACTGAAGGCATGATAATGACTGAAGGTACATTACACAACAAGATAATCAGCCTAAGAGTAATAGGGCCTCGTGTTCACGCACGCTTTACGCCACGCCGTCAAATAGGTCGATGTTCACGCTCGCTTTACGCCACGCCGTCAAATAGGTCGAAATTCACGCACGCTTTACGCCACGCCATCAAATAGCTCGGTCACTACGGTTTATCGGCTGCGTCTCTGTGGGGACCATGTGGTCATCAGTGTTGTAAGGAATAATATGGAAGTTTGTTGACGGATACGGTAATGTTCTCACAGCTGGGACTCTCTCAAGCCTCTTCTCTGTGGGAACAAGTGGGCCGTAATCCATCACGCGGGCCCAGTGCGGTTTGATGAATGCCACATGTCTTTGAATATTAAAGGTATTCGTCTTATATGGTTAATCGAAATAACGACGCCATTAAAATACAATAGACACTTGTTATATGTCTACACCTACAGGCAGTGTATTTAATTAATCCTCCTCAATTTGGTCGGTTCGCCGTATTTCTATTAATATCCTACGGGGAATCGCTTAGCCCAACACAGTGTGTTATGGTTATCTTTCGCGATGTTTTTCCGTGAATTATATCTATCAGAGTATGTAGTGGGGTGTAGTGTTGTGTTGTGGTTTCTATGTGGTCTGGTTGTGATACTCGAGGTGAAGGCTTACGTACGCGTAGACTAGTGGCCTTCCTGCGGCTTTGCCTGTTAATACATACATACATACGTAAACTCACGCCTTCTTCCCATAGGGTTAGGCAGAAACTACAGAACGCCACCTGCTATTGTCCTTACATACTCCTTTTGCCTCGTAATATTCCTTGTTTAATGTTAATGTTTTACTTATATAGCCATTTTAATTGTTACTTCAGTATTCTGGTATTCAGCTGCATCCGGTTAGACTGGAAGCCGACTCCAACATAGGGAAAAGACAAGGCAGGTTCTGACGATGACAACTTTAATGATTACTTCATTTTGTATTTTGTACAAATCATTGCAATTGAATCTTACTATTTTCGTGATAACTCAATCAATCAACTCAGTCTATCGCAGTCCACTGTTCGGACATAGCCCTCTTCCAAGCTGCGCCACATCACCAAATTTATGATAACTACCACGTGCAAAATTATCTCCTGTGATAAGTTTACTCTCTTCCATCGACTATTGTGTATTCTAATCCTCTGTACCTGTGATGCCATTTAAACAAACAATTTGTACTACTTTATTTAGTTCAGTTAATGCATAACATTTCAGTTTCTCCTAATTATTATTCATTACCATTGTGACAGTTGTTGACGGTGTTCCGTTCTAAACGAAGACAAGTAATTAAAAGTAGTTGAGGCACAGCCGCACGCACGTCCAAGAAAACAATTTGATTTCAATAGCGCCTTAAAGTATTTTGTAGCAACAAAGCCAGTAAGTATTCGTAGTTCTGTAAGATGTAGGTAACTAATATTTTGTAAGTATATATGTAATTTAAACGAGTTTGTTGCCCGTCCTGCTCCATAGAAACTTGTTCCGCTTTAGAATGGGCAACTAGCTTCATCTTTCTGAATGACCGACTCCTTTGACAATTTAAAAGTGCCTGTAAATGGTTAAATTGAAATAAATGCTAACTGTGCTACAATGATGGTAGTCACTTATTATTATATAGAAACCCGCTCATAAAATTGAAAAATATTATAGTCATCTACAGCGAAGAGAGGCTTTGGCTTTAGTTATCTTGGACCATACTAAGACGACGGATAAGAAGAAAAGGATTTTGAAAAAATGCTATGCCTCGCCTCGGAGTCTTAATCAGGTGCTTATTAGAAACATTTCCATACGCAGTCGACCACCACGATATAAAATATTAAAGATTATACCAGTAATGGAAGATCCCTTACGTACTTAGGTGTCATCTCTAATCTCTCCTGGTACTCAATGGGAATTTCACTTGATACCGTAGTTACTTGAGCGTCGGCACGGTATATATTACCGTGGCGTCGGTGTCCACCGGAGATACTTATCCCTGTGTTAACATCGTATCAGCATATACATATAGTGGCTATTTCTTGGACTCCATATTGACCGTTACTGTCTATACTCTTGGAAACTGCTATGATTAATAGATAGTTTTATTATTATGTGTTACCCCACTGGAGAATTCTGTTGAGTTCTCAAAGCATCTCATTATCATTATTATTATTAGTGGCGGAAGAGTCTGTTCTCGATGGTTAGTGTTATAAAGTGCAGCAGTGTTCGTATCGCGGCAATAAAAGTGAGTTTGTGCGACAAAGATATGCTAGTTTTTTCGGTTTATATGCCTACCAACTCCAGTGACAATCTCGCCGAGTTTACTGACTGCTTGAGTGAAATCGCAGCTATAATCGACAGCAATAGTATAGAAACTGTATTTATGTTAGGTGACTATAATGCACATACTGGCGAGCTATTCCATAGTGAACTACTTAAGGTCTGTGAGGAACAACAATGGTTATGTGCTGATATTGAGTGCTTGCCGAGTGACTCATACACTTTTGTGAGTGACGTGCACGGGTGTAGGCGCTGGCTTGACCACTGTATTACGACACAGGCCGCACAACGGACACTCGTAAATGTTAAGGTACTGTACGATGTATATTGGTCGGATCATATGCCTATAGAGTTAGAATGTAATCTGAAGTTAATTACACCGAATATAGTATTACCTAAACCTTACAGTAATAACATTGTCTGGGGGCAACGTGACTCGACTCAGACAAGTATGTATGAGGAAATGTGTAATGTGGGTTTACGGGAATTAGATTTTCCGCACGCATTCAGACACTGTGCAGACATTCATTGTAGGGATGTGAACCATAATATTGTTCTGGATGTTTTATACAGTAACATAATAGGTATACTCCAACAGTCTGCTGAGTGTAGTGCGGCGGCGAATAAGCCCCGAGCGTATAAATCTGTACCAGGGTGGAATAAACATGTAAAAATAGCTTACGAGGTGGCTCGCTTAGCTTTTCACGGTTGGCAGTTATGTGGTAAACCAGATACAGGTATTGAATATAATAAAATGCGTGATACGCGGAGAAATTTCAAAAGTAAATTAAAATGGTGTCGTAATAATGAAAAACAAATTAAACTAAATTTAATAGCTGAAAATCATAAATCTAAGGACTTTGTAAATTTTTGGAGAAACTCGAATAAACTAAATCCTAGGTCGACCCTCCCTGTAAGTGTTGGTGGTAAACATAATCCCACACAAATTGCTAATATGTTTGTAGACCAATTTATAGTGAAGCCCTTGGCAAATTCCTCTGCTGGTTATGTGACGCAGGAGGTGACTGGCACTGATGTGAACATGCCGCGGGGATTGAATTTATCTGCTAAAGATATCAAGAAAGTAATAAAAAATATGGTTAGAGGCAAGTCCCCGGGACATGATCACCTTAGTGTCGAGCACCTTAAGTATGCAGGTGTACACTTGCCAAGGGTATTGTCGATGTTTTTTAGACTGTGTGTGAGTCATTCTTATCTGCCCAGTGCACTTATGCGAACGATAGTTGTACCTGTCATAAAAAATAAAACCGGTGATGCTGCTGATCCCAGTAATTACAGACCAATATCCCTGGCTACGATCATAGCAAAGGTGCTGGATAGTCTGCTGGATACATACATGGCCCCCAGGATTGACTTGCATGATGCACAGTTTGGCTTCAGGCGTGGGCTGTCGACTGAAAGTGCCATTATGTGTTTAAAGCGGACTGTCCGGTATTATACGGATAGGAAAACACCTGTTAATGCGTGCTTCTTAGATCTGTCCAAGGCATTCGACCTTGTGCCTTATGACCAGCTGTGGGATAAGCTAAGGAGTGTGGAAAAAGTAGATTTTGAGGTCACGTCATTGTTGAGGTTCTGGTATGAGAACCAAATAAACAATGTTAGGTGGGCAGGGACTATGTCCGAAGAATATAAATTGAAATGTGGGGTGAGGCAGGGGGGAATCACCTCCCCTCGCCTTTTCAATTTATATATAAATCAACTGATTGTTGAGCTCAGCAATACTGGTGTCGGCTGTCATATTGACGGAGTTGCTATGAACAACATCAGCTATGCAGACGATATGGTCTTGCTGAGCCCATCAATCAGTGCATTAAGACGTTTGCTGAAGGTCTGTGAGAACTATGCGGTGACTCAGGGGCTTCGCTATAATGTCACTAAGAGTGAGTTACTTGTTTTCAATGGTGGTGCCAAAAGATACTCAAATGTTCCATGCATCTCATTAGCAGGTACACCCTTGAAGCGAGTCTCTAAATTTAAATATCTGGGTCACTGGGTCACTGAGGACCTGTGCGACGATTTAGATATTGAGAGAGAGCGTAGGGCGCTGTCTGTTCGAAGTAATATGCTGGCCCGTAGGTTTGCACGGTGTTCTTACGACGTTAAAATGACGCTTTTTCGAGCCTACTGTCAGACTTTTTACACCTGCAGCCTTTGGGTCAAGTATACGCAGAAGGCATACAGCGCTCTGCGTGTACAGTTTAACAATGCTTTCAGGATGCTTGTGGGGCTGCCGCGGTATTGTAGCGCTTCGGGGATGTTTGCCGATGCGAGAGTGGATGATTTTTATGCCATTATACGAAAACGATGCGCTTCTCTCCGGCGCAGAACAGATATCAGTACCCACGGCATGTTGAGAGCATTGAGTGACCGGTGGGACTGCCCGATGCTTGGTCGATGGGTAAGACTGCACACACAGATTGGCTCTAGTTAGCTGTAAGTGCATTTTATTTTATGTTATTATTATTATTATGCCTATTTGTGATTTTTGTGTTGTGTATTGTGTTATTTTTTATGTTATTTGTGATTCATTTTGATTATGTTATTTTTTGTTATTATGCTTATTTGTAATTAATGGTTATGTTTTTGATGTCAATATTTACTAATTTTAATTCTATGGATTTCTAAGTCTGCGAATAAATGATTATTATTATTATTATTATTATTATCACCATTCTCTTGTCCTTGTCCCAATTTATTTGTGGTCGGTGCAACATGTATTTTCCTTCCGTGCTTCTCTATTAGTCGTCATCGCAGTAGCCACCTCCTTTCTCACCGTATCATCTTTCACGCAGACCATCCGCCGTTTCTTTATTCTTCCCCTTATCTTATAGCCATCCATATTCATACTTTTTATAACAAACTTATGTGTCTGTCGCCTGCCTAACTCAATTGCTGCGATGAGTTCGAGACCCGGAACGGGCAAAGTTTTGTTGTATTCTTTCATTAGTCATATCTCAGTAGTAGCCTGGATGTCTGCCCGGTTATTAGCAATAAGCTCGTAGCTCGTCGTCGTCGTTTCTACTGTATACTCCTCTGCCTACCCCTTCGGGTGTGATTTTATGATAATCTGTCCATAAATCATTTATAACAAGTAGCTATATCATTACTTTCATTATCATGTTGTTGTGATGTTACCAAATAATCCTACTATAATAATAGATTCTTTATCGAGCGGAGATAAAAATCATACAAGTATCCTGCATGTCTGACAAACAGTCGGACAACGTCCATTATGACGGAACAAAACAATCTGATGAACATACTGATGAAGACTGAAACATTTATAGAATTTGTCGATGAACATTCAATCCTATAAGTGAAGAATAAAGTTGTTTTATGCTTCTATTTGCTTTGGTTAGTCAGTATTTTGCATAGCAACTCGGTAGCGGGCCGATAGTTATTTGTTTATTTGTATAAATGAGTATTGATAGCGATGTGCTGGCACTTAATGTAAACACAGTACAGTAATTAGCGTTGCATAATGTAATGATCGAGATAATTTAATGGGTGTGGTCTAGTTATGTGGCAAGGCCATGTGGCCCGGTCGACATGGTTCAACGAATCAACTAGAACAGATAGATACAAATGTTATAATTACAGTTGCACTACGATAATTAAGTAAGGATTATATCTTCTCATACTGGAAACTCATGTCGTCACAAACTTTAAACAGCCTTATTCATAAACGCGGAGTAAGGTTACAACCAATGTAAGTTTAAGCTTGGCATTTTTCTCCTTAAAAGCATTTACGTCAATTAAACCGATCACAGGCACTTTTGAATTGTCAAGGGGGCGGTCGGTCAGAAAGATGAAGCTAGTTGCCCATTCCAAAGCGTAGCGTGTCTATGGAGAAGAACGGGCATGAAACTACATGTACAGTATTTTGTTCCTCTGCTTTCGTATCGGTAAGAAATGTATGAGAATGAGGTCTTACCGTGGTTAAATATTAGCCAGCTAGAAAAGTGCTAGAACAGCCGACAGTCTAGATTGTACCGAATGTACACTCGACTAAATTGGCGGTTGACTGTTTATACAATACACATACTCACAACTTCTTCCCATGGGGGCAGAAACTACAGAACGCCACCTGCTACGATCCTTACATACTCCTTTTGTGTCGTTTACGTTCATACATCTGGTCACCCACACACGCCGGTGCGAGTACACATCACCTGACCTTTCTAAAGAACATCACCAATAAGGTCACTATGTATCCTCCTAGGGCGTCCCCTCCCGGCGTTTCCACTCACATCAGCCTTGTAAATACCTTTTGTTAGTCGTCTTTCATTCATCCTCTCAACATGACCAAACCATCTAAGCATCTTTTAAATGTTTGTCTCTACGTCATCTTTACCGTTTTTTATTGATCGTTTATAGAGAGTGAAAAATGGCCAACCGACAACTTTGCCAATTGTAAGTTTTATTATTTCCACTTATAAAGGCTATTTAGGAATCTGCATGGTTACCAAACTCTTTACGCCAGCGGTCTTTCAGGAGACCAATGTTAGTGCCCTGTTTCAATAATACACGTAATAAATTCTTGAATGGCATGTCTATATTTGCATATTTTCATCTGAACTTGAGAAAAACATATTTGTTAGGTCTTTATCTAATTGTGAGAGTGACATATATCTAAACTAATGTAAGTCAAAAAAACGTTCATCTTATTTTCGAATTTTCATGTCCAATGTTTCAAATAATGTAATTATTTATTTATTTAAATATATATGTACACACAATTATATAAACAGACAAGAAGAAAATTTGATAAGGGAAAAGTTTTTTGCAATTTGTGACTTTTTGAGTACTCCAACGATGGTTGGTCCCATAAAAGTTTTTTATCAGTATTAGAAACAGGATCGATTGGCATCAAAAATGTTTTTGTGTAAAATGGCTATTTTCTTGCTAACTGTATTTTTTTTGAAAATCTGTGAATGAGGATCAAAATTCCATAAAAAAATATGGATAAACTCCTAAGACCATTTTCGCGTAGCTGCAACGGCCCCTTACTGCCCCGCTGAAAGTTTCCACCCTGTATAGGAAATAATATAAATATTTAGTAATAAGGAAATCATAACAGCCCTCATCCTCTCTTCTACTTATTAAAAGTTTTGCTGTGCCCGACAGGCTCCATAATTGTTTTTATTTATTAAGGGGCTGACAACACCTAAATCGCGGTCACGGTCAGACTACATAGAAAAGAAAGAGAAGCGCGATGACAGAAAGCTGGTAATTTATTCCAAAATATGAAGCAATTCTCTATTTACACAAAAACTATTGATTGGATAAAACAATGAAAACACTATCACGTTAATATGTTGCATGAAGAACAATCTGAAAAAAAAAACCAGAATGATTGCATGTATATTAGTATGGTTTTTAATCGTTAAAAGAGCTTTTTAGAGGTAACTTCGTGACTTTTTTCTATCGTACCAAATTAGTTGTATTACGTTTTCAACACACTATCTAACTAGCATATATCCTGAAGAATATCATATATTTTTCTCATTTTGTTAACTGTACAGGATCATATACTTTTAGGCATCATAAAACTAGCGTTTAGGTCATGTAGTCCCCTTAATTCATATCACCTGTATGTGTGCATTTATGCATTGCAATAAAGATTAATTGAATTGAATTGAAAAGAACAGAAAATACGTATAAAGATGATGGTGATTGTGGTGGTGATTATGTAGAGAATTTGTATAGAAACTGGATATTAAGTAGAAACTGAATAGGTACCTACGTCATGCGAAAGTACTTCAGATTATTTATACTTTAATCACTTTCTTGCATGCCCTAATGAAAACTTACTTACTTACAATAGGTATTCTTTCAATCAAATTCTATAACATAAAAGAAAACGTGAATAAAACCTAATGCTTTTCAAAGGACAATGGGAAATGAATGTATGGAGTCTGGGCCCACCCTTCAATAGTAACATCTGATATACCGTTGGAAAGGGCTTTTTAAGTGGAACATTAGTTACTAATATAACTATGGTCAAATGTTAGTACTTTCGGAGATACGACGTCTTAAAGTCGTCAGTCTAACATATTCTTTATGGATACTTATAAGGTAAAATAATAATAATAAGTACACTTTCTGTCTGTGTGTCACTAGTCTTGGACATCAAAGACAATTACATCATTTAAAAAACCCACGGGGGCCACGAATGGTTGATGTACCTCCTAGGTACCAAATCAAAGAAATAGTGTGAGCGCAACTTCCTACAGTTCGCCGTCCGGTCAAGCAAGAGCAATAATATTGTGATATCGCGTTTCTTCCAACTTGGTTTCGATCAATTAATATCTAGCAATAGTATATTCTTGCTCTTACGTGGCGTGACTGTATCCTACCACGCAGCAACCACACATTCTCTGCTGGTATATTATATTCTATTAAATCATGTAAATCGTTTTGTCTGTATATTTCTATAACGTATAAACCGTCTCGAAGATGTTCACTGCAATATGACTGATCGCCATTTGCAAATGCGCCTGGGCAAGCGGCGGGCGCAGCGGGTAGGGTGGGGGCGCAGGTAAGGAGCAAGCAGATAGGTGCCGTCCGTTTTGAGTCTGACCATAGTTTATCTTTTAACGAAGTAAACTACGATCACTTTTATGGCAGTATAATAAGTAGTATAACTCCGAAAGTACTGACTTTTGACCTTAGTCGTAATAATAAGTTTTATTCTGCATAAACATACCTATTCATTTATGAGTGTCTTATTCCTATTGAGAGGTGGGCCCATCATTACTCATTCTCCTTTACTTCTTTTGTTAAGAAATTATCACTTCGTTAGTCTATAAAAAAATGTTTATTATTATGTCTTACACATTTGTCTATTCATGTGTTATTAATTAGAACACTCACTTTATTGATGAACGTACTAATAACATATTCTCCGCCTTATAACATCCGGAAAAATTATGTATCTGTCTATCTAGCCCGTCCACACACTTCTGTCCTCAGCCATTGTGGGCCAGTCTTCCCGGATTGGAATTCCCGTAGGATAATTTCCGACATCAACGCGGGCGAAGCCGTGGGCAGAAGCTACTAGGTAATAATTCATCCGGCCCTCAGATATGATCACTTTGAACTCAAAGAAACGCATCATTTACATAAATTATGTAGGTAGAGCGAATAACAAATTGTGATGACGATCAATCAGTAGGTGTCGGAAAGGGCTTTACTTGTCACGCACCAAAATACTATGTCTAAGCAAAATAAGCCTAGCTATAACTGTACTCCGTCTCACCGAGAGGAGGCCTGTGTCCCAGCAGTGGGAACGTTATAGACTGAAAATAAGGCTAGCTATAACTGTACTCCATCTCACCGAGAGGAGGCCTGTGTCCCAGCAGTGGGAACGTTATAGACTGAAAATAAGGCCAGCTATAACTGTACTCCCTATCACCGAGAGGAGGCCTGTGTCCCAGCAGTGGGAACGTTATAGACTGATTATGTTCATGACTGCACATAAATAGGTAGGTACGATTTTTTTTTACGTTATCAACATACTGATTATAATTGTCTGTTTTATTATGTCATAATGTTCTTGCTACAAGCAGGTGTAGTGGTTATTGATACTCGTTATATTGACGAAAGTAATGTCAGATAAATTTAGAACTATAAATAATAATACTTACACTGTCTACGTTTTTCACCCAACCTTCCTGTCGCAGGTCTGCTAAAAGACTAATGAAATAAAGTGTACCTTTGTGCTTTTTGTAATATCTTTATGTATTACATGAATGAATAAATAAATAATTGGCCAAGAAGAGTTGAAACTAAATCAATTTCTGAAAATATCTGTTTCCTTGTTCTATACATTTTCACAGCCCTACAATGATGGCATATATTCTAGTGATTTATAAAATTAGTTGACACAAATATGTTACAACAATACATCTAAAGCAAATATCAGTAAACACACAGGGTTATTCCCAGGTTAGCACAGGCTGAAGCACTTGACTTTACATGATTACTTTGATAAGTAAAGCTAGCTAATATCCACGGCCTACAGGTGCGGATAAACAGAAAAAGTATCGTCCGGAAAACGTCTTTGTTTTTACTGTTGTTCGTCAACTTGTTTATTATTATCTTTGGCTTCAATTCTGATTATCCTTGTATTTGACAGTATCAGTGTGTTACAAAAACGGTTCTTTTTTGTACAAAAATATCGTGCCATGATGTTGGAATGTGATTTCGCAAAAAATGTTCTGTATTTATTTAGAGCTGACTTCAGTTAAAACACTTGAGAAATGAAGCCTGTAAATCTTTATACTCTTTTGTCATTCACTTACATTACATTACTCATAATCATTTGTCACTTTAATAAGCAAGTCTTTTACATAAGTCTGGGTAATCAATTCTTACTTTTTACATCAAGCAACAATGTACAAAATCCATTTCAGTTTGTCACGTAATAAAAAGAATACAACAAAAAATATATAATAATATAGCCGTAATCATACACCAACACTTAGCACACAAATATAAACTTATAGGTGAGATGATTCCATATATATTTTTTTTTTAAACGCCCCACACTAGGAATTTCTCCTGTATCGTGGGTGCGTTTACAAACATTTAAACTCACATACACAAACAGCCAACCAATATTATAAATACAAACTTGAAACCATTTTAGAAAATTGGAATCAGAAAGTCTATTGGGACCGAACAATAATTACAGATAAAACTATAAATTACAATAGAACTGATATCACCGTTCACGACAAAATAAATAAAACAATTTTCTTGATAGATATAGCTATACCTAACTCACACAACATTCAAACTACAATATCGGAAAAACTTAGTAAGTACCAAGACCTCGCCATAGAACCCAAACTATCAAGCACAAACAATAAAAACCCATTATAAAGTACAGACCGTCCATATCGTCCCAATAGTACTCTCATCTACCGGTGTAGTACCGAAGGCGCCCACACAAAGTCTTAACACTCTACATATCATCTCACACAGTTTACATGCTCCAAAAAGCCATTATTCTCAACACCTGTCGCATCACCCGAAAGTTCCTGACTTCATCTACATTATCATCTTTTCAATATAGATTCCCCCCTACTCACTTGGTTCCGGCCCGTGTGTAAGGTTGTAAGCTGTCTTAAAAGAGAAGAAAAATAAAGAACTCAACATAATAATAATAATAAAGGTTTATACACAAAAAAATACTGAAACACATTTATAATGTACATTACTTGTTGCAAAATCTGTACAAAATGTATATAACCCTGTCTCTTAGACTAGAATAGCCTGTATTCTAAGAGACAGACGTAAAAAAAAGTACAATAGCAACTACAGTAAGCACAGAACCACATCTATTACAACCAAATACATCACATAACGACACGTATGACTCCTAGTTACCGCTGTGCAGACGACATTACAAGAATGCACTGAATCCGTACCGTTTGCGGTACCGTAATGTTCCACACTACTCTTTAGATACGCATTGTGCTCGCAAAGTGCTGCAATCACACTATATAGATAACTATTAGCAAGGAAAAAATAAGATAGAAACGTTAATATGATACTAGAAACAATTTGTGACAAGAAAAGTTCTAAATATAGAAGAGTAGAGGCTAGACGATGACCAAAGAAACAATGGATGGGTTGCGTGAAAGATGATATGGCTAGCCATGAAGTGAACACCAACGTTATGGCTGATGTAGATACAGGTGTAGGAGAAAAAGACGTGCTGTGTCTACATAAATCGCACCACACACCACACCGCACATCTCATCAAACCGCACTACATCTTACACACGCGCCACGTCTAACTAAAGCACACCACGCTTCACGTGATACATGTTACATACTCAAGATGTTAGATTAAGAAATAACAATTCTGCTGTAATATTAATATGTAACAAATATATCAAAGATATGGAAGAGCGGAGTCTCCTAACACAGGTATTGTTTGCCTAAAAGGAGGCTCCAAACACAAATCATTGTTTATGAAGCATTTTGTTTAAATAAAAATATTTTTCATTTATTTTTTTTCATAAATTTAATTAGGAGAAGGTCAGGAGGATAACGATGACGGTGAAGTATGATGAGTTGATGACAAAGATAAGAGACAAATTATAAAAAAATAACTTTAATTAACCATTGGCGTAGATGATAAGCGCAGCGGTGGCTCAGTGGTAACGGCCGCAACTTACAAGTTGTAAGTCATACATATACATATTTGGTTCGAACCCCAGCAGGCACTTTACTTTGTGTAAATTATTTCAGCAACACTGCTTTCAAAACGGTGAAGAAATGTCGTGAGGAAATCGGCATGTCTTAGAACCAAAAAATCGAAGACGTGACATCCGCGAACCCGCACTGGGCCTGCGTGGTGATTTATGGCCCACCCCTCTCAAAATAGGAGGCCTGTGTCCCAGCAGTGGGAATATTATAGGCTGATTATGCTAGAAGATAACAATACAATGGGCGCAGCATTTATTTTTGAAATAACAGAAAAATTGCAGGTCGATGGTACTGGCCAAAACAACAGAAAAACAGTGCAAGCTGATAGCCAACCTTCCAAAAGCGATATTAAAATAATCGCATTACTGTACAAAGATAAAAGAAAAACACATATTACCAGACTTGCATTTATCGGTAATGCCCCGAAGATGCTATCTATCACCATTTTAACTATACAGATGGTACTACCTACTTGGATCATACACACGGGTCTTCCGATAACATTTATTGATATGATAATAATCGGTAAACAATCGATGGAAATCGATCACGTAATGTTATGTATGATAATCAGCGGCTATTGTTGCTGTTTACTAGTAGCTGATCACTCGGGAGACGCGTGTTTTTGCAGTATTAAAGTGTTAATTTGTATCTACATAGATAAGTGTGTTGATAAATTCTGGTTGAAGGGTAATTGTTATGTTGTGCTGAAAGAGGATGAAAACAAATATGGGAAATGCAAGGATTAATATTACAAATAATGCTTAAGTAGTCAAATGGGGTTAACGATATTTATCAATTAAGAAGAGCATAATTCATTTATTGAAAAAACATACGTACGATGGCTTATGTTATGGAAGTTCCATTGTAAAAACTAATTTTATTGCGCGAAGCCCTAATTTAAAACCATTAAATAAAAACTGTAGAAGCTCGATTCCAAATATCCAGTTTTGATAATTTTGACCAATAAACGCATCTCAAATGCGTACGAGTTTCCATAGTGCAATTCAGTTGCAAAAGTAAACTGCCAAAAATTATTGGCAATTCGACGACTTTGCGTCTTTCGATTCCTCTTGTAAAAGAAAAGAAAGCATTTAAGCTATCACGATATCAAGTCGTGATTCTAAGGTGATTCCACGACGGCTGACGACCGAACATAGTCCAAGTTCGGGAGTAATTTATTACCACTGTTCATATACTTTATATACACGTGACGTATGTGTTTAGCGTCAGAATATAAATGTCTGTATGTACACAGTTTATTGTCGTTCCGTTTTATTGACCTGAGAAATTGGTTTTGTGTTGATGTAGAAATGAGAGTTTTACATTTGTAAATTAAATTTTATTTACGAAACCGCTGACTGATTTGGTATGATAAAATCTGTGAAGATCCGAAAGCACAACAAATTCAAAGTTTAAGCATATATTTCAATTAAACCATTTACAGACACTTTTGAACTGTCAAGAGTCGGTCAGTTAGTTAGAAAGTTGAACTTAGTGCCTCTTTTCAATAAGTAGATCTCTTTGAGAATAACGGCCAAGAAACTTCATCGAAACTCTATTAAATATCTCAAGTATAAAGAATATCTATTTTACTGAGACTTGTTGGTGTAAATAAGTTTTGAAATAATGTAAAAACGTCTGACTGAGCACAGCGTCAGTTAAGTTTACAATATTATCACATCCATCTTTAAGTATACGTCATGTAGCGTGCTAAATGACGTGTCACATAGCCAGCAGAAGCTAAGCAAAAACTTAACGTCTGTCAATATTATCTACGTAATGTAGACGTAGATATTACGTCCCCTTTACGTTATTATAAGATAAATGAGGATACATGTAATTGCCAACCTACATTGTCGACGTACTTATTACATTAAAGCATAATAATTATGTTAAATATTTACGTAATTATCATCCATCCATCCCTAATGAACTAGTCTCCACAGTGATAGTACGCTATCGTTATTATATTATTTTCTCTTGAACAACTTTTTTTAGGCATGATATTCTTTGACTGTCGAAGTTACGACAATATACGTCACATTTAGATTTATATCCGGGATATAAGCAGATGCTCGTTTTTTTCTTTATGGAACACTCAATGCAATTGATACTTTCATAAAGAAAGAGCATGTAATTCTCCAGTTATCTAAACAAAAATGTTACTTAAGCCTCTGAAAATGCAGTAACATAAAATAATCACTTGTTTGCTTAAAAGTTTGATATAACAGCTAGATTGGTTTTACATTGACGACATCTTGATCGTTGTAATTAAATATTCTACAAAAATAATGCCTTTACCTACTTTGTTGAACAAATGCTTTATTTATTGACGCACTAAGGTTGTTTGGGACTTGGTAATTGGTCCGTGTGTTGACACAAGTGTCGATGGCCGCCATTGTGTGCGGGTGGCGCGTGCGCAGTTGTCGATACATGGTACCAGACGATGGTAAAGATGTGTTCAGGTGGTTGTTGTTAGTTTGCATGACAACTGGAGGGAATTGCAACAAAAAAAAAAACATACATACAATGAAAGTTTTAAGGAATGCACTGTCTAGCCAGAAGAATTTTTCTCGCCGTCACGTCACTGCGATGGATTTCAAAGTCAATGTCAATCATTAATTTCAAGTAGACTATTAAAAAGCACTTTATATTTACAAGTAAACTTCAGAATTGATCGTAGATGCCTCTTTGAAAAGGAATTTTCGTATGGAGAACAATGAGCAAAAACTCCATATTTGGAGAAGCTAGCCCTCCCGAACTACTGATGCTGCTATCAATCGTCGCTATAGGTGATGCTGAACTCAGCTGAACATAAATTTTTGAAAGTTTAAAAACGAACAAATTATATGTCAGTTCTTTTCACAATATCTCGCATGTAATTACTGTAAAAACACCCCTATGGCTATGAAAAATTTATTCCGAACCTGAAACGTATATACGTAATAAACGTAAATATGAAAATACAAGATTTTATTATGTTAAAACCTATCATTTGGCACGTTCATGTAAACACGTCTTAAATGAAACCGCGCACTTGTGTTAATAATGTCGATCGCTATTGTCTAAAGATACACGATTCCACAGACTGCTATGAGTTCAATATAAAAACACAATTTATTGTCCATAGCAACTGCTTTCCTTTACTATACATTTGTATGGAAACGAGTCGATACCTTAATAGGTACATAAAATTTAATATGAGACGAATAAGTCATGCTGTATAATTTCTCCTTTGTTCTGAAATTAATATTTTATGATACCGTTACAAAGTAACGATTGCTCTAGGTAATTTTGTAGTTCTTTGAATAGACTTTTCTAATTACATACTAGCACTATAAATGGTCTGAATATAGCCATACCCTTGATACGAATATGTTTAGTTATTTATGTATGAAGGATAGTATGACCAAAAGTTGAGACACATCCTGTGTCAGAATATGTTAACTGAACGCTCGTGAAGTGTAAAAAAACCCGCCAATAGTTTCGAAAAGAGTTTAAAATCTTTCAGATCTTGTTACAAATCTAAGTATCCTCTATAAATAATCTTATTAGCATTACGTAGGTATCACGAACGGTCGTGACCTCTATTTTCCTGCGTAGACGGTAAACAGCGGTCATTGTAACTACGTCGCTAATCGTAGCTTTTCGTAGCAACTACGTAGACCCGCGTAGCAACTGATAGCTGCATTGCAGACATACTGTGAAAATTGTTCTACAATTCTACATTGATTAAACTCATTGTTATAAATTATACTGACATGAACATTCTTTTACTTGCTTTTCATTGTGTTTGCGTCAATTCTTTGAGTTATGTACTTAGATTTTTCCCGTGTGATCAGCACTCAAGGATCCCGTATCATTAAGTTTGAGAGACACGCACGAACCATCCAGATTTTTTCCATCAATTATTGTCTATTTTGATGTTAATTGCTCTCTTTTGTCTTGGGACCAACCGTGTGGGAACCTTGAGTTATAGTCAAGTACAATGGCTTAGTACGTAGCTGAACGTCGGCGACTTTGGTCGCTCTAGAGACCTCTAAAAACTGTTATTAAGCATAGTCAGTTGTGTAGTGAAAGTGTTATATGGAAATTAGATTTTTTGTTCGTACGGTTTGGTTGTGACGGACTTAGATTTAAAGTTGTGTACCTATAGTAATTTTGAAAAGTGATATTTTTAGAATATTCGATGAGTCAGCGTTGACTCGATATGTGAGTTTATTTTCGTAAATTTTCCACAAAAAATTAATAAAAATAAGTACAACAGGTCTTAAATAAATTGTAAAAAAAACCGTATTGTTGGCTACTTGCGTCAAACATTTAAATAAAATAATGCGAAATTATTCTTCTAATTTAATTAGTTGAGGTAAGTAACTAAAGTACAGAATTTATTCTCTTAACGTCTGACGTCAATCACAAACTATGCAAATTAAGGACTCAGTTTGCGTATTTACAAATGTATTTACAAATATGTGCTTTTGTAAAAAAAATACGTTTAACGTTATTTTCTTAACTTAAGTACAAACTTAGTAGTTTAAATATAAAGATTACATGTTAAAGACTGAAAAGCATTTCTCTCAAGATAGAATTCTTTAGTCGGGTTCGTCTTATAGGCTAACAAACTACATAAGCTTAACGCGTTGTTTTTCTTATGGGTTTGTAGCAAATCATGTCACATTTTTTTTTTTTTTTTTACGTTGCCCCACACTAGGAATTTCTCCTGTATCGTGGGTGCGTTTACAAACATTTAAACTCACATACACAAACAGCAATATTACTTATAATGTTACATAAACATAACATCACGCTTGTAATCCCCGACGGGTCAGGCAGAGGTGCACCTATGGTACACCCACATTTCGCCAGCTATGTTTTTGTCCCATGTGATAGGGGGCGAGCCTGTTGCCTTCAACCGGGCACAGATCCAGGCTCCGGGCTGCTAATGAGCTGCTTATAATGTCTTTATTATTTATGACGTATAGGTAAATAAACGTACCTATAGGTACATGCACAATATATTAGGCTATCAGCATACTAAGATACGCAACGGAAGCTAGACATGACGAATTTAAATGTTTCATTGATATGAATTGTCAATGATATTATACTAAGTAAATAATAATATAATATATATAAATGATTTTATTTCTGTAAGTAGGTTTGTTACAAACACTTTTACACGTCAATCATATTTTACTCTCTATACTACTCTGAGACTACTCTGAGAAGAAAGGCCGAAACAAACTCAGAGGTCACAGTCTCTTTTAAAGTCCAGACATAATCTTGGTCAGATCATGTGAAGACCATGTAGATTGGTGTCTGAAACGGTCTTTTGAGGAAAAACCATACAGATTGAGCGGACCTGTCCAGTCAGTGCACGCATTTGTCAGTCAGCAGCAGTAATCTTGCCGCTCAACTGAGAACTTAAGGAGCACAACGATTCGACGAACTATACCAAAGAAAGGACATTTGGGTAGGCCGCATAAATTACTCAAGCTGCCAGATCGTGAAACTAACTAAGAAATAAAATAAAAAAGTACCTATATAATACTTTCAAAGTGTATTTAACGTTGACTGAGGTGGATTTGCACTTTGTCTTTTATGGCATAATGTTGCAGCTTTCAAGTATTAAGTATAATTTGGTAATACAGTTTAAAAAATTGCAATTTTGGACGGAAGCGGTTTTGCTTTTATACCCCTCACTTACAATATCATTGTGAATTGTGATATAGTTATCTATTACCTTATCGACGACAGTCCATTGTTTTTGTTTTTTTTTTTGGGGGCAACCATTCCATTTTATTTATTTCTTTTTTCTATACCTACAGTCTACACCACTCAAATACAAATACCTAATCGTTTTATTATTATTTGTTACAAATATCTATCTATTTTTATTTAAATATTTCACTATAAAACTGATTTACATCCGTAAGACGTCGTCGTAACATAAGGTCCAGTTGAAAACCAGCGTCAGGCACTAGTTGTCTGGCATTTATGCTGAACTGGGCCTATTTGGCGCAGCCGTGAGGCACACAATACTATTTTAAGTACTGTTTGTCTGTTTTTGTGTAATGTTGTGTGCTTTAACCTGGGTCAACTAAATTTATTTTCTTTCTTTCTTTATACAATAGTAGCTGATTTCATACTAAGAAGGTTCCACATATCTGACTTCCGGCGGTTGATCTTTCTGACTGACCGACCCCTTGACAATTCAAAAGCGCCTGTAATTGGTTTAGTTTAAATTAATGGTTAGAGCACCGCTAGCTCACTTATTTTGCAACCAGCTCGCCCAGTGTATTTTCTGCCTACGAGAAAAGTGTATACCTATCGTCGCATACAAACCTAATATCCGATAGAAAGTCCGTACACAGGTATTTAAAGAGAGAACGTTATGCGTACGCGCTTACTACCGATGTATTTTTGTTTTCTCTCAACATTGACTACAACGAGTATCATTTATTTGTATGTTTGTACGACTCACCACGGTTCATAGTACCGAAGTTTCTCAATAATTAAAACAAAAATAACTATTATATTTGTTGTCAATAACTAGTTATTTTTGTAATTTTGTTGTTCCCTTTGTGGTTGACATTGACAGTTTCTAAATAATGAATGGTTTGAGTTATGACAACATGGCTTAATTGTAAATATATTGCGTAGTTTTTTTAGTTTTAAAAAATTGTCATGCGGGTCATGCATTTTGTTTCCAATTATTTCTATTCTTGCACCTGATTGTTTCATATGAAAAGTAGGTTTAATAATGTCAAAAGGTGCAATAATATTACGAAACGGTACAGAAATAAATGTATTGTTGATATTGTATTGTTATGTTTTAAGATTACACTCGTAAATAAATCCAATTTAGATAAACTTAACTCACATTTGAAATAACCATGTGCTTATATGTATTATAAATTGTAATATTTATACTGTGACTCATTTTTACCAAGATTATTTAAAACTAGATATGAATTTGTAACACAGCCATCATAATCTTATCTGGTTGTAAATAACCACTCCTGAGTATAAGCTGACGACACGGTTGGCGCAGTGGTTAAGCGATTGACTGCTGCGTTACGTGTCGCGGGTTCGATCCCCGCACGTAACAAATACATATGTGTATGACTTGCAAGTAGTTGTTCCGGGTCTGGCTATTTGTGTATGTGAGTTTAAATGTTTGTAAACGCACCCACGATACAGGAGAAATCCCTAGTGTGGGGCAACGTTTAAAAAAAAAGCTTCTAGTCTAATGAGGTGGCAAGAATTGACAATTTGTACCTAACAATTACCGGATTCAAGTAAAATTGTAATTAAGGTGCAATCATCATAAAAGGATCCTGCTCATCCTCTTGTCGTCGTGATTATTCAATCGCAATCGTCTATGAACTACAATTGACTGTTATGACTGCTGCGCTGAGTGTCACGGGTTCAATTCCCGCACAGAACGAATCATTGTATGACCTACAAGTAGTTGTTCCGGGTCTGGCTGTTTGTGTATGTGGGTTTAAATGTTTGTAAACGCACCCATAATACAGGAGACAGTGATAGTGTGGAGCAACATTTAAAAAAAACTTAAAAAATCTGAAATAAATAAAATTATTTTTTTAATTAACAAAACACACGGAAAAAATCTATTAGGCTCGACGCAGACTATTAGACTCCTGTAAAACGAGTCTCTGCGAACAACGATTGATTTATGCTTGGATCTTCGTACAATTTTGCACTTAATGACACAGACAACACTCTGTTATATTCAATATCAACAAATATAAATTCTTTGCGCTTAGCCTCGTTTGACCAAAACCACAAACATCACGAGCAAATCGTTAAAAACACTAGTTTAATACTAGTTTCCATTATCTACCACAATTTTGTAGTAAAGCAATCACAACAAAACCGACATAACACCACGCCACGTGAGTAAGCAAAACGTGATAGCATCACAATGATGCACTTTTGAAATGATTGTAATGTAATCTCGTTCTGTAAGGCCTCAAAGACAGAGTGAAAGCGCGGATACTATTGCGGTAGCGGGCGCGATTAGGGGCCCATTTAATAAAAACCGACAGCCGACACGCAATCTGACATCCGCCGATTTCACAAGCTCCTTTCATACATTTTCTGTTTTATTAAACAGCATCTATCGTGAAAATGTGACAATTATGTAATGTTTTGACAAATATGTCGTGTTGTCAGTTTTATTCAATAGGGGAATATTTTTTTTTATAAAAGATGGTCGCATCACATCACGAGTTTTTGCTAGCGGGTAGTAGAGACTAGCCCAGATTTATGTTTCCACAGGGTAAAACGAAAGACAGTCGCTCGCTAGCTAGGTCTGTCAGTATTGCCGCGGATAGTCCTGTCCGTCATGTCACAGGTTACTTTTCTGTGATCTTTTTTATCTTTATAATATGATGCTGGAATAGGATGCTGTTAGGTTGCCACCACTGACAAGTCTGTCAAAATCCGTTCGAACGAAGGCTCTGTAGTTCGAGGTTCGAGGTCGTGTTGGAGTGCCTGTGTGTCTGACACGTGAGACAAACAACTATAGATGTGCTAATGGGAGATGTTCTAGGAAACGCTGTATGGAGTATGTTGCATAATTTATAGAGGTTAATTCTTGGTTCTAAGATTAAGATAGAACTAATCTACATCATTTTCCTGCCCTTATCCCAATATATTTGTGTACGGCGCAACATGTCTTTTTCTTCGCAACATGTCTTTTTGTTAGTAGTCATCTCGGCAGTCATTCCCTTTGTAACACCATTCATATTTCACACAATCCATCGGGATAGAACTAATATTACTATTAAATGGACTGTCTCTTGTGCCATCTCTGATATATCCTCAGATCGCCAATTGCGACGAAACAAGTATTGAAATGATTATTAGCTCCGCGTCTTCAGATACTTAGAACAAAAGTGGTTCCATTTATGTAGCACATTTCGTTGATTTTATATTCTATTTCGTTGTCATCTTGTCTATCTATCATCTAGTCTTGGACCTGTTTTACTAATAGGATTTGTTGCTTCCATAACTTAATTATCATTACAAAAGTTGTACCGTCTCTAAGCACTGAATAGTTTATAAATTATAATTATTCGATTCAGCTCTGCCTGAATTTCTACTCCAGCAATTCCGTAATAATAAATGATAGAAAGGTGAAAATATTAATGTAATTTTTGCGTGATTTGTTTCCATTTATTGATATCTACTCGCTCCGGTTTTCTGAACATATATCATTATTGCATTCTCTAATCAACATTCCACTATTATAATCCGTACATTCAGTATCGGTGTCTGGGTTTCAGATTTACTATCATGTATGTGGTGGAATATTTATGTCAATTGCATTAGCCTTATAAAATTCACGTGGACGATGCTTGTCTACCTTGTATAGTTCAGTTCAATTGTATATTTACTGCTTGGTGATTTCCCTATTGCGTGTAGTTATCTCTTTCTTCGCATAGACGTCTTTATAGGCCACAATGATAACTATGAACTAGAGGTTTGGTAGAAGCGTCTTCCTTATCATCATTATTCTCCTACCCTTATCCCATTTTATTTGGAGGCTGCGCAACCTGTCTCTTTAGCATCTTCCTATGCATCATTAATCGCACTTGCCGCTTAGTGACGACTACCCTTAATAGAGACTTCGTAGAACAGTAAATTATGATTATCGATAAAGTTACTTAGGAAATTCTTAGCCCAGATTCTGGATAAGTGGCAATAGGCTCGCCACCACATCGGCATAACAACATAACCAGCGAAATTTTTACAGGTAAGTGAGTACTTTAGATGTTTAGTCATCTAACGGGAATACAGTATAGATTCACAGGTGTGATTATTCGACTTTTATTTAGGGAAAACACGTAATGGGGAATCCTAGCGTGGAATTCAGATTAGTATATCCAGAGCGTATAATTATTTAAACAACGCCATGTTCCAAGCATTCCGCAATCTCATCTACAGAGGACAGCCTAAACAAATAGATGTAAAAGAAATCTCTGCTTTATCGGTATCTCCAGTTATCTTTATTATTACAAGTTTACGTGCAATCTATATAATTATGTGGGGCTATTAATAGCTCCGAGATGGCATCTCGCTTTGTTCTAAACTTATGAGATTATATTGTGCATTTTATATCATTATTATGCCTGATATGAGTGTTATGGAGGAGGGATTAGGCAGAAATTGACCGTTATAAAATTGTAAGAAAACGAGCCTTTTGCACATGAGTGTTTTAATTAAATAAGAGCTATTATGTTATTATTATTTATTTTTTAAAGAGTAACTGTGGAGTTTTTTGCCGGCCTTTGTCCATAGGAAACGACCAGTTAGAACCGTGCACCTAGCTTCTGACTTTCTATAAAAGCCCAATGTCCCCATGTAGGTTTCTGTGAAATAAAATATTTTGATTTTAATTAAAAGTAATTAAAATATTTACCCAAAATTAAACAAAAAATAGAAATTCCCCGTTTCAAAATAAAATGGACTAATAAAGATTAGTAAATTTTATCGTGAAACGGTGAATTTAATTTAATTAATATGACGTTTGATTTGGCAGCATGTGTCATATACACGTGAGAATTATGCCAATATCACTTGATCCAGACAAACCTCTCTTAAAATCTGCATGGATACAAAAGATAATGATAAAAACAATGCGATATATTCTGTACCAGATAACAATACCAGATACTTTAGGCTGGAAACATACTTATCAACATTTGGTGTTTCTGCATCCTGGTGTTTCGCTTTGATTCTTCCGCCTTCCGTGTTTGATAGGATTGAGGGATGGGTAATCCCTTCTGAAGTACCTTCACATTTAAACAACTCTATAATCTAATAGGTAAATATAGTTCCGATTGTATTCTGCCTTATTTCCACATGATTATGCCAGTTCTTTACCTTCTCCATTATTTAACTTTGCTTTTTTGTCCTATCTTTAGCTCATCATTTCATTTTAGACTACGCACCTACTATCAAAACTTTATGCGTATCTACTAAATATTTTGAAGCTTCTTCTCCTTTACATTTTTGATTTATTAAATAGGTACCTTGGTTCTTCAAAAGTAACACGTCAACCTAAGTGTGTGTTCAGGTCTTCACGGTCTTAGTCATCTATACACCTATCACATAGCCTATTTATACATATTTTTTACCTACATCTATACTATCTTATATCGAGCCCTCTTCATCAAATCCGCTGTATAAATGATCACTTATCATGACAAAGCTCATTTTTATAGATTATCTTGTAAATGTAAACAAATATAATTGAGCATATTTTGTACCCGTGTCATGAAAATTACTTGTCATGTTTTTGCAATCTTTGTAATTATTGTGACATTTTGTTTCTGTAGATAACATAATTATTATGTAGTTTTACTTATTTACAAGACTGCAATTACCGAAAGATATACATACATATTGGACATTGTCCAAGTTCTTGTTTGTATGACCACATAATTAATTGTTTTAATGGGTCAAACTTATTATGAATCCTTGTCAAAATTGCTCAAATAATTCTATCTTTTTCATACTTTTCAGAACTCGAGCGATAACATGAAATCCCTTGTTGACATTCAAATATCAATAAAAAGTAAATGCTATAGATAGATAAATTCATATGGTTAAAACAAGATATTGTCGGGGATGTCCTGGTCACAAATAGTCACAATGCCATACCGTTTTAAAAATGATGCTATTATAATACCTGAATCATTCATCTTCATTTGGCCGGAAGATTTCCGATCATTGACCTCACAGACTATTCCATAAGTAAGTTAGATTACTGGATCGTGACATTCTAACAAAAATAGTACATAATATACATTAGCTACCTACATAAACCAATAAAAAGTCAAAAATATTCAAGATAACATTTATTACCCTCAAATATTTACTAGATATTTTGAGATAATGGCGGTCTATAATGCGCACGCGCACTTATTTCACTATAGGCTAATTCAGTTGTCACACTAACCCGGTATAGAAAGTTGAATGAACTTGAAATGCGCGGAAAATATTCCGCTTCACCTGTTGTTCTAATGAAGTTTTCTAATCAACTAATTAGCAAATGTTTTCTGAAACTAAATTGAGACTATAAATATTTTGGTAACAGAAATAATAATGCTAGGTATTCACCCAACTGAAGAAAAGTTTGAATTATTAATTGAAATAGTTGATCTCGTACAAATTATAGCATTCATGGATGTGAACAACTATTTGCATGAGAACAAAGTAGAGACATTCTAAGGAAACATCGAGAAATATTCTACCGAAATATTCGTAACAGCTGCTGTATGAAGTGTTTCTGCTGTACCTCGTATACTCAAAGACTAACAAAATTATGGAATCTCCGACAGGAGTATTATCATAATAGCTTTTAATGTTCAACATGTAAAAGATACAGAAAATCGATTCACACTTCCTCTCAAAACAGCTCTTCTAGAACATTCGTAGAACAATTTACATTATTGCTAAGCCAAGCCATCTGCACATTACAACACACATAAACGCCTCGATATTTCTGGAGTGCTCGTAAAAAAGTAACTTCAACCAACATCCTACCAATTATTTTTAGTAAAGGTAATCAGTCAAAAATCTCAGAATGTTTGAAATATGAATCATAGGCCCAACCGCACTGACATGGAAAACTAAAAATACATTGAAAACATTGAATTTAGCACGAATGCACAAATAAACACAAATAACCAGTGAGCAATGATGGATTATAAATAAGTAACATCTGCGATATTTTTATACATTTATTGATAATAATAAGCTAAAACATGCAAATACAGGGGTCTAGGCTCCGAATATGATTTTGTCCCATTCGGTGTCGAGACCCTTGGTCCGTGGGGTCCTAGCGCTATAAAGCTTTTTAGGGAAATAGCAAAAAGGTTAGTCAACATCACAGGAGACCGAAGAGCTGGCAGCTACCTCGGACAAAGAATTAGTCTAGCTATTCAAAGGGGGAACGCTGCCAGTATCTTCGGAACCTTGCCTAAAGGGACTCCTTTTAATAATATATTTTAGTTTTTATCCTCGACATTGTATTTGATAGTAGTTAACGTTTTCCTTATCCTTGACATTGTATGGTTTTAATAAATAAATTGATAATATTACATTCCAAAATCCGTATCATTGCTATGCTAATGACGCGATTTCAATCTGCACATAATCCAGATTTCCATGTAAAAGGCTCAATATATTTTCACCCTGTGCTAAACAGTGATATTTTGTTCCGCTACAGTACGCTTCCAGCGACGCGTATCTCTGATAACACCTGATATAGAATAATTAAACCATCTACCACCTACGAGTCCATGTTCTCAGTAGTTCGGCGGTTCGGCTCAGTCTTCGCGCAACACTCATGCGAAACACACGCGTCGTTATCCGCGAAACCGAACTTTACCCTTTATCTTCAAGTGCTTGTTTATTTTTGTCCTGTATCTTTAAATCTTCAGTGGTTGTGTTAAGATGCCTACCGAAGTTTGTGAGAGATTCATGGCCAAACTACTAAGGATTGTGAGTTTTCCCTTTTTTATTTTTTAAGTTTCCTTGGCACTTTGCATATCAATGTTATCTGATTTTATATGCATGTCATTTAAATTGAGTGTCTTCAGGCTTCAAGTGTATTAACTTATACTATCTGTTAAGCTGTCGATTTGGTTAAGAATTTCAAGGCTAAACAAAAAAGAATTCACCGTCTCTGGCACCTCCGAAAATGATTAACAAACCTATTCTTTTATTGCTTTTGGTACTTCATACTTATATAGTATTCCATTCAAGCACACTTGACGTCAATGGTTTAATTACAATCAAGTAATAAAGATTCTAATTTGGAACCTGTGACCCCATAGATTTCTGGCTACTTGGAGAATTATTCTAAGATCTGCGTACGTATCCAGGGGCTTATGACCGGTTCCAATGACGTCTGGACTTCTACGTTAGCTTAATGCTTCATGTAATATAACATTGTTTTTGCATACATTTTATGGGCTATAAAAGTGCTGGTTAGTTGCCTGGAGTCTTATACAAATTCTCTGGCAATATTTCTCTGATGTAATGGCGGTCTTTGCGTATGTTTTACAACATCCCATTCATCAATCCATCATCGTCAGAGTTGGTATATTATTCGTTAACTTAAAACTTTATTTATGGTAGAGATATAAATTCTTGGTTGTGCTTTACACTATAGGTACGCAGAGATTTTTTAAACCGCTATTTGTATTTTTTGGGCTTACTCATGTTTTCAAAATATGTGGGTTATTTTACTGTCTTTTGCATATTCCTTTTTATTTTCAAGAAAAAGCTCTTTGTATATTCCAGGTTCAGATCATATTTCTCTTCTATTTCATTTTTTGCTAATGATTCTTAGTACATATTTACACACGAGTATTTTCGTTTTGCTTCGATATCGCAGAAAATTATCATCAAGTAGCAACGGTCTTAGTATTGTTCTGTCTATGTCAATCTTTATTATGTAATGTATTGTTCCAAAGGTGTTGCGAATGTGAAGAGCGAAATAAGTATTCATATCTCGAATCGACGGAGTTTCACATTTGTTATTTAAGCCGGTCAAATACCTTATTGAATTCCTTAACACTTTTAGCAATATCAAGATAGCTTTTAGTTCGAAAGCATGTTTGAATTGTAAAAGGCATGTAACTTTTACTAATATCCCTGTTTTTCAAGATTTTTTCTGTCAATATTTGGGCTTAAACGCACCAATTTTAAAATGCGTGTTTAGGTATGTCATAGCACACTGTATGCGGTAAATACGTAAGAACCTCTAACATTAAAACGTCAATTTCTAAATATTTTTTGACATATCCTATTGTTTTGCATACTTCATACAAGTGACTCAAATTCCATATCATCCTCATCCTTAATAGTCACAAAGGCATTTATTCGGATCTAGTATATCCTGCAGTTTTTATTAATGCAGGCTAATCGTAATTCATTTTGATGCTGTATCCTGTGGGTTTGCAATCCGGGTGGCTGTTTATAGGTGTCCTAGTTGAATTTATGATTGCATTGTTTTTTCTGTTACGAGATGAAAATAAGTAATCTGGAAGTTGCATCACCGCTTACATCTGTAACTTCATTGAGATCAGCATTCACCTAATTGGCGTTCATTGCTAAACATCGATCTTTAACTTGACCTCTACATTCAAGGGTCATCAAGACATTGACATCATCATCATCACGACTAGCATACGGATAGGTGATCATATTTAATCTCTCGGCATTAACTGTGCCTAAATAAGCATGATTTCGGTGTTGATTTTTGAATTTACTAAAAGTTCTGCGGAATTAAGGAGATTGTAAATCGTCCATCGTCGTCATTAAACATAACACATCCTCAAGTCTTTTACATAATTCCATTACAGTTACTAGAATTAAAAACTTTGTTTATTTAGCACTCATACCACTAATATATTTGAATCAACACTGGATTCAATATAACTTTTTAATAATTTTCCTCTCTTTTACCGTTAACCGCATTTTGAATCTGTTCCATGAATTTAATATCAATAATAACACGTTATGATTCAATGGCGTTACATGAAATAAATGATCATAACAAACCATGGCAGGATTAGTCAGTCGCATACTTTGATCTAAAGGAAAATAAAAAAAGGAAAAAATAAAAATCAATGAAAGATTTAAACAAATAGCAGTTTCTTTTGAAGAAATTTATCTAAAACAGAATCGAGAGATAGAACATAATCGATAATGCAGAAACAGTAACTCCTGCTACAAACCTCTAACAGATACACAATACAATTAATTGTAATTCTGACATATTAGTGATACGGCTACCATTACGCAACAGGCATAAATCACTTGGGGAGACAAATAACAGCTCATTCAGTAGTTGATAGTGTATCGGGGTCGCTAATGAGTCAGGTTCATCAATTGGTACTTTGTTTGTGTCGAGTTCAACCGCAGGATGTCTGGCAATAATGGTTTAATTTATATTAATTTAATGTTTCTTGTCCTTTAGATGTTTGAATTGTTTTGAAATTGAAAGCATCTGTAGATTTAAATGTATCTCCTTGTTATCGTTCAGCGCTTATTGTTTTGTTGTTTATCAAAATTGTGTTTGTGATTTCCTTCAATATCAATCTTTATTTTGGTAACACTAGCACAGCCCCTAATTAAATTCAATTTCTTTAAGCTTGGCACCTAGAAAGGGCAGTTACTACAAGATTTAAGTGATCAAGATGATGATATTGAAGACTTAGCTAAGCAATTGAAAAATCAAGGCTTGTATTATGACCACTATGAAGCAATAAGACGTTTATAATCAAATGACATACGAAATATGACTATGAAAGTTATGAAAAAACATCGATCACTTCAAAAGAAAATATTAGCATGTCATTCTATTAGCTTACATAGCGAATGGGACATGCTAATAACAACGTGACCGTATGCACGTCGATGCAACTATCGTCACTCGACTATTCACGAGGCGTATTTGTAAAACGACTGCATGCCATCATCATTGAAGGCATTGAAGCCAATAACGGTGATACAATAGGTGAATGTTGATTATCAATACTATGACTTGACTGATCTGTGGTTTGCTCATTATTGTTAGCATCTGCGTCAAGGAAGCCTTTGTTTTTCGAGACTATTTTAGCTGTTCCTTCTTTTAAACGTCTTTACTACAAAGCTTATTATGTTTCCGCGCGAAATTACACGCAGAATAACACCTTTCAAAACAGTAACCAGGTTTAAATCCTTTTTATCAGTCAGTATGTAGATAGATTCAGCTCCCTATCGGCTCAGCTTAATCCTTTAGTCGGCAGACACCCACGGAAACTAAATCGAGATAATGGTATATCTGGCAACATCGCGCGATTTTACACTAGATCACACTTTAAGCAAGCTTCACACAGTATATGTAGGTCTCTACCTCAAGTTTGGTTCACAATGCTTACTGTTTTGAGAACCTTGTGGCTGATAGCCAGGAATGATACAACTATCCTGGTTTGGCTTAACTAGACATACTGCGTGGTGACTGGCGGTTTTCCTGTGTCATTTAGTGGAAGAGACAAGCGGCAGCGGTTTTCGATATAATAAATGGTGAAGACGAATTTCTGTTATTGATACTAAAACTTTAAGTATTTCGTAAATAAGTAAGATTTAATTCAGAAACGTAATGTTTTGAAACGGCAGGAAGTTAATTGACTTATTAACGAAACTATTCAAAAAGATGTTTAGTCTAGAACTCCAGATTCTTGATCAAGAGATTTGCAATCGGAATTAGGTTGTATTTTTATTTGAAAGCAAGTATGTGGATTATAAACAAACGTATTTATGAATTTAGATCACGGCTTCAGATATATCGTTGGAATTTTCACATTCCTTGCGTTTATTATCAACAAGAACACGTTTTAGATATTGTTGTTTTACAAAGTCTTTTTCTCCGTTTTTTCTCCTCTACATCAAAGGATACTTCAATGGCTAAGTCAAGGACTTCAAAAATCCATAATGTAACGCTTTATGACTTATACCGCAACGACCTCCGGAAAACGTTTTGTTTAGCACGAGTATTGTTATTGTAATGCCGCATTGTGTCACCAATCAGGCGACAGTCGCGTCGGGACTTGGGACACTCGGCGTCCCGTCACATTCAATAACAATTCAGTTCAGACTCAGTCAGTACCCGTTTGGGCGTTACCGCGGACGCAAGTCTCCCTCACGGTTTTCCCTTTTTGGTCAATGTTGTGGTTGAAACATTTTCGAGTACAGATATATTATCCATCAACTGTGCATTTTGTACCGAATCCGATTTTGTACACTTAAAAGTTATAGTCATTTGCAAGATTGGGTTTCAAGGACTCTTCTATGAAATTGATTTTGAATTTCGAAGCGAGAGTGCTGGAATTGTGATTGGCTGAGAATTTTTGTGGTGCGTGTCTAGTTTTATGTGATCGTTATTACATGCTGATCATACAAGATAAGTGCTTTTGAAGATGGTCGTATGGTATACCTCGGAGGGTGAAGAAGAGGTAATTATTTTTTTAAACATATTGTGTACCAATTTAATATTCTGTTCCTATTTCATTGATAATTGATCTCCAACCTAAATATTATTCTGGCTAATGCATATATTTTACAGCTTTGTATTACTAATACTCGCCCACGCGATTAAACACAAGGCAGTTTCCTCATTATAACTAATTTGCGGAAAATTTTGGATCCCACCAAGACCTATTAATTACCTACATACATCAGTGTAACTACGTTCACGAATGACCGTGTTTCATAAATTTACAAATCAAAATCAAAAGTCATTTATTCAATGACTTTTGATTGATTTAGCGGGAGGAGTCATCTGATGATTTCCCATCCTCAAAAAAAAAAAAAGTCATTTATTTAAATTAGGCTGAGAATCAGCACTTTTTGAACGTCAACATCACATAAGACAGTCCCCCCAAAACGCCCACCCTTCACCACTTCCTAGTGCTTTAGCTGGGAAGAAGAAGTGGCGGAACAAACTCCCCAGCAGCACTGCTGTCTGTTCAGTTAGAAGAACTGGATTCTATACATATAGTAGGTAATAAGTAATTAACATTACGAAACACAAAAATATTAAAATTATTTGCTATAATTATGTCAGCTAGCACACGCCAATATTTAAAACTATACTACATATTAAAAAGCCTCCTGGCATCCATGTGCAATTGTGCACATTTAGTTGTTACAATATTAGGTAAGTTCCAACATGAAGCCCGGTTGGGGCACAGCAACATAATAATAATTTTAATATAATAATAACAATAACATAATAGTAAGGGTATGTGTGTACGTGTACATGCCTTATAATATGTAATTATTTATCTAGCTATATTTTTGTGTTTAATATGGGTCAAGGACCTGAAATAAATGAATTTTATTCTATGTATTTTATATTTTGTTCTAGGTATTCTGCGACCGAGTAGAAGCATTATTGTGTTAGATATTCTTTTAATTTTCTATTAAATTTATTGAATTTGGTTTCTTTTATGTTACATGAGGTCGAGATAGTATGACTATGCATAAATGATGGATAATTAGACACGTTATCTAAAACCATGCATTATTTTAACTCTTCAACGTCAATGATGATCAAAGGATTTTTACAAAGTCAGACGACAATTTATTGGAAAGCGTTATGACTATACTTACACCTAATTTTTAACATGTTAAGTCCCCAATCCATTCTCTGATTAACCATTTTAAAGACTGCAGGTAGTGCAGGTGGTCCCCCAAATCTTTTTTGATGCATTACCTAGACAAGACCAAGACCCGTTGCATTACCTTGTACAATCAGTTGACTGATTGCTGAATTTTCTGTCTTTTCTTCATAATAAAACCTCCGTAGTCTTGAACAAGTAACTGAGTTTCTTCAGAGTTACCGAGATTCATCGACTTCCCACCTTAGTTCTGCCTCTTACTTCATCAGCATAGAGACACGTGGAGCCATAATATTATCAGCATGTCTCAACTGACAGGCGTCTGGATATCAAGCACTCGGGTTTTCTTTAGCAAACAGGTTGTCCGTCAGTCTGCATGTACAAACATACATACGTGGCCACTACGTGTTTATATAGGGTTGATAAAGCTACGACTGTTCGGAAATGTACTTCCCGTATATATTTTTTTGTATTCAAAAAATTACAGGCACTTTTTAATTGTCAAGGAATGGGTCAGTCAGAAAAATTAAGCTAGTTGCCCATTCCTAAGCGTAGTAGGTACCTATGGAGAAGAACGGACAAGAAACTACATGGTCATTAAATTTTTTCTCCTTCTTTCTTATAGGTACGAAATGTATGAGAATAGGACTACTGTGGTTATATATTAGGCAATCTATTCTGACCTGTGACACACTATCGTAGGAATGGCTTTCATTTTGACAGTTCAACAACATTCATTGCGTTATTTACGTTGTTGCACAGACACATTTTTGGAACATATGAAGCAATGGATTAGCAATATCCTTCAAAATGATTCAGATTGTTATTGATAGTGTGTTACGTGGTTAGCCACTATTGGTGGCTATTTTAATGCACCATTGATGATGTGCAGTAGCTACTAATGTTGACGGAGTATAATAAATACCCTTATTTGGTAATAAAAATTCGCTTTACCTTGTTATGTTGTTCAATTCAATTCTTGAGGAAGGTAATGGGATAAACCCCAATTTAGGTCCAACGGAACCCGACTTTGGCCAATATTGAATTTTGGATGTAGTTTTATGCATGACCTATACCAACTACCTACTGATACATATTTAGGGTCCGTCTGTTTCAATTAATCCGTATCAACTAGATATGAAACCACAATTAACGGGAGTATTTAGTACTCTCGTTAGTTGTGGCACTTGTGGCTGTCTTCCTAGTCGGAATACCCAGACCGATGAGCAATCACATTCAATGCCGAGCGCGGGGGCGCGGCCATATCACCCATTACGATCAATTTAGTTCTTCCTCGGACCATGTCACACGTCGCCTACGCAAGCATTCGTTTCAATTGCATTCTCAATCTGGGACGGAACTTACAGGCGGATGGGTGGAGGAGCAGTCATTTGTTTGAATGAAACGGTTGTCTAAATTCAAGGACTTGAAGCAATTTTGGACTGTAGGTTGCAGTTTTGATGGCTCTTGCCGGCTTTCTCTTGTTGTGAATGCGAGACAGTTGGGAAGCTGTAGTTTTGATGGCTCTTTTTTTCTGCCAGCTCATGCAGCCTTTATAGATGTAGCTAAATTAAAATACAATGAAGACCGTCAGCCAATCCAATTCGCAGCTGAAAGGCATGCTTATGTACAAGCTACTTGAAAATTCTGGGCACACAAGAGTCGACCAAAAATGTATAAGCCACCAACCTCTTTCAAAACCTTCTTGTAACTTTTAAGTCTCCTACGGTGCACAGTAAAAGAAACTATATTAATCCGTCTATCTTTATACATAGAGACTAACACCTCCAGTATTATCCTATTTCGTAATACCGAGTGCAATGACATAGGTACACCCAATTATTCAATTTATCAACCGATTATACTCCACTCAGTATTCTAACAACGGACAATAAAGTGTGACAAGTAATGTCCAGCCATTATGCTTCGATGGAGTAGTTACTACGAGTATATTGCACATGCATCTAATGCAGACGACTTCCTTCCGTCGGTACTCAACACTTGGTTAGAATAGTAATGGCTAATCCTTTCATTTTAAAGTCTTTAATACCCTATTTAGTATTAGTCAGTGTTATGTCTAATGCAGTTGTGTTCTCGCGTCAATTCCATTGGAAGATTTTTACGGTACGATTTAAAAATACATCATCGTCATCCTCAAAATATACTCTCTCATCGCGATTGCTCACTGGTGCCTCCACCAGCGGCGGTTCTTAAATACAGGGTGGCAGGGACATCGACGCTCAAAATGTAAACATGAATTCAACACAATGATTCTAGACCCCCTAGAGTAAGACGTTAGGACTCAGTTCATAACGGCCTAACTATAGCAAATACTTTGCCTACGGCATGAGCTATTGTGACAGTTCGTGTCGACAAGTCGGACAAGCGATAAAAACATTTGGGGCAACCCTGTCTTTCAATCATGTAAAAAACGTTCTACGGAGCATGAATCTCAAATGTCCAGCATGCAGTTTTCAACACCTCTTTTTTAATGACATAGTTTTCCTTTTACAAGCCACAGTTATTTTGTGCTAGTTTTAAACTTGTGGTCAGCCACGTGATCAGTGAGTGTTAGGTAATATAATTCTTCTGAGATCCTACGCATTGTTTTACTAATGCCTACCAAAACAGTTCGTCAGAAAGAGGAAAAAAGGGGACTATAAAGGTTGGAGTGTAAACTGCGTTGTTGCGTGTCGCGTGGTGCTCGTATTGGTCTATGAAATGTGGTGTGTCGCAAGTGTAGTGCCTAAAGTGTTCGTGTATTATTTGCCCAACTTTAATTTTACTATGCATATACAATATCTAACATAATTAACGCAATACCTCATACACCCCAATTAGTGTATCGAGTTAAAAGCATAATACAATAACCAAAACAATTTGTTTAAACGTATTAAGTAATTAGTATTATTGAGATAATCGTGTTGACACTAGCATTAGTTTATGCATTTCAAATTGAGTCTTATTGCATTGAAATAAGATTTAATTTTCTTTGGCTCAATCGGCGGTCAGTACTGCAAAATAAATAATTTTTGAAAAAATATACCTATATTAATAGTTACTGAAATCGATTCAGTAGTCAACTATGAGCTAACTACTTTCAGGACTTGCGTTTATTCTGTTACACCTTGTATAGTTTTTTTTCGCATAAGTTAAAGAAATTCCAACTCAAACATCGCGTTCAGTAAGTAGAACATGCTAAGTTAAATAAAACTAACTAAAATGCTGATTGTTTATTTATTAATGTTAATCTTAGACTTGAGTTTATTTATTTATGATAATCTTCAACTTGCTATGCAATACGTCTTCTATTTCTGTATTTTAATGTTTTTCTACCAAGTCTTTATTATAAAAGCTAGGTTTCAGTGCTTACATAATCTAATTCTTTATGTATTCACAAGAGAAGTTTTAGATCATAAACGCTTAAATGTCCATTCTTCAGCAGCACAGAAACATAATTCATAATCACATTATGAAAGAAAAAGTACTCCCACGCAGATCGTTAAAAGGTAAAAGTCCAAACAAAGCCGTTTCACTTAAGAACGAAGTTTTAGTAATATTCGTGTTATAAGCGTGCGAACTTCGTATTTTTTTTGTAAACAAAATTACGAGTTTTCGTGTTAAATTACCTTACGTTACTTTTAGGGTTGAACATTTGTGATCTTTCTAGATATAACTCACACTACACACACACACACACGCGCACACATCACAACACACACGTATAAAATACAGTAAAACTACACACACACATAACTAATACTAGTAATTCCATTATACAGGGTGTCCAAGAACCTGGCGTCCAACTGGATTCCCACGATGCCCCAAGTTCTAACAGTACTCAGAAAAATATTTTAAAAAATCCACCCCATGTACTTACAGAATTATACTGATTTCAAAAAAAAAGGGGAAATGAGCACCCTGTGACATACTTTTGAATGCTGTGACTGCTAATGCTGATAATTTCGATATTTCTTGGAGGTTTTGTAATCTAGGGTATTGCTGTGTCTAAATAGAATGTAAAAATAATGTACTTATTGTACCATTTTAAAATAAAATATTATTTTAACTAAAGGTGATATGGAAAACTATTGAATTTCGCAACTTTGACCGACTGTAGTGTAAAAAAAATGTACCAAAATAGTATGGCAAGTGACGTCAAATTTTGACGCGTTTATTCCTCTTTTTAAAAAGGTATAATACTTACACATTAATTTGAAAAAAAAATTTTTTGATAATATTTTTACTCAATAACCCAATTTTTACGATGTCTTACAGAATTCTTAGAAAGAAAAATTTACGACGAATTGAATCTAACCTCTAAAGAATTACTATTGTATGCTCATAAAAATAACAACAGGCCTCTCAAAAAACAGGTTAGACCGTAAGGGACGGTATGTGCATGCATCTCACCATAGTGATTCGTTATTACAACAGGAGGGAGCAAGACAGAAACTATCTTTGCGATTTGCTGGTTCTTCTTTATGGTACCCCATTATTCAGGTAAGAGTGAGGGAGAAAAAGGTTAGAGGTGCGAGTGAGATAGATAGTGACGCTATCTGGGATCGTGCTATTTAGGATAATAGTACGGTCAGTACGCGTCACTGCCTCCTGCCGTTACTACGCACCTCTCTCTTATTGTTACCATTGATCACGTACTACGATTTAAAGCTTTGTTTATTGGACTCGATTACTCTTTGTGCTCTGGACTTTGAAACGAACTCTTTACGACGACCTTTGCCTGTGTTTGGACAGTTTGTGTTTTGTGTGTGCTACCATGGCGACCTACACTCCGCAAGAATACGCAAATATGCACTACATTTATGGAGAATGTAGAGGTAATGGACGAGCTGCAGCGAGACTTTACAGAGAAAGGTATCCGAGGGCTACGCGATATCCCGACCATCGAGTTTTCATTAATGTGCACAGATCACTATGTGACGGGCGGTTCCCCAATCAAGTAGCTGGTGAAGGACGACCCGTAAATGACTTCATACGCGATGAAGTTTTAGAGGCGGTGTCGGCAAATCCAAGCATCTCTGTGCGAGGAATAGAAGCTGATACGGGGATACCGAAGAGCACAGCACACAGTATTCTCCAAAAAGAAGAATATCATCCGTACCACGTACAGCGAGTGCAAAGTCTTTTACCTCGAGACTATCCGAGCCGAGTCGCGTTTTGTGAAACAATCCTGCAAAAACATCGAGAAGACGAAAACTTTATCGACAAAATTTTGTGGTCAGATGAATCAACATTTAAGAAGGATGGCTACATGAACCTACACAACTTGCACGAGTGGCATGTGGAAAATCCGCACTTGATGCGAGAAGATAGATCCCAGTACCGGTTCAAAGTGAACATGTGGACCGGTATTCTCTGTGGGAATATTATTGGTCCATTTGAGATGCCCGAGAATTTGACTGGCGAATCATATTTAAATTTTCTTCAAAATGATTTGCCAAACTTACTAGAAGAGACCCCACCAGATATGTGGTTCCAACACGACGGCTGTCCAGCACATTTTCGCGTATCCGTTAGAGAGTTTTTGGACGAGCAATACCCGAACAGGTGGATTGGGCGATCAGGAACAATCCCGTGGCCAGCCCGCTCACCTGACTTAAATCCGCTGGATTTTTTTTTCTGGGGAACTATGAAGGAGCTCGTTTATGCGAAGCCCATTAATGACATCGCTGACCTTCGTGAGAAGATAACACAAGCAGTGCAGGTGATACGTCAAAAAAGTTACTCGCGAAACATAAAGCGGTCCTTTTTAAGGAGAGTGAGAGCTTGTATTGCCGCGGGTGGTCAACATTTTGAACATTTATTGTAATAAAATATCTTTAAACTAACATTCTTTGCTTTTATTCTACTGGGAACCCATCTACCTGTGTGTATTTCCTTCTTGCTCACTCTTGGAACCGAAGTAAATAATAGTAGTAACATAACAGTTTCTAAGATAAGAAAGGGTCCGACAGTTACCGTTAGTAGGTAGGCACTTCGTAAAAATTGGGTTGTTGAGTAAAAATATTATCAAAAATTTTTTTTTTCAAATTAATGTGTAAGTATTATACCTTTTTAAAAAGAGGAATAAACGCGTCAAAATTTGACGTCACTTGCCATACTATTTTGGTACATTTTTTTTACACTACAGTCGGTCAAAGTTGCGAAATTCAATAGTTTTCCATATCACCTTTAGTTAAAATAATATTTTATTTTAAAATGGTACAATAAGTACTTTATTTTTACATTCTATTTAGACACAGCAATACCCTAGATTACAAAACCTCCAAGAAATATCGAAATTATCAGCATTAGCAGTCACAGCATTCAAAAGTATGTCACAGGGTGCTCATTTCCCCTTTTTTTTTGAAATCAGTATAATTCTGTAAGTACATGGGGTGGATTTTTTAAAATATTTTTCTGAGTACTGTTAGAACTTGGGGCATCGTGGGAATCCAGTTGGACGCCAGGTTCTTGGACACCCTGTATATATAAATTTTAAAGTTTATTATTATTATTAATCACATCTCTATTTTTGACAGACACTTTTGTCCAGCATCCTTTATTTTTCTATCTCCGTTTTCTGTCTGTCAGTGAAACTGTTTTAATGATGTGGCAAAATAAATTATATTAGACGTAGGTACCTAAGTATTTTCACTGCAAAGTGCAAGGCTGTAATGTAAACAAGGATTATTTAAATCAATAGTTGTTATCTTGTCGGAACGTAGATAGATTCTTGTCTCTTTGTCAATTTAGTTTCTTTGTTATGTATGACAACTCATTTAGATTAATGACAGTCAAAGTCCAATGTTAATTGTATTTATTTTTGTCTAATTCACCATCTGTCATTCCTCAATATTGTGGATACAATAGACATAGCCGATTCCATGTATTAAATTTTATTTAGACACTCTTTTAAACAAATGTCTGACTTTTAGGCTACCGTATCGTGTCTCCTACTCTCTCAAGTCTATCCAAAGGTTGTCTGTGAAAAATATCTTTCAGCGATCTGAGGGGCAATTCCCGTATTTTTAAGACCGCTCGCATTCTAATCTCAGTCTCAATCTGTAAAAATTACAATCAATTTACATACATTTTTGACAGGTTTTTGACATTGATTGTCGCTGAGATGAGATTGCGACTTGAATTTGAACGTTTTTTAAGTACGAGAATTGGCCTACAGATTTGACCGCCCATTGTAACACAATACGTAACTCTCAAAAGTGCAAATTGTACTCCTGAGCATGAGGTCCTAGGTTCGATTCTCAGGTCGGGCCGAGTGTAATTGTGTTTTTCTGTCAGGAATTTCTCAGTAGCAGCCTGAATTCTGGATTACTGCCCAGTTGATGGCATTGGGCTCGCCCTCTATTACATGGGACTCATCATAACACAAACTTGTGGATGATTAAAAACTAACCTAACCTAACCCTTCGGGGATAGCTATAAATATACTCTTTGGCATTCTCTCTTTCTGATTTTTCAAATACATTTTTCGAAGAGTCTGTCTTTCCAGGCCAGTGGAAATTGGCTAGTTGTTACAATATTCAAAAAAGCTATTAAGACTGATCCGAAAAATGACCGACCTATAATCCCTTTTGCCAACCTTATCAAAAGTATTTGATAAAATCATTAAAACTAGGCTAGTACATTTAAATGTAAATAAAATAGTTAATTTAAGACAATTTTGGTATCAGAAATGCGTCCGTTCCTCAGATGCAATAAACTCTCTTATTAATGACATAATTAATAAATTAAAAGACAAAATGAAAGTGGCAGGGCTATTCATCGACCTTAGCTCCGATTTTGGTACGATTGATTAGACTGACTAACTAAACTTGAATATTATGGTATCAGAGGCAAGTCATTACAACTTTAAAATCCTACTTACAAAATAGACGAATGTTTGTCGAAATAAAAAGCACCGATGAAAGTAACCATGAAGTCATATACACCTCTAAAATTACAAATATAAAACGTGGCATGCCCCAAGGCTCTATTTTAGGGCCAATACTATTTATGTTGGAATAAAAAATGGAATGCAATAAAAAATTGAGTATTGAGTTATTTACAAACGACTTACTTAACTTTATGCATTATGTTCAACCAGATGTAAAACTTGTTGTTATTGCAGACAATACAAATATAATAATTGGGGCGAATGACTTAAAATAATTGACCCAAAATGTAATGTAATAATAAAAGCCTACAAAATCTTTGCGTTCATTTTATTCATCATCATTCATCAATTTATTTAAGACTGCAACTCGTCATGGGGACAATTTAGATGTACACATCAAAGGAGACAAGATTGAATTAGTGGACATAAGTCAAATTTTTAGGGATTAACATAGATGTGGATTTAAATTGGAAACAGGAGCTAGCTGCTATTGACTCCACAATTTCATCAGATTGTTATGCAGTCTGCAAATGCAAATGAAATGAAATAACAGGCGTGATATTATACCTTAAACTACTCAACTAACAATCTTCTTTTCCTTGTCAACAGAGCGAGCAGTCATCACCGTTCCGTCGCTGGACCACTGGCAGCGGTGCGGGCAGCTCATACCGCCACCACGAGCATCGTAACATGTATAATAAGGTAAAAAAACGACATGGTGAGGATCTGATTGATCCTAAATAATATATGATGAAATCGTTACCACCTGTATTACCTAGCCGACATCAAATAGAGTATAGTTGGATATAGTATCATCAGAACAATTCAACGGGCTAAAGACCTTCTAAGGCCCTTAAATATGAACGTATCCGAAGTTATCCTAAAAAAATGTGGCTTCACAAGTGTTCCAGAAAAATTGCAGGCCTCAACAAATGAATCAATTTCTTCAAGTGCATCTAAATTCTAAAGTTTCCAATGACTGTTATTGAATCTAAATAATTGTATTATTTAAAAGAACCAGAACAATTCACATAATTATTATTGACTCCCATAATAACTCCAACTTGAATCAGTAAAACTAACTTACATTTTTGTTCCTACAGCAAATGAGCGAAGGCTCAACCCAGGTGTCGGGCTCCAACGGCGGCGGTTCCAACGTGTCCCGCTGGTCTCTAGGCCTGGAACACCTCCTTGCCGACCCTGCAGGAGCGGAGGCCTTCGCCCACTTCCTTGCTAAGGAGTTCGCAGCCGAGAACATAAGGTGAGACTTGGCAACCTTATAAACTTATTGGTGCAGGTGGAGAGAACGTAATCGCTGTCGAATTTGAACTGTACTGGGCCAGATATAATTGTAAGTTTGGTTACCTACAGCACCTCTCCATATACCCTAATTTCATTTTTTTTTCATATACAGGGTGTTTTTGACAGCCCTCCGCAAACTGATAGGGTGGCTTCAGTACATCATATTAAGATGACCGGTACATGAAATTCTTTCAGGAACATTAAAGGAATCCAAAAAACCAGATTTGTTTTATGGGGGGACATCGTGATCACTTACCTCACACGCAATGTATCGTTACCGTGGCAAAACGCACGTAACGGACGGCAGCGCAGCGAGCTTGAGCGAGGCTGCCCCCGCCCCCCGCGCGCTCCCCGGCGCACCTGGGCCGCGTCTTTTATTACGTTACGTTACGGCATATTTTTTTTTTCCTGAGAAAATTTCCAGTGGGATATGATTCAGAATAAGGAGCTGAATCAATCCTGTGTTTTTGTGGAGGGCTGTCAAAAACACCCTGTATAGAATTGGTGTATACGTTTATAATCTCACTTTTGAAGTGTTGAAAACCTTGCTTTCAAGCTATAATTTACTTCCAAAACATCAAAACAATGCAGAATATTTGAAGTCACTGTTCTGCCCGCAGGTTCTGGTGGTCGTGCGAGCAGTACCGCGCCTGCACGTGCCCGGCGCGGCGCGGCGCGCTGGCGGCCGACATCTGGCAGCGCCACCTGGCGGAGCTCGCGCCCGAGCCCGTCAACGTGGACGCGGCCGCCAGGCGGGCCGCCGCGCACCTGCTGGCCAGCGAGCCGCCGCCGCCCGAGCTGTTCCAACAGGTGAGAAACGTGAGCTGAACATAGAGACGACATCTGGCAGCGCCACCTGGCGGAGCTCGCGCCCGAGCCCGTCAACGTGGACGCGGCCGCCAGGCGGGCCGCCGCGCACCTGCTGGCCAGCGAGCCGCCGCCGCCCGAGCTGTTCCAACAGGTGAGAAACGTGAGCTGAACATAGAGACGACATCTGGCAGCGCCACCTGGCGGAGCTCGCGCCCGAGCCCGTCAACGTGGACGCGGCCGCCAGGCGGGCCGCCGCGCACCTGCTGGCCAGCGAGCCGCCGCCGCCCGAGCTGTTCCAACAGGTGAGAAACGTGAGCTGAACATAGAGACGACATCTGGCAGCGCCACCTGGCGGAGCTCGCGCCCGAGCCCGTCAACGTGGACGCGGCCGCCAGGCGGGCCGCCGCGCACCTGCTGGCCAGCGAGCCGCCGCCGCCCGAGCTGTTCCAACAGGTGAGAAACGTGAGCTGAACATAGAGACGACATCTGGCAGCGCCACCTGGCGGAGCTCGCGCCCGAGCCCGTCAACGTGGACGCGGCCGCCAGGCGGGCCGCCGCGCACCTGCTGGCCAGCGAGCCGCCGCCGCCCGAGCTGTTCCAACAGGTGAGAAACGTGAGCTGAACATAGAGACGACATCTGGCAGCGCCACCTGGCGGAGCTCGCGCCCGAGCCCGTCAACGTGGACGCGGCCGCCAGGCGGGCCGCCGCGCACCTGCTGGCCAGCGAGCCGCCGCCGCCCGAGCTGTTCCAACAGGTGAGAAACGTGAGCTGTACATAGAGACGACAAATTAAGATACAACATCGTGAGGAAACCTGGACTTATAGTGAATATCAGTCTGAAATCGCCACCCCGTCTTGAGCAAGCGTGGTGATCAATGCTCGTGCCTTTATGAGAAGAGGCCTCTGCCCTGCAGTGGGACAATAATAGGCGGGTATTATAATTATGCAGATCGGCTAAGGCATTCATTCCTCTTATGTTCGTTTATTGTGCTCAATGTTTCATAAATAAATAAATATTAGAACCATAATCATCGTTATCGACCTCTAATGGTCCCACTACTGGGACACAGGCCCTTTGTGAGAGGGATGAATACTTACAATTTGTTTGATGCGGTTTTTCTCTAAATTTATAATTTAATTAATACTTACTTGTAACTACCACTACTGCTAACCAGTAGTAATTGTTATTAATTGCTCAATATAATCTGTTGCAAAACTCCCATTCATCGAAACATTTACGCAAGGTGCACGCCACGGTAAGACGCGTGAAATTGTTAATTCGATCAATTTTATTTATTGAGCTTGTTAAACTGTTACGAGGTAAGTACCTAATTGCAATTCGAATCGGTATTGTAAAATCTTCATAGTGAGGCCTGTATTTTAAAAAGATGTTCATGTAATCTGTGGAATGTCAATGAATGCTTGAAAAACATAATTTTTCGAGGATAGATACGTTAAATTGTTAACTGATTTCCATTGCGTCATCTTCTTTCCCTAACTAATATCATTTTCAGTAATCAATAATGTAACCTCGGAATTCATTGTCAATATTTTAAAACCCGCAAGTACCTAAAGATAAATAAAAACACTAAGTTACTGAAGTGAAAAAGGTACAGATAACAGCAATTTTTATTTATATGCATCTCATTAAAGAAAATGTAATGTTTGTATTGTACCTGTTTAAAATGTAATAAAGGAAATAATAATACCAGCATATTTTTTGGGAAACAACAAGGCGAAGGCCTCATCTCATACAGAGAAGGCACGAGCATTGATCACCACGCTTGCTCAAGACCGATTCGCGATTTCAGACTTACATGTGTATATTCAATATACAGTAATCGTTTTAAGTTTGCTAGGTGTCAAAAATCTTCGTCGCCATCTTAACTTACAATATCCCTTTTACTTCCAGGCTCAGAAGCAGATCTTCAACGTGATGAAGTTCGACAGCTACCCGCGCTTCCTGCGCTCCGGCGTGCACGCAGAGTGCGCGCGCGCAGACCTCCGTGGTTTACCGCTACCGTACGCTTCGACCACTAGGGAGAATGAAACTGATACTACCAAGGTATGTATCTACTGCAACTGCCTACTGAAAAGAACATAGTTTCATGAAAAAAGAAAAAAACATTATTTATAATAGGTACAAGCCGTGCGCCCGAACGCCCCAAACTTTCATCCTCCATTTAACCCTTTAGGGGGTGAATTTTCAAAAATACTTCCGTAGTGCTTCAACTTCGTTATAATAATATAAAGAATTGTTGATCTAAATTCCAAGCTTCTGGGCCCAGCTGTTTAGGCTGTACGGCAGTGAATTTATGATTTTATTATGTAGATTTGCTCTTATACCTGAGCATACAATATAACTGGCGAAATATCGGTGTATGATATACTTCTGCCCACGTCTTTGGTAAATAAAACCGTGATTCTATATTCTGTTGTATTCCGAGTACATCACCCTCATCATCATCATCATCATGTGCCTGCCTTTTCCTAAGGCTGTTAATACTAAGCCACAAGCCACATCACCCTATTGTATTGAATACCAAGCTTTTATACAGCACTAAAATTAATCATGGCTTAATTAAATAAAGTAACTAACACTGTTGTCTTCTTTCTACAGTTAAAGAAATCAGCTAGCAACGCGTCGGAGCGTCGTCGCAGCGGTGGCGCCTCTTTACTGCCGTGGAAACTGAAGACAGGACGCGAGCGATCCAACAGCACGCAGCAGAACGAACCACCACCAATTACTGATGTAAGTCACAAACACTATTATTAAACATCACTATAATTAGATACCCTTTAAATGTGAATAAATAGAAAACTTTGCCGGCCATTTAAAATTAAAGCCCATATACACAAGTAGCTAAGTCCGTAGTTAGTATTATTTCCAAAAGTGTTTTATATCTTACTAATAAAACAATGTGCTATCATTTTTGTAACGAAAACCCATAATGTAAGTTGTAACGTTAAGAACATGCAAAATAATTAGCAAGGACATTTCGCCCACATGTACATAAAAAATATACGTTATCAGACCGACACTATTGCTATCGTGTCCGATAAAATATAAACATGCAAATAACACAAATGTTAACATAAACGGTGATTCAATTGGCGCCTAACTTCCAGGGGTCTAGGTATTGTGGTTAATGCCTTGTAATGGGTGATTCATTCGGAGTTACTTTTTCCAAAACTAAAAAAAATATGAATAAAACAAATTTATCGGGTAATCTTTATTATAATACAAAAGAACCATTCCTTACATTTACTTTTTAAAGATTATTTCTTTCAAATGTTGTCCGTAACTGCGATTAAGGTGGTCCATTCTGGAGTTCCAGTTTTCGATGACCCGACCGAGCATTTCCAGTGGTATTTGGCGAATAACGCGAGTAATGTTGGCTTCCAGTTGATCAATCGTACGCGGCTTATCCATATAAACTTTGGACTTTACATAACCCCACAGAAAAAAGTCTAAGGGTGTGATATCACAGGATCTAGGCGGCCAACTGACTGGTCCGAAACGCGAAATTAACTGTTCACCAAATTTTTCTCGCAACAAAGCCATGGTTTCACGTGCTGTGTGGCAAGTGGCGCCGTCTTGTTGCTACCAAAAGTTTTGAAGATGACGGGCTTCAATTTCAGGAAACAAATAGTCCGTTATCATGGTACGATAACGGTCACCATTGACAGTGACGTTCTGGCCGGCTTCGTTTTTGAAGAAATATGGACCGATGATTCCACCACCCCATAAACCACACCAAACTGTTGTTTTATCTGGATGTAATGGTAGCTCTTGAATCTCTTCAGGTTGCTCTTCAGACCAAATACGGCAATTTTGTTTGTTAACATATCCGTTGAGCCAAAAATGTGCCTCATCGCTAAACAAAATTTTCGTTGAAAACAGTGGAGGTTCTGCAAGCTTTTCAAGAGCCCAAAGACTAAATCGGTGGCGATTAGGTAGGTCAGTCTGCTTTAAAAAGTAAATGTAAGGAATGGTTCTTTTGTATTATAATAAAGATTACCCGATAAATTTGTTTTATTCATATTTTTTTTAGTTTTGGAAAAAGTAACTCCGAATGAATCACCCGTTATCTGCATAAATGAATACCTACATCTAACAATAAATTATAATATGTTCTGAATAACAACGAATACCAATAACAGTACAAACAACTAACTAACAGGTAAAAAGAACACGCATTTACAAAAGTTATACTTCGTTAAATGTTATGATGATATGTTTTATACACAAAGGAAAAGATCCAAAAAAATAACCTGTTTTCCTGCCATTCAAATACAAAAATAACTCTTTTACAATAATACCCCAGATAAATTTAATTTTCCTCTCTAAAACAATTGAAGTAATGATTTAACATACATAGTGAATCTGACGGTATGCAAATATGCATAGAACCACTATCGCCCTATGTTGTGTGCAGTGTGGAACACATGATAATATCTAGCAAATATTGGAGAACTGTGCAAATGTGGTTGGTACCACTATTAGTATTATTAATTGAGCAAATTATAACGTAATTTCTACATTAAATTGGCTAGTCATGGTTGTATCTTGGAATTTAGAATGCTGAAATAAATTAACCAAAAGTTTAGTAAGATTTTTTTTATTGTCAACATTTTTGGTTCTAATTGGGGCTAGCTTTTTAAGCTCCTTCTGTATCAAAACTTTATACAGTCTGGTCCAAAAAGTGACGTCGTAAAAATAATTAGATTCCTCATACCTATGGTATCCATAAAATACCATATTATATGACCCGCGATTTTTGATAGTTTAGAAGATATGAATATTCTATTTTATTTGTGGAGAAATTCTTCCGGGACTTTTAAAAAAAAGAGCTTGTAGAAAACAAGCTCTTTTTTTTTGTGATGATGTATAAATAAGTTATCTTCCTAACATTACTGCAAGATACAATTTTTGTTATCGAAACTGAAACATTTACATTCTTACGATTAAAAGTTTAACATTTTTAGATAGATAGATCTTTTCTAATGAAAATGGCTTCTAGAGATTCTCACCCTTACCCCATAAAATGATTGAAAACCGGATAGCCATAAATTAATTCATAACTAATTCTGCAAGTAATCTCTATCACGATGAGTTCGCAAAAACTTTTCCTAACAAAACGCTCACGATCGAACAAACACTTTTTTATCTGCAAACATTCAATGTCTCTATAAAACTATAATATACACTGACTCTGTGTACATTACATATCATTATTTATAGAAGTCATTAGCTCATTATATTTATGTTTACTATTGGCGTTGCGTTATAATAATTATGTATTCATTTGTTTGTTAAGTATTTTTTGTTTAAGTAGTTTAATTCATTCAGTGATTTGGGAAAATGGTTATACACCTGTTTTTACTGCCTTTATTAGATTTATGCCATTTTTCCACTTCTGCTATCATGAGTTCATCACTGGTCCAAAACAAATTTACTAAAATCATGCTTGAGATTGGTGGGTTGCAATTTAGCCACTTCTGATATCTTGACTGGTCCAAGACAAATTTACTATAATCATGCTTGAGATTGGTGGGTTACAATTTTCCACTTCTGATATCATGACTGGTCCGAGACAAATTTACTATAATCATTCTTGATATTGGTGGTTTACAATTTTGCTACTTCTGATATCATGACTGGTCGAAGACAAATTATCATGCTTGACATTGGTGGTTTAAGATTTTTCCATTTGTGATATCTTGACTGGTCCAAGACAAATTTACTATAATCATGCTTGAGATTGGTGGTTTACGATTTTGCCACTTCTGACATCTTGACTGCTCCGAGACAAATTTACTATAATCATTCTTGTGATTCGTGGTTTCCAATTTTGCTACTTCTGATATCATGACCGGTCCATTTACTATAATCATGCTTGTGATTGGTGGTTTACAAATTGTCATTATATTTGTGACTGTGCTAAAAGAAAGAAAGCAAAAAGAAAATTGTATTTAATGGCATACAAAAAAAACATTTTACAAAAAAGAACAACCGACTTCAAAAAAAACACTACAAAGTGCAAAATAACTTTAATTTCGGAAGTCGTTGTCTATGGTTTTGTATTTTCGTTTTTTGCCACCGACTTCCGAAATTAAAGTTATTTTGCACTTTGTAGTGTTTTTTTTGAAGTCGGTTGTTCTTTTTTGTAAAATGTTTTTATTTTTCACTTTTTAGTTGTGGTACCTACCACACACACATTCGTATACCTCTACTAGCTATGTAAATAACAGTGAGAGGAAGTTATTTTAACTTCATCATTATACACTAAGTGGAAAAAATACGTGAAGTGAAAAAAGATAAGTTAACTGAAAAACTACCAAAGCAAAGTTAGTAAAATTTATATGGGACCACCCTTGAAGCATACCCTATCAACTAAAAAAAGAATTTTCGAAATCGATCCACAATTGCCGGAAATATCGCGTAACAAACATACAAAAAAAAACAACATACACTCGAATTGAGAACCTCCTCCTTGTTTGCAGTCGGTTAATAAGTATCTATTTCAATTCAAACTCAGTCGCATACGCGTTGGTCCCAAAAGTCAAGATTAGGTAGTTACAAATCCTTATACCCCAGTTACCTTCCACAGCTGTAACAAATCGCGCATGATAAGAGTCTTTATGGTAATTAAACATATATTTTTTTCGAAATAGTTTTTATAACCTTTGTAGTGAGTACAGGCGTGATATTATGTTGTGTGATGGCGTAAACAATGCTTAGATATGCTATAGCAACAATCGCGGTTAATCTGCTGTTATTAATTGAAGAGTTCCCCCGATTTCTACAAGATCCCATCATCAGATATTGAAATGGTGACAATGGGACCACACGGGAAGCACCAGCTTTCAAATAAAAAAAGAATCATGAAAATCGGTTCACCCAGTCGCAAGTTATGAGGCAACAAACATAAAAAAAAAAAAAAATACAGTCGAATTGATAACCTCCTCCTTTTTTTGAAGTCGGTTAAAAAGTTAAAGCTATGAGGACTGCGAGCATTTGTTGCCCCCCCTCTTAATATAATGTGAATAGCGTTTTCGACATCCATTGGCACCAAGGTCATTCCCAGACATCACAATATTATTTCAACATGCTTTAGAACCTAATTTTTTCGTTACGCAGGTGGTGAAATCCAGTCAGACCGCGCCAGGTCAATGCTCGCTGTGCCGCGTGGTGCTTCCAGACGGCGCCACCTCCGTAGTGGGTGTTGAAGCGAGCGTGACGGTTGGTAGGCTTGTGGACAGGTTGCTGCAGAGACGGAACTTGCTGTGTACTACCTATGATGTTCTGCTGAAGGATGGGAATCAGGTGAGGAGACATTCGACTACTTATTCTTTGTTCAGCAAAATTTTAAATGCAAATGTCTCTACAACTAGGTACTCAAAAACTAACCAATCTTCTCCCCTACAGGGCACGTCGACCACAGTCGACCCGTCGTCTCCGTCCACCATGCTGGGCGGGCGCGAGGCCGTGGTGGAGCGGCGCTGTGTGGTGCGCATCGAGCTGGCGGGGCGCTGCGTGGCCGTGCGATGTCGCGCCGCGCGTCGCCTGCGACACGTGCTGCGTCCCGTGCTGGCGCGCTACGCCGCGCACGCGCAGCACCGCGCCGTGCTGCGGGACGGCGTGCTGCTGCACCCGGACACTGTCATGCAGGTGTGTACTGTACATAATATAAAAAATTGTCACTGCTGCGAAATAGATTTACTGGCATCAAAAGTCCTCTCAAATAATCTATCTTAGTAAAATTTTTGGTCCGAACGTAACTTTAACAATCGAAACAAATTTCTTATTGTTAACTAATAAAACAGGCTTTCACACCATTCCACTTAATACTTTCGTAAATATCGATATATTTTTTTTTCTTGACGATTTACTTCTTTGTTACAGGAACTAGACGGTGCCCGACTTCAAATTGTCGACGTATCAGAAAGTGGCGAATATCGAGCCTCAGCGAGTGAACCACAGAGAGATGACGACACTGACTCGCTCAGCGACCTCGCCGTCAGGCTGCAGGATGACACGCTCCGGCAGCAAGACGAACAGGTAAATAACATAACATAACATCACCTTTTCCCCGAAACAAACGTTAGGCAGAAGAATACAGCATAAAAGCAAATGCCGCATTTTGTTTCACTTTGTCTTCCACACTGTCAACCTCTTTCTAGTTATATCATCTCACACAGTCCATCCATTATTATACAGAGTGTAAGGGACAGCCCTCCGCAGACTGATCGGGTGAATTCAGTACATCATATTAAGAACATGTATGAAATAATTTCAGGAACGTAATGGGAATCCAATAAACCTGATTTGTCTTAGTACCTCGCACGCAATGTATCGTTACTGTGGCAAAATGCACGTAACGAACGGCTGACAGCGCGCTCGCACCGCGATATTTATTACGTCACATTGAAGCGAGCGAGAAAAAAGAAAGCCACGTGGCGTACAAAAGAACACGTCACAACACGTTCACAGATTACAAAAATAGAAGATAAAGAAAATTTATCCTACCTTCGAATCGCTCCGGTCGTATGAGATACGGCTCGAAGTGGCTTCCAACAAGGCGTTCCCACACATTGGCATGGCTTAGGGTGTACGCGTGTAAGCGGGTCATTAAGTTGGGACCTTCGTAGCAGCAGCTGTAGCGCAGCTGCTGGAACGTGTTCGTGATGCGGTCCCGCATTCCCTCCTCACTCGCACATACACTGAAAAACACTTTTTCCTTTACGTAGCCCAATAAAAACAATTCCAAAGGCGTTAGGTCTGGCGATCGTGCTAGCCACGGTTGTGGTCCAAATTTACCAATCCAGCGATGTGGAAAGGTGGCGTCTAAATGGGAACGAAGGAAACGTATCGATGTAAATTCTGAGCGCTTCCCTAACATTTCCTCGAGCTTCCCCGTAGTTCATGATCATTTCTCCATACTCACGCACGAGCACTAAATGTAGCCATTTCTCAATTACACAACACTACAACAAAAAATAAACCCAGAAGCGTACGTAACGAAGACGCGATGTACCTTCACAACGCGACTGCGCAAGCGATCCGTACCGATATGCCGACACAAACCAACTGCTGTTGCCAACACGACATTTTTTGCACGAAATACAATATCGTGCAAAATGTTGTGCAAAAAAATTACCACAAAAATTTCAAGCTTGACTAAATGGACAGTTATTTGTTATTTTGTGTGGAAAAATAATACATTGTTTAATTCAAATCAAATTTTATGTTAAGTAAATTAAAAGTAGTGAAAGCCAGTGTGCTAGAAGGCTGGGCTTCCATTCCAGAGGGCTTGGGTTCAATTTGCAACTAGGCTATCAACCGATAGCTGGCGGTAAAGCCATGTAAAAGCCCCTTGGGTGGCTTAGAAACTAGCCAGTGATCGCTTGAAAAGAAGAACTCGTTAATAGATTAGTTACGTGTCACGAATACTCAATATTAAGTGCGTTTTTCCTTTAGAAATTAAGTGCACGAAAAGATTTGCATTTATCAATAAAGGAGTTCTTACAAGTTAGTTCTAACATTTTCGTTCACAAATTGAGATCTAATAATGGCCGAAATTAATTAATTTATTGAATCCATGATCCAAGATATAATTCGATATATACCAATCTATGGATCGATCTCCAAACCGCGTCCCAATAACGAAAAAAGACGATCCTGCGGTCGCTCAATCCGCAGATATTTTGAAATCCTTTTCCTCTTCGTCATTCCGTTTTAAGCAAAATGTATAAAAATAGACATGGTTCGTTTTTTTTGTAACAATCAAAAAACTAAGCATAAATAGGCTTTACAATTTTGTTTTAAGGACTTTTAATACATTATTTACGTGTTGGTTAAAAAGGAATGTCACGAAACGGCTAAAGCTAGGATGCATTTTATTATCTGTGGCGTGGTATTTTTTGTTGTCAAACAACCGAAAGCGAAAAGTCGCCGCCGCACAGTGGAACGAATGTATGGGAGAGGTTGGACGTACACATCTCCGAAAAAAAAGAGTTAAATTATGCCAAACGAATGATGCCATCTTATTCGATTACCTAATGCCTTCATAACTTGTGCTGATAAATTTCTTCATAACTCCCATATTTCGGAAGTAATTTGAGAAAATGTGATATTTTACTATGAAAATGAGTGTATCGAGCTCTCTCCCTCCTGATTCCGGCGTTGTTTCAAGTAGCGGTCTCTAATATCATAATGCTAATACTAAGAGCTATATTTAATACTAAGACACATGGTGCGCCAAATGTGCACTTTCTGGGATAAAAGGAAATGAAAATTTAAAAAAAATTAAAATGGTTTTTCCTCATTTGTATTTATTTTAAACAGACAGACGTATGTAGAGGTCATATATAAATATATGAAATATTGTTTTTTTAAATCTTGTGTATTATTTACGAAAATATTCATAAGAACAGATGAGAGTATGACTTTTTTCACATAATATTTTATTTATATATGTTTTACAATAACGATAAAAACACGGTATTTTAGATAATAAAATAATAAATTACCTAGTTTAATTAATATATTATACAATACATACAAAAAAACAACAGGTAACAATCACAGTATGTCAATGTCAGTAGATTCACGTTATAGGTTTCGACCTGGTTTCGAATTAAGATGTAAGCTCTAATTTACTAAGTTACACATTTTAAAACAATATCAACATTTAATTATCATCGTCAACATCATCATCATTAATTAATTCAAATTCAGAATCGATATCCGCTAAATCATTTATGCTAACAAATTCGATATCACTTTTCTCAGAATCCGTAAGCTCATAAAATTCCTTAAAAGAAGATTTTTTTACAAACTTATTTACTTTTGGACGAATGCTTGTAACAAGTGGATCAGAAGACAGTAAAAGATTGTGCATAATATCTTCATTGCATGAGATACTGCTATGCTTTCGAGAATGCCCCTCTCTATATTTTCGAAAATCTTTATTTCTAGCCTCAGATGCCTCTTCGGATAGAAAACCAATGGGCACAATTGACAAGTTCTGAACTATGTCTGGCCCATGCATTAAAATTCTATGAAGTGAAGAAGGCATATAATACCATGGGTATAACTCCACGTAAAGCTTAGCAGTATCAAAGCAGAACTCTCGGAATTTAGTTACGTTGATCTTCTCTCCTGATGAAATACACTGCAAGATCACACAGATTTTTCTTAAAAGCATAGCGTCTATTCCGGTCAGTTCAGTAGATTTAGTGTAGTTTTCAAAAAATCTCCTTGCCGAGTTGCCATTGTTGGTGGGTCCACTGCCTTGTTTCACAACATCGAGAAGTAAGCCCGTTTCTCTTCTTACAGCCTCTTGAACTCTTTTCTTCCTGTTATCAACTTGCCTTTTTGCTATATCACCCTTTGCTTGCCATGACTTTATGTCTAATTTGTAGGAAATGTGTAATAAGCATTCCATTGAGCGAACCCAAGCGTGAAGGGAGCTTAAGCTGTATTTATACATGTCCTCGTTTGCGTGTTTATCTTTGATTAACTCTAAATTATTCATCTCTTTAGGACTAGCCTTGCATATGTCACACACTGAAGCTGCTGTATCGGATATAATGGAATGAATTTTACCATCAATCATTGTCAACAGCAGTTAGTGTTTGACACTAATTCCATCAGTGATGGTGGATGGAGTTAAGGCTTCAATCTCGGCTTCGATTTCAGCCATCTCTCTCTGCACATTTTCTTTGGTTTCCTTTATAAACTTAAACAATATTGGCCGGCAAAATGAGGTGGAAGATGGTCGCTCGTTTTCCCAAATTGTTACACCTTTTGAGACGAGCCGCAGTGGTACAAGACTAATCATAAAATTACTAGCAAGATCGATTTGCTCATTTTCACTCGTCCTTTGATGATAAATGCTTTGGCTAGATGATCCGTCAAAACCCCATTTGCTGGTCAAAATGAGCTGTTGATTGGGATCAACAGGGGTTTCTAACGACCTAATAAGTCTTCTTGAGGTTAAATCCATCAAGGCTTGTAATTTGATTTTTGCAGAGCTCTCTGTAACTGTGAGATCGTCTTAGGCCGGATAGCACTTAATTTTTTCTTTAACCAACATGTAGTAACTCGGGTATTTAAAAGCTCCTTCTTGGGTGTTGAAATTTCGAAGAGTGTTGTAGCGCCATTTCGATAAATTCATCGATACATAAAGAGCCAATGCCTTCAAAGTTGATATTTCCCGTACCTGAATCGATTTACCTTCAATGAAGGCTTTGATTAGTGAGGCCTCTTCTGGATTCTCCATCAAGTATTTCATTACATCAGCTGTATCGCTTTCTCCTGCCTTTCGAAGCGCCCTTTCGGCCGAAAACACAATTTCAGCGCTGCTTCTGCTGCATGGAAGAGTATCTTCAGTGCGTCTTCTTTTTTGCCGGTTACTAAGGTCCTCAAAAGATTTACGAGGACTAGGATGTGTACAAGTTGAAGCATCAGATTTAGCAGGAGAAATTATGGGCTCGATGACGTCACTTACATTTTCTGTAGGAGATTCAATATTTTCATTCAGAAATTCCGGCCACTGTATTGCAGCCTGTAGCCAAATCTCATGTTTTTTGTGCTTCTTCCAGACTGTGTCCATTTTGCATAAATGCGGTAGTAAAATCGACGACACCAGTCTTTTAAACTTGTTTCAGAACTTTCACATAACTGAACACAACAGTTATCTTTTAAAACACTGAACAAATAGTTATAGTCGCGTAAACCTTTATGTGCGCGTGCGCATAAAGCAACGTGAGGATCAAGATTTGTATTAAAATTTGGAAAATACATTGCGACATTAGTGTGGCTACAACGAGGTGTAAATCAACACTGATTTTAAAATTACTAATAGTGACCTATTTATATTTGATCCAGGTACCCTTATTTGTTAAATATTGCAAGGTAATTAGTTTGAAAATGATGCATGCTTAATTAGTGTATTAAGAGCCATTTAGTAATTAAATAATAGCAATCTTCTTATCAGTAATCATTAGTGCATCAGTTTTACATGTAAACCTTAAGTCCCTAATCACATATCCAAATTCTCTAATATCTTCTCTAATTGGCTGCTCAGAAATGTTATTGTAATAAGGTGAAACAACCACAAAACAAAAAAATATATTTTTGTATTATAAAATAAACATCACTCTTTATCCCAGAAAGTGCACATTTGGCGCACCATGTGTCTTAGTATTAAATATAGCTCTTAGTATTAGCATTATGATATTAGAGACCGCTACTTGAAACAACGCCGGAATCAGGAGGGAGAGAGCTCGATACACTCATTTTCATAGTAAAATATCACATTTTCTCAAATTACTTCCGAAATATGGGAGTTATGAAGAAATTTATCAGCACAAGTTATTAAGGCATTAGGTAATCGAATAAGATGGCATCATTCGTTTGGCATAATTTAACTCTTTTTTTTCGGAGATGTCTACCCCTTTACACCCGATGGTTTTTTTTTTCGAAATTCTCTACGTCATGTTTTTTATAGCATTATATATAGCCTTAGATGCTAAGAAAAAAATCTAGAAAAAATCTCAGGTTTATAGATAACCCAGGAGTTAACCCGCACGATCGTGAGTTTCAGGTACAACTTGACTACTCACGATCGTGAGGGTAATTTAAATTGAACGTTTATCTTGATAATTAGATGGAAAATAAATTGAATGTTTACTTGTTTACTAGCTTAGTAGTTTAATCAGTCATTCTAGTATCAGTCCACATTAAAAAACTTAGTACCTAATCCTTAATTCTTAAAAAATCAACATTGGTAACAAAGGTCATAATTTTTCTTTATAATTTGCAACAAAACAAGAAAACTTCTAAAACTTAGCAAAATTATATAATTTTAAAAACAATAAGAAACTATCAAAGTTATGGCTTTTGGTGATATGATTTAAAACAGTCTTTTCCACGTGAGATGCATAAATAAGTATCACATTTTTCGCATCGTATCTTCGTGCGACTCCCACAAGTTTCATGCCGACACATCCTTGGGGCTTTAATTTCGTCAAACACTGGAAAATGATCATAACCATCATATCTTTTTGCCTCAGAGGGTTTATTTGCCGGTCTGTAATTTCTTCTAATTGGAAAATCATTTTCCACTGCCGGATCATTTTCGGTATCACTCGACATTCGACGTTCTTTGGGTGGAATACAAGATAATCCGTCAGCTATATTGAGACGAAAATCTAACAAGGGCAAAATATCTTTCCTGCTTAAATTATTGGCTTGGCAATCGTTGCGATACAGCCGCCACGAGTTTACAATGGCCAAATCAAGAAAATGTATGAGTACCTTCAGCGTCCATTTTCTGGTTTTAATAAAAGTTCTATAGTACTCCATCTGCTGGTCCAGTACATCCACTCCACCCATGTACTGATTGTAACGCTCTATCACTTTAGGAGCGGATACATCCACGTAAGTCTTCCTGCTTTTATCCCACCGTTTTACTATAGATGTAGTAGACGAGCCGGTGCAGTTGGACGCCATTAAAACAGACTTATTGTCCTTCCATTTAACAATAACCGTTGGTTTGCTGACATACGCTTGACTTTCACCTCGAGTCATCCTAGCGTCAGTTTTAAATTTAATTGCTGCACGGTCAGGGATCCTATTGATCATTATCGTTCCAGTGCTGTGAAGATTTCTCTTGTGCATCTCTTCGATCAATGCGACAGTAGTAAAATATCTGTCATGGTAAATACAGCTTCCAGGTGGAACACTCTTGCTCAAATGGAGAACTACAGAAGGCCCAAGCCCGAGTGGCGAGTCTCCAAACATTGTTTTAGCCCCCTGATAAATGTCGAAGTCAAGCATCAAGCCTTCACTTGTGGTCAGTACAAAGTTTTTTAGACCAACGGGGCGTGGCTTGTTTCTAACTACTTGACGAAGACTGCACCTACCAGTAAATGGCACCATTTGTTCGTCAATCGAGTAAAACCCGGGGACTCTTTCAAGTTTGTTGCAAGTAGCTTTTACTTTGTTTATCATCGGCTGTACCTTCCACAATGGATTGGTTCTTTCACTTGGCGGAGCTTCGTCTGAATCAACAACGTGCAGTGCATTACGAATAGTTAAAAATTGGTCACGAGGCATTTGCTTGCTAATAACCTCCAATCTCAATCCTGCTCTCCAGTACATTGGGATACGAGGGTAAGGAATACATCCAATAATAATGTGAATCGAAATCACTTTGGCTATGTCGACTGCACTAGTTTTAAGTTCGCGGCCCGTTTTTCTGAGATGGTACAAGTTTGTGCACCTAGATATTTCTTCCAAAAAATCTTTATCAAAGTAGTCAGAAAAATATTCCATAGGGGTCCTCCTAGTAGATACTGGCAGCGAAGTATAGTCGTGAGATGAATCTTGCAAAGGTACCTGTTTCCAGACCCGCTTGCGAGGAGCTAGACGCGTAGTTGTTTGGCGGCGTTCAACTGTTGAAGGTGCGAGAGTGTCAGGGCGAGTGTTTGGCTCGGGATCCAGCTCAGGTTCTTCTTCGTTTTCTATGCCATCAAAATTGAGGTCTTCCAGGACATTTGGTTGAAAATTGTCATCATCTTCATCAAAATCCTCAATTTCGGAAAGGTTTCCATCGCCCAAGATTTGCAAAACTTGATCGCCATTTAAATCCCGACCTAAAAACATGATAAAACATATAAATTTAATTAAATTCAGGCAAAAATAAACAAATAACGGTTGACATGTTTTGAATTTATTTCTCGCACTCACAACCGAAGCCACACGATCGTAGCAGTAAAAATTTACAACGAAATTGTGGCAAAATTGCAATGAAATCCATCAAACTAAAATAACTCACTTATTAAATGTTCTTTTAACTTGTAATTTACATAGAAACACTATACATTACTAAACAAATAACACAATAAACAAGTACTTACCCGTGACGCTGCGAGGGTCAAAAAACGCCGCCATCTTTCATCAAGGCTCACAGGACACTGAACGCCCGCCCCGGCCCCGCGATTTTGTTAGTGTATGCGAGACACCCGCACGGTCGATCTATGCCGGTTGCGTTCGCAAAAAGTAAACAATTTGGCGCCAGAATTTTTTAAAAGTAAAACTCACGCTCGTTTCAGCGCGGGTGTAAAGGGCTACGTCCAACCTCTCCCATACATTCGTTCCACTGTGCGCCGCCAAAGAAACTTGTTTTTTTTTAAAAGCATGTTTTTAGTTGATGAAGCGGTGGCACTCCATGATTTCAAAAAAAAAAATTATACATACTTTAAAAACAAAGTTCTTTGTTAGGTAGGTAGACGTACTTACCTAGCTGTTTTTCTAAAGTACTATTTGCAACTTACCTTGATGAAGTTACACGGTCGAGAGGCATAATTTCAGTCAACAGTAAATTTACTGCTAATTTTGACAGCCTAAACCTAAAGGTAAACTCCGCATCATCCAGACTTTGCATGTAGTTCACCCTTTTAACTCTCCGCGAAGAAGCGCGTTGACGTCTTATTTCTTCACCAGCGTCACTATCAGTACTATTCCAATCCGGTAATTGAGCCAGAACTTCCATATCACTGTCACTATCACTGGAGAATATCGACAGTGCCATTTTTCAAATAAAATCTGTGAAGTTGATCTGATATCCTACGAAATTCTAAGATTAAGATTTGGATTGTTTACACCGATCAAAACAGACGTCAAATTCAACGGATAGGTTATTTCTTTAGTCATTGGGTTATTGACACACTCAAACTGTCATTTTCGAACAGAGGGCAATCTGTAGTCTATGATCCGTCCTCTCAAAGATCGATTGGTTGAAAAGATTGCTATTGCAATCCGTGGATCGTTTTTAGCAAAACTTTACTACAAATCTGGATTGAATTTTCAATCTTAAATCTAGAGATATTGGATTAGATTGGTTATTAATTTCGGCCGTAAGTTGGCAATACTGTTGCGATTGGGCATTTGGGCAATCGACCATCAGACCGAAAGGGACGCATCTATACACAGATCAGAGCATCTGTTACTGGTTGGGAGAGGTAGTACGCGGTGCGTTCCATGAACTCTGTAGCTAGGCAGAAACTGAACAGCTGTCTCACGCGTCGTTCATTAGAGTATTTCAACGTTCATTGCTGATTTTATGATTTTAGCTGCTTTATTAACATAAATGGGGTGCTTCGTGCAGAGAATGTAATTTTACATTGAAATAAAGGAATAGTAACTTAAAAAACGACTTAGAATGAAAAATTTCCTAAGAAATTTTCCGGTGGAATATGATTCAAAATAAGGACCTGAATGCACCCTGTTAGTTTGCGGAGGTCTGTCCCTTACACCCTGTATTATTACTAGCTGCGCTCCGCGATTTGACCCGCATAAGTCTCGATACCGTGAGAATATCGGGGTGAAAATGTCTTATGTCCTAATCCAGGTCATATCAACCCATGTGCCAAATTTCACCCAAATTCGTTCAGCCGTTTTATTGTGAAAACGAACACGTAATACATATACAGGGTTATTGGTAAAACATCATCAACCTCTTAAGGGGTCATTGTAGTCATCATTATGAACCACTTTTACCAGTCCATTATCCAGTTCTTCTAACTGAACAGACAGCAGTGCTACTGGGGAGTTTGTTCCGCCACTTCTTCTTCCCAGCTAAAGCACTAGGAAGTGGTGAAGGGCGGGCGTTTTGGGGGGACTGTCTTATGTGATTTTGACGTTCAAAAAGTGCCGATTCTCAGCCTTGTTTGAATAAATGACTTGATTTTGATTTGATTTAACTATGAGACCAAATATAAAATCGCGAAAAAAAAAATCTGCTGGTCCCTACATTTTGATGACTTTTGCAAACATAAATGTAGGGAACAGCAGATTTTTTTTTCACATTTGCTCCCATAGTAAAAGTTGTTCATAATGATGAGTACAATGACCCCTTAAGAGGTTGATGGTGTTTTACCAATAACCCTGTATACAAATAAACATACAAAAAATGAAATGTTTGCTCTTCTTTACTACAGAGTGGTCCCTCAGCCAGCAGCAGCAGCAGCCGCGGCGGCGCGGCGGGCGGCGCGCGCGTGCGAGCCGCGCTGCGCCCGGGCCCGCCCCTGCACCAGCACCCGCCCGGTACGTGCCCGCCCCTGCACCAGCACCCGCCCGGTACGTGCCCGCCCCTGCACCAGCACCCGCCCGGTACGTGCCCGCCCCTGCACCAGCACCCGCCCGGTACGTGCCCGCCCCTGCACCAGCACCCGCCCGGTACGTGCCCGCCCCTGCACCAGCACCCGCCCGGTACGTGCCCGCCCCTGCACCAGCACCCGCCCGGTACGTGCCCGCCCCTGCACCAGCACCCGCCCGGTACGTGCCCGCCCCTGCACCAGCACCCGCCCGGTACGTGCCCGCCCCTGCACCAGCACCCGCCCGGTACGTGCCCGCCCCTGCACCAGCACCCGCCCGGTACGTGCCCGCCCCTGCACCAGCACCCGCCCGGTACGTGCCCGCCCCTGCACCAGCACCCGCCCGGTACGTGCCCGCCCCTGCACCAGCACCCGCCCGGTACGTGCCCGCCCCTGCACCAGCACCCGCCCGGTACGTGCCCGCCCCTGCACCAGCACCCGCCCGGTACGTGCCCGCCCCTGCACCAGCACCCGCCCGGTACGTGCCCGCCCCTGCACCAGCACCCGCCCGGTACGTGCCCGCCCCTGCACCAGCACCCGCCCGGTACGTGCCCGCCCCTGCACCAGCACCCGCCCGGTACGTGCCCGCCCCTGCACCAGCACCCGCCCGGTACGTGCCCGCCCCTGCACCAGCACCCGCCCGGTACGTGCCCGCCCCTGCACCAGCACCCGCCCGGTACGTGCCCGCCCCTGCACCAGCACCCGCCCGGTACGTGCCCGCCCCTGCACCAGCACCCGCCCGGTACGTGCCCGCCCCTGCACCAGCACCCGCCCGGTACGTGCCCGCCCCTGCACCAGCACCCGCCCGGTACGTGCCCGCCCCTGCACCAGCACCCGCCCGGTACGTGCCCGCCCCTGCACCAGCACCCGCCCGGTACGTGCCCGCCCCTGCACCAGCACCCGCCCGGTACGTGCCCGCCCCTGCACCAGCACCCGCCCGGTACGTGCCCGCCCCTGCACCAGCACCCGCCCGGTACGTGCCCGCCCCTGCACCAGCACCCGCCCGGTACGTGCCCGCCCCTGCACCAGCACCCGCCCGGTACGTGCCCGCCCCTGCACCAGCACCCGCCCGGTACGTGCCCGCCCCTGCACCAGCACCCGCCCGGTACGTGCCCGCCCCTGCACCAGCACCCGCCCGGTACGTGCCGCGCCCAACTGTGTCTTGCCAGAACAACACATTTAGAGAAACTTCTATAAAAAGCTACCGAAATAAGGCCACTGATAAAGTAATCAGTAAAAATGAAACAAAATTCAGGCCTAAAGTAATTTAATATTATTAAGAGGAAGTGTGATATATGCCACATTCACTCCAAATCAAAATTAAACCAATCACAGGCACATTGAAATGTCAAGGATTGAAAATTAGAAAAAGTTCGTCTATGCAAAGCATCATATTTGTCTGTCATACCTGTCTAACAATCCCTCTATAAAATTCGATGTGTGATATTTTTTCAAAATATAATAAACATTGCTTCTCAAAAACAAAATCTAACCACATAATCTTCTCCCACAGATTTTCTAGAGAATCTACGCGAGACTCAGCGACAGAGGTTACAAAACAAGAGCGACTCGTCCCCCCCCGCGTCGCCGCCCCCCTCCGCGGCCCGCACGCCCCCCCCCCCTGCCGCCCAAGCCCACGCATCGAACGGCTCCCACCGTCGTCTGAACGTAACGCACCACGTAACACGCAACGGTGCTTGAACACGTCTCTGACAGACTTCGGCGCTCTCGAAGTCAGAAATCTAACTTCCAATCGAAGTCGCCCCAGCTACAGGAAGCTTGAAGTACAGAAGTAATCTGCCGTGGAATCGGGTTTCCTTTGCTTGAATAACAGACGTCAAGGAGGTTATGTTTCGGCGCATATTTTTTAAATATTTTAGGTTTGCCTGGGCAAAATGATTGTCGATTACTCGTACTCGCAGTGTAGTAGCAAAGTTGTAAAAAAAATGGCAATAAAATACATCTTACATCGGTAACATTATTTCTGTAACAATAACTTTAGTACTGATGACAGAAAATGAAGGATATTTGTAAATATAGCTGCTATTAAGCTGATAAAATAAATCTCATAATTTATATCACGTACAAAGTGTTTGCCATCGGATTATGTCCATAAGACAATTGGCACAAGAGTGATTATACATTGAGATATACAAACTTGACGAGGATTGCAAGTCAGTTTTATTGTAGCGTCCTATGAGTATTAGAAATTAATATATTGCTAATATTGTATAAAACGCAAAAAGACATGCTGTACCATCAGATATGAAAATATACTAAATGAGTTATATTTCAATGTAAACATCACCCAATGAAAGCAACGCAAAGATCGTAGTAATAATAGTGTACATTAATATAATTGTAAATACAAGATTTGTATTACTTTTGGTGCCTTCCATAGATGTAAGACTGCACTAACATATATATACAAATGAATGAGATAATTTAAAATGGCTTCTTTACATTATTTACGATGTATATCTTAAGTTAAAACTGGATAATACGGAGCATTTATGTGTATTTTAATTGACTGTAAATAATATGTGGAGGAGTCGTTAGTAAAATATTTGATAAAATGTATAAAAATATGTAAAATTAGAATTTAGACTGAATGAATTATAAAAATCACTTTATTGATTAAATAGTGACAATTGAATTTTGAACATGACTTTTTAATCTCGAATATAAGGATCCACTTACCCCAATTTTATCATACCGCCAGACTTAACAAACAAAACGTGTAGCTTTGATAAACGTGTGCTTTTGAATATACATGACTGATATCCTTAAATATCTTCACGACTTCAACCCAGCGAAAATGTTAGTCGATATTACTATTATCGACTCGAATGACTACAGAACTATAGATATATACTGGTATGTAAAGACAGCTGTATAAATTGTACTGTTACTGTAAGTTCTGTGAGTTACGAAAGCGTGAGATTCAATAATTATTAAAACAATAGCCAAGTTACAAACAAAGCTGTCGATCATAAAAATAATCGGCACTATAAACTTTTCATGCCTTCGTTACTGTGGCATCGGTATTTATACTTTCTAAATTGTTTAATAGTAAGTAGTTAATTTATTTATAAATCAACTTGAGTGTTTCTAGCAGCGTATAATATTGAAATAAAATGGTAATATTGCTGAATTCGCACTAATTTATTATTATTCCTTACAGTTCCTTTAAAACCACTTGCAATGAGACTACTATACCGATCATGAGGCATTGGGATCCCAAGTCGGGTCGCTCCCAAAGACTTTTAACCGTTTCATAACACTATGCGTTACCGTGAAATGTGGATGGACTGAGAATATATTATATTGTAGTCTGTGACTGAGAATGGTCTCTGCGTTTCCCTGTCTCACACTGATATTACAGACGCGCCATCTAGTGGTGTGTTATCACAACTCGCAGAAGATAACCTGAGCAACTGACATACTAGCTCGCAATAGTCCAATAGATGGCACGCGTTGTGGCTAAAAATGTCAGATTCTCGGAATTTGTTTATTCTTTCCTTCTTCTAATAAGTACTTAATGGGGTCCATTATTACTGCTGGAGAATGCTTAGGCCTACCGCCATGGAATGTCACCATAATGCTGGCTCTCGTTCAATAATAACCTCTAAATACTGATATAACAAATGTATGGTGATTTTACCTAATGGCCGCCCCGGTCGGATTAATACGACAAATGTTTTCGTGCCCGTGTCGCCTCAGGCCTCGTACACATAAACACGAGACGACATCGCATCGTGCTACGACGCGGCATCGTTTCACGTTGCGATGTCGTATCGTCGCAACGTGCCAAGATTTCGTCGTGTGGTCGGTCGCAGAAAATCTCGAAAAATGGAACGCACTAGACGTGTTCTCCTCATGCTGATATTAATAAGACAAAAAAATTAGAAACAGATACACAGAAGATACTGGATACATCCATTTCTTACAAATATGAATAACGAGTGTCATTTTAAGAAGAAATAATTATAACGCCTCAAAAATGGATCCCGGAAAGTGATCGTCGTAGATTCCTACGATACACGTCGCATCGTGAAACGATGCCGCGTCGTAGCACGATGCGACGTCGTATCGTGTTTATGTGTACGAGCCCTAAGTCGTATATATACGACTGAGAACCTATGTTCGTTTCTTTTTATTTATTTAATTGCACGACCCCATTTGTCATAGGTATTCATTTGTCGATTTATGAACTGGGCGCTGGGGGCACGTCAATTGATATAAAAAACCAAGCAGTCAAAAGGTTAATCAACTTTTTTCAAAACTGAAAATAGACAAGTCCAAAAACAATTTACACTACAGTTTATTTACAAATCGACAACTCATTTATCGGCGACAGCCGCTGCCGGCGCCGCTATTGCAGGCGTCGCTGCTGGCGCTTCAATTTGCTTCGTTGTCTCCTCACTTTCCACCTTCACAATCTCTGGTTCGGGTTCTGGCATTACCCTGGTCAGCTTCGAAGGTTCTTTGGGCGGCGTCCAGTCAGGGATGATCTTCTCATGGATGCGCCAGGTTCCATAGAGGTTGGATAGGTGTTTTTCGAAGACTATGTATTCTAAGACATCTTTGGCTAGAATTTCGCTGCCGTGTAAGAGGCGGCCGAAACGATCGTAGACGGCGAGTTGTTGGCGGGTGTGGAAGCGTACTGTGACCTGAGAAATAATATTTATGTGAATGTTTTGCTTTTACTGAGATCCTACTTGATCCTAACTAATATTATAAATACGAAAGTGAATTTGCTTGTTTGTTACGCTTCACGATAGAACGGCTCAACGGATTCGGTTGAAATTTGGCACACAAGTAAGACAATGACCTCGGTTAGGACATAAGATACGTTTTGCCAACTTCCACGCGGACGAAGCGGCGCGGCGGGCAAAAGCTATTACACTAAAAACTACTATTATTACTATAAAATAATTGCATCTTCATATACCGTCAAACGGGGTGAATAGGGACGCAGGGGTGAATAGAGACGAAACTTTAGAAGGGATTTTAACCTTGAAATAATATAGTTTATTCCAAAAAGGACTCTTAATGTGTTTATTGTAATATAATTAACGATTAAGTGCTCTTGTTGGGGTCAAACTAAATTATTTCAAGGTTAAAATCCCCTTTAAAGTTTCGTTTCTATTCACCCCTGCATGCCTATTCACCCCGTTTGACTGTAACCAAAGTAAAAGACGCAGGATCAATAATTGTAAGGGCTAGTGTTGTAAATGCTTTGCAATAATCAGAACAAACCGAATTGAGTATTAAATTATAGAACCACAGTAAACTGTACAATAAGGAATGAATACTTACTTATGTTGATTAAGCTAAATAAATTAACTTCTAAGATCATTTGATTTTTTTCTTTCCTAACTTCTTACTCTACATTCCGAATTATGCCATAATCGCTCACAGCGCTCACGTCAATAAGTTGCGTTCCGATTTAGATATCACGAGAACGTGATAAGTTCATCGTGAACGCGCTCACAGTGCTCGCCCAACGTCAACCTTGCACAAAAAAGTCCGACAGGATATTTTTTTGAAAATGAAAGTTCAATGAATTGGCAATAGGGAATATGCATGTGATTTAAATTTGGTTCAAATATTTTTATTACGTATAAAGATACGTAATAAAAATATTTGAAAAAAATATAAATATAAAAATTAAATTAAAATATAAATATTTGAAATATTTGATTTCTTTTTTTTTTTTATTTGAATGATTAGTAAGTATATAGTAGTATTATTTTAGTAAGTAATATCTTATTAATTACTTAAAATTAATAAATAAAAGTGCAAATTAAGCGCGGGAAATTCAAATTTGTAAAACGCAACACCAATGGATAACACGAAACGTTACGTCACAAACTAGTATGTCAACAACGTAGTTCTCTATATAGTCTGTGCAAGAAACTTTTATGCTCATAATTCTGTACTCTTTGCTTTTAAGTTCCTTGAGTCTGTGATGTCAACAAGTTCGTTTTGCTTACATTTGTATGGCATTGCAGGCTTTTGGTTAGAAAACCTAATATTATCGTGTGTGTTGTGATTTCATTTATTGTAATTTTAGCATACTAGTGAGATTAGAAATCATTTAATAACGAGAACACATAGCAAACAATGGACTGGACCACAGAACACTATTACTCCTGGACTGTCAAAAAAAGTACCTACTCTGTGGGACTGTCACTGGACATAGTATTATTTGACGTCATCAACAGAGCGCGCGAAAATGGCGGCGTTTAAACAGCTCAAAATGATTCTCTATTTTAAATATTTTTTTAAACTTAATTACAGCATTTTTTAAACAGTATTTATATTTTTTACTATGTTATAGCGGTGTAAACAATGAATTAAAAATATAAAATAAATACATGCATATACCCTATTATATTTTGTCGGTCGACTCCATCGACTATAAAAACTCAGATTTCCAATTTGAGAACGACCGTCGATTCGTCCAGTGATGTGATGAACCATGACACCACGAATTACAAATAACATAGATGCAACAATAATTAAACATAATGTGCATGAGATTAAAACTCATTTCAAGTATTCTGTTACGTCTTGGATTTTACAGTCCAATTTCAAAATGCCACTTTAGTTTAAAGATATGATGCGACTCAAAACAAAACAGCATAACTGTCATTTTTGACAGCGCTCACGGTGACATTAATTTAGGGCATGGTCGTCGAGTCGCAAGATGGCGCATGCCATGGCGTCATCTATGACGATTCACGGGACATCGTTATCACGCTCACGCTAATCGATTTGAGCGTGCTTACACCCGGCGAGCTCAATTGATTACAGCGCAATTCGGAACGTACCCTTAGTAATTCCTTGTTCATCATCATCTGCCTAGCCTTTGCCCACTATGTTGGGGTCGGCTTCCAGTCTAACCGGATACAGCTGAATACCAGAATTTTACATGGAGCGACTGCCTATCTGACCTCCACAACCCAGTTACTGGGTAATACGATACCCCTTGGTAAGACTGGTTGTCAGACTTTCGGGCTTCTGACGACCCGTAACGAATTTCAAAGATCTGAACGACAGCCGGGAGTTAGTCCCGGCTGTCTTAACGTTCTTTCCGAGGCACGGAGAGGTCTTGGTATGTAAAGATGGTGACCCATCCACGGACCAACCGCGGCAAGCGTAGCTTAACCTGATCGATCGACCCGTGCGGCTGTAATTACTAAGCCACAAGTCCCTATTCTAAGCCATGTTATAGAAAGGTATAACAACAAACCTGTCCGAATATATTCTCCTTGCTAACAACATCAGTGCACCGAGCGTGCACCACCCTTGGGGGCTCCAGTGACTCCAAAAACTTCCACCTGATAGTCTTCAGACTACTGTTATGCCTAAACTCAGGATACGCCTTCTCCGACACATACAACCGGAGAGCCCTCTTATCATCATTAGCTAGACTTTCATGGGCCTTGATGTAAGTATCCTGAGCTTGCAATACAAATTCCTTTTGGTCAAATTCTTCTTCATAAGATTTGATCTTGCGTATGGCCATCATAGATTTGGATTTCTTTTCAAGTAGCTGTACAGCTTGCTTGGCACGAGTTGTGGACACGAAGGAGGCTTTGCCGTCTCCTTCTGGTGGGATGTATGGCTCGAAGACACCACCTGAAGTAAAGGATTTTATTTTTGAGAATTTTGAAGATTTGCTGCTCACCAGCCAGATAACACATAATTAGTATTAGTTTTAACTGATCTAAGATTAATGCTAATAGGAGGTTACCTACACATTCATAGTACAAAATTGGTGTACACTAACTTCGGCCTGCAGGTGAACCCGCATGGATGTCGGAAATTGTCCCAGGGGAATGTACCACTGGGATAATAGTATCCTATCATCGAAATCAGACAGATAATAAATGGCAATAATCTTGTTTTATTTTTATTAAACAGGTTTTTATGATTCTAAATGTCTAACTTAAAAACTTCGATCAACAATACAAACTAGATAACGGGTCACATACAAAATCAAAGCTAAATGCTGTCCGCATGAAAAAAGTTCAAAACAGTTTTAAGTTCAACTTAATTACAACCATGGCACCTAGTAATAAAGTCGTGTTTACATTAGGTGTGTTTCAAGCGAACTAAACATAATAAGAGCTCACGTCTCGAAGTGCGCTGTTATTTCCGGAGACGTATTTTTTGTGCCGACCCGATATCTAGTGGGTATTGTTGATCGAAACTTAAAAATAATAATTATTCATTTTGATATTATCATTATTAATTTGAAAGACTAGCATGGCGATTCATCACATATTAGCTAAGTTATTTTATAGCTTCAAATTGTAATAACTTCTAAGCAGGTGGACAGATTTAAATGAAATAAATACTAAAATAAACAACATTTCCAAGATATTATGGGTTTTGATTTCCAATTCCTTAAACCTCTTAAAAAGAGCTACATCAAAATTTCAATAATTATGTGAATTTCAAATTCATCCCCTGTTATACCCCCTTGGGGGGTGATTTTACATAAGGCTGAAACTAATTATTTTTTATTTCTAACCGAAAAGTTATGTAAGCTTTCATAACCCTTACTTAAGAAATGCTGAGTTTCCCATACAAACTTTAATCTCCTGTAATACCCCTATTAGTATTATTTTTGAGGCAAAAAGTAGTCATGCCCTTCCCCAGAATTTCATCTATCTAATTGCCAAAATTTAAGCGAAATCCATTCAGTAGTTTAGGCATGACAAGGTAACATACAGACAGACAGACAGTTACTTTCAGAACTTCTCTTTAAGTAGTCCATCACCTTACTGGGCTAATGTCACTGTTTGAGAAAATATTAATTGATAAAAACTATGAAATCATTGTCTACTTGCTTATACAGGGTGGCCAGGGAGTTGACATTCAAACGTAAAATTTAGATACTTTATGATGAGGAGTATCCGAATCACCCCCATGTATGTTCTACGATTTTTCGTAGTTTTCGAGATATAATTTTTTTCGTAATTTTCACCTAACATCAGTTTTCGATTTTTTTCTCGTTCTGTTGAACATTTCTGGTTCAGTTTATTTGTGATAACTAATTAGCATAGTCTAACCTAACACCCTAAAAAATTATGGTTTATCTAGGAATTGCAGAACTTACTTAGAATTCATTCGAAAGTTCAAAATTAAGATTTGATTGAACCCAAAATCTCTCCATTGTTTTTGATACATTGAGAATTTGTCAGTACTGAGCTCAAATCTTAATTTTTGTAAGTTCTGCAAATCCTAGATAAACCATAATTTTTTAGGGTGTTAGGTTAGACTATGCTAATTAGTTATCACAAAAAAACTGAACCAGAAATGTTCAACAGAACGAGAAAAAAATCGAAAACTGATGTTAGGTAAAAATTACGAAAAAAATTATATCTCGAAAACTACGAAAAATCGTAGAACATACATGGGGGTGATTCGGATACTCCTCATCATAAAGTATCTAAATTTTACGTTTGAATGTCAACTCCCTGGCCACCCTGTATATCACACATTAGGTACTTACATTGATAATTTGATTCTTAATGTAAAGTATCAAATACAGATACAAATACAGTGGGCAGTGGCTGACTGTACTTTTATAAATCAACTTGTCTTTCTCTAAGTATACTGATTCATACAAACCTGTAGCAGAAATATAGAATGGACGCTCCATCCAGGGTCTTGGAGGCAAAATCCCTCTTTCCTTCATCTTCTGCCTGATTCTCTCCGGACTCAGCTTAGTAATATCTTCATTGGGTTTGGGTAGGTCTACCTTGAGGTACTTCTGTGCCCTCATCTTCTTGTATTTCGGGATATAATGCTTTGATGTAGTGGTACGAGCTGGCTGTGTGAAAATTACAGGGGCTATGCGTAGCACACCCATCTGGAAATTGTAACGCAGTTTGTATATTTAATTTACAAACCACAATCATTTTTAATGTAGAATCTAAAAATAATTATGAAACAAACCTTTGTTATTAGAGAGTTCGCCATAGTAACTGTTTTCAGCTGCCGCTGTTCAGTATGTAAACAATAGCAAATTTTCTTTCACTATTTAGAACATCTATACAGCTCTTTAACAGTAACAAAATCCTAAATTATTATTTCAGTAGTTATTTAACCTAAAATCAAAATAATGACGGACCGCGGACGGCACCACAGACAGACGTCCACAGATAAATAAATGTCTAATTGCTATTTGGTCAATCACAAAATCATGTTTAAATTAATAGATTATTGAGGAATAGTTAAAAACATAAGTGAATTAAATAATTGTGTTGTAATAGAATCATTTTACTGTCTAAAATATTTATTTTTCATGAAAAGTCAGTTCATACAAATTCCTATGCCACCGCAGGTCATTATGTTTATGAACAAAAAATGTCTATGGTGTTTTGTTTTTCTGCCATTTTTAGTCAAATACTTTCCATTCAAATCGTAATTTTTTAATAAAGTGATACAAAATTGATCAAATTTATTGTGTCGTCTTTTAAAATATTTTTATTCATATTAAACCTTAGATTGTGCTGATATATATCAATATTGTACATTTTTTTGGTTTGTCTTTTGAAGCATTTCTGTCTCTTAGGAGCCTGATACGTGCTTTATATTGATACTTTACTTCAATATAAGTACACTTCAGAATCAATTCTTATTTTTTAGTTTCAAAGACATCAACAGAATAAACTAGAAAGGAAAACGCTCAAGCAGATTTGAATCGATCGTCGCGACTCAACCGGACATCCGGCGACTCCATAGTCCATACACGTTGTCTCTAGCACAGGGGAATAGAGATCGCGCAGCGTTTCTTTCTTTTCTGAACAGGCGCAGTCCTAGAGAACTCGCAAAAGGAGTAAAAGGCTCCTACATAACCTGTCACTACGTAAGTATCAGTGCACATACTACTTTATAGCGTGCAGTTGCTTTGTTCGCTATTTAGAATCGTGAATCTTTACTCCTTTTGAGTCCTTGCTGAGTCATAGCCAGGTGATCTCGTTATCACTCAGGTTGGGGAATATTCCTTTCGGGCTTTCCTTCAGCGCTCCCGTCAATCTAGAAGTAAGTGGAAGTGGACCACGTTTGGACGCCATAACAGTAGGACGAAGGGTCGAGCCTGGGGTTGCGTGGCGCACCGCGGGCGATGACCCTATAACGGAATGGACCTTTATTAATTGCCACGTGTTTTTCTTTTCAGCAATATATTGTATGAGTCAGAAGGTAGAAAAACCAATATTATCGGGTCAACGGATCAAGACCAGAAAAAGAGGTAATTTATCTTTTATTACTTATTTTCACTTAGATGTTGGAGACTTGCCCAGATTCTTTGTTTGCGAGGCGGGATGACTTGTTCTAAGTTGGCTAATCTCATCTCAAGTGATCCGCACACGATTCTCGAAGAAGCGAGCTTGTGCCATATAGATCGGGTTATTAATTTAATAACGTTTGCCTTGGCCGTGACACTGTCCTACACAATACTTTTAGCCATGTCTCTTTGTAGAATGTTGTTAGTAATCATACATAAGAGATGTAGGTCACATGATGTGTAGGTGACATGTATTATAGTATTTTTCTCTAACAAGTACCTCCTTCAGTGAACCAAGAGTACCTTCAATCTAACAAAACATTTAGGTGTGATAAAATTGGATGGTAGGTAACCTACTACTTGTTTATTCAGACTATTGTTAAATTTGCCTTTTCACAGAAGCTACTGATAGTCTAAAATATTCCTGTTTATAATTTCATCATATTATTTAATCAATACTTCTCAAAATATTTTGAAATTGTTACCTACATTTAAACATACATGTGTTTTGTAATTATTTTCATCTTGACGAAGCCTTCTTTTTCTTTTACTTATAATATTGATTTTGTAAACCTTTGATACCCAACAATAAATAATAGTGAAATATAAATTATTCAACTTAAAGGTTGAATATCAACATCCCAGCAATATCTCAATTGGTACAAATCTATTTTTTTTATTCTGTCATTGGCAATTTGATGTATTCAGCCCACCAGCCGTTGAATCATTTGACCTCAAATGTAATTCAATTGACTTTCTCCAGACCATTTCAAACTATAAAATGTAAAGTAATGATATGCTTTATCCTCAAAATTTTTAGATTCTGTTCTATTTACATATTAATTAATGTAATGTTTGAAAACCAATGGCCCAAACATCTTTTTATTTAAGAGCGTTTCTACCTTATGAGTGGCAACGTCGCAATTTAGTGTCATATTTCGTGGTTTTCAATTTTTATCATTTAATTGGAGCTATATTTAAAAAATCTGTTTATATAACTTTTTAGAATTACGTGAAAGTGTTTAAAAAGTAAGTAGGTAACCGTAATGCTTACAGTTATTTTACAATGAAAATAACTCCCTGCAAGTTGCCAATGTATTATTTGCATATAAATAGAACTGTAAACGCAACGATTTCTTACCTTTTACACAGTTTTCACATAATTCTTAAAAGTTAATTAAAACAGATTTTTAAAATATAGCTCCGATTAAATGATAAAAATTGAAAACCACGAAATATGACACTAAATTGCGACGTTGCCACTCATCATAAGGTATAAAACTGCACTATTACACATTTTCTTTTTGTTTAATAATATTTTCCTCCTGCCTCCTACTTTCTTTTGTCAGCCTTGACTTTATTTCCTCAGCTTGCAAACCACCATAAATCTCACGAGATCTGATCTAATTTATTTTTACGCTCTCCGGATAATTCTTTGCTTTGTGTTGTCTTTGACAAAAGACTCTTTTTTTTGGGACTTGGCAACAAGAGTTCAATAACCTTTTGACAATCGGACATACTTAATGATTTTTATGCTTGTAGGTGTTGATTAATCAATTTTGATTTTAAAGTAGTTTTTTTTTTAATTAAGGGGAAGTAATTTTGTTTCCGAGTTAAGTGATGATCACACAAAAAAATTTTGATTTTAAAGTAGTTTTTTTTTTTTAATTAAGGGGAAGTAATTTTGTTTCCGAGTTACAAGTGATGATCACACAAAAAAATTTTACACATTTATAATGAGCCCAAGTTTTATTATTTACCTAATTAAAATCTAAACGTTTGTTCATTCAACTGATAAAGTACACATTTTTATCCAACATGAATCTGTCCTTTTATTACAAGGAATTTTAATTGTCATAAAAATGTTGGAGATGTGACACAAATACCTAAATTGCTGACCATTGTTGTAACTGGCCCTTGTTACAAATTTGGACTTTGTACTGGACAATAACCTCAATGGCTACGATTGTGCCGATCTAACATACCTACGTATTTTATTTATTAAATTCATTGTTATTTTTTCCTCAAACATGACTGACAAGTTCGAATGCGTTATCGCAATGGTTCTACCCATGGCCGTATGTCGTGCCGGCGCGGCGGCGGCGTCATGTCATAGTTTCAATTTTCCGGGACAAAAATGTCCTTTCAGAGACACCAAAATACCCACCCACCTCTCAAATCTTATTAAAATCGCGATTTTTTGGCTTCGAGAATGTAGGTGGAACATAGGATGGAATTTCGCGCGGCAACCTGAACTTGGTCCAGTTTAATTAACTATACTGACAATCTATTAGAGTACTATCTAAGGTAAGTCTTAGAAGATCAACAGAAAAATACCAAGTGGTTCTTTACCATCCTGCATCCGCGCCATGAAATCATCAGAATTGTGGTCGTACCAACCACACCATGTTGTCAAACCAATAACAGAACTTGGCCCATCCATCCATCCAACTTGAATGGGCGTAAGTGGAACATGTGCACGTTTTGTATTGATTTGTTATCTTTTGTTTATTATTGTTTTTATCGTCCCAAGTTCAAAATATTCGAAGTAGTTTCTACCTACTTTATTCTGAAATCTGCGTGTTCAGTAGTCGTTTCAAGCTATTTTATTCCTTTTTGATCTTGAAATTGAAAAGATCCACTGCCAAAAGAAAATAACTACAGTATCAACAGAAGCTATAAAAAATGAGTTCAATTAAATAAACAAATAAGGTTTTTTTAGAGTCAAGGGACCGAGCCAGTCCAAATGAGGCCAATGCTATATAATTTATGCAAACTAGTGCAGGAATTAGCTGTTTGATACGAATTTAATTTTTGTTAGTGGAATCTTACCGTTCTACCTACAATATTTTGTATATTACCTTAGAAATATTCTTTTAGAAACCTTAGAAATGTTTATAGCTACGATATTCTACCTCTCGTATATAATTCTCTGGCATCCTTCGCGCATCGCTGGGTTTGACCTTTCTAGAAAGAACCTTCCGTGCTTTACTTTTAAAGGCCGGGAATGCTATAAACATTTGCCGGTCTACCTTGTTACATAACTTCTCCGCTTTGTATCTGTGCAACTCCATTTTATCTAGGCAAGTCAACAATATCCGCTGCGATAATCTTGCTGTCGAGTAGACGATTTATTTTTCAAACAATTACTGTAGCTGAAGCTGTTTGCTGTAGCTGTGTGCTGATGAATTTTGTTGCATTGTCAAATGTTTCTACTACTAATTAGGATGATGTTTAATAGCTAGGTCAATTTCAAATGCCCCAAATTATCCCGACACAGATTTCTGCCCTCATAAATTACGTAACAAGTCCCCACCCTCCCAAGTCTATCCCAAACTCCCAAATAGGTAAGAGGTCGGGAATATTCTACAATCGGCCTCCATTCTAATCATACGCGATTGGAACGGTGACGTAGTGACGTCAATCGTTGCATTGGACATAAATACCTTTTTCCGAAGGCAGAATGCCACTGATTCCATATCGATTAAAAATTCAAATAAGCTCCACTTAGCTGGCATCGAATGATTTATTCGCTTACCGATATAGTTTTTATCTTTGTCAATCTTTCACCCTTCATCTCTGAGAAGTGCTTTGTCACATATCGTGGGATTGACAGTTTTGTCACACGTCCTCTACTTCCATTTTTATCAGTAGATAGTTTTATTTTATTCTGAATCATCGAGTGGAGATAATTATGAACTTCAGTAGAGCAAGTCTCGATCGTTTCCTTTAGACATCACCAGTCATAGGTCATACGACAAATCGATTGAACTTGGCGACCAAGTTGCATCGACGAATTCGTAGAACTTTTTATCGAAGTTACTCAAACTCAAAGCATTTATTTCAAATAAACCAATTACAGGCACTTTTGAATTGTCAAGGGGTCGGTCAGTCAGAAAGATGAAGCTAGTTGCCCATTCTAAAGCGTAGTAGGTACCTATGGAGAAGAACGGGCAAGAAACTCCATGGACACTCTTTTAAATCAAAATATTGTTACAATAGAGTGGTTACATCATTCATGTTGTAATTATACATGTGAGAACGATATAGAAAGACGTGCACGTTAAAAGCGTCCGTAATAAAAAGATAAAAACAATTATGGAATTAAAATAAGCCGTGGCAGCTAAGAAATGACCAGTGCCTACTGACGGCGCCCGTTCACGAACATGACGTATGGATCAGCACCAGTACTTACTAGTAGTTACTAGTAGGTATATATTACATCTGGTTTCTGAAGGACTGATCGCCAGAAAAAAATAATTAACACGCCGTAAAATCTCTTTCTAGCTGCTGTTTGTTTGATTGAGAAATTGAATCCCTTGACATGGAGTTGGAGTCCAACTCCATGTCAAGGGATTCAAACCCTATTGAATAAGTCTGTTGTCCAACTGTTGGACAACAGACTTATTCAATAGGGTTTCAGAAAGCTTCGGAATTTATCGTTTTTTATTATCTTCTAGATTCTTGTAAATATTAAACTCATTGCAAGACGGTAAGCAAAGTAACACAATTTTGAATAAATATTGCTTGTGGCCGCCTCCAACTCGGAATAATGATTAATGTAAAATTTTCCTGTTTACATCAAATACATACATTTTCCGGTTAGTTTTTTTTATTTATTGATTTCGTCTGAACCGTCTGCCTGGCAGCGAGGACACGGATGAAGGATCTTCATTACGTAAGGTTTGAGAAATTGGCTAATTAGTCGTTTGAGGCATTTTTATTCGATTCTTGGCAAATTAATCGTCTTTCACAGTATTCAATTGAGGCGCTTGTTTGTTCAATGTTATCTGAGATTCTTCCTAAAAAGTAAATTAAGTGTTTTATCCAATCCAACTTGAATATAACAAACACTCTTTGTAATCCAAGTGATCATAAATTCAACATCGGCCTTTATTTCGTGTAGACAAGCGAGACTTATTTACTAGATAATACGGGCTGGTGTCCGCAACTCCACGTCAATGCGCGTATTTTGCGTACGGAGACTTATTTACTAAGGGCCATATCATAGCCTTACACCCTTTTTCGCCCTTTCTCGTCAGTTTGGAACCAGCCAAGTAATTGCACTAGCGTTTCCTTGTCCTCGGCAACTTCGCCTGACCTGATGGACACATTTCATGACATATTCCAATCATTCTTTCCACCATGTGCTTACAAATATGACCCGCCCGGCAGATTATTACCACATCAGGCGATCCCTATTTTAAAACATATCGTAATAACATTCGATCTGACCTGTATTACTTCTCTTTAATTTACTAACAGTGTACATAAAACACCATTCCATCGTCTTGAGTGATATTATAGGCTATACGTGTAGTGCCATTAGCTGATCATTCGACTCGCCCCGCTCAGTAACTCCGTAATATTCCGCTGGTGCTAACATGTAACGGTATTTTTACACTAGCGGTACTTGCATCGAGTGTTGAGTCGGTTGCGCGCTTATAAGGAAGCTTCACAACTGTTTTGTAGTGAGCTTTCTTTGATTATGGAACATTTCATACTTTTTTATGGAGCCTCGTTGGTCTAGAAGTCGCAAACGCGAATACTTAATGCTCTGGGTGTTCGATCCCCAGAATTAGCAGTGATTTTTGAGTTTTCCATTAGGAAATTCTTAGTAGCACTAGCATTAATCGCCATTAATCGCATTTCTAGAATCTTGTTTTTTGTCCGATTAATGGCAGTAAGTTCGCCGTCTATCGGCGAGAATTAAATGTGGAATAAATCACTTACTCCCTCGAATACATGTGTGATGTTGATGTTTTTACCGGTTGGGCAATACTGGTTGACCTTGTTTCCATCAAAGGTTTGTTCACACCAAATTCACAAACGAGCACACACAATTTCACCATCTTATTACTTTTGAAGAAATAAAGTATCACCTATCGACAATGAATTCTTTTAACAATTTTCAGCAGGTTTCCGTTAATTTCCTTACGCCGGCCATAGTTGCAAAAAAAAAATTTAATTCCAAATTAATATTCTCCGTTAGTCTTTGGCTATACGTGATCGCACAAACCTTTGATAATAAATGACTCATCCTTTAATAATACTGCTATAAATAATTAAATATTTTTGAGTGTTAGTAGTTTCCTAGATTTAAAATTAAAAATACACTTCCGTGCAAAAAAACTGGCCCACCCCATGCTCTCTATTTGAGAGACGATATCTAAAAAATGTTAATGTATATTTTAATTATTTTATAATATGTATAGGTAGGTAAGATAAAGTTTATTTACGTATACCCTATACTTTGGTAAAAACAATATTCTTGAGCAGATCGACTTGATTCTTCAGATTTCCTCATCACTCATCAATGACACTTTTCTACTAAAACAAAACCTTTTCCGTCTTATTACAAAACACGATCTAACTTTAGCCCCAACCTACACATTCGATTTAGTTTTTGTATTTAGAACTTTATGCCGACTTTAGTAAAGTTCTTAATACAAAATTGACAATCTAAGACCGGACTAAGTTGACAGTTTTGTAAAAGGAACTGTATTTCGATTTCAGTTATGTTCTTATTTCAAAAACAGGCTCGATGGTTTAAACCATGTCAAAAGAAAAACCTTGTTTTGTAATAAGGCCGTTTCAGTTTAGGGTCTAGTCCAGAAAAAATATTTCCGTCGACAGTCACCACTCTTCTAAAAATGCTGAAAGAAACTCAAAAATCTAATTTTATAGGTACAAACGTGTAATCTTAGACTGATTTTTTTTATTTTTCTCACAATACATTTGATTTTATTTCTTCTAAAATAAATACAATGTGTGCATTGTCTTACTGACAAGCAAACGGCCTTCACTAGTATATAATTGAGGATTTCTCGCCTACATGTTAAAAAATAGTACTATTTTCTGCCAAATTTGCAATTGTTCTCATTTTGGCACGTTACTTCGTCTCCCTGAAATGTTTACGTAATAAAATTGTCTTTTTTTGTTACGTTTATGTGAGAAGAAAGGAAAACGTGTTTGTTTAGTTTTAAATATTACGACTGAAACTTGCTTTGTTTGTCAGTCTGGCTAATTAGGAAATCATTGAGTATTACATCATCGCAAAACAATTTAACTTGTGTAACCATCTTGGAACGTTACGGACATTTTATTAGACAAACATAGGTACAAAGGATTATAAAGATACCTTATCGACTGTCTTCATTACAAAATAGATAATGGATACATCCATAATCGGCCAACAATGTTCCCTCTGCAGGGACACAGGATTCGCTCTCATCGATAGGGACTGGGCTGTGATGTTCCACGTGGGCTTAGTGCTCGTTGGTAGATGTCACTCACATTGTCTTAGATTGTTTGGTTCTACGACACGGTTTCCTCACGATGTTTTCCTTCGCCGTTTTGAGAGCAGTGGTGATGAAATTATTTACACAAAGTGCCTGTCTGGGTTCGAACCCTCAACCTTACAACCCATAAGTCGGGGCCGTTACCACTGGGCGGCCACCACTGCTTTGATCTGGCTCAAGATAATGGATAAATAAATTTGAATACATAAAACAACGCAACTCCATTGACCCTTCAGTAGTAACCATATTAGTTGATAACTGATTTATATTATGAAGTGAAAGTTATGCATTCGACCTTTTCTTTCTGATAACCTAACGTCGAGAACTGCTGATCCCACAGAGTATAATAAACCTGTCAACTTTAGAAAGTATCGCCATCCATTTGTTATGCCTATGATTATGATATAGGTACGACCTTGGGTGGGTGTAGGCGTTTGCCCTTTGACTGTTTTTGTAAATCTTATCCTTTTGTGGTTTGAGAATTTAGTTGAGTGGGTGGGACTGAGGATAATCTACATAACAGGGGTTTTTGGTTAAATATACTGTTTTGTAAAAGGAAATTCAATATTTGGATAAAATTACAAGTGGAATCTCTTCGAGTAGGAAAATGTTTTGGGATTCTTCATTCCGTAAAAAAAAATGGAGGCTATTTTTTTGCTATCTAATAGGTAGTTTTACTGCTGGTACTATTGTTGTTATCAGTTAAGTGTATTATGATAACAGAAACAATTACTTCCTTAATCTTCACCCAGTTATTACTAAGTATTTTAAAAGAAAAAAATAATCAGCAAGCCACCCAGCCAAGGCTTAGAACTGCTATCGTAGCCACCCAAAAGTAGGTCGCCGAGATAAGTTGAAATATAACTACTCTTGGCAAATACTGGAATGAATTACAAGTACAAAGTGCGAAAATTTGAGTGGTAGTCAAACGGCTCATTTTCTTGGCTAAATGTAGGATACTCAGGTATGTTCGGATCATTTACTGTGTCACGAGATGGTTTTGTATAATAATTTCTGTTTATAATTACGCTTAACTTTATTGCTGGCATCCATTTTGAAGCATGTGGCTAAAATGTGTGGCTTTTGGGACAGTTGTCATTGTCTCTATCATGTATTACTCAATTCCATTTATTGTGATTTGTTTAAAAGACAATGGTTTTGATCGGCGTAGTATTCTAAAATGGACAAGGGCAGAAAGAAACTTGGCTCAGGACATTCATATGGTCGATATATAAAACCATCGAATTATGATGGTATATACCATACTGTTTAATTCAGGCTTCCAAGAAGTCTCGTCTCTAAGCAAGTTGATGCATTTAATTCAATAGTTACCAAGGCTAACCCACTGCCACGCTGGCCTTTTCGGAATTGGGGTCGCCTTCCAAGCTAACGGCATTTAAGTTTAATTCATTGCCATTTAAGTAAATCCTATCAGTTTCCAACACGCCCTGAAATTGGAAGATATTTTGCACGTCCAGTGATTTCATTTCGGTTTGCCGTTGCTTTAGGATAAAATCTAATTCTAATCCACAATTTTGGATGTTTAAAATAATCTATTCACATGATGAAAAACATGGCTAGAGTCCTGAAAACAAATGTTGAGAAATCCTTTCTCGTTCAATTATTTCTGACACAACATCGACAAACACCACCAATCATTCCACCATTCACTCTCTCTAACTCTCTCCCTTTCTTCCATTCCAGATGAGAAAGAGAAGTACGATCCGAACGGATTCCGCGACGCGCTCGTGCAAGGACTGGAGCGCGCCGGCGGTGACCTTGACGCGGCGTACAAGTTCTTAGACGCGGCTGGCTCGAAGCTCGACTACAGGCGGTATGGCGAGGTCATATTCGACGTTCTCATCGCCGGGGGGCTGCTGCGTAAGTACCAAACTTTTAATATGGTCTAGAAATTATGTTACGAATGGTGAAGGAGTAGACTTTCACAGTTTCACTCCTTCGGAGAGTGTGTTTAAATAAAGTTTATGGGTCCAACCCAGCATACCCCAGCAACAAATACAAGTAAGAGAGTGGTTGATTGCAGTCTATTTTAAAAGCCTGGCATTACTTGAAAGGCAAAATGAATTAGTTCAAGTTCTGGCTAGAATAATCTTAGTTTCAACCAGTGCTAGGCGCCTGACAACTGGCAGACCCTACAAAGAATGTTATGTGTATTCATATAAATGAGACTAAGCTTGCACTCGGTGATATGATATGCGTGGTTTCTGATTTTGAATACAATATTTACGAAAGTCTTCTTCTTTAAACCCTTGCTATTTGGAAAGTCTATTCTACCACCAACAACCAATCTAAAATGATGAAACACTTGGCTAGAGTCCTGAACACAACTGTTGACACAACCTGTTCGTTCGTTTTTACCTGACTGTCTACCTACCACCCTCTACCACCTACCATCTACTACTACTGTTTATTAACGAGCCTGTTTCTCTGCCAGTCCCCGGCGGTTCGGTGTCGATGGACGGCGAATCGCCGAAAACGAACACCTGTATCTTCACTGCGAACGAAGACATGGAGTCCATGCGAATCTTTGAACAGGTATGATGATCATTTATTATATTTGAGCATAGAAGTAGAACTTATTGTATAAACCATTCCCCGTCTTGGGACACACATATTGTACCCGATGATTCTTCAACTATTGTGGCTGCTTTACATACAGAGGAAGTTCCGTTATTCCGTTTATCTTATCCACCATAAAACAGTCGACCTAGGATGGATACTCTGAAACGGGTTTTCACCTATCCACCCCAGATGGGGTGGATAATTCGTATATTATTTTTCTTTCCATTTTCTCACCAGGCTGTGCATAGTCATTTATAGAAACAGGCCCAAGATACTTATTAGACATTGGCATACCATACGTTTTTCTCTAATACGTCTGTTTAGAAAACGATTGCAAATGTACAGTGGGCTGCATCAATTGGGTACCCGTTGTATTAAAATTAACTTTGAAGGGGGGTACCCGCATCGTGACGCTGACTGTACATTGAAAGGGACGAATTTATCCAGGATACACAATTATGTCTACTCAATAATGAAATTAGTGTTGGTCATTTCCTGGACATATTGCAGAATTTATAAATTAATATGATTTCTGTTAGTTTGTGGTTATTAAAAATGAATTAATCATTTATTAAAGTGTATATTTATTGATGTACTGTTGATGATGACTGTTTTAGTGTGGATAAACGGAATAACCCGGAAGTTAAAGATTGCTTCCCTGACAGATTTTTGAGGTCGTAACTATTTCAATGATAAATCATACGCAATAATCGACTGAAATGTGGACAAAATGGTTATCAATTCAAATCTGCCCAACATCTTGTAATTTTGCAGAAGTTTGAATAAAATTAAGCCAAGAGTAAATTGTAGAACACTACTTAAATAAGTTTACAGCAAATACTTATAGTGGTGAAAAAGTATCTCTTTAGCTTGTAAGAAAATCTATTCACATGATGAAAAACATGGCTAGAGTCCTGAAACCACAGTGTTGAGAAACCCTTTCTCGTTCAATTATCTCTGACACAAGATTGACTCTCACATTAGCACATACTCGTCACATTCATGTACTAATACTTTAAATACTTGTTCACAGGTATTTGTGAAGCTGATGAGACGATACAAATACTTGGAAAAGATGTTTGAGGAAGAGATGAAAAAGGTAAGGCTTACGTGATATTTAATTTTAGTGTTAACAAAGTAAATAAAAGTAAGGATAATAATGTTTAAATCATTAGGGGTGGTCAAAGAAAACTAACAGTAAATCAATACGATTTTTAATGAAAGTAAAGCTTAAAAATGCTTTATAGAACGCAATCAACATTGCGACAGTATAGGCGTGATAGTATTAATGTTAAACTGTTAAAATAAACTAAATAAATAACGAAAGTTTACTTTTTGGTAATGAGTCTATACTAGGTACCAAGCCGGTTAAGTTCCAGCATTACTACAATCATTACGACTAGACTAGATTGATTTTGTAAACTGCGACAATTTATCTGCTGCGATAATGCTGCTACAGTTATGTACTGAGCGCACCGCTGTTGAATGAAACTGCTTACTCATTTCCTATAATAAAATTATGTCGCTACTTTTCCTCACGACGCGCTCATGTCGTAAGCTTGACCTTTTCTTAGTCATAATGGGGCCAGGATTAAATCGTAAAGCCTTGTTTGTACTAGGCAATTGTCCCAAAGCACAAATAAGACTTCATATACATATTAGGCTTAGCACAAATCCCGTGCATATTATGTTGCAGTACTGTCTGCATTATCAGATATGGATGAAAAATTTGTATTTACACAGAGACATGCTCAAATACTGTGTGAGAGGGAACAATATCTACAGTTTTGTTTGTTGTTTCAGGTGCTTGTGTACCTCAAGGGTTTCGAGCCGCTACAGCGTATCAAGCTCGCTCGCATGACCGCACTGTGGATCGGTACGTATACTATCTTGCTTGCAATTCCATAACCTGGGTTCCCGATTTTGGGGATGATGATTCTTTTGATTCTATTCTTGGGTCCCAATTCTCTATTCATCTTAACCCGAAGATAAATAGAGAATAGGGACTCGATCGATTGGTTAGGTGGATCGAGAGTGAATAGCTTACTTCTCTAGGAAAGCGTACTCCACCGACCACTACATCATCGCTAACCATCGGGTGAGTTATTGGCCAAACGCGTGCCTATAATAATAATAATATGAGACAACATCCACAAATATATAAATATTCATTTAAAAAGAAACTAAAGTCAGCTTTTCTTAGGTATTGTAAAAGTAAAAAATCTCGAGACAATTCGCAAGCGCCATCAATAAAAAAAAAATCTGAATTTATCTGTTTTATTTCTTTTTACCAAATCGCGTGTTTTTATCCGAAAAATAAATTTCATCGAACCATACGCCTATTTCACCTTAAAATTAGATGCTCCCATAGCCTTACTCCAAAAGTGTAACATGCTACGCACGTGTCTGCGAGTTCGATCCTGGGCTACACAGAGCTCTTTTAGAAATAACAAGATATTATAAAAGTGATATGCACACGATTAGAGCCATGTAACGTGAACTGCGTTGCGCGGTGTCGAAGTTGTGCTAGAGAAAAGTACGGCCATCACTGGAACATGCTCATTGCATGGGCTATATGTGGCTGCACGACATTTTTTTTCTTAATACTGGATAACATTATTTACTGTTATGGTACTTATACACTTATGCCCGTTTTCACCAATAGCCCCTAAAATTTAAGTGTCCCCTAAACAAATATAAGGGGCACCTAACGCAAGTTTTAATTTCACCAACGTTTAAGTGACACCTAAAGCATTAAGGGGGCCTTTTAATTTAGGGGATGGATTGACGACCCCGTAACACTTAGGTGACACATATTTTTAGGTTATTTTGTGACCGACCAAGATTACTCATAATTAACGAGATAAAATGGATAGTGACAACGATGTTTAAGAAGCTTTAGAAGCAAAATAATTGAAGACAGAGTTTTTAAGTAACCGAAGCTTGTTATGCCGACCTCGTATTTACCGCGAAAGATCGAAGGATTTTAGCAAATATCATGACAAAGACTTTTTCATTAGATATAGGTTATCTAAGGAGAGTGTTTTATTTATATTGCAAAAAATTTAACATTTATTAGAATTCCACGATGACAGGTAAGTACCTAGATACCTCTCTAGTGAATTGGGTAAAGTGCCTACTACTTACGTGTAGGTAGCTACTTGCTTAATTTTGTATTTATGGAACTTTGTACATAATTACTTGTATCTTATTTACAGAAATAAATGTGTGGCACCGATGAACCAACTACTGTGTTCCCTTAGATTTTATGCGACAGGCAATCAATTATTATCAATAGCAGATCTAAACGGCATCAGTATTTCTAAAAAAATATATAATTAATAAATAAATAATAATAATAATTATAATTTTATAAACGCTCTTAAGGAACGTATATTTCTCATACCTGTGTGTGTTTGAAGTAGAATTAAAAGAATTTGTGATGGCTATCCACGCACTGTTTTTCGCCTCATTTGTGGCCCCATCTGTCTTTTTATTTTAAATGAAATTGTATTGCAGTATGGACTATGTGTCTGAATCAAATAAATAAATTAAATTTAATTTAATTTAAAATAGTTTCTTTGTGCTGGAGCTTTATCAACTTATCTTTATCTTCTAATGAAAAATTTTGTCCACGTTTCCTCTTTTCTGCCATTATATATAAGTAACAAAATACTAGAAAAAGAACACGCAATCACACAAACACAACAAACTAACGAAAAGTCACATCATCATTCATCACTTACAATGACTAATTAGTCATTGATCACTTATGTCTAGTCAAGTCACGTGACTTCAAAATTTCACTGCGACTTTATTAGGCAATGGCGTTCGCCATACAGCCAAAAAAAGAAAATGTTAACTTTTTATTATTTATCTAATATTTAAACGGTGCAGATCCTACTTTTTCAAATAATCTGAGTGAAATTACGTGTTTTTTCTTGTTTTTTCAGCTAAATATCAATAAAATCGTCAACTCGAATAATTTATCGATAAACGTTTCCGCAGTACCTCCGCACTATACGTCACTTATCTAGGGGACTCTTACGTAAGTAGCCCATAGGATGGTGAAACAGAATTTAGGTAAGGGGATGATTTGAAGGGTCCCCTAAAATAGGGGAACCTTACATAAGTTACTGTTTAGGGGCTATTGGTGAAAACGGGCATTAAACCTTTTCTTTAAGGGCCAGATTGGAAAATTTGTCGAAAATGTTGATTTCACTTACTAGAATGGAAAGTGCTTTTTTTATGGATGTCAGTTTATATTAGCCCCGCGACTTCTCGTGAAATTTCTTGTTCCTCCGACCCACATCGACGCATCGCCTGCCCTCGCTATTATTTCGTTTTCGCTTGTCGTTCTTTCAGACTTTTTTATTTTTGCTCGGTTCCTATGTGTTTTGTGGCATGAAATCATGAGCTTTCCTCGTCGGGCCATCAATTAATGCAAAAATATTTTTTTTTTGAAGAATTATTTTCAGTACAGTTCTAGTGATTGGCGCGTTCAAACAAACCAACTTTTCAGCTTTATTATTAGTAATTTATAGATAGGTTTTTCCGTGATTACAAAATTTGTTTATTACTCGATACTCGTGATAATGTAGGCTAACATTTCTGTAGATAGAATATGAGTAGAGTAGAGTTTATTAAAACAGTCATCCCTACAGTTCTACTTCATTAAATTCGTAAGTTCAAAAAAATTACAATTAAAGCTTTCACCATGGGGATGAAAGAAAATAATGAAAATGAAAGCTGTGAATGGGTGAATGAAAGCTTCCATAGTAATTAGTACACTATTCATTTTCAATTAACCACATGTCATGTTAATAATTATTTGCTATTTCCACATTTACTAACCCCATGTTATCTCCATAGGCAACGGTTGCGTCCCGCCGTCGGTGCTGCTGGTGTTGGTGAACGAGCATCTGCTGAAAGACAACCTCGCTCTGGACTTTGTTCTGGAGGTGTTTGCTACTGTGAAGGCAGAGCGCGGCGTCAATACCCTCGTCACCGCACTCAAGAGAGGGCAACTTGAAGGCAGGTGGGTGATGCAACAAACTCAAAGCATTTATTTCAAATAAACCAATTGCAGGCGCTTTTAAACTGTCAAGGGGTTGGTCAGTCGGAAAGATGAAGCTAGTTGCCCATTCCAAAGAGTAGTAGTAGGATTAGTAACACTAATAACAATATACACTTTATTTTTATGTAAAAAGAAAAGCATTCAGGTGATCGCCTGATGGTAAGCGGTCACTACCGCTTGTGTAGCGCAACACATCACAGATGCAATTGAACTAGCGATGGCGGTAGCAACATTATAATCTAAGATGTGCGAAATTGTGCAATATGTTTGAAGAATTCCCTAACGCATCCTGACGAATTCTCTGTAGAATTCGACTATTACATGTTTAGGGTAGAGCAATGCGCCATTGTACTGGCTTGTCGTACCATTGCGACATAGTCATTAATGTCGCTACATTCCTAATTTGTAATTAGAAATTAAGAATTATTTCGGGTACCTTCCCTAGGTAGTGTAGAAAGTAGTGGCTGTCTAAATCGTTTTTGATACCTTAATGTCAAATACTATTGGAAATGTCAGATTTTCATGGCGGCTTTTATATTATAACGGAAGCGCTCTTCCTGGAAACCCGTAGCTTAGGGATTATTACTGGAGATCAAAAGACTACTGCAATCAGCACTTACATCTGCCATTAAACTGTCTCATTTTTATTTTTTATTTAAAACTTCCTACCACAATCGTTTATTACAGCAGTATTTTTATCTAATAAATAAATAAAAACACCTTTATTATTCCAAAATTGCAAAAAAAAAGTTTTAAGAACTGAATTTTTGTTACTTAGTTCTACTGAGTAACCCAAAAATAGACGCCGCGACGGGTATAGTCCTCCTCCAGTAATTTTCAGCTTTTATAGTTTTTATATTAGCTATGCCTTTCATTTTCATCCAACCACTTCCTCTGTCGATATTCACCTCTTCAATATTTTTGAGCTACATGCCGTGTCTTGTTGTGTAATGTGCGATTATTTAAACATAATATTTGTGCCACAGACTGTTGGAGTTCCTGCCGTTGAACCGCCGTAGTGAGGACGTGCTGGCTACGTCGTTCGCTTCCAGGGGACTCGGCGAGTTGCTGCGGCTGCATCGTGCCCAGGCCTCGCAGGTCAGTCTATAGACTATAGAGAGATGAGATGAAGTCATTTATATCTACCGTAAAACGGGGTTAATAGGGACGAAACTTATAAGTCTTCTACCAGATCTGCTTAAAATAGCTGGCGTAAATATACAGATATGAGGGTGTTGATAATTTGGTACCAAATAACAATAAAAAAAAAACTGCTACAGCGGTTTTCTTAAAATATTTTTGGAAGGTTTCATAACCAAATGACATAAGCAGAATCCTTATAATTTCTTCATGACCCTCTGTCCGGAAGTGACAGCCATTTTACTCAGATCCTATTAGCACTATATTGATGAAAATTGGAAAGAAGTTGAATGCTGTACACAGCTAGTGTTGAAAAAATGGGTTGGTACACACATGTACCCAGGGGATGAAAAAAAAATCGAAGTACATAAGCATGTGGAGTGTTTAAGTGTCCCATAATTTTAAAGATTGTTGATTGTTTCTAAGTAATTTTGTTTTTATATTCAATAGTTTTTGAGATAACAGATACTTTATATGACGATAAATTGATGATGTTGATTTTGTAACCTCACAAAAACTTGAGGAAGCTAGATCCTATTTCTTCTTGTAATTTTTATCAACAAATCTATGCCCGTGTGCAGGAGGCACGTCGCGAGCTGACGCAGGCGCTTCTCGACGAGCTGGCAGAGGACAAGCCGATCAGGGATCTCATTCAGGAGCTACGCGACATGGCCGTCAAGCACGCCATTCCAGAGCATGAAGTTGTTGCCATTGTGAGTACCGAGCGCCATTCTGTGACTGGGACAGGCAAAGATAACCAAAGTAGAAAATGGAATGGTTGCTAGACAATACTTTCAATTGGTCTTTTAAATGCAAAAAGTGTTTCAAATCTGACTGATACTTCCAGAGATCAGCACATTCAAAAGCACTCTTCAGCCTTATAAAGCTGAAGAGCTTTTGTTTTTATTAGTAATAGGTTTGTATGTGTGTGTGTGAAAGAGTATTCTATTCTATTATAAAAATCCAATTTCTAATGATGATACTCGATGACGAGTCGGAGTACAACTAGAAATCGTTTCGAGCCAGTTCAGACTGAGTCTTTCGGTCCGTCCTTAGCTTGACACGTCATCTTTTTGTGCCTTGTCGATATGGCAGTCTGATCCAACACAAAACGTAGCTTACTCCCATACAAATAAAGTTCAGCATACTAATGTTTGTCCAACGTTGGTGACAGATATGGACGTGTGTGATGTCGCGTGGTGAATGGAACAAGAAAGAGGAGCTGTTGGCGGAGCAGGCGGCCAAACATTTGCGCCACTACACGCCACTGTTGGCTGCGTTTGCGCAATCCGCGAAGGCTGAGCAGGCGCTACTTACTAAGGTCTGAATAATAATTATTTATGATTTTTTTCTAGTTTTTACGAAAGCCGTGCGCGTAGCACTTCTCATGGCCACATAATAAATGGATGGACCTGGGTTAGGATTTAGAATACTTTTATCTCAGTAGTATGTTCGCGAGTCTATAATTGAGCTAGATCAACCAACCTTTCCCTTCCCCCACAGGTGCAAGAGTTCTGTTACGAGAACATGAACTTCATGCGCGCGTTCAGCAAGCTGGTGGTGATGCTGTACAAGACCAATGTGCTGTCCGAGGAGGTGATCCTCAAGTGGTACCGCGAGTCCAACTCCAGCAAGGGCAAGATGATGTTCCTCGACCAGATGAAGAAGTTTGTCGAGTGGTTACAGAGTGCCGAGGAAGGTAACCAAATATGACTTATTATTTTAGTATTTAGTTGTATGATGAGATGTATGGAAGAAGACATAGTGAGCTTAAACATGGTATTTTTTACACCTATATCCTCCCAATGCTGGGTGTAAGTTCCAATGCGCAATGTTAGAGCAATTTGTCTGATATTTTTTACTATTACTTTTTTTTTAAACCCACGTTTCTGAATAGTGATGAGCCATGCTCATGATGAAAGCCTTTTGCTCTTGCATGACGATGGATCATGTCCTGTGATGACGTAATGTGCTGTATCATAGCTTTTGGTCTAAATAATTTAGGTTTATGTTATTCAACTTATCAGTTCTATTATTGTATGTAAATGTAAAATCTATTATTGTTCATGTTTATATTGTTAGCACATTCCTCGTGGGTACCTATTTCTAATGCGCCGATACTAATAGTCATAATCTCATTCCAGAGTCCGAGAGCGGGGAAGAAGAAGATTAGATTAAGTGCAGCGAGTGAGACTGACAACACAACGCGCCGTCCCACCATTGAAGCATAATCATAGTCCGCGCACCCACGTCCGACACCGACCGCCCGACCGACCGACCGACCGACACATCCGACGCACGGGGCGGCGCTCCGACCGAAAGACGCGGCCGTCGCACCTACCACAACTGTACCATAATAAATAATATTGTTAACACTAGGGCGACAGTACGGGACAATGTTTTCTACAACTGTATATTATTCATTTCTAAATAACATGTTGATGAAATACCATATTTTTTATTCAATTTTTTTAGTAAAATTCAAATAAATGGTGGAAACCAAGTTTGTGTTTTATTGTCAGCGAGAGAGCGAGAACTTTTGTGATTTCATTTGTACCTAAACTGCGTGTGATACACATAATATTATGATCTTTTAAGATCCTTTTACTATCGTTCCTATGAACGTGTACATTTAGAATTTTATCTATGCTATGAATTAATAGTAATATCTAAGCCCGTGGTGTTGTCAGGATCATGAGTTTTATGTATTAGAACAACAATAGCTGTTTGCAGCTATGTGGAATTTGTTCCACACTATAAAATTAGAAAAAAACTTCCGCAACCTTCACTTATATTATCGCGATTCGCACACTGCACCGCATCATGCAGCGGGGTACGGGAGTGCGTATCCTTACCATGGAACAGAAAAAAATAGCGGAAGTGCAATGCAACAAACCTACTGTAGTAACCGTTGTCGCCAAACTCGCACAAATAAACCGATAATCTTATAATCGTTACTGTTTTTTTTCTGTTCCGTGGTTCTTACGTTGCTTGTGTATCTGCGTTTGTATAGAAAACACGCACCCGCAAGTACGCGCGTAGGTGCGTTGACACTCAGCATGCAGCGTGATGCGTGGCAGTGTGTGATAATCGCCTAACATGCTTGTGGCTAACTAATAATAGCTTGCCGTGGTTGATCCGTGGATGGGTGACCATAATATACATACCAAGACCCCTCCGTGCCTCGGAAAGCACGTTAAGCCGTTGGGCCCCGGCTGTCATTCGTGGATCTTTGACAATCGTTGCGGGTCGTCAGAAGCCCGAAAGTCTGACAACCAGGTTACTAAGGGGTATCGTATTACCCTGTAACTGCGTTGTGGAGGTCAGATAGGCAGTCGCTCCATGTAAAATAATAGTATTCAGCTGCATCCGGTCAAACTAGAAACCGACCGCAACAGTTGGGAGAAGGCTAGGCAGATGATAATGATGCAGTTTTTAACGATGTTGGCTGATATAAAAAAAAAACAGGAAGTAGATATAAGCGCGCTCATAGTTTTAGTCAGAAGCATTATTAGTTACCGCCTACTTTCGCTTCTATGGGAAGGCTAACTTAGCACCAATGTAGATTAGGAAGTGAAGTCGCATCAAAGACATACAGGAGATGTCGATACCCACCACGTCTGCCGATTTTCGCAAATTTAATTTGACCTGTAGAAAGAACTGAATTGTAAAATAATAAAGTACCATGTGTTATTATAAAGATCTTAGAATTTAGCTGTTATGTAGTAGTAATCAAATTTGCACAGATTTATAGTGCCAAGGAAACGTAGGTAATTTACTAAGGATAAACTGCATTATGCCACGCGCTTAAAGGGTTAAGCCCAATAGCGTGACGACATACTAAGAGGGAAGCGCCACGATGCCCGCGAAATTCAAATTTTCTTACGATTTTAGCAATTTGCAGGTCAGTGTAAGGTTGTATATTGATCAAAATGTGATTCGCGGCCGTAAGAATAATGAATTTACAGAATTAAAATTCAAATAATCCTATTGAATGACATTTTCAAGTATCAATCAATAGGATTAATGAACTAACGAGGGATGATTTGAATATCGCGGGCAACCTGGCGCTTCCCCTTATGAATGCGACGCAGGCTATCAACGGACTACTCCACAAAAAAAAAAACAACCGAACCAGTATTAAAAAAATAAAACGTACACGTGTTTAAGTAATAAACCAGCTTCCTACTGAAAATTACCCTTTTTAATCTTACAATAAAGAAGTTTTTAAATTATTAGCTGCTACAGTTATTTTTTGCGCACAACTACAGTTCTTTTGTGACCATTCCCCGCATTTACAAATGGTACAAGACCTTGAAAGACCCCAAATCCGTTACTTATTCAAGATTTGAATAATTCCAGAAACCAGTACCTACAGGACCTTTGTTTGGTAAGTCTATAAAAGAATTTATTTCGTAATAATTGCCCCCAGTCAAAAAGAAATCTCGAATAATAACATGACATCACGTCTGTCTGTAGGTCTCTTACGACGAGCTTGGCAGAAGTGTACCTACTTATTTCTTGATTAAACCAAGATTTCGCCAGATTTGTTTTAGTCTATTTATTAGGGATCGACCCTATTCCTCCATAAACCATATTCATACTCCGGGCTAAAGGCAGGAGGATATGGATACTGAGAAATGTACATCGGAAAAACCTGGGAATCGAACTCATGACCTCATGTTCAGCAGTAGCAGTTGGGACCACAAAACTAACGAGGCACACACGATATCACTACATCTAAGTACCTACGGTTTAAGACATTTATTTTCTCAAAAGATTACCTAATAAAAGTAACTATCACGCACGATTAAAGCGAGCGTGTCAGGACAACCTATACTCTGATTTCTAATTTGCTAGAGCAAATGACAGCTGCGACTGCGATAGACCTTTTTTTTAAATGACAACGATTCGATGAGTCACGAATGAGCCAACTACAAAACTATGCTCCGCAGTTGCAACTTAAAAAAAAGGTCGATCGCAGCTGTCATTAAGGTCTAGCAAATAAAAAATTTGGAGTTTCAAAAGTGAGTTTCAACTGCTATAACTACAAGCAATACAAAAGGATCTGCTGGCGCCTGAACATTGACTTATATTTTTTCCTAGCTCAATGCGCCTGAATGACACAAATAGTTGTATTGACAAAAGAAGATGGCGGCATTAGTTCTGATTAGGGCCACGCGCCAACTGTAGCGATATACACGGAGGCTGACCACACGGGGGCGAAACAGCACATAGAGGGCTTAGATATTCAAATAGTAATAGGTATTTTATTTGCTACGAAAAACTTTATTTACCACCTCATTGGATTCTATCGCACAGTTTCCTCCCTATTATTTTCCCTCTTAATGGTGCCGATTCTCTTGTCACAAAATTCTCTAAACTAGACTAAAAATCACCAAAATTTAGTTTATTCCTGTCAAACGACGATTTCCCATTCTGAAATTGACTAAAGTGACACAACTTAACTATATTTTAGTTTGACAGCACTAAGATGGCACTGAGATTATAATTTAGTGAAAATGGCAATTTTGCTATTCAGAATTTTACGTTTTTCACCTAAAATTTTGATTGTCTTAACTAAATCTGACTATTTTTAATCGCGATTAAAAAGGTGTGGAATAAAATTAGTTGTCATGAACTAAAATTCACACCAACACCTCGACTTCAGATGCAAAAACAGTACTGTATCTTTTTTTCTTTTCTTTTGCTTATATCTCGAAAACGGTGTGTCCTATCGCAAAAATAATGAAAATTTCGACCCCCTTTGCAACCCGCAAACCTATAAAACTCAACGTGTTGGTAATATTTTTTTATATTTTCCATACAAAAAGTAAAAAATTCCATACAAAACAAGTCGAGGCCGCACATAATGCGCGCCTACGGCTCTAAAAAAAGATCACGTGGTACGCCAAACAAGTACCACGTGGAGTCGCAATAATTGTCAAATTTGATTTTAGATGTGTCAAAATTATTTTTAAATTTAGAGATTTTATTTTGCAGAATAGCGTTAAGATTCTCATAGCCAAAAGTAAGGAATTTTAGTAATAGTTTAGTTAGTTTAGTTCGGTGTACAACAGAATCGGCACCATATTATCATCTTTAGCGAGCCATCTAAAATCGACCTTTATTTATCTCATATTATTATCCAGATGATAAGTCTAACCATTAATTACATAAACGAACGCACCAAAATACGTAATTTATGTCTTTTTTATATCTCTAACCATTTTACGAATTCAATACTTACTTATTGAAAATACATAGCATAATGATTCAGAACAAGTTAGTTTGCCTATATATTTCTAGCAGGCGGGAGGATAAAAACCAACCAAACTAAATCTTAGGCTGCTTTTTCACCAGAGAGCTGGTATGTTACGTTCTTTGGATGCGTTTGATATCCACCAATCATAATGATGTGGAAACGGGTTTAACAAAGCAATGTTATTTTTGAGGATGTATGCGTGTTATGGATAGGAACTATGGATGCGCTAGTGGTGCCTATGTGCAGAGCACAGTACCTACGCCTTCCCTACAGTCTATGCATCGCATAGCTCGTGATGCGCATCTTCCTCGCACAGCTACCTCGCGGGCGGCGGCGGCGGCGCATATTCATAGCACATTTTACTCGCTCCGCTACACAGCTTAGCATTAGTGGAAACGGTCACTTAGTTTCGTAGCTTACCTTTCACAGCACACAATTAAAGTGTCGCCAAGTGTTAGTGAAAACGCAAGTAATACTAATTTACTGCACACAAGCTTTGGAGCCAACCCTATTATTCCCTAAGGTGCTAAGACCCATGTGCTAGAGCGTGCTCTGCAAGCCTAGTGCAGCAACTCTAGCGCCATTTCGGGCACAATTTTATGCAGCTCTCAGTTCCATTTCAACTGCACAAAAGCGGCACAAAAGTTCCTCGCGTGCTGCAACGAACGATTAACGCCACACTAATGCTCTTATGCCGCTACTTTTGTGAACGCAAGTGATCAATGAATGTACTATATGAGATTCCAGTTCAGTATTTTGTGTGTGTTCGTAATATAAAACGGTGAAGCGTTTTTATTGCAATCAACCATCAGCGCCATCATTAAAATATTATTTGTAAAGTTTAAATTACATGCATTACTGTTTTTTCGTGATATAAGTCAGCAGCTAAAAACGCTTCCAAGTAAAATTCTGAAACTGTTTATTTGTATGCTGCCGATGGAGTATTAGGATACAGGTTTTACCTCGGAAGTACTTACCTGAAGTTGAAGGAAATGTATCGCGAAATTGAATTACGGATTCATCACCAGTAATAGTAGTTGAATAAAATATAATCTGCAGATGCCTCGTCTGTATACAGGGTTGCTTGTAATTCGACGAATATCCGTCAGGACCTGATAGGGGGGCCAAAATGCAACAAATTGAACCCCCATAAATATGGCCGAAATTCAATAGTTTTCGAGATATTTGAGTTTTAGGGTTTTTCGATATTTACCCAAAATTTTACATAGGTACGTGTACCAAAATAAATAAAAAAAACTACATATTGAATGGGTACCTCCATTTTGATAACAAGTCTGAGGTACTCGTAGGTATGTATTTGAACTTAGTCAGCAGAATTCTGAAATACTTAGTACCACCTGCATTGCCTTCCCCGTACGAAGAACAATGTTCATAGAGTGAGGATGAGGGAGGCGTAGTGTTCATACAAAGAGGTTCGTTTCAGAGGTGAATCATAGGTTAGTGATGTGATGTATGATCGTGATCATACCTACGCACATGCGGATTTTTTTTTAATTGTAAAAAAATGTGAACCCATTTTAAGGTTTATTTTATTTTATATAGGTACCTACAGGTAAACTCATTTCTTGTCTTGCACGTATGTACAAAAGTACAAATGCTTAAAATAGTGTTTTGGAAGCTAAGTAGCTACATTAATTCCTCCTGTCGACCCGCATAAACCGTTATTCTTTGGATAATACGTAGGTAATACCTACGCACCTCTGTATAGTACCTACAGTGTGCTGCACGATTTGGGTAAGTACCCCAGTTGTATTAAAATTAACTTTCAAAGGGGGTACCCACATTGTGAAGCTGACTGTACCTAACAGCTTTTATCGCACCGATAATAAAGCTTCTAAAATTGGCCCAGGAGATAATAACGGCCAGTCAGTGAAGAAAAGCGGAAAAACAAGTTAATAAAATTAAATAATAAAACTTCATAATTCGAAAAGGCTTGTTCATGCTTACATTCAATCAACCAATTCAATCAAATACCTACACGCCAAAATGCCGCATCGTTCGGTCACTTTTCAAATTGATTGCGTAATGTAATGTCACTTCGGTCCTTTTAATTTCCATCTATAGACGAATAAAGCAAGGGGAGGCAACCTTCCGGAGCATTCATCGAGGACTTGTTTAACGGCCATAACATTGTCCCAGCGTTCGTTTTGTTTAGCCCCTCTTGGTCCAAGGACAGCGCGGTCTGACTCTCCAAGGTCACGTCAGGTGATGACAAAAGGTCCACACGTGTTTCGTGCTAACGGTTTTATTATTAATAAGTAGGAAAATAACAAGCAAGCAGTTTAAATAGAGCGTAATAAGACGTTACAGTTGGCGGCCCTTTTGTTGTTAGCTTAGATCTTATATTACAAGTACAGGGTATTTCATAGAGGATTACAAAATAAAGGATCATGTAGGTACTTATTTTTATTTTATTTATTAGGGGATACTACTACAACATATTTAATACATCAGGTTATCAAACTTTAAATACCTAGTAATGTTGCAGTCAACTGCATTATCCACAGATAAAACATTTAAAGACTAGTGGTTACCACTAGACGAGCATTACCAAAATTAACAAATATTTTGAAATAAAATGTCTACTAACATTGGTGCCGATTCTCTTGTCACAAAATTCTCTAAACTAGACTAAAAATCACCAAAATTTAGTTTATTCCTGTCAAACGACGATTTCCCATTCTGAAATTGACTAAAGTGACACAATTTAACTAAATTTTAGTTTGACAGCACTAAGATGGCACTGAGATTATGATTTAGTGAAAATGGCAATTTTGCTATTCTGAATTTTACGTTTTTCACCAAAAATTTTGATTGTCTTAACTAAATCTGACTATTTTTAATCGCGATTAAAAAGGTGTGGAATAAAATTAGTTGTCATGAACTAAAATTCACACCAACACCTCGACTTCAGATGCAAAAACAGTACTGTATCTTTTTTTCTTTTCTTTTGCTTATATCTCGAAAACGGTGTGTCCTATCGCAAAAATAATGAAAATTTCGACCCCCTTTGCAACCCGTAAACCTATAAAACTCAACATGTTGGTAATATTTTTTTATATTTTCCATACAAAAAGTAAAAAATTCCATACAAAACAAGTCGAGGCCGCACATAATGCGCGCCTACGGCTCTAAAAAAAGATCACGTGGTACGGCAAACAAGTACCACGTGGAGTCGCAATAATTGTCAAATTTGATTTTAGATGTGTCAAAATTATTTTTAAATTTAGAGATTTTATTTTGCAGAATAGCGTTAAGATTCTCATAGCCAAAAGTAAGGAATTTTAGTGATAGTTTAGTTAGTTTAGTTCGGTGTACAACAGAATCGGCACCATTGTGTCTTTAAATGTTTACTTACAGTATACCTACTTACAGTATATTCTCGTGCAAACATATATGTAAGTAGGTAGACATTCTACGTACGGGATATGGAAGTATCTAACTAGGTAGGTACCTATAGATAGAATATACGAATTAATTTTATACCTATTACCTACCCACCATCCGGAAACGTGCCTTCGAAAGTAGATGAACACCTATATGAATGGCGGTGTGATAATAATATAATCACTATGCTTGGTAAATGGGGATTGATTGATCGCAGCATGCATACATTACAATAATTTTTAATGCTTTTTGACTACCTAGGAGCTAGGTAGTCAAAATATAATTAAAATTAAAATAAAACTTAAGTCTTAGGTACTGGGCAAGTACCTATTAGTAATAGGTACAAGGTGCAAGAGCCAAGGAACACATCATCATCATCAGCCTATAATGTTCCCACTGCTAGGACACAGGCCTAAGTAGACTAAAGGAGATGGTCCATCCATTCTTTGGGCTGGCTACTAAAAGGCTCGAGATGACGACATCAAGGCTATAGCTGCACTTACTGCAATGTCATCAGAGTTAACTGTAAACAGAAGGTAATAATACCTACATATCCTTATTTAACAATAACACAAATACGTGTTTTCTCACGCAAATAACAATATACAATAGTCGATGAAAGGAGCTGATTTTAATTCGTGATAGGTCAAATAAACTGCTGTTAATTGCTGACGCTTTATATTTAACTGCAATATCTAAGGTTCAGTAAACAATGGCTTTTGATAATAAATGTTTAATCGCATTTGAAAACGAGATGTCTATCAAAGTACCTACCTACAGCTGAACTGTTAAAAGCTTAAGGCTCCTTCAAACAGGCACGATACGCGAATCGACACAAAGGCACCGCATGTCGTGCGACAAGCGGTCCCTTTGTGTCGCGGGCGTTTCGCTTCGCGTGTCGCGCCTGTTTGAAGGAGCCTTAACATTTATCGAGCTGAATGATAGCGAGATCGACCCATTGTACACTTGCGTGCAAAAAAATCGATCCACACCGTTCTCTTAGATTGAAAACCAGATAATTCAACAAGTTTAATTAATAATAACCTATTATATTGTGTACTGAAATCTTCCTGAATGTATGTAGATTACGTCTGTGAAAAAAAAATATAAAACAGATTTATTAGTTTTTGAGGAAATCGCGAGCTTAAAAAACATATGGGTTGAATAAAGATCCTCTTTTTTTTTGTCGGTTGAAAATTTAAGTTAAATGATCAATAATCGAACAGTAATAAACAAAATTAAACTTTTGACAACTTCACTGGCAAACAAAAGTCACGCAGTTTTTCCAACCATTGGTGAGTGATGAGGACACCTGAAGAATCGAGTTGATCTTGTCAAGAATATTGCTTATAACAAAGTATAGCGTTTGTGTAAATAAAATTTATCTCACCTAGCTTCACACAATAAAAGATAATTAAAATATACAATGATATTTTTGAGATATTGTCTCTCAATTAAAGAGCATGGGTGGGCCGGGTAATTTTTTTTTGCACGCATGTATTTAAGAGACGAATCAAAATCCAATACTGTGAAATTGCAATCAGTAGACGTTACCACCTAAGTACTTGTAGGTACTCAGTGTTGGTTAATTTGTGAATTTTTACAAATTTTGGACCAATTATCAGGTATTGCTTTCAAATAATGCAAAATCAGTCGGTTACCATCATCAGCTGCCTGCCTTTTCCCAAGTATTGGGGTCAGCTGCCAGTCTAACCGGATGCTGCTGAATACCAGTATTTTACATAGAGCGACTGCCTATCTGACTTCCACATCCCAGTTACTGGGTAACAGGATACCTACTCCTTGGTAAGACTGGTTGTCAGACTTTCGGGCTTCTGACGACCTGTAACGAGTGTCAAAGATCTATAAATGACAGCCAATCTGCTCATTGTTTGACCAGTGTATTACGGAAGTATATTCAATGAATGGCAAAGATACTATAAAATCATAATACAAAAGGTAACTTGAACCAAGCACTGAAAGAGACAGGACACAACAAACAAAATCTTACACAAACTAAAGGTATCTCCGAATAAAACGCAATTTAAATAATATATTACTGAATAAACATTATCAACCCATCCTCAAATAATACTTGTAGGTAAGTACAGTGAATTTAAACTGGTCTTGGGTTCCGCAGCTGTAGCATAGGAAGCGACGTAGAAAAGCCGACAGATCACATCAATGGGTCGCACACCTGCGCAGGAGTCTTTGGTCCCGCAGACGGTACCTACATAAGTACTTGATGTAAGGGCTGTCACGATTTATTGCGAATTAATCTTGGGTTTTTGGGAGAATAAAAAGAAGAAATTTTTTTTTGGAACGGATCGTTCGTTTAGCGCGAATGTTTCTAGGCCGTGTAGTATTTTTGAACAAGATTTTAAGTTCACAATCTCAAAGCATGTACAAGTTATTTCTAACATAAAGGAGAGAAAAAAATGGATTACAAACAGAGTAGGTAACTACCGTAAACACATACGAACGAAGCAATTTAGTAAAAAACTTAAATTAAATTATCAAAAATACTAAAGAAATAAGCAAACAACGTTTCATGTTGGAAATTAGGAGTGCTATTCCTCCTGTAAGGGACTAAACCCGATATATTACTTTCCTCTATGGACTAAACCACAGAAATATTAAATTATATCTATGGACTAAACACAGCCACATATCTCAGTTAATTTCGCAACCATAGACAACAAACACCCAACTTTGCAAACTGATAAAAAATAAAATTCAAATAACAAAATTCAAGTAAAATCGGGAACAAAACTTAAAAAGCTGGTTAAGCTTGCAACCCTCCGGCACACAAAGGTTCACTTATCCTAACATGAATGCGACAATCACTGATATAGAATAAAAGCTCCCGCGATACCCTCGCACGCAAAAAATGCTAACAAGATCCCCCTTTTAAAATCAACCGAGCTTACTCGGATTGCAGATGTCTTATTATTTCTCTTATACACAAGAATCTTCGAAGTTTCCTGTACTATATCATTACCATAAGTTTTAATATCAAAATGACCCTTTTTAAATGATAATGGGCAGTATTGTATAACCATTTTGGCCAGTTATTTGTGCCAGTGTTCTCCCAAGACCTTCAAGGTAAACTACAGGGGCCGGAACTGGAAGTCTTTAGAGAGCAAAAAGTAGTTACAGCGGTTATAGGTAGTCAAAGGGTTGGTGTGGGCTTTCAAGGTAAAGGTCTGCCGTTCAATATTTTGAGCTCAAACCTGCAAGATACAGTGCTCAGTAGTACTCCAGGTGCAAGGGTTGGAGTTGTGAAAACATACTTGACGGGGATTCGTTATTTTCTATGGTATCCAAAAAGTAAGCTGTTGGTTAGATAGTACGGTCAATAGAACGAGATCAACAAGAAGAGCTCAGCCTCCTGTTTGCCAAGCGGGAAAATATAATTGATACTGAAGGCTAACAAAATGTGTTGATCGATTTTTTGCCATTCATGGAGAGACTAGAGTTCACTAGACAGTAGACAGCAGTAACTTTATTATCTTTGAACAGCAGGTTATCACTTTTTAAACGAATACCACCATCAATACTACCTACCTACCACCTAACTTTTCCTAACGCTAACCTTTTCTATAACAAATACCTACAGTCTTCACAGATCTTCAGAGCGTTTGTACCTTATGAGTGGCAACGTCGCAATTTAGTGTCATATTTCGTGGTTTTAAATTTTTATCATTTAATCGGAGCTATATTTTAAAAATCTGTTTAATTAACTTTTTAGAATTATGTGAAAACTGTGTAAAAGGTAAGAAATCGTTGCGTTTACAGTTCTATTTATATGCAAATAATACGTACATTGGAAACTTGCAGGGAGTTATTTTCATTGTAAAATAACTGTAAGCATTACGGCTACTTACTTTTTAAACATTTAGACATTTTCACGTAATTCTAAAAAGTTAATTAAACAGATTTTTAATATATAGCTCCGATTAAATGATAAAAATTTAAAACCACGAAATATGACACTAAATTGCGACGTTGCCACTCATAAGGTACAAACTCTCTTAAGACACGTTTCTTTTACAACCATACACCCTGACATTATTATTTACAAAAATCTACAATCGGACTTGTTCCGGAACTTGTTTTTCTTGTCACATCATCTTTGACGTCACAATGCGCCCACGCATCTTTTAATAACTGATCAATAACCAGGGTAACCGACCTGGCGGAAATATTTTGGTCGTAAAATGAGTTCTGGCGAATATGGCATTTATTTTATTTGTACTAATATTATAAACAGGTAAAATTTGTAAGATTGTATTTGTAGGGGTTATTATTATATTTTAGTTTGGTAGATCATCAAATAACTTTTCCCGCTCTGAACGGAGCAGGAGGGCGTGTCAGACTCTTACTGACTAAAACCCACCCGTGTTCCTTCAGTTGCCTGTGCCAGGGGCCACGGTTACCCTTTCGGACTTTCCCGCAACCCTGGCAGATATAGAGGGTAATCTTCGGAACTTCTGGTCCAATTCCGAAAAAAAAATCCTCTATTGGAAAACTACAGTATAAGCTTTATTCACATAAATTATTATGTTCTTTTGTCCGTACCGTTTCTCAGTTCCGTATCCGCGTCGCGATCCAAGAACGCTAGGGGTAGGGAATCTGGGCATTGACAGCACGATTCACCAAAGTTTTTACTTTGAGTGTTTACAGAATAGATCGGCTGTTGTGGGCTTTTTAGTTTGACACAGTTACAGATACGTTAAGATGCTGTCCCAGATCTAATCACAACGAGATCGCATAGTTACCTACGATAAGTGATAAATGATTTCATTTCTGTAAGTAGGTTTGTACACGTCCATCATATTTTAAAAACTAGATGAGGTCGGCGTTTCCTATCGGACTACTCTGAGAAGAAAGGCCGAAACGAACTCAGAGGTCATAGTCTCTTTTAAAGTTCAGACATAATTTTGGTCAGATCATGTGAAGACAATGTACCTATATTTGTGTCTGAAATGGTCTTTTTAGTGGACATGTCCAGTCAGTGCTCGTATTGGTCAATTATCGTGCAGGTCAACTCAGACCTCAAAGGAGCTCAAAGATTAGACAAGACAAACAATACCATAGAAAGGACATTTGGGTAGTTACTTTTATTATACTTTACAAAGTAAATATTCATGTCATTGTATAGGTCCAATTTTATATAGAGAAAAATAATAACACGAATCACTGTGCAAATAATAATGGAGCAGATCAATCCCAAGCCGTTTTGTTTTCAATATAGTCTATAACAGTAAAAAGTCGTTATGGCATAGTTTCCGCTTTAAAAAAGATTTGAATTTATTAAGGCTTGGTTCTTGAAGTTGATTAGGTTATTTCTAGTCTTCCAAGATTCAAACTGAGCCATCTTTCTAGAATAGTCCATCCTGGTCCTTTACACATAATTCATGAGAAGGAATAAAATAATTAAATTTCAAATAAAGCAAAAAACACTGAATGGTCAATTAAAACGTATTAAAAATGATAACAATCCGTAGTATTTTTTTTTTTAAAAGACCGCGGTACCCAAACACGAATTTTAAAATATCGAGGACTTTCTCCCGTCTGATGTCTTAGCTATTGTCTGACCGTGTTCCTATTGATGTAAACTTAACGTAAATCATAAAATTCCTTAGAAATAAGGACGTGGAGAGACCCAAGATGGATTGTTAATAATTTTTACTTAAACAAGTACAATAAGTACCCAATACTGGGTACCTGCGCTTTCTGAGAACTATTTGTGTAAAAATTTGGCTTTTGTATAATGTTTCCGGGGACCATCAGACAATTTGACAATACGGTTCGAAATTCGAAAGATAGAATTTGTAATAAGAGTTTGAATAGTAACCGAACATTTTTGGACTTGGGAAAGTACATTACACGGTTTCGCTTCATTTATAAAGTTCACGATAGTATTCCGTGTTTAGCTAAGAACTGGCAGCTGACAAACTAAGAAATCGACGGTATTCATTTATTTTTCTTTCTAGGTAGGTACTTAATGCTACGCTCCCACGGTCCGCTTTCTGACCAGCCAGATCGCGCCAGGCCAAGCCGACAGGCCGTGGGAACCGTCGCATCCGATGAGGCCTGCGGTGGCCTGTCGTCGCCCGTCCGATTCGTCGTCGGGAGTCGGTAAGTTCAAATGTGTGGCGTGCCGCGGCGCGGGGGAAACTCGTCCTTATCTCTCACTATGCTCGTACTGTCCGTTTATGAAGGCCTTGCAGTGGGATCCACTTTTTAAATATATCAGTAGGCGTGAGGGCTACCTACCCATTAAATATAATACAACCGGTCAATTCTGTAAAAATCTCACGCTGAAAACTTAGGGCTAACTTCACCGATCGTCGCCGAAACTGCGTTTAGTAAAACTGCGTTTACACTAATCGCGATTAATATCAAGATTTGATCTCGTTTAACATAGATTGCATTTCACAAAGCAAAACACCACAATCGTTGATCGCCGAAACCGAGTTTCAGCATGTTAGAGTGGAAACAGCGCGCTGCGTTTTGTCCTTGCACCGAAACTTGACAAAACTATTACAATATTTTGTGTAAAAATACATGTAACAAAACGTATTCCTTCGGTTGTCAGGTCAATTGTCAACTTGGTAAAGTCATAAAGTGAGTGAGGTTATTATTAGTATTGTTCGTAAAGTTCGTTTTGCATGGTTATTTTTTTCAGATTAGCAGTGCACGTTTGAATTTGTGGATTTTTCTTTTTTTTTAACTCGTGTTATCCGCATGTCTAAAAGAAAAAGAGACCCAGCATTTCAACAAAGTGAAATGAATAGAGTACTATTGGAGAGTTGGTCGAAAAACATTATATCACAATAGAGTCCAAGAAAACTGATGCTGCGAGTGTTCGGAAAAAAATTACGAGTGGCGCAAAATCAGCAGTGAATTTAATGCAACATCTGGTGTAAATCTAAAAGTTTGGACAGTTTAAAAAAAATTTAGTCATGATCATCTAGTGTCGAAGTGCTCCTCTCTTTCGCGAATCCCCCTTTGTCGTCAAACCACAAATTCATCCTCATCTTCTTCAAAGGCCAAAGAGTCAACTCTTCACATTATGTATCTCAAAATATTCGTAAATTTGCGATTCAAAACAGGTAATACATAGAGCACGGTCCGCCGGTGATCCGTGTTGCTCTATGGTGAAATGCCAAACCAGACCTTAAACTTAGATTAAAACTAAAACGCCGTTTATGTTCAGTTAATCGCGTTTTATTTGGTCGGTAGAATTAGCCCTTAGGCTGACTGCTTGTGTTGTCATGTCTTGCTGACTATGGTTTTGTTATTGTTATTTTAGTAATTGTTTCTTTATTTTACTTCGAAGGTCCTAGTTTATCATTTCTGACTTCAAAGTTATAGGTAGCTATGTAAACATAATGCAGCATTGCATAATGTAAGCGGACACGCCCTTTTTGCCCGGAGGCTTTTATTTAGGTAGGTTCAGTTTACGTTTTATTAATTTCTGCTTGAGTATATTTTCAATGTTTTTGTTGGTAGGTATATAATTGGCGTGTGCTGATTGCTAATTTAATTTAATGTTTTGTGTTTCGTAATGTTAATTACTTACTAATTACTGTATAGAATCCAGTTCTTCTAACTGAACAGACAGCTGTGCTGCTGGGGAGTTTGTTGCGCCACATCATCTTCCCAGCTAAAGCACTAGGAAGTGGTGAAGGGCGGGCGTTTTGGGGGACTGTCTTATGTAATTTTGACGTTCAAAAAGTGCTGATTCTCAGCCTAGTTTGAATAAGTGACTTTTGATTTTTGAGCGGGCAATATTGTAAATCCTGGGGAATAGACATCAGGTGGAATGACAGCTCACTCCAAGCTCACTTCACCTAAGTTTTCACGGTGAGGTTTTACAGAATATCTCAACATTACAGCTGAGCTATTCTGTAACAATCTTACTTTGATAACTTAGGTGAAGTGAGCTTTCATTCCACGTGATTGTCAATGGTGCCGATTCTGTTGTACACCGAACTAAACTAACTAAACTATCACTAAAATTGATCTATGAGAATCTTAACGCTATTCTGCAAAATAAAATCTCTAAATTTAAAAATAATTGTTTTGTATGGAATATTTCACTTTTTGTATAAAAATATGAAAAAAAAAAATTTTTTTTACCAACACTTTGGATTTTAGATGTTCCGGGGTTTTATAAAGGGGGTCGAAATTTTCATTATTTTTGCGATAGGACACACCGTTTTCGAGATATAAGCAAAAGAAAAAAAAGATACAGTACTGTTTTTGCATCTGAAGTCGAGGTGTTGGTGTGAATTTTAGTTCATGACAACTAATTTTATTCCACACCTTTTTAATCGCGATTAAAAACAGGCAGATTTAGACTCGTGACAAACATGAGATTTGTGTCCATTACTTTTATAAATTGGTGTATTTTATGATGTTTACCAGTATGCGGATACCGGGTAATCAGTGTCAACGATCTTAATTCGTCTTATTATTTCGGTTGCTATCTAAGACAAAACTGTAATGTCCGGGTTACATGAGGCTAGTTTATAAAGTTATATCCTCGCCTACTCTCTTGGCTTGGCACATGTTAGAGCTCATCAACCACACGGTGATTCGAAATCTTAAGGCATAGCCTCAGGCCAGTAAATACTTTTTTATTGGTCTGAGCCAATAGCATTCAAAATTCAAAAATTCACATTCAAAAATATTTATTTGCCAGATAATACATTGTTCATAAGCCTAAAAGTTATTGCATTCTGCCTGCAAGCAAGCGTGCAAAATTGCAAATGAAAAACCATTATAATTTAATCACTACAGTATATTTTTATTTTTTATTTATTAGCAGTGACTTGAAGACTTGATGCGTGGAGTTCCGTGAAGGTTCCGATTGGATGGTAGCTTTGCCACACGAGGCTAGTACACAAGCCAGGATAGTTAAATCAGCGGTGGTGGGCGCTACTGGCTCAAAAATATAACCCTATCCTATTAAGCCATCGCACTGGCTTACTGTCTTTAGTATTAGGATAGTTCTGTTTTAATTTACGTGTAAACACGAGGACAGATTGACCAGCTTAAATAAGTAATAAAAAAAATAAAAGTTTTTATTGTTTGTCATACTATTGATAAACAGCACAAAATTGAGGCAGCCCCGGTAAGTTATAAGGATACTTGTGATGGGGTTACCTCGCAACTCCCCATGGTTACTATCTACAATTTTGAGGCATAATTAAAACAAAACAAAAGAAAAGAAAAAGCTTAGTTACTAGGATATTACAAAATTATTGTTGTAGCATGATCAGGTAGGTACTTATGTGAAGTGTTTGTTTGGGTGTGTATGTGTGTGTGGGGGGTGGATGTGATGGTGTGTGGGTGTGAGTAGGTGTATGTGGGTGTTAATGATTGATTAACTGATGTGTGTTCTGATTGGGTACAGCTAGGTTATTCATTAGCATATTCTGGTTAATATAAATTCAATTTGTCGTAATATGTTTGTGATTTTAACCATTCCGTTATAGTATTTTTACATTCGTAACGCAGCATGGGGTAAATATTTAATTTGAGGTTTAATTTATTAAAAATGTAAGTTGATTGAGTATTATACTGCCGCTTATCGAAAACCGTACGTAAGCTTGCTACCTTACTAGCACTTTCTTACTATCCTAGCCTAAAACACTAGCCTCGTGTAACCCGGGCTTAACCGATTGACGTGGATCTAACTGTAACCTATGTCACTAATTTGAATAAACAATTTAAGCCTATTTCGAAACGTAATCAAAAAACTTGTGGTAGCTGTTCTCGAATAAATAACACTCATTCTGATTCGTTACTAACGTTTTTTTAAGACATAACTAGATAATAATTGACGGACTATTAATATTAGACTTTAGGTGGCGAGTTGGAAGTGGTGTAGTGTGGTTCATGGCCTGGCCTATAGTTGACCACTATATTTCCACTATGGTCAATGGATGTGTAAAAAAGGTAGGAAATAAAACAATAGGTACACTTATATATTTAGCAAATTATTGTTACTATTAGAGGAGCTATAGAATGCAATACACAAACAAGAGTTTTATTTTGTTATTTTAAGTTTTATTTGTGCTTGTTATTGATTTTGCCCTGACTACAGTTAGGTTTGCCATCAGTTTGTAAATAATATAAGTTGTAATCTGTGGAAAATGTAATGGGTAAGTAGTATATTTTGTTAAGTTAAATTTTAAGTTATTACTTATGCACCGTTTATTTTTAATATACTACTGTTTGTTTTCCCATATGAAATAAAATAAAATAAATAAAATATTAATCCTTTTCATAACGATTAATTAATTTTATAAATAATAATAATAAATTAAAAAACGCTCATTAATTTCCACTGTTCTTAGACAATTTTAAATCGAATGAGGCACCAACCGACGATTACCCCTGTATGCTCTATGCAAGTGCACCCAAGGACAACCCCCGGTTGGTGCAGGACTATTGCAGACCATGGGAACAAACCATATTGAGCTATTGGTTTGGGTGGCTATAGTGTATTGGTTACCTAGAACTATGGAAGGACTATGGCCCCTGCCTGATCAATGTTTTGTTATACGCGGAAAAAATGGCAGGGGGTGACTTGCACACTCAATAATGGGCCCCCGGAAACTGTCGCTAGCACTTAGTGACGTAGCGACAAGGGGGCAACATATTTTGAGGTGCTTGAGGAGTGGAGAGGTATTCCACGACTATCAGGACAATCCCAGAGCCTGGAAGATGGTCAAGATGCCTACCAGCATTTACTGGAATACTTCCTTCCCCCGAGCACGTTTGTTCATGCGAATATCCATTCAAGTTGACCAATAATGGCAGGAAATAGGTGGAAGCTCTGTTCCTCGTCAGTGTTCACTCCAGCCGGTCAATAAAGGCAAGCCAGAGATGAGGAACAAGACTTCTCGCGGGAGGTAGGGTCCATGGGGTCGCTACTGCCCAACAGCTCGCCACATGCTGCCATGCGGGTTTCTGTATCCCGCTTGGTCTGGCTCCTCACGGTAGACCTATTCCAGCAAAGTGAACTCTACCGGCACGGACCTAGCTAGAGTTCGAAGCGCGCAAGTCCCACCACGACGTCAACGTAGAGATACGGCGGTGGGGTTATTATTATTGTATTCATTAGTATTCATTCACCATTCGAAATGGAAAAGAATAGTAGATTATTAACCAAGGGGATAAAGCAGTGTCTTCTGTCGCGGGTGACGATTTAAATCGCGAGCGTAATGAAGGACTCGAGGTTTACTCCCGAGCGTAGCGAGGGTGTTAAAACTTAAATCACGAGCGAAGCGAGGGATTTAAGACGAGTCCTAAGAGTAGCGAGGGATTTAAGTTCACCCAAGACTAAGACAGCTTTATCACCGAGGAAAATACTCTACTTTTCGTACCATTTGCGAAAAAATTAACACAATAATAATATGAGATAAGCATTTATTAAAAATAATGACAATTAAACGTATTTTTAGAACACTAACTTACTTATAAAAATAAATTAAAATAAACTTAACGTTTATGTATTTGAGGAAACCAAAAACGCGGCAAATTCCTATACTAATATTTTTTTGTTGGAAAAGCAAAGGCATCAAGCTCATACGGCCTCGTCGGTTTTCGTAATTTTATTTAATAATCATAACTGCATAATAAATGCATATTCCTTTTTCAAAAAGATGTATAATGCTTTATATACAAACTCAATGGTGTAGGTAAACACAGATGTAGCTCAGTATACATTTCGGTAAGTATTCCAAATTTAAATCACATTCTCCTCCTAGAGGATGAATGAAATTCAGTACAATTTTCTTTCCCTGTTTTTAACAGATTAAAAATGACTATTGTTATGTTCGCTTTTTGTGGCATAGAATGTCACTTTTTTGAGCAAGTGGTACGAAAAAGTTATTAAATTGCATAGATAAAATAAAAGAAAGTATTATTGTTTAATCGAAAGTTTCGACAGGTCTTAATTGCAGAAATAAAGATTAAAATGTGAAAATGTAAATTTTATTCTTCATGCTATTTATTGACAGTGTGGCGATTTCAAAAAAAAATGAACCGCTCATTTTGGAAAAGGAAATTTATTTGATGATCTTTAACCCGTTGTCTGCCGTTTTGTTAGAAATCTAACTAAGTACAGAAATAATAAAAACTGGTTAAGATTGTGGCAAACTATGGCAATAGATTTTATTTATTGCAGATTGATTATCTAAGGTGAAGCCGCTATGTAAATTGCTTGACGCTAAGTGAGCTAAAAAGAAAATGATAGAAAAATATCTGAGTCGTAAATTTTTTATATGAGCATAAAAAATTTACCTGAGCATTACTAAGATTACTAAGGCTTGTATTTAATCGAAACACAAATAATTCTCATTTTGCTTTCCTGAAAATATTACTGAACAGTCTAATAAAATGAATGTGCCTCTTTTTGTGAACCTCTAACAATTCCAATTTTGGGATCCTAAAAATACTAAATAGCCAACAGCGACCAATTTAGATGTAGCGCTCGCCGCAGCCAAAGAATTTAGAGGTTATTTCATTTAAAAAAGTGTTCATCATTAGAAGGTCAATAAGTTTCTAGAGGATCAGTATATATTTCCCCTTCAATAATCACGTTTTCAAGCATGAGGGTACGATAATGACCAAAAATAAAGCTAAAATAGAAAACAAAATAATAATGGCCTACTATATTATCCTTAAAGCGTCTAAAGTGTTACCTACTTCTTCTTGTAACATATCCAATAAACAACTAAACGAACCGATAAATCTAGAATGTATGCAAAAGATCACGATGATAATATTATATTCCACAAAAAAAAAACTGTACAGCCTAATCTGACAGGTTTTTGAAATTGGAACTCTTATAGAAGTCAGTGACCACCATGTTGAAGTAACATTTTTTATCTTTGGATTCCGAGAATTGTTATTGAATTAAAAAAATTTAGGTATTTGTTGTTTTCACACATAAATCTATTTTATCATCTTTTTGGATTTATTTTTGGAGATCCGTACCTACAGTTATGGATCGAATGGAACAGTTATTTTGAGAGAAATATCGGTTCAATAGACATAAGTAAAATGATTTTCTTGTTCTTTTTTTATTTGAATTTGATGTGACAGGTCTAGTAAAAATGAGAGCTTCGTGGCTAAATGATAACAGCCGCACGGGTCAGAAGCCCGAAAGTCTGACAACCAGGCTTAGTAAGAGGTATATAGTATTACCCAGTAACTGGGTTGTGGACGTCAGATAGGCAGTCGCTCCATGTAAAATACCCGCTGGTATTCAGCTGTATGCGGTTAGACTAGAAACTGACCCTTACATGTTATAGTTAGGAAAAGTCTAGGCAGACTGATTGTGACAGGTCGAAGAAAACAAACTTCTAATCCATAGAAGTCTGATAGAATCTATCACTAATTCCTTTGCTAATGCCAAACGTGATGATTAGAGGGATCTGTGTAACAATGAAAATTAATGAGCTGAGAATTATGAAAAGGATTAAGGAATATAAGTGTCTCTGTTTATTGTTTTATTTCTTATCTTTTTTATCTAAACACATCCATCGATCATCGTGGAAATATCGTTGCCAACTATAATAGGGCAGGCCATAGGCCATGGGCCACACCACACCATTCACCACTAGTCTATTATATTAATAGTCCGTTATAAAATTTCTTAAAACAAGATTCCGTTTCGAGATTAGGCCTAAATTGTTTATTCAAATTACTTAGTGACAGTTAGATCTAAGTACGTCAATCGGTTATGCCCGGGTTTCACGAGGCTTTTAGGCTAGGATAGCAAGAAAGTGCTAGCTAGTAAGCTAGCAAGCTAGTCACTGTGTCCTCGTGTAAACAGAACTATCATCATACTTAGGCTAGTAAGCTACTAAGCTAGTGAGAAAGGTAGTAAGTTAGTGCTGTAGTTTAAAAGATAGTTAGTGCTGTAATTAAGGTCCCAGGTGAAATCATCTGATAAATTTAAAAAAGAACGATTGTATCCTCAGTAATTAAAAATAAATATTTCCCAAATAGTTTTTTGGTTTAGGTATGTCACCTACAAAAAAATCCTTTCACTAAAAACGCCCCGACGCGCGCCGCCGACGACGCCACAGAGTGTTCGCAATCATTACATTACGAGCTACTTTGATTTTTCATATGAAATTTTTAATTTAAATGTAGGTAGCACATGTTTGTGCACTTATACGAGAAAAATACATACAGGGTGACTTGTAATTAGAGCACAACCTTGTAAGGGGATATAGTACAGGTCATTTGCAACAACTTTTGTAGGAACACTCATATGCAAAAGTGCACCAACATTGAGTTATAATTTTTTTCGTGTTATTTTGAAAAACTCTTATGGGGTAACCTTAAAAAATTAATAAATAAAAAACTTGACATAATTTTGTTAATTTTCTTTTTATTATTTAGTCTATAACGTTCCAGTTACATGTCAGCATCATCAAATGTACATTATTGACATTATTCTAGACACAGTGCTCCAAAATCCAAAAACCTTCAACAAATTTTACTGGCATTATTACACAAAACAGCCTGTTTAAAAAAAACTCACTATGGCACCTGCTCTGCGTATTATTAAAAAAACATCTACATTTCATAAGCTTTCAAATGAGGTGTAAAAGTCTGACATAGCTAGTTTAACATTAAAGATATTAGCCAAAGAATAGAACAGGCTGGAATATCGAAAGTTTCGCAAATTAATGGCCATAATGTTTAAAACACAATAAATACAAATTTAAGTAGAATGTGATCCACGCACTTAGTGGTGACAATTTTACAACACATTTTAACTTGATTTTAATTTTAAAATTTTTAGGGTAGCTGGTCCTTACTTCAAACTTCTCTTATTAAAAGAGACAAAAAGATCTAAAATTAGGAAATTTTAAAAGTGTGTTGTAGAATTGACGTTCTCTAGTCATCCTCAGTCATTCACTTAAATCTCATTTTCGAAATGACTCCCACCGTTACGCACGCAAATTCGCATCCTTTTCCTCAATTCGCTTTTCACCACCGCAGTGCTGAGATTTGCTCGAATTTGGTCAGCTCCCAAAATGATTCGCCGTCTTAACTCGTCAATATCTAGGACAGGCTGATTATCGACATAAACCAACGTTTTCATATGTCCCCAGACGTAATAGTCCATTGGCGTCAGATCTGGGCTTCTTGCTGGCCAAGGTATGGGCCCTCCTCTACCGATCCAATTATTGGTATAATTTTCGTCTAGCCAGTCTCTGATTTGTCGTCTGTAGTGAGCTGGACACCCGTCGTGTTGAAACCTGATAGCACGCAAGGTGGCTAAAGGTATGTCCTCCAGTAATTCAGGTAAAACATTTCTTAAAAAGTGTTCATAATATTCACCGTTTAAGTTGTCTGGCAGAAAAAAGGGCCCAATCAAATTATTGTTAATAATTCCCATCCACACATTTAGTGAAAATCTTCGTTGCGATCCTTTCGGTCGTTTTTTTTTTGGATTTCCCACCGCCGTTTCTTCCCAGAAATGAGTGTTATGGTAATTTGTGATTCCATCTTTGTCAAATTTTGATTCGTCGGTCCACAAAATTTGTTTTAAATAATTTGGGTCCTCTATGTCGCAGTTTAGCAGATATCTGCAAAATTGGACCCTTGCAACAGGATCACGGCCTTCCAGGACTTGCACTGGAGTGTAGTGATATGGATGACGCCCAGATTCATGGACCACTTTCCACACTTTATACTGTGATATTCCAAGTAAATTGGCCACTTGTCTTGTAGAGATGTTAGGTTCCCGTTGAAAATGACGTAGGATTTCTTCTTCATCATCAGCACGGTATATTCGAGGTCTGCCCGCATCGCCTGATAAAAAAAACTAATTTAAATAATCAATTGCGGTAAACAATAGGGGTAATAAACCAAAGCCTATTCAGTTTTAAAGGAGCCATTTCGGCCAAGAAGCCATTTTGACTGAAATACAATGACAAAATTTATTTATTTAATTGTTCTAAAATAATAAATAAAAATACGTGGTTTTATAATTATTTTGTACAAATTAATAATTATTAAAAATGAAGGAAGATAACATAGGGAAAGTATCTGTACGTACCGCACCTGCTTTGCAAGTGTTTACAAAGAATTCACCCGCCACAATTTAATACTATTGTTATTGGTAATGAAATGACGGTCTAAGTGGAAACACGCAGCTAATACTGAATGCACTTACAATTTTTTAAAAATGATAACCCAAGTCAGGCCTTTGTTTGCTTACGAAGTTAAATTGCAATAACAAAAACATTTCGGAGAAAACTATCTTTTTTTTTCCGGTACTACGTAAGTAGGTACAGCCAGAAGCAAATCACGATTGACAGTTGAACTGTGTTTAACTCTCTAAGAAGGTACAAAATCTAAAGTGCTTAAGCAGCTGTTGGCTGTAAACTTGCAATTTAATCGCAATTATTTATTAAATTACATTTTTTATTACATACCTTGACGTCTTTGAAAGCGTCCAGTCTCCCGGGCTCGTCGATAAACTCGAGAAAACACGCCTACATCAGGTAAACGGCGATTGGGGTATCTCTGTTGATATTCGCGCTGGGCAGCTAAAGCATTGCCTCTAGCTACGCCGTAAGTGTACAGAATATCGGCATATTCTTCATTCGTAAAATTTGCCCGTTGTCTTTGAGCCATAGTCCTTGATACGCGCCAAAACCACAGATGAGTATAACACACGGAAACCAGTTGAAAAGCCAAGTCGTCAGGAGAGCAATCAATCACAAAAACAGTCACAAGCCGGGTCGTCAGAGATAAAACAAAACTGCAGAGCACACACAAAAGCATCCGATCGCAACGAATCACAAGGACGGACTAACCTAAACAACCCAAAAGAGATTAAACAATGACCGGCTGTTTTTACCTGCTTAGTAGAGCAGGTAGAAACAGACCTTTTTTTGGCCGTGCGCCTTTGTTATGCGAATATCTTCCCTATTGGACTAGCTATGTTAGGGTTTTATATCTCATTTGATAGCTTATGAAATGTAGATGTTTTTTTAATAATACGCAGAGTAAGTGTCATAGTGATTTTTTTTTAAACAGGCTGTTTTGTGTAATAATGCCAGTAAAATTTGTTTAAGTTTTTTGGATTTTGGAGCACTGTGTCTAGAATAATGTCAATAATGTACATTTGATGATGCTGACATGTAACTGGAACGTTATAGACTAAATAATAAAAAGAAAATTAACAAAATTATGTCAAGTTTTCTATTTATTAATTTTTTAAGGTTACCCGATAAGAGTTTTTCAAAATAACACGAAAAAAATTATAACTCAATGTTGGTGCACTTTTGCATATGAGTGTTCCTACAAAAGTTGTTGCAAATGACCTGTACTATATCCCCTTACAAGGTTGTGCTCTAATTACAAGTCACCCTGTATAGTACTAGGTACTTATGTGTTGTATTTATATAGTGTGTACATATACACATAGTCTTTAATTATTACTTTTTTAAATAGCGTATTAAGAAATTTTTAATTAGGCGGTCCTGAAAAAGGCCTTTGGGTGTCGAGATTGACGATGATCCAATGTCTACTCGCTGTTTGCCTCTTCATCCGATGAGTGCGTCCTTTCAGGTGCTTCAGGAGCTTTCAATGACTGCAATACCTCTGGCGCCAAAGTACCTACCCAATTTTCGCTTAGGCAATGGTCTGATGCTGGATATGAATTGATCGGAGGAGATGAGCAGAGCATGTGTCTTCAATTGTCTGCTTCCTTCCAATTTTCTCGTGCTATGCTTCGGCAGTCTTTGTGTCTAGACTCTAAAGCTTCTTCGCTAAGCTGACCTATAGGAAGCACAAGGGATTCGATGACGCCAGCTCCATGAATTAATATTTTATGTACACTAGAAGGCATTTTGTACCATTGATACTTGGTGACGAAGAGTGTAGCCGTGTCAAGTGTATACTCCTTGTACGCCTCTGGGCTGTACATCGTACGAGCATGAGTTGGCTTTGAGTATAACAGAGAATCTTGTAATGAGATCTTTGTCAACCCCAGTGATCTCAGCTGCGAGAGCAGGGTCTTTAAAGAACGTTCGCGCAGTATTCCCATCATTGGTCGACCCGCTGCCTTGCTTTACTGTATCGACGAGGAGCCCAGTTCGACGACGATATTCTTCTATAATGGCGCCCTTTGTTTCTTCCACTGCTTCTTTGATGTTCTTAGTCACGCGCCATGTTTTTTGTTCCTTCCTATACTTACGATATGTAGAGCACACACATTAAAACAGCCGAATATGGGCGTGTCATGTTGACAACCCATATATGCATACAAATCTTTGTTGCATGGCCTCTGAATGACCGCATCAATATCATTCATATGATTCGGTGTTGCTTTGCATAAGTTGCACTTACTGGGAAGATTTATTGTCAGAGAGTGTATTGGCGGCTTTTCCATCTAGCATTGTCTCCATTAAGATGTGCTCAATGTTGACCGTTCGATCCCCAATGTCTATTTGCGTTGGGTTCATAGCAGCTATTTGTCTGTTGATGTAGTCGTCTTCATCTTTTAGAACCGTGTGACTTTCCTTCAACATCTGGTAACGTATCGTACGACAGAAGCGAGTGGAGGAAGATCTAGGGTTTTGCCAAAGAATTGTCTCACTTTCCTCTCTCTTCATCACTAGCTGTAGTGGAACTAGCGATGTGAGTAAGATATCTGTATCTGACGCGGCCGCATCTTCTGTAAGCCGCTGCTTATATTCTGACTGGCTGCCGCTTCCGTCAAATCCCCTCATTGATGTAAGGTAGAGTTTACTGTTTGCATCTTCGATCACTACACCTGCTATTACATCTAGCTGAACTTTAACTAGTCTTTGTGCTGTATGATCAAGCAAACTTTGCAGCTTAACTTCGCCTTTCGTCTCAGTTATTATTATGTCCTTCGGGTAACACTCTTTTCGTGCATTCAGAACCCTATCATATGATGGGTAGGTATGACACCCTCTCTCTCTCTTTAGCTCCTCTGCGAATCTCTGTAATTGGTTATCAGAGCTAATGCTTCATCGGGAGTATATGGTCATATTAATCTCGGCGTTATTTTCCTTCTTTTAATTATCCAAAGTGATTTAGGTGACGACACATTTACTGCCTTTATAACGGTCGCTATATTGCGCTTACCAGTGGCATAGGCAAGCTCCTCCGGAGAATGGCCCGCCACCAACATCTTCGTCCGCTTTTTCTTTGCTGATGCACTTGCCCAACGAAATGCATCCTGCGAGCTACAGCAGATCGAGCAGGTGTACATTCAGGCTGCCCAGGTGGTACAGGTTTTCCGGCATCTTGATTTTGTACAGATCAAAGCTCTTCTTGCAGCCAGTCGTTGCATTTTAAAACAAACTTCTCTTTGTTCCTGATAGCACTCCATTTCTTTGTTAGCACAGCAGAAAACACCTTTATTTTATGTTTAATAACTACTGGAACTGGAACTGTTTACTGGAAGTTCTGGAATCTCTGAAGAGACATAGTCCTTCATCCGAGCAATAGACGATCCCTTATTCGCTTGATTGACCAGTTTATAACGACATAAAAGGTCGAAAAGGTGATGGTGTGTTATTCCTCGGGTAACACCTGGTTAACGAAAAAATTACATCACTAGGCGAGTCGAATATTGAGACTAGATTCATTCGAAAGCTAGATAAATACCCGAGTTGCACAAAAAAACAAGGATGACTGGAATTGGCTGGGAAAAAGTTGGACTCTATTAAACGTTTAAATTTTTAGCAAATTTGGTTATTTTATTTATTCATGTTTTATTTTTTTTTTCTTATAATACGAATTTATATTATGATTAACCAATTTTTGTATATATCTTACCTGTGGGTGTGGAACCCATGATGAAACAAAAATTTTATAACAAAACTCAAAAACCGTTGTAAGCACAGTGCGTAAACACGTACGATGATTAGCGGCTTACAAAAGCGACTGATCGGTATTGTTATCGCGTGGAATTAGTGCTGTGCTGGGCGGTGAACATTTCCCGGAATCGGCAAATTTGGCGTGGGAGCAAGTTGTACGACTAATAATGTACCCTAATCACTTGAAAATTTCAATCTAATTTCATGATACTTGTACCTAAAGTAGCTCGTAATATAATAATAGCGAACACTGTGACGGTGTTTCGGGAAAATATGGCAACCCTAATCTATGGAGAAGAGCCGTCAACAAACTCCGCGGTTACTCTTTAAAAAATAATTGGCTTTAACAATGTTTCAATATTAAGGACGTTCCTTTCTGATTATATAAGTATTATAAGTAATCCTGGGTTCCCGGCATTGAACAATTTTGTAAAAACAACTACTTACATAAAACAAACTTAATGAAATTATAGCAATGGTTATTTTGATTTCGTGTCTTTATTAAAAAAAAATGGATATCAATAAAAAATTATGTGCACAATGTGGTCAAGTAGTGAAAATTGATTAATCTATCTAACAGATTACGATTAGTGATCGAATCGACTAATTTATTGTATCTATTTTAAACGAACAGAAAACTAAAAAAATATTAATAAGTTAGAATAAAAAAAAAAAATGTCACGACCAGTTTTAACTATATTTTTAATATATTTTTTTTTTTTTTTTTATATATATATTTTTTTTTTCAAACGATTCCGGGATCCGGAATTCTGAAAGGCATGTCCGTATTATTATTTCGTGGGAAAAAAGTGAAGTTTAGGTATATTAGCGCCCGATTATCCGATCACTGCTACGTACCTGGGTTAAATTAAATTAGCTAGCGAAACTCCTCAAACGTGATAGGTATCGATACCTATCTAAACACGATAAAACAAAAACAAACAAATTAACAACACAACAGCGAATTAACAATACAAAAAGTTCGTCATTGACCCCAAAAAAGTTCATCAAATATTTTTTAATTTTATTTAGTCCTGCTTAGATACCTATCGATACCCATCACCTCTGCGGAGTTTCGCTATCTAATTTAATTTGACCCTGTCTAAGGAACTCTTGTACCAATTTTTAAGCTTCTAAACCCAGCGGCTCAGGCTGTGTGTTGTGTCTCAGTAAATGGATTCGTCCACATTCGTAACGAAATAAAATTCATTATAAAGAAAATGTTGCAATACAACATTAAATAAATAAGTAGAAGAAAGGGTGCCCTTACATCAAGCCCCAAGGTGTACAAAGGAGATGTTTGATTTTGGGCCACCACTATGTACACTACATAGATAAATAGGAAAAAAATAGGGGAATTTCATGAAAATACTAAAAAAATAATTTGAAGTAGGGTACAGTGGTTCAAAAATGATAATTTATAAAGTTTTTTTAATAAGATAACCCTGATTTTAGGGCAGCCATGACAGTTGTGTTTGACATGACGTTTGACAGTTTAAAGCACAGCTCACTCCTCTCCTATGAATTATCGAAGTCCAGGGTATATTGATAGGCACTAAAGAATGAAGCAGTAGGACTGTTAATAAACAAAACGTTCAAGCCTTCGTTACGTTTCTTGCTCCTCTTGACACCGATATAACCAATCTCTAACTGCTCGAATAGGTGATAGAAGATGTGCTGCCGCAGTCGAGTAGAATACCCTGTAGTCTTATTTTATCGAAACCGAAACCCAACCCAAGATTTTCGAAATTCGTATTGTTTTGTTGTATGGCAGCTAATACACGTCAATCAAATGTCAATGTCAAAATGTAATTTTTCGCATGCTGCTAATCTGATCCACCATGTTTAATGTTATGTTGTGTTGCTCTCCTTGGCCAAGTTAATTTGAGTACTTATACTTTGAAACGAAGTGAAATTAAAGAAAATTAACAATAAAAAACGGTTACTGTAATACATAGCGATATTTACATATAGTGTACATAGAGCTGGCCCAGGCTCCATACATTTCTGGAACATCTCCTTTCGATACTTATGCATTAGTAAGTTAATAATATTAAGATAAGGCAAGTGGCGACGCGGCGCGGGTTTGTTTACACTCGGCTTTGTTTGTCTATGTTTACAGTCGTCTGAATACGTACGTCTGAATAACACTTTAATTGGAGTGCCCCGCTGTGTAGGATTATTGCAGAAGGTTCAGTGCATAAACACGTTAGTTCCTCACTCGCGTAGGTACACAGACGCGAGTCTGTAACACCCGGTTTCTGAAAGACTACTTTCTTTTACAATGTTTGTAAATATGTGAACACCATGTATCTATCACTTAATTAACTTGTTTATCATTGCTACATTTTTTAAATTCTTTTTACCTATTGTGGTAGAGTAATTTTTAATATAGGTGCATCGTCTTCACATATAATTATATAATAAATGTATACAAAATATTGTAACATAATTATTTTAAAAGAGTAACGGTGGAGTTTCCTGCCCATTCTTCTCCATACGAAACTACCTTTTGGAAGGGGCGACTAGAATCAATTATATTTAAATGTAAATGTTGACGTTCAAAAGTGCCTTTTATGTGCCTATTTGAAATAAATGCTTTGACTTTGACTTATCAACCATACAGGATGTAAAAAGACCCATCACATAGCCGTCAACTACGCATTCTGTACATCAAGCTGCAAAATGCAAAATGCTGATTCTCAGCCTAATTTGAATAAATGACTCTGATTTTAATCTTATTTCAGCCGGTCACAGCAGTTAACATGAGTTTGTAAGGAGTCATGGTACGTCCATGACTTTAGTTTGGTTTTAGTTCAGGGGGGTAATTGAACACACTAACAGTAGCAATGGCTCTCTTTTGACAGTTCAACAACATTCTTTGCGTTATTTGCGTTGCTGAGTAGATAATTTTTTCGAACATATGAAGCAATGGATTAGCAATTCCCTCAAAATGATACACATTTTGATTGATAGTGTGTTACGCAATTAGAGTAGGTACTAGTTATAGGCAGTACAACCAATGTTCTGTAGCCACAACAATAAGAGACGGTTTGCTTTCGACTCCAAACTACGGATTTTGTAAACACGGGTGAAAATATTTACGCGACAGGCACTTTTACCTACTTCATGCACTACCCGAACTTAACCCACTGCAGTTCACCTGCACACTGACACTGTCGGCTGTCATCAAATTTTGTGATATTTGACCTCACGAGTACACAGAATCCATTGAACACCGGAGTCCAACTGAAATGGAACAAAGTGACTTATTTAGTTTAGTTTAAATAATTGGTAATCAGCGGTTTGAGGGTTAAGAGGTACGTGTTAGGTGAGTAGGGAAAAGGGTTGATAGAGTTGGTGTCAATTGAAACAGAGCTTGGGTGAAAATAAGATTATGAATTTATGATTCGACTTGAGTCGTAAGTATTAACTGTCTCAGGGGGTCGGTCTCCAGTGTTGCGGGAAAGTCCGAGAGGGATACCGTGGCCCCTGGCACAGGCAACTGAAGGAACACGGGTGGGTTTTAGTCAGTAAGAGTCTGACACGCCCTCCCGCTCCGCACAGAGCGGGAGAAGTTACTTGACGATTCCCCACCCTCAAAAAAAAAAAAAGAAAAAAAAGGGGGACGGTCTACTCTGTTAGCACGAAAAATGATAAAACGAAAATGATAATAATTTATTAACTGATCTATTGTGTCAAACCATATTGTATTTATTTTAATCACTTTTAGTTAGAGTAAGTAAGATTGTGCAAATTTAGTATCTGTTTTCTAACTAGATGGCGTTGGCGTCTAGTTAGATCTCGCTATGGTTTCGTTACCGATGAAAGTATAAGTAGCTTAGAATTTTTTGGTTTTTTGTGTTGAAATTCTGCATTCTGATAAAACTATATTATACTGTGTTATAGTGCTATTTGTGAGTTTTATTGAAGACCTTGGGTTGAAGTTTAACATGGTCCTTCGAAACCAGATCAGTGCGTAATATTTCGCACCGAGTTTTTGTGTACCAGCATAGAAAGCAGTGGTGGATCGCCACTGAAGTGCTTTAGCGTCGCCTGCAGAGGGCGCGACCGTAGAGACCGAGTGTTTCGAGGACGTCGCCTGCAGAGGGCGCCACCGCAGCAAGTTCTGTGGGCCTCCGGACATCCCGAGTGTGGACAACTGGATCTAGAATAAGGCGAAGTGGCATCCCAAGTAGCTGAGCAACAAAGCTGAGAACGTACTGCGCGCCCCCTAGCGGGCGTTATCAACAAATAAATCGGAGAAGTATAGTGAGTGACGTGTTTGTGGACTTAGAAAATAAAACCGTGAGTACAATTTTATTTGTGAAGTTATCAAGATTTGGAACTTTAAATTTAACGTAATAATCAAGACTTAGAATAATTTATGTAGTTTAGACTTAGATTATTTAAGAATAAAGTGAACCGACGGGGAACCTATGCCCGATTTTCTAAAAAGTTTAAAGTTAAAAACACTTGTACAATTTTCTGTTTTCGTCATAGACTTAGAATAATTTAATCAGTTTTATACTTGTAAAATTTCTGTTCTTGTGCAACTTGGTTTTAGTTTTGTGAATGTAATTTAACCGTTTTTAGTCATGGATTCATTAATTAACTTGCAACTAGATAACAAGAGAAATATTGAAAAAGGTAGAATAAATTATAAAAAATCTCCTAAAGAACGGATAACATTGTCTTATTTAGAAACCAGGTTGGAAGCATTAGAACAACTGTGGGCTTATTTCATAAAAACGCACAGGAACATAGTAGAAAAACTAGACTTGAAACATAATTACTTTACGTCAGAGACATATGAAAATACTGAGGATATTTACATAACTTATAAATCCGAGTTGAAAGAGTCTATTATACAACTAACACCTACAAAAGCAAGTGTAAATAAAGAGTCATCGTCAAATACGTATACGAATGTGAAATTACCTAAGGTTGTTATTCCTATTTTCTCTGGCAAGTATACGGAGTGGACTTCTTTCCGTGATTTGTTTTTATCACTTATCCACAAAAATGATTCAATTGACGATGTACAAAAACTGCATTACCTGAAAGGTCATTTATCAGGTGAACCAGAACAATTGTTGCGTCACACCCCTGTGACAGCCGCAAATTATCAGGAATGTTGGCAAATGTTAAATAAACGCTATAATAATAAACGCTATTTGTCTAATTCTATGTTGAAACGATTGATAAATCAATCAAATGTAACAGAGTCATCAACTGCAGTTAAAGAATTATTGGATACCACTGTGGACTGTTTGCATGGCTTAAGTACTCTCGGAATTGATGTCAAAACATGGGACGCTATAGTTATCTATATAATAAGCGCTAAGCTAGATAGTGAATCGCGAAAGTTGTGGGAATTGAAAATTAGTGCAGATGAACAATTACCAACTTTTGAAGAATTTAAAACGTTTTTAGAGTCAAGGTTTCGCTCTTTGGAGTACTTAGACACATCCAAGTCAAAGCAGAAGTCCACAGATAGTAAACCAAAGGTTTTTCACGTTGTCAAATCAAATAGTAACAACTCTGTACAAATCATATGTCCATTCTGTAAACAAGATCATTATATAAGTCATTGTAAACAGTTTAGTAAAGAAGGTTACCAAACTCGAAGTGAGTTTGTCCGAACTCACAATTTATGTTACAATTGTTTAGGCGCGAATCATTCAATTAAGTTTTGTCGCGCTAAAACATCATGTCACATTTGCAAGCGTAGACACCACTCATTATTACACCCCAAGGCTTCTTCAAGATCATCGTCACCCAATAGCCATCCGGTAGAGGCAGTAGCTGTCAAATCAGCAGTATCCACACTGCAAACTGCTTCCGGTACGGCAGAAGAATCAGAGTCTTCCACCATAGCAACACACTTTTCTACAAAGGTTGTGCCAAATCGAGTTTTATTAGCGACCGCTCTCGTCGAAGCACAGACTCAGAATGGTCGTAAACAATTGCTGAGGGCGTTATTGGATCAAGGATCCCAGGCCTCTTTCATAACCGAGTCAGCAGTCCAATTGCTCGGACTGAAGAAAATACCAAATAACAGTATTGTCTCAGGCATAGGAGGTGACGAAGGCGCTTTTGCCTCTAGATTCATGGTTTGCGTAACCATTCATTCACGTCACGATCCAAATGCAATTATTCAAGTTCGAGCATATGTGTTAAGTAAAATTACAACGTTGATTCCTTCAACTAGACTATGTATACCAACTTGGCCTCAACTAGAAGATATAACTCTGGCGGATCCAGAGTACCATACTCCAAACAAAATCGACGTCTTGTTTGGAGCAGAAGTTTACAGCCAAGTTCTTAAAGAGGGTTTAGTCAAACACTCTCCAGGGCCCATAATTGCTCAAAACACAACCCTGGGGTGGATTTTGTCAGGACTAACACCCACAGATTGCGATCTCAATTCAGCAAATTGTCACAAGGTTATAGTTAGTATGCATTCACACCTCAGTGACAATGATATGCTCAAACAGTTTTGGGAGATCGAATCTGATGTTACTAATAAGAAAAAGATACTTACCCAAGAAGAACAGCTGTGCGAAGAATTATTCACTCGTACTACTCGACGAGACGCTACCGGGCGATATGTAGTCAAGCTTCCATTCCGCGAATCAGATCCACGAAGTAAAATCGGATACACCAAAGAGATCGCACTGAAACGATTTCATCATCTTGAACAGCGTTTCAAGAGAAATCATGAGATCAAAAGAAAATACACCGAAGTAATTCAAGAATACCTTGACCTTGGACACATGAAAATGGTGTCTCGCGAAGCTGATACTAAGCAGTCAGAAGCAGTCTATCTGACTCACCACGCAGTGGTTCGCGAAGATAAGACCTCTACTAAGGTCAGAGTTGTGTTCGACGCTTCTTCTAAAGGTTCTAATGGTGGATCCCTAAATGATATGTTGATGGTAGGTCCTACCATACAACCGGAATTACGTCACATCATCATGAGATGGCGTACGTATCCAATTGTATTATGTGCAGATATAGTTAAAATGTATCGGCAAATCAAGGTCGCTCCTGAAGACACACACTTCCAGCGACTACTTTGGCGGAGTGAACCTGCGTCTGAAATAAAAGAGTATGAGTTGCTGAGAGTTACCTTTGGCACTGCATCCGCACCTTACCTGGCTGTGAATTCGTTGCAGCAGCTGGCACACGATGAGGGAGCTGAGTTTCCGCTGGTATCTGAAACATTAAAAAGCGAATTTTATGTAGATGATTATATGTCAGGATGTCAAACTGTAGAGGATGGAAAAAGGATTCACAGGGAAATGGAAAAACTACTGGAAAAGTGTGGGTTTCCGTTACAGAAGTGGATGACAAACAACAAGGAGTTAGCAGAGGAAATATCGGGAGAAGGTACAAATCAGAAAGGATTAGTAGAGATAAAATTGAACGAGGTGGTGAAAATACTAGGACTTTCATGGGATAGAGAATCTGACAGTTTCAGATATTCAATAATATTTCCGCAACCTGCATCTGTAACAAAACGAAAAGTAATATCAGATATATCACGACTGTTCGACCCCTTAGGGTGGGCAGCGCCGTGTGTTATACCGGCGAAAATAATGATTCAAAAGATATGGCTTGCCGGGATCGATTGGGATAATCGATTACCCGAAGACTTGCTAAAAGAATGGTTAACATATCAAAAGGAACTACTAAATTTACCTGAGTTTCATGTACCAAGATGGGTTGAATCCAGAGAAAACGATGCTGTTGTAGAACTACATGGTTTTTGTGACGCGTCTAATGTAGCGTATGCAGCTGTTACGTATTTAAGGATAATTGACGCTGACGGGAATATTAAAATTAATTTAATATCGGCAAAAACCAAGGTTGCTCCGATAAAGCAACTGTCAATTCCTCGTCTCGAGTTGATGGGTGCTGTTCTGTTGGCCAAATTGATTGTGGAGGTAGCTGAGATACTAGCAATACCGAAAGACCGTATACACTGTTGGACAGACTCAACTGTTGTTCTGGCTTGGCTCAGTAGTCATCCAAGCCGCTGGACAACATTTGTTGGTAATAGGGTGTCTGAAATTCTGAGTTGTTTGGATAATCACCAATGGGGACATGTGAGATCTACTCACAATCCTGCAGATATCGCGTCAAGAGGTATGACACCATCAGCACTCTCACAGTCATCTCTGTGGAAGCACGGTCCGTTGTGGTTAAAGAAAGAACCAATTGACTACGTCAAACCAGACTCGATGTCAACTAAACTCGAAGAAAGATCATCCAAATGTGTTAAAGTACATGTGGCAACAAATGTAGAGGATGGGCTGTGGACAAAATATTCATCATCTCAAAAATTGATCAGAGTAGTTGCATATTGTAGACGATTCTTAAGATTTAAGCAACATAAAGAAACTTACCTGACAAGTGAGGAATTGAAAGCTGCTCTGGAAATCTGTATAAAAAAATGCCAAGAACAAGAATTTAAGGAAGACATAGAAAACATTAAGAAGACAGGAAGTGTAAGTAAGAAGAGCCAATTACGACCTTTATGTCCTATATTGGATGAGCAAGGAATTTTAAGAGTAGGAGGAAGAATTGAAAAGTCTCAACTGTCAGTAAGCATGAGGCATCCTATTATAATTCCACAGCGCCATCACTTCACTACTCTGCTCGTAAGTGAAGCTCACAAAACCACTCTTCACGGAGGCCCAACATTAATGTTGAACTATTTGCGCACACAATATTGGATACTATCTGCAAAAAATATAGTAAAGGCTTACGTACGTAAGTGTGTAGTATGTGTTCGGCATTCAGCAACGTTTAAAAATCAACTCATGGGTCAGCTGCCGACCTGTAGAGTGTCTCCAGCCAGGCCGTTTTTGCATACAGGTGTTGATTTTGCCGGTCCGATTAATATTAGGGTATCTAAAGGTCGTGGCAATAAGGCTTACAAGGGGTACATCTGCCTATTTGTGTGCATGGTCACTCGAGCAGTGCACATTGAGGCCATTAGTGACCTTACCTCTGAAGGTTTTATAGCCGGTTACAAGAGATTTGTCGCTAGAAGAGGCCATTGCAGTGACATTTGGAGCGACAATGGAAAAAACTTTGTAGGCGCAGCTAAGGAACTGCAGATATTAGTCGCTGCTGAACAGTCAGCGATCGCTAACGAGATTAGGAGTTGGCTCAGTTGTAAAGGTGTCAAGTGGCATTTTATCCCTCCTCATGCCCCAAATTTTGGTGGACTTTGGGAAGCCGGCATCAAGTCAACAAAATTTCACATGAAGCGCGTCATTGGTGATTCCACTCTTACCTACGAGGAAATGGCCACGTTACTTGTGCAAATTGAGGCTTGCCTCAATTCAAGACCGATTTCATATATTCCCCAAGCCCCTGATGATCCACTGCCGCTTACACCGGGTCATTTTTTAATCGGGGAACCTCTGGTTCTTGTGCCGGAACGTAATTACGAGCATAGCTCTGTGGGCACGTTGAGGCGATGGCAACTTTTGCAAAAAATGACCCAAGATTTCTGGCGACGATGGTCTAGAGAATTTTTAACATCGATGCTACAGCGTTATAAATGGTCGCAAAAAGAAATAGAGCCGAATATTGGCGACATTGTCCTTGTAAAAGAGGATAATCTACCTCCAGGCAAATGGTTACTAGGTAGGATTCTAGAGAAACATCCTGGTTCGGACGGACTCACGCGAGTGGTGACCATAAAGTGCAATGATTCCGTATTAAAAAGACCAATTTGTAAACTCTGTGTATTGCCAATCAGTGATTGATATGGTTTTTTTTGTCATCTCATTTCATTTTTCTTTGTTAGTTTATAGCCCCCTTGACCTCATGGTGGGCGGCTTTAATTTAAAGGACAACTCATTCGAGCATGTCCTTGGTGGGCGGAATGTCAAACCATATTGTATTTATTTTAATCACTTTTAGTTAGAGTAAGTAAGATTGTGCAAATTTAGTATCTGTTTTCTAACTAGATGGCGTTGGCGTCTAGTTAGATCTCGCTATGGTTTCGTTACCGATGAAAGTATAAGTAGCTTAGAATTTTTTGGTTTTTTGTGTTGAAATTCTGCATTCTGATAAAACTATATTATACTGTGTTATAGTGCTATTTGTGAGTTTTATTGAAGACCTTGGGTTGAAGTTTAACAATTGAATGATAATTGTAATAATAATAATATAATCTAAATATGTATTTACATTTAAATTATTTATGAAACATGCACTTATATTTGCCGATGCCGAATGGTAAAATATGGCTGAGCTTTGATAGGTCATAACAACTAGGTACCTATTGTATAATAGCCACATTTGCAAAATAAAAATTCTTTTCTATTCTATACGAAATCCGTAGTTTAAGTAGCGGGCGTTCGCTACTCCGTGTAACCTACACACATAAAATTACTTCACTTCGAGCCCCGAACTAAATATGACAACAGCACTTGACAGTAATTGTTATCCTTAGGCTAAGCGCGCACTACGAATTTTAATCGTTGCGGATAATAATCGCAAATCTGTGAACAATACCAATGTACTAGAGGGCGCGCACTGCGGTCAAAAATCGATGGGGATATCGCTAGAAAAATTATTTTCGTTTGCAATATTATTTCGCAGTTTAAAAATCGCAACGATTAAAATCGTAGTGCGCGCTTAGCCTTACTCCCGATGTGTTATTGCCCGTCCTAAAAAGTTAATTAATCGGGTGTAGGGTTAATTCCGAAGTATCGAAATTTATTCATTAAATCTACTAAAATCCAATGACGTTTTTAAATTGACACAAATAAAAATAAAAAAAACAAGCAATTATTGTGCATTTAAAAACCAATCTTATTTCGCTCGAAATAAAATTGCAAATTGAATCTTCCAGTCCCATCAAGATAAGTAGCTATAATAATATTAGCGAAGTGGACTATTAATATGACTTAATGACTATTTACTTTCATATCTTCACGCCTTCTAACTCTAAACGGGGTGGACAGTTACATTCCTTCTTGGAACTGGGCGATTTTCACATAGAGATATCGTGAGTTATTTACATTAATTAGTTAAGTACCATCGAGATATAAGTACTAACGTATATCTCGATGTTAAGTACTAGTTATTTTTTCAACATCTCTGGAACCAGAAAGGTCCCAGGAATGGTTCAGTACAAAAAAAAAAATACAATGACGGGGAGTACCTACCCACGGGACTCTTGGCTTCGTTAAGTATCTCTTTACACCCGTTATGTACTTAGCCTTTTTTTTATGGTGGGAAATCATCAAATAACTTCTCCCGCTCTGGACGGAGCGGGAGGGCGTGTCAGACTCTTACTGACTGAAACCCACCCGTGTTCCTTCAGTTGCCTGTGCCAGGGGCCGCGGTAACCCTTTTGGACTTTCCCGCAACCCTGGCAGGCATCGGCCCTAGCGGATCCCGTCATTGGTACCCGTTATGTAGCCTGGGATCTGGAGAAGAATTGCTGCTTTTCATCCTAGACATTACGTAAAAAAAATATTACATACTTAAGTACTTACAAAATACACGCAGACGATATCGCGGAGAACAGCTAGTTCATTATAAAATTATCTAAAACTAGCTTCAGCCAGCGAGTTCGTCCGCATGAAATTTCTGATCCCCCCCCCCCGCGCCCCGTCGCGTCGCGTCGCATCGCATAGCCTGCCCGAACAATTAATTCGTTTGTTCTTAACGTTCTTTCTGACTTTTAATTTTAGTCCCAGCATGATGTTATATAGCCCACAGAACAGTTATCTGTTCTGTGATATAGCCTATGTAACCTAGCCTTCCTCAAGAATTGGACTATCAAATGCTAAAAGAATTTTTGAAATCCGACCGGTAATTCCAGAGATGACCCCCTACATACACACATATAAACAAACTATATTACGAAATAATACCTACCTTTGGAACTGATTCTTTTATTTATTTTTTTCGAACACAAGCGATTCATATTTTTGATAGTAACACTTATAAAACTCTGTTAGTAACATTTCTCATTATACTGAAATAAAATGAAAGTTGAATGAAAGTGGAGCAACACCAAAGAAGTTCTTTTTCATTAATGATGTATTGAATTTTGTCATAGGCACATAATTTATTAAAAAAAATACCTTTTGGTTTAACGACCACGGTGCTGTTTAAACTACGATAATATGACCAAAATGTATTGCCTCGTTATTTTTTAATCCTTTATTTGGACACAGTCGTGAAACACAAAATACAAATAACAAAATAAAAAGTGAAAATAATGTTTTAACAACAATAGTGTGTGTCTCACGGCTGCGCCAAAAACGTTCATTTCAGCAATAATGCCAGACAGATGCTGTCTGACGCTGGTTTTCTAATGAACCTTTATGGACAAACGACGGGGAGTACAAACAGTTTCGACGTAGGTAAGTACCTAATAAATAATACTTATTATTATTTCATCGTTGGTCTACCGGTCGCAGACACGACTGCTAAGCATGGTCCTGGGTTCAATTCCCAGGTCAGGTAAAGTATTATAGGGTTCTTTCAACAGAGACCCACTAGGACTAGACCAACAAAGCTAGGTATAGAGGTATATATTTACCTAAAACTAAACCTTTGTATTTAAATATTAGTCTGTAGTCCGTTCGCGTGTTTTATACAATCCTAGTTATACAGGGAAACCTATTATTGGCCATACAATACTGTAATACACAAACTCTGTAACATACTATTTGTATCGCTGTTGGTTGCCTAAATAAAGAAAATAAAATACAATATTTTTTTCTAATGATTAGTCATCAACTTCTCTCATATGTACTTCAAAATTTTCAGAATCGTAAAGCAATTATTATCCATCATAAAAGTCACTTTAAAAATACCTATTGTCATCATCCAATCGTTAGGTACCTACACGAAGGAACGAAGGACAGTTAAACTTTATGCCATAGATAATAAAATTAAAGTCAAACAACAGCTTGGGAGCTTGCCCTACATTACAAGCTATTTAAACAAGCCATTTCCTTCATAACTCTTGTATCGCTGGCCGATCGACAGCTGATATCCTTTTTAACCGACTTTGAATAAAAGGAAAGTTACCGTTTGTCCTGTATGTAGGTATATATATATGTACATACCTACGTGCATAATTTATCAAAAAAATATTAAAATGAGTTTTCTATTCAAAGATTTGCCGTGATGTGGTGAATTACTTGATATTGTGCTAAATATGTATTGCTATTTTCCGTACAAAGAAGGAATGAGCCTTATCAGACACCTTCAAGCCCAGAAGAGCAATTCCTGAACGTCCGCAATCTAATCTCAGTCTCAAGCTGTCAAAAGATCCTCTAGTTTTACCCACGTTATTGACTTTGATGGTCGCTGAAGGACATTGCGATTTGAATATACTTAAACGTTTTTAATGGCGAGAATTTGTTTCAGATTTCCTCACGAAAACCAAATAATACGTTAAAACTTTTACATTAAGTAGGTACTTATGTAGGTACTAAGAATTTAGATGATCTACATTAAAAAAGTTGAATGCTTGTTTTCAAACCCGTAAAGAGTAAAGTTTCGAGTATCTTTCGACATTCATAATCCCTAAAATGACTCCCAAAAACCAATGATGTTATACAGGGTGTAAGGGGAACGCTTCCGAAGCCAGAACGTAGATTATATACTACCTAAATGCAAACGGATACCAATAACCTTTCACTTTAAATTGGTTATTTTCAAGACTTCATATTTCGTAAACACGCAATGGAAACCGTCCAAAACGTGAGGTCACTGACACGCAACGCAACATACGCGCCACCTTGCGTCCGCGTGTTTCGGGCGCCGAGCGCTCCGTACGGCCGAGTCACGGGATTTATACGGAATTTACAAACATCACTTTCAAAATGCCTACCTTTACAACACTTCACAAAAATTATGAATTTTAATCGCATTATTCGTAGCCCACTGTTAAACATTAAAGCTGACAGAGGCATTTTACGTACCTGTCTAAATCCTTTGCGACCTTATGAGGTTTGGCTCGAACTGCGCTCCATCCCTTTCAATACAAAGTCGGGCCCGTCGTTGTGTCGACCCGTGAACACGAGGCAATAGTGTAGGATCCTCAACACATTCTGCACGAAGTCTATCGAAAACACTCACTATTCTGCCCCGCATTTCATCAGCACTGTCACATTCCCGATTAAAAACTCTTTCTTTCACATAACCCCACAAAAAGAAGTCCAAAGGTGTTAGGTCAGGTGAACGAGCCGGCCAGGCGTGCGGCCCCATTCTTCCGATCCAGCGGTCATCAAATAGCTCAGTGAGACGCTCGCGGACAGGGCGCGTAACATGCGGTGGAGCACCATCGTGCTGGAACCATGCTCGACGAAATTCAGCCAACGATACATTGTAATATCATCTAGCATATCATCTAAATGTTCGTTTAAAAAAATAAGATATTCTGATCCATTGAGGCGCTGCGGTAGAAACACTGGTCCTAGAATTCGTCCATTAAAAACACCAGCCCATACGTTGACGGACCATCGGGTCTGATGGCCGGTTTCTTGAGTGGCGGACGGGTTCACGTCTGACCATACATGAGCATTCCTCCTGTTCCACATCCCGTTCCTCGTGAAAGTGGACTCGTCCGTCCAGATAATGTGCTCAATAAAGCCAGGCGCACGTTGTTGTTGATCTAGCAGCCAACGACAATACGCACGACGATGAACGTGATCGTTAGGTAGCAAAGCTTGTACTTTGTGTATTTTGTAGGGCCGCATTCTGTTCCGGCGCAAGACTTTGTGAACTGTCCAGTGAGAGACTGTCGGTTCGCCCCGGCGCCGCAATAATTTCGCTGCACTTCGTGTGCCCAGGCGAGGATTTTGGCGAATCAAATTTAAAATACGCTCCTCTGTCTGAACATTCACTTGTTGTCCACCACCTGCGGCTATCGGAGCAATCGGTCGATTTTCTAAAACTCGCTGAAAAGCTGCCGTTATCATGCGAGAATCAGACGGATGCCGGACGTTCGGAAATCTGTCTCGGAAAATTCTCAACGCAAGAGAAGCATTGCCACGGGCTTCTCCTAAACACATTAACATGTTGCCGTATTCACGAGCACTGTACACGTATGCATCAGGCATTGTTAAACACAACAAAACTGTACTATAACTAAAAAACAATAAAACAACACTAAAAACGTAACAATAATAACTAAATACAAATTTAAAACTAACAAAACAGTATTAAATACGGTTCAATACCTATCGACCGATTAAACGTAACGCGCGTTCGCTCACGAACTGAGTCTGAAAGGAACTAACTAGATTACTAAGAAGTACTAAGAACATCAAACATGCCGCCTGGCCACGTGCGGCGGCGCCGGCCGACAAACGTACCGCCGCCCGCGCGCCACGCGTGTGTGCGTGGACGGGGAATCACATAGGTAGCGGTGTCTTTTCATGTGCAAAGATCAACAAATTACAGAAGAGAAAATGTTAGAAGAATAATGATAACCAGAAACCAATTAATTTTAATTGATATGAAATTGTACTTTAAATGCTTTATAATTACAAGCTGTTTTCATTTTCTAACTTTTAAATTAGTTTTAACGAGTTTTTTAGATTAAATTAATTAAATTATCCACTTTCAATTGATTGGTATTACATACCTACTTAATGAAGGATACAGTTATAGCAATAAACGAGTGCGCGTCGTGTGACCCGTAATTACATTGACATAAAGTTCAAATTTAATTGATTCACGCGCGCTATTTGCTTGAAACGGTGCACGTGATGAAATTTTTTTTGTCATTCACAGGTAAAGTCGGCGATTTTTTACTTTATTTCATTCACTATCGATTAACGACATACATACAAAACTGTTATTAAATGCACGACACGGCCCATTAATTTAAAACATTTGGAGCCTCTGTAATGTTTATTTTTCTTTATTTTGGCGGCGCTTTACAAAGGATGTCTAGGTCGCCGCCCACGCCGCGCAATAGTCGTCGAAGCTTCTCTCTATCAAGTGAAGTGACCCGGGTTCAAATCTCGGCCAAATACCAATGACTTTTGTAATCATTTACCTTGATTATCAGAATTCGACCGAATGTCACAATTATCTCTGTACTTCGCTGGAATGGTCCATCTCGCTTCCCCCTTCACCTCCCCGTGTTAGCCTCGTCGCGTGACTCGTCGGCCGTCGCCTCAGTACGGTGAGCCTCTTCGTTACTTATACGCGTCTCGTTATTTTGCTAATTTTTGTATTATTATTGTTTTGATTTTGGATAGTTATTGTTAAGTTTGCCGATATGAAGTCGTCGACCCCAGATCTAGAGATAATCTGACCATGATGTAGGTAGGTAAACATTTCAATTTTCTTACTGTGCAAAATTTTATTGAACGAATTAACGAAAGTGCTCTTTCCCAATCACAGTAGGTATCTTATTATCTCTATTCGACATGGATCTCAAGGTTAAGCATAAACATCTGGATTTTTCTGATTTGTGAACATAATTTGCGAACATTCGGATCAAAATTGTAACCCGGTTCAAGGGGAAAATCATTACGAACCTTGCATAAATGGAATCCGAAAGTAGATATCCCAGAAGGTAATAGTGAACTGAAAAGATATTTGCTTCAACTTTGACGCACATCAATCGCGTGAACAAAGGGGTCGTTGGCCGCGCTGCTGTCGGCAAGCGCTCGCGCACTTTGAACTCGGGGCTATGCGCGATTGTCAGCTGATATTTATTTACGAATACATTGCTTGATAGAGTTGTAAAGAAAAAAAAATTGTTTAATGGCAAATAATGGTTTCATTTAACTGTTCTCACCGCATAGTGTACGAAAAAGCTAAAAAAAATTAGTAAAATTGTAAAAAAAAAAAAACTGTTTTTTTTATGGTATCGTATCGAGAATCACTAGCCCTATCACCTGTCTTCGTTTTCGGAAGCGTTTCCCTACCACCCTGTATAATACGTCATTGCCAAAAACTGTTTCGCCAATCAGTCCAAACATTCAAAATCAGAATACTCTGCCAACTCCGCAACTTCATGACACGAAGTTATCCGAACGAAGCACGCCTCTTCGCTTGTGCTTCGGCGCCCCGGCGCGGGTCGGCTCAGACCGGTCGCATTCGGGCCGACCGTTACCCGACCAGCCCACGTGCGAGCTTATATCACTGGCAGTGTTAACACTACTGACTTGTCGGAAATTAAGAAAAAATTCCAAATGGTATTTGAATAAAGCATGGAATTAGTATGTCATGTACTGGGATAAAGTTAGAATGTTATGATTAGGTCATAGTTTTTAACCCTGTCAAGGCACCCCTGTCTTAAATAGGTTACTATAACAATTAAATGATAGGAAGAAAGCCGGTGAAGCTTTGTAAATGACCAATTGGCACCTAGACTATGCAATTAGCACTTTGGTAAAGCTTGTTAAATCCTGAAACTTGGTAAACTGGAAATATTTTTTTTATGGGAATGTTAACATTTTGAAATTCACAAAATACTTCTATGAACCTGTGGATGACCACCGGGCATAGACTATGCAATTAGCACTAATCAATTTGTAATAAGTACCCAAAACTTGGTCCCTTACCTACCTTAACTAAAAATCTTTCCTATGGATAGGCTGAGTTTAATGAGGTAGACTTACTGTCAAATTGGTTAGTAAGGGAGTAAGTAGCCCTCTGCCACACCAATTACGACTAAAATGAGAATTGTGAAACCAACTCATTCGACTGATGATCTAAAAGAGAGTTAAGAAACCAATCAAAGTCTTTGATTTTACGAAATCCATTTAAAAATCTGAATAAAATTAAACATTTATGCTAGATCAGATAGAATTTTCAAAATATAGTTGGTCTACATTTTGCAGACGCTTGATTAAAAGAAGCTGAAGAAAGTAATACCTAATTACATTAAAGAATGTTTCTATCGTTCATTTAAAAATAGGGTAAACAATAAAAACCTAACCACTTTCTTAAAATGATTGATTTTTAAAAGCTATTTATGAACTCAATAAACCAAAACGCATTTATAATAACTGCATTTTAGATAAAAATAAACACGGAACAAAAAAATACTGTTTTTTTCTGTTCCGTGAAAATAAATAATAAGTTCCTACTTATTTGGCTATTGGGAATATCGACAGATTATTTATAAATAATGATAGACTTCATTTTCAACTGCATCATTTATTTTATTCGATGGCCTTTTTCTATCAAGCTTAAATAAATCCATGATTTGTTAGATCTACTAATAAATGACTGTTTTAAATGGTTAGGTAATGCTTATAAGCAATCTGGGTTCCATAGTTTTACTGCCGATTACTGATACCAGTCGTGAATACATAGAAATGGATTATCTATTTGTAAGGTTGTTATTAATTAGCCTTTGCTTACAACATAATATTATGTTCACTAGCTATATCATTTGAAAAATAACCTACCATCACGGGTGAGCATCAACGGGTCAGGCAGAGGTGTACCTACAGTACACCCACATTTCGCCAGTTATGTTGTCCCATGTAACAGGCGGCGAGCCTAATTGCCATCAACTGGTCACAAAACCTCAACAACAACATGAACAAGGCCTATGAGAAATGTTACTAACATAGTATTATACCTAAGTGTTACTACTAACATAAATAATTATGAAGCGTTTCGTGTTCGAAGACTTCGAAGTAAATAAATAAATAAAAAAAAAAAAAATACAGTATTTTGGAATTTTATCTAATGACATAATTTAGACATGCTAATAAAATACATAAAACCTAATAAATTGTTGTCCTTGACATACATTTTGAATATTTACATTTTAGTATTGTTTAAATTGTTATTGACATCAGTATTATTATTCGTTATGTGTGTTGCCATGTACTATATTGACATTTTATTTGATTTTTTTTGTCTGTTTGCTATTTATTATTAATTTATTTGTAAGTATGATGAAAGTGTGATTATTGTTTTTATTTTTTATTATGGCTTATTTTATATTTTATTTAATTACTGAGACTTGGCTGGCTTGGTAACACACACAAACCTAATTAGATTAAGTACCTATTAGCAAACTTCACACAAAAAGCTCTTTCTTACTCTTCAGACAAAACATCCAATCAAGATGTCCATAAATGATCCACGGATCCAGGTTTTGATTAATAATAATTACCTACCTCATCATCACCATTATCATGTGCCTAGCCTTTTGTTGGGGTCAGCTTCCAGTCTAACCGTATGCAGCCGAATACCAGTATTTTACATAGAGCGACAGCCTATCTGACCTCCACAACCCAGTTACTGGGTAATACGCACACCTTTCCAAGAGTGGTTGTCAGACTTTGGGGCATAAGTGAAAGAACTTTCGGAATCAGAGGAGCAAGTACGTAAAACACTAATAGTAACAATGGCTTTCATGTTGACAGTTCAACGACGTTCATTGCGTTATTTACATTGTTGAGCAGACACATTTTTTGAACATATGAAGCAATGGATTAGCAATAACTTACAAAATGAATCAGATTCTGGTTATGCAATTAGGGGGCAGATCAGTAATTCGAAGATTACCACCTAGGTGCATACAAATTTTTACTCTTTATAATATTAGTAGGTTCGTTTATCCATACTAATTTAAAGGTAAAATTTGTAAGCTAAATGAGCTTATTACAGCTTGTAAACTCAGGCTGTATGCAACAACATCTGGCTTGTCAAGTAATCAGTAATGACAGGATGTAAGTGCATCGCCGATCGCGTAGCTCCTAGGTAAGTAAATATTTGTAAGAACGCTTCTTTCGGTAGATGTAACTTATGTATATCATAATAATTATATCGATAATATGCGTAAAGCTTGACATAATTCAAAAAGAGCCATTTTTGGGTATGATGATTTACAAGAGTAAAAGTTAAGAGTGCGACGATATAATAGTCACAGCTCCCTCATTTTTAGGCTTTAGTGTAATGTCGTTTTTATAGCAAATAGCCAATTGAATAAAATTTTGCTGCGATCACCTGTATACTTAACTCAAAATTGCAGATTTTTTAGTTATGTCACCCTTTTTGCAAATGAGCGATATTATAAAACAGTCCCACCGCGCCGCCGCGTCCGTCTGTGTCTCTGTCTGTCTGACTGAAGTACCGAACGGATTTTCATACGTTTTCACCAACGGACCGAGTGATTCTTGAGGAAGTTTTAGGTTTAATTCCTTAAAGTTTTTGTATAAATTGGCTGAAATATTTATACGACGATGATTGTTGAAGATGGCGCAAAAACGGCTGCGGTTCAGCCGTTTTTGCGCCATCTTCAACATTTGGATGAAATTTGGCACGCAGATAGTTTATAACCTGGATGAACACATAGAGTACTTCATTTTAATGCCAGTAGTACGTTCCCGTGGGATTATTTCCGACATCCACGCGGGCGAAGCTGCGGGCAAAACTGTATGAAAGTAAGTCACTACTTCTTCTACAAATATTAGGAACCGAGTTATTTTATTTGTTTGTAACACTTATCGAATCAAAACAAAATTGTGCAACGGTCAAAGACGTAATATAACCGTCGATCAATCTCAACTTTAAGGCTCCTGCAAACAGACGCGACGCGACAGCTCGACGCGTGCGTCGTCAGCGCGACGCAACTCTAGTAGAACAATTTCTATAAAAACTAAAGTCTTGTCGCGCCTGTCTGCGGGAGCTTTTATGGTTTTCTATACTCTCTTTTATATTATGTATACGTACAGTAGCAACTATGTCGTTCATTACTGCAAATTGGTTTTTAACCGTTTTATCATAATATCACGACTTTAATTCCCTTTCTAAGGGTTAAGCAGTTAAGCAGATGTGTAGATACTTAAACTACAACCCATATTTCGCTATTTAACCGTTAAATTGAAAGTAAGTAGGTAATCAATCTACACAATCAATATTCTATTATCATGGCACAGGCCACTTCCTCATTGCTCTAGTGGTCAGCTACTGAGCGGGGGGTCCTTGCGTTCGATTCACGGGTCGCGCTAAATGTTACCGGGTTTCTCCGTTACGAAATTCTCTAAACACGCTCCCTATTGGATGGGACCACGGATATCTATGGATGAAACTGATACAATTTCGAAAAGTAGGGTTGGCACGCTAAGAGGCGCATCGCGGCAACAAATAAGGTTCAAAACTGCGCGGCAGGGATGCGGTTGACCAAAATAAAAGTAATTTTGCAGTTTTAATTAATTAAAAAAATAAATGCATCAGTGGAATACTTAGTTTTTAGGTATTACTTTAGTTGATTGAATTCCCTTTATTATAATACATAAAATATAATAGTTTACGCTCAACATTTTGATAATTATTAGATGAAAAATATTTTGTTGAGCTCTCTCTTACGCTTGTTTTATCATCGTCATCACGAGCCTATAATGTTCCCACTGCTGGGACACAAGCCGCCTCTCTATGAGAGGTAGTGGGCCATAAACCACCACGCGGGCCCAGTGCGGGTTGGTAGATGTCACATGTCTTCGAATTTTTGGTTCTAGGACATGCCGGTTTCCTCACGATGTTTTCCTTCACCGTTTTGAGAGCAGTGGTGATGAAATTTTAAGTACAGTAAAGCGCCTGTCTGGGTTCGAACCTACGACCGTAACTTGTAAGTCGCGGCCGTTACCCACTGGGCCACCACTGCTCCCATACTACTTATTTAATTTCTATAAAATATTTTTGAATAGTCAGTCTTTTCTTTGAACATTTGACAACACACAATTTTTTTTCTGGCTTGTAATATGTACCAATATGCCCAAAATGTGCGACAAAAAACTGACCGTTTTACAGTGTCCTACTTTGAGCACACAAATGAACAGAGTCGGACTTAGATAGATAGATAAAACTTTTATAAAGTGCACACAAAAGCACAAAGACTAAATGATAACAAATTACATGAATATAAGTACTAAAAAAACAAGGTACCAATATACAAAAGAAAAACAGACTTAGAGAACGACATTGTTATATACTTCAAATCAAATAACAAATATACAAGGCGTGGTGTGCGTCTCAAGGTTGCACCAAATGGGAGTCCAGCTCAGCATGTGTCAGGCAAAAGTACCTGACGCTGATATTCTGCTGGGTACCTGCAGTGACATACGGACGTCGAGCGGACGAGATAGATTGGTGTTGTGACTTAATGCCATAGGCATTTTCTACCACTCAACCTTCAGGGGATGCAGAGACAAATAGTAGTAGATGCAATAACGTCAAATTGAGATATTGGATATTGGATCATTGAGTTCCCTTCAAAATGATTGAGCTGAATGGTTCTGATCCATACGTCATGTTCGTGAAAGGGCGCCGTCAGTAGGCACTGGTCATTTCTTAGCTGCCACGGCTTATTTTAATTCCATAATTGTTTTTATCTTTTTATTACGGACGCTTTTAACGTGCACGTCTTTCTACATCGTTCTCACATGTATAATTACAACATGAATGATGTAACCATTTTTTGTAACAATATTTTGATTTAAAAAGAGTGACCATTGAGTTTCTTGCCCTTTCTTCTCCATAGGTACCTACTACGCTTTGGAATGGGCAACTAGCTTCATCTTTCTGACTGACCGACCCCTTGACAATTTAAAAGTGCCTGTAATTGGTTTATTTGAAATAAATGCTTTGCGTTTGAGTTTGAGGAATAAACGACGATAATGGAGGTTTACTCCGCGGTATATTTACAGCCTTTTCAGAGACTACAGATTTGATATTTATGTACTTACTAGATTCTGCTCGCGTGTAATTTCTCGTGCCCCCTCCCCACCGCGTCGCATCGCATCACCTGCCCGCGCTATCACTTCGTTTTCGCTTAGCGTTCTTTTTGCTCGGCTTCGTGATGTGATATAGGCTTCCTCACGAATTGGGCTTTCAAATGCAAAAATACGCTTTCAAATCCGACCGGTAGTTCCAGAGTTAACCCCCTACATATAAACTTATGAACAACAAAAAAAAATTACCTCTATAAAACGTTATTTTATTTTATTAAGAGAGCAAATAGAGATGGAAGCCGCATAAAGTGACTGTCCAACATGTTGGACAGCCGGGCTTGACGGCCTGGGCGAAGTGACGTGCATGAACGTCACCACGGGCCAGAGAGGCAAAGGTAACAACTACAACATATAGTACTTCAGGTTAACAAAACTATAAATAGTAGGTAATATTGCAGTCAACTGCATTATCCGCAGATAAGACATTTAAAGACCAGTGGTTGCCACTAGACGAGCATTACCAAAGCTAACAAATGTTTTAAAATAAATAAATAAGTTACTATAAAGCTAGCTATAGCTACAAAACCAAATCAGATCACAAACAATTTCATTTACTTAAATAAATAGTAATAAGATTAAGATAAAAAAAATATACTTAATTTTAGATTGAATTATTTTTCGAGCGTGCTAATAAATATCATTAGCAATGGAATTTGAATTATAGGATTCCAACATTCTATGAATAGGGCAGCGCATGCCAGAGTTCGTACGACAAGAATTTAGCGCGAACAGAGTACGTGCACGAACCTGACGCACATGAACTGTTCGGGGGACAGAATAACACAGCGCACTCGTTAGATCAATGGCATCAAAGTGATTCTGAACAATATCATGAAGCTCGTTGGCCTCCAAGTATGTACGCCGGTTCTCCAAGCTGATCAGCCTGTACTTATCATAATTATTAAGTATAGATTTCAATGCAGAGCAAAAGCTTCTTCTCATAGAAAGAAGAACCATATAACTGCCTGTGCTTCATGAATGAGTGAAATTGAATTAAATTAAATCTCTTTCGAGCTCTTCCCTTTTGTATAGGTAAGTACCTACTTCATGTTCCTTCATAATTATATTTATTGTGCGTTAGCTTGTATAAGATATTTTTTTTTTTTACATAATAAATTAGTCTGTATTTTGAAATAAATGACTGTAAAAGCTCCCGCAGACAGGCGCGACGGGACAGCGCGAGTCGACGCGACTCTTGTAGAAAAATAATGAAATTGTCTGACTAGAGTCGCGTCGTCGCGCTGACGCGTCGCGCCCGTTTGCGAGAGCCTTCAGTCTTTATACCCGTAGGCTACCACCCATAAACTTATCCTAATATAACAGTAAAAGTCAATCATAAGTAATAAACGTTTAAGTAACATCGACAATTCCAATGGCAAATAATTATGCGTCGAGTCATATTTATATTATTCATCATTTGTCAAAGACGATTTTATATTAAATTATTTATTATCAATATATTTCAATAATAAAGAGAATGTTTATAAAACCTGTATCAAACTGTGCATGTACCTAGATAACAGTAAAAATAAAACTACTCATAATGTAGGTAATCAACTATAAGTATTACAATATTTAATCTAGATAATAACATATCTACTAATAAACAAAATATAATAACAATTTATTAAAAAAATATTCACTGACAGACAAGGGTCTAGAACTCTAGAACCATGAAATTTTGCACAAGAGGTCCTTATACAGGGTGTCCTGTAAATAATGGATCAAACGTAACGGATAGGTAGCTTACCTGATTTTCAACAACTAATTTGAACAGTAAAAAAAATCGTTATCATAATCAAAAAAAAAATCTTACGAATTTTACCATTTTCTCTACCAGAATTCAGTATTTATTATACTGTCGCTGCAAATGATAACATTTTTACTAAAGCTTTCTGAACTTGAAGCTTCTAAAGCTTACTAATGTTATAAAACATTTTTTTTAAATAAACGTTTTATTTGCCTTTGAAAAAAAAACTTGACATGAAAAGTTTTTTTTCTATGATGAAAAATTATATCTTGGTTATCATAACGGTTTTTATTTTTGTATGAAAGTATCATTTTTGCCGATGGGAAACCCTCATCGGGTGCAAAGCTTGTCATTCATAATAATTAACAATAAAATTATACACGGTGGCAGGCACATCGACGCGCAGCCAGTAACCATGGAATCAGCCAGACGATTCTGTAAAAATCTCACTGTGAAGACTTGCGTGAAGTGAGCTGTCAGTGTCAAGTGTCAACCCACTGATGCTAGGCATTGACCAACATTACATTTACAATCATAATCGAGATTCTAATAGTATTTTGATCCAAATTCTGTTGAACATTTTATATTATTTCAAAGGTAAGTAGTATGTAGTTAAGTGGCTAAACATTACCATTTTCAGGGTTTTAAAATAAAATAGCAAAACAGAAATCCACTTAGAAACTCACTGTTGTTTTTAAATACTTAATATAAAATTATCAATAGAATTTGCATAAAAAATATTATTAAAATCTCGATTATGATTGTAAGTGTAAGCTTGGTCAATCCCTAGCATCAGTGGGATGACACTGACAGCTCACTCTACGCTCACTTCACCTAAGTATTCACGGTGAGATGGTTACAGAATCGCACTGCAGTACAAGACTGAACATTTTGACTGCGTAGGTATTGCACTTTTCTATGAAACAGTAATTCTTGATAACTGACCAAGAATTTCTACGCTTGGGGGTCTAGAATCGTGTGCTGAATTCATGGTTACAGTTTGTGCCTGGATTTCCCTGCCACCTTGTATACATTCTGTCGTAGCAGGTGGCGTTCTGTGGTTCTGCCTACCCCCGTGGTGAGAAGGCGTGAGTTACTGTATACAGGGTTATTGGTAAAACACCATCAACCTCTGTCATTGTACTCATCATTATGAACAACTTTTACTATGGGACCAAAAAAAAATCAGTTGTTCCCTACATATTTATGTTTGCAGAACTCGTCAAAATGTAGGGACCAGCAGATTTTTTTTTTCGCGATTCCATATTTGGTCCCATAGTAAAAGTTGTTCATAATGATGAGTACAATGACCCTTTAAGAGGTTGATGGTGTTTTACCAATAACCTTGTATATGTGTTACAACCAATGCCCAATTATGACGCCAATATAAATATTAAAGCTCGCTTGCACCACAAATCACGCGCAAAACATAATTTAATTCATAATTCTGTATGATCTGTCATCTTCAAAAATGATTATCATAAACAAAACGATGTTTTAAATCCGTAAACGCAGTCACTCTTAATAAAATTATGACGCCGCGCCGCGCCGATATAAATATTACCTACAGTAAAATCAGGGGGTCTACTCTGAAAGCACGAAATCGGAAGTTTCAGCCGACGTTACGGGCATTTCCTACTCCGTATAACCTACGGACATACCTACGATTAGTTTGGAGCCCGAACTAAGAATGATTGACACCACGATGTGACAGTTGTCCCTACTCCCGATGTGTTTTTACCTGTCCGAAAAATTTAATTAATCGGGAGCAAGGTTCACTCCAAAGTTTCAAACTACTTTCGGACGGGCCCGTGCCTTTGTTGACGTAGGCCCCCTGGCGTGGAATCGTATTAATAGGCAGGTATATTATATCTCTGCCGTCCCCATCAGGGAGTACAGCTGGGCAGTTGTGCAGGCGTAATGATATGTCTTTATCATCCAATCAGAGCAACAGCCTGTTCTCATACAAAGATGAACCTAATACTTTCGGATGTGCTTTCAATTAAATCTCTTTTAATTTCAATAACCAATCATTCATCATAACCTATAAAACCCGTACTAAGCATACCTAACAGTACAAACATGTTGAAGCTCAAATCATTCACATTTAAATAAGTAATAAAATGTACAATATTTCTATGGCCAATTATGACGCCAATAAATAAGTATTACAGTTAAATCAAACGTCGCATCATCAGCGAGTAGCGACAGGTTGGTGGACAGCTGGCTCGGCAGCTGCAGTGCGCACGGGCAGCATGCGCCCGCGCATGTGTGCGGCACACTGTGATACATTGATGGGTAGGTAATGTATGTTGGTGCTTTCATACTTACCTGTTTAGTATGGTCATTCTTGGAGCCGAAACTTAATTTGGAAGAAGTGTCACAATGCCAGTGTCTTCATTTTGACAGTTCAACAACATTTCTCAAACATATTTATTTATTTAATCACAAGGCAACTACAACTGCTGGTAGGTACCAATCACAGTAAGTATATCACTAGGTTCACATAATAGGTTTCGACCTGATTATCACCCAAAGCGTAATCGCAGATAACTAGCACCAACAATAGTGATGATGACGAATACAGTAAGTAAATGACTTAGTTCACAAAATTACAGCTACAAGGTTTGTGCGTCTGCCCTCCGACACACTTCCACTTAGGTACGGTCAAATGGGGTTACTTTGATACTACGGGGTTACTTTGATAACAACTTTAGGCTTATGAAAAACTTAATTTTATAATATCTACAACACCAGTTAAAAAATAAACTATCAGTACTTGGCACTACTGATAGTTTCTTTGTATTATAGCGTTGTAGTTATTATAAAATTAAGTTTTTCATAAGCCTAAAGTTGTTATCAAAGTAACCCCGTAGTATCAAAGTAACCCCATTTGACGGTAGTAACTATTATATAATCTGTGACTTAGGCAGGGAATTCGTAGGAGACCAAACACGCTAGGTAAAGTACATAATTGACACAAAGTTACATTATTTAAGGGGACTACATGAGCTAAACGCGAGTTTTTTAATGCCTAAAAGTATAATGATCCACTGCAGTAAACAAATCAGAAAAATATATGATATTCTTCAGGATATTGCTGTGTATTGAAAACACACCGTTGAATACAACTAATTTGGTACGATAGACAAAAGTCACGAAAATACCTCAAAAAATTTCTTTTATTTATTAAAAACCATAATAATAAACATACCTACATGCAATAATTCTGGGTTTTTTTTTCAGATTGTTCAAGCAACGTGATAGTGGTGCCGATTCTGTTGTACACACGGCTACACATCAAGCTATACATTTCCAGTTTACACTGACCTCTTATTGTAAAGGAATCCTATACAATGCGACATCAGCTTAAACTGGATATGTTTAGCTTGATCTGTAGCCGTGTGTACACCGAACTAAACTATCACTAAAATTCCTTACTTTTGGCTATGAGAATTTTAAAGCTATTCTGCAAAATAAAATATCTAAATTAAAAAAAATATTTTGACACCTAAAATCAAATTTGGCAATTGCGACTCCACGTGGTACTTGTTTGCCGTACCACGTGATTTCTTTTTTAGAGCCGGAGGCGCGCATTATTTGCAGCCTCGACGTGTGTTGTATAGAATTTTTCACTTTTTGTATGGAAAATATGAAAAATTATTACCAACACGTTGGATTTTAGAGGTTTAGGGGTTTTATAAATGGGGTCGAAATTTTCATTATTTTTGCGATACGACACACCGTTTTCGAGATAATTATAAGCAAAAGAAAAGATACAGTACTGTTTTTGCATCTGAAGTCGAGGTGTTGGTGTGAATTTTAGTTCATGACAACACATTTTATTCCACACGTTTTTAATCGCGATTAAAAAAAGGCATAAGTATTTAGTTAGACAATAATTTTGTTTGGTGAAAATCGTAAAATTCAGAATAGCAAAATTGCCATTTCCACTAAATTATAATCTCAGTGCCACCTTAGTGCTGTCAAACTAAAATTTAGTTAAGTTGTGTCACTTTAGTCAATTTCAGAATGGCAAATCATCGTTTGACAGGAATAAAGCAAATTTTCGTGATTTTTAGTCTAGTTTAGAGAATTTTGTGACAAGAGAATCGGCACCAGTGTTTTCATTTTCAGTCCAATCAGTAGATTTTTTGTAAATAGAGAATGCTTCATATTTTGCAATAAATTACCAGCTGTTGTGTCACCGCGCTTCTCTTTCTTTTGTATGCAGTCCGACAGTGACCGCGCTTTAGCTGTTGTCAGCCCCTTAAAGAAAACAGTATTTAAAGCATTACCTACATAAGAAGCAATGCAATATCAATTTCATTCAAAATCTTTCGGATGGTGAACGAAAGTGTGTTACGTAATAAGGGTGTTGGTTAGAAGACAAAGTCAAAGAACTTATTTCAATTATCTGGCACTTTAACTTTTGAATTTGTCAAGGAGTCAGTCAAAGTCAAAATTTGAAGTTGCCCATTCCAAAAAGTAGATTTCTATGGAGAAGAACGGACAAAAGCATACTAGATATAGGTTTAATTAATATGGTATTATTTTGAGGGCCCCAGCGTACCCGCTGGGGTATTGCTGCTGAACATACCAACAGTAGCAATGGCATTCACTTTGACAGTTCAAAAGAAAGAAAGAAAATGCGTTTATTTGCGGTAAACATGACGCAAAAAATAAGACAAACCCAAAAAATAAGAAAAGGTTGGGGGAAACATGCCTCACATCCACGCAAAACGGCTATCGCTCAGCATTATGCTGCGACCCTATACAAGACAGAGCCCCAGCGCTGGTTTTCAGCGACAGCCGGCGCTGACGTAGTCACTCAATGCGTCATTTATGTTGTTAAGCAGACACATTTTTCGAAAATATTTTTTTAATTTATGTACTTACACACCTACATAGGTACTTATATAAACAGACAAGAAGAAAAGAACAGGAAAATAGGTACAGAGGTGATGCTTGTTTTTAAAGAAATCTCGTTCAGCATACCTTCGCGCCGTTTCGAAAATAGATAAAAGAGATGTAGACAGCGTGGGTCAGAGTAAAGGAAAAAATTAAATACATAAAACCAAAAACAATTCACTTAATAAAATAAAACAAATAATATGAGAGTATACTTACATACAAAAATACAAACATACATACATACTTCTAAAATAAATATCACTAGAACACAACATAATATTATCAAGCAATGGATTAGCAATATCCTTCAAAATGATTCGGATTCAGATTGAATGTGTGTAACAAAATTAGGGTGCTGTTCTATTCATGGTACCTACCTAACTAATGGTTGATTACTTGCATTGCAAGCGCATATGAGGGATGCTTCTACCAAGTTGCATTACTACCTAATCCTAAGTCCTTTCCTAAACTCCTGCTCCATCAAAGTTACAGGTAACTAGCACTTCAACACAATCAATGGTATCTAAATCACCACGCTTAGCAGATTGACAGGCCATCATAGTTTGTTGTTATTAGCAGACGGGAGGACGCAGCATGCATAGCGTAGTATGCACAGAGGGTACTTACCTATTGTGTTAAGTTAACCGGTATTCGAAGAGCCGATTCTTACAACACTCACAGGTAGAAAATAGTTAAATGGCTTTTATTTAACCCCCAAAGGACACCTGGGCCAGGTGGCATTACCCGAAAACTTTACAATTACAACTTGTAATTTACAAATTTGTAAATCTTACAAAAATTATAAGCCACATAATATTGTAAGTATTGGAAAACCTTACAAATAATCTAAAATGTAGTGACAAGTCTACAGTTTACATATTATTGGTAATTTCTGTGTTCGTACGCAATTTTTTTTTTTTTTTTTGTAGAAATGTAAAGAATTCAAATCTCATTCCCAATCTGTCCAAACTATCTCTAATTTACCTACAATTATGACAAGTATTTGACATTGATTGTCGTTGAGATGAGATTGCGAATACAATCCATTCGCAGATATTTTACCTCTGACAGCAGCAACCAAATATCAACTTTATTATAACAGTAATAAAGATCATTGTGAATTTGACAGACTTGTCAATGGCAGCAACCCAACACAACAGCAACCTTATTGCAACGGTTATAAAGATCACAGTGATATTGACAGCGATGCAAAATTGGTAATGAAATTCAAGAGGTAATATATGACTATGAACGGACCGTAGATTTTGAACGTTTTTTCAAGGAAATAGGACTTCTGATTTTGACCATAAATAACTTTCGCTATTCGATTTGGTTATTGAAACATTCAGGTAGGTGCGTGAGGTGCCACAAGGTACCACAAGTGCACTTTAAACTGTTAGGTACTTCACGTACTTGGAACGTCACTAAGTTGAGAAAGAAATGTTTATGTCACTTGACTCAAGAGTTCGAGAGCTGTTCTTAAGTTTAATAAGTCTTATGGCCCTTGGGTAGTTAGCAAAAGTAATTATTTCGAAAAAAATATAACAACCATCACGCCTGTTCTCCTCTCGAAAGAGCAGGTAAAGGTTGATAAACTGTATGACGAGCATGTCGCCATTAACTGATCAGGATCACACATCCATACACTGATTGCTACAGAATTTGCACATTGATTTAACCCAAGACACGCTCAACAATGTTGCACTTGCGACTGCAGCAACATGATAAATAAACTTACCTCATGTCGCGACAAGTACTTACATGTAACTTCTCTTCTAAAGGTTTCAGGCTAACCTTCTGCCAGATTTCGTGAAAAACTTAAAAGTTTATTTATTAGTAGGTACCTACATCATACTAATAGAAAAACTTTCAGTTGTGTTCTGACTGTCTGAGACTGTTTAAAGCTGAATCTTCATGGCTGAAACACCTTAGATGCTTACTTAATAGACCAGAGGGGCAATTTGTCGTACTTAAAAAACGTTCAAATTCAAGTCGCAATCTCATCTCAGCGACAATTAATGTCAAAAACTTGTCAAAAATGTACGTAAATTGATTGTATTTTTGACAGTTTGAGACTGAGATCAGACTGTGAACGTTCTGAAAATTACGGGAATTACCCCTCAGATATCAAATGAAACAATAGTCTACTTCAGAATATTGCATAATATTAATGTAAGTTAACGTTTAAGTCCGGCAGAGGCCACTGGCTCGTCGCGTCGGCGTCGCGTCGCCGCGTCGCGCGTCGCGGTCGCTCGCACCGCAATAAATCCTTATCTACCTTTCTTCGCTTCCATCTACTTTTATGACGTCCTGCAAATACAAATAGTTGCGGCGACAAACAGCACCCATGATAGTGAAGGAAACCCTATAAATAGGTACTACAGAATGTATTTTAGATATGTCAATAGATTATTAAAAGAAATACATTCCGTAGACATTGAAATGTATTTCTGTTACTCGTGGGGCTTGTGGCCAAGTAAAAACAGCCGCACGGGTCGATCCATCAGATTAAGCTACGCTTGCCGCGGTTGGTTCGTGGATGGGTGACCATCTTTACATACCAAGACCACTCCGTGCCTCGGAAGGTCCCGGCTGTCATTCGTGCATATTTGACAGTCGTTACGGGTCGTCAGAAGCCCGAAAGTCTTACAACCTGTCTTACCAAAGGGTAACAGGGTCACCGGTAACTGGGTTGTGGAGGTCGGGTCCTTAGTCGCTCCATGTAAAATTCTGGTATTCAACTGCATCCGGTTAGACTGGAAGCCGACCCCAACATGGTAGGGAAACGGCTAGGCAGATGATGAGACTATTAAGTATAATAACATAATTTAATATAAATCTTTATTTCTCCTCACAAGCTTACTCTAGGTGTCACATTTTTTTTTTGTTTTTTTAGCAATTTGAGGAGCTAGTGTCTGAGTTAGGCGTAAAATGCCTGTAGTATTACAAATCACCAGGTCCCCACCTCACGGAAGAACAGTCTAACGTAATAGTTAGAGAGATTTAAGACTAAAAACTTAAGTTATTAGAACTTTTAGGGTAGCAGTTAAAAATAAACTATAAACAAAAAGTTAATCAGGGCGCCTTTATCTGTGTGTGTCTATGGTCTATGAGAGTGTGTAATGTTAATGTGTAGGTAGTGTTGAGTGTCTGGTGTAGTGTGCCGATGTGTACCTACGCGAAAAGATTATCATTTTGTTAATAATTTAATAGCCTCGTTATTGGTCTAATCGCAAGCGCCAATGTTGCTGAACTTGGGGGCTCGCTCCCCGGGTCGGGACCGGCAAATTGTTGTTGGGTTTTTCCATTACGAATTCTCAGTAACAATAGACCCGCACCCTAGGCGTGATGGTTAGAAAGAACAGGCGAGGTATGGGTACAGTCAGTATTACAGTTTTTGCTTTATACAACAGTAAGAATTAGGAACTGTAAAAATATAAGTAGTAGCAAAAAATGCCTAGTTGTGGCTTGTATAGTACTTTTCTCAAATAATGCGCGGAAATTAAAATACAATTACTTTTCAAAATCATTTACGAACGACGAACAACAATAATTTTTCCCGCGTAGTGTTCATTAGGTATTTGTTTTTTTTCTCTCAATAAACAGCTTTCTATTTGCAAGCCAGTTCGAAATTTAAATAAAACTTTTGATAAGTTACCATGTTTCGGAGTAAAAGATCGTTCCATTTTTAAATTACACGATAATTAATATGAGTTTACTCAATGATATATTTAAACTAATACGTCATTGAGTTTACTATGTAATTTATTTGGCCGCTAAACCACGACATAATTATATGGATTTTGCCCAGTACAGCAATTTCGATTTATCTCGAAGAAGATTGTTAAAATAATACTCAACTTTTCAAGCATGTTTGAGAAAAATAGTAAATACATACTCACATACGTCGTTACTCTCCTTAATATACTCCTTTTGCTTCGTTTACGTTCAAACATCAGCGGGGTAATTGCGTAATACACGAACAGTACCAATGGCTTTCGATTTGACAGTTCAACAACATTCATTGCGTTATTTACAGTTGATGACCAGACAACTTTTTCGAACATACTCGTAATATGTTCGAAAAATTTTATATTATGAAACAATGGATTAGCAATATCCTTCAAAATTATTCAAATTGTCATTGATAGTGTGCTATGTATGCAATTAGGATGCGAGTCATGTACGCACGCAATAGTAAATAGCATCAAATTTTATTAATGCCTTACAAATGCCATGTGATCATTAGGTACCGACAAGCGACACTCAGTTTTCTTACCTACACCTCCTAAAAACAAAAATTACAAAGAAAACTTACACCACTTTCTAAAAAAGAAAGGCACAGTGTATAAAAGGACAAATATATAGGTACCTGTCTCCCAGACAATAAAACAAGTCTTTAAAACAAAAACAAATTTTCGTTCAAAACCACCCTCTCTTCAAAAGGGTTGTGTAACAACCATATGTGATAATGATAACTCCTGACCTAAAAACCCTTGCGAGGATGGTCTGTCTGTACGTCTGTCCAGCTCAGGTCTAGCCAGGTGTGTGCGGGGGTGTGTTGTGTACTCGCGGGGAGGGGAGCGGCAGATGCTAACGCAGCTGTTGTGCGCACGAGTCGCGTGGCCTGGCAGCTTTACGCACCTTTTGTGATGCTATGCACTTTTTGTTCGTGTGTGATTGCGTTTAGATTGCTTGGCGTTAGGTTTAATAAAGTTTGTTGGGATTGTAAGTTCATTTGTTGTACGCCTACTCTCAAAAACCTTCAAAATCTCACGTCAGCGACAATCAATGACAAAAACGTATCAAACATTTAGGGAAGGAAATTAGTAAGTATTGAGTTACAGATTAGATTTGTTTGAAGAGAAAATAAATCATTTGAATTAGAATGCGAATTTTTGAATACGGGTATTTTCCCTCAGTTTTAAGTATGTTCTTACCTGGACTCAATGAGATATTCCAGAAAGTTCTCTTGCTGAATTTCCTTTCTCAGTTCCGAACTTTTGCCAAAATTCTTGCCGATGTAATACCGGCAGCAATTTACTAATCTGTAAACAATTTAAGACGGGTATAATAAAAATTGTGTAATTATCAAGAATAAGAAAAAGACAGACTAATTAATGCAATCAAAATCAAAAGTCATTTATTGAAACTAGACTGACAATCAGCTATTTTTGAACGTCAAAAATTTTAAAAGACTACAATTACAAATGAAAGAATACTAATTAATCAAGCCCAAACACCAAGTATTTGCTGTAAATCGTTGAAGATTTCCCTCGACTGTCTCTCGGCTCCATCATCAGATCGACTCCAGACATTCATTAAATAGTACCTAGTGCTTTAAAATACTTACAGAATAAAATTAACAAACGCACTAGTCGCCACTATGATTTTCGAAGGTTCCCTTCGATTTCTCTGGGATTCCATCATTAGATTCTGGTTTCCTTATCATGGTATCACCCTTGGGATAAGTATCTCCTTTCCAAAAAAATAAGAATCATCAGAATCGGTTCATAAACGACGAAGTTATCCGCGAACACTTATTATAAAAAAGAGAATAAAGACTAATAAATGCTTTCAAAATCAAAAGTCATCTATTCAAACTAAGCTGACAATCAGCACTATTTGAACGTCAAAAATTTGATAAGACAGTCCCCAAAACGCCCTCCCTTCACCACACCACTTCCTAATGCTTTAGCTGGGAAGATGAAGTGGCGCAACACACTCCCCAGCAGCACAGCTGTCTGCTGTAGTGTGTAGTCTTGTAGTGTAGTAACTGCTAGTAAGTAATTAACATTAAGAAACACAAAACATTAAATTCTATTATTTGCCGTATGTTAGCTAGCACACGCCAATATACCAACAAAACGTTGAAAACATACTGAAGCAGAAATAAATAATAAAAACGTAAACAGGTGAGGTTGCAGTACTTTTTAACTTTCTTAAACCGCTGTAAATCTGGCCAAATGGAAATGTTGCGCAAAGAAAAATATTTTTAGGAAATTTGATCATACGGTCAAGCGCTGTGTGAAGACAGAAACGTGAATTATAATAACTGGGACGATAAAAAAAAAAACAAAGACGACACTAAATCGCTATTTAAAACGTGTACCTTATAGAGATTCCATCATGAAACCATGTAAAAGTTATATCAAAAGATAAGACTTATTGTTTTATAAGGCATGTGGAGAACACATTTTATAATTTCGTTATTATTTTTTAAATATATTATACAAAACCTAGCAGTTCAAGCGCTCGCACCGGCGCGGCGGCGGCCGGGCGGCCGGCCAGTGCCCGCCGAGACGCACGACAAGAGGGCCTTAATACCTAAATAAAAACATTGAGGTATAAAATGCGTGCCCACTCACATATGCAATGCTGCAGTATGTTCATAAAGCAGTAACTCGAAGTCACAAATGATAAACTAGAACTTTCGAAGTAAAATAAAGAAACAATTACCTACTAAAATAACAATAACAAAACCTTGGTCAGTAAGACGATCTGTCTCCAGAAGCAGAACCCGTCCCGACCATAACTCAAAGATCAGCCAGTACCCCCTCGCCATATTTGAGGGAATTCATTGCTTTACCAGATATTCATCACGTTGGGCGAATGGATTGCAGGATTTGAGGAATTACAAAGAGGGTAGAGCGAAACACTGATACTCAGCTTAATCCGTTTGATAAATATTCAGAATGCCTCGGTGATACAGTGGTCGCCAGTGCGAATGCTGAATGTTGAGTTCAAGGTTCTTATCCCCGGGTCTAATAATATTGAATTTATTCTTCTTATCAGGAAAATTTCAATGACAGCCCAGTCTAGATTTATATCCGGTTTTAAATGATTAAATGGCAATGCAATAGGTTTGTATGTGGTGTATTTATTAAGTACCGTCAATCGGGGTAAATAGGGATGCAGGGTTGAATACAGTGCATCAATGACGGGGTCCGCTGGGGCCGATGCCTGCCAGGTTTGCGGGAAAGTCCGAGAGGGATGCCGTGGCCCCTGGCACAGGCAGCTGAAGGAACACAAGTGGGTTTTACTCCGTAAGAGTCTGACACGCCCTCCCTTACTACCCAAAGCGGGAGAAGTAATTTGATGATTTCCCACCCTCAAAAAAAAAAAGGGGGTGAATAGAGACGAAACTTTAAAAGGGAATTTAAGCTTCAAATAATATAGTTTATTGCCAAAAAGGACTCTTAATGTGTTTACTGTAATATACTGTGAACCTTAATGATCTCAATAAGCATTTCTCTATCCTTCCCTTTTCTCTTGGTCCGTCTGTCAAAGCTGCGACACTGGAGAGTCTTGCTGGCTTGCAGTTACTACAATGTTCTAACTTTTAGCTTACTGATGTTATTGAGGATGACGTCAAGAAATCTGTACTTGCGATTACTTCTTCAGCAGTCGGTAATGATAAGGTGTGTTATAGAATGATAACTCTTATCCTTCCCTCATTACTTCCTGCCCTCACTCACATCTTCAATCACTCATTTTCTTCTTGCTTCTTTCCGTCAGTTTGGAAACAGGCTCACATTATACCTCTACCTAAAACTAACGATCCTTCTTTTGTAACCCACTTTAGACCTATTTCTATTCTCCCATTCCTCTCTAAAGTTTTTGAGCACATAGTTCATATACAATTATCATTTCTCTTGACGTCAAACTCGATAATATCCCCTTTTCATTCCGGTTTTCGCCCAGGTCACAGTACTGTATCCGCGCTTTTGAAAGTAACTGACGACATCCGATGGGCAATGGAGAATAAGTCCCTTACTGTTCTTGTATTGCTTGACTTTAGTAGCGCCTTTAACTCAGTGGATTTCGAAATTTTACTAGGTATCATCAAATCTATCAATTTCTCTTCATCCGCTCTAGCCTGGTTTAATTCTTATCTTCGGGGCCGATCTCAGTGTGTTCGCCTTGAGGAGTCTTTCTCTGATTGGTGTAGCCTAACTGAGGGCGTTCCTCTGGGTAGCGTTCTCAATCCTCTTCTCTTTTAAATTTTCATAAACTTTATTACCAGAGTAATCTCTTCTAGTTTACATCTCTACGCAGATGACTTGCAGCTGTACCGACATTTTACTGTAGCTGACGCGGATTCTGCAATTGCTGCAATGAATAATGACCTGGCTTGTATCAGCGCTTGGGCGGAGTCTTTTGGTTTGGAAGTTAACCCAGCTAATCCCAGGCCATGATCATAGGTAGCAGATTCGTTCGCAATGCGGCTGATGTGTCATCACGGATGGCTTTATATCTCGATGGTGTTCTCATTGAATAAGTATACCGAAACCGCCAATGATCTGGGTGTAATTATCGACTCCAATCTTTCGTGGCGTGCTCAGGTCAATGAGGTCAGTCGAAAGGTACAATTCTCGTTTCATTCGCTGAAATGCCTTCAAAGTCTCCTGCCCTTGAAGACTAAAATTTCTTTAGCACAGACACTTATTCAGCCGATTATATAATAGATTATGCCGACGCCTGCTACTTGGATACTACTGAGGAGCTATTAAACAAGCTTGAGCGATTTTTTTACGCTCGCACTAGCGACGGCGACGCACCGTGTAGATCACACCTTAGAACCCTCCTTAAATCCCATCCTCATAAAACAAGCTACTATTCTTATTCCTTCTCTGTCCATGCTGTAAAATTCAAAACTCAACTCAAAGCATTTATTTCAAATAAACCAATTACAGGCACTATTGAATTGTCAAGGGGTCGGTCAGTCAGAAAGATGAAGCTACATCTTTCTGACTGTACCTATGGAGAAGAACGGGCAAGAAACTCCATGGACACTCTTTTAAATCAAAACAATACAAAATAGTGGTTACATCATTCATGTTGAAATTATACAAGTGAGAACGATGTAGAAAGACGTGCACGTTAAAAGCGTCCGTAATAAAAAGATAAAAACAATTCAGGAATCAAAATAAGCCGTGGCAGCTAAGACATGACCAGTGTCTACTGACGGGCGCCCGTTCACGAACATGACGTATGCATCAGAATCATTCAGCTCAACCATTTTGAAGGGAACTCAATGATCCAATTCGATTGTGATCGAATAAGATTGTGGAACTCACTTCCGCCTAGCATTCGAGATTTAAAATCGATTTCCCAATTCAAGTATCGATTAAAAGAGCATTACCTTTCCTCTTAACTGTGAGAATTTATATATTTTTATTTATAATACGTTTATTTATTTTAGCAATATGTATTTATTTAAGTAGGTATATGTTATTTTTGTGCATTTTATGTATGTGTATTTAATATTCTAGTTTAGTCACAAAACCAAATTCTTCTCTTATTGTTCTCACACACTATTAATTTAAATTTCTTATTCCATCTCCTTTCGCGGGTCGGGAATAAATTTCTTAAGAAATAAGCAGTAGGTACCTTTGTACTCAATCTTAATATGTCGTATCTGTATCTGTTTTACTGTGTGTACATAAATAATAAAATAAATAATTAACGATTAAGTGCCCTTGTTGGCATCAAACTATATCATTTCAATGTTAAAATCCCTTTTAAAGTTTCGTCTCTATTCACCCCTGCTTCCCTATTCACCCCGTTTGACGGTAGGTGCTTGGGACATAATAGGTCGGGGGTTTGGAGGGGTCGGGGGTTCTTTCGTATTTTTTGGTTGGTATATAACCAATTCAAGGCTAAGAGCTCGTGTGAAACCCAAATGACGAGATTTTTTGTATAGGTACCCAGACTTTTTCAAATGGGTCAAACCTGTTTTGTGGTCAATCCCTAACTCTTCAGCAAGGTAAGTATGTCATAAGTTCTACTAAATTGCTCCACTTTTTCAAAAATGGCATCGACTTCATCCGTAACAGGGCGACCAGAGCGAGCTGCATCTTTGACATCAAATTTCCGGGCTGAAAACGCTTGAACCAACTTTGTGCTGAAACAATCGACACTGCGTTAAGTCCATAAGCGTCACACATTTTTTCGCAGCTTGAATCGTATTTCCCCCTTTTTTGTACTTAATAAAACTTCAAAATGTATTGAATTTTAGATTTACTCATTTTAGCGGACAGAAAAACAATTGAAAAATGGCGGGAAATCTTTTTTACTTTTTATTTTTTACTTGTATCAAAACCAGCCAGTTAACTACAAACAGCGATGACAGTTATAGACCAAAGAGATTTTAAATTGTGTCTTAAATCTAACTGCACAACCAATTACAGGCAAACACCACATGCAAAATGCTCTTTGTAGTTATGAAAAAGACTTAATAATGTACTTAAATTCTAGAACACTAATACTAATTACGTTTGACAAACGCCGATATTGAGTCTGCGTGGACGTCAACCAGGTCGCTGCGTTCGTTTATGAGTTTGCACATGCGGGGTATATAGGCGAATTAGCACCAAACACTGTACGGCGGCGGCGAAGAGGTGGAGCTAAGGGTAATTTATGTTTGCGAGGTGGTCTACGGCGTACTTTTACGGGGTAGCATTATTTTGACAATCTTCTTCGAGATACATCGAAATTGCTGTACTGGCCAAATACATGCTAGCAGCGCAGCGGCCGGAAAAAGTTTTATGAAAATCCATATCTGTCGTGGTTTAGCGGCCAAATAAATTACATAGTAAACTATCGTGTAATTTAAAAATGGAACGATCTTTTCTAAGGAAGTAACTTATCAAAGGTCTTATTTAAATTTCGAACTGGCTTGCAAATAGAAAGCTGTTTATTGAAAAAAAAAACCAATGAATACTTTAATGCGGGAAAAATTATTGTTGTTCGTCGTTCGACATTGACTTTGAAAAGTAATAGTAAGTATTTTAATTTCCGCGCATTATTTGAGAAAAGTAGTATACAAGCCTTGGCCAAAACTAGGCATTGATGGACTTACGTATGTGTGCCTCGGCTTCGCCTTCGCGCTCTTTACACGTTCGTCCATCAATGCCTCTTTTACTGGCCGCTACAGTAATGTACTATTTCCCGACCTATTATGTAGGTACTATCGAGGAAGTTCATATCTAAGCAGTTTTAGAACAAAATCCCGTGAACACGATGACCGCATCTGTTTTACGTTAGTTACTGTTAGCGCCCGAGCGCTACAGGGAAAAATAGTCCTAAAGGTGCATAGATATGAACTTCCTCGATAGTACATATAGGTCGGTGTAGGTATATGCGAATTTTAACAAAACCGGGGAAATGTGAATGTACTATTAAACATTTGCCTTCAAGGAATTCGAGAAGTTATGTTATCAAATATGCATTGCTAGTCTTATTATTTGCGATATTTTACTAGACTTCGCGATTTTAAGCTCGCATTCTTTCCACTGTCACGCGTAGGCGCAAATCGGGTGGCCCTCAGAGCCGTCACATCAGCACGATGCGAGTCTAAACATCCTGTACCTTCACGCTATCGACCTGATAGAGAGGGAACGCGTCAGCACATTGCTAGGTTAGATTGATTTATAGTATTGTAGGGCAGTAGTCCTATGGATCTTTGAGTAAATATTATAATATGAAACGACTACTTACTACAGTCAGAAACTTAATATCACGCTAGTATTACACAAAAGGAAGGCAGAGATGTTGATATTGATAGTTTGTAGTTAATTAATATCAACCTAGGAGGAGGCCGGTTCTCAATTCGTCGGAATCTTTAATTTTTTTTTTGTAGGTATGTTCTACGATAACTCGAAGACGCCTGAACCGATTTGGAAAATTCTTTTTTTCACGTTGTAGTGTTTTAGTTTTTTTGGAAAATGTTTGGTTTTTTTTTTGTAAAAAAAAAAATATTTTTCACTTTTTAATTATGGTTTACCCCCCCCCCCCCCTCACCAATTCGAAAACAATCGTCTTTCACCTCCACGTCGTTTGACGGCGGTTTTATTTAAAATTTAAATAACATAAAGTTATGTAGGTAGGTACCTACCTATTAATTATAGAATATATTTTTTAAATGACTATTATAATTTAGTTTCAAATATAAACACAAAACAACATAGAGTTGAGTTGAGACTTTCTTTAAAATAACATAGATTTGGGCAAAATATTTACCATCTTTTCAATGATGGATATGAAAAGTAAATATAGGCGAAATAGTGATGATGAAAAGTAATGAAAAAAAAAAAAAAAACATAATGAAAAGTAAAAATAGGCGGGAAAGTGGCAATCTGATCTTCATTTGTTTTTTCAACTTACTTATACAGTTTTGTTTATACTTCCGTATAGCAGAGATTTGTATTAACACAATGGTGCCGATTCTCTTGTCACAAAATTCTCTAAACTAGACTAAAAATCACCAAAATTTAGTTTATTCCTGTCAAACGACGATTTCCCATTCTGAAATTGACTAAAGTGACACAACTTAACCAAATTTTAGTTTGAAAGCACTATGATGGCACTGAGATTATAATTTAGTGAAAATGGCAATTTTGCTATTCTGAATTTTACGTTTTTCACCAAAAATTTTGATTGTCGTAACTAAATCTGCCTGTTTTTAATCGCGATTAAAAAGGTGTGGAATAAAATTAGTTGTCATGAACTAAAATTCATACCAACACCTCGACTTCAGATGCAAAAACAGTACTGTATCTTTTTTTTCTTTTCTTTTGCTTATATCTCGAAAACGGTGTGTCCTATCGCAAAAATAATGAAAATTTCGACCCCCTTTATAAAGCCCCGGAACATATAAAATCCAACGTGTTAGTAAAAAAAAAATTTTTTTTTTCATATTTTCCATACAAAAAGTGAAAAATTCCATACAAAGCATGTCGAGGCTGCAAAATAATGCGCGACTCTGGCTCTAAAAAAAAATCACGTGGTACGGCAAACAAGTACCACGTGGAGTCGCAATTGCCAAATTTGATTTTAGATGTGTAAATAATTATTTTTAAATTTAGAGATTTTATTTTGCAGAATAGCGTTAAGATTCTCATAGCCAAAAGTAAGGAATTTTAGTGATAGTTTAGTTAGTTTAGTTCGGTGTACAACAGAATCGGCACCAATGAGTTCATAAAAGTAATTCATTTCATAAGAGAAGAGGCAAATTTTTTCTTTAGCTAATCATGTTTTTATTTTTACTTTCATTGTATTCGTAATGAAAAGCACAGTGTTTACCTCGGGTTATACCTAGACGTATCTGGATTAAATAGGTTACTTTCACCCCTAGGGTAACAATATTTCACTTGGTAGTGTTTTTTTCTTTTGTTTTTTGGAAGTCGGTTGTTTTTGTTGTAAAAAAGTTTTTTTTATTATGACGTGTAAAAGTGATTCCGATATCCTACTTACTAAATAAGCATTTTCATTCAATTTCGTAATGAGAAAGACCTATAAATATTCTGCACAACTCGGGGATCAAACTCCAGGCTCGGAAAGTCGGCCGGGGCTGCCTTAAAGCGGCTCCTGCCCAATCTAGGGGGGCCAAACGCCTCCTGCCGGAGGCTCTACGCGGGGGTCGTGCGGTCCATGGCCCTATACGGGGCACCGGTGCGGTGTGGGCGCGTTCCTTGAGGCGGCGGCCAGCCCGCTGGTTGAACGCGCCCCAAAGGGTCATGGCCATCCGGCTGGTCCGGGGATACCGTACGGTCTCCGGTGAGGCGGCGAGCCTCCTTGCCGGATTACCGCCATGGGATCTGGAGGCAAAAGTCCTCGCGCACGTTTGGGAGTGGCGCGAGGAGGCGAAACGCCGAGGCGTAGCTCCGCTGCCGCGAGAAATCACGGTACAGCGGACAGAGCTCCGGCGGGATCTCAGGGCGGCATGGAGAGTGCGATTGTCGCAACCCAGCGCTGGGCACGCCACAATTGCGGCGATAAGTCCCCTCGTTGAGGAGTATCTAGAGAGGCGCCACGGCGTCCTCACCTTCCGCCTGACGCAGGTCCTCACCGGACACGGCTGTTTCGGGAGGTTCCTGTTCCGGATAAGGCGGGAGGAAACGCCCGGGTGTCACCATTGTGTGGATCGCCCGGAGGACACGGTGGAGCATACGGTGGAGGTCTGCCCGGCTTGGGCGGAGCACCGCCGTGTCCTCGTGGAGGCGATTGGCGGCGGCGATCTCTCGCGTCCGGCCTTGGTCCAGGCCATGGTACGGAGCGAGAGGGCTTGGGAAGCCGTCACCTCCTTCTGCGAAGCAGTAATGCTCGCGAAGGAGGAGGCGGAACGCGTGAGGGAGAGGCAAAGTTTGCGCCCTCACGCCCCTAGCCGCCGCAGGAGACGCCCTGGGCGTCGGGAATCGCAGGCCGATTCCCGGCCACCGTAGGCGCGGGCTTGCGAACGGCGAGCAATGGGCAGCTCGCCGTTCGATAAGGACCAGGCCCGGGTCGACGGCGCGTTGTGTTCCACGCGCGCCTCAAAGAGATGTCAGCACCAATGACGGGGTTTGCTAGGACCGATGCCTGCTAGGGTTGCGGAAAAGTCCAAGAGGGTTACCGTGGCCCCTGGCACAGGCAACTGAAGGAACACGGGTGGGTTTTAGTCAGTAAGAGTCTGACACGCCCTCCTGCTCTGCCCAGAGCGGGAGAAGTTATATGATGATTTCCCACCCACAAAAAAAAAAAAAAAAAAAAGGCTCGGAAAGTCAGCATCCGCGCTGGCGACAACTTATCAACGATGCAGCTTTTTAGATTCCGGCATGGTCATTTTGAAAAGATAGAAATGGCTCTCACTCTCAGAGTCTGCTCAGAGTATTTCGTATAAAGTGTTAGTAGTACAATATAAAGTACTTGGAATGTAGTTAAGTAGGTAGTTTTTACTTAGGTATATGTAGGATGTAGGTCAATGATGTAGGTAGGTACGTACGCCTTGCGACTTCAATGAAACTCTGGCGCCACACAACACAAACTTCGTTCTCGGTAAACTCGTTAACAATCAATTCTTCAAATTAACTAATTAAATCACCTTTTATAATCGTTTGAAACTGTTAGCTCATCCATTGAGGCCGGCAACAATAGCCTTAGTAGGTTCTTCACAAAAATTTCGATCGGCCAAAACGTACATTTTTATGTTTTCTCAGAAACAGTTCGAGCCGAGGCCATAGCTTTTAACAACTTTGTTTACCGACAAACAACTAATATGACAACCTTATTGTCTTAAAAATAAGGTTTATTGTTATTTTCGGCAACAGAATTCAAGCTTTTGCAAAATATAAGCTACTTCCTTTTGTTTTAAAATGGAACTAAATTCGCATCGTAGCAAAAATAATTAATGTTCTTTATTCAAATTTTGAATTGTTTATTAGGGAATACTAACTAGTGTTGTAGTACGGTACGCAGGTATCTAACAATAACGTTACAAGAACTTTAACAAGATAGTGCAGGTAGATAGATATTCTAAAGGTAATCTGCTCGGCAATAAACAAAGATAGATTTCCATTGAAAGATTACTGCCTGCTTTTATGGTACTATTGTTTATGAACGCGGCAATGAAGCGTGAACTACTTATAGTTTTATTTTAAGACCTTTGTGTAAAACGGCTGTTGTGTGAGGGCTTTATCATCAATAATATTTATTTATCTGAAGCCAGGCTAATGATTTCTTAGAAAACAATAATTCTGGTTCTTATGTAAATTATGAAAGTCACTATAATAATATAAATATTATAGGTAAGTAGGTATGTTTATCTGGTACTTAGTTACTAAGATACTTTCAGTAGGTACCTACCTAGCCATGGTGCATTATTGCCTTGATTGGAGGACATGATTAATTATTTCTTTACAGAAAAACATGAAGGCAATACTAAAAAGACCAATTCATTTTTTGAATAAAAATGTATTGTTGATTGAAGCAAAATAGGTACCATAGACTAGAGAAAGTGCCCACAAAACTTGTTTTTAAATAATAGGTAGGTATGGCGATGGCGCGCTATTAATAATATTGTCACAATTTTTTAAGTAAACAAATACCTACTTGTCTATTAGCAACTGTTTCGTGTTCATATAAAGTAGGTAGGAGTGAGGTATTCAAATGGAATATTATGCTTATGTAGGTAAACAGTGAAAGGGTTTTTTATAATTATAATTCTTAATTTTTTTTATTGGCTCAGTATTGAATTCAATGTAAGACAATTTCTTCAAATTTTTATATGTATAAGGGTTTTTTTTCTATCTAGTTCCTATGTATTTAAAGGTTTTCTCCGTAAATAAATACCTTGATATTACAAATACAGTAAAAAATTTAATAATTCGCAAACGTAAAAGGCCTTTGAGAAAACGACACTTCCCGCCTTTTGTCAAACAATTGTTCTTTTCTCAAAAACCGTTCTGGATTATTCACGACTCGTAAAAAGACCATGCTTCTTTTTAACAAAGACACTGTCTGTACCTACATCATTGTCTATTGCTTTTGCAATATTAGATCAGTAACTATTTAGTAATCTGTGAATTAGGTGCATTTGCAATTTTCAGTCGGGTAACATTATTAAAAAAAATCTGATTACATAGATATTTTCTTGGTTTTCGAGGAGAGTTTTGAGTACCTATGGATGTGGATGGGTAGGTATATGAGTAGTAAGACACGATGGATGGAGATGGACTGTGTGAAAGACGATATGGCTCGAAAGGCGGGTGACTACCGAAAAGACGACTAATGAACTTCCTATGAAAAAAAAAGACGAAAGGGCGAGACTGCAAGAGAATGATGAGGTATTTTCTTGGTAGATTGTTATAAAATTATTTAGCGTACAGTACCAAGTTACCTACCTATTGATTTACACAAACAAATAAATGAATCTGCAATACAATAGTAAGGAAGCTATACATAACATTTATAGGTACGGTGGGCAGCATCAATTGGGTACCCCAGTTGTATTAAAATTATTCTGACTGTACCTACACCACGCGAAAAAATAAACTTAACTACTTACAATATTTACGTCACAAACATAATCCGTCTTATTACAAAACACGATCTAACTTTAGCCCCAACCTACACATTCGATTTAGTTTTTGTATTTGGAACTTTATGCCGACTTTAGTAAAGTTCTTAATACAAAATTGACAATCTAAGACCGGACTAAGTTGACAGTTTTGTTATTTTGTAAAAGGAACTGTATTTCGATTTCAGTTATGATCTTATTTCAAAAACAGGCTCGATGGTTTAAACCATGTCAAAAGAAAAACCTTGTTTTGTAATAAGGCCGAATATGTATATCATTTTCGAAAATAATTAGGTGTCATTATCTAAAAGGGTTTTTATTAAGTTTTCCTTGCTTTATTATTGATTAACGTAATAACAAATTAACCAATATACCACAGAATGATAAGCATAAGTAGTACATACATACTTTCATACCCTGCCTGATACCATATTATTATGATTATGACGCAACGGTGGAATGCCCGCCCGCTTGACTGCAGGGTCGGTAGTTCGATTCTCACATTATTTACGAGTACAAAGCTTAGGCCTTGCTTACATTTTTAATGATGTATGTAGTGCATGTCTGAGCATTTGTAGGTATTAGTTGTATGTATCTGTTATTGAGCTTTGAAATAACCCAAGGGTGAAAACTTGTTAACGTTATAAAAAAAAAAATTGAAAATATTTTTATTAGATAAGTACCAAATTGTTTTTTTTTTTTTTGGTAAGTATGTCATGGGTTCAAGTGTCACTGCTTCTTGATTTATTTTGCTACCATTACGAGCACATTTTATTCTATGCTAGCATCACCATCATTGATAAAAAACGTTAATTCAGTCGTTACAGACAGCCAGGTAAATTAATACTTTACAAGTTCATTCATAAGAAAATTGTCAGATAAATCGAATCATCGTCACACCACCACTGATCAATGACCGAAAAAATTACGTCATTTGATCACATCGTGGACCATATTTTTATAATTTTACCACGTGGCTCTTGCGTGGTAAATCTCGATGGGTATTTCATGTTCGTCTCTGTTTGCTACGTAATCTATGGCTTGGTTCGCAGGTAGCGCGGGATGGACGGTTTGAATGTCGAACCTCAGGGTTGCAAGATTCCAAAAATAACTTACCTATGTCATTTTTACCAAATTGGGTAACGCGTGGATCAAATCAGTTCAAACAGATATCGGCTTCTCAACCGCTGTGGTCTTAAATTAATATTTATTGTACCGTTTATGTTAATTAAGCTTCATTGAAAAACTCAAGGCTACGATTTCGGCTGGATCTGAATAAATTAGATTAGTTTTAGAATTAACTTGGTAAATTATTTATTTCCATGCCGGAAGCGTTTTGTAGAAATAATTCATGACAAATCATGAGAAAAAGGTGTGTGTGATGCTGACGTAGATTTTTTTCTAATGTGTTTACTGTTCTGTTCTATGTAAGTACCTATTATACAATTATTTTGTTATGGACAGAATATAGTAAGTCGACAATCTGACTAAATGAACTTTGAATCGAACCACGCGAAAAGCTTGACTATGCGTCATTGCGGCCGCCGCCGCCGACACGTTGCAAGCGCCGAACGTGTCAAGGATCACAACTTTCAAATCTCAAGATTTTTAGCAGAATCATTTTGCCCATACGCCATGTGAAATTTTCACGCTGACAACATTGTCGGGAAGTTCAGGAACCACTTCCCAGAACGATAAAGGGCCAGCGCAGGGTGCGGCGGCGCGCGGGGGAGAAGACGGCGCGACAGCTGCGCGCGCGTCGCTCCCCGCACCGCGCGCCATTCCGTCGCCGACCGCCGCGGCGAGTATACGTCCGCGACACTTCTCTTGTGAAATACGCGCGTAACATTCCGTTTGACTCGAGTGCGTGACTTCAAACTTTCAAGTTATAAATGAAGTATTCATTCACATATTTGGAGGAGCGCGTCCGCACGGAGGCGACGAACCGTCGAAGGACGCGGGCCGGGCGCGGCGCAGGAGCGGCCGCGGCATCCTTTGTCCGGGAGGCCCGTGTGGCTGGGCGGTGACTGGCGCTATATTCGGTTTGTGTGCGATATTGCACCAGTCCCGGCCTATCCAAGCGGGCCCGTCCGTCGAAGACCGCTATTCAGGCACTCAGCATCCGCAGCGCATAGTCCCGTTAGCCGGCCGGCCGGTCGTTCACTGCGGTGGCCACGCTTAGGACGCGATTCGGTGTAAACGTTGTGACTTGTATCAAATTGCACCAATCCCGGCCTGCCTGTGGTCACCGCGCCGTAGACTGGAACTTGGGACCCGTGCGACACGTGGTGGATACTCAATCAGGTATAGCAAAAGAGTTGCACGTACCCGCACATGGAAAAATTGCATCTGTAACTTAATGACTTTAACTTTTGTGAACACTTGGTCAGCTCTAAGGTCGAATTTATATTCGCGACGAAGTATTTCATAATACATCGTCTGGTTTTTTTGGAAGAAAACTGATCAATTGCCATAATTGTCTGTACTATGAGTACGACCTTAGAGGTACCTACATTTTTCGGATGGTAGAAAGTTTCTGATCTTGTGGTAAGTGATTCATATTGTAAGAAAGTTATTCGTTCCGAGGTGACTGAATTGATATAGTGTAGACACCGGTCGATGCAGGCAGACCGGTTTCGTCGTAAATCGTAATGTGCTGGCTATGTTATGTATGCTTATGTATTTTGTAGCAGACCGCCAAATCGAAGGACATTCTACGGATATTGGCATAGACTAGGCTACGACGGTCAATTTAGGAACAGCTGATTTCTTCATTCATGTTTTATTCATTATTATTTGCATAGTCATTCTGTCTGTCATTGATTAGCTTTAAACTATTTTAATTGGCCTAACTGTTTACCATTTGCCAGCTTTTTCAGTGTCAATGTTTCTTTGTTATTTGTGGGACGGTTAACAGTAGTTACTTAATTTGACAATGAACTTGACAGTTAGCTTTGATTTTGACCTCGACTCGACTCAATTTTGCAATCAAGGACTTTTCTCTACAATGTTGCCATTTATGTTCATTCGATATTTGAACGATCCTTTTCTCCGAAACATTGGCAAAAGCGTTCCTTTTATTCTTTTACTAGTGATGTGCAACACTTTAGCAACATTATTTCCGGCACGATAAAAACATCGTTTCAAAATCGGTCACGGGTCAAATAACCTTACGATATGTGGTTATCTGTCAAAATCGTGTAGAGCCTACGGTAAATTATGGCTTTGCGTCGACAGTTATGTCTGATGACGGTAGGTGCCTACACGTTTTCGGCTCATGTGTGTGTAAAAGTAGGTTCGTATAAAGTGGTACAAATCGCTTGTATCTTTAACATTCTAATTTTAAATTATAAATCTTCATTGATTGTAAAACACAGTCAACTTTTCAAGTCCACCGCTCTGGCGGTATTTTTTTTTTACATTTTTCGATAATTTCATACATCTGTCAAATAAGTAGTTAGTTTTTTTTTTTTAATTGGAGTTCATTTAGCAGAGTTGAACTTGTTTATAAGTCAACAGATGTCACACCGGTCGACATTTTTATGCAAACTAAGCGCCGTTAAGCTTATCGCTACATACCAAGATACTCTCTACTCGGTATAGTATTATCGTATGAACACGACGCCGTGAATCAAGCGGAAAGATGATTCACTAAGCAAGTTGAGAAACCGTGCAACCGTTATGATTTAAATTGCAACAGCTGTCATGGGGCATTCACGAATTGCGGTACCTACATACCTTGGTCGGGTTTATTAACAAAAACTAACTTTCGTGAGCTTAGGTCATGTTAGTGGTCGGTGGTTTTCTACACTCTGATTTCAGCATCCCCATAATGCAGTCGCAAACAGTGTCTGCAACATAAATAAAATTTAAACAGTGCCTTAAAACTTCTGATATAGCCCGTATTAGTAATCATATCAAATACGGTTTTTCGAATTGGGGAAATCTAAGCTTGCGTTTCTCACATCCCTCCTAAACCCAAAAATGAGCCCCTAACAGCTTAAATACCTGATATTACAACATCGGTACCCATACAGGCATCCACGACAGCACATTTACATACTTTTCTAAAGCCCAAAAGCGGCAAACATTTTTCTGTACTCGTGGACACATTTTTATTCCTCTTTATATTAACGTGAGGTAGGGTGTTGGAACTGCCTTTACAATGTTTACACCTTATTTTGTACCCACATTCATGGCAAATAAATGATTTCTTTCTTTCTAACTTCTTGTACGGTATTAAAGTTAAAATATCTCCAACATCGTAGTACACAGGAGCCTTTCAAACTTCCTAGATTGGTTTACAGTTACGTTAACTCTAAACCTGTAAGCCAATTACTAAACTACTCCATAATATGTTAATGATTTGCCAATGCCACACTGACTCCTAACTCCATTACTAGTCGCAAGCTGTATCTGTATTCCGCATCTTTTAACGGTGCTTGTAAAATGACCGTGCCTAGGGAAACATGCTGTGATTCTGTTTCCGTGTTCTTTGATATCATAAAGCTGTTCCCATAAATTGTATTTGACACTTTTGAAACTTTAAAATGTTAAACGATTGTCAAGTAGTTCATTCGATCATCAATAGTACCTACTTAATTTTTTTATCGAATTCGTGAAAAACTTAGATAAGTAAATCTAAGCCCCATTTTGGCAAAGAAATGAAGTTACCTAGGTGTTAATTTCTACTAGGAATTCAATACAAAATAGTGTTCATGAATCTTCACGATCAGTCAATATGCGCAGAAACTCAAAGTACTTGAAGAAATGGTTCAAAAGATATTCGTTTTATTTGACTCCCTTGTTAACGAATGTACCAACGTGTAACTATCTAATCTAGATTCATTCAAATAATCCAGCTAGACTCTAGATAGATTAGTTTATGCAAAGAAAACTCCAAAGAATAGTGAATCGTACTAACTTTCATTTACTTGCAAAAAAAAAACATATTTACTAGGCTAGGAAAAACAGTAAGTACAATTCTTGAGACTGATGAGCTTGCTTTTCTGAGCATAACTTCTCAAATCTGGGCTTAAGTTTTCTAACAGCTACCCGCATTTCTTTTTCTAAATTGATTTGTGATATTGAATTCGATGTAATTACTGCAACTTGAGAAAAGCCAGTTTCGCACAAGTACGACGTTGCAAAAGTTAATGAAATCTTCAATGCTGTAGTACTAACTCTCATTACGTCGCGTGCCGTTGATGTGAAAATACCGGCTGTCGACGCCCCTGGGACAACAAAAATCAAAATCAAAAGTCATTTATTCAAACTAGGCAAAATTACATAAGACAGTCCCCCTAAACGCCCGTCCTTCACCACTCCCTAATGCTTTAGCTAGGAAGAAGTGGCGCAACAAACTCCCCAGCAGCCGTCAACGCCGTAACGCCCCGGGGCGTCGCGACGCACAGTTAGGGAACTCCAGACCTAGTGTATTTCTTCAAACTTATTTTTTGCTGATTCTGCGGGGTGAAATTATGTATTTTACGTTTTAAACACATTCCAACTGTGGTAAAATGTCTGGGTGTTGGGTGTTGTGTGATAAACAAAAGTTTTCTATAAAGTAACTCGCATTGATCTATATTGCAACATAATTATTCACTGAGAAGAAGTAATTGCTATTCTAAATATTGCAAGTGACTGCAGCTAGCAAGATGCATAAAAATGTGAAGAAAAAATTGTGGCCATTGATCATATTATGAAAACCTGGCATTATTAAGTTTCAAACAACATGGCTTTATGATAGGAGTGCTTCTGTCAGGACTTCCACTTTTACAAGATCGTTGTAATTGAGTATAATTTAATCAACAACGGGTATTCCGGTGTTCACGAGAGCAACGAGAACCTTTGTATTTTCCTGATTAAAACTTAATTCATATACCTTTAATATTTACATTACAACAAAATTATAAGCTTTTGACGTCTACACTGAAATTATTAAAAGTTTAGAAAATGCGTTAAGTAGGTACTTAAATAACGTTCAAAAATAAATACCTTTCCGAAATATCGATTAGACATCGTTCCTGCAAAAGCACATCCCTATTCTTAATTGTTTTGTTTACTCTTTTTTTTGTATAATCTGTATCAATTACAAGATAATCCGTTATACCTACAGCCAAGATGGATACGTTTATGATATACGTTCATGCGCGTTTGTTATTAAATTAAAGTGTAGCACACAACGGTCTGATGGTTTCATGTCAAGGTTGCCGTCCCCTACCCTAACGAACTTACCAACTACATGTTGTGTAACCACGTGTTTATTTATGTAATAATAATAATTTGATACTAACTTTTTTTTTTGTTGGTTCGTTTGTGTTTTGGCCTTGAGTACAGTAAGCGTTAAAAATAAGTGTTTACTTTTTGAATTAAGTGTTCTTTCTTCTTTCATTAATCTTATCGTCAATATACCTACAGAGTAAAATTACTTTTTGGACATAGGTTACAAATACAAATACATTGAGTTTAAAAAAAATACGTTTATTGTTGCCTTGTCTTTAATCTTTATGAACTCCTAAAACTTCAATTTGCTTTGTTTCTGTGTGTATGTTTGGTACCTAAATAATATCGATTTTATAACTGTTGTGTGAATTTACCTAATTCAGTCTTATAAATCCAGTCAGGTTTGGCAGATGTTCAGTTTCCTGCCGACATTATAGGTGTGGTCAGCTCATTTGTCAACGATTTCTCTTTGTATTCAAACCCTACAGGAAAACACGCATACACACCACAACCTCGCCAATTGAGAGCCAGAATTTTAATTTGCACATCTTTTAATATATGAATGTAACCTGTTTTGTATGGTCTACTTTTGAAATTTTGCACAATACCTGCCCGTGAATATTTTTAATTTCAGTTTTTTTGTGCGGGATATTGCAGCTGTCTCCAAGTGGCCTTTTCTGTTTCACCGGACAGCCGCAGGCGCAGATGGCCGCTACACAAAGGCAACAGCAGCTAAGGGTGCCTTTTATAAGATTCGGGGCCTCATCTTGCGTTGCTAAAGGATTCTGGTTTTTGAAATCTTTGTAACAAAAAAAATAAAACTGGTGTGACGGATGGACCAGAATTCAGCATTCGGTCTTCACTTTTGTGTAAAAAATAATAATTTTAGTGACAATAAATTACTTGATCGGTCGCCTTCGCTCTGTGTTCCGGAAATGAGGATGGCACGTTGACTCTAAAACATTGTTATAGAAGTTTGCCAAATAATATTCACTGCTTTTTTATGAGTAAGGGTTAAAACTGGACCAAACTAAGATTTGAGATTTCGAATTAGTGCTCTATTTACATAAAATAAATCAAATCACTTAGTCGTCCTCCACGGCGTTTATGGTAAACAAGGAGGTAGCCTTTACTAGAGAAAAAATTCAAAACAAACAAATTCTGCTTATTATTTTCAGCCAGAGCTGTAAAGGGGAATCGCCAAGATATCATAAAACTAGCATAGTCACTATGGACTATGTAATGGACAACCGAATGCTTCCTAAGTCCTAACACCCTGGTCACAGTCGGACATTCAGCCTCACCACAGTTTTGTACAACAGTGGCCTCAGCGTCAGCGGCTCGAGAGCAATGCTCTGCGGTCACCAACCCGCGTGCCGTGGCGACCACGGACGATATCATAATACTGTAAACATATCTGTAAATAATATCTGGTCTTTAGTAAATTTCCTACTATCCCTTGTCCAGCACAATATTTCAAAACTCACACGTAATTAAATGATACTGCTATTGTCAAACTGGCTACATTATGGCAATACAACAAAATTAATTGCCCCATTCGTTTAAATTTAGTCTGTTCGACTACTGGACTACTGAAAGGATGTTTTGGCGCCTGAATGACATTGACTGGGGGCGTTGTTGGTAAACATTTGTGAAATTGTCACAGAAAAATTGATGAAACAAGATGGCAGAGTTAGTTCCGATTTTGTCCACGCGCGTTGAGATTGTAATTTGTAATGACAGTCAAGATTTTGACAATAAACTATATCCGTTACTTCATTAGTTTGGTCTGTTTGACAACTACATGACTAGATAAACTCAATTTATTTGCCATAGGTATAAGTTACTGTTATGAAAACGTGTGTTACGCAATTAGGCTGCAGCTTTTTCATTCATGAACTACTTACAAGTTTAGTTAGAAATCCAGAATTTGACTGACCTCGACTAGGACACAAACTTAACTTTGATGAGTCAGCTAATAAAAAAGTCCTATGGCAATAAGACCGCCTCTGTACATTTGTGTGCTTATAAAATTCAACAAATAAATAAATTCTAGCAAAAATCTTAAGGTTAGTTTGACAGCTGACGTCAGACGTCACAATACGGAGGAAGGTCAATCCTGTTCTATTATTTGCACTGAATAGAAAAATTATCACTTAGTTTTAGTGCTGACTGTACAGGTTTTTAGTCGAAAAAAAAAGAAACTGAAATTAGATTAGATAGTGGATTAGATTCCCAACCATGTAGGACATTGCTATTGGGGGTTTTCCATTAGGAAATTGTTTTAAGCAACCCGGAGCTTACATTTGTGGAAAACGTTGCCCGTATCACCCATAGCTGTACAAAGATCATTCGGCGCGTGTTCAAAATCTGTACTAACGCCGCCATTTTGTTTTGTCAATACAATTTCACGAATATTTACGAACAACGCCAAAATTCTTGTAGCAGTGTACAGTGGATGTTTGGAGACTCAAAAAACATATAACTAACTGAATATGGTTCTACAGTCCATTCACAGTTATTTTACCTCTGACAGCAGCAACCCAACAGCAACCTTATTGTAATGGCAGTAAATATCACTGTGATTTTGACAGCGATGGAAAATAAAAGGTAGAATAACTGTTGAACGGACTGTGCTCTCCCCTATCGAGGAATGCAGGCGTGATGTTGTTACTGACAGATAACTTGCTTTTCAAAGCATGTTATGGTGAATCCTCAGTTGTAGCCCGCCAAATTCAAATTTTCTTTGGTTTTTGGTCAATTCTTAGGTCGAACCAAATTCCAAAGTTTGACGATTGATACGAAAATATTGATTATTATTCAGTAATTATATCAACCCTACAGTCGCGAATCGCATTTTGATTAAAATACGACGTAAAACAGCTGCAATTTACAAAAAATCAAAGAAAATTTGAATTTTACCGGCTACAACTGAGAATTCACCTTAAGGCGGAAGCGCTAGAATAACCCTGGAAATTCAAATTCACTTACGTTTTTTGGAATTTGCAGGTCAGTTTCAGGTAGTATAGTGATCAAAATATGACTCGCGACCATAACAAACATGAATTTACTGAATTCTAATAATTAGAATCATGAATACCACTCTCCGAGTTAGAATTGGCTTCAAATGTCATGATTTCAGGAAATAGCCAGTCAATAGCGGTAATTTGAATTTGGAGACTGGTATTTTAAGGAATATAATTTTGGAAATACAATACGTATTTTTACCGTTCCGAAGCATATTCTGATCAACATACAACTTGATACTGACTTGCTTAATGCAAAAAAGATGCAGCAAAAAAAAACAGTATTTTATCTATTGCAGGACAAAGCTCTGCGTTCAATTACATAAGTTAACTCAAGAATGTTTTTGTCTTGCTGCTTGAGCGTACGTAGTGAATCATCTAGCAAACTGTAGGCATATAATGTGAATGTAATATGTAGTAATTTTATAAATTGTCACAAGGATTACTAGATTGTAATGTGTTGTTCTGAGGTAGGTAATAATATTAAATGTATTTTTACAAACATTTTAGGGAGTATGGAAAAAGAAAACGGTTTGCGCTGTTCTCAAGTAAAATGGGATGATGGTGAAATGTTTTGTTACATTTTTACCCGACTGCGCCAGAAGGATGGTTATGTTTTTCAAGTGTATGTATGTATTTCTTTGGTACGCTCTTTAGCCAAGGCCGATTTTTGGCGCCATATTGTCTTCAAAAACATTTTTTTTTCTCAGACCTATCGAGTGGGGAATCAAAATAACGGGTTTCTTGGATAGCTTGCCAAAATTTATGTATCAATAAAAAAAATGAATTAATAATATTATATTATATATGGTTAAAAGTAAATCGTAAAAAAACGCGTACTTAGTACAGTAAAATTAAAAAATATGTATAATAAATTATCTAAACTAAAATTCTGGAAACAAAAAAAAATAATTATAAAGAAAAAACCCGACTGCGGTAAAAAACATGTTAAATTCAAATTCAAATTCAAATTCAAATTCATTTATTTTGTGTACATAGGTTAGAAGATGTTAAAATATAGATATTACAGAGTCCGTCTATGTCCCGCCGATAGGCATACAAAAATTCTCAATTTTCAAATAAAATTAAATCATGTCATTTATGTATTCACAATTAATTAGGTCTACAATTTATAATAATAACATGTCAATTTTCAAATCAAAATCATACAGCAAATTCACAATTAATTAGATAAGTATACAATTTCTAATGATAACATGTCAAATTTCCAAATTAAATTAAATCCAACACTAATAAATTACATTACATTCATACTGCATTTACATTAATTAAATTCTTTTTCAGACAGAAAGTCACTTATGGAGTAGTACGCTTTGCTCACTAAAAAAATGCGAAGCCTTTTTTTGAACAACAATACCGGCAATTCCCTCCAAGATTTGGGTATTTTATTATAAATGACCGGAGCCATACAGTAAACACTTTTGCGCATTAGAGTTGTCTTACAAGAGTGAAGACATAGCAAACTATTATCGCGTCTATTACGTGGAATTACATCATTTAATCGTTTAAACCGATTCGGATTCGACCTCACAAACACAGCTACTTCCCATATGTACAAACAGGGCAGTGTCAGTAGTTTATGTTTCTTGAAATATGGCATGCAACTATCCGTACTTTGGAGCTTGAGCATCGCTCGTAAGCATCTTTTCTGTGCTTTGAATACAGTATCTTTTTCAGTTGAATTGCCCCAAAATATTATTCCATAACGTAAGTTGGATTCTACGATACCATAATAAGCTGTAAGAAGTGCATCAACATAGATTATTGAGGATAATGTATGCAGAGCGTATGCCGATGAACTAATTTTTTTGCATAAACTATTAATATGTGCCTTCCAATTAAGTTTTTTATCTATTATAAGACCCAGAAACTTGGTGTGTTCAACTTCTTCCACCACATCATTGTTATAGTGTACGTGAAGGTTCATGGTAGGCATTCGTTGACTAAAATGTACAAGTTTTGTTTTTTTCAAGTTTATTTTTAAATTGTTTGTTTCTAACCAATGCACAATTAATGTTAGAGTATTATTTATATCCTTTTCATAAGTTTCTGCACTTTCACAAGATATTGTCACTGTACTATCGTCCGCAAACATTGTTAACGGATGTTCAACGCATCTTGGTAGATCATTGATATATAATATAAATATAAAGGGGCCGATTATGCTCCCCTGCGGTACTCCATACAATACCTCCCGCTCGGATGATCTAAATATCTCTTCACGCTTACTTACTCTATTTATTTGATGAATTTCCGTAATTTGTGTTCGGTTTTTTAAATAAGACTCAATTAGACGAAGAACATTACCTCTAATACCGTAAGCCTCGAGTTTGTTTAAAAGTGTTGCAAAATGTACGTGGTCAAAAGCCTGGGTCATGTCACAAAATAAACTACATACAGGTGTTCGGTTATCGACATTCTTAATAATATTATAGACAAAGTCATATACAGCCATACTGATAGTTCTATTTAGTCTAAATCCCTTTTGTTCGTCACATAGAATATTACTTTTCTCAATAAATTTATATAATTCCTTATAAATATATTTCTCGAATATTTTGGAAATTACAGGTATAAGTGCAATTGGACGATAACTTTCCATATGTTCTCTACTCTCCTTTTTAAATAATGGCTTTATGGTTGATTTTTTTAGGGCATCCGGATAAATACCGGCACTGATACTTAGGTTAATTATATGGGATAGATGACCGCATATTTGCAAAGATACATGTTTGAGGACTTTCGTAGAAATATCGTCATATCCCACGCTACTTGTATTGTTCAACGACATTATTATTCTATGTATATTTAGGGGTACACTAGGGGCCATAAACATTGATTTATCGTTCGAGTTTATTTTACAGTTTTTAGTTTTAGTGGTGACATCAAGTTTGGGCTGAATTTTATCTATGAAGTAATTATTGAACGCTTCAGCAATGTTATTAGGATTTAATAAAGTACGGTTTTTTTCTTTAATTACATTAATATTATGTTTAGGCATGTTGCTTCTTGCGCTGTTGATAATTTGCCACGTAGTTTTAGACTTATTTTTAGATGATTTTATTTTGTGGTTATTCTGAGCCTTTTGTGTCAACAGTATAATTTTTTTGTGTAGCCGGGAATAGTTAGTAAAACTAGTTTTATTACTATTGCTAGGGTTTAATCTCATCTGCCATAGAAGTTTTCTCTTCTTTCGACTACATAATTTAATTCCTTTAGATAGCCATTTAGGTTTGTTGATAGTATTAATTTTAATAAGTTTAATTGGAAAACATAATTCGTATATTAACTTGAATAGATCGAGAAATGAATTGTAAGCTACATTCGGGTCAGGACACAAGACATTTACAGTTATTTTTTTTCCGTTTAGTTCATCCAAACATACTGTGAGGTCATTAGACTTTTTAATCAAGCCTGCAATATTTTGGTGCAAAATTTTTAGATAGTTATTCGAGAAAAAACAGTTGTCCTTGATTTTCATCTTTAGATAACGAAAGTGAACGGTGGTACGTCTCACTACACTCTCCGTTATTGACATTACTAAATTCATTAATCATCAATTTTATATTGAAAAACATACTCGCCAAACCTTCATTATTAACATGTCCACTTCTTACCCAAAACATTTTATAGTCGTATGATAAATAAAAATTGGAATCAAACAAATATGCGTAGTTATAGGTACATGCATCTAGATACAACAAACTGTTAAAAGATTCAATTCTGCCGTTAAACATCACAGAATAGTTATTTAGTTTAAAACTAGGCGCACAGATTACCACATTTGTGTGTTGTACTTTCAAGAGAGTTTCACGTATCGTAATGGTTAGGTCGATGTAGTCGTTAGTGCGTCTGAAGTCCTCGTCACCAATAAAAATCAGACAGTAGTCATTCATTGAGTAGTTCTTTAACTTTAGATCAATATCTTCAATAAGTTTCTTTACCCCACAATTCGGCATCAAATAGTGGCAGATGTCATAATTTGAAAAGGTATTTTCTGCTATTTTTAAGACTTTATTTTTATTGTTGGAGCTCAAAATACAAATGTTTCTTTTATTTCCTTTGTAGGGTATTCCCCTGGTTTTATCAGATTGGGACTCTTGTTTACTTATATCTTTCTTTCTAACGTTATTTGCTCTTCATTTCGTATGGGTGTTTTTAATAGTTGTATTCTCTCGTTCATATTTGGCTGGAAAGTAGTTACTCGATCTACTTGCTGCTTTAAATTCTGATTTATTAGACCTTTTGAGCACGGTGTTATTTTGGTTTTCTTTTGTATAGGCGTAGACATAAGTTTAACACTGTTGTTGCTTAGATTTAAATCATCAATTCCAACCGATTTGAATAGTTTCATCTTGTTTTCATATGTTTCCAATTTCGAAGATAGTTCATATTTCTCAGATAATAAGATCTCAATTTCCTGATGTGCAGTGTTCAGTTGACAGCGGAGTTCTTGTAATTCACTTTTTAATTGAGTTACTTGGTCGTAGTCTATGGATAGGTTTGGTAGGCTCGAATAGCTATTCAATGAGTCATGATTCGCTTCTGTTGCCAAATCGATGTTTGAATTATTACATTTTGCCTTGTGGTTAATCCGGGTTGTCATATTTATATTAGAATAACTATTATTCATGTTGAAGAAATATCGAAACAAATACAACAAAAAGAGCTTGCCGAGTGTCGGGAACGAACGCAGTGCGCAGTGATTGAAAGGTGTAGCTTCTTACCTCACTTGACTGTGAGGCCTTACAGATTTTGATGCGTAATTGATGATTGTATTCCACACATTAGTGTCCGTTAAGTTGACCACTTTTGTTTTCGTCGTGAGATTTACTTCTACCGCCAATTGTTGGTTTATTTCGTTTTTATATTTAAGTTTCTGGATTTGTCTTTCTTAAAATATATTTATAAACTGTATGCCTTTATTAATAGCATAGTTTTCGTTTTATTAATTGTAGTTCATAGTTAATGTTTTACACACACTTAAAAGTTGTTTTCGTCACTGTACTTACTGCGTATTGAAAGTTTAAATGTCACTCAAGCACTTTTATTTCAACATTAGTTTATTAGTTTATAACTAGGTTTTAGCACTGGATAACACTGGTACGTACTTATCAGATGTTTTTACATGCACTGATAACTAGTTTGCACATAATCATTAACTTTAACTATTTTAAAACTTAAAAACCTGAACTTAAAAAAACTGAAAACCTAAAAACAAGTCCATTTTAAATTAAATAAAAGTTGGAAGCAGGCGGGACCCATTTCATTTTTATATTTTAAAACTAAAAACTTAACTGAAGTTTTTACCGTAGTCTGGTTTTTCGTTTTTTTTAATTAGGTACTTTTTTTACTGACCATTTCCTAAGGTGAATCCTCAGTTGTAACGGCCAAATTCAAATTTTCTTTCGATTTTTGAAAATTGCAGCTCTGTTAAACGTCATAATATTATGTTAATCAAAATGCAATTCGCGACTGAAGGAATTATTATATTTACTGAGTAATAATCAATAATTTCATATCAATCGTCACACTTTGTAAATTTGTTCCACCTAAAAATTTTCAGAAACATTCAAAAAAATTCTGAGACATTTTGATTAACATACGACGTAAAACAGAGCTGCAATTGCAAAAAAATAAATAAAATTTGAATTTGGTGGGCGACAACGGCTACAACTGAGGATTCTTGCTATGTAAGTCCAAGTACGTACGGACGTAAACATTAGCGGCGGGATTACCTATTTCGTGCACTGGATCTTCAACGCACTGCTTAACACCGAGAGTTGAAAATCCCGTCGCGATATTTTTACGTCAGTGCGAACGTGGTCTTACTAATACAACGTGTAACATGATTAACGCAAGACCTCATACACCCCAAGTAGAGTATTGAGTTAAAAGCAGTATAATATAACCAAAACATTTTTTTTAAAGCTAACTATTATTATTAAGAAAATCGTGTTGACCCTAGCATCACTTTATGCATTTAAAAATTGAGTCTTATTGCCTTGAAATAAAGATTTAATTATCTTTGACTCAATCTACGGTCAGTATTGCAAAATACATAATTTTTGAAAAAAATACATAATTATATTAATAGTTAACTGAAATGGATTCAGTAGTCAATTATGAGCAAACTACTTTCTGGACTTGCGTTTATTCTGTTACACCTTGTATAGGTACAATACAGTACTGTAATATACAACGTGTAACAGAATAAACGCAAGTCCTGAAAGTAGTTTGCTCATAATTGACTATTGAATCGATTTCAGTAGTTATTAATATCGGTATTTAAAAAAGAAAAAAATATTTTGCAATTGATTCAACCGAAGAAAATTAAATCTTATCTCACGGCATTAAGACTCAATTTGAAATGCATAAAGTATTGCTAGGGTCAACACGACTTTCTTATTATTATTTTTTTTTTTTGTTTTTTACGTTGCCCCACACTAGGAATTTCTCCTGTATCGTGGGTGCGATTACAAACATTTAAACTCGCATACACAAAACAGCCAGACCCGGAACAACTACTTGCAGGTCATACAAATATTTGTTCCGTGCGGGGATCGAACCCGCGACATGTAACGTAGCAGTCAATCGTTTAACCACTGCGCCAACCGTGTCGTCGTGTCGTTATTAGCACGGAATCTATTCCGTGGTTATTAGTAATAGTGAGCTTTAAAAAAATTGTTTTGGTCATTGTACTAAGCTTTTAACTGAATAGGTACCGTAAAACGGGGTTATTAGGGATGCAAGGGTGAATCGGGACGAAACTTTAAAATGGATTTTATCATTGAAATAATATAGCTTGTTGCCAACAAGGGCACTTAATCGTTGATTATAATACAGTAAACACATTAGAGTCCTTTTTGGCAGCAAACGATATTATTTCAATGTTAACATCCCCTTTAAAGTTTCGTCCCGATTCACTCCTACGTCCCTATTAACCCCGTTTTACCGGTACTGCTAATTGGGGTGTAAGAGGTCTTGCGTTAATTAGGTTACACGTATACCTACTCTAAGAATAGTCAGTTTTTGGTTCAGTCGGCGACTAAAGTAACTAAGTAGATCAATTCAGTTTTTTAAATCTTAATTATTGAGCTAAATATTTTATTAAAAACGGAAAAGAATATTAACTCAACTCGAAATGCTGAAAATATACATTGTATTAAATAATTTCGTGTCAAGATCGTGTAAAAAAAGTATTTCGACTTATGGCTGACTAACTTATTGAAATAATGTAAAGAATCTTGAACATAATATAGAATATTTACAGCAATTCGAATCATTGAAGAGGTTCTTCAGTAACATGTACCTAGTGTCTTATTTCAGGTTCATAGGACAAGATGACACGAGCTCTTCCTTCAAATTCACGTCGCACATTGCGTATTCAAAAATAAATTTTATTGCAGTGGCCAGCCGGACTTAACCCTATAGAAAGCATATCTGGGATATGCTAAAGAAATATAAAAGTTTTCCTAAATCAGAAGATCGCGGGGATGACCAGGCCCTGCAGCCTCGACATAGTTAGCAATAGTTTTCGGTTGCTAAGTCCTAACAATCCAGATGTAAATGTTGATGTAAATGTTTGGTAGTCTCAACACTCAAATTTATCGGTTGTTACCTACCGGTACCTACCTAAAATACCAGTAACAACCGATAAATTTGAGTGTGGAGACCACCAAATATCGTTACATCTGGATTGTTAGGACTTAGCAACCGAAAACGATTGCTAACTATGTCGAGACTGCTGCATTGCTATTCTGTAACCATCTCACCGTGAAAACTTGGGTGAAGTGAGCGTGGAGTGAGCTGTCAGTGTCGTCCCACTGATGCTAGGGATTAACCAAGCATTACATTTACAATCATAATCGAGATTTTAATCATATTTTTTAATGGTATTTCTATTGATTATTTTATATAATTTGAAAGCTAGTATTTAAGTGTCTAAATATTATTATTTAGAGTTTTATTTTTATAAAACAGCAACACAGAAAGTCAATTTTGTTTCTTTTTAAATGAAAATCAAAGATGACGGTAAGCCAACTTTGATTTTCTTTTTGACCTCACTTTCGGCTTAAGCAACCTCGAAAATCATGAAAACGACCACAATAGTCACATTAAACAATAGGTCCCTTAAAAAACAATGTCCATGCGCATTTTCTTTAGTACCTACTTAGGTAGTTTAGGAAAAAAAAACTTATTTGAGTTTCTTACTGAATTTCTGTTTTATTTAAAAAACCAGTAAACAATAATGTTTAGCCACGTAAATACTAGCTTTGAAATAACATAAAATGATTAAAAGAACTAATTTTTTTTTTTTTAATAAAATCTCGATTAAGATTGTAAATGTAATTAATGCTTGGTCAATCCCTAGCATCAGTGGGACCACACTGACAGCTCACTCCACGCTCACTTCACGGTGAGATTTTTACAGAATCGACCGGCTGGGCCTGGATGAGACTCGCACATACCAGGGAAGCATGGCGTAGCAGGGAGGAGGCCGGTACTCAGCAGTAAATGGAACAAGGCTGCCGATGCCGATTAATTTCTTTTTAAAATAAATTTTTAACATCTTGGTTCTCATGGGAAATAACCTGTCGCAATCAAATTTGTATTTTTTTCATATTTTAGGTGATGCTCTGAATGTAATTAAAAAAAAAATATATATTCTTGTTTTGGCATTTGTGGTAGTGTGTATATTTTGTTCCACAGTACTTTTATACCAGACAAGCTCTAGACGCGAAGACCTGTACTTTAACACCATACTGTTATTTAACACCATTGTATTTAGCTGTACCTACGTCTTCCAAAGTCCTTAAATAAATAAATAATGGACCCAGAAATGTAGCACTTCTTGTTCTGCTGACTGTACTTGTGATAATTAATTAATAAATAAATAAACAGATATTCTCGTTTCTATAAAAAAAAACTGGTAATGTTATAGTCTAATGCCGCATTTCCGCCTGCAAGAAAACCTCCGCGAGAAACAAGTGTAAATACCGTACCAAGAATGACAGCTCGCTACGGAGTTTACACTTGCAAGCTTTCTCGCGGAAGTTTTCTTCAGGTAGAAACGCGGCCTAAGTATGCCGTTTAGGAAATACTTATATTTGTTTTCAAGTCAAACTTACTAGACATTATATTCATTGCCATTGCTTAAAATATTACCAGTAAAGGCAAACCTACTTAATTTTAACTTTTATTTTTAAACAATGTATTAATACAATACAACTAAAGATTAACAAAGCCAAAAAGCTTAGAGAATGACATTGTAGTTACTAGTGGACTATCACCACATATTAAATTCATTGGAACACATGAATAGTCCTATTGTTCTATATTTAGAGGCCTACAAATGTTTGTGATAATGGTTTACAAGTAATTATTATACGTACCTATATAAATACTTATTACTTGTAAAGTAATCGTTACTTAAATGAATTATAAACTATGTTTGTTTTGTTCCTTTACTGTTTTCAAGTGGTTCTTGGTTCTGGGCTAGATTCCTGGGCGGTGTAAAGCAAGGTTTCCCTCACAATTTATTTTAGCGTCGAAGCGTGGTCGAGTACACCTACTACAAGGATCTTTTGGCGCTTGAATTACGTTGACAGGGGGCGCTGTTGGTAAACATTTTTGAAATTGTTTGCGGAATGTGTTTAAAGAACAAGATGGCGGCGTTCGTTCCGGTTTTGGCTCCAAAACACGCCAAACCATCCTCTTGTACAGCTATACTGGTGCCGATTCTGTTGTACACCGAACTAAACTAACTAAACTATCACTAAAATTCCTTACTTTTGGCTATGAGAATCTTAACGCTATTCTGCAAAATAAAATCTCTAAATTTAAAAATAATTTTGACACAATCATCTAAAATCAAATTTGACAATTATTGCGACTCCACGTGGTACTTGTTTGCCGTACCACGTGATCTTTTTTTAGAGCCGTAGGCGCGCATTATGTGCGGCCTCGACTTGTTTTGTATGGAATTTTTTACTTTTTGTATGGAAAATATAAAAAAATATTACCAACACGTTGAGTTTTATAGGTTTATGGATTACAAAGGGGGTCGAAATTTTCATTATTTTTGCGATAGGACACACCGTTTTCGAGATATAAGCAAAAGAAAAGAAAAAAAGATACAGTACTGTTTTTGCATCTGAAGTCGAGGTGTTGGTGTGAATTTTAGTTCATGACAACTAATTTTATTCCACACCTTTTTAATCGCGATTAAAAATAGTCAGATTTAGTTAGGACAATCAAAATTTTTGGTGAAAAACAAAATTCAGAATAGCAAAATTGCCATTTTCACTAAATTATAATCTCAGTGCCATCTTAGTGCTGTCAAACTAAAATATAGTTAAGTTGTGTCACTATAATCAATTTCAGAATGGGAAATCGTCGTTCGACAGGAATAAACTAAATTTTGGTGATTTTTAGTCTAGTTTACAGAATTTTGTGACATCTCTTGTCACATCGGCACCACTGTCGAATAATTGTGAAACTGTTGTAGTTATCAGCTTTAGTACTTACACTACTTACCCGTAACAGGAATATTTATGATAAACCGGGTGGCAAAGAAGGAAGTCACCAAATAACTTCTCCCGCGTCACCAAATAACTTCTTCCGCTCTGGGCGGAGCGGGAGGGCGTGTCAGACCCTTACTGACTGACTAAAACCCCGTGTTTCTTCAATTGCCTGTGCCAAGGGCCACGGTAACCCTTTCGGATTTTCCCGCAACCCCTCTTAAACACCCCTGCGTTGAAAATTTATAAAAACTGCTGTTTCATAGAAAAGTGCAATACTTACCTACGGCCTACGCGGTCAAAATGAATGGCAGAGCAATTTTTTTTTTAATAACCCTCGAAAAATTTCAACGCAGGGTGTTCAGAATCGTGTACCGAAGAATCCATGGTATCAGGTTGTGCGTCGATTTCCCTGCCACCTGTATATTAGACTAGTACTTACCTACCAGTCTGTCATTAGTCGTACCTATTCATCATCATCGGCAGCCTGGTGCCACCCACTGCTGAGTATGAAGGCCTCCCCTTGTGCCATGCTTCCCTGGTCTTTGCGAGCCTAATCTAGGTCTTCCCCGCGATTTTCTCGAGGTCATTCACCCCCCACCTGGCTATCTTCGCTATCATGTAGGAATTATTACAGCAGCGCCATGTGACCGGTATTAGGAACTAGTGAGTGAACTAAATAATTAATTAACGACTTTATCTATGGGTAACATTCAAAATAGTTTTCATTTCGTATAGTTGTGATCATTGGTTTGCTAGTTATCCTTAGTCAACGATAACTGGCTAACGTGACAATGTTGAAGAAAATCGAGCACAGCGCTGTTATCAAATTCCTTACCAAACAAGGAAAAGTAAAAAAACTATTCACGAAGCGATGGTGGCTGTTTACAAAGATTCTGCACCTTCGTTATCTACGATGAAGAGCTCAAGGCGGCAATAAATGCGCATTTTTCAGAGAAACATGAAAGTATTTTTTTACAGGGTAGGAGGTAAGTAATGAAAAGTTAATTTCGAGATGTATAAAATGCGTTGAGGAAATGGGTGAAATGCGGGATTACATTGAAAAATAAAATTAATTAAATGCGGGATTACATTGAAAAATAAAATTAATTTTAATTGATTTACGTTGCCGATACCGAACATACATTTTACGTTACTCAATCATGAATAACCGTACGTTAAGTGGGACAGGGTAGTTAGGTAGGTCCAGGTTTTGCGTTCAGTAGGTACCTACCTAAATGGCTACAGGTTCTCCTAAGTTGTTACTTTGATCATAAACATGCACTTATTACAAACGGAACATGTACCGACGACAGTCTGATTACTGGAGCAATGAAACACGAATCTGTCTGTGCATAGGCACTTGGGTTCGATTTCAGAGTTCGTTAAAAAGGGATAATGGGTTTTAATTTATATCCTGACTGTACCTACCTACTAGTACTAACTAAACTCGACGTAACGGTATTAGAAAGCGTAAAATAGCAATATTTTGCAAGAACAATAGACTCTCAGAGTAAAGGGATTCAATATAAAGGGAACCAATCGTCGCGCCGCCGCGCGCCGGCCCCAAAAGATTATTTATTATTATTTATTTGATTAATTACAAGTTCCTTACACATGTAAACAAAGCACACAATTATACCTCTGGGGTCTGTCTTAGCATGCCACGGCCTGAGATTTGATCAACGCGCTATTAACAACTAAGTTATAATCGAGTTGATGTAATGATCTTTCAGCGTACCTACGCTTTATGTTTTTACTATTCATTGAGTCTAATGTCTACAGGTATTTGGTTTAGTAAATTGGGTATTGTGTCGGAAGCGGTACGCCTCCTACCATAAAAGTTATTTTTGCGTGGAGCTTGAAACGATTTTGATTTGGCTTGACGTGTATTCACGTTATATTTAACTGGAATTTGAATATCACTGTTATCAAAATGTTCTATGAGGAACATAATACTCAGCACGCGCTAGAACAGGTAATACTTTGCAGTGTTTAAATAACCCTTTGTATCTAATTGTCTTGGTATTTGCATAAATGCTTGGTGATAACGATGGCAATAGACTTCTACTACGATTCTTCGTGTAGATTTCCTTCTGAAAATGTGAGTACTATAGGGTCCTGCCCAACCTTTCGAGGAAATCAGGCGTGATGTTATGTATGTGTGTGTACTTAAAACAAAACATGAATGAGGAGAGACGGATGGCCGCCTTATCAATGAATCGTGTATCAACAAAGAGGTTAAGTTATGCATCAGTGGCTGTCGAAGTGATTCATTATTTACAAGTCTATTGTGTATAGTATCTAGGTCCTTTTGAAACTGTTTGTTAGGGGAAGTACCTATAGTCTGTTCCAAAAGTATGTGTTGTAACCGTTGCAATCGTCTTGAATAGGGCTATAGACAGAAGAAAAGTAAGATGCGAAAAATTCACATATTGTCGTGGGGTCAGATGATGCACTAGTACCATTTGTCATTGCAATGGGATAGGAACTTGACCCACCTCTTTTAGTTTTAACGTAACTCCAGAAAAACTTTGGATTACTTTTGAGTTCGTCTTCCAATCGCTTCATATAATTGTTGTAACAAAGTTTTGCTAGGTCATTACAGCGCTTAGTTATAATCTGCAGTTCAATTTTGTCTAAAGGGTTTTTGTAAGTATTGTGGCGATTTCTGATCTTATTTTTGCAATTAAGTAATTTGATTAGATCCCGATTGAACCATGGTGGAAATTTACTTTTTTTTGGCACTCGTTTCGTTATAAATTTTTCTATACCTTTATGAATAACGTCATAAAATACCTCCACCATCTCATGAACTCCCTGCTGTGCTTCAAATAACTCATCCCAGTCAATTTCACTCAAATATTTCTAAAAAAACGAGTTGCATACCAAATGCAACTCGTTTTTCGGAAATTAGGTCTACCGCAGGCAGTGTTATATGGGAGTTTAGATTCCTTTTGCCTTATTCAGAGAAATCATAATATCGAGGGGTGGATGATGCTGGTCAATATTAGCAATCGGATCCTCACTTTGACTCACTCTACACAATGAATGGTTACACAGTAGATATAAGATCCAAAATGCGGTTTGAAACATTACATACATTGTTAAATTGATTAAGCCTATTATAACATACGTGAAATCTATCAAAGTTTGACTTAAATTGGACAACTTAAGACACTTATCAGAATTATTGACTATACTCCAATCGATATCACCGATATTGAAATCACCTGCGATGCAAACATATGATAAGTTTAACTGTTCAAACACTGCATTACATTTGTCCAAAAATTTTTTCAAATAAGAGATACGTACAGGTGCATAGGTGGTGGCTGATATACAGAACAGAGAGCTGCTCGACGTACAGATCGAACCGCAGGTAGATCTAAAATTACCCAAAGGTCTTCACAATTACTTTCAAATTGTTCTGCTGGTTTGGAATTTATAGATTTTTTTACGGCTATCAAAACACCCCCACCTTCTTTACTACTGTGTAGACAAGAACTTTCTCTGTCCCTTCTGTATACAATGTATCTGTCGTCGAACAGCTCGCTGCTCAGTACGGTATTATTAAGCCAAGTCTCTGTAAAAATGATAATGTCATAATTATTACAGCATACATTACGAAAGATGATATGCGTTTTTGTTCTCACGCCTCTACAATTCTGGTAATAAATTTGTAAACTATAGAATTTTGTATTATATATTCAATTTACAATTACATGTATTTTTAATTTAAATATAAAGCATTAATTTTCAAATCAACTTATTTAAGGACTCTAGATTCTTAATGAGGATATGTTCGGACCCATCAGTTTTTCTGACGAAGATTCTACCATTCCATCAGCGCTTTGTTAGGAGACAAATGTTCTTGCACATATATTGGCTTCTTTTCACCAGCCAGTCCAAGGTCCGCGGTATTTAGTTTTTCGATGTTATTCTTGCCTTTATTGTAGTTTATGACAGAAGCCAAGAGCAAGTCACGAGTACTTGAGGAGGCCAATTGGAGTACGACAGAGCGCGGGCGGGTGCTAGAATTTTGTAGTTTGGCTACACGGGTGCAATGATAGAGATTTTCTTGTTTATTTTCTGGCAAGCAATGAAGTTCAAGATTAGTCGAACGTGCCTGTTGCTCCAAAATATAGTTGATACGGAGGCCCATATCCACCACTGTCTTCTTAAGGTTAGTATTTTCTGTCTGTAAGTCTTTTACCGAGACTTTCAAAGCCCTATGTTGAGACTGATATTCTTCAAACTCCTGTATGTGAAAATTCAATGACGCCGTCATCTCAATAAGTTCTTTCTTAATCGGTTCAAGCTCTTTATTTACGACATTGAGTATTGTATCGTTTATTTGACGAAGCATAGAAGCTATTTATCTTGGATATCATTGACATCGGTGAAGGAAAACATCGGGAGGAAACCTGAATATAAGTCTGAAATCGACAACCCGTTTTGAGCAAGTGAGATGATCAAGGCTCGTGCCTTCTCTCTATGAGAAGAGGCAATTAATGTCATCTGTCACGCAGGACGTCACATACAAATTTTCCGTTTTGCCAATTTTAATGTAATATTGAAAAATTGATTGCGTCTCAAAAAATTCGCAAAGAATGTGCGCAATAAGCATGGAGTAATGGAACGGTGAACCATTGACGCCGCTGAGTGTGAGCTTGCGTGTTCCATCGCCGGCGCCGCCTGTTCGATGTCCACCGTGTGGTCTACCGCGCACAGGGTGGACGGAAAACAGCACATGAAGTAATTTTTTGCTCCGTTAGTGTAACTGCTGTAGATATGGCGTTCCAGTACGAGGCTAAATAAATAAATAAGTAAGAGGCCTTTGGCCTGCAGTGAGACAAAAAAGCTGGTGTTATCGGAGCCTAATCTGATAGGTATGTTTAGTGCACGCACCCCAAAACACTTTCAAATGAAGTTCCGGTGGCAAAGTGTTTAACGAAGACCCTCAATAGCACGTGCGTTATAAATTGCGAATCATGCACTAAGGTGTGGGCTAGGTTGTTCGTGATCACATTGTTAACGCCATTTCTCGGTACGCATTCGACTTTCATCATGACCTGTGAGGAACGCGAATGAATTGCTTTTCATTCATTCTAGTGTAGTTTACTGATGTTTCGATTGTCTATGGGATTCATTTGTTTAATTAAACTTTTGCAGTGTGTTCGGATACATTAATGGAACAGAATTTGTTTAACATAGTTATTTGTCGGTTATGTTAACGCAAAAGTAAATGAATAGTTTTGGTTTACGGATCCAATGTTTCTTTTATGATACCTACTGAGTGGAAAATAAGGAGGCAGTTCCATTACCATATCAACAACAGGTGAAATGTCTCATGTGCCAGTAATTATACGGTAACAGGGGCATGGTAAGGCCAGGGTATGGGACCCTTCAAACCCGAACACAGCAACGCTGCTTGGTGGCAGGAATAGGTACGGTGGTAGGACTTCCCCAGAATAACTCCTTCACAAAAAAATACCAAGCGGCTTCCAAAACAAAACACTAAAAAGTTAAAAGTAACTTTAATTTCGGAAGTCTGAGTCTTTGGTTTTGTATTTTCGTTTTTTGCCACTGATTTCTGAAGTTAAAGTATTTTTTTGCTTTGTAGTGTTTTTTTTTGTAAGCCGGTTGTTTTGTTTTTGTAAAAATGGTTATATTTTTCACTTTTAGTTGTGGTAACTACCCCACACAACTTCCTATACTTACTGCTACTTGCTATGTAAGTAACTGTGACAGTAAAATTATAACATCACCAATATATTTTATGTGGATAAATACGTTTTATTGAATCTAACTAAAAAAACGACCACGGCAAAATTTATATAGGACCACCCCTGAGGCATAACCTACCCTATCCATAAAAAATAAATTTTGAAATGGATCCACAATTGCCAGATAATTATATCGCGTAACATACATTTATAAACTCACTTCTTCCCATGGAGGTAGGCAGAAACTACAGAACGCCACCTGCTACGATCCTTACATACTCCTTTTGTGTCGTTTACGTTCATACATCAGTCGGCCAATTCTCGTACTTAAAAAACGTTCAAATTCAAGTCGCAATCTCATCTCGGCGACAATCAATGTCAAAAACCTGTCAAAAATGTATGTAAATTGATTGTAATTTTGACAGATTGAGACTGAGATTAGAATGCGAACGGTCTTAAAAATACGGGAATTGCCCCTCTGGTCACCCACGCACGCCGGTTGCGAGTACATATCACCTGACCTTTCTAAAGAACATCACCAATAATATCACTAATAAGTCCTCCTAGGGCATTTGCACTCACATCTGCCTTGTAAATACCTTTTTTTACTCGCCTTTCATCGATCCTCTCAACATGACTAAACCATCAAAGCACTCTTTCAAAAACAAAAGTACAGACGAATTGAGAACCTCCTGCTTTTTAAGAAGTCTGTTAAAAAAAGATCTAGCTAAGAAAAAGAACTTACCTACCTGAGCAAAAATATTTTCCGAAGTTCAAATCAACATCCTGTGAAGCACTTTTTCAGAACAAAGATTGCTTTAGAAGTTCATAGTAGAGCATTAGCACGGATAGGCAGCATCGTCAAATGGGCAAGATCCTCGCTACATAAAAATTAGCCTACCGTGTAGCTTTGTTTGTCTATGTGCAATAATCATCTCCCGGGCATGACCTATGAACAGTAGAAGATGGTAAGGTGAAAACATGCAAGTAAAACGAAGTAATTATTAAGAAAACATGATTTATTATCAAACAAATGTAAAACCACCAATAATAAATAGTTTAAATACAACTTCCAGACCTATACTAGTTGTTAACTTTAACACAATATATTATTTTATAAAAATACAGTAAAATAGTTGACTGCCAATAAAACATACAAAATCATTAATCCTTTTGGGTTTCCCACAGTTGGGTAAAAATACATCTAAGTAAGATACTCTTTACAATGTTGTTATGTACAGTCAACTGCATGTCCGTGGTAATTTTGCCACAGACAACGCCTTTATGTCGTTGCTGTAAAGACGGTTTTTGTAGTTCAGTGTTACCGCTGACGTACAGTTGACTGCACTAAACTACAACACCGATACCGATGCATTACACTGGTAAATGGTAATGATGAATAATAACTAAAGTTACATTATTCTTCAGGATAGTTCGTATCCAACGTCATAGATGTCGCTACCTGTAGCGATCTACATGATGTAAAAAGGCCTATATCCAGTAGTTGATACCTAAAGGAGTGGATAGGAGAAATACGTTGTGACAATCTGAGTCAACAGAATTGATAAAGAAGTCCAATTAAATTATTCTTGAACATGGCTCTTGTAACTTTAAGTTCGTGTCGATAAGACAAAGCTGTACAAGAATCTTTTGGCGCGTGGCCAAAATCGGCCATCTTGTTTTTCGATACCTGTCACATAACAATTTCACAACTGTTTACCAACAGCGCCACCATGTCAACGTTATTCGACCGCCAAAAGATCCTTGCAGCACTGTAAAGCGCATTTTGATTTGGCCAGCTTTCCAAGAGAAGCTTTCAGACCTTAAACACCATCACCAGCTCCCACCAATTCCATCATCTATCACAAAAAACAACATCACTACTTTGTTGACTAAACCGATTCATATTAACATAACGTCTCGTCGTCCTCATTCTAGCAGCCGCTACGCTATCGAACACCCATTTAGAGTTCACCTCACCTACTCGCGATCCGATAATAACATCATATTGATCATTATTACTTACAATCCCCTGGCTATTTGGACCAATGTTTTGTGTGGGTCGGATATATGGAGCAATATTTAGATTTTTTAAGCTATTGTTATTGACTGCAGCGCCACATAATGTTAGTAGTTGTAATGCAGCGTCTCTTTGGTCGGCGTTTGGTTTTAAATGTACTCGCATTCCGTAAAATACGTCGTAAGCGTATTCGGAGTGTAGGCGGCCCAGGGCTGTGCGTTCGACGCGCGCTTTCTGTAAAGATAATAAATTAATATGTGTAAAAAATTTTTATTATTATGTGTTGTGTGTTTTGTTTAAGTTAGTGTTTTAGTTTTATTTTAATAAATAGATTTGTTTTTGTGCAACGGATTTTGATGTCATAGGAAATTCAATATAGCTACTTCTGGATGCTAGCGCCATCTCTTGAATTGATGAAGTAACGAATCGAAAAACATGAAGCAAGAAAATACTTGTCAGCAATCAGAGCCGTGGTGTTTTTATATTTTATAATTTGTTCTATTTTGTATTGTAATATTTAAAACATGTAATCCTCGAATGGTTCGGAAAAGGTGTACCATACTACACCCACATTTCGCCAATACAACAAAATACCGTAAACGATATAAAAATGTTACAAACCTGACAAATCTTCCTCAAATGTTCAACTTCATAACCATTATGGTGCAACCATTTTCCCGCCGCAGCCGACTCAACAGCCCACCTCGCATGCAACACCCTGCAACCTCGAGCCGCGCCCTGCAACGCGTTGCACGTCCTTGCTCTCTTATCCGTAGCATCGCTCCAGCAACTGGTCTTACTCAAGTCACAGTGGGTTCCAACGCCGGTGATGTTCGAGGGATGGTTGCTGCAACTTGTGTTGATGCGACAGGAGCCTAGGAGGACGTGTGTTGTTCGTTTGTTGACGTCTTTTTGTAAAAAGCCGTTCAGTTTTTGTATGGATTTTGTTATTGCTTGGCGTTCGGGACGTGACATGCCAGTTAGGACCTAAAAAGTAATAATTTTATTAAGTAAAAGACGAAACTAGCAATGTAGTTGTCATAATAATATAATTAATTAATTTATAGTTCTCAGTTATGAGTAAAATTTGTGTGGATGTAGGTGTCGTGACAGACAACAAACAGATTACGTGAAAACTGCCTGGCAGCAGCGTCTTTATGAGATAACGATTCTCATAAGAATACAATATTTCCTATACAATATGTAACATAATTAACGCAAGACCTCATACTCCCCAATTAGAGTATTGACTTAAAAGCATAATACATTGATCAAAACAATTTTTTTTTAAAGCTAACTGTTATTATTTAGAAAATCGTGTTGACCCTAGCATTACTTTAAGCATTTAAAATTGAATCTTATTACTTTTACATAAGAATGAGTTTTCTTTGGTTAGTATTGCAAAATACATAACCTTTGAAAAAATTCCTGTATTGTTCCTAAAATCGATTCAGTAGTAAATTATGAGCAAACTACATTCAGGACTTGCGTTTATTCTGTTACACTTTGTATAGTGCTAATAATAACTAAGTATGGAAATTGCTCAGTCGGAGCCTAAAGCAGGTCATGTGCAGTCTGCCCATGCCTACAGCCAAATGTTTGCATAAAAGCCTTACTATGCGTAAGTAAATAAATGATTTTTATTAAGTAGGTTTGTGCAAACACTTTTACACTATCGTAAGCACTATGTAACATGTTCTACAACAACATTGCATAGTTATGTTGCAAGTTACGTAATATTTTTGGTAAGTTTGATCAGTCAACTCATGTAAAAACTATCACCAATTTATTATACAAGTTACAATTTTCGGCTTCCACTAACACTGCGACGCCTGTATTGCAACGTTGCATGTTACAAGGCGCTAACGATTTCTTAGCTAGTTCCATGCCAAGACTCTTCGCTCGAATATTGTCAATTTATGGTAAATATTACATCCTTTAGATCCTCCATTCCCAACTATGTTGAAATCGACTTCCAGTCTAACCGGATGCAGCTGAATACCAGTATTTTACATGGAGCAACTAGCCTAACTGACTTCCACAACCCAGTTATTGGTTAACAAAATATTTCTTGGTTAGGCTGGTTGAAAGGCTGACTGGTCAAATTATTAAGGTAATTAAAGGACCATGTAAGGGTCGTAGCAGGTTGCGTTCTGTAGTCTCTGCCTACCCCCCATGAGAAGTAGGCGTGACTTTACGTAACATATGTATTAAGATAATAACTTACAATTTTCGGTTGCAAGTGACTTTGCGTCGCCTGTATTGCAACATTGTTGTTACGTTGCGTGTTGCAAGCTGCTAATAGTTTCTTAGCCATTCGCTCAGCGCGCGCCAAGTCTCTCCGCTCGCTTTGCGTCAGCTTGCTTTGATGTAGCTTGTTTTTAGTTGTTTCGCCATCTGGAAATGGATCGAAAAAGATGGTTACCTATTTTTCGCATGTGCTTGTTGAGGAGCTTAGTCTGTAGAGCAGTAAGGTTGAAAATGAAAATTGAAAATTTGGTTTGAAAATTTGAATAGAACCACTAATAAATTTGCTACTATTCTTATTCCTTCTCTGTTCATGCTGTAAGATAGTGGAACTCACTTCCGCCTAGCATTCGAGATTTAAAATGTATTTCTCAATTCAAATATCGATTTTAGCATTATGTATTTATTTAAGTAAGTATATGTAATTTTCTTTTTTTATTATATGTAGGTATATTTAATATTCTAGTTTAAGACCTAACAAAATCAAATTGTTCTCTTCCTGTTCTCACATGCTATTGTCTACATTTCTTCTTTCTTTTGCAGGTCTGCTGGAAGAAATTTCTGAAGAAATAAGCAGTACCTTTGTACTCAATACTAATCTGTCGTATGTGTATCTATTTTACTATGTGTACATAAATAAATAGAATAGAATACTTTTTACTATGTAAACCATGTAAATCTAAACTAATATTAAAAAGAGAAAAGATTTGATTTTTTGTTTGTTTGTATGCTTGTTTGTTACGCTTTCACGCTGAAACGGCTGAACAGATTTGGATGAAATTTGGCACATGGGTAGACCATGACCTGGATTAGGACTTAGGGTACTTTTTATCCCGATATTCCCACGTGTACGAGACCTATGCGGGTGAAATCGCGGGGCGCGGCTAGTTACAGATCTAAATGTAGAAGTATTTATTAAGAAAACGAAGTAATATTACGGTATTACATTACACGTTGCACACATGGGAAAAAGGCGTGAGTTCATGAATGTTACTTACATGTCCTTTTCACGGATGTATGACATAACAACAAAATGAAATAAATTAAGGGGGACGCGCTAAGATAGCCCGCGAAATTAAAATCTATTTACGTTTTTTGCAATTTGCCGGTCACTGTCAAGTTGTATGATTTGCGACCGTTACAAGTATGGCTCTAAATAATTATTATCATTAGAATCAGCAATACCACTCCTTAAATTAGAATTGGCCTCAAATGTCATGATTTCATGAAATAGTCATTCAATAGGCTAATATGAACTTACGAGACAATTAATAATCTTATTGATAATTTTTATGATTATAAATTGTATCAATACATATTTGATACGGCCGCGAATCATATTTAGATCATCATACAGCCTGATACTGACCGACAAATTAAAACAAAAAAACGTTTTTTTTATTATTTACTTATGACGACAGAGACTATAAAGTATGAAAGGCCATTGACCTGTAACATTAAGATTGACGAATACAACCTATGTTATTAAAAACGGCTTTTTATTATTGCTATTATAACATAATTAATAAATTAAAGAATAATAACATAATTTTATGAATATTAAAAAAGAAGCACTTTGGCCCTCTTTATTTGTAGGTTTTAAACAGACTATTTGTTTGAAAGAAAGAAAGAAAATACATTGATTTAGCACAGACTACAAGGAACACAACACAACCTAAACAAGTAAAAAAGAAAACAAATAAAAATAGTAAATACAGTGCTTTGTGAGAAATTAGCAAAAGTGTGCCTCGCAGCTGCGCGAAATAGCAAAATACTAGACAACTAGTGCCTGACGCTGATTTTCAGCTGGACGTGTGGACTGGACGAGTGAGAGGTGATGGATGCCAGTCAGTTTTGTACTGCAAAGTGTATGGATGTATACTTATATAAATAAAATAAAATTGTTCGTCTGCCACGCTTTCTGGTTTACATTCTAGATGTAAACCAAAGTTTCTTATCAAATTATGCTAAATATCACCCTAAAAAAAATCGATAAATGATACATATATCTTAATATAATTATATATCTATAACTTTTTTTTTCTTTATCTAATAGGTATGATTCATATGAATGATACTGATATGAACTCACCAGATTCATCGGACCTGCCAATATCCTCGGCTTCCTTGTGCGTGAACAGTTTCCTCCGCGACTTGGGCGGCTCACGGCTGGCGGGCTCGGCCATAGCGCGGCGAGGGGCTGTGTTCACTCGGGATTCTATATCTGTAATCGAAATACATAAAGTTAAATTAATTATTCCAAGTAAAAGGCACTTTTGAATGTTAAAATGTATGAGAGAATAGAATTGATTCTAGTCGCCCCTTCCTAAGGGTAGTTTCGTATGGAGAAGAATGGGCAAGAAACTCCACTGGTTACTCTTTTAAAACGTTTTACAATATTTTGTATACATTCATTATATTTAATTGTATTATGTGAAGACGTCACCTGGAATAAAATTACTTTACCAGATACTACAATGGATACAAAGTATTAAATACCGGCCAAGTGCGTGTCGGACTCGCTTACTAATGGTTCCGTACCACAAGGCAAAAAACACGTTTCTTGTATTATGGTTCATGAAATACTTACATAACATACCGCCCAGAAAACTGTAAAACCAATTATATCAAATAAAGTTCATTCTATTCTATTCTATCAATCAAAAATCAACATAGACAATGTAATGCTAAAGTATATAGATGAATATTTTTCTATAAACTTTATACAGGTTTAAGGACGCACAACTTATTACCATGGATTCAGTACACGATTCTGAACAGCCAGCGTTGAAATTATTCGATATCCCTGCCACCCTGTATGTATTAACATGTGAAGCCCGAAAAACCTTTCTCGTCAAAAAAAGGTTTTAGGCGTAGAATAACCATCACACCGACGTCACGCAAAATCCTGCATCGCGCAAGCAGAGTTTACCGCGCAACTAGCATATATACAACGTTCCGACATCAGTAGCCCACCTGACGGAGGACCCTCCCTTTTCTATGGAGGATGAGTGAACTTGACACTCTGTTCCTCATACCTCTATACAAAGTGTAACAGAATAAACGAAAATCCTGAAAGTAGTTTGCTCATAATTGACTACTGATTCGATTTCAGTAACTATTAATATAGGTATTTCTTTAAAAAAAATATGTATTTTGCAATACTGACCGCCGATAAAGACAAAGAAAATTAAATCTTATTTCAAGGCAATAAGACTCAATTTTAAATGCATAAAGTAATGCTAGGGTCAACACCATTTTCTTAATAATAATTATAAAAAGATTAGCTTTAAAAAAACTCAATACTAAAATTTAACTCAATACTCTAATTGGGGTGTATGAGAGGTCTTGCATTAATTATTTTACATATTGTATAAATAACGATTTCCCTGCTATCGTGGCGATACTAACCAATGGAGGAAAATTCTCTGGAAGTGTCAGTAGTGTTATCAGTCTCAGAAGACATCCTTAGTCGGGGTCGGCCACCTTTGTCGTCTTCCTTACTATCTGATAGTAAGTCTATTAAAGGGACATTCTCCATTTCTGCTCTTTTCTGTAATGATAAACAAGAAATGAAGTTAGTACTTAATTGCAAGTATGAATTTTCTGATGGATGGCAGAATTGTCAAAAGTACAAAAAAGCTGACTTCTGAAAATCCTATTTTCTTTCCCAGGTGAGGACTAAGGTCGTATGATTACTATTCATTTATGTCCCACTGCTTGGCAAAGGCCTCTCTACTCTCTTTCCACCTCTCCCTGTCCAGCACTAGTAGCATGACCACAATGGAAACGCATTTTGTCGACGGAAGACTAGACAAAATGACAGATTGTAAAAACATTTCTTTAGAAATCTGTCATTTTGTGTATTCTTCCGTAAGGACCAATTTTTATTAAAGGAGTCCAGCTCATAGGGTCAGAGGTACTTGAAAAAGAAACGATACATACATAGTATGAAAGGAGAACTGGGCGTATCAGACATACGGCCGAAGCTATAGATTGTTAACGTAATTACCAAGTTCTGCCATTAAGCATTATTGCTGACAAATGATTAATGATCTTATTTCTGTAATTAGGTTTGTACAAACAATTCTACACGTCAATCATACTTTAAAAAGTAGATGAGGGTGGCGTTTCTTATCTGACTACTCTGAGAAGAAAGGCCGAAACCAACTCAGAGGTCACGTCAACAAAAATATATAGAGTCTACACCATTAGATCGCAAACAAGCCAACAGCCAACTGTAGATTATCAACCTCATTTTGCCCACCATTCACTTTGAGAATACTTTTTTTTCTAGTGCCTCCATTTTTTCTAGAGCCCCCCATTTTTTCTAATGCCCCTATTGTTTCTAGTCCCCCATTTTTTAACCGACCATCTGTCGCGAATCTGAAACAGCTATTTCCACGATTATATTGTGTGCAATCATACTCGTATCTCTGTGCCACGTCAACGCCCCCTAATCTTCTCTGGGCCTTCTACTGCCCCCCTGAAAGTCTCAAACGCTCAAAATGAGGCGTTATCGCCCACGTTGGAACCTATGGCCTAATCTTTAGCTAAGGGGGTAGAGCAGCGTGGTTTTGAACGAAAACAAAATTGCATATTTGGTTTATTAAAAAAGCTTCTGCCTGAGCTAGGAATCCCCCACTACTGGAACAGCTGACCCTCAGTTCTCTTATGGGCAAACTATGTATTATTATTATGACTTTCGGCCGGTAAGAAATAACTTGCTGAAGCCAACGCCACCCGTAGTTTTAGGGGATGACTACCGAGACGAAGACTTATGGAGAAGTATGGGGGGGGGGGGGGGGGCTGGATTTATGCTTTCGCCGTTACACAATGACACGCTTTGCTGTGCTTGGTAGATGCAGGCTTAACCTGACGCCTCCTTCAGAGGTAGCAGGGTGGCGGGGTCTTGAGCGAGAGCTCTACAGTCGTGTGGATTCTCAAGGCAAGTCTGGCCGATGCACCTTCCCGAGGTTGCCACACCGTTCTTGGTCTAATTCCATAATAAATAGACGAAACAAAAGTCACCAGGCCCCATCACATCCCTTTAACAATTCCCCATACAGGGACAAGTACTTCGGTAGCCTAGGTACCCCCCGTAAGATTGTCAGTAACACCAAGGTCACTAATGGATTTTACGCCAAATACGCGCATTGACGCGGAATGGCGGACACCAGCACGTATTACTTATTATTATTGGAGAAGTTTGGAAGAAAAAACACATTGTGCCCACCCTAAATAATTTTGGGTAGGGACAAGAGAATGGTGATGAATATCTACTTACTAATAGCTGCCTCAATGTTCTCGGTGAAGGCAGATCAGACTGGCGTGAAGCAGCCGGGAAGGTTCTTTCGTTGAGCTTGGTGTTGGAGGCCGCGCAGGCCTCCACCCACAGCGGGGACACCAGCTTGCAGGCCAGCGCGCGGGCCTTCGCGCGGGTGGCAGGACAGCCACCTGGGATAATGAAAAGATGGTCAGGTAAATAAAAAAAATATGAAACGTCAGAAGCTAGGTGCACAGTTCCAATTGGTCATTTCCTATGGAGAAGAGCCGGCAAGAAACTCCACGGTTACTCTATTTATTAGTTATGATTATCTCTAAATACAGCAGATAAATTGAAATATTGTATATTTTCATGTCATCTCACCTGCAGAAGGTTTACTAAATTAATACACCTGACTCAAGCTGGCAGTGAGTTTACACAGAAAAAATACGTTTTACAATTAAAATTAACTAACAATTTCGATGATTAACAGATAGAAGGTGAGTTTATGTAAACATGAAAGAACATTCTTGAAAGATCTTGCTTTTTGCTTCTAAACTAATTGAGTAAAAATAACATCATTGATATACTTAATTTACTTTCTGATGACAAAAAAAAAACAAATAGCTTTTTTATCCTTTTATTACAGACGCTTTTAACATTCTGCATCATTCTCTAGTGTATAATTTCAAAATGAATGATGTAATCAATATTTTGTAACCATATTATAATTCAAAAGAATGTCCATGGAGTTCTTGTCCATTCTTCTCCATAGGTACCTACTACCCTTTGGAATGGGCAACTAGCATTTATAGCGTTCTGCATCTTTCTGACTGCCCGACCCCTTGACAATTTAAAAGTGCCTATAGTGCCTTAATAAATGCTTTGAGATTGAGTTAGAAGGTTATATAGGTTTGTCTACAAAAGAAATACTTAGACCTTACAAAAAAATCGGGCGAGACACAAAACAGTAGAAAGAGGATGAACTCACTATCAGTCCACACTAAATGCGTGACAAGGGGGCTCCAGTCAATGACAACAGTGGCTCCCAACGCTGCCAGCGTGCACCTCAGGGGCAGAGCCTTGGTCTCCGCTCCCACGTCCACCATCGCAACCACTCCACGGAGAGAGTCGCATGCTGCATGCATTGCTTTAGTGTTCTCCTGGAACAGTCAGTGTTTATTTAAATTGCACCATTGATAGGCGCTTTTGAATGATCAAAATTGCAGGTTAGTTAGTCGAAAGCACGGATTCCAATGAAGATGATTGGGTAGAAAAATTAATGGTAGGAATTCTTTATCAACAAGTTGTTACAAAAGAATTGGGTCTGCAATTTTTTGATAAGAAATACATGTTTCGGAAACCCCGCTTTTAAATATGTACTTGCCATTTTCTGGTATATAAATAAGTATGGTTCCTATTTTGCTGCAAGAAGGAAATATGGTTTTGTTTATAAAAATATTTAGGTAATTTATGCTGGAGTAGGTAGCAGTAGATTTTTAGTTCGACAGCTTAGGACGATTTTATACAATAAGTGTACATGCACAACATTACGGTTATGAGAAACCAAACAAGGTGTTGTACAGTGCAATCTGTGCAATGCAATGATTACGATTATGGATGGCTTTTTGTATATTTTTTACAACCCAGAAACATCAAAACAAAGTTGTTTAACTTGGGACTGTCACAGAAAAGGCCAATTGGGTAAAATAACAATGTATTGTTTCTCAAGAAAAGAATATTAAATAATCAAGAAATCATATTAAAAAGGAAGAAAGGAAAATAGGTTTATTTGGCACAGAAACACATGCACATAAAAACGGCAAGTTAATTAGAATAAAAACACTAAAGAGGGGCCCTACTCTCTTAAGTCCGTCAAGGAAGATACGGGCCAGTCCAAAAGTAGTTTGAAACTTTGGAGTGAACCCTACACCCGATTAATTAACTTTTATGGACACATCGGATGTAGGGACAACTGTCACATCGAGGTGTCATTCATTCTTAGGTCAGGCCCTAAACTGATCTTATGTCCGTAGGTGATACGGAGTAGGAAACGCCCGTAACATCGGCCGAAACTACGGTTTTCTTGCTTAGAGAGTAGACTCCCTGATCTATAATCACACAATAGAAATAGTTGTCAGCTGCGTGTGGCACAAACCACATACCACACACACCGTCACACAGCACATACACACCACACACACAGCACATACACACCACACACACAGCACATACACACCACACACACCGCACATACACACCACACACACACACACAGCACATACACACCACACACACACACACAGCACATACACACCACACACACACACAGGACATACACACCACACACACACACAGCACATACACACCACACAGCACATACACACCGTACACACACAGCACATACACACCACACACACACACACACAGCACATACACACCACACACACACACACACAGCACATACACACCACACAAACACACAGCACATACACACCACACAAACACACAGCACATACACACCAAGCATCTAGTACATACACACTACACACCTAGCAACTGACACATACACACTACACGCCTAGCAACTAGCACATACCTTTTTCTGGCTAGCAGTTTTTGTATGTTGTTTCGTCTTACTAGAAACACTGGGAGTATTCTTGGAGTTTGTAGGTTTCTTTTGGAGCACTCTGTCTGTTTGTCTTGCAGTTGTGGCTGCATCAACTTCCTTTAACGCAGACCATTCTTCTCTGAGACGGATTCTTTCTGCTATTGCCGAGCGGCGCTGGAATTGAAGGGTTTGACATGATGAGACAAGAGTTTGTGACAAGTGGTTAATTTTTTGGGCTAAGAATTAAGTTAAATAAAAATTAAATTGTTTGTTTATTACCACAAAGTGATAATATTATGGATATAAAATCATAAGTTATTCACATTTATAGTCAGTAGTTCAGGCGACACAGGCCCATAGATAAATAGACCTTAACGTAAACATACATATTTTTATCATAAACCAATATCAACTAGAAGAGAAGTTATTGATGCCATGTTTCTCTATAAATTGATTAGAAATAAATTTACTGCCCCAACCTACTGAGTCTACTAAAGTATTGTGAACCCGCCCCATAACTGCTAACTTACTGAATTTATTGTATGGCATCTAAATGTTTTGTGTAAACAATTGTTGGCTAACCTAAAATTAATTAAATAAAATATATAAATAAAGCTTTTGTTAATAATAATTAAAAGACTTAGGGCTATGTTAGTAGCACCACTGTCACTTTGCACCAGCTTGACTTTTATTCTTAACTTTATGTTTTAATAACTTTACAGGCATTGTATGGCACTTGTGATCTTCATTAGGGACGGTTATAGATGAGAATAACAAAGTGTTTGGTGGTCCACAGCTGGACCAGCTTCATCCAAATTTCCAAATGACTGTAGTGAAGACTGTGAAGAATTGAAATCTTTCAAGGAGATGAAACCTTGCATCTTGGTTGCTTTGTAACACCAATTTACATGCAGAATAGTGCATCAAACACAGAACCGGTCGAAATGGTGGTGGTGGAAGAGGCCTATGTCTAGCAGTGGACGTCTTACGGTGGAAATGATGATGATTATAGTACATGAAAGGAATAGTGATTACTTTTACATACACTTTGTTCACATTTCGCACAATTCCAGTTCAGTTTTGACATTATTGACAATCCCAAGATTTTAAATTTGTTTTGGCGTAATTATTTAAAAATGGAAACACTCACCAAGCCTGCTGCAGCTCTATTATTTTCTTTGTTCATTTTTGATAAAATTAACTATCAAAATCTAAGGAACGTACAAAGTAAACAGTATAAAAATAAACTTCAAAAAGTCGAATTGAAAAGAAAACAATTCTTGCCAGTGTTAAAACCACTAAATCTAATAATTTCATAGAATTATGAATGCATTGTGTTATTTTGGAATAGAACTATAAATGCATATTGAGATTATTGTAAAATAAAAATAATGCAAGTTTACAAACAGGTCGCAACAAGTTTTTAGAAAAACGTCAAATTCAAATGATTTTTTTTTTTTTTTTTTTTTATTCGCCCAAAAGGGCAGGCTATAGTCTTTTGACCATACTGCCTCGTCTTCCGTACAGAATTTCTTGCGTGGTAAGTTTTGCGAAGATAACGTCTTTCGTTTTTAAAATCATTGTATTATTTATTTTATTTATTAAGTCTTTCGTAGTCAATCCATTTTAAACTTAGTCATTTTATTTTATTTTTGACAAATCCAGATTCTTTATCTATGCCATTTTACTTACTGTCAGTGTCAATGTCAAATTGTTAATCAAGCTAGATTGTTTTCATTTTATTTCTTTTTCAATTTCTAGTATTGTTATTTTCCGAGCTATGCTATCTCCTCGTGTAGGTACATATTATTATTTATTTATTTTATTTACATTTTTACATGAATTATACCTAAACTTAGTATTACTATTAACACGAAAACCCAATACGTAAGTAACTAAATATCATTTACAGTCTCTACTATAAATTTGTACAAGTATAAATAAGCTGAGGCATTCTTAAGTAGCTCCTGAATGCATTGCGGGACCTTGTCAGGCTTATTATAAATTTTAAGCAACTCATCCGACAACACAAGGCGCTGAATGTTGAAAGACGAGCATTCGAAGAAGATGTGATGCAGTGACTGAACTTTTTGTGATTGACAATACTCACAATTAGGAGAATTGACCATTCTAAGGCGATGAAGATGATAATTTAAACGACAATGACCAAAACGCATACGACTGATGATTGAATAAAATTTTCTATTTATGAATTTGTTATTCTTGCAGAACCAAGGTATGGAGTTTATTTGAACATCTAAGGTAGCAAACCAAGTACCTTTACTTTCAACCTGAGTGCACTGGTATGAATGTCTTCCCCACTCTTGACACATGCGCTGTCTTAGAAGACTAACTGCATCTGTAGGTGGTATGGAAACATCCATATCAGGGTCAGAATTGGGAATTAATTCTTCTAAATCGACAATTTTTTTGGCCAAATAGTCTGCCTTTTCATTCCCTACAACACCAATGTGTGAAGGCACCCACACAAAACAAACTACAATATTTGATTGATATAATTCCACCCATAACTGTTTTATTAAATAAATTATGTAATTTGTGTTAGCATTCAATTTGTTGTTTGCCAAGTTTTCCAGAACACTCATGCTATCACTTACCACAACCCATTTATTATGTCCTGAATTATAATTTTTAATATGTTTCAAAGCACTCAAAATAGCGACAGCTTCAGCTGTAAAAATACTTGAATTTTTGTCAATCTTTCGACCAATGCCTATGTTTGAAAAGGGCTCATATATGGCAAAAGACACAGCCCTATCGTTCTTGGAACCATCTGTATAAACAAATTTATGATCTGACCACTCTAATAACATTGCATTTACTTTCTCTTTAGTGGACAAGTCCCTTCTTTTCTTTAAAATTATATTAATAGCTGGAAATTTACCAGTAAAAGTTCCTTCATAGCAAGGCAAAATATGTTTGGATTGATAAATATTTAAATTTTGAATAAAATTTACGAAACTTTGAAGACCTTGTAACATAAAAATTGCTTTAGAGACTGAAGGAGTTACTGAATGTAACAAATTGACCAGAAGACTGTTTCTAGATATTACTATAAAGTTTTAGTATAAATCTTTCTTTTAGGTAATTAAATCGAATGCTTAATGGTGGAACATTGCAATCAATCTGCATTGCATTTATTGGAGTACTTCTGAATGCCCCAGTTATTACACGCAGACATTTATTTTGAAGAACATCTAAACTATTTACAATTTTAACATCAGCAGCGAAGCAATAGAAACCATATTCAAAATGACTACGAACTAATGATTTGTACAATAGTAACAAAATTTTTGGATCTGCACCCCAATATGAGCCAGACAGAGATTTCAGTACATTATATATAAGCTTTATTTGCTTTACTAATTATATGTTTTGTGTAATTATTCCAGGTTAGATTGTATGAAAAAAGAACCCCCAGAAATTTAACCTCAAGTGAGATAGGTAATGCACAATTATTATATTGCACATTGGGAATATTATGACGCTGTTTACCAAACATAACAACTTTGGACTTGGACTGATTGACATTTAGATCAAGGTAAGAAAAATATTCATGAAGATTTACCAATGCATCATTGACTATTTGAACTGTTTGTGATAAATTGTTCCCAGATGTATAAACAACCAAATCATCTGCAAACTGTAGATTTTTGACCTGAGACCCTAAAATAAGATTTAATCTTCGTATATATAATATAAATATTAAAGGTGATAGTATACCTCCTTGACAGACTCCTTTTGACGAGAGTCTAGGACCATAAAGATGTCTATTAAATTTAGTAAATACTTCTCTATTGGTCAAAAAACTGTTAATCCAATTTATAATTTTTACAGGAATCCCTATTTGCGACAATTCATAACAAAGAATATCTATATTTACACTATTAAAAGCTCCTGCAACATCAAAGAAAACTCCAACCAATTTTTTTTTTGCCAAGAAAGAGTTATGAATATCAAGCTGTAATTGACAAACACTTTCCCTAGCAGACCGATTCCTACGAAAACCAAATTGATTAGAAGGTAAGATATTGTTTTGTTCTACATAAAACTCTAAACGTTGGTTCAACAATTGTTCAAATAATTTTCCAATACAAGAAGTAAGTGCTATGGGACGATATGAATCAGGACACAACTTTGGCTTATCTGGTTTTAAAATTGGTATGAGACAATCCACTTTCCAATCTTGAGGTATAATATTATTTTCCCAAAGTAAATTAATTATTTCTAGAAATGTTACTAAACCGGCAATGCTTAATTTTTTAAATAAGATGTATGGTATTCCATCAAGACCATAAGCAGTATCTCTTCGAGAGGAGATGGCAGATATTAATTCATTAATTGTAAAAGGATTAAGTAGAAAACTATTTTTGGAATTAATACTATCAGTAAAAGTTTTTGAAGTATGTGGCACAAAGTCTGGAGTGTATTTCTTTAAAAAATCTAAAACCCATGCGTCATGTTCATGAATATTATTATTATATGTCTTATTGTATTTACGCATAAATTTCCATATAACAGATAATGGTGTGCATCTATTAAAAGTTTCACAAAGAGAAAACCAACTTTTTTGTCTTTCTGTTTTTAAAATGAGTTTCTTCACTGCCCGAAGCCTTTTAAATTGAAGATAGGTTTCTTCTGTTGGATTATATTTAAAATTAATATATGCTGTTTTGAAATTTTGTACAGCCTCTGTACACTTTTGATTCCACCAAGGAAGGGAAGGTCCTTTAATGTTATTACTATGGCATGTGTGATTGGTGGTATTTGTGTTGACATAACAATTCAAATTATTGGAATTTATTTTGGAATTAGCAGCTGCTGTGCGCAAAATAGTACAAAATTGGAAATATGAATTAAGAATACTATAATTATCTATTTGAAAATCAACCAACAATTCTTCGACACAATTGCTATACATTTGCCAATCCACGAGTTTATAATTTGGGTAGATGGGCAAATGTTTAGCATTCAAACAAATCCCATAAACATCATTATTTTTATTTCTGCTAACCATTACTTTTATTATTACAGGGATGTGATAACTACTACCAAGAGGACTATCAAGTACAGACCATTCACAATTAAGTGCCAACGATGATGAAACCAGAGATAAATCTAGTGCATTGGGACGCCATGTTAGAGAACCAACTGTTGTTGCTTGACCATCATTAAGCAGAACCAAATTATTTTCGTCAATGACTTCTAAGATTTCTCTACCTCTTGAAGAGTCAGAAACACATCCCCAGGAAGTGTGATGGGCATTAAAGTCGCCAGCAAATATAAAAGGACCAGGAATAGACTTCACCAATGAATCAAAATCACCTTTATTAAAAGCGGGATTAGAGTTTAGAGGGCTATAAAAACTGACTATACTTATTTCTTTATTATTAACTGTAATTTTTACACAAATGTTTTGTAAAGAATTATCAAAATAGGTGTTAATTTTAGTGTATGTAATGCTTTCATGAATTATAATTGCAACTCCATTGTGTTTGTTACCACAATCATTCCTTTCAATATTGTAATTTTTTATTCTAAAAGATTGATCAGGTCTGAGCCATGTTTCAGAAATTATTGCTATAATGTATATTTTGTGTATAGAGGAAATTTATAAGTATATGTTTATTGCTATTAAGACTTGTTGCATTCCATTGAACTATATTTAAGTTTGACAAATCCATTATGAGGATAAAGGAAATTTTTTAACTAAAGTTGTTTTTAAAACCTCTTTAATTGATGATGAGTTAATAGGAACATCTTTATTACTAACTATTTTTGTAATTGTTTCTACTAATGTACTTATAAATGTATCGGATTTCATTAAATTATTAATCTGTATATCTAAAGTTCGAGCAGTTAGGGCTGGGAATGCATTAACGTCGAAAAGATCAGAGTATGTGGCGCTTCGTGACTTAATTTTATTTTCTTCCACTTTTTGTTTTTTTATTGGGCAAGATGAGGAGATAGCTACGTGGTTACCTTTGCAGTTTGCGCATTTAGCATCCTTTGGGTCAACCTGACAATTCTTAAAATTATGATTTAATGTACAAATTGAACATACTTCAATATTGCGACAGAACTTAGCAATATGTCCATACCGCAGACACTTAAGGCATTGTTTTACTGGTGGTATGTATGTACTGGGTGTACTCACTTCGTGACGCCATGAGTCCAAATAAATGTATTGAGGAAGAATAGTGGAGGCGAAGGTTACCGCAACAGCCTGTGTAGGAACGAAAGCTACGCCAGCGTCACTTCTGACCCTGCGCATGAAGCGCCTTACTTGAATTACATTTTTTGAACTACCAATCAATGAAAAAATTTGCTTATTGGACATTTCTACGGGAACCGAAGTAAGGACTCCCGTTACTTCAGTATCTCCAGCCGGTATAGTTGCCTTAAGAGACAACTGATCTAGCAACTTTTTGTTCTGTAAAAACATATTTGCATTGTTTGGAAGGTCAAATGTTATGCCGACTTTATATTTATTAATAGTACGTAGATGCTTGACGCCTGAAACGCCATGCTCCCGTAAACCTTTCGATAGGGCCATACGATCCCTATCGCTAAATGACACATTGTCTTCGACACGAGTTAAAAATACAATGAGGTCCGTTTGTTTCGTTTCCTCGGGATATTTACGTGTGTACCCTTTTACCTTGTAAATGGCGTACTTATCCTTTGCGTCCTTGTCATTGTGTTTGGAGCTTACTACTGTCTGTTCAGACTCCGCTGAATCAGAATCCGAAGACTCAAGGGACTGCTGCTGCTGCGAGTCAGGATAGGACATTTCGTCCTTCCTCCGCCTTTTTTTCCCCATTTCGGGGTGCTAATGCATTATGTACACTATCAACTATCTATTTAATATGAATATTTACAAAGAAAAATGTTAATAATACAATAAATGAATTTTTTTGAAATGTAGTTTGAGAAAGAGCGCCTTTACACTTTTACAGTTTCCCGCCTTTTTTCCAAATTCAAATGAATCAAATGAATGTCTTTAAATGTCATGTGCAGGGCTGCCAGGTAAAAAAAAATGCAGTAACCGTACCAGTGTGGTACGACCAGGAAAAAAATTTAAAAAAAGTTAAAATATTTCTTATGGTTATATAAATAGTCCTTATAAAATGGTACTCAAAAGCGTAAATTAATAATAGACTCATTGTATAACCGAATTGAAAAGGCGGCTATCCTAACCATGGATAGAAATAATACTAAATGTCGGATAAAGGTTCTGTGTGGCTGGAACAAACATTATGGAAAGTTCTTAGGGATGCCAGGCTTAGGTTTAAGTCGTGGGTTTTTCATAATCGACCACCGGTGGGTATAGTGTACGAGCAAATGTGATAGTCTTCTAAAAGTTTTAAAGACAGGCTAAAGTGGTATCGAAAGAATCAAGAGCAATTGAAAATGGACGCGATAGCGATGTGTCGAACCACTAAAAACTTTTCCCAGTTTTGGAAAGCCACCAGAAAATTTGATGTTAGGCCTGGCCTCCCGGCGAGTGTGAGCGGCTTAAGCGATCCCAGCGAGTTAGAGAATATGTTTGGCAACCATTTTAGTGTTCAGTCGCCGATCGGTCCTTACGCAGCGATGGTTGGTGCTGCGCCCTGCAGCCAAGGAGAGGAGCCTCTGTTGCGTTTCCTAGCAAGTCAAGTTAGTGCTCTTATTAATTAAAGGAATGACCAAAGACAAATCTCCTGGGCATGACGGGCTCAGCGTCGAACACCAATATGCTGGAGTGCACCTCCCGAAGGTCTTGTCTGTGCTGTATACTATGTGCATCACTCATGCGTACCTTCCAGCTGACCTAATGAAAATCACAGTGGTGCCCATAGTTAAGGACAGGACATCTCGGATAAGGATAACTACCGCCCGATCTCCCTCACGACCGTGATAGCAAAGGTGCTGGACGGTTTGTTTGATTCTTGCTTGCAAAAGTATCTAAATCTACACGATGCGCAGTTTGGGTTTCGGCCCCGACTATCTATTGAGAGCGCAATCTTCAGTCTCCAGCACACTGTCCAGTACTACATTGATCGTAAGACACAGGTGTACGCCTGTTTTCTGGATCTCTCCAAGGCCTTTGACCTCGTGTCTTACGAGGTGCTTTGGAGGAAGCTAGTGTATAGTGGTATACCGGTGGAGATGTTGAACATCCTTAAATATTGGCACAACTGTGTCAAATGGTCAGGCACTCTTTCTGATTGGTACAGGCTGGATAGAGTGCGGCGTGAGGCAGGGGGGGTTATCATCTCCAAAGCTCTTCAGTCTGTATGTAAACGATCTCATAGCAGCATGCGTGTCGGATGCCGCAGGTGGCTGGTATTTGTGGTAATATCAGCTACGCGGACGACATGGTGCTGCTGGGTCCCACTGCAAGGGTGGTCGGAGAGATGCTGAAAGTTTGTGAAGCCTATGCCGAGTCACACGGACTTAATTACAATGTGAAGAAAAGTCAGTTCATGGTCTTTATAATGCCGCCGGTAAGTGTCCTGAACCTGTTCCACCCATTACTTTGAATGGTGTTAACTTAGATAGGGTGTCGCAGTTTCAGTACCTTGGACATTACCTTGCCGACGACGTTCAAACTCAAACTCAAAGCATTTATTTCAAATAAACCAATTACAGGCACTTTTGAATTGTCGTCTCCCGTCCAAGCCGCCGCGGTGGACGCTCCGGGCGTCGGGAGCCGCGTGACGACTCCCGGCCACCGTAGGCGCGGGCCTGCGGGCGGTGAGTAATGGGTAGCTCACCGTCCGATCAGGATCAGGCCCGTGCCGGACGGCGCGTACGTGTTCCACGCGCGCCTCAAAGAGATGTCAGCATCGAAGAGGGGGCCCACTAGGGCCCAAGCCTGCCGGGAAAGCGGGATCATCCATAAGGGGTACCGCTGACCCGGAACATAAAGGGCCAAGGAAGGAACACGGGTGGGTTTTAGTCAGTAAGAGTCTGACACTCCCTTCCGCTCCACCCAGAGCGGGAGGGGTCATTTGATGATTTCCCATCCTCAAAAAAAAAAAAAAAAAAAAAAAGGGGTCGATCAGTCAGAAAGATGAAGCTAGTTGCCCATTTCCAAAGCGTAGTAGGTACCTATGGAGAAGAACGGGCAAGAAACTCGTTGGATACTCTTTTAAATCAAAATATTGTTACAAAAAAGTGGTTACATCATTCATGTTGTAATTATACATGTGAGAACGATGTAAAAACACGTGCACGGTAAAAGCGTCCGTAATAAAAAGATAAAAACAATTATGGAATTAAAATAAGCCGTGGCAGCTAAGAAATGACCAGTGCCTACTGACGGCGCCCGTTCACGAACATGATGTTTGGATCAGCACCATTCAGCTCAACCATTTTGAAGGGAACTCAATGATCCAATACACACGCTACCACCAGCGACACATTTGAGTGAGCATGACATACTCTCAGCCGCCAGGGCACATTCAAGTCAATGAAAGACGAATCCAGTAAGCTTTATAGTGGGTACATAGTGCTCACACATGTGCTATGCAATTATACAATACTAAGAGATTGAATTTATACAATGCAAAGATAGGTTGTACAATCTTCATCAGCTCCAACATTATTTTCGAATGCTAATTAATTAGTTTACGCGCCCTTGTGGAGCAGGACCAGCCCTGAGCCAAGCATTTTTGTCAGCGATATTGTAAGATCCCGTAGTAGTCGGCACCTTACACTTGCAGTTTATGTGAGAAGTGGCAAGTAAGTAAGAACTTGGAGTTAGGTGAGTTGACGTAAACACACACAGATATGGTAACTCTAAAAGTTTATTAGAGTACCGATCACAACAAAGTAAAAGTGGGTTGGATGCTAATCCGCGGTGTTCGCGTAAGTATGTAATTTGTCAACTAACTTAAAATTATATGAAACATTGTTTTAAATACGAAAGAGAAAAGTAGGTTGCTGCGTTTACAGCCTGACGGTATGTGTACGTAAACCGTACATGCTCCCGAGGACAAAAGGCGGGATGAGCATCCAGTACCTACATAAAACGTTTAAAAGTAAAAATCCCAAAGCGTATGTAATAAAAGTACAGACATATAGAAGTAAACATTAAGTAAGTAAATAAATACGTAAGTAGAAATTATACATGTCAACATCAAGATGATAAGCTTTACTGCTCCTCAAGGTGAAATAGTTGTTTCGGCCTCGCGTCGCTGTATAGTGGCTCCGGCGGTGTCGAATGACGTATTTCTTGCATCTCGATTTCGACTTTGTTGTCGATTCCTGTAGATTGTCTTGTAGGTGGCTTTTTAGTCTTATGCCATAGTCTCCTAATCCAAATGTAGACAGCAAACGATGCAGCTCCTCCCAACAGCAGAGAACTCACAGAGTAGAGATATATGTCGTGACTCGATATCTCTGTCCCTGGTGGTAGTCTTTCTTGCTCTTTCTGCTGAGTTATTTGCTTATCTATGTTTCGAATACTTATTGCCGCTGTATCCAGTTCCGTCATATTCAGCTGTGCGTTTTTCCAACTTAGATAAAATAAATTGTTGATAGTGGTGTTAAGTATAGGTACTTCAATATCTGACTCTATGTAGAATTTGCTTCCTAAGTGGTTGTAGGTGAATATTGTCGCATCTTTCTTTTGTAGTATGCATTTTGGTTTCAAGGCGATCACCCCAGTTCCGTTGATGACCGCTGGCGTAACTTGATCGCTACATAATTATGACGCGCATCAGCTGTGTGTCGCACAATGTAAACAACCACCAGTTTGGTTTATGTAATTGGATCCATGTTTCTTTGCAAGTTACGTCTTTGATGACACAGGTTAATGACGTTTGTTGGCTGAACACCTTGGCCTCGCAAGGTGCGTCCTTGTCTTGTAAGCTAAATACCGGCTGATGTGAAATGCATGTGTACTCGTCTTCTCCGTGAGGTGTACATTGGCGCATGTCTTGCTCTTCCATAGTGATGTACGAATTTTTCACGAAGTTTATGGCAATGTAATTGGAGAAAGGCTGCACTATTTTCAACTGTCCTTGTTTCTGGTCAACGTGTCCACTCGCGGCAGTGAGGTGTTTTTGAGAGAGAGTGAAAGGAAATGAATGAGCCAAAGGAACAAGGAACGAGGAAGGAACGGCCTTCGAATGAGTGATTTATTATGAATGTTGCAATGTGTAAAATGAGTTCATTGTTTTTAAAGAAAATGCTTAACTAATTAAATAGGAGAAGTGGCGCAGACACTTTGTTTACCCAAATGAAACTTTTTAAAACAAAAAAATAAAACAAAATTAAACCATACATACACTTTGTGCAATGCCCGATACTTAAAGTGAACTTTATTCGTGACGTGGTGCTATCCTTGATTCTAAGCTTAACTTAGATCTACACATAGGAAAGATTGTTAATAAAGCGTATCAAATATATGGATTTGTAATGCGATCAACGGTCGATTTTAAAAAGCCTTCTTATGTTTGCTGGTTTAAGTCTCTAGTACCCTCTCAACTGGAGTATGCCGTGTCCGTCTGGAGTCCATACTACAAAAAGTACGTTGAAATGATTGAATGTGTTCAATATAAATTTCTGCGTACCATGCATTATGGTTATGGATGTTATGGATATTATTTGCCATGCCAAAATTTGCTTGCAAAGTATAATCTCGCTTCACTTGAAAATAGACGTAAGTACTTAGAAGCTATGAATTTATACAGCCCGGAGCAGCGGAGCGCGGTGTAACGTACCAGTCGGTCATTGCCGAGGCCAAGGCCAAGATCAAAGTATTGTCAGAAATAAATTCGAAAGCATTGAACTCTCTAACATGATATGCTATGCAGTTCCTAGGACAGTCCATATGCAAAAGGTGCGCGCTGGCAGATTATTTTCGGTAGGTACTTGCAAGTCCAACTCTAGCTTGCGTTCGCCTGTTTGCAGAATGGTCGATTCCTGCAATAGGACTTTTGAACATAGATATTTTTGCATGTGTTCCATATAGGTTCAAAAGTCTAATACGTAAGGAGCATTCTTGAATGTTACTCTTTTTTTTTGTGCTATTTCTTGAGTATTTATACTATGCAAATTTTATATATTATTTACAACACATTATACACACACACAATTATTTACACATTATATTATATGGATTATATACATCTTGCAGTAAAGCTTTTAATTAGCTAACAAACTAATCTTCTAATCGTCAGAAGTATTTCTCAAAATCATTGCTTTAATTGTCACTATGAAGTAGTTTGAACTTCGAATAGACTTTTTAAAGTGAATCCCTCCTTTAATGGTTCTATAGCCAGTCCTAAATATGGACTATAAACTGGTGGACTTTCTTCTTCTCCTTTATTTTGGGCCAGTTGCGATGCTAAATACAGGTTTGGTCCCATCTCGCCTCTTGGCTCTCCAATTTCTTCCAGTTCTTCTATATCGTCTCCTGCGGGTGTTGCACTCTGTCAACGAGAAAAGTATTATTTGAAGCATTTTAACAGCGGCTTGAGTCATATTATTATTATTAATACATAATTATACATTTTCTTAAAGCGAAGGTAAATTGCAAATTACGCTGGACCATTGGGCGGACTGTTGACGTTTTAAGGGGTGCTGAGGAATTGGCAGCTATAATATAGAATATCTACCTCGTTATTCCATGTAAGCTCGATGCCAAATATAGGTTTCTCATTATAGGCTTGGTGTAGAGCTTGCAGTTCCGTCAGTAAAGGAAGTAGTCTTTCACGAGGGTCAGCTCTGAACCCCAGCACGTACCCTCCAGATGATTTGCGAACTACAAACACCAGGGCTTCTCCGAACTTTGAGTCTTTGATTAAAATCTAGAACCATGTGGAAAAATATACTAGAAAATATGACGAAAGAGGCTGACCTAATGAAGTTTCTTTAAATTGTCAACACAGGCTCTCCTTGGATTGTGGGCGCGTTCCTTGAGGCGGCGGCCAGCCCGCTGGTTGAACACGCCCCAAAGGGTCATGGCCACCCGGCTGGTCCGGGGATACCGTACGGTCTCCGGTGAGGCGGCGAGCCTCCTTGCCGGATTACCGCCATGGGATCTGGAGGCAAAAGTCCTCGCGCACGTTTGGGAGTGGCGCGAGGAGGCGAAACGCCGGGGCGTAGCTCCGCTGCCGCGAGAAATCACGGTACAGCGGACAGAGCTCCGGCGGGATCTCAGGGCGGCATGGAGAGTGCGATTGTCGCAACCCAGCGCTGGGCACGCCACAATTGCGGCGATAAGTCCCCTCTTTGAGGAATGGCTAGAGAGGCGCCACGGCGTCCTCACCTTCCACCTGACGCAGGTCCTCACCGGACACGGTTGTTTCGGGAGGTTCCTGTTCCGGATAAGGCGGGAGGAAACGCCCGGGTGTCACCATTGTGGGGATCGCCCGGAGGACACGGTGGAGCATACGGTGGAGGTCTGCCCGGCTTGGGCGGAGCACCGCCGTGTCCTCGTGGAGGCGATTGGCGGTGGCGATCTCTCGCGTCCGGCCTTGGTCCAGGCCATGGTACGGAGCGAGAGGGCTTGGGAAGCCGTCACCTCCTTCTGCGAAGCAGTAATGTTCGCGAAGGAGGAGGCGGAACGCGTGAGGGAGAGGCAAAATTTGCGCCCTCACGCCCCTAGCCGCCGCAGGAGACGCCCTGGGCGTCGGGAATCGCAGGCCGATTCCCGGCCATCGTAGGCGCGGGCTTGCGAACGGCGAGCAATGGGCAGATCGCCATTCGATAAGGACCAGGCCCGGGTCGACAGCGCGTTGTGTTCCACGCGCGCCTCAAAGAGATGTCAGCAACAATGACGGAGTCCGCTAAGGCCGATGCCTGCCAGGGTTGCGGGAAAGTCCGAGAGGGATACCGTGGCCCATGGCACAGTCAACAGAGGAACACGGGTGGGTTTTAGTCAGTAATAGTCTGACACGCCCTCCCACTCTGCCCAAAGCGGGAGAAGCTTTTTGACGATTTACCACCCCCCCAAAAAAAAGGCCCTCCTTGGAAACTGACCGGTCGTCATTTGTAGGTTCTCCAGTGTTTTTCTCAGCAGACGAAATTGGACTAAGGACCAATTTATTATTTCTGTGAAAGCTGTTCACAATTAAAAATACACACATCAAAAGTGTCTAGGGATCAAGCATTTTTATGCGGATTTCTTGAGATTAAGATGTGGCTTTGTAATAAATTTATGATTTTATAAATTTATATGGATCCTTTTTGGTGCATTTCATAATTTGAATCAGGAACTGTGAATCAAATTCGAGTAAAAGATGAAAATCAGCTGTCAATATTTTCCCTATAAAAACATACAACGCATTGAAGACATTATTAGTGCTACTGTTTCCCTACTACTGATTAAAACCAACGTTATTATGGAGCGGCGACGTCATTTAAGCAGGGAAGAAATGCTCAGAGCCGTGGGAATGATAGAAGCTGGTTCCCGGCAACGTACTGTGGCTTTAGCTCTGAATACAAGTCAGAGTGTTATCAGTCGACTTTGGACACGTTACCGAAGCACTGGTACCGTGGCTGAGCGCCATGGAGGACGGTATCGCTGCACCACACGGAGACAAGACCGATACATTCAAATCTTAACTCGAAGAGCTCCAACAATAACCGCCATGATGTTAGCCGTGAGGCTTCATCACTCTTCAGGGAACTTAATTAGCGACCAAACAGTCAGAAACCGCTTGCATGAAGTGAACCTTCATTCCCGAAGACCGCTACGGGTACCACCTATAGCAATGCACAATCGTAGGATTCGATATCAATGGGCTCTTGAACACAGAAATTGGGCAGAAGAACAATGGCGTTTCGTGTGCTTTTCTGATGAGTCTCGTTTTGGTATGAGACCGGATACAAGACGTATACGACACTGGAGAACCCCTGGACGCCAACAGCGATTAAAATCCTGCCAGGAAGTCCATCCTTATAGTGGTGGAACCATCATGGTATGGGCGGGTATTTGGATCGGCGGAAGAACTGAGTTGATTTGGATCAGAGGCAACCTCAACGCTCAAATTTATGCTGAGACGATTGTATCAGACGTCATCGTTCCTCTACAAGTGCAAATCGGTCCCTTATTTCAGTTAATGCATGATAATGCACGACCGCACACCGCAAGAGTTGTAAGACAGACTCTCGCCGCAGCTAACATCAATGTCCTGCCCTGGCCTGCTCAGTCGCCAGACTTGAACCCGATTGAGCATGCATGGGATATGCTACAGAGAAGAGCTCTGCCGAATATGGAGGGTATCCAGTCGCAAGAAGACCTTTTTTTGTTGTTGCAACGAACATGGGCGGCCATTCCACAGCGTGATTTGGATGAACTCATTTTGAGTATGCCAAACCGATGTTCTTGTGTTGTTAGTGTTCGCGGTAGAAACACGGATTATTAATTGTTTAAGTTACCCAATAAAATTTTAAAGAAAACTGTTATTTCAGTCTTTTTTTCGAACTTTTGTGTTAGTGGTTCAAATGTCAAAAATCCCTTTATTAGGAAAATGGCAAATTTCTTTATTAATGCAAAGGTGACTTGGTTTATCGTTACTGTGACAAACGAAAACACTTTATTTTATGAATCCTTAAAGAAAATTTTAATTAATATCAATCAGGAGAAAAGTTATTGCAAAAATATATGTTGATCCCTAGACACTTTTGATGTGTGTATATTTGAAATATCTGTGATTATAATTTTTCTCGTGCATTGTATCGCTAGTTGGAATTCGGGTTCATACAACATAATGGCTTTGTTAATAAAAGTTACCAATATTTTAGATACGGAAGTAACTCTGTATATCTGTCTGTTAAACCACTGAACGGATGTTTATGAAGTCTGACAGATAAGTGTCCTGGGACCTGGAGAAGGACATAGGCTACTTTTAACTTGGATCGCAGACGAAGTCGCGGTTAACAGCTAGTATAATATGAACCAACTCACGCTTTCAATTGTAATATACGGCATGGACACGTTGAAGGCGTCGTTGATGTCTGCGATCCAGACAATCCTGACATTTGTGACCACCAGGGTACCCAGGTTGCCAGAGTCGCTTGACAGGTTCCAGATGCTGTGCTCGCTTAAGCATATCTGGAACGTATTGACGAGTTTTATAAGATGAAGCGGGGTTGTGAATTAATTTGATAGTTACACAAAAAGTATTAAATGGTCAAAAGTTAAGTACCTTCTCAAGTGGCAACATCCGTAACTGTTTATTGTGTATAATAGCGCCTCTCATTTTTAGGTCTCTGTACATTCGGGAGGCTACGTACGCTCTGGAAAAAGGACAAGGAATATTATTTATTTATTTATTCATTATTATAAAATCGCTATCGGCCAAACTAATTAAAGATATAAATGTGATAGAATCGCACATAACTCCAGAAGCAATCCCGAATCATATCAGTATTTTAGTGAAACATTAGAAGGCCAATTCCCGTAATTAAAAACGTTCAAAATATAGTCGCAATCTCAACTCAGCGACAGTCAAATGTCAAAAATGTAGGTAAACGCTATACAATTTTTGACAGATTGAGACTGAGATAAGAATGCGAACGTTCTTAAAAATACGGGAATTGCCCCTCTGAAGGCCAATTCCCGTAATTTAAAGCGTTCAAAATCTAGTCGCAATCTCATCTCAGCGACAATCAACGTCAAAAACTTCAAACTTCAAAACTTCAAACTTGTCAAATATGTAAAGAAATTAGAGGTATTTTTGACATTTTGAGACTGAGATTAGACTGCAAACGTTCTTAAAACTGCGAGAATAACCACACAGGAGGTTGTTTTTAATCACTCAATTGAATGTCAAAGATCTCCCGGATCTATAGTAACAATGGGAGTCCCACAGGGCTCAATTCTTGGTCCTTTTTTGTTTCTTATTTATATTAATGACTTGCCTTACCTCATAAAGGATAATCATGATATAGTGTTGTTTGCGGACGATACTTCACTTTTGTTTAAACTTAAACGTCAGCAGCTGGTTACTGACGATGTAAATAGCGCGATCTCAAAAGTAGTTCACTGGTTCAATGTTAATAATTTACTACTTAATGAAAAAAAAAACCAAATGCATTAAGTTTACGCTGCCTCACGTTAGACAGGTGTTAACTAATGTATTGATAAAGGGCAGAGAATTGAATCCTGAAGATAGCACAGTATTCTTGGGCTTAACTTTGGATGCTAAGCTTCAGTGGGGCCCACACATAGATAAATTATCAAAAAAGCTTAGCTCCGCAGCATACGCTGTTAGAAAAATTCGTAATTTAACTGACATAGAGACAGCCCGTTTAGTGTACTTTAGCTATTTTCATAGTGTAATGTCGTATGGTATTCTGTTGTGGGGAAATGCCGCCGACATTCAGACTATCTTTGTTTTGCAGAAAAGAGCTGTTCGATCAATTTATAAGTTAAGCCCGAGACACACTCTCAGAGAGAAATTTAAGGAGATTAATGTAATGACTGTGCCTTCACAGTATATTTTTGAAAATCTTTTATATGCCCATAAAAATATAAACTTGTTTAAAAGATACAGTGATATCCATAATATAAATACTAGGAACAAACACAGCTTCGTTGTACCTACAACAAGGCTCAAGAAAATAGGTGGCTCGTTCAGATGTCAATGTATACGCTTTTATAATAAACTTCCAAGCCACGTTCAAGATCTAAGCCTTAATAAATTCAAATCATTCATTAAACGTAAGTTGTGCCAGAAAGGCTTTTATACAGTTAAGGATTATATTGAGGACAAAAAGGCTTGGGATTGAGTTGTTCCAATTTTCTGCATACTGAATGTTTTCTTTTATTTCTGTTACATACACTGATAAATTGATAATTATTATAACAGAACGACTTGAATACTTACCTTGAGAAGTACAATTTATTGTTTTAATAATATTGTGAATTTGAGGTCTATGTGGGTCATTGTTTCAGTTTTAATCATGATCTGGCAGTTTAAGTAGTTCATGCGGCCTACCCAAATGTCCTTTCTTTGGTATTGTTCGTCGAATCGTTGAGCTCCTAAAGTTCTGAGTTGAGCTGCACGGTTCCTGACAAATGCGTGCACTGACTGGACAGGTCTTCTTAATCTGCGTGGTTCTTTCCTCAGAAGACCATTTCAGATACTAATCTACATGGTCCTCAAAGATTATGTTCGAACTTTTATATACACATTGACATTGATGAATTTTATACATACCTACAATGACATGAGTATTTACTTTGTAAAGTATTATATTATTTAAATTATTGTGAATGTGAAGATTATGTGGATTATTACTTTTTTATTTTATTTCTTAGTTAGTTTCACGATCTGGCAGCTTGAGTAATTTATGCGGCCTACCCAAATGTCCTTTCTTTGGTATTGTTCGTCGAATCGCTTTGTTCCTTAAGTTCTCAGTTGAGCGGCAAGATTACTGACAAATGCGTGCACTGACTGGACAGGTCCGCTCAATCTGTATGGTTTTTCCTCAAAAGACCGTTTCAGACACCAATCTACATGGTCTTCACATGATCTGACCAAGATTATGTCTGGACTTTAAAAGAGACTGTGACCTCTGAGTTTGTTTCGGCCTTTCTTCTCAGAGTAGTCAGTTATGAAACGCCGACCTCATCTAGTTTTAAAAATATGATTGACGTGTAAAAGTGTTTGTAACAAACCTACTTACAGAAATAAAATCATTTATCATTTATCATTTATCAATGCTACTCAGAGTAGTCGTCAATCGCCACGAAAAGAAGAAGGGGGTCGTTAAGCTCCTGATGGTCACACACCTCACTACAGCCAGCCTCAAACGTTATTGTTGTCTCGCTACAAGATAAGGGATTGTTGCTGCGTATCCTTTCGACATAGATACGTGTAGTTACCTAATATTTTAGTTATAGTATTTTAGCTCACGAAGCGACGCGCGCTTTGCTTGTGATAACTAAGTGTACAAACACGCTGTGATTGTGTACGTGAAGACGAGTAGCGTCAGCACATAACACACACACACACAGTTCCGACTTCGCCAGTGTCTCGGACGGTACCGAGATCTCCTGCGCTTACACACAAATTGACAGCGTGTTTGTGCACTTGGTAACCACAAGTAAAGCGTGCGTCTCTTCGTGAGATAAACATACTGTACCAGAAGCTGCGTCCATAGGCGGAAACCCCTTTCTGCCTATGGACGAAGCCGCCCATAATAGTTTTTGACGGAAACCACATCGAATCGGACATTCTTACTCCGAGAATACCAATTTCTTTCTCCATTCCAAGATTAATGGTCAAAATAAATTTTTACTTACTTATGCACCCCAGCAACGGAAGTATAATGCCTGACACAGTTTGGGGACACATTGGTGAAGATAAACTCATATTTATTGGCTTTGTAGGCTGCCAACACGTTGAGGGCTTGCGTAGTGCCTCGGAGACCGGAGTTCACAACCTGAGTGTTTGTGGATAGGATGCAGTTGAGGCCGATTGCTGTAACAATACATTCCGAAATATACGACGACAAAGTATCGATCGATCTCCAACTGCCTATCTATCTATTTAACCCGTAATGTCCCAGTGCTGGGCAAAAACTTCCGTCTCCCTTTTCCACACATGCCTGTCCTCTGCCATTTATCTTCTTGATCAGAGCTCGTCTTGCCTTAAACGCTGAACTTGAAGCTTTAAGTGGTCCTGGTTCTCAAGAGGAGTACCATAGCTACAAAGAAGATAGTGCTTTGTAGAGTACCTTCTTCTTCGTCTTTGATAGAAGAGGATCTGCGGGTACAATCGCAGGGACATGATTAGGACTAGTTAGGAACGGTAGGCTGAGTTAGAGGTAGGGTTTGGCGAAGGGCCGATGGCCGGTGGAGCAGAAGAGTCCTGAAGTGGAGACCGCGTATCGTATCGGCAAGCGTAGTGTGGGACGCCCCCCAGTTAGGTGAACCAATGACTTTACAAATGTTTCTAGGACAGACTGGATGCGGAATGGGGAGGACAGGGTGTTGTGGCGCAGCCTGGGAGAGGCCTATCATGAGTAGTGGACAGCAATAGGCTGAGTTGATTGAGGTACGGTAGACCGCCAGTCAGTGGTAACAAAGCCAGTATAAGCTGGCCTCCTGTTCTATTGAAACTCTGTAGGTAATACGCTAGGCCAGTTCAAGGTTCTAGTGGGACCACTGACGTGCGGCATGCTATAAATGGGTACACTAGGTACACAACTTAATTGGAAACCCGTTTGGAAGTTTTTATGAACCTCTTTTCATCAGATCTGCCTTCGTTCTGTTGAGCCCAGGGCAAATTATTATGTTTGTTAAACCCACACAAATTAATCTTGTGTGAAGCCATCGAATGCCATATAATCCTCAAGTTAGTGACGACCATGCGACCTTTGGTTCCACTGTTGCCTTTTGTATCTTCTATCGGTTCTATTCTATCAAATATCTTCTCGCCAGGTCGTAGTCTTAGATATCTGAAAATAACAGGATACACGTCTATAAATAATAATACAGGGGCCATAGTCTTCTCATAAAGGATAACTGATTTTTACTTCTGTAAGTAGGTTTGTTACAAACACTTTTACACGTCAATCATATTTTAAAAACTAGATGAGGTCGGTGTTTCCTATCTGACTACTCTGAGAAGAAAGGCAGAAACAAACTCAGAGGTCACAGTCTCTTTTAAAGTCCAGACATAATCTTGGTCAGATCATGTGAACTCAAACTCAAACTCAAAGCATTTATTTCAATTAAATCATTTACAGGCACTTTTGAATTGTCAAGTGGTCGGTCAGTCAGAAATATGAAGCTAGTTGCCCATTCCAAAGCGTAGTAGGTACCTATGGAGAAGAACGGGCAAGAAACTCCATGGACACTCTTTTAAATTATATTGTTATTGTTACCATGTTGAAGACCATGTAGATTGGTGTCTGAAACGGTCTTTTGAGGAAAAACCATACAGATTGAGCGGACCTGTCCAGTCAGTCCAGTCATAGTTTTAAGTAACCAGTACACTTTAGCCATCCAAATCCATAGTCCAATAGCTTTTTGAATCCATATCCTGCAATAGCCCTGGAGCACCAACCGGGGGTTGTCCTAGGGTGCACTTGCATAGCGCGTACAAGGATAATCGTCAGTTAGTGCCTCATTTAATTGAAAGCGTCTATACGGGCCTCTGCGAGTGGGCTTCGGCCCCTCGTACGCCTTCCAAAGGTCCGGGACATGGTAAAGACACTTTAAATAATAATAATAATATCAGCCTATATTATTGTCCCAAAGGCCTTATCTCATACAGAGAAGGCACGAGCATTGATTGCCACGCTTGCTCAGGACGGGGTGGCGATATCAGACTTATATCCTAATTAATATTATAAATCTGCCGTGCTAATTATACTTGCAGTAATCGACATTTTTAGGATTTTCACTTTTTTGCAAAAATGATACCTCAAGGGGCTAATCTATACATAAAAAAATAATTTTCATGTTTTTTTTTATTATAAACATGTTTTTTATATAACTAGAAACGCAGTACTTGCACAAAATTATTGCTTTTGCTAACAAAATCTACAGTATTCAACATCTGCTAAAAGTTAATGCAGTACTTGCTATGGTTACTGCAACTTCATTTAACATTAAGTATTTTGCAACGAATACTAACTAAAGCTATACGCAGTATTCTACTGTGCAGCTCCAAAAAGCAAAAAAAGTATACGATTTTGCTGATTTTATCGACTGCGTGCAACTGGCCAATTCAGAGAAGGTGACAGTGAAGCCGATGGATGTTTCAAATTTTTACAAATATGAAGATCACGCATCGCAATATAAGTTAAAAAAATATGATGAAAGAACGTACCGTCAAATGGGGTTACTTTGATACTACGGGGTTACTTTGATAACAACTTTAGGCTTATGAAAAACTTAATTTTATAATAACTACAACGCTATAATACAAAGAAACTATCAGTAGTGCCAAGTACTGATAGTTTATTTTTTAACTGGTGTTGTAGATAATAAAAAATTAAGTTTTTCATAAGCCTAAAGTTGTTATCAAAGTAACCCCGTAGTATCAAAGTAACCCCATTTGACCGTACATAAAAGATATTGCTTGTGTGGAGGTACATAGAAATTGTATGTCAATTTTTGCTAAAACTACCCATGATGGAAGTACAAAAGAGATCGACTTCCTCAAAGCAAAATTAGTTAAGCAGGGTTTTATACCTAGTGCTGTGCAATATGTTAGGCCTCGCGGAATAACGCAAGAAAGGAAGTCGGGTATACTGAAAAAATTAAGTGATATAATACCTGAAAACCGATTAACATTTTGGGAAAATCTTCCCGTAAACGATGAGTCAATTGATCTCGTAGAACAGAGAGAGTCTGAAGAGTAAAATTTTGTTGTTTAAACTTTTTTATGTTTTGAATTTTTTTATTAGTGCTGTAAGAAGAATTGTTATTTGCTTTTAAAAGAATTCTTATTTTTATTATGATGTTAATAATTAAGAATTGTAGACTAACAGTTTTTGAAAGTTGATTACATTTAAGTGAAGTTATTTTATAAAACCCCTTTACTCACCATCTTTGCCGAATTTAGTAATATGATAAATGATATTTATTTTGCAAATAGGTTTAAAAAAAAACACTTTTACACGTCAAGATGTAAGATAAAAACGTGATAGAATAGTTTTGATTTTGTTACACCTTATATAATTTTAAAAAATGGTGTGGAGGTATTTTACATTTATAGACTAATAAAATATGTTCCTGAGGTAAATTTTAAAGACTGATTATAATTATATATATATATATATAAATAATTATTAATGCCATGTTGATTGTGATATTTTATGTAGAAATATAAAAAACAACTTTTCTAGTACCTACATAAAGTCTATTTTATTTCGTCACATAGCCACTTATATATCTGATAGCTAAAGTAAAAGGTTAACAAATCTTTTACCTAGTACCAGACATGAAAATAAGACATGATTACTAACTAGAAATGCAGTATTAAACACGTGCTAGGTGATTTTGCAGTAATAAACACAAATACTGCATTTGGCCTTAGCGATACCGTCATACTTACAAGCCTAGATGGTAGATGAAAATGCAGTAATGCGCATTTTATCCAAAAGAGATAATAAAGTAAAGAAAAAATTACGTCAATACAAAGTTTGATTTTTTTCTTATTTTTTTGGTACACTTCAAAAATTATATAACTTAGACTTGTTGTTTAGATATCACAAAACATGTTTACCGCGTTTTTCTCAGAACCGCCACTTTGCAAGTACTGCATTTGCAATAAGCCGGGCAGAAATGCGTACTTATGTAAGTTTGTTATTGTCTGTTACGCTTTCACACTAAAACGGCTGAACGGATTTGGAGGAAATCTTTGCCAAGGAAAATACCTCTACTTACATAATATCTCGTTTCAACATTCGAACTGAGTCATCGATACAATCCTCTAAGTTCATAATCCTATTGGTTGATATTTTATGAAATTGTCATTCATTAGGATTATATGAACTTTGAGGGCTCTATTGATGAAATATAATTCTGTAAATGCATACTTGTTACGGTCTCGAATCATATTTTGTCCAACATACAACCTGACACTGACTTGCAAATTACAAAATTCATAAGAAAATTTGAATTTCGCGGACAACCTGGCGCTTCCCCCATAGCGCGTTTTAAAACCAATAATTGATAAATTATATATAATAAAGCGTAATTCAAAACATTCGTAATTCAGCGTAATAGCGTTATTCGTCCTTAGCTTGACTCGAAGGACCAAAAATGCTGGTCCTTTGGTCCTAGTAAAGTAAAGACTATTTAAATTAAGAATGAGTTGTTAGGATAAAAAAAAATGTTGTTACCTTTTAGAAATCGTTAAAAATATAAAAGGAAATGCTGTTCCTTGTCACAAGCGCATCCGTTGAGAACGACTGGACAAATTTGGTTATTTTTAGTTTTATAATATTCGTAATAAGATTCTATCGAATCTATTCGAATCTAGTGAAAATACATTACAATAGTTGCCCGGAAAATTAGAAAAAACTGAATGTCCTTTTGTTTATGGGATTTTTGTATTGAAATTTGGATAGGACAACATCTGTTGGGTCAGCTAGTAAGCAATGAAACTTACACAAAAGGTAGGTCAAACATGACCTCTCGGTCTTCCCAAACGGCTCCTGTTTTGGTCTTCGACATTTTATAAAACAAGAATATACTGTTACAAAACAGTGTCGTCTATCAACTGTTTTGTTATGTATTTGGTTGCTATGACAACGTAACTAGTTAGTTTATGGTATTATACTAAAGATAAGCCCTGTTAATTTGTATTGTTTACGAGCCAAAAGAGCGTGGATTAAATAAAAGATAATTATTATATAATTATAATTTTTGAACTACACTTGGGAGCAAATCAATCGAGCCACTTCCTTTTTTCACGTATAATGGTTGTTATTTTTGGTATTACGGAACGTATCAATTCAAAACATAATTATATCGTCTAAGAAGTTATTTAATAACCTTTAAAATGAGGGTAAATTATTGAATGATAACCTTATTGAATGATAAAGTATTGGCTCTGAAAGAAAAACGGTAATTTCGATAGAAAATTTTAGGGTTAAATCAGTTCAGGAAAAAACAATTAAAAACAAAATTAAATAAATAAATAACAATAAAACAAAACCCCTAATTAACCTTTTCTTAATGGAGTACAATCAATGTTATAAGCAAATTAAATGCAATAATTTTAGTCAACCTTTTACGCTTTAATTTAAAATGAAAAGTTGACAACAAACTACCCCAATTATAAAGGTTAATAAATAAACTTTAAGGCAGTATATGTTTCGAATTGATATGGTCCATAATACTACAAATAATAACCATTATACGTGAAAACAGGAAGTGGCTCGATTTATTTGCTCCCGAGTGTACTTAAAAGTGGAGTATACTTAGTAGGTACCCACGAACTCTGGCTATCGTAAAAGTCAATCATTGTTAAGGAGTGGGGGAGGGAGGAGGGGGGGGGGTATCTTGTTATATTTTGTCAATGTTTTTTTTCTTATTTTTTTTTGGTCTTGTTCTTGTGTTGTATTTTTAATAATACTAATAAAAATGTTTGTTTGCACCTTCAAAATTAACAAACAGAAACAGGTTTACAATAAAATAGGCTGAAAGGTAGTTATATTGTTTTACATGTTAGAGTTGCAACTAATACCTAAACTAAGATAACTTAATATCTTGTAATATAGGTATCAGTGCCCACCCTCATTTGCAATCACATAATATTAATTATATAGTAGAGCCAAAACGGTTAATATAGTTTTATCTTAAAAAAATATATAAATTTCCGTTTTACAATTTAACCAGGTAGGTATAGGAGCATTCTATGAACAAAATAAACTAGAAGTAAAAAGTTTTTTTTTAAAAATTATACCTTGAAAGCTTATAAATTTACCATGCAAAAGGAAAATATTAAATTAAGGTAAGTAAATAACTCCAATAAGGAATTGCTTAAGCAACAAGAAAATAATATAAGTATGATTGTGATTGTGTGTTGTGATTATGTGTGAGTGGGGGTGTATGGGTGTATGTGTGTGCGTGGAAGTGGATGCGAGTGAGGGTGAAATGTGTGCGGCGTGTGAATGTGTGTGGGGTGTGTATATGTATGGGATGTGTCTATGTGTGTGTGTGGCGTTAACAATAGATATATGATTGCATATTCCATAATTCCAGCCTATTACCGTCCCACTGGAGGACAAAGCCCTCTTCTCATGCAGAGAAGGCACGAGCATTGATCACCACGCTTGCTCAAGACGGGTTGGCGATTATAGACTTATATCCTAACTAATATTATAACTGCGATAATGTATATGACTTGAAAAAGTCACATTGGAACTTACCCGGATATGACCCCGCAACCTCGTGCATGAGAGGGAGGCCTTGACTACTGAGCCATCACGAAATGACAAACTGCAATTCACTGAGCCGTTTAGCAAGCGTGGTTATTAAAGCGATTTATTGTAGCCTCATGGCTTCTTCCAAAACCAATTTAAATGGTTTTTTATTATTTGAAAAGCTAAGAATCCCATCGACTGCCTCGTTGATCTAGTGGTCACAAGCGCTGCTACTGAGCATGAGGTCCTGGGTTTGATTACAAGGTCGAGTAAAGTGTTATTAAGGTTTTCCATCAGGAACTTTTCAGTACCAGACCAGAGTCTGGATTTGTGCCTGATTTTATGGCAATAGGCCCGCCCCCTAGTGTATGGGACTTACACATAATTGGCGAAATTTGGGTGTACTACAACTCACCCACCAACGAAATTACAGGCGTGAAGTTATGTTATCTTAAAAGTAGCATTAAAGCCAGTACCAAAGAAAATTATTAGTTTATCTGATTATCATTCGACCATAAATAATATACCTAAAGAAAAGAAAGGAAAAAACAAAAGAAAGAAAAGTAAGAAAGAAAGCAAGAAAAGAAAGCAAAAAATATTTGGACACCGTTCGGAAACACTAAATTATGTTTTAACAACAATAGTGTGTGCCTCAAGGCTGCGCCAAAAACTTTCATTTCAGCATTAATTCCAGACAGATGCTGTCTGACGCTGGTTTTCTAATAAACCTTTTGGGACAAGTGACGTGCAGTACAAACAGTTTCGACATAGGTAACCAATACATATTTTATACATATTTTTAATACTTATAAATACTCGTAAATAAATGAACATGTAATTAAATATCATTACTTACAAACACAACAATAAAAAAAACGAAAACAACAAGAACTAACCTAACCTAACCGGTTCTTAGCGATAACGCTGTTATTAGCTGTTATAGCGAGCTTAAAACGCACACTATACAACAAAGTATATTAGAAGTTGGGGGATTACATCGTTGACAAAAATTCTTGGCTCAGCGCTGGTTCTGCTCCAAAAGGGCGCATAAACTTGATTAGCATTCGAAAATATTATTGGAGCTGATAAAGATTGTAAATACCGTGCTCCCTTTCACCGGCTTCATAAGGTCCATAACTCATTTGTTGGGCTTGGTATAAGTTTTTATAACAAGCTTCCCTCTTCTTTGTTAGGTTTGCCTTTTAATGTGTTTAAAGCTAAAGTAAAATCCAATATTTGTTCAAAGGCATACTATTATATCAACGATTACTTAAACGATAAACATAGTTGGTCGCTGTGATTAACTCAAGACAATGTTTATGTTCTTTCTCCAGAATTAGCTTACCTACTGACAAGTTATGTGAATTCATTTAGTTGTTTATTTTATTTGACTATATTAGTCAATTTAGTTGAATTTAATTTTTATTTATTAATGATATTAAGATTATTATTGATATTTTATTTTTTATTTATACATAATTGCATAGCACATGTGGGAGCACTATGTACTCTACTATAAAGCTTACTGGGTTTGAATTTCATTGACTTGAATGTGCCCTGTCGGCTAAGAGTATGTTATGCTCACACAAATGTCTCGCTGGTGGTGGCGTGTGTATTTGATCATTAAGTTCCCTTCAAAATGGTTGAGCCGAATGGTGCTGATCTTTACGCCATGTTCGTGAACGGGCGCCGTCAGTAGGCACTGGTCATATCTTAGCTGCCGTGGCTTATTTTAATTCCTGAATTGTTTTATATTTTTTTATTACGAACGCTTTTTTTATTTTTTTAACATCGTGCTCACATGTATAATTTCAACATGAATGATCTACTTTTTTGTAACAATATTTTGATTTAAAAGAGTCCCAACCAACAATTTTGCCCTATAACAAATCCTTATACCTCAAAAAAGCTGGTTAGGCGATGTATAAAAGTTTTAGCGGTGACCGAAGGTTGTATAATAGCGTTGGATAAAACCGTTTAGCTCTATAAGTTTATACAGCCAAAACGACCTATTATCAAGTGATGTAAAGGCTTGCATCGCCACTTTATATAGCTGTTATAGGCAGATGTTATAGCAACCTCCAATGTGACCAGTATACAACGATAGAACTCTATACCAGTGTTTACTGCCGCCATAATGTGACTGTTTTACGCTATAAAGGTTCTGAATGCGCTTTAATAGGTCTTTCGTTATAGTAGAGATGAAAACTCTACAATAGGGCGATATTGTGATATTGTGGTTTTGTAGAACGCCGTTACAACACATGGCACTATAGTGAGCACAAAAACTCTGCAACAGAGCTATTTCGTGATACAGACGAGTTTCAAATTACCCTTATGTAGCTTAAATTGTCCTTTAAAGGTTTGCTAATGCCCTTTATAGTTCTAGTGTTAAAATTGTCACAAAGACACTTTTTTAGAACAGGATTGTTTTTTCGTTACTGTTATAGTCCTTCTTTTACACCACAGTGTTATAAAAGGAGTTCTTTCTCTTTTAAAACATAAATACGGTATAAGAAGGTACGTTAATTACTTTTAAACGATAATTTAGTTTTGTAAAGGCATTTCTATCACTCTTTTATACTTAATCGCCATTTTTATTTAGCGTAACTAATGAAACACCTTTGTTTTTTATAAATAAATAAAAATGGATTTTGAAGCCTGGAAAAGATTTAAACGCAGTGGGAGTTATAGACGAGAAGTAAAAAGACAATACAAGGATACAGTTTCTTCGTCCAGTATTCAAATCCCTTCTAGTCAAAGCCAAGTTAGAGACCAAGTTGTACAAAGTGGTTCCGTACCAAATACATTTTTTGCTTATGAAGAACTAGAGAAACATTCGAATGTGGACAGTGATTCTAGGAGTGATTCTTCAACAGATGACAAAAATCGGCAACTGCGAGATGGTTTAAAAAATTGGGCCGTTAATTATAATATATCGCATGATGCGATTAAAAGTTTAATTGTTCTAATAAATGATCGAATACCAAATATATTGCCATCAGATCCAAGGACGCTTTTAAACACAGAAAAATCTGTCACTACTCATCCCGTGGGAAATGGACGGTATTGGCATAACGGCTTGACAAAAACTTTGAAGTGCTATCTACAAATTATTGATAGTAGTTTATCTATAATTTCACTCAATATAAATATAGACGGGCTGCCTGCTTTTAAAAGTTCAAAATTACAGTTATGGCCAATTTTGTGCAACGTTCATGAAATACCAAAGCTGCGACCCATTGTAATTGGAATTTATTCAGGCACTGACAAACCATCGGATTTAGATAGTTACCTAAGATTGTTTGTAGATGAAATGAAACAACTACTTGCAAATGGCCTTTCAATAAATAGCAATGAAAAGGAGAAAAAAATATGCATCAAAATACGGGCTTTTATATGCGACTCTCCAGCTCGTGCTATGATCAAAGGTAAGTAAAATTTTATGTTTTCTTGTTTGCAACAAATTACATTTTATTCTATCACATTGATAAAACCTGGATAAGTAATATATTTCAAAATATCAGAATTTATTATCAAAACTGTTCAAATAATTTTTGTACTTACTTATTTTATAAGTCGATATAACTTGTTGCGTTTTGGTCTGAATTGACGCTATTTATGGCTGAACAGATGCAATAGGTAGAACACTAAACTCGGAAGATAGATAAAATAAGCACCAACATGAAACTGATATTAATTTTGCAGGTGTGTGCAATTACAACGGGAAACATGGCTGTTTAAAATGTACAGTAGAAGGAGAGTACTCGCACGAATCAAATACCGTCGTATTTCCCAGTTTTGATTGTCCGAAAAGGACCAATGAAGATTTTCGCGCGAAGAAATATGGACAACACCATAAAACTGACTCTCCACTTCTAGAACTACCTATAGATATGGTCGACGATTTTGTAGTGGGAGATGCGCTACATTTATTAGATCTGGGAATAATGAAACGTTTTCTTAATGGATGGAGAGACGGTAAATTTAAAAAATATACTAAATGGAGTAGTCAAGATATTACGATGGTCACCATTTTTTTAACAGCTTGTAAAACGCCCAGGGAAATACACCGATCCGTCAGAGGTCTTGACCATTTAAGCTTTTGGAAGGGTTCAGAATATCGCACATTCCTGTATTATCTTAGCTTCATAATCTTGAAACATGTATTACGTTCAGATGCCTATCAACATTTTTTATGTTTTTTTTGCGCTATCACAATTTGTTCAAATAAAAACTATTTTCATTTTCTGGACTTAGCGGATTCATTGTTGAACTGCTTCCTTGAACATTTTAGGGATATATATGGTGAATGTTATATGACCAGCAACGTACACAATCTATCACATATTGTTGAGGAAGTCAAAAAATTTGGAATATTGCAAAGTTTTAGCGCATATCCGTTTGAAAATCAGTTATATTCTCTAAAAAGAATGATAAGACAAGGTAATAAACCCCTGGAGCAAGCAGCTAAACGTATTAGTGAGAAAATAGACTCGGATTTGCAAAGTTTTAAAACAGATGACTTGAAAGATCCATTCGTAATGTCAAATAAAGATATGAAATTGCAAGTGCTACGTCTACAAGGCTTCATTTTGTGTCCACGCAAAGAAGACAAATGGTTTTTAGAAACAGAAAACCATATTGTAGAAACTGTATCTATAGATAGTGATGATGATGGAATAGTTATATATGGAAACTGTATCGAACCTGTTGGTGATGTATTTGAAACCCCTATTAAATCTTCATATCTGAACATATATAAATGTAAAATTCGAAACATGAACAAAACAAGAAGATTGTACAGAGTTCATGAAATAAAGTGTAAACTTGTATCAATCTCTTATGGTTCAACAATATATTTTGTGCCATTACTACATACTGTATAGTGTAAATTTAGTTATAATTTACTTAATTCAGTGATATGAAATAAAATCCTTGTAAAAGAATCAGTCTATTCTTTATTTCAACAAAGACAAAAGTATTTACTTATTTCTCACTTTTAATTAGTTTCAATCACAGTCAGCGCACATTAAAATCAAATGATACAAATTAGAACGTACCTAGGTACATGTATTAGCTTATCTTAGATCCTATGTTGAAAGACTTGACGCTATTATTGTTTTTTCATTACAATTCAGCATAATGTACTGTTTCTTCTTTTCAATGTAATATTAAAATCAGAAAAAACCCAGAGGTAGCCTCTACTCCCCTTATAAAATCTTAAAAAAAAACAAAATAATAGTTTTGAGTTCACAATTAAGCAGAAACAACAGCATAAGTTATTATATTATAAAGTACCTATCTCAAAAGTCAAAATAACGATATCTTAAGATTACGATTAGTTTTGGTTTCAAGGTTAAGAGCGTTTATACCTTATGAGTGGCAACGTCGCAATTTAGTGTCATATTTCGTGGTTTTAAATTTTTATCATTTAATCGGAGCTATAGTTTAAAAATCTGTTTAATTAACTTTTTAGAATTACGTGAAAGTGTTTAAAAAGTAAGTAACCGTAATGCTTACAGTTATTTTACAATGAAAATAACGCCCTGCAAGTTTCCAATGTATTATTTGCATATAAATAGAACTGTAAACGCAACGATTTCTTACCTTTTACACAGTTTTCACATAATTCTAAAAAGTTAATTAAACAGATTTTTAAAATATAGCTCCGATTAAATGATAAAAATTTAAAACCACGAAATATGATACTAAATTGCGACGTTGCAACTCATAAGGTATAAACGCTCTTAAGCAGGAACAAATGCTTAAATTATAATATTATAAAATATAAAGTATCTCAAAATTCAAAATAATGATATCATAAAATTAAGATTGCTTTTGGTTTCACTGTTAAGCACGAACAATAGCTAACGAGGAGGGGCGTTCAAAGTATTCTCGGTATCGGGGTTTTCCACAAATAATGTGGGAAATTAAACTACGCCATTCGCTAGTGAAATTATTTAAGGCTTTACATGCAAATTTTCAGCTGGGTAAAATCATTTGTCTTCAAGTGGCACTAGGTAGAAGGCGAAAAGAATGACTGTCAAACCTGCTGGATGATGAAAATCATAGTGGCGGCATTCGTTCTTCTTGTCTTCCACTGAGGACCACTCGAATACAAATGATTTTAACCAGCTGAAATGCATATAAAGCCTCAGATAATGTCACTCTAGCGAATGGGTATAATTTATTATCCCGGACTATTTTGTGGAAAACCCCGATACCTAGAATACTTTGAACGCCCCTCGTAAATTATGATATTATACAGTATCTCAAAATAATAAAAAAAAAGGTTTCTTAAAATTACGATTGGATTTGGTTACACTGTTAAGCAGGAACAAAAGTTTAAATTATAATATGATAAACTATCTCAAAAGTCAAAATAACGATAACTTAAAATTACCTACGATTGTTTTTGGTTTCACAGTTATGTTGCAACAAAAACTTAATTATTATGTTATTAAAAATCAGACTCAGTAGGTATTTTAGCAATCATGAACGAAGAAAAATATCCCTAAGCCGCCGTTCCCTGTGACGAGCTAGGTGGATCTATTGTAGGCTTGGTACCTTGTTCTGGTGTTCCTGGTATAGGGTCAGACGGATTCAACACAGGTTGGGTGGGAGCAATACTCTGACTTGAATTTTTGCCCTTTCCCTTCCCTTTTACCCTTATTTTGGTAGCTGAGGCTCTCAACATTTTACTTGCATTACGTCTTTCTGAATTTTTCAAAATATTCTTGAAAAACGCCTCACACTCTAATAGCGTGAATGTTTTATCTGAGTGCTGAATAACCTCGAAGAACAAGTTAATAACTCGATGGTATGCTTTGAAACAGTTTTTTTTTGCTTCAGCATTTTTAGAGCCACCTGCCCATGAGCACTCCGTAAGGAATCGCCGAGTAAACATGACATCTACTAGAGCATAGCAATTATTTAAACCTCTACCTTTCCCTGTCCCGCAAACTAGGGAAAGCTTTTCCTTGAAGCTGTAAAGACAATCTTTCTGTTTTAAAGCATCATCTAAATTTTGAAGATCCAAGATGTTATCAATTGGTTTGAATCCTATATTACTGGTTATTTTATCTTGGTGGGTTTTTCTAAGAAATTCATCGATTTTTGTACTAAGTGTGGATAATTTGTTCAAAATATTTTCCTGCAAATTTTCAATTTTTTCGAGACGATCTTCCACAGAGAATTTTGGTTTAGCTTTTTCTAACAAATTAGGATCAGTAATATAATACACAGTTTCTGACGCTGGTTCTTGCTCTACGATATAAGATGTATTCGGCAAGACAACAGTTGGGTTTTCAGCTGGAGTGACTATTAAGTTTATTTGTTCCAATCCTTGTGCAGGTTTTTCTGCTGGAGCTGCGCAAATGACACTTGCTTCTGATGGTTCTTGCTCAAACTGTTCGAAAATATTTGCTAATGCAGAAGTATTTTCTTTTTCCTACAAAATAAACGAATAACATTTAACTAAAATTTTACGCTAATTTATACTGACTGATGCATCATGGTCGTAAGTTGTAAAAGTCAGCCAGCACACGCTCTAACGGCAAACAAAATTGAAATAGAAGTAGTACCTATTTGCCGCTTTAGCGGTTTGATTCTATACCTATGTATATTACAGAAGAATCAATTAGTACCTAATAGTAGGTACCAGCGCAGCGCGCACTCTTGAAGAAAACGCAAGATATAAACGGTTAAGCAACACTCTGGTGTGTGAGACTGGTATGGCATAACTTAGAAGCCAGTCTAAATACTGGGACTTACGCTGCTGTTTATTAGGTAGTAAAAGTAAAATCTTACCGCCATACACTGCCGCGCAACGTCATTCATGTCTGTTATATTAATTTCATGACGTTTTCTTGGCAAGCGTTCTTCTTCAGTGTCACTTTCACGTTGCATGCGCACGAGCTCCGTTTGTGCTTCCTCATAAGACAAGTCGGACCTTTTTAATAGACAAGGGGTGCTGATCCAGTCTTCACCAGGTATGGAATTTTCGTTTTTTTGTAATTTCTTGGACCCTTTTCTTGGCCATAGCAATACATTTGCGGTCTCCCAAGTACTTGGCACACATGAAAGGAAGGTTCTTCCCCTTTCTAACGTTTGGACAATCTTGAAAGGCATCTACAAAAAGACATTCAGATATAAAAGGATCATCTTACTTATAAAAACCGGCCAAGTGCGAGTCGGACTCGCAAAGGAAGGGTTCCGTACCATCATTACAAAATTAATTTTCTTTTATTCCGTTCGGAATCCTTATCGCAAGCCCGACTCACACTTGACCGGTTTTTATTGTGGTTTTACTTTGAAAGTTTGCACGTAATAATCACGCTAAGTTTGATTCTTGTATGTCCTACCATTGCTACGTTATAGCAACGACCAATTTATTCGTTAGGTACTACCTATTCATCAATAGATGTCGCCTACTGTAATGGAAATGAAAAATTGATTCATATTTTTTTTTCAAAATATTAAATTTTTATTATTTGTTCTTATAAGGGCAATAGAAATACATACTGTGTGAAAATTTCAACTGTCTACTATTTACGGTTCATGAAATATAGCCAAAAAATCATGTCTCTTGTATGGGGGCCCCTTTATTTTTCAATATTATTTTATTTTTAGTATTTGTTGTTCTAGCGGCAATAGAAATACATATTTTGTGAAAATTTCAACTGTCTAGCTATTACGGTTCATGAGATACAGCCCGGTGACAGACAGACAGACAGACGGACAGACAGATAGACACACAAACTGACAGACAGCGGAGCGATAGTAATAGGGTCCCGTTGGCACCCTTTGGGTACGGAACCCTAAAAACAGCCTGAATGCACTAAAACTAGCATAAAGTGTCTAATTTGTTAAGTAGGTAACATAAATAATAATTAAAGTACCTTTTCACTAAAATTCGAATGAAACCAAGTCTCAATACAGCTTTTATGATATCACTTATTTTGAAATGAGCAGGTCTATCCTGAGCGAGAAACAACGCGAACTGACGTGACGTGTACGGTAGGTATTTCGTGCGAAGGAAGCAAAGGGGAAGCGGCGCGGGGTGCGGGGTGGAGTCACTTGAGTGAGTGAGAGAAATGTGACTGCGGCTAGAATGGGAATTCCCCGAATCAAAATTATAAAATTTGGCTGTTTTCTTTATTTATTTTTTTAGTACCTACCAAAATTTTGCTAATAGCTAGAATAGTCACAGTAATAACATTCATCGGAGATGTAGTGGTCATAAACAGACATAATACCGCAGCCCCGACACCAGAAAAATGTGAAGTTTAATAAAGACACCAAATAATTTTTGGATATGGTAAAGTGCCTTGGTAAAGATGAACAGGTATATAAACCACAGTTAATACAGTTTGTAGTTAACAGAAAATGTGTAATATCCCACGGCCATTCCGCTTCTGCAAGTAGCTTGAAATCGTCACGAGTAAGAAATTTATCAATATCTATAATGACAACCATTTTGCTTAGCAATGCACTGAAAAAGAAAAAACAACACAAAATTGACAAAGTAAGTATCCCAGTAATCTATAACGGAAAATACCTAATGCCTTAAGAAAACTGATCTTATCAAAGGCTTATTTAACAAAGGCTTATTTTTTAAATTGAATAAAAAACATATCGCATTTATGTATGGCACTAGAACAAGCACAAACGGATCCCTAATTTCATGTAATGGTGGCTGTGGTCTATAATGACGAGTGCTGTAGTGGACTTCAAGACGCCAAAAGTATATTTATGACGTTAAATTCGTAATTGTTTTAATTAAATCTCAATAATTCGAAGAGGGCATTAAAATATTCTCGTAATATCACCTATACTTTCTCAGTAAAATAACCTTCCCACACATCATTACACACGTAAGAGTCGAATAATTTAATTACAAAATAAATTCTAACTTACCAGGATATCCTCGTAATCTTCTTTTATTATTTATTTTCTAAAAAACACTCCAGCAGTGTGAACTAACGCGTGAACGAATGAAAAACGAGTGAATGATAAATTAGTGGTGTAGTAATGGAATCATAAACTCTTTTACAGTACAAAAAGGTACTTTAGAAGCGTTGTAGTGGCTTGTATATCACCAAATGGAGATTGCGTTACTGTTACATCAACCGTATAAGCCAAAATTATGATGTTTGATGCCGCTATAGTTCCACTTTAGAGCCGAATGGAGATATAATTGCGCCACTTTCTTTGTAGGTGCACCTTCTTAGGCCCTTTATTTCACCACCCATTGGTTTTAAGGAAACGTTCTATGGTCTTTTATAGAACCACCTTTTGCTGGTTGGGGTGTCCATGGAGTTTCTTGCCCGTTCTTCTCCATTGGCACCTACTACGCTTTGGAATGAGCAACCAGCTTCATCTTTCTGACTGACCGACCCCTTGACATATCAAGTGTTTTTGTTTTGTGGGTGGGAAAACATCAAATAACTTCTCCCGCTCTGAGTGGGAGGGCGCGTCAGACGTCAGACTCTTACTGACTAAAACCCACCCGTGTTCCTTCAGTTGCCTGTGCCAGGGGCCACGGTAACCCTTTCGGACTTTCCCGCAACCCTGGCAGAAATCAAAAGTGCCTGTAATTGGTTTATTTGAAATATATGCTTTGAGTTTGATAATTATCCCAGAATCACACTTAAGTGCTTCAATATCTAATCGATGACGTTCTTACGAGTACAACAGGCCATTATCATTACACAAATGAGGATGGTATCAGGTATCCATTAGACATAAGCATGCGTGTGACATATGATACGATCTATGATCGGTCATTGTTGTTGGCGCGTGGAAATTGGCCACTGTTATTATTTATATCATTAGCTTAAGTGTTTTTGAACGGAACTCACCGATAACGAGGTGATTGGTGGTTATCTAATTGTGAATCTGATTCTGTAAAAAGAAATCACGAATTTGAACACCTGGTATATTCCTGAATGATTTTCTTTTGATGTGAAATATCTATTGGCGCGCCTTAAGGGTGGTAAACGGCATTACACTTTTTTATGCCGTCACGGGAATCATTTCGATGTTTCTCATCTGCCAGGCGTCTCGTGACGGCCAGTATTTTTTTTAATGAAAAAAGAAGTAGAAATGTTTACTTAATTGGGACATGCACAGGAAATACAAACAGTAAAAAAAGAACAGACAAAGTCAAACGAAATTAAAAAGTAAAAGAGTAGGGTAGTAACCTACCTAATTTTATGTTTAAGTACTGCGTACTGAGTTGATTGGTAATTTAGTCTATTATTTGGCAGTTACTTATAGCATTTATACAGGGTTATTGGTAAAACACCACCAACCGCGTGCACTGACTGGACAGGTCCACTCAATCTGTGTGGTTCTTTCCTCAAAAGACCATTTCAAACACAAATCTACATGGTCCTCAAAGATTATTATAATATTATTCTAATTATTGTGAATGTGAGAACTATGTTGGTCATTGATTTATTTATATTTATTTTTGTATTTTTCTCAACGTAATCATGATCTGACAGTTTGAGTAATTTATGCGGCCTACTCAAATGTCCTTTCTTTGGTATTGTTCGTCGAATCGTTGAGCTCCTTGAGTCTAAGTTGAGCTGCACGATTACTGACAATTGCGTGCACTGACTGGACAGGTCCACTCAATCTGTGTGGTTCTTTCCTCAGAAGACCATTGCAGACACCGATCTACATAGCTTTCACATGATCTGACCAAGATTTTGTCTGGACTTTAAAAGAGACTGTGACCTCTGAGTTTGTTTCGGCCTTTCTTCTCAGAGTAGTCAGATAGGAAACGCCGACCCCATCTAGTTTAAAAAGAAATATGATTGACGTGTAAAAGTGTTTGTTCAAACCTACTTACAGAAATAAAATCATTTATCATTTAACCTCTTAAGGTGTCATTGTACTCATCATTATGAAATTTTTTTACTATGGGACCCAAATATGAAATCGTGAAATAAAATCAGCTCATCCCTACATTTATGTTGGCAGAACTCGTCAAAATGTAGGGACCAGCTGGTTTTTTTTTGCGATTTCATATTTGGTCCCATAGTAAAAGTTGTTCATAATGATGAGCAATGACCCCTTAAGGGGCCGTGCACGATATCGACTGATTTTGATAAATTTTGTGCTGTAACGAGGTTCTTCGTAAATAATACTCCAGGGAGAAATACTTAAAGCCTATATTTGTAATAACACACAAGTAACAGGAATGTTAAACAATGGAAAATGTAGGTAGCAAGGTAAAAATTGCTTAAGCCAATATTATAAAAAAAATGAGGGTAGGTAATACAAACAAAAGTTAAAGCTAATAAAGCAGTGCAAGCTAGGCGATTGGAAAATATGCTAATGCTATGTTATCTACTTAGTTATACAATGCAAGGAATGGAATCAAAACGATATGAGTAAACAATATAATTAAGAGAATGCATCAACAATGACTTTAATGATTGAATGAGCAAAACTAGTAAGCTAACTACCTAGAAAATGAATAGATAGCGAGACGCGCTATAAGCAAAATATCTCCGCTAACAGTACGACACACCGGTAATATTCCGTGTTACGAAAGTACCACCAGGCGTGACGTATTATAAGCAGAGCGCTCAACTTGCCAGGGAGTAGTTCCGAATCGTCGGATACAAAGCCCTCACTGAGTTGAACTGCCGCTAGGCGAGCCGGGCACGTCTTTTATACCCGCTCGGGGTGTCTATGTGTGTATGCGATGAGACCTTACGCGTGTACTCGAGTGGACGATTGCTTTAGTCGTGTGTGCATTGTTTATTTCGTTACAATCTCCCCCTCTGGCTCCGAAGACGTCTCGACGAGGAAGGCAGACTCGAAGTATCCCTTCGTGGTCGTCCCCGAGTGGGTTTCGGAAGTTGTGAGGTTGTAACTTCGGCAGAGGTAAGTGGGTCTGCTGTTTTGGGTGGTCGTCCACGCTTTCGAATTGGCCGAGCTGGCGCTGGTAGTGGACTCTCAGTGTCACTTTGGAAAGGGCGTAATGCAGATGAATGGTATAGCCCTACACTCTGGTTTGGTGTATTAGGGTCTGCGACATGGTAAGAGCTTGGTCCGTGATTCTTCAAAATTATATAAGGACCATCTCGACGTGGGGCAAGTTTTGAGCTGTATCCTTGGACGGCCTTACTGAGGGTGTGTGTGTCAACGAGAACTCGATCTCCAGGTTTATATTTAGGGCTAGGTCTTCTGTTTTTATCTACATATTCCTTTCGCTTTTCTTCTTTTCCTTCTTGTACTTCTTTAACTCTTTTTAATGTTTCTGCTAATACTAACAGTTTAGGTGTAATTTCAGGAATGAAATTTTCTGACGAGATTATTTCACGTAGATCGTGTTCATTATCATCGGGCGTTCTTAATTCTCGACCGAATGTAAGGTATGCTGGAGTATGCTCAGTTGAAGAACAAACTGCAGTGTTCATCGCAAATCGGATGCTTGGTAGTTTCTCTGACCAGGTCCGATGATCATCTCCTACAAGTATGGCGAGTTGGGTTTTAAGATCTCGGTTGCGGCGTTCTACCGAATTTGTTTCAGGATGGTAGACGGGCGTAAATGCATGCTTAATGTCAAGGCAGTAGGCTACTTGCTGCATAACAGCGCTAACGAATTGTGTGCCATTGTCACTGATTATTCTTCGTGGCATGCCGTATCTTAAAAATACCTCATTAATGAGAGTCATCGCGCAATTTGTTGCAGTTGCATGTTCTAGTGGGAATAATTCTATCCATCGAGAAGCAAGGTCTTCAACGACGAGTATCCAGGTCATTCCATTGGTTGACGCAGGTAATGGGCCAAATAGATCAAAAGCGAGTACTTCAAATCTTTTATTCATTGCAGATGTTTGAAGGAGTCCAGCTGGTTTCATATTCGACGGTTTGTATCTCTGGCATGACAAACAGTTTCGAACATAGTTTTCGATGTCCTTCCTCATGCCTTTCCAATAATAACGTTGGGTTATTCTAGCAAACGTTTTGTCTGTACCATAATGACCGGCAGTAGGTTCATCATGATATGCTGATATAACATTGGTTTGTTCTTGCTCTGGCACAAGAATCTGACTATTATCAGTATCACCATCAGGGTTGTAGCGGTATAGTAAACCGTTATTCATAACGTAACCCTTTTGACACCAATATCGTGCTTCTTCTTCATTATTACTTTCAAATGCCTTTACTATCTTCTCAATGTTTTTGTCCTTCATTTGTTCGTCTCTTATTTCTTTAGGATTCTTCCTTGGCGTATCTATCACAACACTACATATTCCACAGTTTTCTTTAGTATCAGCTTCACAATTAGGGCGAGATAACGCATCTGCTACGACGTTCGTCTTCCCAGTGATGTACTTTACTGTGATATCATACGGCTGTAACTGGAGAGCCCATCTTGCTAATCGCCCAGTTGGGGATTTTAATGACATTAGCCATTTGAGGGCTTGATGATCCGTCAGGATTGTAATAGGCGTCCCTTCTATATATCCTCTAAACTTATTAAGTGCCCATACAACTGCGAGTGCCTCGCGTTCAGTCGTAGAATAATTTCTCTCGGCTTGATTTAGCAATCGACTTGCGTATTCCACGGGGTGTTCCTGTTCACCCTCCCCCTGCACGAGAACTGCACCGATAGCATAATTGCTGGCATCGGTTTTAATTATATAGGGTTTAGAGTCATCTGCTTGAGCCAATATGGGACAAGTCGTGAGAAGTTGCTTGAGTTTGTCATATGCACCTTCTTGTTCGTCTTCCCACAGCCATTTAGCTTGTTTCTTGGTTAGACGGGTTAAGGGTTCAGCAACTTTAGCAAATCCGGGGATGAATCTTCTGTACCAAGAACACATTTGTAAGAACGAAAGTAAATGTTTTAGATTGGTAGGCGCAGTCATGTTTACTATTGCACTGACCTTGTTAGGATCCATCTGGAGTCCGTTTGGGGTAATATAATGTCCCAGGTACTTAACCCTCGAACAACAGAATTTGCACTTTTCCTTATTGGCTGTCAAGTTATATTCATGAAGTCGGGAGAAGACATCTTGAAGATCGCTCAGATGTTGCTCAAGCGTTGGAGACAAGACGATGAGATCGTCGATATAGACAAACAGTTTCACATGGCTCAGAGACACACGGAAACCATCCATCAATCGTTGAAAGGTGGCTGGTGCATTGCGCAAACCAAAGGGCATCCGTAAAAACTTATACATGCCGAATGGCGTAACAAAAGCAGTTTTGCATTGGTCTTCCTGCTTTACTCTGATCTGCCAGTAACCTGCGCGGAGGTCTATGGTAGACATATACGGTGTCGGTTTAGCATCGTGTAATAGATCATCTATACGAGGTAGTGGATACACATCTGGTATAGTAATTGCATTAAGTTGGCGATAGTCAATGCAAACTCGTGTTCCACCATCCTTCTTAGGAACCATAACTACAGGTGCAGACCACGGAGAGTTGCATGGTTCTATTATCCCTTCTGCAAGCATCTTGCTTACTTCATCTTTCAGGATTTGAGTTTTTGCAGGTGGTAAACGATACGGTGGGACGGAAATTGGTCTATGATCTCCTGTGTCAATGAAGTGCTCCGTTTGGGTTGTAGGTTTTCCATTAGGAACAAATGTACTTGCATTCCTCTCTAAAACATCTTGCAATCGTACTAACGCCTCATTGCTTAGAACAAAATCAAACCTTTCGGCATCTATTGCTGAAATATCCGTGCTAGGTGAATTGAACAAACATCTGGTGTCTGGTGATAATTCTATGGCGCTTTCATCTATCGACCTTCTAGCATCTTGATACAATGCATCTACTACTGGAGAATGGCCATCAAACAGTCGTTGGCGCTTACTCGGCGGAGTAGAAAATTCAATTGGTACTAGTGGGCCATACGTAGGTGTCTGTGGACGTGCTGCACTTGCTTGACAAATCTCCAATTTAGTGGGTGCGTCATTACCAACTAACGGCTCACTTTGCGATTGTGCAGGTGCATTTCCTAATACGTCAGGAGAAGACACTGTCATCACGGGACCATACGGTCGGAACAAATTTTGTTCGACAAGACTCGATGTTACCGATTTCGGAGTAACGGCTTTTCCGGGTGAAGTAGACATTGGTGAAATGATTTCCGGTAAACAAGCGATGCTTGTCAAATCGGCGATCATTGTCTCGCAAATATCTTCTTGTTTCAAGTCGTATACTTTTACAGGATCATCCAGGAACCGACATGTCAACTGAGGTAAGTTAAGAACCATCATGGCATCTTCGATGAAACCAACTCCCAGTAATGTCTTGTTACTTTTGGCTTTAGGCATAATAATGAAAGAAGTGTTTATCACCTTTCCATAAATATTAACAGGCGCTGTAACAGTCAAGACAGTCTGTATTTTGGGTATACCATCAGCTAAGGTTATGCTCATGGTCTCCTTCGTGAAGTCATATCCATCTTGCTTCAAACACACGAAAAGCTGATATGAGGCTATGCTTGATCTAGCACATGTGTCTACAAATCCAGTACCCTTTATATCACCAATACTAATTGGCACTATCGGTCTAAGGCACCTGGCACTTGTAGTATTTATAGATATAGAACAGAAATTTATGTCTTCCGTTCCTATGCGCTGAATATTACACTTCGGGCAACGGCTTCTTACAACACCTGGTTCGCCGCATCCGTAGCATGAAAATTTGGGCTTCACCTTATCATCGGGTTTAGTTTCCACTGACTTCTCTGCAGGTTTCTGCTGCTCAGCTTTCAGACGTTTCCTACAGACATCCGAAGTGTGTCCTGGAAGTCTGCAATAATTGCATCTAGTTTTACCCTTGTGAATGCTTTGTGCTGCTTTAGACGTCTGATTCTCTTCAGCTCTTTCACCTAAATTTCGCTCAATCTCTCTAGCCTTCTCTAATAAATCATCGAAACTTTCTATAGCTTCTCTGCATAATTTTTCCCTAATCTCAAAACGAATTTGGCCGAATACTAAATCTATCTCTTGCTGTTCAGTATGACCTGGTGCTGGAAATTCAGCTATGAGGGCACGTTTTTCTGCTACAAATATTTCTGTTAATGTATCCTTCTTTTGCTTTTTTTTCACCAACTCTTGGTATATTTTGAATGCCAACTTCTTGGGCGCAAATGCGTGCCGCAAGCGTTCTTCAAACTGGCTCCAAGTTTTTACCTGGTTCTGGATGCCTTGCCACCAAGTAGCAGCATCATTCGTCAAAATCAATGGCAGCCCTGTTAAAACGTCTTCATCTTCTATATGCTCAACCTTCTTGAACACACGCACCGCTGCTAGAAAAGACTCGACCTCAGAAGCGCTCTTATTGCCATTAAATTTTACTGGACATCTTATCACGGAACTCTTATGCTTTGACCCTGAAGCAACTGCTGTGAGTAATTGTTGGAACTGTTCACTCGACATAGTTATTGATGGTGAAATTGAAGCAGAACCACTCTTACTATCCATTGTTTCTTTTTTCTTTCCTTTCTGCGGGTATTCCTGTGTTGTATACCTCTGCGTTTGTACTGTTGGTCTAGGTCTAAGGTTTTTCTTTAGAGGATCCACGTTGGGGCGTCAATTTGTAACGAGGTTCTTCGTAAATAATACTCCAGGGAGAAATACTTAAAGCCTATATTTGTAATAACACACAAGTAACAGGAATGTTAAACAATGGAAAATGTAGGTAGCAAGGTAAAAATTGCTTAAGCCAATATTATAAAAAAAATGAGGGTAGGTAATACAAACAAAAGTTAAAGCTAATAAAGCAGTGCAAGCTAGGCGATTGGAAAATATGCTAATGCTATGTTATCTACTTAGTTATACAATGCAAGGAATGGAATCAAAACGATATGAGTAAACAATATAATTAAGAGAATGCATCAACAATGACTTTAATGATTGAATGAGCAAAACTAGTAAGCTAACTACCTAGAAAATGAATAGATAGCGAGACGCGCTATAAGCAAAATATCTCCGCTAACAGTACGACACACCGGTAATATTCCGTGTTACGAAAGTACCACCAGGCGTGACGTATTATAAGCAGAGCGCTCAACTTGCCAGGGAGTAGTTCCGAATCGTCGGATACAAAGCCCTCACTGAGTTGAACTGCCGCTAGGCGAGCCGGGCACGTCTTTTATACCCGCTCGGGGTGTCTATGTGTGTATGCGATGAGACCTTACGCGTGTACTCGAGTGGACGATTGCTTTAGTCGTGTGTGCATTGTTTATTTCGTTACAGTGCATTATTTGTAGGAAAGGGAAACATTATTTAAACAAAATTATTTGTGATTCGAAAACTTGAGTTCTTTGTTTTGCATGTGGCTGAAAGGGATTTTTCTAATAAGTTAAGTATTAATAGAAAATCACTAATATTCGCAACAAGTTTTCCAAAAAATGACGCGAGACTGTTGTTTGATCATTTTTTTACTAGAAACTTCGTTTGTTTTTGAAAATTAAAAATTATCATCAATATCATTATAATATGGTCTACTTGCACGTAGCTGGACTACTTTTTTCAACTTCGTACAAAATATAGCAGAAAAATAATGTTGAAAAAACCTATTATTCGAAACAAACCCTGCTTGTAATGTATTTTTTGCTATTATTGAGCAAGCCGTTTTTAGAAATTTAAAAATCACACATTAATCTCCAGCTAATCTTAAAATAAAATAAAAATTTAATTTTATGATTATACAATATTTTCATTTAGTAAATCAAAGTAAAAAAAAACTATATTTTCGAGAGCGCAAAAGTGATGAAACTATTAACAGGTGCTGTGACTGACACGAATGGTTTAGCGCCATGAAAACTGTACTTTTGTAGTCACAAAGACATAATGTTTCAATTATTTCTAGCTTTGTCACAATTAGATAAGAAATTGACAAAAGAGGGTTTTTTTATGTGCACGGAGCCTTAAGAGGTTGATGGTGTTTTACTAATAACCCTGTATAGCCCATGAAACATTTTAACGCAGGGGGCTCAGAACCATGTAACAGGGTAACAGGATGCGCATTGATGTCCCTGCCACCATGTTTATTTACAATCTTTGTTTCCCGAAAATAAAGATAAAAATAAACATCGGTAATAAAAAGAAATAAAATTTTATAACAACTGAAACAAAGTTGCAAAACAAAACGGAATCGACGCTTTAATTACTACATGAATAAAAATGCTGCTAATGAGACAAAATATATAATATAGGTAATCAAAATTATTACAAAAATGTATCATTGCCTCAAAAAAGAACGCAAGTCTCAAATATAAAAATAATAATGAAAACAGATGCAAAGCCACGTGGAGAGTAAATTGAAGATGAAATACGAACATCCAAATTGATAGCACAATGATAACAAATCCAGTAGAAATGTCATCTGCTTTCAATAACCACTACATAAATTTGATTTGATTTGACACATAGTAGTAGTAGTAGTACGATAACAAAAGGTATATCCAATGAATATTCAACATTCCACTCGATGTTCCTCAAACCTGTATCTGAAAGCGAAATACGAACGGAGACATTATCATTAAATAACACTATTTCCGAAGGTTATGATGAAGTTAACTTGAAACTTATAAAAGGATGTACAAGTGAAATCATTGTGATCTTGACATATCTAATAAATTTACAGTTCTCACTCGGCAATTTTCCAAAAGCATTACAACTATCCATAGTAAAGCCAATTTTAGAAAAGGGAGAAACATCAGACGTCAATAATTATCGTCCAATAACGTTAATACCCATTCTGTCGAAGATATTTGAAAAGTACTTCTGCAATAAATTGCTTATTGTTAAGAACAACAGTACGGCTTTCAAAAACAAAAATCCACTACATTAGTATCTTCTATCTTATAAAAATATAATTTTAACGAATGTTAACAAAAACAATCTAACTACAGGGTTATTCTTTGACTTATCAAAAGCCTTTGACCTAGTGTCTCCTGATGTATTTATTACTTCAGAAGTTTGACTAGATCGGCATTAGGGGACCTGCACTTCAATGGATATCATCGTACCTGAACAACCGACAACCATTGCCAAAATAGATAAAAATAAGGACATTATACTAAACTCATCCGAATATAAATGTAACAAATTCGGCGTCCCCCAAGGAAGTGTCCTGGGGCCGATCCTATTTCTACTTTATATAAATTCCATTACTGAAATTAACAAATCATAAATGTATTATATTTGCCGATTATATTTCCATTATTGTTACATCCGATAGAAAGAATAACACGATTAATGATCATGAGACTGACGTAAACAACACAATTGAAAAACTAATTTAACAGCTAAACATAAATAACTTATCAATGAAGCTAAATAAATCCGTCTATATACAGTTTAATAAAAACGGCGATAACATCTTAACACGCATATGTCGAGTCGTTGTTGCGATATGGTTTAATAATGTGGAGTAACAGCACCAATCATGATAGAGCATTCGTTGCCAAAAAAAGTGCATTAGAGCAATTTACGGGCTCCAACCAGATGAATCGTATATACCTGCATTAAAAAAAAACTTGATTTGTTACCGCTACCGTCTCTTTATATTTATGAGATATCTATGTTTGTTAGAAAGCAGGATTTATTTGTTAAAGCAGATTATATTAATGTCCGAACAGCAGGCTCGTACTTAGCGAGATTCCAAGACTAAATAAATACACTTGGGAGCAAATAAATCGAGCCAATTCCTTTTTTCACGTATAATGGTTATTATTTCTAGTATTACGGATCGTCTCAATTCGAAACATATACCGCCTTAAAGTTTATTTATTAACCTTTATGATTAGGGTAGTTTGTTGTCCACTTTTCAATTTAAAATAAAGTCAAAGGGGTTGACTAAAATTATCGCATTTAATTTACTTATAACATTTATATTGTACAACTTTATGAAAAGGTTAATTAGGGGTTTTGTTTATGTTTTATTATTATGTATTTATTTACTTTTGTTTTTAATTGTTTCTTTCTGTACTGATTTAACACTACAATTTTCTATCAAAATTACCGTTTTTCTTTCAGAGCCAATGCTTTATCATTCAATAAGTTTATCATTCAATAATTTACCCTCATTGTAAAGGTTATTAAATTACCTCTTAGGCGATATATGTTTTGAATTGATACGTTCCATAATAGCAAAAATAATAAGCACTATACGTAAAAAAAGCAAGTTGCTCGATTTATTTGCTCCCAAGTGTATAATAAAAGCTACCATGCAATGTGTGAACGTTTATGTAATACGTTACCAAATGATCTCAAAACTTTAAAGACTAGATTAATTAAAAATAAAGCTAATGGTTATGAATGGTTACAGGTTAATAGTTTTTATAGCGTTAAGGATTTCATTGACAAAAAAAAACAATTATGTCATTTACCTACTGAAACATTTGCGTGCTTGTTATTGTATTGGCAAATCATGTTTTATTCAATGTTGTACTTTTACCATCTTTTTATACCGTGTTTTTAGGCAAATAAATATTGCGTTATTATGTATTAAAACATTAACTTCATCATCATCATCTTTTCAATCGAAAGACGTCCACTGCAAACTCAAACTCAAAGCATCTATTTCAAATAAACAAACTACAGGTACTTTTGAATTGTCAAGGGGTCGGTCAGTCGGAAAGATGAAGCTAGTTGCCCATTTCAAAGCGTAGTAGGTACCTATGGAGAAGAACGGGCCAGAAACTCCATGGACACTCTTTTAAATCAAAATATTGTTACGAAAAAGTGGTTACATCATTCATGTTGAAATTATACATGTGAGAGGATAAGGAAAACGTTAACTACTATCAAATACAATGTCAAGGATAAAAACTAAAATATATTATTAAAAGGAGTCCCTTTTGGCAAGGTTCCGAAGATACTGGCAGCGTTCCCCCTTTGAATAGCTAGACTAATTCTTTGTCCGAGGTAGCTGCCAGCTCTTCGGTCTCCTGTGATGTCGACTAACCTTTTTGCTATTTCCTTAAAAAGCTTTATAGCGCTAGGACCCCACGGACCAAGGGTCTCGACACCGAATGGGACAAAGTCATATTCGGAGCCTAGACCCCTGTATTTGCATGTTTTAGCTTTTTCAGCCGCTTCACAAGCCGCACCAGCTCTGTTGTTGGTTCCATGTAGATGGGAAGGGGCTAGCGTGTCTGAACAGGTTGCATCCCATACCAGCACCCGGCCCATCTTCCATGGAATCAAACTCATACCGTCCGGTCTCTTGCCATCGTCTCTTGCAATACCAGTCGGCTCAAGTAGACTTGGCACGTTGACGGTGGCAAGGGACCGGCGTATGATATCGTTAAGTGCGGCATGTCTCGAGAAGCGGCCTGCACTTTTTTGGCATGATAGTCCGTGATGTCCTAGCTTGTCGACATCACTGCCACAGGGACATTTATGAGGAGTGCAGACCGGAACCCCAAGCCGTAGACAGGTTGCGATTCGGAGCGTGTCAGGCTCAAGAAATGTTCCTGTATTTGACGAAGAGTACGCGTGAAGCCAGTAGCCGGCCTCATGCGCACCCACGGCCAAAAGCCTAGCACGCGCCGAACCTGTACTACAGTTCAAAAGATTGTTGTGAGTCAATTTGCAGTTTATGTCGTCCCAGCTCCTCTGTGAATTAGGAGAAACTGGAAAATTTTGACCTAGGCATGCAATTAAGAAAGCGTTTCTAGCTTCTTCCAAGCCAGTAATCTCAAAGTTAGAAGGGGATGCCCTTAAAATTTTACTTATGAGATTTGCTGAACTATGGACAGAAGATAGAAAGGCTGGTAAAGCGACACTGGAAATTTTGCGAATCCCTAAACCACCATAACGGATGGGTAGGGATGCTTGGGTCCAAGATTGCTCGTTCAGCTGCATATTAAGAATCGATTCTAAGCTAATTTTGATTAAGTCGTCTACTTGTGTCAAAAGATGTGGGTGATTCCAAAAGGAGCAGCAACGGAGCACATACGTAAATTTTGAGACGAAAAGACAGAATTTTAAGATGCAAAGTGCATAATGAATAATAATAATACATGTGAGAACGATGTAGAAAGACGTGCACGTTAAAAGCGTCCGTAATAAAAATATAAAAACAATTCAGGAATTAAAATAAGCCGTGGCGTCTAAGAAATGACCAGTGCCCACTGACGGCGCCCGTTCACGAACGTGACGTATGGATCAGCACCATTCAGCTCAACCATTTTGAAGGGAACTTAATGATCCAATACACACGCCACCACCAGCGACACATTTGAGTGAACATGATACACTCTCAGCCGCCAGGGCACATTCAAGTCAATGAAAGACGAACCGAGTAAGCTTTATAGTAGGTACATAGTGCTCACACATGTGCTATGCAATTATACAATGCTAATGCATTGTTATGCATTTAGTTTTTTTCCCATTTAATACTAAATTATTAGCAGTGAACCAATTGTGTACCTGCAGTAGGGCATTATTTACGTCGTCACGTCTATTTATTTTTAAAATTAAGGAAGTATCGTCAGCAAATAACACCATTTACGGTTGTTTTTTTAATAATAGCTGCTGAACATAGGCCCCAAGCACTGCCACTTGGACCAGTTCTGTGCTTCCCGCATCCAGCGGATTCCTGCGGCCTTCACAAGGTCATCGGTCCACTCGGTCCACCTTGTGAGAGGCCCTCCAACGTCAACATAGACTATATAAATATTTCACCCATTAATAAAACCGCACAGCTAAGAAATACATATTTCGGTTGTGTTCTCAGAACTCAGGCTTAAAACTTTTGCACTTATTGTACCTAAGCTTTACAGTCTTTAATGTTTACAAACTAATTCGGCAGATGTCACTACTAATTACTGAAAAGCGTCAATTTGACAGCTGACCTTAATCAAGATGGCGTCGTTAAGTTCGTTATTCGAAAACTGTCGTTGAGTTTAAAAGCTGCTAAGTGCTTAGGGTACTGTTAAAATTGACGGTAATCACCTTAAAAGGTTTTCAAATTTTATAGGATTATTCGTTTCGTGTCGCATTAGTGTACACGCATATGAAACGGTGCTAAAATTAAACTGCGTGTCTACAAGGTACTTTACCTACCTACGAAATTGTGTACTATCGCCAGCCCCTAAGATGCTTCGCACTGTTGTACGACTTGACAAAACATCGTTTCCTTATTATATGTAAGTTTGATATATATGCTTATTATACACCCACCTCAGTGAGGAGGAGGTTGTTACTTGCAGCGTCCCTCAAGGCAGCATACTGGGACCCACATTATTTCTTATTTACATTAACGACCTGCAAAATGAACCTCCCAAATACTAAGATATATACTTACGCTGATGAAACCGCGATCTTAGTTCATGGACCTACTTGGGACGTTATCAAATCTTCAACAGAGTCTGCAGTGGCGGAAATAATGAAATGGCTCAATATTAACCTTCTTACCTTAAACATAAGCAAATCCTGCTATATTCCATTTGCAATTAGGCAAAAGACCGCACCGTCACGCATTTTTTCAATTACTGCCCATTCTTGCTACAACCGATCAGCACCTTGCTGTTGTCCAGCACTAACTAGAAGTGACAGCGTAAAGTACCTAGGAGTCCACATCTTGAACTTACATGGAAAAACCAACTTGGCGCTGTCACAACTAGAACCTTGCGTCTTATACACATGTTTAAATCCCTCCGCAACTCTGCAAATGTCGATATATTGGAAATGGTGTACTATGCACTTTGCCAATCGGTCATAGGATACTGCATCTCTGTATGGGGTGCTGCATCGAAAGGTGGCCTCCTGAGGGCAGAGAGAGCCCAAAGAGCCGTACTAAAAGTAATGACTAGGAAGCCCCAAAGATTCCCAACAACTCAACTGTACGCTGACTGTAAGGTTCTTACAGTCCGTCAGCTCTTTGTGCTTCAATCCGTTCTTAGGAAACATAGCAGCATTCCCTCCCTTCAGGCACCCAACATAGGACCACGTTCGCAAAGCATCAGTTTTATGTAATTAGCGCTTACATTTACAAAAAAGATTACTAAAAAACTGAATATCTTAGACCTCAACAAACACAACCTAAAATTAAAAGTGACAGAATGGCTACTTACACTGGACTATGCCGAAACGGAGACTTTACTTACCTACATCACCTAATAAGCACACACTCATCTCCTTGCTTGCAAAAACACTCTTATCCTCGGATCCATACACACTCGCACATACCTCTTACACACAATCACACACATCACCTACGTATACACACTCACACACAAACATAAACACACCTATTATCACATTCACTCACCCTCACCCTCGCACTCACCTATGCATGCATAATTTGAAAACTAAAGTAACTTATATTTTTCTTTTTCATAACTTATAACTTTTTTCCTTACTTAAGTTAAATCGACACAGTCCACTCATACATTTCAATTGGAAACCCATTGCGAAGCACTGTCTCTTAAGATACAGGATACCCCTAGTTTAAGAGACAGAGTTTAATCTATTGTGTACAGATTTCTGTAGCGTCCAAATGTTTTATGTAATGTACTCTACAGTATTTTTAAAATTGTAAACTTAATGTACAATTATCTGTATTTTCGGGAAATAAAGATTTATTATTATTATTATTATACGCATAGCCCTTCCGGAATAAAGTCTCTAAATGGTGGTGAAAATCCTATTAACAATCTGTTGTGTAGACAAAGCCCAAATGACGTAGGTTCAATGAAAACCAATTTGTAAATAATCACGCAAATAGTTCAAGAAAATAATCCAAAACCCTTTCTAAAGTCGTGCCAAACAGACACGACTACCTAGTTAATTATACTCATCCATGCGTCACATGGAAAGAAACCGACGGCGCGCGAGCAGGTTGCAAGCGGTCCGGAATGTCCCCTATATAAGCCAGGCCAAAATGTGGAAAGTTTACAAAGTTTATTTGGCGAGCAAGCTTGCTAGTTTTACCAAAAACAATAACTAGCTATGGCAAAAAAATGCTAACTTTTGAAGGAGCACAGCTTTATAACAAATTACCGTCCTGTATAAGAAATATACACTCTTACAATGCATTCAAAACTCAACTTAGCCAGCACATACTTGCGGGTCGATCACTTCTGGAGAAATGAATGCATTGGATGGGTAACTATTAAATTGTAATACTGATGACGAACATATTGTAATCTATATTTTTAGTACTGTTCTCAAGTAAGTGACTTATGTCTTTATTGGGAATAAAGTTTCTTTAAACCGCAAAACCGAAGTTCATCAGCCATCGCAACCCTCTGGTTGTGAAGGCCGCCAGTTATGTCCCCTATAGAATCAGTAGAATCCGCCGTCCAAGGCACGCACTGACCGACCCTGACGACCCCATTACCCTCCTCCAGGAAAGCAGTAGGGCCACCAGTACAGTATACAGCAGACATAGACACAAATCGAAATTCCGAACTCACCGCCGATGTCCTCCGCGTCCGCGATCCTTCGCGATTAATTTCCTTACCTGTCCCTTGATCGGGTCCGTGCCAGCTGGTGGCGTAGCCAGTAGTTTGAAACTCTCCTGTTAATAATAATGAATCTTATTTGATCCAGCCTGTCCCCAACTTGCTGTCCTCCCCCAGCGACGCCCTAAGCCGAGGTTCGTACCCCACAGAGGTGCCCTTAGGTGATGGTCGCTTAGTTTGTAATTAATATTATGCCCCTGGCTGGAGGCTTTGAGTTAGCTCGAAGGCACCACAGGGTTGACCGGTTAAGCAGTCACGGCCTCTCAAGGCCAACTACGAGATACCATACATAAAAAAAATGGAAAGTTCAGTTTGTTGCGATCATCACTTCAGTAAGCTGCAAGCATCACTACAGCACTAGGTCACTACAGTATCAGTTCGTCCTTACAAGACAGTCAAGTACTTGCTACCAACAAACAGCAGTACAGTAATAAGTAACTATAAGTGTCTGTCTAATTCAATTCTATTTTATTGTGTGTATTTTGTGTGCTCGTACTTTTGTGCTCTTATGATGTGTGTCTCTAAATTATATGATTCCTCGATGTGCATGTGTTCTTGATTACCTTTATATACCTGTGTGATACTTCTTGTGTATAACTGTGTGTATTTCCATGTACTATCGTATGTGAAAGAGATTACAAATGTCTTAATTTTGATTACCCTGGTTTTAATTTACTCACTCGTCAAGGGAACACCATCACCCCCGCCTACATCACCCGACTCCCGTTTATCCTTAACACTTTGTGTAGTTTAAAAGAACAACTCGGTCACACAGACAGACACTCGCGGACAAAGAATACGGTTCACTACGAAAAACTAAAATTACTCTTAAAATAATAGAGCTAGCGGCATGAATGAAACGGTATGTTGTAGATAATTTACCAGACACCAAATGTTGGAAACATTATTAGTTTAATTGTCAAAGTTACATAAAAAAACTATATACTTATCAATAATTTTTACGTTGAAAAAATAATGATTGGTACCTCACATACAACACAAAAACGAACTTATTTCTTACACACATCCCAAGCTCGTCTCAAGCGTGTTCAATTGGATTCAGATCCGGCCTTCTCGCGGGCCTGTCCATGCGATTGATGCCAACATCCTGAAAATACTCATTTACAATTTGAGCTGTAGGTATGTGTATAGAAAATGGTACGCAGCATTTTCTATCACACTTACTCCGTGCGAATTTCTGAAGAGATTCCGGCCCAAACCATAACACCACATCCACCTCCGAACGGCACTTTTTCCTCAAAACAAGCTGGAATAAAGCGTTCCTTTGGCCGTCTCGGTAGACTCTTCGCAGCCCATCATGTGCATGCTGTGTATATAGCATACATCTGGATTTGTTAGAAAACATTGCTCATGCCCATTCTTCGTCTCCTTATTGTGCGTGTTCGCGGGCGTAACGTAACATTGCTACCCGATGTGCCCTTTCAAGTTTGTCCATGGTCCGTGTGGGGTCAAATTAGCTTCAAGGAGCCGCCGCCGTACAGTCAGCTCGCTGACGTCGTCTCTACGGGTCTCCCGAAGTTGATTTGTTACTTCAACTCTCGAGCTGTAGTTCATCTCGATCTGCCGGATCTTGGTCTTCTTATGTTCTGCCCGCTTTCTCGGAAACGTTGGACGGCTCGCTGCACTGTAGAAAGTGACACGCCTATTGTTCTTACTGTACTTCGGTGTCTTCTGCCTTCTTCTAACATAGTGACGATACGTGTACATTCTTCTGGTTTTAGCGTTATGATAGTAATTCAATAATGATGTTGAAAGACGACGATGACCGCCTTTTATCATTTTGATTTAACAGATTGAAAGCAAAATTGAGATTTAACAAGCAAAAGTAAAATAACCGCGAATAGAACTTATTGTCAATTCAAGGTTTTTCAAATATTAACTTTTTTTTAGTTACTTCGTAGATCATTTAAGCTTTTATTTCATACGAAATTAACATTCTCTGTACTATAAACTTAGTTTCATACATGCACCGTTATTAATTGGCAGGATACGCCATCGACCCGTATTATTTGACCGCGAGTGTAGATTTCTAATTAACCTGATACAGACTCGTGATAATACAGATTCGTAAAGCATTTTTCAGCAGTGTCTCGCAGCTCGGTAATGCTTAGGCAAACTCTTTAGAATTGTAGGTGTCAATGATTTTCGGTTAGTCAGTTGCTAAAAAGATGAGAAGAGTTAGCAATGCCGCCGAGCGAGCTCCATCAAATTGCCAAAGATAAACTAACGGAGAACAAACAAGCAGACAACCAATTAATAATTCAGAATGAATTTTGCGAAGGTGTCAATCATCCTCGTTTTAGAGGTCACCAATAAAAATATACTGAATAAGAATATAAATTGCAATTTCCCGTCGATTTCAGAACTCGTAAAACACACAACATCAATCAAGTAACGTAAATATACTTGCTTTTAAAAGTTTTGTTTACTTCATCGGCTTCTAAAACTAAGGATTCTTGGGTGTCGCTGTGGCCCGAGGATTTACGCCCTTTCTACTGGTTTTTAATTATAACTTGTGCAATGAAAACTGTCTTTGACCGAAGCCGACACAGAGCGTTTACACGTACAGCTAATTAAAATAATCTCACTGGTAGGCCGCGTCCTAACTAAAGCTATCGCCGCGCTCACGCTTCCTAACATACTCGCGCGATCAGTCCAGTCGCGTGTGTACGTCATTGTTTAAGTAAAAAATCGCGTAATCGCGTATTCGCGCGACAGTCTCTTTATATTGTTCATTTAAAGACTTAGAATTAGGTATTGTGTCTTTATTTGATTTCTTATTGTATATTTTATTTTAGCGTTTGCTACACCGTTTGACAATATCACGTCAGCGCCGGCTGTCGCTGAAAGCCAGCGCTGGGGCTCTGTCTCGCATAGGGTTGTAGCAATAAGCTGAGCGATGGCTGTTTTGCGTGGATGTGACGCATATTTTCCCCCAAATTGTAGTTTTTTGTGTAAGTATGTGTTCGTTTTCTGCGTAATGTTTACCGCAAATAAACGTATTTCCTTTCTTTCTTTTATGCAGGGTTGGCCATCGCGAGTTGTGTTCGTGCTCGAGAGATAAAAAAAAGAATAGGTCGTGCAAGATCATGCCAGTTTTCTTTTATGTACATAGGCATAAACTGCGGGGTAATTACGTGTCATACTAATGGTAGAAACGGCATTCATTTTGACAGTTCAACATCATTCATTGCGTTAGTTACGTTGTTGAGCGGACAAGGTTTTCGAACACATGAAGCAATGGATTAGCAATATCCTTCAAAATGATTCAGGTTGTGATTGATTGTGTGATACGCAATTAGGGTGCTGTTCCAAATGGCACCTTTGAGTTGACGCGGAGTACCTATCTATGTAAAAAAGCAAATTTTTAGGTAATTGACAATAGCCAAAGACATTAAATTATACTAGACAATAGCGCATCGCGGCAACAAATAAGCTGCAAAACAGCGATGCGTTTGATGTTGGTTGAATCGAATGTCCACAAAAATAAAAGTAATTTTACAGTTTTAATTAAATTCAAACATAAATGCACGGTTCAGTGATATAAGTTTTAGGCATTTCTATAATTGGTTAAATTCTATTAAAAAAATATGTATATAGTTAACGCTCAAAATGTTGAATATGCGACGAAAATTTTTTTTTGAGCTTTCGTTTACGATTTTTTTATCATGATACTTTTTTATTTTTATGAAATATTTTTGTAATAAGTAATTTTTTTAAACATTCGAAAATACACAAATAAAAATCTGGCTTGTAAATGTACCAATACGCCTAACTGTGCGACAAAAAACTGAGCGGTTTACGATGTCCTACGTTTGGGCAGCGCCTTAACTAGGTAATGGCCCAGGTTTGACTGTCCAGGACGCATAAACGTGTTAGTATGGCCATTCGAGGAAGCTGTATTAAGGGAAAAGCGCCAGGTTAAAAATAAAAAATTCTTAAGTTTTTTGACATTTGAGGTCAATTGTAATTTTAGGAGTTGTATTGCCGATTCTAATGATTATAATTCTGTAAAGCTATATTTTGTTATGGTCGCGAATCATGTTTTGTTCAACATACAACCAGTATTGACGTGATTGACGTGTAAAAGTGTTTGTACAAACCTACTTGCAGAAATAAAATCATTTATCATTTATGACAAAGGCCGTGCTCGCCCCGCTGACACTGACATAGGTCATGAATTTTATCACGGTTTTTGCTCCCAAAATGTGTGACTCAAGCCTATCACAGTAGGTCGTGCTTGCCCCGCTGCAAATTGCAAAAATTATAGATGTAACAAAATTTTAATTTTGCGGGCAACCTGGTGCTTTCCCTTTAATGCGCAATCGACGAAAACGGATTTCTATATCAAGCCAAGCTGAGAAGGGGTTGGTGAGAGGAGTGCTATTCTGCAAAAAATTCACTGGGAAAACTTGAGAGAAGTGAGCTTGAAATGAGCTTCACCTAAGTTTCCACAGTGAGTTTTTTTACACAATAGACCAGCTGGACTTAAAACTGACTGGCTGGAAGCCAAAGTACAACCCATGAAGACGTACCAGAAAAAAGCGAAAAACTTTCAAACGAAACTTCAAATAACATCTTTACCCAAATGCTTAATAACTCTGGAATCCTAAATTTCTAGCTGCCATGACCCGTGTAAGGAGCTGTCGAAAGTGGTACCACATTGAAATTGTAAAAGTTGGTAATAAAGGTGGCTTTACGACCTTTAGCGGCGGCGAGGCTGGGCAGGGAGGGTGGCTAACTGATAACATTTAATTTTTAGCCACCTTTGATTTTACCGATATGCGAGACTAAAATCTTTATGTTTATGGTTGATAGAAGATATGTTTTTGGTGGATCGATTTAGGGCTTACTAAATTAATGTTTCAAGCTTTACGATCTACGAATTTCTGGCCCACTCCATATGTATGAACTTTGCTATATTATCTAATCGTGTTTTAAGTGTGTCAGTGAAACGATAAACTTAGCCTAAGTATTTTCATTGCCTCCAAGAACGACCACGCAATGACGTCACACGTAACAGTCAGATGAAGTGTTTCCTTTCCATAACCTTTTGTTTGGAATACTTATTATTAGTGTTGTGATAATGGCAAATTGGTCTTTTCTCCTTCTTTGACCATTCATCGTAACGGTCCATTTGCTGCAGTGGACGTTGACGGTCTGAAATCAATGTAAAATTTTGACTTCCACATCAATTTGAGCATGAGAATTTTCATCCTTTTTTAACTCAATTAATCGACGCAGCTTATTCCAGTCCAAAGCTGGACACCAGCCTTTCCCAAGAAACATTTCCCAACTATGTACATATATGTTGGGGTCGGCTTCCAGTCTAACCGGATGCAGCTGAGTATTTTACATGGAGCGACTGCCTATCTGCCCTCTACAACCCAGTTACTAGGCACTACGATATCCCTTGGTAAGACTGTTGTCAGACTTTCGGGCTTCTGACGACCCGTAACGACTGTCAAAGATACACGAATGATAGCCGGGACCAAACGGCTTTCTAAGTATACCACTGAAAAATTTATAAAACGAGGAACTGTAGCAAGCTTTTCTGCAGAGTTAAAAAGAGTTACAAATCGACGATTCCTTCCTTTGGCTGTCGTTTTAAGGCGATTAAAGGATTATCTCAGGTGAACGAGTAACTTCAAACTGGAAGCGTTTCGTTTAAGACGTTACTAGGTTTTTTCCTCGACTTTCCTTGTGTCACTAGGTGATTATGATGATCGATGTCACGAACATGATGTCACGATGATGCGTTAATTAGGAAACGCTGGGACGTCCTAGAAGGACATAATGGGCAGTTACCTTATTGGTGATGTTCTTCAGGAAGGTCAGCAGTGCGATTCTGTAACCATCTCACCGTGAAAACTTAGTTGAAGTGAGCGTGGAGTGAGCTGTCAGTGTCTAGGAATTGGCCAAGCATTACATTTACAATCATAATCGAGATTTTAATAATATTTTTTATGCAAATTCTATCGATAATATTATATTAAGTATTTCAAAGCTAGTATCTAAGTGTCTAAGCTTTAGATAAAATTTTGGGGGTTTTAAAAAACACGACGATTTTTAAAAGAAAATAAAAAGACTTAACTACATACTAGCTTTGAAATAATATAAAATTATCAATAGAATTTGAATAAAAAATATTATTAAAATCTCGATTATGATTGTAAATTAAACGTTGGTCAATCGCTAGCATCAGTCGGATGACACTGACAGCTCACTCCACGCAAGTCTTCACGGTGAGATTTTTACAGAATCGACCGGCAGGTGCGTAGTAGGTACTCGCAAGCGGCGTGCTTGTATGACTGATGTATGAACGTAAACGAAGAAAAAGGAGTATGTAAGGATCGTAGGGAAGAAGGCGTGAGCTTATCTGTATGTGTTAATTAGTTTCACGAAAACCTCTTAAGTTGCGGCAATTTTGCAAGTAAGTAATATTCATACTTTTATAACCCTTATAGTTTCTACAATAAAATTGTCTGTAATAAGTAGCTCCATCTTCAATTATATCCCCAAAAACTGGGAAATCATTTTACAAAAGCGAAAGATATTAAGGTCTAAATTATTTAATACGACGATTATGTTTCTGGCCAAATGTTCAAGCGGTTTTCTGTTCCTTATTGCCTTGACTGGAAGGACCATTTTTCCAAGACTTTGGTTCTCAAATATTCTTGTAAACGTCTCTTAATTGTCTCTTATAATTAAGTAGAAGTCCCGAAGTAGGTGAACTTAAGGTCCCAGATGCGTAAAATTGTCTAATTATAAAAAGTATTAAAGACATTTTGGAGTTTATCCAATATTTGACTTTGGGGGTTCTTCGGGTACTCAAATGTTATTAAGAATCTGCCAGGTTATTAAACGCGGGAACTGCATTTAAAAGAGGAAATGGTTCTAATGGTTTGCTCTCGGAATCTTGATAGAGAAATCTTGGATTTTAATCTAATTGCGTTTGAATACAATTTTTGTATTTGGGTCAAATTGTGCTAAAACGCTCCTAACTTTGAATAGACACATACATAAATACGATCCTTACATACTCCTGTTGGAGTTAAAATAAATAAGCAAAAGCTTCGTTTACGTTCATATATCTGCAGCCTATTTGCGTAACACGCTATTAATCACAACCTGAATAATTTTGAAGGATATTGATAATCCATTGCTGCATATGCTCGAAAAATTTGAATGCTCAACAACGTAAATAACGCAATGAATGTTGTTGAACTGTCAAAACAAGAACAAATTAAATTTTTCATACGGATAAACCACATCGGGCAAATTTTTGTCCTTCATTCTGATTTCGGAAACCGTACTAATCTCATGTCCTTAAGTGATACGGAGATAGAAACGCCCATAACATCAGCCGAAACTACGGTCTTCGTGCTTAGGGAGTCGACCCCCTGACCCTTCTGAAGGACATCACCAATAAGGTCACTGTCCTCCTAGGGCGTCCACCTCCCAACGTTTGAATAGAGTCATACTGTAAAAGACTTTAACATCATGTACAGTTTCTCTAATATATAAATAAACATTTATTTCAGAATCCTTCCCTAATTGTTAGTAACAATGTAAACTTATAAACTAGTGTTAGTAACATTTATTCTAAGCTGCGTGAGGCACGCCGATCCTGGGGAATGTCCACTTGACTGCGTGCAGTCGTATTCACCGCCCCAAGATCGGAGAGTCCCACCAATCAGCCAATGTTCTAAGAATGATGTTGGGGCTGGCGCGAACACGGCGTAGCAGAGATGCGCATCTCTTGCGCATGATGGCCGAAAAACTATTAACGTCCGCGTCGGCAAACATGCCGGACGCGCTACAAACCTAATGCCTAATAGAAACTTTTTTTGATTTTCATGGAAGGCAGAAGGAAAATCGAGGCTACTTAACGCCTGAAAATTCTCCCCACGATTGTATGTTTGGTAACTCAATATATTTCCGTAAAACCAAACCATACGCTGAAAGTAAGTTCAGTAGGCGACATTGCGCCACCGTCCAAACGAGGCTTTACTAACAAACTTTGATTTTCCTTCAAAACTGAGGATTGCCAAGAAAAGTCGTGAGGGTGCCGATTGAGGGGCTAAAAGGGGATGAGGGATGGTGTACTCGTTATTTTCACTTTCCCCGTTTATTGCCACAATAAATAACATTAGGTTTATGATGCGTGTATAAAATACCCCAGTTCGGGGCGTGCAAACCTGAATTTTTAATTTTCCACCCTCTAACTTACGTTTTGTGGAACTAAAAATTGGTTGTTTAAGGCTGTTTCGTAATAAAGGGCGTAGCTTTTCATTAAGTTTGGGTACCCATTTATTGATGTGTGAAAAGGATTTTTGTGAGCACATAAAGAATACATAAAACCATTTAAGTTTTGTGTGCTAATTTATGCGGCTGAAGTTTCCCTCAGTAGCAGAGGTTTTTGGCAAATAAGATATTGGAAGAAAAGAACGTTTGGAACATGCATGTCTCATAACGTTCATTTATTTTAATAAAATAATAAATCGTATACCTAATTGAATTGTAATATATAAAAATAAACATATATGCAAGAAAAAATCTTGTATTTATGTACGCGTGTAGAATGGTGAATTTTAATAAAAATTCATTTAAACAAAAAACAACGAAACTAGGCTACTGTTGAAATACGGCACCAATTCTGGAACTAATAAAAAGCCTGGTCTCGATATATCAATATTTTCGGGAGTTATCGTTGGTACATACAAAATCAGCGTACAGACATCAGGACGTCAAAGTAAAAAAAAATAAAAAAAAGTTTTTTTTTTAAATGGCATCATAAAATGATTTTTTATTTTGGAAAGTAAAAGATGGTTTAATTTAAATATTTTCACGATGTACATCTACTCATATTATTGTATAAGTGCAATATAATTGTGATAGAGGCATTTGAAGATCACAAAATTGCTTGACGTTGACGAGTCGGGAGTAAAGCACTGCCTCAACCGCTTCGCGTTAAGAGGCGTACAATAAAAATCTAAACTAATATTTAGAAGTGACTTTGTTTGTTTCTTTTTGTTGGAGGTAACTTGTGGACGACTACTGGTTCGATTATAAAAAATCACTAAATGATAGAAAGCTAGACTATTCCCGTGTGTCATAGGATAAGGGTTAAATATAGCATAGTTGTGTTCCACGAGGACGGAATTCGCGAGCAGTAGGCAATTTAGGTACTATACATTATGAAGACAAGTCATTAAAGGATCTCCTGCCTATTCTCTACAGCTTTTCAATCTCTTGTATTTCATTTAATTATATTTCTATGAAACCGGAGATTGATACTTCTCAAAGGACGTTTTCCAACCTAAATGATTCCTACAAACTTATTAAAAAAACATCTTGATGATAGTCTGATATTTCACCAACAATTAAGTTTAAGATTTATTCCACGACTTTAAGTCGTCGCCGTCTTTAAGTTCCCTCCACTAATTGTAGAACAACGTTAGAACTAAGATTTTTTTCACAGCAAAGTTAATTTAATTATTAACAGTGAAAGCCCCGTAAGGTAGGACGCACACGTAAATGCCTCTTACGCCCGTAAGTGGCCGTTGTAGGGCCATACGACGTTATGGGCGCGGCAATAAGAGTGGGCGTGACGTATACTGGGTTAATGCTCTTAAGGAAAATTAAAAAGAAGTATTTCTTCGAAGTGTTTGGAAAATGGGGCTGTGTATTTATAGAAACAGGAAATAGAACAACGTAGCCTTATGAACAACGTAGCCTTATGAACAACGTAGCCTTATGAACAACGTAGCCTTATGAACAACGTAGCCTTATGAACAACGTAGCCTTATGAACAACGTAGCCTTATGAACAACGTAGCCTTATGAACAACGTAGCCTTATGAACAACGTAGCCTTATGAATAAGCTTCTTATAGTAAGAAAGCAATGCTTTTATGTACAGTCAACCGCAAATAGTCACCGGAGATTTGCCACTTTGGGTAAACATTGCAGGGTTTCCTGAAGCACAGTAGGATTCGTAGGTTAAAAAAATTCATCGAGTGACGAAAGCCCTGCCCAGAATTTGGTGTAGTCGGTCAGAGGAAATTGGTGGCGGCCTTGTTTACCAGCTACTGGGATTAAGCTCGTCCTAGATAACTTTCACTCTACATTTCCGGTATCGATTCTAACGTTTTTTTTTAAAGAAATGACATATCATAGGTCATGATATAACTTTGTGTCACGCCCGTAACTTTCGAAGGGGTAGGGAGAGGTGTACCTACCTGTAGTACCTACACCCACAATTCGCCAGATAAGTTGTAAGAGGGGACGAGCCTATTGCCATCAAGGCGGCACACATCCAGACTCTGGCTGCAACTGAAAAGTTCCTGATGCAAGACCCAATAACATTTGCTCGACCCGGGAATCGAACGGTAACGGAACTAATCGGTCGCGACCACTAGACCAGTTTTTAAGAAATGTAGCTTTAAATTTCACCATCCCAGTGTCCGTTCCCCCTACAACATAATAGGCTTCGTGGGCGGTACCATTTGGAGGGCCCCGCGGACTCCAGCTTAAACGTTTATAGCCAAACTGTCGCTGGAATTGTTAATTATTTTCGCGGGCCCCTCTGTTAATCCCTGTTCGGATCGCCCGTAATGATACCTCCGTCACTTGATAAGGAATTATCTTGGATCGCAGATTTTAGACATTTTGGTCCTTCGGTGGAGTTTCGTAGTTTTAAGTTTTAATATTTGAGGGGGATTCGGATAATTAAAATATCTTTTTTAATGTCGAACTTACCTTTTTTGTTTAAGAAACTTCATACTCATTTTATGTGATAATAAAATAGTCTTCTACTTTTGAATAAATTAAGTCTTTCGATTGCTTCAATGAGATCTCAAAGAGAAAATAATAATAATCAAGTTGGCACTCATTTTTTTTTTTAGTAGCTATACTAACAGAAATCATATATTCTGCTTCCTATCTTTGAATCATATCTTATTTTATTCTAATTGTATGTAACATCTTTTGTACCTACTACACTTTATGCAAATAAACGACTTTGATTTGATTTGATCATTATTTATAAAAGTCGACAACGTTAAAGTGGCTTAGCACCTGATTGATTTGCCACTTATTAATAATATCGTTCCCGTGAACTAAGACCGAAGGAAAACTACTTAAGGGGTTGACAACAGCTAAAGCTTGGTCACTGTCGGACTGCATAGTAACAAGAAAAACGCGATGACATAAAGCTGTTAATTTATTGCAAAATATGAGGCAATTCTAAAAAATTAAAACACTATCACGCTAATATATGGTGCTTGAAGAACAATCTGAAAAAAAAAACCCAGAATTATTGATATTAGTATGGTTTTTAATCGTTAAAATAAATTTTTAGATATAATTTCGTGACTTTTTTCTATCGTACCAAATCAGATAAATTATGTTTTCAACACACTATCTAACTAGCATATACAAGGTGTTGTTTTGCATCCTCGTCAAATTCGAGGAGGTAACTATGCTAATGATTCTCGACACGAATCAATAATAAAATAAGTAGGTATTTATTTTTAAATTTTGTAATTTTCGGAAATCGGCATGTGTAGGGCCCGTGTGATACCGCCCTGTAACTGCGCTGTAACTGTAACGCATGCACACAGCGACATAGTCGTACGACACTGCCTACCGTATACGCAACGGGGCGATTCTGTTCTTTGAAAGTAGAGTATTCTGAAATACTGTCAAACTTAAATATCTAAAAAAACAAGTATGTATTAATTATTGAGCAGGATCGTAATTTTATTTGATTATTTATGTCTTTCATAACAACCTCCTGAAATTTGACGAGGATGCAAAACAACACGTTGTATACTGAAGAATATCATATATCTTTCTTATTTTATTTACTGCAGTGGATCATAGACTTTTAGGCAGTATAAAACTTTTGTTTAGGTCATGTAGTCCCCTTAATAAGTAAGGTTTTCGTGCAGCAACACAGTTTCCTTGTAACATATTAAAGAAATAAGCACTTAATAGGGAAAAAGGGGCAAAAGATATATCGTTTCATTTTGCACCCCTTCCCTTAAACAATGTATTATTTTCCAGATGTGTGCTTTATTACACTTAGATTAAGTATTAAGTTAACGTAAAGTATTAAGTTAGTACATTATTGTTTGCATTTACCTAATTGTATAAATGTTACTGTGGGTAACTTTGATGTCAACGTTTTGGTTTTTGGTTTTCAAAACAATAAGAAAACTGAACTATGTTATTTATTTGTTTTGAAATCGTTTTTTATTTGTGTGGCTACCTAGGTATAGATTAGATTCAATAGATAAGTCGTATCTACTAATTCTTCCCTAAGGTGTCGTAAAATGCTTTTCGAGGATGCCTTATTTCTGACCCAATCGATCTGTCTAACCGGATGTAGCTGAAAACCAGTATTTTTTACATGATGCGACTGCCTATCTGACCTCCACAACCCAGTTACTGGGTAAGACTGGTTGTCAGACGTTTGGGCTTCTGAATACCCGTAATGACTGTCAAAGATCTACAAACATCAGCCGGGACCAATCGCTTAGCGTGCTTTCCGAGGCACGGAGGGTTCTCGATATGTAATAAATGGTCACCCATCCAGGAACCCACCGCGGCAAGCGTTGCTTAACCTTCGATCAACCCGTACGACTGTTATTGTTTAGCCACGAGCCAGTCTCTTCTAGAAAATAATTTCTTCTTAGAAGTTCGAAGTTGTTTTTAACCATCTCTAAATCTTATAAATCGTACATCTATTTGAATTAGGAAGCTACAATTTCTCACAGCCACATTTAAGGAATAACTGCACAAACTTACGTCCTCTTTCTCTTTCTCTTTCAAACTCTCGCCATCTCATTCCAATTCTCATTACAATATCACAACTTCACCTATAAGATCATAATTTCTTGGAAAAAAATCCCAAGTTTTAACCCTCCCCCTGCTGTGGGGGAGTTTAAACAAGTTGCCTTTGCCAGATGGCGTTCGGCTATTCAAATTTTCTTGTTTTATTAAAAAAAAGTTCGCACTTGACCCCGAAACCGTTTTAAGTCGAGTTCTTCAAGCACCTTCTTAGTAATGTAGCGAGGTAATTGTATTTTAATGGCAGCGATTTTCGGAGAGAAATTGCTGTTTCAAGCTCTTTTAAAATTTGTGTCAATCTGAGCGTTGATAGCCGTTTTGTTTTATTTTTATAGGTTCGGAGGAGATGAATGCTAATTCGCCGTAAATTCTCGATAAGGCTTTGGTCTCGATCTAAAATAATTTATTTTTGGGAAGTTTTAAATCAGATTGATATCCCTTAAAGCTTTATCGATTGTGTAAACGTTTTCACTGCGACGGCAATGAGTATTTTGTATAATATTATAATAAAATTCTAGTTAACTGAAACATTTAGTAGGTAACTGCAAAAACTTTCTTTAATAAAGGCATCACATTAACAAACCAAACTACAGAATAAACATAAAAAAAACGAAAAAATGTCGCCAAGTAAACGAACCATGCTAATAATAAAAATAACGAAGATTCTCAGTCCTCATTTTAAAATCCTGACGAATGCCCTCAGTAAAGTTCGTATTGTTTTGAATTTTTTAGAAAGGACGAAATAAATTATGATTATGGGGTTCTAAGGAAACAATCGTCCGCCTCGGCGACCGACGCGCGTCGCAGCGAGAGGGTTGGATCGTGTCAAACAAAAATATGGATTCTTTTGTTTCGCGAAAATTAAAAAAAAATACGTGATTTGTTTGTGAGTTATTTCTACCGAGTTTGAAAGTACTTGAGGTAAAGTAAGGTACTTTATGGCTTTTCTTTTTTTAAGTGCGTTTTGATAACACTTAACAATCTGACCGCTTGTTCATCATCTGACTAGCCATTTCCTATGTTGGGGTCGGCTACCAGTCTAATCGGAGGCAGCTGAATACCAGTATTTTACATGGAGCGACTGCCTATCTGACCTCCACAACCCAGTTACTGGGTAACACGATAACCCTTGGTAAGACCGGTGGTCAGAAGTTTTGGGCTTCTGAGTATCCGTAACGACTGTCAAAGATCTACAAATGACAGCCGGGACCAACGGCTTAACGTGCTTTCCGAGGCACATAGGGGTCTCGATATGTAATGGACGATCACCCATCCTCGGACCGACCTTGGCAAGCGTAGCTTAACCTTCGATCGGGCGGCTGTTATTAGTTAGCCACGTGACCGATTGGTGTTAAGGCTCCGTGCACGAAAAATACCCTCTTGTATTTAGCTGAAGATTAATGTGTGATTTTTAAATTTATTTGAAACGGTTTACTTACCTAATAATAGGAAAAAATATATTACTTACTGATTTTTTTTTCGAAAAATAGGTTTTTTCAACATCATTTTTGACCTATATTTTGCATCGAAGTTGAAAAAAGTGGTCCAGCCACGTGAAGTAGACCATAATTATAATTAATTTTTTTAAATATTTATTTATATAAGGCAACTAGGCCCAATTGTTAGTAACATTGTTCTTAAAAACTATTGTTAGTAAACAAACACATAAACGAAAACAAATAGAAAATTGCAGCTTAGACGAAACTTGGAAGGTAAGATGTGGGGTCTTCTGACCAGCACCTCCACAGCGTGCGACAACCAAGGTGCGTCGTAGTTTTCTGCCAACATAATTAGGATGCCATTAGAACTAGACCGCGCTCTTGTCAGGATGGAATTTGTTGATGATGAGGATAATATCTTTGTATGTTCAAAATCAAAAGTATTTTCTAGTAAAAAAAATTATCAAACGTCAGTCTCGCGTAATTTTTTGTAAAACTTGTTGCTAATATTAGTGATTTTCCACGAATACTTCATTTATTTGAAAAATACCTTTTGGCCAGATGCAAAACAAAGAACTAGACTATTCAAATCGAAAATAATTTTGTTTAAATTATTTTTCCCTTTCTTACAAATAATGCACAAACTTTTTGAAAATCAGTCAATTTCGTGCACGGCCCCTTAACGACAATAGTTGATTAGTAAAAAAGTTGAACGCACATAATTTGATTGGATTGATGAATTATTTTCGTCGATATTTTAATCTCATATCCTTATAGGGACAGGCGTTGACCTCAAAAAAATTTGAGGCTATGGTTTCATGAAAAGTAAATTACGAGTATAATCACTTTGTGCTCAAGAATCCTCGTGTATTTTAATATTAGTAACTATTAGAACAAACATTATTAATGAAACACGAAACACTAAAAAGTAATTATTATACTAAGAATAATATCTATTTTTACGTCTCCCAAAATACACATTGATTGTTTTCTATAGCCCCCTGCGGTGTTTTTATCCTGGCCTGTCTTTTCATATCTCGGAGGTGAAATACAAATAGTCGTTGCTAATTTATTAATTTAATTCACTGTATTAAATTAAAGGCGATGGCACACTGTAAGCAGATTTTATGCTTTGAATTTATTTCTTTGAAATTGTAAAGTTTGTAGAAATCAATATTACGATGGTGGGTGTATTTACTAAGTCCTCTTCGACGTGGGTGGAAATTAGACAGTTCCGCTGCCGTGAGGCACACAGTACTGTTATACCTAACCGCAGATCAAAGAATAAGATACTTACCTAATCTCATAGAGCAAAAGTGTGCCGTCTTAATGTAGGCAATTCTGTAGGCAATTTTAGTCCCGTAGTTACACCAATAGATGTAGTATCTGAGCTACCACGGTTTTCTGTTCTTTTTTTGTATGTATTTTGTGTGCCTTAACCTGGTTTAAATACATTTACTTAAGTTCTTATTTTATTTCAAATAAGTAATCACATACACAAAGTAAAGTGTTTCGTTTTCAGAAATTTTATTTGCTTTGTAAAGCAAGCATTACTTGCAAGTAGTCTCGTACTCGTAGTAGCTTAGGCTCGCTTAGCTCTCACTAAACTACAACCCCCATAAAACCGCGCAAGTCTCCATTTCTCGACTCGTTTCCAAGAAATATGGCGTCATTTAAATTTTTTATTTTTTGTTCATTCATTTTGGTGAGTGAATGAGTAATAAAGAACATTACTTATATTTGTTTGAGTTTTACACCAAATGTCGCAGTGCCCAGCAGTAATACGAATTACACTGCCACAAGGATCTTTTGGCACTTGAATGACCTTGACAGAGAGGTGCTATTGATAAAAAATGAAATGTATTGAGAAAACAAGATGGTGGCGTTAAAAATGGACGTATTTGCACGAAGAGGATCCAATCCACACAAAGTCACTGTAGAGATATTGACGTTTGAAGTTTGGAAAATATTTCTTCAGTGGTATTAATTTTAAAATTAATTGAAAGTATGATGTTGTGTGTGGAATAAAAAAAACTTTTTTATTATTAATAGTCAAGCGTAGTATTGTATTTTCCGAGGTACCTTTATGTAAATTTCTACGGTTGGATACATTACAGTTTCCCTATCGCACGCTCAAGTATTTTTAACGCGCCATACATGTGGGTTCTAACGTTGATAAAAAGTGATAGACAGTGTTTTTTTTTGCTTGGATCTTTTTTACTGGCCGATAGTATTGATATTTAGCATCAGTTTGGTGCACTAAACTCATTTTGACCATGTTGTGGATTGGATCCTTTTCGTGTAAATACGTCCCAAATTTTTGGCCACGCGCCAATCATTTTTTTATTTTGTTATTCAATTAACCCACAGTAAAAATCTTGTCATAAAACTAAGTAATTGCGGCCTGTAGCGCTTTGTGAGTGCATCGTGGATGGATCAATCTTGCAAGGTAATCGCTAAAAACAGGTTTTGCCGAGTTGGTTCTTGTTGTTTTCGTTTTGTAAGTATTATATTTTGTTATATATTGTATATTTGATTACTAGTTCATTTATTTATTTATAAGTATAAAAATATGTATTATTTATTAGGTACCGTCAAACGGGGTGAATAGGGACGCAGGGGTGAATAGAGACGAAACTTTAGAAGGGATTTTAACCTTGAAATAATATAGTTTATTGCCAAAAAGGACTCTTAATGTGTTTATTGTAATATAATTAACGATTAAGTGCTCTTGTTGGGGTCAAACTAAATTATTTCAAGGTTAAAATCCCCTTTAAAGTTTCGTTTCTATTCACCCCTGCATGCCTATTCACCCCGTTTGACTGTATTTACCTATGTCGAAACTGTTTGTACTCCCCGTCACTTGTCCCTAAAGGTTCATTAGAAAACCAGCGTCAGACAGCATGTGTCTGGCATTAATGCTGAAATGATCCTTTTTGGCGCAGCCGTGAGACACACACTATTGTTGTTAAACCATTATTTTCACATTTTATTTTGTTATTTGTATTCTGTGTTTCACGAACTGTGTCCAAATAAACGTTATTCTTATTCTTATTCTTAAATGATTCCTATCTATCCTATACTGATATAACAAAACTGAAGAGTTTATTTTTTCTGAAAGTCAAAAAACTCGAACTGCCTAGCCTCTTCCCAATTATGTTGGGATCGGCTTCCAGTCTAACCAGATGCAGCTGGATACGAGTAATTTACATGAAGCGACTGCCTATCTGACCTCCACAGCCCAGTAACTGGGTAATACGATACCCCTTGGTAAGACTGGTTGTCAGACTTTCTGGTTTCTGACTACCGTAACGACTGTCAAGGATCCAGGAATGATAGCTGGGACCAACGGGTTATCTTGTTTTCCGAGGCACGAAGGTGTCTTGGTATGTAAAAATGGTCACCCATCCACGGACCAACCGCGGCAAGCGTAGCTTAACCTGATTGATCAACCCGTGCGGCTGTTATTACTTAGTCACAAGCCCCTTTCTCTGAAACTTTAGAGTTTAGTGTTTCAGAAATTTATATATCTGAAACTACCAAAGCGATTTAAAAAATATAATTTGCATTTAATAGCCCGATTCTTGAGGAAGGTTATAATAGGCTCAACATCACACCCCTCCCCCCCCCAGACCCGAAGAGGCCTGCGGGCCTCTTGGGGCGTGCCGGCACCAGTCGGGGGTTGCGGAAGGATCGTACGTTCCCGCGACCCCCGGCGTAGGTGTGAGATGGAACACCGGGGTGGTTTTTAGTCAGTAAGAGTCTGACAGACCCCGCCGTCCTCCCCAGGGCGGCGGACATCCATGAGGATTTTCCAACCCGGAAACAAAAAAAAAAAAAAAGGCTCAACATCACGCTCCGACGACCCTTAGTAGCCGAGCAAAACGAAAAGAGTCGGACAAACGCTAAGCGAAAAGGAAGTAAAAAACAGAAAATTCACGCAGTCGAAGTCGCGGGCCAAGAAGCTAGTACAACAATATGTGGTAGCATGAGCAATCGTGCATTGTTGAGTAATGTCACTTTTCCAGTTTCAGCAGGACACCTCAGATTCATGTTGAACGGAAACAGCGAGAGGTGGACGGATTTATCTCAAGTCACAGAAAGCCGACGTGCTTTTTTCGACATTAGCTAGGTAGAAGCATTTGACCAAACAATATGGTACTGCACAGTCATCTCAATTATTAGACTCAAAATACCATTTTTTTTCCGATTGTTATCTCCCATACCACATAATAGAGAAGTACCTATTTATGAAACGTCAATTTTCAAAACAAAGTTCTGAAAAGAGATAATTATGTAGAAGGAATAAGACAATTAAAAGAAGCTACGTTTTTACCCGACTGCGCAAGAAAGAGGATTATGTTTTTCAAGTGTATGTATGTATGTATATTTCGTTGGCACGCTCTGTAGCCTAAACGGCTTGATGGATTTTAGCATGAGAGGTGTTGTTAGATTCGTGTTAATTGTGAGAGTGACACTTGGTATATCAAAATTATAAAAAAATGAAATCGGCGATTTTTGGCGCCAAATTATATGTCTTTAACATTTTTTTCCCTTCTGTACCTATAGTGTGGGGTATTAAATAAAGGGTTTTATAAATAGCTTACAAATATATACACAACTTTATGTTTAAATGTAATTTGGAATAAGAAATGCTAAATTAATAAAACTAAAAAGCTTGAATTATTGCAAAATATAAAAAAAAATAATCAAAAAAACCTAACTAACCTAACCTAACTGAAAAGAGAAAAACAGGCATTATTATCTATTGAACTTTGTTTTGTGTATGTTTATTGCAGGTGACAAACCAATAACCTGAAATATTGTGTAGGTACCTTTTGTTTGTCTCCAGCTTGCGAAATCTGGATTCTTTGTTTTTAAAAATACGTTTTTTTTCTATAAAAAAGCGCATTACTTTACCATTAAAATAACTGCACTAGCTACGTTGCACTCGCTAAAACTTCCACCTTTTCCATACAAAAGGTACCGCGAACCCGTATATGAAGCACTGAAGTCTTGAATAGTAAGTGTACACGAAAGTTACCTGAATTTCACAACAAGAATAATCAATTAGATGAATACATCTGCCTACAAAAGTTTCTCATGAGTTACTAAGCAAACTGTTTGGGTTCGCCGTATTCATAGGGCGGGCTTGGGTACGGAATATTGAAGCAGGTATTGCCAACATTATTTTACGTCAACTCAGTGAGTTCTGAGATTTTGTTATTGATGATTAGCGAATTATTATGGAAAATCTGCAGATTTAATAAGTTTTATAAAAAAAGTCAAGTTGGTTCAACGTTTTCAAATCGGTACGTATGAAATGCTGAATTCGAAAACGTAGTGAAAATCAGAAGTAAAAGAGAGAAAGAAAATGCGTTTAAGGGGCTGACAACAGCTAAAGCGCGGTCAATGTCGGACTGCGTAGAAAATAAAGAGAAGCGCGATGATACAAAGCCGGTACTTAAATTATTGCAAAATATGAAGCAATTCTCTATTTACAAAAAAATCTATTGATTGGATTAAAAAATTAAAACACTGTCACGTTAAAATGTTGCTTGAAAAACAATCTGAAAAAAAAAAACAGAATGATTGCATGATTATATAATTTGTAGTATGGTTTTTAATCGTTAAAATAAATTTTTATAGGTATCTTCGTGACTTCTTTCTATCGTACCAAATTAGTTATATTATTATTATGTTTTCAACACACTATCTAACTAGCATATATCTTGAAGAATATCATATATTTTTCTGATTTTGTTTACTGCAATGGATCATATACTTTTAGGTATTATAAAACTTGCGTTTAGGTCACGTAGTCCCCTTAATTACGGTAAAATATGACGTAAAGAAAAGCTCAAAAAATAACAACAAATAATGATAACTAGTAACATTTTCCAGACACTATTTGAAGTTAATAAACAAGTGACATTACAATAATTCATTGTCTATTTTGCTTTGGGACAAGAACCGCTAAGGCACAAAAGTTACTGGCCTCTACATGCTACAAATCGGGGTAGGTAGCTCAGTGAGAAAATATCCTGTCTTTCTATTTTTACAAATGTTAACGCGATAGCAAAAAGCAAAACCGATTATTACGCTCTTTTATTTTGTAAACCGTAGGTATTATCTTTTCAAAAATGTAACACAATTTATTACTCCCCTACCAGAATATGAATACCCTCCAACTCAAGCTTCCGGCCGACAGATGGCGAGCAGTGATTGATGAGTTAGAACTTAATTATAATACTTAGCCAGGTTTATTCTTCAAATTTATTTCTAACCGACTTCAACTTGAGGAACTTAGACAATCAACTTGATGCTTGATTCTCTCGTCTTATTTTTTGGATCTTTGAGTGTATTTTAGGAAATGTTTTTGTGTGTCCCTTGAGCTTATACCAGGTGTTGTTTTGCATCCTCGTCAAATTCGAGGAGGTAACTATGCTAATGATTCTCGACACGAATCAATAATAAAATAAGTAGGTATTTATTTTTATTTTTTGTATTTTTCGGAAATCGGCATGTGTAGGGCCCGTGTGATACCGCCCTGTAACTGCGCTGTAACTGTAACGCATGCACACAGCAACATAGTGGTACGACACTGCCTAGCGCATACGCAACGGGGCGATTTTGTTCTTTGAATGTGGAGTATTCTGAAATACTGTCAAACTTAAATACCTAAAAAAACAAGTATGTATTAATTATTGAGCAGGATCGTAATTTTATTTGATTATTTATGTCTTTCATAACAGCCTCCTGAAATTTGACGAGGATGCAAAACCACACGTTGTATATATTTGAGTTACTACGAGTTTTTAGGCTACCAATTTTATTAAATTTTTGAGGGATTTGAGTACATAAGTACGAGGAAGTGGCTCGTGGTTAAGGTAAAGCTAGTCTTGACGCGCTCGGTTCGTAGATGGGTGTTACTTCATAACCTATCGAGACCCCTCCGTGCCTCGGAAAGCACGTTACGCTGTTGGTCCCGGCTGTCATTTGTAGATCTTTGACAGTCGTTACGGGTCGTTAGGAGCCCGAAAATCTGACAACCAGTCTTACCAAGGGGTATCGTGTTGGCCAGTAACTGGGTGGTGGAATGTCAGATAGGCAGTCGCTCCATGTATATTACATCCGGTTAGACTGGAAGCCGACCCTAACATAGTTGGGAAAAGGCTAGGGTTTTTATTTTATTTTATTCGCGAAACTTAGGATGACGATTATGCTCCTACATTTTTATAATTTTTGAGGGATTATAGTATGTGCTGTAACTAGGATTGTCAAAGAACTTGGTGCTGGATTTATACGTGGTTGATGGCAATAGGCTCGCCCCTTACATATTCGTAACTGGCTAAACGTGAATGTACTATGTGTAGGTACCTACACCACCTCTGCCTACCCCTTCGAGATATAGAGGCGTGTTATGTTGAGTTGTCTTTCTAACCGAGTCCAACTTGAGGAACTTAGAGAATCAACTTGATGCTAACATGCATCAAAAAATTCGTCCGCATCGCTGTCAACAGGAAAAGTGCCCAAAAAGCTTGCAGCATTGCCACGTTGTATGGCAAAAATGCGTTGCTTTTAAAATTATGTAATTATTAGTTCAGGTTATTTAATTATTAATTAATGGAAAGCTTGATGCTTGATTCTCTCATGTCGTACTTTGTTGGAGGATTTTTGAGAGTATTTTAGGAAATGTTTGAGTGTGTTTTTTGAGTTATATCTAGTTGAGTTACTAAGGGGTTTTAGGCTTCCAAATTATAATCATATTTGAGGGCTTGAGTACGTACGAAGATACATATATGTTAAATGTCTGGCAAAGAGCTTCATGCTAGAAAAGGCAGCTGATCTTCTGGGGAGCTTGCTGCGCAACTTCTTCCCTGCTAAAGCACTAGAAAGTGGTGAAGGGCGGGCGTTTTCGAGGACTGTCTTTAGTCATTTTGACGTTCAAAAAGTGCTGATCTTTAGCCTAATTTGAATAAAGCCCAAAAAGCCTAATTTTTTTATTTTAATTATTTTTTTTATAATTTTTTTATGTATTTTATTTTCTCTTTTACTCTTACACACGCGGTCTACATCTCTTAATTTACTATCCTATCGCAGGTATGCTGGAAGAGATTTCATTAGAAATAAGCATCACCTTTGTACCTATTTTTCTGTTATTTTCTTCTTGTCTGTTTATATAAGTGTGTACATAAATAAATAAATAAATAAATTACTTTTGAATTTTATTTAAGCGCGGTGGATGGCAATAGGTTCGACCCCTGTTACATGGGATTCATAACACATAAGATAACACTACGCTTGGATTCCCCGAAATATTAGGCAGTAGTTTACCTATAGTAGGTACAGTCACGAGCACTAATAAGTATACACTTAGCAAAATTTAAAAGCTAATTTCTCGCGGAATATTGATTGCAACTTTGAAATAAAACCTATTTCATAAAAGTATAGGTCCTATAATACTATGCTCGTAACAACATAAAATTACAATAAATACAGTAGGAGAAAATCACATTTAGAAGTTGCTAAGTGTATACATATTGGTGCTCGTGACTGTACACCCAGATCTGGACAGTCAATCGAGCACAAATCCAGGCCCCGTGCTTATACTGAGAAATTCTAGGTGACCAAAAACCCACACAAACCAAACATACTCGTAGCTAGCAAAATATGAGTGTTCTAAGTGGACCTACGCCTCTGCCTACCCCTTCAGAATATACAGGCGTGCTATGTTAAGACTGTATAGACGAATTTCTATAGGTTTAAAGGCTATGTTATTTTGTCGTTTTTGGGAGATTAGAAAGTATTCATTGGCATTTTCACCACGTTTGGCAAACGGCTGTTGACTGCCTTAATTATTGATATAGTTCTCGCTAGCTTACGTGCCTTGCTCCGCTTGGGGTCTGGGCCCTAGGTGTTTGTGGGTCCTTCCATTTGTCAATTCTTAGTAGCAGCTTGATGAAGGAAATATGCTCACCCCTTATTTAAAGACTGTTTGACACATTGGGGGGTCGAGCTCTGGACAAGTGACTGTGGCGGCATCTTTTTTTTTTTTTTTTTTTGTGGGTGGGAAATCATCAAATAACTTCTCCCGCTCTGGGCAGAGCAGGAGGGCGTGTCAGACTCTTACTGACTAAAACCCACCCGTGTTCCTTCAGTTGCCTGTGCCAGGGGCCACGGTAACCCTCTTGGACTTTTCCGCAACCCTAGCAGGCATCGGTCCTAGCAAACCCCGTCATTGGTGCTGACATCTCTTTGAGGCGCGCGTGGAACACAACGCGCCGTCGACCCGGGCCTGGTCCTTATCGAACGGCGAGCTGCCCATTGCTCGCCGTTCGCAAGCCCGCGCCTACGGTGGCCGGGAATCGGCCTGCGATTCCCGACGCCCAGGGCGTCTCCTGCGGCGGCTAGGGGCGTGAGGGCGCAAACTTTGCCTTTCCCTCACGCGTTCCGCCTCCTCCTTCGCGAACATTACTGCTTCGCAGAAGGAGGTGACGGCTTCCCAAGCCCTCTCGCTCCGTACCATGGCCTGGACCAAGGCCGGACGCGAGAGATCGCCACCGCCAATCGCCTCCACGAGGACACGGCGGTGCTCCGCCCAAGCCGGGCAGACCTCCACCGTATGCTCCACCGTGTCCTCCGGGCGATCCACACAATGGTGACACCCGGGCGTTTCCTCCCGCCTTATCCGGAACAGGAACCTCCCGAAACAACCGTGTCCGGTGAGGACCTGCGTCAGGCGGAAGGTGAGGACGCCGTGGCGCCTCTCTAGCCACTCCTCAAAGAGGGGACTTATCGCCGCAATTGTGGCGTGCCCAGCGCTGGGTTGCGACAATCGCACTCTCCATGCCGCCCTGAGATCCCGCCGGAGCTCTGTCCGCTGTACCGTGATTTCTCGCGGCAGCGGAGCTACGCCCCGGCGTTTCGCCTCCTCGCGCCACTCCCAAACGTGCGCGAGGACTTTTGCCTCCAGATCCCATGGCGGTAATCCGGCAAGGAGGCTCGCCGCCTCACCGGAGACCGTACGGTATCCCCGGACCAGCCGGATGGCCATGACCCTTTGGGGCGCGTTCAACCAGCGGGCTGGCCGCCGCCTCAAGGAACGCGCCCACACCGGTGCCCCGTAAAGGGCCATGGACCGCACGACCCCCGCGTAGAGCCTCCGGCAGGAGGCGTTTGGCCCCCCTAGGTTGGGCAGGAGCCGCTTTAAGGCAGCCCCGGCCCTTTCCAGTCTGGGAGCCAAACGTCGGAAATGCTCCACGAAGTTCCACCGGCTGTCGAGGACGAGTCCCAGGTACTTCATCGTCGACTCGACGCCGATGTGAACCCCTCCTACCGTTATTTGGGAACCCGACGGTGGCGTGTTCCGAGGACCATGAAAACACATGGCCTCGGACTTGTGCAGGGCCACCTCGAGTCCCAATTGCCGGATCCTCTCGACGATTGTCGCAACCCCGCGTGTCGCTAGTTCGGCCGCCGCCTGGTGCGACCTCCCCTGCGCCAGGACTAGCGTGTCGTCAGCGTAACAAACCACGCTGACGCCGCTGGGGAGGTCGGCGCGCAGCACCCAGTCGTAGCCGATATCCCACAGATGCGGCCCCAGGACCGATCCCTGTGGGACACCGCACGACATCTCTTGCCGGTTCCATACTCCCTGGTGACCGGGGTAGATGACGGCCCTGTCCGTCAAATAGGCCTCGACCACACGACAGAGGTAGGTCGGCATCCGGTGATACCGGAGTGCCTCCCTGATGCAACTCCAGGGCAGGGTATTGAAGGCATTGGCGATGTCTAGAGACACCGCCAAGACGACCCCACCCCGGGCCACAGCATCCCCCGTCGTGAGGGCCCGCACGCGCATGATGGCGTCCACCGTAGAGCGCCCCCTGCGGAAGCCAAACTGGCTCTCCGCCAAATCCGGCCCCACCCGCACCAGCCGCCCGACGAGGCGGTCTGCAATGACTCTCTCAAAGAGCTTGCCCACCTCGTCGAGCAGCACGATGGGCCGGTAAGCGGACGGAGAGTCCGCTGGGCGCCCCGGCTTCTTGATGAGGACCAGTTTCCCCGTCTTCCAACGAAGTGGGAACTGGCCCCTCTCCATGCATGCGCTTAGGAGCCCCCTTAGTCGAGGCCCGAGAGCCTCCGAGGCCAGGACCCAGGCTTTCCCAGGTAAGCCGTCGGGTCCTGGGGCGGTATTTTTGGCACTCAGCCTACGTACCGCCACTCGCAGCTCTTCCTCGGTCACCTCCGGAGCATCGTCGTCGTCGTCGGCGGTGTGGTCCGCATTCAGCACCGCAGTAGGCGGAGCCATGGGCGGGGAGATATGGTCCCCTCTAGAAGGGAACAGAGTGCTCACCACGTCCTCCACGAGCTGGGGCCGGAGACTCTGCGTCAGCGGGGGAGCCCATGGGCGGAGCTTCTCACGCACCAATTTGTAGGGGCGCCCCCACGGGTCCCTGTTCAGAGTCTCCAGCGACTCCTCGCGGGCCAGTCCCTTGGCCCGCAGGATCTCCGCTTGGAGGGCGGTCTTCGCCGCTCTGTACCCCTCGTACAGCTCCGCCTGAATGGCTTCCGTATCCGGAGGGCGAATACGGAGCCTGCGGTGCCTGGTGTACCGGCGTCGCGCAGCGACGCACGCACTGCGTAAAGTCGTCAACTCTGGCGACCACCAGCACACCTGGCGCTGAGCGCGTCCGGGCTGGGCCCGGGGCATTGCCACGTCGCATATTTCGGACATGGCCTCCCGGAACCACTCCGCCTCGACGTTGATGTCAGCAGGCCTGTCCGGTGATGACACCCAGGCCTGCACGATCGAGGCTTCCAGGAGGAGCTCCCGGTCCAGCTGCTTCAGCGCCCACCGCGGACCACTCGGGGCCTGTCGGACCAGCGCGCTCGAGGTCTGGGCGGAGACGTCAAACCGGATGTACCGGTGGTCGGAATAGGTCTCCACCCCCTCTATGACGCGCCAGTCAAGGACACGCGGTGACAGAGCGGGGCTGGCGAACGAGATGTCCACCACCGATTCACCCCGCATCCGCACACACGTGGGGACAGAACCCCGATTTAGGACGACCAGGCCTGTCTCCAGAGCCCAGTCCTCCACCATCCTGCCCCGTGTGTCCGTATACCGGGAACCCCAAGCCACATTCTTGGCATTGAAATCCCCGAGGACGAGCACGGGGAGGGAACGGAACCCGACGACGACGACTTTCAACTCCGCAAGGGAGTTGTGGAACTCGGCAAGAGTTCGGTTCGGGGAGAAGTATACCCCCACCACTACAATCTCCCCGAACCGTGCTGCCACGCAACCCCGTCCCCTCGTGACTGCCTCGAGGGACGGAGTACTGGCGGCGGCCGACGAAATTAGGGTCACTGAGCCGCTCAGGTCCTCCACCCAGTCATCCCTGGGCGGGACAAAGTACGGCTCAGCGACCACGGCGATGTTAATCGACCACTGCGCCATGCTCTGGAGCAACAGATCCTGAGCAGAGGCGCAGTGGTTGATGTTCGCCTGAAGGAGGCGTAATGGGGCCGTTATTGGCACTCCATGTCAGCCTCCTCCCGAGCCCTCTGTGAGGGCCCCGCCGCAGTGGTGACGGCGGCGACGACGACGGTCGAGGCGGCAGCGGCAACGGCAGTGGCGGCGGCTGCGGCAGTGACGGCGGTGGCGGAGGGCTTGCCCCTGCCCCTGGCTCTGGCGGGTGGAGCGCAGGCCTTGCTCCCCATCCGGTGATCTGCTGGCTTGCCAGCTGCCGCACATACGGTGCAGTGCGGCGCGGCATTACAAGACCCGGCCTTGTGACCGGGCTGACCACAGCGGAAGCAGTGGTGGCTGCGGTCCACCTCCGAGGTGCATTTAGCTCCCACGTGGTTGCCCACCTGGCAGCGGAAGCACCGCAGAGGTCTGGGTTCCAGCAGTTTCACCTGCGCGGAAACCCAGCCCACCAGTAGCCTACGGCCCTCGGCTATTTTTTTGGCCGCCGACACAGGGCAGCTCACCGTAACGGCTCGCATCCCCTTGAAGTCAGGACCGATGGTGCCTGTCCTCACCTGCTCGGCAGAGCACCCTCCAGTCCTAACGACGGCGGCCACCACCTCTCCCTCCGTCACCGAGTCGTCCAGGCCCAGGATGCGCATGTCAGCGCACTTGGTGGGCCTGGACACTCGGGCCTCGTCCGCATTTAAGGACGCCCTAAGCCTTTCGGCCAGAGCGTCAGCGGCCGGGCCGCTAGCCGCACCGGGGATCTCAAGCATCCGGGCCCCAGTCGCCGTGAGCCTCACCCGGATGCCTTCGGTGGCGCCGATCTCCTCGAGGCTCACCGCCTTTCCCACCTTGGCTAGCACGTCGCGGTAGGACACGCCCTTCTTTTCCGCTTCCGGCTGTAGCGTAATCACTACAGCTGCGGATTTCGGGGCGCGGAGCCTAGCCGCGACGCTTCGCGCTTTTTGCCGCTGTCGCCTCTCCTTCCTTTTGGCCGCCCTTGCCGCCTTACCGGCCTTCCTCTTCTCCCCGGCTACTTGCCATTCGGCGCCGGCCGGAGGAGATATAGGAGGTGGGGGCGGCCGTCTTGCAGCCGGGGCCGTTGCCCTCGCCCTCTGTGTTGCCATCCCGCCCTCCCTGGGCATGGGTATCCCCGCGGGTTTCAGCACGGGGGGGGGCTTCCTCTGCCCCGACGAGCCAGGTTTGGCCGCGGCAGCTGCGACGGTGGCAAATGAGACCGCCTTCTGCCGGCTCGCGGCCGGCTGGCTCGCCGCTAGTGGGGGGCGCAGGACAATGGCCTCCAGGGCGGAAAACCGGCTTTGGAAGGCAGCCAGCTCCTGCTGCACCAGGGTCAAAACCCGGTCTTCCGCAGGCATGGGCCGTCCCTGCCCATGCTGCGGCGCCCCCTCCTGCGGCACCTCTCTGAGGCCAGCTGCTCGGAGCCCGGCCAGGTCCGCTCGGAGCTCCCCGTTCTCCTTCCGGAGAAGCTCCATGGCGGCTGTCAAGCGGGCGACCTCCGCCCGCATTTCAGATATTCCATCTGACGGAGGCCCGGGTTGAATGGCCTCCGCTGCCGCCATAATGGAGGCCGTGGCCGCGGCTATGGCCTTGTCTTTTGAGGACTTAATCCTCTTCAAGGCCACATCCCTAATTGCGGCGACCATGACCTCCGCAAACCTGGCCGCTCGCTCCGAATTGGAGCCGCCGGCGGCATCCGGCTCGCCACCCGAGGACTCTGAGAGAGCCGCCTTGCGGCTGGTCTCTCCCGGCTGGTTCCCCTCCGAGGCGTGTCTCTCAGTTCGCTGGCTCGGCTCGGCTGGGCTGGCAGAGCGCAGCGCATTCGTCTCCTGGGTGGCGAGGCCTCTGCCCAAACCTTTCTCTCGGGCCCCACCCCGCCGGCTGGAGTGGATTTTTTTGGGCCCTGAGGTCCACTCTTCGGAGGACGACCCCTGGCCCTCCCCTGATCTGGGGCGCTTCTGGAAGAACCTTCGGTTCCTCGCAGCAGCCCCCTCCACTTCGTGCTCCGAGCTCTGGCATGAGCCCCTTGCGCCAGATGTGGCGTCGGACTCCGACCCCGCATCACTCCTCTCCTCTTCGTCGTTTTTATTCTTTTACTGTGGCGGCATCTACAATGACATATGCGAACTACGCATCATCTTGACGTCATGGAAAATCCTGCATCGCGCAGGCAGAGTTTACCGCGCAACTAGGATACATCAACACCCCGACATCAATCGTTGGGCAGTTATGACACCCGTCTGGTCGGATTTTTCCATAGAGAATGAGTGGACTTTACACCCGTTCCTCACACCTATGTAAGACAATGAGTAACAACTTAATTTTAATATAATAATTTCACAAATTTTATTAAAAGGCAACCAACGAGGATAACCATTATAAATAAAGCGCGTTAAAACGATCTTTGGATTGATAATCTGGATTCTAGAAGTAATTTGAGCACACAAAACCCCTCCCTGCATATGGCCTTGGTTAGACATAGCGAAATATGGGTGTATATGAGTACACATCTGTTACTTTCAGGAAACATAGACACGTAGTTGTTTTTGTTCTGATCGAGATAATTCACTAAAATACCCTTTCCCGTGCAAAGCGGATTACGTTAAGCGAGCAACAAAACAATCGGTTCAATATAAAACAATTCGCTAAATAAACAAATAATGTACAATCGGAATTGTAATCGCTCATATTGAGAACAACAGATCAAATGGATTGAGCTGGGTTACAGTTTAGTGATGTGACATGGGAAGCAATGTGTAAATATCGATAAATTATTTAACTATTTATGTAACACATGTATAAACAGAAAAATACGCACAAAAATGATGCTCATTTCTAAAGAAATCTTTTCCAGCATACCTGCGATAGGAAAGTAGATAAAAAGAGATGTAGACAGCGTGTGTAAGGGTAGAAGGGAATAACCATCTAAAACAATTCACATATCATATTATTATTATGACAATATACTTACTTGTGCGTAAGTATATTATATTCTCATAATATTTGTTTACATTCTTACTTCTAAAATAAATATCACTAAGATATTAATAACAAGTTTCACCCGCATAAGTATGAAATCTGTGAGAATATCGGGATAAAAAGTATTCTATATCCTAATTCAGGTCATGGTCTACTCATGCGCCAAGTATCATCCAAATCCCTTCAGCCGTTTTATCTGGTCAATACTACACATAAAATTAGGTTAATCACATAAAACTAAATATAATTTGATTGAAATCAAACTAGATAAAATTATATAAAATTACGTAAAATTTGTTAACATTAGATACAATTAGACAAAATTATATAGAATTGGGAGAAACGTTTGAATAAAATTGTTAATAACAGGATACAATTTAATTTATTTACTCGCAAAGTGATTGTACTCGGAGTGGCAATTTGGGTATTTTAGTTAACATGGGTACAACAGACTGGTCTTAAGGGTTCTGGTACAAATCTTTACTCTTTAAACTATTAGTAGAGATTATAAATAGATATGCAACTATGGCGATGTGGAAAGATAGTGTTCTTTCACTATTATGTCGATTTATTTCTGTTTCACATCTGAAGCAAGGTATGACTTTGTCTTTTATGTGTTTTAAATAACTTCCATACAAATAATAAGTGTTCTTGGCGCTCGTCGGTGTAGCAATTTTGATTCTACTCTATCCAATGACGATTCGAACTTCTTTAGATAGGAGGTAAAACTACATTTGCTGTTTCTTTCAGGTGGTCCTCTCTAAAGCGATTTTTTTTAAAGTAGGACCTACTCCATTTTGCGGAATAATTTCTTAGTAACAGTTTTTCCTTGAACTGGAGTAATGTCTGAATGTAACAGAATCCTGAATTCCTCTGAAAAGCAGGCCGAATTGAGCTTTTAATTGAATGAATAAATGATCTTTTTAATTGCTAGAAAATATACAGGGTGGCAGAGGACATCGACGTAATAGTTTAATTACAATGGATTTAGTACATGATTCTGAACATTTTTCGTCAGTTATTTAAAAAAAATATGCTGTTCCATACATTTTGATCGCGTAGGTTTTTTACACTTTAGGTTTTTTAGGTTTTTCACTTTCTATGAAACAGTTGATTTTTTTTTAATATCCATCGAATATTTTCTGCCCTGGGGGTCTAAAATCATGTGCTGAGTTCATGGTTTTAGATTGCGCGTCGATTTGCCTGACACCTTGTAGGTTATTACATGGCGGTGAGAATTTATTAAACGTCACACTATCATTATCTGTAATACAGTACTGTATTACTTCATGGGGTAGAGCACCAAAAACCTACTTACTGCCTCTTGAAAGAGCACAGAGAGCCATTTTAAAAGTAGCAAACTTCCATCCCTTTCTCTATCCTACAGATCTGCTATACAAATCCTGTAACGTGCTGACCGTTCGCCAGCTTTTCATAACGCACTTAGTATTAAAACAGCACACCATGCTCTCATATAACAATGAAAGTACTAATAAGAGACGGAATGATATTGTATGCGAGTCAAATGCACCCTCTAAATATGTCTTTGTAAACAGATTTTATACATTTTTAGGCCCATTTCTATACAATAAATTAAATAGGAAATTAAGTATCTATAAATTAAATAATTACGACTTTAAAAAGATTATTCTGCAATTTTTACTTAGCATATCATACAGTGAGACAGAGAATTTACTCGTTGTCTGTAAATAAAACATGTTTAGTTTTTAAGTTAATATTAGTTTTTAATTAGTCTTCTCCGCTTTTGTAATTTTATATTTTAATATTATAAGCACCTTTCTAGTCGGAAACACAGGTTCTACCTAGTTCAGGCAAATAAGCAACTGAGTCCTCTATAATTTTTAATTTATGTTATTGTAAATCTGCACCATTTTTATAAATAAACGATATTATTATTATGTTTATGGAATTGTTTTCCTCCGCACAGCCGGGTAGAACTGATGGCACGGGCCTAAGCCAAGTGTCCATATTATTATTATATATTATTAGACTTAGCCTACTAATAAGGGCTAAATTCACCAACCAAATAAAACGCGATTAAGTGAAGTTAAACGGCGTTTTAGTTTTAATCTAAGTTTAAGGTTTAGTTTGGCATTTCACCAACAATATTTAAACTAGTTTAGTGCTAAACGCAGTTACTATACTGAACGCCCAATTTTGACCGTTTACCGATCCTAAACGCGATTAGGTGCTTGCTTGACTGATGACAAAGACATCTAGGTACCGACGCGCTTCTGCCGTATTGTGTTAAAGTGACTGTTGTGATATTATTACCTGTTTTGAATCACATATTTACGAATATTTTGAGATATTTAATGAGAAGAGTTTACTGTTTGGCCTTTGAAGAAGATGAGGATGAATTTCTGGTTCGACGACCAAGGGGAACTCGCGAAAGAGAGGAGCACTTCGACACTAGATGAACATGACTAAAATTTTTTTTAACTGTCCAATCTCTAGTTAACCAGATGTTGCATTAAATTCACTGCTGATTTTGCGCCACTCGTCATTCTTTTCCCGAACACTCACAGCATCAGGTTTCTTGGACTCTATTGTGATATAATGTTTTGCGACCAACTCTCCAATAGTACTAGAGTACTATTGGATTCTTTTCACTTTGTTGAAATGTTGGGTCTCTTTTTCTTTTAGACATGCGGATAACACGAGTACAAACAAAGAAAAATCCACAAATTAAAACGTGCACTGCTAATCTGAAAAAAATAACAATGCAAAACGAACTTTACGAACAATACTAATAATAACCTCACTCACTTTATGTCTTTACCAAGTTGACAATTGACCAGACAACCGAAGGAATACGTTTTGTTACATGTATTGTTACACAAATATTGTAATAGTTTTATCAAGTTTCGGTGCAAGGACAAAACGCAGCGCGCTGTTGCCGTTCTAACATGCTGTAACTCGGTTTTCGTAAACGCGATCAACGATCGTGGCGTTTTGCTTTGTGAAATGCAATCTATGTTAAACGAGATCAAATCTTGATATTAATCGCGATTAGTGCAAACGCAGTTTTACTAAACGCAGTTTCGGCTACGATCGGTGAAATTAGCCCTAAGTAATTTACTGAATAGGCATAGTTTACGTCAGTAAAACAAATTTTATATTTTTTAGCGCTATCTTTCCCATCACTAATGTCATGTGATCGTTCTACGGCTCGACTACAATTTGTCTTCGTTGACAAATATTTAAATATTCACCGATAGCTATTGATCACCGGCCCCAGAGATATCGTGATATCGACAGAGCTGGAAAAAAATAAAACCAGCCAAGTGCGAGTCGGATTTCCACTACCTAAGGGCCCGTACCGCCAAAACTTTTATGGCATTTTATAATTGGTTATTTTAACATAGACTACTTGCTTTTCTCCGCGGCTTCGCTCACGTGTAGGTCGGAAATTAAGGTCATGGTCTATCTCTGTGACAAATTTTAAAGGTAACAGACAGACAGAATCACTTTTGCATTTAAAGTATTACTAAGAACTACAATCAAACAATGATTGCGGTTCATAAGTATTGCAGTTTTCACGATAGAGCTAAGCTTTATGGCAAACTTGTACTTATGAACGTAAAACGTAACGTTTCTGTGAAATTTTCAATTATAGTCTAGCCGTCGAGAGAATGCGTTCTGACACCTGTCAGTTCGACAATTCTAGTCTATACAAATAAATAAAACTGAGGTGTTTTTTTGTAATGTAAAAATAGCAGTTTTTGACTAAATGCATATGACAGTTTATACAGTACCTATAAAAAAAAAAAAAACTTTTCTCTGTCTGTCCGTTTATTCCGCCAAATCTCCGAAACGGCTGAACCGATTTTGATGGGACTTTCACTGGTAGATAGCTAATGTTATAAGAAGTAACATAATAAAATCACTTTTTTCCCAATAGCTCGTTCCTGTAAGAATTTTTTTACAATTCTCGCGGGCGAAGCCTTGGGCAGCAGCTAGTAACCAATTAAAGATCAAATTCGCAAAACACGTGTTCGTTTGTATGATTCTAACAGGTGTCAAGATCGCATTCTGTCATTGGTCGGACTGTAGCCATTATTTATACGCAGGTATAGGGTCCGTCACGTAAAAAGAACGCTGACCTGCGCACTGAGCGATTAATTTAATTCCAGCCTATTCCAAAGTACTAATTAACTAGTACACTAGCTATTATGATTCTACAATAAAACAATTACACTTATATTATAAAACAATAGTGTGTAATATAGTAATAGTATTTGTATATAATATTATAACACATCCCCTCTATGTCGTTCAGCGTTATTTTAACAGGACGGGACCTGCGATGCTATTCTGTAACCATGTCACCGTGAAAACTTAGGTGAAGTGAGCGTGGAGTGAGCTGTCAGTGTCATCCCACTGATGCTAGGGATTGACCAAGCATTACATTTACAATCATAATCGAGATTTTAATCATATTTTTGATGCAAATTCTATCGATCATTTTATATTACGTGAAGTGTATTGAAGAACAGCACAGTCTACTCGACTCGATCCACAGCCGCTTCTTCAAAACTCGTCGCGATTGGTTATGGGCTTGCGTTTGCTTAATCATTTATCAATGGGTTCATAATAGCAAACAATGTCGGTGCGCATTTTCTTTAGTAGCTGTCTTAAGCTTGTATGTTTTATATTTTATTTATTGTTCGTGCGTGACGCGCTCGGGCATAAGACCTAGGAAAAAAAAACATTGATTTTCTGACTGAATTTCGGTTTTGCTATTTTATTTTAAAATCCCCCAAAATAGTAATGTTTAGACACTTAAATATTTGCTTTGAAATTATATATTGAAAAAGATCAATAGAATTTGCATATAAAATTATGATTAAAATATCGATTATGATTGTAAATGTAACGTTGGTCAATCCCTAGCATCAGTGAGATGACACTGACAGCTCACTCCACGCGCACTTCACCTAAGTCATCACGGTGAAATTTGTACAGAATCGACCGGCTGTACTTCTTTCTAGAATAGTCGTGCATAAGGCAGACGTATTGCTCATAGACTAAGATATACAGTGTGGCGATTAGGTTATCACATTAATTGAAACCACGTATTCTACATTACGTATCTTAAACATACACAATTAACAACAATTAACATTCTGGCCGTGGGACCTTTTTTTTTCGTTTTAGTTTTTGGCAACATTAAAATTAATTAGTGATTATTTGGTAACAATACTATAAAGTGTTGAATTGTTGATACCATCGCCCCGCGCGTGCCTAGCGCCTTATTATCAAGGGTGGTTTATTTCGTGCCAACTTTTACACAATTTATTTTATAAGAAAAATTCCGTTTTCAATGTTTAGTAAAATGGTTTTTTTTTATTATTTCAACAGACTGATAACAACTTATAATAACCGCCACATTTAATGTGATAACCTAATCTCAACTCTGTATAATATGGTATTGCTGCAAGGCGCCGTTCACTTAATTAATATGGTGAAAGTATATTCTGATCTAGTGGTCGCAAATGCTAGTAGTGAGCATGAGGTCCTGGGTTCAGTTCCCAGGTCGGGCAAAATGTTATTGGATTTTTCCATCAGGAATTTCTCAGTGGCACCCCGTAGTCTGGATTAGTGGCCGGTTGATAGCAATCGGTTCGCCCCCTATTACACGGGAAAAGAAAGAAAAGAAAAGAAAAGAAAATGCGTTTATTTGCGGTAAACATGACGCAAAAAATAACACAAACACAAAATATAAGAAAAGGTTGTGGGAAACATGCGTCACATCCACGGGAGTGAAAAGTAACTGGTAGAATATGTGTGTACTATAGGTAGGTACACTTCTGTCTTACCCTTTCGGTAATACGGGCGCAATGTTATGATGTTAAAAGAAAAGAGCTTGTCGTGGTGTTATGACCAGATATCGGATATTCGGATGCATATAAAAGTATCATGGAAGCGACTTCTAATAAATTATTTATATTAAAAAAAAAGCCCCGGGGTTCTTGGATTGCACAACTATTCAGACGCATATTTATTTAAAATTGCACTCAGTATTTAATAAGTTATGTATTTCACTAAGTCATTCTATTTTCAACAATTTTATTTTATTTTTTATTATAGATGGGTTTGCTGTTGGCTAGTCTAGGTCAGTGGTGACAGAGACAGAGTCGACGATGGTGTGAGCTTTCCCAGAAGAAGCCTGTTCACTCTCACTTCAACAATTTGTTTCAATTGAATTATTCGAAATATGTCTGTCATCTTATCTTAACGTTGTTTGCTAGAAGAAAAAAACTTTTAATTCAGGCAACGCCCATAATACATAAAATAGAACACTTACAATATGCTGGTCCGCATCTCCCAAGAGTCCTATCGATGCTGTATAATCTTTGTGTGAGGCACTCGTATCTGCCGACTGACCTTATGAAGACGATAGTTGTGCCCATAGCCAAGAACAAGACCGGCGATGTCTCAGACAAAGATAACTATAGGCCAATATCGCTGGCCACTATAACAGCAAAGGTTCTTGATGGTGTGCTTGAGCGGAGAGTAACTGGACAGCTCAGTCTTCATGATGCACAGTTCGGTTTTAGAGCTGGGTTGTCTACGGAGACTGCTATTCTGGCGCTCAAGCACACGGTCAGGTACTATACTGATAGAAACACACCTGTGTATGCTGCTTTCCTGGACCTCTCGAAGGCGTTTGACCTGGTTGATTATAATATCTTATGGTTGAAATTGCGCGAGCAAGGTCTTCCTAATGAACTTATTAAGCTCTTAGGCTACTGGTATGACCACCAAATCAACCGGGTCAGATGGTCGGGTGCTTTGTCTGGAGCGTATGGGTTGGAGTGTGGGGTGAGACAGGGAGGTTTGACTTCCCCGGCGCTCTTCAATCTTTACGTCAATGAGTTGATCGGGGAGCTCAGCAGCACTGGTATCGGATGCTCTATTGATGGGAAAATGATTAATAGTATAAGTTATGCAGATGATATGGTGCTGCTGAGTCCCTCGATTGATGGACTCAGACGGTTGCTCGAAGTATGTGAGAGATACGCCACGTCTCATGGTTTATTATACAATGTACGGAAGAGTGAGCTTGTGGTGTTTAGGGTAGGTACTAAAAACCCTAAGACAGTTCCTCCGGTATTTCTTTATGGTGTACCACTAAATGGAGTATAACATTTTAGGTACCTTGGCCACATATTAAATGAGGACTTAAATGATGATAGTGACATAGAAAGGGAGCGAAGAGCGTTGTCGATCCGATGTAATATGCTGGCCCGTAGGTTTGCACGATGTACTAGAGAAGTGAAACTCACTCTTTTCAAGGCGTTTTGCCAGTCGTTTTACACGTGCAGCCTGTGGGTTAGACATACGCAGAGGGCCTACAACGTTCTTCGCGTACAGTATCACAACGCTTTTAGGGTGCTGTTGGGGCTCCCGCGGTTCTGTAGCGCATCGGGCATGTTTGCTGAAGCAGATACAGATAGCTTTCAAGCTATTATGCGAAAAAGAACAGCATCCCTGATGCGAAGGATTCGGGGGAGCACCAACAGCATTCTAAAGGTGATAGTGAATAAGCCTGATTGCCCGTTCCTGGGGCACTGGACCCGTATGCACAGCTGCAGGTCTGGTGCAGCGGGAAGCGGTCATAATTATAGGTTTTTGAACTAGTTGTATTTTTGTTTCTGTTTTGTTTTGTTATATTTATTTTCATTAGAAATGTTACTAACATAGTTTTATAAGGATTACTAACAACAATATGAATCACGTGTGTTCGATTTAAATAAATGAATAAAAAATAAATAAAATACAATTTTACATTACTGCAACAGAATAAATCACAACATAGAATACAATGTCGATGCAATTAAAATAGGTACAAATTATAAAGGTCACAGAATCAAAATGAAAATAGAATATCAAATGCAATTATAAAAAACGAATGAGTCACAGAATTAAAAATAAATGTTAAATTATAAGGGTCACAGAATTAAAATCAATATTTAATGTAAAATTTTAAGGGTCACAGAATTAAAATTTAAATTAAATGTCAAATTATAAGGTTCACAGAGTTAAAATTAAATGTCAAATTCTAAGGGTCACAGAATTAAAATTAAATTCAAATCAAAATCAACTGCTATGGCAGTTTGGTATCTACCTACCTACTTTACAATAATGAGTAAACATTACAATATTAATTATTAACCAAACTGCCAATGAAAACAAAAAAAAATCGATTCCGGAACCGCGGGATTATTTCGATACAAACTCGCATTCTATATTAGCCAACATCTTAACTTTAGGTGAATATACATCCGAATATCCGATCTCTAGTTTTGACAGTCCTAAAATCTGCATGTCTGTTCGTCACAAAGCTGTGTTGCTTTTAGTCAGACGTAGTGCTTATATTCGGCACGGAACCCTAAAATTGAAACATTATCCCTTCTACCTACGGAGACGCGACTTAAAAAATGTAAAAACTTTCGGATTTTAGGGTTAGAATAATTTATTATAAAGTATTGAATTGTGATATTTTGGAGACGTTCTATAAATATTATATGAAATGTGAAGTTTTGGAATTTAAAAATATTTGTATTATTAATGGTTGACGATTATTTAAAGGTAGGTGAAGATTTTTCAAGAATATGTACGTTTACGTACGAAAAATGGGTTTTAACCCATCCAACCATTTTAACATACGTAGGTCCTTTGCGGTTGCCAGAGCATCAAAGTCAAAGTCAAATCATTGATTTCAATAAGGCAAAAAGGCACTTTTGAATGTCAAAATTTACAAGAAAATAGATTTGATTCTTGTTGCCTCATCCAGAAGGTAGTTTCGTAATGGATAAGAATGGACAAGAAACTCAATTGATACTCTTTCAGTATGTCACAACATTTTATTTGATTTGGTATGTGCTTTTATAGATTATCACATTTAATTAATTCTCTTAATTTTTTATACCGGACTGTTTGTTATTCCAGCGTATGGCACTCGAGGGTTGCAGCTGAAAATCCGCGTCGGGTGGTATACCTTGTGATGTCACCTGACATTCTGCTGAGCTGAGGCCCTTTTGGCATTATAATCTTTGTTTTCTGTTTTATAGTTTTAAAGTGTATTTATTTTGCTGTAATGCCAATAAACGCATTTTTCTTTCTTTTCTTAATTTTTTTTATTTCCTTTTCTTTCTTTCTTTTAAAATAATTTATAATATCTTTTGTACATTAGATTAGCCGGTGTTTTATCACGTTTTATGGCAAACACGGAAAATGTCAACCAACCATTTCGAGATTTCTTCAAAAAGGGTATTAATACTTTTATCTTCAAATTCTTCCACCAAAAAACAGCCTTCCGATCCAAAACAAACTCCACAGCTATCATCGACACCCATCTTATTAGATCTCAGTTAAAAACTCGACACGAACATGAATTCGTACCGCAAGGCGACATCTTTTCATAAGGACCACAATTCGGCTCTGAGGGTCCAAATAACGTTCGTATAAAACGTAAGGGCCCGTCTATACAGGGTCCCGGGGGCCCGGTGACAACATTCATGTTTGGGGTGGCCATAGTGTAATGGGATTGTGGGACAAGATTATGAAATATGACAAAAGGATGGTTTGATTGTGTTTTGTGTGTGTCATTACCACCACACTAAAAGCAGTGAAAGCGTTGGTTTAGTGGTCGCAAGCGTGCAGCTACTGCTGAGCATGATGTCCTAGGTTTGATTCCCAGGTCGGGTAAAGTGTTATTCGGTTTTTCCATTAGGAATTTCTCAGTGACAGCCCAGAGTCTAGATTTGTGGCCGGTTGATGGCAATAGGCTCGCCTCCTGTTACATGGGACTTAAGAACATTACTGGCGCAATGGGTGTAGGTACACCTATCCCTATGCTTTGTTATGTGATAACATTGTGTGGAAATCGACATGTTCTAGAATCAAAATTTCTAATACATAATATTTATGTGACATCCACCAGCCTGCACTGTGCCCGCGTTGTGGATTGCGGCCCACCCGCTCTCACACAGAGTAAGGCCTGAGTCTCAGCAGTGGGAATATTATAGGCTGATTGTCGTTGTTATGAATACGATGATTACTTTAGTACGAGTAGGTATGTCCGGTGCACGATGACAGTCATCCTCACTACAATTTTTTACTTAAAATTGTATTGAATATTTTTTTTCTAACTGAACAGACAGCAGTGAAGCTGGGGAGTTTGTTGCGCCACTTCTTCTTCCCAGCTAAAGCACTCGGAAGTGGCGAAGGGCAGGCGTTTTAGGGGACTGTCTTATGTAATTTTGACGTTTAAGACGTGCAATTGACTTTTGATTTTGAATTCGTTTTACGTTATTATCAACAGCGAATTCGCATCTAGGTCTTGATTAGTGTTTTTGCTTCCTAATTTAATGGTTTATGAAGTTCTAACCATTTTGATTTTCTTAGTTGCAGCTACTGTTCAAAGTTTCATCCATTAGTGCAACAGGAAACAGCTCTTGTGACCTCTCAATAAGCCAGAAACTTGGCGTTCAAACTACTTCATTGAGTTCTGAATACTGTCCGTACCTAAGTTTGCAAACGGAGCCAAGGTCATTGATGGACTTTTATATGCTTTAGCTGTGTTGCTGTGCTTTAGCTTGTGCTGTGTGTGTTTGCTTTAGTATACTGCAGGAAGGCCGATTACTACAACGTGCCATGCGACGGGGCGCGGGAAACGGAGCCAGATTCCCCGCGCGGAGACGCGTTTTTTATTGAATTTGTATGTAAAAAATCACGCTCGGGAGCGCGTTGTCTGCGCCCCCTCGCGTGGCCGTTGTAGTGTGTGATCCGCCTAAAAGAGGACCGAGATAATGGCAAAATGTTATCTTGAATGTGATATATGCGCATGTCCTTTTGCACACAGAGAAGTGTAAAAAAAATCTGCTTCGCAGTCACGCATTTTGCTAATGTCTATGATCGCTTTCGCATTACTTTTGCTACCTATAAACAATAATAATGATGTTTAATTTAAAGTAAAAAAAAAACCTAAGACAGAATAAAAAAATTGAGCCGTCGCGGGACGCCTGGCAGATGTGAAACATTGAAAACCATTATTTCATACTTATTAACTATACAAAATAGTTATAATAAATAAGTATGGAAGAATGGTTTAATAAAAGAAAATAAATATGACATTCAAAAACCAAATATTCAGTTTTTTTTAAGAAATATTTTTTTATTTATTTAAAATATAGCGTGGCGACGACGCGTCGCCACGGCATGCGTCGCCACGCCAGCAATCGGTTTTACGTGCGGCTATAGATGTTTCACATCAATATGCATGATAAACATAACATAAAGTTTGTGTTCCCCAAACGTTAGGCAGAGGTGCCTATTGCCATCAACCGGGCACAGATCCAGACTCCAGACTCCTACTGAGAAATTCCAGATGGAAAAATAAAATAACACACCCGGGAATCGAATCCAAAACCTCAATACTCAATACTAAATACTTTATTGCATTCCACATGTAAACCTAGTCGGCACAGCAAAATAAGTGAGTTAGGAGAGAGGAAGCACTTTTAATTTATAATTATAAAGTAGTAGGTAGGTACTTTCTAAGAAAAATTAACAGTATAAAATAGGTATTTATAAGAGAGATGTATTGTTTTTAAATTTTCGTCTAGGTACTAAAATTATGACTTTATAAGTCTATCATTTAGATATTCATTAAGCGAATAGTAGCTTTCATTAATTAAAAATTGAAGTTTTTTAAAAAATATGTGAATTTTTTCTTCTTTTTTTATTGATGCGGGTAGTTTGTTATATACTTACTATAGGTATATACCTCATACAGCACTTGCCACAACGTAGAATTATGCGCAATAATGTTTGTTTATTTAAAAATCAGGACAGTCCCTCATTTCCCAATTGTATGGCCACAATATTTATGGGCCACAAATCCTTAGATATATATCCCGTATCTTATACACCCATCGGTGGATTATAAGACGGGCTTACTTCGCTATATTTCTAACCGATGATCTTCGAAATATCCTTTATGTTGGAACGAGATGCAGTTGTTGTTGGAAAACACCATTTTATTTTGTTTTGGTTGTTTAACAGGGGCGACTCGTGGCTGAGTAACAACATCCGCATGGGTAGATTTGATTAGAGGTTAAGCTACGCAACGTTGCGTGCAACGTTCGTAAGTACGCTGTACTGGTACAGCGTCCTAACTATTGTTTGCCTCACAGGACGACGTCACTACGTCAGCGCCGGCTGTCGCTGAAAACCAGCGCTGGGGCTCTGTCTTGCATAGGGTCGCAGCATAATGCTGAGCGATAGCCGTTTTGCGTGGATGTGACGCATGTTTCCCCCAACCTTTTCTTATTTTTTGTGTTTGTGTTATTTCTTGCGTCATGTTTACCGCAAATAAACGCATTTTCTTTCTTTCTTTCTTTCTACGCTTGCCGAGGTCAGCCCGTAGATGAGTGACCATGCATTAAATACCGAGACTCCTCCGTGCCTCGGAAAGCACGTTAAGCAGTCGGTCCCGGCTCCCGGCTGTTACCTACAGATCTTTGACAGTCGTTACGGGTCGTCAGAAGCCCAAGAGTCTGACAACCAGCCTTACTAAGGTGTATCGTGTTACCCAAGAACTATGGGTTGTGGAGGTCAGATAGGCAGTCGCTCTATGTAAAATACTGGTATTCAGCTGCATCCGGTTAGACATGAAACCGACCCTAACACAGTTGGGAAAGGGCTGGGCAGATAATGATTTTTTTAACATTAATAACCTTTATCAAACCAAAGCAGTCTCCTATAATATAAAGTAAAGTTTTCTTTAAAAAAAAACAGGTTAAAAAGATTTCCACGATTGACGTTCGCTAGGCAGTGACTTGCTAATCTTGTCATCATGGCTTCAACTATTTCAGATGAAATAAAATATGGCTATTTGGGAAGATTGCTAGTAGTGAGAAAATTACAAGTTATAAATCTATAATCAGTTCTAATGAATGATTTGTCGGACCTGAGATTAGAACCTCAAGTCTTCACACAGATAAAACAAATTCTGTATGATTTTCTAGTATTTTTTTTCTTTTCTAAAAGAGTAAGTGCCTTTGACCTTTCAAAGACCCTTCACAGTTCACTGTTCTCGGTTTTTTCCTTATGGAAAGTAAATTAGGTGTATACAAAATAATATTACGAATAACTTGGCAACAAGGGCGCGGATCATTCAATCCGTGAGGTTGCCTCAGTCGGAATGTAGATTGATAATTAGTGACTACTTTGTTGAATTATTTAATATCTTAATTAGATACCTACTTGAATATAGTTAAGTAGTATATTTAAACGGTTTCCCTTATTGTTGACGTTTATCGTATAGCCTGTACTAAAAATATCTCATTCCTGTCAATTACTTTATTTCAATCAACATAATATATGTATCATAAAATGAAATATGAAATGAAAAATGGTCATGTAATGGAATATAATGAAAATGTGAACAATTGAATCAGAAAAAGTACTTGTTGATTCCAATTTGTAGATTTGTAGTGCCACTTACAAATTGAGTGTTTTGATTTGATTAATAGAATACCTAAACTCGAAATAATGTTTTTAAAACACCTTTGAAGTTTTTCGTGACACAATTTTTCCTGTTCACAGCGATGTGGACGAATTTTTTGATGGTCTTTGATTTCTTTTTGTGAGTAATTGTACATATTTTTATTTTAAGACTGTTAGCTTTTTAAATTATGTAAATATTAGTTCAAGTTGTTTAGTTATTGCAAGTTGAATGTTATGAATAAAGTTTTCAAAATTGAGGTTAATTTTTTAAACTCTTTTTTCGTCGGCAATTTTTTTTTATTTTTATTACTGAATGTGCCTGCTCTTGACCTTGATCTCGCCTAATAGAAAGCGATAGATGAGGTCTATGGAATGAGCGAGCCCAGAAGATACCTGTTCACTCTTGCTTTGAAGGCAGACGGGTTATACAGGGTGTGGCGTACCTAAGTAGTGGTCCACCGTTCAGGATTCGATAAACCAGATAATTAACAATAAAAACTAAAAAAAATTACCATTTTTACCAAAAATCATGATTAATTTTTTTTTACAAAAACCGCTCTTGAACCTGATGGTGTGTTAAAAATTAGGGTTAAAATTAGAGAAGAACCAACTTTTTCTTCAAAAGAGCTGAATTTACATTAAAATATCATAATTTATCATGATAGCTCTAGTATTCAGCAGTAATTAACAGAAATCAAAATGAAAAAATAGTGGTTTTTGTTGAAACTACAAACAAATTTGTAATAAAAGGTAGAAATTTCGTAATTATAAGACAAAAAGGAAATGTATTTTATAGTAATTGTTATAGTTAATTATCTGGTTCATCGAATCCTGAACGGTGGACCACTACTTACGCCACACCCTGTATGTGGAAGGGAACACAGACGCTGGCAGAGAGTTCCTCAATTTGGTTGTGCGCATAATAAAAATGTGTAGTAATCTCAATTTAATCATGTTATTCAAACAATAATTGTTAGACAAAGTGGTGAGATATATTTTAATTTTATAACTTTGCGACTTTATTTTCATCTTAATTTTAATTTTATAACTTTGCGACTTTATTTTGAGCTTAATTTTAATTTTGGTTATTTTAGTTTTTAAGCTTGCGACTTTATTTTATTTTATTTTGTACTATGACTTGTGTAAAATTTACCTATGGATATTTATCTGAAATAAATGATTTTATTTGATTTGTTAATGTTGAAACCTTCTAAATACAGATGACAGTTAGATACACAATTCGATGACTCTATTACTAATTTCATTTAGTGAGTGATTATGTAAGAATAAAAACTGAACAGGGTTGGTCTACACTTGCATCAGATAATTTTGGAACAGATATACTGATCTCTTCGTCAATGTTTCGGTTATGTAGCTGTAACCCGCTTTTTTCGCATGCAATCTTTGAACCCTAGTTTGACACACTTAGAAGTAAAAAAAAAACATTTAGCACATTTCGATGCCTTCTGAAAACATAATTATGTTTACGGTGTGTGTATTCTGACAGACATGACAGTCACATTCCTTCGTCTGTAAATAGGTTTACAGAAGGTATGAGCAACTGGGTGTAAAGTTCACCCATAGCCATAGTAAAGGGAGTATCCTCCGACCAGACGGGTATTGAGCCTGATGGGCAACTACCCAACGATTGATGTCGGGACATTGTATACACGGTGACATTTGAATCACAGTTTTGCTAGAACAAACGTTGTTTAGACCATGGTCTACTACCTACCATTCTACAGCATCAAATATGTTATTAAAACAATCTAATCTAGGAGTTCTCAAATTAGTCTTATGTTGCTCAAACATGTAATAATGTTTGAAACATTAACCGTAACTTCAAAGTACTCATCACGGTAGCGATATTGCATTCAAGACGCGAGCGCAGTGCGTCGTCGCAGCCGCAATGTCTGTGTTGTAGGGCGTAACGATAATCCCGACATTTTTAACATTGCTTTTTTTGTGTTTTTTTAGAAAACCAATGACGTTTTTTTTTCTATTGGATGCTATAGAATGGTTGTAGACCATGGTCTGAACAACGTTTGTTCTAGCAAAACTGTGATTCAAATGTCACCCTGTATATTATTATGCTAGTTGCCCGGTAAACTCTGCTTGCGCGATGCAGGATTTTGCGTGATGTCAGTGTGATGCGTGGTTCGCATGTGGCGTTGTAGATACCGCTACAGGTACATAAAATTAAGAAACTCACTCGACACTTTTATCCAAACGAAAAAGACGCATAACTTGTTTACCGGTATCATTTTATACCGCAAAAATGGCGGCGGGTCCTTAAGGTAAATTTTAAGAAAGGCAAATACGTCTTAATAAGCTTCTATCAGTATTTGTAAGTTGTTTCATAGTCACGTAATCTCGTTTCCAGAGATTAAAACTTGGACCGGCGCTTAATCTCCGCCGTGTTGGTTCCAGGCATGATTTATGAGATGCCGGCTAACAAACGAGCTGACAGCTTATATCTGTTAATTGAAAAGAGATTGTTTTGTTGTTAATATTTTTGAGTGTTCATTTTTTAGGTGCCGTAGTTGGTTTTTTGGTTCAATTGTTTTTTTTTTTCACGCTAGCCGGCCGGACCTTTTCACTAGCGATCGTTTTTAATTTCGTATATTTTTATTTGTATAATAGGTCCTTAAAATAGTTCATTAGTCATGGCGTCTCTTACAACAAAACTACTTTTTAAGACATTTACGAGTTCAAACTATCAAATGTATTTTGTTCCACTATTTTTCCGGAATAAAAGGGATTTTTATTCTTTCTTCATAAGCACAGTTTGGGTGTTTAGCAGCGGAGTCGTGCCGATAATATAAAGAAACAAAAAAAATGGCTTTCGAAAATATGAGGGGCATTTCCCGTATTTTTAAGAACGCTTGCATTCTTATCTCAGTCTAAAAAGCTTTTAATTAATCAATTTCTCTTCTTCTTTGACATGCTTTTTACATAGCTGGTCGCCGAGATGAGATTGCGACTACAGTCCTTTCACATTTATTTTGCCTCTGACAGCCGCAACCTTATTGCAACGACAATAAAGATCACTGTAATTGTGACACACTTGTCAGTAACAGAAACGCAACAGCAACCTTATTGTAATGACAATAAAGATCACAATAATAGTGACAGACTTGTCAGTAACAGAAACCCGATAGCAACCTTATTGTAATGACAATAAAGATCACTGTAATTGTGACAGACTTGTCAGTAACAGAAACGCAACAGCAACCTTATTGTAATGACAATAAAGATCACAATAATAGTGACAGACTTGTCAGTAACAGAAACCCGATAGCAACCTTATTGTAATGACAATAAAGATCACTGTAATTGTGACAGACTTGTCAGTAACAGAAACGCAACAGCAACCTTATTGTAATGACAATAAAGATCACAATAATAGTGACAGACTTGTCAGTAACAGAAACCCAACAGCAGCCTTATTGTAATGAAAATAAAGATCACTGTGAATTTGACAGTGATGCACAGAGGTAAAATAACTGTAAAAGGACTAGATTTTGAACGTTTTTTTATTAAGTACCTGAATTGGCCTTCTGTCAAATGATTTTTCTTGTCATTATGGATGCAACAAGCATTGTTTATGAGAGCAGTGGTGGCCCAGTGATAACGGCCGCGACGTACGAGTTGCAGGTCGTAGGTTCGAACCCAGACAGGCGCTTTACTTTGTGTAAATTATTTCATCACCATTGCTCTCAAAACGGTGAAGGAAAACATCGTGAGGCATGTACTAGAACCAAAAAATTCGAAGACATGTGACATCTACCAACCCTCATTGGGACCGCGTGGTGAATTACGGCCCACTCTTTCTCACCGAGAGGAGGCCTGTGCGGAACATTATAGGCTGATTATGCCAAGCATTGTTTGGAAAAGGGAGACGGAGTAATTTGCCCTGCAATGGGGCAATACCAGCTAGATAGATTAGATTCGTTGTAAGATTACGCTTTTCCAAAACAAACATCTACTTGTCAGCACATTTTTTTCTCACTCCTATCCGTCGGCCACAAACAACCCTGAACGGGCCGGAACGGGTCTGAACGGCCCTCAAAACCTCACTATAGAGAGGGGTAACCCGTAACAGCTCGCTATAACAGTTCCACAGCCTGTTCCAATTAGCAGTTAGCACGTAACATGTTCCGTTGAGAACTGTTATTACCTATTATTCGTCAGTGGATCAGCGGGATTGACGGAATAGTGGTGTGCTTTTATAACATAACTTCTTGTGTTTATTCCCTAAAGTATCTGCTAGGGTTTAAAGAACTTTATTTTCTCATAAGAACATAGTTCACTTAAAATGAGATTCACAAAAATATCTTATTAAATTCAAATACCTACAGCTTTAGTTTAGGGGGACAAGTTGCATACTATTACAACTAAATAATTTTATTTCACAATCTGTTCAGCAGCATCTCATTAGAAATAGTGACTGTAAATATGCGGCTTTAGTTTTTTTTTTGTAAATATTTAAATTGTCAGACATTTTTATGTCGTTAGGCAGGCTGTTGTAAAGTTGTACTCCTTCAAACAAATGTTTTTTTTGCCGTAAGTCAGTGTACGTGGTCGAGTTGTTATTAATTTGTATCTGTTTCGTAATGTTTTTTGAGTTAATGTAATGTTTCAGTGGATGTTGCCTGGGATTATTTTTTTAACTAGGTTGCAAGAGTTGATATCTATCTACGTATTTTTAAATAATTTAGTTTTAGTGTATAGCTCCTTTGTAGGTGTTAGGTAATTGTAATGGAATAATGTTTTAATAAGTCAGTTCGACGCGCGCGCTCGTGTCAGTCGCACGCCTTATCTATACCCTAACCCAGTTACTTGCATCGTCACTAGTGATGGGAACATGCTCGATAAAAAGTGGTCGATATGGATCGTTTCTTAACGCGTTCCAATTCTGTCGGTAAACGCCCTCTTGAAGGCGCCATTAACACCAATGAATGGAAAGTACCAAGAAGAGCTGCGCGCCAAGCCGAACAACGCCTACCGGAGCCAATCAAGACTACCAACAGTTTCAGCTACCTGCCTGGCAACCAATTATCCACCGCTGACACCAGCACAAGACTTCGTGATGCTGTCACCAAAAAGGCAAGCCGCATACCTCCCATCGTCTTGGAGATACAACCCACCTGGACACATGAGTACATCAGAAGCACAATCATGTCATATTCAAAAAACTTTCACCTGCAGTACAGACGTAACAATCGAGTAGCTGTTATCTGCCACACGTCTGAAAGCCATCAAGCCATCAAAGAAGGTCTACGCACCAAGGACGTTGCCTTTCACACCTTCTCGCGAAAGGATGAGAAGATGTATAAAGCGGTAATCTTCGGTCTTCCCGACTACGTCGAGGATGTACTTCAACCCGAAATCGCCTCGCTTGGTTTCGAGAACGTGATTGTCCGTAAAATGAAAGTTCCTGCTGAAAAGACTTCCAACTGTCCTCCTTTTCTGGTTCAATTGCCACCTGGCGCTGATTTCGCCAAATTTCGACAGATCAAGCTCTTATGTAACACCGTAGTACAAATCCGAAAATACCGAAGCAACAATCGTTATGGAACCCAGTGTTACAGATGTCAAGGTTTCGGCCACTCGTCTACTAATTGCAACTTAGCACCCCGTTGTGTGAAGTGTACTGACCCCCACCAGACTGAAGATTGTCCCAAAAAAACCCGGGACGAGCCAGCGAAGTGCTGTAACTGTGGTGGAAATCACCCTGCAAACTTCCGTCAATGCAAAGAGCGTGAAAATTATTTAAAGATTCTGCGGGAACGTCAAGAACAACTCAAAGCCGTCAAGACTACGAATCTGCCACTGAAGACAAACATAGTCGATGAGCGACCATGGAACTTTGTTGCTGCTGCCAATACACAAAAAGCCACTGCTAAAGAAAATGTACAAGATCAGACGACAGTTGACATGCTAGCCATATTAATGACGATAAAAACCATCAAAACTCAATTTCTAGCATGCACTAGTATGATGGATAAAGTTATTTTAGTTTTAACCCACCTTGGTCAATATGTGTAGAACACAAAATGTACGCATCCTCTACTGGAATGCCGACGGCATTCGCTCCAAAATCACAGAACTGTTGGACCTGGTAAGCGAGCTATCTATTGATATTGTAGCATTGTCAGAGACCAGGATATCCCCTCACATCAAATTACACACCCCTGGCTACTCATGTTACCGACACGATAAGAAACGAGATGGACACGGTCAAGGAGTCGCAATTTTAGTCAAATGGGACATAAAACATACCCATATAAATTTACCTGTAACTCAAAACCTTGAATGTGTGGGAATACAAATGGCTCTATCAAATCAGGAAATCGCCTTTATCTCAGCCTATCAATCGCCTAACCTATCTTTACTACCTACGGACTTAGACGCAATTATTAATGTACGACCTAAAACTATTATCATGGGTGATCTTAACACCAAACATCCCTACTGGCACTGCTCTCGCTCTAACATCCACGGCGAGGTACTTTTCGACCACATGGTTCTCAATGAATATGACATCCATGCCCCTTCTAGTCCCACTCTAGTCCACTACCATAGCACGCATATGCCATCTACTCCAGACATTATTCTTGCCAACTCTATCTACCACCTTTCCGAACCTCAGGTAATCAACAGTCTTTCTTCCAACCACCTGCCTGTCTGCTTTACCGTAGCTGGTAAAATCGACAGACAAGCGCGTATTATCTTCAACTACAAAAAGGCGGACTGGAAAGGTTATAGATCTCATTTGAATGAGTCTATAACTTTGAACCCATCAACGTTCAACTCACCTGAGACAATTGACCTTGCAGTTGAACACCTTACCCAATCCATTATCAAGGCAAGAGATAAAGCCGTTCCTAAATTACCCAGTGATGGTGGTCATAAACTCCCTCGACGGGTCAGGTCACATATAAAAATTAAAAATCGTTTACGTAAACTAGCCTTGGAAGAAGTTAATCCGTATAACCGACGGCAGTTATTCTCCCAAGTCAACAAGATGCGGAAATGTATCAAGTCTAAGATCCAAGGCCTTAACGACAACGTCTGGAACAATAAACTAGCTAAAATAACCAACCCAGCTTCTGACTTATGGAGAGTGGTCAAATCGATAAACCATCAGCCTATCTCAATACCCCCTCTAACGACACCTAATAATACTACCACCTCCTCAGAACATGAACAATGTGAGACACTAGCCAATACCTTCCTAGAAAATATGAACCTAACCAAACATTGGGTCAGCGATCTCACCATTGAACAGGCAGTCAGTGATTCCCTTAGGATGCTGGATTGTTACCACATGGATGACTGCCCATCACTTGTTAGACCGAATGAGATCCGAAAACTCACAGGAAAACTAAAATTAACCAAAGCGCCTGGTTTTGATGGCCTGGGAAATGGCTTACTGAAGAATCTCCCTCAAAAAGCTATTGTTTATTTGACAAAGGTGCTTAATGGTTGCTTACGCCTCGCATACTTCCCGAAAACATTAAAACACGCTAAAATTATAGCCATTAAGAAACCTGGGAAAGACCAGTCTATTCCATCTAGCTATCGACCAATTAGTTTATTACCAAGTATAGGAAAACTACTAGAATCCATTATCTTATCCCGCGTCTCAAAAACAACTGCGCGTATTTTGATCCCCGAACAGTTTGGTTTTCGAAGCTCACACTCGACTACGCAACAGCTAGCTAGAGTGGCTGAACACATAGCCCATGGGCTAAACCACGGTCTTTCCACGGGTATGATTTTACTGGACATTGAAAAAGCTTTTGATTCTGTGTGGCATGATGGACTATTACACAAGTTAATCAATAATGAAGTACCTCTATGTCTAGTAAAACTCATTCAAAATTACTTACTTGATCGATCTTTCTCTGTTTATGTAGGCAAGGAGCATTCTGCCCCTAAAACTATCCCAGCTGGTGTGCCTCAAGGTTCGCTAGTGGGGCCATACCTCTTCATTCTTTACCTGAATGATATACCTAAACAGGCTCACACACAACTTGCCATCTATGCTGACGACACAGCAACATTCACGACCGACAAAGACGTTGACATAGTCACTGGACGGCTACAATTTTCATTGGAACTACTCAGTAAATTTTTCAAGACCTGGACACTGAAACTAAATTCCACAAAAACTGAAGGAATTTTGTTTACTAGAAAACGCACACTACCAACCAGACTCGTTAAAATTGATGATTTCCAGATAGCGTGGCGCGAATCGGTTAAATATTTAGGCATAATATTAGACAAGACCCAGAGAGCAAGAGCAAGGAGTTCCCCATTACGAAAGCCATAAATGACCGGGTACCCAAACAATTTATATTTGATAAAAAATACAAAATCCAACTTCATGAGGATCGCCGATGCGAGGGCTTGCGCCCGGCAGAGCTGCGCATCTTCACGGATGGATCCAAAACAGGTAGTGGCACAGGTGCTGGAATCTTCTCGGAGGACTTCAATATACGCATCTCCACACCATTGGGGGTCCATAACACAGTGTTCCAGGCCGAATGCATGGGTATTTCTCTAGCCGCCTCAGCCATCATGGCCAGGGAAGTTAAAGAACACTCGATCCGCATACTCTCAGACAGCATGGCCGTTCTGCAAGCGCTGAACAGTCACACCGTTGATTCTGGGCTAATATACGAGTGCCACCAGCGCCTAAACCAGGTGGGCAACCTCAATAACATAACCATTCAATGGATCAAAGGACACAGCGGCTCGCTAGGCAACGATGCAGCCGACGAACTTGCCAGAAGGGGGTCGAACGCTGTACCAGTGGGTCCCGAACCCATCGTGCCACTCCCCTTCGGGTTCATACGCACTCTGGTAAGGAAACGCACCAGGGACCAACATCACAAACTATGGGTGGACCAACGTGAGTGCAGGCAGGCTAGGGAAGCACTCCCCACAATCGATGGCCGCTTCACGAAACAGGTTCTCCGACTAACCAAGCAACAGCTGCGTACAGTCACAGCAGCTGTAACTGGTCACGGATCGTTTAATAAACACCTCTTTGTATTAGGAGTCACGGACAGTCCGCTGTGCAGGGCCTGCATGGAGGAGGACGAGACAGCAGCCCATGTGCTTCTAAGCTGCCCGGTGGTCACCACATACAGGGCAAAGTACTTCGGCAACCCAGGTACCCTACGTGAGATTGTCAGCAACACCAAGGCGTTGCTGGCCTTTCTCGAGGAGCTGGGGTGGATCGAATAACCGATTTTCCCACCCGTACGCAAAATACGCGCATTGACGTGGAGTTGCGGACACCAGCCCGTATTATCTATCTATTATCTATCTATCTAGACAAGACCCATAACTGGAACAAAAACACTGAATTAACTATAAGGAAAGGTGCAAAAGCCCTAAATTCATTGAAACCTATTTTAAATCGAAAGACCACTCTCAGTCCTTCAACAAAATTGCTTATTTATTCTACTTTAGTTAGACCATGCTTAACTTACGCAGCACCTGTCTGGTCCAGTCTGGCAGAAACAAAATATAATAAACTCCAAACGATCCAAAATAAAGCATTAAAATTATCATACAACACACCATTTCGCACTAACCTTAAAACTTTACACATGCGTATAAAGTATCCATTTTTAAAAGATTTTATATTAAAAATTTTACGTAAATTTTACTTGCATAAAAACCCATCACACTGTAATGCTCTAATATCTGCAATTGGTAAAAGCAGACTAAGTACATTGTCTTACGCTCACACGTACAATCGATACCGCCTGCCCCATCACTACTTCCTCCGTGACGTATCATGACGATGGCTCGCTTGCTAGCCGACGCCACTTGACCGGCCGTTTATGTAAGATTATTGTCGGACTACCCGCTACTTAACTTAAATTATTATAATTAAGCGTACATTTTGTAACTTAATTCATTAAATATTATGTGGGTCCATACTAAGACTTGCACATACCTAGTAGTTAAACGATGCAAATTATAAGTTAATCCATGTCAACGCAAATATGATAATAAAAACATGTTTTAATGTTTGTAAAGGCGAAATATAGCCTATGTAACAAGATTAATCGCGATTTGAGTACAATTAGAATAAGACCATTTTTAAACACCATTGTAACCATCTGTTTAGTAATAAAGACCTTGAAAAATCTAATCAATCATCAATGGAATAATGTTTTAATAATTGTTTTTTGTGTGGTTTGAGCTGTCTGAGATTCGTTTTGGTAGCCAATCCCCATATTTGTATCAAGTATTCGATAAGTGAATTGTATATCTACCTAGGTATATACCTATATATCTGCTAGGGTTTATATTACATACATCACACACATTTTGTCAGTTTTGTTTAAAAATCTCATTTACTTAAGTAAATGAGATTTTTAAACAAAACTAATCTAAGGGCAAAACTGTTGCCATCAACCGAGCACAAATTCAGACTACCCCAAAACTAAATCCTTTTGGGAAGTAGGAAGTGTTTTTTTAGCCTGCTATCAGAAGGGTTCAATTCCCGTAATTAAAAACATTCAAAATCTAGTCGCAATCTCATCTCAGCGACAATCAATGTCAAAAACTTGTCAAATATTAGGGAAATTAGAGAGAGGTATTTTTGAAATATTGAGACTGAGATTAGAATTCGAATGTGCTTAAAATTAAGGGAATCTTTTTTTTTGAGGTTCGGAAATCATCAAATAACTTCTCCCGCTCTGGGCGGAGCGGGAGGGTGTGTCAGACTTTTACTGACTAAAACCCACCCGTGTTCCTTCAGTTGCCTGTCTGTGCCAGGGGCCACGGTAACCCTTTCGGACTTTCCCGCAACCCTGGCAGATGGGTATCACCCCTCAAATCGATTTGTGTGCCAATCAAAACGTTGCAAAATACTTTATAATTGGTCAATTGAAAAGATTCTGGACGCTTTACTATATAAAGGATGAAGGTAAGTTAAGTAGATAAGCAACGAAATTTATGTAATTATTTATGTGCACACAATAACATAGACACAGATACGACATAAGTATAAGTTTTGAGTACAAAGTTACTGCTATTTATCAAGTATTATTTATCAAGTAGATATTCCAAATATATTGAACAAAGACAGAAAACGAATCAGTATTCCTTTTAATTTTTCACTCACATAATATGACAATGTCACAAAAGGCGGGTTACACAATGGATTTCATAAATCGCGTTTGGCTGCTGACGTAAGCAGCGGGTGGGTGTCACAGGTGTGCGTCCTGCCTAATACTTTACATTTGAGTGCGCATTTGATACATTTTTATGGGGAAACCTCGGTGGCCATATTATTTTATGGGATGTTCGATGGTTATGGTTGGCGAGTCTTTTGTAGTTAGAAATTCTCTCAATCTTTCGATAGTCCAAATGTCTACTATTGAAGTAAATGTTTTGGACACACAACAGATGGATGATAGTGATAACGCAACTAAAAGAACAAGGGGGTTCTGTCTGTCCTCTTCACATAAATCCAAAGTTGCTTTATACACCGCCCGCGACACTTACAGGCCAATTTAAAAACACGAATTTTATAATCTGTTCTGCATCTATACCTACTTAAAAAAAAAATGGATGTTTAATTTAATAATTTGATTAAGAAAAACTCTTTTGAATCATTAAATGCTTAAACCTTCCTGTTATTTAAGTATGACCGAATATAACAGAAAATATATTAACTTAATTGTTTGTGGCAATAACCCTATTACAAAGGCTGGCAACCCTATACATTTGGCCTGTCCATAGGTGTAATATTATTTATTAATTTCCATATTGAGGGTCGGATGATGTATGTATTGCAATTCAGAAGATAGAAACAGTATTTAATGAAATGTTCTATTATAGGGAAAATACATTATGAGTTTCATTCACTAACATCATTCTTTTACAGGCAGTGGCAATTAAGACACACAGATTATGATAAATGATTTTGTTTCTGTAAGAATGTTTGTACAGCTCGCGCGATAAGAGTTTGGCTTTGACCGTTATTGCGCAGAAATCAGAAATTGGGTATCAACGGGCAATTAGCGGGGTGCGGGGTGGGTGTGTAGGCGCACGCGGTGCTCTGATTGGCGCTCCAGTCGTTCCCTGCCTCTCGCATCGATACGACGTACCGCGCACTCCTGTTGTACAATCAAAAGTTCAAAAATCCGAAGGTCAAAGCCAAACTCTTATCGCGCGAGCTGTACAAACACTTTTACACGTCAATCATATTTTTTTTAAACTAGATGAGGTCGGCGTTTCGTATCTGACTACCTACTCTGAGAAGAAAAACCGAAACAAACTCAGAGGTCACAGTCGCTTTTAAAATCCAGACAAAATCTTGGTCAGATCATGTCAAGGCTATGTAGATCAGTGTCTGAAATGATCTTTTGGGGAAAGAACCACACAGATTGAGTAGGCTTGTTCAGTCAGTGCACGCAATTGTCAGCAATCGTGCAGCTCAACTCAGAACTTTCGGAGCCCAACGATTCGACGAACAATACCAAAGAAAGGACATTAGAGTATGCCGCATAAATTACTCAAACTGCCAGATCACGATTAAACTAACTGAGAAAAATACAAAAAAAGCGGCGACCGACACAGTTCCCACGTTCACAATAATTAAAATAATAATCTATTACTTTACAAAGTAAATACTCATGTCATTGTATATATACAATTCATCAATATCAATGTGTATATAAAAATCATAATCAAGACATAATCTTTGAGGACCATGTAGATTAGTGTCTGAAATGTTATGAGGAGTTGTTGTCAACATTCTCGTATAATATGAATAAAAAAAACCGGCCAAGTGTGTGTTGGACCAGACACAGTCGGGATGAAAATTTACGCAGGCACGATATTAATTTTATCGACACCAAAATAACTATGTACTTCACAGATTCTCTCAAAAAAACCAGTGAAAACCAAAGTTTTTTCTGGGGTTGTAACTGAAAACGTATCACAAACGATTGATTTAAAAAAAAAGTCGCGTAGTAACATCATAATCTTTTTAATTATGGGATAAATTATAAATATACCACACGCTTATGTGCATTGATTTAATTTTCGTCTCTCGGTTACATCTAGGGGGAGTGGCAACCCTAATTAGTTTTTTCATAATTTCTCTACACCATTGTTTAGTGATGCACAGAAAACACATAATATTGATAGTCCAGAAATTTTAGGTTATGGATTGATACCCAAACCATAAACTAAAATTTTTTGACCTATGCTTTTGTTTAAAAGTAGGTACCTACTGTCAGTACCTACTTACTTACGTTTAAACCGATGTATTAGGTACTTGCGAATTCCACCCTTGCTGCAGGAAACGGAGAGTACCTACGTGGAAAATGGCATAAAGAAATAACTGAATAGCTGAAAATGAACTATTGTGAGTATCCGTCATAATAGTAACCTGCGAAGAGTTCAAAAATAATTGCAATCGTTTACTGGCCACAGAATAATAAATAAATAGAAGGCTTAAGTTAGTGCATTCCGAAAGTAAGCAACGTTGCGCAACAGCGATATATTTGACAGCAAATACCTGTCAAATATTTCACTATTTTGATTGTGAATTGCAATTGATATTATACCCAATATTTTGATTGATTTGTCAATATTACTATATGAAATTATGAAATGCCGCTCTCTGGTGTAATAAAATATAGATTGTGAATTGCAATAATAACACTAAATTCGGTGTTAAGTACTATTAATTATTCCAATTTATGATCAATATTATGTACTACAGAGCGTTAGCTCATCATTTAATTTTATTAAACAGCAGCCTTTATTAAACGACAGCAATTTGCGACGTTGTCTAAGCTTCAGATTGCACCCTCGGTTGGTAGCGTGTCAATGTTGATGGAATAAACAAACACAAATCATTTTGAATGTAAGTACTACCTATTCAGGTGTTTATATGACACGTTTTAGAAAGAGACTGCCACTTTTTGTCACACACAGAAAGAATTGGTTCTTTACGAACACGGTGATTTGGCCTTCCATATAAAAAAGCGCATCAGCACTGCATAATATCAATTCATTCTCCATGTTCCATACACCAAAGGGGGAATTCAAAGGGGCATATTATTATTATTAAAATACCAACTAGGTATACATAACGTAATACATACTCAGAAATACGCAGGTGTAACTCAGTGATTTCAATCTACTGCTAATTAATTAACACACGTGAATGTTTTGTATCTTTTGTTGTCATATTTCTATACAATGTTTCTTGATGATTACGAAACGAAAAATACAAAGAATTTTTCGCGTAATAAATTTTTTGTTCCGTCCTTTGTGGGCGAAGTATTGAATGCTGTGTATTCAATGGTGAGTGTGCATGTGTTGTCAATTTTCTGGATGATTAAAAGTAGGTGTACATAGTGTATGTATATTTGGACATTTTCACGTAATATATGTCGTTAGCCGTACGAGTAGATCGATGGTTAAACTACGCTTGCCTATTACATTTCGCGAAGCGACACGCGCTTTACTTGTGGTAACCAAGTGTACAAACATGCTGAGAATGTGTGCGAGAAGACGTGTAGCGTCAGCACATAACACACACACTCAAACACTTCCATCTTCGCCATTCTATCGGACGGTACCGCGAGCTCCATTTTTTTTTTGTTTCCGGGGTGGAAAATCCTCATGGATGTCCGCGAGCTCCTGCGCTAACACACATTCACAGCGTGTTTGCACAGTTGATAACCAAAAGTAAAGCGCGCGTCGTTTCATGAGATAAAAATATTATACCTTATGTACTAATTTCTACCGTTTAAATTACAGATCTTTGCATCTATAATTAATAGGCTACTCCCTGTGACCATACGTGAAAATAACCTTTCTCTTTGTCTCTTAGCGTCAGCAACACATTGGACAAATCTCTTGATTTTGGAAGTGTGAACAAGAAGCCATCGCGACCTGTTAACTAAACACATCTTCTGCCTAGCCTTATCCCAAATATGTTGAGGTCGGCTTCCAGTCTAACCGGATGCAGTTGAATACCAGTATTTTACATGGAGCGACTGCCTATCTGACCTCCACAACCCAGTAACTGGGTAATACGATACCACTTGGTAAGGCTGTTTGTCAGACTTTCGGGCTTCTGACGACCCGTAACGACTGTCAAACATTCACGAATGACAGCTTAACCTGTTTGCTAAACTAATTGCCCTAGAAAACCATGAAAACTATCTCTCTCTCTCTCAGGAGAGAAAGTCGCATGGAGGAGGGATAACGCTTTTTCATTACGTGACGATTTCTACCAGCTTACTCCTACCAAAAACCGCGTTATAGAACTTCGTTCCAAAATGCAGTTTTTGCACCCGGCTTTGAATAGGTTTTTTTTTTTTGACAACCGGTGCATAAATAAGCGTTACTTTGTCGACGGTTGTAAAGTTTAATAATTAAGAGAACCTGGATTGCAAGAGCGAGCTCAATAAACTTAGCACCCCACCTCGAATTGGTTTAGTTAGTTTTTCTTTGACCATTCATAGTATTAGCTAAATGTTATTCATGAGTTGAGGAAAGCCGTATAAACTTCGGACGCGCGAGGCCCCTCAGACCACGCTATCTTTTTAACTTTATAATATTATGTTATCTTGAAATCCTCTCGCCGGCTCCAGGCCGGTGTATTGTTCGCATAGCAGTCCTCTGTGTCCGAGTAAGAACTAACTGCACCACTTTAAACCTTAATAGTTACGCCACTGCTGATGAAGATATACTAGGTACTTCTTCATCGTTCCTCATTGAAGCAATGTCTTGATGGATATGCATTCAGGCGAGTCCTTTCAGACGAATCGATTTTATTTTACGTAAACCGTTTGTGGGAGGGGCGTTTCCCTGTGCCCCCTCCTGGATCCGTCCTTGAATACAACCTGCAACATAAAAACATTTATCCACATACATCTCGCATCGAACACAAGTCCCGGCCCATCGCATTAACGCTCGTATTTTCTTCCAACGTTTCCTTACGTCTGAAGTCAGAGATAAGTCGATGATAACAAGTCGGTGCCGGATTATGCTCTCAACAGGCGATATCGTATCGATAACCCTTCACTACAAAGCTAAGTCTTGGGGTCTTGGCGTCTACAAACGGGTAAGTGAGAGCCTTCCTTTCGATTCGGTTCTCATTTGAGTTTTTGCTCATCAAATTTTGTATTTTTTTATGACGGAATTTGAATATGGAACATGGTATGGAAATAAGAAACTCTCTATTAGTGAGGATACTAAAACTCATTCATTGCAACGCGCGGGTTATTTGGCTCCACTAATAATTTTGCTGTCCAATTTTTGGTTAGCGTGTGCTGAAAAAAAGAAGTTAGTAGTACCTATGAGTACGAATTAATAAGATTGTGAGGAGATAGATATAAATCTGAGGGTTTTTCGGATTCTATTGTGATCACTTGTCAGTTGTCAGCCGAAAATCCACCCTGTTTTTTATTTTAGTCCAATCAGTAGATTTTTTGTATTTTTTTCTAAGAGACAACATCCACACAAGGTCTTCATGTCCCGAACTAGTAACCTGTACTACGGTAACCTGATGACTGATATACATAATACACACCCAGACACAGGTCAAACAGACATGTTCATGCACACAAATGTTTGACTTGTCCGGGGATCGAACCCGGGACCAGCGGCTCAGAAGGCAGGGTCGCTACCAACTGCACCAACCGGTCAGTCTAAAATTCACCCTGTATACTTTTAAGTATAAGGAATATACGTCCAAACAAAACTATTGCTTTCCTACATCGTTCTGTACATGCCTCACTGTTTATTTCAACCTTTATGTTATCGTTCTCAACTAAGTGCAAACGTAGCTGTGTGTATAGACGAATGTAGGTGATTACCTGATGTGCCCGTAATCAGCCGATCGATTGGTGTACACCTGCAGGGCATATTGTCTTTGGGTGTAAGCTGTTTCGATTTATCATATTTTGGCACTTAAATTACTCTGGGTATTTTACTTTATTAATGAGACAGTGAACGTTTTTTTTTGTGGTTATAATTAAAAGAAAATTTAAATCGTAATGGCGTATCGGACGTCATCTGGTTATGGAAATCTGAGGATGAACACTGTTCTCAAACTTATGATATTTTTACTTGTTTTCCATAATTTGAAGTGTCATTAAAAGTGATGAGAAAACATACAGGATGTAATAAGCCCATAAACCAAACCTATCACGAAACCGCCATCTAAACATTCTGTACAGACGCCAGCACATCAAGCTACTACAATCTGTCAAATTTCTTTAATAGATTTTCAACTTTATCGCTAAAGCATTAAGGTTCAAGGTTGATTGGGAAAATTTGACAGTTTCGGGTAGCTTGACCTGCTGGCGTCTGTACATCAAACTAAGTAGCTTTGTGTAAAAATAATTGCTGGGAAACGACTTTTATTTTTGGTGTGGAAATTAGCTGTTAACGTTTGTACACAATATAACGCATGCAAAACTGTGTGCTTAAGGATGCATGCAACGGAACAGCGACCGTACGGGTATTGAAAGTTAAGTTTTAACATTTAAAAACGGCTTTCGTAAAAACGTCTATTTTAGGTACTGGGTCATCCAGTACAAAACATTAATTACAATGACTCTCAGCTTCGTTAAGCGTATTTCTAACACTTGTTATTTATTTACATACATAAGCAATATTTTGTTAAAATATTGCACTCACTTTAACTCCAAAAGGAACAAAACCACAAAGTCCCTAAAAAACTCGACCAAACTTCAAAAACCGACTTCAAAACCAATACCCCGCGCTATCAATTTCAAACGGCAGCAGAAACATTAAAACCATGATCCAATTTGTCGTAGCGGTGTACTCTGGCAGGTGTACGGTTGTTCATGGTTTATTTATGCCTTGTCGAGCAGCTATCGATAGTCGGGCTGACCTATCGATGTACATCACTAGCTACGTCGGTCGGTGAAGGTTTTGTATTGTTTCTGTTTATAGTAGTGATGGGGTATGTTTTATTAACGATGTTTGCTTTTGTTGTGTGCTTTGTATAGTTCATCTTTTCGAATTTCAGTTTTTTTTTTCGATTATTTGTCAGTCTAATTTCCTTTTGCTAAAAAACGAAGTTTAGATTACTCAAGTATTATTATGAAATGGCAGAAGTAAATTTTCATTCATTTATATGTTCTTCATGTATATAAATAAAAGAGAGACGCTGTTCATTGAACCGATTTCACATTTAACCGACTTCCAAAAAGAAGGTTATAAATATGTTCGTCTGTATGTATGTTTTTTTATGTATGCTCATCGATGTTTTCGTTAATTCTAGACTACTTTTGGACTTTTTTACAAAAAAAACTTTACTTTATTGTTTTAATATGTTCGTAATAGTCCGATTTTGCTTAAAATTTAAAAAAAAAAGTGGAAAGTTTTCCTGATTTACGATTTTAATATGAATTGTTAAAATTTTCACAGAAAACGTCTGTGGGATCAGCTTCAGTATCTATTAATTATTTTGTTTTTGAGCATTGTTGTCAGTCGTGTTTCCGAGAAAGGATTGCTATAAGCTTATGGATGGCTTCACAGAATTCAATGAAATCCGTATTTATTTCCACGAAACTGTTTGATGAATGCTTGTTGTTATTGCAAACGAGGTTTTTGTCAAAACGTTCACATTGATACGAAATAGCGAGAAAAGCACTTTACTTACAATTTTCTTTTACTAAGTAAGTACCTATGTGGAAAATGTTGTTGGTTATACATTTATACTCCCTTTTTAGTTTTAAGTTCTATACTATAACATTGTAACGAGTAACCGTTTATTTTCCCAAATGAACAAAATTTAATTTAATTTAAGTACATCATAGTGTACAATTTCAGCAGTTATTTTAATAAATCCCATATAATAGAGGCAGTGGTGGCCCAGTGGTAATGGGCCCGATTTACAAGTTGTAGGTCGTGGGTTCGAACCCAGGCAGGCGCTTTACTTTGTTTGTGTAAATAATTTCACACCACTGCTCTCAAAACGGTGAACTAAAACATCTTGAGGGAACCGGCATGTCCTAGAATCAAAAATGTGAAAACATGTGACATCTACAAACCCGCGCCGGGCGTGGTGGAGCTCGGCCCACTCCCTCTCATAGAGAGGAGGCTTGTGTCCCAGCAGTGGGAACATTATGATCACCAAGCACATAGAAAGAAGAAGAAGTAAAGAATGACAGTAATTTGACGACAGTTCATGAACATGTTCGTGTGTGCCTCGCGGCTGCGCCAGAAAGGCCCACTTCAGGAGCATTATTTTATCTATAATTTTGATAAACAAATGAAAACTGTCTTCGGCAAAACTTGAGAACCTGAACCTAAGTACATTGTAGAATCAGGGTTGCAACTAAGAATTTCCTAATGGAAAATTCAATTCCGCTGTCAGGATCGGAAACCAAACCCAGGATAGTACTTTCACGACCCAAGCTTACGACTATTAGACCAACGAGATATTATGTAGTATAATCTTCTCAATGCACAACTACCTCAGATTACCTGCAACGCTTACAATCCTGCCTACCCCGTAATCACATAACAATAGCCACATTTGTAGGGAATACACACCGTTCACTCGCGAATATACACAGAGCCCATAGTCGGTATTAAGGCAACGCTACACAGCAGCCCACGGCTAAGCTCCGCTCGTGAACTTAGCTTCGCATAGTATGAAAAAAAAAACTACTAAATCAAAAAAGAAACATGGCTACGCTCCGCACGTGAACTTAGCTTCGCATAATGTGAAAAACTAAAAAAAACTGTACTGTCTAATTATTAATTAATTAATGATTAAGCTCATTTTATACATCGCCATTTTTTGCAATCGACGTCTTCTCAGTTCGTCATCAACATTGAATTCATCGCAGCCTCAGCCATCACATGATTTTGACATAGAGAATCTGTGGTAACGTAATGATAAATGATTTTATTTCTGTAAGTAGGTTTGAAGTTTGAACAAACACCTTTATTCGTCAATCGTTATTTTAAAAACTAGATGAGGTCGGCGTTTCCTATCTGACTACTCTGAGAAGAAAGGCCGAAACAAACTCAGAGGTCACAGTCTCTTTTAAAGTCCAGACAAAATCTTGGTCAGATCATGTGAAGGCTATGTAGATCGGTGTCTGAAATGGTCTTTTGAGGAAAGAACCACACAGATTGAGTGGACATTGGAATGTGTGGAGTGCAAGTGCATCTGCAAAGTGCAAGTGAGTGGAGTTGGAATGCAAGTGCATCTCTGAACTCTAATGGAGATAGGTCGAAATAGTCTTTCTTAGTCGGTATGATAGATAGTCCGTTGGAGGATTTTGTCAAAATTGATCGTTCAATCGCTATCCTCTTGATAGGGCAGAGTTTGACCAAGACGGTATCCAAGAGTTGATCATCGAGAGTGTCTTAAAATATTCCTCTTGAAAGTGGGAAGAACAAATTACACTTTGGTTTGAGGGAAACCAATTATTTTCCCTGCCTGTTGCATGCATCCATTTATTTTTAGTTTCTGGATCTTTCGGGAAACTGAAGTAACGTGTATTAATTCTTGTGAAACAGGTTCTTAAAATGATTTCTTATTTAGAACAACTAGCAATTGTCGATATCCATATCTCGTCGCTGCGCACCACTAATTTATAGTTTTGACTTGCATCAGTTAAAAATATTGTCAAAAATATTTCACAACTACATAATTTGTAAAATCCTTAAATATTATAATTGATGCCGTGATTTTTTACTTACCAGGGGTAGGACACGCCACTTGTCCTAAGGTTTGTCCTAAGGTTTGTTGTAATTTTGCCCTTTTGCCCTTTGCCCTTTTTTAAAACGTTGCCCCACACTAGGAATTTCTCCTGTATCGTGGGTGCATTTACAAACATTTAATTAAACTCACATACACAAACAGCCAGACCCGGAACAACTACTTGCAGGTCATACAAATATTTGTTCCGTGCGGGGATCGAACCCGCGATACGTAACGCAACAGTCAATCGCTTAACCACTGCGCCAACCGTGTCGTCGTTATTTTTGCAAATAAGGACGGAACAATTCGGCATTTTGTGAAAATACGAAAAGGCAGTACACGTTCCGATGCAAACATATGACTAAACGATGCTCATTTTTTATTTTTTTTTTCCTAACTATGGCATCTCGTAGTAGACCTAGAGAGGTCGTTACTACTTAACCGGACTATCCTGTGGTTGCCTTAAGTGAAACTCAAAGCCTCCAGCCAGGGGCGTATTATTACATACTAAGCGACTATCACCTAAGGGCACCCCCTGTGGGGTACGAACCTCGGCTTAGGGCGTCGCTGGGGGGGGGACAGCAAGGTGGGACAGGCTGGATCAGATTTTTCTTATTATTAAGCTTGATGAGGTCGGCGTTTCCTAATTGACTATCTCTGAGAAGAAACGCCGAAATAAACTCAGAGGTCACAGTCGGGGGGGGTTTATATTTACGGGCTCAGCTACGGCGCGGGCTGGCGCTTCGTCGGGCAAGGGTCGGGGGGGACGATTAAGTCGGGGGGTTCGCGAGGTACCTCGGCGGCGAGGACGGAATGACGGTTTGTGTAATTTGTGCACTGTACTGGTGGCCCTATTGCTCTCCTGGCGGAGTGTTATGGGGTCATCGGGGTCGGTGAGGACATGCCTTGGGCGGCGGAGGTGGCTGATTTTAGAGGGGACATAGCCTGCGGCCTTGACAACCAGAGGGTTGCGATGTTTGTCGGAGGTGTCGAAGAAACGCTTGGAGTTGCGTTTCATGAATTGATGGATAGTGGGGATTTTGAGATCTAGGTGGAGTATTTCGTTACGGACATACCAGGGGGAACCTGTTGCCCTACGAAGGACACGATTTTGTAGGGCCTGCAGCCTATGGATGTGATGGGGTTTGGCGTGTGCGAAGACTGCACTAGCATAGGTCATGATTGGGCGAATGCACGCTGTGTAAATGCGTAATTTACACCTGAGGGATAGTTTGCTGCGTGCATTCAGAACGAAGTGGAGTCTACCAAGAGCGAAGGCGGCGCGCGAGCGGGCCTTCCTTATATGCTCTGCGAAGGATAGGTGCTCATCGAGGATGACACCGAGGTATTTGGCTCGCTTCTCCCAAGGGATCGGCTTGCCTGACATAGTGATCGGTTGGGGGGGGCTGAGGCCGTGTCTCGGTCTTGTGAATAGGACCGCTTGGCTTTTGTCGGGATTGACTTCTATTCTCCAATTTTTAAACCACTCGCCGAGTTGGTTGACTGCGGTTTGAAGGATACGAGCTATTGGAACTTTGCCATTACCGGTGTAGTAAATGGCCGTGTCGTCTGCGAACAGAGCCAGCTGAGCCTTTTTGCTCTTTGGGATGTCGCTGGTGAAAAGGGTGAATATGAGCGGGGCAAGCACAGAGCCCTGGGGGACTCCTGCGCGTATGGGATGAGGGGAGGATAGCGCGCCTTCGATGCGATAGCGGAATGTGCGGTTTGTCAGGTAGTCTCTCAGGATGAGGACGAGACGGTCTGGCACACCAAGTTTGTAAAGCTTGTATAACAAGCCGTTGTGCCAGACTTTGTCAAACGCTTTGGCTATGTCGAAGAATACGGCGCCCGTCATCGAGCCACGTTGGAAGCCAACGCTTATGTGCTCGACGATACGGTGGACCTGTTGAACGCAGGAGTGCTGGGTTCGAAAACCGAATTGTTCGTTTGGGATGAGGCCCTTTAAAAAATAAATAAATAAAAATCTGTTTATTTCATCTCCACAAATTACATCAAGGTATAAAGTTGACAAGATAAATTGTCGAAAAATTAGTAATTTGTGGGAGATCTGGAGTCTAAACTAAGCCGAGGCCTGTACTATAGATCTCCAGGCCCCCCATTTCATAACATTTGTATGTATTGTCAACAAGTGAAAGACGGAAAGAGTGGGAATGATTGAGAAAAACGTGGAATGATGTGCGTGTGTGTGTGTGTGGTATGATGTGTGTGTGTGTGTGCGTGTGTGTGGGGTAATGTGCGTGGGTGAGTCTATGTGTGGGGGTGTGAGTGTGTGTGTGTGGGTATAAATGAAGGTGTGCTTGGGAGCGGTTGTGTGTATGACTGTGTCAAAGGGCGGGTAGTTTTGTTAAAAATTTGTTTTTGCGTGTTTATATACATTTATTTAGTTTTATGGCGCATTATGTTAAATAACATTTTGGTAAGTGTAGAATAGTGATATATAAATGATTAATGTATATAAAAACGTAAGTAGGTTTGAAGTATATGTAAGGTTTGCTATCATATTATTTTGTTTGTTATAATATGTACTGTAATAATAATATAATAATGCAATAAACACTTCAGTTTATATTTGTACCTCTAAGATTTTTTCTGTTTCGGAGTAATTAAGAGTCAGTAACCATTTATAAATTATTTTTTTTACTGTCTATTTTCGAATTATTGGAGAATGGAACTATTTTATTTACTTTGTTTAGCAACATAGCACCTCGGAATGGAAAAAATCTTTGTGCAAATGAGGTGTTCACAGCAGCCGTCTCACATACCGCGTGCTTTCTTCTAGTCTGAGCTATGTGTTTTCTTCTATCATCTGGTAAGTCACTCAGTTTGTGGAGGATAGATTGCATTATGTAAAGCTGGCGCACAGTGAGGACTTGCGCTTCTTCGTAAAGCTCAGAGGTAGGGAATAGCCGAGGCTTAGATAGGCTTACTTTCAGTATCATCCTTTGCGCTCTTTCCAGGGTAATAATTTTAGTTTTGCATGCTCCTCCCCAGGTAGTGATGCAATAGGATATAACTGACTGCGCCAAGGCCTCGTATACCAACTTTATGGTCTGTCTGTCTGCTACGTCACGCAGAGCTTTAAAAATACCTTTGTTTCTTAAAAAGCCTTTGTTTCGGCGTAATTTCTGAGTCGCTTATAAATAAGTCTCTCATAGATCTTACCGAGAACATTGAGCAGGCTGATAGGGCGGTAGCTGGTGGGCTCGGACTTTGGCTTCCCAAGGCGATGCTCATAGCCATCGCGCGTATTTAAGGCCAGTTTGGTTGCATGGAGGCGACATGTGCCAGGCCTCCAAGCCATATCCCTCGATATCCGTGTTCGCGACCGTAACAAAATTATGGCTTTACAGAATTATAATCGTGAGAATCAGTAATGTTAGAATTGATCTCAAATGTCATGATTTCATGAAATAGTCATTCAATAAGGTAATCTGAACTTAGAGAGATGTATAGAGGATTTTTATGATTATAATTCTATCAATAAAAATATTCGTTCCGGCTACGAATCATATTTTGATAAACATACAACCTGATCTGACCTGCTTATTTAAAAACGCAAAAAAAAAGTAATTTCGCGGGCTACTCTGACGCTTTCACCTTAAGGGGATGCGCTAAGGTTGCCCGCGAAATTCAAATTTACTTTCGTTTTTTGCAATTTGCAGGTCACTGTCAGATTGTATATTTATCAAAATATGAATCGCGCCCATAACAAGTATGATTGTATTAACTGAATTATAATCATAAGAATCATCAATACAACCCTCTAAGTTAGAATTGAGCTCAAACAAATGACCTACAAGTCGTTGTTCCGGGTCTGGCTGTTTGTGTATGTGAGTTTAAATGTGTGTAAACGCACCCACGATACAGGAGAAATTCCTAGCGTGGGGCAACGTTTTTTTTAAAAAAAAAACGTTATGATTTCATAAAATAGTCTTATAATAATAGGAACTTAGAGGATTGTATTGCTTATTTTAATGAATATAATTCTGTTAATACATTATTGTTACGGCCGCGAATCATATTTAGATCAACATACAACCTGATACTGCAAATTGCAATATAGTAAAAAAAAATAATTTCGAGGGCTACCCTGACGCATTCGCCTTAAAGACAACCTTTGGATGGATTTATTTTTATGACAGCCGACACGGTGGCCGTTATGTAGCGGCCACCGCTCTTCTAAAAAGCCGTAGCTTTGGTATCAGTGGACGTCGACTTTAAGCTCAGCTCACCCATACAATTCCTTTACACATGAGCTGTTGGCGCGAATTCGTGCGCCTATATCCGATTAGGTGTGGACACGCCCTAAGCGTTCCGGTGCGTGGTACCTGTGTCTGTCTGTTTACGGTATTTCCGGTAAGGTTTCAGGTATTTTGGTAGTTGCCTTTGAGTTGTGGATAAATGTGATTGTAGCACAATATTAGGTTAAATAGGGATGATTGTTAGCAACCATCTTAGGATTTACTGCCTCGTTATCGTTAGTTTAGGGGTCGCAAGCACTACTAGTGAGCGTTATTCTGTAAACGTCTCAAGGTGAAGACTTGCGTGGAGTGAGCTGTCAGTGTCATCCCACTGATGCTACGGATTGACCAAGCATTACATTTACAATCATAATCGAGATTTTAATAATATTTTTTATGCTAATTCTATTCATCATTTTAGATTACCTCAAAGCTAGTATTTAAGTGTCTTAACATTACTGTCTAAGGTTTTTTTTTAAATAAAATCGTAAAATAGAAATTCAGTCAGAAACTATTTAAATGCGTGCCAAACAAATGTTTGAACTTCAAACGATTAGGACCTTTTTAAATTATTGCGGCTTTTTATATATTTGGTCTTTTACAATATCTTGTTTTACCACCTTTAGATGGCGGCTGTGAATATGTTCAAATTATTCGTCATGGGTGTCGTTTTCATGGGTTACGAGGGTGCTAAAGCCGATAGTGAGGTCAAAATCTCGATTATGATTCTGAGTGTAGGTAATGCTTGGTCAATCTCCAGCATCAGTGGGATGACACTGACAGCTCACTCCACGCTCACTTCACCTAAGTTTTCACGGTGAGATTTTTACAGAATCGACATACTGGGATCGATTCCCGAGTCGGGAAAAGTGTTATTGGGTTTTTTCATTTTTTCCATCTGGCGTTTCTGTTGATGGCGACAGACTCGCCCCCTATTACATGGTACTTGAAAATAACTGGCGAAATATGGGTGAACTATAGGTCACTAACTTTAAGTATCTGGGCCACTGGGTCTCTGAAGACCTAAAAGACAACCTGGACATTGAGCGTGAGCGCAGGGCGTTGGCTGTCCGCTGCAATATGTTGGCTCGCAGATTTGCGAAATGCACGACTGCTGTTAAGGCTACACTATTTACAGCGTACTGTCAGTCGTTGTATACATGCAGTCTGTGGGTTAGCTACACGCAGAGGACATACAACGCTCTGCGCGTACAGTACAATAATGCATTCAGAGTGCTGATGGGGTTGCCGCGGTACTGCAGTGCTTCGGGCATGTTTGCAGAGGCGGGAATAGATGGGTTTCCTGCACTCATGCGTAAACGCTGCGCATCCATCATGCAGCGGATTCGCGTCAGCCCCAACAGCATTCTGAAGCTTATAGCGGACAGGTGGGACAGCCCCATACTGGGACATTGGATACGCCTACATGCCACTGCGTACATGTAGTGTGTGACCTAATTTTGTATTTATTTTCCGGTAGATTTAAGTACTAACATTAGTTTATAAGTTGTTTGTATACTAACCAAAATGGACTAAGTGGTCTGAAATAAAATAATTTATTATTATTATTATTATAGATACACCTCTACCTAACCCTTCGGGTACCTAATACAGGCGTGATGTTATGTTGTGTTAATAGGCCGGCTTGCTACACACCTCCCTGAATGTATTTGAAACATCATTTTGTCTCTGTCATCTTTAAATGTTTGACAGAAACGGAACGATGTTTTAAATACGTTGAGGCCCAAAAGTCAAAGTCAAAGCAATTATTTCAAATAGGCACGTAAAAGGCACCTTTATCGTCAACATTTGCATTAAAATAGAATTGATTCTAGTCGCCCCTTCCAAAAGGTAGTTTCATATGGAGAAGAATGGGCAAGAAACTCCACCGTTAGTTACTCTTTTAAAATGCGTTACAATAATAACGATGCACCTATAATAAAATAACTATACCACAATAGGTAAAAAAAAAAAAAATACGAACAACCACGTGATATCTTAATTATGTCATACCTTCATAGTTTTAGATTTTGTTATTAACATTTATGTACGTTTTTAGGTACCGCATCGTCAATGGTTTCACTTGATGTTGTCTTTTAATAATAATAATAAATTAGTCTAACATAATGGCTGAACCCTATCTCCTAAGATATAGGCCAGACCTAGTTTAAGGGATAGAGTTTAATATAATTGTAGTCCTATGTTAACGCTTTAATGAATTATGTCAACTAAATGTATGCAGTGCAATGTGATGCTTTTAGGCAATAAATTATTATTTATTTATTTATTTAAATACACGGTGTTCACGCTGCTTACAAGTATATGATTTTCAAAAAAAAAAAAAAACAAGTAATAAGTCAGTATTTGAGTTAAATACAACCTCTATATTTACCCATTTAACCCGACTAAACGTGCAAGTGGGCCTTACTGCTAAACGCAACGTTAAAGGCAGAGACACGAGTTTATTTTGACCATTACTGACATCGGTGAAGAAAAACATCGTAAGGAAACCTGGCCTTATAGTTGCGCTAGCTAGCTAGCCGCGCCCCGCGGTTTCTCGCGCATAAGTTTGGATCCCGTGGGAATATCGAGATGAAAAGTATCCCATGTCCTAATCCAGGCCATGGTCTACTCATGTGGCAAATTTCATCAAAATCCGTTAAACCGTTTTAGCGTGAAAGCGTCACAAACAAACTCACTTTCTCATATATAATATTACTAACTTCTGTCCGCGGTTTCGCCCGCGTCGAGGTCGGAAATTATCCCACAGGAACACCCCCGCCGGTCGCTGCCACCCGCGACGTACGTACGGCCCGAACGGCCACTCTGCCCCCAAATCTCTGATATCTTCTAAGATGTTCATTTTAATGATAATATGCTGTAAAAGGCAATTTTGATCTAGGCACAACATATCTAACTTTATTTGATTGGATAAGGAATAATACTGTATTATTTAAAATAGCTTCATAAATAACACATATTTTTTTGGAAATATGTAAAAGATAAAAACTGGTTTATTCATAGGAGATAGATATATACCATCGCAGACTTTTTTGTAGATCTTTTTAAAATATACAATTCCGTAGTAAGTACATTATTTTTTAGCAGGCGTTTGCAATGTAAGCGCACAAAAATGTTTATACCATTCCCCCTCTAAAAAGCTTATTTTATTCACTGAAAACAGTGAATAAAAAGCACTTTTACTCACTGTTATATGTAGCGATATACAAGTTGACCATCCTAATAATAATAACAAGAAAATTAGGTACTCTTAATTTTAGTAATTGTTCCAATTTTAATGTGCATTTTAATTGATTTAAGCTTCCTTTTTCTTTATTAAATGTTTATTTTCGCTTAAATCTTTCTTTTTGTCGTAGTCATGGTATAAAGTATAGTATGCAACTCTTGAATAAAACGGATTTATATCGAGGGCCATGAATCACTCGCGTCGCTCAGGATTCTAATACTTGAATCACTCGCTACGCTCGTGATTCAATCATCATGAATCACTCCCTACGGTCGTGATTCAGTCGTTAGAATCCTTCACTAGCTCGTGATTCATCTATGGCCCTCGCTTTAAATCCGTCCTTTATTCACTAATTGCATAATATACTATTTTTACGACATCACATTACAAATCTTTGAAATTCTCGGCTTTTTTCTATTAAAATATGCATGTATAATACATGAAAACCTACGTCTTAAATTAATCTGTCTATTGATGAAAACCGCATTAAAATCCGCTGCGTCGTTTAAAAGATCTTTAAAAGAAGCATACAGACAAAAAAAGCGACTTTGTTTTATACTATGTAAAGATACCTGTTCGCGCTACCGCTCCGCGCAGCGTGGTGGCAATAATTTCTATGAAATTTAGTTCAAATCAACTTTATTGGTAACAGTAACAGTTTACGTTTTACAATATACGTATATCAGTACTGTGGTTTTACAACTTGTTCGTTATTTGTTAACGAGAAAATGGCTGCTCCGCCAGCAGACAATAAAAATGTTACAGGGCGCGTGCGCTACGCACCGCGATTCGTGGTGCCCTCCTACAGGGCGCGTGCGCTACGCACCGCGATTCTTGGTGCACTCTGCACTCCATTACAGGACGCGTGCGCTCCGCACCGCGATTCTTGGTGCACTCCATTACAGGACGCGTGCGCTCCGCACCGCGATTCTTGGTGCACTGCCCCTCTCGGAAGCCCGGAAGGAGGAAGTGCGCTCGCGTCGCCGCGCGCTAGTGTTGTGCCACGAGAATAGAGATGTGGCAAATAGTAATAATTGAATGAACAATACCAATTACTTAGGATAAGTTACGATTTTGATAGGTAGGAAGGCGGGAAGTTGGGGTACACGTCTGAAACCGCCAACCCATCTTGAGCAAGCTTGGTGATAAGTCATCGTGTCTTCTCTGTATGAGAATACCTTCCTTCCTTTGCCTTGCAAAAGAAAAATATCTAGGCTAGTATTATCAATGGATTTCCCCATTAATTTTGCAAACGTGTGGTTTCAAACAACCAGCATAACGTTTTCTATTGAGCCAGGCTATAAGATAAATCAGCTGACTGTAATCCTACTCAAGTTGCATGCGGGTTCCGTACGTTTTCTTGGTTTATGCGGGACTCTGAAAAGTGGAGCACTTCGATTTACATAGCAAGTGGTACGAACTTGTTCTGATGACTCGTTTTATGGGAAAAACTATTTGTGTGAGTAAAACTTTATGGAGAATTGGAAACGGAACTTTAAAAAAATAATACGGTTTTGTATTTAGTAGGTGCCTTAATTACGTAAGTACTACATATTCATGTGAAAAGGTTTCGGAGAAGTACTATCACTATATTTACGAATGTAAGTATTCTCGCAGCCAATTAACACTGGTGTGTGCCTTTTAACTTTTTATTTCGAGTATCCACTGACTCATAACATAGTAGAAAAAACACTCATATAGTCGCATTACACAACATTACAATCTTATTCTTATCAATTTAATTTAATTCTAAAAATGTTCACAATGAATTAACTATTTACTTATTAAATGAGGTTCGTTAGTCCCATCAGCCTGCCACATGTCGCTGCTTCTTTGTTTAAATCAAATGCAATGCATTAACATTTACTTTGGTGTTACAGGTGTCGATAGGCGGCAGTAAACATCAGGAAAGTTACCAGTTTATGTATTATCCCACCTATCATCTAAGTTTTTTTTGATGCTAGAACTGCGACAAAGTTGCACGGCAACATTGGATAATTTGTTTTGTTTTTTTTTTGAGATAATTTCTTAAAATTCTAATAACTCATCAAGGTGTTACAGATATCCATAATCAGCCGGCACCATTACGTCATCAGATTGTCCTTTGTTTTTATGCCAACTTTACTAACAAGCCAGAAAAAATAAAACAATAGAACTCAAATCATTGACATTCGGAATTGAACTTACAACAATAATTCTAAGCTTCACTAAACAATCGAATCGAATACACAAAACGTTCTTTATTCTACACAAAGCTTTATTTCTAAGCTACGTTATCCCGCTCACTACGCTTCGCTCGCTCGGCTCTCTTCGCTCCAGCGCGGCAGCGCAAGGCCCAGGTGCGAACCTCTAACATATTTATTGCTTTCCGTAATCAATGGCGTCTATACATAGAAGTAATTTCACTTGTTTACTTACGAACTTTGTATTCGTGTGTTCGGAGGGTAAATGTCAGGGTATTTTTGTGAATAGGGTTGTGTTATTTTAGTGAATAGTTGTGACGGATTTGTTAATCTTTTTCGTGTTTGTTTTGAGTGTGGCCTTTAAGATTAACGGATTGTTTGAGGTGGTATTTAGGCATGGTGCACACTATGCGACATGCGACTGCGACAGTTCGGCGACTAGACCCAACGACAGGCTGCGGCCGAAAATTTTCATATATTTGTTCAAAGCTCCGCACACTTGGCGTCGAGTTGCAGAGTCGTAACGACAGGCTAGGGGGGAGTGACGAGCTCCCGCTACTTGTCGCAGCGACTAGACCCACGGTGCAGAAGCCACCCGATACCTGACGACAATCGGATGCGCTTCGGCGACTTCGCATGATAAGCACCGAGGCAAGTGCAACTAGAGGCTCCATATTTTTACTCACAAGACGAACAACACGACTCCCTCGAATACTCAAAAAAATATATCGCATCGTGCACGACGTCTGTCGTAACGGCTAGTCGAAGACACAAACTACAGCTCTCCGTCTAGCTAGTCGCAGCGACAAGACGCAGATGCTACGATAACTCTGCGACTTGTTGCAGCAAATGATGCATCGACAAGACGCATAGTTAGCGCCGGTTAGAATAACCACATAATAACTACAACCCGAAACAATTATTTTCTGGGTAGTTTGCACTTCTATTTTAAATCTAAACTAACAACCAATTTTTCCTCTTTATAGGCGGAGACAAAGTTATTTGTTTTGTTTATAAAAAGTTAATCTCTGGAATTTCTGATCCGATTACTAAAATTCTTTCACTGATACAAACACTATTGCCGAGTACCATACGATATGTTTATGTTAAAACAAGAAACTTCAAGCAGACGAAGTTGCAGGCAGAAGCTAGTAAAACATAACCTCCACCATCCCACTATTGGTTAGACGTGGTAATGGCAGGTGGAGTAGAGCCCTAACGGAATGGTTGCCGAGAAACGGTAGACGGAGAGTTGACAAACCAATGTCCAGGTGCGGAGCCCTAACGGAATGGTTGCCGAGAAACGGTAGACGGAGAGTTGACAAACCAATGTCCAGGTGCGGAGCCCTAACGGAATGGTTGCCGAGAAACGGTAGACGGAGAGTTGACAAACCAATGTCCAGGTGCGGAGCCCTAACGGAATGGTTGCCGAGAAACGGTAGACGGAGAGTTGACAAACCAATGTCCAGGTGCGGAGCCCTAACGGAATGGTTGCCGAGAAACGGTAGACGGAGAGTTGACAAACCAATGTCCAGGTGCGGAGCCCTAACGGAATGGTTGCCGAGAAACGGTAGACGGAGAGTTGACAAACCAATGTCCAGGTGCGGAGCCCTAACGGAATGGTTGCCGAGAAACGGTAGACGGAGAGTTGACAAACCAATGTCCAGGTGCGGAGCCCTAACGGAATGGTTGCCGAGAAACGGTAGACGGAGAGTTGACAAACCAATGTCCAGGTGCGGAGCCCTAACGGAATGGTTGCCGAGAAACGGTAGACGGAGAGTTGACAAACCAATGTCCAGGTGCGGAGCCCTAACGGAATGGTTGCCAAGAAACGGTAGACGGAGAGTTGACAAACCAATTTCCAGGTGCGGAGCCCTAACGGAATGGTTGCCGAGAAACGGTAGACGGAGCATTGACAGACCAATGGCCAGGTGGGTGGACGACCTACAGAGGATCGCAGGGAAGTCCAGGATGAGACTCGCACAGACCAGGGAAGCATAGCACAGAAAGGAGCAGGTCTATACTCAACAGCGGGTGGAACAAGACTGCCAATGATGATGAGGATGATCCCACTATTAGGTACAGGTTCCGTACGCGTCTCTCTCTGCTTGTCATAAAATCAAGAAAACCTCAAGCATGTTGATAACCTCTGGTTGGAAGCCTCAGTTGCTTACGAGCAACAAAAAATAATGTTGATATAAGGGAAATAAGTACCTATACGTGTATTTGGTAACTGGTATTTTTTTAACAATATACCTCTCTTTCTATACAATATAATCTTTTGGAAACCAGGATCTTATGAAGATCATCCGGAAACATTGACGAAATTATGAAGCTGACATCATCATCTGCCCAGCCTCTACCCAACTGGTTTGGGGTCGGGTTCCAGTCTAACCGGATGCAGCTGAACACCAGTATTTTACATGGAGCGACTGCCAATCTGACCTCCACAACCCAGTACCGGGTAATACGATACCCCTGCATGTATGAAGCTGTATGGCAGAGCGAGTCCGTCATACTCGCGTAAGTGCCCTGCCAACGGTGGCGCTACACGGCCGGTCGTTAAGTTCCCTCAGATATGGTTGAGCTAAGCGGCGCGGGTGGGTACGTCACGTCCGTGAACGGAGGCCGTTGGTCGGGGCTGGTCGCCTCGTACTACTATGCAGCTTCTCCCCAGAGAATTGTGTCCAAAAATAAGTGTAACCTCATAAATGTGACAAAATAAGATAGTATATAAAAAAAAAAAAAAAAAAAAAAAAAAAAATAATAGTAGCAAAACGTTGTATAATATAACTATAGTCAAATAATGTACATACACATAAGTAATATAGCATATAAGTAGCATGATAGTATTTAATTGTATTGCCTGTATAAGTAGTATTAATTAAAAAAAAAAAAAAAAAAAAAAAAAAAAAACAAAACCATTAACATAATATTAATATACACACATATATACGCATATAAATAAAAAAAAAAAATACAAAAAAAAAAAAAAAAAATGTATATAAAAAAAAAAAAAAAAAAAAAAAAAAAAAAAGTAATAATAATAATATGTATTAAGAGATGGACTCACGTAGACATAACTTAGAAATAAGAAAACTTGTCCGACGCAGGAGCGTCGTAACTGTAAAATTATAATAATAAAAACTGTAAAACAAAATAAAACTTCATAAATAAAGGCGCGGACCACCATGTCCGCGGTATTGTATACTCATTTAAAAAAAAAATAAAAAAAAAAATACGATACCCCTTAGTAAGACTGGATATCAGGCTTTCGGGCTTGTTTCGACCAATAACGACTGTCAAAGATCCACGAATGACAGCCGGAACCAACAGCTTAACAAACTATCGAGGCACGGAGGGGTCTTCGTATGTAATGGATAGTCACCCATCCACGAACTGACCGCAGCAAGTGTAGCTTAACCTGATCGATCGACCCGTCCGGCTGTTATTACTTAGCCACAAGCTAAACATATTACAGGAAAATCAGAAATCTTACAACCTTCACTGAAATTAATCAGACTAGAAAATTTGACAAATTAAATTAAGCGAAATCTTCAAAGCATTTTAATCTTTTCTTAAGCCTGCTTGCTCATAAGACTCATCTTTAAGCTGAAACCATTTTCCGATCCGCCTTACCTTAAAGTTTCATAAAATAACCGGCTAATTTCAGAATGCGATTTACCGAGCACTTCAATAAAACACCCTAGAGGCAAGTATCAACGTAAAATGCCCACATTTACAGCATAACAACTCTTGTGTGTGGGGTCCGGCTATTATACAAATTTGCCGGGCAATAAAGAATATTTATGAAGGCACCTTTGCACTGTAATTACCTTAGGTTGTAGACGAACAATTTATATGTTAAGCAGGTATTGTAATGTTGCCTGTACTTGTATACGTTGTAAATATGGGGTCGGGTGTATCGATAAGAGCAAGATTATTGGTTTGAGTTGGTTAAGTAGAGAGGCAGGTGTTTCGTAAAATATGGTTCTGAGTTTTGCGTGATTTATTTGATTGAGGTTGACGTTGCAAGCTGTTTTGTAATAGAAGTGATTCCATTTTCATTTAAGATATTATTTAAGTTCATAATATATATGCTAACAGTCTGAAAATGATAATATGTACAAATAAAAGGAGGGGAAAGAATCATAAGGTTTAAAAAAATAATAAAAATCGTCCGCATCGCTGTCAACAGGAAAAGTGCCCAAAAGGCTGGCAGCATTGCCACGTTGTATGGCGATGCTTATTCTTTCGCCAAAAAATAGGCCAGCCCTCTGGTCACATGAAGAGATGACCAACCGCTTGCCAATGTCTCGAAAAACTAAGTGGGCACTCGGACCCCACGGCCCTAGTGTTTCAACCCCAAACATCTCGAAACTATAACACCCAATAAGATTGTTATAGAAGTGTAATGGAGTAGAATCAAACATTTCAGCTGATACTTTAATCATTTTAATTAGTTACTGATACAGTGCGTCTGTTGGTAAATAGTCTATGGTCGCTTTAAAAAAAAAACAAATCCCAAAAGTGTAGTAACCAATTTGCAACCCAAAAATGCAGTGCCGCAGCATTTTTTTGTTTCAAATTGTTGCTACACCTTTGGGAGGCTAAAAAGTAATAAGATTAACGAACTGCCTCGTTGGTTCGATTCCCAGGTCAGGAAAAGTGTTATTACGTTTTTCTATCTTAAATTTCTCAATACCAGCCCGGACTGGACTTGTGCCCGGTTGATGGCAATAGGCTCGCCCCCTATTACTTGGGACATAAACATTACTGGCGAAGGCGTGGTTTCATTTACAACGGAGTATATTAAAATACACAGTCCCTGCATAAATATCTACCTCCTGAATTTCTGACCTTGGCAACGACCTGGCTCGATTATAATCTGAATATTATTGAGTACCTATTCGGAGTACAGGTGAACGCAGTTCTCCTAAAATAATCTCATAATTGCTCTTTATAGCACCCACATGGGACGCTGTCGGGCTAATTCCACGTATTTCGAATTCGAAATAAAGCTTAGTTGCAGCAATACCGTGAATTTCATAGTATTTATTGATGTGACTTTAACTATAAGGCTTTAGAAGCAGTAGGTAATATAACTCACAGTTGTTTGCAATCTCTCGAATTACCGATCCCTTTGAGGGAAGACATTTCTCCTTACTGCTCACATTTTTTTCGTGGAATCCTTTAGGATATAGGGATTATACGCTTTATGGATGTATGTATTTATTATATATGTAAATGGTACACCACCGAGTACATTCAATAATGTCTCTCCTTCTCCCTTTAATTCATCCTGGTTGTCTTTAAACGATCGCTTTTAACTGTATGACTGCCCATTGTGTCATCCTATGTAAAATTTCTACATTTATAAATTGTTTTCTAGTCCTTGTGCAAAATATCAGATTCTTGTTGATAGTTTTGATTCCTAGGGGAACTTGTCCATACCTGCCTCCTAATCTAATTATCACAAATGCTTAGATCAACCTTTATCGAAGCGAGAGACGTACTTAGCAGTTTGCCCGGCCGCTCTGTGTACTTACCGGTTAATGCTCATAATTGTTTAAGTCGCTACGGATCGCTTTCCGATTATGCGGACAGCTGTACCGTATTGAAAGTTTGTGAATCAGGTTTGAGTTAAGGGATGTTTTAGCTGATTAGTACCTAATATCTACTTCTAGTAAAAGTAACTATTGCTTAATAAGATTGTTAATAAAGCTACTATTTTAATGTAAGAATGCATTGACACGTAACTCGCATTTCATCGCTCACAACGGTTTATGATCCGGTCTACCTGCAAACTCGTGTTACTCTCGTATTGTTTTTAGTTTATCCTGACTTGTGGTGAAGAAAATCATTGGGCATTTATTTAAGAACAGTAGCATTCTAATCTCTGTCTTAAGGGGCTGACAACAGCTAATGCGCGGTCACTATCGGACTGCATAGAAAAGAAAGAGAAGCGCGATGACACAAATCTGGTCGGTAAGTTATGATGGCAAAATATGAAGCAATTCTCTATTTACAAAAAATCTATTGATTGGACTAAAAACAGAAAACACTATCACCTTAATATGTTGCTTACAGAACAATCTGAAAAAAAAAACAGAATGATTGTATGACTGTGTATTAGTATGGTTTTTAATCGTCAAAAGAAATTTTTGGATGTTTCTTCGTGACTTTTTTCTATCGTACCAAATTAGTTTTTATGTTTTCAACACACTATCCAACTAGCATATATCCTAAAGAATATCATATATTTTTCTGATTTTGTTTACTGCAGTGAATCATATACTTTTAGGCATAAAACTTGTGTTTAGGTCATGTAGTCCCCTTAATCTGGCAAAAAAACTTCTAATGTATTTACATTTTTGACATTGATTGTCGCTGCGATGAGGTTGCGTTTGTCAAAGTCAAAGTCAAAGCATTTATTTCAAATAGGCACATAAAAGGCACTTTTGAACGTCAACATTAACATTTAAATAGAATTGATTCTAGTCGCCCCTTCCAAAAGGTAGTTTCGTAAGGAGAAGAATGGGCAAGAAACTCCATCGTTACTCTTTTAAAATGTGTTAAAATACTTTGTATACATTAATTATATAATTATATGTGAAGACGATGCACCTATAATAAAAATTACCCTACCAAAATAGGTAAAAAGAATTTAATAAACGTAGCAATGATAAATAAGTTAATTAAATGATAGATACATGGTGTTCACATATTTACAAACATTGTAAAAGTATACGATTTCCCAAATTATGTAACCAATTAATATGTCAGTGTGTGAGTTAAAGTAGTCACAGAATGTAAACCAATGTCATAAAAATAACAAACCATACTATTAAAGTAGCAACAAGTTTAAATTTTGTCAAGACCCTAGATTGTCCTGTGGAGCTGGACCAGCATGTTTCCAAGCATTCTTATCTTGGATATAATCCTCTAATTTGTAATATGCTTGTTTACACAGGGAACTTTTTATATGAGTTTTAAATTTTCTTTCATTTAATTGCAATATATTACAAGGTATTTTGTTGTAGCATTTAACACAGTACCCCATAAAAGATGTATGTACTTTAGGTAATCTGAAAAATGGTTGATCTATTTTATCTTTATTTCTTGTATTAATATTATGTCTATCACTTATTTTATTAAAAAGATGTAGATTTTTTCTTACGTACATAATATTTTCATAGATGAATTGGCAAGGTACCGTCATAATATTAATCCTTTTAAATAGTTCCCTGAGAGATTCGCGTTGACGTAGATTATAAATGGCTCTGACAGCTCTCTTTTGCAAAATAAAGATGGATTCAACTTGAATTTGAATGTTTTTAACTATTGCTTAAATTTACTTAGTCTGAAATCGTGATCTTTGCTTCTTTGTCTTTGCATGTTTGTCTCCTGTGTCTTTTTCCTTATTATCAGTAGGTATTACCCTGCAACAGTGACAATTACAGACCTATATCATTACCCGGTTCCTACTTTCTTTCAAACTCAAACTCAAAGCATTTATTTCAAATAAACCAATTACAGGCACTTCTGAATTGTCAAGGGGTCGGTCAGTCAGAACGATGAAGCTAGTTGCCCATTCCAAAGCGTAGTAGGTACCTATGGAGGAGAATGGCCAAGAAACTCTATGGACACTCTTTTAAATCAAAATATTGTTACAAATAAGTGGTAACAACATTCATATTGAAATTATACATGTGATAACGTATAATTTCAACATCGTACATGCAACAACGTACGTGCACGTTAAAAGCGTCCGTAATAAAAGGATAAAAACAATTCAGGAATTAAAATAAGCCGTGGCTGATAAGAAATTACCAGTGCCTACTGACGGCGCCCGATCACGAACATGACGTACGGATCAGCACCATTCAGCTAAACCATTTTGAAGGGAACTTAATGATCCAATACATACGCCACCACCAGCGACACATTTGAGTGAGCATGACATACTCTCAGCCGCCAGGGCACATTCAAGTCAATGAAAGACGAACCCAGTAAGCTTTATAGTAGGTACATAGTGCTCACACATGTGCTATGCAGTTATACCTACAATACTAAGAGATTGAATCTATACAATGCAAAGATAGATTTTACAACCTTCATCAGCTCTAACAATATTTTCGAATGCTAATCAATTAGTTTATGCGCCCTTGTGAAGCAGTGTTGAGCCAAGCATTGTTGTCAGTGATGTAACCCCCCAACTTATTATGTGAAAATGCTTGGCTGTATAGTGTGCGTTTATACAAACCACCTTTCACCCTTTCACCTGTCTACGCCTGCTGCCTACATATCAGTAACCAACGTCAAAATTATTGATTGACATTCCGTCCTTGATGTTTACCGACTTCCATTGAGTTCCGCTCCTCCGTTTAATTCGTTTGCGTACGGAACCCGTTTTATAGCGGAACTAACTTCTTCGGAATTGATTTAAATTGACGAAGACTGTAAAACTTTATGTAAGGGCGCTTGAATACAAATGTAGTTTTAATTTTTGTGCGCGGCCATTACGTGCGATGGTGGTGAAGAATTTGTACTGGCTTTTCTTGTAACATTTACAATTTGTAAAGCATTCCTTTTGTGCATTTGTGCCACATAAATAATTTGTTCCATTCAGGAGTCGAATTAGCAGAAGCCCATCTGAATTAAGATTTAGTCGTTTTTGATATTTCTTGATGTACCTACTGTGAGAAAGTATTTGAGTACTTAACGGCTTATAGTGTAATTTTAAAATAATAATTATGGTTTAATAAATGATATTTTACTTCTGTTAATTGTTTTCAAAACACAACCAACGTATTTTAAAACTAGATGAGGTCGGTCGAAAAGTAATTCAGAATAAATAAATAATAATTTATTGCATTTATAAACAAGGTATTTGATTGCAGTACCGCACTAACGACCGCACTTCTGATGCAATTCCAACATCGTCTCCCATCCACCCCTTTTCTTGTTCCTATTACCCTATAAGTCGGTGTTCCACTTGCGGTGAGATTGGCGAAGGCTAGGCTATGTTTCGTTTCTTTTTGACGTGACAACGTCTTATAATTCGATGCAGCCGGCTGCACGCACGAAAAAACATGACTCATGCGGCGTTACCTCGCCGCACGAAAAAACATGACTCATACGGCGTTACCTCGCTCTGAGGCGTTCCATTTAAGGCTTGAAGTGCAAGCGAGAGCGCAGAACGAGCGACAAAGAGGCACAATCGGCCTCCGCGTTCGGCAGCGTTCGACATCTGTCTCTCTCCTACTTGAGTGAGCGATGCGTCCGCGTGGACAGCTGCTATACAATAATACATTTACATGTGTTTTTGTCAAGTATGAAGTGCAGTGAAAAGTGAATGTGGTGTCAATTGTTTATAGCAACGATAATTGCGGCGATAAAGGTAAACATTTACATAATTGTATTTATGCGTACAAATAAATGTAACTTGATCAATTCAATTGTGGTTTCCATTTACCTCCTTCTCTATATCCATACAAAATATCAATCAAACAAATAAAATAAAAAAAATCTTTTGAAAAATGCAACCATTCCATCAGTATTTTCTTATGACGTTGTCACGTTCAACTATTGTCAGTAAACCGACTTTACAGACAACCGATTTTTATTACGTAACAGGATCAGTGAACACAGTTTACGTGGTGTGCAGCGACATGCTAGCTGCTCACAGCCGTGCGGTCTCGCGGTCGCGGTCGCGTTCGATCCGTTGATGGGTGACTATCCATTATAGATCGAGACCCCACTTGGCCTCGGAAAGCACGATAAGTCGCTGGGTCCCGGCTGTCATTCGTAGATCTTTGACAGTCGTTACAGGTAGTCAGAAGCCCAAAAGTCTGTCAGCCAGTCTTACCACGGGGTATCCGTGTTACCTAGTAACTGAGTTTTGGAGGTCAGATAGGCAGGAAAAGGCTGGGCAGATAGATCTTGCTAGCTGTCACCTATCCTGTAGCATAACGGTACTCTTTTCGGGTATCGAGAAGTACTTCAATAGTGAGAATGGGAAATAAAACATGTCGTGGAAAAATAAATTACCTAGTTTTCGCCAATAAGAGAAAATATTAATCTCTCTTGTCTCGGTCACTACTCAAAAGATGTATATTTATAGCCAATTCACAAGCAAAAACAATGCGAGATATCATAAGGTCCTAGAGGATCTTATGATATCTCGCATTGTTTTTGCATATAATTATGTTTCAGTATCGGAAAATAGAAACTACTGGAGATTCGAATATATTCGGAGATATACGAGTATGTGTTTTCAAAGAGCTTGTTAGCAATTGGAAGCTTTAGTTGTGAATATTCTTGTGAATAACACATTCTGTGTCCTGATGGCGAATATTGTGTGGGTTTACACAGATCGTTAACGGTCGCTGAAATTGGGCGATTTTGTTAAATTTTTTTTTAATGTTCTTTTTTGTGCAACATACTCCGTCATTTTTGAGGTAAGTCTAAATCCTACTTAATATAATAAATATGTATGTTTGGATGTTTGTGAATCAATCACGCAAAAACGGCTGAACGGATCTGGATGATATTTGACACACATATAGTTTATAACGTGGATAAACACGTAGGATACTTTTTATACTGATATTACCACGACATGAAGACATATGCGGGTGAAACCTCGGGGCACTACTAGTAAATAATAAACTCAAAAGGACTAAGTAGAAATTGAATTACTTAGCTGTCTAAATTAATAATAACCTACTGCAAGACACCATTTTTTTCGCTAAACCCATGTGGGTCAGTGAAGGAAGCGTCGCTTTGTATCAGCGTTCGCTTAGCTCATCAGCTAGGGCACTCAGACGCAAGTTATACAAATTGAGTTGTACAAAGTCGACTTCACAGACACAATAAAATTGTCCCCGTAATGTTTTGCACTCATTTTGTAATGTCGGTTAAAATGAGACCACCACAAAAGCTACGGTAGGATGGTAATTATTTTGCAAGTTAGTAGTTTCTTTGTAGGTGGAAAATAGATGTTTTTTGTTATAATGGTTGCGTTCCGAGTTGCGCTGTAATCGATTTGAGCGCGCTTACAAGCGTACCTAATTAGCGTGAGCGCGATAACGATGTCCAGTGAATCGTCATAGATGACGTCATGACACGCGCCATCTTGCGATAACGCCGACCATGCCCTAAATTAATATCACCGTGAGCGCTGTCAAAAATGATGGTAAACTAAAGCGGCATTTTCGAAATTATGCTGTAAAATCCAAGACGTAACAGAATACCAGAAATGAGTTATAAACTCATGCGCATTATGTTTAATATAAATAGCCAATAATATCGACACACATATAAATAATGTGAAACCCATGGGTATGTTTTAAAGTGATACAATAATGCGAACTGTAAGAACTGCCTTTTCACCTGTGACAAACAATAAATAAATGAATATGAACATGGTATTTTACTTCGGGGTAAATCTTTGCCGGGAGCATGTAAATACGCTAATATAAGTAGTTCGATGTCCGTTTCATCCCTGGGCGAATTGTCGTTCTCAAACTCAAAATCTGAGTTATGCGAGTCGATAGAGTAATCCAACAAAATAGAAGTGCCAATGCGTTAAACTTTAATTTGCAGAAGAATAATCGGTATTTTTGGTGCAAGTGTAGGCTATACATACATATTACACACATACTTATATAAATATTAAACACATACCTACTTACATACTTATTACACACAACATAATCACATGTAACATGTACATACAACAGTAATATGTATAATAACTACTCTTAATTAAATACTCACAATCGTGTGTACACGGCCTAAAACATTCATGAGTCTGTACACCGCCTTACTGCCTACCTACCGCTCGACCGCGCGCCACGGTTAGCGGAGCCCTGCGCCTGCGCAGTGCCGCACGCCGTCGATACCTACGAGCTACGCGTGGAACAAACAAGCCACGATCGGATCGCCGCGCCGCCGCCCGCGCCTCCCGCGCACGGCCGCGTCCCTCGGACGCCCTCAGCAGTCCGCTACAAACCTCTACGGCGAATGCATGCCATTTTTATAATTCGCGCCGCGCATTATTGTTTTAGTTTATGTTCTTATAAGTATTTCGTGTTAATAAACATTTATATCTAATACTCAAGTAGTGTTTAATTAATAGGTTTTCCTTAACCTACCTAACACACTACAGTGGTGACCCCGAACAGTAAACACGTGCTAGTGCTACCTGGAACTTTAGTGCGGTGCGGAGTGTGTGGACTCAAAAGTGAGCAAAAACTTAACGTTTTACAACAAAATGAGTGATTCCGAGCAGGTCATGGAAGATACGAAGCGGTCTGGATCACCGACATCACATGACGTGTTTCGGGTCGGCGTGCGAGTCCCTCCATTTTGGCCCGAGAAGCCCGCGATTTGGTTCGCCCAAATAGAAGGCCAGTTCGCGATATCTAATATTACGGCAGACACAACAAAGTTTTACTACGTCGTCAGTCATCTCGACCCGCGATATTCAACAGAGGTCGAAGATATCATCGTGAATCCACCAGCGACAGATAAATACGGCAAATTGAAGACAGAACTTATAAAGCGGCTCTCAGAATCCCGCGAGAAGAAAGTTCACCAACTACTGACACACGAAGAGCTGGGTGATAGGAAACCATCGCAGTTTCTCAGACACCTGCAGCACCTCGCCGGTCCTAAAGTGCCTGAAGAATTTTTAAGGACAATATGGTCGAGCCGGCTGCCTAATAACATACAGCCCATAATCGCGTCTCAGGTATCCACACGCCTCGATGAATTAGCCGATCTCGCCGACAGAATTCACGACGTCGTGCCGAAAGGTCATCAAGTGGCTTCGACATCAGCAAATGTGGTGAGTGACATGGAAACTTTGTCGAAACAAATGATGGAACTTACAAAACAAATGCAATTACTAACTCAAAAAGTGGACCATATTTCCCGCGCAGGCCGATCAACAAGGCGTGACGACCGATCAAAATCCCGCCAGAGTCGATCTCATTCACGAAATAAATATCCAACATGTTGGTACCACTTTAAATTTGGTTCAAAGGCCACCAAATGTATTCAGCCTTGCGATTTTAAGTCGGAAAACTGCAAAAGCAGTCAGTAATGGCGGCTGACGACTGCTCTACCTGTAAAGGCCGCCTATTTATCTCAGATAAACGTACCGGCATACAGTTTCTTGTAGACACAGGTTCAGACGTGTGCGCCTACCCTAAATCGTTATTACGTAATCAGCTGCGCTATCATACTAAATGCAACTACGAACTTGTCGCTGCAAATGGTACTCCGATACCTACATACGGTACATACCAACTTAATCTCAACCTTGGATTACGTCGTGAGTTTACTTGGAAGTTCATTATAGCAGAAGTTTCAAAACCTATAATAGGCGTCGATTTTTTAAGTTTTTATAATTTATTAGTCGACTGCAGACGACAACAGTTAATCGACTCGATTACGAATCTGACCGTCGGCGCACCTTCGTCTCACGAAATAACACACGAACTCCTGTCCTTGAAAACATTTACTGGTAATACAACATATCTCAACCTATTACGATGTTATCCAGAGATAACCAGACCAGCTGGTTCAAATAGTGTACCAATACATAACACAAAGCATCATATTAGGACAACATCCGGTCCTCCAGTAACATCACGACCGCGTCGTTTGGCACCAGATCGCCTACAGATCGCGAAGAAAGAATTTGAGGAAATGTTACAAAATGGCACAGCTCGTCGTTCAGAAAGTCCATGGTCATCTCCACTACACCTGGTACCTAAAAAAGACGACGGCTGGAGGCCATGCGGCGATTATAGATCTTTAAATGCGCGAACAATACCTGACCGGTACCCAGTCAGGCACATCCACGACTTCGCATACCAGCTGTCAGGATCCACCATCTTTTCAAAAATTGACCTCGTAAAAGCATTTAACCAAATACCAGTATTCGAAGACGATATTAAAAAGACAGCAATCACAACACCATTCGGACTTTTTGAATTCACCGCAATGACATTCGGTTTAAGAAATGCTGCGCAGACCTTCCAAAGGTTCCTCGACGAAATTCTGCAAGGATTCGAATTTACGTTTGGGTTCTTAGATGATATCCTCGTGTTCTCAAAAGGGGAGACAGAGCACATTGGACACCTACAAAAACTTTTTGAACAATTAAAAAAGTATGGCGTGGTAATCAACACCAATAAGTGCGTATTAGGTGTTAACGAAATTACATTCTTGGGTTACCATGTATCTGCAGCTGGAATACGACCCCTGCCTGAAAAAGTAAAGGCGATTCAAGAATACCCCATCCCTAAAAATGCTAAGGAGTTACGACGATTTTTAGGGATGATAAATTTCTACAGAAAATTTCTTCCTGGCGCCGCTCAAATACAAGGCCCGCTCAATCAAGCTTTAAGTGGTCCAAAAATTAAAGGAAACACGCCCATCACTATAACACCTGAGATTCAAGAAGCTTTCGACGCATGCAAAAATAACTTGTTAGAAGCCACTCTCATCTCGCATCCTGATACACAAGCTGAGTTAGCAATCTTTACCGACGCTTCAGACGTGGCCATCGGAGCTGTCTTACAACAAAGAAGAACCAATGACAGCTGGCAACCGCTAGGATTCTTTTCCCGCAAGTTATCTCCTGCTCAGTCAAGATATAGCACGTACGACCGTGAATTGCTCGCCATTTACGAAGGAATAAAATACTTTAGGTATATGGTCGAAGCGAGAACATTTCAAGTGTTCACCGATCATAAACCCATCACATTCGCCTTCACTACAAAAAGAGACAATTGCTCACCTCGTCAACACCGCTATCTCGACTACATCTCTCAATTTACAACCAAAATCAATCATATCTCAGGAAATCACAACGTAGTCGCCGATGCATTTTCACGACTGGAAAGTATCGACACTACCATCGACTACAAAGCACTTCAAAATGAACAGGAAAATGACCGTGAGTTACAGAGTTTGCTAAATAGCAACACAGCGTTAAAGTTAGAGAGAATAAAAGCTATGGACGGATACATATACTGTGACCAGTCTACTTCTCGTCCTAGGCCATTCATAACATCAACTTTTCGAAAAGCAATCTTCAACAACCTACACAATCTCAGTCATCCAAGCCCCAATGCAACAGCTAAACTTGTATCAGAACGATTTGTGTGGCCTAAGATTCGTCGAGACTGCAGAAAATGGGCTCAACAATGCACTGATTGCCAACGCAACAAAGTTACCCGTCATACCCAATCTCCTCTTTCATCTTTCCCTGTTCCTTCCAATCGTTTTTCCCACGTCCACCTTGACATAATAGGCCCTATGCCACCTTCTTCTAATTTCAGGTACTGCCTTACAGCTATAGATAGGTATACTCGATGGCCAGAAGCCTACCCTCTAGCAGACATCACAGCAGAGACCTGCGCTAGCACTTTCATTTCTGGCTGGGTCGCGCGCTTCGGGTGTCCGGAGAAGATTACAACTGACAGAGGGAAACAATTCGACTCTCAACTGTTCCAGTGCATCTCGTCAATTATAGGCGCCTACCATTGTCCTACGACAGCTTACCACCCACAATGCAACGGTCTGGTGGAAAGAATGCACAGACAGCTCAAGGCCGCCATAATGTGCCATAACAACACGCAATGGTCGGAGGTACTTCCTCTTGTACTCCTAGGAATGAGGAGCGCCTGGAAGGATGATCTCCAAACTTCTACAGCTGAGTTGGTGTACGGCGAGCCTCTTCGATTACCTGGTGAGTTCTTGAAACCATCAAACACCCATGACATCATAGATGAAGCAGATTTCGCAGCACGATTACGAAGACATATATCGAAACTGTCACCTGCATCAACATCCACCCATGGCGAGAAAATGTTTTACGTACCTAAAGAACTTAGTACAGCCAGCTATGTCTTCCTGCGAAAAGGACCGTTAAAAAAGTCATTGGAATCACCTTACTCTGGTCCGCACAAAGTCGTAGAAAGAGGAGCAAAGACATTTACAATAGACGTCCAAGGAAAACACATAACCGTTACCATTGATAGGCTTAAACCAGCGTACATGGCTAACAACAACGATGGCTCGTCTCCGAAAACACCACCACCTTTACCACAAGCTCCACCACGACCACCATCTTCGCAAGCACCATCATCACCGGAAATAAAAACAAGAAGCGGAAGAACAGTAAGATTTCCGCGTCACTATCGCCCGTGAACCGGTCTCAGCGGGGGAGTGATGTAGGCTATACATACATATTACACACATACTTATATAAATATTAAACACATACCTACTTACATACTTATTACACACAACATAATCACATGTAACATGTACATACAACAGTAATATGTATAATAACTACTCTTAATTAAATACTCACAATCGTGTGTACACGGCCTAAAACATTCATGAGTCTGTACACCGCCTTACTGCCTACCTACCGCTCGACCGCGCGCCACGGTTAGCGGAGCCCTGCGCCTGCGCAGTGCCGCACGCCGTCGATACCTACGAGCTACGCGTGGAACAAACAAGCCACGATCGGATCGCCGCGCCGCCGCCCGCGCCTCCCGCGCACGGCCGCGTCCCTCGGACGCCCTCAGCAGTCCGCTACAAACCTCTACGGCGAATGCATGCCATTTTTATAATTCGCGCCGCGCATTATTGTTTTAGTTTATGTTCTTATAAGTATTTCGTGTTAATAAACATTTATATCTAATACTCAAGTAGTGTTTAATTAATAGGTTTTCCTTAACCTACCTAACACACTACACAAGGTTTGAGGTTGACGTTGAGCGACCACTGTGAGCGCGTTCACGAGCGTTCCGAATTGATGACAGTTCTAAACTGTCATAATCATGATATCTAATACGGAACGCAAAATATCGATGTGATCGCGGTGAGCGCTCATGTTCTAATTCGGAATGCAGCCAATGTCTGTGTAATTATTAATTACACAGCCATTGGCTGCATTCCGAATGTATTCATGTCATAATTAATAACAATAACACAGAATTAGTTCTGGGTAAAAGGTATGATTTCGGAACTAGGATTGGTGTCTTTGGTTTTGTTTTTTGTTTTTTTTTTTCACCGACTTCCGAAATTAAAGTAATTTTTCACTTTGTAGTGTTTTTTTGGAAGTCTGTTGTTTTGTAAAAACGCTTTTATTACTCTATTTTTAATTTTGGTACCTACTTAAACCACAAATTCGTATCTACACCACTAAGTAGGTACTTGCTATGTAAATAGCAGTGACAGGAAGTTATTATAACATCATCAACGTACATTACGTGGAAAAAATACGTATTTTATTGAAGCTTGGGACCACTTCCAACCTATACAATGAAAAATAAAAATTGAAATTGATCCACAATTGCCGGAGATCTCGCGTAACAAACATACAGACGAATTGCGAAACTCCTCCTTTTTGAAGTCGGTTAAAAAAAGGCAAGTATTTAATCAAACTTCTTTTCATTCCCATTTTGTGCTCCTAAAAATATTATGAATATAATTATTGCGCCTCTTTTTGTAAACTTTAAATAATTCATATTTTGGGGTCCTTGGATGTAGCGCTCGCGCTTGGTTTGTCACAAATCCAACCTAACTCAACCCGTTTGGTTGGAGTACCCTAGCTTAGTTACTGCGATCAACTGTGAGAAAAGGCCAGAAATTTAAAAAGAGGCTCAATTATTTAAAAAACTGTGCATAATTAGAAGCGTCAAAACTTTTTAGAGGAACATTCATTTAAAAAAGGGTTCACTTTAAGAAGGTCATAATGTTTTTAGAGCATCAGTTAAATTTTTCCTAAAATAAAATATCTACCCAATACATTAAAACAATATTTTTTAAATCGATCTACAATAGGGTATATGCATGTATTTATTTTATTTTTGAATTCATTGTTTACACCGTTATAACACAGTAAAAAATATAAACACTGTCAAAAAATGCTGTAATTAAGTTATAAAAAATATTTAAAATAGATAATAATTTCGAGCTGTTTAAACGCCGCCATTTTCGCGCGCTCTGTTGATGACGTCAAATACTATGTCCAGTGACAGTCCAGTCTATTGTTTACTACAGGTGTTCTCGTTATTACTTATTTCACCAAGAAAAAGCTCAAAAGCTAATTTATAACTATTGCATTGTGCCTGAATGCAGAAACACTACCAGAAGTGCACCTGATAAAGTATTTTTCCAGCCCCGATAGGTGCAAAAATACGTAAGGAATGGTTTACGATTATCCAAAGAGATTATGTATCTGCAATAACCATCGATCAATAATAAAGTTCTTTATTAGGGATCGATGGCAATAACTTGTTTACATTGTTGTGAATAAAAAATTATAGGTTATGTATACTCCTCAATATATTTAGGATTGTATTTATGGCTAAAATAACGTACGTAATGTGTTATTATAGAATCGTTACCTTGCAGCTTTCACTCCTTTTACTTCAGCGCAATTATAATTTTGGATTTGAAAGAAAATAAGACGACTTTATGAATGGATCCATTCACGGCAGATTATCCGGTTGTGCTTTTCAAAACCACTTTCAGTTATTTTCTTAAATGATTTCTAATCTCACTAGTATACAAGAATAACACTTAAACAATAAATGAATACACAACACACACGTTATTACAATATTTTATAATCAAAAGCCTGCAATGCCCATAGAGTATAGTAATCGCAATGCCATACAAATGTAGGTAAGTAATACGAACTTGTTGACATAGTATTTTGACGTCACGTTTTGTTTTAACCAATGGTGTTACGTTTTACAAATTTGAATTTCCCTCGCTTAATTTGCAGTTTTATTTATTAATTTTTTTAGTAATTAAAAATATATTAATTGCTAAAATAATGAGTTGGTTCAAATATCGGGCCAATAAAGATTCGGAATAATAATATTTGAACCAAATTTAAATAACATGCATATTCCCTATTGCCGGAAATATCGATACTTATTAAAAAAAATAATGACGAAATGAGAACATCTACCTTTGAAAAAATATTGGAATATTTTTATCTACGTTTTGTGTTGTGTGAAAAGATTGGTAAATTGGTGGAAAAGATTATATGATCTGAGATTGGGCCAGACACGGGAGTCTTTTTGATGTTTTTGGGTGGCTAGGATGAGCGACAAAGGTGCCGATTCTCTTGTCACAAAATTCTCTAAACTAGATAAAAATCACCTTAATTTAGTTTATTCCTGTCAAACGACGATTTCCCATTCTGAAATTGACTAAAGTGACACAACTTACCTAACTATATTTTAGTTTGCCAGCACTAAGATGGCACTGAGATAATAATTTAGTGAAAATGGCAATTTTGCTGTTCTGAATTCGACGTTTTTCACCGAACATTTTGATTGTCTAACTAAATCTGTCTATTTTTAATCGCTATTAAAAAGGTGTGGAATAAAACTAGTTGTCATGAACTAAAATTGACTTAAAACAGTACTGTATCGTTTCTCTTTTCTTTAGCTCGAAAACGGTGTGTCCTATCGCAAAAATAATAAACATTTCGACCCCCTTTAAAAAAACACATATACGTCTAAAACTCAAAATGTAGGTAATAATTTTTCCTATTTTCCATACAAAACATGTCAAGGCAGGACTTCAGGCACGCCTCCAGCTCTAAAAAAAAATCACGTGGTACAGCAAACAAGTACCACATGGAGTCGCAATTGCCAAATTTGATTTTAGGTGTGTCAAAATTATTTTTTTTAGGGATTTTAGTTTGCAGAATAGCTTTAAGATTCTCATAGCCAAAAGTAAGGAATTTTAGTGACAGTTTAGTTAGTTTAGTTCGGTGTACAAGAGAATCGGCACCAAAGTCGAAAAAATGTCTGATATGATGTCCTGTAATTACACTGACCACGATAACCTTCAAATCGATAGGTACAGCAACGCTGCGGTAGGTTCTATGTTCTATGTTATCGGTCTGGTTTCCGCACTTAGTCCTTCAGTGGACCATTGTGCGTGAATCGCTGCGGTAGGTATTGGCATTATAGTTTAAATGCAAAAAAAAAACTATCTGGCGAGATGACTTTATAAATGGAATGGCTATGCCGATAGCCTATAGTAATACCATTTCGAAGTCTTTCGAGCTTCAGACTATCTGTAGCTATTTAAAAGCAAACTAGCTTCCTTCCGCTTGAAATTTCTTGTTCCCCCCACCCCCCACCACGTCGCATCACATCACCTGCCCGCGCTATCACTTCGTTTTCGCAAAGCGTTCTTTCTGACTTTTTTTCTTTTGTTCAGCTCCTAATGGTCATAATCAGAGGATTACAGCTGCGAGCCGGCTTAAGTTTCGGTGGCGATGTTGGGGAATATTTTACCATTATTTCATCAGCGTCTGTTTTAGGGCCCTGAGGGCGATAGGAGGTGGTCTGCGGCTTCTGACCAGCCCCCGAGATCATCCCAGGTGTGCTCGATCGGGTGGACATCACAACTCCTTGCGACGCGACTCCAGTAAAACAATTTTTTTGAAAACTTCATGTTAATTGAAGACATGAGTGGATGAAGGTGATATGTCGCAAAATTCTAATTTCGAGAAAATTGAGTTCAAAGTTTCGCATAAACATTTTAGGATATTTCAAAACGCCTTTAATGTATTTATCTAAAAAGGGTGTCTGGCGGCGCCAACCGTTTAGTATTTTTAAAATAGGGGAGAAATTAAAGAATAAAATGTATTTTTATTACTTTATTTTAAGAAAAACTGAACATAACTCCTTCTTCCGCAAAACAATATTTTAATCAATTTAAGAAAATTAAGTCTGAAGGAGACAAGTTACTTAAGAAATTAGAAAAAAATTAAAAAATAAACGTTATTCTTCTTTCTTAATACGTTATTATCTGATTGATAATAATATCGATATTCCGATTTAACAAATTTTAGTTGGTCCTTAATATTAGCTTTTTTTTTTCAACTGACACAGTACCATATTTGCCATTCACACGTGGCACCTCAAAATTTGGATTAATTTGACCCCTTTTTTTATTAAATATCAACTTTTTGGAAAGGTGTCGTTTCGTCGTATGACTCTTTGTATAAATATGAACCGTATTCATCAATTCTGATCCATTTCACGCCATCCCTAAAACTAATTTTGCCATTATTAGTATTTTTTTCCTGTTAATCAAATTTAAATTCACTTGCAAATCGTTTATTTTCCTGAAATGGTCAGTCATATCAATAACTATGTTGTTTCGTGAAGCTTTGCATAAAATGGTTCGGTATTGTTCAGGTGCATAGATTGTATCATCTTTTCGAAGCACTTTTTCGATCCTCCCGAAATCTCGATCCGAATCCAAATATGAATGTCCCACTTCGGGAAATTTGTGGTCTATGATTTTAAAATATCCTCTTAGATCAAGTATTGGTAAAGACATATTAAATTGAAATTTTTGTTCTGTCCGGCACATGAATCCGACCAAATTATCAAATGATCTTTACCTTGGCAACTTGGATCTACCTCCACAAACCTCAAGAGTGCATTTGCGACTTCTGAACTTCCACGATCCGCTATATCTTCAGTCCATGTACAACAAACAGCTTTTTCTTTGGGTGTGCCGTCTATAACATGAATACCAAAGTTATAAAACCAGATTTGTCGTAGATAGAATGCCTTGGATGTAGTTAATTTTGGCAAACGCATCGTTTGCTGTAGATCTACTGTAAAATAAAGCACACCATCAGACGGTTTAGGTTTCTTTCGGTCGGCTTGCATCGCTTCCACAGCTGCATAGTAATTTGCTTTATGTTCTTCATTTGAGTCCCCAGCATCACATGTTGCACAGGTATCACTCTTTGGGTATCCAAAAGATAAATTAAATTCTGTGACAAAGATTTTGTTGTATGTTGTCTTCTTGATTTTATATTTCGCAGTTAAATTTTCTTTTTCACACATTTCCAGATATAGACTATGCATCTTGGTCATATTCAAAAGGGGAAAAAGATATAACTTGTGCATATTTTTATTACGAAAATAGTGGGACTGTTCGGCGGGCAAACTCGATATATTTGCTTTAATACGGTTCACAACGTCTTCATCCATTTTGTGAGGACGATTCTGGTGCTTGCCCCTGCAGTCTGGATTTGGAGCAGAAATTTGTTTGTTTTTGTGAGTTATCAATATCGATTTATTAACACCGTTAAAGTATTTTTGACAACAACAAGCGACTCGTGCGTGCTCGTGCGTCCGATTGACAAAAGAGCGGCAATGAACGGAACGGAATGTTGACGCCGTATTATGAATGAAAGTGATATGTGCAGCACATAGCTCCTTCATCCACTGCAGAAAAGATAACTTTTTACTTTTTAGGCATCCATAAAAATGTTAAGTGCCCATACCACATTCTTCCAATATTGATTAAAAATAATAGTGTACATGACACCTTCATCCAGTAGTGAATTTCTAAAATAGCCACAAACGTGGTTGTTTTAAGGTTTAAAATTGTTTGTATGTCCATAACACCATCATCCATGCATAGAACAGCAAAAATCTAAAAATGTGACATATCACCTTCATCCACTCATGTCTTCAATTGTTCTAAAAGAGTCGCGTCGCTCCTGTCAGCCTTTACCGTTAGTTAAGAGCGTTTATACCTTATGAGTGGCAACGTCGCAATTTAGTGTCATATTTCGTGGTTTTCAATTTTTTTCATTTAAACGGAGCTATATTTTAAAAATCTGTTTAATTGACTTTTTAGAATTATGTGAAAACTGTGTAAAAGGTAAGAAATCGTTGCGTTTACAGTTCTATTTATAAGTAAATAATACATTGGAAACTTGCAGGGCGTTATTTTCATTGTAAAATAACTGTAAGCATTACGGTTACTTACTTTTTAAACACTTTCACGCAATTCTAAAAAGTTAATTAAACAGATTTTTAAAATATAGCTCCGATTAAATGATAAAAATTGAAAACCACGAAATATGACACTAAATTGCGACGTTGCCACTCATAAGGTATAAACGCTCTTATTTTTATTTTTTTTTATTTTCCTTTATTGTCCAACCAACAATTGTTTACACTGAAAATATTAAAAGTAACTCTCCATAATCTAGGGTTAGTGTAACAATTTCTTACAGGTTAGCACCGCATGCCCCATAAAGATATTAGGTGTGACAAGCACTATACTATAAAATTAATATCTAATTATCTAGAATTTAAAAGTTTAAATTAACATTACGTGATGGAATATAAAACTAAAGCAAACAGTAAAAGTAAATTAATAGAACTAAACAGACAGAGACATAACAAAATGGAAAAAAAATCAGAAAAATTAAACATTACTAATTGTTCTATGAAACTTGGCATATGAGTCAAAATGCACATCGACAAGATCGCTACAGCCATTTATCAATTTGCAAAGACGAGGAACAATAGAGTTTGCACCAAGTATTGTTCTGCGGAGTGGAGGGTGTAAAGGAGTAATAGGAGCACGAGGGAGTCTAGCAGGAGCCCGAAACTGGAACTTGGATAGTAATTGGGGGCAATCAATTTTGGATCGGAGTAGCTTATATACGAAGCTGGAATCAATAGTTAATCTACGTTTCTCCAATGAGATCATCTTAAAATAAGATAGTCGGGCTTCATATGAGCGTATCTTTTTTGCATTTCCACTGGCATAGGCTAGATGCCAGAGGAATCTCTTTTGTATTCGCTCCAGTCGAAGGATGTGCGTGGAGTAATGAGGTCTCCAAATGGTACTGCAGTATTCTAAAATACTACGAACGATACAGTTGTATAACAAGATCTTTGTCCGATTGCGCTTAAAACCAGCAACATTCCTAATCACTCTTAATAGCCCTAAGGCTATATATAGTAGTCTATTTGATTTATAGTAATATTTGAGCCTTACTCGATATACTAAGGATTCTGAAATTCAATTACTGATGTCTCTTAGGATTTATATTTATATGACATGTTTTCGATCTTGTTTATTGTTTTTCATTGTTAGACAGTATTTATTTGGGTGTGAAATAGGTTATTATAAAATAAATGAAGTATATAGAGAATACATCTAAGTCTATTCGTCATTGTATGTAGGTAGGTATATTGATTACCACGATTCGTGGTATGTTTTAAGTGCTTTGTGCAATTGGTTTTATCAGCACTCCTCTAAAAACGGTAAAGGTATCTTGAGTAAGAACCGAAAATTCGAAGACATGGTGATGTCCTCTCACAAAGGGGAGGCCTGAGTCCCAATGGTGGAAACATTATAGGCTCATTTTGTTGTTTATGTTATAGACAAACATTTTTTTGCAGATTGGCTGTCGTCGAGTACCCAATTAATTTAACTTTAGATCACAGGAAGATTTAATAATTAAAAATAAATAATTTAATTTAATGTTTTGTGTTTCGTAATGTTAATTAGTTACTACTGTATAGAATCCAGTTCTTCTAACTGAACAGACAGCTGTGCTGCTGGGGATATTGTTGCGCCAGTTCTTCTTTCCAGCTAAAGCACTAGGAAGTGGTGAAGGACGGGCGTTTTGGGGGGACTGTCTAATGTAATTTTGACGTTCAAAAAGTTTTCATGACGGCCGCAGTGACGAATGTCATGAAACTGATGGCAGAGGGGTTTGACTTTACGGTGTCAATAAACGCTCTACAGGAAAACACACCCACTTATACTTTCATAAATAAGGTTTCAGTGACGTCATTCGACAGTAAATTGCGGACGTTATGTGGCGGCCACCGCAGTCTTAGTAAACCTAGCTTACTGACCATAAATTAAATGCTGCTGAAACATGACAATAATTTAGTGTCCATACGTACACATGTACAAGCAGGACAATTTCACACATGACATAAGTGTTCCATTATATCCAACGGTTGAACCAAACCAATTCAATATCATAGACTGGAAAAAGGAAATTGAAGGTCCTCGGGAGAAGGTGGGGTGGTAGTGACAGCTGGGCTCCGGATGGGCTTAATGAACCTATTACCTAACAGAGGGCAATTCCCGCCAAAAACAGGCTATACTGTTCCCTCTGCTGGGACACAGGCCTACTCTCGGTGAGAGGGAGTGGGCCGTAATCTATCACGCGGGCCCGGTTGGAGGATGGCACATGCCTTCGAATGTTTGGTTCTAGGACATGCCGGTTTCCTAACGAAGTTTTCCTTCACCGTTTTGAGAGCAATGGTGATGAAATAATTTACTCAAAGTATAGTGCCTGCCGCCCCCCCCCCCCCCCACACACACTAGACCCACACACTGAGAGGAGGCCTGTGTCCCAGCAGTGGGAACAGTATAGGCTGATTATGTGTGTTTTTTGTGAAAGTGCCTGCTTAGGTACGAACCCACGACCTACAACACGTACCTAAGTCGCGGCCGTTACCACTGGGCCACCACTGTTCGCCGCTGCTTTTTAAGAACATTCGCATTTTAATCTCACTCTTAATTTGTCAAAAATTGTATACCGTTTACCTACATTTTTGACATTTGATTGTCGCTGAGGACTGCGACTTGATTTTGAACGTTTTTAATTACGGAAATTGGCCTTCTGAAATTGAAATACAGTTCCTTTTTTTAAACTGACCACTTAATGAGTTAATTTTGTATTAAGAACTTTACTACAGTCGGCATAAAGTTCCAAATACAAATGCCTCGAAGTTTTAGGCTCGGGCTAAAGTTAGATCGTGTTTTGTAATAAGACGGATAATGTTCTCACTGCTGGGACGTAGGTCTCCTCTCTGTGAGAGGGAGTGGGTAATCCACCCCGCGGGCACATTGTCGAAAGAGACTATGCTATTCGATGGCAAGATGGCCTGCCCGATGGTGAGTTGTCACTTATCACCGCCACCTATGAATAGTTTCAATACCAGAAGCATTGCAGACATTCAACTTGATCTCTTGAATAGATAACAATATATCCAAGACACAAAGTTGAAATGTCTATAATCTTTACGAGCCTGTAATATCAGCAATTCAGCAACAACACAGCCTTCAAACAGGGCAATTTTATGTTCTTCTACTTCTAGATTAAAAACGCTGTCTGACACAATAGTTTGTATATATATTTTTTTCTTCTATGGTCAAACAACAATTGTTTATACTGTTAAAATTACTAAAATCTAAGGTTACTATTACAATTTCTTATAGGTTAGCACCGCATATCCCATAAACGTAATAAATGTGCCACAAGCACTATACTATAAAATGAGTGTAAGTCATAGTTGCAAAGTACATTACCGCGATGTACGTTACTGCGAAAGTTTACTATCGCGACGTTCGTTGTTGCGTTTGTTGTGTTGTTAACCACAGATCAAAAAACCGGCCTTAGTGCTGCTTACCTTCGTTTTATGAGGAACTCTGGCGCAAAGTTTCACGTTTCTGAACCCAGCGGTTTGGGCTGTTGTCTGTCAGTGAGTGAAAGAATGAATTTAATTTTTTTTTTATTATAACATTGAAAAACACCACTATGGGGGCAAAAAACGAAAATAAAATTAAATCATCATTTGATTCTCTTTTTTTTCTCATAATATATCCGCCCCGCTACCGCTGGCACCCCACCAACAGGCATTTATTTGTATGAGTACAGAGGAAATGAAACAGCCAAGCTGACTGGCCGATAGCCACGCGTATATAGCCGGCATTTAGCGAATCTACATGAGATTGGAATACTTTCGCCGATATTATGGACCACGCCGATTCAATGGTGATAGATTTTTGTTTTTCCGTTTATACAAATAAATGTTTTATGTAAGAGTAGGTAAATAGAATGAATGATTTAATTACGTGAGTAGCTAAAGCTCGTCACTTATATGTAAATAAAGCTAATGGGTATAAGAATACGAGCTTGTTACTGTTCTGTTGCATGGTCAAGGGCTCTTCTCATGAAGAGAAGGAACACTTTGCTCATTGTGTTTTTGAGGATTTAGGCATTATTTTGAAGTTGCGGTTTGCTCTCAGCGTTTCCTCCACCGTCAGTCAGTGTTTATTTATTTATTATTAGGCTTTCCAACACTGAGTACACTGTTACTTTATACATGGGAACGCCTAAAAATGCTTGAAATGGACAGAGACTACTAATAGTCCTTAATTCTATTTAGAATAAAATATGTATAATTAAATAGTTCTCAAGTTTGTAAACCTAGGGTGAAAATATCACGATCACTAGAATATTTAACTTGATATCCGTCTAATCCATTCTTATTTTTTTGTTGGAGATCAGTGTTTATTTGACATGAGTAATCGACATTCAGCCAAACAGGAATCGTCAAATAATCCTTATCGAACTATTTTATAGAGTTAATGCACAGTAACCATGAATTTAATATAATTCGACCTATTTATACTGTAAATTTAATTAAAATAATATATTTATGCGTGTCAATATTAATTAATCATGTTATTTTCAAAATTGAAAATGTATCGTAGGCTGTATGAATCATTGGAACTTCGTGGAGGATTTCCGACGTTTGGCTCCCAGACTGGAAAGGGCCGGGGCTGCCTTGAAGCGGCTCCTGCCCAATCTAGGGGGGCCAAACTCCTCCTGCCGTTGAACGCGCCCCAAAGGGTCATGGCCACCCGGCTGGTCCGGGGATGCCGTACGGTCTCCGGTGAGGCGGCGAGCCTCCTCAAACTCAAACGCAAAGCATTTATTTCAATTAAACCATTTACAGGCACTTTTGAGCTGTGAAGTGGTCGGGCAGTCAGAAATATGAAGCTAGTTGCCCATTCCAAAGCGTAGTAGGTACCTATGGAGAAAAACGGGCAAGAAACTCCATGGACACTCTTTTAAATTATATTGTTACATAGATATTAGTTACATCATTAATGTTGAATATAGGTATAATTATATGTGAGAACGATGTAAGTAAAACGTACACGAGTTGAGTGTCCAGAGTACAGCAAATATAAATTTAAACAATACAATCCATAAATAAAATAATTAAAATGACACGTGGTGGCTAAGAGATGACCAGTCCCAACTGACAGCGCCCGTTCACGAACATGACGCATGGATTAGCACCATTCAGCTCAACCATTTTGAAGAGAGCCTCCTTGCTGGATTACCGCCATGGGATCTGGAGGCAAAAGTCCTCGCGCACATTTGGGAGTGGCGATAGGAGGCGAAAAGCCAGGGCGTAGCTCCGCTGCCGCGAGAAATCACGGTACAGCGGACAGAGCTCCGGCGGGATCACAGGGCGGCATGGAGAGTGCGATTGTTGCAACCCAGCGCTGGACACGCCACGATTGCGGCGATAAGTCCCCTCTTTGAGGAGTGGCTAGAGGGGTGCCACGGCGTCCTCACCTTCCGCCTGACGTAGGTCCTCACCGGACACGGTTGTTTCGGGAGGTTCCTGTTCCGGATAAGGCGGGAGGAAACGCCCGGGTGTCACCATTGTGTGGATCGCCTGGAGGACACGGTGGAGCATACGGTGGAAGTCTGCCCGGCTTGGGCGGAGCACCGCCGTGTCTTCGTGCAGGCGATTGGCGGTGGCGATCTCTCGCGTCCGGCCCTGGTCCAGGCCATGGTACGGAGCGAGAGGGCTTGGGAAGCCGTCACCTCCATCTGCGAAGCAGTAATGCTCGCGAAGAAGGAGGCGGAACGCGTGAGGGAGAGGCAAAATTCGGACCCTCACGCCCCTAGCCGCCGCAGGAGATGCCCTGGGCGTCGGGAATCGCAAGCCGATTTCCGGCCAAAGTAGGCGCGGGCTTGCGAACGGCGAGCAATAGGCAGCTCGCCGTTCGATAAGGACCAGGCCCGGGTCGATGGCGCGTTGTGTTCCACGCGCGCATCGAAGAGATGTCAGCATCAATGACGGGGTCCGCCAGGGCCGATGCCTACCAGGGTTGCGGGAAAGTCCGAGAGGGATACCGTGGCCCGCAGCTGATGGAACACGGGTGGGTTTTAGTCAGCAAGAGCCTGATACGCCCTCCCGCTCTGCCCAGAGGTGGAGAAGTTATTTGATGATTTCCAACCCTCAAAAACAAAACAAAAAAGGCTGTATGAATCATAATGTCCTTTGCCTTACTGGCAGTTTGACATTACTGCATTTCAGTTTTTCGACTGTTTACTTGATCGATTCATGGTTTTGCGTTTGCGACTTGAGTTATATATAGCTTGATTTTTAGGATATTTAACGACGACTGTGGCCATTTTTTAAGGATTTTGATTTTACTTCTGCACACGTTATCCATTTTTCAACACAGACTTTGGGACCCACCTAAACGACGACTCGGCTTTTTGACGACGGACCTGAACCTGTTTTACATACGACGCTGCTATTATGTTGAACTTGTGCCCCGTGTACGTTTAAACATTGATGGAAAGGTACACTGTGTTAATTGCTATCTAGATATTGCAATGGTGAGACGTAATCTCATAACAGTGCAAAATGATGAAGTACGCTGTTTAATACAGGCATGGTTAACACTACAAGTTAGAAAAATTGTTGGAACTGGCTTCCACCTAGTTTTATGATAATTATTGAAATTGTATTGCGTTACCTACGATTTGTAGTGCAATTTGGCGTATATTTCATTGTTGTTCATTTTAAGCATTTTTTTGTGTGGCTGATGGGCATTATATGAGACAACATCCACACAAGGTCCCGAACTAGGCAACTAGGCCTGTACTACGGTAACCTGATGACTGATATACATACTTATATACATATACACACCCAGTCACAGGTCAAACAGACATGTTCATGCACACAAATGTTTGACTTGTCCGGGGATCGAACCCGGGACCAGTGGCTCAGAAGGCAGGGTCGCTACCAACTGCGCCAACTGGTCAGTCCCCTTTGTACATTGCAAACTTAAGTCTAAGCGCCTCATCACTTACAGAAAAGCACAGCATACACTAGATTATGCGCAGAATTAAACCAATTTGAAAAAAAAAACTATTAAAAGCTAAATTGATACAGTGAATTAAATTAAATTAAAATTGATTAAATTTAATTAGAATAGATCAAATTAAACTATTTCATTTCATTTATTATTCATAAACAATTTACATTGTATTGAAAATCACACTTTTTTATTTTTATTATAATATATTTTATTTTTTTATATAAGATTATGTAAATATTTGATATTATTAGACTAGAGATACCCATTAAATGGCAAGCGCAACTTTTTTAGAGCAGCTACATAAGAGTTTAGTAGGTCAATATCCACTTCGTGCTCTATGTATGCAGCATACATTCTTGATAGTGGACAGTATTGCCTCAAGTTAGTGTGACATCTTGGCATGCGGAAATGTATTCATGCGGAGATTACATAGCACATAGAATGGACTGTACTGAGCAAATCGGGACTGTTCAGAGAGCCTGTAACTAACTTTTTAAGGAAAACTAAATCCAGCGTATTCCTGCGCTTATCCAGCGAGAACATCCTAAAATAGTCGCTCTATGATGAACTTGAAGAGTACGTAATAAAAAGATAAAGCATCACCTGCATCATAATGATTGAGACGCGGCCTCTTCACAAGTTTCAGATTAACAATAGAAGAATCGAACCAAACCAAACAGTTCCGGTAAGAACCGGTTTATTACCTGACAGGTTTCCCTAGTTGGAAGCCGGTGTTCAATATTTAATTAAAGACCCCGGGTTCGACACCTGCCTACCGGCTTATCTGGAAGAAAATTCAACATCTTCGTCGGCTCCGGGATCCGGGACTTATAGTCCCTGGCGCCCATTCATTTACTTATTAACAACACATCATAACTGGAAGATTCCAATGTAAGTGTTTAATTTAAGAAGGAACAGTACTGGGTTTATCTCCAACCCCCCACGACCATAGTTCTATTACCGAACCTTAAGCTGGCTGGCATATTGGGTGACATTTATCGTCACCCACCTAATGTATTTGGGGTTTTTTATATTTGTATAAATATATGTTGTTTCCAATAGTTTGAAGTTTCCTTACCTTTAAATACCTAACCACCTTGCATCTGGGCTTGGGTTCCTTTACCTCTAGAGGGATAAAAGCTCAAATGTAACAGTGGCAGTGGTTGGTGATCGAAGAATCGTCATGAATTTTTGTTTTCTGCCTTGTAATAGAAATCTTTGTAGCACTTCACCGGTCGAACAAATTCTGGCTTCTAGATACTGTTAAAAAAGTACGTTTATTTTTAAGTATATTTCAGTTTGATGTTTCGAGTCCTTGGCAAGGTTCCGTTAATAATATTAAATACTTAATACAATATTAACTACACCTAAGCAGAGCGAGGAAAAAACTGTATCAAAAAATATATATTTATAAAGATTTCAGTTTTTTAGAAGAATTCTGTAATAAGGCAGTTTGGTATTAGTGTCGAAAGTCTAGACAGATTAGTTTTTCATTAATTTAGGATTAAGTTAGGGATAAGGTAGTCTATAATTTGAAAAATCTTAATAAGTTCAATCTTAATTTCTTTTCAATGTGCCTATACGTACTCTATTTCAATGTTTTCATACGGGTGGCAGGGAGGGCCATCGACGCGAAAACTGTAACCATAAAGTTAGCACATGACTATAGACCCCCTTTTTTTGTGTGTGGTAAATCATCAAATAACTTCTCCCGCTCTGGGCAGAGCAGGAGGGCGTGTCAGACTCTTACTGACTAAAACCCACCCGTGTTCCTTCAGTGGCCTGTTGTGTTTGTCTACATACAAAAAAATACTGTTTCATAGAAAAGTGCAATACCGGCGCGGTAAAAATGTATGGAACAGCCATTTAGACTAATCCATACAATAAGCATAAGCAAAATATGGAGTTGCCGACACACAAAATCGAAATATTTTATTATTTCAAATACAGCTACATAGGCACTTATAAAACTTCAGAAGCTAGGTGCACGGTTCCAATTGGTCATGTCTTATGGAGAAGAGCCGGCAAGAAACTCAACGGTTACTCTTTTGAAAATAATTGGCTTGTAGCGGTATCAACATCGCCACATGTGAACTACGTCACACTGACGTCACGAAAAATCCTGCATCGCGCAAGCAGAGTTTGCCGCGCAACTAGCATTGATACAACGTCCCGACATCATCGTCGGGCAGTTGCCCACCAGACACGACAGCCGTCTGGTCGGAGGATCCTCCCTTTCCCAATAGCTTCACCCTCAAGCTTCGAGCTTGCTTCGAGCTTTCACCCTGTTCCTCATACCTCTATAGGCTTTTACAATGTTTTCAAATTACACTGTTAATAGGTATGGGAGGACAGTGTAGGCCTGTCATCAAGTACCTGTACTGTATGTACCTGTACTTAACAAAATAGAAAATGGTCTACAAATCTACAAGTTGTGCCCACAACGTTCTCACATAGAAAGAAAGAAAGAAAGAAAAAGTGTTTATTGCGACTCGTACAGGAAGTGCACAAACTAAATTATAAAATAAAAAACCAAACTATATAAAAACAAAAAGTAACAAAAGAAAAAGGAAACAGAAATTCCTATACGAGGCCAAAAGGCTCCTATCTCAGCATGATGCTGCGACATTTAAAAAAAAAATGCCGCAACGCTGGTATTCTGATAGGGCCCGCTGTGAAGTCACGGTCACATGTCAGTCACAGTCAGTCACATGCACAAATATAAAAGAATCTGTATAGAAGATAAATAAATAAAATAATATATATATGAAGGATCATCAGGATGGTTCGACCTACGATCAGCCATCAGGCGGGTTTATGTGGGTATCGTGCAAATAAATAACAATTACTTTGACACTTAACAATCACTTTACACTTTAATAATAATCAACTACTATTAGAGCCTTTGCCTTGCAGCGACACAATAACAGACTGGTATGATGATGATGGTTCAACAAAACGTAGGACAGTTCCGAAGCGTCTTCACTGCTCGATTACCAGGATCAGAATGCCCGACCTGGCGCGTTCTCCTCGACCTCGTAACCGAGCGGACACGCCCCGATTCTGTCAAAGCGCGCCAACTCGAGTCTTGATAGTTGCCGCTAGGTGGCGCGCCCTGTTTCGTTGTAAACATCAATAATTGCCGGATGCGACATATAATAATGCCATTACAACTGTAGCAAATCTTAATTAATATCATGTCTACTAATTAGAGAGTTGAAATTAGAATTGTAGGTATATAATAGTGTCAAATAATGAGAAGATTATGTCTAAGAAGAAAGTGAAAAAAAAACATCGTATTTTGGGAGCAGTCAAGAGACATTAAAATAATAGAGTTTCACCTAATCACTGCAAAATGATTTTATACACCTTAAACTGTTATCATAATAAAAAATAATTTTAAAATTTGTAGTTGTTACTTATAAACTTTATTTTTTAATGATTGAATCATGGCTAAATTATTTTTTTTATATTTTTGGTTAATTTATGAATACCCACTACATTAAGTATAAATAATAAAACTATAGTTTTGTCATATTTCATAGTTTGATAATTACTTACCCTAAAATTAGATGAGTGTCTAAATTCACCGTCCTGACAAGTTACACTCGTCTCACACAACTATTAGTTAGCAGACATAGGTCTTGGAATCACGTGGTCATACCTTATTGCGCAAAACTCTTCTAACTTAAGATAATACATGACGCGTGACCACGTTTGTATGAAAAAGTGGTTATGCCCAACTCTTTTAATTAGAATAAAACGATTAATAAACAACATTTTGAAAAAAAATATTTAGCCTAATATTCTTTACTTCTTTTAAAAACATGTTCAACAGTAATTAAGTACTTTATACAATTCACACAAGGAATAGGTACATACATTAGTTTATTTAACATTTCAAAGACGATTTACTCAAAACGCTGTTTTTCAAGATAGGAGAGTTGTGCGTGACATGGCAGGATGGACCGGAATAAATGAATGTCTAAGCGTGAGGCCTTCCCAGCAGTGGGATGATGCAGACTGACTGTGGAGACGCCACAGTTTCAGCTGCATCCATTTCACAGCACGACGTTTACAGTAACAAACTCATACCAGTTATTTCCAACAAAAACACACTTCCACCAGTGACCCCCAGAGGTTTACCCTTTAAATTATAAATTTTTCGCCATAGTTAATGTACCAATAACAACCGCAGTAGAGAATATTTTGCCGCCGTTGTAAACCAACCGAATGACTTTAATTAAGTCCCGGTATAAAAACCTGCTGACAAGGGCGGCTATATACTGCACTACCTATGTGACAAGGACGGCGATACACTACACGGAATATTGGTTCTTTTTAATTTTAATAAAGTTAACTTCTGTGTTCAAACGAGGTGATATTTTTTCGTGGACCAATTAGATATATTTAGGTACTAGTATTTTATGGAAAGTTAGGATAGGTGTCTACCTACCTTTGGAGCATAAAGGCGTTATGCTAGGGCCTGTAGTTCCCGAAAGGGTGGACAGAGAGGTGAGACCGTCATTTCGTATATTTATGAGAAACGTTTATATTTTTTTAATAAATGTCACGGGTGGTCGGCTGTTTAAGCGGGCTTGCCTGTGGTTGCCTTAACAAATTAAGTCCTCCAGCCAGGGCTTGTAAACTTATAAACTGGCGACTACACACTAAGGGGGGTACGGGCCTCGGCTTAGGGCGTCGCGGAGGAGGGCAGCAAGGGACAGACTGGATCGGAATTATTATTAAGGGACGAATTTAAAGCTACTGGCTCAGCGGCGCAGGCTGGCTCGAGCAAGGATCAGGGCGGACGTGGATTGGGGCGTCGCGGCGGGCGTCGGCGGCAAGGACGGGAGGACAGCGGTGGCGGTCTGTTTCTGTGTTCTGAGAGAGTACTGGTACTCTCCTGGAGAAAAGTCGTGGCGTCGTCGGGGATAATTAAGGTATGCCTCGGGCGGCGAATCTTACTTATGCGCGATGTAGTGTAGCGGGCGGCCGCTTTTATCAGAGGATTGGTGTGCTTTATGCCACAGTCATAGAAACGCTTTGCAAGGCGATTCATGGACTGCTGGATGGTGGGCCTTCTAAGGTCTAGGTGAAGGTTCACATTACGGACATCGTAGAGGGCTCTCGTATCCGGATAAGGCGGGAGGAAACGCCCGGGTGTCACCATTGTGTGGATCGCCCGGAGGACACGGTGGAGCATACGGTGGAGGTCTGCCCGGCTTGGGCGGAGCACCGCCGTGTCCTCGTGGAGGCGATTGGCGGTGGCGATCTCTCGCGTCCGGCCCTGGTCCAGGCCATGGTACGGAGCGAGAGGGCTTGGGAAGCCGTCACCTCCTTCTGCGAAGCAGTAATGTTCGCGAAGGAGGAGGCGGAACGCGTGAGGGAGAGGCAAAATTTGCGCCCTCACGCCCCTAGCCGCCGCAGGAGACGCCCTGGGCGTCGGGAATCGCAGGCCGATTCCCGGCCACCGTAGGCGCGGGCTTGCGAACGGCGAGCAATGGGCAGCTCGCCGTTCGATAAGGACCAGGCCCGGGTCGACGGCGCGTTGTGTTCCACGCGCGCCTCAAAGAGATGTCAGCACCAATGACGGGGTTTGCTAGGACCGATGCCTGCTAGGGTTGCGGAAAAGTCCAAGAGGGTTACCGTGGCCCCTGGCACAGGCAACTGAAGGAACACGGGTGGGTTTTAGTCAGTAAGAGTCTGACACGCCCTCCTGCTCTGCCCAGAGCGGGAGAAGTTATTTGATGATTTCCCACCCACAAAAAAAAAAAAAAAAAAAAAGGGGGCTCTCGTAACTTTTCTGGAGGGATCTTATGAAGATGGCGTGGCTTTGCGTGTGCAAATACGACGCAGGCATAGGTCATGATGGGATGGATGACTGCGGTGTAGATGTGCAATTTACACTTTGACTTTGAGTTCGGTGTATTGGGGTGCAAATCTATTGCCATTTACACCTGCGCATAAATTCTGACTCCAGACTGTTGCTTAGATATTCCTAATGGAAAATCCGAATTACACTTTGTCCTGTCCACTTATACCGGGGGTCGAAACCATAGACCCCATGACGCAGTTGCGTTTGCGACCAGAAGACCAACATGTCTAGCAGTCAAGTCGAAGTCAAAGTAATAGGTATCATTTATTTCAAGTAAGCGGCATTATACGGCAATTTGAACGTCCACATTTTAAAGAAAATAGCATTGATTCGACTAGTGGCCCCTTTCTTTGAGCTCTGATTCTAGTTGAGAAGAATGAGCAAAAAACAAATTGTTTTACAAAAAACAAATTGTTTTACAAAAAACAAATTGTTTTACAATATTTTGTATGACTACATTAATTATAATGATGATATGTGAAGACGATGTACTTACCTAGAATAAAATAACTATACTCAATAGGTACAAATTATTAAAAATTACAGATAAATTAATTAAGTTGATACATGGTGCTCACATATTTATAAATATTAATCTATAATGAAAAATATACCCATTTTTCCTAAAATGTTAACAAATAATCAAGTTTACCTTAGACTACGTGGACAGGCGGGAGGAAACGCCCGGGTGTCACCACTGCGATGATCGCCCCGAGGACACGGTGGAGCATACGGTGGGGGCCTGCCCTGCATGGGCGGAGCACCGCCGTGTCCTCGTAGAGGCGATCGGCAGCGGCGGCGACCTCTCACGCCCGGCCTTGGTTCAAGCCATGGTCCGGGGCGAGGGGGAGTGGGAGGCAGTCGCCTCCTTCTGCGAAGCAGTCATGCTAGCGAAGGAGGCGGCGGGACGGGAGAGGGAGAGAGTCTCCCGTCCAAGCCGCCGCGGTGGACGCTCCGGGCGTCGGGAGCCGCGTGACGACTCCCGGCCACCGTAGGCGCGGGCCTGCGGGCGGTGAGTAATGGGTAGCTCACCGTCCGATCAGGATCAGGCCCGTGCCGGACGGCGCGTACGTGTTCCACGCGCGCCTCAAAGAGATGTCAGCATCGAAGAGGGGGCCCACTAGGGCCTAAGCCTGCCGGGAAAGCGGGATCATCCATAAGGGGTACCGCTGACCCGGAACATAAAGGGCCAAGGAAGGAACACGGGTGGGTTTTAGTCAGTAAGAGTCTGACACTCCCTTCCGCTCCACCCAGAGCGGGAGGGGTCATTTGATGATTTCCCATCCTCAAAAAAAAAAAAAAAAAGACTACGTGGACGCTTCATCCCAACCTTTTAACGTGATCCGCAAGATGTTTTTATCAACTCCTCAATTATTATTAAGTCCCTAGTTATCGGCGTCAGATAACTTTTATCTGCGGAATCAAAATTGCCAATTAACAGCCTTTGTTTAAAAAATATTATGTCAAACCGCTATATTTATTCTTCAGTTATATAATTATTCATTATCTGACGATTGAAAAATCGTTCCTAAAAGAAATAATATATGAAATAACACTACTACCTAAATAAACTAGTCTTCTATAACTTACACTTTAGCCCGGAAACCAAAGACAAAGAAGGCGAGTTCACCGAGTAATTTACTTATTTTGTAGTTAACTTTTTTACTTGTTCTACAAAACAACACCGGGAGATTTACATACATTGTGGAAAACTTTGTTTTTTAAAACAACAGAAAAACAAAAACGGTTTACCACTTTTGTCATTGAATGTAGATACTTTAATGTTATACTTTGAGTGTTCTGTGGGCCTAGACCGAACGTGTGGCGTAAACGTAACGTTTATCGAACGATAAAAACGTTCAAAATATTCAATTTGCATTAATATTTTAAAAGAAACAAAACTATTTATTGAGACTCGCACAGGAAGAACACAGACTAAATACTACACTTACACACACGCATACACACACACGTACACTACACACGCCACACACACACACTACATACACAGCACACACACACACTGACTAAACTAAATCTAATTTACCATTAGGTAGGCACCTTAGTACCAGGTACTAACCTGCCTTAGTAACAGGTAAATAGCCTGGTACTAACCAGGCTTGGTAGGTAACCCTTCGAATTAAGGTTACTTTTACGTCGCGCGTTCGTGCTAGGTCCACTAGACAATTACTATTTCTGTTAATTACGTCATTAACGTACATTGGACTGTGAAAATATAAGTGTACCTATGTTATTATTTTTTTTGGCCCCTTAAATCCCAAGCGAGACCTGCCGAACTATTTCTGTATAAATCTCACCATGACAACTTATGTGAAGTTAGCCGGCATTCCACCTGATGCTTGGCACTGACACTGATGACAGCTCACTTCATGTAAGTTCCACGTTGAGATTCTTACAGAATAGACCGACTAATCCTCTGCACATTAAATTAGGTGTAATTTTTTTTTTCGGTGCTAACTTTCAATACGCACCCGACCTCCAGGGAGAGAGGTCGGGGAGTGTGGGATTTTTACCTCACTAAAACCACCCCTGTGATCACCATCAGCACATCTCACACGGGGGTCCCGGTTCCTCTTAAAATACCAATTTCGGAACCCCTCCTGTGCAACGCCTGTAAGGCACATCCCTGGGGATACTGTAAAGGGGCCTCCCATGAGCCTCGCTATGCACGGCAGCACGTGACCACTGTGCCACCGTCTTCCCTGGGGTCACTCGGTGGGCGGACAGAGTCCCTACACTGTGAGCCCGCGACCCTAAAGGTCCACCTACCTTGACTGGTAAGCGGGTTTCGGCGTATTAGACACCAAGGCGGTTGCCTCCTCGACGCCTCCTTCTCCGAGCAGGATCAGCCCTCTCCCGATCCCGCTCAGCGGCCTCCTTCTTGATCATCACGGTCTCACAACAGGAAGCTACTTCCGTCCAATTCTCTGTCCCTGTCAGCATAGCCCTCACTACTGCCGTCGTAACCTATATCTAAAAGCCGAGTAAAAGTATTGATCAGCCCCACGTATATCATGCATACGTTGATGCGAATTGCTTTGTTTATATACAGTATGTCCCAACTGCATCGTTTGACTAGCGCAGCCGGCTGTTTGACGTTTGCCTTAATATTCAGACTTAGCTTTATAAAATGTCACTTAGATTCAACATTGTTTTTTTGACCGAATATTGAGTAAATCAAGTAAAAAGTAGATATTAAAGGTATCTAAAACTAAAACACTTATAATTAATTTCAATTAAACCAATTACAGGCACTTTTGAATTGTCAAGGAGTTGGCCAGTTAGGAAGATAAAAATTAAGATTTTTTATAAAAAAAAAAAATTAAGTGTAGGTACTCGAAAGCGTATTAGGGTTCAATGGAGAAGAACGGGCAACTCCATGGACACTCTCAAATGATACTGCATTGTCTCAGTCGAATAAAATTAAATAGAAAACAAAAAAATACTCTTTATATTAAAGCTTGCTGTTCATTTGTTAAGAGCGTTTATACCTTTTGAGTGGCGACGTCGCAATTTAGTGTCATATTTCATGGTTTAAAATTTTTATCATTTAAGCGGAGCTATATTTTAAAAATCTGTTTAATTAACTTTTTAGAATTATGTGAAAACTGTGTAAAAGGTAAGAAATCGTTGCGTTTACAGTTCTATTTGTATGCAAATAATACATTGGAAACTTGCAGGGCGTTATTTTCATTGTAAAATAACTGTAAGCATTACAGTTACTTACTTTTTAAACACTTTCACGTAATTCTAAAAAGTTAATTAAACAGATTTTTAAAATATAGCTCCGATTAAATGATAAAAATTGAAAACCACGAAATATGACACTAAATTGCGACGTTGCCACTCATAAGGTATAAACGCTCTTAAAATAAAGCCATAAGAAAGTGGTCCAAAAAGTCGATCAGTAGCAATGTTTTATGAAAGAAAGATGTGCTTCCCGTGTCCACGAGACTTAGGGAGTAAATTTGTATTTTGGACTGTAATAACTTATGTATGTACACAAATACAAAAACAAAAATAAACATTTACCAGTACCTTCAAATTTGCAAGCCATAAAATCAAACCGAGGGTAGAAAATGGACAAAAGTCAATCACGAATTCGTTGCTCAAGCGAGATGATTATAGGAATGTACTGGTGAAAGCTTTTAAGCCATTCATAATAATATAATTATTATTTATTACACCTTATTATTTTTCTACTAACAATTCAAATTATTCGTCATTTAAGTTAATGTGCTTCACAACCGCTCCGCCCTCACTTATAACCCGCACCACACACCAAAAACTGTACCGTTATCTCGACCATCGATCATTTATTAACCAACCCCCTGTGAATGCTTGCCGATGTACTGAAAATCATCGCCTAATTGTTTTAATACACATATCTATAACACTTGTCGGCCATTTTGCATAATGTTGCGTTGTTGGTGGTGTTATTATTTGCTGTAACGTTAATTGAATTATTGAAGTTAACGGATTGGGTGATTTAATGGTTTTAATGTTTTGTAATGGCTGGAAAAGGTCGGTTAAAATACCCTATGTGTTAATCCAGGTTATAAACTATCTGTGTAAATTTCATTCAATGTGTACGCGGCGTACCATTAGGTTTTTTCTCATAGTTCTTAGTTAGATTATTTTTATATCAGTTTTACTTCAAATTTAAATGTCCCGTTGTAATTGTAATGTAAAGTGATGGCCTGAAACACAGGTTTGAATAAACCTAGGTAGGGTGGGTCGCTAATTTAAACTAATTCCGAACCATTATTACTTGAACCTGTAATTAAAAATTAGTTTAGACTTAGTTTATTAATAGGCATTTAGAATTGTATAGGATATTTACTGCTGTTTGGCTAAAGGTATACTTTTTGTAACCGCTTTTATTAAATAAATTATTATATTATTAATATATTTCAGTCAATTTAAACAAAACCGTCCGTTGGTTAAAACCGTATGAAAATCCTTTGGTAGTTTGGTGGCCGCGTTCAGACAGACAGCCGCGGCGGGGGGACTTTGTTTTATAATATGTAGTGACAATACTGTTAACACTAGGTACTAAATTAAATAACTAACTATAAATATATACAGGGTTATGGGTAAAACACCATAAACCTCATAAGGGGTCACGGTACTCATCATTATGAACAACTATTCCTACGGGACCAAATATGAAATCGCGAAAACAAAATCAGCTGGTCACTACATTTTGACGAGTTCTGCAAACATAAAAAGAGACGCCACCAACTGTATAATGTACCTATGTACAACGTGTAATAATGAAATAAAACATTTTAAGTTTTTTTTTTATACTATTTTTTTTTATACTCTTTTAAATCATCACACCCAAAAATTTATCTTTTTGAATTCTGTCAAGCTTTTCGCAAATTAACGATATGTTGAGTTTGCGCGCGTAGTGGCCGACTGTCAGCCGATTAAATTGTGTGAATGTGTGCGTACAGCGGCCTCTACGTACAGCGAACTGACTGACTTGAGTGACACAGCTTTTTGTTAGCGAGAATATGTCCGGCTTTTTTTGTTCGTCCATCGTTCAACTATAGGTTTGTTAGATGATCTCAATATTTCTTGCAGATTACCTCCATCAAGTAAAAATAAAATACATTTTAAACTAGATGTCTTTTAGAATAGTTTATTTTACTAACATATTGATAAGTCAATGACTAACAATATTGTGCCTACTTTAACTTCAAACATACCGTTCCGATACTCTTTCCACGGAACGTTTATTTGTATGCAACCAGTGTTTCATAAATAGTATTCTATGTTTGAGAAATAAGTGTTTAGAACCATAAGATTTGCTTTATAAAAAATGGAACATGACTAAATCAACAGCTTAAACAATAATCTACTAACAATATTATCACCAACCAAAAACTCTTCCTTACCCCCTCCCGATCTCTAACAATTTACCCAAAAGTCCCACTATCGGCGAAGGCTTTATAAAAGTACCTACAAAACAGAACTGCGCAGGAACTTTTGCTTTCGCCCGTTATCTCAATGGTTCTTTGCAACTTTTAGGCGCAACAATAAATTTTTGAACGTGCCCCGAATCTTAGAGCGGCTTAGTTATTTATATTCGGAAGCTGGTAATAGAGAATGAATTTTGAGAAGAAAATTGTGTTTTTTAGACTATTTTTAAATAGGTACACACGGCTACACATCAAGCTATACATTCCAGTTTACACTGACCTCTCATTGTAAGAAAATCCTATACAATGCGACATCAGCTTATACTGGAAATGTATAGCTTGATCTGTAGCCGTGCGTACCATACATACCTCTAGAGAAAGAACAATCAACAGTTCGATTTTTATTTTTTAACTGCAACGACGAAATTTGTACGCCGCTAGCAATATATTACGCGGGCTTATAGTGTCAACTGCATGAGGTTATAAACTGAAAGCTCATCATAGGTGGCAGCACAGTTCAACGTCTACAAATCGCCATTGTTTTGTTTGTTTACTTTTGTGTCGATCACAAATTACACGAAAATTAAATGAATATTATGAAACTTCGAGTGTAGTACTATTGAAAGACGAGGAAGAGTCTACCAGTGGTAAAAAAGCAGCTTTAGTGGAAAAGACAATAAATTATGAACGTTTTATTATTTATAGGTAATCTTGTGTTTATTATCTTGAAGTAAATTTTTTGGTGAAGATTGGAGGCGTACGACAGGAATAACCAGATCGGAGCTGAAAACCATATCGAGGGTGATCTTCCTGACTAAAAAAATTCCGAGATGTTAATTTTAGCACTGATCTAATCTATAGGTACATATACTAAAATCGAAGCGAAGTCAAAACTGTACATTAAAAAGTATGATCACGTTTCCAACTTTCGCAAGATACTCAAGTGGCTCCCCATTCGACTTCGCAGGAACTCTCGGATATTGTGTCTGCTATTCAACCTCCTTCACAATCCTAAAACGCCATCCTATCTGCGGGAGCGTTTTTCCTACGCCCGACCTTCAGATGCGCCTTGCAGGTCGCATCTTAGAAACCTCCTTAAGTCCCCTCCCCACTCCACCGACTTTTACTCCTACTCCTTCACTGTGCACGCGGTGCGGTTGTGGAATTCACTTCCGCCCGACATTAGGGACTGCCAAACTGTTGCAGTTTTTAAAAGAAGAGTGAAAGAACACTATCTTTCCATTTCGTCATAGTTGCGTATATATTAATATTCTAGTGTTATTTATTTTAGAAGTATGTATGTATGTATATTCTCATACTATTCGTTTTATTTTATTAAGTGAATTGTTTTTGATTTTATGTATTTTATTTTCTATTTTAGTCTTACACACGCTGTCTACATCTCTAAATCTGCTATCCTATCGCAGGTATGCTGGAAGAGATTTCATTAGAAATAAGCATCACCTTTGTACCTATTTTTCTGTTTTTTTTCTTCTTGTCTGTTTATATAAGTGTGTACATAAATGGTTAAATAAATAAATACATTGTTTTTTTAAGTCTTTTTTGCGAGATCTGGGCACGATTCTAAAGCCGAAAATATTTTTTTTTTAATTTTTGCCTGTTTGTTCGAATGTCTGTTCCAGCATCACGCAAAAACTACAAATAGAGTTTGTTAAAATTTTGCATATATACTTATTCCCTATATGAACGGTCATTTTAGTCAACTTTCAACAAAGCAAATAGCTTTAAAAGTTCGCCGACTGCTTTGCAAACCTATGTTCGATTCCCAACAATTGATATTTGTTATGCTTCCTTTTTTAATATTTTGTTATATTATTATATGATAGTTCGTAGAACGTACACAGAAAAAGTTTAGGCCTCTTCTGTCACCTTTGGTTGTAATAAAAATTTGGTTAGGTGACTGTTAATGAGAAATCCCGTGTGTTTACAATGTAAAGTTAGAATTTAGATTTTTTTTTTTGTATAAATTAGTATTTAATTATTTTAGTGGTAGCTGTTCGTCAGGAATAATCTGTAAGAATGCATCAGTCAGTATATCAGTGTTCTGCCATTAGTTACTACTGAAGGCTGCGGGTGTCACCCTCAGGACGAGCTGCTTCTCAAACGGAGAACTGTACGTCACTGGCTCCCGCGTCACCAGTCCTGACCCTCTTCATATTTTGGTTTGGTGAGACCAAAACAAACGTAGTAGGTATACAGGAAAATTTTATAGAAATGTGGCTGTTATTTTTGTATGTTGTGGTGTCTTACGACTTCCTCGCGGGTGAAGTCGCGGGTAGAAGCTAGTGTGATAATATAAACACACACACACAGACACACACACCTTTACTATAATTTACGTAATATCAGACCACAAGTGCCTGCAGGAAAAACGGACTTAGTTCTCTTGGGAGCATCACCTGTATACGAATTTCTGACATAAAAGTCTTAAAAGAATAAGCACACAGTCTCGACGAAATATCGGGTTTCCATTTTTTTTTCACAACACTTTCTCCCAGAATTTTCGTCTTTCAACATCTTTGGCAAATACATGGGTCCTCGTTATTTTGCAGTCAACAGCTGCGCAACGGGGAATATTAATTAATTATGCGTAAAAGAAGTCTCTTGTTTACAAAAACATTATGGATTGTGACAGCTGGCTGTCAAATTCTTGGACGTTGGATAGTAGCGACATCTGTAGGCCAATTCTCGTACTTAAAAAACGTTCAAATTCAAGTCGCAATCTCATCTCAGCGACAATCAATGTCAAAAACCTGTCAAAAATGTATGTAAATTGATTGTAATTTTGACAGATTGAGACTGAGATTAGAATGCGAACGGTCTTAAAAATACGGGAATTGCCCCTCTGAAGTGAGCAAGTGGCAGTTTTTATCAAAACTCAAACTCAAAGCATTTATTTCAAATAAACCAATTACAGGCACTTTTGAATTGTCAAGGGGTCGGTCAGTCAGAAAGATGAAGCTAGTTGCCCATTCCAAAGCGTAGTAGGTACCTATGGAGAAGAACGGGCAAGAAACTCCATGGACACTCTTTTAAATCAAAATATTGTTACAAAAAAGTGGTTACATCATTCATGTTGTAATTATACATGTGAGAACGATGTAGAAACACGTGCACGTTAAAAGCGTCCGTAATAAAAAGATAAAAACAATTATGGAATTAAAATAAGCCGTGGCAGCTAAGAAATGACCAGTGCCTACTGACGGCGCCCGTTCACGAACATGACGTATGGATCAGCACCATTCAGCTCAACCATTTTGAAGGGAACTCAATGATCCAATACACACGCCACCACCAGCGACACATTTGAGTGAGCATGACATACTCTCAGCCGCCAGGGCACATTCAAGTCAATGAAAGACGAACCCAGTAAGCTTTATAGTGGGTACATAGTGCTCACACATGTGCTATGCAATTATACATATCCTGATACTTACTGAAGACGAAATGTATACAGGTACATACATTTGGTCTACAGTAACAATTCGTTTAACAAATAAATCTTTTCATTCATCATCATTGGGCACCACGTTTGGACACTGTGTGTTGTCGATTTTGCTCCGGGTAAGATTTTTTCACTCAGATAGATACAGATGTACAGAATAGGTATTATTGATTGGGTCAGATGGTATTGTGGGCGGTTGTAGGAACATCATGTAAATTAGACATATGTAGATATTTGTGTTACATAACGACAAAGGCAATGAATAGGTGACAATGGGCGGCCGTTTCGCTAAAAGCGACCTCATGCAACACATCCACGATTTTTTAGCAGAAGGAACTATTGATAATGTGCTACATTCTCAATAGTTTTTTTTCTGTTTCAGGCAGTACACGGCGCGATTTAATCATCCATTTAATTATACCATCATTTGAAGCAAAAACATCCTAAAACAAAATTAACAAAACAAAAAGTGGCACCGACTTGCTTCAATTTTATTGTATCCCAAAGGCAAGAAACTTGCATCTCTAAAATGGGGCTTTATTCACAAGCACCCAGACACAAAAGCTAATCGAAAGATCACATACAATGAACACAAATACACGCTTGAATTTATTGATTCCTGCGAATGAATAGCGCAGAACCAACCAAGTTTAGCAACCGAACTGGCAAAATAAAGGCATGTATTTAATCGAACCTCAAATACTCCCATTTTGCGGTCTTAAATATATTATTGAACACTCGAATATCATTATTACGCCTCTTTTGTGAACGTCAAATTATTACTATTTTGGGATCCTAAAAATACTTTTGTCACATGTCCAACCTAACCGAACCCGTTTGGTCGAGGTACCTAAAAAGAGACTCGATTATTTAAAAAGCTGTGCATCATCAGCCCAAACAGTTTTTAGAGGACCAGTTAAATATTTCCCAATATAAAACATCCTCTTTTTTTTAAATTAAATATGGGTTTGCTCTTGACTCTAGTCTAGTTCAGTGGTGACAGAGACAGAGTCGACGATGGAGTGAGCTTACCCAGAAGAAACCTGTTCACTCTCACTATGAAGAGATTAGGGTTGAATGCGTTCGGAAACACAGACGCAGGTAGAGAGTTCCACTCTTTTGCTGTGCGCATAACAAAAGACATTTGGAAACGCTTAGTGCGAATTGGTGGAATAGCAACTAGGTAAGGATGATAAGTTGCAGTGCGTCTAGATGACCGATCTCCATTTTGTAACCACATATGGATCATTTCTCTGTTAATCCTTCCGTTAATAAGAAGCGTTATAAACAGGTATAATTAAAGGAAACATCACGGTACCGCGGAGCTGAAGACACAATATGGCAGTTGTATAATAATAGGATGTAAATATTTACGTTTCACCCAGTAACAATACCGCCCAACTGCTGTACGGTCAGCAGCGACACAGTTACTTTGTATTTCCATTTATTTTTTAAATTCTGCTGTCATTCACCTCTTGTTTTCATTATTTAATTCGATAAATAAATAATAAATATTTTTTATTTCAGAAAAAACAATTTTCGTTTTTTAAAATCAAATTTTCAAGTAAAAACTGAACATTACAGAAAAAAGAGTATCGTTTAATTTAATTAATTCCAATAATATTTTTAAATAACTGAATTCTTTTACATCATTCATTAGGTACTAAACTTATTTTTTCTTTATAATAAATTTACGACTATGAAAATAATGTACGATTATAAAAAAATAAGCGAATAAGAAAATCAAAAAGAGAGAAAAATCAACATCATTCACACACAAAAATGCACCGACACAGTTCGTACATAATAAATTAAAAAGCTCTGTATAATTTACAGTCTTTTGAAATAAATAAAAAAAATATTGAAGACAATCTGTCGACATTCTGAATTCCCACTAAAAACTACAATCTATCTAAACTAATATTATAAGGAGAAATATTAAATGTTTTGTATGTTTGTTTGTGACGCTTTCATGTTGAAACGGCTGAACGGATTGGGATGAAATTGAGCACATGACCAGTAGCTTAAATGCGTAACTCACTATAAATCACAATCTGAATCATTTTGAAGGATATTGTTAATCCACTGCTTCATATGTTCGATAAATTTGTCTGCTCAACAACGTAAATAACGCATCTGGATTGATTTGTATAGTCAATGTCACATACTACTTAGAGATGTCAACTAAGGTGTCTTGTCTTTGGTCTCTGGCACTGACACATCAAGCAATGGACAAAATTGTCGGCAATATGTATGCTTGAATATGAGGCTTTTGACAACGTTGGATGTGTATACTTGTCTTTTTTTTATTTTTTTTTTATTTGTAATGTGCGTTTTGTTTGTGCAGAATAAACATTTTTTCTTTCTTCTTTCTTTTCTTTCAATAAATGTTGCCGAAATGTCAAAATGAAAGCCATTCTTACTGGTAGTTTGTTACGCAACTACTTACCCCGCAGGATAAGACATACTCGTAAGATACTTTTTATCGAGACTTAGGGCCAGGCCACACCACTGCGTTGCGACAACGCGTCGCAAAAATGACGTCACACTACAAAACACGATCCGTAGTTTGATGTCTTAGATTTACACGGTGCGTCGTCGCACCGCAGTGCTGTGGCCTGGCCCTTATGCGGGTGAAACCGCTGGGTCATGCAGCTAGTAAAAATACCATCAATTCGGATTTTACATTCACCGATAGGTTTTATTCGATTAATAACATTTAAATGTTGCCTTAAACGAATTATGAATATAATAAATATTTTATTGGTCTCCGCAGATTTTATTGCGGAAAATCAACAAATTCATACATATTTTATGCTTTAAACCTTATCGACACTTGTCATAAAATGTTGATATTTTACAGCCTCACTTACGTTTACTGGTTTTATATGATAGCGAAATGTTAAACATTGATGCTGAAATCTCACAGAGAATCAAATCTATGTGCATTTATTTCTTGCACATTACCGTAGAGTTCTTGTACGTAGTTTAGTTTTTTTTTTATTATTTTGTCTATACTGTCCCACTGCTGGGCAATTCCTTCCAGGGTCTCTTTTCCCGCGCCACCTTGAATCAGTCCTCGCGGTAAGCGTCCAGTTCATTTCACCACCGCTTACTAGGCTGACTAGACTTGTCAAAAACCCTTCTTTATTGCTCTATGGAACTCCTGTGTCAAATTTCATGATTTTAGACCCAGCAGTTTAGGTTATAGCGGTATGAGGAACAGGGTAAGTTCATTCATTGTATATAGGAAAGGGAGGATCCTTCGACCAGACGCGTGTCATGTCTGGTGGGCATAACTCTCCGACAAACTATGTCGGGACGTTGTATATAAGGTCCCATTAAAATAGATGGACCAACTTTTAGAAATCATTCAGACCACCAAAATATGAACTATGGTAAAAAGTTATAAGATGAAAAATAATAAGATGCAAGCAAAAATCAACCTTAAGGAGCTTAACACTTCCATTAATCGACTGTAGGTAGGTACATTGTAAAATACGGGTAAAATAAACCATTGTTTATACCAAGCTAGCCTCTTTCTTAGAACAACTTTAACATGGTCTACGACATAATGAAATACAATAATTAATTAAAACGAAAACAACATTCCTAAGATAATAATGATCTCTACGAAAATTATAACCGTTTCGAAGTTTATGGAGCTAATTACGAAAACATCCAGCCTACGATTAACCTTCATAAATAAGGATTTCTAATTCCCGAATAAAGTTCGATTCGAGTTTACTTCTAATTAAAATTTTCAGTACAAGGACAACGGAGATATTTATATAGTTCGATCTTGCAATGTTTTGGTAAGGAAGTCACTTTCATGCCTTGAATTTATACAATTGTGACCAAAAATAAGATGGAATTATGATTAGTGATCTATACCATAATGTAATCAGCAATGTAGTGTATCTATTTAATAGACTAGTTCTAAAAAAATCGTTTATGACACACAGAGTCATATAAAAGCAAAGGCAGCAACATCCACTTTTACTGAAAAGGCAGTAGACGTTTTTTTTATTTACGTGTCATGTAACAATTTTTAGTTATAATAAGTTACGAGCATAGTTAACTAATGATGTTAGAATCAGATATTGTAAAACAGAATTCCCTATTAGAGTGTACAATTACCAAAATAAGGTTATACATTTAGGATGTTGCTGTTTTTGGATCCAATGTATGGATATTGTTGCTTTTGCGCCATTCTTAATTGGATGTTGCTGGTTTTGCACCAGTCATTTATGGATATTTGGTTCAAATAGTGAAACCTGATTGGTCGAAGAATGAAGTTCCTGTCTATGCCACAACTATGAAGGCATGTTGCTGGTTTTGCTACCAATATCAATTTGGAACGTCAATTTTTTAGAGAATGATGCTGGTTCTGATACGATTTTAATATTCGGCCAAGTAAAGTTAACGGAATACTACCATACTGCATTAAAAGTTGGCAAAATGAAAAAATGGGATGTTGCTGCCTTTGCGACTTTGTTTTCCAGAAGGGTATGGCAGAGGTGGACCTTATAGTATACCCTCATTTCACCAGCTATGTTTTAGTCCCATGTTTAAGTTCCTTAGGTGCTGAGTTGAGCTGCACGATTACTGACAATTGCGTGCACTGACTGGACAGGTGCACTTAATCTGTGTGGTTCTTTCCTCCGACACCAATCTACATAGTCTTCACATGATTTGACCAAGATTTTGTCTAGACTTTAAAAGAGACTGTGACCTCTGATTTTGTTTTTGTTTAATTGTTTTCCTTCTTACATACCTATCTACCATTACAGGGTAACCCAATGTGATAAATGCGCTTATCTCAACTCAATTATCCTAAATACCTACCTATAAAAAATTGCAAACAATGCATTCCTTGTGAATTCACTCAGAGAACAACAGAATAAGTCCGTCTCAATCGCTATGATGATGAGCGTGCGGAGTGCACGCGCACTTCCGACTTTCTTCTCAGAGTAGTCAGATAGGAAACGCCGGCCTCATCTGGTTTAAAAAACACGATTGACGTGCAAAAGTGTTTGTACAAACCTTCTTACAGAAATAAAATCATTTATCATCACGTACTAAGGCGGCGAGCCTGTTGCCATCAACCGGGCACAAATTCAAACTCTAGGTTACTACTAGGAGCCCGGAGCTGCGGGCTTTCAGGGCCGGCTGTGTATTAAAATAAAATAATATCCTAGGACACTCGGCAATACCGTAGCTTCCTATTAGTGAAAGAATCTTTGGAATCGGAACGGCATTTCCGAAGATTACCCCCTACATAAAAACTGACAAATTTTATCTCTTAATAATATTATCATAATTATGTAAACACTGTCAATATTAGTATCGTTGTAATAATATAATGTCATCTGTCAGTCACAGCGAACGGTGGGAAATTGAAGGAGACGCGTACCCTTTTCTTTTTTTGTTTTGGTTATCATCAAATAACATCTTCCGCTCTGTTCGGAGCGGGAGGGCGTGTCAGACTCTTACTGACTAAAACCCACCCGTGTTCCTTCCTTTCGGATATTCCCGCAACCCTGGCAGGCATCGGCCCTAGCGGACCCCGTCATTGATGCTGACATCTCTTTGAGGCGCGCGTGGAACACAACGCGCCGTCGACCTGGGCCTGGTCCTTATCGGACGGCGAGGTGCCCATTGCTCACGAGTGTTCGCGCAGACACAAGTTCACTCACTCTTCTATCACAGTCCGATGGGACGGCAATCCGACACGAACGGAGAAACATCAGGCGCATGGGAAACGGCGCATAACACTTAATAATGAACCCTGCTACGGAATCTAATAGATCCCCACTAAAATCAATCCGTTCGGAGTCTACTTTTGGCACTGTTTTATCAAAACTATCATTTGTAATGGCTTACGTTTCGCTATAGTAATTTTTACAGGATGTAGAAGACAAAGATGCCATACTTTTATATAAAATGGTAAAACAATTTTCATCAGTTATTCTATGTTTACTATTCGTCGATGACCAGCGACGTAAGCCAACGTGAACCTATATGCAGAGAAAATCCTATTCTCGACAGCGCAGCTAACTCTTTTCCAACTGAATAGCACTCCTCCATCGAGCTTTACAAATATAAGCCGAATGATTCCGTCTGATTTCACAATCATCTATTCCTGAAATATCACAAAAATATCTACCTATAAATCATATAATATTTATTGAAACTTTAACACTTAAAAATCTATGAATGCAATTCATATTTTATTTTGGACGCGGATAACCTTTTTATGCAAACGGTACCTCTATTTACAGTAGCTTCAACAAAAAACTGTCCGTCGGAAAATAAACAATACGTTGTTGTCTACAGAGAAAGCTCGGTGTTGCCAGTTTAGATAAATAAGCTATCTTGGATAATTGCCATTCATGATAACGTGTGTTGGGGATCTGTCAGTGTTTTGTGTTATAGAAACATTTTGGGTAAAGAATTCTCTTTTGTTTAAAAAGTTTGTTAACTTTAATGGCTTCCGTATAGTTAGATCAATCGATTTCCGAGGTAAAGCAACACAGGCTTGTTCGAATATTGTGAAAACGTGATTGTAGCTGTATTTATTATTATCTAACACTTTATGCACACAAATGTACAGAGGCGGACTTATTGCCATAGGCATTTTCTACCAGTCAGTCAGCCTTTGTGTGATGCAGTGACAAACAATGGTAGGTGTAATTTATAATGAAAGTAGAATAAATATTTTTAAATATAAAGACACGCATAAACTTATTATGACTATAAATATAATATATATATACCTAATTATATATAAATATAAGCACAATTAAATGTACATACTACACATACACGAATATACTAAAAACAAATAGGACAAACAATGCGAAAACATTACTGTTGTGATGATACTGCCAGCTTCTTGCGAATGTGCTCGCAAACTTTAGCTTTAAAGGGTAATCGGTTGGTTGCCATCCTGATTTTCTGGGGGAGCGCATACCACAGAGAGATAGATTGAACGAAGAAGGAAGAGTGAATTATGTCTGTGCGGGGAGTGGGACAATGAAGAAGACGATTGTGTGATGAATGTAGATCTCTATTGTGGTTGGCGTAAATGTACTGAATGTGGGGGACTAGATAACCAGGGCAAAAGGGAGAATTAAGAAATTAAAACAAGGTAGTCAGCGACCTTTGCTCTCTGCGCTGGCGTATGGGCAACCACTTTAGAAGCGACCGATGGGCAGAGACATGATCATATTTACGCAGATTGAAAAGGAATCGAATGCAGTTAATGAGAAGACGGTCAAGTTTGTAGAAGAGATCTGCATTCAGATCATAGTAGCACACATCATCATAATCTATGATAGGGGAAATTACGGACTGCACAAGCATTGTCTTCGTACTCAATGGTAATACATTTTACAATCGGTACAGAGCCCGCAGCGTTCCGGTAACCTTCTGGCTTAACCTAGCGATTTGAGTACGCCAGTTCAGGGTACTATCAATCGTCGGGAATCCCAAGTCGATTCCCGGCCACCGTAGGTGCGGGTTTGCGGACTGCGAGCAATGGGTAGCTCGCCGTTCGATAAGGACCAGGCCCGGGTCGACGGTGCGTTGTGTTCCACGCGCGCCTCAAAGAGATGTCAGCACCAAAGACGGGGTCCGCTAGAGCCGATGCCTGCCAGGGTTGCGGGAAAATCCGAAAGGGTTACCGTGGCCCCTGGCGCAGGCAACTGAAGGAACACGGGTGGGTTTTAGTCAGTAAGAGTCTGACACGCCCGCCCAGAGCGGGAAGGGTAGGTACTATCAATATCAATATGCAAGCCTAGGTTCTTCACGTTAGTTCGTTCGAGTTTGACAGCAGATTAAAAATATGCAGACGTACGAAATCAGTTAAATGAAAATAATTATCAAACCAATTGAAGATGCAATTCAGGGGTTTTATACCGATCATCGCTGGGTGGCTGGAAGCAGCTGGATGAGAGCTGCCGAGAATCGAGCTGAATGGCATGCAATTGGAGAGGCCTATGTAGAGCAGTATACTGCTGTAGGCTGATGATGGTGATTCCTTTTCGTTTTCTGTCCCTAGTCCCTATGCCTTAAAACAAACAATTAGGTATTATTATCCAACAAAAATATGACAAAACTAACACTTACAGAAATTAAACGACCTACCTCTTACCGTTACTGAGAAACAGCCCTTTGACAGACAAATATTGACAGACGGCCCTTTGACAGACGGCCCTTTGGCAGACGGCACAGTTGGCGCAATGGTTAAGCGGTTGACTGCTGCGCCGCGTGTCGCGGGTTCGATTCCCGCACGGAACAAATATTTGTATGACCTACCAGACCTACTAGTAGTTGTTCCGGGTCTGGCTGTTTGTGTGTGTGAGTTTAAATGTTTGCAGACGCACCCACAATGCAGGAGAAATTACTAGAGTGGGGCAGTTTTAAAAAAATGAAAAAAATCATATTTACATACCAAGCAAGCCTTTCCTTTATATAACAAATAACAACTTCTTCCTTAGGATATTTAGACATGACACACAAAAATACGACGAAAATAGATAAAACTAAAATAGATCTGTGGTCAAAACAATTGCACAGGGAATAAGCCATAAATGTACCTAGCTATATATAGCTATGTATAGCTAGCTGTCCTGTGATGTTAGTTTTCTTACGAATCATAAAAGTCTAATGAAATACTGTATCCGGCCGTAAATGTGGCACATTGAGATTTGGAGTTCAGCTTTGTTTAGCTTGCATCAGCTAGGTGTGCTCATACTTGAGTGTGTGGTACAAACTATCAAGCTGAACACCTCGATGGGACCAACATCGTAACGCGAAAAACTTATCATCCGTCCCATACATTTAGCCGAGAGTGTATGGAACACTTGATAATTTTAGTCGCGATTACGATGTTGATTCCATGCAGAAAGTGGTTCAGTTTGATGGTCTGCACCACAACCTCAAATATGGCCACGCCTTCTGATAGAGGATGTATAGCGTCGTGTGTGTCACTCATACCTGTTTGTATTCGTACAATTTAAACCAGCGTCACTGTATGACGGCAGCTTTTTCATTTATTGGCTGATATGTCATCAAATAACTTCTCCCGCTCTGGGCGGAGCGGGAGGGCGTGTCAGACTCTCACTGACTAAAGCCCACCCGTGTTCCTTCAGTTGCCTGTGTCACGGGCCACGGTAACCTTTTCGGACTTTCCCGCAACCCTGGCAGGGAGTATGATGGCACGTGTGACACCTTATAAATAATAAAGATGTAGCTTATCCATTCAGCAGTCCTTATCCAGCAGTGGTGGCCCAGTGGTAACAGCCGCGACTTACGAGTTGTAGGTCGTAGGTTCGAGCCCAGACAGGCGCTTTACTCTGTGTAAATAATTTCCGTCACCATTGCTCTCAAAACGGTAAAGGAATACATCGTGTGGAAACCGGCATGTCCTAGAACCAAAAAGACCCAAAAATTCGAAGACATGTGACATCTACCAACCCGCACTGGGCCCGTGTGGTAGATTACGGCCCACTCCCTCTCACAGAGAGAAGGCCTGTGCCCCAGCAATGAGAACATTATAATAGGCTGAATATGAGCTTATCCATTCAGATAATTTATTGTTGGTATGTACATCATTATTGCGGCCTCTTCAAAAGTGTAATACGATTTTTTTTCCCTTAAGTAGTCAAAATTATCGGAGATTTACGTTAACGTCACTAGCCATCATACAGTTCCGCTGTTTATATACATGTTGTAGATTACTGAGGTGAGGGTTAACGCCGTGACGCGTTCGGTAGAGGGGCGGCACGTGGACAGAGTCGTGTGGAGGGAAGTGAGCAAAAGACGAGTTAGTCTTGTGAGGGCAACGAACGGATGCAGACTTCCACTTCTCCTACGCGAAACTGTGGGTTTGTCCGAACTAAGAAAATAGTGCGTGTATGTTATTAGTATGGTACTGTGTTAATTATTCTGAAAATGAAATACTAACTGCTTTGTTGTATCATCGTGTTTTATTGAAAACCTGCACTATGGATTCCGTACCACCGAATCGAGTTGATGACGGCTCTATCGCTCAGCCATCGCTGACGCTGTCATACACAATAGGGGGTGAGCTTATTGTCACGAACTAGGGACAAATCCAGACTCCAAGCTGCTAATAAAAACTAAATAACACTTTGCACGACCCGGGGAACAGACTCAATACTCCATGTTTAGCAGTCGACCTTTCGACTATTACACCAACGTATACGAAATACGTCGATAAACAAATAATAATAATAATAATAGTCTTCCGGACCGAATTTCAGCCACGACGGCCAATCTTAGCGGAGTCTAGCCTTCGGCGCGGGAGATATTATAGTGCACAAGTGTGTGCGCAGACACAGGTGCACTCTCTCTTCCCTCACTCTCATAGTCCGATGGGACGGCACGCAATCCGACACGACCGGAGAGAGATCAGGCGCAGGACCAACGGCATAAATGATAAATGATTTTATTTCTGGTAGGTTTGAATAAACACTTTTACACGTCAATCATATTTTTTTTAAACTAGATGAGGTCGGCGTTTCCTATCTGACTACTCTGAGAAGAAAGGCCGAAACAAACTCAGAGGTCACAGTCTCTTTTAAAGTCCAGACAAAATCTTGGTCAGATGATGTGAAGGCTATGTAGTTCGGTGTCTGCAATGGTCTTTTGAGGAAAGAACCACACAGATTGAGTGGGTCTGTCCAGTCAGTGCACGCAATTGTCAGTAATCGTGCAGCTCAACTTAGACTCAAGGAGCTCAACGATTCGACGAACAATACCAAAGAAAGGACATTTGAGTAGGCTGCATAAATTACTCAAACTGCCAGATCATGATAACATAACAAAGCATAACGTGCTTAACGTTAGTTTTAAATCCTAACTAATATTATAATTGCGAAAGTAAGTTTGTTTGTATGTTTGTTACCTTTTCACACCTAAACCACTGAACCGATCGTACTAAAGTTTTGCATATATACGTTGTCAGGGGTATATAAACATAGGGTACCTTTCATCTCGAAATAAAGTACTGTTTCCGAGGAAATCAACAACAACGTTTTTATGATAATAGATGGCGCCACGTGTAGTGTGTTAAAAGTTTTTTTTTAATTGAAGGACCGGTTTTTCATCCTCCTAACTATAATATTATAGATACGAAAGTAAGTTTGTTTGCTTGATACCTTATCACGCCCTAAACCGCTGAACCGAACAACATGACATTTTGTATATACGTTGTCAGGGATACAGAAAAAAAATACCCACCTTTCATCCAGAAAAAAAATACTGTTCTGAGCTCATGAGTGCAACGGCCAAACAACAAATAAAGTACTACCCGAATTGATCGTCAAATTCTAAAATAACGCAGGTGAAGCTGCGGGCAAAAGCTAGTTTAAAATACAACGATCGTGCCTATAGCATGTTTGTTTTTTACTCGACAAGCTCAATTAGTATCAATCATAGATGTAAATAAAGTCTTCAAGCTAAATCCAGCATTTCATTTCATTTCATTTATTTTTATCCAATAACAATTTCCATTGTGTCTGAATTTTTACAAAGGTACATAAGCGAATAATTAAATAATAACAATTAAAAACACCATTACATTTCTTCAACATAATCTCATTTCCTACCTACATTAATATTATTCATACAAGTTCAGAGAAAAATAAATAAATTAATAAATGTCACTAACAACTACCTAATAATTTCATTTAATTACCAATTTCATTTAATTGTCAATAACATTAAAATATCCTGCATCCTGGATATAAAGCATCCTGGAGGTAATAGCCAATAAGTTGGACAGCCCACTGGTGTGGAGCCTCACCCAGAGGACTAAGTCTCTTTTAGTTATTAGGTACTAACATAGTTTTTAAGTTCATACTAACAATATAAATGTAATCGTAATGGATCTTTGTAGTTGTCTGAATAAATAAATATATTATTATTAAAAATGATAAAAAAAAATCAATAATATGTACTAACATAGTTTTTAAGTTCATACTAACAATATAAATGTAATCGTAATGGATCTTTGTAGTTGTCTGAATAAATACATATATTATTATTAAAAATGATAAAAAAAAAACAATAATATGTGCGAAACGAGATTTCCAATTCAAAAAACGTTCGAAGTTACGTTACGTTTACCTCGCGCCTTCAAACTCAAATTCCAAGCATTTATTTAAATGAAACAACTTTCAGGCACTTTTGAATTGTCAAAGAGTCGGTCAGTTAGACAGTAAGTTGAAGCTAGTTGCCCATTCCAAAACGTAGATCTCTATGGAGAAGAACGGGCAAGAAACTCCAAGGACACTCTTTTAAATCAAGTTATTACTAAATCCTGGGTACATTATTCTTGTTGCTTCTATATGTGAGAACCGTGTAAAAAAAAATAAAACAATTCAGAATATAAGATGAAAAATAAGCTGTGGCAGTTAATGAATGACCAGTCTCAACCGACAGCGCCCGTTCACGAACATGACGTGTGAATCAGAATCATCACGCTCAACCATTTTGTAGGGAACCGAATGATCCAACACACACGCCACCATCAAATCACCATCAAGTAGCTGTACCACAAAAAGTCTTTTAAAAATAAAACGGGGAAGTTTAATTTAATACTTTTTGTCAAAGCCTCATAAATGGAGATGTATAGATTGAATTTATGTCATACTAGAATAAGTCTGTGGCTTCGCCGATGTGATTAGGAATGCTATTACACAGTTTAAAATGTCATTAGCGTTATGTTATTAATCAGCCTTTGTGCTGCTGTAAAATGTGCGTTTAGCTGTAGGTTATGTTTAGCGGTAAATGTATTTTTATTACTTAACTTTTTTACTTTAAGTACCTAATAGCTATAGGTATATCAAACAAGAATTTCAGCTGTGCCCTGACAGGGTCTACAACGGCTCTTACTTCTAAACCTTTTTTTTGTTAACATCTTGTTTTTACCTAACCTTCCCAGCCTGCTCAGTAGCCCCTGCGGCCCTATAGCCTCGCCTGTAGTCCTACACGCTGCCGCTCCCAGGTCGGCTCCCGCAGGCCCTAAACCCTGACCGGGACAGTGTTAAAATTATGCTCGGTGCCTAAGCAGCATTTTACACTCCCGCTGCGGAAGCGATGGCAAACGAAATCATTGCCTGTAACGGCAGTGGTTCTCGTCTAATCGAGATCCTAAATGCGTACCCCGAGGTTGCGCAAGTCCTTCATACCGTTAAATTCTAACCAATTTAATGGATAACATAAGGCTTAGTTGCACTGTTGCACTAATCCCCGATCCCGGAAATTAGGTTTCTTTAATGTGCTGAAAAAGTATTACCTATATAAGACTGTATATGGGAGCTACATCTGCCAACAAACTGATTTGCAGTTTGGCAGAAGTAAAAATGATGGAAAAATTAGTATTTTCCTACAAATAAACGGTTTTGAATTTTTATTTTTTCATCAGTGAGACATGTGAGGCAGTTACGTCCACAGGTACTCTCGTTTCGGTGATAAAAAAATAAGCCTTTCATCTAGCTAACTTTCAGCTACTAGGTACGAATACTGGTACGCTGGATATCGAACTGCTGTCGCCGGCTGTCACTGAAAACCAGCGCTGGGGCTCTATCTTGCATAGGGTCGCAGCATAATGCTGAGCGATAGCCGTTTTGCGTGGATGTGACGCATGTTTCCCCCAACCTTTTCATATTTTTTGTGTTTGTGTTATTTTTTGCGTCATGTTTACCGCAAATAAACGCATTTTCTTTCTTTCTTTGTAACTCTATTGACCCAAAACTTAACACGCTTTGGGCGAATAAGTTTACCCCAGAAAAATCTACTGTGTCCGTAAATCTAAAATTGGTTTAACCCGTTCAAATAATGTGAAGTTTTTTGTATGCCGTAGACTGGTCAGTTTTCGTCAGTTTTCGTACTGTGTCTAAACTAGATTTTCAATACAAAGGACTGTTTAAAATGAGGCGAATCCCGCGTGGGATTCAGTATGCGACCATTTTTTCAATGATTAGGAATTCACGCGATTAATTGTCAGGGCTTGAAATACAGGTATTTTCGGGAACCGGTACCATTGGCCTTGGTAGGATTCAATTTGGCATATGGGTAGATCATGATCTGGGTTCAGATATAGGATACTTTTTATCCCGTTTTTCCACCTGAAACCGAAACCGCGGGGCACAGCTAGTAGTAAGTAAAAAGGCTAGTTAATAGGCATTAGAAAAATAACTGCAAGGTTGCCAAAGGTACGAGGTTCCTCACACAAATATGAGATTTGTGGTACGCGCCGGGTACCTGACTTTGGTACCGGTATTTGTTAGGAGGAGTACCGGTACCAGTCTGGAACCGGTATCCGCGTACCGAAGTGACAATAACTATTAAGGCCCAATTTCGAGTTCAAAACATAATTCTTTTTCTGTCAAATGTTTGAAGATGACAGAGACAGAATGATGTTTAAAACTCGTTTAGCGCTATCCGGTACAGAACCTGAACTTTTGGTACCGGTTGCAGGCTCTGTTGTTCATACAATCGGCATGAACCTATATCGTGCCGCATCCCGCGCGGGATTCGCTTCAGCTTGACCAGAGCTTAACTTTTAACAGCTGTGATTGTTTTTTTGCAAGCACCATCGTTATTATCACGAAGCAAAAGTCTGTCTCTGAAGACAGTTTTCATCCAGTCTGTGCACAGCCAAACACAGGTAGGTTATTTTATTCCTCAAATAAAATTTTACTGGTATACAGTATCCATTCAAGCCTACTATTTCTCCACATAAGCTCGTACGCACCTACATACTTGTTCAAACCCTAACCTTCAACCATGTACATGCTTTATTGAAAATTCCATGTCGGCCGTCGGTAAGGTCCTTAAGCACAAAATAAATAGGTACAGAAGGTTGACTCCACACAACGGTCAAAAACAGGCTCACGCACACATATAGTCTGTTTCGAAAGTATATGAGGATAATGTTAACAATTTGATCACAAAATGTACCTGTAGAAGCCAATTTGTAGTGTTACTTACAAATTGAGTGCTGTAATGTTGATTATTTGATTATCTACACTGGAAATTCTAATTTGAAATCACCTAAAATATTGTATTTATAATTTGACAATTCAGGTTAATTTTATAACCTCAATTTTCCTCGATGAATTACAATTTAATAATACACACATCAAAAGTGTCTAGGGATCAACATATATTTTTGCAATAACTTTTCTCCTGATTGATATTAATTAAAATTTTCTTTAAGGATTCATAAAATAAAGTGTTTTCGTTTGTCACAGTAACGATAAACCAAGTCACCTTTGCATTAATAAAGAAATTTGCCATTTTCCTAATAAAGGGATTTTTGACATTTGAACCACTAACACAAAAGTTCGAAAAAAAGACTGAAATAACAGTTTTCTTTAAAATTTTATTGGGTAACTTAAACAATTAATAATCCGTGTTTCTACCGCGAACACTAACAACACAAGAACATCGGTTTGGCATACTCAAAATGAGTTCATCCAAATCACGCTGTGGAATGGCCGCCCATGTTCGTTGCAACAACAAAAAAAGGTCTTCTTGCGACTGGATACCCTCCATATTCGGCAGAGCTCTTCTCTGTAGCATATCCCATGCATGCTCAATCGGGTTCAAGTCTGGCGACTGAGCAGGCCAGGGCAGGACATTGATGTTAGCTGCGGCGAGAGTCTGTCTTACAACTCTTGCGGTGTGCGGTCGTGCATTATCATGCATTAACTGAAATAAGGGACCGATTTGCACTTGTAGAGGAACGATGACGTCTGATACAATCGTCTCAGCATAAATTTGAGCGTTGAGGTTGCCTCTGATCCAAATCAACTCAGTTCTTCCGCCGATCCAAATACCCGCCCATACCATGATGGTTCCACCACTATAAGGATGGACTTCCTGGCAGGATTTTAATCGCTGTTGGCGTCCAGGGGTTCTCCAGTGTCGTATACGTCTTGTATCCGGTCTCATACCAAAACGAGACTCATCAGAAAAGCACACGAAACGCCATTGTTCTTCTGCCCAATTTCTGTGTTCAAGAGCCCATTGATATCGAATCCTACGATTGTGCATTGCTATAGGTGGTACCCGTAGCGGTCTTCGGGAATGAAGGTTCACTTCATGCAAGCGGTTTCTGACTGTTTGGTCGCTAATTAAGTTCCCTGAAGAGTGATGAAGCCTCACGGCTAACATCGTGGCGGTTATTGTTGGAGCTCTTCGAGTTAAGATTTGAATGTATCGGTCTTGTCTCCGTGTGGTGCAGCGATACCGTCCTCCATGGCGCTCAGCCACGGTACCAGTGCTTCGGTAACGTGTCCAAAGTCGACTGATAACACTCTGACTTGTATTCAGAGCTAAAGCCACAGTACGTTGCCGGGAACCAGCTTCTATCATTCCCACGGCTCTGAGCATTTCTTCCCTGCTTAAATGACGTCGCCGCTCCATAATAACGTTGGTTTTAATCAGTAGTAGGGAAACAGTAGCACTAATAATGTCTTCAATGCGTTGTATGTTTTTATAGGGAAAATATTGACAGCTGATTTTCATCTTTTACTCGAATTTGATTCACAGTTCCTGATTCAAATTATGAAATGCACCAAAAAGGATCCATATAAATTTATAAAATCATAAATTTATTACAAAGCCACATCTTAATCTCAAGAAATCCGCATAAAAATGCTTGATCCCTAGACACTTTTGATGTGTGTATTTTTCGAACAGTAATAACATTGTTGGAAAAAGAAGTGAGATATAAACTTGACACCTTCTAAATACAGATGTATGTGTTACGAGTGTTAGATATTCCCTTTAGGCAGTGATTGCGGAAGAATTTAACCGGAACAGGGTTTGTTTACACTTCAATCTGATAATTTTGGAACAAACTATAGGTACAATTTATTAAATACTTAAACCCGAAATAGAATTTTAATAAAACACTCAGTTTGTAAGTGACACTACAAATTGGCATCCACAGGAACGATTTTTGATGTATTTGTTTATAATTTTATCAGACACTTTTGGAACCGACCATACTTCTATGGTCGTAACAGTTGTATATAGATTGTAACTGCCCCGATGGTCTCGTGGTCACAATTGCGACTGTCGAGCGTGGGATCCTGGGTCGTGCCTCGAAAAGCACGTTAAGCCTTTGGTCCTGCGCCTGATCTCTCTCCGTTCGTGTTGGATTGCCGTCCCATCGGACTATGAGAGAGAGAGGGAAGAGAGAGAGCACCTGTGTCTGCGCACACACATACGCACTATAAAATCTCCCGCGTAGATGTCTAGTTTCCGTTAAAATTGGCTGCCATGGCCGAAATTCGGTCTGGAGGACAATTTTTATGTAGTTGCGTTCATTTGCTCTCTTTTATAGAGCCGACCTTCTGTACCTTCCTATATATTATGTACTTTAAGCTTGACTAGTTCCGTGGCATGTAGTTTCATGGGGTTGACATGGTCCATATGATCCGTATAAAACCTTGATGACAAATATGGAGCCAATATGTTTCTGTTTGATGTGGTCGTTTTATTGAATGTTTTCCGTGTTAAGGTGGATTTAAATGTCAATCAGGTGCTACCGTTTTAAGTGTTCGGTATACATTTTTATTTGCCAAAGTGCAAATTTCACCAATTAATCTTAACTTTACTTTATTAGCATTTAAATTTATAAAAATGTAATTGAGAATTTAGACTCAAGTATCCGTCATCTTCTTTGACATGACATGAGCAAAGCTTTCGAAATTTTCAACCACGATTTACTAATACAAAATGCAATGACTACGGAACTAGAGGAATAGTTATTGATTGGATTAATCCAACCATCAACAAAAAGTAGAAACAAGCACAATAAATGAAAATAACGAGTCCACATCATAAAGTTCTGAATATAATCAAACCTAATAAGGAGCACCCTTTTTTTTTTTTTTTTGGAGGGTCTTTAATCATCAAATAACTTCTCCCGCTCTGGGTGGAGCGGGAGGGCGTGTCAGACTCTTGCTGACTAAAACCCACCCGTGTTACTTCAGTTGCCTGTGCCAGGGGCCACGGTATCCCTCTCGGACTTTCCCGCAACCCTGGCAGGCATCGGCCCTAGCGGACCCCGTCATTGATGCTGACATCTCTTTGAGCCGCGCGTGGAACACAACGCGCTATCGACCCGGGCCTGGTCCTTATCGAACGGCGAGTTGCCCATTACTCGCCATTCGCAAACCCGCGCCTACGGTGGCCGGGAATCAGGTTGCGATACCCGACGCCTCCTTCGCGAACATTACTGCTTCGCAAAAGGAGGTGATGGCTTCCCAAGCCCTCTCGCTCCGTACCATGGCCTGGACCAGGGCCGGACGCGAGAGATCGCCACCGCCAATTGCCTCCACGAGGACACGGCGGTGCTCTGCCCAAGCCGGACAGACCTCCACCGTATGCTCCACCGTGTCCTCCGGGCGATCCACACAATGGTGGCACCCGGGCGTTTCCTCCCGCCTTATCCGGAACAGGAACCTCCCGAAACATTCGCGTCCGGTGAGGACCTGCGTCAGGCGGAAGATGAGGACGCCGTGGCGCCTCTCTAGCCACTCCTCAAAGAGGGGACTTATCGCCGCAATTGTGGCGTGCCCAGCGCTGGGTTGCGACAATCGCACTCTCCATGCCGCCCTGAGATCCCGCCGGAGCTCTGTCCGCTGTACCGTGATTTCTCGCGGCAGCGGAGTTACGCCCCAGCGTTTCGCCTCCTCGCGTCACTCCCAAATGTGCGCGAGGACTTTTGCCTCCAGATCCCATGGCGATAATCCGGCAAGGAGGTTCTCCGCCTCACCGGAGACCGTACGGTATCCCCGGACCAGCCAGGTGTAAAATGTTCATATATATTAAGTAATTAAAAAGCTTTAAGTAAATATAATAATTTGTAGTATAAGTTATTAAAAAAAATTGCTATAAATATAAATAAATAAATATGAGACAACATCCACACAAGGTCTTCAGGTCCCGAACTAGGTAGAGCCTGTACTACGGTAACCTGATGACTGATATACATACTTATACACTCCCAGACACAGGTCAAACAGACATGTTCATGCACACAAATGTTTGACTTGTCCGGGGATCGAACCCGGTACCAGCAGCTCAGAAGGCAGGGTCGCTACCAACTGCGCCAACCGGTCAGTCTATGCTATATTATATATATGTATGTATTATTATATGTACGTCATATATTAAGTAATTAAATAGCTTTAAGTAAATAGAATAATTTGTCGTACAAGTTAATAAAAAAAATTGCATGCCATGAGGCAGATTGTTTAGAGATTCAAAAATATTGTAACACCAAATAGTATTTACCTACATTCTATGCAAATATATAAATCTATCTATCCATCTAAGAGGTCTACAACGGACGGCGTTTAATTAACGACTTCCTCTCAAAATGGCGACAATGTATTTTATGATAATAACGCTGACTTATTTATTTTAGTAAAATTAAATGCTTTAGGTATAAGGTACTATTATGAAGCTACGTTGAATAGAAAAGTTTATTTTGTAAGGGTATTTCGTACTTGGTACGTTCTATAAGTTTCAAATTAAAGGATGCGTAGGTAAGTTAGTTGAAAATAGCGGTTACTGGTGAAATTTTTGGGTGCCGTTTTCAATTCAATGAAACTAAACACGTGCAGGGTAGCAGATAGAATGGAGGCTTTCTATGACGATGATGATGATTCCGCCTTTAAATTGTTTTTATAGTCTAAACTAATATTATAAAGACAAAAGATTTGATTTATTTGTATTTTTGTTTGTTACGCTTTCACTCTAAAACGGCTGAACAGATCTGGATGAAATTTGGCACATGGGTAGACTATGACCTGGGTAAGGACATAGGATACTTTTTATCCCGATATTAACACGGGATCGCGACTTATGTGGTTGAAACTGCGTGGCGCAGCTAGTTTAGCCATAAAGGCGATTCAAGTACTTACATATCTAATGGTAATGAGGCATTTGATTACAAACCTTGACATTGCCTCTCTTTCCTTGTGTGTCTTTTCTTTAACAGTCCGGAATATAGAACACTGCATGCAACAATTAAACACAACAATAGCAATAAATTTATATTTTAAGCTAGTTATAATAGGACATAATTCAGATTTCGAACATTTTCTACCAAAAGATTAAAGTAAAAAAAAAGGTTAACTTAAGGGAAACAGTATCCGCTACATTTTTTACAATCACAACGAGAGTATACTATTAACCCTTTCGCTGCTATTTAAGTTTGAAGATACTAAAAATCATATTTTTACTAAAAATGTTTCGAGCGTTACAAAGAAAGAAAGAAATCATTTATTTGCCAATAATGTAGGTATACAGCTATGATGGTTATTTTGATGAGTCCCAATACATTTTGCCTTACGACATGCAAAATTATAGAAAAATCATTCCATTCACTAAGTAACGTTACTATCATTATAAAAAATTGTTATATTATTCAAAAACATTCGTAATATGGCACAATGCCAATATGTCAACAAATTAAATAATGGTATTTAATTAAAATAAATCAATTACAGGCGAACTAATATTTAGATACCTAATTTAAAAAGTCTTAAAACTATAATATGTTCAAATATATAAAAAAATAAAAAGTAAATCAAAGGGCACCAGTGGATTCCTGCGGGCTTCACCAAGTTATCGGTCCGCCTTCTGGGAGGCCTTCCAACGTTTCATTTTCTTGCACGCAGTTGCCACTCCAGAACCAGCCATTTGTTCTGCAAGCAATGTGCCCTGCCCACTGTCACTTTAGTTTTCCAATTCTTCGGGTTATGTCGGTTACCTTGGTTCTCCTGCGGGTCTCTTCATATCTGATTCGATTACGTCGTCACGGAAACTCCAAGTGGAGACCTCTGCAACGCCGTATGGGTGACTTTCAGCCTTTTGATGAGGCCCATTGTGACTGATCACGTTTCAGTTCCATAGATCATCACAGTCAGCACGCAATGGTTAAAACTGCGGTATGTGCGACGAGAAGATATTGCGTAGCTTTCCGAATGCTGTCCAGCCAAGTCAGATTCTACGATTGACCTATTTCTCGAAGTTGAACCTACCTAACAGGACAGTTTGTCCTAGGTAAACATACTCGTCCACGGTATACCGCCGTTTACCCGAATTTTATTTGCCCTAATATCATTTGCCATAATAGTCAAAAGCCATAATATCATACGACATAATACTCATTTGCCCTACTCTCATTTGCCATATTAGTCACGTGCCAGAATCATTGTTTCCCATAAAGTCACTTACCATAACATCATTTGTCATAATCATTGTAAGCCCTAATTATCACATGCCATAATTTTATTATGATATGCCATAACATAATTTGCCATCGTCATCGGGTGTGTAACGGTTGTTTATATCAAGAGAAATTGGATGCAATTGGGACTTTAGGGCACCCCGACTCGGACAGGTTAGGTTAGAAGGGGATGGCGGGGTCGTGTGAGCGAGCGAAGCGAGCGAATAGACCCCGCCATCCCCTTCGTGGTTATTTTTTTATAAACCACACAGAAGTAGGAGCCCCGCGAAGCGGGGCTCCGTCGACCTAGCCCACCATCAATATATATCTTAAATATAATGTCATCATGTGTAATGATTATTACGGGGCTTAAATATTTGTCTAATACTTGTTATGCCATTTAAATATTATGTCTAATAATTATTATGGCACATAAAAATAAGGCAAACAATACTTATGGCATTCGTATCTTATGGTATCTAAAATTCGGGCAATTAAAAGTATGTCATATGTCTTTTAGGGCAAATGAAACATTCGGGAAAATGAAATTCGGGTAAATGAAATTCGGGAAAATGATGATCTTCGGGCAAACAATAGACAACCACTCGTCCACAACTTCGAGTGTAGATGAGTCTCCGATCTGCATGAGATGAAGGCACGAGCATCGATCACCACGCTTGCTCAAGACGGGTTTGCGATTTCAGACTTATATTAAGTATATATAAGCCCAGGTTTCTCTGGATGTTTTCTCTTCATCGATGTCAGTAATGTCTAAAATAAACTTAGAAAGTAAATATGAATAGAAAATGTCACATTGGTACTGACACGGATTTGATTCCAATACCTCGTGCATGAGAATCAAGGCCTTTAACCACGGCGGGACGGGAGAGGGAGAGGGTCTCCCGTCCAAGCCACCGCGGTGGACGCTCCGGGCGTCGGGAGCCGCGTGACGACTCCCGGCCACCGTAGGCACGGGCCTGCGGGCGGTGAGTAATGGGTAGCTCACCGTCCGATCAGGACCAGGCCCGTGCTGGACGGCGCGTACGTCTACCACGCGCGCCTCAAAGAGATGTCAGCATCGAAGAGGGGGCCCACTAGGGCCTAAGCCTGCCGGGAAAGCGTGATCATCCGAAAGGGGTACCGCTGACCCGGAACATAAAGGGCCAAGGAAGGAACACGGGTGGGTTTTAGTCAGTAAGAGTCTGACACTCCCTTCCGCTCCACCCAGAGCGGGAGGAGTCATTTGATGATTTCCCATCCTCAAAAAAAAAAAAGGGCCTTAAACCACTGGGCCATCACGACATTGCGTAATTGTCATTATTGGAGACTGTTTAAATGCACTGATTGTTGCATTGGTGGCCAACCTTTCCCCTACAATAACTCACCTCAAAAACCCAATAACGTAAACTATATCGGATATTCTTAGTTCAGAATAGTTGTCAGACTTTCAGAATACTGACGGTACCTTTTAAATGACAGCTAATTCACTAGCTCAAAAAAACGCCAGTTTATCTGAAATTCGAGCTCAATTTCCACACGCTGACTACAGGCGCGCATGGAGTGACAAGCGTTTGTCAGACGATATTTTCTTTTAATTCCCCTTTTCGTGAAAAATGTAGCGGTAAAATGTTTGCCGCGGCATCGCTCGCCGCCATGCTGTTTTTGCTTCGAAATTCGAAATGCATATAACTAGTTATTCAATTGTTTATTTTGACGAACAATATTTTTCTATTGGTTTCATAGTTTGATGGCATAAATAAACTGTTCGGAGTCTGTATTTGTGCCCGGTTGATGCCAATAGAGTCGCCCCCTGTTACACGGGACATATCGTTCATTTGCGAAAAGCTTGACATAATTCAAAAAGAGCAATTTTTGGATATGATGATTTAAAAGAGTGTAAGAGTGCGACGAAGCATAATAATAATCACATCTTTCTAACTCCCTCATTTTTAGGCTTTAGTGTAATATCATTTTTATAGCAAATAGCAAACTCTCTGTGTAACTCAAAATTGCAGATTTTTTGTTATGTCACCCGTCTTGCAAATGAGCGATATGTGGTGTACTAATAGGTACAGTCACGAGCATAAATATGTATACACTTGGCTGAATTCAAAAGCGATTTTCTCCTTTATCTTTGAATATTCGTTATTTCATGAAAAAATCGCTATTGAACGTTGCCCAAAGGATACATATCAGTGCTCGTGACTGTACACCACTGCTTAACACTTCGGGAATGACAGATGTATTATGAAAAATTGTTTATTATTTTAACAAGTAAATCTTAACAACTAGTGATTGGAGCCTCTTTTTAAGCAGAAAAGCCTGAGTTAGGATTCTCTCCGCTCTTCCATAACTTAACTAAGTATCATTTACTTGTTTTATAAAAATGTAGGTACTAAAAGAAATAACAATATTAAAAAAGACAGAGTTAAGGCTAAACACGCTGCACGCACGCAGATACGCGAGTGAGTGAGTGAGGGTGAATGCATGAGTGTGTGTATGTGTGTGAGTGTAACCACGAATGAATCAGTGTAGACGTGAGTTTATGAATGGTGGTAGGGTTAAATATTATTTCAGCAGCGCCTATGTGTCGTCATAGATAAGTAGTTTTATCCACCATTTTTTAATTAATTTTGTTTCTTTTTATATTGTTACGTAAATTTCTTTGTTTAAGTCTATATTGTATAACTGAGCTGAGCGTTTTTTGTATTGTATACGGGCGAACTTAGTTTAAGGAAGTTCCGCTATTATATCTTATCTTGTTTTCAAGGTTAAGCTCGGGTCAAAAGGAAGAGTTTTGTGTTTCTTTAGAACATACAGGGTTACTTGTAATTCGACCTATATCCGTCAGGAGCTGATAACCCGTGGCCAAAATGCAACAAATTGAATCCCCTATATGTATCGCTGAAATTCAATAGTTTTCGAGATATTTGAATTTGAAGGGTTTTTCGATATTTACCCAAAATTTTATATTTAATTCCAAATAATTTTTTTTACCATTTATTGAATGGGTACTATTAAAAATGATTTTGTAGCTGGCACTTCAATTAAGCTATGGACATAATAAAAGCTTGCCGAAGCTTGAATTTTTTGATCTAGGTTGAGTGTTACGCAATAGTCTTTTCAATTGACTGTTTTGCATTATTGTTGCATCTATGTTGGTCTGTTTCCAGTTTTAGATTTGTTGTTATCTATCTTACTAAAATGTTATAGATACATTCTTAAAGTTTCCGGTGATAAGATTTTAATTAGTAGTAAAATGTTTCTAATAATTATTTGAATGCCCCAGTTCTTGAAAAATTTAGCGCTAAAAATAATTGCCCCGGCATCGCTAGCTGCCATACTGTTTTTGTTTCGAAATTCGAAATGCAATATAACTTTAATTGCGATTTACAATGTCAACCCCCCAACATCACACAATTTTCATACCTACTTAAAATACCCGAGTTGACATAAAAACTAGACTGATTTAATATTTTTCCGATACGGGACGCGATCCGTTGCGTCCAAATTGAAGTAGGTATATGGCGAAGTACGTTAATAGCGTTTGGCTATCGAGTATCCGCCTATTCCAGTCTATTCATATTATGCAAAAAAACCTAATTGGATGCTCGTAATTTTTTTTTCTTGTCGCTTGATTTTGGACTTATTAAGTAGTTTAGTTCACAAAGTCATTGTTGTGTTGTTTTACTACACATATTTAAAGTTCGTCAGAATGTGTAGTTTAATTGAACACAAAATAATGTGATACGGGGTGGCAAGGGCCAAACGATATAGGTACGAAAGAAAGGACTATACGATACGCTACGTCCCGCCATGACATCGCGCGTCGGTTTGACTAAATACTTCATACGTTCCCTGAACAGGTATTTGGATTTAGTATTTTTGATACTCGCAATAGATCGACCTAGCACGAAAATTACCTAGTATGGCACGGCACACCTCTAGTTGCAAACATTTATGTTGGTTTGAAATTTTGACATTCAAAGTTGTAAGTTTCTGTCTTAACACAAACAAACGATAGTTGACAAACATTCGATAGTTTCGGGTGATCAGATTTTTGGTATGTAAATTTATTTTTGTAAATAGAACGAGTAAATTGTACAGAATTGTACTGAAGTAGGTACTTATAATTTCATGTTATAAGAAATGGTTATAAATGTGACCTATTTAAATCCGTGAATAGCTTCGTAATGAGCTCATCACGATCTCCGTTCGTGGTCGAAACTAATCGGCCAAACTCGAAATAAATTTATTTCGGGGTTGGCTTTATTTTGGGTTGGTGAGGGTTCTGGAAACTGATAGAATCAGTTTCGGTTACCTAATGCAGACTAGCTCGATTTGCGTTAGGTAGGCTTTTCAGTAGCTATTGGAAATCATACCCAACACCTTACGCTCGTTCGGCTCGAGCAGGCTGCGTGCGTGATCGGCAAGCTGAGGCCCGGCGCGGCAGCGACACAGCTTGGCCCGAGGACCACTCGCTACAACGGCCTCCACCACGACTGACGATACTCCTCTCTAATTTAATTACTAACTGCTTGTCCGGTAAAGTCATAATTTTGTAGCAAGAACGCCAATATACAAAGCCAATAAGGCTTTGTATAGGTATACAATATCATACAATCCACTTACCTATTTGATTGCTGCCCGCGCTAACAGTAGCTGTTGGAATTGGAGAAGGCTTTCCATGAAAACCAAACGTCCCTACACGACGCAACCAATCAAAAACTGGTTAACAACGCGTTACTAAGTCGTGTCGTGTACGGACCGCCATTGAAATACTAGTGCTGCAACATTCTGGCTACTCTTTGATGATTTGAGTTTGTAACACGTTACTTTTGAGCAGCGTCGTGGACGATGAGCCTAAGTCTTCAGATGGCACAAAAGTAGAATAGAATACTCTTTATACGCTCATGATGCTGCTGATGCGGCTGTCTCTCTATTGCAGCGCGTCGCTAATGTTTGCAGAAGCTCGTACGGATGGCTATCAAGCTATAATCCCAAAAGAAGGTTGCTTCGTTATTAAGACGAGTGAGAGACAGTAGCAATGGCATCCTCAGGATGATTGCTTCCCACACAGACTGCCCGATCCAACATAATTAAGTGGATGTGTATATCTACTGGCCAATACTGACATATTATTTTATTTTGTTGTAATGTAAATGTCGGTACTATTTCTATTTAAATTAATTGATTGACCTAATAGTATCTAATAATGACATTGATTATTTAATTAAATCTATATAATTATTATGTATCTTCATTTCCATTGTATCTGTAACTAACTTGAATAGTGTGTCTTCACTGTATCATTATCATAGGTAATCTGTGGAAACGTCGTGGATTGTACATTAACCCACTTCTAATGTAATCTTAGATGTAATATATAAAGTACGAGTAAGTACAATTGTTTGTTTTCCCTAACAAAATAAATAAATAAATCTATTATTAAGTAGTTGATTTTTTATATATGAGACAACATCCACACAAAGTCTTCAGGTCCCGAACTAGGTAGAACCTGTACTACGGTAACCTGATGACTGATATACATACTTATATACATATACACACCCAGACACAGGTCAAACAGACATGTTCATGCACACAAATGTTTGACCTGTCCGGGGATCGAACCCGGGACCAGCGGCTCAGACGGCAGGGTCGCTACCAACTGCACCAACCGGTCAGTCAATTTTTATTTAAGTATTTTTTGTTTTGTACATTTTTTTATTTATACTCTGACTATTTAATTACTATTATGCTGTAGGGATTGTAATCAGAAATAAACGTGTTATTATTATTATTATTCATTATGTCAACATCAACCTCGTCATCTCTGGGTAATACGATACCCCCTGGTAAGACTGGTTGTCAGACTTTTGGGCTTCTGACGACCCGTAACGACTTTCAAATATCCAGGAATGACAGCCGGGACCAACGACTTAACGTACTTTCCAAGGCACGGAGGGGTCTTGGTATCTAAAGATGGTCACCCATCTACGAACCAACCGCGGCAAGCATAGCTTAATCTGATCGATGGACCTCTGCGGCTGTTATTGCTAAGCCACAAGCCCCACACTCAATATTACTCAATATTCTTAACAATTATTGATATAAATGTAGAAATTTTACATAGGGTGACACAATGGGCAGCCTTATCAACCTTTACAAGTACAGATTGCCTTGCAACATATATCGTACTAGCTCCGACCCGCGACTTCGTCCGCCTGAAATTGAAGTGAAATAATTATTGGAATCGGATCTCTAGTTCTGACGATTAGGTTATATACAATTTACCTATTACTAATTAGAGGATTACATCCAAGATGATGAGAGATATGGAGCTGGTCCAGCTCCATATGACAATCTAGGGTCTAGACAAAATCAAACTGGTTGCTACTTTAATAATTGTATAGTTAGATGCGGGAGCTAATAATTATGTATGATGTTGGGGCTTTCATTAGAATATTATCTACACCTAATTCGGGAGAAGCGAAACTGATTTATGAAATGGTTGCTGCATCACTATCTCCCTCGCTTACGCAATAATATATTTGTATTAATAATATTATAATTACGTGTAACAATTAAGTAGTTAGATTAGGGTATGATGGATGAGGCATCTCATCCACTCACCCGGCCCGCAGAAGGAGCACCGGGCGTCGGGACGGAGGACGGACAACGCCCTCTTCCAGCCCCCCTAAATGGGTCCAGGGACGACGGACGTCCCCCCCACACATCAGGACCCGAGGTGGCGGCACGTAGTGTTCCACGTGCGCCCTCTTAGACGTCGCGGGGGGTCGCGGGGCGGGGCGTTAGTCAAACACCTCACTCCCCCCCAGACCCGAAGAGGCCCGCAGTTGCGGGCCGGGCACCAGTCGGGGGTTGCGGAAGGACCGTACGTTCCCGCGACCCCCGGCGTAGGTGTGAGATGGAACACCGGGGTGGTTTTTAGTCAGTAAGAGTCTGACAGACCCCGCCAGCCGCCCCAGGGCGGCGGACATCCATTAGGATTTTCCACCCCGGAAACACACAAAAGGGTATGATGAGGCTGACGAACCTTTGTAAGATAAAGCCTCTAAATAAATAAATATAAAAAATATATATATAGTTTATTATTTTTATGACATTGATTTACATTCTGTGATTACTTTAATTCACTCACTGACATAATACTTGTTTCAATAATTTGGAATATCGTATACTTTTACAATGTTTGTAAATATGTGAGCACCGTATAACTATCACTTAATTAACTTATTTGTCATTGCTACATTTTTTATTCTTTTTACCTAATGTGGTATGGTAATTTTATTATAGGTGCATCGTCTTCACATATATTTATGATTATATAATTAATGTATATAAAATATTACTCTATAGTAACACATTTTAAAAGAGTAACGGTGGAGTTTCTTGTCCATTCTTCTCCATACGAAACTACCTTTTGGAAGGGGCGACTAGAACCAATTATATTTAAATGTAAATGTTGACGTTCAAAAGTGCCTTTTATGTGCGTATTTGAAATAAATGCTTTGACATTGACCTGTTTATAATTTGTATACTTTATATAGATGATCAAGTTACCTGTGCGAAAACTTATCAAACCTCTAAATCCACGATATACTTCAGATATCGATCGGCTAACCCGTTTAACATTTCAAAGTAATCCCGAATCCACAAGAATACCTACGCTTAGAATTTTCCAAGAACTTCTTTCCCGAACATTTTAAAATAAAATTTATATAGAATGTAAATATTATTGGAGCCTGAAGCTTTGGAAATCATATAGTATACAAACAGATGGTATTTGATCCACTTCTTGGATTTGTACTGGAAATAGTTCCATTTAAGCCGCTTATATGAGTAGTAGCTGTATAGGGGCTGTACAAATAATAATATGGCTCCACGAGTAGCAATAATTAAAAATGTACGTTTGGTGCTCCCTGGATATACCTACAGGTCCGTTACCAACTGACGAATATTCACATTCCCACCCCTTGTTACATCCGTTGACGGAGACTTCGCTCCACAAATTTAACCTTTGTAAGACATCCTTTAGCGTAGTGATGGGTTGGCTAAGATCAAGAATCATCATCTCAATAGTCCGTGCCACTAGCATGTGCATTCGCGGCACAAGATAGACATTTAAACCAATAGCCAAGTTATTCGGCTTCGACGATGGAGCAGCCCTACCTAGACCAGACTGGTGTTGATGCGGCCGACGAACTGAGAAGACGTCGGTTGCAATAAATAGCGATGGATAAATGAGCTTATTTTATTAGTCAATTAATTAATAATATATTGCTATAGTTATAGATTACTTTGTCTTGTATTTTATTAATGAATATAGAGTGAAATAATGTCTTTAAAAATAACTATTTATTTATATTTACATAATTTAAAAAGTTTTAAAATAATCATAATAATATGTACCTACAAGTATATAGAATATGAGCCCAAAAGGCTGGCAGCATTACCACGTTGTATGACAATGCTGTTTCTTTGGCAATAAAATCCAGCCCTCTGGTCAAGTGTAGAGTCGACCAACCGGTTTGCGATATCTTGAAAAACTAAGCAGGCACTCGGACCCTGTGACGGCCCCGCCGCGCGCCGCCGCCAGATGGCACACGGCAGTACATACTAATGCCGTGCCTGCGGAGCCATACCGCGCCCGCGCCTCCACTTCGCGCCGCCAGGGGGCGACTGGTCGTTCCGTTTCCGCTCTCGGCGATGACATCGGGACATCGCGGACGACCGGACATTCACTATTCATTACAATCTTGTAAAATCAGCATCAGCCTTTCAATAACTCAAACTTGTCTAATAATACTTAAAATGAAATACAGATTTTTACCAGTACCTATGGTCCATTATTAATCGAAGCTAACACAGCGGCAGCAGCCGGAACAGACCCTAATGTATCAACCCCAAACGGCTCGAACATATAAGTCTCAAAACGATTGCAGTATTTGCGCCGTTTCAGGTTTTCCACACCTACAGCATCCGCCACAGCACAGCCTTCAAAGGCTTCCAGGCAGCTTAAGCCCGCCGTGCTTGGAACATGGGATGGCGTAAGGGTGTCGACGCCCGTTGCATCTCACACCAAAGTCCTACTTAGCTTTCAAGGCATTATGGGCATTCCACCTGGCCCCTTCCCATCATCGCGTGCCAAGCCATCGGGTTCTAAAACAGCTGGCACCCAACGACGGTGACAAGAGCATGACGGATGTGTAATATTTTTGATATGGCATAGGTACTTAAGTTTTTCTTCTATAGTTTGAGCGAATGTTTCACCTTTGGGATGGCTCAGCAAAGTACCAACTTGCCGCGCTTGACTCGGTGGAACGCAGAGCTATTGGCTCAATGGCGACGTAAAACTGGTGGATGCCAAGCTTCACAGCTTGGCTCATCGCCGCAAGGTCACCTGCTTGTCGGTCTTCTACAGATTGTACTTCGGAAAGTGTGCCCAAGAACTCCACGACCTCATTCCACCGGCCCCCTTCTTCCATCGGTCATCTAGACGCACTGCAAGTTACCATCCTTACCTAGTTGCTATTCCACCAATTCGCACTAAGCGTTTCCAAATGTCTTTTGTAATACGCACAGCAAAAGAATGGAACTCTCTACCTGCGTCTGAGTTTCCGAACGCATTCAAGCCTAATCTCTTTAAAGTGAGAGTGAACAGGCTTTTTTTGGGTAAGCTCCCTCCATCGTCGGCTCTTTCTCTGTCACCACTGACATAGACTTAAAAAAAAAGAATACAAGGGCAGCAATATCTGATAGTCATAGATCTCACTGTGAAAGTTGTCTTTGTTTTTGTAGTCTTCTGTATACATCAGTATTTTCCATAGACACTATGAAGAAAACTGCCAAAAAGCGCGGTCCTCAAAAAGGTAATATTAATGGTGGTGGTCTGAAACAGAAAGAACGGCCATCATATAATGTCATCATGCCATAATATAATGTTTGGACTTTAAAAGAGATCATGACCTCTGAGTTTGTTGCTCTCTGTGCTAAACGTGGTGATAAAGTCAGCGTGATGATTGTAGCAGTCAATGGAAGCCTCATAGGTAAAGTAGTCCTCATTGTTCAATGTAACGAGGGTACTTCGATATCTGCCGATACCATAACATCGAAAAGCTTGAATCTCCACAATGATCTCATTGCATCTGATTTGCGGCGGTAACTGCGGTCGTGTCGGCAAATGACACGACTCTAATGATACCCCACATTATGGAAACCATCACAGAATCTAATTTCCATCCCTATGTACCTATGTAGTAAGCTAGAAAAATTTTTCAAAGCGTGTTTACTCTCCTACCTAACGAGTCTCGGAATAGTTCCATTTTCAAACACACCTATGTGTGTATAATCAGACTAATTCAAAAAGTTCGTCGCTAAAGTTCAATGGGAACGTCAAGGGTGGGTTTCCAACGTGGTCGGGTAATACTACGGTACATGAAGGTGCGAGCGATTGGTATATTTTATATCAGTGCGCAACGAGTCGTCGGTAGGGGTGGGCGCTTCGCTCCCGAATTTTCCCCGATTTTCCGATCGTGTGTGAACTTTAGTGATTGCGAATTTGTTTGTGAAAGTGTTAGTTTGTTTTAGTTTTGTCAAAGGGATGTTGTTTGCGGCCTAGTATAATATTGGTGTAAGTAGTTTCAGGATTTTTAAATGGTCAAAATTACGAAATTGAATTTAGAATTCGTGAACTTTTCTTTTTTAACAATACATTTCGACCATTTAAGGTTCAACTGTTTGAAATCGTGTAAAAGTTTGTCAAGTCGAAGCCGTATTTTTAGAAATTTCCAATTCAATGAAAGTACTTAAAAATAATCCCAAATTCCTACTTAATAAAACTTTATATCTTCTTTACGATTCAAGGTAATGTCGGCACGGATTTTAAAGCTTTCCCGTACCTAATTGAGTTTCGTAGCAGCCTTCTACGACTTCTCTTTGGGAATATTTCTTTTAAGTCCACTAACATAAAAGCAATTATGTAATTTTCTGAGTGCTGGTACAATTTTTTAAGAAAACTCGAGTTATTTGAAGATTTATTTTGCTTAAGAATTTAGGTTACCTACATAAAGATTTTTCTATTCATTCGTATCAAAGATTCGAAGCCCTAGGTATATTTAAGGTGTGTAACTTAATTAATTAGTTTTCTTACTTAGATATTATCATTATGAGATAAATAAATTATAACGATAAGTTATTTAGTTTTATCATAGATATACAGGCTGGCAGGGACATCGATGCGCGACATGTTACTATAAATTCAGTACATGAATCTGATATCGTCGGTTATAAAAAAAAATGTGTTGTTCCATACTTAATGACCACGTAGGTCAAAACGCCTTTCTATGAAACAGCAGAGTTTTTTTTTGATAACCTATGATAATTTTCTATGCTAGTGGGTGGTCTAAAATCATGTGCTGATTAAATGGTTACAGTTTGCGCCTCAAAGTCCTGCCACCCTGTATGCTTGATTGGAAACTGTCATTGCCCGCGGGTTCACCCACATAAAAGTTTATTTTCGTGGATGAATAGTGGGTCTTTTCCAAGTTAGCAAGATAAATATACAATCGGAGAAGCCTAAGGTCAACGTTGGATTATTATAAGTTACTAGCTATGCCCGCGACTTCATTCGCGTGCATGTCGGAAAACTAATTGGATTTCATGGGTTTAAATTTTTTTGCACACACATAATCAGCTTATAATGTCCTCACTGCTGGGACACAGGCCTCCTCTCTGTGAGAGGGAGCGGGCTGTAATCCACCACACGGGCCCAGTGCGGGTTGGTAGATGTCACATGTCTTCGAATTTTTGGTTCTTGGACATGCCGGTTTCCTCACGATGTTTTCCTTCACCGATTTGAGAGCAGTGGTGATGAAATAATTTACACCAAGTCAAGCGCCTGTCTGGGTTCGAACTTACGACCTACAACTAACTCGTGAGCCGCGGCCGTTACCACTGGGCAACTACTGCATAATACTAATATCATTGTTTTATTATAAAGACACTTCTATTTAAAAAATATATATATATCAGCGTTTTGTAGTGAGGCAACCACCTCCAGAAGGATTTACCTATTGTAAGTTAAAATAATTATGTTTGTATCATTCGATTTTCCTTCAATTTGATTTGTACAACAATATTAGACTGAAACTCGTCAAGAAAATAAGATTGTTCTGTATTCATAAGTTTCTGGAAAATTATTTTCTGTAGAGTCTTTAAATAATAATAATACATTTCTTTATTCAGATAATTTTGATCCATACATGAGACATAAAACTAGTACAAAATAGTAAGCAGGGACTTGGTCCGCTGCACTAACATCCATGTCAGGGGACAATCGTGCCTAGCAGCAATGGCACTCAAGATGCTGTGGCGACTTCCACGCAACCGGCTAATGAATGACGCGGTCTTTTTGCGCCATAAAGCTGCAAAGCCATCTGTGTGTGCATCAGCAAACATTGCTGATGCGCTACAGAAACGTGGAAGCCGCAACAGCGCCCTGAACGCATTATTAAATTGGACCCGCAGAGCATTGTACGCTCGTTGCGTGTAGTTAGCCCACAGACTCCCCGTGTACAGTGAGCTGCAATACGCATTAAATAAGATAAAAAAAAGAATGTCTATTCCGTTTAATCACTATTATGATCGGCCGTAAACATCTATTACATAGGGGGTGAGGTGCCCGCAACTAATTAACGGTTATGAAGAAGACCGGTCAAGTGCGAGTCAGATTCGTACGCGAAAGGTTCCGAATCCGTTCCACCGTACAATATTAATCAGAATTTTTTTAAACACTTTTTTTGTTACTTGTTATAGCGGCAACAGAAATACACAATCTGTGAAAATTTCAACTGTCTACCTATTACGGTTCATGAGATACAGCCCGCTGACAGACAGACGTAGGGACGGACAGACAGAGGAGCCTTAGTAATAGGATTCCGTTGGCACAATTTGGGTACGGAACTCCACAAATCATATCATTATGCATTATTAATGCAAAAATAAGGCGGTCTGTTTTAAGCTTCTCAGGCTCATCGCCGCAAGGTCGCCTGCTTGTCGGTCTTCTACAGATTGTACTTCGGAGAGTTTGCTCAAGAACTCCACGACCTCATTCCACCGGCCCCCTTCTTCCATCGGTCATCTAGACGCACTGCAAGTTACCATCCTTATGTAGTTGCTAAACGTTTCCAAATGTCGTTTGTAATGCGCACAGCAAAATAGTGGAACTCTCTACCTGCGTCTGTGTTTCCGAACGCATAAAACCCTAATCTCTTCAAAGTGAGAGTGAACAGGCTTCTTCTGGGTAAGCTAACCCCACCGTCGACTCTGTCTCTGTTACCACTGACTTAGACTAGAGTCAAGAGCAAACCTAATTTAAATAAAAAATAAGTAAAAAGTACCTATTAGTAAATAATTAGTATTTATATAGTACCTAGTATATAATAATAAGTAAAATGTAGTGATGGCTTTAGTAATCTGTAATAATTTTGTAATCAGGGAAATAAATAACTGTGTGAATCCTTGGTCACAGGATTTTCTAACAATACAGCTGCTAAAAAAACAAAGTGTATTATTTCAGTCACAACAAAATACATCCTAAGATCAATGTTTTATTCGTCTACAGACAATTGAGTCCACTCATCTTGTATACGAAAAAAAAGCGGTCAGGTGCGAGTCGGGCTCGCTCGCGAAGGGTTTTGTGCCACCCTACAATATAACACGTGACGTAAACCACATATATATTTTTAATACTTTAGTAAAAAAAAACACTTTTGTGCTCCCAGTGCGGGTTGGTAGATGTCACATGTCTTTGAACTTTTGGTTCTAGGACATGCCGGTTTCCTCATGATGTTTTCCTTCATCGTTTTGAGAGCAGTGGTGATGATATAATTTACACTAAGTAAAGCGCCTGTCTGGATTCGAACCAACGACCTACAACTCGTAAGTCGCGGCCGTATTTTTTTTTTATAACTTTACTCCACACTAGGAATTTCTCCTGTATTGTGGGTGGGTTCACAATCATTTAAACTCACATACACAAACAGCCAGACCCGGAACAACTACTTGTAGGTCATACAAATATTTGTTCCGTGCGGAAATCGAACCCGCGACACGCAGCGCAGCAGTCAATCGCTTAACCACTGCGCCAACCGTGCTGTCCACGTTACCACTGGGCCACCACTCCTCTCCCCTCCCTTTAGGTACGGAACCCTAAAATATATAAAGTGTATTACACGATTGTTCAAGTCGAGAGCCAATCTGATACGGGCTGTGCCACTTGTAAACAAAAGGGAAAAAGTGATCGCCGATCCTAATTGTGGAATACACTCGCTTGTAGCATTCTTTCTGACATTTCAACACTTATTGTTGAGAAGATAGAATTGTTTTACTAAAGAATGAGGTTTTTACATTCTTGAGTACTACTTTCCTTCAGGTTGGCTGTGGCCCGTCTGCCAGACTATAGACCTGATTACTAACAAACTCATGGACGGTACTTGATGGACATATGCTGCAATTTTTATGGTATAGTGGTTGCAAGCGTGACTGTTGAGCGTGAGATCTAGAGGACCTCGACAAAGTGACGCTCTTTCAGCGATAACGACGATGGAAAAGTCATACATTTGATTGACATATTGAGTCTCCTTCTTCTTCATGTCGCTGGCACGACTTTTTCCAGATCTTTTTGGCCCAAAACTTCGCCACTTGCGCGGCGTCGTCGGTGGTCGCAGAGGTCACTTTGACTGCGTTATAGGACACAGAGGGCTGGAAAGGAGGTGGAGCTTAGCTTGTGACATAGCTCCACACCACACCCTGCTACGGTTCCGTCAAGGTAGCCCCACTTTACCAGTTTGGTGTTATATCTTCCTAGTTGTGTCCGGAGATATACTCGTAAGTATACTAGACATATTGAATGATAAAAAGTTTCCGATTTTAAAATACAAAAACTGTTCTTCGAGAAAAGTACTTTATATTACACACCCAGTCCTGATATCAGTGACAACCAACTTCCTTCGTAGCTCGAAGACAACTGGCTCTGCGCAAATTTTACAATTTAAAATGATCTTTGCCCCACCCAGAAATAACGATAATATCATAATCGTCATTTCTAAGTGTTGCCAGAGGAAAATAATGCATTCAGTTGCCGTAATGAAAATACATTTAAAAGTTTTTTACAATATTGAATTAATTAATCATTTGTAGTTTAACAGTGCTGCCGCACAGTGGGTATTATAATTTGCTATTAAACACATACATTTTTTTAAATTAAATCCATACTTCCGTAATGATCGATACATTTTAGTAGTACCTATTTCCAATGAATGAGGCAAATTTCTTTAGAAAATGCGCAATATTTACCTGAAATTATAACGTGAATTTGAAACAACTTAATGTCAAATCAATTGAAAGGCAGGCTTTTAACGCCTGGGGGTATGTTCCCGCAAGCGCCTACAGAAATTCGCATCCCTACAGTTTTATGTTGAGGCTACGTAGATTATAGCTAATCGTTTTTATTTTTCTAACTTTTTCGACCGGCTACCTACATCTGTGATATTGACACAATAAAATTGCACGTTCACATCAAGCGACGTATTTTTCTTAAATCCCGTAATTATACCTGGATCAATCCCGCACAGGTTGTGTTTCTAATTTTGCTTAGTTTTATTGGATTAGTTCATTAGGACATTCTCAATAGCAGCCCAGAGTACCTATAGATTTATGGCAGATTAGTAGCAACAGGCTCACCCCTATGATTACACAGGCCTTACAAGTATAGTTGCCGGCACGTAACTTGGCAAGGTTTTAGTGTATTGGGAGTAAGTTTGCGCATGTACACTTAGTGCAACAAAAAATTTACACTTTTAGTGTTTGTCATTATTCTATGTTCATCGCCATATTTTATTTTGAAACATGTCTGTTTAGAAGAAAGATAAAGAAAGCAAAAACGCATCTAACAACTCTTGCTATGTTACGTGCCGGCGACTATATGACCATGCCCTGGTAACTTAGAACATTTTTTTTTTATTGTGAAAAGTGCCATCTATCCGCTCTACTTAGAACTTTTTATTACAGTGTTACCACTTTTTTTTGCTTGAAATATTTGGTACTTTACAGTAATTGCTGATTTTGCTATTTTTCTTTAATTAGTCCAGTTGCACCTAATATATGATTTAGCAACCTACTGGAATTTATTCATAAAATAAATAACTATAATTTTGTATTTTATATGATATTTTTACGATGATAGACTCATAAGAGTAGTTTTCTGATACTAAACGTTAGCAACACTAAGTATTTACGTCACAAGAATTTTCTCACTGGTGTGTTTACATGCCCGTGCGCATTTTTCTTGTAATTTTTGGTGTTTTTGTGCTATAACGTTGAGTTGTAGACTAATATATGTTTGAGTTGAGCTTTAGTTCCTCAATATATTCCAGAAATACCGAAATTTCAGCATAAACTGTACTTTGTGAAAATGTTTGTGATCTATAGTAGATAGGCCCTCCTTACGGAGTTTGGACCATATATCTCAGTATAGTGTTATTTTACATTTTTCACAATGCCTCGAAACGTCTGCTGTGTTCCTGGGTGCCCAGTCGTAGCAGAAGATGGTAAGCGAAACTACATATAATTATGTTATAATAATTTCAACCTCAATCATGTCTCTCACTATAACATTGGATCGATTTGGATGGAATTTTATCCATCATCATAAAATTTGGCAACAAGTAGGAACTTACAGTACAAATTACGGAAAAAGTCCGAAAATTGGTAATCTATAGTTATATCACAGAAAAAACCGATACATGCTTATATTTGTAGTTAATTTCATACAAAATAAGTGCTCAAGCACGCAAATTTAAGTTTCCCAACTTTTATAAGTTGTTATGCTCGAGTTGCACTTGACCGGTTTCTTTTACCATGACATGCTTTTTTCATGTAGTTCATACCAGCACCATACCAGAAAATAGTAGCAGACTATAAATCACATATCAGTCAGTCCAAGTAAAGTCATTTTACTTTATTTTCAGGCATACCTCTACATTACTTTCCAAATCCTGAGAACGAGGCAGTAAAGTTTCAGAATTGGATCAAGAGTATTGGAGGTAGTATTGCGAGTCTGGATAGCAACCTTGTCTACAGAACTCAAAGAATCTGTCGTCGACACTTTCAAGATGTGTTCCTGTACCCAAAAAACAGACTTTCTAAATTGGCCGTTCCATCTCTTCATTTCAAATGGTTGTGCTATCCCTCTCGATCATTGTTTGACTACTTTGCCCAAGTGGAACACATCACTTTAGAGGTGTTAAAAACTGATGCACATTTAAAGCAAATTGTACAATATGTAAATTTAATAGTAACGCTACTAAACTTGATTTTAATTTTCTTACATGCAAAGAACATAAAAATACATAATAAGTATTTATTGAATAAAAGTGTTGCATTCTTTATTATGAATTGGTGCAGAGAAGTCAGCAATGTTCTCACTGGCAAGAGCTTTTATAATTTTACTGAAGCGGATTGTAATGAGATGGACTGCATTATTCTACAGGCTCGAGAGTATTTTAATAAAAGAAAGGGAAGGAAACGAGAAAGGCAAACTGGAGTAGTACTAAATGTTTAGGAAAATAAATACATTTATATCATAATTTTGTATTATTTCCTGACTGTTCATCTCAACCTATTCCTAACTAATATTTTGATGAACAGTTCTCGAAATATTAAATGTACTGATTTGACTGATTTGTATGAGGAATTATCTGCTTTATTTTCTGTGATAAAGTATTTAATTTTTTATTGCAAATTGGTCGATTCATTACATTTGATATTTTGTGAACTATCTATGAACCTATCTATACGTAGCTATTGATATAGTTCGTTTAGTTCTCTGTGTGGCGTACAGATGTCGCTCAACGCTAAGAAATGATCAAACTGACAGTTGCCAGTCTATCTCAGTTTATATATATTAGTCTATGTATATGACCAGCGAAATGAAGTTGTGCTATAAATATCTGCTTGACATCGAAGAATGCAGGCGTAATGTTGTACTATATTACTGTAGCTGTTTCAAATGGAACCAGGCAGCGACGGTGGCGTGGAAAGAGCCTATTAATCCATTATTCGACGTCAATCGAAGGGTGGTGGTCTGTTTTTCACGTGCATCCACGGTATGAAATTACCACTTAGAACCATCTATGTCGAGTGACATAGTTGGTCGAAATATAATTTATTGCTTTTTAAAGGACCTCGTCGAAAATGGCTCCAATACCAACAAACATCTGACTAATTCTAAATATATTTTATTATACTAATTACGAATATCTGTATTTAACGGATATTCTGCGTTCCATAATTAACAAAATTAAAAGAGCTGTAACGATTTACGACTGCAGCTATCGAAGCCATGCTGGGACTACCACCGCTCCACCTGTTCATACAGCAGGAAGCGACGATGGCGGCGGTTCGTCTAAATGCACTAGATCTCTGGGGTAAGAGAGATTTACCACACACCGCGCTGCTTGAGGGACTCAGCAAGGAGTTCCCCATTACGAAAGCCATAAATGACCGGGTACCCAAACAATTTATATTTGATAAAAAATACAAAATCCAACTTCATGAGGATCGCCGATGCGAGGGCTTGCGCCCGGCAGAGCTGCGCATCTTCACGGATGGATCCAAAACAGGTAGTGGCACAGGTGCTGGAATCTTCTCGGAGGACTTCAATATACGCATCTCCACACCATTGGGGGTCCATAACACAGTGTTCCAGGCCGAATGCATGGGTATTTCTCTAGCCGCCTCAGCCATCATGGCCAGGGAAGTTAAAGAACACTCGATCCGCATACTCTCAGACAGCATGGCCGTTCTGCAAGCGCTGAACAGTCACACCGTTGATTCTGGGCTAATATACGAGTGCCACCAGCGCCTAAACCAGGTGGGCAACCTCAATAACATAACCATTCAATGGATCAAAGGACACAGCGGCTCGCTAGGCAACGATGCAGCCGACGAACTTGCCAGAAGGGGGTCGAACGCTGTACCAGTGGGTCCCGAACCCATCGTGCCACTCCCCTTCGGGTTCATACGCACTCTGGTAAGGAAACGCACCAGGGACCAACATCACAAACTATGGGTGGACCAACGTGAGTGCAGGCAGGCTAGGGAAGCACTCCCCACAATCGATGGCCGCTTCACGAAACAGGTTCTCCGACTAACCAAGCAACAGCTGCGTACAGTCACAGCAGCTGTAACTGGTCACGGATCATTTAATAAACACCTCTTTGTATTAGGAGTCACGGACAGTCCGCTGTGCAGGGCCTGCATGGAGGAGGACGAGACAGCAGCCCATGTGCTTCTAAGCTGCCCGGTGGTCACCACATACAGGGCAAAGTACTTCGGCAACCCAGGTACCCTACGTGAGATTGTCAGCAACACCAAGGCGTTGCTGGCCTTTCTCGAGGAGCTGGGGTGGATCGAATAACCGATTTTCCCACCCGTACGCAAAATACGCGCATTGTCGTGGAGTTGCGGACACCAGCCCGTATTATCTATCTATCTTATCTATCTATCTAACGATTTACGACATCTCATCAAAAAGGCTGCCATCTTTGACATGACAATTAGTGATGCCCAATCTTTCATTTCACACATCGAGTGCGAGATTACTTGAGTTAACCACCTGCCCACGGATGTCATACGAATCCGTACCTACGTACTTTCCTTTTCAACCTTCTTCGCTCTAGGGTATGGCGCTTCTGTAGGTGACTTGTGCGACGTTTAAAGGTATCATACACCTTAGGTGTTTAAAACGATATTCCCAAAACCATAGAACACCCCACGACTCTATTTGCCGATGATTGTACTACAATATTTATAGGAAAAAACTTAGAAAGTTATGAAAATGAAATAAATAATAGTTTAAGCCTAATTATTCAATGGCTAACCGATAACAACCTAAACATTAATTTTGGAAAAAACCCACATCATGAATTTTAACCAACGAACAAACTCTATTATTACAAATATTAAGTATGAAGATAATAAGATTGCTAAAATAGACAACACAAAATTTCTAGGGCTTTGGTTAGATCAGCACATGACATGGAAAACACACATTGATCATAATATAATAAAAAATTTAATCAATGTTGCTATGTTTTACACAATTTAAGCAAGGTCGCCAATCGCAGCACCGTTCTTACCGCATACCACGCATACGTCTCCACCACACTACGGTACGGTGTAATATTCTGGGGTAATTCTACGGATAGGGAATTGGCATTTAAAGCCCAAAAAAAGTGTCTTCGTGCAGTATGCATGATCCAAAACACTGACAGTTGCACACCTTTTTTTTATTCATTTAAAATTATTAACACTTCCGTCCCTATATATTTATGAAATTGCCACGTTTATCAAAAATAACCATTACCAATTTGAAACCCTATCCACTAAACGCCATCCAGGTGCGCTTAAGTCAAAAACCCATCAAACCGCCCTATTCTCAAAAAGTTTCCTAGGAATGGCTCCAAAAATATTTAACAAACTACTCAAATCGATAACAGCTTCAAAAGACTTAAATACTTTCAAAAATTCACTCCATAGGTTTCTGACAGAAAGCATATTACACTTTATATGAATATTTAGATGAAAAATAAAATCCGTAATAAGTTTCTCAGATTTATTTATTACCTACTCACTTTAGTTAATAAGTTTAATTAATAATTTTTGTTACCTTAATTTGTTTGTTACTATTTTGTTTATGTTAATTTTATTACTAAAGATTTAAGACGGTTACTTAGCATTATATCAAATTATATAGGCTATTATTACCTGTATATAATACCTATTACCAACTGTGTAGTAATATTTGTACGCCTTGCAAGGCAGCACATAGTGACTCAATTTTTCTCTATTTTTATAACATCGTGTACCACTACATTATACCTATGTGTACAAATAAATAAATTTGAATTTGAAGAATTCAACAACAAAACCTATTTTCATATCCAGAAAACGAATCGAATACGACTGAGTGCACAAAACGTTCACAAACATCAAAGTTACCACTTTTACACGTGTATTTGTTTATTCAAACTAAATGAGGTCGGTGTTTTCTAGTCGACGAGTCTGAGTAGAAACACTGAAACAAACTCAGTGATCAAAGTCAAGATTAAAGTGCTGACAATAAATTTCTAATGTTCAGATCATAATTTTATGGACCATGTAGGTTGACGTCTCAGGTGGTCTCTGTGTGATCAATTATGGTCGTTGCTCCAAATAAAATAAATAAATTGTTAAATGAAAATAAGATAAGATAATTATATTTATTTGCTCAAACATGTGTACATTTGTGAAATTTAACTATTAAGAAATAAACCGCCTATTAATCGTTGTTATCTTTTTTTTAATCTGTTGAATATACAAGAATAAATTCCAAGCAGGATAACTTAAAAAAAAGCACCAGACATGTTTGCGACAATATGACGTGCCAATATTATGAATGATAATGTTTCTTTTTTTTCTGTGATCATCATAATTCACGTAGTCCACCATGGCTGGCCCAGTACGGGTTGGTAAATGTCACATGTCTTTGAACTTTTGGTTCTAGGACATGCCGGTTTCCTCACGATGTTTTCCTTCACCGTTTTGAATGCAGTGGTGATGAAATAATGTATACTGTGTAAAGCGCCTGTCTGTGTTTGAACATACGATACGAGGAATCGGCCTGCGATTCCCGACGCCCAGGGCGTCTCCTGTGGCGGCTAGGGGCGTGAGGGCGCGAATTTTGCCTCTCCCTCACGCGTTCCGTTTCCTCCTTCGCGAGCATACTGCTTCGCAGAAGGAGGTGACGGTTTCCCAGGCCCTTTCGCTCCGTACCATGGCCTTGTCCAGGGCCGGACGCGAGAGATCGCCACCGCCAATCGCCTGCACGAGGACATGGCGGTGCCCCGCCCAAGCCGGGAAGACCTCCACCGTATGCTCCACCGTGTCCTCCGGGCGATCCACACAATGGTGACACCTGGGTGGCGGGACATGGCATGGACCAACATTTTTTGTATAACACCTGTATAATTGTACCACAAGTTCACAAAATGAATCTGAATTTGATATTTATAAGCAACGATCCCAAGTCTTCACAGAAAGGGTCAAGTTATTGTACTCATATACATATATGTATATGTATACATATCACACATGTACACATGTAAGTATATTCGCCGGAACAAGCAATTTGCATGTATTTCACGTTAGCGTAGGTATTACGTAGTGTTCTGTAGTTTAGCGAGCAAACACACTCTTATTGCGAATTCTTGACGAGTACTTAGCAGTACACATCTACCCTTTTGTACCTACTACATAATATGAACAGTCGAGGAATGAAAAGGTTACCGTGGGCAAGTTGTACTCGCAATATACAATTACGAGCTTACGCTCGTGCGTTACATATTTTATACATACTAACGCAAGATTCAAAATCGATTGGAATCATGACTGTACTACGAGTACCTACAGGAGATTTTTTTCTGAATACGAATTTCCGACGCGACGTCATGAATGCGAACAGCAGTTCGAAATGGTGACAAGTGCTCGATATGCGGGAAAATAATGTATTTGAAAATTGCAAAACTTTTGTCGTTCCGCGAGTGTTCCTACAGCTTCTATAACTGTACATATATTATAAATTAAAATCGTTTTTGGTGCATGTCTGTGTGACCGCATTATTTTCCCTAAACGCAAAGGACTTTGATGCGGTTTACACTGTAGGTATATACTAGACAATTGATTCCGGAAGGTTTATTAATATTAGGTACCTAAACTTACATATAATAAAGAAATCCCGTAGTATACAGCGTGGCGCTTTAATGGCGACATTAATTAAACACACGTATACGGTTTCGCGTTTTCTTTTTACGAACATATTTTAATTTCAATAACCGTGAGGATCTATTGATTTATTTACAATTTTCTAAATACCATCTTGGAGCAACCTGTACTTAAATAACTCTAGCGTAGAGGTTATTTGCCGGGGTAACTGATTATAACATCGCATGAATTAAATTAAAACGAATAACGTACAGAGAGTAGGCGAATTGAAGGAAAAAGAGAGCCCTATGTCCTGTGAGTGGCTCAGGCGGTAGTTTTCAATTTACGAATTATATTATTTTAATATATTTTTTATGATTACTGGCCACTAGCCCCACCAGTGTGTTAAATTAATGTCGCCATTGTAGCGGCGCGTTGTATAATAAAATAAACCATCCGAAGCAGGGCTTAGCTAGTATATAATAATTCTTGTAACTCAAACTTTTTAAATAAGTACACTGGCCTGTAAAATGAGATGTTTTCACGTCAACTCTAACTAGCTGACCCGCACCCTAATTGCGTAACTCACTATCAATCAAAATCTGAATCATTTTGAAGGATATTGCTAATCCATTGCTTCATATGAAGAAATATATTCTGCTTTTTTTCGTGTGTCTTTAGTGAACTTGCAAAAGTAAGTTTATATAATATATGTTACGAAAGCATCAATTAGTTAATTTTATGTTTATTGTTTCTTTCATTGTTTCATTTTTAATTTTTGACTGTAAAACATACTTAAGTTAATTTTGTGTGAAGATTACATTCAGTCTTCTGAACATTGTTGCTAGTAAGACTGAAGGCCGCCTTATGGGGCACCTGTGCGCAGTGCATGTACTGTTGCCAGGTGCCTCCGTGAGGTGGCGTAATTGAGTATTATTATTTAGTGTGTTCATTGTTAATTAAGTATTTTTAGTCTAGTATACTAACATAGGTTAAGAAATACTAACAAATGTATGGGTTATACCTGAATTAAAGATAAATAAATAAATAAATTGTTGTAATTGTAATTATAAGGTTGTAACGTTTTAGTTCTAAATCATTTTGTATTAATGTATTGGGTAATTGTTAGTAATAGATGTTATTTAAAATAGTTAATAATATACGTAGTTCTATCTATCGCATTAGGTTCCAAAACCTGTAATGATAGTATAAGAGTTTTAAATAAATAAATAAATACGTTCGAAAAACTTGTCTGCTCAACAACGTAAATAACGCAATGATTGTTGTTGAACTGTCAAAATGAAAGCTATTCCTACTGTAAGCGTGTTGGTCCAAATGCTCATACAAAAATCCCATACAAAAAGAGCGTACAGTCTTTCCAGAATAAAAAAAAATACGGGAAACTTATACCGTCTTATTACAAAACGCGATCTAACTTTAGCCCCAACCTACACATTCGATTTAGTTTTTGTATTTGGAACTTTATGCCGACTTTAGTAAAGTTCTTAATACAAAATTGACAATCTAAGACCGGACTAAGTTGACAGTTTTGTAAAAGGAACTGTATTTCGATTTCAGTTACTTATGTTCTTATTTCAAAAACAGGCTCGATATGGTTTAAACCATGTCAAAAGAAAAACCTTGTTTTGTAATAAGGCCGTTTATGTTTCTTTCCTTATAAACCTTTTTCGGACAGCTACGACATTTTAAAACATAAAATTGCCAAATGAGTCGAGCGTTCTCAAGTGATGCACTTACCAACTAACAGTATTTCATTTTCATTTATAAATAGCTGACCCCGCGAACTTCGTACCGACTAACATTTTTTTTTGCTCCGTATGAACCATCCTCGTACTTCAAGGAATATTCTAAAATAAGAATTAGCAAAATCGGTCCATCCGTTCTTGAGTTATAAAATTACATCGAAAAGTGGGATTGATTTTTATAGATATAGACTAGCCACGTCTTACGTCTACGTCTTAGCTATGAATATTCAATTGGAACTGGAATAAATAATTAAACAAATATTAACTGTTAAATGTATATTTAGTCAAAAATAAAATAAAACAGCTGTCTGCTAAATTCACACTCATCAAACGCGCGAACTGTCAAACGCGCGAAGGTAAAAAAGTTGTTAAGTTTTTTGAAATTTTCCAATTTTCGGCGCTATTTTCCTAATTTTTCTTTCTGTAAGAACCTTCTTCAAGGTATTAGAAAACTTAAAAAAAGATACATGAAATCATTAAAGTCGTTCTCAAGTTATGGCTTGACCAAGGGAAACAGGGATTCATTTTTATATAATAATTATATAGATTGATTATACAGGGTTATTGGTAAAACACCATCAGCCGCCTCGTAAGGGGTCATTGTACTCATCATTATGAACAACTTTTACTATAGGACCAAATATGACATCGCGAAAAAAAAATCAGCTGGTCCCTACATTTTAACGAGTTCTGCAAACAGAAATGTAGGGTAAAGCTGATTTCTTTGTCGCGATTTCGGCCTACGAATACTATGATCACTTCTGGTATAGGTTATCCTGCGCCGTTAAATAATATGGTATCATTTGAAAATTCCTTAACCTGCAGCGTATTTTGTATCTTTTGTAACTCGAAACTTTTATAATTACTGGCTTGGAATGTGGAATGTTTTCACGTCAACATCTCCTAATATACACGACGATGGTTACTCGTGGAAGCTATCAAGAAACGGTATACCAAGTAATCTTAGATGCTTTCCCTGAACTTCTTATTCGTATCAAATTATTAACTGCGTTCTAGCTGCCTTAAGAGATATGAATAATACGTTTTCAATTCAAACGACGAGTCTCTAGAACTATATGTACGTAACTACGTAAACCGCTGCCATTCTGTAGGATATACTATAAATTAGTTTTCTGAGAATTAAGTTTTAATAGTGGTTAAGTCAGGTTAGTAAGTGATATAAAATGTCAAATTACTGGAAAATGGTTGATATTTGCATAGGGTTCTTATGGTTTGTTTGCAAATGACCTCCCCTACATCCCCTTAATGGATTGCCGACGTATTATAAATAAATAAATAAATATCGTCTGACATTGCACACAGCACCATCTAGTTCCAAGTTAAGCACTTATTAAGGCTTGTGTTATGGATACCAGATGGTTGATACACTACTTAAATACATTTTTTTTTCGTAAATACATACATATTATAAATATACATCCATGACTCGGGTACAAATGTCCATATTCATCATACAAACATTTGCCCCTACCGGGATTCGAACCCAGGACCATTTGGTTTCGCTGATTACACTTAGCCACTGTAGCCACTACACCAAACGTGTCGTCCCTAACCCTAATAACCCTGTATATATTCACAATGTTATTATCTAGTATTAATATCATAACGTAACATCACGCCTGTATCCCCCGCAGGGATTGGCAGAGGTGTATCTATGGTACACCCACATTTTGCCAGTTATATCTGAGTCTCATGAAATAGGAGGCGAGCCTATTGCCATAAACCGGGCATAAATCCAGACTCCAGGCAATTACTGAGAAATTCCAGATGGAAAAACCCAATTACACTATGCCCGACCCGGGAATCGAACCCAGGACCTCAGGCTCAGCAGAAGCGCTTGTTCCCACTAGACCAACGAAGTAATCAATTTGTTAAAATCAGAACCGAAGTATTAAAAGAATATATTTACTCTGTTATTATAATTGTGAACGGCTAAAAAGCGGATTTTACAGGTTGTGACGTAAATAATGGATAACCCTGAACCTGTCGATTGGCCAGATTATCATCTATCATTTACCCCACTTACATTGCCTACATACGCGTCCATTGTTTGTAAAATCAAAAGTCATTTATTCAAATTAGGCTGAGAATCAGCACTTTTTGAACGTCAAAATCACATAAGACAGTCCCCCCAAAACGCCCACCCTTCACCACTTCCTAGTGCTTTAGCTGGGAAGAAGAAGTGGCGGAACAAACTCCCCAGCAGCACTGCTGTCCATGTATCTATCACTTAATTAACTTATTTATCATTGCTATATTTATCAAATTCTTTTTACCTATTGGTAAGCACCTATCATAAAAATTACCCTACCGCAATAGCGGTAGGGTAATTTTTATGATAGGTGCATCGTCTTCACATATAATTATATAATTTGTAAATACAAAATATTACTATAAAGTAACACATTTTAAAAGAGTAACGGTGGAGTTTCTTGCCCATTCTTCACCATACAATACTACCTTTTGGAAGGGGCGACTAGAATCAATTCTATTTTAATGTAAACGTTGACGTTCAAAAGTGTCTTTATGTGCCTATTTGAAATAGATGCTTTGACTTTGAAAATTTAAAACTGCTTGAAATTAAACATATAAACACTCAAATGATCCCAACTTCAAAATCTCAGTACACCTTTGGTATTTTTACCTAATAAGAACGTAAAAATAGACTTCACATATAAAATGCATGGCTGATGAAATACACAAAGTTCAAGCACAAATAAATTGACTCGTATGCAGCAGCTTCGGGTTAGCCTGGAAGCCAACTCCAATATATTTAGGAAAAGGGTATGTAGATAATATACACTTACAAAATAAGTAAGTACCTACTTGTGCCTTTCTCTCCTTTATTTCCTTGCATCAAAAGAGCCTCCAAAGCATTAAGGGAAATAACTTATTCATAGTATTACTCCCTGTTGCCTGCGACTTGGTCTGCGATTCAAGATGAAAAGAACATATTATGTCCTTCTCCAGACCATGGTGTACCCATGTGCCAAATTTCATCCAAATCAGTTCAGCCGTTTTAGCGTGAAAGTATAACAAACAAACAAACTGACTTTCGCTTATATTATAATATTCGCCGAACGGGTCTATCAATCTCGTTAAGCTACACTTGCCACGGTTGGTCCGTGGATGGGTGACCATCTTCTCATACCAAGACCACTCCGTGCCTCGGAAAGGACGTTAAGCCGTTGGTCCCGGCTGTCATTCGTGGATCTTAGACAGTCGTTACGGGTCGTCAAAAGCCCAAAAGTCTGACAACCGGTCTTACCAGGGGGTATCGTATTACCCAGTTACTGACTGGGTTGTGGAGGTCAGATAAGCAGTCGCTCCAGGTAAAACACTGTTCTTCAGCTGCAACCGATTAGACTGGAAGCTAACTCCAAAATAGTTGTGAAAAGGGACATGTAGATGGGAGATGATGGCGAGTCTTTGTGAGGAGTTCGTCCTTGGAAGTACTATACCTATTTTACCACCAAACAGCGATACTGGGTTCCGTTTGGTATAAGTGTTAGTCTGTGGCGAATACCAAACCCATTCGTTCCACCTGCTGAAAACCTCGCACCTGAACAGGAGTTGCTTTGGCTTTCCTGGAAGTCTTTAAACCTGCTCAGGTGGAGATTCACAGATGACTCTGCCTTGGAGTAAAAATATGATGCTGTCCCACAACCAATGGGGCACCTAATATCGTGTACAGCGTGTCCTTTTGTCTGCACTCTACAGAGTTGATGGAAGTTACTGAAGAGGCCAAGCTCGTAGCCAAATTCTGGGGTGATTGTATATAGATTGCCACCGACACACTAAAAAGAAGATTACAGGCACATGAGACACTTCAGCTGACTCTATCTCTCTCTGACTAGATGGCAAGGCGTCGACGATGCTTCAAGTATTGCAGATCTCCGTATGCGGTGACCACTTACCATCAAGTGGCCATCGATTTATTTTCCATCCAATTACATTTTTAAAACTTACCTCCTGACTTGCAGTCCTATTTTTTCAGATTTAGCAAAACGTACATAACAGTCATTGCAATTTTAATACCACCTAACTATGACTAAAGACCACTATATATGACTGAAGTCTGTCCATCTCGAATAGAAATCACAAACCCACTTCCCCTTCTTACCTGACTTCCCAAATTCAATATTTATGCACTGCCCATAGTAAAAATCTTCGTTCCACCAACAATCGTCTTCTACGATGTCCTTCTCACCGTTCTGGTTTCATTCATTCTTCTTTCTTTGTCCAGGCGGTTTTTCTTTGGAATACGCTCCTTCTGAATATCAGGACAGCAACCAGTCGGTTATCTTTTAAGGTGAAGGCACGTGAACATATCCGTCAGAAGTTGGCTGAAACATCCCAGCGCTGAGTTGCTGGATTCGTTTTCTCCTCTACCGATCGTTATTTCTCCTGACCAAGGTTTATTTTGTTTATATGTATGTATGTATATATTAGTATTTATTCTTGTATTTTATAGTCATTTCCGAGCTATCTATCCCGTATGTTGCACCTGCCATGGTATATCTCTGCATCACCCTAAGGTTGACTGGTAGAAAATGCCTCAGGCATTAAGTCCGCCTTTGTACAGTATTATTTTTTACTTGTGCCTATAGTTTTAATAAATAAATAAATCAATGATTGACTATCCATCATTTTAAAACCTGTACGCGAGAGTACTAACCTTCTATACAGGGTTATTGGTAAAACACCATCAACGTCTTAAGGGGTCATTGTCCCTACTCATCTTTATGAACAACTTAAAAAAAAAAAAAAAACTTATGTTTGCAGAACTCGTCAAAATGTAGGGACCAGCAGCATTTTTTTTTGAGATTTCATTTTTGGTCCCATAGTAAAAGTTGTTCATAATGATGAGTACAATGACCCCTTAAGAGGTTGATGGTGTTTTACTAATAACCGTGTATTAAAATTTAATCCCTATTTCCCTTGGTCACTTGTAACACGCGTGAACGGCTGAACCATTTCGCTAATTATTTTTTTTTGTTGTGTTTGTTATTGTAAGGAGAAGGTTCTTATGAAAGAAAAAAACTAAGAAAGTTGCGCGAAACATTAGAAAATTTAAGAAAACTTCACGACCATATAAATTTTTCTCACCTTATTATAACCTTTTTTTAACCGTTTCTCCTTTTGTAACCTTATGGCGTTTGACATAACTGCCAGTTGTGTGAAAGTTGGCGCAATTGACAGAATGCGCGCTAAAACAGATGCCTCGGTCGGAATTATATTGATAAAATAATAAATTTATCATTTCTTATTATCTTCGTGGAGAACGTGGTTGATTTCATATTTGTATCATTTCTGTATCCTATCTTTCTGTATTTCTTAACGTGTAATTGTTTTTTTTCCCTAATAAATAAAATAAAATTTCTTAGTGCACATTTCACAGTCGAATCAATTGTACAGCGAGTTTTTTGAGAAGTATTTGTTCATCAAGGTTAGTAGAGCGCAATCACACCTAATATTAAAAGTTTAATTTAATATGACGTTTTGGTAAGTTTTGATAGAGTGTTTTGATAGACTAACATGACTATACATGGAAAATAACAAAAATAAAAAGAAGAATACAATAGAATACTTTATTTTCAGTCGAAGTTTAGTTTTTTAAAATGCCAGCAATTAGACGTAAAAACTTTTTTTAAAAAATCTTTATTGAATTAATTGAGGTTTTTATCCCAATGGATACGCCGATATATTATGTCTATTCGAATTCAATATTTATAGATAAGACAGGACAACGTCTGTCGGGCCAGCTAGTTACTTATATATTTAAAATATTTAAGTTTTTCTGGTTTATTCACTGCTGTTTCAGTGAGCTTCAAACTTTATGACGGTTCTGGTGTGGGTTACTCGCTGCGCAGTACCCCACCCCTCACCCCCGCGGTCACATGAATCTGTTACTGCGCAGCTACTCGCCTCGTGTTCAGAGCCCGCATACAGTTTGTATAGGGCTGTACTATTACTGTGACACTAATAGGGAATCGATTAATCGACTTTAAACTACGCTAACCACGGTCAGACAGAGAGGCAGGTGACCATACCAATATCAATTATCAGTTCGAATAATCTCTAATTTAGAGTACTTATTCCTAAAATATTTAAAATATTTATTTACTAACCAATAATTCACAAGTAGTAGTATCTTGCTATACAAAGTAGCCAAAAGATCGCGATCGGTGCAACTCCATTTGGCTAGCACGTGCATTATTCGTGTCGCCCCGCCTGCTGCCAAATAACAGGCGCTCCCAAATGCTTCTTGAAACGCAATTTAGATAACTTTTGTAGTTCCATATACTGAGCTAGGAATGAAAACGAAAAATTGTACGAATTGTCATACATATGAGTAGTCTGTAATTCACCATTGCAGAGAAATGCAGTACGAGTATGTTATTTCTTATGGAGAAATAATAAGCATTGATAATCATGCTAGCTCACTGCGTGTTCATAATTTCAGAGACAGTTATAAAGCCAAGTTTAGAGAAGCTTTTCTGTAAACCGATGACTCATACAATCAAGAAAATACCTGAGGGGCAATTCCCGTATTTTTAAAAACGTTCGCATTCTAATCTCAGTCTCAATCTGTCAAAAATTGTATAGCATTTACCTAAATTTTTGACGTTTGACTGTCGCTGAGATGAGATTGCGACTTGATTTTGAACGTTTTTAATTACGGGAATTAGCCTTCAGGTTTGTGTGTCATTACAACATTATTGCATACTTATTCAAGTCTGAATTTCTCACTTGTCAAGCCTAAACTAAAGCATTGATGTGTCAAGAAACTAACAAAATACTTTTTTGGTCGAAAACGCATGCCATCACTACACAACCCCGACCACAGACTACAATATAATAAGGATATGGATAACCCCGACGTCCCATCCAAATCAAACATTCATATTTACTTTACACCAGAAAACATCCTTTTAAAAATAAAAGTTTTATTGCAGAAATTAAAGTAAAATATATACCGGTGCTAGGAGATCCCGCTCTTCAATGACAAATTATGAATTGACTTTTAGAACTCAAAAAGCCAATTCTACCGAAAGTTTGCTCTGTAAACTAAAAAGGCATTGCCGTTCACAAAGCGAGACGAACGCTATCACACTCAAATTTGTAATGACCATAAATATGGAAAGAAAAAACGCATATAATATGCAAAAGTGGAACTAACCCGGACGAATGGACTCATAAAGGATTGCCTGATAACACTGTGGTTTGACTGCGAGCGAGGAGCGAAGCAGATTATTAATTATTTGTGTATGTGAGTTTAAATGTTTGTAAACGCACCCACGATACAGGAGAAATTCCTAGTGTGGGGCAACGTTTTTAAAAAAAAAAAAAAAAAAAAAAAATTGACGTAGGAATATGAGAAAGCTATTTATATTCAATTTGATTTGAGCTTTACAATACCTAATATTTAAAAGTGAAAGAATCATTTTGTTATTATTTCAAAAAAATAGAACCAATAATTTGATTCTCTTTATTATTTACATAATATTTATAACATGTACATGTGTATAAAAAATCGTAGGACATCAAAAATTCATTTGCATCGCTGTCAACAGGAAAAGTGCCCAAAAGGCTGGCAGCATTGCCACGTTGTATGGCAATGCTGATTCTTTGGCTAAAAATAGGCCAGGCCCCTGGTCACGTGACGAGTCCACCCACCTCTTGGCAATAATAAACCAACGATTTGATTAATTGTTTAGTCTTACAACATCATTATCATCTTCTTCATTTTTCATTTTTTGAAAGCATTTCTTTTGTTGGCTTAGAATCCATTATTGGATAGTATTTTTGTAATTTATTAGAATATATTTCAAATTTTTGTACTTTTTCTATGTACAATTTATTTAAGCTGGGATCATAACATGATCATAAAGAATACCTTTTTAATAACATTTTCATTTCGCAACGCCAAACTTTATGTTGATTTAGAACACAAACAATCACAGTTTTCTCACTACTATAGTCACCGCGTTATCAACTGAGTCATGGGGCCATAAATGTCAATAGAGATACGAATTTGCAGCCCGCCGGGACCATTATGGGTATACGGCTACCTGTTCACGTGGTGTCGATAAGTCACTAATGATCAGTACGCTTCTGATTGGTCGTTACCAAATGCAATTGCAATTGCGTGTTTTTTTTTTGCTATGAATGTGTTTACTGCAATTAACTTTCTGTGTATATGGAAATACGGTACACGGTTTTTACGGTTTATACTAGTATTTAATTTAGTATCTTGTAGTCACTAATATTATACTAAATTAAACGCACATACACCCCGTATAGTTTAATAGCAAAACTTTGTTAACTCGTTAAAGTTTATGAACAAGATACGTTAATAAACGTTACTTATCGGTATATTTCTTTTATTGTTACGCCCTTCACTAAGCGGCTCCTTATGGCCCGTATGTGCAAGCGCGATAGACATAGGGAAATGATTTATGGCCTGACGACTCAGTTGATAACGTGCTTACTATACACAAGCGAATTCGTAAATCTCCTGACCACCTTTCCTAGATTTTTTAGACATATTTTTTACTTTAAAATATCACGATAGGTCATAAAAATGTTGAAAGAGGTATTGACATGTTTATGTATAGAAGTTGACGTCAGTTTATGAGTTTATGGCTCCAATCAAATGTTTTATGGCTGGCTTATAAGCTGAAACTGTTCCTGCTGACACAATCTATATTTTACGATGGATCATAAACAGTGTTGGAAAATATGGAGTACAGCATATTGTAAGCTTTGTTGTAGTTAGGTAGTTTGTTATCGGAATTGTAAATAGATTACTTACTTAGGTACTACTTAATCTTAGATTTATAAGACGACATTCGAATGAAATGAAACCTATACTTACAAAAGACGTAGTTTTTTTTTTGGGAAACAATCAGATTTTAACGGTCTACTCATTTGTACTAATATGTATTGTTTTATTGAATAAATCTTAACCTACATGATGTAGAAAAACTACGACGATTATATCTATTGCCTCACTCAATTTCCACTACAAAAACACCCATACTCTCAAAAAACCCAATCCTCTCTATTTATTCACCCACCAAAATCTCCCCGTTTTTATTCGTTTTTACTCCGATATCAGTGGCACCACACCTTTACTCCCCCAGATTCCCCCAGCGTATTCGATACAATGCAAATAACACTCCGCTGTCCGACAGTGATAGGGGGCATTAACATACATTGCGGGGGATGTTACCCCAGTTAATCTGACCATGAATGGACCGTCGCAAAAATCTATGAAAACGGGTCAACTGTTTTTACAGCTCACTAGCGTGTTTGTGGTTCGGTTTTTATGCACGACAGTGTATAATGGATTCATTTGGTAGTGGGTCTTTTCGGGTGTAGTTAAAGAGGTTGATAGTGCATGTCAGTGCAGAAACAGTTGGTGATTTGTACATGTGTATTTTTTGTTGTTGTTACGTGGTGCAGTCGTGTTCCCCGTCTAGACTTGTATAGTGTTGGACATTATTGTTGTTTTAGTTGCACATCAAGTTAGCTGTAGTGTATATTGCTATATACATTGCTCGTGATTAACAAACAATAGCCGATCGAAGGTTCGTAGATGGGTGACCAGGCATTACATATCGAGACTCCTCCGTGCCTCGGAAAGCACGGTAAGCCGTTGGTCCCGGCTGTCATTCGGATATTTGACAGTCGTTACGAGTCGTCAGAAGCCCGAAAATCTGACAACCAGTCTTACCATGGTGTATCGTGTTACCCAATAACTGGGTTGTGGTGGTCAGATAGGCAGTCGCTCATTGTAAAGTTACTCATCGTACATGTATGATATTTGTTGTATTGGTATTCAGCTGCATCCGGTTACATTGGAAGCCGACCCCAACATAATTGTGAAAAATAGAAGAAGACATTTGAACAGTGTTGAACATTATTGTCGATTTAGTTGCACATCAAGTTAGCTACAGTGTATGCTGTCTTTAATAGCAGCTTGAGCTGCTGTAATAATTTTCCCTCAGATAGACCGTCGCGAAGCATCCTGACTTAAAACTTAAAATTACGACTACATGATCGATAAGGCCGCCGATTGTATATTTTGTAGTGTTCGATTTATTTTTTGTTATGTATTTTGAGGTGTACAATAAAGAATATATAAATAAAAGATCGTAGTCCGCCTTTATCAAATCTTGTCTGATAGTCTATTCTAGATAGTCTTGTTAGATGTCAATGCTTGCGGTAGCGTCGGAGGTCGGGTTGCCTCCAACTCTCAAACATGGCGAGGGGGGTAATGGCTGATCTTTGCGTTATGCTCGTGAACGGGTGCTGCTTGTGGTGACAGGTCATCTTGCTGACTATGGTTTTGTTATTGTTATTAGCTGTTTCTATATTTTAGTTTTATGCCTGGAGGCTTTTATTATGTATTAAGTTCTATTTACGTTTTTATTTTATTTTTATTATTTAATTCTGCTTGAGTATCGTTTTCAATATTGGCGTGTGCTAGCTGACTTATGGCAAATGATTTTAGTTAATGTTTTGTGTTTCGTATAATCCAGTTCTTCTAACTGAACAGACAGCAGCGCTGCTGGGGTGTTTGTTGCGCCACTTCTTCCCAGCTAAAGCACTAGGAAGTGGTCAAGGGCGGGCGTTTTGGGGGACTGTCTTATGTAATTTTGACGTTCAAAAAGTGCTGATTCTCAGCCTAGTTAGTAAACATCTTGAGTATAACAGTGAATCCTGCTACTAATTCCTTACTGACTGACTTACCTTTAAACCAAGACATAAGTAAATTTCTGCCTCATTGGTCTAGTGGTCGCAAGCACTATCTGAGCACGAGGTCCTGGATTCGATACCCGGGTCAGGCAAAGTGGTATTGGATTTTGCCATCTAAAATTTCTCAATAGCAAACTGGAGTCTGGTTTTGTGCCTTGTTTATGGCAATAGGCTCGCCCCTTTTTATGTAGGATTTAATATAACTGGCCAGATGTGGGTGTACTATAGGTGCACCTCTGCCTACTTCGGAGCACACGGGCTTGATGTTATGTACAAGAGAAAAAATTGGCTGCTCGACAACGGAAATAACGCAATGTATGTTTATTTATTCAATCTAAACATACGAATATCCTTACAGGCTAGACCAATTACGATATTTGTAGCACACTTAAATTTTAAATAGTTCCACTGTTTTTACCATAGCAAATTCTATAGGTAGCTGTTCTTGTAAATTCAACCAAAGTGCAACAGGATATGTCCAAGTCATCAGCAATGAGGTTGAGAGTACGGAGTCGCTCGTGAGCGGCGCCTCGCGCAGCAAGTACGTTCGGGCGTGCGTTCCGCCAGCAACCGCGGCTGACGATGACGACCCGTCTGGCACGACTAGCTCCACCCTTCGCAACATATCCGCATTGTGTACCCTCTAATTAACTTAAAGATATAAGTTGCCTTCTGACCCTCAGTTCATTATATCCGACCATACCCAAGACAAATATCGTTGAATATATCAATGGATACACAGGATATACCCCGTATTCCCTCATGTATTTGTACCTAATAAATTTATTTTGTACTCGCTCCAACTTGAGTCTTTGGTTTCATGGGGAGCCCAATAACTGCATTACATTCTAGTTGGGTTCTTACTAAAGCATTATACAATGCCGTTATTGCTTCAATATTTGTGAAGTCTTTAAGAAAGAAAGAAAGAAAATGCGTTTATTTGCGGTAAACATGACGCAAAAAATAACACAAACACAAAAAAATAAGAAAAGGTTGGGGGAAACATGCGTGACATCCACGCAAAACGGCTATCGCTCAGCATTATGCTGCGACCCTATGCAAGATAGAGCCCCAGCGCTGGTTTAGTAGTATAATAGTTGGTTGGTTTTTTGCGGCTTTAGTCTTTAGTCTAAGCATAAACCCTAGATATGTTGTCGAATTGACAAATTGAAAGGTATTACAATTGTGAGCATTTAATACGCAATCACCCGGTAGTTGACGTTTTACAACCTTTTTATGATACTGAAATTATCTATTTACAAGTAGGTACCTTACTCAAAAGTTATTTCAACTTGTGTACCATTAATTAAATTTCTGGTGCCTGACTCCTGACGTCACAAACTTAGTTTGTGATTACTTTAATGTTTGTAATTTTCTAAGAAGATGACTGCTGGGTTTAATTCGGGTGGCTTATGTTTCAGTGTGATTCGGGAGGCGTATGATAAGGTGATGTTAACTTTACTAATTTATGAGAGTACTTTATAGGTACTATTTAGTAGTCTTATACTTGGAAAAATCTTATTAACATAATTAATATCGTACTTGTCCTATGTTAATAATATAAAACGATAATCACATAAAAGGGTGCATTTAAATATGAGATAGAGATGTCTGTTTTGGAATAGACCCCTACCTTCAATTTGCTGACTAACTGACTGACTTCTTGACAGTTCAAAAGTGCCTGTAAATGTTTGAATTGTTATAAATACTCTCGAGTTTGTGAAAGAAAAATCTTTCAAAATGTGAAATTTATCTTCCCCAAACCACTGAGAGACAGACTAACATTGCAAAATTTAATACAATAGCACTAAATATCAAAATTACGGTTATTCCTAGCACGGCGGGCTGTGCTGGCGCCGCTGCTGCGGCTGCTGAGCCCCTCAAGCGGCGCAAATACTGTAACTTTATGGGTAACTACAGCTTTGAGCCGTTTGGGGTCACGCGTCTTCTTTTTAAGGAAACTTCTCGCCGACTAGTCGACACTACGTGACCAGACCACGTGCTGGGTCGTGCTTTGGCCAAAGAATTAGCATCGCCTTTCAACGCGGCAATGCTGCCAGACTTCTGGGCACGCTTCCTGATGATAGATATTCAGACGAGTACTTAGACGCGTAACTGTTCTTTTGTTTTTGTATTTATTTGTATAGTTAGTTAGTCATTTAACTGTAATTCTAAAATAAAAAATAAATTAATTAAGTACTATATATACGAATATACAAAATATTTTAAAAACGAATTTTTTGAATTAATAACTAAACGTATTTAATTTTGTAGAATAAACTAACATAAATAACAAAAAAATATCATTAAATATTTTAAAAAAATCCTTATCACTCTCGTTGTTGAACTCCAATTCTGAGTCAGAATCCAGATTGGTTAAATCTAAAAACTCGAAATCAGTTTCCTGAAACTGAATTAAGTCGAGAGTTTCAGCAAAAAAGCTCTGCTTTCTCTTGACATCTAACTTAGGCCTTTGTGTACTTAGGAAAGGATCGGAAGAAACTACAAGCATATTTAGGATAACTTGATTAGAATCTTGTCTGTTTCTTTTTCGCGACTAATGTTCCCGGAACCTCCTAAGATCTTTGTTTCGAGACTCTGAGGCTTCTTCCGAGAGAGTCCCAATCGACTCAATATCATTTTTCTCGATTATGTCAGCCCCGAGTATTCCTAATTTATGTACGGTTGACAACATGCAGTACCAGTCGTCCTCCACGTACTTTTCTGCGGTTTTGTGTACAAAATCTTTGAATTTGATCACGTCGATCTACTCGACAGATCTTACTAAAAAGACATTAAATTGTGTAGTCTCACAAAAAAAAAAAACATTAAAGATAATTCTCATTTTATGATTGATTATTATGTATTGGAGTAGAAGCAGATAATAATAATAATAAAAAATAAGGCTTTGTTTTTTTTTTTAATAAGTTTCAAACTTGTATGTTTGGTTTAGTGGTCGCTTGCGACCTTGTGTTGCTTGCGCAGTCATCATGTTCATTATTTTATTACCTACGAGTATGATCAGACATCGATATCCATCATGTCTGTAAAGTTTCACGAACTAATTCAACAACGCTGTAGAATAGTTAACTATTCAATGAACCTACGGCATAGTCGATTAACCAAGTGTTGACCTTGACTTATCCAAGTAACATGATCAGGAGCAAAGCTATGTTCCAAAATAATGTTACTCACTAAAGTCGCCTAGCTGATTGAATTTCTCATAAAACTTACTTTATATATTACTTTATAAGGCTACCTTTCCATCGGAGCGGAGAAGAGCACAACTAAAAAAAAAATATTCCGTGATATTAGCGTCTCGGGTCAGTTCGGGTCAGTTCGGCTCCGCTTTAGTGTCACTTGTTTTATACCTACATTGCTACTGTGGAATGTATCTAAAGCTATAGACGCAAATTGTTTTTCGTGCCTTTAGGCCTTGACAAAGTGAGATTCTACCAGCAATAACGATGCTGGAAAAGTCGAAAATGTACAGGATTAACTTAGGCTACCGAAAAGCTTATGTCAATGCTGTTGAAATTCGTTGTGGAAATAAGAAATGCTTTGAAAGCGCTTGTCACTTGTCTTGGCCATCTGGTCTTCTTATACTTTAGACTGCCTGTTTATTAAAACTTTACATAGGGTGACACAATGGGCGGTCTTATCGATATAAGAGAGATCTTTTAAAGACGGTCTTTGGATGGATTTAAAGGGACAAGGAGAGACAATTTAAGAAGAAGAAGCAATTTAAAGTTAATTAGAAGTGAATTTATTGGAATTCTATTAGTAAATGTTTTCCTTGACCTTACTAGTTTTTTCTGCTCCTCACCGCTCGTTTGAGTTCCTCTCCGCGCTAATGGACAAGCACCCTTAACCCTAAGTTATAATATTAGGTCGCCAGGGCTGGTTTTAAAGATATTATCTAAATTTAATGTTAGGAGGTTGATTTAGTTCCGACAACGATGTTATTACACGTTGTATTTTCGAGTAAATTGCGATGAAAACTGTTATGCTTTCAATAAAACTTAGTTAATTTGATTTTTGAGGAATCGTTCTAAGTAATAGCTGTGCCTCGTGGCGGTACGCTTGTAATGTTTAAATAATGGAGTGGAATTATTTGGGAACTGTTGCAGTTTTTAAAAGAAGAGTGAAAGAACATTATCTTTCTATTTAGTCATAGTTCCGTAGATATAATATATATTAATAATCTAGTGATGTTTATTTTAGAAGTAGGTATGTACTTATGTATGTTTGTATTATTGTATGTATGTAGGATGTATATCCTCATATTATTTTTTTTATTTTATTAAGTGAATTGTTTTTGATTTTATGTATTTTATTTTCTCTTTTACTCTTACACACGCTGTCTCCATCTCTAAATCTACTATCCTATCGCAGGTATGCTGGAAGAGATTTCATTAGAAATAAGTATCACCTTTGTACCTATGTTTCTGATCTTTTCTTCTTGTCTGTTTATATAAGGTGTAACAGAATAAACGCAAGTCCTGAGAGTAGTTTGCTCATAATTGACTACTGAATCGATTTCAACAACTATTAATATAGGAATTCTGTTAAAATTTTATGTATTTTGCAAAACTGACTGAACCAAACTGATTGAGCCAAAGAAAATTACATCTTACTTCAAGGCATTAAGACTCAATTTTAAATGCATAAAGCCTTAATTGCTAGGGTCAACACGATTTTGTTAATTAATAATAGTTAGCTTTAAAAAAATTGTTTTGGTCATTGTATAATGCTTTTAACTCAATACTCTAATTGGGGTGTATGAGGTATTGCGTTAATTATGTTACATGTCGTATATGGGTGTACATAAATGGTCAAATAAATACATAAATATATTTTCGAGATTACCTATTTACCAATAGCATGTTAGCCAACCTTTAGGTACATAACATAAAAACATATCTTAATTATTTACGTTGGTAATTACTAATTAATTATTTAATGAATAGGAAAAAATACTGGTTGCGGGTAATAGTTTTCCTGCTTACTTCTCCAACTAAGCTAATTATAATTATTTGTCTTGTAATAGAGTGAGTCTGTATCTCGAACAGAAACACAGGCCTGGGGGCCTACTCTCTAAGTCCGCCAACGAAGATACTGGGGCCCGCCCGAAAGTAGTTAGATACTTAAAAAAACAACAGACTGTCAAAATGACACTACAGACAAGTGAAAACAACTTTAATTTCGGAAGTAGGTGTCTTTGGTTTTGTTTATTAGTTTTTTGTCACCGACTCCCGAAATTAAAGTTATTTTTCACTTTGTAGTGTCTTTTTGTCGGTTGTTTTTTTTTTATAAAAAAGTTTTTATTTTTCACTTTTTTGGTTGCGGTACCTACCCCATAAAACTTCGTATACCAATACTTGCTATGTATATAACGCTGGCAGGAAGTTATCAATATACATTCTGCAAAAAATATGTATTATTGAAGCTAACAAAAAAAATACGCAAGCAAAGTTAATTATATTTATATGGGACCACCCTTGAGGCATACCCAATCCATTAAATAAATATTCTTTGAAATCGATCCAAATTTGCCTGAGATATGGCGTAAGAAACACCGTCCTCCTTTTTGAAGTCGGTTCAATTATTGTTGATTTTTTAAAAACCGCTCGACCGATTCGGGTTGGAAATCATCAAATAACTTCTCCCGCTCTGGGCGGAGCGGGAGGGCGTGTCAGACTCTTACTGACTAAAACCCACCCGTGTTCCTTCAGTTGCCTGTGCTAGGGGCCACGGTATCCCTCTCGGACTTTCCCGCAACCCTGGCAGGCATCGGCCCTAGCGGACCCCGTCATTGATGCTGACATCTCTTTTAGGCGCGCGTAAAACACAACGCGCCGTCGACCCGGGCCTGATCCTTATCGGACGGCGAGCTGCACATTGCTCGCCGTTCGCAAGCCCGCGCCTACGGTGGCCGGGAATCGGATTGCGATTCCCGATGCCCAGGGCGTCTCCTGCGGCGGCTAGGGGCGTGAGGGCGCGAATTTTGCCTCTCCCTCACGCGTTCCGCCTCCTCCTTCGGGCCGGTGCATGCCTGAGGCGTTTTTCATCATACGATACCAATAATAAATTGAAAACTTTTACCAAGCGAAGTCACAACTAAAACTAACTCAACTAACACTAGAAATCACGCCAAAACATTTTAATTTTCCTTTTTGTTTCTCGACGACGAATTATTATAACACGGCCGGCCAAGGGCGCTTTATTTTTCATTTTATGGCCTCAATAACCTTTAAGTAAGGTTATCGGTCTGCCTGTTCACTTATATTTAGGATTTCAAGTTCATAGGTTGGTTGGTTTTGACCTAGGGTTGAAATTTGATTAAATTACCCATCATTGTGAATGAGTTGTGATTATGGTACATCATTAGGTGACGGATTTTTTATTGGGCAGGATAATTGGAATTGAGAGCACTGGTGACCCAGTGGTAACGGCCGTGACTTACGAGTAGTAGGTCGTAGGCTCGAACCCAGACCGGCGCTTTACTTTGTGTACATTATTTCATCACCACTGCTCTCAATACGGTGAAGGAAAACATCGAGAGGAAACCGGCATGTCCTAGAACCTAAAATTCAAAAGACATGTGACATCTACCAACCCGCACTGGGCCCGCTTGGTGGATTACGGCCTACTCTCTCTCACCGAGAGGAGGCCTGTGTCCCAGCAGTGAGAACATTATAGGCTGATTATTGATGGTGGTAATTGGAATGGCACAACAGCTGGGATTATAAAAAATAGTAGACGACATAATACTCGTAATACCATGAACCGGTTATATGTGTTGGATTTTGGATTTTTTACTTAGTATATTGGACCTTGGGGGTTAGTAATAACAGTCGCACGGGTCGATCGATCAGGTTAAGCTACGCTTGCCGCAGTTGGTCCGTGGATGGGTGACCATCTTTACATACCAAGACACCTCCGTGCCTGGGAAGGTCCCGGCTGTCATTCGTGGATCTTTGACAGTCGTTACGGGTCGTCAGAAGCCCGAAAGTTTGACAGCCAGTTTTACCAAGGGCTACCGGTTTACCCAGTAATTGGGTTGTGGAGGTCAGATAGGCAGTCGCTTCATGTAAAATACTGGTATTCAGCTACATCCAGTTAGACTGGAAGCCGACTCCTATACTTATTTATTTTATTTTTAGGAAAACTTACAGCTAAACAGATACATTGAGTTATAGGTTAGACAAAATATGGCCAATTACAAGTTTTCACGTGTAGTAAAGTAATATAGTTGGGAAAAGGCAGACAGATGATGATATTGATGTATTCATACTGCTAAATATTAACTAAGTTACGTCTTGGTTTCCATTTAAGTATTTATGATTACCTAAAATGTTTACTAGAACTCAAGTATAACAATTTTCGTGAATCCACCTTATGTTATGTTACAATTATAAATATAGTTTCTATACAGCAGCAGGTCAAGTTACCACAAACAGTCAAATTTTCTCATTCGATTTTGAACTTAACCTTCTACATTTTAAGGTTTAAAATCATTTGGAGAAATTTGACAGTTTCGTATAATCCAATGTGCTATCGACTATACATCAAAATGTAAGTGCACTTTAACTTAGGTTTAGTCTAAGGGTTTATATTTCATCTTGATTGTTCTCTAAATATAATATTATAATGTATAAAAATAAGTTTGGACTTACTTCTTATTTAATATTTCTGAGCTTTAATTTAGTGTCTAATGAACCCTTTTTAATAACTATATTAGATACTAAGAAAGTTTATTTTCTAATTGAAATTGTGTGCTAACTACCTTTAATAAATAGAGGGTCAAATTAAATTTGCAAGCGAAACTCCGCAGACGTGATGCTTATCGATGTGTAAACACAATAAAATCCAAAAAATTACGATGTGATGTCTTTTTTTAGGGGTACAACCGGCTACGACCGCTGTTTGTATTTTGTAAAATATGTTTTCGTCTGTAAAGTTTAAACAAAAAACTGATTTTCAAATGAATTTAAAAAGGGGGTCGACTAACCCTCGAAAAAGAATCATTAAATTTTCTTTTTTGTTTCGTCATGTTTAGATATCGATACCAATCACGTCTGCGGAGTTTCACTAGCTAATTTAATTTGACCCCGTATAGCTAGAAAAACTACGGCAATATTTGACCCTCAGTAAATAAATTTCATTAGCAATATCTGACTTCAAGGAGATTGAAGCCAACTTTTCCACCGCCCTCTCAAATCTCAGTCATTGTTATGCTGACAACGCCCTGAAACCAAATCATTCCAAAACGCAGCAATGCGCCGTCCTCCTTCGTAACAAACAAACGGGTCCAACACTCAATAACTCATAGAAAGAGGTTCCAAGTCGGGAAAGTCTGAAAGGGTTACCGTGGCCCCTGGCACAGGCAACTATTATTATTATACAGTTATTTGATGATTTCCCAAATCATATTTGCGACATGCCCCGGTTCGCTTTTCCCATCCACGCTCACCGGGAGCTGCGTCAGCGAACGGTATTCGCGTTGCTGAATTTTAGCCCAAACAATAAAAAAAAAACTCTTCATACAATTTTTCGTGATATTTTGCCATCGACTCGCTAAGGAGAAGGTTAGCATTATTTTTGCCTGTAAACATTTCGTTATCAGGAATATATCGATTCTTTGAACAGAGTTCAAATTAGGTCACTGGAAGATTAGTGGTCCACGCTACTCTAAGGCTCAGCCAAACCATAGAACCAATTTATGGAATTTTTCCAAAAAAATCCTGTTGATGGTGATAGGCTCGCCCCCTATTACACGGGACTTCAAAGTTCAACGTAACTGCGAAATATGGGTGAATTATAGGTGCACATCTGCCTAAACCCGAGACAAATGATAAATGATTTTATTTCTGTAAGTAGGTTTTTACAAACACGTCAATCATATTTTTTTTTAAACTAGATGAGGTCGGCGTTTCGTGGGCGTTTCCTATCTGACTACTCTGAGAAGAAAAGCCGAAACAAACTCAGAGGTCACAGTCTCTTTTAAAGTCCAGACAGAATCTTGGTCAGATCATGTGAAGGCTATGTATATCGGTGTCTGAAATGGTCTTTTGAGGAAAGAACCACACAGATTGAGTGTCAGCAAACGTGCAGCTCAACTCAGTTATGTTTTCCAAAAATGGCCGTCTATCTTCCTTTTATCCTGGAATATCGAGACCGAGGAGTCTAATAATAACACACCAGAAAATAATATGAAACATTTTCATTTCAGGTACGAACCTTCATAGTGTGACAAAAGACAATGTAGAACGTTACGTCAAAATGACAGTCCGCCATTGAACGCGAAATGGCGGGTGGAATTGGCGCGAAAGTGGCGTGGTGCGCGCTGCTTTTCGCAGTGGTTCTGGATAACGTGATCTGTCAGGCTGGCTGGACTGAAACAACAAATGAAGACTTGGGTGAGTTCGCTTTGTTTTTCGAGCTTTTTTATTTTAAGTTAGAAGTTTGTCATACATGAATGTCAAAATGTTTGTAAAAAATATAAAACCTAATAATGAGGTTAAAAACTCAAAGCTCGTCATAAGGGGCAGCACAGTTCAAAGTCTACAAATCGCCATTGTTTTGTTAATGTTTATTTTTGTGTCGATCACAAATTAAACGATGTCTAGATAAATATGTAAGAGACTTGGAGTGTAGCACTATTAAAAGACGAGCTAAGGAAAAGGGAAGCGTCTACCACTGGTAAAAAAGCAGCTTTAGTGGAAAAGACAATAAATTATGAACGTTTTATAATCTATAGGTAATCTTGTGTTTGTTAACTTGAAGTTAATTATTTGGTGAAGACTGGAGGCGTACGACAGGAACAGCCTGATCGGAGTGGAAAACCAACTGGAAGATTATCTGATGAGATGAAATGTTAATTCCAGCAATGATCTAACAGACATACACCTTTACTATAATTTACGTAATATCACACCACAAGTGCCTGCAGGTAATAGAAACGAAGTTAGTACTCTTGGGAGCATCACCTGTATACGAATTTCTGCCATAAAAGCCTTCAAGTTTAAAAATAATAGCACATAGTCACGACGAAATATCGGGTTTCCATTTTTTTTCGGAGAACTTACCTCTGCAACAATTTTCGACTTTTAACATCTTTGGCATATAATTATATGGGTCTCCGTTTTTTGCAGTCAACAAGTGCGCAATAAAGATTATTAATTAATTAAGCGTAAAAGATGTCGCTTGTTTACAAAAAAAAATGAGTAGTGACAGCTAGCTGTCAAATTCTTGGACGTTGGATAGCAGCGACATCTGAAGTAAGATAGGTTACGCACGCAATATTCGATCTTCAAAAAACTAAAACACACATAAAAAGTAACAGGTGTTGCAATGTCACACTATAATATTAGATGACACGTGGAAGTGGGACAGCATGTCGTAATTATCGGTAGTTTAAGAGAGACAAGCATATGCTGTTTCTGTTGACGCCCGCGTGATACTGAGTTCAGCCGAGCTATTCTGTAACAATCTCACCGTGATAACTTAGGTGAAGTGAGCTGTCGATAGTGTCAATCCCTAGCGTCAAGTGGAGTGATAGCTCACTTCACCTAAGTTATCACGGTGAGATTGTTACAGAATCGACCGGCAGGTTTGCTAGCTAGCCTAGTTTTAACATGCCACTTCCGTCTTTTCACTCATGGGCCTTAACTTATTACAAATGTAAGTAAAGTACCATTACATTATATACCATTGTGAAGAACGCTTTCCAGACCATTTCATCAACGATAAATAATAAGCGTTGTATTGTTTGAAATGAGCCTTCGTTCGTGCCTGATGCTCATATTACGGCCACGCGTTGGTACAATATATTGGGCAGTGACCTTTTTTTTATTAGAGCTAATTATCTTTTTTGTATGCACGTGTTTCTGTGACAAATAAACCTATTTTTCTTTCATTCTTCATTTTCTTTGTTTTCCGTCGATTAATGACTGAGTATTATTGGAACACGAATGTACATGGTCCTCACATGATCTGACTGAGGTTATGCAGAGCCTTTGAAAAGACACCGCGACTGTGACCTCTGAGTTCGTTTTGGGGTTTCTTCTCATACTCTGAGAAGTCGGATAGGAAACACTGGCCTCATCTATACAGTTTTAAAAGGATACGAGTAAAAGTATTTTTGTATAAAGCTACCTACAAGAATAAATATTATTTATACTTACCGCTACTTTCGTCAACGTTATAAAATTAGAATATGATTTACTTGAACACCAGAAGACCAAGGGCCAGTGTCAATCATTGTGTATTCTATAGGACTTGTATGTGCACAGCAACTTGAGCCACGTGAGGGAATGATACACGGTCAAAGGATCACCAGGTAATTTTAATGGTATCCTGAAAGAATGTAGTTTTCTGGTCTTCGTGAAATATTCAAGTCTTTCGAAAACATCTAGGTACAGGACTCGCTCTGTGGGTTGGATAGAAGTATATCACTGCGGTCAATATTTTATATAAAAAAAAACATTAATGTATTTAAAAAACATTAAATTATCCAAAAAAAAATTGATTGAAACCAGTTCCTTCGTTGATGTGTACGCACAACTACATATCAAGCTATATATTTCCAGTATAAGCTGAATTCTCATTGTACGAAAAGCCTATATGCGAGGTCAGCTAAAACTGCAAATGGAAATACGTCGTCGTCTGTACCTGTTTATATTTAAGTTATGTTCAGTAACAGACCTTTACGGTCATAGCAACGAGAGCTATATTTAAGAAAACCTGGTAAAAGGCCACCCATAATTATTCAATTTTATTCCTAAAGTGACCGACCTTTATTTGACTTTTAGACTCACTAAAAGTGAATTTTGTTCCTATCGAAGTCACGTTCGAAGGCGGTGGTAGGTTGGTTTAAGGAAATTATTTTTATGTCCTTAGCATAATCACCCTATAATGTTCCTACTGCTGGGATACAGGCCTCCTACTCCCTCCTACTCCTAATCCACCACGCGGGCCCAGTGCGAGTTGGTAGATGTCATATGTCTTCGAATTTTTCGTTCTAGGACATGCATTTTATTTCCTTAATATACATAAATTTTGTAGGTTTTTTTTTGTAGGTTCCATTCTTTTTATGATGAATCCACAGTATTATCAACTTTTCTTCTTATTTTATATAAGATTTTGTTTTCGAAAATTGGTTTGGTATTGTGGATTGCTGCCGCGAACGTCTGCGCAAGATGTACCTACCCAGATTCCAGGTATAAGGTCAAAGAAGAACCCATAGTATTTTAGATATAGTTATATAAAAGGGCATAGGTTTTAGTTGATAGAAGTTCATGACAAGCTTCCGTTTCAGGAGGGTAAGCATACCCTAGAAAAAGGGAAATCTTGGTTAAAATGGCCAAACAGATTTTGTGATGTTTGAGCCATATATCTGTCAAAGGCAGATTGTATAATTCTTCGTGATACATACAGCGCTGTCCGTTTGCATACTGTCGCCGTTATGTATAATGCAGGCAAAATGTATAACGCCTAGACAAAAAAAAGTAAAAGTCCTTGAAACGAAGTTTGAAAAATTGATGATCCGATTGCCGAATACATAAATCCTAGGCGAACTGATACAACTTGTTCTTTTTTCTGCAAGTGTCTCCAAAAACAAAGATGAAAACAAGTGCGTGCCGCAAGAAACAAGTGATTTTATAGACGGCTACTATAAACAATTGAACAATTAATACGAACCTCAAACGGGATCATTAAACAATCAGTGAACTAGAGAAAAAGTTTTTGGAGGTCATCCGGCTCGTAAAACACGCTTTAGCATCCATGCAAACTGGCGTTCCCTCGAACTCCTGCTAAATAATAAAGGGTAATCATTTTTACAACTGTTTTTTAAACATTATGGAGCTTATTATGAACAGTTGAAAACATTACGGGCATTCATTATAGTTTTCGGCAGTTGGTAAATAAAATTTGGTGTGACAGTAAAACTTTAACAGTTAATAAAAAGAAAATTGGTCGGTTATTTCACCCTACAATTTCAGTACAAAAAAAACACTCAAGTAGTGTTATAAATAAATGGCCAGTAGAAATGTTGGAATGGTCAGGTAAATAGTTCGGCAGTTCATAGATTCGTGCGAGCCGAGCGAGCGAAGCCAGCGGTGCCGCGGCAATAGCCGGCGAGCGCTACTTCCAAGTTAGATTTCGATTTACGCGACTCGATTTGCTAAGTGCCAACATGTAACTGCCCGTTAAGCCATTTTACTGCTTAATATTTATTTAATTAACCATTTATATATTTATTAAGACTCATTCTTATTTAGTTTACTGCTCAGCTTTTACTGCCGAACTTGTTAATTATCGTGGTTGCCCTTTTTTTTTGAGGGTGGGAAATCATCAAATAACTTCTTCCGCTCTGACTAAAACCCACCCGTGTTCCTTCAGTTGCCTGTACCAGGGGCCACGGTATCCCTCTCGGACTTTCCCGCAACCCTAGCAGGCATCGGCCCTAGCGGACCCCGTCATTGAGGCTGACATCTCTTTGAGATCGTGGTTGCCCTAACCTGTGGTTCTTGACGAAATGGATAAGATCTGAAGCGTTATCACTTTGTCTTAGGCATTATACATAACGGTGACAGCATGAAAACGGACGGCGCCGTATGTATAATGACGAATCATGCAATTGGCCTGCGACCTATCCATGGTGAATTACATTAAAACATGCGAAATCTTGGTACCAAACTGAAAATGATTGTGTAGCGGTATCCACGTCACCACATGCGAGCTGCGCTTCATACTCATCATCAGCCTATAATGTTCCCACTGCTGGGACACAGGCCTCCTCTCGGTGAGAGGGAATGGGCTGTAATCCACCACGTGGGCCCAGTGCGGGATGGTAGATGTCACATGTCTTTTGAATTTTTGGTTCTAGGACATGCCGGTTTCCTCTCGATGTTTTCCTTCACCGTTTTGAGAGCAGTAGTGATGAAATAACAAAGTAAAGCGCCTGTTTGTGTTCGAACCTACGACCTACAACTCGTAAGTCACGGCCGTTACCACTGGGTCACCACTGCTCGCGCTCTCGCGTCATACTGGCGTCACGCAAATCCTGCATCGCGCAAGCAGAGTTTACCGCGCGACTAGCATATATACACCTTCCCGACCTCAATCGTTGGGCAGTTGCCACCAGACACAACACCCGTCTGGTCGGAGGATCCTCCTTTTTCTTGGAGCTATGAGTGAACTTTGCACCCTGTTCCTCGTGCCTCTATAGGTGCACTAAAATGGCCAAACCCTTTTTTAATGTTTGGGCTATCGTTCTTCATTATATAATACCTTCCAGCTGAATATAGGTCATGTCCCATGAATTTAATGTAGATAGGTACAGAAATGTAAAAGTACCTGATAATAAAAAGTACAGAAGCGATATATTTTTAGATACGCCTACTTTCAGTACCATTTATCAAGCTCCATCAATTTGCGAAGCTGACTGGCTGTAAAAGTTCAATAAGTCAAGTACTTCGAATAATTCTATTACTAAAATGGTTGGCAAATGCTCAGTAAATTTACTTTTTGCTGACTTTTTATTGATAGAAGAGAGAATATTTTCATAGTCAATTATCTTTATATGTTACATGTTTTAAAAACGGCTTTAGTTTTGGCAAGGGTTACATTGATCACATGACATTCTTCAAAGAGAAAACTGACTGTGACTGTGTGAACGTGAGTACCATGCAGGTTAGATGGAATAAATGACTTTGTAAGTCTGGCGGTTTTGAGTATTTTCTATATGGCCTAAGTACGCAAATTTAATATCCTACAGATCTGGTAGCGTCGTGTAACAGGTCGTTGAGCTTTCTAAAGTAGGGTTGAGATAGACGATTTATGATGCATACATGCCGTCTGTCGGAACCGAAACAGGTCAACTCAAAACTGCAATGGCTCTTTCTTCAAAAGGTCCTTGCGGGCAATGGCAGGGCGATTGCCCGCCAGGGCAATATTAGACTCACTTAAAATATTAATAATATAATGTTTGGACTTTGAAAGAGACCATGACCTGTGAGTTTGTTTCGGCATTTCTTCTCAGGGATCAGTCAGCTAGGAAATGACGGCGCCATCTAATTTTAACATATTGACCAATTGATTGACGTGTAAAAGTGTCATAAACGATCTATTTCAAGAAATAACGTCATTCAATTTCATTTCGGTATGTAATGTAACTACGTAACCCGAAAACGTTGAAATTTTATGAACGCAAGTGTATCATTATCGTCATGGAAGAGAGAGGTCAAAGAACTGTTATAACATTTTAGTAACAAGATGTTTATCAAAAGAAATACCTCCAGCGGCGAAAGTATAATAACCTTATCGGTAATTATATATATGAGCCGTTTGGGGTTGAAACCCTCGGGCCGTGGGGTCCGAGTGCTCATAGTTTGTTCAAGGAAATCTCCAAACGGCTGGTTGCCAGTTCCCGTGACCCAAGACCTGGCTTTTACCTTGACCATGCTGAGGCTAAGCATTGCCATACAACGCGGCAATGCCGTCAGTCTCTTGGGTACATTACCAGTCGACAGCGATGCGGAGGAATTTTTAGACGCCATCATTATTTTAGTGTGTTAATAGTTTTAGTAAGGTTAGGTTTATATATTCTATTATTCTAGTTTGTAAACTATCTCCTGTGTTTAGTATAAATTCTAGAACGCTATTGCCCTTTTCCTGAGGTGGGCGTTAACTCCTACGACACAGTATCTTACTAATGTAGGTATTATCGCACTAAATGTTATTGTCATACTATGTTTTTTGTTCAATAAAGAATTATTATTATTATATGTATAGTTTGTTAGTTCATTTCGTATAAGAAGTTTATCCAGTGTATATAAACAACGTGTGTATTCAAACTCAAAGCATTTTTTTTTAAATTAAACTAGTTACAGGCACTTTTGAACTGTCAAGGGGTCGGTCAGTCAGAAAGATGAAGCTACTCGTAGTTGCCCATTCCAAAGCGTAGCAGGTTCCTATGAAGAAGAACGGGCAAGAAAGTCCATGGACAATCTAGCGGGCCTAATCACCAAATGCGGTCAATCGCACGTCCTCTCGTAAACCCACATTATACCTGCTACTATAATATTCACCGAACTTCGCAGCACACTACTAAATCAATGGTATTAAATATACTTTATGAACACAATCCGCCGCAAATAGTAATTTATTGACGCTAGTTTCGTAATTATTAACAATTTCATTAGGGATGCTCGCAAATTGTTCTGTTTTCAACACTTTAGTCAATTTATAATATTTTAGTAATATTTGAAAGGATTATCAATATGTTATTCAGTGTGTTATGAAGCTCTTTCCAATGTTTGTGATGGCTTTTTGAATGATTTATTAAGTGAGATTCAAATACCGCGTTAAAAGTTTGTAATTTTTTGGGGTAAAACCTATGTCATGTCAGTTACCGTGTTATAAATTGATCAATTAAATCTTCAATAAAAGCCTGTAAAATACAGACATATCTAACATTATGTTATTGGTAGTTTATTTCTTTACTTTAAGCACGTAAAATATAGAGGTGGACTTAATGCCTGAGGTACTTTCTACCAGTCAACCTTTGGTCATATCTCTCTATCGGCTGAATCGTAGACCTATTTTATTAGTTTTATAATAGTATTTAATTAATTAATAGTTATTGTTCTCAAGTAAGCGACATGTTATGTTTTTATTGAGAATAAAGTTTCTTTAAACTTATTTACCAAAATCTTCCTCAAGCTTCATACTTTTTACTTTTGTCCTCTACGCTTTTAATCTCCCAAGTTTGTTTTTCTATTTTAGCCTACAAGGCCATTAACAGACGATAAGGACTTTTTTCCCAACTCTAAAAAGGGTGTCACACATATACACGTAGTCGAAATACTACCTATGTAAGTATCTCCGAAAAACTGCGAACATCACCTCCGGAGTCTTACTCAAACTTGTTTACTGTTTCCGCTCCTAATTCAAAAAGGGATCTTGAGAAGCAAAACAAATCAAAGTAAAGCAGCAACTGTTTGCTCTATAAAGTAGGATGAAGGTCCGAACATTGTGTTTATTCACACATCACTGAAGATTGAACGTGTTCCCTTATAAGCCGGGTAGGGTTCTGATCTGCGATTGCATAATGTTGACGCGCATTTTTTTTTTCTAGTTTAAATTCAGAGCTAGACAAAGGAGTACGCAAAGACTGTGAGGATAGGCTGTTTTGTTGGTCTAGTGAAATCAAAAGTCGACATCGAGAATCGACATATCGCGGAGGGACGTTTTCGTCACATACACTAATGCTATTGTAGAATGGTGGGTTTTGGGATCTGATCTACGAATCAGGATATTGTGATATTGCGGGTTTTCACTAAGAAATTAAAGAAATTGATGGACTAAAATAAAATGAAATGTTTATTTCTGTAAGTACTTAGATCTTTTAAGACACGTCAAAATTTTATTGGTCAATATTTTAAAACTACATAGCGCTGGCATTTCCTAGCTGACTGATCACTGAGAAGAAATGCCGAAACAAACTCAGAGTTCATGGTCTCTTTTAAAGTCCAAACATTATATTATTATTATTCTATGTGAGTCTACGTCTTTCTACATCGTTCTCACATGCACCTACAATTTCAACATGAATGATGTAACCACTTTTTGTAACAATATTTTGATTTAAAAGAGTGGCCATGGAGTTTCTTGTCCGTTCTTCTCCATAGGTACCTACTACGCTTTGGAATGGGCAACTAGCTTCATCTTTCTGACTGAGCGACCCCTTGACAATTCAAAAGTGTATGTACTCTGTATGATATTCTTCAGGATATATGCTTGTTAGATAGTGTGTTGAAAACATAATACAACTAATTTGGTACGATAGAAAAAAGTCACGATGATACCTCTAAAAAATTCTTTTAACGATTAAAAACCATACTAATATACATGCAATGTTCTTCAAGCAACTTATTAACGTGATAGTGTTTTCATTATTTAGTCCAATTAATAGATTTTCTGTAAATAGAGAAAAGCTTCATATTTTGCAATAAATTACCAACTTTGTGTCATCGCGCTTCTCTGTCTTTTCTATGCAGTCCGACAGTGACCACGCTTTAGCTGTTGTCAGCCCCCTAAAGAAAGCAACAACACTCTAATTTTAGTCGAGCCAGTAAAGAAGCCCTAACTCCATTACATGTTTTATTTTTGTTAAATTGCTAAGGCCCATTGACTGGAAACAATTGAAAATCAATTCCAATCCGCTTTTATAACACCAGAGAAGGTCAAGGGTAGGGTAATTCTAGTCGAAACCACAGCCCCTAAACTTAGCCAATCTTCTGGGGCATTGAGTTATTTGAAGACTTGTGACGTGCCCTTGGAGGTCTAGGACCCCATTGAGTTATAATCGACTAGCCACCCGCCTCGCTCCACACGATGTTTACGACTTGACAAAACAATGAGATTTCTTTAGTATAATAATTTTGTAAGTTTAATATTATTTATTATACACATAAACCTTCCGAAACAAATTGCATCAAAATCCGTTGGTAGTTTGAAGAAAAACGCGGTTACACAGACTGACACAAAAAGCGAGTTTAATTTATATTAAGTATAGATAGTGAGATACTTTCAGTAGATAACCGGTAGTAACCTGTGAAGGAATTCTGTGGCTACCGACCTATTTGTTTAGTGATTGCTTTTCTGTGTGAGTGTACTGTGTTAAGAGCGGGCCTGAAGCGAAATTGCCAATTGTAGATTTGATTTTTCATGCAATTAGCAAGAGGAGAGTTATAAAATAAAAACAATATGAGTAACTTAACTTACTCGTAGTACCTAACTGTAGTATTTTTTGTGAACAGAAACATAAACTTATAAAATTTTCTCGATAGAAAAACATCACAAAGGTACGTCTAAATTACACTAATTTCATACGTAGTTATGCTTATGACCAGAGGAGCAATTCCCGTATTTTTAAGAACATTCACATTCTAATCTCAGGCTCAATCTGTCAAAAATTATATGGCGTTTGCCTACATTTTTGACATTTGATTGTCGCTGAAATGAGATTGCGACTCGATTTTGAACGTTTTTAATTACGAGAATTGGCCTTCAGAAGTCGGAATTAGGTAGAGTTATTTATGTACTTGCATCGAAATGTTGATATAAATAAGGATCGTCCCGGAATTTCTAATGGACATACCCGTGTGGCCAACAATATTACAAATAAAATTAAATAATAATAATAAAAACCTCAGAGATAAACAGACAAATAAAACAAAGATAATTAACATACAATTTTTATTAGTATTTACATATAATTAATTTTAAATTATTCACAATACAAATAATTAATAGTCTTAAGTAAATTCTTATACTTATACCTCGCCTTTGTTATAAATAAGAAAATACTTTTGCTTCTAGCCTAGACTCGTGAGGGTTTGCTTATTCAAACGGCCCATCAGAATCATTTTCCTTGTCCGATTCATTCAAAGTACCACTAAGATTTGAAGTGTTCACTTCCGACATTACCTACTGTATAACTTTTTTATTTAATAAATCACGGGATTTTTCTGCTCTTTAAAATTAATCTCGGGATTTGAGGGATATCCGCTTTATTCTTTCGCTGTATGATATCAGTGTGTAAATACATAAATAACTGTACCTAATTCCGACCTCTGCTTATGACTAAAAGGATAATTTGTTGTGTTAAATAATGATGAAGCAATTTATCGTCGGATTTATTTACGATAAAACGCTTTCAGCACTTACTTACGTTCTTATACCGAGGAAAAGTCATTTTCCTTCGCATGTTGCAGGAACTGCAAGCGTTATTTTATTTCACAAACCAGGGGTGTGCAATGTGCAAGGTTGCGTGGTATTTTTTTGTCTTTATAACATACAATCCCGCCTTTAACCCCTACAACCACATTTCGCCAGTTATGTTATACGGGGCAAGCATTGTCATCAACCGAAGACAGGTACAGGCTCCGAGCTGCTGTCTTTAAATCCTCTCTTAAAAATAGACAGTACTAAGAGTTTGTAGGAGAAAAAGAAACAATAAGTAGGTACCCTATTAACACGATTTCCGCGTTGAGGGTAAAGATAATACTAGTTTATATTTGATGGCTCGATTGCTGGTGTATGATAGACCTCCGGGGTTATTGAGGGTTATTACATTAATGATACATAGTGGTTAAGAATATCGAATATTACAGACCTACTCTGGGCTGAGCGAGGGATTTGGCTAGAGGATTTAACTACGAGAGGCGTTAGTGCTCGGTATTGAAAAAAAATTATATTACAAAATTAAAATTCATATATTTGCCAGAATATTATAATGGCCCCTTTGCATTCTACCATTATCTACGTATGGTGTGCAAAGGTATAATTTTATAAAATAACAAAAGACAGCTGCAACAAATACCCAAGTGCATATGCTCATTAGGATTTTTAAGGAACAAATTAATCAAGATCAAATTAATAAGAAACCAACAACAGTACCTACTTAATTAATGCGAGAGTAACTGATTCTGTTACCCGATCACGACTTAGCGGCTGAACAGATTTCGATGTTTGGACAACAGGTAGACCACGACATGGGTTAGGTCATAGGATACTTTCATACCTGTTGACATATATCATGACTCAATAACACACTTTAAGACCCAAATTTTTATGTCCCTAAGCACGCAACTCACACAACCTAAAGATTGATTTTATTGTAATAATATGTAGGTATTTCTTGCAACCTCTGCAATCTTATAACTTATGTATTTTTTATATTTCTGTTTATAGAGTTGTTACCACTTAATTTTTATGCATTTCGTTTTCACCTTAGGCTATCACTGTATTTGAGAATGTTGGTTCACCTATTATTGGCAGCTGTATAAGCCCTCAACTATTATCTACTGTTATTTGATATTTTGTATACAGAAGCTGTTGGTGTACCTTTATGAATAAATAAATAAAAATAAATACCCCCGTAGTACGTGCCCGTTAGATAATTAGCAACCTCTACGCGGCAAAACCTAGTAATTATTATTGAAAGGTATACACAGGGTGGCAGGACATCAAGGCGCAAACTGTAATCATGAATTCAGCACATGACTTCTTCTAGATCCCCTTTTTTTTGAGGGTGGGAAATCATCAAATAACTTCCGCTCAATCATGAAAAAAAACAAACTGCTCTGGGCGGAGCGGGAGGGCGATTCAGACTCTTACCTTCAGTTGACTATGCCAGAGGCCACGGTAACCCTTTCGGACTTTTCCGCAACCCTGGCAGGTATCGGCCCTAGCGGACCCCGTCATTGGTGCTGACATCTCTTTGAGGAGCGCGTGGAACACAACGCGCCGTCGACCCGGGCCTGCTCCTAATAGGACGGCTAGCTACCCATTGCTCGCCCTCCCCCCCCCCCCAAATTCTAGACCCCCTGGTAAATCAATATTTGGTCGGTTATCAAAATAAAAACTTGCTGTTTCATAGAAAAGTGCAATACATACGCGGTCAAATGTATGGAAGAGCACTTTTTTTTTTAAATAACCGTCGAAATTTTTTCGTTCTCCTCTATTCGAAAGGCAGTGAGTGAGCAGTTATCTACCACGCAGGCCCAGTGCGGATTGTTAAATGTCACATGTCTTCGAATTTTTGGTTGTAGGACATGCCGGTTTCCTCACGATGCTTTCCTTCACCGTTTAGAGAGCACTGGTGATGAAATTATTCATACAAATACAAATTAAAGTGTTCGAACCCACGACCTACAACTCGTAAGTTGGGCCGTTCCCACTGGGCCACCACTGCCTTTTTCATATATTATGTTAGAGTTGTGTCTGCAACCCTACGTTGTAAACGTATGGGATATACCTACCATGATAAGGGAAAAATCTCAAGAAGGAAATGTTTAAAAAACAAATGACAAGCGCCACACAATTTTCAAAGGATGGAAGTTAATTGCAAAGAAGATGTCGTTTTTATATAAAAACCTTGCACAAAAATAAAGCTTCGTTGTGACACACTTTAGAATACATTTTCTATATTAAGCCTTTGTGGAGAGTAATTCACTGTGCTTTGTTGTGAAGAAAAACCATCATCTTGGTTCTTGTCAGTCTTCAAGTCAGTGTTGTCAGATACTGAACACGTTTTCCTCTATGACCAGAGGGCCAATTTCCGTTAATAGCAACATTCAAAATGTAGTCGCAGTCTCATCTCAACGACCATCAATGTAAAAAAACATGTCAAAAATATATGATAATTAAATGTATTTTTTACAGATTTAGACAAAGATTAGAATGTCAACGTTCTTTAAAATAAGGGAATCTCTCTTTAGTTTACCACTTGCCAAAAACACACGTATACCTACTTAGGTGTAGATCATAGATCTAATTTAAATTTCCGCGAATTTCCACTAATTGTTACGCACGTAAACATTAAAAAGTACCTATTTGCATTGAGTGGTGGGTTTTTTCAATTACAATTTATATTTAGATGATCGGTGCTGCCCCCCGTACCTCGGAAAGCACGTTAAGCCATTAGTCCCGACTGTCATTCGTAGATCTTTGACAGTCGTTATGTAAGAAGCCCAAAAGTCTGACAACCAGTGTTACCAAAGGGTATCGTGCTACCTTGCACCTTGCAACTGGGTTGTGGAGGTCAGATAGGCAGTCGCTCCATGTAAAATACTGGTATTCAGCTGCATCCGGTCAGACTGGAAAGCGACTCCAATATATATAAGTAAAGGCTAGGCAGATGATCCCTGGCACAGGCAACTGAAGGAACACGCGTGGGTTTTAGTCAGTAAGAGTCTGACACGCCCTCCTGCTCTGCCCAGAGCGGGAGAAGTTATTTATTGATTTCCCACCCTCAAAAAAAAAAAGGCAGATGATGATACTGTGGTCACTAATAGGCTACACAAAACCATCTCCCATTTTGTTTAAATTGTTTTTATCACCCATAACACCGGTTTTTTTACTTCTTTTTATTTCAAACTAGCTGACCCGACAGTCGTCCTGTCCAAATTTCAATAGTTTTTCCAAAATCCCACAGAAAAAAGCCCGTAATTTTTTTCTCAAATTTGAACATCTTCCGGGATATTTTTAAAAACCTAGTTCGGAACATTCGAAGTTAAAATATAGCCAAATCAGTCCAGCCGATCCCAAGTGACGCGCTAACCAAAGAACAGCATTTTATTTTTATTTATATAAATAGATCGGAATAATACCATGTGATATCACAAGGTTATAGCAGAACGTGTTTAAAATAACATTTATCAGTAGAGAAACGTGTCCAGGATTGTTGAGCGTGCTCATCTCAGGGGATCTGTTACACCTAATCACTTCTGAACCTTTCCATCCCCTGCTCGAATGGAGGTGAATTTTGAAATGTTTTTTTGTTTGTTTGGCTTTGTTGTGTTACATTTTTCAAATTATTTATTAGCATTTGTGAGCCCGGTTTATTTTTAAGGAGGATTTTGTAAAACAAATGTAAATCTGAAAACGAAATCTTTTGACAAATTCTTTTCTACAAATTCGACTTAATTCAATTCATTTATTTCAGATAAATTACAATCGTTAGTAGTTATTATAATCATCCAAACAGGTTTTTCTTTTTAAAATAATATAATAAGAATACATGAACACACAACAATGGAAACATTGAATCAGGACCGCACCACTCGTACGTGTTGTTTTGTCCAATGTTCCATGAAGAAGTAATGTACATCCTTTCGCCCTACAATAAGCTGCAGAAAGCTCTTGGGGTTGCCCCATAGCGGCTCATCAGAGACGCTATTCTTGAGCGATGTATCGCTTGAAAGCCATCCACTTGAGCTTCTGCAAACATACCTGATGCGCTACAATAGCGTGGCAACCTCAACGCGTTATTGTATTGGACACGCAGGCGCTGTAAGTCTTCTGCGTATACCTCACCCATAGACTGCACGTATAAAAAGACTGACAGTACGCCTTGAACAAAGTTATTTTTACCTGTGCAGTACAGCGTGCCAACCTACGGCAGCGTATTTGCTCTGACTGACAATTCCCTGCGTTTCTTAAACAACAACAAAAGTTACTGTGCACAAGGTATTTGACAAAAAAAAAAGCCAGAAGGGGACGCCCTAGGAGGACATATAGTGACCTTATTGGTGAGGTTCTTCAGAAAGGTCAGGTGATATGTACTCGCAACCGGCGTGTGTTGGTGACTAGATGTATGAACGTAAACGAGGCAAAAGGAGTATGCAAGGATCCTAGCAGGTGGCGTTCTGTAGTTTCTGCCCCCACGGGGAGAAGGCGTGAGGTTTTATGTATGTATGTGTCAAAAAGTCGAGTGTTGTGAATTTGTCAAGAGAGTTTGAACTCAATCGCGTTATAACTAACACTGTTAAATTGACCATCGCTTACTGCCCTAAAATAGTAATCAAGCAGGCCCAGGTGATGAAATAACTTGACATAAGATATAACAAGCATAATCAGCTTAATGTTCTCACTGCTGAGACACAGGCCTCCTCTCGGGGTGAGGGAGTGAGCCGTAATCCACTACACGGGCCCAGTGCGGTTTAATATCACATGTCTTCGAACTTTTGGTTCTAGGACATGCCGGTTTTTCCTCACGATGTTTTCCTTCACCGTTTCGAGAGCAGTGGTGATGAAATAATGTACACAAAGTAAAGCGCCTGTCTGGGTTTGAACCTACGACCTACAATTCGTAAGTCGCGGCTGTTACCACTTGGCTACCACTGCTCAATAATATCATAGGTAGGTTTTAGAAAGCATGTAATAGTCTAGGTCTTTATATTGTTTAAAATAAACTGAAACAATTACCATTTTACTCCCTAGCATTTCAGATAGCTTTCGCCATTAACCCGACGACCCAATAAATGAATAAAAACATTAGACACAAAAAACAAGCGAAGAATGTTAATCTGTCCGATTCAGCCTGCAATAAATATCGCTAAAAGCTAAAAAAAACGTCACTTGCATATTAATTAGAATAAAAAGCGTTTCTTTGATTTAAATTTTATGTTCTTCGTGAGGCAGTAAACAAAACGCTGGAAAATTCGCTTTTAACTTTGATTGTGGACACACGGGTGGTTAAGTTGTTAAGCAAGAATTGATAATGTTCAGGTCCAATTACATAAGCCGTGAATGTCCACTACGAAGCAAACAAAATTAAATGATCGCTATATTTTATGATTATACTGTAAACGGTGTCAAAAGTGACAAACTTCCATATAAACTTTTTTTTTTGAGGATGGGAAATCATCAAATGACCTCTCCCGCTCTGGGTGGAGCGGAAGGGAGTGTCAGACTCTTACTGACTAAAACCCACCCGTGTTCCTTCCTTGGCCCTTTATGTTCCGGGTCAGCGGTAACCCTTTTGGATGATCCCGCTTTCCCGGCAGGCTTGGGCCCTAGTGGGCCCCCTCTTCGATTCTGACATCTCTTTGAGGCGCGCGTGGAACACGTACGCGCCGTCCAGCACGGGCCTGGTCCTGATCGGACGGTGAGCTACCCATTACTCACCGCCCGCAGGCCCGCGCCTACGGTGGCCGGGAGTCGTCACGCGGCTCCCGACGCCCGGAGCGTCCACCGCGGCGGTCCATATAAACTTTTATCCCGTTTAACCCCTTCCGGAGATGAATTTTTAAAATCATTCCTTAGTGCTCACCTTTGTTATGGAACCTTGGAACTCGTATAAAAAATGTCATGCTTCATCAGATCCAGTGGTTTAGGTTATTCGTTGTCTATCAGCAAGCGAGTGAGTGAATTAATTTAAGATTTGTGTTAAGTTGAATCCTCAGTTGTAGCCCGCGAAATAAAAAATATCTTTGGTGTTTTGCAAAATGAAGCTCGGTGTAATACCGAGAATTTGTTCCACCTAAGAATTTTTCAGAATATTTCATATGGAAATTCTTAGGTGGAACAAATTTCCAAAGTTTGACGATTAATATAAAATTGATGATTATTATTCAGTAAATATATCATTCCTACAGTCGCGAATTGCATTTTGAATAACAAACGACGTAAAAAAAACTGAGATTTGCAAAAAACCAACGAAAACCTTTGTAGATCTTGGAAAATTGCCAAAAATCACCACGCATAATAGTAAGCGATCACTATTTATTGTTTTTAAATATATAGGAAGATTCTACTGTTTAGTCATCCAACGATATCACTAAGTTGTATTTCATTATGAAAATTAAATATTTTAACCATTGTATGTCCAATGAAGGTTCAATAGGCACAATATGTAAAAATGTTCTGGAAACCTGCGGGGCGAGCACGGCCTACTCTGATAGGCTTGACTCACACATTTTTATCACAGTTTGGGAGCAAAAACCGAGGCCGTGTTCGCGCCGCAGGAAATACTATTCGACCAGCAAAAGTCATATTATTACTTGCCGTTGCTTGCTTGTATGTAGGCTGAATGGAATTTCTGCATTCATCTTTGATGTTTACAAACTCAGTAGGTTACTCGTAACTGTGATACAACGCAACGCAAATTGTGTTACTGTCGTTTATTTATGATGTCTATCATCATAATAATATCATATGTATCAGGAATATCTAAGGGTAAATAAAATAATAAAGTGAAAAAGTTCATTTTAGATTCTTTCCCCAAAAGCGAGGTTTTTGAGTGGGCGATCTTGGGTTCAATTACAGAGTCAGGCAAAGTGCTGAATAGATGATGAGGTCGGCAGAAAAGTTGAGGAGTTCTTAATAGCAGTTCGAAGTTTAGGATTGTCTATACTAATATTATAATGAGGTAAAATTTGTTTCTTTGTTTGTAAAGTTTGTATGTCTGGAACTACCGGTCGTATTTGAAAAATTATTTTTACACTTAATAGCCAAATTCTTGAGGAAGAATAGGATATTTAACATTACGCTAGGACCCTCGGAAGCCGACCAAAACGAAAAAAAAGTCAGATGTAACGCTATCAGAACACGAAATAATAGCGCGGGCAGGCGATGCGACGTGGTGGGTGGGGGAACCAGAAATTTCACACGGACGAAGTCGCTTGTAGAAGCTAGTGTCTGATAAAGAGCAATAGACTCACAGAGTGAGGCTGGCCCACTGTCCCAATAGACTCACAGAGTGAGGCTGTCCCACTGTCCCAATTGACTTAAAGAGTGAGGCTGTCCCACTGTCCCAAGTGACTCACAGAGTGAGGCTGTCCCACTGTCCCAAGTGACTCACAGAGTGAGGCTATCCCACTGTCCCAAGTGACTCACAGATTGAGGCTGGTCCACTGTCCTAATTGACTCACAGAGTGAGGCTGCCCCACTGTCCCAGGTGACTCACAGAGTGAGGCTGTCCCACTGTCCCAAGTGACTCACAGAGTGAGGCTGTCCCACTGTCCCAAGTGACTCACAGAGTGAGGCTGTCCCACTGTTCCAATTGACTCACAGAGTGAGGCTGTCCCACTGTCCCAAGTGACTCACAGAGTGAGGCTGGCCCACTGTCCCAAGTGACTCACAGAGTGAGGCTGTCCCACTGTCCCAAGTGACTCACAGAGTGAGGCTGTCCCACTGTCCCAAGTGACTCACAGAGTGAGGCTGTCCCACTGTCCCAAGTGACTCACAAAGTGAGGCTGGCCCACTATCCCAATTGACTGACAGAGTGAGGCTGTCCCACTGTCCCAATCACTTGCGACTCATTATCAGTCACATATAGGTAAATAAATATGTCCCATCTCCCCTTTCGGGAAAGAATATGGTGATATTTGACATTATTTGATTTTAAGATAACCATTTCAAACATGGCCAAACACGCAAGCACAGCTTTCTTAATGAATGACATCAATATCTATTAAAGTCACTTTTAGTGTCTGTCTGTGTGAACGCCTTGTTCTTCTAAACTTCACAACCATTTAGAGAATGTAATCCGGAAGGGTTAATGTGTATACATTTATAATAAACTTACATATTATAAATATGAAATCTCTTTGTTTTGTCAAGTCGTAAAAACAGTGAGAAGCAGAGGCGGGTCGTTTGTTAGGTTCTTATATGTTTTATTTTGATAAATTGTAATTAAACTCCATTGGCAGGTACTAAATAATATTATTTTATTACTCCAATCCAAGAATCTTTACAACTATAATCAATCAGCCACCATAATAATTAAGAACTCTCGACACAGTTACTTTAATTTGTCTGACTTGAGCTCGCTCCAAAACCAAGTGAACGAATCGATTGCCGTATCGCGCTTTCCTAGACCACTTGTCAACCGTCACCACTTGGTGTTGCCACATAAATAATCGTTCTCAATAATCGATATGTCAGTTTAATCGATTTTAAAAATACAGATAAAATGAACCTAACAAAATGAATCAATTTAGGTAGGAGTCGAACAATGAAGGTTAGACCAGAATTAAGATACCTATACTCCTACGCACACGTATTCATAAATAATGTGTGTTCAATCTGTACATAAATAAAAACATGTATAAAAATATCATAATACCCCGTGAAGTTGTTTGTGAGCCCACGTTCGCACGGACGTAAAAATATCGCGGTATGATTTTATTGCACACGGGATTCTCAACGCTCGTTTTAACACCGAGAGCTGAAAATCCAGTGCGCGGTAAGATCCTGCCGCGATATTTTTACATTCAAACTACCGTGGGCTAGTGCAGAATTATAATGTACATAATTCGCAAAATGCCTTCGTTTTCAAAAGAACAGGAGACATTGTCCTTGTACAGTATTTTTTACCTCTGAGGGCAACACAAGCATCAACCCAATGGCGACCTTATTGCAATGAGAGTAAAGATCACTGTGATTTTGACAGAGTTGTCAATGGCAGCAGGCCAACAGCAGCCTTATTGCAACGACCATAAAGATCACTGTGATTTTGACAGCGATGCAAAATCAAATGGTGAAAGGACTTGTAGAGCTGTCAAATCAGTTTACTTGACATGTTTTACTTTGTTATATTAAAATGTTCAAAAATGCTTGTGGTATTTATTTAGTGCTCACCGTTTAAAACTCTGAACTGCAAAGCTATTTAGAACCATTCGACAGGTTGTCAAATCGAAAAGAACACATTCTCAAATACTAATTTGCTTTGTCGTGGACGACAGCAAATAGCTGTCGGAAGAATGGCGGTCGTCTGTTTGATTTAAACTGAAAACATTTTCGTGTTTTGATTTGTGAACAGCTCTATGACTTTTTCGATATCATTGATTGATGTTCGATTCGCCACGGAAGCGTTTCGAACGGTTATGAATAGTTATGCCGATCTATATACAAGCCGTTTTACTATAGCCATCGAATTACGTTAAATTATCACACGGAAGGACGTTACTACCCACCCTCTAGCTGTAACCTAAAAGGAATATACATATTCTAAGGAACAAGGACAGCTGAAGCATGAATTCATGGCTCAAACACAATGCAGCCGACTCAATGGCATGCCCGGCCATTCGATTTACCAAACCGTCTGTAGACGCATGCAACTTGATATTTAAATTATCCGGCTCCTTCCTATTCCGGTTGTAGGAAAAAGAGATTTTCTTAGAAATTGTTTAGTTTAAGTAATATTAATTAATCTTTAAACGGACAAAGTCATATAAAAGTGGAGTTTATTTTGTCATTGTGCGCTTTTTTATTTTCTAAAGTGACGATATCGAAGTCCGAGGCAGGGATGTAAAATGTATGGGAATAAAGTGCACGCTATAGCTTCATTTAATTTCATACTTTTTAGACATTATAAAAGCGCGCAGTTATAAAACGAAAGAGAAAATTAAAAACAATGGTTCTAACAGTCCACTGATATAGACCTCTTCTATCGCGAAAAAAGATTCTCGATCCTCGGCTAGCAGCTGAATGTACACACAGCAGCAGGTCAAGTTACCACAAACTATCAAATTTTCTCATTCGATTTTGAACATAACCTTCAACATTTTAAAGTTTAAAATCATTTGGAGAAATTTGACAGCTTCGTATAACTTGATGTGCTGGCGACTGTACAGTAAATAAACTACTTTCAATGCTTGCAATATTTTAATTTAGAAGTAACATAATTTCCAACCTATTTTAAAACAAAATTCCAGGAAGAGAGTACTGCTGGTGTATTCTATAAATCTCATCGTGAAAACTAAGGCGAAATGAGCTTGAAGTGAGCCGTCAATTGTGTCGATCTCTATCAACAGATGGAACGACTCACTTCAACCTAAATGCTCACGGTAAGAATAGATCGGGTGGTATACCGGTCGGGTGGTGGTATGTTACCTAAGTACTATGTACCTATGTACATAATGTAAGTGCCTACAAAGGTTTGTAGGCACTTACATTATGTACATAGGTACATAGTACTTAGGTAACAAATCAAATCAAATGTAATCAAAATATTTTATCTCACATAAACATACACGGGTACTCATGAAACGTCAGAAGCTAGGTGCACGGTTCCAATTGGTCCTTTCCTATGGAGAAGAGTCGGCAAGAAACTCCACGGTTACTCTTTTCAAAATAATTGGCGATTACAATGTTTTCAAATTACAGTGTTGATAGGTATGGGAGGACAGTAGCCTGTCAACAAGTACCAGGTACTTAAAAAACTAGAAAATGGTCAACTAATCTAACATAACATAAACTTTCTATACAGGATTTATGCCTTTCAAGGCCCATCCCTATCTAAAGACTGATTTACACGGTGCAATTTAATTTGAGGCATACCATAAGTTCAGGCCAATAAACGTTGCAACGACTCAAGAGGCAATTATTGCTTAAATTTTATTGTTGCTTCAACTAATAATCAGCCTATAATGTTCTGCTGGGAAACAGGCCTCCTTTGTGGGCTGTAATCTACCACGCGGGCCCAGTACGGGTTGCTAGATGTCTTAGGTCATCGAATTTTTGGTACTAGGACATGCCGGTTTCCTTACGATTTCTTCCTTCACCGTTTCTTTTGTTTGTTTCCCTAAATTACCTTTTCGTACTTAGTTATTCAATCCGTTTCAACAAATTTTATTTTATTTTACTAACAAATCAGCGACAAAAGAAAAGAAACTTTATGTGTTTGTAATGAAATAAATCTGAGCAATAAGATGGATTCATTACCTAGGCAATACAACTTTATTACGTTCAAATGTATTGTTGTCTGTCTCTTGTACCTACGTACATTTTATTTGTACTTTTTTGTGCAATAGAATTGTTAGGTTGAAGTCCTCATCAAAGAGCGCTAACTTTTTAATTTACTGAAATCAAAGGACTATGCTCTTCAGATGTCATGCTCTCGTCCCATGTTATTTGGGGTCAGCGTAACAGGTTTTCTTCGTTCAGTCTCCCCTGTCAACTGTCACGATGTCATTCACTCCCGTCTCTTTCATATCATTCCTCACACAATCCATCCATCTTTCCTTTTGCCCTCCTCTCCCTCTCCGTCCATCAACATGTGTATTCATCACTCTTTTAGTCACATGCGTTTCCGCCCTCCTGATCATGTCCTTCAGATGTCGAAGGGGCTAATTTGGCGGTGAAAAATGTATCACAACACACACATACAGCCAGGGCGATAGTTTTACAGTCTGTATCTTTCGGAGTCAGATTTTTTAACATGTCATTCGTTCTTCTCAATCTGCGAAGTAACCGATTCTCGAGGTATGGAGATACACAGGAATGAAAACCAGGTAAAAAGAAAATGAGCGTATGAATGAATTAATGATTAACGTCTCGTAGGTACAAATCGTGTGTCCGATGGTATATGCTATCGGCAAAAGTTACGAACTTCCATACAAACTTCACCCTATTTAACCCCTTTATGCGATGAATTTTCTAAAATCCTGCCTTAGTGTTGCTCACTGTCGTTATACAGCGTGAGTCTTTATAATGTGCACATATCGAAATGAGGGAATCTATGCTTATTTTAGTCGACGGAAAAATAAATAAAAATATAATCTTTAAATTTTTTTAGAAGGCTGTCTACCTGCTAAACAATAGTTCGTAGTGGTGCGCTGGGCCTTTACTTAACAGTCGATAATAAATGATGGGATTGAGTTAAAAACATGCAACTTTTACGACTATGTGGCTAACATGATGAAAAATGATTTAAAGTAATAAAAACGGTGGGTAATGGTTTTGTTGCGAAATTGTACGACAAAAAACTTTAAAAAAGCTTTTAAAAACTTGATGAAAGAAAAACTGATTTTTGCTAAAATTCATGTTAATTTTCAATGGAGGGTAGTTTTTTTCCCCACAATATTCATTGTATGAAGACGCCTAATTACTTCCAACCATTATAGAGTTGGTTTGATCGCAATAGTTAGTAATTTAGTTTAAAAGTTACATCGTTTTGTTTACTCTGGGGTCACAGTAGCGAACATTTTTTTTAACCCTTAAAAAAGTATAAATAAATATTTCTATAAGTATTTTTAATATTTATTCCGTCGATAAAATTAAGCATAATTCCCTCATTTCGATATGTGCACATTAAAAAGACACAGTGTATAAGGAACTCTTCGGTAAAACTTCATGGTTTTAGACCCAGTGGCTTAGGCTGTCCGTTGTCTGTCAGTGAATGAATGAATGAATGGATTTAAGCTTTACATTGAGTAGGACGAATCTGAATGGCTTTAAGACGTAGACAGAGAAACTAATAGACGCAGTGACGATTCCTTTCTCGCTTACACAAGAAAGAGAGCGAAAATTACGCTATTAATATTTTAGACAGAGATACAACTATCAATTTTTTTGTCTCTTACCGTGTAACCTGTTTTTTCAAGGTCGGCAACTCAAATTGCGAAACAAACTTTGACACTTCGTGCCGTCATTGTGTTTGGTGTTAAAATTTTGCTTATTTTTATGATAAAAAACGATTTTAATCCAGTGAAAAGACAGAGAAATTATCCGTATTTCACATCGACGATTATACAATGGTGCGTTGTCGTGTTATTTCATGTAAAAGCGATAGTGAGAAGAAAATTGCCGGTGTGTCTTTTCACGCGTAAGTACGACGGTTTTGTACCTAATTATAGTTTCTTAAATGATGATTATTTATGCCATAGCATGACGGAACGATATGTCTCATTAAAACTGAAGATAATAGGATTTTGTCGAGTTTTTAACATTCATAACCAATAAATTATATCACGTAAGTGTTGCCAGCGTCAGCTCAAAAATGCCCCGAGTCATGATAAAAAATATTGGCTCTACAATGTAATAAAAACAAAAAATATTGGATCAAATAATAGCATAGTATATGTGTATATATATATGTATATACATCAATTATGTGTTTTTTTCAAATTGTTTGGAGTGTTTAGTTTCTAAGTGTTAGTGTTTTTTTTAGTTACCTCATAAAGGATAAACATGATATAGTGCTGTTTGCAGACGACACTTCACTTTTATTTAAACTCAAACGTCAGCAGCTGGTTACTGACAATGTAAATAGTGCCCTCGCAAAAGTAGTTAACTGGTTTAATGTTAATAATCTTCTTCTTAACGAGAAAAAAATGAAATGTATTAAGTTTGCGATCCCTCGTGGTAGACAAGTAGAAACAAGTATTCTCATAAAGGGTGAAGAGTTGAAACCCGAAAATACCACAGTATTCTTAGGCATAACTTTGGATGCCAAGCTTCAATGGGGCCCCCATATAGATAAATTGTCAAAGAAGCTTAGCTCTGCAGCATACGCCGCCGTTAGGAAAATTCGTGGTTTAACTGATTTAGAGACAGCCCGTTTAGTATACTTTAGTTATTTTCATAGTGTAATGTCGTACAGTATTCTGTTGTGGTGAAATGCCGCCGATATTCAGACGATTTTTGTTTTACAAAAAAGGGCAATTCGTTCAATTTATAAATGAAGTCCCAGACACTCCCTCAGAGACAAATTTCAAGGGATTAATATAATGACTGTGCCTTCTCAGTATATTTATGAAAATCTTTTGTATGCACATAAAAATATTAATCTGTTTAAAAAGTACAGTGATATCCATAATTTAAATACTAGGAACAAACACAAATTTGTTGTTCCTACTACAAGGCTCAAGAAAATAGGTGGCTCGTTTAGATGCCAATGTATACGTTTTTATAATAAACTTCCTAGCCACATTAAAGCACTAAGCCTTAATAAATTCAAATCTTTTATAAAAAGGAAACTATGCCAGAATGCCTATTATACTGTCAAAGACTATATGTATTGAGGACAAAAAGGCTTGGGATTGAGTTGCTCCAATAAAGCACAGGCAATGTTAATTTATTTTATTTCGCTAACTATTTTTACTTTTAATCTTTGCTATATGTATCTTTACTTATTTTCATATACAATGACACTAATATTTACTGTACAAAGTATTATATTATTTTAAATTATTGTGAATGTGAGGACTATGTGTGTTTTTGTTCCAGTTTTAATCATGTTCTGGCAGTTTGAGTAGCTGATGCGGCCTACCAAAATGTCCTTTCTTTGGTATTGTTCGTCGAATCGTTGAGCTCCTTAAGTTCTGAGTTGAGCTGCACGGTTACTGACAAATGCGTGCACTGACTGGACAGGTCCACTCAATATGCCGGCAAATCCGGCTTACAGAAATAAAATCATTTATCATTTAAGTAGTGTAATAAATCTTAATTAAAAAACCCGTTTCGTTTCAATTAAATCCTGAAAATAATTTACCCTACTTCATCTAATAACACTCCAAAAACAGGGGAATGCAGTTACTATGGCAACATTATACGCACACATTGACATATTATCTCTGTCTCGACTGCGGTTACAGGGTCCCTTCGTCTATTAGTTTCTCTGTCTACGCTTTAAGAAGAGGCAGACTAAGGAAAATATGACGTGTGGATTGGGTGAAAAATTACATACTAGTAAGGGAACATTGATATGTGACTACTGATCAATGAAAGAAAAAATACTCTGCGCCAACCCCAAATAAATTAAAGTAAGGTCAGGAAGACGATAAGTCATTCCAAAATTCAGCGGTGCTGTAAAACAATAAGTAGAACCATTTACAGGATTACTTCGCCAAAACTAAATTAGATCCCAAACAAATTCGCATATCTGCATTTGGGATCATAACTACCAATTTAACTGCCTCGCTGGCCGTTTTGCCTGTCCGTGTGTATCGGGCGTAAAACCATAAACAGTTTTCAATATGGCCGCCGCCAATTATATCGAAATATTGTTCCCGCTAGGTTAATTTATAAAGTATGGTGGATTATTTCAACTTCAACGGCTTAATAATTCGTATGAATTATGCTTTTACATGTTTATTTTATTAAAGAGTGATTTTGTTTTAATTGGTTAGTTGTGGGAATTAGTGTGAGGGAACTATTACGTGTGGTTTTTGCGAAAAAAATAATAAGTTCCTGGGATTCGCTTGAAAGTTTAAGTGTAAAGCTATGGTTTCCTGAGTAAGCTGAGATCGATCACACAATAACGGCTGTCCAAATACAGTGCGTTTTGTGACACCTAATGTCAAATGCTGGAGATTTTCATGACGGACATTATAATATGACGGAACCACTTTTCTAGAAACCAAAGCTTAACAGGCCAGCTATTCTGTAACATCACTTCGAAATTCAAAAACTGTTGAGATTTGAATACACGATGATTGTCAACTTAGAAACAAATGAAGCTTTCGATTGTAATGAACACAGTTTTATTAGCTTGGTGTGTATCTATCTATGGATCTATGTAACGTAATTTTTGAACTCGATTTTCATCCCCTTCAAAACGTCGGATTGATTTGAAACTTCGCACACTTATCAATGACCGATGACATTGCAATAATTTAAATAGTTTGTCCCATTATCCTTGCCAGGATCCTCAGGATTAACGATTTTTTCATCCCTGATACCCGGCCAAGTGCACGTATACAATAAACTTTCCGGAGAGGGAGCTTGAGAAACGGCTACCACATCCAAGGAAGGCAGCAGGCGCGCAAATTTCCCATTTCTTACATTATGTTACCGACTTTGAAAAAAATATTGTGTACTGTAGTTTTGCATTAAGTTATATCGAATAATTAAAATAGGAATAGTGATTAACAAAAAAAATATTTTATTGTAAAGTAGCGTGGGGTGCTTTAACACATATTTTCATGATTACACAAATTTTTCAAATATTCAAAAACATATTTAATTTACAGCAATTGACATCAAGCACCCCACGCTTTTTACAATCAAATATTTTTTTGTCAATCACTCTATTCTTATTTTAAACGTATTGAAAATTATTTTCTAGTTTATAGTTCCGTTATCTACAAAAGCAATTTTTTGTTTTTGTTTTTATACTATTATTTATTTGTTCGTTCACTTGTGTGAGATTCGAAGTGGTCAAATTGGGTACTTCACAAAATAGTACTACTATTTCATTTCTAACCGACTTCCAAAAAGGTTCGCAGTTCGGTTGTATTTCTTTTTTATGTTTGTTAACTCAGAACTCCGTTAATTATAAATTGATTTGGATTTTTTTTTATTTGAAAGCATTATACTTCCAGATTGGTCCGATATAAATTTGGTCAAGTTCTGATGAGTGGTTTTTGAGTCAGCTTCAATAATACGTATTTTGTCCCAACTAAAAAGTGAAAAATAAAAACTTTTTCACAAAAAAATCCGACTTCCCATTCCGATTTTACACTTTGTAGTGATTTTTTTTGGAAGTCGGTTTTTTTTGTGACAAAGTTTTTATTTTTCATATTTTGTTTGGGTTACCTACCCCGAACAAAGTCGTATATCACTACTTGCCATGTAAATAACAGTGACGAAGTTATTACAACATCATCAACATACACTAATTTACAAAATACGTATTATTGAAGTCGGTGGTTTTATTCCCAAGATATCTCATAGTAACAAATTAAAAAGACCAATGGGGTCATACACAAATTGCGGGTCAAAACTTATCAAATGATAGTTCTGCAAAATACCCCCACTCTCTAAATCGGGTAGTGCGATTGTGTGTTTATCTCCTGGGTCGAATTGCCCCACATAAGTAGGTACCTACTGAGTTAAACCCTTACACGGCACAGAATACCGCCATAGGCGAATAGTATGTGTACGACATGACAACCCATAAACATACACCTTTGTAAAATCATGCTTACAGTACCATAATATAACATCACGCCTGTAATTCGATGAGAGGGGCTCGTGGCTAAGTTATAACAGCCGCACGGGTTGATCGGTCAGGTTAAGCTACACTTGCCGCGGTCGTTCCGTGGATGGGTGACCATCTTAACATACCGAGACCTCTCCGTGCTTCGGAAAGCACGTTAAGCTGTTGGTCCCGGCTGTCATTCCTGGATATTTGACAGTCGTTACAGGTCGTCAGAAGCCTGAAAGTCTGACAGCCAGTCTTACCAAAGGGTATCGTATTACCTAGTAACTGGGTTGTGGAGATCGCTTTATGTAAAATACTGGTGTTCTGCTGCATCTAGTTAGACTGGAAGCTGACCCTAAAGTAGTTAGGAAAAGGCAAGTAGATGATGATGCCTGTAATCCCCCAAAAGTTAGGAAGAAGTGAAAAAAAAAAGATAAATCTTTGACTTTCATTTCATTTCATTTATTTGCATACCATAATGTGAATTTAGTTGTTACAAATAGGCTTAAAGCTAAGATACAGTTATGGACCCTGTAAGGGCACAGCAACAAATTTAGATTATTATAACATAATTATACAATATGTATTGTTTATTTTATATGCGTGAATGTAATTGGCAGATGTAGAAGTAATCTCAATTAAATATTTAAATATTATTGCAATTCCAGTCGCAGTTTATCATTCATGTATTCATTTATATTATTACTTATTATTTATACTTTGAACCTATAGGACACCCAAATTTCGCCACTTACGCTGAAATTCCATGTAACAGCGTCAACTGGGCACAAATCCAGGTTTCAGGCTGGTACTGAGGCTTGGGAAGCCGTCACCTCCTTCTGCGAAGCAGTAATGTTCGCGAAGGAGGAGGCGGAACGCGTGAGGGAGAGGCAAAGTTTGCGCCCTCACGCCCCTAGCCGCCGCAGGAGACGCCCTGGGCGTCGGGAATCGCAGGCCGATTCCCGGCCACCGTAGGCGCGGGCTTGCGAACGGCGAGCAATGGGCAGCTCGCCGTTCGATAAGGACCAGGCCCGAGTCGACGGCGCGTTGTGTTCCACGCGCGCCTCAAAGAGATGTCAGCACCAATGACGGGGTTTGCTAGGACCGATGCCTGCTAGGGTTGCGGAAAAGTCCAAGAGGGTTACCGTGGCCCCTGGCACAGGCAACTGAAGGAACACGGGTGGGTTTTAGTCAGTAAGAGTCTGACACGCCCTCCTGCTCTGCCCAGAGCGGGAGAAGTTATTTGATGATTTCCCACCCACAAAAAAAAAAAAAAAAAAAAAGGCTGGTACTGAGAAATTCCAGATGGAAAATCCTAACTACACTTTGCCCGACCCGGGAATCGAAACCTCGGACCTCATGGCACATAGGATGCATAGCTAAAGAACTGGGTCATAATACCCTTTGGTGTAGTATCTTTGTTACTTCGGTTGAAAAGCTGAATGAGGTAGGTTGGTTGAAGGCAAGTTCAAATCCCAACCTATGAATAAATTGTGAAGGAAATATATTTCCATAACTTTTCATATTGTCTTGAAGTTACAGGTCGACCATTATGTGGACTCGTTTTTTAAAGTCAACGTCAAAGTCAAAGCATTTATTTCAAATAGGCACTTAGAAGGCACTTTTGAACGTCGACATTTACATTAAAATATAATAGTTTCTAGTCGCCCCTTCCTAAACGTAATTTCGTATGGAGAAGAATGGGCAAGAATTTCCACTGTTACTCTTTCAAAATGTGTTACAATATTTTTACATTCATTATACAATTATATATGAAGACGATGCACCTAGAATAAAATTAAGTACTACACCGCAATAGGAAAAAAATTAAATCGAGCAATGACAAATAAGTTAATTATGTGATAAATTACATGGTGCTCACATATTTACGAACATTGTAAAAGTATTCTTAGTTATAACATAATCTATCACGTAATAGTACATTGTTACCTTAGCGGTGAAAGTAACTTATTGAGTCCCGAAACGGGGTTTGGCGCCCGAACGTAGCGAGGGCGCCTATAGTTCGAGGGACTAAATAAGCCTTTAACCCGAGGTTAACACTGTGCTTTTCATTACGAATACAAGGAAAGTAAACATAAAAACATGAATTAGCTAAAGAAAAAATGAGCCTCTTATGGTGTCAGGCGTTAAATCCATAACTGAATCAGATGAACTCATTGTGTTAATACAAATCTCTGCTATACGGAAGTATAAACCAAACTCTACAACTCGAAAAAACAAATGAAGATCTGATTGCTGCTTTCCCGCCAATTATTTTTTTCTGTGGCCTTCTTTTTTTCATTTACATCATTGAAAAAATAGAAAATATTTTTCCCAAATCTATGTTATTTTAAATAAATATTTGAAAGTAAATTATAATAAAGTCAGTTAACAAAATATATTCTATAATTAACATTTAACTTTATGTTATTACAATTTTACATCGCGCTGTAATTGAGTGGCTGTATAGGAAGTTGGAACATGGTTCATTAGAAATGTGAAAATAGAACTAGTTTTTTTTTTTATATTTTGACAGCTGTCAGTTGAAAACGATTCTCCCTAGGGCTGAAAAGTATTACTTTCAACCCGCTCCTCAGGCAACTTCAGACCTACTTTCCGAGTATGAGTAATGAAAAATAATAAGTTAGAGTTGAGTATACGATTTTCCTAAAATTTTTAAACAAGTAATAAGTCAGTATGTGAGTTAAAGTAATCACAGAATGTAGATCAATGTCGAGTCTGCGCTTAGGATTCTCGCCACAGTGTGCTTCTGGGAAACACGTGTGTTTGAATTTTGGCTGTTTTTCGGTGTTATTGTGTTTATTGTGACTTGTTATTGTGTTTGTTTGTGCGTTGTCTCGTTGTTCCCTGCTATCAGGTTTGTTTAGTGTTTGTTTTTTTAACGATATTGGACACCATTATTCATATTCAATATGAATATGGATAAAAATAAACCCCCTGACCCTCCTGATGATATTACTACTACCCCCCTATCTGGCTTTTCTTCGTATAGCCCAAGTTCCACACCCAACCCATTAAGCCAGTTTGCAGATGTGGTCTGTAATCTGGAGTCCCAGATCCTTCCACCCCAGACTAATATCCGTAAACGTCCCGGTAATGAAGAGGATGTATCCAATCGCCCTACCAAACAACCAAGAACTCATATTGGCCGTGTTAGATACTCAGTAATAGATAAAGGACCTTTTATTGTCCATGTTTCCCGACAAGAAAATCAACCTAATTCTGGAACTACCCTACACCCAATTACATTCGGGCGCTTTTTGACAAATCAGAACATATCAAATATTGTCACAGTCAAGCGTGTTGGTAGAAATCGTATATCAGTTGAGTTTTCATCCCCTCAGGATGCAAATGCCTTTATTAGTAATAATGTTTTAGGGACAAATTTGTATGAGGCTGTTATTCCGTCTTTTAATATAACCCGTATGGGTGTTGTAAGTGGCATTCCTACTGACTTCTCAGACGAGGAAGTCCTGACATATCTAAAAGTCCCAGTAGGCTGTGGTCCAATTATAAAAGTTAGGAGATTGAATAGGAAGTTTAATAAAGATGGTGTAACTGAATATAGGCCCACTGAAACTTGTGTCATCACATTTGATGGGCAAGTTTTACCAAAACGAATCTTCTGTTTTTATACATCTTTGACCGTAGAACAGTATGTATACCCCACCATTCAATGCCGCAAGTGTTGCCGTTTTGGTCATGTAGAATCGGTTTGTCGTTCCAAACCCCGCTGTAGCAAGTGTGGCAATGATCACCCCGGTGATGGTTGTAGCATTGCTGAGAGCGAAGCTTTCTGCGTGTTGTGCTCTGGAAGTCACTTTGCAAATAGCAGAGCCTGTCCGGAGTACAGCAGGCAGAAGACAATTAAATCTATTATGGCTGAGAAAGTAATTTCTTATTTAGAAGCAAGTAAAACTGTTCCCACTTCCACTCGTAGTTATGCAGACATTGCTAAATCACAGACTCAGTCATACCGCAAAACTGTGTCTCTTAAGCCAAAGACCCATGCTCTCCTTTCTCCCTCCTACGATAAAACAGCCCATCAGCAGCTCACTAGCACTCCCCAATCTACTCAGCCTAATGGCTGTGGTCTTAATAATCATTTATCCGAATCTCCTGAAAACTTGTCTTCAATAGTTGAACTTCTTAGTAAACTTCTGTTAACCTTAGTGTCTTCATCCAATAAAACTCAATTACCGTCCAACGTTGCTACTTCACTTATTAACTCACTTTCATCCCATAATAATGCCTCGGTACGTATTCCTTCAATGGAATGTGAGGAGCGTGTTTCATAAGAAGCACGAGCTCACATTCCTTCTAAACAAATACAAACCTTTAGCTTGTTCTCTCGCTGAGACTTGGCTAGTTCCGAGTCTTAGTTTCCGTTTACCTTCCTTCAATATTCTCAGATGCGACCGATCTGATGGCTATGGCGGGTCGGCTCTCTGTGTGAATAATCGTGTTCCGCTTGTGGCTGTATCTTTGCCTCCTTTAGGTGATGATATTAGCATTGTGGCTAGTAGGGTAGAGGGAATAACCCTCATATCTATTTATATTGCTCATCCTCATCAAAGTTTCCTTCCAATCTTAAAACGTATGTTGGAAACCATAGAGGGCCCTGTGCTTGTTATGGGGGACTTTAACTGCCATCACTTTAGGTGGGGTTCTGAACGTTGCGACTGTTTTGGGGAAGGTTTAGTTGAGATCCTAGATGACCTTAACCTTTGTATTTTAAATAATGGGTGCTCAACCCGTAGGTCTCTTCCTGGACAGCATAAGAGTTGCGTTGACCTCACATTTTGCTCACTGGACATCGCAGCGTCTTGTCATTGGGAGTGTACCAGTTTGTCACATGGTAGTGACCACTATCCAATTATAATATCTTTGGCTGAGAAAACTTACTTAGAAAAATCTAACCCTCCACTCTTGAGGTATAATTTGTCTAATCCTGATTGGGCAAGTTATTCCTCATTATTGGAGGAAAAAATAGATTCTCTTCCAAATTTAGTTTGTCGTGATTTTGATTCCCCTGATCCCCTCCATGTGACAGACTGTTATAATAACCTCATTTCTGCCATTACAGCTAGTGCAGACTCATGTTTTCCTGTTAAAAACTCGGCACGTGGGCAGATTCCTCCTCCACCATGGTGGGACCAGGAATGCACAGCTGCCATAAGGGAAAGGGATGACGCTGAAAGGGTGTATAATGAGGCGATGGTTAGCGATAATCTAATAGCTTTCAATAGGACCCTCGCTAAATCTAGAAGGTTACTGCGAAGGAAGAAACGTGCTGGTTGGGCTGTTTTTTGTGGTTCACTGGCCCCCTCCACTCCTTTATCAGTGGTATGGAAGAAGATCAACCGCTTTAGATCTGGATGCTCCCCTTCAGTTTCTTCCCCCATCACTCGACAGACTGCTGAGCTGTTCTTTGATAAACTGGCTCCTCCGTATGTTCCATCGGAGACAGAACATAACCAGCCATCACTTATTTCTTCGCAGGATCCATTTGATGCACCATTTTCTATGCAGGAGCTTAACTTAGTTTTGAAACACGTTCATGACTCTGCCCCCGGTATAGATGGTATTGTCTATTCCTTTATGTCACACGCAGGTCATAGAGCAAACAACTATTTTTTAGACATTTTAAATTTTTATTACACCTATGGCTGGGTTCCCGATCAGTGGAGAACTCAAATTATCATACCTATTTTAAAACCTGGTAAGCACGCTGATGATCCAAACAGCTTTAGACCAATCGCTTTGTCATCAGTCCTTGCAAAAATATTTGAACATTTAGTAAAGAACCGACTAGAATTTATTGTAGAATCCAGAGACTTACTACCTAGGTCTCAATTTGGTTTTAGAAAGGGACTCAGTACCATGGATAGTGTTGGGGTTTTGGTTTCAGATATACGCTCATCGTTTTCGAAAAATGAATCTGTAGTAGCTGCCTTTCTAGACATTTCCTCTGCATATGATAATGTCCTTCTTCCCATTCTCAGGCAAAAATTGCAACAGCTGAGAATACCGGAGAGAATGATACAGTGCATCTGTAGTTTGCTCATGTCTCGATCTTTGATTTTGAGAGTCCCGGGTGAGGAATTTGACGTTAGGACGTCATGGAAGGGCCTACCACAGGGCTCTGTTCTTAGTCCTTTACTGTACAATTTATATACAGCTGACATCGGGTCATGCCTAAACAACGATTGTCAAATTCTTCAATATGCTGACGACTTGGCTTTATATGTCACCAGTAACGAAGTTAGTGACGCTGCATCGTCTCTCTGCGTATCCCTGGACTCTCTAAACCAATGGCTAAATTCTCACGGTCTGAGTTTGTCTGCCCCCAAAAGTACTGTAGTTGTGTTTTCCCGCAGGAGGTTGATCCCACAAATTTCAGTGGGCATCCAAGGACATTGTATACCGGTTTCATCAAAAGTAAAATTTTTAGGCGTACTTTTGGATTCCAAATTGAGTGGTTTACACCACCTAAATTATTTAGTTAATAGATGCGAGAGAACTATTCCCGTTCTAAAAGTGCTTGCCGGTGTCTGGTGGGGGGCACATCCCTACACCATGAAATTGGTATACAATGCCTTAATCCGGAGTGTGTTGGACTACGGATCTTTCCTTTTAATTCCCTGCAACAAAGGTGCTTTGGCCAGGTTGGACAGAATTCAATCTAAGTGCCTACGTATCATATCGGGTTGTATGAAGTCCTCACCAATTAACGCATTGCAAGTAGAGTGCGCAGAACCACCGTTGGCCTTGAGAAGACAGTATTTAGCATCGAGATTTTGGGCTAGAGTCATTACCAAATCCTCCCATCCTATGGTTCAAAAAGTGGAGGACTTAGATGTTGCATGCCGAAGTTCCAACTATTGGAAACATAAAGAAGTCCCCTTGTTTTTAAAATCCCTCCGTGTTTATCAAAATTTTGATTCCCCTATTAATAAATTTCCGAAACTCCCTATTTTCAGTTTTGACTATGAAATTATTTGTTTTATACCAGATATTTTCTACAATATCGGCATATCGAAAAGGTCTCCTTCGGCGAACTCGGTTTTCAATGCGGTGGTTGGTGAGCGATGGTACAATTTCGAAAGGTTTTTCACGGACGCCTCCAAATTATCAGATACAAGTTGCACTGGTGCTGCGGTATACTACCAAAACTCCAAAATCGTTTTAAAATTCAGGTGCCCAGTTCAATCATCAGTGTTTACGGGTGAGTGCGTGGCCATATTGGAAGCGTGTTTATTCATAGAGGCTCATAGCATACGTTTTGGTGTCATCTTCACAGACTCACTTAGTTGTTTACAAGCTTTGGAGCAGAATCCTTACAAGAGTAAGCTGCACAGTCCAATCCTGCTTCAAATCAAAAAGTCTCTTTTCTCTTGTGCCAAGAATCACAAAACCGTACATTTGGTTTGGATTCCAAGTCATTGTGGCATAAGAGGAAACGAATATGTTGATGCTCTTGCTAAGGATGCTGTTACGTCCCAAGCCGCTGACCTTAAACATTTCCAATGCCAGGGCTACGATCTGCTAGGCCTTCCAAAAAAGAGCTTGCTAACCTCATGGCAGGTGCAGTGGCAAAATTCAAGTAAACTGAAAGGTGCTTTTTATCACGCAATACAACCTAATGTTACTCCCAAGCCTTGGTTTTACCCTTATAAAAAAATATCCAAGAAAGTATTATCAACTCTTTGCCGTCTCCGTATAGGCCACTGTTGTTCCCCGGTATTCCTTCACAAAATTAGGGTCAGAGACTCATCGCTATGCGAATGTGGGTTGGATGAAGGTACTTTGGAGCACATATTTTTTAACTGCTCCAATAATAACCCAGACCATGACTTGTATAGTCATCTCCCTAAATTAAAAATCTCTGTCCCAATTAACTTTTCATCCCTACTAACACATTCTTCCCCAAAGCTCTTTGAGTCTTTGATGTTTTTTATTCGGGTCAATGACATCAAATTATGATGATTTTTGTATAGACTGTGATCATTTATTTGTATTGTTCTGTTTTATTATGTACATATAATTAACAATATTTGTACTTGTTTGTTTCAGTGTACTAATACTCGTCAACAAGTTTCACATTAAATCCAATTTTTTTTTTCTTAATATATTATTTTGTATTTTCGTCTCTCACGTTTTCTCATATCACATCTGACATTGGCAGAATTGTCGACATCGGCACCATTGCCATAGACAAAAATAGAATAGAATAGTAGATCAATGTCATAAAAACAATGAATTATACATTTAAAGTAGAAACTCTGTTTCAACAAGCACTAGGTTTCGGCTTCAAAGCTTATTTCTATCTGAGTGTTTCTGTTATATCATTTGCTTTATGCTCGTAATTAAACAGGGTGGCAAGGACCGCACTGTTACCCTAAATTCAGTTCATGAATATGCAAGCCCTTGCGTTGAAAGTTTTCATCGGTTATAAAATAAACTAAAAAACAGTTTTTTTTTTAATTTCCGCCAAAACTTTTCTACAGTCAGATACTACCAGTCAGATAGGGTATTCTGTTCCTGATGGATCTCAAACAGGCATTCTAGACACTTCAGTTATAGTTGTGGAGGTCACTCCGGATAACTCTTTAAACTAGTTAGTAAGACAACAGAAGTTACCCTGTCAAATAACCACTTATTATTAGAGAATAATAAAACGGTATCTTCTGGCAATGTTACTCATAATAATAAAAAACCAAAGGGAGAGCAACATACTTTAAAACTATTTCATCAAAATATCCAAGGTTGCTCTTCCAAATTACTGGAAATAGAATTGTTTTTAGAACATGCCAAATTTGATGTCATTTGTTTAACAGAACATTGGTTGAAGGGTCATCAGGTAATGTCAATAAATTATGAAAACTATTGTGTAGTTAGCCAATTCAGCCGAAAACGTATGATACATGGTGGGTCATTAATATTAATAAAAAATTCGATTAAATCGAAAGAACGAAAAGACATCATCGGACTGTCTGTTGAACACACCATTGAATTGTCCTGTGTTGAGCTTGATAAGCATGTTATAGTTTGCGTATACAGACCTCCAAGTTACCAGAATCTATCTGTGTTTGATTCTGTAATGGAAGATGTGCTAAAGAAACTTACTGCTAGTAGTAAGTCTATAATCGTATGTGGTGATTTCAATATTAATTTATTAGAAAATAACTCAAATACTGTCAGATTATTAAGTCTTTTTAGGTCATTTGATTTGTCAAATATTTTTATGGAGCCAACCCGAGTGACAGCTTCTTCTGCCACTTGTATAGATAATATTTTTTGTAATTGTGATTACTTACACAAACAAATTGTAAATAAGTTGCCATCTGATCACAGTGGACAAACAATAACGTTTTGTACCTACATGCCTTTACAAAAAATTCAAATAAGGTTTAGGCCAATAACATGTAAAAACATAGAGAAATTAAATAATTCTTTGGCCAATAAATTATGTGTTCATGGTTTTAATAATATATGTGACCCAAATGAGTTCTACGCCGAGTTCTTTTCACTATTAAACACGCAATTTAATAACACTTTTCCACTAAAGACTAAAAGTATTTATACAAAGTTCTTATTTAGTGATTGGGCGACCCCAGGTATTCGTAAAAGCAGGGGGAAACTTTTTGAACTGTATGGCCTAAAGCAACACATGAACAATAAAAGCTTTGAACAGTATGTTGCAAAATATTCAAAAACTTTTAAAAGTGTGTGCCGAATAGCTAAAGCTCTTTTTATTAGCAATAAAATAAAATCCGCTGATGATAAAATAAAAACTACGTGGCAAATAATAAATAATGAAACAGGTAGGAAAAAACACCGTAATACGGAAATTAATTTAGAGACTGCACATGGCCTCATCAGCTCAGATGTAGAAATAGCTCAGGAATTTGAAAACTTTTTTGGTAGTATTCCCCTCAAAACAACTAAAGCTTTAAAATCCTCGCCCGCGCTTTCTGCTGCCTTACTTAGAACGAATGTAAAGGCATGCCCTTTGGAGTTTAGGTTTCAGCATACAAACCCCCAGGCTGTTATAAAAGCCTTTAAAGATCTAAAAATTAAATCCACTGAAGATCTCTGGGGAATGTCTGCAAAAGTCTGTAGACCTATCATTGAAACCATAGCGCCCTATTTAGCATTTATATTTAACACCAGTGTAGACCAAGGAGTCTTTCCGGATCTCATGAAACATAGTAAAATAGTTCCTTTGTTCAAATCCGGTGATAGTAAAGAACCCAACAATTATAGGCCTGTGTCAATTCTGCCCGTTCTCAGTAAGGTGTTTGAAAAGTTGATGCTCAATCAAATGTTACGTCACTTTAATAAAAATTCCATCTTTCATGAACAACAGTACGGTTTCACCAAAGGGCGTTGTACCACTGACGCTGGTGTCACCCTAATAAAAAACATTTTTAACGCCTGGGAAGAAGCACAAGATGCCATTGGAATCTTTTGCGACCTCTCTAAGGCGTTCGATTGCGTAAACCATCAGACACTTCTGCTGAAACTAGAGCACTATGGGATTAGAAATACAGCTCTTGATTTACTCAGATCATACCTAAAAGATAGAAAAGTTACAGTTCAAGTAAACGGCGTAAACTCATTAGGGTCTGAAATGGCAATGGGCGTTCCTCAAGGTTCGATATTGGGTCCATTCCTCTTTTTAGTTTATATAAATGATTTACCCCAATTACTTCAAAATCAACCGAAGATGGTGTTATTTGCAGATGACACATCATTGATATTTAAGATAGACCGACGGTCACAAAATCTTGACGACGTGAATAGCTCTATTCTTCAGGTCCATGATTGGTTTACGGTAAATAATTTGGTACTAAATGGTAAAAAAACCAAATGCATTAAATTTAAATTACCGAATGTAAGAAGTAGCGAGTGTGACATCATGTTGAATGGAGAAAAACTGGAATTAATTAATCACACAGTTTTTCTGGGAATCACGCTAGACGAGAAATTACAATGGGGACCTCATATAACATCTCTTGCGGGGCGGCTAAGCTCGGCCGCTTATGCTGTTAGAAAGATAAGACAGTTAACAGATGTAGAAACCGCGCGTTTGGTCTATTTTAGCTACTTCCACAGCATTATGTCGTATGGCATTTTACTGTGGGGTCGGGCTGCTGACATTGAATCCATCTTTATTTTGCAAAAGAGAGCTGTCAGAGCCATTTATAATCTACGTCAACGCGAATCTCTCAGGGAACTATTTAAAAGGATTAATATTATGACGGTACCTTGCCAATTCATCTATGAAAATATTATGTACGTAAGAAAAAATCTACATCTTTTTAATAAAATAAGTGATAGACATAATTTTAATACAAGAAATAAAGATAAAATTGATCAACCATTTTTCAGATTAGCTAAAGTACATACATCTTTTATGGGGTACTGTGTTAAATGCTACAACAAAATACCTTGTAATATATTGCAATTAAATGAAAGAAAATTTAAAACTCATATAAAAAGTTCACTGTGTAAACAAGCATATTACAAATTAGAGGATTATATCCAAGATAAGAATGCTTGGAAACATGCTGGTCCAGCTCCACAGGACAATCTAGGATCTTGACAAAATTAAAACTTGTTGCTACTTTAATTGTATGGTTTGTTATTTTTATGACATTGGTTTACATTCTGTGACTACTTTAACTCACACACTGACATATTAATTGGTTACATAATTTGGGAAATCGTATACTTTTACAATGTTTGTAAATATGTGAACACCATGTATCTATCATTTAATTAACTTATTTATCATTGCTACGTTTATTAAATTCTTTTTACCTATTTTGGTATGGTAATTTTTATTATAGGTGCATCGTCTTCACATATAATTATATAATTAATGTATACAAAGTATTGTAACACATTTTAAAAGAGTAACGATGGAGTTTCTTGCCCATTCTTCTCCATACGAAACTACCTTTTGGAAGGGGCGACTAGAATCAATTCTATTTAAATGTAAATGTTGACGTTCAAAAGTGCCTTTTATGTGCCTATTTGAAATAAATGCTTTTGACTTTGACTTTGACAGATGGGTGAATCCATGGTGACCGGTTCTGCATCGATCTCCCTGTCAACCTGTATGTAGATCTATTTTTTTTTATTTTTCTGATTATTCGAGTTAATTATCATTTTGTATGCACGTGTTTCTGTGACAAATAAACCTATTCTTTCTTGTTTTTATTTCAAGGATATATCAGCTTGGAACTGATCCACTGCAAAGCAAAAGCCGTTTTTATAGATATTTTATAGATAAGGACCGATAATTGATAACGACCGGGCTGCTCACTGCGTCCTATATAAATGCCTAAATAAAGGCGCGCTGGTCGATTTCAACGCTAGGCTTAGCACCGAAAGTTGAATATCCAACAGCGCGCTTTTACTTAGGCACTAGCTTACACCCGCGACTGTACATAAAATTACACTCGGCAATACTGTAACTTCCTATTAGTGAAAGAATTTTTGAAATCGGATCAGCAGTTCCGATTATTACCCCCTACATACAACCTATAAAATGTTAGCACTTTATGATATTAGTATAAGTAGATTAGGATCCGGAATGAGGTGATTCGGCAGAGAACCTAAGTTGTCGAGATAGCTCACAGAATACGCAAGCTGAGGTGGCAATGGGACGGCCATATTAGCCGTAGAACCGATGACCGTTGGGGTAGACGTGTTCTTGAGTGGAGACCGCGAATCGGCAAACGTAAGGTAGGATGCCTTCAGGCTAGGTGGAGCGACGATCTTCGTAAGGTGGCTGGTAGCAGCTGGATGAGAGTTGCAGAGAATCGAGATAAATGGCGTGCCATTGGAGAGGCCTAGGTCCAGCAGTGGATTGCTGTAGGCTGATGATGATGATGAATATGATGATAGATTAAGATAGATTCTTTAAGGTGGTGCCTAACACATAACATCACGCCTCGTTTCCCTGAGGGGTTGGGCAGAGATGTACCTTTAGTACACCCATATTTCGCCAGTTATGTTTAAGACCTATTATATACTAAACCAGACTCCGAGCTGTTACTGAGAAATTCCAGATGGAAAAGCCCAATAACGCTTTGCCCGACCTGGGAATCGAACCCAGGACCTCATGCTCGGCAGTAGCGCTTGCGAGCACTAGACCAACGAGGACTAGTCTTAGTTAAGAATATTAAGAGATTGTTTTTTAACCAAGTTTTCCCTCATCATTGACAGTATCCTTGAAACAAAAACACACATTTGAAACATCTTATATTTTGAACCTGCTAAATATCTTTTACTTATAACATTGTTTTTTTTTCCGCATGCTCTGTCTTATTCCAGGGCAAAGTCCTCCCTCCACTCCTTCCCTCTTTCGCGAGCCCACTAGTCCTTCTTCCAGTTTGGACGAAATCTATCCAGTTCGCCCCGCCATCGCCATCGCCATCTTCATCGCCTGCCGCGACCCCGTCGTACTGTTTCAGGGCACCAGTTCTGAGCTATTTGTACCCAGAGTTTGACTTATCCTGCCATTTCAGTTGGCAGCATTTTGAGTCACGTCAGCTATATTTCTTTCAGAGCACAGTAATGTGTTCTGAACACGATCTTTTAGTATAACGTTTTTAACTACAAAAAAAGCCCTTAAATAAAATCAACACCCTGATAAGCAAATATTCAAGTAACTTCGCAATACAATAACTAACAACTCACTCAGTAACTAACACAAATATTGTTATTGTTCACACAATAATTGCAGGTTGAGCCTATAGACACGTTGCCAAAGTTTTCTTCGCTGATATATCAATACAAAACGTGCAGACACCGGTTTAATCTGTATCGGTATTCTTTGAAAGCCGTTGTTAGTATTCATTGCGGACTGTGGGAACATACTGCGAATTTCTAACACCCTTGGGCTTTAGGTAGACGAGCGACTTCACGGACACAGGGGCGATGAAAAAGTTGCTCAACTTTAGGCGTAATGAAGTAGTGGAAAGTCAATTTGCTTAGCTTTTTCCTATGTTGGGGTCAGCTTCCAGTCTAACCGGATGCAGCTGAATACCGGTTTTTTTACACGAAGTGACTGCCTATCTGACCTCCACAACCCAGTTACTGGATAACACGATACCTCTTGGTAAGACGGGTTGTCAGATTTTTGAGCTTCAAACTACACGCAATGACTGTCAAAGATGACATGATGAAGGGGTTTTGGGGTTAATTATGTTTCTTTTTGTCAGATAGGCAGTTGCTTCATGTAAAATACTGGTATTCGGCAGCACCATGCTTGGCAGGCGGGTTGGCGGGAGGCAGATGATGATGACAATGAATTATTTGGATTCGTCTAAAATCGAGTCATGTCTGATTGTGGCAAATGGAAACATGTAGTTTTTGAAACCTGGGGCGGTAGACGAGTGACTTTAAAAATACAATAAGGCGATGAAAAGTTGCAGAAATAATTGCTTAATTAGATAATGAAAATGTTGATTTATGTTGTCAAAGACTTTCTCTTTTTTTTTTTTTTTTTTTAAAAACGCTGTCCTACTTGGAATTTCTCCTGTATTTCGGGTGCGTTTACAAACATTAAAACTCACATACACAAACAGCCACACCCGGAACAACTACTTGTAGGTCATACAAATATTTGTTCCGTGCGGGAATCTAAGCCGCGACACGCAGCGCAGCAGTCAATCGCTTTAACACTGCGCCAACCGTGCCGGAACCATGGCATCTACGCTTGGTTTTGTAAATCGTGATTTTATTATCAAAATTTTCTTGCCCTTATCCCATTTTATTTGTGGTCGGCGCGTCATATTTTTTTCTTCCATAATTCTTTCTCTATTAGTTGTCATCTCGGTAGGCACCCCCTTTCTAGCCATATCATCTTCCAAACAGTCCATCCATCGTTTCTGTGGTCTTCCCCTACTCTAATAGCCATCCACATTTACACTCAAAACTTTCCTCACTACATTTTCCAAAAAAAAAAAAACTAGAATCAGCAAACAATAGTATATTATGCAATTAGTGAATAAAGGACGGGTTTAAAGCGAGGGCCATAGATGAATCACGAGCGTAGCGAGTGATTTAATTATTAGAATCCTGAGCGACGCGAGTGATTCATGGCCCTCGATATAAATCCGTTTTATTCAAGAGTTGCATACTATACTTTATACCATGACTACGACAAAAAGAAAGATTTAAGCGAAAATAAACATTTAATAAAGAAAAAGGAAGCTTAAATTAATTAAAATGCACATTAAAATTGGAACAATTACTAAAATTAAGAGTAATTTTCTTGTTATTATTATTAGGATGGTCAACTTGTGTAGCGATAGAACAGTGAGTAAAAGTGCTTTTTATTCACTGTTTTCAGTGAATAAAATAAGCTTTTTAGAGGGGGAATGGTATAAAATACGTTATTTTGGAAGTCATTATTGAAGAATAAAATGGTTACGTTTATTTCTAGATATGGCACATAAATATTGTATTATTTAATATGTCGCACTTCACTTAATAATATTATTCACCTTTGCGAAATATTAATGTGTTATTTCTAAATATAATCGCTAAACCGCACTATAACTCCGAGAGTTGTAACTCCATTATTTAATTTAAACGTATTAATTCATAATTCGATTTCAACTCATTATTTAAACTACGAAAATCGAATCCGGTTCCGTTGTTCATTTAAAATTAACTTCATATTGCCAGAGCCGAATTCAATACTCTTTTCATTGAAAAATATTTTCGACGAAAGTTTTAATTAAATGTGCAGTATTTTATTAACAAACTGTCCCTAGTTTAATTAAATATTCAATGTTGCCGAAGTTACGTTATATTGCAGTGCCGTATCGAAACTGTGGCACAAACAAAGTTGCCTCATATATCGTAATTTTAATAACTAGACGCTGTACCTGCCATTAATTGTCGCCGAAACTTTTGAAAATGAGACAAAAGTATAGAATAATAGTGTTGTTATCTGCTTTGTTAAAGTTTGAACGATGATTAATCGGGAAAATAATTTTGCGTTTAAAACATTTCCTATGAAATGAAAATTACTTAGGATTAACAACAAAAATTACAGACCAGCCGGTCGATTCTGTAAAAATCTCACCGTGAAGACTTGCGTGGAGTGAGCTGTCAGTGTCATCCCACTGATAATCGAGATTTTAATATTATTTTTTATCCAAATTCTATTGATCATTTTATATTAAGTCATAGTCATTTATTCATAAACAAATAATTTTGTATCTGAATTTAAACACAAAAACACAATTGCAGTAGACACACTAAAATAAAAAAAATAAAAATTACATTTGAATTTCATAGATTCAAACAACAATTTAAAAATCATAAGGTCACATTTCATCAATATGTCGACAAGTAAAAGAAACAAAATGCCCGACAGCTTAAAAAAAGCTAGTATGTAGTTAAGTGGCTAAACATTACTATTTTCTTCGGGGTTTTAAAATAAAATAGCAAAACAGAAATTTAGTTAGAAACTCAATTGTTTCGGCCTTTCTTCTCAGATTAGTCAATTATGAAACGCCGACCTCATCTAGTTTTTAAAATATGATTGACGTGTAAAAGTGTTTATACAAACCTACTTACAGAAATAAAATCATTTATTATTTTTCAATGTTGTTTTTTTAGACACTTAGATACTAGCTTTGAAATAATATAAAATTATTAATAAAATTTGTAAATGTAATGCTTGGTCAATCCCTAGCATCAGTGGGATGACACTGACAGCTCACTCCACGCTCACTTCGCCTAAGTTTTCACGGTGAGATGGTTACAGAATCGCACTGCTGGATGAGACTCGCACCGACCAAGGAAGCAAGACACAAAACGGAGGATGCTTGTACTCAGCAGTGGGTGGAACATGGCTGTCAATGGTGATGATGAGACTTTCTGTGTGTATTTTATGTAATTTTTTTGTAACGTGCGTTTTTTTTTGTGCAGAATAAACAATTTTTCATTATTTTTCTTTCAATGACAAAAAAGTCTTTTTATTACTACCCACTTGATTTGTCTAATACTTGTTAGACGATGGGCATAGTTTTTGATATATTTTGAATTAAGAGCGTTTATACCTTATGAGTGGCAACGTCGCAATTTAGTGTCGTATTTCGAGGTTTTCCATTTTTATCATCTAATCAAAGCTATATTTTATTAACTTTTTAGAATTACGTGAAAGTGTTTAAAAAGTAAGTAACCGTAATGCTTACAGTTATTTTACAACGAAAATAACGCCCTGTAAGTTTCCAATGTATTATTTGCATATAAATAGAACTGTAAAAGCAACGATTTCTTAACTTTTACACAGTTTTCACATAATTCTAAAGAGATAATTAAACAGATTTTTAAAATATAGCTCCGATTAAATGATAAAAATGGAAAACCACGAAATATGACACTAAATTGCGACGTTGCCACTCATAAGGTATAAACGCTCTTAAGTTAGTGGCCATCGTATTTGTGACAACAACAAAACTTAAAAAAAAACTGAAGTCAAGAACAAGAAGAAAAAGTAGCTCGTCTGCACAAACTTCAATTCAGAAGGCTCAACGAATAATACGGTACACAAGGTTCTGTCGAATTATTCTATTGGTATTCAATGTCTGGTGTATGCGGCTTGGGAACCAAAGAATTTGTCTGACGATTCCCCAAATGTCCAGTTAGTACTATATCTTCGCTCCGTGACGAAGGTAGGGACATTTGTTTTTTGATTAGTTTTTTTTTGGGTTACAGACGCCCGTTTTTCCTAATCTCTAGGTGTTTTATCACTAGGCGTAGGCTTTGTATTGCCTACGCTCGCAGACAGGCAGTATTTGTGTTAATGTAGTAAATAGAAATGTATTAAGGGATATTTCTTTGCGATTCTTTTTCTTAAGTGTGGTAGTATTTTATGTCTTATTTTTTTGGCAGTAGACTGTATTAATGTGTCTTAGTAGGTTGGTGATTTATTTTATTTCTTGAATTATTTCTGTCGTGATTCCCACGTTGGTTTAGAAGTAGTTGTTGCGACTGCTTAGCATGGAATGTCTAGGTTCAATTCTTAGGTCTGACAAAGGGTTTTTGCATTACAAAATTTTCATTAGCAGCCCGGAGTTTTTTGTGGCGATTAGGTCGCTTATTGTATGTTTTCATGTTGGTTTTTTTAATTGTATAATCTGGTACAATAAAGTATTTTTTTTGCCCGATGGCTCGACCAAAGACTCGCTATTAAATAGGCCTTAAACATAACTCGTGAAATGAGGATGTAGGTACGTAGGTACTATAGCACTCCCTCCTACGCCGTCAGCCACTACAAGACGGATGTTCATGTCATGTTGTCAAAAACCGCGAATGTTTAAAACAGCGTTTATAAGTGAAACCAGCCAATAATCTAGCTTCCCTATTATACTTTGTAAATATCAGTCTAAAATCTAACATTACCACTTCACAACACAAACCCCTTAATACACTCAGAATTAAGCTGGAACACTTGAAATCTCCTAATGAGCTGCCAAGTGCCTACTCGTAGGTATCTTTTACCAACGTTTGGAAAGGCGGTATTATGTAAATGAGGCTTTGTCAGTCCGTCCGTCCGGGCGGACACACGAATATTATCTTCGCGTCGCTGTATGGCGAGTTTGCATAAATTTCACCCCTCTTAGCGGATTTGTTGTTTCGCCGGATAGTGTTCTGCTGATGGGGCGTGTTTTGTTCGTACCCCCTTGTTTATAAGTACCTTTTAGTAAGCTATGATAGCTTGGTAGTTTTGGGTTTCTATTTCTTCGATAGTAAACACTACCGATCATTATTGGTAAATAAAACAAAGCATATTTTATATGGTACTAGAATGTGACATAGATTTTAAATCTATGGTAAGGGATGCAAAATAATTGACAGACAATTTTGTTATTTATTTGTAACAACAAACAGTTACATTACGCGATATTACAGATAGAAAAACATTAGTAACTTGAGTAGTAATGTAGCCCACAGCGCTGTTCACAGCTAGCCATTAATACATGAAACTTTAAATTCACTTAGAGATATTTTGTTCGTGCAAGACAAATAATTGCTCGGTAACGAGGATTCAGCCGTTACCGAGAAATAAATTCACGTCATATAGGTTACAATTATTCGTTAGGTACCTACTTATTTGTTAGTTTTGTTATAAGGTTATCTGTTCACTAGATTACTTGATAATATGTATGACTAAAAACAGGCGCTTCTTGCCAACAAACTATTTAGTTTGGCGAGTAAATTGTTATTTAACAAAATATGTATTTATAATCGTGAACATAAAAAAAAAAAATGGTGCCGATTTCCTTGTTCACAAACTAAACTAAATTTAAGTTGAGTGCATCTTTTTCTTTCTATTTCATTATGAAAAGGACAGACGATAAATATTAGTTTAGTCCTGTCAAATTAGAGTATGGTTTGCACTAATTTTAATTTTAATTTTTGGCAAACTCTAAAAATAATATTGTTTTTAATTCGATACAATAAAATAATATAATCATTATTTTATTGTATCGAATTAATGTTATTTATTATCACTTTTTTTTCTAAATCTATAAATGTTAACATCTCTTCTTGATGGGTGTTTTTAGGTGTTTATTATTTGAGGGTTTCGGCATTTATTCTCTGGGATCTGTCAGCTAGGAAATGATGGCGCCATCTAGTTTTAAAATATTGACGAGTAAAAGTGTCTTAAAATATCTACTTACAGAAATAAACATTTCACTAAATTTGATAGCCGAAATACAGGTTTACGCCTAGTTTGGCTACAGATGTAATCATTTGCAACAAGAAAATATAGCCTATAAGATATGTGTATCATATGATATGTATATATTATATATATATTGTATATATTATAGCTTATTTCAATAATTGTTCACAATGATAAAAAAATATTGAAATAAACTTATATTTATAGGTAGGTAATATAAGTTTATTTAAATATTTTTTTATCATTGTGAACAATTATTTGCTACCTACGTGTTCTTTTTTATATAAAATTGTTGGACCTACCATAGGATCGGCCTCCAATAACCACTTCAGTCACTGGTATATTCGTAAAATAATATCGAACAGTTGCAAAATAAACTAGGTATCTATGCTTGGACTAGCCTCCGCCTCCGCAAGAACTCCGCATTCGAATCCGCCTCCTAATTTTTTTTTTTTTTTGTGAATGGCATCTCGTAGTTGGCATTGACTGAGAGGCCGTGACTACTCAACCGGTCTTTCCTGTGGTGCCTTTGAGTGAACTCAAAGCCTCCAGCCAGGGGTCCGCCTCCTCAGCATTTTATCGAAGTTTTAAGGGAGGATGGCGGCTTCAAAACTAAGCGAACGGTAATGTGGGGAGGATATAATTCGAAGTTTCAAGCTGTTGCTCCTCTGTCACCGCCACCGCCAGCTTCAGTACCAAGTGAGCAACTACGCTTACCAAAAAGTCGACTTTGTCCTTTAATCAATCTTTTTTTGCCGCCTCCGCCTCCGTTAACTTCCGCATCTGCGCAGGCACCATCCGCTTTGCACCGCTGCCCGCGCCTCCGCCAAGATGGCCTCCGTAACATCTCTAGTATGGACTTGAAAAACATATTTACCCATTCATCAACCTATGTGTGAGGTGCTCGTGGCTAAATAATAGCAGCCGCATGGGCCGCAGCCGCAGGTTAAGCTACGCTTGCCAAGGTCGGTCTGTGGATGGGTGACCATCCATTACATATCGAGACCCTTCTGTACCTCAGATAGCACGTAAAGCGATTGGTCCCGGCTGTCATTCGTAGATCTTTGACAGTAGTTACGCGGAGTCAGAAGCCGGAAAGTCTGACAACCAGTCTTACCAAGGGGTATCGTGTCACGCAGTAACTGGATCGTGGAGGTCAGATAGGCAGTTGCTTCATGTAAACTACTGGTATTCAGCTACAAAATCAAAAGTCAGTTATTCAAACTAGGCTGAGAATTAGCGCTTTTTGAACGTCAAAGTCACATAAACAGTCCCCCAAAACGCCCGCCCTTTACCACTTCCTAGTGCTGTAACTGGGAAGAAGAACTCCCCAGTAGAAATACATCCAGTAAGACTGGAAGCCGACCCCAACATGGTTCGGAAAAGACGTGGCAGATTTATTGTGAATATTTCCTACCAACCCACCTATCGTCCACACTCCACTTAACAAAAAATCGAAACTCATATCATCCAATCATATAAAAAGGCTTCAAATAAATACAAACCTAGTTTTATTATCCACAAAGGGGTTTTTACGTTTAAAACCAATTTCGTTTTTTTACAATCGAAGCGCTACGTAGGTACAGGAAACTCTATATTTACATACGACCACCGTTTCAGTTCAAAGGCTTTTTGCGCTTTTAATACAGGGATAACGCCGGATGATCATAATGTTTGATGGTACTGGTATCGGGTCGATACCAGAAATATTTGGTATCGACCAACATGAAAAGTTTTGGTGAACACTTTTGCTAACGTGTGGAAATTCAGATCGAAGACATGTTTTCCGGAAAAAAAACTACAAAGCCAAATAACTAACCCATTAAATGCATCACTTTCTCCTTTTATGAAGTCGGTTAAAAAGTAACTAAGTATCCTATAATCATGTTAGTTCCGGTTTTGGCGTTTCTGTTTATAAGGTTTAGGTAACTGATTTTGGCTAATAACGACTGTATCGCTCAAACTGCCCTCGCTGCTACTGCGCTGTCACTGTCAAATTGTTACCCATAGACATGCTGTTGAATTGTGCCTTTAATCTTTACATATACCTAGATAATATTAACATTGATAGAACTCTATTAAAAACAAACTACATCACTTTTAAATATTAAAGGGGAGCCTTTAATATTTAAAAGTGATGTAATTTGTTTTTGGCAGACAGGTGCTATGCGACTCTTGTAAAACGATTTCCATTAAGTTTTCATAGAAATTGTCTGGAAATCGAAGCCACTATACATGTACCTACTTCCATGGATTTTCCGAGTTATGGTGTCACAAAAGAACCTATTGTGTAAACTTGGTTAACCGAGCTCTTCTCGCAGAAAACTGCTTCAATGGGTGCAATCTTTAGTATTGTTGTTTCATTTTCTTTTACATTGCAAGTACGATTCTGTTACAGACTTTGTTATTCGCTGTGTGAGTGAATACGTACAATTTGATCTGATTTAGACTGTTTGTAAGTGATGCAACGAAAGGGTTGACAATGTCAAGTGAATAGGTACATTTTGGTAGTATTTGTATATTGGTAGAATTGGTAAATACAGTATTTCTAAAAGTAAGAAAGAAAGAAAAAGCGTTTATTTGCGGTAAACATGACGCAAACAATAACACAAACACAAAAATAAGAAAAGGTTGGGGAAAACATGCGTCACATCCACGCAAAACGGTTATCGCTCAGCATTATGCTGCGACCCTATACAAGCCCCAGCGCTGGTTTTCAGCGACAGCCGGCGCTGACGTAATGACGTCGTCCGGTGGAGTAAACAATTGTTAGGACGCTGTACCAGTACAGCGTACTTACGAACGTCGCACTTAAAGTAGCATAACATAAGTATGAAGTAAGTATTATCAATCGATTGCAGTTCAACACAAAGTGACCCTCATCATTCTCCTACCCTTAGCCCAATTCATTTGGGGTCGTCTATTTGTCGTCGTCTAAGTAGGCACTCCATTTCTAGCCATACCATCTTTCACACTTTCCATACAATGTTTCTTTGGTCTCCCTATACTCGTATAACCATCCACGTTCATACTCAAAACTTACCCACTTGCTAGGACAAAAAATCACGCCATCATTACCACAGATAATCGTTTACTTCGCCATAAAAAAAACTGGTATCAAAAGCCGAAACCAATTTGGAAATAAATGCTAATAGCCGATACCAATATCGTGCGTCGTCCATCACTATTACGGTACGTACTACTGATCTCAAGAATCCAAGGAAATTACTTCGAATAAAATTTCCTGTGGAGCCCATTCCGTATCCAATTCCATACTTCAAAAGGTTGCTATTGGATTAGTTCTAAAAACACATTATATACTAGTTATATTGGTTTCTGAATGAGGGGCTCACAGCCGCACGGGTCCTTGAAAGGTTAAGTTACGCTTACCGAGATCAGTCCGTGGATGGGTGACCATCCAATACATATCCGAGACCCCTCCGTGCCTCGGAAAGCACGATAAGCCGTTGGTCCCGGCTGTCATTCGTTGATTTTTGACAGTCGTTACGGGTCAAACTCAAAGCATTTATTTCAAATAAACCAATTACAGGCACTTTTGAATTTTCAAGGAGTCGGTCAGTTAGAAACATGAAACTCGTTGCCCATTCCAAAGCGTATGGAGAAGAACGGGCAAAAAACTCCATGGGCACTCTTTTAAATCAAAATATTGTTACAAAAAAGTGGTCACATCATTCATGTTGAAATTATACATGGGAGAACGATGTAGAAAAACGTGCGCGTTAAAAGCGTCCGTAATAAAAAAAGATAAAAAAACAGGAATTAAAATATGCCTATGCATAAATGCATATACTATATGGGTAGTTAGAACCCCGAAAGTCTGACATCCAGTCTTGCCAAGGGGTAACGTTTTACCCAGTAACTGGGTTGTGGAGGTCAGATAGGCTGTCGCTCCATGTATAATACTGGTATAGGTTCCGTCACGTACAAAGAACGCTGGCCTGTAACCTGCGCACTGAGCGATTAATATTCTGCAATAAAACAATTACACTTAAATTATAAAACTATAGCCTATAGAATGAAACACTCTACCTGCGTCTGTGTTTCCGAACGCATACAATCCCTTAGAGCATTAAACTGCTCTAAGTACAATCCTAATCTCTTCAAAGTGAGAGTGAACAGGCTTCGTCTGGGTAAGCTTACTCCACCGTTGAGTCTGTCTCAGTCACCACTGACCTAGACTAGAGTCAAGAGCAAACCCATCTGAAATAAGAAATAAAAAAATTGTAATATTATACATATATTATTGTAACACATATCCATGTCGCTCAGCGTTCTTTTACGTGACGGGAGCTGTATTAAGCTGCATCTGGTTAGACTGGAAGCCGACCCTAACATATACGGCTAGCAGATGGTAGATGGATGGAATGGCCATTCAAATAAGTAGGTAGGTATGTCACGAGGTGATAAAAAAATGTCAAAGTCAAAGCATTAATATAAGCAATATTTCAAGTAGGCATATAAAAGGCACTTTTGAACGTCAACATTTACATTAAAATAGAATTGATTCTAGTCGCTCCTTCCAAAAGGTAGTTTCGTATGGAGAAGAATAGACATGAAAATCCACGATATATATACAGGTTGAAATTGAATTCATGGGCATTATTTTAAAGTGTCATTGTACTCATCATTGTAAACAACTTTTACTATGGGACCAAACCAGAAATCATAAAAAAAGAATCAGCTGTTCCCTACATTTCGAAGGGTTATGCAAACATAAATGTATGGAACAGCTGATTTTTTTTTTGTGGTTTCAGATTTGGTACCATAGTAAAAGTTGCTCATAATGATGAGTACAATGACCCTTTAAAATAATGCCCATGAATTCAATTTCACCTGTATATGATAAGACTAAATCAAATCAGTCCCTTTTGCAGAAGCAACTAATACCAACTTGTACTCAAGGAACTGATATATTCAATAACCTGTACAATAAATAAAACCAACACCACCGCTATTAACTGTTACAATATAATCGTATCTATCTTCATTTTGGTCTACAAACAAGTTTCCGAGAGCAATCTCTGGACTATTTGTAAATGAATTCTGGTCTAGTGAACTGCGAAATTTGGACTGATAAAGACGGATACTTTTGCCAAAAGAATTTTTTGTTTGGCGAAAAAAATATAGCTGTTTATATTTTCATCGTATTTACAAATTGGTTTTACTCGTATGAGTTAAGCGTAAGCTTTTTACTGTGTGGTTTGAAATGGCGAAAAAATGTGTCAGGCAAAACAGTTTTTGTACTATAACTTTCTTATCTGAGCTGTGTTTTTCTATTGTATTGGCACGAGATTCAAGAAAATAATAACATAATTATGACGTGGTAATTTTTTTTTTCTGTTAGTAAAGTCAGTAGCAGCGTTGAGTGAAGACTGGCATTTTTAGGGTTCCGTAACCACAGGGTGCTAATGGGACCCTAAGGCTTAGCCTATGGCGTCTATTTGTCAGTCACAAGGCTGTAGCTTTTAAACCGTTAGGTAGGTATATGTAAACTACCCCCAAAAAGTCATTTATTCTAATTAGGCTGAGAATCAGCACGTTTTGCTTGTCAAAATGACATTAGACTGTCCCTCAAAACGCCCACCCTTCACCACTTCCTAGTGCTTTAGCTGGGAAGAAGATGTGATGTTACCAGTTTAAATTATTTCACGGAGTACGTAGTGAGGCTGTAATAACCTCTATTATGGCAAATAAAACAAGGTAAAGTATTAATGTTTTCGTGATACAAAACCCTCGTGATACGGAACCCTTACACCGCAAGCTCGACTCCGCCCTTTTTTTTTCCTTGTTGTTTTTTACCCGACTGCGCGATAGCAAAGGGTTTTATTTTTATTTTCTGTTTTAATTTATGTGTATTTCTGATGCTATTACACAATTTTTCAAACACAATAAACAGCAAGGTTATTAACAAAAATATAAAAATAATATCCGAAACACGGCTTTAAATGATAATAAAAAACAAAAAATTCAAACATCCTGCACTTTCAATCCTGTAATAAAAAGGTAGGGAATGAACCCGTTAATTAATTCGACCGAGCGTTATAAGGGTTAAAAGTCTTGTCACAGACTTTATGGCGCGATGGCTTTCATACGACACTGCTTACTTTGGAGATCCTTATTATTAATTTGTGTGTCACGGCTGTGACACGGCTTTTATCTTAAATTCATGAATATTTGGTCTTTTTGGTCGATTTTATATAAAAGCTAGCTGTTGCCTGCGACTTCATCGGCGTGTACTTTGTGTTTCTTCATTTTTAACCGACTTGAAAAAAGGAGGAGGTTCGCTATTTGGTTGTACTTATTTCTTTTTTTATGTTTGTTTACTCAGAACTCTGTTAATTATAAATTGATTTGGAAAAGTTTTTTTTATTTGAAAGGATTATACTTCCAGATTGGTCCGTTATAAATATTGGTCAAGTTCTGATGAGTGGTTTTTGAGTCAGCTTCAAATAATACGTATTTTTTCCACTTTGTGTCTGTTGATGATATTGTAATAACTTCCTGTCACTGTTATTTACATTGCAAGTAGTGGTATACGACTTTATTTGGAGTAGGTACGGTGGGCTGCATCAATTGGTTACCCCAGTGGTATTAAAATTAACTTTGAAGGGGGGTACCCACATCGTGACGCTGACTGTACCACAATTAAAAAGTGAAAAATAATAACCTTTTCACAAAAAAACCACCGACTTCCAATAGAAACACTACGAAGTGAAAAATAACTATAATTTCGGAAGTCGGTGTCTTTGAATTTTGTGTTTTCGTTATTTGCCACCGACTGCCGAAATAAAAATAATTTTTCACTTAGTACTGTTTTTTTTTGGAAGTCGGTGGTTTTTTTTTGTGTCTGAGATGGTTTTTTGAGGATAGAACCATACAGATTTCGGTGGACCTATCCAATCAATGCACACATTTGTCAGTAATCATGCAGCTCAACTCAGAATTAAGGAGCTCTGCTCCAGCGATTGGATATGGTAATAAAAAGCAAATAATAGTTATTTGTTATACAAGAGTGCAAAGTTGCTTTTTAACCGCGTGTTCAATTTTGATGACCGAGCAAGCGAAGGATTCTAAAATTGAATCACGAGCGCAGCGAGTGATTCAAATCTAGAATCCTGAGCGTTAGCGAGGGAATCAAAAGAGCACGAGGTGAAAAATCTTTGCACTCGAGTGCAACACGTAACTTTTCATTCCACCTCAGCGAGGAAATGACTAAATGCAAAAAAAAAACGTTTACAATCACAAGATAGGTACACTTTTATTTCAGTTTAGGTATTAATTACTACATTATGACAGGTAAGTATTACAGAATAATCTTTAAATTATAACAAAATAATACTAAGGTATAATTAAGAAAATTTTAAAGTAACGTTGCTACAGTTATTTAAATTGAGTGTAATATTTTTGTTTGGTACTGTAATATTGGTGTTAGTCACTTGTGTACTGTTTTTCGGTAAACTATCTGTCATACTTAATAGTTGTACCGATTCATCGGATTCCCTTGGCGTGAATGTTGGAGAGAGAGGGAGATGGTTAGGTGTTTCATAACGGCTTATTTTTGATGTAGAAGGGCCAGTCCAAGGATCCGATTGAGGCTCTTTCAGTGTAATGGCTCCTACGATGCCTTCACATATTTTAGACTTATTTTGGATGGAATCCTCTATGTATCCCTCTACAACTGCATTGGACTTCCAGCCTCCGTGGCGCTTAAGGGACAGGAGATCAGCTCCGGAATCAGCCAAAAGTGTGGCTGAAGTTCGTCGGAAACAATGACCCGTGTACAACAGGGGTTCTGGAAGTTCAAGAAATGTTGCTATTTCTCGTGGGATACTGCCAATTTTATTAGTACCCATAGGCTGTCTAACACACTTTCCATTGCGATACTGTAGAAAAAATCGATTGATTGGAGTGTTAGGCGGGCGTAAGGCTTGATATTTCTCAACAATCGTTACGTATTCCTTGCGAATGACGAAGTTGCGGTCTCTTTTTGTCTTTGTATTAGGTAAATTAATTAATAGTAAGTCATCTGAATGTTTCTCAATGTTTTTGACATTAAGTTGTGTTAGTTCATTAGTTCGACATGCTCCGTTTATTCCAATAATAAGAACAACCTGTAACGTAAAGAGTATTGTAGTAGATAAATGAATAAAATTGATATGAACGCATAATTATGCCTATCAACATCTACTAAGTATACTATTTAATTGAGATTAATATACTTAAGTAGATACTGAATGTGCAACTGACTTACTTTTGCCGCCAAATATACGGAATCGGGTGCTTCGTTAAGAAACTTTTCAATATCAGATACTGTGAAAACCTTCGATTTTTTTGGTTGATGACCAGATGAGGCTCTTTTTAAAAATGCCACTAATTTAGGATAGGTATCGATATGTTTGTCTTTTTTCATCTTTATTGTTGCTTTTAGCATCGAATACGTACTCCATAGAGTGCTTGCTTTCTTGTTCTCGGATAATTCTATAAAATATGCCAGCAAAACGTTTTCTGAGAAAGTTTTGGCTCCTTTTGCTAGTCGCCACGTGTTGAACATATCGTACTGTTTTAAATACTTCTCGCGTGATTGTTGAGGGAGAAAGCTCATTTGCGCATTATTAACAGTTTCAGTCAATTCTGTTGGCGTCAAACTAACTTCCTCGTCGCTAGAATCACTCATTTTAGTTTTTTCACTTGTTTTCAAGTTTCTTGTTTTTAATATAAGGTTTAACAATGACGTGAAAAAATGCCGCGTAAAGAACCGCGTACAAAGCAAATTGAAAAAAGAACACCAAGAAGGTTCCGAGTCTGAGTTTTTAACAAATTAAAAAAAAGTTGTATGATATATTCGGCACCATAGAGGTAGCAGTAAATAGGTTTAATGTTTTTTTTAATTCACAAACTTAGTGCACACGATGTTCTAAATTCAATTTACTTTATCCTCTAGAGAATAAAAACGGCTTTTCCACTCAGATATTGAAGATTAAAAATACTCTTTCCGAGATGGTGGGATGAAAACGTATTTTATTTCTTTCTTATCTATCAGTTTCAGTACCATATGTAAAAATTAATCAATATTGTATCTATTTACCAAATTCTTGTGAATGCTTCTTGTGACTAAACTTTTTACTTTACTTTGCTAACTCTTACAACTTCCAAAAAAGTCCTCTTTAAACCATCGCAATTCAGTACTTTAAAAACTTAGTCCGTCAAACAGAAAAAAAAACGTATAATTCACGAAAAAGCTCCAAGTATCCAGTACTATCCGGCCAAATCTGGTTTTAATTGCTCCGAGCCGGTAATTTGAAGCGTCTAGACTGAATGAAACTATAATCGCCTTTTAAACTAAAAAGTGGATTTTTCGTATACAAAGTTAGGAACTAACCGCCGTTTTTCGCCGGGATGCCCAAGAATATGCCCATATTTGTGATGTTCTTCACAAGGGTCAAGGGGGTCAAGCGTAGTACTCGCTACCGGGGGGCGGCGTGCGTGCGTGCCCAGATGTATGAACGTAAGCGAAACCAAAGGAGTATGTAAGGATCGTAGCAGGTGGCGTTTCTGCCTACCCCCCATGGGAAAAAGGCGTGAGTTTATGTATTTAAAGTTACTAGGAACTCCATTTTATGTTGAGCCCTCCACTCGAGTGTTTTTGGAAGAGAATCCAGCGGCCCTAGCGCGAACGCGCGACGTTAACGTAACGTAAAATCAATCGATTTTTTTGATCGAGGATTTTGGTTTAAAATTTTTGCGGAAAACACAATTAGTATAGACATGAAATAAGTCTTAAAATACAATTTAAAATATTCCTTTTGCACTTAATATTTACTTAGTGTAAATATTAAGTGCAAAAGGAGTATTTTAAAATTTAAAATCGTTCTATTTTACGTCACGTCACTCATCTCAATAAGAATCAAATCGCAAGAAATGAATGAATGAATGTAGGTAATAAGTATACAGTGTGTTGAATAATGCTCATAACTCCTCTTTATGAGAAAAGTCTTTTGCCCTGCACTGGGACAGTCAAATGCTGATCATATTCTTCTGAGAATTTCGCCATAATTTACAACCTACACGTGGTTGGTGTTTTAATCTGAATATATTGAGTTGAAAATCATATTTTTCATCCCACCATCTCGGAAAGAGTATTTTTAATCTTCAATATCTGAGTGGAAAAGCCGTTTTTATTCTCTAGAGGATAAAGTAAATTGAATTTAGAACATCGTGTGCACTAAGTTTGTGAATTAAAAAAAACATTAAACCTATTTACTGCTACCTCTATGGTGCCGAATATATCATACAACTTTTTTTTTAATTTGTTAAAAACTCAGACTCGGAATCTTCTTGGTGTTCTTTTTTCAATTTGCTTTGTACGCGGTTCTTTACGCGGCATTTTTTCACGTCATTGTTAAACCTTATATTAAAAACAAGAAACTTGAAAACAAGTGAAAAAACTAAAATGAGTGATTCTAGCGACGAGGAAGTTAGTTTGACGCCAACAGAATTGACTGAAACTGTTAATAATGCGCAAATGAGCTTTCTCCCTCAACAATCACGCGAGAAGTATTTAAAACAGTACGATATGTTCAACACGTGGCGACTAGCAAAAGGAGCCAAAACTTTCTCAGAAAACGTTTTGCTGGCATATTTTATAGAATTATCCGAGAACAAGAAAGCAAGCACTCTATGGAGTACGTATTCGATGCTAAAAGCAACAATAAAGATGAAAAAAGACAAACATATCGATACCTATCCTAAATTAGTGGCATTTTTAAAAAGAGCCTCATCTGGTCATCAACCAAAAAAATCGAAGGTTTTCACAGTATCTGATATTGAAAAGTTTCTTAACGAAGCACCCGATTCCGTATATTTGGCGGCAAAAGTAAGTCAGTTGCACATTCAGTATCTACTTAAGTATATTAATCTCAATTAAATAGTATACTTAGTAGATGTTGATAGGCATAATTATGCGTTCATATCAATTTTATTCATTTATCTACTACAATACTCTTTACGTTACAGGTTGTTCTTATTATTGGAATAAACGGAGCATGTCGAACTAATGAACTAACACAACTTAATGTCAAAAACATTGAGAAACATTCAGATGACTTACTATTAATTAATTTACCTAATACAAAGACAAAAAGAGACCGCAACTTCGTCATTCGCAAGGAATACGTAACGATTGTTGAGAAATATCAAGCCTTACGCCCGCCTAACACTCCAATCAATCGATTTTTTCTACAGTATCGCAATGGAAAGTGTGTTAGACAGCCTATGGGTACTAATAAAATTGGCAGTATCCCACGAGAAATAGCAACATTTCTTGAACTTCCAGAACCCCTGTTGTACACGGGTCATTGTTTCCGACGAACTTCAGCCACACTTTTGGCTGATTCCGGAGCTGATCTCCTGTCCCTTAAGCGCCACGGAGGCTGGAAGTCCAATGCAGTTGTAGAGGGATACATAGAGGATTCCATCCAAAATAAGTCTAAAATATGTGAAGGCATCGTAGGAGCCATTACACTGAAAGAGCCTCAATCGGATCCTTGGACTGGCCCTTCTACATCAAAAATAAGCCGTTATGAAACACCTAACCATCTCCCTCTCTCTCCAACATTCACGCCAAGGGAATCCGATGAATCGGTACAACTATTAAGTATGACAGATAGTTTACCGAAAAACAGTACACAAGTGACTAACACCAATATTACAGTACCAAACAAAAATATTACACTCAATTTAAATAACTGTAGCAACGTTACTTTAAAATTTTCTTAATTATACCTTAGTATTATTTTGTAATTTAAAGATTATTCTGTAATACTTACCTGTCATAATGTAGTAATTAATACCTAAACTGAAATAAAAGTGTACCTATCTTGTGATTGTAAACGTTTTTTTTTTGCATTTAGTCATTTCCTCGCTGAGGTGGAATGAAAAGTTACGTGTTGCACTCGAGTGCAAAGATTTTTCACCTCGTGCTCTTTTGATTCCCTCGCTAACGCTCAGGATTCTAATTTTGAATCACTCGCTGCGCTCGTGATTCAATTTTAGAATCCTTCGCTTGCTCGGTCATCAAAATTGAACACGCGGTTAAAAAGCAACTTTGCACTCTTGTATAACAAATAACTATTATTTGCGGTTAACATGACGCATACACAAAAAAGAATAATTTGGGGGAAATATGCGTCACATCCACGCAAAACGGCCATCGCTCAGCATAATGCTACAACCCTATGCGAGACAGAGCCCAGCGCTAGTTTTCAGCGACATCCGGTGCTGACGTGATGTCGTCAACCGGTGTAGCAAACGCTAAGATATAATATACAATAAAATAAATACACATTACTTGGTTCTAAGTCTTTAAATAAACAATATTTATAAAATCGTAACATTTCGGGCAACGACTCAGGCGCCTTTGATAATCTGTGCGCGCAGCTGTCATAAAACTATAGGTTTGATATTGGTTATTGGTTTAGTACGGGCTGATACCCAAACTAAGCTAGGGCTTGTATTTTGGGAGTCAGTCCTCAAACGTGGAGCATTATTAAGGAGACCGTTATCATTATACAGGGTTATTGGTAAAACACCATCAACCTCTTAAGGGGTCATTGTACTTATCATTATGAACAACTTTTACTATGGGACCAAATATAAAATCGCGAAAATAAAATCTGCCGGCCGTGTGTTTGACGAGTTCTGCAAACATAAATGTAGGGCCTGAAGATTTTTTTTTTAGATTAGGATTTATGGAAGTTAGTTGGTGTGTTTTCGTATACCGTAAAGTCCATAGATTTAAATCGCTAGATTTGCCCTCACCGTACTTAGTCACGCGAAAAAGTATCCATACTGAGAAGAGTGACCACTCAAATTATTAAATAGCGTTTCTATGACAATTAAGTCAAGTCACTGGGTCATTGTGTGTCAAAGATGTCAAAAAGAAACAGAAACAAGACTATCTTTTGACGCGGTAGCGCGAATCTAACGATTTAAATCTTTGCCGCTGCCATCATTTTCATGACAGCCGTTACTGTGGTCATTCTACGCGGCTACTTTTTTTAGGAATCTGTAGCTAAGCTTCATCGTCCAAGACGCTACTCAAATTAACGTGTTACAAACTTACCTAAATCATCAAAGAGTAGCCAGAATCTCACAGCATTAGTATTTGTGGTCCGTACACGACCCGACTTACTAACGCGTTATTAACTAAATAGTTTGTGATTGGTTGCGTCGTTCACGTGTACGTGACGGACCGCCTTTGAAATGCTACATAACATAACCTTAGATCACGACTGCATTCCACGAAGGATAAGACAGAGGTGTACAATCGAGTTCACTAATATATTGGCAGAGACAATGTTTCAAAATAATGTATGCGTTAAAATTATCATATAGTTCTACAATATGTAACAAAAACCCTGTTGTTCCTTTTACCTACGTTTTAAGAATCGGTATACATACGTAACAAAGCAAGTCATTTATAAAAAACTGTTCAAAAAAATTATTAAAATAAACATTTAATTATTAATATTTGTAATGTTTAACTGATTTCTTACCTCTGCAATTCTGCATGAAGCGATGACGCGAAACCAGAAAAAAATAGAATGTTCCCACCCACTCTCTTTGATAGGTGCCGGCCCGGCCGGTACACCGCGCCGCCACTTACCTACATAATTATTTTGCTACAAAAGTTCGTGACCTTGTCAGCTGCTGTAAAAAAAATATAATAAAAATAAAATAAAATATTAATAAAATATAATATATAAGGGGTAAAATAAAATATTATCATAGAAACTGTTCATAAGTAGGTATGTCACGGTAGTGCAGTCAAAAATATCTGACTACTCTTTGGAACATAGATATTAGGGGTTAAAGTATGAAATTGCCGATTTGTACTGAAAAATTGTTTTTTTTATTTAACATAAATTTATTTAATCAAAATAATTACCATTATTATCTATACATTGCTGCCATCTAATAGGAGGGTCATTCATGCCTTTGCGATAGAACTCTCGAGATCTAGATTCGACAAACTGTGTGAAAGCATTTTGTACTGCTTCCTGAGAAGAAAACTTTTTATCACGTAGAAAATTGTCCAAATCACGAAAAAAATTGTAGTCCGTTGGAGCAAGGTCTGGCGAATACGGAGGGTGACGAATGGTTTCTAATTGCAGTTCCTGTAGAGTTAAAACGGTTTCTCGTGCTGTATGAGGTCTCGCGTTATCATGGAGCAATAATGGTGAAGATCAATTCATAAGTCGGGGCTGTTTCACTGCTAGTTTTGCTATCATTGTTCGGAGTTCGGCACAGTAGGCATCTGCCGTTATTGCTTGACCAAATTGGAGAAAGCTATAGTGAATAACACCATGCTGAGACCACCAAACAGTTACCATTACCTTTTTATTGGTAAGCTTTGCTTTAGGACACTGTTGCGGCGTTTGACCTGGGGTCAGCCATTGCATTTTTCGCTTACGGTTATGGTAAAGAATCCACTTTTCATCACATGTCACAATTCGATCCAATATTCCTTCATTTCTGTATCGATTCAACAAGGCAACACAAGTTTCAACACGCGTTTCTTTCTGCAGATCAGTCAAATCATGAGGCACCCATTTCTCATATTTTTTGATTTTATTGATTTGACGCAAATGAGTCAATATTGTTGGTAAGGTAACATTAAACAATGCCGATAATTCCTGGGTAGTTTGGCTCGGATCGGCTTCCACCATCTTTTTCAATTCATTGTTATTCACCTGTGTGAACGGTCTTCCACGTGGTTCGTTCTTCAAATCAAACTTTCCATCACGAAAGCGTTTAAACCAAAATCGCACGGTGCGTTCATTAGCAGTCCCCTCTCCAAACGCAACATTGATATTGCGAGCTGTGTCTGCCGCGTTAGTTCCGCGTCGAAACTCGTATTCAAAAATAACTCGAATTTTCGAAGTATCCATCTTTCTTGTCTAAGCTTAATAAAAAAAACAACTGACAGTCGATAATCGAATGTTGCACATTTTTCAAAAGAAGAACTTCATAAATACCATGTGAAAAAAGTTTCACTCATAAATTTCAAACCATGAAGGTTCTATGTCAATTCGAAGTAGGTACCTAATACTTACAATAAAACGGCAATTTCATACTTTAACCCCTATTACCTAAATACTCTAGATTTCAATATATTTGGTGCAACCTAGGATTCGTAAATATCTGTACAGCTTTGAATATTCATCTAAATGAGCAGAAGTACGAGTAATAATGCAATGTTGCCGTTCGTAATAGGACTGTATCAATCTGACAACGTTGAGAGAGCTGTATTATTTTGTTTAATTAAGTTTTAGGAAATCTTAGCGTCAACGCAGACTATACCGACCTATTTGTTCAAAACTTTTCAGTCGGTTTAAAAAATAAAAATAACATTTACTTATGCACATTAGTATTTAATTGTTATTTTATTATTCTTAAATTCTTATTTCGCCAGTTATGTCTAAGACCCATGTAACAGGGGGCGAGCCTATTGCCATCAAACGGGCACAAATCCTGACTCTGGGCTGTTACTGAAACATTCTAGATAGAAAAACCCAATAACACTTTTCTCGACCTGGGAATCGAACCCAGGACCTCATGCTCACCACTAGCGGTTGCGACCACTACACCAACGAGGCAGTCATGGAAACACTTACTAGTGGTGTGAAATTCTAGTGGTGTGAAATACTAGTGGTGTGAAATACTAGTGGTGTGAAATACTAGTGGTGTGAAATACTAGTGGTGTGAAATTCTAGTGGTGTGAAATACTAGTGGTGTGAAATTCTAGTGGTGTGAAATACTAGTGGTGTGAAATACTAGTGGTGTGAAATACTAGTGGTGTTAAATACTAGTGGTGTGAAATACTAGTGGTGGGAAATACTAGTGGTGTGAAATACTAGTGGTGTGAAATACTAGTGCTGTGAAATACTAGTGCTGTGAAATACTAGTACTGTGAAATACTAGTTCTGTGAAATACTAGTACTGTGAAATACTAGTGCTGTGAAATACTAGTGCTGTGAAATTCTGGCTACCCATTGGTGATTTGAATTTGTAAGGGCCTTAAAGACAGTCTTGACTCAGTTTACGCACATAAAAGCATTGACTCGTAATACCTATGCCTTTATTAACACCTTTAACGTATGCAACAGTCGTTAATATCTTATCTCCTCAACACAGAATAGAACATCAAATTATTATTATTCATTTACAGTGCCCACTAAAGACGGGAGCGGTTACCTTATGCCCATGCATAAGTAGGGAAATGGCACTTCAATTAAGCTATGACCATAATTAAAAGTACATAATTCAACAAAATAATTACAATTTTGGCTCCCTATCAGCTCCTGATGAAATTAAAAAAAGATTAGAGGTGCCGATGCGTTCCACCAGTTTATACGATAAGTCTTTTACAGTTCAATCAGTACGATTATGGAATGCCTTGGCCGTGTCGATAAGGCGTGCTCAAACTTTGTCCACTTTTAAAATTTTGATTAAAAACACTTCCTCTCTCCTTAAACATCATCATTACTTATGGTTTCCTTGCTTTTGTTTCTTATTATTCTTTTGTTTCGTATTATTATATACATGTATGTAGATAAGTGTATGTCTTATGTATATACGATATTTATTTATTGTATATGTAATTGGTACACCACTGACTACCTGCAGTATTGTCTCTCCTTCTCCCTTTAATCCATCCAAAGGTTGTCTGTAAAAGATCGCTATTAGCGATAAGACCCTATGTAAAATTTCTACATTTATATCTGTAATTTTTTGGTGTACATAATAAAGATTATTCTATTCTATTCTATTCTCCTGACAGAAATACGTCGAATTACAAATAACCCTGTCTAAGGAACTCTCGTACAAAATTTCATGCTTCTGGTCAAGGCTTCAATCAAACCAAAGTCTTGGCTGTTAGTGAATTTATAATTTTTAATTATTTCGTTAAGTAGATTGATAATCTATTTATTTAGTAGGCACAATTTAAAACCTAAGTGCAGATAGATCACTCATATTTTACGGTTTTAAAACGCTAAAAAAGCAGTTGCCCGGCATTGCCATATATTGTGGCAATGTTGCCACCCTTTTGGGCACTTTTCCTGTTGACAACGACGCGGAAAATTGTTTGATGCCCTATGATTCTTTCCCCTCTTTTTTCTAAGCATGTACAATTATAATTATTATTATAAGTCTAACTTATATATTAAGTAAATATTACCTACTCAATAATTATGTATGTTTAATTATTGATTCTAATTTTCTCATAACACCCTACGCCTAATAATTATTACCACCCACAGATATAGACTTATTTCTGTGTTGCCACCCAGCAAAATTATCCCCCCAGTTTGGGCAAAACGTAAAACTGTACATCTACAGAATATCTATGTACAAAACAAAATTAGTCTTGGCCAAACTCGAAACGGGACTTGGCGAAATTCGTTTTCGTATCCCAATACGGAACGCTAATAAAATAAATAATCCAATTCGTTCTCACACGGTCGTTACTTAAGCTGTCTGTTCACACTGAATACTGATGTGCTGTGGCTATATTTGTAAGATGTTGTGCTGGATATTTTAGGCTGTGTCTCTGGAAAATGGCTTATGAATTTTGATGCGATATAAAATATGGATTAGGAGTTTGTTTCAGAATTCATTTGTTATTTAACTGAGCCTTATTAAGTGACAATAGTATCCAACATAGTATTATAGTAACATGTCATCACCTGAAATAGAGTTTATGAAACCAATTAATGAATAAAGATTTAATGCGAAGAAAAGGGCTTAAGTTTTACTCGAAGATTAAGTAAGCAAATACCATATTTTACGTGCAATCCATCGATATTCTCATAAGTTTAATACCCATTCTAGGCTAAATAGGTTTGTCTCAGACAGGAAGTTAAAAATTATCTTTTTTTTTCGAATAAAATGAAATGAAAAGGTTAAACTCGCCCTGTATTGTTACAGAAATGGTCCAGCGTAAACTTTCAGTGTCTATTATTTTGAAAATGTTCTGAGATAAAGAAAACCGTGACATTTAATATATCAGATGTTTATTCTCGCGGGAATTGCAACTGTTTACCCACTTTTAAGCTGAAATGCACAAGCATTGTGCTTCTTTGTAAACGTATCCGTTTTGCTGAGCTTTTTATGATAAAAAGACAATGATTATCTTAACTCAACGCAGACGAAGCAAATCTATGTAAGAATCGTAGCACGTGACGGAAAAAACGATATTAATTTGTAAAAGAAAGAATAACGTTTATTTGGACACAGTTCGCACAGCTGTAGGCTGTCTGAGTTTTTGTTGGACGTTTCTGACATCTGTGAAGGGCAAAATTGTGAGGAAACCGTTTGTTTGTAGGTTTGTGAGGTTGTAGGGGGTAATCTCTGGAACTACCGGTCGGAATTGAAAAAATCTTTTTGGGTTTATTAGGCCAATTCTTAAGAAAGGCTATGTAACATCACGCTAGGACCTTTAAGAGTATATCAAACAAAAAAAACTGAAATTACGCTAAGCGAAAACGCGATGCGACGCGACGGGGTGGGACGGGGGAACAAGAAATTTCACGCGGGCGAAGTCGTTTATAATATAAGTCTTAAGAGGTCTATTACAATTTTTCTTGTATTTGAGTGTGAGACTCTTCAAACACTCAAATACAAGAAAAAGTGTGATAGCCCTCTTAAGGGGCTGACAACAGCTAAAGCGCGGTCACTGTCGGACTGCATACAAAATAAAGAGAAGCGCAATGACACAAAGCTGGTAATTTATTGCCAAATATGAAGCAATTCTGTATTTACAAAAAAATATATTGATTGGACTAAAAAAACACTAAAAACACTATCACGTTAATATGTTGCTTGAAGAACAATCTAAAAATATTTTTTTTAGAGGTATCTTCGTGACATTTTCTATCGTACCAAATTAGTTGTACTTATTGTGTTTTCAACACACTCTTTAACTAGCATATATCCTGAAGAATATCATTTTTTTTATTTATTTAGTGCAGTGGATCATATACTTTTAGGCATTATAAAACTTGCGTTTAGGTCATGTAGTCCTCTTAATTAAGCAAGTGTGGTGATCAATGCTCGTGCCTTCTCTGAATGAGAACATGCCTATATTCTGCAGTGAGACAATAATTGGCTAATCTTAACCGATATTATGTGTTCACGTTATTGTCAACGTAAAAAATTAAGGCAAAACGGAAACAGTAAATCAGTATTACTCGAAACCCTCAAACATCTCTAAGCACCTAATAGTCGAGTAGATAGCGGCCATCAAACAAACGGGCAGTGTTATTACATTTTAACAAGTGTAAATCAGGTCAGGCGCAAGTAAACAATACCAGTCATAGATAAGGATGTCATATTATTTATGACCCCGAATTCAGCGCTTGCCTTTTTCCGCTACCCTTGCATTGGAGTGAGTTACAAGCGGTTAGCGTTTTTTCGTCGCTCTAAATCCCCGATCTCTTCATATTTTTTTTTTGTCTTTTAATGTACCTATATTAATAAATCCAAGCTGCAGTACCTATATTATTATTTCCGCTTGCCCTTTATGCCTGGAGGCTTTTATTTAGGTATTAAGTTCTGTTTACGTTTTTATTATTTATTTCTGCTTGAGTATATTTTTCAATGTTTTTGTTAGTAGGTATATTGGCGTGTGCTAGCTGACATATTATGGCAAATAATTTAATGTAATGTTTTGTGTTTCGTAATGTTAATTACTTACTACTGTATAGAATCCAGTTCTTCTAACTGAACAGACAGCAGTGCTGCTGAGGAGTTTGTTGCGCTACTTCTTCATCTCAGCTAAAGCACTAGGAAGTGGTGAAGGACGGGCGTTTTGGGGAACTGTCTTATGTACCAAATTTTTGACATTCAAAAAGTGCTGATTCTCAGCCTAGTTTGAATAAATGAATTATGATTAATTAATTCAAGTACTAACAACACTTACGCACAACATGTTACTAACCACTAAAAACATGGACTAATTTAATTTAGGTCAGGATTTTTTTATTATTATTTACGAGTATATTCAGAATTCAAATTATATGTACACAAACAAGAAATTATACCTAATTAATGAATAAAAATAACAATATTATATCCTAACCAAAATAAAACTCAATCTAAAATATGGCGCGAAATATTCATCAGCATCGCTGTCGACTAGTACTTATTATACCCAAGAGACTGGCGGCATTGCCACGTTGTACGGCAAACATAGCTTGAACGAGGATATTGTTGATTTTTTTCTAATACATGCCATTATTTCCTGATAGCCAAATATTAGGGTTCTCATCATACGTAGATAATTTAATATGAAACAAGCTATTTTGGTGAAGTATACGGCACAGCCTCAAATAACCATCTCAGATACTAATCTGCATGGCCCTCATAATTATAAAATATTATTATAATTATTATTATTATTTATTAGTATTATTATATTTTTTCTGATCAAGAAAATTCCTGGACTTTAAAAGAGACCTTTGAGTTTATTTCGGTTTTTATTCTCAGAGTAGGCGGTGAAGACAGCTCATCTATTAAAAAAAAAAAATGTGTAAAAGTGTCTGTTAAGAGCGTTTATACCTTATGAGTGGCAACGTCGCAATTTAGTGTCATATTTCGTGGTTTTCAATTTTTATCATTTAATCGGTTTTAATTTAGCTATATTTTAAAAATCTGTTTAATTAACTTTTTAGAATTACGTGAAAGTGTTTAAAAAGTAAGTAACCGTAATGCTTACAGTTATTTTACAATGAAAATAACGCCCTGCAAGTTTCCAATGTTTTATAGAACTGTTAACGCAACGATTTCTTACCTTTTACACAGTTTTCACATAATTCTAAAAAGTTAATTAAACAGATTTTTTAAAATAATAAAAATTGAAAACCACGAAATGTGACACTAAATTGCGACGTTGCCACTCATAAGGTATAAACGCTCTTAAAACCAATTTACAGAGATAAATTATCACCCTACTCCTAACCCATGTACCGACTTGTCTATCCGTCCCTAATTTCTCAACCCGCCACCACTCATCACTTGCACTACGCCCCCCAAATAAATAATTGCTACCGGCACACAGTGCGGCAGTTGTTTTATCTCCTGGCGCATGATACGTTACGTGTTACAGCTACGCGCTCCATATGCAAGTTCTTCCGCCCTGAACTTTGTCATGGACTCTCTGATTATAATTTTTGAGGTTAATATTATTCATTCGTGCTTATTTTTTATTCGGGTCACATGAAATTGGCAAATGGGTTGCTAGATCATGATCAATATCTGTAACTATGTTGGGGTCAGCTTCCAGTCTAACTAACACCCTAATTGCGTAACACACTATATCTATATGGCTAATCCATTGCTTCATATGTTCGAAAAGTGTATCTGGTCAAGAACGTAAATAACGCAATGAATGTTGTTGAACTGTCAAAATGAAAGGTTTTCCTACCTTTAGTGTGTTACACAACTACCCCGCCGATACAGCTGAGTATCAGTATTTTACATGGAGCGACTGCCTATCTGACCTCCACAACCCAATTACAGGGTAATACGATACCCCTTAGTAAGCTGGTTGTAAAACTTTCGGCTTGCTAGAGATTAAGTCCATTATTTCGCTTTATGTGCAATCAGGGAACTTGATTTGTAAGCAGCCCATTTGCAAACCTAAAAAGAAACATCACGAAGCCGTCAACTACGCATTCTGTACATCAAACTAAGTAACTTTAAAACGAATTTTATTTTTGGTGTGAAAAATCGCGTTTGCCGTAACGCGCAATGTAACGCATGCAATACGTTGTGCTTATGGGTGCATGCAACCGGGATCGTGGGGGTATTCGATCGATTCATATTCCTTTATTTGCGTTCCACAAGGTAAAACATGGTGTTAACAAAAGGCTTAGAGCTAAGAGCCGTTGTAGACCCTGTAAGGGCACAGCAAAATCTAATTCTTAAACAAGCTAAAATTTAAAAATAGAATAAAATATACATGAAACCAAATTATTAGATACATTCGCAAAAAAAAAACAAAATAGAATGAAAAAAATTCAATATAGTTAAAAACTGTTAAAAAAAATATTTAAATGTCAGTCGTACACAGCCAAAATTTAAAATTAAATTGATTGTGAAAACTAAAATAATTATATATCCGATCGTCGGGTGGAGTATTCGATCGATTTAATATTTGGTGGGGTTAAGATAAGTTATAACATTTCAAACTGGTTTTCGTTAAAAAACGTTATTAAAAGTTGGAGTATAAAGAGTGTATGATCCAGTACAAAAAGTTGATCACAATGATGTGAAGAACAAGTGAGTCTCGACTTCATTTAGTGTAAGCGCCAAGTTGCCCGTGAAGTTCAAATTTACTTCAGTATTTTTGCAATTTGCAGGTCAGAGTCAGGTTATATGTTGAACAAAATATGATTCGCGGCAGTAACAAGTATAGCTAATATAATCCTATTGAATGACAATTTCATAAAATAACAATCAATATGACTATATAAACTTAGAGCGTTGAATCGATGATTTTAATGATTATAATTCTCTAAACACATACTTGTTACTGCCGCGAATCATATTTTGTTCAACATACAACCTGACTCTGACCTGCAAATTGCAAAAAGCGTAAGAAAATTTGGATTTCGCGGGCTACCCGACGCTTACCACTTCAGGGTATTTTTACACCCATTATAAAACAATAATCTTATTACAATTCCCTATATAGTCACGTCACTAGTCGTGACATTGATTTAACAGCCCTCGCTTCTTTTAACTTTTCTCTATTTAGATTGTAATCTAAATGGCCTTTCAATGCCAAGTCCAACTAAGTGTCATTTCCCACTACACACACACCCTGTGCGTGTCTACAGGGCGTTACTCAGGTGCTACATTAACTTCCTGGTTCTCCTATCTTTTTAGATTATACAGGCTGGGTGAGAAATGGCGGATAATCTGCTTTTGGAGGGCTTAATTGGGCAGTCCGTTTTAATTATTTTGTTATTTCGAAAGTGTGGCTTATAAGTTGTTTATTATTTTAGTAAATGAAAAGGATATTTTTCTTCGACTCTACCGGTTTCAAAAACAAAATTGTAATCCTTTTACATATTAACTTCTGTTCGTTTATGATAAATGATAAATGATAAATGAATGATAAATGATTTTATTTCTGTAAGTAGGTTTGAACAAACACTTTTACACGTCAATCATATTTTTTTTTAAACTAGATGGGGTCGGCGTTTCCTATCTGACTACTCTGAGAAGAAAGGCCGAAACAAACTCAGAGGTCACAGTCTCTTTTAAAGTCCAGACAAAATCTTGGTCAGGTCATGTGAAAGCTATGTAGATCGGTGTCTGCAATGGTCTTTTGGGGAAAGAACCACACAGATTGAGTGGACCTGTCCAGTCAGTGCACGCAATTGTCAGTAATCGTGCAGCTCAACTTAGACTCAAGGAGCTCAACGATTCGACGAACAATACCAAAGAAAGGACATTTGAGTAGGCCGCATAAATTACTCAAACTGCCAGATCATGATTACGTTGAGAAAAATACAAAAATAAATATAAATAAATCAATGACCGACATAGTTCTCACATTCACAATAATTAGAATAATATTATAATAATCTTTGAGGACCATGTAGATTTGTGTCTGAAATGGTCTTTTGAGGAAAGAACCACACAGATTGAGTGGACCTGTCCAGTCAGTGCACGCATTTGTCAGTAACCGTGCAGCTCAACTCAGAACTTAAGGAGCTCAACGATTCGACGAACAATACCAAAGAAAGGACATTTGGGTAGGCCGCATCAGGTACTCAAACTGCCAGAACATGATTAAAACTGCAACAAAACACACATAGTCCTCACATTCACAATAATTTAAAATAATATAATACTTTAAATAGTAAATATTAGTGTCATTGTATATGTAAATAAGTATAGATACTTATAGCAAAGATTATAAGTAAAAATAGCTAGCGAAATAAAATAAATTAACATTGCCTGTGCTTTATTGGAGCAACTCAATCCCAAGCCTTTTTGTCCTCAATATAGTCTTTGACAGTATAATAGGCATTCTGGCATAATTTCCTTTTTATAAAAGATTTGAATTTATTAAGGCTTAGTGCTTGAATGTGGCTAGGAAGTTTATTATAAAAACGTATACATTGGCATCTAAACGAGCCACCTATTTTCTTGAGCCTGGTAGTAGGAACAACAAATTTGTGCTTGTTCCTAGTATTTAAATTATGGATATCACTGTACTTTTTAAACAGATTAATATTTTTATGTGCATACAAAAGATTTTCATAAATATACTGAGAAGGCACAGTCATTATATTAATCCCTTTAAATTTGTCTCTGAGGGAGTGTCTGGGACTTAATTTATAAATTGAACGAATTGCCCTTTTTTGTAAAACAAAAATCGTCTGAATATCGGCGGCATTTCCCCACAGCAGAATACCGTACGACATTACACTATGAAAATAACTAAAGTATACTAAACGGGCTGTCTCTAAATCAGTTAAACCACGAATTTTCCTAACGGCGTATGCTGCAGAGCTAAGCTTCTTTGACAATTTATCTATATGGGGGCCCCATTGAAGCTTGGCATCCAAAGTTATGCCTAAGAATACTGTGGTATTTTCGGGTTTCAACTCTTCACCCTTTATGAGAATACTTGTTTCTACTTGTCTAACATGAGGTATCGTAAACTTAATACATTTCGTTTTTTTCTCGTTAAGAAGAAGGTTATTAACATTAAACCAGTTAACTACTTTTGCGAGGGCACTATTTACATTGTCAGTAACCAGCTGCTGACGTTTAAGTTTAAATAAAAGTGAAGTGTCGTCTGCAAACAGCACTATATCATGTTCATCCTTTATGAGGTAAGGCAAGTCATTTATATAAATAAGAAATAAAAATGGACCTAGAATTGAGCCTTGAGGGACCCCCATTCTTACTACCGATCCGGGAGATCTTTTCCCGTTAACATCAACTCTCTGAATCCTATCACTTAAATAAGAAGTAAGAAGATCCAGAGAGGCGTTCCGGATTCCGTAGTGGTGCAGTTTCCTGATTAATGTTGCATGAAGAACACAATCGAATGCCTTGGACAAATCGCAAAAGATGCCCAACGCATCGCATTTGTCCTCCCATGCATTATATACATGCCCTAGAAGTTCAACTCCGGCATCAGTAGTTGAACGACCCCTTGTAAAACCGAACTGTTTGTTATGCAGTAATTTATGTACATTAAAAAATCTTTGCATTTGATTTAAAATAAGTTTTTCAAAAATTTTACTAAATGTAGGTAGCACTGAAATAGGTCTATAATTAGTAGGGTCTGATGTACTACCCGATTTAAACAACGGTATTATTTTACTGTTTTTCATAAGATCAGGAAACTCACCACGGTCAATACAATTATTAAAAATAACAGCTAAAGTAGGTGCTACAATATTTATAATTGACTTAGCAACGTCCACAGAATTACCCCATAAATCTGCAGTCTTTTTGACATTTAACGTGTGAAAGGTTTTAATTATATCTTTAAAAGTGACATATTCGAAATGAAATTCAGAATCACAAACTGGAATGTTTTCTTTAAGTAAAGACTCTGCAGCAGTGGGTGAAGAGTTTAGAGATTTAGTAGTCGATACGGGAATCTCTGCAAAGAAATTTTCAAAGGCCGCGGCGACTTGAGAATCAGATTTAATTATATTGTCATCAATAGCAAGGCTGTAGTCACTACATCGGTTGCATGACCTTCCCGTTTCGCTATTAATGATACTCCATGTCATTTTTATTACATTACTACTATTTTTAATTTTTGAACTCAAATAACGTGATTTGGCCATACTACAAACTTTTTTAAATAATTTAGAATAATTCTTAACATATAAATTAAATTCAGCAGTGTTTTTACAAGTTCGTTCATCATACAATTCATAAAGTCGTTTTCTACTTGTATGTATACCAATGGTGGCCCAGTCACTAAAGGAAGCGTTACTATTAACCGAGAACGTCTTTGGAATGAACGTGGTATTGAATAGTGTGCAATACATATTAAAAAAATCATTATAATGTTGATTAGGGTCATCATTAATCACCAAAAATGGTAATTTACTTAAAAGTTTAGATTTAAATGTATCCAAGCGATAAGTCGTTTTCGGGTTAACAGTGATATCTTTTTTAGTAACTTTTTTGTTTATATTTGAAATAGTTATTAATTGTCCGCAATGATCTGAGTCTATTAAATTAATAATTTCTTTGTGAGTTGGTATAACATCTGTATAAATGTTATCTAGGCATGTGGCACTAGTGGGAGTTATTCTAGTTGGCTCCAGAAATTGGTTAGCAAGATTGTATGACTGAAACAGACTTATAATTTTAATACTTAAACCAGAATTTTCTAACAAATTAACATTAAAATCACCACAAATGATGATAGACTTATTTGAATTACAGATTTTGTGCAACACTTCATCCATAACCTTTTCAAAACAATCATACAATCCTGAAGGAGGTCTGTACACACTTAATATAATGAGCTGCTCCAATTCTACACAGGCTATTTCAATTGTCCGCTCAACAGAGAGGCTCACAATATCCTTGCGGTCTTTAAATTTAAGCTGGTTATTTACCAGAATTAATGAGCCACCATGTACAGCATGTACTCTGTTGAACGAACTACCAACCTGGTGATGACTAAAATTGAACATGAACTGATGGCTTTTAAGCCAATGTTCTGTTATACAAAGAATATCTATATTGCTACAATTCAGGAATAACTCTACTTCTAAATCTTTGTTCAAAAACCCTTGAATGTTTTGATGCACCAGGTTGATACTATTTATTTTTTTTACACTTTCATATGCTTTATTCTTTGCCTTAGTTACATTTTTGCAAGAGGCTAACTCCTTTGTCCTGATTTCTAATTTAAATGATGACCATTGTCATTAATTTTGACCAAATTATTGGCAGAATAATTTAAAAAGTCATTGCATTGCTCAAAAGAAGCAAGTTGTTTAGCCAAATTTTTGGCTGAAATAGAAAAATAATATGATAGCGACACAGCTATCTGTCTTTTGTGATAGTTAGAAAGATAGTACATAACAATATTGTATCTATCTTTTGTCAAATACAAATTATTACTAACATAATTGTTAGTGTCAACTAAATGGAATAAATTATCATTATATGTCAAATTGTGCAATGTCATGTTAATGTCAAATCTTAAATTATTTTCTTCCTGTGGCAAACTGTTACTATAAGGGAATGTAAACAACACAATTTTCCTTAAACTAAGGTTGCACAATGTTCTATGATATTGGAGCAATTCTCCTTTGTTCACATTTCCCCTATTTCCCATAAAAATCAACAATGTTGTGTCCTGCTTAAAGTTATATCTAAATTTAAAGTTTTTTATATGTAAAGCATATAAAAAAATACCTATTTATTTATTTTAAGTTTGAATGACAAGAACATGAATCGTATTTACCATTCCATTCTGTTTATATGTAAACTCGGAACAAACAATCCCATAACTGTAGGCTATACGAATATTTGTACCGAGCGGAAATCGAACACACGACCCTCGTCGCAATCAGAATTCACGTCAAATATAATTTCCATAAATGTTTGCTCAATTGGCTTCAAATAACTTTAGCATAACTTCCAAACACTCTGTATAAAGACAAAGTTCAATTGGTTGAAAGCAATCTTATCTAAGTTGAATAACATAACAGATACCAATAATACCATTTTTTTTTTGTTTCCGTGGTGGAAAATCCTCATGGATGTCCGCCGCCCTGGGGCGGGCGGCGGGGTTTGTCAGAATCTTACTGACTAAAAACCACCCCGGTGTTCCATCTCACACCTACGCCGGGGGTTGCGGGAATGTTCGATCCTTCCGCAACCCCCGACTGGTGCCGGCCCGCAACTGCGGGCCTTTTCGGGTCTTGGGGGAGTGAGGTGTTTGACTCCCCCCGCGACGTCTAAGAGGGGCGCGCGTGGAACACTACGCGCCGCTACCTCGGGTCCTGAAGACCAATTCCCGTAATTAAAAACGTTAAAATTCAAGTCACAATCTCATCTCAGCGACAATCAAATGTCAAAAATGTAGGTAAGCGCTATATAATTTTTGACAGATTGAGACTGAGATTAGAATGCGAACGTTCTTAAAAATATGAGAATTGCCCCTCTGGTGTGTGGGGGGCGACGGACGTCCCCGAGTCCGTCGCCCCTGGACCCCTTTAGGGGGGCTGGAAGAGGGCGTTGTCCGCCCTCCGCCAACGCCCGGTGCGCCTTCTGCGGGCCGTGTGAGTGGACGAGATCTCCCTTTCCGCAGCCTCCTTCTGCGAAACGACTGTCTCGCAGAAGGAAACCACCGCGTCCCAGGACTCGTCGCTCCCGACCATCGACTCGACTACGGCCGGCAGCGACAAGTCACTGCCTACTTCTTAGATGAGGGCACGGCGCGGCTCCTCCCAAGCGGCACACTCTGCCAGCGTATGCCGCGCCGTGTCCTCCCGGCAGTCGACGCAGTGGTGACACCAGGCGTCCGGCTCCCTGTTTATGTGACACAGGTACTTCCCGAAGCAACCATGCCCCGAGAGCACCTGCGTCACCCGAAACGACAGGGAGCCGTGCCTCCTCCCGAGCCAGCGCTCGAGCACCGGCCCGCCATTCCGCCACCAGGACCTCGCGAAACTGAGACCGACGCAGCTCCATGTGCCACTGCACCGGTCCCTCGCTCCGCGCCCTCGCTTCCTCGCGCCACCGTTACAATGAAGCGAATACCAATAATACCAAGTGTAACATCACGCTTGTTTCCACCAAAAGGGTAGACAGATTACACACACACACACACACATAATGATGCAGATTACCTTTACCTTTTTCGATTTCACCCTTTTATTTACGAGTACTAACTTATCACTAGAGATCGGATATTCGGATGCATAGTCACCTAAAGTTGAGATGTTGGCTAATATGGAATGCGCTTTTGTAACGAAAAAATCCAGCGGTACCGGGATCGACCAATTTAGGTTTCTGATTTCGGATTCGGAATCGGATGTATATTTACTTACTTTCAAATATTTTCTTTTAAGGTATGCACTTTTGTATCGATCGTAAAACTCCCGCGATTCCGGAATCGACAAATTAAGTGTATTTTTTTGTTTTAACTAACACACCATCCCTCCCCTTAAACCCTACATACACATATTTGCATTTGGCGTTAAACATTAATTTTAAATAAATATACCTACATATAAGTAAACAATTAAGCAATCCAAGAATCCCGGGTTTTTTCAAATTAAATAATTTTGTAGAAGTCGCTTTCCATACTATACACCCGACTAGTTACGCGTTCTCGGTGTTCATGGCACCCCGGATTATTTAAAAAAAAATTAAGGAGCCGCTTCAATACTTTTTTAGCTAACAATTAACTTTAGGTTAATACGCATCCGAATTCCGATCTCTGCTTATCACGGTATATATGTACTAGGTTCATCCCGCGAATTCATCTGCGAAAAACTTCTTGTTTTAACTATAAAATATACAACGTGTTGTTTTGCATCCTCGTCAAATTTCAGGAGGCTGTTATTATGAAAGATAAATAATCAAATAAAATTACGATCCTGCTCAATAATTAATACATACTTGTTTTTTTTAGGTATTTAAGTTTGACAGTATTTCAGAATACTCCACTTTCAAAGAACAAAATCGCCCCGTTGCGTATGCGGTAGGCAGTGTCGTACGACTATGTCGCTGTGTGCATGCGTTACAGTTACAGCGCAGTTACAGGGCGGTATCACACGGACCCTACACATGCCGATTTCCGAAAATGACAAAATTTTAAAATAAATACCTACTTATTTTATTATTGATTCGTGTCGAGAATCATTAGCATAGTTACCTCCTCAAATTTGACGAGGATGCAAAACAACACCTTGTATATCTTATGACACTCTGCAATACTGAAGCTTCCCATCAGAGAAAAATTTTCGGAATCAGATCAGTAGTTTCAAAGATTACCCCTACCATTGACGAACAAAAAACGTCGGACAGATTATCGCTAACAAAGTCAAGTCAGTCAAGTCGGCCAGCTTGCTGTACGTACAGTCCACGCCCCCTACATACAAACTCACAAATTTTACCCGTCTCCAAATGCTAGAATTGATAAAACGGTTCATCAAAATAAAGGTACGGTCTATTATTATATAAGACGACACGTTTGGTGTAGTGGCTACAGTGGCTAAGTGTAGTCAGCGAAACCAAATGGTCCTGGGTTCGAATCCCGGTAGGGGCAAATGTTTGTATGATGAATATGGACATTTGTACCCGAGTCATGGATGTATATTTATAATATGTATGTATTTACGAAAAAAAAATGTATTTAAGTAGTGTATCAACCATCTGGTATCCATAACACAAGCCTTAAGTGTTAAGTGCTTAACTTGGAACTAGATGGTGCTGTGTGCAATGTCAGACGATATTTATTATAGTCACTATAATTGTCAACTGCTATAATAACAGATAATAATCTGTGTTAAATATTTCTAAAAAAGGCCATAATTGCTGGAATATTTCAAAAGGTTACCTTAAATTGCTGTTTTTTGTTACACATAAGCGGTTTTACATTCGTTAAATGTACTGAAACAAACTGAAACCATTAACTAACTTAAACGCCCTGTTTCGTTAAATAATACATATCACAACGTGGTACAGTTGACGACAAAAATATGGGCCAACCGTGCATTAATAACCGTGAAATGAGAAAGTGCAAAGTGTCGTTTCTGTTTACCTCAATGGGGAGAAGGCGTGAGTTTATTTGTTGACGACAAAAATATGGGCCAACCGTGCATTAATAACCGTGAAATGAGAAAGTGCAAAGTGTCGTTTCTGTTTACCTCAATGGGGAGAAGGCGTGAGTTTATTTGTTGAAGAAAAAAAGAAAGAAAATGCGTTTATTTGCGGTAAACATGACGCAAAAAATAACACAAACACAAAAAATAAGAAAAGGTTGAGGGAAACATGCGTCACATTCACGCAAAACGGCTATCGCTCAGCATTATTCTGCGACCATAAGCAAGGCAGAGCCCCAGCGCTGGTTTTCAGCGACAGCCGAGTGTTTGTGTTATAGTGCCAAACTAATGTTTTCTGAGAACTGATGTTGCCAATCCATAATTCTTTCTTCGTTTTTTTGCGCATAATAATAGATAGGTAACTAGTTTCTGATCGCAAATTTTTCCGCGTAGATTAAGTAGAAGGTATCTACGTCCTTTGGCACTCTGCAATAGTGTAGCTTTCTATCGGTGTTTTTTTTATGTAGGTAATCGAGTCAGTTGTTCTAGAGGTCCTCTTACAAACAAACAACAATCTTACCTCTTTATAATATAGAAGTTTAGATAAAGGGAGGAAAATCTATTTTAAGCGCACGTCCGCACGCGTTTTTAAGCGACGATTGCTTTTGTGCACTGTATTGAGCATTGAGAATCCAACAGAACTCATCCCAGCGCGTCAAGAAAACACACTGTCGGAGTTTTAACTCTAGGCGCTAAGCAGAGCCTGAAAAAAATAATGCGCGAAACAAATTCACCGCGATTAAAAATCACTCGTGCTTAAATGGGCTAAGTGACATACCTTTTTTACCAACAACGTGTGTGAAAGGAATAAGAAGCCAAGTCTACCCAGTGTTGTCACAATGTTTAAAAAAAATAAAATATTATTGTAAATGATAAATGATAAATGATTTTATTTCTGTAAGTAGGTTTGAACAAACACTTTTACACGTCAATCATATTTTTTTTAAACTAGATGGGGTCGGCGTTTCCTATCTGACTACTCTGAGAAGAAAGGCCGAAACAAACTCAGAGGTCACAGTCTCTTTTAAAGTCCAGACAAAATCTTGGTCAGGTCATGTGAAAGCTATGTAGATCGGTGTCTGCAATGGTCTTTTGAGGAAAGAACCACACAGATTGAGTGGACCTGTCCAGTCAGTGCACGCAATTGTCAGTAATCGTGCAGCTCAACTTAGACTCAAGGAGCTCAACGATTCGACGAACAATACCAAAGAAAGGACATTTGAGTAGGCCGCATAAATTACTCAAACTGCCAGATCATGATTACGTTGAGAAAAATACAAAAATAAATATAAATAAATCAATGACCGACATAGTTCTCACATTCACAATAATTAGAATAATATTATAATAATCTTTGAGGACCATGTAGATTTGTGTCTGAAATGGTCTTTTGAGGAAAGAACCACACAGATTGAGTGGACCTGTCCAGTCAGTGCACGCATTTGTCAGTAACCGTGCAGCTCAACTCAGAACTTAAGGAGCTCAACGATTCGACGAACAATACCAAAGAAAGGACATTTGGGTAGGCCGCATCAGGTACTCAAACTGCCAGAACATGATTAAAACTGCAACAAAAACACACATAGTCCTCACATTCACAATAATTTAAAATAATATAACACTTTAAATAGTAAATATTAGTGTCATTGTATATGTAAATAAGTATAGATACTTATAGCAAAGATTATAAGTAAAAATAGTTAGCGAAATAAAATAAATTAACATTGCCTGTGCTTTATTGGAGCAACTCAATCCCAAGCCTTTTTGTCCTCAATATAGTCTTTGACAGTATAATAGGCATTCTGGCATAATTTCCTTTTTATAAACGATTTGAATTTATTAAGGCTTAGTGCTTGAATGTGGCTAGGAAGTTTATTATAAAAACGTATACATTGGCATCTAAACGAGCCACCTATTTTCTTGAGCCTGGTAGTAGGAACAACAAATTTGTGCTTGTTCCTAGTATTTAAATTATGGATATCACTGTACTTTTTAAACAGATTAATATTTTTATGTGCATACAAAAGATTTTCATAAATATACTGAGAAGGCACAGTCATTATATTAATCCCTTTAAATTTGTCTCTGAGGGAGTGTCTGGGACTTAATTTATAAATTGAACGAATTGCCCTTTTTTGTAAAACAAAAATCGTCTGAATATCGGCGGCATTTCCCCACAACAGAATACCGTACGACATTACACTATGAAAATAACTAAAGTATACTAAACGGGTAAACTGTATTTTTCAGTCGTAGCTTTTCAAACCCCCTTCCTTAATGTAACAAGTATCCAAAGCCACGGTAATAATTGTCATCACCAAATGATCTATTTATTAAACTACTCGCGACCCGACCCTGCTTCAAACGGCTTTTATATAACGGGATTTCTTTATTATAACGGGTGTAAAAATACCCCTAACAAAGCCGAAAGTCACTTATTCTTCCCGTTATTGTGATCATTGTTTGTATTGGGTCTGGAAACCTTCTGATTACGGAGATATTGAGGGTCAAAGTTCTAACTTTTTTCAACATTTTTATACGAAGACAAGTTTTAAATGCTATAACTTTGCTATTTCATGCACCCGATAACCACAATTATTCGCGTATTGCGCACCACCATGAAAGCAAATATTCTCACCAAAAATAAAAGTCGTTTTACGGCAATTATTTTTGCACCAAGTTACTTAGTTTGATGTACGCACGACTACAGATCAAGCTATAATATTCCAGTATAAGCTGACCTCTCATTGTAAAGAAATCCTATAGATTCCTTTACAATGAGAGGTCAGCTTATACTGGAAATGTATAGCTTGATGTGTAGCCGTGTGTACATGTGGCGTCATGTATAGTGCATTTGTTAACGCACCTTAGAAAACGTGGCGTCGAGTGTATTAGGTTTATTTAATATTTCTGTGTTTGTGCAAACAAACATTTGTGTTTAATATTTATGTTCTGAGTTGAGCGGCACGATTACTGACAAATGCGTGCACTGACTGGACAGGTCCGCTCAATCTGTATGGTTTTTCCTCAAAAGACCGTTTCAGACACCAATCTACATGGTCTCCACATGATCTGACCAAGATTATGTCTGGACTTTAAAAGAGACTGTGACCTCTGAGTTTGTTTCGGCCTTTCTTCTCAGAGTAGTCAGATAGGAAACGCCGACCCCATCTAGTTTTTAAAATATGATTGACGTGTAAAAGTGTTTGTACAAACCTACTTACAGAAATAAAAACATTTATCATTTATTTATAAGTTAGTCAGGAACGCAGCCTCAGATCATATAAACACAGAACGCAGCCTTTTTAAGTGGCAACACTAGGCTACAATCCGTGGCTATACCCATAGCGTTCCTCAAGTGGCGTCTCAACTTGCTTGTCAAACAATATTTTTTTTACCTGCTCTTTGGCTTTGATGATTATTATGTATGTACACAATGACATGAATAAAACATTGAGAAGTATAATATTATCATTTTAGTTATTGTGAATGTGAGGATTATGTGGTTTTAGTATTTTGTTTCAGTTTTAATCATGATCTGGCAGTTTAAGTAGTTTATGCGGCCTACCCAAATGTCCTTTCTTTTGTATTGTTCGTCGAATAGTTGAGCTCATTAAGTTCTGAGTTGAGCTGCACGGTTACTGCAAAATGCGGGCACTGACTGGACAAGACCACTCAATCTGTGTGGTTATTTCCCTAAAAGACCATATCAAACACTAATTTACATGGTCCGCAAAGATTATGTCCGAACTTTTATATTCACGTTGACATTGATGAATTTTAAACATACAATGTCAAGAGTATTTATTTTGTTTTTTTGTTATAATATTATTTTAAATTGAGAATGTGAGGACTATATGGGTCATTGTTTTTGTTTTTCCCAGTTACATTTAATCATGATCTGGCAGTTTGAGTAACATAAGTCGCCTAACCAAATGTCCTTTCTTTGGTATTGTTCGTCGAATCGTTGAGCTCCTTAAGTTCTGAGTTGAGCTGCACGATTACTGACACATGCGTGCACCGACTGGACAGGTCCACTCAATCTGTGTGGTTTTTCCTCAAAAGACCATTTTAGACACCAATCTACATGGTCTTCACATGATCTGGTCAAGATTATGTTTCGGCCTTTTTTTCAGAGTAGTCAGATAGGAAATGTCTAGCTCATATTTTGTTATATGACGTGTGAAGGTGGTTCCGATATCCTATTTACAAAATAAACGATTTCATTTCACATAGTAGTTATCCACATAGCTGACTGTACCAACATAAAAAATTCAAACACTAACGACAGTTTCAATTACAAATGGCGGCGTTACTCACGAAATTAATTGTGTAGCTCCAAATAACTAGTAGGATTTACTTCGAAACCTATAATTAAATGTGCCTTGTTTTCCGTATTAATGAAATTGAGTTGGAGTTACTGACTAGCTGACAGTACTGCTTTTACTGATTTTATTATTGTAATGAACAATACTTACTCGAAATAATGTAATGTTATTTAATTAAAGTAGTATTAAACACTTTAAGTATAGTATGATTTTATTATGAGTTGGAAAGGTGGAATAATAATCTTAAATTACTTACACCATTTTAAAACATTCTTGCTGACTATGGTTTTGTTATTGTTATTAGTAATTAATGTTTCTTTATTTTACTTCGAAGGTCCTAGTTTATCATTTGTGGCTACAAGTTACAGCTATATACATATAAACATAATGCAGCATTGCATATGTAAGCGGGCACGCCCTTTATGCCAGGAGGCTTTTTATTATGTATTAAGTTCTGTTTGCGTTTTTGTTTTTATAATTTATTTCTGCTTGAGTATAGTTTTAAATATTGGCGTGTGCTAGCTGACATATGGCAAATAATTTTAATATTTTTGTGTTTCGTAATGTTAATTACTTATTACTATATAGAATCCAGTTCTTCTAACTGAACAGACAGCAGTGCTGCTGGGTAGTTTGTTCCGCCACTTCTTCTTCCCAGCTAAAGCACTAGGAAGTGGTGAAGGGCGGGCGTTTTGGGGGGACTGTCTTATGTGATTTTGACGTTAAAAAAGTGCTGATTCTCAGCCTAATTTGAATAAATGACTTTTGATTTTGATTGATTTGATTTTGATTACTCGTTTAATTAATATTATTAAGTTAGATATTCAGGTTCAGGGTCAAATTAAATCTGCTAGCAAAACTAATTGTACGGAATAAAAGTAATTGTACGGCCTTATTTTTTAAGTGAGTCCAGAGTAATTTCCAAGCCGTTTTCAAATGGCCTATTGCGTAAACGATTTATTTTTTATTATAAATCAAATAAAATCCAAAATATTACACAAATTCTAAATTACAACGATTGTGGAGATCTTTGTCTTGAGATGATGATGGAAGTTCTACTCCCAATTAAGCTAAGCTTCCCTTGAAGAGCGGTGGCCGTCATATAACGGCCGCAGTGACGGCTGTCATGTAAATGATGGCAGCAGGTTTTGGATTTACGGTGTCAAAAACCGAAACAAACCAACTAACTTTCATAAATAACGTTTCGGTGACGTCATTCGCCGGGAAATTGCGGACGCTAGTTAGCGCCACCGCAGTCTTAGGAAACCCTAGCTTTATAAGTGTTTTGTCCATCCAATCCCTTTTTCTTTGAAAACATCCCATACCATGAAGCATGAATGTTCATCTTTTATTGTTTTCATGATTTTGTTAGATTTAATGTTCTTTTTTTATTGTTTGTATTTCATGTGTGAGTCGTAAATAAAAAAAAAATCTTTCTTTCTTTCTTTAACCTTAAAAACCACCTTTAACCCTTCAATCCCCCTCTTTATTTCCACCATAAAACCAAACTCTTTACAACAGGAAAAGAACAGGAACAACGACATTCATTCTATTATTGATTTTCGAATTCAAACATGAAACAAGGGAGGGTCGAGTCGACCGGAAGTCGGTCGGTTCACGCTCGACTTCTGAATGGAAGTCCATCGTATTAACTGGAAGCCCCTTGAGGCTATCTGTGAATGGTATTTACATTTTATTGGTAATGTATTTGGTCTCCTTTTAGTATTCTGAATGAAGATTTTTTTTCCGGATTGAGTTTCTTGACGTGTTTATTTCTTAATGTTAATTTGAGTATGATATTTTCGTATATCTTTTAAAAGAAAAAAAGACCGTCTTTCTCCACACTTGAGTGTAACGAATAGTAACTAACGGACAAGCAGTAGGATGGGCTGCAACTTGCAAGTCATTGCTTATTTTTTTTTATAAGTCATTAATTGTCATTATTATCTTGTTTTCCATAAAATAATTTGTACTATTATTGTTTTCCATAATCGTCCCCCTGTTACGAGGGCAACCTGCAAGCTCAGCACATCGTACCGACAAAGGGACTGATCGTATTTTGACACCGCATAGGTATCCGACGTCACCAACTATTGTCATCGCCTTTTCTTTATCTAACTTCGGTGGGAACGGACACTGATATATTAAACCTAACTAAGAAGAAATTTATTTTATATTTATTACGTGAAATCTGAGAACTTTAAAATACACTTCGTAACTTTATTATAATACTTAGTTTTATGAAAAATATAATATAATAACTAAAATATATTATTAAAAGGAGTCCCTTTAGGCAAGGTTCAGAAGATACTGGCTGTTCCCCCTTTGAATAGCTAGACTAATCCTTGGCCCGAGGTAGCTGCCAGCTCTTCAGTCTCCTGTGATTTCGACTAACCTTTTTGCTATTTCCTTAAAAAGCCTTGTAGCGCTAGGACTCCACGGACCAAGGATCTCGACACCGAATGGGACAAAATCATATTCGGAGCCTAGACCCCTGTATTTGCATGCTTTAGCTTTTACAGCCGCTTCACAAGCCGCACCAGCTCTGTTGTTGGTTCCATGTAGATGGGAATGGGCTAGCGTGTCAGAACAGGTTGCATCCCATACCAGCACCCGGCCCATCTTCCATTGAATCAAACTCATACCGTCCGGTCTCTTGCCATCGTCTCTTGCAATACCAGTCGGCTCAAGTAGACTTGGCACGTTGACGGTGGCAAGGGACCGGCGTATGATATCGTTAAGTGCGGCATGTCTCGAGAAGTGGCCTGCACTTTTTTTTAATTAATTATAATTTTCGTAACTTAAAAAGGACTTTCATTGGAGAGTTTCCCGACACACGCCCCCACACATATGTAACTACATAATCGATACTTGACATATGCAACGTTCAATATAATTACAAACTTTTATTGTTTTGTACAAAAAATAATGTCAGTAAGGTATGTGGTCTGTAATCAAATGATTTATTACAACAAACAATCTTTAGACAATAAACAGTTTGGCAAATTCGAAACGGCAGGTTAGGTTAGGTTAGAATTGTGACCACACAACGCGCGAAGACGAGCGAACGAAGCGATGAGCGTGTCGCGGCAGTGCCCACCGAGCGCCAGATTTCCTCTTTTGCTAATCAAGCATGCATGGTGGATTAGTTTTATTTTTAGGTTTCCTTGTGAATAAAAAAATCTGTATCGTACAATCATATATTAATCAATATAATTCAAGTAATATAATAATATTATTTTCATGGGAAACAATATTATTTTAAATTTAAATTGGAGGCCAAAGCTCTCAAAAATCCTTCTTCACTGTAATTAATTTTATGGGTTACAATGTTGTTTATTCTTTCGTTTTTTTATGTATATTTTGGATTTGAAATGAATATTATGGTGAATTTTAATATTCTGGAAAACGAAATTATTGAAAATAAAAAATATAGCAAATAAATTAATGAAATAAAATTATTATACTTGATCGAACCAATGAAATTAGTGAAAATGATTTTATGTAATTTCACGATTATGGCAACTGAAGCGTTATTTCTAATGAAATTATGGGAAATACAAGTATGATATTAATATAGATATTAGTCTGTAAAGTTTCTTAAGAATAAAATAACTACCTCACCAGGAAAAATATTGCTTTTTTCATGATTGAGGAAGGTGTCAAGTCATAACGAAGTGCCAATTTGAAAAAGAAAAAGCTCAGAATGAATAAAACTTCCCGGCTGACGTTCGTAGATCTTTGACAGTCGTCACGGGTCTGACAACTGGTCTTACCAAGGGATATCGAAGTTTTACCTAGTAACTGGGGTGTGGTGGTCAGATAGGCAGTTTCTTCATGTAAAATACTGGTATTCAGCTGTATCTGGTTAGACTGGAAGCCGACCCATCGTATTTGAAAAGAGGCTAGGCGGATAATGACTTCTATGAGCAATTTTTTTTTTACACTTTTCCCCACACTAGTTATTTCTCCGGTATCGTAGGTGCGTTTACAAACATTGAAACTCACATACACAAACAGCCAGACCAGGAACAACTACTTGCAGGTCTTACATATATTTGTTCCGTGCGGGAATCGTACCCGCGACACGCAGCGCAGCAGTCAATCGCCTAACCACTGCGCTAACCGTGCGTTCATATATATAATATATATGTGATCATAGCCAATAGTGTCTATTAACATGAGTTTTAACACTTTTAACTACAGATTCAATTTCGGAACTGTGGGTCTGGCACAAACGCGCGGAGTTGAAAATTCCAATGATTTTAAAATTGAATTAACTCCTTTCAACTCGTTTCACGCATAATATTAACTTAGTTTTCTATGGAACCTGTGGATGATGCTGTGGCGACATCTACATAGCCATATGCGAACTACGCATCATAATGACGTCACGCAAAATCCTGCATCGCGCAAGCAGAGTTTACTGCGCGACTAGCATGTATATATACAACGTCGCGACATCAATCGTCGGGCAGTTGCCCACTAGACACGTCACCCCTCTGGTCGGAGATCCTCCCGATTCATGGAGGATCACTGAACTTCACATCTTTGTATTGCTAAGGCACCGCAAATTATTTAATACGTTTTGCGCTAAACATATTTATACCACCGCTCTGTCTCTTTCATCCTCAAACGATTGACAGACACAGAACGATGTTTTAAATATAACTTATATTTAAAACATCGTCCGCCCGCTTGCACAACTAATTGCGTTTACGCAATTAATCGTGCAAGCGGGCGTAAGTGTGCTTGATGCAAACATTTTAACCAAAATGCTATAGAATAATTGTAATATCGATTAAAAATCGTTTGAATTTACGTTACGTTTATGTCATGCGTTCATACTATGGTCTCTGATGTCACTGTCCCGTAGATATACAGCGGTGAGGTGTTATTTTTTGTAAGAAAGAAGCCGAAGCGAAGCCTGTATTAACTTACTTACCTACATATCAATAAAGTAAAATGTATTTATTGACTTAAGTTTTTCCTTTACTGAATTTAACAGAATCTATCCTCCAGTTGCAGAACCAAACAGACGCTATCGCTACACAAAGAAAACTTTTAATTCTTACAGAAATTAACTCCACTTCATTAGGTACTAGCATTCTAAAATGATTAAAGGAATTTATAGAATCGAATACAATATAGTTCAACAGGTGAAAACTAAATGATAAATGATTTTATTTCTGTAAGTAGGTTTGTATAAACACTCTTACACGACAATCATATTGTTTTTTTAAACTAGATGAGGTCGGCGTTTCCTATCTGACTACTCTGAGAAGAAAGGCCGAAACAAACTCTGAGGTCACAGTCTCTTTTAAAGTCCAGACAGAATATTGGTCAGATCATGTGAAGGATATGTAGATCGGTGTCTGAAATGGTCTTTTGAGGAAAGAATGAATGCACGCAATGGTCAGCAATCGTGCACCTCAACTCAGAACTTAAGGAGCTCAACGATTCGACGAACAATACCAAAGAAAGGACATTTGAGTAGGCCGCATAAGTTACTCAAACTGCCAGATCATGATTACACTAAGAGAGAAAAATACAAAAAAAAAGCAATGTCCAACATAGTTCTCACATTCACAATAGTTAAAATAATAGCATAATACTTTACAAAGTAATAGTTAAATACTCTTGTCATAGTATATATAAAATTCATTAACGTCAATGTTTATATAATAATCCGGACATAATCATTGAGGACCATGCAGATTGGTGTCTGAAATGGACTTTTGAGAAAAGACCCACACAGATTGATTGGACCTGTCCAGACAGTGCACGCATTTGTCAGTACCCGTGCAGCTCAACTCAGAACTTAAGGAGCTCAACGATTCGACGAACAATACCAAAGAAAGGACATTTGGGTAGGCCACATAAACTACTCAAACTGCCAGAACATGATTAAAACTGGAACAAATGTGCAAAATCCTCCTACTGGTTTTCGCTAACGCATTTTTTCTATATCTGTCTCCATCGTAACTCGTTGAAGGTACATCGGTTTGCTCATGTCCATGTCAAGCTGTGCCACGTGACCTAAAGTGACGTCATCATGACGGATTCGCTATTTTATGAATTTTTAGTTCCCGATTATGACGTTTTGGCGCCGGGATCAACATTTTTTGTTGTTGTTGTAATTCAAAGCTAAAAATAGGCGTTTTTGTCGTTTGAATGTTATGGTGATTTAAATACCCGTAGTATGACAATATTTTTTGGAAATAGTAGACACTATTGACTGTGCCAGTTTTCAATAGCAGTAGAGTTGCTGGTGCGAACCTCTGAAGGGAAGCCGGTAGGAATCGTGTTACATGGTGCTTTCGCCACAGAAACCTACTAAAGTTAAAGCCAAAGTCATTGCATTTATTTCAAGTAGGCACATAAAATGCACTTTTGAACGTCAACATTTACATTAAAATAGAATTGATTTTAGTCGCCCCTTCCAAAAGGTAGTTTCGTATGGAGAAGAATGGACAAGAAACTCCGTCGTTACACTTTTTAAATGTGTTACAATATTTTGTATACCTTAATTATGTAATTATATGTGAAGACGATGCACCTATATTAAAAATTACCCTACCACAATAGATAATTGTATTACGCAATAGGTATTACATTGTTTTAGACCCCTGATTAGATCTTCTGTAACTAATTAGTTAGTTGCTGTAATCCCTTGTACCGAGTACAGTGACATGTTGCAACATAATGACGTATTGAGTGACGCCACCGATAGCCCGGACAATTTGTTACCGGTGTGGATACATTGACATGTAGGTAATTATGTCGCGTAGTAGATAGTAGGTGGAATTGAGATTTTACTTTATTTACATGAAATAACATAACAATCACGCTTATAATACCCAAAGGGTTAGGCAGAGGTGTAAATATAAATATGAATACATAAGTATTAACATAATTTAATAATAACGAAAATACTTTTAATAATTTCATAATAATTACCTACATTATTCTTATGCAGTACATAAAATAAAAATAACTAATATACTATACCTACCTCTATACACAAATCTAATAGTATACTTAGGTACACATAATTATACACTTCATTAAACACATCTAATAATTTATAATAATATTGAGTTGCTACTTAGCCCTCTTCCTCTCTCCTAATTTCGCTGTTCCAGACAGGGTCCATATTGATATTTTACTTTAATATACCATCTATGTTATACATAAGTAATGCAATAAAGAATTGAGTACCTTGTAGTACACCCACATTTCCGCCAGTTATGTTTAAGAGGGCTATCACCATTTTTCTTGTATTTGAGTGTTTGAAGTCACACACTCAAATACAAGAAAAAAATTGATATTTATTTAGAGCACTTCCGAGAGAAATAATCAAAATTTCTCGGGTATATTTCTTTTTTTAATTTTGTGGCCATATCTAAACCATAATCACACATCTAATGTGTGATTTTTTGTTAATTGTGTGGCCATCTAGAAACAAAAAAATAAAAAAAATATGCCCGAGTAAGTTTGATTATTTCTCTCGGGAGTGCTCTAAATAATTATCAATTTTTTTCTTGTATATGGGTGTGTGACTTCAAACACTCAAATACAAGAAAAATTGTGATAGGGCTCTTAAGTCCCATGTAATAGATGGCGAGCCTATTGCCATCAACCGGGCGCAAATCCAGACCTCGGCCTGCTCTTGAGAAATTCCTGAAAAAGCCAATATGGTCCTGGGTTCTTTTCCCAGGACGGCCGAAGTGCCCGTCCTGGGAATCGAACCGGCGAGCAATGGGCAGCTCGCCGTCCGTTAAGGACCAGGCCCGGGTCGACGGCGTGGTGTGTTCCACCTGCGCCTCAAAGAGATGTCAGCACCAATGACGGGGTCCGGTAGGGCCGATGCCTGCCAGGGTTGCGGGAAAGTCCGAAAAGATCACCGTGGCTCCTGGCACAGGCAACTGACGGAACACGGGTGGGTTTTAGGCAGTAAGAGTCTGACACGCCCTCCCGCTGCGCCCAGAGCGGGAGAAGTTATTTGATGATTTCGCACCCACAAAAAAAAAGAACTTCACGCTGAGCCGTTGCGCTTGCGGCCACTAGACTTTCGAGGCAGTCCTCCTCAGTCTATTTATTTATTCAATAAGTAGTTTGAAATCCAAGATAAGAAAAAGTAGCTTGATTTATTAACCAATTAATATCAGGTCGTATGTTCGAACACAGACAGGCGCTTTACTTTATGTAAATTATTTCATCACCACTGCTCTCAAAACGGCGTAGGAAAACATCGTGAGGAAACCGGCATGTCCTAGTACCAGAAATTTGAAGACATGTGACATCTACCAACCCGCGCTGGGCCCGTGTGGTTGATTACGGCCCACTCCCTCTCACAATGAGGAGGCCTGTGTCCCAGCAGTGGGAACGTCATAGGCTAATGATGCACATACAGATAGAATGTAGCCTAACAAGCGGTTTAACCTTAAGCAGTTGGTAATCTCCAGAAATTGAGACGAAAACGTATATTACAGAAACTAAGACACTTACCTAACAAAGGGCGTAAATTTATGCATGTATGTTAAATCAATAGAATATAATTAATGGTTTCGTGTTCATTATTTTAGACTCCCACCATAAATAGGATTGCATAGTGTTATTTGTGTGCTTCAACCCGATTCTCAGGTGGCTGCAAGAGGCCACCCATACACAAGCAGAGTGTTGGTGGACCTCGATACCAGGCTGCAGGCAGTCCAGGGAAGCCATGCCATCCGTGGATGGCAGACTAACCAGACGTTTATTACAGATGTTCTCAACAGACTAGGTGACCTAGTCAACTTCTGGAGGGAGGTGGGCTGGTTGGAATAACCCACGCACAATGACCCACCTAAAAAAAGCAAATCGTAAAGGACGCTCATATTTTATTAACATCACCAATGACGAAATATATTTATTAATAAACGGTTCATCAAATTTCACACATTCTCGCTCGATTCCCCTCTCCAATGGAATGTCACGAGTGTCACCCTTTCAACATTCCCGCATTATGTCTACGTTTAAATCCGGCTTGTTATATGAAAAACATAAAAACGGGACAGACATGCTGACGAAGCTTTAGTTTTAACAAGGACTTGTGACATGGTACTGACATTAGGCTGGTTGGTATACTGTATTGTGAAGTCTGTGTACGTAGATATGTAGGTCATCATCATCAGCCTACAATGTTCCCACTGCTGGGACACAGGCCTCCTCTCTATGAGACGGAGAGGGCCGTAATCCACCACACGGGCCCAGTGCGGTTTGGTAGATGTCTCATGTCTTCGAATTGTTGGTTCTAGGACATGCCAGTTTCCTTACGATGTTTTCCTTCACCGTTTTTGAGAGCAGTAATGATGAAATAATTTACACAAAGTAAAGCGCCTGTCTGGGTTCCAACCTACGACCTACAACTCTTAAGTGGCGGCCGTTACCACTGGGCCACCACTGCTCTATATGCTCGATATACAGTAGGTATACAGATTTAAAAAAAACTTTCGAAATGTCGAGTAACTTTACTTTTACTTTTTAACTAATGGGCTATCATTATCATTATATCCATCAAAGGACCTCATAGATAGGCCTCCCCCAAAAGTCCAAAAGTTTTGTGCTCGTCGCATTCAGCAGACTAATTGATACAAAGTACAAATTCCATGTGGTTTTTTCGTTGTATTCCAAGTCTGAAAATAAATGACTGCGTGGGTACATTAAAGTAAGGATGACCCGCAAAACATGTTGCCCCATTGAACTGATAGACATTAAGTTAAGACGTTAAGCTAAGACATTGTGTTCGTGAAATAGTGAATTGAAAAAGTCACATCGGTTCTTGCCCGAGGCAGGTTTGAACCCTCAACCTAGTGCACGTGAGGGGAGGCCTTGACCACGGGGCCATTTTATTTTATCTTATCTCTTTATTTCATTTCTTTCCATAATAAATGGCTTGGTCCAGGCAGATAACTCGCTCTTAGCAGTAGACCAATAATACCCCGGTTCAAGATAGAAGGTTTAATTTAAATAAGAAAACAGTCCCAAACTATGCACATTACTGCCTGAGTTTTCTTTGGAATGTATTACCGGGATCTTGTATTATATTCATGGTTATACCACTTCCTTAGTTTTGTGAATTTGTAAACGAAAATTAGGATTTTAAAGAAGATGTTTCTGTTTCACCAGCCCTGTGCGTTATAAAAATGAGTTTGGCTACCTCAACATTACTTTTGACATTATTCATTTATTTGTTATTTAAATTACTCAATTATACTAACGCCTTGGTTTCCTAAGAAATCGGTGAAAGGTCACACAATAACGACTGTCCCCATCTCCCAAATACAGAGCGTTTTTGACAACTTAATGTCAAATACTGATGAAAATGTCAGATTTTCATTACGACCGTTATAATGTGACGAAACCACTTTCTTATAGGAAATCCAAGCTTTGCAGTTACACACCAACACGTGTAAAGAGCTAACAATAAAAAATATAAAAATAACAAACATTCCATTAAACAAAAAAGTCATAATAAAACAGCAATAGGTACACAAAGGTTCAATATCAATTGACCTATTCATTTTCAAAAACATTCAATGCATTTTATAAACCAAGAATATTATTATGAGATACTTGATAAACCAAATCTAGGTCTTATTACTTTTATCTGCCAGTCTTGCCGACTATTTTGAGGTCGGCTTCCTCTCTAACCGGACGCAGCTGAATACCAGTATTTTACTTGGAATGATTGACTATCTATCCTTCATATCTATCTGACCTATCTATCTGACCTTTATATCCCAGTTACTGGATAACGCGATACCTCTTGGAAGGACTAGTTGCCAGACTTCCGGGCTTCAGACTACCTATTACGACTGTTCAAGATTAACAAATAGATGACAGCTGAGCTTGAATTGCGAGACACGTCCTATCCTAGACTCATAACACTATAAAAAACACATTCCCTATTGATTTTACATTGCATAATAAATAATATTCTAGATCCGAATCTGACGGTTCGTATAACGAGGTACTTCAACATCATCCTAAAAACCTTATCCCATCGAAATAGAGTTAGAATTCGTGTGCAAACGATATTTCTGATATGTATATCGGTAATGAGAAAATAGGGGAGGCAATTTTCCGCTGTAACCGCTACAAATACGTTTATGTACCCAAACGTTATGTATAAGCGGATCTCGTATCATATTGTGGGTATATTTTTGTTTATTTAGTTATTTTATTAGCTATGATTGCTTGCTTACTGAAGTGTGATTGATTGTCTGTCTCAGCATTGTTTCTGGGTGCTTAAGAAGCCAATTTCCGGCAGTATATAATCTATAATAAGTATCGAAATAGCTAAGATGGTTGGTCATGTTGAGAGGACGATTAAAAGGCGACTCTAACTAAAAGTAGCTGCATATTTACAAGGCAGATGTGAGTGGAAGAGAAGGGACGACGCCCTAGGAGGACATCTTCACGGTCTTACTTACGAAGACACTGAAAGACTGTTCGCCAGGGAATCATAAATAATAATAAGCGCTTTAACACACACACACACACACACCCACGAACTCACACACACAGACACATTTACCTATCTCCTTGTATGCCTTAAATTAAATTATTATTTTAATTCTAATTATGTTCAATTTTTTTTTATGGTTTAAACTAAAATTACATGAGCGACTGAGCGTAACTTGAATTGTACCAAAATTATTTGTATCATTATTATAAGTAGAGCTAATCATCATCAATCATTATGTCACTGTATAGCTTGTTACTTTTAATGTTGTGTGGGAAGTCGCTGGTGTCTGTCTCACAGTTAATACTAGCACAGACATCGCCGTTTACTCTATCTTAAATACTCAAAAATTTGTACATTTTGTTTTTGCTTAGGATAGATGAGATGTAACCACATTTTTGTAAATAAATAAAATTATATTGTTAAGTTATTCTTCTGAGTTTGTTTCGGCCTTTCTTCTCAGAGTAGTCAGATAGGAAACGCTGGCCTCATTAGTTTAAAAAAAAAATGTGTTTGTCGTGTGAAAGTGTTTGTACAAACCTACTTATACAAATAAAATTATTTATCATTTATTGGTGATGTTCTTAGGTCAGGTGCGTAGTACTTTTTTTTTGAGGGTTGGAAATCATCAAATAACTTCTCCCGCTCTGGGCAGAGCGGAAGGGCGTGTCAGACTCTTGCTGACTAAAACCCACCCGTGTTCCTTCAGTTGCCTGTGCCAGGGGCCACGGTATCCCTCTCGGACTTTCCCGCAACCCTAGCAGGCATCGACCCTAGCGGACCCCGTCATTAGTGCTGACATCTCTTTGAGGCACGCGTGTATGACCTGCGGGGTAATTACGTAACAAACTAACATAAGCAATGGTGACATTTTGAAAGATCAACAAAATTAATTGCGTTATTTACCTTGCTGAGCAAACAACAACAAGGGATTAGCAATATATCCATTCAAATGTTTCAGGATACGATTGAAAGTGGGTTACGCAATTGGGGTAAGTAAGTATTTGTTTAAACATGGTGTAGGTACATGAAACATTGCATGCAGGATAGTATTGGGATACAGAAAGTTCTTACACGTTCAGCCGCATATCGTGGCGTACAAATTGGCAGGAAGAGATGGTGCATAAACCATGGTAACATTCATCACAATTACATTTCTTCATAATAATAATAATATTAATAATAATGGCAACACCGTGTCAACAAAACGTCTTGTTTTCCAGTTTTTTTATAATTTTAATATATATCGTAATAACCCAGTTTTACTAAAGTTTTTATTCAAAATTAATCCATAGTTTAGATACCCAGTGAAAAACCACAAAAGAGACCCTATTATAGCAAAATGAAAATAAATTATATCAAAAACTGCCGATTCGGAGGTGACATGACAGTTGTCACCTCCGAACAACAATGAATAAAATAAATAAAACGAAGAAAACTAAGATAGCATGTTGACGAGACAAGCCGCACGTCAAGCACGACCACCACCTCCGGACTCTTCGCTCAGCTCCGCCTCGCCGCCGCCGGTATCCAGCCCCTCTGTGAGCGCTGTGACGACACCGGCCGCGGCAGTTGCGTCGAGCTCGAGCGACGAGTATTTCTCTCCGCCCACGTCACCACCACCTGCTCGTCGACGGGGAGGACGCCGGCCGCCGGATGGCTTAGGACCTCGAGGCCCAACGGCCTCTGATAGGGTCCCAGCTCCCGGCGGAAGTGTGCAGCGCATGAGATGGACGAGATCCATTAATGAAAATGTCATGCGCTCATACTATGGGGCTACAGAGGGGGGAAACAATCTGACCGCGTACCGTGTTCGGATGCTCTCTCTTTTTCAGGTGCTTGAGCCAGCTGTCAACGTTTTGGCACAACGACTGTCGGATCAGGTGCGAGTCATCCAGCGTAATCATATGTTGGATGACTCTGTACTTGATCGCCTGCGAAATGAAATGCAGAGTGGCCATATCATCGCCCCCCAGTCGCAGACTGTTATACATCCGCAGCCCAATATAACGCATGCTGACGAAGGGAGTAATGATAGGGCTACAAATGTAAGTAGTCAGTACAATGAGCAATTGAGGAGTGCTTTGGAGGATGCGATTCAGGAATATCGCTTCATGCCACCCGAACTTAGGCCACGCTTACCTCGTTTGCCCATGCATAACAAAAATAGGGCGCTGGTGGCGGTCCTGGATTCGCAGTTATCAAACTATTTTGATACCTGCGAAGACCTCACCGATATTCATTCGATTCTGTACTGCGCGGCAGTAGCAGCATGTCGTGTAGCTCACGTCAAATTTGCAATTGACACTAGAGCTACACGACCGAAACCAAACGTACCAGCTTGGCAGTGCAGAATTGAACGCCGTATTGGTGGGGCCAGGACGCTCATCGGCAAACTAATCTGCTTCAAGGAGGGCAATACTCGCCCTAGAGTGATGCGCTTTGTGAGACGGGCATTCTCAGGGACTGATATCAGTCCCCAAGACTATATGTCTTGTGTCACAGAGCGCATCGACTTCCTGAAGCAGAAAGTGTATGCATGGGCAAACCGTATTCGTCGGTATAGGCGGCGAGTAGAGCGATACACTCAGAATCGCACCTTCCAGAGCAATGAAAGGTGGGTTTATAGGGGTTGGGAGCGACCGGACCATGGTGTGACTGAGACGTGCCTACCGGATGATGATGCCATGTGTTCCTTCTGGCGCAGCATCTGGTCGGTACCTGTCAGTCACACCGAAGGTGATTGGACTCGGAAAGTCGAGCGAGCCTGCGATCCGATACCAGAAATGGGGGCTATTACCATCTGCCCCCAAGATGTAGCTCGTGCAGTCCGTCCACTACCCAACTGGAAGTCTCCAGGGCCGGATGGACTGCACAACTTTTGGATTAAATGGTTCACAAGATCGCACGCTCGCTTGGCATCTCAGTTTCAGACAACTTTGGAATCTGGTTCGCTACCCCAATTCCTAACGACAGGAATTACCCACCTGCTCCATAAATCAGGTAGCACCGCGGAACCCAAGAATTATAGGCCGATCACGTGTTTACCGACGGTCTATAAAGTTCTTACATCCATTTTGAGAACTAAAATTAACAAACATATAGACACCAACTCCATCATGTCTGCCTCTCAAAATGGATGTAGGAATAGGTCCCGCGGTACTAAGGAGCTACTCCTCATTGATATGACCATTAGCCAACAGGTTCGTCGTTCCCGAAAGGATCTGTCGACATGTTGGATAGATTATAAGAAGGCCTATGACTCGGTGCCGCATACATGGCTCGTGAGGGTGTTAGAGTTGTATAAAGTAGATACAATTCTTCGCACCTTCCTAATGTCATGTATGCGGCAATGGAGGACGGTCCTTCACTATCCAGGATGTCGAAATATTCATGGGAATAGCGAACCGATAAGGATCGAGCGAGGCATATTTCAGGGCGATAGTTTGAGTCCGCTTTGGTTCTGCTTAGCCTTGAATCCTCTAAGCACACTGCTGGAGGATTCAGGTCTAGGCTATCGGTTGAGGAGAGGTGGTCAGGTTATATCGCACCTCCTCTACATGGATGACCTAAAACTCTTTGCCCCCAACAATTTGCAACTGATGGAGCTACTGAAAGTAACTGAAACTTTCAGTAGCGCCATCAGGATGGAATTTGGTGTGGACAAATGTGCGGTCATGCATGTAAAGCGAGGGGAGATTGTTGAATCCGTGGGAACCCAACTCTCAGATTCCACAAACCTTAGAGCCCTCTCCGCATCCGAAACCTATAAGTATTTGGGTATGTCGGAAACGTTAGGCATCAATGTTACTGACATGAAGCAATCGTTGAAGGAACGCTTCTTTGGCCGCCTGAAAAAAGTACTTAATAGTCTTCTATCAGGCGGAAACAAGGTGCGCGCCTTCAACGGTTGGGTCATGCCGGTTTTGATGTACTCTTTTGGCATACTCAAATGGACTCAGACCGAACTCGACGCCCTGGATAGGAGGGTCCGTACGCTGCTAACTGCAAATCGAATGCATCACCCACGATCATCGGTAATGAGGCTGTATATCCCGCGAAAGTGTGGAGGTCGAGGCTTTTTAAACGCTAAGACCCTCCACAATCGCGAGATATACAGTCTCAGGGAATATTTCCTAGAAACCGACGTGGGTATGCATCGAGATGTAGTCATGGTGGACAAGGGCCTCACCCCGCTCTCCTTGGCTAAAGAGAACTGGCGCAAACCTGTAGTGCTTGACACTAATGATCGCATGGAGGTATGGCAGAGTAAGGAGCTCCACGGACGCTTTTTCCGGGCCCTACATGGACCGGATGTAGATCTACTAGCGTCCGTTGCCTGGCTGCGTTTCGGTGACCTCTTTGGAGAAACCGAAGGTTTTGTCTGTGCAATTATGGACGAAGTTATGATGACGAACAATTACCGGAGATTTATTGTGAAAGACGGCACGGTTGACATCTGTCGGGCATGCCACCGGCCGGGAGAATCAATCAGGCATATCATCTCCGGTTGTTCTCGTCTAGCTAACGGAGAGTACTTGCATAGACACAACCTTGTAGCCAGGATAATCCATCAGCAGCTTGCTCTGAAATACAACCTTGTGGAATCGGAGGTACCGTACTACAGGTATGTGCCCGACCCAGTTCTCGAAAATGGTAATATCACATTGTACTGGGATCGATCCATCATCACTGACAGGACTATTGTTGCCAATAAGCCTGATATAGTGGTGGTGGATCGATTGGAGCGACGCGCAATGATTGTTGACATAACCATCCCTCATGATGAGAACCTCGTGAAAGCCGAGAAAGATAAACAAATCAAGTATCTTGACTTGGCTCACGAGGTTGTCGACATTTGGGATGTGGGCTCAGCGGTCATTGTGCCGATAGTCGTGACAGCCAATGGGCTAATACCCAAGAGCCTCGACCAACACCTAAGGAGGCTCTCGTTAGGCAGCTGGATCAAGGGCTTGATTCAGAAAGCGGTACTTCTGGACACGGCCCGCATTGTTAGGAAGTTTCTCTCTCTGGAACCCTGACCGCCGGTAGCTTGGACCCTGTTCCCGATACCGGTGGGCTACTATTTTTTATATTTTTAAATGTTTTTGGTATTTTTTTATTTATAAAAATATTTAGAAATGTAATTGATATGTATGTAAATGAAATAAAGGAAATAATATTATATTATATGGCAAATAATTTTTATGTTTTTGTGTTTCGTAATTTTAATTACTTATTACTGTATACAATCCAGTTCTTCTAACTGAACAGACAGCAGTGCTGCTGGGGAGTTTGTTCCGCCACTTCTTCTCCCCAGCTAACACTAGGAAGTGGTGAAGGGTGGGCGTTTTGTGGGGACTGTCTTATGTGATTTTGACGTTCAAAAAGTGCTGATTCTCAGCCCAGTTTGAATAAATGACTTTTGATTTGATTCATTAAATATTAGGTATAATTACAATTCAATAAGCATATTTTTTAGATACAATTCAGTGTCAAAGTAGTCATTAAATAAATTGGTTAAAAAAAAATACTGTCATTAAAATTTCGTCGTTTATGAACGTAAAATGAAAGTCGTACGAGTATGTAAGGATCGTAGGCGGCGGCGTTCTGTAATATCTGCCTACCCTCATGGGAACAAGGCGTGAGTTTATGTACGCAAGTATCGTGATACTTGTGGAGCACTCTGTAAAGGGGCTCGTTTGTAGAACTACTAAGTACCACCGTAACTGTCTCCGCCGACAGTGTCATTATAGGTACTTATCAAAGTACGTATGTACGTTAATGTTTTCCCATTGCTTGTCTCATTTGTTTTAGTTTATTTGTGTATTATTTGTACTTATATTTAATTAGGTATATAGTATATTATATTTATAGTTTGTAATAGGTCTGTAAAATTTTATATTTAAGTAAATATTTATTACTCAATTTTGCGTAATTGCATCAGCCACTGTTTGTCTCTGCATCACCCAAAGGTTGACTGGTAGAAAAGGTCTATGGCTTTAAGTCCGGCTGTACATTCCTGTGTTTGAATACTTATGTAGTTGTATTTCAGCTTCGTCTGTAGAATTGTTGATTTCTATAGGAGGCTGGGACCACTTCGTTGGTTCATATTCATATTTATTTGCATTCCATAATGTTTAAGAGATGTTATAATGGCTTAAATGGTTGCACTTGAGCTACGTTTTCCTAGAAGACCGCTGGCCAAATTATAACAGCCGTCATATAAAAACTGTCATTTCCACCAGTATTTGTGACATTAAGGTGTTAAAAAACGCTCTGTATTTGGACAGCCTTTATTGTGTGACCGTTGATCGCTTTCTTAGTAAAGCAAAGCATAAGAGACAAATAAACATTGAAATGTATAATTTTACCGGCCAATGCCTTTAAAACTATAAAATAAAAAACGAGCGAGCCTTACAGTAGTCGCATATGATGTAGGCCAATTCTCGTACTTAAAAAACGTTCAAATTCAAGTGGCAATCTCATCTCAGCGACAATCAATGTCAAAAACCTGTCAAAAATGTATGTAAATTGATTGTAATTTTGACAGATTGAGACTGAGATTAGAATGCGAACGGTCTTAAAAATACGGGAATTGCCCTTCTGACCTTGGTAATAAGCAAAACATTAACATTATATCATCATAATTATCCTTCATCATTATATCATTATATTGAAAATGATTGTTAGCAGAGTGGACTGCCCCATCCAAAGGCACTGGGTAGAATTAGGTAAATAAATAAATAAATATCGTCTGACATTGCACACAGCACCATCTAGTTCCAAGTTAAGCACTTATTAAGGCTTGTGTTATGGATACCAGATGGTTGATACACTACTTAAATACATTTTTTTTTCGTAAATACATACATATTATAAATATACATCCATGACTTGGGTACAAATGTCCATATTCATCATACAAACATTTGCCCCTACCGGGATTCGAACCCAGGACCATTTGGTTTCGCTGACTACACTTAGCCACTGTAGCTACTACACCAAACGTGTCGTCGAATAGGTAAGGTAAGGTATAGGTTTATGTTAAATAGAATTAAGTACTAACAACAATAACATAGCATGTAAGCACAGTTTGTTACTAACCACTAACTACGTATGGACTGCTTAGGTCTGAAATAAAGATATTTTATTTAATTTATATCCTAATAAAATGATTCAGGTATAAAATCAGGTCATAAAATGGTAATGGTTTATTTGAGGTCAAGCACACAGCTGATGCGTTCACCTTCTCTATTTCCCTTTCGCGTCACACTCACGCAACTGTTGGCTGACAGTACCAACCTCTCGGAAAATGGGTTGGTACCATCTGACTCATTGGTCTCATTGGTCAAATCAAATAGCGCGCGCTTCCCCGGCTTCCTGTTACACACTTCCGTCGCATTTCACGAAATCACTCCCACGGACTGCAGGAAAGCGAGAGGAAAAATATTACACATCAAAAAACTCTGATGCTGCCAGAGCCATTCTAAAGTTGAATAAAATTATTCTCGTTACGTCAACTCCTCAAAACAAAAGACAATTATTAGCTCTAAAGTTACTTTGCATGTAAATAACTCTAACGCAATCGTGTTTAATTACAGTCCTAATTATTGTCAAGGACATACAAAACCTACTTCGTGGCGAAAACAACCCTTTATTAATATCAAATATCGTCACCGTTGGGGTACTTTCAACCCCGGAAGGATAACTTCGCACTTCAAAAATGAAAGGCGTGAAGTTAGGGTTAAGGCGCGTTCACTTAAATTGCGCAATTCGGGGCAATATTTGTCAACTGTGACTTCGCAACATCATAAAGCAATTAACTGTAATGCTACTTATTATATACAAGTTGTCGCTATAGTAAGCGCGTTATCAACTGAGTCGTTGGGCCATAAATCATTTCCCTATGTCTTTCTCGCTTGCAATTACGGGCCTTATGGAGCCACTTAGTGAAGGGTGTAACAATAAAATAAATATATCGATAAGTAACGTTTATTATCGTATCTTATTTTGATATTAAACTATACGGTTTATAAGTGCGTTTAATTTGGTATGATATTAGTGACTACAAGATACTAATTTAAATACCAGTATAAACGGTAAAAATTGTATACCGTATGTCCATATACACAGAAAGAGAGTGAAGTATAAGAAACAAAGTAGATCATATGGTGGCCCTTAAAAAAGAGCCGTTTACTGTTCGTGTTTGAGGGCAAATATCACCATGTAGTTTCTTCAAATCAACGTTATAAAATAAACTATCTGTAATACGCAACGAGTGTTAACACATGAATGTATTTATTTAATTGCAGTAAACACATTTATAGCAAAAAAAAACACGCACTGCAATTGCATTTGGTAACGACCAATCAAAAGCGTACAGATCATCAGTGACTCATCGACACCACGTGAGCAGGTATCCGTTTACCGATAACGGTCCCGGCGCGCTGCACATTCCTATCTCTATTGACATTTATGGCCTCACGACTCAGTTGATAACGTGCTGACTATAGATATATCGGCTGACAATATTGAGAGATATGACACACCTGAGTTCTAATAATTAAATTCGCATTTAACAAAACAGAATAATATTGAGAAATTAGAGGTAAGCCCGCGGTGCGTCACCGTCTTTTATGTTTTTTTCATTTGGTTTTTTCTTTCGATTTTATGTGACGCGTTGCCGCGGGGATTGATATTGCTGAGACATTTGAAGCAAGTTTTAGACATTAAACTAGATCTTTTCGTCATCATTATTTTAGCCTGGAATTATCTACTGTCAGCCTCTTTTCCTCTCTACCATATTTCCCGGTTCCTTGCATCCCTCATCCAGGTGTATCCAGCGCTTTTGACGCTGTCATCTGCCCAAAAAAATTGTCAGTCTAAGAGCAGCTTTACAAAACTGACACTCCGTCGCTGGGGTAGATTAACGGAGGAATATTATTAAATAATAAAGTAGTCTGATTCAGGGCCGCTCCCGGGATAGCGGGAGTAGTCTGAATAATTCTGTCTGGTATTGATGAACTTCTGGCTAAATGGGTTTTCTGGAATGGTGATTGCTGCTCGCGTAATGAAAGAACTGTTGGTAAAGCGCTCTGTTATATTTCAGGTTCTGTTGGTAGATTTTAAAACACGTTCAAATTTTAACATCCCTTCAAATGTCACTGTTATTTTCTCCAGATTTTTTTAAATCGATAGTGTAACCAGCTTACAAAGGAATATCGATTGTTGACACCGCCAATAACTCTCAAAAAGTTATTGTGCAGATCTTTTACGTACAGTCGACTGCACGTCGATAGTAATACTTCGACCTTGTTCTGGCCTAGCGTATTCCGGAGTTTCAATGGATATAAGACGCCAGCTGATGCTGGTTTTGGAATATCTGACGTGCGGTCGACTGTACGACACCACAGTCGCCACAGACAACCCACAGACAAGATAGATAGTAAATTTCATGTGATGTGTATGAGTGTGTATCTATATGTGGTGTGTGGGTGTCATGTCATGTATGTACACACACACTTGACGTGACTTTCTGTGAAAACAAAACAATTTTTTTTTCTTTTATAAATGATGTCCCTTTGAGGACGTAAAGTTGCCATATGAAATGATTTTTCGAAACTCATCCCTGGTCCAACCGACCGACAGCTAGTAACTCCATAAAATTGATAGCCATAATGAAAGTGTTCACAATTTGTGAACGTATTTTATATGAAACTCAACAAAAGGTTTTACGCGCCACTTGTTACAACACTGCGCGAACAAAACGCTGGTTAATTAGCTTTTAATTAAAAGTATGTTTACTGCTAAAAATCTATATTTTGTATCTGTGTGTGTTCCTATAGTGAAGTTTGACCGTTATGACCGCGGAATTGTGTATATGTATAATATTGATTATTTATTTAATAACTAGTGACCAGCACCATAATTGCGTAACGCACTTTCCATCACAATTTGAATCATTTTGAAGGATATTGCTAATCCATTAAGTACATCATATGTTCGAAAAATTTGTCTGCTCAACAACGTAAATAACGCAATGAATGTCGTTGAACTGTCAAAATGTAAGCCATTGCTCCTGTTAGTCTGTTACGTAAATAATTCGCTGGCGCCGCCCCTGCTTCGCTTGGTTTTTACGACTTGACATAACATCGAGTTTCCTTTATTTGTATTTTATTTTAATATCAATTTTAAATATTGTTATAAACACATAAATTCTCTAAATCGTTGTAAAAACCGCATCACAAGCCGCTTGCGTGGTTAAGAAGAACTATGCCATCACACAGATACACACGAAAAGCGACTTTGTTTTATACAATTTTCGGATTAATTAATTGATGTTATGTCACCAGCACATCAGGCTATACGAAACTGTCAAATTTCTCCAAATGATTTTAAACCTAAAAATGTTAAAAGTTAAGTTCAAAATCGAATGAGAAAATTTGACAGTTTGTGGTAACTTGACCTGCTGCGGTGTGTACGCTAAATACTTAATACAGAAACATACAAACAGGGAAAATGTCCCTAACTTTAAATAAAGAGAAAAGAGCACAAGGAATAGCTTATTTCAAAAGATTTGCTTTCCAGATAAATGTAATGAAAAGAACTCCTCTTTTCATACAGAAACCGTTTTATCGACAGAAATAAAATCATTTATCATTTAATTTGCGTGTCAATTTCACTGTAATTTCTACACTTTTTACAGTACACTAACTCAAAAGGTTTTGTTCGTCTTAGGCTTATTAAAGACTGGTTAAAGTCTGACTTTGGTCAGGAGCTGTTATAGGCCCTTTGAGATGTTCTGGAAGTATGGGTTTAACGTTTCATACATAAATGAAATTACTTCATGTTTCGTTGTCAGCCAGATACAATAAGAACGGCTTTCAGAGAAAACCAGACCTTATTACACTGGCTTTAACATGTAAGCCTTATAGAAAAAGAAAACTGACAGACGACAATTTACAATAACAATGTTAGTACAAAAATATTCTAAGATTATTTAAAAGGACGAAATTAATAGTATGAAATACAGTTACGGGTAGTACAAGTGACTCTTACCCCCTTCCGTCTTGCAATGAGAACGAGCGGCTGTGGCTAAATGATTAGTTTCAAAACTGCGCGAAAAAGAAAAATAATTGATAGATATCAATGCAAGCATGAGCTTGTAGGTTCAATCCCTGCCAGGGTTTGAACCTACTCATGCTCGAAAAGCATGCAAACCGCCGGGGATCTCAAAATTATCTAAATATTCGGCTTAAAATAATTAATGACAGTACACAATTTAATGCTGTACCTACACACTGTCAAACACAGGCAAATAATAATCACTTACCAATTAGTATGGTAAAACTCGGTTAGTTTTCAACACGTACCTACAATAAAAGTGGATTGAATTACAAAATAGTTACATTTACTAAGTTAATTACAAAGTAGTACTATTAATTGTTAATTTTATTCTTTACATTAAGCATGTATCATTAAGTTTATTGTAACGTATTTTGAATTCTTGATTGTATCGGTGACCTTATTTAGTTTATTACTTTATGTTAGCTTATATTCTCATGTAAGTGGCTTCCTTTGTCTTTTTGAGAATAAACTATTTAAACCTAAACCTAAATAGGTTTTTATTTACCAAAACATTTCAGTTCTGATTATTGCACCCTTTATGGAATGGAAATTTAATAATATAGAATAATGGAATAATATAGCATGGCATACATCGTTAGATGAGTAAATTGATTCGAATTTAATGAACTATTGCGAATCTCGGTTAAAAAGCGCGTAAGGCTTTTTTTTTAATAGGTGTCGTGATTAAAATCTAAATTCTATAACAGTTAACTATTTACCATAGGTATTACATAACTAACTATACAAATAAATACAAAAACAAAAGGACACTTAGGCGTCGAAGTATTCGTCCGCATCGCTGTCATCCGGTAAAGTGCCCAAATTCTATTCAATTCTAATGATAGTCTGACAATGTTTATTTATTTATTTATTACTCACAAAATCCACAGCTCTTTGAAATTTTATCATAATATATAAGGTCCCAATAAAATAGATGGACAAACTTTTAGAAATCATTCAGACCACCAAAATGGTAAAAAAGTATATAAGAGAAACGCATTAGATACTTACAAGAAAAATAAAATAAAAAATATTCATAACACTACACTGTATCCACTGCGCGCAAGTTACTATGGTTAAATACAGAATTTTGTTAACAGATCTGACTGGGTACCTACTTACGAGCACGCGCGCGCGCGCGGTGTGGCGCGACTGCAAGTACCTACTCATGTAGTTGATGTGTTTATTCTAGTGTGCCGGCAATTTATTATTTTAGGTCAAAATAAAATTACTTTAATCAGTGTTTTTTTTTGCTTGGATATCTTTGGTTAGACGTACTGAGCGCTGTGTTAAAATTTGTCCATCTATTTTAATGGGACTCTGTATATAAATTAGTCTTACAGCCAATTACGGATTTACAATGTAATAGCTATACAATACATGCAGCAGAAACAAACATACAGAATGAAGTGGACTGCTGCCACCATTTAAGCATTGCTAAGTTTCTAAGTATTGGTTTTCCAGTAATTGGATTGTGTTGACCGCCAAGTGTAAAAAAATTATTTACATACATACATAAACGGACACCTTCTTCCCTGAAACTGAAACTACAGAACGCCACTTCTACGATCTTTACATACTCCTTTTGATTCGTTTATATTAAAACATACACACACGGCGGTCCACGCACGCCGGTACTACGCACCAGCAGTGCAATTCTGTAACCATCTCACCGTGAACACTTAGGTGACGTGAGCGTGGAGTGAGCTGTCAGTGTCATCCCACTGATGCTAGGGATTGACCAAGCTTACAATCATAATCGAGATTTTAATAATATTATTTATGCAAATTCTATTGGTAATTTTATGTTATTTCAAAGCTAGTATATAAGTGTCAAAAAAAAAAACATTGATATTCTAACTGAATTTCTGTTTTGCTATTTTATTTTAAAACCCCGAAAATAGTAATATTTAGCCACTTAACTACATACTAGCTTTGAAATAATATAAAATGATCAATATAATTTAGATAAAAAATATTATTAAAATATGTCTATTATATTATATTCTTTAATTTATTGTGATTGTAAATGTAACGTTGGTCAATCCCTAGCATCAGTGGGATGACACTGACAGCTCACTCCACGCAAGTCTTCACGGTGAGATTTTTATAGAATCGACCGGCTGATAATTCTGAAGAACATAGGTTTAAAGAACTTTATTTTGGGTATCATTTAAGCTATTACCAATTTAATTAGTTTTGTGTTTCTTAAATAATAGGATTTGTCCTCCAAATAGTAGATCTGTCACCAAAATGTAGTCACCAAACAATGCAAAATCAGTTCCACAATAAATCACCTAAAATCCTGAGATATCAACCTGAGAACAATTTTTGTTTATCTGAGAACGAAAATATTTCGTGGCGATAGATCTATTTATTAGGTGATACAACTTGATGACAAATATAAATTTTGGTGATAGAAAATATAGTTCCCCTTTATTTTCTCATAAGAACATAGTTCACTTAAAATGAGATTCACAAAAATATCTTATTAAATTCAAATACAGCTTTAGTTTAGGGGGACAAGTTTCATACTATTACAACTAAATAATTTTATTTCACAATCTGTTCAGCAGCATCTCATTACAAATAGTGACTGTAAATTTGCGATTTTAGTATTTTGATGCATCATCAATAAGGTCACTATATGTCCAATAGTGTTGTATAATTGCATAGCACATGTGCGAGCACTATGTACCTACTATAAAGCTTACTGGGCTCGTCTTTCATTGACTTGAATGTGCCCTGGCGGCTGAGAGTATGTCATGCTCACTCAAATGTGTCTCTGGTGGTGGCGTGTGTATTGGATCATTAAGTTCCCTTCAAAATGGTTGAGCTGAATGGTGCTGATAAATACGTCATGTTCGTGAACGGGTGCCGTCAGTAGGCACTGGTCATCTATTAACTGCCACCCCTTATTTTAATTCCTGAATTGTTTTTATCTTTTTATTACGGACGCTTTCAACGTGCACGTCTTTCTACATAGATCGCACGTGTATAATTTCAACATGAATGATGTAACCACTTTTTTGTAACAATATTTTGATTTAAAAGAGTGTCCATGAAGTTTCTTGCCCGTTCTTCTCCATAGGTACCTACTACGCTTTGGAATGGGTAACTAGCTTCATCTTTCTGACTGACCGACCCCTTGACAATTCAAAAGTGCCTGTAATTGGTTTGTTTGAAATAAATGCTTTGAGTTTGAGTAAATTATTTGTATTCTATTAATAAGTATTTACATAAGTTAATAACAATAACAGTATAACTATGTTCCTTATACCGCCAACCTTCAGTGAACGATAGTACGGAAAGATAGCCTTGTCGCTACGGCGTAGCGGACAGTATGATGTCACGGCTACGCGCGTAGCCACCTCGTAGCATCACTGTAGCATGCTACGAGTCAATTTATTTGTTCCTGAACTTTGTGTATTTCATCAGCCTTTGTGTATTGCATTTATATGTGAAGTCTATTTTTTACTTGCCTTATCTTATTCGGTATAAAATACCAAAGGCGTACTGAGATTTTGAAGTTGGGATAATTTGAGTGTTTAAATGTTTAATTTCAAGCAGTTTTAATTTTTCAAAGTCAAAGCATTTATTTCAAATAGGCACATAAAAGGCACTTTTGAACGACAATATTTACATTAAAATAGAATTGATTCTAGTCGCCCCTTCCAAAAGGTAGTTTTGTATGGAGAAGAATGGGCAAGAAACTCCATCGTTTTAAAATATGTTACAATATTTTGTATACATTAATTATATGTGAAGACCTATAATAAAAATTATCCTACCACAATAGGTAAAAAGAATTTTAAAAATTGTAGCAATGACATAATTAAGCTAATTAAATGATAGATACATGGTGTTCACATATTTATAAACATTGTAAAAGTATACGATTTCCCAAATGAGGTAAACAAGTAATATGTCAGTGTGTGAGTTAAAGTAATCACAGAATGTAAACCAATGTCAATTTTTTTTTATTAATTCCGTACATGTCTCTATCGAAGAAATGCAACAACTGACGATTTTTACTTTACCCACTTATAATAATATAATAGGTATTTTAACTACGTAAATAATTAAATAATCCCTTACATAATATTAACATATTCTTTAAACGAAAATGTGAGGCGATACAACGCGAACTTTACATACTGTCGCTTTATTTTCAGTGCATAATTGTTGAGCAATATTCATGGAATGTAAATGATTTCATTAATTTATTTACATTAACGCTATTTACGCTGTTCGATAGCCTCCAGATATTTAAAGAGAATTTTTATTGTTTTTATTGAAAAAATTACAGTTTACTGGAAGAAAAGCAGCTCGCTGAAAGGAATAATGAGGTTTCTCTCTGCGTATAAAAACGCGTATTTTATTGGTTTCGTACGTCCTAATGACAAAACGGGAACCCTTATAGGATCACTCGTGGGTCTGCCCGTCTGTCACAGCCAATTTGTTCCGAAACCACTGGACTGATTAAGCTGAAATTTGGTACACATTGAAATTCTGTGTCCCAAACACGGACGTGTAACGTAAATAAACGAATTTTGAATGTGGGAGTCACTTTTGGGGGACAAACTAGAATATTAAAACAAAAGTTTTGCAAACTGTACCGTTTGACATATCAAATGAAAGAGCTTGTTGTGAGGGCCTCAAATATCTTTTTTGTGTAATTTTTTAATAAAAAGTTTTGAAGTTATTTAAGAAAATAATACTTACAACTTGCCGAAACGCTCGGATCATGGGGCCCGAGTGCGCGTATTATTTCTAAGGAAATTTCTCGTAGACTGGTCGACACTTTACATGGCTGGGTTGATCTTTGGTCAAAGAATTAGCATTGCCATTCAACGTGGCAATGCTGCCAGTCTTCTGGGCACGTTTTCGGATGACAGCGATGCGGATAAGTACTTCGACGCCTAAGTTTCCTTTTGTGTTTATATTTATTTGTAAAGTTAGTTAGTCATTTAATTTAGTACCTACTTAGTGTAAATAGTTAACTGTAATTGTAAAATAAATAATATACAAGACTTACAACTGCAGTTGGAATGTATGGAAGAACATGTTTTTCAACAACAATGTCAAGTTCGTTCTTGGGATCTGGTCTGGGAGCACGTTAGAACCCCCGCCAAGACGAGCCAAAAATAAAAAGCAGGGGCGCTGCCTACCATTTCTCGGAGCGATTCGTCTTATTTTCATACCTTCATAGCTTCGGCCTGGATAATGCTAGAGAGCTCAAATTCTCAGGATGAAATTTAGTTAGTAGACTTATGAAATACACAAGTTTCATGCGGATTTTATTAATACCTAAAATACGTCGATATCGTCGCTGGCTCACTCACTCGCTCATCAAAACCTCTAGGGCACTTCCCGATGTCCTAACTAAACATATCACCCGTCTAATCGGAGGATCTTCTCTTTTCTATAGAGGATGAGTGAACCTTACACCCTGTTCCTCACACCTCTTTACTGGTAACCTCAAGTATGAAAGTCAGCGCAGCCTACGGCACCTACTTCAGCGTGACGTCGTCGCCATGACTTTCTTAAGCTTTCGTGCGGTGAGTCACACAACCAGCTAGCACCCACGGCTTCAATGGATATTGTGACCACCAGCTTGCAGCGGACGTGCATTCCTGTCCATCACCCTCGACCTCATCAGCAACAGAGCCCTTAAAACCTTCTCTTGGTGACGGCAGAAGTGAGCCTCAACCCGGCGCTGTACCACGTACGACACACTGGAGAATAACGCAGTGCCGCTCACTGGTAAATCACTGCAAACAATTCCGACGCACCGTGAACTATGCGGCACCCGGTTTCAACACACTGGATCCTCAACTGGCTTTGGCAAGCACGGCAAGAGATCAACCTATCGACCTCCGGTCTCCAGAAGGGAGTGCAGTGGCGGCATCTACATCGCTACATGCGAACTACATATCATACTGACGGCACGTAACATCCTGCATCGCGCAAGCAGAGTTTACCGCGCAACTAGCATATACACAGTTACTTGTAATTCGACGTATATCCGTCAGGAGCTGATAGGGGGGCCAAAATGCAACAAATTGAACCCCATATCTATGGCCGGAATTCAAAAGTTTTCGAGAAAAAGAAAATTACATTTAATACCAAATTTAAAAAAGTAAACTACATATTTTGCTACAATATCATTTTTTAATGCTACCCGCATTATAAAATGATATTGTAGCTGGCACTTCAATTAAGCTATGAACATAATTAAAAGTACTTAAGTCAACAAAATAATTAAAATAGGGGCTTGGTTCTACATTCAATCTGATAACGTTTTTACAGTGAAAGCGTTATGTAAGTCTTGGCAACCCACTTTACAATAAACGTTTTTGGTGGGTAATATATTCATCGTACGGAACCCTCTCCACGCGAGCTCAACTCACACTTGTCCGGTTTTTTTTAAGGGAAATACGGATAGCACATGCGATATTTAACTGTGATAAAATCGGCCTAAATGACTACCATATGTTGATATTATAGTAGTAGTATGCAAGTACGACTGCTCTGCATGTGGACCAAGGTTGGATTCCCAGGTCGAACAAAGTCCCGGAGGATACGGTGGAGCATACGGTGGAGGTCTGCCCTGCTTGGGCGGAGCACCGCCGTGTCCGAGTGGAGGCGATTGGCGGTGGCGATTTCTCGCGGCCGGCCCGGGACAACGGCGCGTTGTGTTTCACCAGCGCCTCAAAGTGATGTCAGCACCAATGACAGGGTCCGCTAGGGCCGATGCCTGCCAGGGTTGCGGGAAAGTCCGAAAGGGTTACCGTGGCCCCTGGCACAGGAAACTGAAGGAACATGGGTGGGTTTTAGACAGTAAGTCTGCAACGCCCTCCCACTCCGCTCAGAGCAGGAGAAGTTATTTGATTATTTTCCCACACTAAAAAAAAAAGGTCGAACAAAGTGTTATTGGGTTTTTCCATCAGGAAATTCTTAGTAACTCGGAATCTGAACATGTGCACGGTTGATTACATGCTCACTTCCTAAATCATGGGACTTGAGCATGGTTGTTGTATGCTTTCTGCCTACCCTCATGAGACCATGGCTAGTAAAATTTGGGTCTAATCACACTTCTGTCTGCCCCTTCGGATATTACTGGTAGGACAATGTATCTCTCAACGCAAGAGACAAACTCGTTATTTTAATAGAAGTTATAGTGCATGACATGACCTATTCAATAGTAATGATACCAGCCTTGTAATTAACCCATGACATGTGTCTCTTCCCAAAGAATTAAAACCGCATTGGAATTCAGGTCATCGCACAGACAAGCAAAGGATTATTTATAAGGTGCGTCCACACTGCAATCATTCGCGTGTACTGTGCATCTAACAACGAGGATTTGTGTATGGAACTGAGTTTCATACAGATCACATGTGAGCATGGAGTTTCTTTGAAGAGCACTCGCGTTTTGAAATACGTATCATTCAATTGCAAACGAATGTGAGTGGAACAAAGCAGATGCGAGTGAGACGCTGGGAACTTTTTGATGATGTTCTTCAGTAAGTTCAGGTGCGTAGTATGGAGTCACAACCGGCGTGCGTAGATGACGAGCGGTAGGAACGTAGACGAGGCAAAAGGAGAGTGTAAGGATCGTGGTAGGTGTTTTGTATATCTTCTGCCTGCCCACATGGAAAGAAGGCATGAGTTTATATGTGGAATTTTCACAACTACGTGACCACTCACTTTCGTAGTAATTTATTGGTATGAGATTCTTACTAGTCTAATATACAAGTTAATTCAAGTAAAAATCGGTTGTCTGTAAAGTCGGTTTACTGACGATAGTTGAACGTGACAATGTCATAAGAAAATACTGATGGAACGGTTGCATTTTTCAAAAGAAAATTTTAATTTTATTTGTTTGATTGATATTTTGTATGGATATAGAGAAGGAGGTAAATGGAAATCACAATTGAATTGATCAAGTTACATTTATTTGTACGCATAAATACAATTATGTAAATTTTTACCTTTATCGCCGCAATTATCGATGCTATAAACAATTGACACCACATTCACTTTTCACTGCACTTCATACTTGACGAAAACATGTAAATGTATTATTGTATAGCAGCTGTCCACGCGGACGCATCGCTCACTCAAGTAGGAGAGAGACAGATGTCGAACGCTGCCGAACGTGGAAGCCGATTGTGCCTCTTTGTCGCTCGTTCCGCGCTCTCGCTTGCACTTCAAGCCTTAAATGGAACGCCTCAGAGCGAGGTAACGCCGCATGAGTCATGTTTTTTCGTGCGGCGAGATAACGCCGCATGAGTCAATTTTTTTCGTGCGTGCAGCCGGCTCCATCGAATTATAAGACGTTGTCACGTCAAAAATAGAAAGAGTAGCAAAATAAACATAATATCAATGAATTAAAAATAATTAAAATAAACGATAGGTAGTGCTAAATAGTTCTTGTAATGTGGACGTAAACTATTAGCAATCTTGGAACCGTGGCAGGCTTAATTAAGATTATGATAACCATACGGTATGTCGTATGTCGGTTATAGCACAGTTTAGTAGAAGAGTGAAAAAGATCAGTTGCTTGTTTTAAATTGCAATTCACTATTTTATTTAGGACTAATTTTACCACTGAAGCTGTATCAAAATCAAAAGTCAATTATTCAAACTAGGCTGAGAATCAGAACTTTTTGAACGCCAAAATTACATAAGACACTCCCCAGCACGCCCACCTTTCACCACTTCCTAGTGGAAGAAGAAGTACAGATTACTGTCTGAGATGGTTTTTTGAGGAAATAACCATACAGATTTCAGTGCCCTGTCCGATCAGTGCACGCATTTGTCAGTAATCGTGAAGCTGAACTCAGAACTTAACGAGCTCAACGACACGACGAATAATACCAAAGGAAGGACATTTGGGTAGGCCGCACAAAGAAGTCAAACTGCCGGACAATCGATAAAAATTAAATGACAAAAAAAAATATTCACATAATTCTCACATTCACAATTTTAATTAAAATAACAATAATATAATACTTTACAACGTAAACCGCATGCATCGTGGTGAAACAAGTCCTAAAATCAAATTGACCTAGTTATCATAACGCTTGCTCCCTACATGTAACCGATATCAGAAACACATATAAATGATATTCAAATTACTAACTTTGAATATAATTGTACCCTTCGTTATCCGTCAAGCATCATTAACGCTATGTACGTTGCTTTATGTACCGTTTTCTAATGTCAAAGGTTCTGTCTTCGATATTTGAGAGCCGTTATTGGAAAGTGAGTCATTTTAGGTTCTACATTGCAAGTTACAACATTAATCGCGCCTGTTTTTTCCGAAAAACAAGGCAGAGGGAACTACACCAATAAGGCAGAGGGAACTACACCAACAAGGCAGAGGGAACTACACCAACAAGGCAGACGGAACTACACCAACAAGGCAGATGGAACTACACCAACAAGGCAGACGGAACTACACCAACAAGGCAGACGGAACTACATCAACAAGGCAGAGGGAACTACACCAACAAGGCAGAGGGAACTACACCAACAAGGCAGACGGAACTACACCAACAAGGCAGACGGAACTACACCAACAAGGCAGACGGAACTACACCAACAAGGCAGACGGAACTACACCAACAAGGCAGACGGAACTACACCAACAAGGCAGACGGAACTACACCAACAAGGCAGACGGAACTACACCAACAAGGCAGACAGAACTACACCAACAAGGCAGACGGAACTACACCAACAAGGCAGACGGAACTACACCAACAAGGCAGACGGAACTACACCAACAAGGCAGACGGAACTACACCAACAAGGCAGAGGGAACTACACCAACAAGGCAGACGGAACTACACCAACAAGGCAGAGGGAACTACACCAACAAGGCAGAGGGAACTACACCAACAAGGCAGAGGGAACTACACCAACAAGGCAGAGGGAACTACACCAACAAGGCAGACGGAACTACACCAACAAGGCAGACGGAACTACACCAACAAGGCAGACGGAACTACACCAACAAGGCACCACCTATTCAACCAGCTATTTCTACCAGTCAACCTTTACCCAAAGGTTGACTGGTAGAAATAGAGATAGAGATATAATCATAGGTATTTTCTACAGTCAACCTTTACCCAAAGGTTGACTGGTAGAAAATGCCTATGACATTAAGTCCGCCTTTGCATATTTGTGTGCTTGAAGTAAATAAATAGAAAAACCACACTTTTATATAGCCACATTAGACCAACGAGCCAGTCAGTGTATGCACAATATTCTACTTATACCTATAATATTATAATCGTTTAGCAACAAATTCGCAATTATACGCCAATTAAGACTTAAGACTGTACCTGTTTTATACGTCTTCGATAAATTTGTTTTCTTGTAAGTAGCTTTAATGTCTCTTTGCAATTTGCAAATAAATTAAACTTGAAGTAGGTAGAAACGGAAATTGTGGTTAATTTCTAAGAATCCTTCAGTTCAAGGATTCATTATAATATATCTTATCATATCGTTTTTGTCTTTGTACTTTTCATGGAACTACTTTTAGCGTTGAAAAGTAGCAATTATAAAAGGTGATTTGAATTCAGTGGCATTGATTCAGGGAATGATAGGTAGTACTAATGAATATGTTTTTTTTTTTACTATGGCACCAACCAACTATGCATATTCATAATCAGTCTAGATAATGTTCCCACTGCTGGGACACAGGCCTCCTCACTGTGAGAGGGAGCGTGCCATAATCCACCACGCGGCCCAGTGCGGGTTGGTGGATGTCACATGTCTTCGAATTTTAGGTTCTAGGACATGCTGGTTTCCTCGCGATGTTTTCCTTCACCCTTTTGAGAGCAGTGGAGATGAAATTAAATACACAATGTAAAGTGCCTGCCTGGGTTCGAACTCACGACCTACAACTAATAAGTCGGGGCCGATACTACTGGTCCACTACTACTCCCTGAAAAATGTCTTGATGCCCTGGTCTTGAGTCTAAAGATAAACCGGGGCCTTTGCCATGCAATGGGATATCACAGGCTTTTAATTACAATAATTTCATTAAAAGCGTCTAACAGGCCTTTGCGAGGAGGCTTCGGCCCCCGCGCCCCTTCCAAAGGTCCGGAACCCCAGGGTCTCGAGATATACTGAAGACACTTTAAATAATAACTAAAAACTAAACCTCAGTTAGAAAAAGCCTCGATACTAAAACTGTCTCGTAGGTTTGAACTCGTTTTGTAATGATACTGTTAAAAACTTGCCACTTAATGCCAGATCTAATAAAAAAAACCTGTCTCACGTCACCATCACTCGTCCAGTCTTACAACACACGACAAGACCTCGCAGTCTGTTTCCCGGTAGCAGTACCGGTACCTAAATACCGAGCCGTATTAGATACCGCATTATGTATTCACAGATGTTTGCTGATTTATTTAGTATCAGTCTTGGCACTGTTTGGCTGGTAATACTGACTTGGATAGTTGCTTCCTGATACATAATGTGTTACGTAATGTATATCGTAATGTAATCTTTGTTTCTTAAAGGCCCAGTGGTAAACAGCGTGGCTGTTTAGCGTGAGTTTCTAGGTTTCTAGGTCCAGGTCACAAGTGTACTAGAAAACCTCGAAGAATTTTATGGGACGTTTGGCGTAGTGGTTGAGCAATTTGCTTTTGCGGTTAGGATCACAGAATCGATAGACATAATTATGTATTTTATTAATAACAGACAGAGTGATTAAAGTTTTTAATTTCTCTGGTACCTTAGTATGGCTACGGGGCGTGAGGCATTCTGAGTTCAATTTCCAGATCTGCAAGTCTTAAGATTACTGTTTAAAAATGTTGGTATTAAATTACTTAATAAATCTTCGATACGTCAAAGTTACTCCGACCCGTGGAAGAATGTTTACAAAATCTCAAGGTCAAAAACTGCCTCAAAGAAAAATAACATCCAGTCCCACCAGAATCACTTAACAGTTTAGCCTCATAAGTAAAAACTGAACGGCACTCCATCCGGGCTGTAACTAGATAGCGTCCGTTCCATTTCCGATACACATACGGTTCATGTTTATTCACACGGCTCTGAAACGGCCGCAAAACGGTTCGGCCGCAAAATTATGACCAAAAAAACGTGTACGGACTATATTCATAGTTTGTTCTACGTTTCATAAGTTTGTCAGTTTTATTTGAATAAAATTAGATGGAAATACTCTTATCTTATTTATTTAGTGTTAAGGTGCAGTTTTGCATGGTCAATTACTTAAACGGTGTACTTCCAAATAGCCTTTATTAATGAAATACAATAAAGGAAACAAAATGATTTATCTAGCTATAACTGTTTTTTTTTTATGGGAACCTGCTCTATATGCGTTGGTCTAAATCCATTCAATATTTTAGAGCCCATGGACTGAATTTTTCGATTTAAATAATCATTCTAAAAGAAAACTTAAAAATTATATTATTACGGTTTGGAGGCTACGCCGTAGCAGATGTCATTGCTACGACGCTACGACGGCGTAGTAACCATTTCATTCGTTCTTATCTTTTGTAACAATGACTTATAAACCAGAGGTCGCAATTAGGTAGACTTATTTATGTACTTACACTGATTTCATACAGCGAAAGAATAAAGTGGATATACCTCAAATCCCGAGATTAATTTTAAAATGCAGAAAAATCCCGTGATTTATTAAATAAAAAAGTTATACAGTAATGTCGGAAGCGAACACTTCAAATCTTAGTGGTACTTTCAATGAATCGGACAAGGAAAATGATTGTGATGAGCCGTTTGAATAAGCAAACCCTCGAGTCTAGGCTAGAAGCAAAAGTGTTTTTTTATTTATAAAAAGGCGAGGTATGAGAATTTGTATGAGAATTTGCTTAAGAATATTAATAATTTGTATTGTGAATTAATGTAAATACTAATAAAAATTGTATGTTAATTATCTTTGTTTTATTTGTCTGTCTATCTCTGAGGTTTCTATTATAGAGGTATGAGGAATAGGGTGTAAAGTTCACTCATACCCATAGAAATAGGAGGATCCTCCGACCAGTCGGGTGTCGTGTCTGGTGGGCAACTGCCCTACGATTGTTGTCGGGAAGTTGTATAATAAGCTAGTTGCGCGGTAAACTCTGCTAGCGCGATGCAGGATTTTGCGTGACGTCAGTGTGACGTAATAATCATGTGGCGATGTACATAGGTACCGCTACACTATTATTTTTTATTTGTAATATTGTTGGCCACACGGGATTGTCCATTAGAAATCCCGGGAAGATCCATATTAATATCAACATTTCGATGCAAGTACATAAATAACTCTACCTAATTCCGACCTCTGCTTATAATATAACACTATGTTTGAGAGTCAATGTGCCTCATTCAATATCGGTAATTTGAATAAAGACCATACGTTTTTAAACAATGGCACCATTAGGTACATAGATAACTGTTTCAGTTATTCTCAAACCCAGCTACGCTGATAAGCAACACATTCTTTTCTCTCTCAACTCACTAAAACTTAGTACACACCATGTTACTAAAATACGCTTCGAACAGCAAGCGGCCCATTTGCTAGCTCCATAAAATGTAATGATTTCGTAACGACTCCAACACTCGATAAAACGCCAGTGAAGATGTGCCCTAATATATATTTCTAAAAGGAAAAAAGACGGTTTCACGATTGGCGTAAAGTATATAGGTATGTTGGTAACTATCTTGTTTGCTTTTATTGTTGTGTGAAGTTGTTAAATGTTTGTGTTGTCTATGAAGCTGCTAAGCTGATTTTGATGCATATTTTGGTATGGTTAGGTCATGTGTTAATTTTAAGAATAAGAAAAGGCGTTGCTCTGACTCTAAATATATTGGAACTTTTTTTTTTTCATGTTTCTTGTGTTTAGTCTAGTTTGTGATCTTCCTGTGTGAGTCCCAATAAATACTTCTTCTTTCTTTGTTTGGTTAGGTTAGATTAGATGTTTGTGTGTGTTTTTCTATGAAACTGCTGAACTGGTTTGTTTACAGTTTTGGGTAAGGTCTCCATTGAAATATGCCCACGTCCTTGGTTAAGTGGTCGAGTTTCCGTGGCTACTATAAAAATGTAGACAAGGAATCGTTTTTAGGTTACAATTTGTTGAGTGCTGATTGATTGTTTGGTTACTTACTCCAAACTCAAAGCATTCCATTCACAGGCACTTTTGAATCAAAATTCATTTATTCAAACTAGGCTGAGAATCAGCACTTTTTGAACGTTAAAATCACATAAGACAGTCCCCCCAAAACGCCCGCCCTTCACCACTTCCTAGTGCTTTAGCTGGGAAGAAGAAGTGGCGCAACAAACTCCCCAGCAGCACAGCTGTCTGTTCAGTTAGAAGAACTGGTGGAATCGTAAAAAAGTCGGTTAGTTAGGAATTTGAAGCTAGTTGCCCGTTTCTAAGCGTAGGAGGTTTCGATGGAGAAGAATAGTCAAAGAACTCCAAGGACAATCTTTTAAATCAAAACATTATATTACAAAAAAAGTTAGTCTCAAAATGCAATTCTACCTATTCTCTCAAATAAATCAATTGCAAAGGTGAAAAAGTAGGCAAGTACGACTCGTTCCGAAGCGGGTTTCAAGTTGTGTAGACAATAGTTTGGTGCTTCTGCCAAGTTAACCCTTAATTTGGCAAAGAATAAAATGTAACAAAATCATATTTTTTTAAATAAAAGTTTATTGTGGACGTTTATATGTGTCACAGAAAAATAATGAAAAAAATATAGGAACTTCAGTTTTCCTGAAAAACTATGTATGCCACAGCATACATTGCCAATTGCAGATAAAAACATTGGGTAAATGTGTTGTATGCCGGGGCATACATTGCCAATTACAAAACAAATAAAGAATTTAAAAAAAAAACAAGGTGCTATTGCCTAAACATTACTAAACACGCATATGGTAGTCTAGTTGACAATTCCTAGGACTTTTACCAGTTACGAAGCACAGACGAACTTGGCATTTCATGCATAACACAGACGTTAACTTGGAGCATAGCCTACATCGACCTTGAGTCGTCATAGTCATAAAATGGCCAACATTATCATAACGTGATGATTCTACTGGGTTGGCTTGTGGTACACGCTTTGTATGTTTGCTAGTCTTTTCACTGGTGCGTCCGGACTTTTTTAAGCCCTCGTAAAGCTCAAATCGAAAATCCTTGAGGGGCATCCATTGCTTTTGCAATTTTGAGCAATCTTGCCGGTATAAAAGCCACCCATTATTTATACAAATGTCAAGAATTTGCGCAAATATATATATACCAACGCCGTGTCTTGAATGGGGTTTTGTAAAGTGAAATAAGCATATCGGCTAAATCAACTCCCCCCATATGTTTATTATATTCTTTGACAATTTGAGGACAATCGACATACACTTTGTTTTTAGAGTCCTTGCAGTATCTTTTAATTTTTTCTACTGGCTCCGCAGCTACGTAAGAACTTATCAGTGTAACGGCTTTGTTGTCGTTCCACCGCACTATTGCTAATCGGTTTTTATTGCAGACCACTTGAGCATAACTACCGCGGGGCTTCTTTTTCATTATTTTTTCTGAGGGCAGAACTGCTTCAGCTCCTCTCAACCTGTTGCTCCTGACTGTTCCCAATCCAAAAATTCCATAGTTTTCTCTGAGTATATAAAGTAGCTCCGGACAAGTAAAAAAATTGTCGCAGAAAACAAAAGCCGGTTTATTTTTTATACTTTTACACAAAGCAATGACAACCTGAGCCCCAAATCCAATAGAAGCTTCCTTATCCGTAAAAGTATGAAACCTAAATGTGTCCTCACCACCATACAAAAGAAAATCATAAATCATGCCCGACACTCCTGCGCGAACATAGTTTTTGAAGCCCCACTTGTTGGGTTTATCCTTCATATATTGACGTCGCTTACCCGCTTTGGTCCCTTTATAGGGAATCATCATTTCGTCAATGCTGAATTTCGTTTCATTGTCTTGAGCTAGGCAATTTGCTCGAATTTTTTTGTAATAAAGGTCTAACTTTGTAATATCTATCGGAGTCTTGTATATTATTATCAACAAAATGCAAATTACGACGGATTTGTTGATATCGTTTCAGAGACATCAAATCGGCTACGAGATGGTATCTGTACCGCAAACTCCAATAATCTGTATAAGATGGCATGCTCACAACACCCATTATAATATGTATGGCTAGAAAATCCCGCAATTCATCTTCAGTCAATCCTAGAGAACGTCCGGTTTTGGATATTGCGTAAGCGTTTGTTGGCTCTACGATATCTGTTAAAACGTCTGGGGAAAAGAACTTGTAGAAATAACCCAGTGGAGTAAGGTCTAGAATGTCGGTTTGATCTGAGTCTTCTGTAGTTGCCCTGTGCCGAAAAACTGCTTTTTTCCATTGGTAGCTTAGAGTGAACTTTGTGATTCGTCTCCTAGTAACAGAAACAGTGGGACGTTGCGATCTGGTATTCCTGGGACGCGAATCGCAAGAAGCAGCTGTCCTCATGCGAGTTGCAGCTAAGCCAGGAGTCATAAAACCACTTGCTGTTGGTTCAGGTGGTGCAGGGGGTGTAGAAGTTGCTGGAGTTGCAGGAGTAGCGGGAGTGGCTGGGAGTGACGGAAAGTCACTCAGTATCGGCACTTTCATACAATTTGGTTCTAGAGAAGGGCTTGAATAGACGCTTTGAAAAATTGGTGTAAGTCGAACATTGTTGCTGGTGGGGTCTTCGTCATCGTCTAAAATATTAAGTCTTTCCATCGAACTATCAATAGAAGGTGCAGATGAAGATGACATGGAAAGCGAGGTGTGCACATGTAAGCCATCATCAAGGTCAGAATGTTCACTACCGTCAGAGGGTGCATTCTCAGCAGGCACAAGCGCTAAAATTCTACCACCACGAGTTTGAATCTTTTGCTGCCGACAAAGAAAAAAAGGCGTGCTATAAAACCAAGTAAACCCAAAAAGCAACCTCAAACTGGCAATGTATGCTGTGACATACAAACAAAATGGAGGGTGTTTCGTTACAAACTTGGCAGTGTATGTCACAGCATACACCATGTTAGTGATCAAAATAGAACCATTTTAGATAATAGAAACTTCACAATTATTATCACACACATTCCATTACACACTAAAGCATAAATTTTAGCCATTACACTTGTCGTAAACTATGTAATATTCATAATAATAGTATAAATACCTTGGACAACACAGTTGACGTTCGCCGGGTAGACATTTTTTTGAAGTTATGTCAAAATGGATGTTGCTATAAGTTTGTGTTTTTTTTCTACTATATATAATTAGTGTTGCAACATAAAAAAGTTAATTTATCACACGTAAGTTCTTATTTTTAGCAAATCGATCAAGGGAAAGTTCATGTATGACAGTACATACAATGCCAAATTAAGGGATAAAAAGAATACAACATGTTTTTTTTACCATCAACACGATACGAAAGAACTATTGAAATAACAAAAAAAGAGTGTTAGTACTAGTAGACACGCTAGTACAAATGTAAACTGTGTTCAGCAGAACTATTTGCTACACGTGAGCAAGAGAAATTACAATGATTTAGAAAACTACAGACTATATATGTAACATAAAATCGTGTCTGATTGCCCGCTACAAAGGGGTCAGAAGAGGTGGCAACACCCACCTAGATTCAGATACAATTAAATTATATTTAAATAAAAACACAATTGAAATGAATTCAATAATAACTCACTCTACTGACATTTATATATTTGTACGCCACCTAGGCCAAACATTGTTGATCTAGTAATGCATCTGAACAACTTGAATGCTTTTTATGTCTCCATAAATAAATAATATTTACTCTTGTTCCGACATTTCACTAACTACTTTATAACTACATGGGTGGTCGAGAAAAAAATTTGGATCCGAGCCGCTACTTAAATTTTCTAACGGAAAAACCAACATCTCTGTGTCCTATCCGAGAATCGTACCTGGGAATCAGACTCGGCAATCAGATTTGCGACCATTAAATGATAAATGATTTTATTTCTGTAAGTAGGTTTTTACAAACACTTTTACACGTCAATCATATTTTAAAAACTAGATGAGGTCGGCGTTTCCTATCTGACTAATCTGAGAAGAAAGGCCGAAACAAACTCAAAGGTCACAGTCTCTTTTAAAGTCCAGGCATAATCTTGGTCAGATCATGTAGATTGGTGTCTGAAACGGTTTTTTGAGGAAAGAACCACGCAGATTAAGAGGATCTGTCCAGTCAGTGCACGCATTTGTCAGTAACCGTGCAGCTCAACTCAGAACTTCAGGAGCTCAACGATTCGACGAACAATACCAAAGAAAGGACATTTGGGTAGGCCGCATAAACTACTTAAACTGCCAGATCATGATTAAAACTGAAACAATGACCCACATAGTCCTCACATTCACAATCATTAAAATAATAAATTGTACTTCTCAAGGTAAGTATTCAAGTCGTTGTGTTATAATAATCATCAATTTTCAGTGTATGTAACAGAAAAATAAACACAAAAAAACAACATTCAGTGTGCAGAAAATTGGAGCAACTCAATCCCAAGCCTTTTTGTCCTCAATATAATCTTTAACGGTATAAAAGCCTAAGTATAAAAGCCTATTAGACCAACGAGGCACATTGCTTTTGTTGAAATTCTAGATGAAAGTAAATGTCAATTGAAATTGCATTTATTTTTAACCCAAATTTACCTGGTATATAGTGCCTTATGTCATTTAGCCCGACTTATATGCCACAATTGTAAATAAAAATATTAATAAAATCCCTACTCATGCAATCTTAGCATGAGAAATTGAGAATAGTAAAAAAATATAGCTATCGATAAGAGAGGGGTCGTAAAACATCGCTCTCTTGAATAATGATTCTGATGCAGCAGTGTGGCTGCTAATGGCATTTTACTAGATGTAAGTATAGCCTGAAATCATACTTCACTAATGTGGGAGTCGACCTAGTTATTGATTTTAAAAGTAAAAAAACGGCTGACCATGCATGCTGGAATGTCCGGCATCCAACATTGTTGGGATAACCTTAGACAGATGATGGGCAACGGGCTCGCCTCTTATTCATCTTCCTCTTAGCGTATCGATGGCAAATAGAATAGTGAAAATTCAAATATTAGCTCCTTACATATCAGGCAACTGAAGGAACATGGATGGGTTTTAGTCAGTAAGAGTCTGACACGCCCTCCCGCTCCGCCCAGAGCGGGAGAAGTTATTTGAAAAAAAAGGTCCTTCCATATGAAGTTGGCGTTTTGTATGGAAAAAGCAAAACGATTTTTTATATGAAATTATTTTAATTTATCAATCAAAGTATGTACTGCTTTACTTCGCCATTTTGTCGGTAGTTTATTGATTCCGTTGTGGAAAAAATTGTGGGAGCGAGAATCAATAAAATCTTTGAATGCGGTTTTAATAGCCTCGTCGGAATTGAATTTTTTTCCTTGCAAGAAGTTGTCCAAATTCTGGAAAAAGTGGTAATCTTTTGGAGCAAGGTCCGGGGAGTACGGTGGTGCCGGAAACGTTCCAATCGCAGCTCTTTTAATTTAGCGACCGTCTGTTGTGTAGTGTGTGGTCCTGTGTTGTCCTGAAGCAGCAGTGGGCTAGAGCAATTGACCAGTCTCGGTTGTTTAACGGGTAGCTTTTCCATCATGGTTTGCAATTGTTGACAATACAGATCTGCCGTAATCGTCTGGCCAGATCTTAGGACGCTGTAGTGGATGACACCAGCACTGGTCCACCAGACACTTACCGATTATCGTACAGGATCGTAAATTTTTCATCACACTGCATTGAATAAAATTTGGATTTTGAATCCAAATTTTATTCAAAATATAGATTCAAAATCCTCTCGTTATTGTGATGGTTGAGTAATGTAACGCAGCACTCGACTCGTGTTTGTTGGTTTGCTTCACTCAATTCATGCGGTACCCATTTTTCGAGCATTTTCACTTTTCCAATTTGCTTCAAGTGAATTAAAATTGTTTTATCAGTCACACCGAAGCCTGCCGCTAATTCTGACGTGGTTTGCGATGGATCCGCTTCCACGATCACTTTTAATTCTCCATTATCAACTAGGGTCTCCGGCCGTCCACGGGGTTTGTTCTGCAGGTAAAAATTTCCAGAACGAAAACGTTGTAACCAAAAACGTATCTTGTTTTCTTTTACGGTAGCTTCCCCATACACATCATTAATCCTTCGAGCTGTTTCTGCAGCGCTAGTGACGCGGTGGAACTCGTATTAGTAAATAACCCGATATTAAAAGTTTTCCATAATATTATATTGTGAACAGAACGATGTCAAAGAAAAATCAAAGGGCGCGAAAACCAATGAATCACTAAATTGGAAACACAAATACACAAGCCTAAATTAGAATTTGGTTTCCTAACCAAACGCCAGATATTTGAGATCAAAGTGGCCAGTTTGACGAAACGCCAATTTCATAAAGTAAGGACCTATATATTATGCATAACATGCATAATCAGCCTACAACGTTCCCCCTGTTGGGACACAGTCCTCCTCTCGATGAGAGGGCGCGAGCTGTAATCCACCACGCGGGCCCAGTGCGGGTTAAATTGGTGGAGATCATGTTTTCATCATCATGATCATCAATCACATGTCTTCGATTTTTTTTTATGACTAGGAATTTCTCCTGTATTGTGGGTGCGTTTACATACATTTAAACTCAGTCACATACACAAACTACCAGACCCGGAACAACTACTTGTACGTCATACAAATATTTGTTCCGTGCGGGAATTGAACCCGCGACACGAAGCGCAGCAGTCAATCGCTTAATCACTGCGCCAACCGTGCCGTCATTTACGTTTAGTGGACGTGGCGGTTTCCTCACGATGTTTTCCTTCACCGTTTTGAGAGCAGTGGCGATGAACTTAAATACACAAGGTAGAATGCCTGCCTGGATTCGAACTTACGACCTACAACTTGGTAAGTCGGGGCCGATACCACTGGGCCACCACTGCTCTCTTAAATATTATGTTCAACCACGCGAACTCCGTTCCCTGACACAGTTATAAGATCCTCAAGTGCACAGATGACAGGGCATGCGGCGCAAGATGGAAGGTGGGCCATTATCTACGGAGAGACGCCGCATATACACTTGACGTCCGAGTCGTCCATAAACACCCCAGCTGTGGAGATTATTAATACTACATACTACATACTGTTATGTACACGTCTGCCAATCCCTTCGGAAGAAGATAGCCGCATACATCTACATTTTCCACCAAAAATCACAATGCATAAACCATGAACATGAATTCATCACTGCCAAAACACAACAATTTAACAACCATACCATGTCTATATATAATATTCTGCCCACGTAACATTATTATCTTAAATAAGCTTGGCGACATATTCTTATATCGTTTTACAAATGGGGCTCGTTCATTCGCCTTAAGCGGGACATTACTTCGGCGGCGATTGCCCACCACAGATGTTCCTAATACTTATCATCTTGGAAGGGAAAAGGGGGGCGGTAAATGGGTACATGGATTTGCAAGTTGCGGGTGGTGGTATGGGCATAACCATTATTTACGTTGATGAATATAAAGTTAACTTTACGTCTGTATTGTTTGAAAGGGTAAGCAGAGGTACAGCCACATTTTGTTAGTTCCGGATTTAGGTAGCTACTGAGAATGTACTTCTAAAAAGATACTCTAACACTTTGCCCGGCCCAGGGATTGGACCCCATTGCTTCGGGAGGTTCCTGTTCCGGCTAAGGCGGGAGGAAACGATTGGGTGTCACCATTGTGTGGATCGCCCGGAGGACACGGTGGAGGTCTGCCCTGCTTGGGCGGAGCGCCGCCGTGTCTTCGTGCAGGCGATTGGCGGTGGCGTTCTCTCGTGTCCGGCCCTGGTCCAGGCCATGGTATGGAGCGAGAGGGCATGGGAAGCCGTCATCTCCTTCTGCGAAACAGTAATGTTCGCGAAGGAGGAGGCGGAACGCGTGAGGGAGAGAAAAAAATTGCGCCCTCACGCCCCTAGCCGCCGCAGGAGACTCCCTGGGCGTCGGGAATCCCTAGCCGATTCCCAACCACCCTAGGCGCGGGGTTGTGGACGGCGAGCAGTGGGCAGCTCGCCGTCCGATAAGGACCAGGCCCGGGTTGACGGCGCGTTGTGTTACACGCGCGCCTCAAAGAGATGTCAGCAACAATGACGGGGCCGCTAGGGCCGATGCCTGCTGGGGTTGCGGGAAAATCCGAAAGGGTTACCATGGCCCCTGGCACAGGCAACTGAAGGAACACGGGTGGTTTTAGTCAGTAATAGTCTGTCACGACCTCTCGCTCTACCCAGAGCGGGAGAAGTTATTTAATGACTTCCCAACCATAAAAAAAGGGATTGGACCCCATACTAAGGAGTAAGTGAATAGTGTTTGCGGAAACTAGACAACAAATTTATTAGAAAATAAACATTTATAAAACATAAATAAGAGTTGATTATTGAAAATTGTGGTGAATAATTTTGTGGTCAAGGCTATCCGGAGAAAGATTTACCCATTCTGACAGTGTTCCGGATGTTAGTAAAATAATAAGCACATGAGACTTTTGCACTCACCCAAATAAAAATGTTACTAAACTTTGTTTACATCGTTGTATGCAAAATATAATTATAATTGACAGAAGAAGCTGCTGTTAGTTCTTTGAATTTATAAGTCAAACATACAAAACACAGTTTTGATAATTTTCCACCTTATCATTATGTGATTTTTGTTACCTACCTGTAATTTATATTTTCAGTTCCCCCAATAACTTAACTTCGTTTACATTGAAAATATTTACCTTTTCCAGCAACAAATGTGTTGGCTCACACCGCAGCCATTCAATCGGCACCAGTATAAAGAAAATTGCTTCGATACCTCCCAGATTGAGATAACATTACCGACTGAGATACGAACTTGTATCGCGTCGAGTTTGTTGGAGGTTTGCACTTGAGCACAAGAGTAACTTAAATAATGGACCCTAAACAAGGGGGCGGTGCGTTTTGGTGCCTATCTTTTGTAACTTTGAATCTTCATAGCCTTTTCCCAACTATGTTAAGGTCAGCTTCTAGTCTAACCGGATGCAGCTGAACTAGTATTCGTGTTTATAATGTATACTCAGCCTATTTTCTATTTTTGTAAGTTTTAAATAATGTTGTATAATAAATACCTCTTTATTCAAGAAGCACTACTAGTGTTTCACTGTGTGTATTTCTATTATACTTTAGGTGCACACAGAATTGTATATTCTATGCCATCTTAGCTGGTGTCGCTGCTTAAAGTGGAAAAAAATATTCGGTTTTTTTTTATGTGGAATATCTTTCCTCTCGCTTTCCTGCAGTCCGTGGGAGTGATTTCGTGATATGCGACGGAAGTGTGTAACAGGAAGACGGGGAAGCGAGCGCTATTTGATCTGACCAATTAGCGCGCGCGGTGGTAGATTTGGCCGTCAGATGGTACCAACCCATTTTCCGAGATATAACTTAGAGTTCAATAACTGTTCATGTCTTCATATAATTTTTTTAAGTTAGTTTAGAAATCCAACGAACATCCTACTGCTACATGTACATAAGCACGTTAAACACACCTTGATTTTAGTTTATTTTGGCGTACTAGTCATTAACAAATCATTGATTATCTTTTCTTTTTTTTTTTTAAGTTGCGTTTGTTCTTGACTCTAGTCTAGGTCAGTGGTGACAGAGACAGATTCGACGGTGGAGTGAGCTTACCCAGAAGAAGCCTGTTCACTCTCACTTAGAAGATATTAGGGTAGTATGCGTTCGGAAACACTGACGCAGGTAGAGAGTTCCATTCTTTTGCTGTGCGTATAACAAAAGACATTTGGAAACGCTTAGTGCGAATTGGTGGAATAGCAACTAGGTAAGGATGGTAACTTGCAGTGCGTCTAGATGACCGACGGAAAAAGGGGGCCGGTGGAATAAGGTCGTGGAGTTCTTGGGCACACTCACCGAAGTACACAAATGTGAGATAATACCCAACAACGGTGCCAGTAATCGGCCACATGATCCTTAATTGTGTTAATTGACTAGCAATTCGTGACAAAGCTCTAATTCTGTCTTTTGTTTGGTGCGGATACCAATGGCTCAAAATAGATCGCAGTTACAGGAACTATAGAAGGGAACCGTTTATATAATCTCTATTTACCTTTGTTGTTGGGTGGCAAACAATTGGTCATCCCCGATGGTCAGTAGTAATATGTCTACTGCAGGAGGTAATGCGACAAATTTGTCAAAAAAATACAAATTTACAAAAAGCACTTTATACTTAGTGAAAAATAACTTCGATTTCGAAAGTGGTACAAAACAAAATGACAAAACCGAAGATACTGACTTCTGAAAATAAAGTTATTTTTCACTTTGCAGTGCTTTCGTTTGGAGGTCGGTTGTATTTTTTTTGTAATTTATTTTTTATTTTTTTATAGTCGGTTGTATTGTTTTTGTAGTGTATAACCAAATTGTCATACACAAATTGGATTAAATAAGTAAATTATTCAAGCAAACCCTAAAGCAAACTTAATACAATTCATAAGGAACCATCGCGCTATCTTCCCCTACCAAAATATTTTTTTCAAAATCAGTCCTCAATTATTGATAAAAACACTGATGAAAATACATTTTTTTTAAATACATACAGACTAACATAGAACCTCCTCCTTTTTCAAAGTTGGTTAAAAATTACTATATTGTTATTTATTTATTAATAACCAATTTGCATCGTTAGTTATCGGTCAATACAGGAATAGAGCAGAAATCTGCTTTAATAAAAATGAATTATAATTAATTAATTACTTATTAATAATACATTTAATTGATATTATTTACTCGAACGTGATTTTGTCTTGATAAAGAAGTATTACTTAAAAAAACTAATATATTTGTACACCAATTCCATTGGTAGGACATAGAGCTCGACTAAAATGTATATAAGACCTTTATTGTAATACCTACCTGTGTTCACAAAAAAAGATTAATTATTGATTGAAAAGGCTGTTTAATAAAGCAGAAAAACTTGTAAATTGTCGTGTTGTCGCCTTTATTAAATAGGCCCCTGGACATCCCCCGACTATCGCCACACCGACCGGTTCCGTGCTTCGCACTTCCAGCGGTTTCGTGCGACCTTCACCGTGTCATTGTTCTACCTTGTAATGATCATATGCTATACCAGAAGCCTCTCAGGAGCGTTGGGATCCCAAAAAAAGCGAAATAGACTTCATGTTCCTATAATTTCACAAGCTCTTCGAATTGGAACAAAGCTGCGCAGCGTGCGGACACAAAAAGGTATGCTCGTGGTACTTCCACGGTTGAGCTCCTTCACAAAGAACCCAAGTACCACCTTCAAAAATATCCACCTAAAATACAATTCTAAAAGCACTCGAATAAAACCGAGTCTGCACACTACCGAATTCAAACGAGCTTATTAAAATTAGTTCCACACTAAAAAACTCGCCGTGCGACTACACATTACGAACTGACTAGCCAAATTAAAAGTCTGTGTGTCTCAGCACTTACAAATTGTTCTAACCTACATATTGGCAGGATCATTTACTGGGAAACGTTAGAGGGAAAGGAACCGTATGCGTAAAAGCATAAGACTGAATTTTCAGTTTGCAGGGTGTAAAAATAAATTTGCATCAACGTGTCTGAGAAGGAATGAGAACCTCTGCGGTTCTCCTTTCTTAGATTTCCGTGTTGAAATTTTACCAAGGTAAGCTTTGGTAAGGTTTATTCCGGTAAAGGTGCTACAGGAAGATTTAATTCGAAGGTGATTTCCTAGAGAGGAACAACGAAGGGATTTTGTAATTTCCATGCTAGGTTTCCTGTATTATTCGTGGGGATTGTTCAGTACCTATACGAATAAAGATTGTGTGTATGTTTTGTAATATACCCTGGCTAAGTAGTCGAACGATTGAGTAGTGATATTATATCGAGGAAAATCGATATTATCCTTGCACTGAAATATGTAGCTCTACTCTACTAACTGACCTTTTCAAGTTAACTTTTTACTTTTTTTTTGCTACATCCTATTTAACTATACAGGTTGTATTATATTTGTTGCTTAAAATTTATTATGCCTTATACAGGGTGTAAAAAGACCTTTCACGAAGCAAGTAACTGTGTACAAAAATAATTGCTTGCTGGGAAACGACTTTCATTTTTGGTGTGAACAGTCGCTATTTAGGATAGATAGCGCGCAATGTAACGCATGCGACACACATTATGCTTATGTGTGCATGCAATACGGTCAGAGATCATCAGAGTGTTTAAAGTTAAGGGTAAACATTTTTTTTTTAACTTTTTAATATTCTCTTCGTAAAAAAACGTCGAAAATAGCTGGAACATTGACCTTTAATATCTCTGTAACCAGACGGTCACAAGTATGGTCCGGTACAAAAGAATATCATAATAAAGAACAAGTGACTTTCGGCTTCGTTAAGGGATTTTTTTCATCCGTTTACTTTATTTTTTATTCAAGATGGGCTTGCTCTTGACTCTATTCTAGGTCAGTGGTGACAGAGACAGAGTCGACGATGGAGTGAGCTTACCCAGAACAAGCCTATTCACTCTCACTTTGAAGAGATTAGGGTTGTATGCATTCGGGAACACAAACGCACGTAGAGAGTTCCACTCTTTTGCTGTGCGCATAACAAAAGACATTTTGGAAACGCTTAGTGCGAATTAGTGGAACAGCAACTAGGTAAGGATGGTAGCTTGCAGTGCGTCTAGATGACCGATGGAAGAAGGGGGAAGTATTTTGATCATTTAATATTATATGTAGATTTCCACCAATGAAGCGAATTTATCAATATCCTCTTCCCTTGTATATAATCGATCATAATCCATGTTATGTATCCCCCTGACAATCTGTAAGCCGCAGAACACTCATGGGAATTATTGGGAATCAATGAGGTAATCCCATCTTAGATTGAAAACCACAGGATTTAATACAACACGGTAAATTGCAAATATATTTTACGCTGAGATCACATTTCCTTGGTTTATGTATATCGGAATAATAGAATATGCAATACAAATAAAAATTAACGCAAGTTTTGAAAGTAATTTGTTTTCAACCGACATTGATAGGTACTACCTATCAAAAATTGACGCAAAGGTATTCCTTTTGAACTGACTAAAGATTTTAATAATTATACAGGATGGTTTTTTGTAGAAAAATATTAGGTCGATTCCTGTAACAATGGGAAGCTCTTTCAAACAATGCGTTTTATGCGTTAGATTTAAGCTCATGGAGCCGTTTACCACTTTGCTCTATTTCTCAAAGTTTCAGTATTTGCCATGAAGTTCCATGTGAAAAAACTGCCTGAACGATCATATAAAAATAGAACAAAATAAGAAGAACAAAATCTATTGGCTATTGGCCTTACTATTCAAACTCAAACTCAAAGCATTTATTTCAAATAAACCAATTACAGGTACTTTTAAATTGTCAAGGGGTCGGTCAGTCAGAAAGATGAAGCTAGTTGCCCATTCCAAAGCGTAGTAGGTACCTATGGAGAAGAACGGGCAACAAAATCCATGGACACTCTTTTAAATCAAAATATTGTTACAACAAACTGGTTACATCATTCGCGTTGTAATTATACATGTGAGAACGATGTAGAAACACGTGCACGTTAAAAGCGTCCGTAATAAAAAGATAAAAACAATTATGGAATTAAAATAAGCCGTGGCAGCTAAGAAATTACCAGTGCCTACTGACCTCGCCCGTTCACGAACATGACTTATGGATCAGCACCATTCAGCTCAACCATTTTGGAGGGAACTCAATGATCCAATACAATATATTTGATACTGATCGTTACTTATGAAAGCCTCTGGCTATTTCTGAGAAAAAGGGTCTTGACGGCCATACAGATGGACAACAAAGTCTTCACCTCTACCTAGTGCTTTAGCTGGAAATAAGAAGTGGCGGAACGAACTCCCCAGCAGCACAGATGTCTGTTCAGTTAGAAGGACTACATATAAAGATTTTGTACCTACTTCATTTTATTTAGTATTTACAAAACATAGACCCTCTAAAATAAGGCCTAAGTAACTAATAAACTAGGCCTCATTCTAAAGTAATTACTCTAAAATCCTAGCCTGCCAGAGTTTGTGGTCACAATACAAACTATACGTAATACATTTGTGTGGTTACAGTAATTATTTCGTTGCTGTAACCACAAACGTTACACTGTTACGAGTTGTAACGTTCAAATCTTTAATACTGAATTTATAATAGGGAAACAGCTGCAGAATAAAGGTATTTGGTTACAGGTTTTCGTAACCAAATTAGCCTATTCATAATTTCGTTGTTCGAGTTCTAAATTCGTAAATTATTCTGTTTAAAGTTGGCGCAAAATTTTTGGAAGGGATGAGATATTTTAGAGTGCTTACGTTGACGTTATATGAATTATTTTAAGCCTGAGAGACGAATTGCCATACCAGATTTGTTTATTAAATAGCAAAAAATGGTTTTCGTTTATTTTGTAGCAAATATAGGGACTAATTAAATTAACTCTAGTTAGTTTCTCTAGAAACTCCACAGACATGATTGGTCATTAGATATCGATATAAGTATTTGGGGTATATTTATTAACGTTGCTTAAAGTTAAGAGACGTTTAAACGTTAAAAATGTGTGTGATACTCTTAATTTTAATTATTTACAGTTGACTACGGGGTCAATGGCCGCTGGTTGTGTAGTTACCTGCAATGACACAATCAGCTTAGAAATATTTATTTTTATCGTCATTAGATATCGCTATCCATCACATCTGCTGAGTTTTGCTAGATAATTTAATGTTTCCTTTTCTAGAGTAGTAATACGACTCACCCGCTCACAGGTACTTCTTAATTATTAATCTCGTGAGCAGTGGGTCATCTTACTTGTATTAATAAGTCGTTTTTTTTTTAAATTTGTACCCTCTAAGCAAGGTCTTCAGATCCCGAACTAGGTACAGCCAGTACTACGGTAACCTGATTCAGATGACTGATATACATAATTATATACATATACCCAATAATATAATTATTTAAAATTTAGACCGCGTATCGGCAAGCGTAGTGTGGGACGCCCCCCAGCTAGATGGACCGACGACCTTAATAAAAGGTGGCTGATTAGACAGACTGGATGCGGAAGGCGGAGGCCAGAGACTCGTGGCACAGCCTGGGAGAGGCCTAGGTCCAGCAGTGGACTAGGATACGCTGAGTTGATTTTGATTGATTAAAAATTGATGTAATTTGTTTTTAAAGAGTTGTATCAATGTTAATATTAGGTACAAGTAGAGATTAAAGGACAATTCTGCAGCTGGTATAAGGTAACAATTTGACAGTGACAGCGCAGTACTAGTAAGTACTTTGGGAGATACAGTCGATATTAAGATCATTGCTTTGCTAAACCAGTGATGCAAATATCTTTAAAGAGATCTGTAGGCTAGCATGTCAGAGATGCTGTTTGATCTATTTGTGAGGTAAAGCTGCACGTGTCACAGTTCAGTTAAATCGGTGATAATTTAAAGTTCCGATTGCAATTTAAAAGACTTTAACAGTTTTTGGATATCAGCAATAGTAATCAAGGGGAAAAGGTCAATTAGCAATCAAGGAAGGAAAAGGCTAGACTGCTGACTACCAATTTGGTTAAATGAATTGGGTTACCCAATTACCCATAGAGGTGTTTGTGTTTGGGAATTTCTTCAAAGCTTGTGATCTACTAAGAACATTTATTCCGTTACTTTATAACTGACAAAGTTTATTATGTTTGCATAACATCACGCTTGTTTTTTAAGTAAGGCTAGGCATAGTTGTAGTGACCTCTGGGGAGGGAGGTCGAGGATTGTGGGATTTTTACCTCACTAAAACCACCCCGGTGATCACCATCAGCACACAAAGGAGGTCCCACGGTTCCTCCTAACAGACCAATTCCGGAACCCCCCCTGTGCAACGCCTGAAAGGCACATCCCAGGGGAGACTGTAAATGGGCCTCCTCTGAGGCATAGTTGTACCTATACCTAGTGCACTCATATTTCGCCAGTTATGTTTAAAGTCCTAGTTATTGTAAGCCTATTGCCATCAACCAGGCACATTCCGGACTTCGAGCTGCCACTTACAAATTCCTGACAGATCAATTGGCATTGACATTGGCATTTTGTTTTGATTCATTTGTGATTGTTTTGCAACTTACTTTTGTTGTCAACTGTCAGTGTCGCAGACGCATCTGGATCAATGACTAAAGATTAGTCATTGATCTGGATTGATTTGTATTGTCAATGTCACATACTACTTAGAGATGTCAATGTCAACTAAGGTGTCTTGTCTTTGGTCTCTGGCACTGACACATCAAGCAATGGACAAAATTGTCGGAAATATGTATGCTTGAATATGAGGCTTTTGACAACGTTGGAAGTGTAAACTTTTAAGTCTCTTTTTTATTATTTTTTTATTTGTAATGTGCGTTTTGTTTGTGCAGAATAAACATTTTTTCTTCCTTTCTTTCAATTCACTTTGCCCGACATATGAATTGAAGCCCAGCGGTTGCGGTACATATTGAAAGGGAATTATTTAATTGATAGTCTAAAAACTTACGATTATTTCGAATAAAATAAACCTCTAAAAACTGGTCGCAGTAACTAAGCTTGGCTACCCCGACCAAATAGGTTAGGTTGGGTTAGAACTACGACCAACTGCTACATCCAAGTTGGTCGTAGTTACTTGGATATTTAGTATTTATGGGTTATTCCCGCTCGGTAACACCCTTTCGTCAACACTGTTGACGATCGGGAAAAAAAAGTTTCGTTCGTTCACAGTGTTGACGAACGCTACTTATTAATTCGGGTAATTCCCGTTCGGTAACACCTTTCGTTCCTGTCGTCAACACTGTTGACGATCGGGAAAAAAAAGTTTCGTTCGTTCGCAGTGTCCATGAATGCTGGTTTTTATTTTTAAAATATGGAAATAAAAATAAAACATGTCATGGATTTTCAAATGTTTAATTACGACGAAAGTCTAGTTTAATTGATAAAAAATGTTGGATGTTGTTCCATTTGTAGAATTTAAGTTAGAGTAGATTGCAAACTTCCCTTTGCAGCAGGCAGGTATAGCGATGCCGCGCCCGTAGCCGGTAACAGTAGATAAAATAAACAATAGATTCGCACACTACCCCCGACCGGCCTATTCTAGTACGTTATCCACCATGACCTTGAATTAGCCAATCAGAGCTCTGCAATAATAAGTATCGTTCATTTTGGGTAGCTAATCCTGATTTATGCATCGTACATACAGTACAATATTAGTTCTAAATTCGGACATGTCGGAACAAGATTTAGCAGGTAGTTCTAGTGGAAAATCCGTGTTAGTGCGTATAAAAAGAAAACATGGGACTGTTTTACTACATGGCGGTCGCCAATATTACACAAGAAGGGCGCATAAAAGTGGTTTAGTTATTTGGAGTTGCTCTCAACGTAAATTAAAGTGCAGTGGAGTTTTGAGAATTAAGGTAAGTGAATTACCATAGCATTTTACGTAAACGTCTAAACTCACTTTAGCTTTATAAAAGTCCTATTATCGCTTTTTTTCACAATGATTTGTATGATGTTATGAATGATTTATATACTACCTAGCCTGGTGTGGCATTTCTTGGCTTGGCATTGTTTTAAATACGATAACCAAAAATATCAACATATTTTGACATACCTACCTACCCACTCTTTTTTTTAATTATGCTGTTTGAAATATGCAAAACGTTTGGACATTTCCTTGAAATGTTGCGAAGTTAATTTAAAAAAAAAAACTATGCTGCTGATTATAACTCTTGAGGTGAATTATATAGGGCTGTCTATGTTATACGTAGGCTAAGTCATAGAAGCAATGATATTGTTTACAATATCATTGAATAGAAGTCATAACTTTGAGTACCTATGTGATATAATTGAGTATCTATGTGTAACGAGTTGTGTCTCTGAGAATCTGAAATTTACTTTTATAGGACAACAAATTATTATGTAAATTATTGAAAACATGTGATTATCTGTCATATAAATGCTTAGGTATTTACAACGCTTTAATTAAAATAAATACCTATATAATAATAATTATATTATTATATATTTATTTTAATTAAAACTTAAGTATTTACAACGCTTTAATTATTATTGTAAAATAGTTGATTATCTGTGATACAAAATTCTTTATTTAAGTACTTGATTATCTGAAATATTTTATTTTTACTGTTCTTAATTAGGTTTATTTTAATTTTAGGTAGGTACTTAATATAAAAATATTAAGGTTTATGGTTATAGTTTCGTTATTTAATTAGTGTAAATTAGATGATTATCTGTGATACATAATAGTGTACTTAGTTTTCATTAGTCACTTTCTCAACTATATTTGATTATGTTAAATCAGTGTCACAATTTTATTACTTATCAAAGTGTAAAATGGTTATTATGCACATGATAAGGCCATTTTTTATTTTCTAGTTAATTGTGATTTAAAAGATCTAACATAATCCATTAAATCATTTTAAAAATCCATGACATGTTTTATTTTTATTTCCATAAGTATTTTAAAAATAAAAACCAGCATTCATGGACACTGCGAACGAACGAAACATTTTTTTTCCCGATCGTCAACAGTGTTGACGACAGGAACGAAAGGTGTTACCGAACGGGAATTACCCGAAATAATAAGTAGCGTTCGTCAACACTGTGAACGAACGAAACTTTTATTTCCCGGTCGTCAACAGTGTTGACGAAAGGGTGTTACCGAGCGGGAATAACCCGTATTTATGGACACCAAAATAGGAATTGTTTGAGGTTCACAAAAAAGAGGCGCATTCGTTGTTCATTAATATTTTGTTGGAACGCAAAATTATATTCTAGTGATATTTATTTTAGAAGGATGTATCTAAGTATGTTTGTATGTATTTATTTTTACATATTATTCGTTTTATTTTAATATGTGAGTTGTTTTTGGTTTTTGTATTTTATTTTTTCTTTTACTCTTACACGTATTTATGTGTGTACATAAATAGTTAAATAAATAAATTATTAATTTATTATATTAACCTTTTGAACGTAGATCCACGCGAGACACAATGGCTTTTTAATTGCCTTTTTAAACCCTACACTCTATACAAAATGCGAGGAAACACGAACAAAATACACATTACGGAGCATAAATAAAAACAAATTAAATAAGCCACCATCTCGACTCAAAATCCACTCCACGAGCCCTTTAGTTATGTCTATAAACATTTATAATAATTTATCTCAGGATATTAGAGAACAAAACAAAACTATCACATTTACCCATAAACTTAAGGTATTTCTGGAAAATAAAGCATACTACACCTTAACGGAATTTTTTGATGATAAATCATTGAGATAAATAAAATGTCTTTATGTTATAAACATATAAATATAATATACAAATACCTACTTTAAAATTATAGTATAAGTGCAAAAACTTAGTTTAATACCCACTTAATGAAAGGATATAATATAGCCCTCTCTTCCTCTCTTCTAATTTTTGCTGTGCCCGACAGGGTCCATATTGTACTTTCCTGTTCTGTTATATAACACCTTATTGTAAACATATGGTATGCAATAAAATATTGAATTGAATTGAAATGCCGAAACAGGCTCAGGGTTCATGGGCTCTGCTAAAGTCCAAACATTGTAATATTAGGATTTTATGTGAGTCTAACAATGCAGGGCCATGTCTGGAAGGGCCTTTTGAAGAAAGAGCCATTGCAGCTTTGAGTTGATCTGTCCTAACAGACGGCATGCATGCATCAGTCATCGTGTAGCTCAACCCTATTTAAGGATGCTTTCTGAGACACGAAAGGGTCTCGATATTATTATTATGTAATGGATGGTCACCCATCCACCAACCGACCGCGGCAAGCGTAGTTTAACCTTCGATCGACATGCGGCTGTTATCATTAAGCCACGAGCCCACCTCTGCAATTCTCAAGGTATTCCTACCTATTACATGCCTACATTACTTCGCTAGATTCTAGATCGCGCAATAGTTTCAGTAACCCAATTCTGTCTGAAGTTTCTTATAAATTGCAGTAGATGACAAGTTGGCAGGATTAATCGAGGGGAATGGCATACACGACACATTGCCCTGCTGCTACCGAGGAATCAAACATGAGTTATATGGGAAATCGAGTTAAATAAGATGAGAGAAGTTTTCTTAGGTAGAAACTTGGTATACTTCGTTTTAGGTGCTGTTTTTAACCGACTTCTAAAAGGTTATTAATTCGGATGTTTTTTTTTAAATGTATGTTCTTTTCTTCCTTTCTTTTTTTTTTAAAAACTTTGCCCCACACTAAGAGTTTCTCCTGTATCGTGGGTGCGTTTACAAACAATTAAAACTCACATACACAAACAGCCAGACCCAAAATACTTGCACAAATACTTGCAGGTCATTGTTGGGGTATAATCCCGTCATATATAGTAGTATGATATAGTGTCATATATATATGATGTATATAATTGCAAAATTCTTTTTTTGTTCGAAAGAAGTTTATTCCGAAATGAAATTGAATTGAATTGATTCATTGATGAAATTTCATATAGATCTGATAATGAGTTTCGGAGACAGACAACGGAACTCTTCAAAAAATTACAGGAAGTCAACCGCGATTGCTGCTATCGCATAAATATGCATTGTTTACGCAATCACAAAACATAACATCACGCCTACACACCCGAAAGGATTAAGCAGATGTACTCAGTATATCAGGGACACCTACATTTTCTATCAAAGTTAAAGCATATTTTTTCGCGACTGGAAGCTAGTTTAGCAAATAGTATTCAAATTTGATTTATACAAAATTATATAGCAAGTAGTGGTATACGATTTTTTTTGATGTAGGTACCGCAACTAAAAAGTGAAAAAACACTACAAAGTGAAAAATAACTTTTATTTCGGAAGTCGGTGACAAAAATCGAAACTACAAAACCAAAGACACCGACTTCCGAAATAAAAGTTATTTTTCACTTTGTAGTGTTTTTTTGGAAGTCAGTTGTATTTTTTTTTTATAAAAAAGTTTTTATTGCCTCTCAAGTCGTGAAAGGCATGCAAAAGCTCTTTAATACATATACAACTTTGATAAACAAACATGAGTTATATAAAAAATTGTGTTAAATATTATAAGTGTAGTTTTTTTTTTTGAGAAACTAGGTGTACCGTGTCTTAGGTGTTTTTTTAAGTCATGAAAGACGCAAATATTCTTATAATATATAACTTTATATATTAAATTTGAAGTCGCTTTTCGTGTCTATCTGTGTGATCGCGCTGTTCTTCTAAACCACGCAACAAATTTTGATGCAGTTTTCAAAATCATTTAGAGATGTATTCCGTAAGCTTCATGTGTATAATAAATTAATATTAAACTTACATTTAACATAGAAATCTCTATGTCAAATCCGATGGACAAATCCAGTTGTGGAAACCGTGCGAAGCAGGGACGGGTCACTAGTAAGACTTCAATAAATAAATAAGTCATAATGAAATTAGATATTTATTCTGTGACTTATGTCAACCTGCATGTGGAAACATAATCAAAGAACCCATCATCTCCGAAGGAGACTGTGGACTCCGCGGAGACCTTTCATGTCGAGACGTTTGGGGTGCTCAAAGGGAGGCGTTATTTGATATCCCTGTCATAGACACTGACATTCCTTCTTATATTTCACGCCCTGTCGTCTCAGTACTAAAATCCCAAAAAAAAATGCTCCTCAAAGTGAGAGTTAACAGGCTTCTTCTGAGTAAGCTCACTCCATCGTCGACGCTGTCACTGTCACCACTGTTCTAGACTAGAGTCAAGAGCAAACGCATCTTAAATAAAATAAAAAAACAACCGAAGAAAAAAAAACGGAAATATTCAAACGCTTGTGAAATGCGACATTCTACATTCACCCCCGTTGTTACATCCATTGACGGAGACTTCGCTCCACAAATGTCTACCTTCGTAAATCATCTTGGAGCTGCAATCGCTGACTGCTGGAATAGGTCCTTTAGGGTAGTGATGGGTTGGCTAAGATCAAGAATCATCATCTCAATAATCCGTGCCACTAGCATGTGCATTCGCGGCACAAGATAGACATTTAAACCAATAGCCAAGTTATTCGGCATCGACGATGGAGCAGCCCTACCTAGACAAGACTGGTGTGGATGTGGCCGACGAACTGACAAGACGTCGATTGCAATAAATAGCGATGAATAAATGAGCTTATTTTATTAGTTAATTAATATCAATAATTTGACAGTACTATAGTTATAGATTATTTTGTATTATATTTTATTAATGAATAAAGACTGAATTTTTGAAGACTTTAATAAATGACTTGAGAAGAAGATCCTGTTATTTTAAGTAGAAAGTATTAAAAAAAAAAAAAACAAATTATATTTATTATATTCTGTTCTAGAATTAGCTTTCATCTAGAGGATTTAGATTAAGTTCCCAGAAAAATAATTAGCTAAGTCTTGATAAAATTCTGACTGTATTTCTAACGCAAAAATAAAACCTTGTTTAACCTTAATTGTGTCACTCGACTTGACCTTAAGTATTTGAGTTGAAGTCATGACCTAACTATTCAAGCAAGTAAACATTAAACCAAACGGCACAAATGAAAGAAAAATAATCATAACCCTCTTGGCTTTGCCGTAGTCGGGTTAAAAAGAGGTTATCCATTGTAGATCCCATTTCAGTAAAGAAATTATACTTATGCAAAAAAAGAAAGAAAATAGATTATCCATTTTACATCCCGTTTCAGTAAAGAAATTATATGCAAAGAAAGAAAGAAAAAAGATTATACATTTTAGATCCCGTTTCAGTAAAGAAATTATATGCAAAGAAAGAAAGAAAAATATTTTATTTGGGACACGCACAGGCAATACAAACAGTAAAAAAATAATAAAAATAAAGGAGCATTTAAAACTAACAAAGTTATCATTAAAAATAAACAAGAAAATACAGGCATACATTCCTTTTGGAACAGAAAGTAAAACAGTTCAAAATATAATAACGTAAAACATAGTCGTCTAGTAATAACATCCATTCCTTCTAACATTTCTTAGTAAATATTATTACATCATAGAGAAAACATAATATACTTACCTACATATTAATATGATATATTCTCTCCAATGTTGTTTTGGGCTCGAACCCGTTCTGAAAACATACATTACGACTACATGGTATTATTTCTCTATTATCTATCTATACATTATACATTTATTTCGTCTGAACAGGTGGAATGGTTTGTAATGATATTTCGTTTATCTTTACAATCGCTTGCTTTGTGTAAAAACGAATATACAAGTTTTAACAGAATAAACACAAGTCCTGAAAGTGGTTAGTTCATTATAGAGGCATGAGGAACGGGGTGTAAAGTTCACTCATACCTCCATTGAAAAGGGTGGATCCTCCGACCAGGCGGGTGTCATGTCTGGTGGGCAACTGCCCGATGATTGATGTCGGGAAGTTGAATCGCGCGGTAAACTCTGCTTGCGCGATGCAGGATTTGCGTGACGTCAGTATTGGCGCAGCTCGCATGTGGCAATGTAGATACGGCTACATCATAATTGACTACTGAATCGATTTCAGTAACTATTAAGGGTATTTTTTTCAAAAACTATGTATTTTGCAGTACTGGCCGCAGTGGCCAAAGATTGAGCCAAAGAAAATTAAATCTTATTTCAAGGCAATAAGGCTTAATTTTAAACGCATAACGTAATGCTAGGGACAACGCGATTTTCTTAATAATAATAGTTACCTTTAAAAAAACATTGTTTTTGTCATTGTATTGTGCTTTTAACTCAATACTCTAATTGGGGTGTATGAGGTCTTGCGTTAATTATGTAATATTTTTTTTTTTTTTATAAAATCCCACACTAGGAATTTCTCCTGTATTGTGAGTGCGTTTACAAAAATTTAAACTCACATACACAAACAGCCGGGCCGGGAACAACTACATACTTGTAGGTCATACAAATATTTGTACCGAGCGGGAATTGAACCCGAGATACACAGCGTAGCAGTCAATCGCTTACCCACTGCGCCAACCGTGCCGTTATATTGTATAAGGCTTCAGGTTTATGGCAATAGGCTCGCCCCTGAATACATGGGACTTTCACATTGCTTACGGAATGGGGCTGTACTATAGGTACACCTCTGCCCAGCCCTTCAAATAAACAAGGCGCCATGTTATGTTACGTGTGAGTACACTAACTGATGAAAAACTCAGCTGAAAATCAGACATAAAAGCCTACTTACTATTAGGTATAACCATCATTTGCTTAACTTTTTCCCAACTATTTTGAGGTCGGCTTCCAGTCTAACCGGATGTAGCTAAATACCAGTATTTTACATAGAGCGACTACCTATCTGACCTCCACAACCATGGGTATCATGGGTAACACGATACACCTTAGTAAGACTGGTTGTCAGACTTTCGGGCTTCTGACGACCCTTAACGACTGTCAAAGATCCACGAATGACAGCCGGCACCAATGGCTTAACGTGCTTTGCGAGGCACAGAGGGGTTTTGGTATATAAAGATGGTCACCCATCCACGGACTAACCGCGGCAAGGAGCGAACGACACGTGTGGCTGTTAGTACTTAGCTTATAATATGTTGTATATTTTTTCATTTAGTTAGCATTTTTATAAAAAAACATTGCTAACAGCTTTGAACTTAAAAACATTTTTCTAAGAAATAAGATTTAATTTTAAAAGAACGTGTTGTTTGTACAAAAAGAAATTGGGATCATGTCGTCAAAACAAGCTTGAAATAATAAACGATTCTAAGAAAACTAAAGGTGTCTGAAAGACGATGAATGACTTTATCACCTTCTAATGGAAGGTGACGATGTACGGATAAAATCCTTTAAATTCAAAATACACACAAATATGTGGTGTAATTATGAATTATGTGATAAGGCAACGGTGGGGCGTAAAAGATGTAGTGTCAAAAACCAGCCAAGTGCGAGCCCGTACTCACACAGGACGGGCTCCGTATCACCGTAAAATGTTTAACACTTTTATTTATGTATTTATATATTATTTATTGTACACAACCAATACATAACAAAAAAAAAATCAACACTACTTAATAGACAATGGGCGGCCTTATCGATATCTGCGATCTCTTCCAGGCAACCTTGGAATGGACAGTGATTTGCCTGGACATAAAATGGGGCTGTCGATGGTGCAAATAATAAGTATCTATACAATACACTAAAATAGATACACATATATATACATATCCTAAATAATAGATACATAAATACGTACATACTAAATATAGAAAATAAATGAAGACTATAGATAATTACAATTACGGGGACAAGAACACAACGACAAGTAATGTTCCTTCACGAGTCTTTTAAACTACGCGCGTTTTATTTCGATGTTTTTCATGTTTCTTGTATGTAGACCCCTTTATTTTCTTTTAATTTTTATTATTTGTAGTAACGGCAATAGAAATACACACTCTGTGAAAATTTCAACTGTCTACCCTATTACGGTTCATGAGATACAACCCGCAGACAGACAGACGGATGTATGGACGGATTGAGAGCGGAGCTTTAGTAATAGGGTTCCGTTGGCACCCTACGGAACCCAATAAACTGAAAAAAGTATGCTTAGATGGTTTGGCCATGTTGAGAGGATGAGTGACCGGCGACTAAAAAAAGGTATAGCAAGGCAAGGCAGTGGTGAATGATCGCCCCGAGGACACGGTGAAGCATACGGTGGGGGCCTGCCCTGCATGGGCGGAGCACCGCCGAGTCCTCGTAGAGGCGATCGGCAGCGGCGGCGACCTCTCACGCCCGGCCCTGGTTCAAGCCATGGTCCGGGGCGAGGGGGAGTGGGAGGCAGTCGCCTCCTTCTGCGAAGCAGTCATGCTAGCGAAGGAGGTGGCGGGACGGGAGAGGGAGAGAGTCTCCCGTCCAAGCCGCCGCGGTGGACGCTCCGGGCGTCGGGAGCCGCGTGACGACTCCCGGCCACCGTAGGCGCGGGCCTGCGGGCGGTGAGTAATGGGTAGCTCACCGTCCGATCAGGACCAGGCCCGTGCTGGACGGCGCGTACGTGTTCCACGCGCGCCTCAAAGAGATGTCAGCATCGAAGAGGGGGCCCACTAGGGCCCAAGCCTGCCGGGAAAGCGGGATCATCCGAAAGGGGTACCGCTGACCCGGAACATAAAGGGCCAAGGAAGGAACACGGGTGGGTTTTAGTCAGTAAGAGTCTGATACTTCCTTCCGCTCCACCCAGAGCGGGAGGGGTCATATGATGATTCCCCATCCTCAAAAAAAAAAGGCAGTGGTGAATGGAAATGGAGAGGATGGCCTTGTTGGACATATAGTGAACTTATTGGTGATGTTCTTCAGAAAGGTCAGGTGCGTAATACTCGCAACCAGCGTGTGTGGATGACCAGATGTATGAACGTAAACGACACAAAAGGAGTATGTAAGGATCGTAGCTGGTGGCTTTCTGTAGTTTCTGCTAGAAAGAACCCATGGAAAGAACCTTCAAAATATAAACGTTAATAGCTCAAAGACTGACGCGTTGAATGGTAAAAATGAGGTTGTGAATTTGAACCATACCTATTTGTGGCCATTCCTTTTTAAATCTGTAACTCAGAGCCATAAATACAAATACTAGCACCGAACATTCTAGCAGTTTTTAAAAATACTGAAAGAAAAATTGTAAAACGCAACTTTGTTTGTAATCACTTGAAACGTTTGCCAAATTACTAAGTACTTAGTCTCAACAAACTCTGCAAGACAGGCAACCTTTAAAGTAGTGAAAGAAGAAGGAAAGATTCGTTTGTTCTAGAAAAGTGTTTATTTAAAATCGATGGGATTTAAATTTCTATCTACTGACCATCAGAAGATTAACACATAAGGTTTTGTTTTCTTATATTCTAACAGAAACCCTCGAACACAGACTTCACCCACATGTAAATGTCGAGGCGATCCAGTTGCTAGGCAACACGGATATAGTGCGTAATGAGGAGTCGTCATAAAATGGCGGACCGCGGTCCGGATCCCGACCGCCGAACTATTTTGTGCGGACCCTAAGTAAACTGTAATATTTATAACAAAAAAATTCAAAACCCCGGGTTTGTCTTTTCTGCCGTCAACACTCCAGACTTTAGACAGACAGTTGACACTAAAAAAAACATGTTTCACATTAATATTAATTATTACTTTCTTTGTTATTTTAGTTCATTTAAACTTCATACTATAAAGAGACGCTAAAGCGGCTGAATGGATTTGGATGAAATTTGACACATGGGTAGACCTGCATTAGGACATAGGACATATATCCCGATAATCCCATGGGATCGAGACTTATGCGGATGAAACCACGGGGCGCAGCTAGTTACATAATATTTGTTTATTAATGAATAAAAAATGAATTGCTAGTAATCGTCTGCCAAACGGATCGCGCCAGTCACATTATTTTTAATAACGGATCCCCAATGGATCTAATTGGTGATCCCTGGTGTAGCGAAATAAATGAAATAGTGAATGAATAATAGTAATGAATGAACAAAGAGCTTTTATTAACTGTCAGACCATAAGAAAGTGCTACGGAATTGTGTAAAAGTGAAAATTGACACTGTTCAAAGTCAAAGTATTTATTTCAAATAGGAAAGAAAGAAAGAAAATGCGTTTATTTGCGGTAAACATGACGCAAAAAACAACACACACAAAAAATAAGAAAAGGTTGGGGGAAACATGCATCACATCCACGCAAAACGGCTATCGCTCAGCATTATGCTGCGACCCTATGCAAGACCTCCCCAGCGCTGGTTTTCAGCGACAGCCGGCGCTGACGTACTGACGTCGTCCGGTGAGGCAAACAATAGTTAGGACGCTGTACCAGTACAGCGTACTTACGAACATATAATTACATTTAAATGTGATAGAATAAATACTAAACTGAAATGTAAAAGGAAATAGACATGCATGCTTTTGAACGTCAACATTTACATTACAATAGAATTGATTCTAGTCGCCCCTTCCAAAAGGTAGTTTCGTATTTAGAAGAATGGGCAAAAAAATGGCCTTCCGTATGGAGAAAAATGGACAAGAAATACCACCGTTACTCTTTTAAAATGTGTTATAATATTTTGTACACATTAATTATAAAATTATTTATGTGAAGACGATGCACCTAGAATAAAACTACCATACCACAATAGTTAAAAATGTAGCAATGACAAATTAAGTTAAATAAGTGATAGATACACGATGCTCACATATTTACAAAATACACAAAAGAATATTCGTTAATTACAGTTAAAATTACCTGCCTGACTGTGAATGACTTTTTTAGATGCAATTTTATGATAATCTTTGAACAATTGTCATTACTGGCCAGTTTCTTTTACTGATTTCGATCAGCCAGTCTATTTTTAAAAACCTCACCGTTAAATCTTAGGTGAAGTGAGCTTAAAGTAAGCTGTCATCTGAATTGACAATATTTGACGGCTCACTTGTAACTCGCCTCAACTAACTTTATATGATGTGATTTTTGCAGAATAGATTGGCAGGTATAATCTCCCACGGTTTAAGCTCATGTATACTATTCTTGGTTCCTAAGCCAAGATTACACTACCCCCAACGACTTCAAAAAAAGATCAAGTCTATTAAAAGACAGTCGACTTTGTTCCAGTGTCGACTGTCGAGGTCGAAGCCGTGGTGGGGCGGACAGCTTCCCTTCCCTGCGACATCGAGCCGGACTCAAATGAGGACCGAGTGTATATGGTTCTGTGGTTCCGGCATGCTGGGGGAAAGCCGCTGTACAGGTTAGTAGACTTCATTTTGTTTTTAGTGTATAGGTACGTGTTTGAAGTCATTGAAACTGATTCATTAATATTGTGAGCCAATTCGCGGTCGTCTTCTACCAAAGAAGATCGCGTAAATCGGCGGCACATGAATCTCGGAGAGAAGTGTCGATACAAAACCTCCTTTTTTAAATCGGAATTATAACTTGAATGGTCCTGGGGCGGGCATTGACTCCTGGGTTGAGATGGGTTTGAAATCCACATGAAAACAAATTGCAGGGTTTACCCGACTGCGGCGAAGCCCAAAAGGAGAACAATGTTTTTGTGTTTGTAAATCCACCCTCGAAATTCCTTTAGCGGATCATAATTTTTTACAAGCTTTTATTTAGTTTCTTTCATCTGTCCCGGTGACTGTCTGTAATCAAATCTTGCAAGTTAAATTTGACCCACTTCCTGGTCTCCGATTGAGCTGCAATTTTGCAAGCATATATAAATCGGATAATAATGCAACGTTGTTATGACATGGAGCTGATCTGATGATGGAGCCGGAAGGTGGATATGGGAACTCTGTAATAAAACGACGCAACCCCATCAAATTTAGGCTCGTTTGATTTGTCTTGACAAGTGCTCTGTTCTAAATAATAAAAATAATATATCTAAACTGGAGGTCCCTACAGACGTTGTCCTGAACGTAGCGCCACCTACCGAGTCCAAATTGTGAATCTAAACCACTCTCAAATCCACCTGAACACATAAAAAATTTCATCAAAATCTGTCCAGCTGTTTAGGAGGAGTTCAGTCACATATACACGCAAAGTAGAGTTATTTATATATAGATTAAATAGAAATGACTAAAGTAAAAAAAGAAAATATTCCGATTGGAATTGGAATTTAGTTCTCAAACAAAAGCGTATTATGTTTTAACAGCAAGAGAGTGAAAAAAGAGGGTGTAACACGCTTTTGTTTGAAATCTAAATTCCAATTCCAATCGGAATAAAATAATTTTTAACATTTTTGTTCTTTTTTATAAAAAATAAAAGCTTGTATTAAAAAAATAACCTTTCAATTTTTTATTATGCTGCAGGGCAAAGGCAGCCTTTCTCTCTTTCCACTTTTTCCGGAAAACCGTTGGCAAGAACCGTCCTTGTAAAAAAAAAAACAAATGTGGGATCGATATCAATATATCCTTCACCGGTAACTTCAAACGTGGTGGTACTTTAACCTACCCATCGTTTCCTCTTTTTAATCGTCCTCGGTTTTATAGCGTTTGAGTAAAGTTCCAGGTCGCTAGTTCACGTGTAAGGACAGTGGCCCACTTCTTTGGAGTCACTCATGCAGGCAATAGCGTACAATAAACATACAGGGTTAGTTGTAATTCGACGTATATCCGTCAGAAGCTGATAGGGGGGGGCAAAATGCAACAAACTGAACCTAACCTCCATATGTATGGCCGAAATTCAATAGTTTTCGAGATAATTTAATTTTAAGGGTTTTTTAATATTTACCTAAAAAGTGACAAATAAGTGATTCCAAATAAAAAAAAAAACATATATATAATGGGTACCATTAAAAAAATATATTGTAGCTGGCACTTCAATTAAGCTATTCAATGAACATAATTAAAAGTACATAAGTCAACAAAATAATTGAAATATATTGAATTTCGGACATACATATGGGGGGTTCAATTTGTTTCATTTTGGCGCCCCTATCAGCTCCTGACGGATATAGGTCGAATTACGAGTAACCCTGTATAATGTTTGCTGTTTTATTGTCGTCAAATTCTTATCTGTTATTGCATTATATTCTTTTTGGTGTATCGATTTGGGTGGTTCGTCGTTATTGTCTAGATTTAGTGACATAGGTAAGGCTATTTTAGAGGTTTTGATAAAACGGGTCATGAAATTAGATAGGTTAATAGTACCTACTGTTCGTGGGCACAGATAATCTTAATATTTCACTATGGTGTCGTAATGGACTAGGACTAAATTAGAGGATTATATCCAAGATAAGAATCCTTGGAAACATTCTGGTCCAGCTCCATAGGACAATCTAGAGTCTAGAAAAAATCAAACTGGTTGGTAATTTAATTGTATAATTTATTATGTTTATGACATTGATTTACATAGACTGTGATTAATTTAGCTCTCATACCGATTTATTACTTTTTTTTTTTTTTAGAAAATCGTTACCTTTACAATGTTTGTAAATACGAGTATGTGAGCACCAGCACCATTCATATCACATAATTAACCTATTTGTCATAGCTACATTTTTAATATTTTTACCTATTGTGGTATAGTAATTTTATTCTAGGTGCATCGTCTTCACATATAATTATATCAAACTCAAACTCAAAGCAATTATTTCAATCAAACCATTTACAGGCACTTTTGAATTGTCAAGTGGTCGGTCAGTCAAAAATATGCAGCTAGTTGCCCATTCCAAAGCGTAGTAGGTACCTATGGAGAAGAACGGGCTAGAAACTCCATGGACACTCTTTTAAATTATATTGTTACATAAATATTAGTTACATCATTAATCTTGAATATAGGTATAATTATATGTGAGAACGATGTAAATAAGACGTACACATTAAGTGTCCAGAGTACAGCAAATATAGATTCAAACAAAACAATCCATAATAAAATAATTAAAATAAGCCGTGGTGGCTAAGAGATGACCAGTCCCAACTGACAGCGCCCGTTCACGAACATGACGCATGACGCATATAATTAATGTATACAAAATAATGTAATACATGTTAAAAGAGTAATGGTGGAGTTTCTTGCCCATTCTTCTCCATACGAAACTATCTTTTGGAAGGAGTGACTAGAATCAATTCTATTTAAATTTAAATGTTGATGTTGAAAAGTGCCTTTTTGTGCCTATTTGAAATAAATGCTTTATGTTTGACTTTGACTCACATTTACGCAACTAAATATATGTAATTATTACAATAACTTTTAGGTTCGTAAATGTGAGTTTGCTCGTGTGTCACTGAAAAAAATGTGACAAACGAGTAAAAACTCGACATAATGTCACAACATTATTAGTGTGTTTGAATAAACAAGAGTTTGAGTCTGTTATAAGTTTGTAAGTACGGTTACTGAATAACTGTACGCATTACCGAGATCATGATTTTTTATACATGTATGTCAGTGAAAAAACATTATGCTCCACTGTCACAAATTGCTAATATTGGTAGCAATGCTTGCGGTCGCTGGGTCGCTGCAAGTGAATTTAAAATACCTGCAAGCCTCCATCGATCGCCCCAGGAAACGGCCGTAAAGTGTTATTTATAACAGGCTTATAAAATGGTAGTAAATGACATTGTGAATTTAGCACAATTTTGTTTATGCAGCCATTTATTAATTAAGATAAAATCAACTTTATGGGGCAGCGTCGCGATTCGAAGTGACTTCCAAGGCGGCGATATAGTTAGGGTTGTTTTCCCTTAGGATTTCTTTTTGTTCTGGATTTGCTTCAGTAAGCCTCCAAATTGATGTCTATCGAATATCCAGGCTTTTTAAAATATAATGAACCGCTCTTGAGCTCAAAAGTAAGTCTGTATTGTCTTCGAAAATGTAAGAGGTTTGTGTGTCTAGAAAATACAAATTCTGGCTGTCAGATCAAATCGGCTTATTTAGTCATTACATTTTAATTATCTATTTGCAGTAAGACTTTATTTACGAAATGCTTTTAGAACTTTCGCTTACATTTTGCTTACACTGAACATAATTATGGAATGTTCTAACACAAGCATTTATTTTTCTTAAAAGGACATTCCTATGATAAAATGTAACAAATTGTAAGTTATTGAAATAAACATTTATTTATCTATTTATTATATTTGATCCAAAATGTGCCCTAAACCCTTATTTGTATTTTTTTTTAATACTTTTACTTTGATTTGATTTCCTTGACATTGTAGTTCTGATTCGTTGACATTGTATTTATTATTATTTTTATTTTATTTTTATGTTAAATTATGATTTGTATTTATATCGTAAATGTGTAATTTTAATATGGGAGAACCTGAAATAAATGGATTTTATTTTATTTATAACAGTCTAGTAGGTAAGAGCATGAGGTCCTAGGTTCGATTCCCAGGTCGGTCGGGTTTTTCCATCTGGAATATCTCAGTAGCAGCTCGGAGTCTGGGTTTGTGTCCGGTTGATGGAGATAGGTCTCATATTACATGGGGCCTTAAATTACCTATTGAAATGTAAATGTACTGTAGGTACAGCTCTGCCGTACCCTTCAAGAAACACAGGCGTGATGTTGTGTTAATGTCTTAAAATATGTTTTCGTGATATTTAATTTAAAGATGCAATAAATTTTTACCACCGTCATCATCATCATCATCATTATCATCATCGTCATCCTCCTCATCATCATCATCCTCCTCATCATCATCATTCTCATCATCATCATCCTCCTCATCATCATCATTCTCATCATCCTCCTCATCATCATCATCCTCCTCATCATCATCATTCTCATCATCATCATCCTCCTCATCATCATCATTCTCATCATCATCATCATTCTCATCATCATCATCCTCCTCATCATCATCATTCTCATCATCATCATCCTCCTCATCATCATCATTCTCATCATCATCATCCTCCTCATCATCATCATTCTCATCATCATCATCCTCCTCATCGTCATCATCCTCCTCATCATCATCATTCTCATCATCATCATCATTCTCATCATCATCATCCTCCTCATTATCATCATTCTCATCATCATCATCCTCCTCATCATCATCATTCTCATCATCATCATCCTCCTCATCATCATCATTCTCATCATCATCATCCTCCTCATCATCATCATTCTCATCATCATCATCCTCCTCATCATCATCATTCTCATCATCATCATCCTCCTCATCATCATCATCCTCCTCATCATCATCCTCCTCATCATCATCATTCTCATCATCATCATCCTCCTCATCGTCATCATCCTCCTCATCATCATCATTCTCATCATCATCATCATTCTCATCATCATCATCCTCCTCATTATCATCATTCTCATCATCATCATCCTCCTCATCATCATCATTCTCATCATCATCATCCTCCTCATCATCATCATTCTCATCATCATCATCCTCCTCATCATCATCATTCTCATCATCATCATCCTCCTCATCATCATCATTCTCATCATCATCATCCTCCTCATCATCATCATCCTCCTCATCATCATCATCCTCCTCATCATCATCATCCTCATCATCATCATCATCATCATCATCATCATCTGGCCAGCTTGTTTCCAACTGTGTTGTGGTCTGCTTCTAGTCTAACCGGCTGCAGTTGAATACCAGAATTTTACATGGAGTGACTGACTACCTATCTGACCCCCACAACCCAGTTACTCGGTAATACGATAACCCTTGGTAAGACTGGTTGTCAGACTTTCGGGCTTGTGACGACCCGTAACGACTGTCAAAGATCCACGAATGACAGCCGGGACCAACGGCTTAACGTGTTTTCCGAGGCACAGAGGTGTCTTGGTATGTAAAGATGGTCATCCATCCACGGACCAACCGCGGCAAGCGTAGCTTAACCTGATCGATCGACCCTTGCGGCTGTTACAACAAAGCCACAAGCCCCACAATAAAGTTTTGACAAAGTGGAAAGCTTAAATACGTTTTAAATTAGTCGAAAATACAAAGTAGAATTAAGTTTGCTTTCCTGTTCAAAGTTAAAGATGTAACAGTTGCTAATGACAGTCAAATAATTAAAACAATAAAAGCCGAATGACCTGATTTTGTTACTTCATTCTGTGATTATGAAGCCTGAATGGACTCACGGCTCATTATCCCGTAATAACATGATATGAAAGAGAATAATGTCCCCCTGTTTGTGTTAACACGACGAAGACAATAACAGAAGGTCAATATGGAGTCAATTCTAGGTTCCGGTTTGAAAAAGTCAACCGTCTTCGGGGTGACTGCGTATCACACTAACAGTAACAATGGCTTACATTTTGACAGTTCAACAACATTCATTGCGTTATTTACGTTGTTGAGCAGACAAATTTTTCGAACACATGAAGCAATGGATTAGCAATATCCTTCAAAATGATTCAGGTTGTGGTTGATAGTGTGTTGCGCAATTAGGGTGCGGGTCAGTAAAAGTCAAGAAACATTGCTTTCACACGTGGATGAGTCGTGATTTATTAAAGGCTTACAGTATTTAATCGAACCTCCAATCATTTACATTTCGCGCTCCTTAAAATATGAGTGAATAATATTTTTCTAATAAATTGATTGTTCTTTTTGTAAACCTCTAATAATTCTTATTGTAAATAAGTAGTATAGTAAATCGAAAGTCGAAAAATAGTAAATAGCCAAGTAACTGCGTCCAACTTGGATGTAGAGATCGCCGGCCGCTGCCGCAGCACCGCTCGTTTCGCTCGCTCGGCTCGCGCGTTAATCACAGCTCCTACCTAAACAAACTCGTCCCGAGTATTCATCACTTAGTTATTGAGAGCCAACTGAGGGAAACGGTCAGAAAGTTATAAAGAGGCTCAATTATTAAAAGAAGGAATAAATTATTCATTATACGCGCAGAAAGTTTTAATAGATTTAATAATTTAAAAAATTGTCCATCATTAGAAGCGTAAAAAGTTTTTAGAGGATCAGTTTAATATTTCCCTTTATTAAATTTAAAAAATCCTTCTTTCTTTGTTCTGCATTCTTTCTAACTACAAACGAAGGATTTTTTTTTCCGGAACAAGACTTTTTAACTCATTGTTTTTATTTTGTTCAGGTGACTGACCGTTTCCGTAATCGTCAAAAATTTGTGATTACTCCAAATATAGTTGAACGAGACCAAATTAAGATTGTGATGTATGAATGATCAGTCCTATAAATTTGTTAGTACGACGTCTTATCATTAATTAAAACGGCGTTAAAATAAAACTTTAATAATGGCGGGATGAGCTGCACTCCTTTAGCAAACATTGGTCCTTGGCAAATTGGCAGTTCGGTCAGAGATAGATGGAAGAACAGTAGGAAGGCCATTGTCCAGCTGCAGTCCAGCATTACTCACCGCCCGCAGGCCCGCGCCTACGGTGGCCGGGAGTCGTCACGCGGCTCCCGACGCCCGGAGCGTCCACCGCGGCGGCTTGGACGGGAGACTCTCTCCCTCTCCCGTCCCGCCGCCTCCTTCGCTAGCATGACTGCTTCGCAGAAGGAGGCGACTGCCTCCCACTCCCCCTCGCCCCGGACCATGGCTTGAACCAAGGCCGGGCGTGAGAGGTCGCCGCCGCTGCCGATCGCCTCTACGAGGACACGGCGGTGCTCCGCCCATGCAGGGCAGGCCCCCACCGTATGCTCCACCGTGTCCTCGGGGAAATAAATATACATTAATGTAAATTCAACGTTAAACACAGGGCTTAAAGTTGTATTCACAAAGCTTTGTACAAAAAGCAAACAAATTTTACGACCGAGGCTTGCCGCTAGGACAAGGAATGAGTTGAGTCGAACTGTTCTATATTTTTTTTGTTTATACTTGAATTATAACAATAATTGAAGTATAAGAATTCTTCGGATCTTTGACGTGCTATAACTGATATACATTCTCCACACTTAACTGAATCTCGAGGAAAGCTAAAATAAAGTCTCACATCTTTAATTTATAACATGCACTTAGTCAAAATTAAATTAATAATATATAACTATAATATTTATAGAAACAGTAAAGAAGTCTCATTAAACAAACAAAAAACAATCACACTTTAAAAAAAAAATAACTATAGCGTCTCCAACAAATGGAACAGAATCAACTCACATAACCCGAACAATTTAAGTGCGCATGCGATAGTACGATTAATATGTCTCGTCATGACTCTTTACAATTGAGATGCTTAGGTATAACTCCTGCTGATTATTGCGACTTAATTAAAAAAAAATGATTTTACGATGATTTTTTGATAAAATAACAGTAAGTAGAACGATAATATTAATAATTACCGAAAATATGAAACTCCATCCTTTTTTAGCAACCCAGATGTGTGATTTTTAATTTTTTTTAAATGAGCACGGCGGCGTGTTTACCGTCGGAGAGTTCGATTGCTACTAGATTAAAAGCGCACCCAAATGTTCACGTGGGCGCTCATTTGGTGAGGACATTTTTTGTCGCTGATTGTGTATCTTGTTCTTTATTAGTGATCGATGATACTAATAATAAAGCTGAAGAGTCTGTTTGTTTGTTTATTTGAACGCGCTAACCTCTGGAACTACCAGTCGGATAAAAAAAACATTTAGCATTTGATAGCCCTATTCTTGAGGAAGGCTATAGGATATTTATCATCACGCTAGGACCCTTAGGAGCCGAGCAAAAGGAAAACAAAACCAGAAAGAACACTGAGCGAAAACGGCAGGCGATGCGATGCAACGGGGTGGATCGTAGGAACAAGAAATTATACGCGGAAGAAGTTGCGGATAGAAGTATATAAGGGGAAGTTTGAAAGTGGCGCCAGTCATGGTATAAGCATGTGATGAGGAAGGAAGAAACCCATGTTACTAAAAGAGAGATGGATGGAGAGCGAGAGGAAGGCCAAATAAAAGATGGATGAATCGTGTGAAATTTTGGATTGGATAGTGTGTAAAAGAGAAGGGAGTGAATGATAGCGTGACTGTTGACAGGGGAGAATGGAAGAAGGAAATATGTGGCGCCGACCACAAGTGACATGGGACAAGAGCAGGAAGATGATGGTGACTGTGAGTGAGGGTAAAAAACAAAACCTGACAGAATAGAAGAGAACACTCTATAATACGTACACCATAAAAATCACAGATATAAAATATGTAGAAATTTTACATAGGGTGACAGAATGGGCGGTCTTATCGCTAAAAGCGATCTTTTACAGACAACCTTTGAATAGAATATAACAGAATAGAGAATTATGATCTAAGACTGAAAAGTTACAATCTTTCCGTATAAAAGTGAAATAAGTTTGTTTTATGACCTGATTATGCTTGTTTTATGTGTGTGATTTTATGTGGTTTTATAGCACTTTGTAAAGAGTTATCCTTCTAAATTTTCTGTTTAACGCTTTTTGTTTATATGGTACTTGCAGGAATGGTAATGGAGTGTTTTGTCAGATATAGGAGCTATTGTGTAGATGCTTGGCTTAGATGTTACTATTATTACTTTTTTCGGACCCAGTATTTATTTAGCCCCTCGTTATTAGTGGTCACAAGTGCGACTATTTTGCGTAAGATTCTGGATTCTGTCCGGAGAAAATATTGGAAGGAAGTTTCTTATCGCACGTTATACTTTGCTCACTTGGCGAATAATCGCTAGACAGAAAACAGTGTAACATTATTATCGTCATGACACTTTTGTTACGTAACAAAAGTGTTGTGACGGTAAAAGCGAAAGGAACTTTGTTCCGTCCGGCACTCTAACTGAGTTACACATTATAAATCACAATTTGAATAATTTTGAAGGATATTGCTAATCCATTGCTTCATATGTTCGAAAAAATTGTCTGTTCAACAACGTAAATAACGCAATGAATGTTGTTGAAATGTCGCGTTACTGTGTTTCGCAATTATCCCGCCACATCTCTCGACTGTTTTAATTATTTCATTATATTCTTATTAATAGAATCTTAGTAATTATATTCTTAATATCGGGTATCAGTCTAGCATTTAAAAGCTCTGAAGCAATAAACAGTTAATTTACATGAGTTAAATGTACAGACGTATATTTATTTATTTTATAATTTGTACACGTGTAATAAAATACGTACGTCGAAACGTCTTATAACTTTTGATTACAAAAGTACGGACGTTAACATGACAAACACTTTTTAATAAAGCTATTTCTGTTTCTCTTTGCGATTTATAGGGTTTGTTTATAAACGTTGTCTAAAGTTAAGTAGGTAATGATCAACGTTTGTTGAAACATAAATTATTTGAAGTTTAAACGTCTCCTAATTTTATTCAACGTTCCTAAATAAACTCTTTAATGCTTTTCATCGTTTTACGCCATAATTAATTAGACATTTTTACAATTTTTTTTTTTATTATACACGGTGACATTTGAATCACAGTTTTGCTAGAACAAACGTGGTTCAGACCATGGTCTACAACCATTCTATAGCATCCAATAGAAAAAAAAAACGTCATTGGTTTAAAAAAAAACACAAAAAAAGCAATGTTAAAAATGTCGGGATTATCGTTACGCCCTACAACACAGACATTGCGGCTGCGACGCGCGGCGCTCGCGTCTTGAATGCAATATCGCTACCGCGATGAGTACTTTGAAGTTACGGTTAATGTTTCAAACATTATTACACGTTTGAACAACATAAGACTAATTTGAGAACTCCTAGATTAGATTGTTTTAATAACATATTTGATGCTGTAGAATGGTAGTAGACCATGGTCTAAACGACGTTTGTTCTAGAAAAACTGTGATTCATATATCACCGTGTATATCATCATTTTGAAAAGTCTGTCAGATCATTTTAATATTTTCTTCATGTCTCCGGAGTACATACTCCAAAACCTTTACTTTCAAATCGTATGTCTCTTACGAGGCCACGCAGACTGTGCGTCTAGACGCTGCAACAAGACGCAGAGTTGTCGTTAGCGTCTGCGTCAAGTCGTTACGACACATGCCGTGCAGGAAACGATAATGTTCTTTGAGTATTCAACGCGCTTCGATTTCCGATTTGAAAACATCGCCTTCGAACGTATCCATGTTGAGATTCGCAATACGAACACACGTGTGCCGTCCTCGACGCTGACCTGTCTGTCAGGTGTTCGTGTGAACTATGCGTCTAGTCGCTGCGACATGTAGCAAGATTGTGCGACTCCCGAAGCTTGTCGTTGCGACTCTGCAACTAGACTCCAAACGGAGCTTTGTACAAAATGTATGACAATTGTCGGCCGCAGCCGGTCGTTGCGTCTAGTCGCTGTCGCAGTCAAACAGTAGCATTTCTAAGCTGATTAATGTCGCGTCAATCATACAGTAGATGCTTGGCTTGGTCCAGCTAGGTACGTCAATGTGACAGATGATGTCTCAGGCCGGACCTATTTAGACGATGTTGCTGTTTCGAAGCGAGTAAGTGGTAAGCCGTCGAGTATTGAAGTCTGTAACAATAAAGCTTTTTGATGATTTAGATGATTTATAGGGTTCCGTACTCAAAGGGTGCCTACGGAACCCTATTACTAAGACTCGCTGTCCGTCCGTCTGTCCGCTCGTCCGTCTGTCTGTCAGCGGGCTGTATCGCATGAATCGTAATAGGTAGACAGTTGAAATTTTCACAGGTGTGTGTTTATTGCCGATAAAGCAAATAAAGTAAAAGTATATACTATATTTAATGTAAGTAATAGTAGTACGCTTTGTGAGTGCTTCGTGGATGGATCAATATAAATCTTGCTAGGTAATCGCTAAGAGCGAGTTGAGTTGGTCCTTGTTGTTTTCGTTTTTTTTTTATTATTTGTAAGTAACTATATTTGATTACTAGTTTATTTATTTATTTATGAGTATAATAATAATATGTATTATTTATTAGGTACTTACCTACGTCGAAACTGTTTGTACTCCCCGTCACTTGTCCTTGTCTCTAAAGGTTCATTAGAAAACCAGCGTCAGACAGCATCTGTCTGGAATTAATGCTGAAATTAACGTTTTTGGCGCAGCCTTGAGGCACATACACTATTGTTGTTAAAACATAATTTTGTGTTTCACGAACTGTGTCCAAATAAACGTTATTTTTCCTTTTATTTATTTTTTCATAAAAAAAAAATTAAAGGGGGTCCTCATACAAGAAACGTGTTTAATTTTATTTACGGAGGTAAGGAACCCTTCGTGTGCGCGTCTGACTCGCACTTCGCCAGTTTTTTTTATAATTTTTGGTAATAAAATCTAAAGTAATTTAATTCAAATCAGACTGAAAAGCAGCACTTTATGAACGTCAGAATTAGGTAGGTACATAAGACAGTCTCCCAAAACGCTTGCCCTTAGAAGTGGCGCAATAAATGTTATTGCAGTACCTATGTGCCCCTTTCTGATCGGAAAGGGTCATTGTTACATGCTGTAGAATAAACTTTTTCCACACAAAATTTCTTGTTTTATGATAAAATAAGGCCGCAGGGAACTGCGGCTGGATGCGGGAAGCACAGGACCGGTAGAAGCGGCGGTGCTTGGAGGGGGGGGGGGGGGGGGGGCTATGTCCAGCAGTGGACGTCTTTCGGCTGAAATGATGATGATATTAAATATATCCAATAATACTCGGCAATAGTGTAGCTTTCTACTAATCAAAGAGTTTTTGTAATCGGCTCAGTATTTCTTCATTAGCTATCATAAACATAATTAATTATAAACATATCATTTTACCTCCTTATAATATTATTTATAAAGCAGTTGGTTTCAGCTATATTCTTAATATTGAATGAAAAAAATATTCATATTTGTAACGTACCGACATAATAAACTAGCGCAGCGGCGCACGCCCGCAAAGCTGTCACTTGTTTGCTGGACCAGGGGTAATTCCCGTAATTTTAAGAACGTTCACAGTCTGATCTCAGTCTCAATCTGTCAAAAATACAATCAATTTAAATACATTTTTGACAAGTTTTTGACATTAATTGTCGCTGAATTGCCCCTCAGTATTTTACACGGAACGACTGCCTACCTGACATTTAAAACCCAGTAGCTGTGTAATACGATACTATGCGGACGCGTGACCTCTGCTGTTGTACATTGAAAATAGGAGTTTAATTTACCTAATCGAATACTTCCTTTAACGTTGTTTCCTGGGCAGCCGGGCTGCGATCGTCAGTGCGCTGCGCGTCCAATATAATAACGGCCAGAGTTGCGGGAAAGTCCGAAAGGGTTACCGTGGCCCCTGGCACAGGCAACTGAAGGACACGGGTGGGTTTTAGTCAGTAAGAGTCTGACACGCCCTACCGCTCTGTCCAGAGCGGGAGAAGTTATTTCATGATACCTCACCCTCAAAAAAAAAGGCATCTGGGCTAGGGAATATTTTGTACTAAAATTCTGATCAATTGTGTGATCTATCGCTAGTTTAATACGGAAAATTGCAGACAATAATCATTTCCTTTGATTAACTTTCCCTTCCAAGTTTTGATTTGATCCTGATCAGCAATAATATTGTGTGGAGTAATCACAGACTGGTATTTTAAAACGAAATAGTTTGTGTTCGATTTGCCAAAACATGATTTTCCAAAAAAAAATAAACTTATTTACTGAAGGTGCATCATAATGCTCGTTCTCTTTTATGCGTGACCAAGCTATAATGTTCTCAGTGCTGGTATACAGGCCTCCTCTCTGTGAGAGGGAGAGGTCCATAATCAACCAGGCGGGCACAGTGCGGATCGGTGGATGTCACATGTCTTCGAACTTTTGGTTCTTTTCATGTTTCCTCACGATGTTTTCCTTCACCGTTTTGAGAGCAGTGGTGATGAAATAATTTACACTAAGTAAAGCGCCTGTCTGGGTTTGAACTTATGACTTACAACTCGTAAGTCGCGGCCGTTACCACTGTTGCACCACTGCTCTCTCTATTATGCGGTACACGAAAACAAACTTGAATTAATATTCTATTTCATTACTATTCAATTACACATTCAACATTAAATTCAAAACCAATTCCACTAAATACTACCCTCAATTAAGTACAAAATTCAAACCATAAAGGTAGATGAGTAGAATTTACCTATCACACGAGCGATAGCTTTAATGTACGATTAAGCCCGGAACGATTGTCAATCGATTGTCGCTCCGATATGGCGGGATATCGATAATCCGCTTTGTGGAGCGCGCCCTCGTTAGGGTGCATCACTAACGAGAATAGGTGCCGCCTTAGCTGTTCTAATTTTGAAATATTTACAAATATTTTGTTTACATTTGATGGTTTGCTATTTTAGTTACTTAATAGTATTTGTTTTGTTTGAAAATAGAACAGATGAGGTATAGTTTAATGAAATTTGAAGATTCGTGACAGAGTAATACTGCCTTGGCTTACACAGGTCACGGGTTCGATTTCCGTATATATAGGACAAGACATTTTTGTATTTTCCATGTTCCAGTACCTAAATAATGATGCCAACGCCTTCATACCTACACATACAGTGATGCTGATCAGGTCTTCGGCACACAGTGTGACCGGGTTTTCAAGACCAATGTGGTCTTGGAGAGTTCACGAAATGAATGAGAATTAGTCTGGGTCGCTGTCGCCGGAAAAGTCAAAGCATTTATTTCAAATAGGCTCATAAAAGGCACTTTTGTACGTCAACATTTACTTTAAAATAGAATTGATTCTAGTCGCCCCTTCCAAAAGGTAGTTTCGTATGGAGAAGAATAGGCAAGGAACTCCACCGTTACTCTTATAAAATGTTTAACAATATTTTGTATGAAGATGATGCACCTAGAATAAAATGATTATACCACGATAGGTTTAAAATATTTAAAAATGAAGCAAAGTCAAATAAGTTAATTATGAGTTACATGGGGGGCTCACATATTTACAAACATTGTAAAAGTATACGATTTTCCTATTTTTTTTTATAAGTATTAAGTCAGTATGTGAGTTAAAGTAATCACAAAATGTAAATCAATAGCATTAAAATAATAAATAATTATACAATTAAATTAGCAACCAGTTTGATGTTGTCTAGAATATTGTGTAGAGGGCTATTCTGATGTGTGAAGGTATGTACCTACGTAAGAATAAAAAAACGAGCCTTACAGTAGTCGCGTATGATGTGTAACATCTGACATCTCACCTTGGTAATAAGCAAAATATTAACAATCTATCCAAAAAAAAATTATTCAGGTATTATTTGAACTGATTATTTGATGTTAAGCGCACAGCTGATGCGTTCTGCTTCTCTCATCTTCTCCCTTTCGCGTCACACACACGCAACTGTTGGCTGACAGTACCAACCTCTCGGAAAATGGGTTGGTACCACCTGACGGCTAACTCTACCACCGCACGCGCTCATTGGTCAAATCAAATAGCGCGCGCTTCCCCGGCTACCTGTTACACACTTCCGTCGCATTTCACGAAATCACTCCCATAAATTGCAAGAGAGCGAGAGGAAAGATATTACTTTATATTGTATAATTGCTTAGCACATGTGTGAGCACTATGTACCCACTATAAAGCTTACTGGGTTCGTCTTTCATTGACTTGAATGTGCCCTGGCGGCTGAGAGTATGTCATGCTCACTCAAATGTGTCGCTGGTGGTGGCGTGTGTATTGGATCATTGAGTTCCCTTCAAAATGGTTGAGCTGAATGGTGCTGATCCATACGTCATGTTCGTGAACGGGCGCCGTCAGTAGGCACTGGCCATTTCTTAGCTGCCACGGCTTATTTTAATTCCATAATTGTATTTTTTATCTTTTTATTACGGACGCTTTTAACGTCTACGTCTTTCTACATCGTTCTCACATGTATAATTACAACATGAATGATGTAACCACTTTTTTGTAACAATATTTTGATTTAAAAGAGTGTCCATGGAGTTTCTTGCCCGTTCTTCTCCATAGGTACCTACTACGCTTTGGAATGGGCAACTAGCTTCATCTTTCTGACTGACCGACCCCTTGACAATTCAAAAGTGCCTGTAATTGGTTTATTTGAAATAAATGCTTTGAATTTGAGTTTGACACATCAAAAATATACTTCTTCAGAGACATTACCTACGGCGTAATAATTTGTCTAAGAAAACCTCATAATAACTCCACAAAGCGAACTTGAATAGAGTCGCTAGTTATTTACAAACAAAAGAAAATTATTCCAGCAAAAAATGAAAGGCAACATAAATACCTGGTTTTCTTTTTGACATATTTGTTTTATCTATTCTAACAGAATGAAAAAATGAGATTGGGAGGGAAGCAGACAAGACAAGCAGGTACCTAGTTTATTTATAACCCACGCGGCTCGTAAACATTTACTGTACTGAGAATTGGGTTTCAGCAGCCCTGAAAACTATTTTGTTTTATACTTGTTATATAATCTGGCTTCGCTCAGGGGGGGAAATTCAATAAGAAGTAATACGTATACCTATCTATGAAATAAAATAGGCTGCACCTATGTATAAGTTGATCTATGAGGTTAAGCTGCGCTTGTCGCGGAAAATGCTTGGATGGGTGAGCATTTTTTTACAATACAGACCCCTTCATCTCTCCCCATTGTCATAAGAATATACTGGAAGAAATATATTTTTAAATTATATTTATGTAGATAATAAATAAAAAGCAAAAGCTAGTAAAATAATATGCGTTTTTCTTTAGTAAAAAATGTTGAGGATCACGATGTCGATTTAGGATATAAACGGGACTTATTTCCGTTACTGAAACGAAGAACGGCAAAAAAAAAAGATGGTTCAATGACCGCTGTTGCCATGCGAAAACGCAACTACTTAAATTAGCTTCTGTGCTCTTATTTATTTAGTCCCTAAAACATTAAACATTCAACAAAATGACAACCTCAAACTTTTCAAAAACAAAATACAGGTGTAGAAATCCCAAAAATCTTTTATCACAGCAGCTAAGTAAAAAACAACATAAAGATACAATCACAATATAAAAGTAACCTCTCGCCATTTAATAATTCCTCGCTATCCGAAGCCTATCTTCAAAACGACAGTTGTTTTTAACATTTTAACATCGAAACAGTCCCCGGGACGAAGAAACTTGGGCCCGTTTTATACAAACAGTTTATCGGTAAAACCCTGGCTTTATTTATTGCCTGGTTTGTTTAAAATGTGAAAAAGATACGTTGTAGTTCGAAAAATGTATTGATCAGTTGTTATCTTGAGTGTTGATTTATTTACTCGGTTTTCCGAACATAATCTTATTTATTACTAGCTTTTGCCCCGCTTCGTCCACGTAAAATTTATTGTTTTATCATAAAATAAGTATATCTTATGACACTCAGAAATACCGTAGCTTCCCATTAGTGAAAGAGTTCGGAATCAGATCATTAGTTCCTAGGATTACCATACAACCTCCAAAATTGTATTTCTTTATAATATGATAAGTGACTGGTGACCCCCCCCCCCCCCCCCCCTGTTTCGCACGGTCATTACAACTTGACAATATATCGAGATTTTTTGATAAAGTCAAAGCATTTATTTCAAATAGGCACATAAAAGGCACTTTTGAACGTCAACATTTACATTAAAATGTAATTGATTCTAGACGCCCCTTCCAAAAGATAGTTTCGTATGGAGAATAATGGGCAAGAAACTCCACCGTTACCTACTCTTTTAAAATGTGTTACTTTGTATACATTCATTGTATATTTGAATGTGAAGACGATGCACCTAAAATAAAATTACTATACCACAAATTGGTAAAAATAATTAAAAATGTAGAGCAATGACAAATGAGTTAATTATGTGATAGATACATGGTGCTCACATATTTACAAACATTGTAAATGTATATGATTTTCCTGTTTCTTTTAAACAAGTAATAAGTCAGTATGTGAGTTAAAGATAAATAAACTTTCCGGAATAAATTCGCAAAATTATGGTGAAAACCGCATTCAATTCCGTTGCGTGACTTATAAGAACAACATGGCCCCACAGCGACAGCGACTTTAAAGATGAGAAACATAAGGTTTTGTATCTGGAGTTTTTATTTTTTTACTGGTGATTCGGATATGGGTATTTTATTCTTCCATCTTGCTGATTGGCTAATGTTTGTACATGTAAACATACATATCATTATCATCATATAAATACAGGCTACCTAAAACACTCCAGTCAATTATTTCACCCTCCAAACACGCAATTGCCTTCAAAATAACCGATATCCATATATCAAACTAACGAACTACCCAAGTAAAAGTTCTGGTAAATACCGTTACATAGGGAAGACATGTGATAAATTGAATGTACCGAAGTATGTTCAAATTACGTGCATAAGTTCGGGAATGCAGTTACGGAGTCTTGCGAAGTATTTTGGCATTGTGTCGGGTGTTCGCTCCGACGATCAACTAAACTGGCTTGTTACTGTGATGTTTGACAGGGCAACGACAGGTTCTGGCTTGTTGAAGGATGTTTGGGTGACTTTTTAATGAATGTCTGTTTTTGCGCGCCTCAAAAAAAATAGGTAACAATTTTTCGAAGTGTTTTTTTCTCCAATTTTTTATTAACTCGCTTAGTGGCACACATTCCAGCAAATTTCTTTACACTTTTTATTTGATTTTCTTATTTGCAGAACATCTTGTGTGCCTTTTGTTCTGCGATAAATAAATATATTTTCCTTCTTTTCTTTGTTAAAATGCAGTTTTGAATTACCAAATGATGAGTCAGTTTGTTACTTCTGGTCGACTCTGTAACTTGTTTTAAATCAACACCCGTTACGCTACTCATCATCTCAGTGTAACACAATGATTGAAAGAAAACTGTTCCACATCAATCGTTACTCTTTTCTTTTTATTTCGTCAACCGTATTTTCTCAAAACAAATTATCCTATACACATTCCGCAAAAACAAAATAAAGTTATTCCCAGCAGCGAGTTCATTCAAGTGAAAAGCAAAAACACATTATTATTGACAGAAATCACGTTTTAGTCAAACGGAACGTTTTTCCGAATAGTTGACGGAGCAACATCCTGTATTGAAAGGTCCCATGTCTCGGTCAAACCTCAACTCTATGACTCGTAAGTTAGAGTATTTTTTCGTGTGTTTGGTGGAGATAGGGTGTGTATATTGAAATTTCATCGGAGGAATTCTCGGTAGACAAGTGACGCGGTACCCTTACGGCTCGTTACCTACCTATCGACATGTGTGGTGCAAGTTATAGACTGCATCGGTATTTACTTGGCTTTGACTTCCAAAGGTAGGAAATGTTCTGAATTTATTTGCCTGATATTTTTCTTGGCTTTGGTACAAATGAAGGCTGCTTGTAGGTCGCTTGGGGGTAGTTTTGCGATCACTGTTATGTTTGGTGCCTACGTATGATGATAATGAATGGATTACTTTTCTGTGAGTTTTTTTTTTTATAATCATATACAATAGTAGATAAATTATTTTGACTATTTACACTAGGTACTGAATTAAATAACTAACTAACTAGCTGGCCCTACATAAAATGAGTTTTATACACAAAAGGCATATGCTATGTACTGTAACGAGTTGATATAGTTTGAGTAAGTGGTAGTGTACAATCACTTTACTTGATGAAATTTTAATGAGTTTTTTTTCGATAGCCGCAGAATTATGTAACTAGCATTTTTTTAATTCGCTTTTCCTGGCCTGCGTTAGAGACTGGACGTCCTTGGACAGTTTAGACGGTCCTTAAACTGCCAATAGTTTAAAACTTTAAAGCCCAATTTCAAGTAAAAATGTATAGTCCACAGTGGCGCTAGTTTATTTTATTTATTTATTTTTATGTTATTAATTTTAGGCAAACTTACATCTAATAAATTTTAACATCTAGTACAAAGTGAAAACGATGGCCAATTACAAGCTTCCACTAACGATTAATGTATGTAACATTAACAAATACGCGAAAACAGCGACGCAAGAGATACGCAAATGATTATCTCATGCTCAAAAAATACAATAATATTGAGGAAAAAAAAGAAAAATGGTTCTACTTTGAAAAAACAATCGTTCAAACTTTTCAAAAGTTACCAAGAAACCTTTTATCAAAGTTATTATTCAACATTTTATTTTAGTATCCTTCATACAATCTGCGTGTCAAGATAATACCAGCCACTCTGTAGTTCAATCCCTGTATCAGAGGAGATTCCTGCATCCTCACGCCCCATTACTCTCAGGTGACTCCAGCAGGTACTAGTGCGGAATGATAAGATTAGTACAACACAGTTTTCTAACAATGTTGCCTTAGAAATAAAGAAAGAAGTAAGAGATATTGTTTATTCTGCACAAAACAGACGCACATTATAAACTAAACAAAGATAATACAAATGACTAGTGTCCAAAAGTCTCGAGAAACCCTTAGAATCTTTCTCTTACTGTTATAAATTTTTAGTAATCTGTGGTACTTTGTTTGTTCATACAAAGTACCTATGGTCCGTTTCAAAAGTGTCTGAATAAAACGTAAACAAATTGACGAGAAAATGTACCGGTGGAAGACAATTTTTGTGGTGGGGTTTACAAATCGAGAGTTTTGTTTGTAAATAATGTTATTTATACAATATTTTTTTGGAAATAGTGGTGAGATATATAAAGTTAATCCTTCTCAATACGGATGAATGGGTTACTAATACCCTCTAGTAAGTGATTGCGTAAGAATTTAACCAAAACAGGGTTTGTTTACACTTTCGTGAGATACTTTTGGAACAGATAGACGGACGGTCAACAAAATATTACCTACTGTCTGAGTAATATTTTGTTGAGCGTCCGTCTATCTGTCTCAATTTCAAGACCCTTTTTTCTCAGAAACGGATTTAAGTAAATAAGGTCAACATTTCAGCAGACTGTAATTTGTATAATGTCAGATAAGTGGAAGACTGCCTCCGTTGGGCTAGAGGTCTGGAGCTAGACTGCTGACTATGAGGTCCTGAGTTCGATTCCCAAAACCATACAACTGTTAATGGTTTTTCAAAAGGAAATTTGAAGCAGCAGCCCGTAATCTGAGTTTGTGGCAATGTACTGAATGTTTTGTATACTCAGACTTTTTCAAATGCGTCAAAACTGTTTTGTGGTCAACTCTTGAGCTATGTCGTAACTACTAATACGCGGAGACCTGCTCCACTTTTTAAAAAATGGCATTGACTTTATCCGTAACAGGGCGACCAGAGCGAGCTGCATCTTTAACATCCAAATTCCTGGACTGGACGCTTGAACCAACTTTGTGCGACTTTTACTGACACATCGTCACATATTATTTTTGGGGCTTGTGTCGCGTTTTTTCCTTTTTTGAAATAAAACTTCAGAATGTATCGAATTTCTTCGTTAGATTCACTCATTTTGGCGGACAGAAAAACAATTGAAAAATGGTGGGAAATCGTTTTAATATTATATTTTTTTGAAATGGTATGGTGGTTTAATGGTATCAAAACCAGCCAGATACAAACAGTACAGCCAAAGAGATTTTACTACAACTTTATACCTGTAAAAAACTATTTTCTGAACCTATTATAATGGCGGGATTGATTGGAATGTCTGCCTAAAATTTAAAATTTCTCCCTCAAATTGGTTTGTAGATCCTAATTTCAATAATTTGTAAAATATCCTCGTAAATGATACCTCAAAGGAAAGAGCGATTATCACGCATGTTTTCAAAAAAAATTGAACAAAAAAAGCACCCTTCGTTTTTTTTTAAATAAGGTTTTCAATAATGATTTATGATTTTTTTAAATTTATATGAACTTTAAATGTCTGTAAAAAAAATGTCTAACGACACAGATGCCTAAAACATGTTTTGCTAGATTGCTTACACATTACTATAATTAAATAAAATAAAAATGAATTCATTTATCATTCAATTTAGCTATAAATAACCAGTTTAGTTAAAATTTTGGCAATTTTCGAAAAAAATCTTAAAAATTAGGTTAAAAGAAAATGGTAAGACTTCGTCTAAGACAACCATGGCTTAAATTGTTCTAAACTGTGTGTACTATCTTCGCCTTAAAGCTTTGCACCCATCTTCCAATCACCGGTTAACCGGTTTTTGGTTGTTCCTATGCCAACCTCTCCAGGAAATGCAGTTGTGATGTTTTGTTAACTTTAGAGATTTTTCGGTAGCTAATAAAGAATCTAATAAAGGTTTTTTTTGACAACACCTACGTCTGTCTGTCAAGACCCCCTTTCACAGCAGCTGATGGAGGTATAAGTCAACAGCCGCGTTCTAACATATTATTATTATCGCAATGGCTTACCGTTTGACTGTCCGTTAGTGACTTTATAACTCGGTAACTATTAAATTAATGTGATAACATGCCTGTATCTCAAAAGATAAAAACATCCAAATTTCGTTTGATAATGGGTTTTTCATTTGTAAAATCTCTGTCAAACTAAATCTCAAAGCATTTATTTCAATTAAACCAATTACAGGCATTTTTTTTGTCAAGGAGTCGGTCAGTCAGAAAGATGAAGCTAGTTGCCTATTCCAAAACGTAGTAGGTACCTATGGAGAAGAACGGGCAAGAAACTCCATGGACACTCTTTTAAATCAAAATATTGTTACAACAAAGTGGTTACATCATTTATGTTGAAATTCTACATGTGAGAACGATGTAGAAAGACGTGCACGTTAAAAGCGTCCGTATTAAAAAGATAAAAACAATTATGGAAGTAAAATAATCCGTGGCAGCTAAGAAATGACCAGCAAAATTATTTGATTACTAGTTCATTTATTTATTTATAAGTATAAAAATGTGTATTATTTATTATTTTATTATTTATTACCTATGTCGAAACTGTTTGTACTCCCCGTCACTTGTCCCTAAAAGTTCATTAGAAAACCAGCGTCAGACAGCATGTGTCTGGTTAAATGCTGAAATGATCCGTTTTGGCGCAGCCGTGAGACACACTATTGTTGTTAAACCATTATATTCACTTTTTATTTTGTTATTTGTATTCTGTGTTTCACGAACTGTGTCCAAATAAACGTTATTCTTTCTTTCTTTCTTTCAAAATGTAAAGCAAAGCAAAAGCGCGGAGTCTCCTAAGTTCCTAACACAAGCAATTCCTTGCTAAATAGGTGATCTCCAATAAAATGTATCGTAATGCCTTTGAAATTGAAATACACTTTTTTTTATCTGGATTTCTCAGTGGTAGCCCTGAGTCTGTGTTTGTGCCGGGTTGATGGCAATAGGCTCGCCCCCTATTATATGGGGTAGATGTACTATAGGTACACCTCTGCCGGAGGAACGGACGGTCTGCAGCGGCAAGCGATTTAAAAAAAAATTGTATTGATAAGTATGAGACTATGCCCACTAGACCGTTCCGTCACCGACCAACACCGTCACGTGTCATGCTCGGAGCGTCAACAATTGTCAACGTGAAAATTTTGACGCTGATACGCTTTTGGCGCTGATATTTGGTGTATGGCACACGACGTTGCCAAACTGGTGCGAGCAGGCGGCGAAACGGTGAGCATACGGGTTATAACCGCGTACGATGACGGTTCTAAACCCGTTATAAACGGACAGTTTTCTAAAAGCCATCGTATAGCTAAAGGAAATTATTTTCGCAACAAAAATATTCACGTTTTCCTGAGGTGTCTGTGTCACGCGAAATCACAGGTGAACTACTAAATCCGAGAGACCCGTACGAATTTGACACGCGGATGATTTGCGGATGTTACGGTCACTAAATTCGTTATACACGGTTACTATACGCTGTTGATACGCTCAGTGGGCATAGTAGACCGTGTCGTGTTTGTTTCCGTGCCCGATACGTTTATATCACAGTCATGGTTTGGTATGGCGTAGTGGGCAGACTCCTTCACCCGGCGCCATAAGTAATAATCGGGGACAAAAATATCCAATAATAACGATCCCGTCATGACGTCACAGATTCTATTCTAATTTAAATAAAATGCAACATTTACTAATATCAAGTCCTATTGAAGTATCGATACAGTCTTACGGTAAGACAGTTGTAGAACGTCAAAGCGGTACTGAAACCGCTTCGCTCCGACAATGCCTTTGTGAACGTATTGCCAGTCAGGCCCTCTTAGAGAACAAACGAGATGTATTCCACTTCCATACGGTTTGCAACGCTGTCGTGGAATGCTATGATTCAGTTCGATTTTGTAGTGTCTCCTTAAGTTGATAAATAATTGTATGTGGCCTGTAAAAGAATAAAAGAAGTTTTCACTCCTCTTGCTCAAAAAGACCGTCATTGTGGCGTACCAGAGCGAAGAAAAAATAGCAATTCTTCCTCTAGGGGAAAAAGTTTTTTTATTTTTAATTTTGTGTATCAAATGACAATGAGCCTACAAAAACGAAAAAGTCTTTAGTCATAAGTAGAATAATCATCACTGACCTCTATTTAATAGAGGTCAATGATAATCATGAATATAGACTACTTATTACTGTTTCATAAAAAAAGAACTTCATTTTATTTTTGAAAATGGAACTAAAATCGGCGATCTTTTTGGTAGAATGCATGCAATGCGTTGCGGCTGCAGAAGAAAAAACAAAAAAAAGACATTGGCGCGAAATCTTTATAATTTTTCTCTAATTGCAAATTGAATTGGTAGTGACCGTAATTAATTGTATTGGATTGTTTTATTTTCTCGCAATCGTAGTGAAAAGTAGAGTGTAACACACGGCGCTAAATACCCATTAAAACTCGGTTTCTATTTACTCCCTCGCTAAAGCTCGGGAGTAAAACTACCTCGTATATAATGGGTCATTTTAGCTCCTTGTATAACAATCTACTATTTTATTTCACGTATCTTCGTTATTCCATGAACTTACCGCAATAATAATACCAGCATATTATTATCAGGGCAAAGGTCTCTTCTCATACAGAGTAGACACGAGCATTGATCAGGACGGGTTGACGATTTTAGAGTTAGGTACCTATAACTACACGTTTATTGTAAAACTGCGTGAAATTTCTGGTCCCCCCTCCCCACCCCGTCCCATCGCATCACCAGCCCGCGCTATCACTTCGTTTTCGCTTAGCATTCTTTCTGTTTTTTTTTTTGCTCGGCTCCTTTGAGTCATAGTGTGATGTTAAATAGCATATAGCCTTCCTCGAAAATTAGGCTATCAAATGCAAAAATACTTTTTTTAATCCAACCGGTAGTACCCGAGATTACCCCCTACATACAAACTTAGAAACAAACAAATGTTACCCCTTTATAATATTAGTATAGACTAGCTGAACCCCGCGGTTTCACTCGCACAAGTCTCGGTTCCATAGGAATATCGGGATAAAAATTATTATGTGCCCTAATCCAGGTCATGACCTACCCAGGTGCAAAATTTCATTCAAATCAGTTTAGCCGTTTTAGCGTGAAAGCGTTACAAACAAACATACAAAAATTCAAGCCTTTACTCTTTATAATGTTAGTATAGATAAAGTCGCATTTCATGTCTGTTTATGTGACCACTTAGTTCTTATAAACTGCAGAATGGATATGATATGATTTTTACAATAATTTTGAGAATAGATACCAACATTTTTGGTAATAGTTTATTCGACTCTGTCTCTGTCACCACTGACCTAGACTAGAGTCAAGAGCAAACCCATCTTAAATAAAAAAATAATATTAAACATACATATATTATACTAAGAAATCTCAATGTTTTCTCAAGTCGTAAAAACCATGCAAATCAGGGGCGGGTCACAGTAAATAGTATGAAACAAAGTCGCTTCTCGTGTATGTCTGTGTGGTCGTGTTGTTCTTATAAACTGCACAACGATTTTGATGCGGTTTTCATCATCATTTAGAGAATTGAAGTTTTATGTAAATACCTAATAAACGTAGGCATATTTAGGTATCTTAGATATAGCGTTATAGCAGAAATCTCGATGTTTTGGCGTGTCAACATTAGTGGGTTGCATCCGTGCGAAGCAGGGACGGTCACTTAAACGTAAAGGATGTTTTATTTTCGCGTATTTTCGTCAGCTCGGTACGTCACTGTGAACCAAAATATCACTTTCTTGTCTGTCTGTAATCTATATGTGCGTATACATGACCTTTATGTCAGCCGCGGTTAGAGGTTAATATTTAAATAACTGTAAATTTTTCGGTCCTGTTTAAGTTTAAGTTAAATTTTAAGTACTTGATTTAGGACTGATTTTTCAATAGTCAGATAACTTTTATCTGAAGAATGAATCTGACAGTTTGACATATTTTCTATACAAAAGCTGTCAAACCGCAATATTTATTCCTCAGATAAAACATATCTGACTATTGAAAAATCAGCCCTTAATTAAATAGCTGCATGATAGTATTTTGATATTTTTATGGTAAAAATTTATCGTTGTTACTTTAGTCGTAGGTAAGATCCTAAAATCAATAGATGATGGCCAAGCCAAGTTAGAAGATTCACTCGATATATTGGTCCTACAACACAAGAGACACATTATTTAAATTAAAAATACCTTTATATTAATGTACACGTTTCTGAAGATGAACCTCAGTCCACAACATAAGTAGCTGATGTCATTTTTATGTTAAAGTTAGTCATTTGTCTAATACTAACATAGTTTTTAGAACTTTGTAAATAACAATTATTATGGACAAATAATTAGTCTGACAATAAAATCATTGAGTGAGTGAATTAATTAATTATACAGGGACAAATAAAATTTGGAAGCGAAACTGTTCACACGTGATTATCGATAACAAATAAAATAAAGAAAGAAAGAAAAAGTATTTATTGGGACTCGCATAGGATGAACACAAACTAAATATTAAAACAAAAACACAGTAAAATAAAACTCCAGCATATAAAAACAAAATTATAAAAAAAAAAACATTTTTTAAACTCATAATTTCTAGTGACAGCGGCCGTTGTCCCTCGAATCAGCTATCCTTATTTTTTGTATTTTCTATCGTCATTAGATATCGATATTCATCACGATAATAAAGTAAATTAAATTTGATTCGGTCTATTGGAAAGAAATTATTTATCGCACTTTATACCCCGCACAACAACGGCGAACAAGTACAAAAAAACAAACAAATAAGTGTAACATGTTGACCGTCACGACACTTTTGTTTTTTTCATTTAGTTACTCTCAAACGTTGTTAATTTATTTCGTTGTGCCTGTATTTTTTTAATACATAATATACAGCGAAATGAACTTCGTTCCTACCGGGTGTCCCACGACACCTCTCACGTCTGTGTAGTTTCGTCAGCGAAAATTTGACTCCGAAATATTTGAAATTTGATAATCTTGCGGGATTTAAAAGCACAGGCAAGTGTTTTTAAAGTCCTGCGGTATTTTTCCTCATAAATATTTTCCTATCTGGACTTAACTGTCGAGCGGGCAACTATTGAATCTGCAGCGTTCGAGATCGCTCGCTCTTTTAACAATAATTTCCGTACCGATGGACAGTGAGCAAAAAAGACTGTTAAAATGCACTGAAAAATATGTGCCAGCATTGTTATGATATTATTTTTTGGAATATAGAAAACAAATGAAGTATTTTTTGTTTGTTGAACTGTCATTTGAGTGATAGTTTTTTTGTTTTTATTAGAAATAGACATAAGAGACATTATATTTATTTGCATAAAACATGGTATCTAAAGTTGTTATAAAAATACATTATATAGCATACATGTTTTGCTTATGTCATAGCATGCAAATATTATAGGTGACATTACAAAATGTTTCCAGTCAATAAATTCTTAGCTGTAAAAATTATTAGTGTTTAACCATCTATGTAGGTTTTCGAATAATCTAAGATCTAAAGTTTTTAAATCACTTGGAATTTTATTATATATCTAAACACACATGGCTAAATAGCTTTTACTATATTTGCCAGTCTTGGTAAGTTATTATTTAATATAAGCTCGTGAGGGTCTCGTCGGTTTTGAGGATATATACACCCTCTGTCTTCTTTTTAAATAAGTCTGTATGGTTCTTACCAAACATGAATACTTCATAGATAGAGATAGAAGGTAGCGGTAATAAACTAAATTCTTTAAATATTTGCCTGCCAGATTCACCAGGTTGAAGCTCATATATTGCACGAATACACTTTTTTTGTGTAACAAATACCTACCCTATTTTTGTCGGTACTTTTACCCCACATTATGAACCCATATCGTATTAGTGATTCAACATAAGCATGATAGGTAGTGCTAGCAGTTTTAATTTTTGTTGTATTTTTAACCTTTCTGAGTGCGTGTAGGATTTTTTTTTTTTTTTTTCTTTTCAATTTATGCCCTGATATATTATTATTCTAAGAAATTTAGTTTGTGTAACTTCTTTAAGTTTTGGTATGTCATGTTTCAAATTGTATTTATTACTATTAGATTTATTAAACTGTATAGTTTAAACAGTCTTATCCAAATTAATTTATAAGTTATTCATGTCAAGCCTTAAAATTAATTTGGCAATCGTGTTGTTAATTTCTGTTTCATGGTCGTAAATTCCATTAGTAATTTTATCGGAGTTCACTTGCATGGAAATGTCTGCATTTATGTTTTGTTATATCTGTGATTGAATTTATATACAAGGTGTTTTTTTGCATCCTCGTCAAATTCGAGGAGGTAACTATGCTAATGATTCTCGACACGAATCAATAATAAAATAAGTAGGTATTTATTTTTATTTTTTTTATTTTTCGGAAATCGGCATGTGTAGGGCCCGTGTGATACCGCCCTGTAACTGCGCTGTAACTGTAACGCATGCACACAGCGACATAGTCGTACGACACTGCCTACCGCATACGCAACGGGGCGATTTTGTTCTTTGAAAGTGGAGTATTCTGAAATACTGTCAAACTTAAATGCCTAAAAAAACAAGTATGTATTAATTATTGAGCAGGGTCGTAATTTTATTTGATTATTTATGTCTTTCATAACAGCCTCCTGAAATTTGACGAGGATGCAAAACAACACGTTGTAGAGTAGGATCTATATTGGGCCCAAGACACTTCCTTATGGGACGCCATAATTGTTGCATTTATACTCGGATGAGTACGGTATCATGATGTGGTTTATCTAATTTTGTAATAATAACACGTTGCTGTCGGTTATTTAGATGTGACGAGATCAATTGAAGTGCATGTCGCCTTATCTCGCTTACCTCCAGCTTTTGTAGAAATAAGTCATGTGAAACTAGGTCAAAAGCTTTAGACAAATCAAAGAATAATCCTGTATTCAGATAGTTTTTATTAATATTAGATAACATTGTTTTTATCACGAGAAGATGATTAATTTACTTTTTTGAAAGGCATAAATATTGATCTTAATAATGTCAAATTTGTTACAGAAATTAACAATACTTGCACTTTTCTAATATTTTTGACGGAATCGGTATTAAGGTTATTGGCCGATAATTATTTATACAATGTTTTTCTCCCTTTTTAAAACGTGGTTTAAGGATAGTGTTAATATATCTGGGAAAGTTCCAGAAGACATATATAAATTAATTTAATGTGTAAGAATTCCAACTCATTAATTAATGCATAATTTTATAAATAATTTTAGTATAAATTTCATCATAGCCTGCCGAGTTAGTGTTAGCTAACGATATTATTTCTGTTCAGGGCCTGCAGTCTCGACATGACGCAAACGGCTGTCGCAAACTACCGAGCGATAAATAATAGCAAAAATAATTGTTTGCCGTAACGATGCTTACGACAAATGGAAGTCTCTACACCCGAGATAACGCGCAAGATCGTACATAACTTTGATAAAACGGTGTCGGTACGCCAGCGAAAAGCGTATTCATAGTACAGTTTTTTCGAAGACAATTAATGTCCGTAACAAATTCACCTTGAATACAGGCAAAATTAGTGAACATGATTTCATAAAAATAATTATTTTTCTGGAATATTTTATAGTGGCTATGTAAATCATATCTTGGAAACACTATTTTTCATGAAAACTATTAAGTAGCGATGACCATTTTAAAGAATTAAAATAAGTTGTTAAATATCTAAGGACATTAAAATCTGCGTCCTTGCAACATTATTAACCTAATGCCAAACTTGTCAAGTGTCAATGTCAAGTCATTATGGAATTGTAAATAGTTTATTTGTTGTCATTGCAAGCAAACAATGTATTTTCAATTCAATGGTATTTACTTATAATTGTTCATTGATGTGACAATGTTACAGCATATTATTACTCGGCTAACCCAATTTGGCTCAAGCGGCGACCCCACTGCTCAGAGTTTCTCATTAAAGTAATAGAGTTGCGTAATATGACACTGGACTACAGCAACTCTGTAATGCTGTAGCATTTGAAGAAATGGCTAATGTTTACCTAGGAGCTCGATAAACACGTCTCCTGAAATTCTGTAAAGATACGGAAATGAATGATTTCAACGGATTTTCACTTTCGTGCGATTTGCAGTCTCATAACCATATCAAGGCTGTTGGAGGGTCTCTGAGGCAGCATGAAGCAAGCGGTCCACACTTCAGAAGGCCACATAGCTTGGAGATGCATCATTTGTGGTGGCTATCTCCTGTAGTGAGAGCACGATGTAGAAGAAGAAGAAAACAATTTGAACTAAGTGAATAGTGAAAGTTTACATTTTCAGTCAATAAATATTTTTCGATAGGTATGCAACATGCCCCATGTAAACAGTGTCTAGATTATTAGCATACATGAACTTAGGATATGATTGTGGTAATGGAAATTTAATAAAGTTGAAAACATGATTTGTGGTTGTGCGTTATTTATTTTTCAATAGAATATTTATTTACAAAGAATACACATACTAAAATCAGTTGTTACAGTTGTGAGGAATCCATGTACATTCTACCTAATATAGCAGGCTAATTTAGTAAATAAATTACAAAAACTAAATTTCAATACAGTTAACTTACCGGTTACCGGCTAAGAAATCTTGTACAGATTAATAAATAAATCTACTAATGATGTTGTTAGCTGTTTTCTACATTATTGAAATGGTAGATCTTTAATATTGCTAGGTACTTATTTTATTATAAGTTATAGGTGAGGTGCCATACAGATATTTTTTTTTTCTTGAGTAAAGAAGTTATGAGTCCCGTGCATGAGTCCTTGGACATTGTGCCACCCTATGTAAAATTTCTACATATATGTCTTTAATTTTGATGGTGTACATATTAAACAGTATCATATCTATCTATGTATTGAGATCTCATATCTGTAGCATGTTTTATAGTTTCATTAGAGGTAGAAAGTAGGTAGATGTTTATTAGTTTTTACAAATTTGGCTACTTCAATGATTTATAGGCATGGGAAGGTTAACAATTTATGAGACACCAAACCTTAAAACAGAAAGTAGGTACCAAACCATGGTAAGCAACCAATATTTTCGGCAGACTAACTTCTTTTTGATAAGTTATGCAGCTTACTCTTGTACAAATTTCCTTTGCCTGTGCCTTCCTCGTCAACTGGCTGTCAATTAAGATCCCTAAAAATGTTGTGATGGTTATACTCTTTTTCTAAAGTTTATACGGTTAACCATGGGTAAAAGTGTATGATTTAGGTTTTTTGGAGATTTTTTTTTTTTTTTTTTTTTTTTTTTTACTTCTTTATTGCAATCTATCAATCTTGCAGATATTCAGCAATATGTGTACGATGCTATTTAATTAAAGGGCTCGCACGAAAGCCGTCCAGTGACTGCTTCGTATTATCTTGTGCCTCTCAAAGAAGGTCTTGCGGAATCTTTCTTTTCAGTCTGCGAGCAACTGTTTGGGTGTTCATTAAATTGGTAGCCAGTATATTTGGATGATTATTGATTCGCTTCTTGTACGCTTTTGTCCGTTCTGAGATTTCTTCTATAACACTTTTGACGCAGAGGTCGTGATGGAGTCTAGTGTTTGAGACATACCATGGTGCGTTTGTTATTATTCTTAGTATCTTTGACTGGAATCTCTGTATTATTTCTATATTTGAATTTGCTGCTGTTCCCCAGAGTTGTAGGCCGTATGTCCAAATGGGTTTAATTATGCATTTATAAAGCAATAGTTTGTTTTCAAGTGAGAGTCGTGATTTTTTATTTAGGAGCCAGTACATAGTGCGCAACTGTTGGCTCATAGCTAATCGCTTTGTGAAAATATGCTTCTTCCATGTTAGACGTCTATCTAAGTATATTCCAAGATACTTGGCGTGATCTTCTTGCGGTAGAGGTATGCCGTTGAGAGTCACGGGTGGACATGTCTTTTTCCTGTTTGTGAAAGTAACCTGGACAGATTTGGTTTCGTTGGCTTTGATTCGCCAGTCTTTAAGCCATTTGGATACTTGATCGAGACTGTTTTGAAGTTTTTGTGCTGCAAAGTCTGGTGAATTGTCCATTGATAAAATTGCTGTGTCATCAGCAAATGTTCCAGTAATTACTCCATCGGTCGTAGGGAGATCAGCTGTAAAAAGCAGATACAACGTGGGACCCATGACACTGCCTTGCGGAACTCCAGCTTTGATAGCATATAAAGGCGTTAAGTCTTCTCCTTGTTTTACAAAAAAGTGTCTGTCTCTTAGGTATGACTTGATCAGATTGTAGAAATTTATAGGTAGGTCTTTTTTTATTTTAAAAAGAAGTCCGTCATGCCACACTCGGTCAAACGCCTGAGATATATCCAGGAACGCTGCAACACTGTATTGTTTTGATTCGAGAGCTTTGTTTATATGTTCCGCTAGTCTGTGTACTTGTTCAACAGTACCATGCTTTCGACGAAAGCCAAACTGATGGTCAGGTAGTAATTTGTTTGCGGCAATAATCGGGGATAGTCTAAGTAAAATAACTATCTCCATGATTTTTGAGGGTATGGGTAACAGGCTAATGGGTCTATATGATTGCGCCTCAAGCGGATTTTTTCCAGGCTTAGGAACCATAATAACTTGAGCGACTTTCCATTGGGGAGGGACCATTCCTCTTTGTAGGATAGCATTATACAGGGAAGTGAGAAATTTAATCCCTTCCTTTGGCAGCTCCCTTAAGATTTTTCCTGTAATAAGATCGTAACCGGGGGCTTTATTTGGATCTAAAGCCTTAATTGCTGTTTTTACTTCTTTATAAGTGAGTTTATTAATGGGAGGGTCGAGTTGGTGGGTTTGGCCCAATAATTCTGCGACTTCTTGGGTTTTAGAGGAGCCTGCATCTGGATTTGGTATAAAGACCTGTTTGAGATGTTCAGCAAATGTAGCAGCTTTGTCCGCATCACTAGAAGCCCATTCTGAGTTACTTTTACGGATAGGAGGTTGATTAGTTGCCGGGCGTTTAAGATTTTTAGTGACTTTCCACAAAGAATAATTTGTCTCTGCTGTAGCATCTAGGTTTTCTAGAGATGTTTGTATTCCTAGGTTTTCATTATCCTTAAGCAGAATTTTCAGTTTTGTTTGAAGATAATTTAGATGTTTTTTATCAGTAGGATAACCTGTTGTTTGCCACTTTTTCCGAGCATCTCGTTTATCAGCTAATAGTTCTCTTACAGATATTGGGTAATCTTGTTTATGGTACGAGTCTGCGGCAGCTGGGGTAGCAGACCAGGCAGATTGTTGAACGCAGTTATTGAAATGTTCCACCGCTTCCGTTATGTTGTCGTCCGTCTTTAAAGGATTTTTTAGATCTAATTTGTCTGTCACTAGCTGTCTGAAGAGCTCCCAGTTAGTTTTATTGGAGTGTAGCTTGCAGGGTTTAGGTACTACTGTGATTTTCCTTTTCAGTTCTATTTCTACCGGGGAATGATCTGAGGATAGTTCGGTGCTCGTTTTACTTGTTATAAAGTTATTAGGGATACCTTTTGTAATACAGAAGTCAAGCAAGTCTGGTACTTTTTTTAAGTCTGTAGGCCAGTATGTAGGTTCTCCGGGAGAAACAGTATTCAGTTTTAATTTCTCAATGGCCATTAGTAGCTGCCTACCTTTCGTAGTTATAGTACGTGAGCCCCAGTAATGGTGCTTGGCATTGTAATCACCTCCAGCTATGAATCTGTGACCCAGTGTAGAAAGAAACCTTATGTAGTCTTCTAACTTAAGTTTGTGTTTAGGTGGACTGTATACAGCCGAGATTGTAAAAGGTCCCGCCCAGTCTTCAATGACGACATTTGTTGCTTGTATTTCATCTGTGCAGTAATGTACTGTTTCATGATGTTTGATATTATATCTTATTAGAACTGCACTTCCAGCGTGTGCTTTGCCGTCGGGGTGCATTGTGTGATAGGTTTTATAGTTCTGGATGTTAAAGTGGCTCTTTTTGGTGAAATGTGTTTCCGTAACTAGGAGGATATCTATTTTTTGTGTCTCTAAGTATGCCTTAACTTCAAGAGTATGTTGTGACAGCCCATTGGCATTCCATAGGGCAATTTTTAAGCAGTCGAAGTTGACAACTTGGTTGTGAGGGCTAATATTAGGTTTGTCATGGTGTTCAGTTGCTGCATCATTTGTTTAATGAGGTTTATTAATTCAAGCATGTCATTTTGGTTACTGTGATTTGTCTCTGTTGTTGTATTGTTCTGGAGATTTTTATTGGTTAGTGCTTCTTTGTATGACATATGTTGAGTATTTGGAGGTTCTCTATCCTTAGATTTTTCATTTTCGGCTGTAGCTTCCTGTTTCTTGCTGCGAACATAGGTGTTTCTGCGTTCTGGTGCCTTTGGAAATTTAAGATTTTGAAGCTCTCTGTAGATTTTACAACCTTTATAATTTGCCGGGTGATTTCCGTCACAGAGGACACATTTTACACTGTCTGATCTGGATTTCCTTGAGCATTCGATCGAGAGATGGTCACCAGCACATTTAATACATTTAGGGCTCCGGCGACAGTACTTTTTGGTGTGTCCATACTGCTGGCATTTGGCACACTGTGGTAATTCACGTTTAGGTCGAGGAGGTTCAAAAGTTATGATGCAGTTCATGAGATTTTTAACGTCATATATGCTCTTATTGTTGGGGCTTGTTTTTAATTCAACTATAAACAGTGGTAGTGGCTTCTTTGTTGCTCTTTGTTTGATGTTCCATATATTGGTACTGCAATGCCCTATTTCTTCTAACGCCGCTTTGATTTCCTCAGGTTCGGTTGAAGGGTGCATGTTTTTAAGGATCACTTTAAAGCTCCGTTCATGCTTAGGTTTGTACGTGTAGAATTCTGTGTTTCTAAGTTCTAGTTGGTGTACAATGGTCCTGTATGTCTCTGGGTCTTTTGGCTGTATTTTAACTTGATCGTTATTGATAACTTTCAGGTTATACATATCAAAGGCGTGTTCATTAAGAGTCTTAAGAAGGGGTTGGATATTTCCCACTTTGTCAACAAATATTGGAGGGGGCTTATTTATCTTTCCAGTAGCAGTAGTAGTCTCTTCCTCAGAGTTATCAGCATCTAAGCTAGCAAATCTGTTTGTTGTAGGTATTGGTGGATTCTGGGACAGCCAGTAAGTATCCAGTTTTGTTTGTTTTTGGTGCCCATTATGTTCTGGACTTGAATTAGGCCTCTTTTTCCCAGAAACTTGTGACCAATCAGCATCGTTGCTTCTACTGGATCCGGGAGCAATGTCTTGCGTTATGAGATTAGTTTTTGGGTAATCACCAAGTGATAATGTTCTTGGTCTAGACTCAAACATTCCTTTGTGGAAAATTTGTTGTGTTAGAGTTTTATTGTTAGCAATATTGGTATTTTGGTTGTTTGTTGAAGAGTTAAATTGTTCCTTCATTTCAATTCCCACGAGTAAGGACGATATAACAGTCACTACCTGGGGTGACGCCTATTCCCAGGAGAAGGCAAATACAACAGTGGTTGCCCGTTCCACTGAGGTTGGCGCTAGAAACTGGTTTCCCACCAGTCATGCATCCCCTCGGCACGTTGCCCACCTTAGGATTGGGGTTATTTATTTAATTATGTGTTGCGAGGTTTTCTTCCTCGAGGGCCAGACAATTAAGCCAAGCCCCGTAGATGTTCGTGAGTTTAGAGGCCATTTCCTGCCTCTTTGATTGGTCGAGTCGAGTTTGTTGACCGCCGCTCGATACTCGGCGTTGTTGCTCGTTTAGCACCACCCGGGGGACACGTGTAGGGTGGGTTAGGAAAGATGGTAAATCCTACGGACGCGAGCAACTTCATCCCCCAATATTGTCACTTTATTAAACTGCTGAGTTTATTGGTAATGTCATGCGGATAGGTGTGCAACATAGACATGACATGACATGACAAACAGAGATGTATAATTAACATTGTAAACAGAGTGTCTAGAATTATAATGTGTGAACTTAGGAAAGGATAGTCATACTTAATGGAGATTTAATATAGTTGAATGATTTGCGGTTGTGTTCTTTATTTATATACCTACTAAGATCGGACAATTCGCTCCCTTCAGAAAGATTTAAAATGTCTTTGGCTCCTTCTAATGCGGTGATTGTCGGCGACGTTCGTTCGCACGTAAGTAGTATGTCCTGAACCTATAAATAGGTGGACTTAAAAGCCTCATTGGTACAGACACACAGACACACCATCGCGACACATAATTCCGCATAATTTTTGTTTGAAACTACTTGCAAACACCAAAATATTATAGTTTACGATGACAAATTGACAACGAATCACTTAGCGGGCTGTCAAAAATGGTTGCAAACTATAATCGTAAACACTAAAGATATCGTCACTTCTTCGACCAAGATTGATAAAATACCGGTAACAACCGATAAATTTGAGTGTCGAGACTACCAAATATCGTTACATCTGGATTGTTAGGACTTAGCAACCGAAAACGATTGTTAAGCGGTTTGCGTCAAGTCGAGACTGCAGGCCCTGACCTCATTTTCCGATACCGGTCTAAGAAACATCGAATCATGAATTGAATGAATGAATTCTTACTAGCCAATTTGTGTCTTCGTTAGTGTTGATTTGTTGATCGAATTGATGTAATGGCTATTGAAAACAGATGCTATTTCGACGGGGTTTGTAAGTATTGTGTTACTCGTATATAACAGGGTTCAATATCAGAGATTCAAAAGGCAGATGATTAATGGTTTACTAATCCAATTGTAATTAGTTATATGTAGGTAATTCACGTCAGAAATTGCCAAAATTGCTGACATCGGAATTGGAGGCCTTAAAAATATAGTACAGAGTATTAAATTAGATGCACAATTATTCAACAAAACCTAAAAATCCGGTACATACGAAAACCTTACGTTAATCACTCTTGCACTTTGTTACAGCTTGTCACTTGTCAATTAAAGATATTTGATATCACAGTTTAGATCGAAAGTATAATGTGACAAGGTTCTAAGTATGGTTCAGGTTTTCAATATGTTAACCAATATTATTTCATAAATCAACGAAAAAATACATCCCAAAGATAATCAGTTTCAGCTTTCTACCTGTGCTCGTTACCTGTACATCCATAATTATCTAAACTAATATTATAAAGAGACAAGTTAGATTTTTTGTATATTTGTTACGCTTTCACGCTTCAACGGGTTTGGATGAAATTTAGCACATGAGTAGACCATGACTTGGATTAGGACATAGGATACTTTTTATTCTAATATTCAGATGGGATCGAGACTTACGCGGGTGTAACCGCGAGGCGCAGCTAGTAAAATATTAAGCATACGAAATTATTCTTCGGAGGCCCTGATTCCCTGAGCCACGACCTAGTCTCGTTTCGGTTCCGTCATTTATGAATAAAAAATATCACAGAGCTTATTCTCATAAAAGGAAAGGGGACTGACAAGACACGTCAGCTCCAGGCTGTAATGTTTATTATTAAAAACATTAAATGAAGTACGCGTACTTGTTGGGGTTCCGTACCCTTTTTTTTGGTTGTCTATTGTTTGCCCGAAGATTATATGCCATAATCATCATTTTCCCGAATTTCATTTACCCGAATTTCATTTGCCCGAATGTTTCATTTGCCCTAAAAGACATATGACATACTTTTAATTGCCCGAATTTTAGATACCATAAGATACGAATGCCATAAGTATTGTTTGCCTTATTTTTATGTGCCATAATAATTATTAGACATAATATTTAAATGGCATAATATTTAAATGGCATAACAAGTATTAGACAAATATTAATAAATAAACTTATTTATTCTGTGCATGGTTTTTTTTTCTGTGCATGGTTGATGGTGGGCTAGGTCGACGGAAGTGGTTTATAAAAAAATAACCACGAAGGGGATGGCGGGGTCTATTCGCTCGCTTCGCTCGCTCACACGACCCCGCCATCCCCTTCTAACCTAACCTGTCCGAGTCGGGGTGCCCTAAAGTCCCAATTGCATCCAATTTCTCTTGATATAAACAACCGTTACACACCCGATGTCGATGGCAAATTATGTTATGGCATATCATAATTATGGCATGTGATGTGGCGTGGCGTGTGGCGTGTGGTGGTGTGGTGTGTGTGGTGTGTTGTGGTGTGTGGTGGTGTGTGTGTGTGGCTTACAATGCTAGACTCGGAAGCCAGAAGTACTTAAGTCAAATATTTTTGCATGCAAAAACTTTACAGGAGACGGTTTAATTCGATTGGTGTGAAAAAAATGTACTACGGTTAATGTTTTTATTATTTATTATTACACAATTATGAACTAGTTACAAATCAGAGTATGGCTATTTATGCTTTATTTATTATTTACTGAAATATCTGACTTAAGTTTCTTTGAACATCAAGAAATTGCGACTTAAGTGTTTAGTATCGTACTATAATTACTTGGCTTATTAATTTTATTTTATGATTTTAAAATAAACTATGAAAAATTATGGTTATTAATTAAAATTTTATAATATAATGAGTGCAATAAAGTCAAAAACTAACAGTCACTCTCTTCTGAATCTCGTATATCTGGATCAACATCCTTGGTATCGTCAGTAGTTACTAAATTCTGGTAAAAAGTATGGAAACATTCTGGTATTAAAGTTAAAAGTGATATTATATCACGTTTTTTTTCGACACTTATTGGTACTGGCTTGTCGGTAATCTGCATCAAATGAAACTCCTTATCTCGTCGCGTGTTCCGTTTGAAATTAATAGTTTTGAATGATTCATCTCTAGAAAGAGATGTTTTGTACTTTATGACGCCGTACTCAGAGTCATAACTCAGCCACTTTACATCATGCCACTTGAAAATATTTCCGTCGTCGTCTTTTTTTCGGGCTACTAAAGGACCTTTCAATAAACTAGCGAAATCAAAGAAATCATTTTGTCGCATTTCTTTAACGGTAAATTTTTTGCTACTCGATCTTACTAACTGCATCCAATCGTGTGGGTGATAAATTTGTATTTCGGTTTTTTTCTTTTTTTTTCAATAATTGCATGGTCTAAGTCAACCTCCATATGTGTATGACCAGGTATCATAAACTTGTGATGTATTAACTTCATTGAAGGTTTTACAGTCAACAAGTACGTGAACATTGCAGCCACGTGAGTGTTCTTGTTTTGTCCTCCACAAGTGTCAGAGTACAAAATCACTTCTGAGATTTCTTCCGGTTGTTCTCGTAAATATGCAAACAAACAAGAGGCTATTTGATTAGCACCGCGACCCGAAATACCCTCATGCCACATATGGTGCGTTGACATTCCAGTTGCGTTGTCATGTATTGTAAGGTTGAAGGTCCAAAGTTGTCTTTTATAAAAGGCTACAGATGATTGTAAAGCTGGGGTTGGCAAGCATTGCTGTAGGTCAAAAGTCAGGCATTTGATTCTGTTATTTGTAATTGCGATATTTTTATCACACTGCTTCTCTTTGTACGCCATATCAGCGGCTAGCAGATGAGAGTCGCGTTCTTCTCCAAGGGCTAATTTTGTGATCTCGTCCATAGCAATATTTAATTTCATTTTAAACAGGTCGCATGTGTGACAAGTGTCCACTTTTGGTTTTTTGAAACTTAAATTTAATTTATGAAATTCTTTGCGGTATATCTTATCACTCACAGGATTTTCATGTGATTCTGAATAAAGAGAATACATTTTCGATATAGTCAAATGCGATGGTAAATATTTGCGGGTGCTTTTACGTCTAGTGTAATGACTTTCATAGAGTGGAAACGAATTGATATGATTAATCACCTCTTGAATTTTTTGTTCTGAATGTTTGTTTGCTGGTGTAATCTTTCCACGTTTGTCTGTTGGTATAATTCCACTCGAGGTGCCACGTTTCTTCAAACCGATTAGTTTGACAAAATTATCACTTATAGATAAGGTTTTTAGAAAGCAACCTTGACACACGGATATTTTTTCACTATTGATGTTAAAATGATACGTATAAGTCCACTGTCTATTTTTTTGTAAACTAGGATCTTCGACCAGACGACGCTCGGTTTTTTTCTCTCGAATGGTAATCAAAGATGAAATGAACGCTGCCCTTAAATCATAAGACCCAAGATTCCAAACCTCTTTGTGAATTATAGCTCGTTGCTCATCACTTATTTTTTGACGACACTTATTTCGACAATTAGGCAGTTCCTTCATTTGACGTTTGCCGATAGTTTTTCCAGAAGCTGTCGAATAGGATTGGCCTAAATTTCTTTTTATTTTGTTTTCTTTCTTCCTTCTTCTACAGGGCACAGTTTTGCTTTGTTGTTGTAATGACGTATCTTCAATATTTTCAGGTACTTCATTTTGTGGTGCTATCTGTACATCTACTGATGCATCATAAACAGTGGTGTCCATCTCATCTTCATGTTGTATAAGCAAACTAGGACTGTCTGGAAAGTAGGTAGGATCAGCAACAGAATCGTCACTAGAATAGTCAATAGCAGCTTCATCATGAGTAATTAGTTTTTGAGTTCCAGATGTACTTGGTTGCGGATTAGTGAATGGGTCTTCATCGCCTGTAAAAGAGGGAAATGTAAACTTTTTGTTGTTATGGGTTGTAATTGTGTCAACAAAAACTATACATTTATTTTGCATATTGCATAAAAATGAAAGGAAAATATTCAAAACTTACCTTTATTCTCATTATTTAAGGCGAGATTTACTAACTTTCTGGCTCTTGAATCCATTATAAATACAGTTAATGCACGTCACCACTACGACCGTCACACCAAAACACTAATGGAGGAATACGTATTTAATTTTACTTCACTCACAACGTTCGTCAACTTTTTATCAAGCACTTCAAAAAAGAGGGTAAAGTGAGGGTAGATACTTGAAAATATTATCGACCCCAAAAACGGATCACTGTTACCAAGTTACTTAAGTCATTCGTTATAAGAGTTGTCATGCCGGGAAAAAAACTTAAGTCAACTTAAGTGGTTTTTGTCGCCGCTTGTTTTGTTGATACGACTTAAGTTTTATGGTACAGTCGACTATTGCGACTGAATGAAGTGACGGTGACTTACGTGCTTATTCCAGTCAACGGATAATACAAAAATATGGGTGCTGTGACTTTTTACAATTTTGAGCTAAAATTGACTTAAGTGCTTTTGGCTGCCGCGTCTAGTATGATTATGACAAATGATGTTATGGTAAGTGACTTTATGGGAAACAATGATTCTGGCACGTGACTAATATGGCAAATGAGAGTAGGGCAAATGAGTATTATGTCGTATGATATTATGGCTGTTGACTATTATGGCAAATGATATTAGGGCAAATAAAATTCGGGTAAACGGCAGTATACCCTTTTTTTTATCAAATAACTTCTCCCGCTCTGGACAGAGTGGAAAGGCGTGTCAGACTCTTACTGACTAAAACCCACCCGTGTTACGCACAATGGTCCACTGAAGGACTAAGTGCGGAAACCAAACCCATAACATAGAACATAGAACCCACCCGTGGTCCTTCAGTTGCCTGTGCCACGGGCCAGGGTAACCCTTTCGGACTTTCCCGCAACCCTGATGGCCGCGCCTACGGTGGCCGGGAATCGGCTTGGGATTCCCGACACCCAGGGCGTCTCCTACGGCGACTAGGGGCGTGAGGGCGCGAATTTCACCTCTCCCTCACGCGTTCCGCCTCCTCCTTCGCGAGCATTACTGCTATTTCGTACCCTAGGGTGCCAGCGGACTATATTACTAAGGCCCCGCTGTCCATCCGTCTGTCACGTGACTGTATCTTTTGAACCGTAATTTATAGTTAGACACTTAATATTTTCACGGAGTGTATCTATACTACTACGGCCACTATAACAATAAATAATAAAAATTGAATAAGTTAAAGTCGAATAAGTAAGTCTTGTACCTCAGAAACGTGATAATAAAATAGTATTAAAAAAAATGTAGTGTTCAATATTGTACGATGGTACGGAGCCCGTCGTGTACTTTTTACATGTGATTAAAATCGTGAATTTGCTCTACATTCTCACATCAAAGCCATAAATATAATCTGACTTCCTCAAAGAACCCATAAAAGATAATTCCCATAACTTTATTCACAGCTAACAGAAAATGGTGAAATTTTCGCAATTATTTTCAATTCCACAAATTAATTTATATCGAAATAATCGCCTTATTCCCAAATGAGGACCATAAATAACAATATGTGCCGCGTATCACACCGTAGCGTAACAAATTTCGCGTGTATCGATATAAATGTTCAATTACTAGACGTGTGTCAGAGCGGGATGCGTCGCGCCGTCACGCCTCGTTACCCTCGCTACAACCGTGTTTGGTGTAAGTGTAGGACCGCGGGCGATAGTACGTTCGAAATTCAAAAATGTTTTGCTTTTAATTTGTGTGCAAGATGGCGGATTTACAGGTTCGTTAATGTATCGTATTTTTATGTATAGTATGGTTGGCATTATCCTAAAGAACTTTTCTTGTAACAATGGTTTTGTAGGAAGCAAGAATTATGTATTCCACATAAAATAGCTTTACGGCGGTTTTGTTAGAGGCGAATTACAGCAAAACTAGAAATAGCAACATAAAACGATGGTGTCGCCTGCTATGCTAGGTTATGTCTCGAATCGATTGATCTTATGGGCCGCTCTGTGCCGAAACTTGGCAAGCTAGGTGACCTTATTAACTCCATCATTATTAATGTACAAGTAGATTTAGATGCACATCCTCATGGACATTATCCAAAACTTAACTACTGAGATAGACCCATAGACAGACTGATATAGAATAGACTTTACTTTAAACGCCAAGACTAAGGGCAGTTGCGGTCATAAAATGTGCGAATGAGAACGGTGAATGCTTAGTATGGGATGTCTATAATATTCCGAACTGAACTGTAACTCAAACGCAAAGCATTTCTTTCAAATAAAACAACTACAGCCACTTTTAAATGGTCAATGTTAGTCAGAAAGATGAAGCTAGTTGCCCATTCCAAAGCGTAGTAGGTACCTATGGAGAAGAACGGGCAAGAAACTCCATGGACACTTTTTTAAACCAAAATATTGTTACAACAAAGTGGTTACATCACTCATGTTGAAATTATACATGTGAGAACGATGTAGAAAGGCGTGCACGTTAAAAGCGTCCGTAATAAAAAGATAAAAACAACTATGGAATTAAAATAAGCCGTGGCAGCTAAGAAATGACCAGAAAAATGCAAAGCAAAATTATAAGACCTGTTTATTAAATTAAGAAGCCTGTATCTTAAGAAACAATTAATAAACAACTTTAAATTGTTAGATACGCCTGCCGCGTTTCTGTTTAGTTTTTAAGCCTCTAACACACAATGACGCAGTGACTTGAGTTGATTGTCATGGAAACGCTCCGTAGGAAGTCGCACCAACTTACAAACAACGTTTCAGTGACGTCATTCAACGGTAGATTGCGGACGCTAAATGGGCGGTCGCCGCTCTTCTAGAAAACTGTGGCTTTAGAAAACCAGCGTCAAACAGCATCGACATTTATGCTGAAATGGGCCTTTTTGCCAGCCGTGAGGCACATGCTGTTGTGTTGAAACATTTCTCTTTTTTCATTTGTGATAAATGATTTTATTTCTGTAAGTAGGTTTGTATAAACACATTATACGTCAATCATATTTTAAAAACGGGTATCATTTAAGCTATTACCAATTTAATTAGTTTTGTGTTTCTTAAATAATAGGGTTTGTCCTCCAAATAGTAGATCTGTCACCAAAATGTAGTCACCAAACAATGCAAAATCAGTTCCACAATAAATCACCTAAAATCCTGAGATATAAGGTCTAGTACCAAATAAATGTTTTTGTATGTATTATAATAGGTGTGTCCTAATAAGTATTTAAGCAAACTAATTGATAAATGATAAATGATAAATGATTTTATTTCTGTAAGTAGGTTTGTTACAAACACTTTTACACGTCAATCATATTTTTAAAACTAGATGAGGTCGGCGTTTCATAACTGACTACTCTGAGAAGAAAGGCCGAAACAAACTCAGAGGTCACAGTCTCTTTTAAAGTCCAGACATAATCTTGGTCAGATCATGTGAAGACCATGTAGATTGGTGTCTGAAACGGTCTTTTGAGGAAAAACCATACAGATTGAGCGGACCTGTCCAGTCAGTGCACGCATTTGTCAGTAATCTTGCCGCTCAACTGAGAACTTAAGGAGCACAACGATTCGACGAACAATACCAAAGAAAGGACATTTGGGTAGGCCGCATAAATTACTCAAGCTGCCAGATCGTGAAACTAACTAAGAAATAAAATAAAAAAAGTAATAATCCACATAATCTTCACATTCACAATAATTTAAATAATATAATACTTTACAAAGTAAATACTCATGTCATTGTAGGTATGTATAAAATTCATCAATGTCAATGTGTATATAAAAGTTCGAACATAATCTTTGAGGACCATGTAGATTAGTATCTGAAATGGTCTTCTGAGGAAAGAACCACGCAGATTAAGAGGACCTGTCCAGTCAGTGCACGCATTTGTCAGGAACCGTGCAGCTCAACTCAGAACTTTAGGAGCTCAACGATTCGACGAACAATACCAAAGAAAGGACATTTGGGTAGGCCGCATGAACTACTTAAACTGCCAGATCATGATTAAAACTGAAACAATGACCCACATAGTCCTCAAATTCACAATATTATTAAAACAATAAATTGTACTTCTCAAGGTAAGTATTCAAGTCGTTCTGTTATAATAATTATCAATTTATCAGTGTATGTAACAGAAATAAAAGAAAACATTCAGTATGCAGAAAATTGGAACAACTCAATCCCAAGCCTTTTTGTCCTCAATATAATCCTTAACTGTATAAAAGCCTTTCTGGCACAACTTACGTTTAATGAATGATTTGAATTTATTAAGGCTTAGATCTTGAACGTGGCTTGGAAGTTTATTATAAAAGCGTATACATTGACATCTGAACGAGCCACCTATTTTCTTGAGCCTTGTTGTAGGTACAACGAAGCTGTGTTTGTTCCTAGTATTTATATTATGGATATCACTGTATCTTTTAAACAAGTTTATATTTTTATGGGCATATAAAAGATTTTCAAAAATATACTGTGAAGGCACAGTCATTACATTAATCTCCTTAAATTTCTCTCTGAGAGTGTGTCTCGGGCTTAACTTATAAATTGATCGAACAGCTCTTTTCTGCAAAACAAAGATAGTCTGAATGTCGGCGGCATTTCCCCACAACAGAATACCATACGACATTACACTATGAAAATAGCTAAAGTACACTAAACGGGCTGTCTCTATGTCAGTTAAATTACGAATTTTTCTAACAGCGTATGCTGCGGAGCTAAGCTTTTTTGATAATTTATCTATGTGTGGGCCCCACTGAAGCTTAGCATCCAAAGTTAAGCCCAAGAATACTGTGCTATCTTCAGGATTCAATTCTCTGCCCTTTATCAATACATTAGTTAACACCTGTCTAACGTGAGGCAGCGTAAACTTAATGCATTTGGTTTTTTTTTTCAATTTAAAGAGATCACCAATAGTAGTAGTTTTCTTATTCACCACGGATCGATTGATATACATAATATGTCGACGGTAGGGCTTGGTCGACGGAGCCCCGCTTTGCGGGGCTCCTACTTCTGGGTGGTTTATAAACAAATAACCACGAAGGGGATGGCGGGGTCTCTCGACCCCGCCATCCCCTTCTAACCTAACCTGTCCGAGTCGGGGTGCCCTAAAGTCCAGATTGCATCCAGTTTCTCCTGGTAATTTGTCTCGGGTATCATTTAAGCTATTACCAATTTAATTAGTTTTGTGTTTCTTAAATAATAGGGTTTGTCCTCCAAATAGTAGATCTGTCACCAAAATGTAGTCACCAAACAATGCAAAATCAGTTCCACAATAAATCACCTAAAATCCTGAGATATCAACCTGGGAACAATTTTTGTTTATCTGAGAACGAAAATATTTCGTGGCGATAGATCTATTTATTAGGTGATACAACTTGATGACAAATATAAATTTTGGTGATAGAAAATATAGTTCCCTTTAAAAACTAGATGAGGTCGGCGTTTCCTAACTGACTGCTCTAAGGAGAAAGGCCGAAACAAACTCAAATGTCACAGTCTCTTTTCAAGTCCAGACACAATCTTGGTCAGATCATGTGAAGGCCATGTAGATTGGTGTCTGAAATGGTTTTTTGTGTCTTGCCAAATACGTGTTATTCTTTCTTTATTTCTAAAGCTCGATGTTTCCCGGGTCGGTACTACTAAATTCATAAATTAATATCTATGCCACTTGTGACATAACCATCAAATAAAAGCGATTATCGCATTGACGTCACGTTTCTAGTAATTAACTAGACTGAAATAGCGTCCTATATTATACAATAGTAGGAATATTCGACACCACAGTCACGTAATTATGTGTGAATTTGTTTGGTTTATGATTTTCGGACCGAATAATTAATAGATGCGTACTTTAATATAACCGCTAAAGCTAGGGTTTCCTTAGACTGCGATGGCCAACACATAGCGTCCGCCATTTTCCGTCGAATGACGTCACTACAATATTATCATTATGCTGAGCTGCTGTATGGCCAATAAATGCATTTTTCTTTATTTCTTTCTATTATTTCTGAAAGTATTTTGGTGTGTTTTCCTAGAGAGCTTTTGTTGACAGCGTAATGTCAAACCTCGCGGCCATCATTTTCATGACAGCCGGCACTGCGGTCGTTATATTGCGATGACCACCGCTCTCCTAGGAAACCGTAGTTGGAAAATGAATAATGTTTTTGAGTTAATTGTTGCACAATACACATTTAGTAATTATTCTCATTAGTTTTAACCTTGCATATTATAAACAACCTATGCTTTATGTCTATCAGATATACTTCGTTAAAGCAATGTAAAGGGATGGCAAACCTCTATAAATCAAAGTGCCTTTTTTTAAAGGATTAAAAAAAAACGAGGAGTTACTCATCACGGTTGTATTTTTTTTAAATGTTTGTTGCCTCAGAACTCCGGTATTTATAAAGCGATTTGGAAAAATCTCCTTTTATTTGAAAAGATATACTTCCCGATTAGTCCCATATAAATTTAGTCAAGTTCTGAGGAGTCGTTTTTGAGTCAGTTTCAATAATACCTATTTTTTCCATTTAGTGCATGTTGATGATATTGTAATAACTTCCTTTCACTGTTATTTACATTGCAAGTTGTTACGACTTGAATAAAACCTTTTCACAAAAAAAAACCACTGTCTTCCAAAAAAACACCACAAGTCGGTGGCAAAAAACGAAAATACAAAACCAAAGACACCGACTGTCGAAATTAAAGTAATTTTTCACTTTGTAGTATTTTTTCTTGGAATTCTGTGGTTATTTTGTGAAAGAGATTTTTTTTCAAATGAATATTGAATGTGGCCATGACGTGCCATCAAACAATCTTCACTTAGTGACTACTGGGAAAAAAGTACATATATTACCTACTTTCACATCAATACTATATATTTGCAACTCTAAAGTTACATCCACGACAATACCTTTATTATCGACAGTAATGTTAACAATGATATAACTGAAATAACAAACTAGTGCAACTTCTGCTGTTGCTAACTATATGTACTTAGGTAGGTACTTAAATTCCTAAAATGGTGCCCAAATTGTTTTGTTACGTTCCACCAATGGCACGCGTGCCATTGATTCGCCATCTCTGCATTACATATTCCAGTTTTTATTATTTTGTGCCTTCTCCGGCCAACCGGTCAGGAACGAGTCCAAAAAGTATAGGGGAGACCTTTACTTAGCACTGGGACACAATACGTTAGCTTAATTATTATAAACTCGCTTTTGACCACGACTTCGCCCGCACGGAGGTCGAAAAAAATCCTGTAAATCCTTCTCCGTTAAAATAAAATAAAATAATAATTAAATTAATATTAATAATAATAAAAAAAATATTAATACTTTATTAATTATAATTTATGTGCCAACTTTCATGATGTTCGGCAAAGGTTCAGTCTAGACTCACAGAATGTATAAATTATATTTTAAAAAATTACTCTTAAAACATTACTAAAGTTTCTAATAATATAATTCAATCATGATTCGAAAGATACGTAGCGCCATCTAGCGTCTTAAAGCAATTGTGACCGTCGAAAGTTATTGTTCTTTCCCTCGGGAACAATATTTATAGCTGGAAGAATGACGGCCTGACCTTTTCTGTAACCTGACCATGTACGAGTAGATGCAAAATTTCATGATGATCGGTTCAGTGTTTTACGCATGAAAAGATATCAAAGATTTTTTTTTCGCATTGATTTATAGTATTAGTTAGGATACAATCAGCTTAGCTGCAAATTGCAAAAAAATCGTAAGAATTTTCGAATTTCACTCAAACTCAAACCCAAAGCATTTATTTCAAATAAACCAATTACAGGCACTTTTGAATTGTCAAGGGGTCGGTCAGTCAGAAAGATGAAGCTAGTTGCCCATTCCAAAGCGTAGTAGGTACCTATGGAGAAGAACGGGCAAGAAACTCCATGGACACTCTTTTAAATCAAAATATTGTTACACAAAAGTGGTTACATCATTCATGTTGTAATTATACATGTGAGAACGATGTAGAAACACGTGCACGTTATAAGCGTCCGTAATAAAAAGATAAAAACAATTATGGAATTAAAATAAGCCGTGGCGGCTAAGAAATTACCAGTGCCTACTGACGGCGCCCGTTCACGAACATGACGTATGGACTACTAGCTACCCGAGCGCGTCTCCCTTAACAGGTCACCTTCTATATCCTATAGTTTATATCTACTCGTTGCGTCTAATAATTGGTATTCTGCCCGAGTTCGAACGCTGTCTGTATTAGCCCATCGTTGCGAATTACTGCAGTACTCCGCATTGTATCTGATATCGGGTTAAATTGAGAATATTATATTATATTATATTATTGGTAACTGAAGCATTCATTGTTGGCTTATGTAGGTTTAAAAGTTAAACAGTTTCCTGAATAAAGCATCTTAAACATGTTATTCAAGATAGGTTATGCTTTGGTTGATCCTGGGCTTTTAGCAGCTGTCCCCACCAACTTGTTGATTGATATATCTTTTTGCCCCGTCGTCCTCGTGGTCAAAGTCAAAGTTTTGAATTTATTTCAAATAGGCGGAAAAAAGGCACTTCTGAACGTCAACATTTACATTAAAATAGAATTGATTCTAGTCGCCCCTTCCAAAAGGTAGTTTCGTATGGAGAAGAATGGGCAAAACTCCACCGTTACTCTTTAAATATGTTTTACAATATTTTGTATACATCAATTTTATAATTATATGTGAAGACGTTACACCTAGAATAAAATTACTATACTTACCAGAATAGGTAAAAAAAATTGAAAATGTAGCAATGACAAATAAGTTAAATAAGTGATAGGTAGGTACATGGTGCCCACATATTTAAAAACATTGTAAAAGTCTACGATTTTCGTATTTATTTTAACAAGTAATAAGTCAGTATGTAAGTTAAAGTAATCACAGAATGTAAATCAATATCATAAAAATTAATTATAAAATTAAATTAGCAATCAGTTTGATTTTGTCTAGACTCTAGATTGTCCTATGGAGCTGGACCAGCATATTTCCAAGCATTGATTTCTTGGATATGATCCTCTAATTTGTTATTTAATAAGTTTGTTTACAAAGTGAACTTTTCATATAATTTTTTTTTGTCATTTAATTGCAATATAATATAACACAAGGTATTTTGTTGTAACATTTAACACAGTACCCCATAAAAGCCAATCTAAAAAATGGTTGATCTATTTTATCTTTATTTCTAGTGTCGCAAATGCGACTGCTCAGTCCTGAGTTCGGTTCCCAAGTCGGGCAAAGTATTATTGGGTATTTCCATTAGGATTTTTTTAGTAACAGCCCGGAGTTTGGAAGTTGACGGTGTGATACCCCCGTGCCTCTGAAAGCACGGGTCCTGCGCCTGATCTCTCTCCTCTCTCCGGTCGTGTCGGATTGTGTGTCGTCCCATCGGACTAAGAGAGTGAGGGAAGAGAGAGTGCACCTGTGTCTGCGCACACACTTGTGCACTATAATATCTCCCGCGCCGAAGGCTAGTCTCCGTTGAGATTGACCGCCATGGCCGACATACGGTCTGGAGGACTTTTATTATTACAAATAAAAATAGTCAAAACTGACCTTGTAGATCGAGGTCAAAGTTTTATCCACCTTGGGCAAAGTAATAAATCTATAAACTTCTTTTTTAGACTACTGCACTCGAAACACGAAAAAAACACGACATGTTTTGTATAAGAAATGGCACATTGTACCTCTATTGTAAAAAGCAATTACTTACAACCTTTGTATGGACGACGAGGATAAATTGGATGGATGTCTAGTCTTATTGTATTATTTGATAGTCCTGGAGGTGCACTTTGAGATCTGTCACAGATTTTTTAAGGCTTGTGTCTAGCTATAAGGGATGAATCTTTCTCTAGATATTTAGAACAAACCAAACCCCCAAGAATTTTTATAACTTGACTGTTGCCAAACTTACAGTGTATGCTTTAATTAATTGTAGTTACCATCACTTAGGCAAAACGGGTTTCAGAAGGAAAGCAAAAATTCCCAGCCGAGTTAATTTTGCGTAATCTTATGTGATTATGCCAAAATAACCTTAACTGCGACCGTAAAAATTGTTTTGATTCATCTAAAGCAGACGCCAGACCTTATAATAATAAAAACATGACGTCTAAAAGTAGATCTTCAAAAGTGTTTTAAAGCAGAATATAACTGAATGAAGAAGTTGATGGCAATAGGCTCGTCCTCTATTACAACATAACTGGCGAAATGTACTATAGGTTCACCTCTGCCCAACTCTTCGTGCAAACAAGGCGTGATGTTATGTAATCAAAAATATCCTGATGCAAATATGATCAGACGTCCATCAATCTTGGCACCAATGATATGACAAATAAGATCAGACGACCAACAAACTTGACACCAACGATATGACAAATATGATCAGATGACCAACAATATTGACACCAATAATATGACAAATATGATCAGATGGACATCAATCTTGGCACCAATGATATGACAAATATGATTAGACGTCCATCAATCTTGGCACCAATGATATGACAAATATGATCAGACGTCCAACAATCTCGGCACAAATAAAATGACAAAAATGATCAGACGGCCAACAATATTGGCACCAAATGACATGACAAATAACACCTCAACTATTTTAAAGATAATTTCCTCCTACATTATGCTACCCACAGTAACAGTTGTAGATGTGTCTATATTTATCTATTTACCAAGTATACGTTTAGTTAATCCAACAATCACAAAAAGCTTAGGTATACCGTCACGTGAGAGTCAGGAATGGTTTAGACGGTGGCACAGTCTAATTCAATTCGCAGAACGCCGAGGAGTAACTACTTCAATCTAGCTTGTTTACTTAGTTTCTGAATTATTTTGGAACGTAGTAACATCAATTGGTTGAATAGAATACTCATTTTACACACCATAAATGGGGAAAATATTATTTTATGCAAAAGGATTGATACTAGGTGCGGTCTTATCCCAGACTTTAGGGTAAACACATAATTCATGATGGACAGATAACATCACGCCTATATTTGTGTGTGTGTGTTGGAGTAGACAGACGCGTTCAGTTTCTATTTCGCCTGTGTTGCCGCCGCGCGCCGCAACAAAGATACGACGTGCGGACGAAAACCGCACGCTGCGACAAACTTAAATTTTTGGATTGTCAAGGGGTCGGTCAGTCAGGAAGATGAAGCTAGTTGCCCATTCCAAAGCGTAGTAGGTATCTATGGAGAAAAACGGGCATGAAACTCCACAGACACTCTTTCAAGTCAAAATATTGTCACAAAAAATTTGGTTACATTTTTGATCTGTGGTTACATCATTCATGTTGAAATTATACTCATGAGAACGATGTAGAAAGACGTGAACATTAAGAGCGTCAGAAATAAAAAAGGTAAAAACAAAACAAAACAATTCAGAAATTAAAATACGCCGTGACAGGTAAGAGATGACCAGTGCCTACTGACGGCGACCGTTCACGAACATTACGTATGGATCAGCACCATTCAGCTCAACCATTTTGAAGGTAACATAGTAATCCAACACACGCAGCACTCCCAACAAGACCAGTTTGCATTACATACTCTCAGCCGCCAGGGACAGAGCAGCTAGAGCTGTCATAAGTAGTAAACATCGAACGACTACCGCAAAGAGCGCACACATATTACAAATTGTTATTTTATTTCTTCTGTTTTATAATAATTTAAAATAAGCAGCAAACTATACACATTTCATTGGAAAAACCAATGAAAACCTCAATAGCTTGCTACTTATTTAATAAGTCACATTCGATGAGCCTGACTCTGGGCTGTAACAGAAAATAATCCTCACAAGTCCTAACAAGCAGTAGTTCGTAACAAGGAAAACTCAATAACACTCGTCCCGTGTCCCGGATTGAGGATCGAAACCCAAGGTCACTCAGCAGTCACGTTTGTGACCACTAAACCAATGAGGCAGTCATCCGCAAATTATTTAAAGAGGAGTTTCATTTCTTTGTTTAGGATCTGTATCATTATATTGATGATGAAATATGTTCTGGATATGAATCTAACTGAAATGTGTTAATTAGCGTTGTGAATTTGAACAGACTTGATGATGTGTATAGGCATATTTTTACCTATTCAATACCACTACAGATAAAGCGAAAACATTTTTGTATATACTAGGGGTCATTGTACTCATCATTATGAACAAATTTTACTATAAATAAATAAATATCGTCTGACATTGCACACAGCACCATCTAGTTCCAAGTTAAGCACTTAACACTTAAGGCTTGTGTTATGGATACCAGATGGTTGATACACTACTTAAATACATTTTCTTTTGTAAATACATACATATTATAAATATACATCCATGACTCGGGTACAAATGTCCATATTCATCATACAAACATTTGCCCCTACCGGGATTCGAACCCAGGACCATTTGGTTTCGCTGACTACACTTAGCCACTGTAGCCACTACATCAAACGTGTCGTCAATGGGACTATCAACTATGGGACCAAATATGAAATCGCGGAAATCAGCTGGTCCCTAAATTTTGACGAGTTCTGCAAACATAAATGTAGGGAACAGCTGATTTTTTTTTCATGATTTCTTATTTTGATCCCAAAGTAAAAGTTGTTAATAATAATGAGTACAATGACCCCTTAAGAGGTTGATGGTGTTTTACCAATAACCCTGTATATTATGGTTATAATAATAATAATTATACCATCCTATTGTAGTCCCACTGCAGAACAAGAGACTTTTCTCATATAGAGAAGGCACAAGCATTGATCACCACGCTTGCTCACGACGGGTTGTTGATATCAGACTTTATATTAACTATAAGTCCAGGTTTCCTCACGATGTTTTCCCCTCACCGTGTCGGTAATGTCCAAGATAAACTCAGAAAGTACATATGAACTGAAAACGTCACATTGGTACTTGCCCATATTGACTTTGACTTTGACTTTCAATACTCAATAAGTTTATTGCTTTACCATAATTATAATAATATAATTTTGATCATTATGGACCCTGTAGGGCACAGCAAAAGGTTAGGATTATTAAGTTTTTATTGTGGGCACAAGTTTTAACTTACATAATATAATCAAAGTCAGGAGTTCGCGATTAAGATACTGTCATTTCGCTTATCTGTTATTTATGTATCATTTTATCTGCAAAATGTACAGACGCCAGCACATCAAGCTACTACAATCTGTCAAATTTCTTTAATAGATTTTCAACTTTATCGCTAAAGCATTAAGGTTCAAGGTTGATTGGGAAAATTTGACAGTTTCGGGTAGCTTGACCTGCTGGCGTCTGTACTTAAACATTTTTGATTATTTTTCAAGCCACAACCTCGTGGCCTAATATGTTTTTTTTTGGTTTTATTTCTTCAGAAAACTTACAGCTAGGATACAGAAAGTTTACCATAAGTAAAAGAAGGCCAATTATAAGTTTTCCCTGATATCATTAGAGTAGAACAAGATACAGTAGACGGACAAGAGAAAGTAAGGAGTAAAAGCACACGGAGATAAATTTGAGTGGACTAGACAGGTTCCAGTGAGGATGAGGAGGGAGGAAACGCATGCTACTAAAAGAGTGATGAATATAAATGTTGATGGATGGAGAGGGAGAGGCAGGCCAAAGGAAAGATGAATGGTTTGTTTCAAGAATGATATGAAAGAGAAAGGAGTGAATAATAGGCTGAAGGTCGACAGGGGAGAGTGAAAGAATAAAACGCATTGCGTCGACCCCAAGTAACATGCATGAGGACATGAAGACGATGATGATGATGAGACAGTGTTCAGTGATCTTCGAAGAAGTAGTTACAAAATAACATGTTCAGACTGTGTGTATGAGACGAGACGATATACCATAACGACGAAGTACGATCTAGTGATATGTCAAAACATCGAGATTTCTGTGCTAAATCTAAGTTAAATATGAATGTACTATACACATGGACCTTCCCGAATAAATTTTCTAATTACTCGTGAATGCTGCTTCAATATCCATTAAGAAGATCTAAGCGGTTAAACAGATAGACACGAAAAGCGACTGTTTGATACCATTTATAAATACATATTATAAAAGAAAGTCGCTTTTCATGTTGATGTCTGTGTGACCGCGTTGTTTTTCTAAACTACATACGTAACAGGGTGCCTACTCTCTTAGCTCGAAGCTCGTAGTTTCAGCCGAAGTCACGGGCGTTTCCTACTCCTTATCACTTACGGACGTAAGAATAGACCGCGGCCGGAACAAAAAATGAATGACAACACGATTAGACAGTTGTCCTTACTCCCGAAGTTTTGCCTGCCAGAAAAAGTTAATAAATCGAGAGTAGGGTTCACTTCTAAGTATCGAACTACTTTCGGATGGGCCCGTGTCTTCATTGACGGACTTAAAGAGGAGTCCCCCAGATGTTGATGCGATTTTCACTATTATATAGATAATTTATTCCGAAAGGTTTATGTCCACACTAAGTACATTGAAATGAAATGTTTATTTCTGTAAGTAGATCTTTTGAGACACCTTTACCCGTCAATGTTTTAAAACTAGATGGCGCCGATATTTCCTAGCTGACTGATCCCTGAGAAGAAATGCCGGAACAAACTCAGAGGTCATGGTCTCTTTTAAAGTCCAAACATTCTATTATTAGGATTTTATGTGAGTCTAACAATGCAGGGCCATTTCTGGAAGAGCCTTTTGGAGAAAGAGCCATTGCAGCTTTGAGATGATTTGTCCTAACAGACGGCATGCATGTAGCTCAACCCTAGTTTAGGGAGCTCAACGACCCGTTATACGACGCTACCAGATCTGCAGGACAATTGTGTAGGCCGTATATAAATTACCCAAAACCGCCAGACAGCTATAAAGTCATGTATTCAATCTAGCCTGCATGGTACTCACATTCACAGTCAGTTTTCTCTTTAAATATAATCGAAAATATCATAAGTTATGTCACGTAAATCAATAATAATGACATTATTAATTCCAAAACACTTAATAGTACAAAATGGTTTGTTGTCTGGGGGTTCATTGGAGTTGCTTAATTAACCCCAAGCCTTTTTGTCATCCAAGTAATCTTTAACGTTATAGAAGCCTTTTCGATATTCATATTAAACGTACTATAATAAATAAATCTCGATGTTATAAAGTCATAAAAACCGTCCGAAGTAGTTGCTGGTCGCTAGTTTACGTATAAATTATTATATTTATATGGGAGGAGTACGAGCTGCCTATGTATTCACCCTGTGCTAGATGCGGTGGTGTTACTTCCATAGAAACTGTAGTAAGTGTCGCCGTTGGTTTAGTCGACGTCTAATTCAATTCGTAGAACGTCGCGTGGAGTGAAACAACTTGCAAGTAGCTGGGTTAGGTTCACTATGTTTTGGGGACTGAAATCAGAGATAATTCTAGGATAAATTACAGAACATAACATAATGTTCGCCACTTCGTCTTCCCAGCTAAAGCACTAGGAACTGGTGAAGGGCGGGCGTTTTGATGGGCTGTCACATTTTTTTTTTTAAGGCAATGTTGCCCTTCACCAGGAATTTCTCCTGTATTTTGGGCGCGTTTGCAAACATTAAACTCATATACACAAACAGCCAGACCCGGAACTACTACTTGCAGGTCATACAAATATTTGTTCCGTGCGGGAATCGAACCCGCGACATGCAGCGCAGCAGTCAATCGCTTAACCACTGCGCCAACCGTACCGTCAAATTTTGACGTTCAAAAAGTGCTGACTCTCAGCCTAGTTTGCATAAATGACTTTTGATTGATTTTAATATCACGGTTTCCCCGTAGGGTAAGGCAGAGGTTTAGGTAGGTACTGTTATAGGTAACCACAACACTTCGTAAGTTATACTAAAGACCCAAGGTATAGTAGGGGGTGAGCCTATTGCCATCAACCCGGGTACAAATCCAGACTCCAGTCTGATATGAAATTCCTGATGAAAAAAGCCAATAACACTTTGCTCGACCCGGGAATTGGACCCAGGACCTCATGCTCGGCAGTAGCGTTTGTGACCACAAGACCAACAACGCGAGATTTCTAGATAAAACTCTTTTAAAATATTGAAGATCTCTAGTTCTTTCCCCTCTTCGACATCGAGCATCTATTTATTTGACTGACCGGTTGGTGCAGTTGGTAGCGACCCTGCCTTCTGAGCCGCTGGTCCCGGGTTCGATCCCCGGACAAGTCAAACATTTGTGTGCATGAACATGTCTGTTTGAGCTGTGTCTGGGTGTTTATATGTATATATAAGTATGTATATCAGTCACCAGGTTTCCGTAGTACAGGTTCTACCTAGTTTGGGACCTGAAGACCTTGTGTGGATGTTGTCTCATATTATTATTATTATTTATTTTTACAATTTTAAGAAAGCTTACAGAATGCTTTGAGTTTGAATTAAAAGTCAAACTCAAAGCATATATAGCAATTAAACTATTCACAGGCACTTTAGAATTGTCAAGTGGTCGGTCAGGCAGAAATATGAAGCTACGTAATAAGGCAACAAAAAAATAACAACTGACAAAATTGCTAATTACAAGCTTCCACATGTATATTACAATGTTATAAAAAACAAAAGAACAACAAATAAAAAACATTCACCAGTTAAAGTATTCCTTATTCAAGGTTTTCCTAATTCTTAACGAACTCGTGCAAAATGAATTGATTTCGATATACGATGGCAGATTGTTAAATAATATCGCACTGCGTAGGTATATAAAAAGCGTTACGCCTATCATTCGTTTTTGTAAAGGTACTTGTAATAATGGTCGTAATCTTAGATTATTTTGATTAGTGTGAACGGGCGCTGTCAGTTGGGACTGGTCATCTCTTAGCCACCACGTCTTATTTACATCGTTCTCACATATAATTATACCTATATTCAACATTAATGATGTAACTAATATTTATGTAACAATATAATTTAAAAGAGTGTCCATGGAGTTTCTTGCCTGTACTTCTCCATAGGTACATACTACGCTTTGGAATGGGCAACTAGCTTCATATTTCTGACTGACCGACCACTTGACAATTCAAAAGTACCTGTAAATGGTTTAATTGAAATAAATGCTTTGAGTTTTGAAAAATTTTAGTAAATCGGAACAATCCATTGCTCCATTTGCAATGTTAATAAGAAAGCTGATGTCATTAATATTACGCCTTAATTCTAATGGTAGAAAGTGATAACGTTTACACCGGTGAGCATAGTGTGTGGTGTCTTGTGAAATACTTCGTCCGGAGAAATTGCATAGCATAATCAGCCTATAATGTTCCCACTGCTGGGACACAGGCCTCCACTCGGTGAGAGGGGGTGGGCAGTAATCCACCACGCTGACCCGGTGCAGATTGCTAGATGCCACATGTCTTTAATTTTTTGGTGCTTGGACATGTCGGTTTCCTCACGATGTTTTCTTTCACCGTTTTCAGAGATTTCAGGTGATGATAAATGATAAATTATTTAATTTCTGTAAGTAGGTTTGTACAAACACTTTTACACGTCAATCGTATTTTAAAAACTAGATGAGGTCGGCGTTTCCTATCTGACTACTCTGAGAAGAAAGGCCGAAACAAACTCAGAGGTCTGGTCAGGGATGAAATAATTTACACAAAGTAAAGCGCCTGTCTAGGTTCGAACTTACGACCTACAACTCGTAGATCGCGGCCTGTTACCACTGGGCCACCACTGTTCTGGTGAAGTTGTACTACCATAAATATTTCTGAAGCGAAGCATGAGTGTTTCTGTTTTATTATTTGAAGGGTGTTTGATGCTGGAGTAATTACAGACACATGAGACAATTTGGCTTTGTCTCTTAGATGCAATCAAGTGGGCTTTGGTTTGCTTGCCATCGACTAACATTTATTAAAAACGTTGCGGTTTGATCCCCAACCGACAAAATATTTGTGTATTGTCCTGCAAATATTTGTTTGTTTTAGACCGAATTCATGTCACTTCACACATCCACAATAAAAATTGTAGCTATTGTTATTTTTGAAAAACTCAACTCGTGGATTTCAGTTTCGTTTTTATAGATATGGAACGATTTATTGCAGTTATTATTTCATTGTTTTCAATTCATAGGAATACGCTAATACCTACCTACTACTCAGACAAACCTGTGCATTTTTAAGACGTTTATCCAATGGTCAAAATCAAAAATCTAAATCTTAATTCATTTATTGAAACTAGGCTGACATTCAGCACTTTTTGATGGTCCTAATTCCATATCCGTTCACGAGCATAACGACAAGATCAGCCATTAATTACCCCCTCGCCATATTTGAGGGAAGTAGGTGAAGGGTGGGCGTTTTGGGGGGACTGTCTTATGTGATTTTGACGTTCAAAAAGTGCTGATTCTCAGCCTAGTTTGAATAAATGACTTTTGATTTTGATTTTTGACCCAATTCCCGACACTACCGCAAGCAGCGACATCTAAGTGAGCATGACAAACTTGCTGCCGGTTGCTCATCGTATTTCCCATCGACAATTTCAACCCCTATTTAACCTCTTTAGAGAATGAATCTTCAAAAATCCTTTCTTAGTGCTTACCTTTGTTATTATGAGTCCCTCTTGTGCAAAATGTCACGCTTACCGACCCAGCGGTTTCGGATGTATGTTGTCTCTCAAATAATTAATGAATTTAAGTTTTTTATTAAGTATATATGTCAAAAAAAAATAGAAAAGTCACAAAGAACAGTCTTTGTAACCCAGCAAATTATGGCAACCCCAACTCGGAACTAGAGCCGCAGCATGCATAATGCTCCAACACTTTAGCTAGCAACGCTTACTAATTTTGTTTTTAATACTGTGACGTGCTTGTTAATTTGTAACGGTAGTTGTTAGCGAGTCATTATTGTTGTAATTGTTAGTACTGATGAGTGTTGTGTAGCATTTATAATAGGAAATTATTGTTTTCAAAAATAATACTCGTACTTCCATTCATAATATTATAAACATGAAAATAAGTCTGTCACTCTGTTTGATACCTTTTCACGCATTTACAGCTGATCATAATAATGTTATATATATAATACACACTATTACATTTCATCACCACTGCTCTCAAAACGGTGAAGGAAAACATCGTGAGGAAACCGGCATGTTCCAGAACCAAAAATTCGATGACATGTGACATCTACCAACCCGCACTGGGCCCGCGTGGTGGATTACGGCCTACTCTCTCTCACAGAGAGGAGGCCTGTGTCCCAGCAGTGGGAACATTATAGGCTGATGATGACAGCTGAACGGATTTCGATGATGTTCGGCACACAGGTAGACCATTATCTGGGTTAGGCAATACTGTTTTATCTCGGTAGTACGTTTCCGTGAAATAAAGCCTGACCTCCGCGCAGGCGTAGCCGCAGGAAAAAGGTAGAAGGGAACTAACAAAATATAAAACAAATAAGACGAATCCACTTTCATATATCCACAGAATCCATGTTAATATTATTTCGAAATTATTTATGTGCGTATGAGTATCAAATTACTATTTTCGTTTGAACAATATTTATTAATAAAGTTCGGGTAAAGCTAGCGAGCCGCACATACTTTGCTCGGGTGCAAACTACTTATTTTTACTTTTTTTTGAGGGTGGGAAATCATCAAATAACTTCTCCCGCTCTGGGCGGAGCGGGAGGGCGTGTCAGACTCTTACTGACTAAAACCCACCCGTGTTCCTTCAGTTGCCTGTACCAGGGGCCACGGTAACCCTCACGGACTTTCCCCGCAACCCTGGCAGGCATCGGCCATAGCGGACCCCGTCATGGGTGCAATCTACTGGTGTGTCAACATTTAATTTTCAAAGTTCGTGGTGTCTGTGCCATATCTACTCCTAAACCGACCGAAATAAAAATTAAACAAATTATAGTGAAAACTGCAACAAACCGTCATTTAGTTTTGAAGATCTATCAAAATCAAACCCAAAACTCAAACTCAAAGCATTTATTTCAAATAAACCAATTACAGGCACTTTTGAATTGTCAAGCGGTCGGTCAGTCAGAAATATGAAGCTATGTAGTTGCCCATTCCAAAGTGAAGTAGATACCTATGGAGAAGAACGGGCAAGAAACTCCATGAAAGTGGTCACACAGACATGAGATGAAAAGCGAATTTGTTTTATACGATTCATTAATCTACCATGTTTTATGCAAATAAAAATATCTTATCTTATCTTATCTTATTGGTATTTTTCTTCGAGAATTACTTCATACATCTATACTTAATTAATATTATAAAGAGGTAATATTTGTGAGTTTGTATGTAGGGGGTAATCTTGGGAAATACAGATCGAATTCTGCAAAACTATTTCACTACTGGAAAGCTACGGTATTACCGAATGTCATAGAACAGGTTATTTTATGAAAAAAAAACTTTAAAAATAACTTGATTTCCAAAAAAAAAAAAACTATAAAGTGAAAAATAACTTTAATGTCTGAAGGTTGAAGTAGGGTTTTTTTTTTTGTTAAAAAGGTTTTTATTTTTCCATTTTAGTTATGGTACCTACCCCACACCAATTCGAAAACGATCGTCTTACACGGTTTTTTTAATTGAAAAATAATTAATTGTTGATTTATTTTAAACCGCTTGACCGATATCGATAAAATTTAAATGAGACCACACGGGAAGCACCAGCTGTCAAATAAAAAAAATATCATCAAAATCGGTTCACCCAGTCGAAAGTTCTGAGGAAACAAGCATAAAAAAAACAGTCGAATTGAGAACCTCCTCCTTTTTGAAATCGGTTATAAACAAGACATTTTACGCACACGAAGGTGTAGCAGAAGCTAGTTTACTATATACAATGTAAATCTTGGAACTATTACACATTATAACAGGTCAAGTTACCACAAACTGTAAAATTTTCTCATTCGATTTTGAACTTACCCTAAAAATTTTAAGTTTTAAAATCATATTAATGGAGAAATTTGACAGTTTCGTATATACTTAACCTGATTTGCTGGCGACTGTACAAACAAGCCTTTATGTATGTATCTATCGTGTGGGTACTCTCAACCAAACAAAGACGAATTAACTACGAAGTTTATTTACTCTTAAATTCATTTCTTAACACAATCGAATATACAGGTTGAATTAATTCTTGAATATACTTCTCAAAGCTTTCTTAGCTCAGACCAAATAAAAAATCATTTTCGTTGTCAGCAGTGACGTGAGGCCGGTATCGTAAACATTATGTGCTTTTAGAAGGGTGTAGTTTGGTTGTAAATGTGTGCGTGTATGCACAAAGCAAGCACTGTATTTTTCGCAGCTATACGTCATGATTTTTATTTCGTCTTACTTTTTTAGTAATAGATAGTAAGTAGAATAAAAGTTGGAGTGGTAGATTATAAGACGAATTTCCGTAGCTCCTATAGTAGACGTTTAATTAAATACAAGATTCACCTTTAATATTATTCTTGGAAACGTCTAGATACTTCCAAATAATAGAATAGAAAACTGTTTGTGTTTGTGTGTATGATCTGAGTGAATTACAGATATAAAAGTAGAAAATTTACATAGGGTGACACAGTGGGCGGTTTTATGCCTCCAAGCGATCTTTTAAAGACAACCTTTGGATAGATCTAAATAGTAGATTTAGTAGTCTGTGGCGTGTAATGATAAAGGATAAATGATTTTATTTCTGTAAGTAGGTTTTTACAAACACTTTTACACGTCAATCATATTTTTTTTTAAACTAGATGAGGTCGGCGTTTCCTATCTGACTACTCTGAGAAGAAAGGCCGAAACAAACTCAGAGGTCACAGTCTCATTTAAAGTCCAGACAGAATCTTGGTCAGATCATGTGAAGGCTATGTAGATCGGTGTCTGAAATGGTCTTTTGAGGAAAGAACCACACAGATTGAGTGGACCTGTCCAGTCAGTGCACGCAATTGTCAGCAATCGTGCAGCTCAACTCAGAACTTAAGGAGCTCAACGATTCGACGAACAATACCAAAGAAAGGACATTTGAGTAGGCCGCACAAGTTACTCAAACTGCCAGAACATGATTAAAACTGGAACAATGACCCACATAGTCCTCCCATTCACAACAATTAAAATAATATAATACTTTATACAGTAAATATTCATGTCATTGTATATGTAAAAAGTTATAGATAGTTATAGCAAAGATTAAAAGTACAATAGTTAGCAAAAAAAAACAATAAAATAAATCAACATTCCCTGTGTAAATTTATTGGAACAGCGCACTCCCAAGCCTTTTTGTCCTCAATAAAGTATTTGACAGTATAATAGGCTTTCTGGCATAGTTTCCGTTTTATAAAATATTTGAATGTATTAAGGCTTAGTTCTTGAATGTGGCTAGGAAGTTTATTATAAAAATGTATACATTGACATCTAAACGAGCCACCTATTTTCTTGAGCCTGGTTGTAGGAACAACAAATTTGTGTTTGTTCCTAGTATTTATACTATGGATATCACTGTATTTTTTTAAACAGATTAATATTTTTATATGCATACAAAAGATTTTCATAAATATACTGAGAAGGCACAGTCATTTTATTAATCTCTTTAAATTTTTCTCTGAGGGAGTGTCTGGGAGTTAATTTCTAAATTGAACGAATTGCCCTTTTTTGTAAAACAAAAATCGTCTGAATATCGGCGGCATTTCCCCACAGCAGAATACCGTACGACATTACACTATGAAAATAACTAAAGTATACTAAACGGGCTGTCTCTAAATCTGTTAAACCACGATTTTTTCTAACAGCGTATGCTGCAGAGCTAAGCTTTTTTGACATTTTATCTATATGGGGGCCCCATTGCAGCTTGGCGTCTAAAGTTATGCCTAAGAATACTGTAACTGACCTATATTATCTTATCATCTGCCAGTTAACCCAAATACCTTCATATAAAATCAATGCATTTGTACAGTTTACTACCGAAATATAATCCGCCGTAAATTGAGAACCTCCTGTATACCAGCTCAGAAATTTAAATATTATTTGCAGTGTACGCTTCATTAATCCTATCCACGCCGCTACGCCGTAGCGCCGTAGCACCGTAGAGGCGCTACGCCGTAGTACAGTGTAGTAGTGACTACATCTTGGTGTTTAAATTAAGTTATTTGTAAGGAATGTTGATTTTTACTTACTTATGTATCATTTTGAGTAAAATAATTTAGGTAGATTGATGTTCTTAATGCGCCCATGTGTAAACTATCGCAGCAGAGAGCGATTATTTTAGTTATAAAAACCTCTATTTATTAATCGACTTTAATTATTTTATTGTCTTTATTATTTCGACCGAAGTTGTCAAAAATAAAAAAATTGCTATGATTCTAATCTCTTGAAACTAAGCATTACTATATTTTACGTCAGATTTACTGTTTTTCATTAATATTAAAAATATCTACCTCAGCCTCATGAACAATTGATATATTATTTGACGTTGAAATTTTGTTTTGGAGGCAAACTTTAAATAAGGCAATATTAAAAAAAACAGATTTTTATAGATCACAAATATAACTTTCTCCGAATTGTTCCTCAAATAAATCATAATACTTACTAATCACTCAGTTATACCGGAGTTAATATAATTTATGTATATCTGTATCAAACGGAGTTTTGTAACAGAAAAATGCGACCAAAAATAGAAATTGACAGACAAAGACTACAATTACATACCTTTTAAAGTCGGCCATTACGTTTTATAACACAATACTTGAAAATAATTAAGTATTTTACTATGTTATTAACGAAACTCTGGCAAAACAACACCTCTATAATTATTTTAGTTTATAATAATAAAACGCTGAATACACCATCATTAACATTAACATATTATTATCATGGCCTTATTCTCTGAAGGGTTGACGATCCCAGTGATAATTTATCCGAACTGGGGATCGCCCCAGGGGGCCTACTCTTTTAGTCCGTCTGACGGGGTCCGAGGATACGGGCCCGTCCGAAAGTAGTTCGATACTTAAAAGTGAACCCTACTCCCGATTAATTAACTTTTCCGGACGGGCAAAAACACATCGGGAGTAAGGACAACTGTCTAAACGTTTAGTCATTAATTTTTAGTTCGGGCCCCGGACTAATCTTATGTCCGTAAGTGATATGGAATAGGAAACGACCGTAACTTCATCCCAAACGACTGACTTCGTACTTAGGGAGTAGGCCACAAACACCCTTTTTTTTTTGATCGTGGGAAATTATCAAATAACTTCTCCCGCTCTGGGCGGAGCGGGAGGGCATGTCAGACTCTTACTGACTGAAATTCACCCGTGTTCCTTCAGTTGCCTGTGCCCGGGGCCACGGTAACCCTTTCGGACTTTCCCGCAACCCTGGCAGGCATCGGCCCTAGTGGACGCCGTCATTGGTGCTGACATCTCTTTGAGGCGCGCGTGGAACACAGCGCGCCGTCGACCCGGGCCTGGTCCTTATCGGACGGCGAGCTGCCCATTATTCGCCGTCCGCAAGCCCGCGCCTACGGTGGCTGGGAATCGGCTTGTGATTGTGACAACGACATCGATCTGTAATGTACAGTCAGGGAAATTAATTAATGGTTCATTAAATTGCCACACTGCGCTAATTTCCCGTGTTATACCTATTTCATACAACAGTAAAAGACTGGCAGTGTTAATTTGAATATACACGGACAATTTAAGTAGGTAGTCAATTGGTTAAGATAAGAAAAGATTTTTTGTTTGCTTAAACATGTGTGTTTACATAGAAAGTGCATACAAGATGATAAAGTTAATTAAGTGCAAACATGTTTGTCACTACGTGACGTGCAAAATAATAAATTTAACAATTAAAAAATAAAATATTAAAATTTGACATATTTCATTATTAATGGGATATTAAATTTACAGAGTAAATCAACATTATTATATAAGTAGCTCCAAATGAATATAATTAATTACTTATATGTCAAGACAAATTCCCTTTCAATAAGGAACTCAGTAACGCTATAATATGCTCTGGCGGTCAAAAAAGTACGAAGTTTATTTTTAAACATAGATTGAGGTACCCTCTTCAACTTTTAGGTACTTTTTTATAAATGACTGAAGCCATACAGTATACACTTTTGCGGATAAGGGTCGTCTTAGCGGATTGGAGACAAAGTTGACCATTGTCACGTCTATTGCATGGGAATATGTCGGCTAGACGCTTATAAATAGTAATGCGGATTCGACTTAACAAACACAGCTACTTCTAATATGTACAAGCACGGTAAAGTTAATATCTTGTAACTTTTAAAATAAATAATTAAACAATTAATTTCCCTGGCTTTACAAACAGAATATTCCAGTAATTATAGCCCACCCAGTTATATAAACCAAGAACTTTATGCTTTCAACCACCAGCCTTATAAAGGTCGCTGGCATGTGCCGCCAGTACTTTGTCAAAATATCACAGTTCAAAGTCAAAGTCAAAGCATTTATTTCAAATAGGCACATAAAAGGCACTTTTGAACGCCAACATTTACATCCAAATAGAATTGATTCTAGTCGCTCCTTCCAAAAGGTAGCTTCGTATGGAGAAGTTACCGCCACTATTGTTACAACAGTACATACACACAGTACTTAAAACACAATGATTTGTCTGACCACAATTACCATATTCTTACCCCCACGTGTACTGTTGACCCAAAGTGGGCAGACTAACGACTAGTCACTAACCTACATTTCAGACTAAAAGTTGAGATAGAAACGAGTTGTTTTATTTTAGTCACGAGTATGAAAATGTTTGTAAATACGTTTGAAAGTGTAGCAAAACACTTAAAGAGCCTAATTAAAGGATAGCACACAAAAATAACGTGTACAGACCGCCATTGAAATACTAGTGCTGCGACATTCTAGCTAATTATTGGTAATTTGAGTTCGTATCACACTACTTTTGAGTAGCGTCGTGGGCCTAAATGTCCTCTGATAAAGATAGGCCTCCAAGAGTAAAATAATTATCAACTACATAATATTTGTAGTTGATCATTATTTTAAATTTAAAACTCCAATCAAAATGCCAAAGGGTTTTATAAAAAACTTGAAAATACTATATTTTTTTTCTTCTTTTTAAAAAACGTTGCCCCACACTATGAATCTCTCCTGTATTGTGGTTGCGTTTACGAACATTTAAGGGATTGACTGCTGCGCTGCGAGTCGCGGATTCGAGTCTCGCACGGAACAAAATTTTGTATGACCAACAAGTAGTTGTTCCGCGTCTGGCTGTTTGTGTATGTGAGTTAACCATGCGCCAACCGTGCCGTGCCGTATTACCAGAGGGATTTTCGCTCGCAGTTGTTAAGGAAGCCAAGAGGTAGCTCTGCTGCTTATACTCTTAACACTTCCTTGACAAGATGTATGAATCTAAACGCAGCAAAAGGAGTATGTAATTATCGTAGCAGGTAGCGTTCTGTAGTGTCTGCTTACCCCATGAGAAGACGGCGTAAGTTTGTGTATGTGTGTGTACTTCCTTAGTTGCCTTTTAGTCTTTCTTTCTATTTTAAAACCACTAGTATTACAACTTTTTTTCCATTTGGGAGGTTGAATGCCCGTAGTCCGTTGGTGATCGCAGAACCAATCCTTTCGCAACGGTGACGCTGCTGCCCGTCATCGCTCTAGAGCATTTAGGTTGGCTTGTTGGATGGTTATACCGCCATCGGTCGGTCGCCAGCTCCTCGTCCGTCAGTGGCAGGGTGTACCGCGCGCAGGTGAGGTTGACATTTGAGGAGTCCGGTTGTTGTGTGCTCCCCTTATACCTCGTGGGCTGGCCATGTTTGTCGAAGGACCGATGGCCGGTGGAGCATACGAGTCCTGGAGTATAGATCGCGTATCGGCAAGCTTAGCGTGGGACGCCCACCAGATAGATGGACCGACGACCTCAAAAAAGTGGCTGGGACAGACCGGGTGAGGAAGGCGGAGGACAGGATGTTGTGGCGCAGCCTGGGAGAGGCCTATGTCCAACAGTGGACTGCGATAGGCTGAGTTGATTGAGGCCTAATATTACCAATTTCACCTATTTTTCCGCAGTTGTCCTCTGAGTTTTTACGAAAATAGTCCTTTTTATCATACAATTATCCAGTACAATTTGCTACATAATACATTTATTACGATGCCTATTATATTTTTTGCTACACAGACGTTGTATCCAAAAAATCGTGTCCTAAAATGAGGTCAAAACCACGGTGACCCCAAAAACAGGCCAACACCGAAATCTACCAAAATATGACTGACCGGTTGGCGCAGTTGGTAGCGACCCTGCCTTCTGAGCCGGTGGTTCCGGGTTCGATCCCCGGACAAGTCAAACATTTGTGTGCATGAACATGTCTGTTTGACCTGTGTCTGGGTGTGTATATGTATATAAGTATGTATATCAGTCATCAGGTTACCGTAGTACAGGCTCTGCCTAGTTCGGGACCTGAAGACCTTGTGTGGATGTTGTCCCATATTATTATTGTCCCATATTATTATTATGAGACGCAATAATAATATTAATTAGCCTGTCATCCAATCAGGGGCAACAGAAGTTAATTAGATTAGATAAAATTCAATTAAAACACAACTTATGGGACAATTATTCGTTTCATTAATAATATTCTGTACTTATACAGGTTGTGTAAAAATGTTCGTTTGAAATTTTATTTGTTGTAGAATTCGTGTTAAAGATTCTCTAATAAGACTGTCTGACTGACTGACAAAGATCAGCCCTGCTGATCTTATGGTCCTTGGCTCGATCCCTAGGCAAGGCAAAGCTGGGCTGGGTTTTTACATTAACTGCCAGGGCTTATATTTTGAATTGTTTAACATTGTTTTTTTGTTACATTGTTCTCACATATAAAAGCACATCAAGAATAATAACCCAGGAATTTGTAATAATATGTCTTGATTTAAAAGAGTTTCCTTGGAGTTTCTTGTCCATTCTTCTCCATCGAGACCTAAGTTTTGTGATGGGCGAGTAGCTTCAACTTTCTGACTAACTGGCCGAGTCCTTGACAGTTCATAAAAAAACTTTTTACAAAAAAAAAACCGACTTCCAAAAAAAAAACACTACAAAGTGAAAAATAACTTTAATTTTTTTTTATTTTTCACTTTTAGTTATGGCTACCCACACCAATTCGAAAACGATCGTCATACACGTCCACGTCCGTTTGAAGGCGGTTTTTGTTTATTTAAAAATAATTTATTGTTGATATCCTCAAAATGCGCTGAATCAATTACGATAAAATTTATATGGGACCACCTCTGAAGTATGACCTACCAAACAAAACAAGAATCATCAAAATCAATCCATAATTGACGGAATTATCGCGTAACAAACATACAAAAAAAATATAGTCGAATTGAGAACCTCCTCCTTGTTTGAGTCGGTTAAAAAGTGCCTGTAAATGGTTTCATTGAAATAAATGCTTAGTATTTTTTATATTTTGAGTTTTAATAGTTTCTCAGTATCAGCCCTGTGGCTCGATATCATGTGCTCGGGTAATGTCAGTCAATAGACTCGCCTCCTATTATGATTATGATGAGACTTTAAACATAACTGGGTAAATGTATAGGTGTAATACTCATCTGCCTACCTCCTCGGGGAATTCAGGCGTGTTGTTATACTGTATACTGTAGTAACCTGGTGGTACTTGTGTTCTTCAAATTAATTGTTTCTTGGACGTATGGCGGTGTTACGTCGTAGTGGAATATTGAATCCTAACTAATTTTATAAATGCGAAAGTATGTTTGGTTGTTTGTCACGCTTTCACGCTAAAACAGCTGAACGGATTTGGATGAAATTTTGCACATGAGTAGACCATGAACTGGATTAGGATATAGGATACTTTTTATCTCGATATTCTCACGGCATCGAGACTTATGCGGGTGAAACCTCGGGACGCAGCAAGTTAATTTTTTTTTGCGACCCCGTGATCGCTTGGAATCTGGTTTTTGGAAGAAATTGTTATTATATGTATTTTTTTTTGTCTATACTGTACCACTGCTGGGCAATAATAATAATCAGAGGAAATTAGCTTTTAATGGGGAATTCGTGTAGGTATAGTAAATGCTATGATATGATATAGTATATGACAGATCAAATCTGATTTTTAGACAGCACGGTTGACGCAGTGGTTAAGCGATTGACTGCTGCGTCGCGTGTCGCGGGTTCGATTCCCGCACGGAACAAATATTTGTATGACCTGCAAGTAGTTGTTCCGGGACTGGCTGTTTGTGTATGTGAGTTTAAATGTTTGTAAACGCACCCACGATGCAGGAGAAATTCCTAGTGTGGGGCAAGATTAAAAATAAAATAAAAAAGTGTGCCGTCCCTGTTGCTCATATATGTGTGATAGTCTCTTTCTAAAGCTTCATGTGTCACATATCTACGCCAGGTTACTGTACATGGTTGTCCTTAATCGTACTTTGCATTAAAATACACAAACATACATACATAACATCATCCCTGTGTTCCCGAAGGATTAGGCAGGGTGTACCTACATATTATATAGTACCGCAACATTTGGCCAGTTATTTTGAAATCCCATGTAATAGGGAGCCAGCCTATTGCCATCAACTGGCCACAAATTCAGAATCTGGGCTTGTACTGAGTAATTTCAGATGGAAAAACCCAATAAAACTGCCCGATCTGGGAATCTAACCCAGGACCTCATTTCCCAGCAGGAGCGCTTGCAACCATTAGTAGACAAACGTGCCATTAAAATATTTTTTTCCTTCAGTTGTTTTTTATGTTTAAATTTCAATTCAATTTCATATCAAACGTACATTTAGCACACCCTATAGACATGTATAAAATGGCTACCATTTTAATTATTGTAACGTAGCCGGTATTAATTATAGGAAATCGTCGTTTTCAGGCGTTTTCAGTAACTTAGGCGTAGGAGGGTGTCCTTTTCGCTTTTCAGTAATTCGAATTTATATTCGTGTTTAATTTATTTCAACGAAGAATAGAGATTTATGTACTAGTAATATCGAAAACTTTCAAATCTAGAAAATGTTTTTGAAAGATACTTATTATTATTATTATTTTTGCTACTGACTGGTTGGTGCAGTTGGTAGCGACCCTACCTTCTGAGCCGCTGGTCCCGGATTCGATCCCCGGACAAGTCAAACATTTTGTGTGCATGAACATGTCTGTTTGACCTGTGTCTGGTGGTGTATATGTATATAAGTATGTATATCAGTCATCAGGTTACCGTAGTACAGGCTCTACCTAGTCCGGGACCTGAAGACCTTGTGTCGATGTTGTCTCATATTTATTTAACGAACTCGATTTTTGAACGATTTCATTTACGGAACTAACGTATTGAAACTATTCATAAAATCGACACGCTCGCGTTTGATTACTGATCGTCTGGCTAACGGGCTAGCTCATTAATACAAAGTAGTGTTGATATTTTATTTATTATAAAAATTACATCTATAGACGATTTTAACTTGATACGATGTTTTTTTCATTCCTTCCGTAGATATGTGCAACAGACAGCATTATCATTTGTACATACATACATAAACTCACGCCTTCTTCATATGGGGGTAGGCAGAAACTACAAAACGCCACCTGCTACGGTATTTACATACTCCTTTTGCTTCGTTAAGGTTCATTCATCTGGTCATACACTCTCGCTGGTTGGCGAGTTCTACGCACCTGAACTTCCTGAAGAACATCACCAGTAAGGTGTATACGTACTTCTAGAGCGCCCTTCCCAGCGTATCCACTCACGTATATCTTGTAAATAGCTCCTCCACCTCCTATTTGCTTTTGTGTAATGATAAATGACTTTATTTCTGTAAGTACCTACCTAGGTTTGTACAAACACTTTTACACGTCAATCATATTTTAAAAACTAGATGAGGTATTCTATCCGACTACTCTGAGAAGAAAGGCCGAAACAAATTCAGAGGTCACAGTCTCTTTTAAAGTCCAGACATAATCTTGAACAGATCATGTGAAGACCACTTAGAGTGTCTGAAACGGTATTTTGAGGAAAAACCATACAGATTGAGCGGACCTGTCCAGTCAGTGCACGCATTTGTCAGTAATCGTGCAGCTCAACTCAGAACTTAAGGAGCACAACGAATACTTAACTACATATTGCAATCACCTTTCTATCTTCGTAGCATGTTGGTTACAGCTAAATGCCTTTAATAATAAATAAGTTTATTGATCCAAAGATATACATAGACACAGGTTATATACTAGTTACATGCTAAACATGCATACTTAATCAACTAACAATGAACAAGGGGAGAAAAATAATTGTCTATTAAAACAAAAAAAAATCCTGTCTCCTAAACTTGGGATGGCCTGTATCTTAGGAGACAGTGATTCGACCGAGCTGAGCTGTAAATTAATGATGGACCTTAGGTTATGATCATCAAAAATACAGTTTTGAAGCAATTTCAGCTCTTCAATAAAACTTCAAAAAACTTTGATTAAAAAACTTACCAGCCACATGAACAACAAATGTTGCAGATATATCATCACGCAGTTCCTCTACCAACATAAATAGAACTCTTGGAAAACAAATATGAACTCGGTACATCAACATTGAAAGTCGTTTGCAATAAGTTATTGGGTTTTAAGATGGCAAAAGTTATATTTGCAAGGAACGATAAATCGGTCGAGATTAATCGTAATGGGATCTAAGATTAAAGGGTTCCGCTAAAAGCGAGGAGACGCGATTTAGTCGAGGAGTTCGATAGGTGTGTTGGCAGGAAAACGAAAATCACTCCTTGACTATGGCAAGGCTTTAGGAGAGGGTATTGATCGAGCGAGGGTGTAAATTCTTAGTTTTTTTTTAGAATGGAATCAGAGTCAGGTCTTTTGTAAAGTCAGAATGTATAATTTAACAGCCCCCAAACACCACCCATTTTTTGAATAAGTCTCCCAACGAAATGTGGAAATCTCGGTATGATAATATATCCAAAGCCCTTTGACACTATTTATCAAAGCCCATTTACACTTTTAAATAAAAACATTAACTATGTTAATATATATTAGAACAGCTGTGTATTAGTCCTCTCACTGCCTAGTCTTAAGCTCATTAAGACATAATTTAATGATACAAGAGAGGACACCCTCCTCTCATGCGCAAAAATACAACCACATACATACATAGACTAACGCCATGTCCCCACGGGGGTAGGCCGAAACTATAAAACGCCACCTACTACGATGCTAATATACTCTTTTTGCTATATTTTTAGGTATTTACCTACGTCGAAACTGTTTGTACTGCACGTCACTTGTCCCTAAAGGTTCATTAGAAAACCAGCGTCAGACAGCATCTGTCTGGCATTAATGCTGAAATGATCCTTTTTGGCGCAGTCATGAGACACACACTATTGTTGCTAAAACATTATTTTCACTTTTTATATTGTTATTTGTATTCTGTGTCCAAATAAACGTTATTCTTTCTTTCTATATTTACGTAAAGTCAGGGAAATTCATTGTTATGTTATTTAGTAAAGTATTATATTATTTTAATTATTGTGAATGTGAAGACTGGGTCACTGCTTTTTTTTTCTCAGTTAGTTTTAATCATGATCTGGCAGTTTGAGTAGTTTATGCGGCCTACCCAAATGTCCTTTCTTTGGTATTGTTCGTCGAATCATTGAGCTCCTTAAATTCTAAGTTGAGCTGCACGATTACTGACACATGCGTGCACTGACTGGACAGGTCCACTCAATCTGTATGGTATTTCGTCAAAAGACCGTTTCAGACACCTATCTACATGATCTGACCAAGATTATGTCTGGACTTTAAAAGAGACTGTGACCTCTGAGTTTGTTTCGGCCTTTCTTCTCAGAGTAGTCAGATAGGAAATGCCAACCTCATCTAGTTTTTAAAATACGATTGACGTGTAAAAGTGTTTCTACAAACCTACTTACAGAAATAAAATCATTTATCAGTTAAACAAATTGACAACCAACTTTAAGTGCCCGTATATTCAAATCACAACTGTCAAAGAATAACAGTAGCATGATATAGCCATCACCCGGAAAAAATTGACGAAGGATGTCAATTAGCTTAAAAAATAATTTCCCTGACTGCACCCATATCTGGGCATACACTTACGTCGCCAAAACCCACCAAAATACAGCCATTAAAACAATATTCAACTAAAATAATAAAACATCCTCTCCCGCGCTCAATGGATCCATAAATATGTTAGATTTATACGATCCGACTTTGAGACATAACTCCCAACTAAATTGAGAACTATAAAAATGATATAAAATCATCGTAATGACTCTATTTGTCACGATTTAGTGTTATCTTATAGATATTTGCCGGTAATGGGATTTGGGACTGTCTTATGTATTTCCGGGTTATAAAAAGTCAACTCATGGGTAGTTGGGATCCTTTATCTGCCTACTCCTAAAGATTCAATTAGGTTAATATTATCACGTCATTGTTTAACATCCAGTTAGGTAAAAAGGTAGATCAATGAGTGTATGTATCAAATGTACCAATCAAAAACGAAAATAAAGCCATAGATGGCAAATCGAATTAAAGAAGTAGCATTAATTTGTACAAACTGCTGCCAACATTTTCTGGTGAGTGGTTTTCGTTGCTCGTGTAAAGCACATATATTAAAGACATTAGGCAGTAAACGGCAGTAGGTAATAAGTATATCCAGCATCCCAACTACGGTTGCCCAAAATTTGTAACGCACACACTTCCTATCACAATCCGAAGGAGTTTGAAGGAAAATTGCTAATCCCTTGCTTCATAAATGTTTGAAAAATGCAGACGAAATTTTCAAACATATAAGAAGCATTATATTATGAATTTTCGACGACGTGAATAACACTAAAGGTAGGAGGAGGCTGCGCTGACGTTTATGTTCGGGGTTACCAGTACAGAGGCATGAGGAACAGGGTGCAAAATTTATTCATTCTCCTTAGAAAAGGGAGGATCTTCCGACCAGACAGGTGTCGTATCTGGTGGGCAACTGCCCGCAGATTGATGTCGGGACGTTGTATTGTGTATTATACTAGGTAATATATGTTGTATAGTAGTATACAGGGTGTCCCACGGATATGCCACATGGAGGGAAAGTACCTTGAATATTGTAGATGGAACATTTTACGGAAAGACGACATTATTTGAATTTAAAAAACAATTTAAACTGCATTCATAGATATTTAAATAATTACATGGTTGAACCGGAAATCGACCCCGTTAGGTAGGTACATGAGAAAAAATAATCAACCTGTAGCTTTATTATACGGATCGAAAGGCTTCATCATAAGGATTATTTTTTGCTTAACAATATAGTGTCAAAAATAAATGGAAGACTATGAATTTTAACATTTGATGTGAAATTTTGTTCAGAAAAATGAAAAGCTGACATTGCTGTAAGGACATACAATTATACAACTGACATTATCTCATGAACCTATTACTAATAAATGTGCCCACTTGAGAAGTACGCATCATTTCCCTATTATAATTTAAGTGCATGATAAAATGATAAAGAGACACGTAATTAGTAGGTACCTACCTGGTTGTATGCCACAAATCGAAATAATCAAAAGAGTGCGATTTTGTATTCAACAGGAAGGGACTCACTTTGAGTATTTGATAAATTGATTAATCTTGACTGTGTTAAAAATGTTAAAATTCATGGTCTTCCTTTTATTTTTTAAACTATGTTATTTAGCAAAAATAATCCTTATGATGAAGCCTTTCGATCGGTATGATAAAGCTACAGGGTGATTATTTTTCTCGTGTAACGGGTTCGATTTCCGGTTCAACCATGTAATTATTTAAATATCTATAAATGCAGTTTTTTTTTTTAATTCAAATAATGTCTTCTTTCAGTAAAATGTTCCATCTACAATATTCAAGGTACTTTCCCTCCATGTGGCACATCCGTGGAACGCCCTGTATGTTAGTCGCGCGGTAAACTCCGCTTGCGCGATGCAGGATTTTGCGTGACGTCAGTGTGATGCGTAGTTCGCATGTGTTGATGTAGATGCCGCCACAGCATAATAAATATCGTTGAATTGTCAAAATGAATAGCAACGGGAATGTGTGTTCCGCAGCTACCCCACTAACTATGCATGTGTTAGATGTTCAAGGAACGTCAAAGTTAAGGGCAATTTGTAGGAAGAGCTAGCATTGTTAGCCCAGTCCAACTGAACTCTAAATCCAACAATTAACCACTGGCCAGCTCAGCACGCACAATTTTCCAGCTGCCTGCACACCCATCCGACATTCAACATCCAAGACGGTTCGTTAGCCGTTGAGTTAACGAAGCGTTAAGCGTACGTGAGCTATGGCCCCGTATTTAACTAAATATAATTCCTGTTCAATTGATGACTGGCTGCTTGCATAAGGAAAAGGCTAATTTTAGGAGACTCTTTCCTAAGAAAAAAAAAGAAATTGGATAAAGAGTATTACAGAATTACTTGCGTGCAAATAAAACCTCCATGATGTCCATACATCTGCTGTATCCTAGTAAGCTTTGCTGAAAATCGCCCCAGTATCGATCAAAGTGGATATAAAACATAGACATACACATATAAAAACTCAAGCTTTCTTCCCATGGGGGTCGGCAGGAACTACAGAACCTCACCTGCTACGTTCCTTACATACTCCTTTTATCTCGTTTACGTTCATTCATCTGGTCAAACACGCACGTCAATCGCAGGAGCATAAAATTCCAACCTATTATTGTTCCATTATAGGCACTATAAGAGCGGTGGTGGCACAGTGGTAACGGCCGCGGCTTATGAGTTGTAGGTCGTAGGTTCGAACCCAGACAGGTGTTTTACTTTGTGTAAATTATTTCATAACCATTGCTCTCAAAACGGTGAAGGAAATCATCGTGAGGAAACCGGCATGTCCCAGAACCAAATACTCGACGACGTGTGACCACTACCAACCCGCACTGGGCCCGCTTGGTGGATTAGGGCCCACTCCCTCTCACAGAGAGGAGGCCTGCGTCCCAGCAGTGGGAACATTATAGCCTGATGATGATAGGCCAAATGCCTCTTCTTAAACAGAGAAGGCAAGAGCATTGATAAACCGGCTTGCTCATGGCGGATTGGCGATTTCAGAGTTATATTTAGTGAATCATCATTTCAGCTGAAAGACGTCCACCGCTGGACATAGCCAACCCCCAAGCGTCACAAAATCAACCGGTCTTTTGCTTCTCGCCAATCGGACTCCCCAGTGTATTCCTGCGACCACCACCAGGTCATCGGTCATATATAGTGGATAGTTTATTTGATTGCGGATCGGTGTAAGCAGAATATCATAATACTATCTTAACACTTTTGTCATAAGTAGACAGGTGGACACGGCTGTCCTATTTTTGAAGGTAGTTGGGCTTGGGATCATTTACCCAAAGCATAAGCATTATCCATCATGCATGAGCATGTGGTACTGAGATCGATTCCCAGGTCAGACAAAGTGTTATTGCGCTTGTCAATCCGGAATTTCTCAATACCAGCCGGGAGTTTGGATTTGTGCCGGTTGATGGCAATAGGCTCGCCCCCTATTACATGGGACTTCAACATAAAAGGCGAACTGGGGGTGTACTATAGGTACACCTCTGCCCATCCCTTCAGGGAAAAAAGGCGTGATGTTATGGATGTTATGTTATGATATATGTATAATCAGCCTATAACATAATCAGCCTATAACTTAATCAGCCTATAACATCTGCACAGCTGCTGTCTCTTTGCGAGAGGGTCTGGTCCAAAATGCACTACGCGGGCTCAGTGCGGGTTGGTTGATGTCACATATCTTCGAATTATTGGTTACCAAAAGTGGGTAGAAAATAAATAGGTTTGTTTTTGCTGGAAACATCATATTTTTAAAACTACTACTGAATAAATTTGTTAAAATTTACGTAACAAACACCTTTCATCTTAAAATAAAATGCCAACGAGAGCGTCTATTGGGCGTATAAAACGAAATTTATAAACGCCGTTAACCGTAAATAAAGGGACTAAGTAATAAAGAAAAATATCTAAAATTAACAAACTAATAAAATATGTATAATTTCCAGTCAATTTAGTATTCATAAACAACACTTTGCCTGGTTACTTTGGCATCTTTATACACCTGGCCATTATGAATAAGTAAATTATTTTTACGCTAATTTTCTCTCGGAGAATGGTTGAATCTCAACTAGTAAGTAACGATGTTAAGCCTACCGTATATTTACCAAAATCTTTTGTAAGACCTACGCTTTTTGTGATAGAAAGCCAATCGTAAAGTTTTCGTAAAGATAAGGTTTCCAACAAGAGTAGTAGCCGTCATATTATAATGGACGTCATGAAAATCTGTCATTTTCATCAGTATTTGACATTAAGGTGTCAAAATACACTTTGTATTTGGGCTGCTGTTATTCTGTGACCGTCCACCGCTTTCTTAGGAAACCAAAGCTTTAGAAACTTCAAATAATTGTATTTATTTATTTAACCATTTATATACACACATATATAAACAGACAAGAAGAAAATAAACAGAAAAATAGGTACAAAGGTCATGCTTATTTCTAATGAAATCTCTTACAGCATACCTGCGATAGGTTAGTAGAACGATTTTTTACATTTGAACGGTAGTATAATTTTGTAAAAGGTCAGAAAGCTCCTACTTCAAATACCAAGTAAATAAAATTTTGAGTGTGTAGGTACAAAAATAATGAGCCTGTACGAGGGTCACACTGAAAGTTTTTAGAAGGATTATTATTTTCCGAGTGACTAATAACTTAAAAGTCGACTATATGTTTGCAACAAAAAAAATAGAGTGGGTACCATGTATAATGGGTTGGCAGCTAATAAGGAGTATCGTAATAGGTAATAGGTAGCATATTAATATATCAGTAATAAGCTCCGTTTTAATTTGTTACCAGGAGAAACTGGATGCAATCTGGTCTTTAGGGCACCTCGACTCGGACAGGTTAGGTTAGAAGGGGGTTTGGTTAGAACTGTGACAATTATGACAAACATGAACGCCCATTTTCTATTTTGTTTTCGCCATTAAGTTTCCGCTTAGATATTAATTCTGTTCCCAAAAGAAAAACTTGATGCTAGTTTAAATTAAAACGAAGCTTATTACTGATATATTAATATGCTACCTATTACTTATTACGATACTCCTTATTAGCTGCCAACCCATTATACAGGGTTACTGGTAATTCGACGTATATCCGTCAGGGACTGATAAGGGGGCCAAAATGCAACAAATTGAACCCCCCATATGTATGGCCGAAATTCAATAGTTTTCGAGATATTAGAATTTTAGGGGTTTTTCGATATTTACTCAAAATTACCATTTCATTCCAAATAAAAAAAAAACTACATATTTGAATGGGTACCATTAAAAATGATGTTGTAGCTGACACTTCAATTAAGCTATGGACATATTTAAAACTACTTAATGTAACAAAATAATGAAAATAATGAGCGATATAAGAATAATATCTTACCAATATTTTCATTTTACGCTTCAAAAATGTTGTCTCGTCACAAAAAATTCTATGACATTAATCGTACAAATAACTAAAACAACTTGCTTATTCTGTAAGCTTTCCAGAAAGCTATAAAAGTCAATTTTAAAATACATAATTCGTGCCAAGGCATGTGTTTGAATCGGCGCGGGGAGAGAAAGGGTCATTTGTATTTGTATGAAATAAAATGCTTATAAAAATGTACATCAAATTTTATTACAAATTTTACACATCATGTTCAAAATGAGCCCCTCGATTACGAATGCAGGTTCAAATTCTCTTCCTAACTTCGGTTTTCGTCACTCTTGATGTGAACGTTGTTCTCATCTGTTGCACCGCGTTTATTATTCGCTGTCGAAGTTCTTCGACTGAATTTATTGGGGTCACATAAACTAATGCCTTCATATGACCCCAAACGTAAAAATCAAGTGGTGTGATATCAGGGCTTCGTGCTGGCCACGAAATTGGCCCTCCCCTCCCAATCCATCGGTTTGGATATCTCTCGTCTAGCCACTGTCGGACAGTAATCCGGTAATGTGCTGGGCAACCATCATGTTGAAACATGAGGTTGTTTTTTATTTCTTCGGGAACATCCGCCAACAAATCGTCTAGGTTCTTTCTCAAAAACTCCTCGTAATTTTCGCCGTTCAAATTTTGGGGCAAGAAATGAGGGCCCACCAAATAATTATCAACGACACCCATCCATACGTTCAGAGAAAATCTCATTTGCGACGCAGTTTCTTTTAGTTTTTTTGGATTCCTGCCTGCTTTAGGTGCCCGAAAATGTAAGTTATGGTAATTCGTTATTCCATCCCGGTCAAACTTTGACTCGTCAGTCCACAAAATATTTCTTAGGAAATGTTCCTGGTCAGCGTCAGCGTTTAACATAAACCGAGAAAATTCGAGTCGCCTGGCAGGATCTCCCTCGTGCAATGTTTGAACAGGTTGATAATGGTACGGGTGTCTACCTGATAGATGTACTACCGACCACACTTTCCACTGGGACATACCGAGCTGGCTTGCAACAATGTTCGTTGAGATGTTTGGGTCATCAATAAAACACTGAAGAATGGTGTCCTCTTCGTCAGCCGTGTACCGTCGAGGTCTGCCAGCGTTGAATTGTGCTCTTTGAACACTGCCAGTTTCAGACAATCGTCGATAGGTGCTTCCGAAAAGCGGCGTTGGTATTCTCGCCGAGCCGCAGCCGCGTTTCCATCGGCAAAACCATAACAAAACATTATGTCTGCGTATTCGTTATTAGGATACGAAGCCATGTTATCCGAAATAACAATGATAACAAAAAGAATAACAAGAGAAACAAGAATTAACAATAATGATCGATAACAAATTAACGGGATGAGAGATTGGTAGCAAGATAACAACACACGTGCTTGCGCGGCGGAGAGTCAAAACTTACTAAGGAAGGCGACGCGAGCGCAGCAGACGCCGTGTACTCCCCCGCCCGCACACCCCGCCCTCACACCCCGCCCCATCGCGAAGAATTTCGCCATGAAAATCGGTTGTTTTAGCGAGGATCATAAACTAAAAACACAGATAATTTCTCTCCCCGCGCCGGTTCAAACACATGCCATGCCACGAATTATGTATTTTAAAAATTGACTTTTATACCTTTCTGGAAAGCTTACAGGATAAGCAAGTTGTTTTAGTTATTTGTACGATTAATGTCATAGAAATTTTTGTGACGAGACAACATTTTTGAAGCGTAAAATGAAAATATTGGTAAGATATTATTCTTATATCGCTCATTATTTTCATTATTTTGTTAAATTAAGTAGTTTTAATTATGTCCATAGCTTAATTGAAGTGCCAGCTACAACATATTTTTTAATGGTACCCATTCAAATATGTAGTTTTTATTTTATTTGGAATTAAATGTCAAATTTTGGGTAAATATCGAAAAACCCTTAAAATTCTAATATCTCGAAAACTATTGAATTTCGGCCATACATATGGGGGGTTCAATTTGTTGCATTTTGGCCCCCTTATCAGCCCCTGCCGGATATACGTCGAATTACCAGTAACCCTGTATATGGTACCCACTCTATTTTTTTTAAAAACCTATATTCATTTTACTTAGTTGCCGCATTAAATACATGCCTTTTTAGAATAGGCCAGTAAGAAAAGCAGCCTATGAAAAATTTATTTAAATTAGGAACTCTTTGGGAACCTGTAGATGTGTAATGAATTCATAAGTATGTCATTTGTTTTTACAAATTGGCGGCAATTTAAAAAGTGTCTGTCGTGTGTCGATGGAATGGATGAATGGATTTGACTAGAGTAAATTTTCGTTCGATGATTTATTACGACTTTCGTTGCGATCTTACTCAACAACAATGTTACGATAGACTTCGATTTGCATTTCACGACGAATCCCCACCCCGTGCCACTGTTTACAACAAGTTTAATGAGTTTAAACGTGATCGAAGCAAACTCACTGATGATTCGCGAGAATGACGTCCTTCTACGGCGACTACTGCAGATAACGTGAGGGCTGTGCAGCTAATGATAGAAGGGTGACATATCAACAAATTCAGGCAGCTTTAGGCATTGGTATGAGTCAACTCTCATTGCTTGAAAAGTATGACGGAGGTGACTCGAATGCTGTATATGACATCGTCACAGGTGATGAAAGCTGGATATATTGTTACGAACCCGAAGCCAAAAGATAATCTGCGCAATGGATGTTTCCATATGAAGATTTTCCGACAAAAGTTACGACGGGCAGAAGTCAAGGGAAAAAGATGATTGCCTCATTCTTTGGATGGACGGGTCATTTCGCAACAATTGTCCTAGAAGATTAAAATACTGTTACTGCAGATTAGTATGTCAGTCATTATTTACCAGTTGTCTTGGAAAACGTTAGACAGCAGCACCCAAGAAGCAGGATCCTCCTCCACCACGACAACGCTCCAGCTCACTCCGCCAGACGGACTATCGAATATTTGTCTATCGTAAGTGTGGAGTTAGTTAGTCATCCTCCTTACAGTCCTGACCACTGACTACACCTTGAGACTTTTATTTATTTCCAAAAATAAAAGATAAACTTAGAAGAATCCGTTTTATGAACCCTGAAGATGCCGTGGCTGCGTTTGAAAAAGGTGTGGAAGAAATCTCTAAAGACTGGGCCCACTGCTTCAGTCAATGGTTCCATCGCATGCGGCGGTACTTAAAAAGGAAGGGAGACTAGTCCGAAAAGCAATAATAGTTATTTATGCAACTGTTGTTTAATACCTAATTATGTACAGTTGCATATAAGACTTTATCTTCACCCATGTTAAGAATCCTCTATAAAAGATTCGCAATACCTACTAATATCGCACAAAAATGGCGGGATACGACGTGAATTCGAATAACCTATAAGTTTTTTTTTTTAAATTAGTTGCTGTAGTAGTTAAACGGGCGTGCACACGGAGCAAATACAAGTGCATGACAATGTTCTTTTTTTGAAATTCATAAACCACGAATTGAAAGAGGAAGGGATCGAGTTCGAGTTGCATAATGAAATTTAGTACAACATTATAACCCTCGTTTGGATGATATTATGGTTACTATGATACTGGTTGTTTTAATGTTGGCATTAAGCTAACTGTTTCAGAAGCTTTTATAGAGGATTTATAGCATGGGTGTAGATAAAAATATTAACAGGCTACTACATCATTCCGCTTTTTTATTTTCTAAAAACTTTCAGTGCGACCCACGTAAGTTCCTCTGATGGCGATTATTGGAGGGGGGATTTATATTATCACCAAGCTTGCCAGATTAGTAATCGCAGTTTACTATTTTGTCACAGGAAAGATCTTTTTTGACATTAATTAATCCTTTTGGCAACATTTTAGCATAGCCGAGCTTAAACACCTATGCATATTATTAATTAAAGTCGCTTTTCGTGTCTGTGTCTACAACGACGGGGGGGGGGGGGGGGGGTCACACGGGTTCTTTCTCATGTAGGTTTTAGAGGTAATGAAGAGGTTGATAGACTAACAAAATTAGCGGTTATACAAGGTCAAGAATGTTGTATAATACCTAATTATTTAGAACAGTAATGTAATTGCAAAACAATTTGTTATAATAGGTTTAAGGACTACTTTCAGGAACGAAGTAGGGAAAAGTGTATCTGGTATACAATATCAGCCTCTTCGAATGCCGTGGTTTGTTATAAACGAAATAAGATGGCATCTTAAGTTCTGCTTTATAATTAAATTATATCAAAATCGTTTATTTGAAAACGTGGTAGGGACAAAAGATGTTAAAAAAAATTTCAGTGCAAAGACACTTTCCGCCATGTAATGGATCCACCTGGAGGAGATTGCTTATTGCCAAGAGTCAAATTGCCATCGCATCTTCACTTAAATAATAAATAAATCGTTTATTTACCACATTACGTTCTTACATTTCCTTATAACTAAAGTACAGATGAACTACTCCTAAAATTAATGTTATATGGGAAACATAATTTTAATATTTTGACTAGTGGACTCCACACTAGGTCGAGCCTGTCTCGTGGAGTCCTTGAGAGATTGGAACAATTTGAAAATTCTGGGTCGACACTGTATTGTATATTCTTCTTAAAAATTTTACGTAAATCAAAGTCAAAAATAAGTACTAAAAAATAAAAAGTTTAAATACAGTGCTGTGTTGTAAATGTAGGTATTTACACAGAGCATTTAACCATGGTATCATCATTAATTGAGCTTTAGCAAGTATGTGACCAAGAGAATGATAAAGTAAGAATGTGCAAGTATGTGGGTTTGGGAGGTAGTGTGAGAGTGATATGATTGAGGAAGTGAGTGAGATAAAGTGTTTGTTATAAATGTGATTATGACATTACTCTAACGAAGGCTTCGGTTTCCGAGTAGGACAGATCTAACAGCCACTGTTTATTTTTTTTTTTTTTGCTTGGTTGCTTCTACAATTTTTAGATAACTATTTTTAGATAATTATTACATAATATTTTTATATAAAAAAAATTAAATAAATATTACCAGTCTATTAGGTACTGTTCCACTGCCGGGTAAAAGCCTCTTCTCATACAGAGAGGGCACGAGCATTGATGAATGCTCGTGCCCTCTCTCGCAAACCAGCAATTTTAGACTCATACTAGCTTCTGCCGGGAATTCGAATTCGCGTGGAAGTCGTAAGGCACGCAATATACTAAAACAAAAGTCACATTTTTATCAAACTCCCTCGGACAGCCCGCGCCCGCGCTGTCACTTCATTTTTGTTTAGCGTTCTTTCTGACTTTTTTCTTTTTGCTCAGCTCCTGAGGGTTGTAGCGTGATATTTAACTGTGTAGACTATAACCTTTCTCGGATATTGGGCTAACAAATGCAAAAAGAATTTTTCAAATATGTCGAGTAGTTCCCGAGATTAGCGCGTTCAAACAAACCAACTCTTCAGATTTATTATATAAGTATTATTATTATTATAATAAGTCCAGCGGGGTAACTGCGTATCACACTAACAGTAACAATGGCTTACATTTTGACAGTTCAACAACATTCATTGCGTTATTTACGTTGTTGAGCAGACAAATTTTTCGAACATATGAAGCAATGGATTAGCAATATCCTTCAAAATTATTGTGATTAGAATGCAGGTTTCCTCGCGATGTTTCTCTTTCACCGATGTTAATTACGTCCAAGAAAAATTCAGAAAGTATATATGAATTGAAAAAAGTCACATCGGCACTTGCCCGGATTTGAACCCAGAAATTGGACCAAACTTCTTTACTTACTGCGTATTAATAAACGGCCTCGTTGCGTTGGTCTCGTGGTAGCAAGCCCGACTTGAGTTTAAGTTCTGAGTCGAGCTGCATGATTACTGACAAATGCGCGTACAGACTGTACGTGTCCACTCAATCTATGTGGTTCTTTCTTTCTTTTCCAATCTACATTGTCTTCATATGATCTGACCAAGATTATGTTTGGACTTTAAAAGAGACTGTGACCTCTGAGTTTGTTTCGGCCTTTCTTCGCAGAGTAGTCAGATAGGAAACGCCGACCTCATCTAGTCTTTAAAATAGATTGACGTGTAAACGTGTTTGTACACATCTACTTACAGAAATAAAATCATTTATCATTTATTGGGTTTTTTCATTAGGAATTTCACAATCCAGCGCAAAGTTTTCAAGTCGGTGGTGTGATACCCCCGTGTCTCGAAAAGCACGTAAAGCCGCTGGTCCCGCGCCTGTTCTCTCCGGACGTAACGATTGCCGTCCTATCGGACTTGAGAGTAAAGGAACCGAGAGTACACCTGTGTTAGCGCACACATTTTGTGCGCTACAATATCTCCTGCGTTCCTGGCTAATCTCCGTTGAAATTGGCCACAAAGCTCTAATACATCACTAAATATGCTACGTTTCCAAAAATACCCTCTCCAACCTGACTTAGCACCATACAATTTATAGGTTTACTTGTATTTAGTATCTATACATTATATGAATCACGTCGTATGTATATAATAGGCTAGGTGTACATCGAATCAGTTATTTATTACCCTGAGATTATCGAGTATCGTCGGGCGGAGGCTTAGTGCGATGTAATCGACGGTTGCTAACGAGGAACGTCGTGTGCTCCTAGGTTTATGCTTTACATTGCTGTCAGTTTCGCATGGGCTGTACGGACAGCGAACTATAAGTAATTATAATTTTGACCAGAATTTGATGTGGAAATGAACGATACTTTCGAGCTGTATGTAGAAACTTTACTTTGTGTAAATTATTTCATCACAACTGCTCTCGAAACGGTGAAGGAAAACAATGTGAGGAAACCGGCATGTTCCTAGAACCAAACATTCAAAGCCATGTAACAACCACCAACACGCACTAGGTCTGCTTGGTTGATTACATCCCACTCCTTCTCAGAGAGAGGAGGCCTGTGTTCCAGGAGTGAAAACAATATAGGTTAATTATTATGCTTAAGACTAAGTTTTTTTCGTTATCACGTATTTTAATTTCATGGCCCACTCGAAACTGCGTGGGATGTGCTCATCTCTGTACCAGACTGCAGTACCAGAAGCCGCAAGTCAATGGTAACAAAAACAGTAAATTTTCAGCTATTTGACGTCCCCTTATCTATTTGACTTGCCCTTATCTATTTGATTTGCCCTTATCTATTTGTCTTGCCCTTATCTATTTGGCTTGCCCTTATCTGTTTGACTTGCCCTTGTCTATTTTTCTTGCCCTTATCTATTTGACTTGCCGTTATCTATTTTTTTTGCCTTTATCTATTTTTCTTGCACTTGTCTATTTGATTTGCCCTTATCTATTTGACTTGCCCTTATCTATTTGACTTACCCTTATCTATTTGACATGCCCTTATTTATTTGACTAGCACTTATTTATTTTTCTTGTCCTTATCTATTTGGCTTGCCCTTATTTAATTGACTTGCCCTTATCTGTTTGGCTTGCCCTTATCTGTTTGACTTACCCTTATATATTTGACTTACCCTTATCTATTTGACTTGCCCTAATTTAATTGACTTGCACTTATTTATTTTTCTTGTCCTTATCTATTTGGCTTGCCCTTGTCTGTTTGACTTGCCTTTATCTGTTTGACTTGACTTGCCCTTATCTATTTATTACTGTTAACCTATTCTAATACAAAGGGTGGCACTTCAAACTCAAGACCTCACATTCACGTCACTCCCAAATTGGGCTATTAACTGGTTTATAGTTACGATAATGTTTGAAAACCATATGATAATGTAACCTGCACGGACCATGGCGGAGTGATGTCTTAGTACGTAGTTCTCGGCGGCTGCTAACGAGACTGATCGCGCAGCGTGTTTATGTTGTACACAACGCTGTAATTTAGGTGCGGGCTACACGGCCAGCGGCAGCAGAGCAAATGATCCTACTGTTTACACAATTTGTTCTAGTAATCTGTAAATAGTTTAAAACAAAGCCGCTTTTCGTGTCTGTCTGTGTGACTACTTAGTTCCTCTAAATGGAAACAAACTTAGTTACAAAATGGATTTTGAAGCGGCTTAAACTATCATTTTGTGAAGGCGCACTGCAAGTTACCATCCTTACCTAGTTGTTATTCCACCAATTCGCACTAAGCGTTTCCAAATGTCTTTTGTTATACGCACAGAAAACTCAAACTCAAAGCATTTATTTCAATTAAACCATTTACAGGCACTTTTGAATTGTCAAGTGGTCGGTCAGTCAGAAATATGAAGCTAGTTGAAGAGAGTGGAACTCTCTATCTGCGTCTGTGTTGTTAATATGTTCAATGATAGTGAACTGGCTTCTTCTGTGTAAGCTCACTCCATCGTCGACTCTGTCTCTGTCACCACTGACCTAGACTAGAGTCAAGAGCAAACCCATCTTAAATTGAAAAAAAAACATTCCGAATGGTCTATTTGATCCTCCGACCCTCTTTTTGATCTACATCAACGCCCTGTGCCAGCTTCACCTGAGTAATGGTCAAATTTTTACATTCGCCGATGACACTGCTCTATTCTTTAGTGGTGATAGCTGGGAAGGGGTCTTTGGTGTTGCTCAGGAGGGGCTTAACGCGGTTGTTGCTTGGTTACGGAATAATGTGCTGACTCTTAATATCACAAAAACTAAATACGTGGCATTTGCACATCGATCGAACGTGCTACCCCCACTTTCACTGTCTATAACGGCTCACACGTGTTGGTCAACCTCCCAGTATTGCGCTTGTCCTCCCCTTCAAAGGACACATAACATTAAATACCTTGGAGTTACATTAGACCAATTCCTCAGCTTCAAACCTCATATAGACATCCTGGTAACGAGATTACGCAAACTCATTTACATATTTAAGAGCCTAAAACATGTAGCCGACCTTCGTACCATCAAGATGGTATACTATGCTTTATGTCAGTCGCTTATTGACTACTGCATCATCTCCTGGGGAGGTGCTGCTAAAACGCACTTGATAGAGGCGGAAAGAGCTCAACGTGCTATACTTAAGGTTGCTGCGGGTCTTCCCTTCCGATTTCCTACAGTCGACTTATACAAAAAGTGGGATGTACTGTCTATAAGACAAACATTCGTTCTGCAAACGGTCCTCAAAAAGCACTCGCAGCTAGTTTATGACTCGGATCTATTGAAAGATAAACGACGGAAAGGTACTGTATGCAATACAAAATTTTTCCGATTACGGCAATCCCACAATTTTTTCTGTTACCTAGGGGATTATCTGTATAATGTTATTAACAAGGATCAAAATATTTATTTACTACACAAACCCAGTTGTAAGCAAAAAGTAACTGACTTCTTGAAAGCTCTTTCCTATGAGGACACAGAGAAATTGCTCCACTCAATTAAATAAAACTTGTATTCAAATAATTACCTACACATTCACCACCATTCACATACACCTGCCACCATTCACATTCACCTACACACTAACCACCATTCAAGTACACATTCACCACCATTTACTGACACATTCACCACACACCCTTAGACTGCTTTTGTTGTGTTAGTTAATTTCTTTCTTTTTTATATTTATTTTTTGTTTTAATTGTTTAGTAGAAATACATGTTACCTGCCTATTTATTTGTATGATGCCACTAAGTGGGGTCTGGTGACCTGTAATACAGGTTTTTCTAAAACCTACTTCAGGCACCAGCTCTCACAATGTGAATTTATATAATTTGTTCAAAACTGTTAAGTGCTACAAAACCATTGTGAGAGAAAATAAATAAAAACTTATATTATATTATATTTATTACATGATGTTTTGACATGTCGCCACATGAATAGATGCCATGCACCCGTGCACGAAGCAAGGCCGGATCACAAGTACTAAATAATAAGAAAAATATAATAGAAATGCTTTGTGCCTTAAAAAGGTTCACAATAATTACTTCTTAGTATATTAACTACGTTGCTGAGCGAATCCGCCCGATACCAATACTTGTTAAAAGTAAGTTTAAATTATGCACTAGTGCAAAAAAACACAGGTACTAAATCTTTCTTAGGTCACATTAGAAATGACTACAGCGGACATAAAATAAAAACAAAACGTTGGTGCCTCAAAGTAAACACACATGAAATCAGATCACAAAGAACAAAAACGCTTAATTAAAACCCAGGTAAAACGCACTTCAGAAAAAGTGTTTGAAAAGAAATTAAGTACCGTTTTTTACAAAATATCACTTTCAAAAGCCTTCGTGTTACTGCTTGCTCGTAAAAAGATAAACGATATACCTATTTAAGTACTGACAGAAGGCAATAAATTGTAAGTCTTGTAGTTTAAACTAGACTTTTTATTTTCTCAAGGCATTTAAAGTATTGGTTACAAAAAGTGAGGTAGTGAGGCAAACGTTTCGAAAAGTTTCAAGGAAAAACTATGAGCATTAGAGAGATATATATTTACAATAAGTACATGTATTTTCATTTGTCAGGCACTCAACAAAAGTAAACAGACTTATTATCATTTAGTAAAGTAAAGCAAGTTACCCGAACGTAGCACGCGCCGAACTAATTTACTGATTTAACAAAAGAAAAAAAAATAAGTTTCGCAAAAAATTTTGAGCTTTTACAGAAATAGTTACAAATATCACAATAATCATTCGGGGTGCCGCATGACGAGTTGCGATAAAAATGCACGTTGTACAGTCAGCCCCACTTTTTTCAGCATGTCATTAGGTTTTCGTGCCGATACTATACAGAAGAAGAAAATCGTGTCTCAAATAATTTCCTTCTACAAACGATCAAGTGAATACACCTGGGTTGGAACATAACCTACACAAAACAGTCTAATAAATAGCCAACAAAGACCAACATAGCGTTTTTCTGCACAAAAGCGATACTTACAACACAGACAGACAAACAGCAATAAATCTAGGCCCATTGTTCCGTTACACTACAATTACTAGGTATCTATGTATATCTAGAATCTAGTAATACTACTAGTCGCAAACAACCGGAAACTTGGCGTGACTACACAAACGGAAAGCGCGAACTGAATCGCTGTCGCCCGCTCAACGGCGAACTTAATGGCCCAAGAGCCATTGTCTCCAACACCGCTGGATTTTGAACTTTAAAGCTTTTAAGAAAAGGTTGAATTTTAAATGTTGATGGTTGATGTTACGGTGCAACGTAGACAGAAGATTGATAAATACACAGCGTTTAGATAAGGCGTTTTAAAAAAGGCTTTCTTTTGAGGGTTTTGATGAAAAATGTTGCGGTTAAAGGGTGAAAGGTCTGTTTTAGAGGGTTGTTTAATTGGGATATCGATCGTTGTGTCACTGGGCTATTTCTTCGAGGTGAGACAGAATTTATTAGCGGCCTGCCCCTGGCTTTGCAAGGTTTTTACAACTTGACAAACAACCGCCCCTCTACTGCCCCGTTGGTCTCGAGGTCGCAAGCGCGACTACTGAGCGTGGGGTCCTGGGCTCGATCTCCAGGTCGGGCAAATTGACATTGGGTTATTCCAATGAATTTTCTTAGTAACAGCCTGGAGTTTGGAAGTTTGCGGTGTGATACCCCCGTGCCTAGAGGTCTACTCCACCACGAAGTCCGTAGTTTCGGCCAAAGTAACGGACGTTTCCTACTACCTACGTATCACCTACGGACAGAAGATTATTTTGGAGCCCGAACTAAGAATGAATGACGACTCGATTTGACAGATGTCCCTGTCACTTGTTTAGACGGATCAACTACGCACCCGTATCAACGTTGACGGACTCAGAGAGTAGCCCCCTGATCTCTCTTGCGGATTGCCGTCCCATCGGACTTTGAGAGTGAGGGAAGAAAGAGTCAAAGTTGAACTTAATACATAATTATACACATACATAATTAAAATAGAATTGATTCTAGTCGCCCCTTCCAAAAGGTAGTTTCGTATGGAGAAGAATGGGCAAGAAACTCCACCGTTACTCTTTTCAAATGTGTTGCAAAATTTTGTATACATTGATTATATAATTATATGTGAAGACGATACACCTTTAATAAAATTACCCTACCACAATAGGTAACAATAATTAAAAAATGTAGCAATAACAAATAAGTTAATTATGTGATAGATACATATGGTGCTCACAATATTTTACAAACATTGTAAAAGTATACGATTTCCCAAATTATATAAACAAGTAATAAGTCAGTTTTTGAGTTAAGGTAATCACAGAATGTAAATCAATGTCATAAAAATAATAAACTATACAATTAAAGTAGCAACAAGTTTGATTTTTTCTAGACCCTAGAATGTCTTATGGAGCTGGACCAGCATGTTTACAAGCAAGTGCATGTCTGCGTACACACTTGTGCACTATAATATCTCCCGCCCCGAAGGCTAGTCTCCGTTGAGATCGGTCGCCATGGCCGAAATACGGGCTGGAGGACTATTATCACTATTAAGGAACTTCTCTGAATTATGGTGAAAACTACATCTAAATCCGTTAAGAGGTTTAGTAGAACAACGCGGACAGACAGACGACACGAAAAGCGCCTTTAATTTATCATATGTATAGATGTTGGCAGTTTTTTTAACGTAGTTTGTAAATGATAGAGACCAGTTAGGAATTTATCCCCGAGGTCAAAGAATTGATTATAAGAAGGTGACTTTTTAACCAAACGATGTCGATATTTTTGTTATTTTGTAATGTTAGAACGTGGGCTTCATTGTGTTTGATAATTGGCATCGTGAACATTAAATGATAAATGATTTTATTTCTGTAAGTAGGTTTGTTACAAACACTTTTACACGTCAATCATATTTTTAAAACTAGATGAGGTCGGCGTTTCATAACTGACTACTCTGAGAAGAAAGGCCGAAACAAACTCAGAGGTCACAGTCTCTTTTAAAGTCCAGACATAATCTTGGTCAGATCATGTGAAGACCATGTAGATTGGTGTCTGAAACGGTCTTTTGAGGAAAAACCATACAGATTGAGCGGACCTGTCCAGTCAGTGCACGCATTTGTCAGTAATCTTGCCGCTCAACTGAGAACTTAAGGAGCACAACGATTCGACGAACAATACCAAAGAAAGGACATTTGGGTAGGCCGCATAAATTACTCAAGCTGCCAGATCGTGAAACTAACTAAGAAATAAAATAAAAAAAGTAATAATCCACATAATCTTCACATTCACAATAATTTAAATAATATAATACTTTACAAAGTAATTACTCATGTCATTGTATGTATAAAATTCATCAATGTCAATGTGTATATAAATATTCGAACATAATCTTTGAGGACCATGTAGATTAGTATCTGAAATGGTCTTCTGAGGAAAGAACCACGCAGATTAAGAGGACCTGTCCAGTCAGTGCACGCATTTGTCAGTAACCGTGCAGCTCAACTCAGAACTTTAGGAGCTCAACGATTCGACGAACAATACCAAAGAAAGGACATTTGGGTAGGCCGCATGAACTACTTAAACTGCCAGATCATGATTAAAACTGAAACAATGACCCACATAGTCCTCAAATTCACAATATTATTAAAACAATAAATTGTACTTCTCAAGGTAAGTATTCAAGTCGTTCTGTTATAATAATTATCAATTTATCAGTGTATGTAACAGAAATAAAAGAAAACATTCAGTATGCAGAAAATTGGAACAACTTAATCCCAAGCCTTTTTGTCCTCAATATAATCCTTAACGGTATAAAAGCCTTTCTGGCACAACTTACGTTTAATGAATGATTTGAATTTATTAAGGCTTAGATCTTGAACGTGGCTTGGAAGTTTATTATAAAAGCGTATACATTGACATCTGAACGAGCCACCTATTTTCTTGAGCCTTGTTGTAGGTACAACGAAGCTGTGTTTGTTCCTAGTATTTATATTATGGATATCACTGTATCTTTTAAGCAAGTTTATATTTTTATGGGCATATAAAAGATTTTCAAATATATACTGTGAAGGCACAGTCATTACATTAATCTCCTTAAATTTCTCTCTGAGAGTGTGTCTCGGGCTTAACTTATAAATTGATCGAACAGCTCTTTTCTGCAAAACAAAGATAGTCTGAATGTCGGCGGCATTTCCCCACAACAGAATACCATACGACATTACACTATGAAAATAGCTAAAGTACACTAAACGGGCTGTCTCTATGTCAGTTAAATTACGAATTTTTCTAACACCGTATGCTGCGGAGCTAAGCTTTTTTGATAATTTATCTATGTGTGGGCCCCACTGAAGCTTAGCATCCAAAGTTAAGCCCAAGAATACTGTGCTATCTTCAGGATTCAATTCTCTGCCCTTTATCAATACATTAGTTAACACCTGTCTAACGTGAGGCAGCGTAAACTTAATGCATTTGGTTTTTTTTTCATTAAGTAGTAAATTATTAACATTGAACCAGTGAACTACTTTTGAGATCGCGCTATTTACATCGTCAGTAACCAGCTGCTGACGTTTAAGTTTAAACAAAAGTGAAAACTGAAAGTATGACATTGAAAGTATATTTATTTAGTTATAAATATGTTGAATATCTTTTTTGATAATTGTTTGTACCTTTTTGATGAATCATAACCTATAGGTACTTGCCGATGTTAATTTTATAAAAAAAATATTCATTTACTTAATGTTAATTAATCATGTTTTATTTATTTTTTATAGATTTAACCAATGTTATCAACAGTGATCGGATATTCGGATGCATATTTACCTATAGTTAATTTTTAGCTATGAAAGTATGGAAAGGGCTACTTAAAATATATATATTTTGTAAAAAAAACCTGGGATGCCAGGGACACCGGGAATGCATAACTAGTCCAGTGTATAGAACTTCATAAAAAAAACCTAGATATTTCAGTAGGTAGGTAGGTAGGTACCTACCTACCTACATGAATTATTCAGAATATAATTATGTAGTCATAAGTAGTATTAAATATACGTATCTTATATTGACGTTGTTTGCTATGGCAGTTTGGTATCTACCTACCTACTTTACAGTAATAGGAGGTAGATATGCATCAGATTCTATAGTCAGGTAAAAACACTACATTTGTCGATGTCAGTGATCGATACAAAAGTGCATTCCATATAAGTCAACATTTGAAAGGTAAATAAATATACATCCGTTTCTATAATCAGAAACCTGCATTAATTTGTTGATCCTGGAACCGCGGGATTGTTTCGATACAAAAGCGCATTCCATATTAGCCAACATCTCAACTTTAGGTGAATATGCATCCGAATATCCGATATCTAGTTATCAATGTCAAAGAATAATCAATTCTACCATTACCAATTATATAATTTTTAATCAGCATTTCAGAAATTTTATTACATTTTAATGTACTTTTTGACCGATGTCAACAATTTTTCACCATTAGCGCTTATTACTAATTAACTTAGCTTATTTCTCTAATTCATTGTTTTATGCATACCTTTAGGTAACTGTTGCACTGTTATTTTACTTTTATAAATGAATGATGTGTTTGTATCAGTGTAATCAATTATTGGTGAACCTAATAAAAATAAATAAATTTGCCTAAGCCCGCAGCGTAGGCAAAAACGGTGCAGTATGCAATTAGTCTTGCCTTGTCGTCTGCAAAGTATGGTATGGCACTACACATTTTGGGAGGCTACTCTAACAAATACTAGGAAACCGATCATTATCAAACATTGAACTCTAAATTGGTCATGGTCTCCATGACCAATCTGCCTAGGCCTTGCCCAACTATTTTGGGGTCGGCTTCCAGTCTAACCGGATGGAGCTGAATATAACACTGGTTTTCAGAATATATTCATTAATATATTCTTACCCGTAACGACTGTCAAAGATCTACAAATGACAGCGGGTTAACGTGCTTTTCGGGCCACAGAGGGGTCTCGACACGTAATGGATGATCCACGAAAATCAAGTCAAACATAAAAGCGACGAAATAAACAAATTATGTATACTTACGGGAATGTGCAGAATGTGAGAAGCACATGATGCGTAGCTGTAACGACGCTTGGGGAGACTCATGGCCAGTAGTGGACGTTTTGAGCTTAAATAACGACGACATGTAAAAATAGTGCAATAGTGACGACACGTTTGGTGTAGTGGCTACAGTGGCTAAGTGTAGTCAGCGAAACCAAATGGTCCTGGGTTCGAATCCCGGTAGGGGCAAATGTTTGTATGATGAATATGGACATTTGTACCCGAGTCATGGATGTATATTTATAATATGTATGTATTTACGAAAATAAAATGTATTTAAGTAGTGTATCAACCATCTGGTATCCATAACACAAGCCTTAATTAAGTGCTTAACTTGGAACTGGATAGTGCTGTGTGCAATGTCAGACGATATTTATTTATTTATTTATTTATTTAACCATTTATGTACACACTTATATAAACAGACAAGAAGAAAACAACAGAAAAATAGGTACAAAGGTGATGCTTATTTCTAATGAAATCTCTTCCAGCATACCTGCGATAGGATAGTAGATTTAGAGATGTAGACAGCGTGTGTAAGAGTAAAAGAGAAAATAAAATACATAAAATCAAAAACAATTCACTTAATAAAATAAAACAAATAATATGAGAATATACATACATACAAACATACATACATACTTCTAAAATAAATAACACTAGAATATTAATATATACGCAACTATGACGAAGTGGAAAGATAGTGTTCTTTCACTCTTCTTTTAAAAACTGCAACAGTTTGGCAGTCCCTAATGTCAGGCGGAAGTGAATTCCACAACCGCATCGCGTGAACAGTGAAGGAGTAGGAGTAAAAGTCGGTGGAGTGGGGAGGGGACTTAAGGAGGTTTCTAAGATGCGACCTGCACGGCGCATCTGAAGGTCGGGCGTAGGAAAAACGCTCCCGCAGATAGGATGGCGTTTTAGGGTTGTGAAGGAGGTTGAATAGCAGACACAATATCCGAGAGTTCCTGCGAAGTCGAATGGGGAGCCACTTGAGTATCTTGCGAAAGTTGGAAACGTGATCATACTTTTTAAGGTTATATATTTATGTATTTTTATTTATTTATTTAATGATGACGATTCGAACATTACAAAAGATACCAGTCAACTTTTAATTAACATATCTTCGGTCGGGCAAAAGTGTTATTCATAATTATATTTATAAGTGGGGCTTTTTTATTGAAATTTTCAGTGTCAGTTCGGAGTCTGGATTTGTGCCCGGCTGTCGGTAAAATACTCATCCTCTGTTACCCGGGACTTAAATATAACTGGCAACAAAATGTCTGTGTATAGGTACCTACACCTCTGCCTTGCCCTTCGCAGAAAACAGGCATAATGTTGTTATGTGAATTTTGTAAACACTCTCTCATCTTTTTCCCCAGTTTCGACGTCCGCGGCCGAAGTTTCAACAAGGCCCTCCATTGGTCTGATCCCCTGGCCTTCGGACGAAGAGCCTACTTCGTTACCATGTCCCGACCCTCGGCCCTCACGGTGGATGCGGTCCAGCTTGATGATGAGGGGGTATACCGCTGTAGAGTGGACTTTAAGAATTCGCCAACGAGAAACTTTCAGATTAAGCTGAATGTTGTTGGTAAGTTTGAGTTTACGATTTCAGAGATAAAATATGCTACTGATTGGTTTAAATAGAGAGTATGTTAAATCGATTAACTAACAATTATTAGTTATTCAGCCGTTTACGGGACAGGCTGTGCTGAGCTCTGCACGTAAAGATTAAAGATTCTGCTACTTGTGAAAGTAATTAAATTGTAAAAGACACCAAATTGAATAATACCATGTGCGATACGATTTCAAAATTTGAGGAAGGGCGCTTCGAACTCACTATATCCTCGTAAATAGGTAAAGATGAAATCCTCCTATTCCGTATTAAGCGCCTACGACACTTAATAGTTATTGTAAGTTGTCAAGTTATACTATTGCTATTGAATTATTGGCAGGCGTATTCCACCTGAATAATTGAATTGGGTTTTCTTTTACATATAAGTATTCAAATATGGGTAGGTCTATAGCCCGGCCACTGAAAATGGTGTCCAAGTCATGAAATGATTTGGTACTATTATTTCTCTTTCTAGTACCAAAAGGTGCATACCCGTACAGCCTACTGCCATAACCATGACCTTGTTTGGCATCGTGGCCGTCCAGAACGGAACACATGATCAGACCTCCTGAGCATGAGTTCCTTGGTTTAATTCCCAGGTCATGCTAAGTGTTATTGGGTTTTTCCATCAGGGAGTTCTTAGTAGCAGCCCAGAGACTAGATTCGTGCCCGGTTGATAGTAATAGGGTCACCACCTAATACTTGGGACGACTTACACATAACTGGCGAAATTTGGGTGTAACTCAAACTCAAAGCATTTATTTCAATTAAACCATTTACAGGCACTTTTGAATTGTCAAGTGGTCAGTCAGTCAGAAATATGAAGCTAGTTGCCCATGTACTATAGCAATATCTCTTCCTAACCCTTCAGGTAAAACACGAGTGATTTTGATGTTATGTTATCAATTTACGGTTCTGAGTCTTCATTCAGACAGACAAAACTAATATCTAAACAATATCTTTTTTTTTGTAACAGTACCACCACATCAGCTGCTCCTGTACGATGAACAAGGGCGAGACGTCGCTGGTGTGGTCGGCCCTTTGGAGGAGGGAGGGAACTTCACGCTTCTCTGCGAGTTGAGAGGAGGTAAGCACTATTATACGTATAATCCTTAAGAATAAGAATAATTTATTTGCAGAAAATATAGGTGTTACCAGTTGTAAAAGTTGGTGGTTAATGTACAGTCCATATTTTGCCTGTTTAGGGCATGCAAATTAGTGTTACATGAATAGGTACATAGGTAGGGTACTTATTTTAATAAGATATACAAAATATACACCTATGTTCTAATACAATTTCTAAATCAAGATAAATTTAAGTTACAATAATATATGAAAACACAACAAAACTTAAAACCTATTAAAAATAACATGTTGTCTTTAGATAACATAAATTATTTATTAGAATAAACACATGCCACAAAACTATAGGAAACTTAGAATATTTTTTTTTCTTTATGTTGCAGAAATTCTTGTAAACTATAAAAACAATTTTCTATCAACCATCTACGCAGTTTAATTTTAAAATATTTAAATAAATTAACGAAGTATGGGGCTGATATTTATCCCCAGGAAGGTAGATAAATAGCACAACATACAAAAGCAAAATTAAATGATAACAAATTACATGAATATATCGAAAATTCAAGGTGTCAACATACAAAAAAAAACACAGAAATACAAGTGACACTATGACTATGACATACCTGAACATATAAAGTGCGGTGTGCGTCTCACGGTTGCACCAGATGGCAGCCCAGCTCAGCATGTGTCAGGCAAATACACACTGATATTCGGCTGGATCCTCTGCAGTGATATACGGACGGTGATCACAACAATACTTGATCAAACCCTAAGATGGCCCCAAGACCATGACCTTACTTTTAATCTCAAGGAAAACTGGAAAACCAAGATGGCGAATAACCCAGTAAAAAACCGCTGGATCGCCGCCAATAGAACTACGCTGTCCTTAGCTTACAAATTATTGTAGGTGCGATTTGTATAACAAAAACCATTGTACTGTTTTCCGGTGCTAAGTAATTATGGTTTTACTAACATAAATCCGGTGTCTGAATCAAGGATTTGGTTGAGAACAGCAGCCCGCGAAATTCGTTTGTTACGTTTTTTTGCACATTTTGATTTTTGTAGGTTTTTGCCCTACATAATACTAGTATGATAAATTAACAACTTCAAATTCTAAATTCAAAAAGTACCTACTTATTAAGTACAAGAAAATACTATAATTTCGATTTAATAAATATCACCAGGTAGCTATGTATATATTGTGAAATAAAAACGGTTGCCAACTGTAAACTTTAACGTTGTTTCTGCTACAGCACAAGATTGGCTCTTCTAAACTCTGAACAGCTTGTTTAGCGCGAAACAGCTTAACTTTGTTGCAAGTTCACAATTGACAAGCAATGTGTTTAGTTCACTTCAGTCGTTCTTTGAGCAAGACTGCGTGTTTGTAGAATACTAGTCTTCTCTGCGGGTGTTTTGTATTTTATAATTTTTATACCAATATTTAAGGTCCCAAGCTACCTGTCTTTCATACCGATCAGTGCAGTGGTTCAGGTGTGAAATGGTAACAGACAGACAGACTGAGTTAGTTACTAGTATGGATTCTGGAAATAATAAACTTACGGGGGAGAAAAGTGCCTAATTTGGCTAGGACGCTACTGACGTAGGTACAATTATAGGCAAATTTTCGTGTCAGTGAGTGACTACGTAATTAAGTACCATCACTCTTGGGTGATGTAAAATGCACTTTAAATAACTAACACAGAATTAGATCTACCTGTAAACCTACTAAAACCACTTCAATTCAAGCCTAAATCCTGTAAGCCTTTAAAAAAGCGAGCAAAATGCACAAATTACACCATCACACAATGAAACAAGAACAATTTACACCAGCAATTTCTTCGAACAAATGGCCGCAGAAAATTCAAACATTAATAATGAAATCTAAATGCGAGTAATGCTCACATTCGACGTAAAGTAGCAGCGGAGCGCATTGCAGATATTTTCTGTGCCAGCCATGACCAGTAACTGACATTTAGATAAGTAAACCTTTCAAAACACTGTTCTCGACAGGGATTGATTATGTTTTTGTTGCAATGTTTTCAGGAAAAAGTATGCTGAAATATGTTACCTATGAATAGGGTTGGCAACTTTTCTTAATTAAATTATAGTGTTTTCGAAGCCATTGCCTGAAATGAAAACAAATAGTACAGGAGACTGGGGACACTTGGCCCCCATTTTGTTTTTCATTTATATCTCAAAAAATTAAGTATTGCAGTTTATTTTTTATGATTGCCTAGAAAAATATATCCTTCTACCTTTTGGCACCATAAATATGAAATATCAGATATAATATGTTTATCAGATTTTTTCCTAAAATTAAAAATGATTTTATTTCTGTAAGTAGGTTTGTACTAACACGTTTACACGTCCATCATATTTTAAAAACTAGATGAGGTCGGCGTTTCCTATCTGACTATTCTGAGAAGAAAGGCCGAAACAAACTCAGAGGTCACAGTCTCTTTTAAAGTCCAGACATAATCTTAGTCAGATCATGTGAAGATCATGTAGATTGGTGCCTGAAACGGTATTTTGAGGAAAAACCATACAGATTGAGCGTATCCAGTCAGTGCACGCATTTGTCAGTAATCGTGCAGCTCAACTCAGAACTTAAGGAGCACAACGATTCGACGAACACTACCAAAGAAAGGCATTTGGGTAGGCCGCATAAACTACTTAAACTCATGATTAAAACTGAAACAATGACCCACATAGTGTAGTGTGTCCTCACATTCACAATAATTAAAATAATAATATTATACTTCAAGTATTCATGTCATTGTAAATAGACTCAGGATGGCCAATAACAAAATCTTCCATCTTTACGTGGTGGGTCAGACAGATGCTCGAACAAAGTCTCAAATAATTAATCTTCCAATCAATCACCCGCTAACTAATCACTGATAGGTAACACAAATATAACAAACTGAAATAACTGATAATATAACAAATGAAGACATTTCTTCTCATCAAACATTGCTAGAACATCGCTTTCATGTGTATTGAATCACTGCTTTTTTTATGTACACTCGTCATCCTGATGTTCACGTACATACAAATGAAATGGTACGGTTTTGGCGCCTCCTGGTGGACGCCCCCGAAAACTTGCGAAAGTGGGATATTCAAAATCGGATTCTTCGAGATATTTTATTTAAAGGTCTGTCCACGAAAGTAGAACTGTAACATATTTATGTTAAATTTCACTAGTTACAATTTTCCAGCTCCTCTTTGGTGGTCAAGCAGTCTTATTGTTTAAATTAACTTATAAGGTGAATAGGGAGACAATTCATGCATAAAGAAAACGTTGAATTTTGGCAAAAATCACAAGTTTGTGGTTTTTTTGTAAAAGTCAAGCCATGTTACTAGTATTTTTATTAGAAAACAGTAATTGTTTGTCTTGTATGTCAGAAGTACTTTATTATAAATTACACAATAGGTATTGCATACATAGGAACTATTAAAAAAACAAAGCAGCATAGTATTGGCTCCTACCAACCATGCTACCTTTTTGTTTTTTATGTGATTCTTGATCTCGACTGTAGGTTTATTTTAATATATAGTTTACTTAGCATATTTAAGTTTAAGCACAGCACAATTTTTAAAATTTGTATAAAACATTGCTAGACGGGAACAACTGCCGACAAACTGTTATGCAGTTTGGCAGACTTTATGTTTTTTATTGCTTACAGATGTTGAATAAATAAATAAATAATAAAAATTGTTTTTTTCTTATGTGCTATTGTGGCGGATTCTTGAGGAAAAGATCATTTTTTTTTATACAAAATCTTTTTATTGTAATATGAAAGACACTTTTAATGATATAATTTATAGGTAGGTACTTATTATGCTCTTTGTGCTCCATGGAATCATTTAAAACGTTAAAATTGACGGAAACTTTTAAAATGTTTAATAATTCGAGCATTATAATATAATATAATGCTTTTTTATGTGCATTTGTTGACAAATAATCATTGATATAGGTGGCACAAAACTCCACGCAGAGGACAAAGTTTTTACTCGCATAATTTAGTGATTCTTTAAATTGAATAAAATAAGTACCGTCAAACGGGGTTACTATGTGCCACATTTTGAAGTTTTTCAGGGATAATAAAGCCAAATTAAACGAATTCTTTAAGAAAAAAAATACACTTCATTCTCACCTGTCATTGTGGGGTGTCAATGTGCCACTTCACAATTTCCTTCATAACCGTAGACAGAGGACAGAGCTCTGTCTACGTTCATAACTCAATCAGTTACTGAATTGGCACAAAGACACATAGTTAGTTGCAATCCGAGAATGGTCCACCAGGAACCGTAACAAATACAAAAACATGAGTGTTGCTTCGGTATAATTTTTATAAGGTCTGGACCCAACAAGTCTTTTATAATTCCGTGGCATTATGTAAGCACTGAAAGGTCACAAAAAATCGTAGTTATAGAAGAATTCTATTCAAATGTATGGCAACTCTGTTGTTTTGGAAGTGGCACATTTTCACCCGCGAAGTTTCAATATTTTGATAAAATTCCCATAATTCAGTCAAAGTAAAACGTTATCATATTGATTTATATTCATTTAAGTGCCAATAAAATATACTTTAAGCATAACATACCTTGAGTACGACAGCTTTTATAGACTTTTCTGGACACCTAAAAGTTTACACATCTTGACGAGTTCGACTCGATAATTTAAAAACTTTCGTCAACTGAATGACACTGACAGTTGACAGTAACTGTTTTGTCAAATGAACTAGAGATGCGAAAATGTTTATAAAATCGAATAATCTATGAAAAAAGTCGCTTACGACAAAGTTGAAAAAGAAATCAGTAATATTCTACTCCATGAGCCCCATTGCACATTCTCACCTGCCTGGCACATAGTCACCACGTTTGACTGTAATGCATTACTGTTCGGTCCGTTGTTGTAAATATTGTTTTACATTTCTCGCAGTAATTTTTATATTTTTTTATCAAAAATCTACACACATAGGCACATCGGCACATCCTTGTGATTCACCATACTCCTCAAATACTTCCTGATGAATATTGTTATTATTTAATCTCCATACCGAAGTTAAGGTTGAAGTTTCTTTAGTATGGTTTTCAGGCCGATTATTATTTCCAAAAAATATTTGAAATTGTCAATTATGACCTCATTGCTGTCGAACTCACAGTTTCCACCACCAATATGAGAAAGGTTACTTAAAATAGATGTTTTTAAGCCTGCGATAAGCTGACCAGTGGTAGGACTACAGTTTGAACCACAATTTCCTCGAAAGCACCCAAATAAATTTTCTAATGGATCTTGTTGTAGCCTTCGAGTCGCTAGACTTTTTATAGATTTGTGTTTTTGGCGCAAACTCTCCCACAACATTTCAACTCCAGTTTTATCTTCTTTAAATAACACATTCGAGATTTCTTATCATATTTAAGTGTAACTACTATGAATACCGACTAAGAATATACTTTAGACACATAAACCTTCCGGAATAAATTCTTTTAATTATGGTGAAAACCGCATCAACAGCCATTGTGTTGTTTACAAAAACTATAATAATATACTCACAACACAAAGAAACACGTAAATAGACTTTATTTTATACTAGCTTCTGCCTCCTGAAATTCCCTGCTCCCCCGCCCCACCTCGTCGCATCGCATCGCCTGCCCGCGCTATTACGTAGTAACTATTTAGTAATCTGTGCTATTACTTCGTTTTCGCTTAGCAATCTTTCAAACTTTTTTTTTGCTAGCCTACTAAATGTCCAAGCGTGATGTTGAATAGCCTTCCTCAAAAATTTGACTATCAAATGCAAAAAAAAAAAATTCAAGTATGACTTGAAGTTCCAGAAATTAGCACGTTCAAACAACCAACAAACCAAAACAATACAATATAGATTATTTATAGAAGTTACAAGGCCAGACTTTGCTAAACTATTGTTTTGTTAGAGACCTAAGAGCTTCTTTTACCACTTCAGAAACGTAAAAGCAATAGGTACTCAGTTTCTTGTAATTAATAACAAAGTATACTCAAGATTGTAGTCAAGAAGAAATCAAGCGAAAAACCTCTCAAGCACGTTAAGTTCTTATTATGTTAGTCTTACTTTTGTGAATTCTCTCTTAAAAACGATTTTAAGCTTCAAAAGATTAACTCAACTTTTAAATTGATTGAAGTCAAATGTTAATGTTTGTCCTGAAAACATTACAGCTTTGCCGTAGTAGGGTAAAGGCCATACAGCCTAATCAGGTCACTAGTATTTATTTTAACATTTGTTACTGGCAAGCTACCGCTAAATTACCTGTACAAGTTATAGTTTGTACCAACATCTAAATAATAAAAAAAAATTAGCCTATGGGTCCGCTATACGAAGAAGGCTTTCAGTGCCCTACCTACGGATCCTCTACAGTAGGTTTAGGATGTTGATGGTGTTGCCGCAATACTGTAGTGCATCGGGGATGTTTGCGGAGACCAATACAGACTGCTTTAGAGCAATAGTGCGCAAGACAGTGGCCTCCGTGATGCGTCGAAACAACCTTCTAAACACCATAACTGAAAGGGTTGAGTGAGTGTCCTATTGTGGGGCACTGGAATAAGGTACACAGTTCTAGTGGTGTAATTTTTAATGTAAGATAAATGGACAACATGAATAAGTAGGTGGTACTAACATAGTTTTAAGCTTTACTACAATTTTATATGGAATTATATTCTGAAATAAACTTGCAAATAAAAAATAAATCTTTAAGCAATACCTACTTGAACAATAATTGGGTAATTATAAGCCCTTAATGACTTTAATTGTTCACTCAAATAAGGCAGTTCAATATCAAGTTCTCATATTGCATTTAAAAAAAAGTACAGTTTGAAACTAGAAACTAAGGTTCATTGCTGTATGAAATATTTAAAGTCGAAGCATTTTATTATTTTATATAATTTATATTATATACTTAATTATTTTATTTCAAATAGGCACATAAAAGGCACTTTTGAACATCAACATTTACATTAAAATAGAATTAATTCTAGTCGCCAGTGCCGTATGGAGAAGAATGGGCAAGAAACTCCACCGTTACTCTTTTAAAATGTTTGTATACATTAATTATATATTTATTAAGTGATGACGATGCACCAAGTATAAAATTACTATATCACAATAGGTATAAATAATTATTACTGAAGCAATGACAGATAAACTTAATTATGTGATAGATACACGGTGCTCACGTATTTACAAACATTGTAAAAGTATACGATTTTCCTAAAAATATTTAACTAAGTCAATAAGTGAGTATGTAAGGTAATCACAGAATGTAAATCAAAGTCATAAAAATAATAAATTATACAATCAAAATAGCAACCAGTTTAATTTTGTCTACTCTAGATTGTCCTATGGAGCTGGATCAGCATGTTTCCAAGCATTCGTACCTTGGACTAGCTGTGCCCCGCGGTTTCACCCGCATAAGTTTCGATCCCGTGAGCATATCGGGATAAGAGTATCCCATGTCCTAATTCAAGTTATGGTTTACCCATGTACCAAGGTTCATCCCAATCAAGTCGGCCGATTTAGCCCGAAAGCGTAACAAACAAACATACAAAAACTCATTTCTCTTTATAACTTCGATCAATAATAGTACTATTAGTGATTGAAGCTTTTTAATTTTATTTATTTATTTATTAAAATCTCCCTTACAACTATCATTATAGGTATGTCCCTAATGCGATAGCTTGCTCTCAAAACTAAATTAAATGCTTAAGTTAGTCTTGAGAGCAATAAAAAATAAAACAAACAATAAAACAACGCAACATAAAACTATGAACAACGTAAAAAATAAACTAGTACCTACTACTTATTGCTTTTGTACGCACGGCTACAGATCAAGCTATACACTTCCAGTATAAGCTGATCTTGCATTGTAAAAGATTCCCTTATAATGAGAGGTCAGTGTAAAATAGAAATGTACTTGATGTGTAGCCGTGTGTACTAAGTTTTTTCAACTATAAAAACACATACTGCAGAGCCTTTAAATATAAAACAACAACGTTTAGCCTACTCTAATCTACACTATAACATAAAATAAACAACAGTATTTTTGCGAATTCACTCTAAAAGCATGTAAATACATCGATCTTGTCGTGAAGATCGTTAATAACCCGAATTGCGCGGGTCAATGGTGTTTTAGCGCGGAGGGTGGTCCTGGCAACCGGCACGGCCAGCAGCGGCGGGCGACGCCGCCTCCACACATAGCGATCCGGTACACATAAACTCACATGATTATTATAATTATAATATTATATTATACATAATTATAATAATCACGTGCTCACGTGACTGCGCGCGCATAAAAACCCGTTGAATGCCATCACCGCGGGCGACGGCCGGGCGCCAGATGTTTGTAAAGAAAGCTGATTTACGACTTACTTTTCTTTGAATGGCCTTACGCTTGAATATTTTTATAATGGTAAGGAACATGGCTTTAAAATAGCGTGCATTTCGTTTGAATGTATCATGTTCATTTATAAAATTGGTTGTAAATATGAACAAAGATAATTTTTATCTTAGATTTCAAGAAATTCAAATTCAGAATTTTATTTCTATAATAAAAAAACAAATGATGATCTATTATAATTAGGGTTTAAAATGCATGGTGTGATTATTTTTAACGTAACAATAAATAAAACCACATTGCATGTTAGTAGTATAGTATTACGAGCATCCCAAATTTTATTGAAAAAAAAATGTTGACGGACCGGAAGTTTTGCGCTCAGACTTACATAGATCTGATGCGTAGATGAATAATATTGATACCTGTGGTAAGCACAGGGCTTCAACATATTTGTAAAAATCGTGGCACTAGAAGTAAACATTAAGTACTAAAAAAAGGTTCTGAAGAACACAAAAATTTTAAAAAATATACAGGGCGTCCCACGGATATGCCACATGGAGGGAAAGTACCTTGAATATAAGTAGATCGGTATGATAAAGCTGCAGGTGATTATTTTTCTCATGTAACGGGTTCGATTTCCGGTTCAACCACGGAATTATTTAAATATTTATGAATGCAGTTTAAATTGTTTTTTAAATTCAAATAATGTCTTCTTTCAGTAAAATGTTCCATCTACAATAATATTCAAGGTACTTTCCCTCCATGATGACTGATTGATCTATGAAACTCGTTAACCTATTATTATTTATTTATTTTTAAAGACAGCAATATCCATTCTCGCCCAGTACAATAAAATATTATATTTTTATTTTTACCCGACTACGGCGAAAAAAAAGGAGGGTATATTCTTTTCTATGTCCCTTAAACTAGTAAACTGATTTTAACAAGTGATCCATTAGAAAGGTGGCGAAGGCCAGCGATTCTAAAAATTCTTTCATTTTTAACCGACTTCATAAAAGGAAGTTATCTATTCGACACAATAGTGCCGATTCTCTTGTCACAAAATTCTCTAAACTGGACCAAATATCACCAAAATTTAGTTTATTCCGGTCAAACGACGATTTCCCATTCTGAAATTGACTAAAGTGACACAACTTAACTATATTTTAGTTTGACAGCATTAAGATGACATTGAGATTACAATTTAGTGAAAATAGCAATTTTGCTATTCTGAATTTTACGTTTTTCACCAAAAATTTTGATTGTCTTCTAAATCTGACTATTTTTAATCGCGATTAAAAAGGTGTGGAATAAAACTAGTTGTCATGAACTAAAATTCACACCAACACCTCGACTTTAGGTGCAAAAACAGTACTGTATCTTTTTTTCTTTTCTTTTGCTTATATCTCGAAAACGGTGTGTCCCTATAGCAAAAATAATGAAAATTTCGACCCCCTTTATAAAACCCTTAAACATCTAAAACTCAACGTAGGTATTGGTAATAATTTTTCATATTTTCCATACAAGAAGTGAAAAATTCCATACAAAACATGTCGAGGCTGCACAAAAAGCGCGCCAAAACGGCTCGAAAAAAAATCACGTGGTATGGCAAACCAGTACCACGTGGAGTCGCAATAGGGTATATGCATGTATTTATTTTATATTTTTAATTCATTGTTTACACCGCTATAACATAGTAAAAAATATAAATACTGTTTAAAAAATGCTGTAATTAAGTTTAAAAAAATATTTAAAATAGAGAATCATTTTGAGCTGTTTAAACGCCGCCATTTTCGCGCGCTCTGTTGATGACGTCAAATAATACTATGTCCAGTGACAGTCCCACAGAGTTCTTTTTTTGATAGTCCAGGAGTAATAGTGTTCTGTGGTCCAGTCCATTGTTTACTATGTGTTCTCGTTATTAACTTATTTCATCATGCAAAAAGCTCAAAAGCCAGTTTAAGTACAAGAATTGCGTTGTGCCTGAATGCAAACAAACTATCAGAAGTGCACCCGATAAAGTGTTTTTCCAGTCCCGATAGGTGCGCAAATACGTAAGGAATGGTGTAAGATTATCAAAAGACATATTATGAAGTATCTGCAACAACTTGTTTACATTGTTGTGAAGATCACTTTAATGTAAGTATGTCGTATTTCGATGCTTAATATGATTTCAGTTAATCAGAACTAAATTTTGTATTGTAAATTTGACTATGGACAAGACAAATGTAGCACTATCTCCATTAAAATGTCCTCTTTCATTAACAAATACTGCAATATCACCAATAAAATAACTTGCCAAAAAAAATTGTTTGCGAGCCCAGATTGTATGTCAATATCTTCTCTTTATTCAGTGATATCTCAAGATTATGTACCAAGTTGTTCATCCGAATCAAGCTGGATGCAAGAAGATAACTCGGAGAATGAAAAACATTTTAAAAGTTTAATGCGTACAGGCATGTTAACTGCTGTAGAAAAAGAGCCTAAAATGTTGTTAGGATTACCTAAAAAATCATATCATGTAATAAAATTATTACGTGAAAATGTCCGCCTTTCTACCATAGATATACTAATTACACTGAAGAAAATAAAATTAAATGAGTCATTCAGCATATTAGCATTACATTTTGGATATTCGCAGAGTACTATCAGCAGAATATTCTCTAAAAGTGTACCTCTTATTGCTGAAAAAATTAAAAATTTAATTGTATGGCCAACACCACCAGCAATCTACAAAAAAATACCCATATTGTTTAGATCCAGGTATGCAAATGTTGTGTTAATCATAGACTGCCTTGAAATTCAGATTGAGAAACTAATAACTAAAATGTAAGTCACTAGTATGCTAAAATGCACACACGATAATATTAGGTTTTCTAATCTCTCATCACAGACTCAAGGAACTTAAAAGCAAAGAGTACAGAATTATGAGCATAAAAGTTTCTTGCACAGACTATATAGAGAACTACGTTGTTGACATACTAGTTTGTGACGTAACGTTTCGTGTTATCCATTGGTGTTGCGTTTTACAAATTTGAATTTCCCGCGCTTAATTTGCACTTTTATTTATTAATTTTAAGTAAGTAATAAGATATTAATTACTAAAATAATGATTTAGTTCAAAGGTCCGGCCAATAAAGATACGGAATAAAAATATTTGAACCAAATTAAAATCACATGCATATTCCCTATTGCCAAATTTGATTTTAGTTGTGTCAAAATTATTTTTAAATTTAGAGATTTTATTTTGCAGAATAGCTTTAAGATTAGTAAGGAATTTTAGTGATAGTTTAGTTAGTTTAGTTCGGTGTACAACAGAATCGACACCAATGTATGTAATATTATTGGAACTGCAATATTATATTCACACATGACAATCTTTAGGGCTTCCAAAGAAATATACAACTTTTTATAGGTGTATGTATGTTTCTCCGAAATTGTTAATCGGGCCAATTTTTTTCTCTTACCTTTACTTCCAGAAACAGTGCAAATTGCATTACAAGACATTATTTAATGGTGTGCAAATATAAGGTTGGGGAAAAAGTCTTTTCGCATTATAGTATGTATGAACTTGTAATAAAATCTCTTTGCCTATACTATTTGTATCTGGCTGGATTTGGTATCATTGAAAGTTTAAATTTTAAAGAACATAATTCCAAATTCAAATTAGGAAAATGTGTGATTTTCATTTGTTTTTCGTACCGTCAAGATGAGTGAATGTAATGAAGAAATTCGATACATTTTAAAATTTTACTACAGAAAAGGTAAAAATGCAAAGAAAGCCGCGAAAAAAAATTTGCGATGTTTATGGACCTAGTGCAGTGTCTGTGAGAGTAGCACAAATTTGGTTTAAGCGTTTTCAATCCGGAAATTTTGATGCCAAAGATGCACGTCGCTCTGGTCGCCCTATTACAGATAAAATGGATGCCATTTTTGAAAAAGTGGAGCAAGATCGGCATATCAGTAGTTACGACGTAGCTGAAGAACTGGGAATTGACCACAAAACAGTTTTGGCGCATTTGAAAAAAACTGGGTACACAAAAAAGCTCGATATTTGGGTACGAAAAACGTGCGAAAAAGGTCGTGGTCAAAAGCCGGTCAGGCTTCACAGACTGTGGCGAAACCCGGGATAACTCGCAACAAGGTGATGCTGTGTGTGTGGTGGGATTGGAAGGGCATTATTCATTATGAGCTATTACCACCAGGCAGGACCATCGATTCTGAACTTTACTGCGAACAACTGATGAGATTAAAGCAAGAAGTTGAGAGAAAGCGGCCGGAATTAATCAACAGAAGGGGTGTGGTTTTTCATCGTGATAACGCTAGACCTCACACATCTTTAGCCACTCAGCAAAAATTAAGAGAGTTTGGCTGGGAGGTGTTAATGCATCCGCCGTATAGTCCTGACCTTGCACCTTCAGATTTCCACCTGTTTCGGTCTCTTCAGAATTCTTTAGGCAGTGTCAGGTTAACATCACGAGAGGACTGCCAAAACCACTTGTCGCGGTATTTTGATCAGAAGTGCCAAAATTTCTATAGCAATGGGATCATGTCCCTACCTACAAGATGGCAAAAAGTTATCGAACAAAATGGTACCAACATACTTTAGTTAAATGTAAATAAACTATATTAAAAAATGTTTTGAATTTTCTTAAATAATACTTTTTCCCCAACCTGTTATTTATTTTGTCACTATAAAGATGATAAAAAAAACTCTTAAAAGGTATTACAAAAAATAAGGTGAAAAGGTATTACTGGCAATTCATACACGAAACGTTGTACTCATCACTACGAACAACTTTTACTATGGACCAAACCTGAATTACGAAACAATAAAACCAGCTCCCTCCGTTTCGCATTCTCGTCAAAATGGATGGAACAGCTGTTATTTTTTTTTTGGCGTTACACCTTTTGCCCTATAGTAAAAGTTGTTCATAATGATGGGTACAAAGACCCCTTAAGATATTTCGTGTATGATTATATAGATTACATACACATAGTACATACACTAATTATGGATAAGACACAAAAGTCACTAAGTAAAAGAACAAAAAAGTGGAGAAGAATGGGCAAGACACAGAGCTTGTCTACGTGAGGCGATTTATGCGCCAGTCGAATAGCGCGGCAGCCAATCGCGACGCCCAAAATCCCGAAAACCAGGATTGGTTGAGCGAGCTAGTGGAGTAGCGCGTAGACAGAAAATCAAAACGGTAGTTTTGATTTTTTGTCTACGCGCTACCACTAGCTCGTAAATCGCCTCATGTGGACAAGCTCATAGAGGAACTGTTTCGCAGGCTATTGAACGATTATTCTGAAACAAAATTCGAGCAACTACACACAAACCCCGCCCCGCCCCTCGCACAGACCCACACACTAATATCCCGGGCCGCTCATTGGTTCTCAAAAAGTATCATTTCTTAGAGCTCAACCTCGAATTCGGGCACCCGATGCATTAACTACACTGGCAATAGCACTGGAAGACGGAGGTGGACTAGATTATCCGAAGACTGCGTACTACACCCAATTTCTTTACTCTTGGTAGTTTGCCCGAAATTCGTATGTAACCCAATTCGGTAGAACGACTATCATTAGACATGTGATAATTTCTAAAGCATAAAACGCAGAGCCCTACACCACATGTATCACACGCCCAGACAGTGCGAGACACAATTTTGCTTTTTTGGCACTGCCTGCATCGCGCTTTTCTCCCTGATCTGACTGGAAAATGTCCAGAAGCCATCGTATCCGCAGGATTAAGTCGTGGTGGGTAGTGCTTTTTTAAAATTTGGTCTGCCAGTGTCATCCTGAATTCCCGATGAGGAACTTTTTTGGTATGGCTGTATATTACATACGCATTATGTATAGAAACGTTCAATAGCCTGCGAAACAGTTTCTTGTACCATACCATGTTCCTAATTCTTTCCAAAGGGTATGCCTGTAACAGTTGGTCTTTTTTATCGACACCCCCCATGGAAAGATTGTAGTCCAACACCACCTTCGGTTTGTACTTATAAGCCCCGTATTTCTCGGTCCCGCCGACTTCTACTTTATGATATGTAGAAATCAGTGAGACCAAGTTTGAGTCCCTCCAAACCAAAATAGTCAAGTCTTTAGTGTGACTGAAGACTATCTCCCCTGGGCGCATGTTGGTCTTGGTCATAGCGCGCAGACTATCGGGAACGTATTCCCGATTAAGTCTCAGGGTCCCGATGGAATCGGTTTTTTGCGCCTCTAAAGTTCTTGACAATAGTGGCGAATTGTAAAAATTATCCATAACTAGTGTATGGCCTTTATTTAAGAGAGGGCGAACCAGCCTGTAGACAATCTGGGATGCTCCATTAGACCACGTTTCTACACCATGTCCTTCAGTAAATTCATGTTGATGTGCCTTTCCGGTATATATCTCAAACGTCCACAAATAGCCCGTTCGGGACTCGCAAAGTTCATAGCTTTTTATCCCTACCCGAGCAGCTTTGTTGGCGATGAGCTGTGCGAAAGTGAGTCTTCCTTTCCACAATAGTAGGGACTCATCTATCGCAATATTCTGCTCGGGTATGTATAAACTGCTGAACTTGCGATTCAGGTGGGCAATAATCGGGCTAATTTTGACAATCTTGGAATTTGTCGGAATGGTAGAGTTGTCTACAAAATGCAGACATTTCTTAATCAGTGAAAAAATTGAGTAGGACATGAAGTCTTTAAAATTCCCGATCCGCAAGTACGGATATCGAGGATACCAATAGTCTTGTTCGACAGGATTTGAGACGAAACTTTGCACCATTATGATTCCAAAGAAAGTCCACAGATCGGTCGATCGTATGTCCTTCCAGCTTTTAATTCGGGATTGTTGCGGTTTAGGGTTTAAAGATAACAAGTGGTTGGCGTATCTATTTGTTTCTGTAACTATGAGATTAATAATAGTTTCATCCCAAATCCTCTCGAAAATATCCAGAGGGGTCATTCCTTCAGTCGTAAAAGTTGGCCCAGACAAACCAGTAAATGCTTCCCGCTTGCCAGTGAAGCAATTGGCATCTCTTGCCCATTTAAAATTGAGCATATCCTCGCTGCTCACGTACTCCCGCAACGCGGAATCATCGCGAGCATCGAGGGCATTTATTTGGTCCTGCAGGTCAGAAGTGAGGTCGTCGAGCTCTGCCGGATGTTCCCCAACGTACCTATGCCGGGGCATACCAATGCTGATACCATCGTCCATATCCGGCAGGTCTGCCTCCACGTCTGATCCGGAATTTTCCGCAATCGATCGCTCCCGCGCAGCAATCTCGTCCTCAAAGTCCTCGAATGTAGATGGTTCGAAAAGTTGATGTTAGCAAAAAGTCTTAAATGAACACTCACCATTCGTGACGGAGGACGTCGATGCTGTGGGCGACGAAACGACAACCGAATGCGCCGGGCCTGGACTGGGCGCTACAAATTAAGAAGTTATTGATTAAGAATAATTATTATTAAGAATAAAAATTTATTCATTTCAAGCTTTCATTAGTACTTTTACTTATTTGATTAACTCACTGGGTGTTAAGTTAATTAATTATTTTTTTATTAATTAATTAATGTGTTAATTAACTCACTACAAATTAAGAAGTTATTGATTAAGAATAATTATTATTAAGAATAAAAATTTATTCATTTCAAGCTTTCATTAGTACTTTTACTCATTTGATTAACTCACTGGGTGTTAATCCCGTGAAGTCGATTTCCGCGTCGACAATTATTCTGGAGTCCGCAATCGAATTAATCAAAGCCACATCCGCCGCCCTTAGCACGTCCGTTGAGGGCGAAATTAGGAGTCTGTACAAATAACATTGTCATAAATATCAACATCGACTAATCATTTATCTAAGTCATTAAACGTATACCTACTTCATGGGAGGCGCTTTTCCCTGTCCCTTGCCCTTTCCGGTCATCGTTGACGTTGGCGTCACTTCAGCTGCTACCGCAACTGCTTCTGCTTCTACCAGAAACAAAATAACAAGAAAGCAATCTTGTAGTATCTCGAAAAGCTGAACTTTACACCAGAGCCAAAAAACTATTTCAAAAATTCATAACTCGTAAACTAGCTGAATCAGAGTGGTCATTTTTAGAACACTTATTTCTTATAATGAAATTTATCAGATGACAATAATGATAGCATTCTAAAGTGGTCTAACATGCGTTTTATACTAGTTACAGCAATTGGTATTTCAATTTGAAGCAGCAATTTTGCTGTATCTTGGTAGTTGTAACATAAGGCACAACGAAATAGCTTTAAAATTTTAGGTAACGGTTATGATGTATCTAATATGAAGTATATTTGTAAGTCCTTGCATTTCGTTGTACCTAATATTCTTATAAGGATTACATCTTGAATTTTGTATTAAATACAAATAAAACAAAATATTATGTTTAATTAAAAATGCTGTATGTTTATTTAGCAATCATTATGTATTCAAACAAAGATTCAATCAGACTCTAAATTAGTAAGAAATAAAATCTACTGAGGGCGACATTGTCAACTATAAGAAATAATATCTTGAGCGATATTTTAGACGAAATATCAAACAAATATACTTAATGCAAATTATTTTAAAGAACATAATTTTAAATTACACAAGTACAAGTTTCTTATTCTTGTTCTTATATTTAAAATCAATAAAAAATAATCAATTTAAAAAATTAACAAAACAAAATGTAACTCACACTCAGGTGAGTGTGAGTTACATTTTGTAACAGCTTATTATTTTCCGAGTGACTAATAACTTAAAAGTCGACTAAATGTTTGCAACAAAAAAAATAGAGTGGGTACCATATATAATGGGTTGGCAGCTAATAAGGAGTATCGTAATAAGTAATAGGTAGCATATTAATATATCAGTAATAAGCTCCGTTTTAATTTGTTACCAGGAGAAACTGGATGCAATCTGGTCTTTAGGGCACCCCGACTCGGACAGGTTAGGTTAGAAGGGGATGGCGGGGTCGATAGACCCCGCCATCCCCTTCGTGGTTATTTTTTTATAAACCACCCAGAAGTAGGAGCCCCGCAAAGCGGGGCTCCGTCGACCAAGCCCTGCCATCGACCATGCATAGAATATTTTAATTAAGGTTTGGTTAGAACTGTGACAATTATGACAAACGTGAACGCCCATTTTCTAGTTTGTTTTCGCCATTAAGTTTCCGCTTAGATATTAATTCTGTTCCCAAAAGAAAAACTTGATGCTAGTTTAAATTAAAACGGAGCTTATTACTGATATATTAATATGCTACCTATTACTTATTACGATACTCCTTATTAGCTGCCAACCCATTATATATGGTACCTACTCTATTTTTTTTTTAAACCTATATTCATTTTACTTAGTTGCCGCATTAAATACATGCCTTTTGTAACTAGTACCAGGCCCAAGTGCAGCACCTGCCTTGCAGCAGCAAAGGCAAAAACGGCTATTTTCCTTGAGTAATACAGGGCCTTATTTTACCGTGCGGTGTATTTAACACCTTTTTCATATTAAAACTTGCAAATATCACACTTGGATCTATAGCATTAAGTTTCTGGTGGCACTGAAATCTTTTATAGGACTAATTTTTTCCCCTCAAGTGGTCTTCAAAGTTAGACAGTTCTTCTTAATTTTTGACATCATTAGTCTGTGTCATACACTTATCTTTTTTAGGTACGTGAAACCCTATATTGTAAATTAGTCTTTAACCAACTTGAAAAAACTTTGAAAGGCCTTTTGTTTACACCATTATCAGCATTATCATCATTTGTATAAATGCGATACAAATTAGAAATGTTTTTTAAATCATCAGGTAAGTAAAGGCGAGTCGAATCTTTTCTGCAGTAATGCGAGGGTACAAGAGGTAAAGATGTTATAAATTGCTTCGCATGACTTATTACTTCTTCTTTAGTTTTATTGCCGCCGCCGTTTTTTTCCTCTCGTCTAATATTGCAAATCCCACGACTACGTTGTTTAGTGTGTATAACAGAAGCCTTTGAGTTATATCAAGCGTGTTTATTTAAAAAAATTGACACACTTGTGTCCTTCCATCGTCTTCATTTATATAATATGCGTATGTAACATACGTCATGTTCGTGAACGGGCGCCGTCAGTGGGCACTGGTCATTTCTTAGCTGCCACGGCTTATTTTAATTCCATAATTGTTTTTTTTATTTTTTTTATTACGGACGCTTTTAACGTGCACATCGTTCTCACATGTATAATTACAACATGAATGATGTAAGTAACCACTTTTCTGTAACAATTGTATTTTGATTTAAAATAGTGTCCATGGAGTTTCTTGCCCGTTCTTGTCCATAGGTACCTACTACGCTTTGGAATGGGCAACTAGCTTCATCTTTCTGACTGACCGACCCCTTGACAATTCAAAAGTGCCTGTAATTGGTTTATTTGAAATAAATGCTTTGAGTTTATGAGTAATTTCTTCTAGATGATTCGCCTTTATCTGTCATATAACATTTAATTTCTTTTTTTATAACACATTGTGAGATTCAGATATTCTGGCGTTGTGAGCTACTAAGGTTCCAGTAATAAGTAAAAAGCCGTTGGCGTCTTTCTTCAGTTATTTCTCCGCAATTCCGTTTACAAATAACATCTTTACAAGGGTTATGTTTCATAGTTTTAGATGGAACATCTTCTCCTTTTTCATTGGTATAGGATTGCCCTAAAATTCGTTTCATTTTGTTATCATTTTTTATATCCATTTTTTTATTGGTCTGGTTTCTAAAACTTCTTGTTCTGTAATTTCTTCATTCGTTTCAGATTTTTTACTTTTTTTTTAGTCATTTTACTATTCCTTCGTTTTGAGTTCTTTGTTTGCTTTTTTGATTTTGTGCTTCCTTTTTTGCTCGATATCGAATCATCAGATGTTTCACCTTCGCTAAATTATATACTAGAATCTTCTGATGGAAATGCTTCGTTCAATAATAACGTGTCAGCATCCTCTTCTTCAATAAAATCTAGGTAGATTTTGTCAAAGTGTACTTTTTTTTTACATGTTCGATTATATTTACTGTTTTGGTATGGTTCGTCACTGTGGTTGGATTTTAAATTTTCAAAAGGCGGGTTGCCATAATATGTTTCAGGAACTTCTTCGATAAAATTTGTCGATAACTGAGCATCAAGCAGAGGGCTGCCATTTGTTTCAGGCACTACTCTGATTCTATTTGGTGATAACTGAGCATTTAGAAGAGGGCTGACATTTGTTTCAGGAACTGCTTTGATTAGATTTGGCGATAACTGAGCATTTATTATTTATTTCAGGAAAATCTTGGATTGGATATTTCTGATCATTTTGAGGTTGGTTCACATTTACTTCAGAAACAACTTTAACTCCACCTGGATATTTCTGACTATCAAGAAGTAGGTTGTTACTTGTTTCAAGTACGAGTTGTACTGAATTTACACCTGTGATCTTCAATGGGTTGGTCGTTACAAGTGTGAAGAATTTCACATTTATTATTTTCTGCGTCATTATGAGCAATACAAGAATCAGTAATATTCAATTCTGTTACTGTATTTTTTTAAATTCTGAGACATTTCTGGACTTTGCAAACTATGATCAGATTCACAAGTTACTAAAACTTCATAACGATTCTGTAAGTTTTCATTAGTTTCAATTTCAGTTATTGTACTTGCGGTCAAGATAGGCTGAACGATCTGGGCAATATTTTCCAAGTCACTTTCGTTAACATCATCATTTATAATGGTACGTTCAGCATTTTGTATTAACTTATCATTATTATGAGGTACTAATTGCGTCGAAGGAATGTTTTCAATTATCCGCTTCGTCTTAGACATGTAATATTTTGGTTTCCGAAAAGTGGGTGTGAGATCTTTAACATCTCCTGCTACTGCTGATTTTGAGTGACGAGGAGTCGTCGGAAATGAAGACTGTTCTGGGAAATAATATTTGGAACTCCTACCTGCGTCTTCGCTTATGTACCTCTCTGATCGAACTGGTTTTCCATGTTTATAGGTAATATCACTGATGATTTCAATCTTACGTTTCTTGTTTTCATCGTCTTCGCAAGTGTCTCTTTGTGGTTTTAACTCATCCTTCCATTGTCGACGTTTCGCCATCTTTACATAAAGTATTCAGTTTCACTATACTTACTCAAATTAATACCTGAAAATTAAAATAAAATGAATAAATTAAAAAACAAAAATTAAAAAAGTCTTTCATACCGTATTTCAGCCACGGCGGCCAATCTCAACGAAGGCTACATCTTTACATAAAATATTCAGTTTCACTATACTTACTCAAATTAATACCTGAAAATTAAAATAAAATGAATAAATTAAAAAACAAAAATTAAAAAAGTCTTTCATACCGTATTTCAGCCACGGCGGCCAATCTCAACGAAGGCTACATCTTTACATAAAATATTCAGTTTCACTATACTTACTCAAATTAATACCTGAAAATTAAAATAAAATTAATAAATTAAAAAACAAAAATTAAAAAAGTCTTTCATAAGTACCGTATTTCAGCCACGGCGGCCAATCTCAACGAAGACTACCCTTCGGCGCGGGAGATAATATTATAGTGCACAAGTTAGTGTGCGCGCAGACACAAGTGCATTCCCTCTTCCCTGACTCTCATAGTCCGATGGGACGGCAATCCGACACGACCGGAGGGAGATCAGGCGCAGGACCAACGGCTTAACGTGCGCACCGAGCCACGGGGGTATCACACCGCTGACTTCCAAACTCCGAGCTGTTACTAAGAAATTCCTAATGGAAAAACTCAATAACACTTTGCGTGACCCGGGAATCGAACCCAGTTCCCCACGCTCAGCAGACGTGCTTGCGCCCACGAGACCAACGAGGCAGTTACATTAAAAAAGTATGCAAACAAAGTCACGAAACACGAAAACCAAGTTGAGATATCGTGAGACGTGAAATCAGGACAGATAGTGCTGATGTTACGCCTCAATCGATCGTTGATTTAATAGAAATACTTATTAGAATAATTTATTTACCTTAATTTTTTTTTAATAATCTTTTTTAATTTTAATATTTTTTTATTATTCTAAACTTATTTATTATATTAGGTTAGGTTTAGAGATAACAGTCTGTTTGTTTATTTTTTTTATATCCGTGCTTCAGAAGGCGCGATAAGCCAGTCTTTGAGGAGTGGCTAGAGGCGCCACGGCGTCCTCACCTTCCGCCTGACGCAGGTCCTCACCTGACACGGTTGTTTCGGGAGGTTCCTGTTCCGGATAAGGCGGGAGGAAACGCCCGGGTGTCACCATTGTGTGGATCGCCCGGAGGACACGGTGGAGGTCTGCCCGGCTTGGGCGGAGCACCACCGTGTCCTCGTGGAGGTGATTGGCGGTGGCGATCTCTCGCATCCAGCCCTGGTACGGAGCGAGAGGGCTTGGGAAGCCGTCACCTCCTTCTGCGCAGCAGTAATACTCGCGAAGGAGGAGGCGGAACGCGTGAGGGAGAGGCAAATTTCACGCCCTCACGCCCCTAGCCGCCGCAGGAGACGCCCTGGGCGTCAGTAATCGCAAGCTGAACCCCGGCCACCGTAGACGCGGGCTTGCGAACGGCGAGCAATGGGCAGCTCGCCGTTCGATAAGGACCAGGCTCGGGTCGATGGCGCGTTGTGTTCCACGCGCGCCTCAAAGAGATGTCAGCATCAGTGACGGGGTCCGCTAGGGCCGATGCCTGTCAGGGTAGCGGGAAAGTCCGAGAGGGATACCGTGGCCCTTGGCACAGGCAACTGAAGGAACACGGGTGGGTTTTAGTCAGTAAGAGTCTGACACGCCCTCCTGCTCTGCCCAGAGCGGGAGAAGTTATTTGATGATATCCCACTCACAAAACAAAAAAAAAACCCAGTCGGTCCCGGATTAGACGGTAATAAAAACATAAGAAGAACTAAGTTTGAAGGAAGCTAATTAGCTTAGCTCCCAATTTACTAATTACTGTACTACAAAACGAAACATCGCGAGATCTGTTAGGAGCAAACTACTAGTTATCAATTGTGTTGGTATAATCAGGTAACCATGTTCAAAAACGAAATGACTAGAATCAATTTATCATTAACATAAAGTAATTAAAATTGTTAAATACCATGACTTACCTAGGATTCACTTTAGTTGAACACGTAAAACACACCCGAATTTCACAGACTACGTACTCGGTTCCTCGCTTGCGCGCTCGCGCATCGACTGCGATAAATACGATTGGGAAACGGCGTACCCGAGGGAAGACACGGGGGTGGGGGTATGCGACTTTAGCGTAATTATAATTTTGTGCAAATTTAAACTCTATTATTAATGATTTATGGATAATATTTATTATAAAATGGGTAGAATAAAACGTAGTAAGCACATTCAAAATCCGAGCGATAGAATTGCAGTATCTCTAGCTGGCATAAAATACTCAGGCGGCGAAATTGCTGTATCTCAATAGAACATTATGTTGTGACAACTACATACTGCCGTAAGTGTTTCGTAGCATACAAACGAGGACCGTGTATCTTGACTGCGAAAAAAAATACTTATAGCGTTTTTGATGTATCTAAGTATGTGTAACTTAAAAATAGTTGATTTTATGGTATTTACAGCATTTTGAAGTATCTTTTGTTAAAAAAGTTTAGAAAAAGTCGTATCATAAAAAAAAACATCTTAGGAAAACGTTGATCAGACCGTTCGACGCAGTATTTTTTCTTATTTCAATGATGCAATAAAAAATATAAAAAAATCGAGATACGACAAAATCGCTTTCCAGCGTCGAAATAATGAATTAGAAGCTAAGGAAATGTGGTCATCATAATGTGGAATAAGGTTATTTTAAAACAAACTACCTTCAGAGTTGGGGCTGCACGACCGCCACGGGAGCTCGAAGTCGACGGAGGAAGTTGCCGAGTCTAAAAAGAGCACATGGAGTAATACGACTAACTTAATAATAATGTACATGCCACAACAAACTTAAGGAAAACAAACCTGTGCTTGTCGATGGCCCGGCTTCCACTTCCCAATGGCTCCTTTTCCTGGGTGGTGGAATTGCCGGTGTCCCTGGCATCCGGGTTGGCGACGGTTTTCTGTAAAATATTTTAAAGTAAGACGAAACAAGTCATTTTGACACAAATTGAAAGAAAAAACACATACCTTCTCTGCTTTCGCTCTGCATCATCAGGGAGCAGAAACCTGCCAGCTTCTTCCTGTTCCCTAACTTCGAGCAGGCGGCCTTTCTGAACCGATGATCGAACGTTAATTTTTTTTCTGTTAGCGGTTCTCATTTCCCGGACCTTTTTCAGCTGCTCACCAAGCGTACGCGAGCTAAAAGAAAATAATAATAAGTATTTTCGAATAAAGTGAGCAACTAAGAATAATGAGACGATGCTTAACAACCGAACGGCAGTCTAGCAGCGGAGGTAAACACGTGCAAGGTAATCACAACAAACAAAAGAACGAATTCCTTAGAATCATTGGTACGTATGATGCCGACGGTCTAGGTAGATACGCGCTCGATAATAAAGCAATAACGAACAAAGGAACTGACATAGCTGCAGTTCTTATTAATTTTTGCAGCTTAGAAAGTACTGTTTATTGCTTATTAATAACGTATTGTAGAAACAACAACAAAAAAGCAATTAGGTACTAAAGCTCTCTTTGCGCGTGCTCAATATCAACGAACAGACCGGCCCAAAAAATGTAGACAAATAATATTATGAAATAATATCAACGTGACACGCTCACCGGCGCGGCGGCGGCTCAAATTCCAGGAAATTTTGCGATTATCCCAATTCATTGTTCATACAAGTCGACTTTGAACTTTAGTTCAACAACCATAATTATGCTTGCACGGGTTTGACCGTCGCATCAGGAACGACAGCATTGACAATAATTGCCTCGTAAGAGGTTATTCGAAGACCTGTTTGTGCAACGAAGACTGATTGAACCCAGGACGTAGAACGGTTTCATCGTCGCAGAGCACAAAACGGTCTATGTAAACGGTTCGTCGTCGCAATGCCCACCACTACATCAAATTACAAGATGGCGGACATATTGTGTCGGTTTTCAAAGTATTTGCAAAAAGAAACACATTCCTCCTCTGCTTTCGCTCTGGAGCATCAGGGAGCATAAACCTGCCTGCTTCTTTCTGCTCCCTTAATTGGAGCAGCCAGGCTTTCTGAACCGCTGACAGAACATTCCATTTTTTTCTGACAGCGGCTCTCATTTCTCATTGCGCGGACCTTTTTCAGCGCCTAAAAGAAAATAATAATATTAGGTCCTTAGTCATTACATATGAAATTGGCGTTTTGTCAAACAGGCCACTTGGATCTCAAATATCTGGCGTTTGTTTAGGAATTCCAAATTCAAATTGATTTCAAATTTAGGCTTGTGTAAATTGTTTCAAATTTAGCGTGTTTTCGCGCCATTTGATTTTTTTTTGACATCGTTCTGTTCACAATATGGAAAACTTAAAATATTGGGTTATTTACGAATACGAGCTCCACCGTGGCACGAGCGCTGCCGAAACAACTCGACGGTTTAATGATGTGTATGGACATTGGGGAAGGTACCGTAAAAGAAAATACGGTACGTTTTTGGTTCAACATTTTCGTTCTGGAAATGTTTACCTACAGAACAAACCCCGTGGACGGCCAAGAGACCATAGTTGATAATGAAGAATTAAAAGTGATTGTGGAAGCGAATCCCTTGCCAACCACGTCAGAGTTAGCGGCAGGCTTCGGTGTGAGTGATAAATAGTAGGTACATTGTTACCTACCCTAGGGGTGAAAGTAACTTATTTAGTCCCCAGACGAATAGTTCGAGGGACTAAATAATTCTTTAAACCGAGGTAAACACTGTGCTTTTCATTACGAATACAAAGAAAGTAAAAATAAAAACATGAAATAGCTAAAAAGAAAGTTAGCCTCTTCTCTTATGAAATCAAGCGTATTAAACGTATGACTACGCACAATGAGATACAAATCTCTGCTATAAGGAAGTAAAACAAACTACAACTCGAAAAAACAAATGAAGATCAGATTGCCGCTTTCCCATTTTTTTTCTGTGGCCGGCTTCTAACTATCCAGCCATTATTTTTCATTTCCATCATTGAAATAATGATATACACGATCAATTTTACATCGTTCTGGAGCCGAAACACAGTAACTCCAGACGATTAATAGTTACTATTGGCATTGTTATAATTTTTTTAAGACATCTAATATAGAAGTTAGAAATTTATCACTTTTATTCTGTCATTCGAGTTAAATCTTAGTAGCCCTTCCACTATTTCATTCATAAACGAACAGCTGTGCGATAGCGCGCTCATGGTGGGTCAACGGACGTTGCTGCAAGTAGGTATTTTATTTCAGGTAGGTACGATTTAGGTTGGTGTAAGTTCATTTACCTCCGTTATCTCTCGTTTGTATTGGAACCTAATTGGACGCACGGCACGGTGTTTACTACTATCACATCGTAAACGAGAGAAATTAATTGAAATTTCATTCACTACTCTCGCATCACGAAATCACTAGTAATCGTACGGTCTATTACCTCAACTAGACATGACGAGTACGCTTGTGAGTTGTATTTAAGGCCTTGAATCGAGTGTCGAGCTAATAGGTACTTAAAAAGCATACAGCTACCTACCATAATAAAATTATGATGAATAAAAATAATACTGCCTACGAAGTTTTACAATGTAACTTCCAGCGCAGCTGCGCGGTACGACGGCTTCTACAAAGGCAGGCAATTCAAACAGAAAAATGAATCGTTTTATCTGTCAAATAGAGTTCATTATAAGTTGGTGGTGCCCTGTTCTATGAAAATATTGTACCGAATTAAGACCTTATTTTTATAAAGTTAACCGCTGAATTCGGTTGTGCATCAATTCTGTGGCTTCTCAGAATAATTTGAGTAAACTGCGTACCTACATAACCTTGTACCTAGTTTGCTGAAATTTCTATTTGTTACCGTTTACGGTTAAGAAATAAAGTCTGAATTCGCTTTTCGTATTTTTATTTGTGTACCTATTTATCTATTGCGTATGTGTTTTTATTTATGTTTAAAGAAGTCGGCGCATAGGCAAAGGTACGGCAATCGGCGACCTCTGTTAACTAGGTACCTACGCATAGATAAAATAGACATAGTACTACAGCCATATGTTTAAAGTATATAAGTTTAAATCCGCTTAAATAGTGGCGGTACGTCCAAATGGCAAGCAGGAATTTTAATGTAATAAAAAGTTTTTTTTTTCCGTAGGTACGTTAATACAAGAAATTTGCTAGCAAGGATAATTATTGAGGAACCTCCTTGTCCTCCCACGGTCAAAAAAGATTGTTTTGATGTAGGTAGGTACACAGTGAACAAGAAGTCCACCTTTCACTGTTGTGTTCAGTCACCAGTCGCGGTCATCAGTACCTACTTGCACTTTGTTGCTGTAGTTACCTAAGTACCCGCGACAATAATAAATCGTTTGATTCCGCATTCATAACCATTGTTTGATTTAAATTGCGTTTATCTACATACCTATCAGTTAAATAACTCTAATTTTTCCTTCATAATTTCGAATTCGAATAAAATTTTGAAGCACTAAATTACATAAAGTTATATGTATATCCTTAAGGAAACAAGTGAACTTAAGAACCCAGATAACGATTACCTGATATTGATAAAGTTTTGTGTAGAGAAAAGCAAAATAACAAAGACTAAAATACTCAAAAATAAAATATTATAAAAATAAAATACTAAAAAACTCTCCACAAAAACGGATGAAATATCTAATTATAACTCAGCCATAATCACGGTGATTAACAACTGAGTTATATGGTTCTTGGAATGCAATTTTGTAAAAAAAAAAGGTATTTAATCAATATCGTTTTTAGTTATTCTTATCATAAAAGTCATTAGCAGGCGAAACACCATATCTGTTACCTACATTATTGGCAAATAAATGATTTCTATTTCTATAAACTAACGACAATGTAAGTAAATCGATCGGCAACTTCATTTAACCACGTCAAAGAAAAAACAACAAATCGAAAATTCTAAATTTCAATAATTTACTACGGCCAAAGTTGCATATAAGCCGATTTCGCATTGTTTAGGATTCCCTTACAATGAGAGGTCAGTGTTAACTGGAAAAAAAAGATAAAAGAAAAAAAAGATAGCCTGCCGAAATCAATCTAAGTTTAAGGAATCTAATGTGGATTTAACTTAAAAATAATACTAATAATGAACTTCTACAAGAGGAATTTGTTAAAAAAAGAGACTGTAGCTAAACTGATTATTAAACTCTTTAACAATTAACAAAACAAAACCAAGTTGTGCTCCCTCAAAACGAGTAGTTAACTCCAAAGCCACTACAGAGCCGAATAATATTTGTCAAATATTTATTTCGGCCCCTATTAGCGAATGAAATACCTGTTTGTGCGCTACCGATTCCGAAGATTCCGGAGAGCTGCCCAGTTTCAACCCATGCTCTGCCAAAGAAATACTAAAAATAATAACAAACCTTGATCTAAATTGCAGCCCTGGCCTAGATGCAATGAATACCAAAGGAATAAAACGTATTCAAAACTTAATTGCTAATTACTTGGAGTAAATGTTTTAATAAATTACCAACTGACGGAAACTTTCCTGAAACACTAAAAGTAGCAAAAGTAACTCCTATATACAAGTCGGGAAATGTTACAGGTCCTGGCAATTATCGACCAATTTCAGTATTACCTATAATTTAAAAAATATTTGAAAAAATCCTCTACAACCGATTTGAAAATTATTTACACGACATTAATTATATTACCGATCGTCAATATGGATTTAGACCAAAAAGTAATAATACTACAGCTATAATATTAATGTAGTTACTAAAATTAAACACAATATACATATATTGTAAAAATATAGTCTTAGGTGTCAAATCTAAAAAAAGCATTTGAAACGGTTTCCCACAATTTGCTTTTAAAGAAATTGGAATCCATTAACATCACTGGTAGTGCTCTAAAAATGTTCGGATCATATCTAACCAACCGCTCATAAGTGCTAAAACTTGGTAATCATCAAAGTGAAGATCAGAAAAGTTCATACCAAATTAAAGCATTTACACAAATATTATACTTACCCAATATAAACAAATTACTCAACGGAGCACACGACGAGCAAGCTTACTGGTGTTACCAAAAACTAGAACCAACTATGGTAACAAAATAATTACATTTGAAGGAGCGCATCTTACACTCATTCAATGCATTTAAAACTTAGCTCAGCCAGCCAGTATGTTAGACTACTGGAGAAAAAAATGCGTTGGGTTAGTTTCGGATATGTTGATTAGTCTGTAACTGGTGATATCAAACTTTTTGTGAATTTAAATTATGATTAGTATTCAGTATAAGTAATAATTCCTAAAACCAGTTCGGATTCAGACGTGGATTATCCACAGAGGATGCGGTGACATCCTTAATGGATTTTGTACTTGATAAAATTGACAATAAGTTCATGTGTCTAGGAATCTTCCTAGACCATTCGAAGGCGTTCGATACAGTGTCTGTTCCTCTACTTCTTTCTAAACTTGAGTCCATCGGAGTGCGAGGCATCGCTGACGACCTATTTAAAAGCTTTCTGACTGATAGGATGCAGTGCGTTAGGATAGGGGAATACCTTAGCGAAGCTAGTTCTGTGATCGTCGGAGTTCCACAAGGAAGTTTGCTTAGTCCTTTGCTTTTTCTGATCTACGTCAACAAACTCTGTCAGCTATCCCTCTCATCTACAAAAATAATATCCTACGCGGATGACAAGGCAATTCTATATTTTGGCCCTGATTGGGCCTCAGTTAAAGAAACAGCTGAAAAGGGACTCGGCGAAGTGATGTCATGGCTAGAGCAAAACAGTCTCACACTAAACGTTGCGAAAACTAATTTTATCACCTTTGGATCAAGTCGTTCCACCCTACCACAAGACGGCTCACTACTTCTTAAAGCCCACAAATGTCCCAACCCTTTCGCCCTTTGCACATGCCCTGTTGTTACTAGAGCACCAGTGGTACGTTATCTCGGCCTTCAATTAGATGCCTGCCTTTCCTGGAAAATACATTTACAAACAGTGTCCGCGCGAAAACGAAAACTTATTTTTATATTTAAAAAGTTTAGGGCAAACAGCAAAGTTCTTAAAATTGTTTACTCAGCACTGGCCGAATCAGGTCTGAGCTATTGCATCGTTGCCTAGGGATGAGCCGCCAATGCCGACATTATACAGGTGGAAAGAGCCCAGAGAGCCTTAAAGTAATTCTAAAAAGACCCTTTAGATTCCCAACGCGGCAACTATACAGGGACTTCAAAACACTAACGGTTCGACAGCTATACATACTACGCGCAGTCATGCGAAAACATGCGTCTCTTCCATACAGCGTAAATAACAGCTCGACAGTAAGAAGAAGACCCAAACCGGCTTGTCCCACAACTCATACAAAAACTACATGTGCTAGACGTCACTACCCCTACCTAAGTACCTTTATATATAATAAAATACATTAAAAAAATAACATACATACACTAAACACACACAAATGTAATAAAATAACTAAATAATTCCTCCTCGCCCTAGATTATGCTGAAACAGAATCACTGATGAAACCCCAATACAAATAAATTACGTATTAGTATCACGAACACTTACACACTTCTCTAAACACGCACGACACGCATCACACACTCACACGCACATTATGCATCACACACTCTCACACACATCACACACAATCACACATCCCCCATTACACCAGATTACACGCGCTTACTACTCGGTCGAATTAACTGTGCACCTGGAGTTGATGACGTAATTTCAACGCTTTGTTTGCGACGTGGCGAGCGCGGGGAGGTGAGCGGTGTTGCGGGGGGAGGAATGGCATTCCAGCGAGGTGCACCTAGTTAACTCGACCCAGTAGTACTCACACACTATTGCTGCTATTACACGTTTTAGGACCCAATTTTTGTAAAATAAACGGACGAATGGATGGCCCCTATAACACAGGATATTCCTAGCATTGGGGTCATTAACATTCACAAAAATTGAGCACAAATGTAATATCCTAATAACGTAACATGTATTGTATTTCTTCTTTTCGCTAATTACATAAATAAAAAATAAACTAAGTATGAGTAGTAAGTTTCTTAAAACCTAAAATGACAAAGGCATTGCTGTTTTGTACCTTATTTGTTGCCGCGATTGCGTCGTTATAAAAATTAGCTTCGTACCATGGTACGAAGCTAATTTAAAAAATACCTTTTAAGCCACGGCTTAAAAGGTATTTTTTATCTCGTGTGAAGTCGTGATGCACTAACACTAACCCATGTGCATGGTAAGAGATCAATCATCAGGTTGGTTTCGCGGCTGACTGCCTAGAGTAGCATAATCAGCTCGCAATCCCACTGCTGGGAAACAGGCTTCTTCACTGTAAGAGGGGCCGGCCATGTCACGTCATGTCTTAATTTCTTTTTTATATAGCTGACCTTAGTACGCCGGACTAAAACTTACTATCGACAATCGTAAAGGCATTCTTGGTGTTCCCAAAAAAACACCAACTATCTCAGATACAATCTCAATAAACTTCAGTAAACAAAAACTCTGAAACCACAATCCTAATCTCAACATTCATCCAACGGCAGAACAATCGAACTACTTTCCGAAAAGCTCACAAAGAGTAGTTATGACATCAGTCAGGCAGACAGGCGGACAAAGAACACACTCTACCGAGAAATAACCGAAGAATAACCGCCACCCCCAAGGGGGAGGGGATCGGAAAACACAAACTATTAGTAATACAAATTACATTTCGGTAACAAAGCGCGGGCATTTTTCTTGCCGAGTCGACGCAACTTTTCCGGAGATGCGAAATGTATAAGTTTTTGCTCTTAAACTATTTGTTTGAAATCGTTTTGAATGGATGGGTTGGTTGTAAGAAGTGGTTGCTTTGATTGAGTGTGATTGGTGTGGGTTAGAGGTTTTGAGGATTTTTTTTTTTGCTTTGTTTTGAAGCAATAGATGTCGCTGGATAAACTGTTTCTATTAGTTCTTACTATACACTACTCCAAACGACTTACTAAGGTTCTAATAGAACCAATAATAGTTACTACTTACTATTCACGTATGATCTGAGACGTTAACAAACTACGTAGGTACTTCTATTTTTGCACTACTGTTGTGCTTGTCCAAATTCGTATGGACTAAGCATGAACCCCTTAATTACGGTGCAGACAAAGGTCGAGTGTCGCGACTGAAAATCGTCATTATCACCACGTTTAGTGAGCAGATGGGTGGTACTCGTAGCAGCATGTTAGTTAGGATTATGAAACTTTCCCTACTTTTTTATAAAATCTATAATCACATTTAGACAGGCGCTTGGAAAAGACAAAGCAAAGACAAAGAGACAAAGAGATCGCAGAAAGCGTAAGGCCGCCCATTGTATATTAAGTAGTGTTCAGTTTAATTTTTGTTGTTATGTTTTTTGTGGTGTACAATAAAGAATATATAAATAAATAAAGCGTACGCTACAATTCATTATCCTAATTTGAATAGTATACCGGGTCAAATTGAATTAGCTAGCGAAACTCCGCAGACATTATGTATCTAAGCATGATAATATGATAAAACAAAAAAAAAAAAAAAGTTTTTTTTGTGGGGTCATCGACCGTACTGTATTCACTTGAAATATCAGTTTAAAAATCTGTTTTGTTTTTGTTTAAACTTCACAGTGTTGATTGGTATCGATATTAAATTTAAACACGAGAAAACATATTTTTTCTACTCATACTTTCATGTAAGAACACTACCACCGGTCGTTGACTCTTAAAAAATAAACATTATCTTTTATATTTTATTGTGTTTAGAACAATGACCATCACGTCTGCAGAGTTTCGCTAGCTAATTTAATTTGACCCTGTATATTTCGCTACGCTTTCATACATCTAATTTATATCCTGAAATTGTTTTTCAAGAATTCTTATATAAAGATAAACCTAAATAATACTCGAATACTTCCCAGTTCATTTTAATCTATAAGAGACAATTCTTGGCTGTACTCGTCAACGAGCTCGTCGTCTCGTCGAGACAGCCTTCAGTAGCTCGAACGAAGTAACTATTTAGTAATCTGTGGCTCGAGTCAACTCGAGTGTGAGTTTCTTGCCGTACCACGAAATACGTAACGATCAAGTTAATCGAGCAAACTAATGGTAATGAGCGATGGTATTTAAAAATGGTCCGAATGTCGTCGAATTAAGTCATACACACCACAATAATTACTCTCGTATCGTCACTCACTTTGTCCGATACTCGATATTCGATAGTAAGCCGAGCGTTTTGTAATTTTTTTTATGTTGCCTACATTGAACTTGGTATGGTTTATGGTTTATATTATACCCTCCCCTCCATAAGTATGGTTTCGGCCAGATAATACGACTAAAATACAAATCTTATAGCAACCATTTAACAAGCGTTATGCGTGCCCTACGTAATTTAGACGAATAATATTTTTTTATGAATGAGGTATTCCTATTTCGTTTTAACGTGCAGTGAGTAAGGGAGAAATGAATTAAGTTGTGTGTGGCTGTGGCGTCATCATTCAAGTGGCGGGCATCATGTAACTTTTTAAAATTATTACTTCTGCCATCAAAGTTTTTCGCGCTTGTGTGTTACATTAATTTTTATTTCGATTATTTACCCCAGAGTACATTATTATATTGTCACTTACTTTTCATAATGAAGACCAGTGCATCCCAGTTTAAAATGTTAGTTAATTTATGGAACTAAGTACACTTGCACCAATGACACTCAAAGTCACAGCTGTTTTTTTGTAAACAAAACCACTTGTTAATCATAATCAAGTTTCAAAACTTTTAGGTGCTTTTACGATGATTCATTACAGCCGATATTATTTTAAGCAAAACTACTTGATACGAACATTCAAGTTTTTAAATGTTGGGTTCTTTTGCGAAGTTTCATTAGTTGTAGATATCAGGGACATTCAGGGATTGTTTTGAACATAGTTCTGTGAATAAAAGGATAACTATTAACGTCCTACTGAAATGTGAGTATAATAATTTTACTGTTAATTATTACATATCAGTCAGTAATAAGTGATCCACGAGTTATAATATAACCAATTTTTTATAATATTATGTTTACCTCTATTGTTGCAACAACGTAACATTGTGTATTTCAAGCATGCCAAGAAGTGCAGTCCCGTCCCATGCGCAAGTAGAGATTTTAATAGAGTTTATGGAAGAAGAGACGTTGCTTGCGACATGGCACGCTCGAAATTCGTATGACCGTACACTGTGGAATGGCAAGAAATAGTGATGCAGCAGAAGCAGTGATGGGAGTGGCTGCATTAAAAGTTGGCAGCAATGGTTAAAGGTTTTTTAACAACATGTAGTGCATTTAAACTGGTGTGGTTCGTCAGCATTATTGAGCATGTGTACTTCAACTGTTTCCAGCAAAGTTAAATATCCAGTGCTTATGTACCTACATTGGCTTTTATATAACATGGGACATTACCATGTACCTTGTCCGATTATATATTAAATCTTGATATTAAGACATTGGAAGGACAACAAGTCATGGGTAAGAAGCAAAGCTAGTCAGATACGAATGGCCAGGCAACAAACAGGTGATGGTGCACTAGAGGAACAATAACTTTTGGGAATTGAAGTGAATTGTGGTGAAGACTTTGTTACTGGTGATAGGGAGCTGGAAATTGACCTTACTCATGTATGTATGCTTGCTTGCTTAAATATTTATTCTAATTAGTAACCTTTGTTAAAGTGCGCAGAACAATTTTGACTTACCTTTTTTTTAATCTAACCCTTTTCAAATTTTCAATACTTACTTTAATTTTTAGTCTTCTGCTAATGAAGCTGGGCCAAGTTTCCATTTAAGTGCCGAAGTGCTAAATGCTTTACATGGAGAATTGGATGCAGTGTTCTTGGTAAGTATAATGAAACAATATTCTACCTAAACCCATACCTATGTTATCCCCAGAAGCAATGTTAAGGAGAATATGTTTGCAGTGCAGAGCATACAAGATGTTACAGTGGAGGCAAACGCTACACCAGACTCGAAAAGCATACTTCAGGTACAACAGGATTTCAATTACATTAAATAATATTTAAACTGTATACTGTCATCAATTACTTCCTGTGGAACACACTACCGCAGGCATGCTCCAGACTATCCGTGTCCAGACTGTACAATACACACCTTCAATACCAGTAAGTTAATTCCAATAATGTATCATTATACTGTGATGGTCTGTAAAACTAGGCTTAAAATGTTTTAAGTAACTTATAGTTCATTAATTATTTAAAAAAATATATAAATAAACAAATGAATAAAAAATTACTTATTGAACTTTGTAGCATACAGGAATTAATTAATTATATATTTGCAGGATGTACAACCAGGCCCATCTTGGCATAGAGGCAATATGCCAATGGAAAACCAGCCAAATACTGGCAAATACAGAACAAATGGTGACGTTTTAATTAAAGTCTTGTGATAAGTATTATACATGTGTATTACATTGAGGCTAGATCACCACCTGCAGTGTCTCTTAAGGAGTAATGCGCCAATTGCTACTTCATGTAAGGTTAACTTAATTATTGATTTATTTTAGTTTATGAGGCACTACATAAATTGAGTAATGGTCTCACTTTTGATTCTCACATTGGACCAAATTGTTGGGAATTTGTTCAACAGCAGCCCAAATATTCAATCAACTTAATATACTTACTATAATTATGTACTTACTACTTCTTTGTGATACCTTTTCCTTTAGAGAGAGAGACGTGATACTGTTTAAAAGTATACCTATTGAAATATTAGCTTCATATTTTTTTAAACCTCTTATATTTAGTAATTTGTTGAATTTTTTATGTTCATATAACCTCGAAGGCGTCGTTTGGTAACGGCACGACACGAAGCCCGTCTGATTCATCGCTCACCACCTTCACAAAGGCAGTCACAAATGGAGAGTCTGACCGGGGGGGGGGGGGGGGGGGCACTGCTGTACTTGATGTAGGCGTCCAATTTTTCACAAAGATACTAGCACCATCTTTTACGAAATCTGCGTAAACTTGAGAGATTTAGTACGAAAAAATGACATAGATGGTGCTTACGCCAATTATCGCCAGTGTGCCTAGCTCTCTAGAGTATATTATGTTCTGTGGTGCATAGTTACGTCTTGTTGATAATGAAAATTTGGTCAAAAATAATAAATGTACAGACGCTAGCAGGTCAAGCTACCCGAAACTGTCAAGTTTTCCCAATCAACCTTGAACCTTAATGCTTTAGCGATAAAGTTGAAAATCTATTAAAGAAATTTGACAGATTGTAGTAGCTTGATGTGCTGGCGTCTGTACATTCTAAACCAGTATAAATATTTATTTATTCGGTTCTATTAAAGCTCCAGAAAGTGCGGTTGAGTTGAGTGGTAGTCCTAGTAGTAGATTATTTTAATAAACATTGCCATAATAAGACAAATAAATGACTTAAATATTAACACATTCATCATTTTTATTTTATGCTGGCTTTGTAAAACATTCAATTTTGTAAACATTAACTGTATTTGTTTTTTTTTATTTTGTAAATTCTTATTTCATAAGTTAATCAAGAACTATGCACGAATTGCTATGGAACAAATACAAAATGTTTATAAAACTGTTTATTATATGGCCTACATTGCAAATTACCCGCCTACCCATAGAAAACCTATTCAGAGTATAGTAAATATATAGATAAATACGTACCTATGTACGCACCTATAGTTTTTGGGATTAGTTCAGCGGATATAGTACCAGATGGCGACACTGTCTAATATAGTTGTCAAAAATTCTAGAGAGAGGGCTCTCTATTCCATCTCTCAGAACAATAACTAAAGTTCCATCTATATTTCTCTGTCTACGATATTACTGACTGAACGTTTTGTTGTCATTGAAGAAAGGCGTTTGGAAAATGAAAGACTCGTTATTGACAACAAGCAGAAGATAAAGTTTTTAAAGAAATAAGCGTCATGGTCAAGGCAGACCTCCTTGACCATGACTCGCTTAAAAAAAATATATCCAACAAATTGAACAAATTACGCGCGAATATTGTAGCTTTTGAATTTGACAGCTGAAAGTTGGCATGGGCAAAAAATATCGATATTTTAATATATCGATATTTTTAATCGTAATATATTGATATTTATTGTAAGTATCGAATTCGTATCAATTACGTTTCGGCAAGCGTAGCGTGGGACGCCCCCCAGCTAGCTGGACCGACGACCTCAAGAAAGTGGCTAGGACAAACTGGATGCGGAAGGCGGAGGACAGGGTATGGTGGCGCAGCGTGGGAGAGACCTATGTCCAGCAGTGGACTGCGATAGGCTGAGTTAATGATCAATTACGATATATATATTTTAACGCAAGTCTGATTTCGTGATGAATGTTACTAGATATTCCTTGCATGCTCTTCGCGCATCGTTAACTTTAAAAAATCCCGCCACAGTCTTTATGAAATGCAATATAACAGTAAGACTATTGGCTGCGTACATGAAAATGCTAAAACTATTATACCATAATAATTATTGTGAGACGTATATGATGACCCTGAAGTTAACAAACAATTAACAATTTTTGTGTGAATAATCATGCGAAAACAGACGATATATCGATATTTTTCACTCGATAATTATCGATACTGTTTTAGTTTTTTTTTCATTTGCTCATCCCTAGATTTAAGCGAGGCTGCAAAGCGTCGCGTCGTCGACGGCACTCGACCTCTAGAGTATAATATATATGTTCTGTGCACTCGACGCTGTTTTTTCAAGGAATACCAAAATGTATGAAAAATTACTGTCAAATTTGACCTCCGTTGAGTAGTTCTCACTCAAAGAGTACAGTATATGAGTTCTCACTCACACCCGTCTCGCCTCCCTGTCTCATATTACACTACACGATCGACAGCGCGGCAGGAAAGCAGAGAGGTCGGAACCACTCGGTCGCTCTGTTTAGGGACCCTGACTCCCTGTTTCTTATTATACTACCCTGTCCCTGCGGGCAGAGCCCGAGAAATCGTGTAATGTAATAGGCATTTTACTGCTTAGTGAATACCACACTCAAAGACTACTAAAGTATTAATACCACACTGTATGTCGTTTCGCCGCTGGCGGCAGCGCTGCGCGCAAGTCTGTATCCGAATATCACTGCGAGGAAAAGCCTTGGAGACAATAAAGACCACTTAATACTTTTAAAGGGATTTCCAGGGCGTCAAGCTAAATATTCATGTCAACACTGTGATTTAGATCGCCATTATATTGGTTAGTCTTATTGCTTTCTACAAATTATTTTGAGACCTTTTTAAGGAAAAACATTCAGGATTGGTTTTTAGGAAATATATTTCATCGCCTTTTTCCCGACTGTGGAGAGGCAGAAGAAAGTTTTGTAGTATAATAGTAATTTGACATTTTATATTTTTTTGGCGGTATACAACTTTGAAAATGTATAAAAAAAACAACGGTTATAATTTTATTATTATTTCAATACTTAATAAATCAACCATTAAGACGCGGACCGACAACGATTTTAGTCGCTATTACCGCACTCACACAACCGCATCTGCGCGTTTTACGGTAATTATGCACACACTCGCAAACGCTAACACGGGCGTTTGTGTGCTCAAGGAAAGTTGCATAGTATACGTAAGGAAATCAGATGTTTTCTGTTGAATATACTTACTTATGACGTGCGTTCTAAAATTCGATGTAATTACAGTGTCGGTTCATAATATGATACAATAAATAATTACACATAACAATTTAAAAAAAAACATCACTACTGTTTATTTTTATTACAGTACATGATAAACAGGTCAAATATAAACATTCCGAATTTTACCCGACTGCTCTAGAAGGGGAATTATGCTTTTCGGGTGTAAGTCAGTATCAGGGATGGAAGGGTTAATTAAATGGGTAGTTATGCCATTTCAAACTAATGTTTGTGTTTTAGATAGGTACTTAGTGGGTGCGGTAAAAAAATAGAAAACAAAACCAACATAAAGGCCCTCGGACCACTTAAAAATCACATAAACTCTAAATAAATGCAATAATATCACAGCTCCAAAGTGACAAATGCCATAATGTTTCTAAGAAAATGCGGAGCCGGGACGGAAGCTAGAATTCTGAAAAATTTAGACGATAGAGGGATCATCCACGGGAATGGAAGCTGCTGCTGGCTGAATATTAGTTGGTATTTGCTAAAATTGGTAAAACAGTGCGTGAATTGAACTAAAGTTCTGTGGCGGACTACTAAGGCTACTCACTGCCTAATATTGAAATGAAAATTCAGTCTCAGTGGAAATATGGGCAATAAAAATAAAATGTTGCGAAAGAGTTTTACAAGAAAAAGACGAAAAACTCGAAAAAATTATGGAATGTTTGGGTAAGTAGGATGATTACGGTATTGTTTCATAACATTTGAAATTTGTATTTAGTTTAGTTTACTTACGAAACTGTATAAATCTATAGAAACGGCATTGACAATTTCTACAAACATTTTGCTAAATCCAAAAACAAATAGGTGCACTCTATTTTGATGTCTATAGAATGCATATTTGAATGCGCCTAGTGCAAACGTCTCTGGTCGAAGCAACCATCGAGGCGATAGCCATATTGCAATAGTAGGTATAAGTAACAAAAACAAACTTGCAGATAAATCAGAGTGCGTTCGTAATTATTATAATAATATAAATACTGCACACTAGTTATATATAAAGCATTTTGATTCTTTTGTAAGATTATTTTTATAATATTTATTGAGTCATTAGACCAGTGCCGATAATTTTTGAAAACGAAAAAAGTCACAGTAGGCTGAAACCCATTGGAAAAGAAAGAGAATATAACAAAAATGAAAGGAAAAATAATTTACGGGCGATCCGAGGTCGGGAAGTGGGGGTTTAAGGGTAAAAAGCGGTTTATCTCGATTTCCGGCAAATTTGAATTTTTCACATAAATTGTTTGTTGTCAAATTTGAATTTTTCACATGAATTGAATTTTTCACATAAATTTTGAGGTTACTTGAAAAAAGTGTGAATACAAAAGTTGTAGATCTTTTTATTACCTACAACTTTGCTATTACACTTTTTTCCATATGACTTGTAGTTTTGCCGGAAATCGAGATAACCCCCACTTCCCGACCTCGGATCGCCCGTAAATTATTTTTCCTTTCATTTTTGTTATATTCTCTTTCTTTTCCAATGGGTTTCAGCCTACTGTGACTTTTTTCGTTTTCAAAAATTATCGGCACTGGTCTAATGACTCAATAAATATTATAAAAATAATCTTACATAAGAATCAAAATGCTTTTTATATAACTAGTGCAATATTTATATTATTATAATAATTACGAACGCACTCTGATTTATCTGCAAGTTTGTTTTTGTTACTTATACCTACTATTGCAATATGGCTATCGCCTCGATGGTTGCTTCGACCAGAGACGTTTGCACTAGGCGCATTCAAATATGCATTCTATAGACATCAAAATAGAGTGCACCTATTTGTTTTTGGATTTAGCAAAATGTTTGTAGAAATTGTCAATACCGTTTCTATAGATTTATACAGTTTCGTAAGTATACTAAACTAAAAACAAATTTCAAATGTTATTATGATACAATACCGTAATCATCCTACTTACCCAAACATTCCATAATTTTTTCGAGTTTTTCGTCTTTTTCTTGTAAAACTCTTTCGCAACATTTTATTTTTATTGCCCATATTTCCACTGAGACTGAATTTTCACTTCAATATTAGGCAGTGAGTAGCCTTAGTAGTCCGCCACAGAACTTTAGTTCAATTCACACACTGTTTTCAGTCATAAATTACTTGAAAACTACAATCGAATTATGCACAGAGCGTCCGGTGCCAACCATCCAAGTCGAGCGCTGCCCGACGACTAAAGTATGACCGCGTACGCTATTGTCACCACTATGGAGCGTCAATAAGATTGAAAATTGAAAATGATATTTGTGTTGAAATGTGACGTAAGCTGCGAATGGGCATTTATTTTACTGCTTTTCTTTAGATTATTTAAAATATAGACATAAAATTAAATAATGGTTTGGTTAAAGTTTTAAAAAAATGGAAAACCTACTAAATTCTTAAAAAAAAAACTGTTGTTATCGCTGGAAATACAGAGATCTTCGACGTCAAAGTTTATTTTTGTGCTACAACTTCCCAATTTTTTATTGGGAATATCAAACTATTATTTATTATTCTGTTCGGTTTAAATTCTTCTTTATACCCTTCTCTGTTCACTGTATTTTTCGCGTTACTTATTTTTATTACATTACGTCATACTCGACGTTCTAAGAAACCAATTTTTGGGAATATTCAGATAACACCCCGCCTTAAATGACAATTATCTTTAATACTTTTTAATTCATAGCACACAATTTTCATCATTTTGAGCAGGTTATTTGACTAAAATGGTTGATTTCTGCAAAATACATATTTTTTTTTTTTTTTTAAACGTTGCCCCACACTAGGAATTTCTCCTGTATCGTGGGTGCGTTTACAAACATTTAATTAAACTCACATACACAAACAGGCAAAATACATGGATATACTTTATCGATAAAACATTTCAAAATATGTACAACTTTTCAGCTATCCCACGAGATACAATAAGATACCAGACACCATCAAAAAAAAAAAAATCATATTACTGGAAAATTATTGACATTTGCATAGGGGTCATAAGGGTGCAAATGACCTCCCCTACATCCCCTTAATGGATTGCCGACGTTCTACCAATAACCCTGTGTATCACTGCCATCCCGTCTTGCAGTCTTCAAACAAGAAGTGCTCAAATCTTCATAATTATAACTGATGCGCAGCTATTTTAAACGTTGTCCTACATTGTCTCATTCACGTAACTCTAATACCACAACATTTTCAAACTCAAGCATTTATTTCAAATAAACCAATTACAGGCACTTTTGAATTGTCAAGGGGTCGGTGAGTCAGAAAGATGAAGCTAGTTGCCCATTCCAAAGCGTAGTAGGTAGGTAGGTACCTATGGAGAAGAACGGGCAAGAAACTCCATGGACACTCTTTTAAATCAATATATTGTTACAAAATAGTGGTTACATCATTCATGATGAAATTATACATGTGACAACGATGTAAAAAGACGTGCACGTTAAAAGCGTCCGTAATAAAAACAATTCAGGAATCAAAATAAGCCGTGGCAGCTAAGACATGACCAGAGCCTACTGACCCTGTTGGAAAACACCTACTTACACAAAAATAAACTACGCCTTCTTCACATTGATAGGCAGGAACCACAGAACGCCACCTGCTACGATCCTTACATAGGTACTCCTTTTGCCTCGTCCATACATCTAGTCATTCACGCTCGCCGTTTGCGAGTATTACGCACCTGACCTTTCTGAAGAACATCACCAATAAGGTCACTATGTATCCTCCTTGGGCGTCCCTTCCCGGCGTTTCCACCCAGATCTGCCTTGTAAATACCCTTTGTTAGTCGCCTTCATTCATCATCTTAACATGACCAAACCGTCTAAACATAAAAGTGGTTTCGATTCCCCAAGTCTAACTGAAAATATATATGATCTACACTTTGTATCACTAGTCTTCCCCATTTATCTAAAAGTTTATTTAGTTTAGATTTCAGGGAGGGTCCTGTAACAAGAGAGCTATGTCTGAAACTTTCGGAGTTAGGTGAAAAAAGATTAGTTGACAATTTAATGTGACTAAATACTTTGAAGATTAAGATAAGTTTTTCCGTCCATTTTGTTGTTTTTGGGGCAGAGCTACAAATTGGAGGTTGCTTAAAATAACTTAGGACTCTCTAGAGTTCTGCAAACATAAATGTAGGGAACAGCTGATTTTTTTTTATTTGGTCCCATAGTAAAAGTAGTTCATGAATAATGAAGAGTATAATGACCCCTTAAGAGGTTGATGGTGTTTTAACAATAACCCTGTATAGGTATATAGCCGGCTGTAGTAGATAAGTAGGTACCTGGAGGAGGACATTTATGATCCCCGATATTATCTGTATACAAAATGTATAAATTCAAGATAAACGCAAACGAAGTCGCGGGAAACAGCTAGTCAGTCTATATTTTTCATACTAATTACATTGCAAAACTCAGTCTAATTACTTCTCATTCGCTTGTACGTAATTCAATTATAGCTTATTTCGGAATGCAACAGACATTAAATCGCATTTATTTGTGAAATTCTTTTTCCACTTTCAATAACTTGTATTTATAACATCAATCTATCTGCCTAGACTTTTAAAAAGTATGTTGGTGTTGGCTTCCAGTATATCTGGATGCAGCTGATACCAATATTTTAAATGGAGTGACGGTCTACCGACCTCCACAACCCAGGTAACACGATAACCTTTAGTAGGTAAGCGAGGCTGGTTATCAGACTTGGGCTTCCGACTACCCGTAACGACTGTCAAAGATCTACGAATGACAACCGGGACCAACGACTTAACGTGCTTTCAGAGGGGTCTTGATATGTTGTGGATCATAGATATATGAAAGTTGTGGATGATCACCCATCCACGAACCAACCGCGGCAAGCGTTGCTTAACCTTCGATTGTCCCGTGCGGCAAATATCATTCAGAAAACATGAGTTTTAATAAGAAAATTAAATAGGCTGGATGTGGGTCTGATTCAAAGCATTTTGGCAAACCCTCAATCGGAAGCAGCTAAAAAGTTATGTAGTTTAGTATTAGTCGTTCAGCAGTGAGCGGTAGCTTTTTAGTATTACTATAATATTTTTTTTTCTTTGTGTGTTATATTTCATATTTCTAAGTGAATTTACTTTGTTATAAGGTATGATGGGGTTGACATAATATCCTTATTGGACAAAAGCCCCTTAATAAAAAAAAAAATAAAGATAAAAAAAAAAAAAAACGTTGACCGGTAAACATGAAAGTTTTTAGCTGTGGGCAGGGTTCTAGTGACAGCGGCTGCGGACTTGATATGAATTTTAAATGTTATAGCTAAGTATGTGGGTGCTCAACGTGAATTAGCTATAAACTATAAATCCTAGTTCGTGAAGGGTGCTACCATTGACCTTTAAAACAGAATACTTAACTGTCTATGAATAATAAATCCCATGTTCGAACGTCGTCTTAGCACGATAGATATCACTTAGATAATTGGCATACTATGTTCCCAATGCTGGTTATCAGAGGATACACGGATAGTTTTCAAAGACCTGTAATTTTTTTTATTTAAAATCTCTTCAGTAAATCGTTATTGTGTCTTAAACATTACAGTCAAGTAATACTAAAAATGAGCACATTCAATTGAAAATGTCCGAAATACCTATCTTAGGAATACGCGAAAACGATAATGACCACTCTCGCCGGGTACGCAGCGCGGCACCCCGTGCGCGCATGTTAAGTAGGTACCAAGCACCGCAGGTTCAAGATCTAAGCCTTAATAAATTCAAATCATTCATTAAACAAGTTGTGCCAGAAAGGCTTTTATACCGTTAAGGATTATATTGAGGACAAAAAGGCTTGGGATTGAGTTGTTCCAATTTTCTGCATACTGAATGTTTTTTTTTATTTCTGTTACATACACTGATAAATTGATAATTATTATAACAGAACGACTTGAATACTTACCTTGAGAAGTACAATTTATTGTTTTAATTATTGTGAATGTGAGGACTATGTGGGTCATTGTTTCAGTTTTAATCATGATCTGGCAGTTTAAGTACCTAGTTCATGCGGCCTACCCTAATGTCTTTTCTTTGGTATTGTTCGTCGAATCGTTGAGCTCCTAAAGTTCTGAGTTGAGCGGCAAGATTACTGACAAATGCGTGCACTGACTGGACAGGTCCGCTCAATCTGTATGGTTTTTCCTCAAAAGACCGTTTCAGACACCAATCTACATGGTCTTCACATGATCTGACCAAAATTATGTCTGGACTTTAAAAGAGACTGTGACCTCTGAGTTTGTTTCGGCCTTTCTTCTCAGAGTAGTCAGTTATGAAACGCCGACCTCATCTAGTTTTTAAAATATGATTGACGTGTAAAAGTGTTTGTAACAAACCTACTTACAGAAATAAAATCATTTATTATTTATCATTTACCCATAATTTTTTACCAATACGTATTATAATTAATCATAAATTGACTATGTACTAAAACAGTTTTATATTTTTTTGTTTCATAAATAGAAAATACTATCGATACTGAATAATATCTGAAAATTTGGCAGGTCTTTGAAAACTAACCCTGTTTAGACAAGTGACAATCGCTTTCAAAGCGTTTCATATTCCGACAACGACTTTCAACAGGATTGACATAAGCTTTTCGGTAGCTGTAGGAGCCAATGGTTGTAGGCACCGCACATTATCACTTTGTTAATGTTGGTTTAGTTATGGAGTACACAGAAAGAACCACAAGTTTAGTTTAAAGTTATATTAAAATGTAGAAGGTTAACACGTTAAAGTGGTAGCGGTTTCTCTTGACAAGTGGTTAGTTCCACAGTTATTGTCTGACCCGCTGTCCATTGCTTAATACGTTTTATGCAGGGTTATTGGTAAAACACCATCAACCTCTTAAGGGGTCATTGTACTCATATCTGTTCTGTTTACTCATCATTATGAACAACTTTTACTATGGGACCAAAATATGAAATCGCGAAATAAAAATCAGCTGGTCTCTACATTTTGACGAGTTCTGCCAACATAAATGTAGGGAACAGCTGATTTTTTTTGAGGAGGCCTGATGATCGAGACAAAGAACGTCACTTTGTCTCGATCAGGCCTCCTAATTTTGAGCAGGAGCAGGCCTTTAGCCGTTATGCACGCGGGCGTAAAGCTGGTTGGCCGCTTACCTAGCTTCAATTTTAAATAGACAGGCAGATAGATTCAAGAGACACACGACGATGAAAGGTAGTTAAAGCGGCAATGACTCGAATCAACAGCTAGCACTGTTCGAAGGGAATAGTACCTAGATATTTATTTTCCAGTATTTAGAAAGATTTGCTTTAGAATATGCTTTCTCAACCTTTTTTTTAATATGAAACTGGGTGGCGAGTTATTCTGCACTAACTCAAATCGTAGTTCCTTTCAATGACATACCTACTTAACACAAAATAATAGCAGGTACCTTAAAACCCCAACTATAATAACTAAAACCACAACTCAACAATATATATCTCCTTGAAAAATTGTCCGGATGAGACGACACCGGGCTCGCAAATGAATATATATGCTCACAGGCTCAACGGGTAACAATGTATATCACTTTATGCCATTAAACTCAGCCGTCACAGCTTTGCACACTAATCTGAACAAACGACTTTGGAACTTGATAAAAACTCCGACACTTTTGATGGAATAGCTTTTTGGAAAAACGAGTGGTCTTCTAATTGCAGCTTGAGAGTTGAAAATTGCATGAAAGCTGTTCCTAAAACCGACCTACGGTTATAGCTAAATAGCTGGTCACATGACTAATGAACAGAGATGACGATTAATAGAAGAAGAAGAAGGCATGTTGCGCTGAATGATGACATGAAACCCCTGTGGTGTAAATGTTCCTCTATACATTCCGTCGTGATTGCCAGTATAAAAACCGCAGGCGTTCAAAAATATAAATTTGGTTTTCAAACTTACTTTTAAACCTTTGGCCGTATCTGATTCTACTTTTGGTACATTCGAGCACATTGCTGGAACATTGTTAAGCTAATGTTTTCATACTTAGATAGTAAGTAATTTGCTCAGATTAAAAATACACCCGTCATTTTGATATCAGGCTGACGGCTCACTAACTTTTTTAAATAACTCTTTTTTTATAAAAGCACATTGCTTTATAATTATAATTTACGCACATACCTCACACTGCTAGAACATTGCTTTCATGTGTATAGAATCACTGTTTTTTGACGTACACTCGTCATTCTGATGTTCACGCCTAAACGACACATACTTATAATGAGCGATTTAGTGATATCGACATACTATTTCTTAACCGTCATACTTTTAAAAATAATTGTATATTCCGTAAGCTGAAGCAAATTATTAGTGCAATACACAAACAACAATTTTATTTTGTTTTTTAAGTTTCTTTTGTGCATGTTATTGATTTTGCCCTGACTACTTACGTTTGCCATCAGTTTGTAGGTACATAATTATATATAGTAAGTTGTAATCTGTGGAAAATGTAGTGGGTAGTATATTTGTTAAGTTAAATGTTAAGTTATTACAGTTTATTTTTAATATAGGTACTACTGTTTGTTTTCCCTTAAGAAATAAAATAAGATGGTATATTCAAAGTGTACAAAATTGATGTAGGAGGATTTTTGGAATTCGGTGCGGCCAGCCCAATTCTGCGTCAATCTTATTATGTAGGTATTAATTTATTTTTATTTCTTCAGGACAAGAAACAATTGCGTAATAATGCTTAATACTAGTAGAGATAGATTATAGAACATTTAGGTAATACATTTAGGTAATAACGCAACTGGGCACGCCACAATTGCGGCGATAAGTCCCCTCTTTGAGGAGTGGCTAGAGAGACGCCACGGCGTCCTCACCTTCCGCCTGACGCAGGTCCTCACCGGACACGGTTGTTTCGGGAGGTTCCTGTTCCGGATAAGGCGGGAGGAAACGCCCGGGTGTCACCATAGTGTGGATCGCCCGGAGGACACGGTGGAGCATACGGTGGAGGTCTGCCGAGTCTGCGGAGCACCGCCGCCGCCGTGTCCTCGTGGAGGCTTTTGGCGGTGGCGATCTCTCGCGTCCGGCCTTGGTCCAGGCCATGGTACGGAGCGAGAGGGCTTGGGAAGCCGTCACCTCCTTCTGCGAAGCAGTAATGTTCGCGAAGGAGGAGGCGGAACGCGTGAGGGAGAGGCAGAATTTGCGACCTCACGCCCCTAGCCGCCGCAGGAGACGCCCTGGGCGTCGGGAATCGCAGGCCGATTCCCGGCCACCGTAGGCGCGGGCTTGCGAACGGCGAGCAATGGGCAGCTCGCCGTTCGATAAGGACCAGGCCCGGGTCGACGGCGCGTTGTGTTCCACGCGCGCCTCAAGGAGATGTCAGCACCAATGACGGGGTTTGCTAGGACCGATGCCTGCTAGGGTTGCGGAAAAGTCCAAGAGGGTTACCGTGGCCCCTGGCAGAGGCAACTGAAGGAACACGGGTGGGTTTTAGTCAGTAAGAGTCTGACACGCCCTCCTGCTCTGCCCAGAGCGGGAGAAGTTATTTGATGACTTCCCACCCTTAAATAAAAAAAAGGTAATAACGCAACCAGCACCGTTATCCACATCATAATACAAAAAAAAAACTTAGTTAGATACTTACAAGCAAACTTAAGCAAACAAAAGATTTACTGTTATAATGTGATTTACACAACACTTAGTAAAAGGTGAGACAAACTTTAAACAACCGACTTCGAAACTCATCATCATCTAAACAAAATTTAAATGCATGCGAACAGAAAATAATTCTGCAAATACACCTTTAACGGAATTATGTCCGATAATACAAAACAAAACACATAATAAAAAATAAAAAAAAGACAAACATCTGAATTGAGAACCTCCTCCTTATTTGAAGTCGGTTAAAAATATAAATGTTAACAAGTATATCTGTAAAATGTTGACATTATGAGGAAGTGTGATCAATTTTTCACAGATACATCTCTTGAATTGGGTAAGTGACAAAACAAACAAGTCGATATCAGCAAAATTATCGTTATAACTTTTCATAATACGCCGTAAAGGAGCTCGTTCGCCTGCGTTAGTCCTGCACGGCTTGGGGGCAAATAGACTATGAGTATAAGTATCGCGAATACGTTGGGAACGACTAGGTATAGGTATTGAACTGATTTTGCTGACTGATTAGAATAGCTTTTTAATTCGTCCAAGGTTCCAAACCTTGGACGAATTAAAAAGCTATTCTAGAAGTTGCAAAGAAACTAGAGAAACGCTGGAAAGAATGAGTGAATTTAGAGTTGGTAGGTATTGTTATTTCCGAGTATTTTACATTTTGAATTTATGCCTGTAACACCTCCCATTCTGATGATCCCTACCTACCCCTTTGCGGGATACAGTGATGAAAACACGTTATTGTTCTAATCTATACTAATTTATTAAAGCTGAATAGATCGTCATATTGTTTGCGCGCGCTAATCACTGGAACTTAAACTGTCGGATTTAAAAAAATATTTTTGCATTTGATAGCCAAATTTTTGAGGAAGGTAGGCTATCGATCCTTAGGAGCCAAAATAAAGTCAGACAGAACGCTAAGCTAAAACGAAGTAACGGGGTACAGGATACCCAAGAAATTGAACGCGGGCGAAGTCGCGAGCTGTCCATGATAAAACTCAATCTTTTATCTTCGTCAAAAATACAAAATACAATACAAAATGTTTATTTCTGTACCAACTAGTATACATTAGTTTATGATTGGAGCCTCCTTTTAAGCATGATGACGCCTGTGTTAGGAGACTCCGCACTTCCATAGCATTGTCTGTTTGTACAACTTACAAAATTATAAAATTAAGTATTTTATTTTTAGTTTGATAAATGATTTCATTTCTGTAAGTAGGTTTTTACAAACACTTTTACAAGTCAATCATATTTTTTTTAAACTAGATGAGGTCGGCGTTTCCTATCTGACTACTCTGAGAAGAAAGGCCGAAACAAACTCAGAGGTCACAGTCTCTTTTAAAGTCCAGACAGAATCTTGGTCAGATCATGTGAAGGCTATGTAGATCGGTGTCTGAAGTGTTGTTTCTTGAATTACACTTTTCTACTTTTATACATTAAGAGCGTTTATACCTTATGAGTGGCAACGTCGCAATTTAGTGTCCTAATTCGTGGTTTTCAATTTTTATCATTTAATCGGAGCTATATTTAAAACATCTGTTTAATTAACTTTTTAGAATTATGTGAAAACTGTGTAAAAGGTAAGAAATCGTTGCGTTTACAGTTCTATTTATATTCAAATAATACATTGGAAACTTGCAGGGCGTTATTTTCATTGTAAAATAACTGTAAGCATTACGGTTACTTACTTTTTAAACACTTTCACGTAATTCTAAAAAGTTAATGAAACAGATTTTTAAAATATAGCTCCGATTAAATGATAAAAATTGAAAACCACGAAGTGTGTACGATAGGATGTGCGTGTGGAGGTGGCAGTGCCAGTATAACTAATTTCCACTTATTGTAACAATAATTCAATATCTGCATAGGTGCATGATTTTAACCATCCTATTAGCATTTTCTTACCTTTATGAAGATGTTCAGTGTAAATGTATATGTCTTTATAAATTTTATTATATTATATAACCGTGCTGATTTTGTATTATATTGTGTAGCAGCAAAATTGTTTTTAGATTGTGGCTCTTCAGCAATAATATCCTTTCTTCTCTTTAACATTATATTTTTATCATATGTAAGTTTCATATGCTTTTTTAAGATCAGTCAGCCGTCAGTGTTCAGCGGTCGTCTGTCTCAAATTTACTATATTTAATAACTATTTTTCTCACACAAATTCTCGCTCCTCTAAAACAAAATAAGACCAAGCAAGGGTGTCGCATTTAAAAAGTATAATTAAGAAGGCTGTGCTTTGGCCCAGTTACCCTCAGTTCCGGATTACGACAATGTGTCGATATTTATCGCTCGTTAAAATTTATACAATTTTGCCGTCGACTCTTTCCGAATGGCGACGCTTCGCTGGTATAGTGTTGTGACTAAGATGTTGTAGCGATGAGGATAGTCCTGTTTAGGTAAATAGAAGAAGTATAAATATAGCTTGTTGTTGTAATCTTTTATCCGTAGAAATATCTATTTCTCTATACTGTCGTATAGTACCTACCTACTATACCGCAGTGTATCAATCAAACTGCATTGGAGTTCCAGTTTATTGGTTCCAGTGAAATTAGACGTTTCTAAATGGTCGCTAAAACTATCTATGCCTAGGCAATCCTCTTGGTATTGTAGGGGTCTCTAGGCGGTGAAAGCCGACTTATCCTCGACACGTAAACGGGTGTGAAAGGCAACAGTCCCACCGCCGCCGCCGCGGTGTAAGCGACCAGCTATCAAAAGCAGCTATATAAAGGTCCGGTTAAAGTAAAAGAGATGCACATATATGGCCGGAGCTACTTGGCCCCGACGCGACGCGACGGGGCGCGACCGATTGATCGCTGGCTGTTCACACTGCCGGCGAGTGTACTCGTTTATTGAAGTGGCATCATCAAAGAGAGTTCGGCGATGCTCGCTTGGCTGGCAATCCCTCGTTGTTGTCGCGCACTTGCTGCTCGTTGCTCGGCAGCTAGTTTTTAGTTGCTCGTTATATTCGCTTCTCGTGAATCGCCGGCTGTGGGAGAGATGCCTTAGACCAAAAACCTCATTACTTTAAACGTTTTCTTCGTATTAGCTCAATACGAAGAAAACGTTTACGTTTTTACACAATACATACAATAATACCTACATTATTTCAGAAATATTTTGATTTCAGCATTTCACATAAAATAATAAACTTTGAACTACTAAATGCCTTGACTCCTACCTACCCTAAGCTTCTCCCCGACACTACAGCATACATTATGCAGTCGCTTATTCTCGTTAGTAAACAAACTTCGTCCGTAGTTGCGAGTTATGTCGAAGAAAACCTACAACTATGCGTAACAACCTTCATATTGAAATAAAAACTTCTGATTGAACTTGATTCAATATTCTTTGAGTAAGTGTGCCTTTTGTTAGGCTTCTCATTGCTTATGAATAGGAATTACCGGGAATAGGGAATTAGAAAAAGTTAAAAAAAAATACTGTGTGTATTGTGACCAACTATTCAATTTGTTGCAATACGTGACGTTATCTAAATTTATTTCTTTGGTCAAACCGATTTGGTCTACCAGACTCAAACACTGAATAGAGAGATAAAGAGAGAACATTTTTTTTGAGGGTGGGAAATCATCAAATAACTTCTCCCGCTCTGGGCAGAGCAGGAGGGCGTGTCAGACTCTTACTGACTAAAACCCACCCGTGTTCCTTCAGTTGCCTGTGCTCTCGGACTTTCCCGCAACCCTAGCAGGCATCGGCCCTAGCGGACCCCGTCATTGGTGCTGACATCTCTTTGAGGCACGCGTGGAACACAACGCGCCGTCGACCCGGGCCTGGTCCTTATCGAACGGCGAGCTGCCCATTGCTCGCCGTTCGCAAGCCCACGCCTACGGTGGCCGGGAATCGTCCTGCGATTCCCGACGCCCAGGGCGTCTCCGGCGGCTACGGGCGTGAGGGCGCGAATTTTGCCTCTCCCTCACGCGTTCCGCCTCCTCCTCCTTCGCGAGCATTACTGCTTCGCAGAAGGAGGTGACGGCTTCCCAAGCCCTCTCGCTCCGTACCATGGCCAAGCTAGGCTGACTTAACGATGGGATTCTCTAACTCAGCCCAGTGTAGCGAGCAGCACAATCTCTTGATGTAATCTTGATATAATGTTTTCAAAAGACTTGAAATATTAATGTGTACAAAAAGCCTATATCAAACAGCCAAAACCAAAAGGCCATAAAAAATTTGAATATTTTGAATGCTCAACATTAAAAGTCTCGCAGCTAGATATTAGCGGTTGAACACTTACCTGTTTTTATCGGTCAGAAATATTGAGCTTACTTCCAATACACCGAGAGAAAAGACGTTTCCGTGCCAAAAAATAAAATAATATATAATAGCGTATCGTCCGCGCTGCAGCACGCCGCGCCACTCCGGCGGAATATCACTACTTATAATTTATATAGTAACATAGTCGCTATATCAAACCCAATATCCGCATCCGAAAACAAAAACAAACTAACTAAATCAATATTTTATTCATTTTACGTTTCACACCAACCATTTTCGAAGTTTCGATATCCCATAAATAAGAAAAAAGTTTGGTCACTTTATGGTATCTACAATTTCCGATATTTACGCTTTAACACTGGAATTTAAATGGAAATACATAGTCAGCCATTTTGTTTTTTTTTTGGTGTTTTGAACACCATGTAGTTAGATAGTTATTGTGTCCTAAAATCCTTGTTTTTATCCAGCCTATATTTTTGTATGAATATTTTAATACACAATTTTTCTAGTCTGCTTCGTTTTGACCCGGGGCGCTGGATTTTGTCCTGTTTTCCTGCCGGAAAAACGGCACCTCACATTATGGACTGAATTTTTTCTGTTGATTTGGGTAAAACAGAAAAACCAATGCTTCAAATACCTTTTCTATAGCTGGTCTTAAACCTGGTTGATTAGATGAGCGCAGGCTTTTATTTTATTTTTTATAAAAAAAGTAAATGTAAAGGAAAAATTGTCTTCTAAATTGATCTGGAATTAAAAAGTGCTAGATTTAGAGCCACAATGTCATGACTAATTTACTTGATTGCTTCTGAAAATGTGATAGGTAGGTAAGATAGTAAACGTAGACTTAATAAGCGGTCTTGATAAGCAGTCTGCTTCGTTGCTCTAGTGGGCGCAAGCGCAACTGCTGAGCATAAGGTCCTGGGTTCGAATCCCGGGACAAGCAAAGCGTCATTGGGCTTTTCTATCTGGAATATCTCAGTAGCAGGCCGGAGTTTGGATTTGTGTCCGGTTGATGGCAATAGGCTCGCCTCCTATTATATGGGACTTAAACAAAACTAGCGAAAACTGGGTGTACTTAGGGACACTCCTGCCCAACCCTTTGGGAAATAAGGCGTTATGTTATGTAATTAAGCAGTCCACCACTGAATTCGTTTAGCGTCATAGTTTCACCGACATTAAAATGGTACCTACGAAACGCTTCTAAAACTTTAGAGCCATTTAACATCTCCAGAAAGTCACCCAGGTCACTATAGTTAGCTCAAAAGGATCTAAACTCCACAGTTAGATAAGGGAAGGTTCCAAAGTTCTAGTAACGACTGACTCCACCTAACCTCGTTGGTCTCGCTCCCTTGTTTACGCTGCAGCGTTGGGGAAACTCAGCTAAAAGTTCTTCTGCAATGCAAAATTTACAACCGCCCAAGTTCTTCGACCTAGTCTAATAGTTTGATAGTTTTCCTAGACCTTTTTGTTTGTACTTAAGTTGGGAACATGTTCAAGTTGTAATTTCCGTGGTTATGTCGAGGGCAATTGTTTGCTCGATTATAATTTAAAGTTTCTTGGAGTTTAGTTTTAAGAGCACTGCTAATTATGGATGTTCATTGGGATTCTGTGTAAAGATTTGAAGTCCCTGTTTTGTTATGTTAGAATTTTTCTGAGTGCACACTGACTTAGAGCTTGCATAATTATCATGACCACGTGGGAGGCCAGCTCATGATGATGGGCTCCGGTTGAGTTCGAAACGAAACGGATAATTCTGAAATTATATAATTATGTACCCTTGTAGTTGTAAATACACATAATGTCGAATTATGAAGAAATATGTTGATTTATAACAATTTACGCATTCTACATCAATTTTAGTCCGTCTAGCATTTGATGTATCTTTGTCATTTTGGCAATTTTTAAAATTTTTATCGTTTTTCATTCAACAGGTCGACCCCAACCAACCCTAACCTGGCTGATCAACAACAAGCAAATTGATGACCACACGATCCTCAAAAATGATGGGAAGGTCATCGTTAGCAGGATCAGCATAGGAGGCGCGGAGAGGAGTTGGCTGAACACCAGCATACGGTGCCAAGCTACCAATACTCCTCTGCTGAGTCCTCATGAAAGGACAGCCAGGGTGGAGATGCATTGTAAGTACATAATTCTATTTACATAAGATACTAGTTATTTTGTTTTTTTTATTATGTGGGTCGAACTAGTCATATTAGTTACAATATAGGTACAAGCGAAAAGGTAATTTAATTTCCAGTCTTACCAAAGGGAATTGTTAATCCAGTACCTGGGTCGTGGAGGTCAGATAAGCAGTTGCTTCAAGTGAAATACTGGTATTCAACTGCATCCCAATGGGGTGTAGTCGTCGTAGGAGTCGTGATAGGTCACGAGGGTCTCTAGGCAGACCCAGTCTTTGTCCTAACCTAATTTTAACTTAGATTTTAATAATTCTTAGGCCCACTTGCGCCAAACTAGATTATCACGGCTAACTCGGAGGTAAATGCTACTTTGGAGTTAAATTCTAATGATGTCTTGCACCATCAAGAGTTAGGGGATAACCATGAGTTTAATTTTTAAATTTTTAACCGACTGATGTGGGAGGGTTAAGTCAACTAACTCTGGGTTAATAATGTCAAAATTTGCTTTGTTTGTGGCTTGTGTTTGTTGCATTTAGTGATATCGGTTTTATTTTGTCCTGAAAATGATAAATCAATGGTTGTTGTCTGATGATGATGAAGAGATCATCGAATACATTAGTTCAGACTTTTATAACAGAAGAATTGCGGAACGGACGGATCATTTTTACTCACAAAGAGACAAAGATTTTCATAGAAGATTTCGTCTACAAAAAAAACTGTTTCCTATTTATTGGATAAAATTGAAAATAGATTGCAATATACAAATGCGAATAAAAAGTAAGTACCTACATGTGACCGACATTACGTTTTAATTAATTAGTGTGAAATAGACTGGATATTGGATTTAAGTGCAATGATAATGGTGCCAATTCCCTTGTTCACAAACTAAACTTAAGTTGAGGTCATCTTTTTCTTTCTATTTCATTATGAAAAGGACAGAAGATAAATATTAGTTTAGTCCTGTCAAATTAGTCAGCACCTGACATAATTTGATGTCATTTTAGTAGTCAACTTTTTAATCACGTCTAAACTTGTATGGAGTAGTGTCAGACGCCGATTAATTTGACAGGACTTAACTAACATTTATCGTCTGTCCTTTTCTTAATGAAATAGAAAGAAAAAGATGCACTGAACTTAAATTTGTAAACAAGGGAATCGGCACCATTGTCCTACTATGTGTTGCCTTACCTTCAGAAGAAGTGCCATACTCTTCAATATTCTGGATAAGAACTATCCTATCAACTGTAAGTTAAAGTAAAGGTATACAAATACCACTTCACTTCAGAAGAAACTACAGCTCTAGAAAGTTGCACATACCTGGAATATCCATTTTGGCATCAGAAGCATTTTTATCGCCTTCTTTTTAAATTTTTATAATTTTGCTGTAAACTTTCCAGCATGCGGGAATGACCAGTGGTGGTAGCGTTAAACTCTTTTACCACTTCCAACCAAGCTTTTAGTTTAGGAATTTAAAGATAGGCTCCATCAGTTTTTTTGTTCTCTATTATGTGTTTAATATTTTTCTAAAACCTCGCACAGTAGCAAATTGTCGCTATTTGTGAAATTTGGGCCGCGTAACCGAGGTTTTTTTTTCCATTTTGAAGATCTTCCGCGTCCGCTTAATTTATTTTCACAAAATAATAAGTAACTATAAACAACAATGCAAATGCAACACGCTCAAGTCACGACAGTCAATATAACGCGACAAAGAACCATGTGTCATTTCTAATCTGACATAAAGGAATAGACTTATTCAAAGTACTGTGGAGCGAGAGAGAGCAGTATACTAATTCATTCAGCATTCAGCAGATGTAAAAATAATGAATGAACATAACAAATGAACATGACAAGACTCGGGTTAGTTGACCCTGGGTTAATTTTTACTGGTGCAATTTATACTGTGAGATAAAAATTTAAAACATTAGCACTGAGTTAGTAAACCTCGAGTTATTTATTTAACTCAAAGTTTTGGTACAAGCGGGCCTTAGATTGTAAACATCAGATTTCACTGAGGTGAAAATGCACGTGTAGTATTTCGTATGTGAGTTGTAATCTAATTCCCACCGAGGAGATATTTGGTAAGTGTCAACTTTAATCTTTGGTAATAGAGTGTAAATCGTAATTACGGACTTCTCCATTAGATTGTTGCGACAGACTGATTTTTATTGTGATTTATAGGCAACAGTTAGGTGATGTCGCTGACGAGCTAGAAATTACTCTTATTCAGAATTGTAGTTTATAATTAACGCTATTTTCTCCAGTATTTTCTCTAGTGTACTACGTGGTCACCTCCTAATCCGTACCTTGACAGATATCATTTTGTCAGTTGCGTTTGGTTATAGGGAAACGAAGAACGCCTTTCGCTATTCTTGACACTGGGCACTGACGCTCCTGACTCTTGATGACTGTTGACCCTTAACTGACGCACCATATATGGAAGGCAGAACCGTAAATACTCAGTTCATCTAATCCAAACCAGGCAATAAAACCGATCTCTATTACATTATAAAACAGTCAAACGTTAGTGATGATCACTGCTTCCAAAAAGGTCTACCCACAGAACATGTTGCGTGATGGACTGATGGCACCAACAATTGCGATTCGCATCGCGTGTCGCGCCTGTTAGTAGGAGCCTTGAAGCGTGTTGCATGCACATTTCTGGGAGAGGGTGTAGGCTTCACACAGCTTCACAAACTGTATTGGTAGTCGTTCTAAGAACGCTACGGACCGTATCTCGATAAAACCCACACCCGGCTTTTTGTAGGTTAATTACGACAATTTGGATGCTTTGCCGCCAATAGTCGCACTGCAACCTCTAAATTGGGAAGAGTAAGGAAATGTGAAGTGACGAAATACTTACCACTTCGGTCGCAATGAGTTTTGCTACAGACTGAGTCTACGGTGCGCTTGTGCTAGTTTTCTGTTGGCTCAGTAAAAAAGGGGCTAGGCCACCGTAAGGGTATCATTAACATTAGTACGCGTTTAGAACTACTCAAAACTTGTCTCCCTCAATGGCAGTTGGACTTCGAAGTACTCTGTCTTTAGGATTGAGTAAGACATTTTTTATAGTGCATAAGGAACGTTTTCTATTAGAATCGTTTTAGTGTCCTTAGAGGTTCTATGCGTTAGGTCTAGCAGGACACGTACAATGAGACAAACGTTGTTAAATGGTTCCCGGTCTCACTGAAGTGGGTACATTGTAAACAGAAAAAACAACGTAGTTATAAATTATTCATTAAAGCGCAAGCGCTATTTTAACCCCTTCATACTATTAAGATTCTATTGCAGATGTCAGCTCTCACCTGTGAGAAGGGAGAAGTCGGCGTTACGACATTTATAATACTTAATCATAATGTATTATATAATTTTGCAAATCCTCTCGTCTTCTTAGCTTCACATATTTATAACTATTATACTTGTTTCTTATCTGTGAATGACGAATTTTCATAGGTATGTAACATCACTTGAAACTTCGTTACAGTAAAGCTTTTCTATATAAAAATATTCTAGTTTTTGTTTTATTTAAAAATACCAGGTAGTTTTGATTTTACAAGCATTCAAAGTTCATAAAAAAAAAACAACTTTTCCCGCGTCTTGGTAGTAGTATGTACTTGTACATTTTGGCACAACACAGGATTTCCGAGAACTAGGATTGGACATATCCAATGATTTTAAGGGAAACGTAAGGCAGCGGCACGGAAGAACGTGAACGGACTGAGCGATTGTTGGAAAATTACGTCAAGAGGCGCGAGCGCGAGCCAACGGTCGCGAGCTCACTTTAAATTCTATAACTTGGGAATTAATTAACGTATCAAAATAATTCTTTCACATGTATTTTTTATTTTTGACAGAGAATACATTAAGCTAAAATTCATAATTAGTGAATATTCTCCATTCCCAATATTAACATCACCTTGTGTCCCCTCCTTGTCCCCTAGCTTTCCAAGTCGGGACAAGGCAGTTTACTTTAAGGGAATTCATTTCTTATAGGTAATGGTGGGAGGGCGCACAAGTTTGGTGATAAGCCCTACAGGAAATCGCGAATGGTGGGGCGCTTTCCCTCTCGTTTAAAGGGAAGCCAATCTTAACTATAATATTAACATAATTAGGAAAAACTTTATTATTATTATTTAGGTTCAGTCACAAATGTGTGTGGGTTAGTTTATTGTGCTTTTGCAAGTTGGCCAGCAATAGTGTACGAGCATCGCCACATGATTTTAGTTGTTTAACTTTTTACATTACTAAGCATTACATTGTTTCGTTGATTATGCTACTTTACTTACACGCGTAGTCGATGTTATTTAGGTTAATATTTTATATGATTAGTGTGAACAATAAACCCACTCCGGTAGCACGGACACAATACAGTGATTTTATTCCCTATCTACATCCCGTCTGCTGTAACAACCAACTTCACCACAACTCTACAAGCTACAAGTCTACTGTACGGGCTAGCGGCTCGTACATTTTGGTCCTTCGAGCCGGATGTGCCTCGCAACTGGAACGACAGTCCTGCACTCCGTCTCAGGTACGAAGTATTTCTATTTATGATAGCGAATCGGTCTGGCTGGTCTCCCACAAGCGGGTCGCCCCAGTCAGATTGAGAAGGCGCACATATCGTATTAGAGATACCTTCTGATCCTGCGATCACAACAGGCGACATCGACAGCGAGTTATCCGGAAGCTATTGAAGTCAACAGGAGTTAGTGTCCCACAACTACAATGGACGCTAAACAACAAGAACTTCTGAAGCGGCAGGAAATCATTGCTGAAGGCATCAGAAAAATCGGTGTCAACTTCGGAAAGGATAGCCCTGACCGCAAAAACACTGCATACATCAAAGTTAGATTGGATAACCTCAAAGCTCACTGGAACGAGTTTGAGATGAACCATAGTATTCTGCAAGGCGCTGAAAACAAGACAAACGAATACTACGCCACTCAAGTATATGAGAGAGTCAAAGGTGAATACCTAACAATAGTACAGAAGTTGCAAACCTGGCCCTCTTATACTGCTGGCGACAAGGATTCTGAAACTTTCGGAAATCAAGGCGAGACCACCAAGAACGTCGGAGTCCCTTCGAAATCTGACGAGCTCAAGACACAACAAGCCACCAATTTTAGAGCTTTCTCACGCTTCACCCGCAACATAATTACTGATGAGTTAACTGAAAAATGGGACATCGAGGACAAACTCAAGACTCTCGAATCCCGATGGAAGGTGATCGACGAAGTACATTGGAAACTCGACAACATTCTCGTCGGCAGTGACGTAAACTATGAGCTTGAGTTTTCAAAGTATGAGGCAACATACGAGTCAACAAGGCGAGATCTTAATCGCAAACTAAATCTCGCGGTACAGGAACGCGACAGTGCCCCGAAGATCGAAATACCTGTGTTTTCAGGAAATTACTCACAGTGGCCAACATTCCTAGATTTATATGCCGCTGCTATCCATACCAACCCTACCTTCTCCAAAGCTCAGAAGATGCAGCATTTTAAGGGGAAGCTAAAGGGAGAGGCTGAGCGCTTGGTGCAACATTTACCTGTTTCTGAAACCAACTACGACTCCTGCTGGGAACTACTTAACCACAGGTACAACAATCGACAGCTGCTCTTCACGAAACAGATGCAAACACTTATGAGTCAGCCGACGATTCAACATCAAAATGCGTACGAGCTGAAGCGTCTACATGACACTAGTCTGGAAGTAGTGCACGCCCTTCGCAACTTGGGTATAGACACTACTACGTGGGATCCCATTCTAGTACACATCCTTGGGGGACGACTCGACTCTCAAACCTACTCCGACTACATGGAAGCGAGGAAACATCCTAGAGAGCTTCCTGTGTTTGAAGAACTCATTCAGTTTATCGAGAACAAGTTTACAGCGCTAGAATCAATAACGAAGAAAAGGAATCCAACAAACTTCAACAAACAAGCATCTTCATCTCAGGACAAGGAGACTACATCATTCCTAAGGGACATGCACAAATACAAACGGGCACCCAAGGCGAATCACACAAGCTCCGACAAAAATTGTCCTATCTGCAAAACAAATCACGTCTTAATTAAGTGCTCAACATTTCAAGAAATGATTCCGGAACTCAAATTGAGGACACTTGAGCAATTGAATGTTTGCAAGAATTGCATGTATTCGCACAAAGAAAATAAATGCAATTCGCATAAAAGGTGTAGAGTGTGCAACAATACACATCACACCATATTACATGACATAGTTCGTGACACTGTGCCAATGACTTTATCGAACGGTCAACGACCCTACAATAAGCCGCCGACTTCACAAGGTACAGCCAATCACGTGTCAGGCAATTTCAATGAAGTTCTACTATCAACTGTCATGCTCAAAGTCAGAGCCATAGATGGAACTTATACAACATTAAGATGCCTTCTTGATCAAGGATCCCAACTAAACCTTATTACGGAATCTGCGGTTCAACGACTTGGCCTTCGGAGATACAACCAAAACTCTACGGTATCCGGAATCGGAACATTTGCCAGTCACAGCAATGGAACAGTTCAGCTGGAATGCGAGTCACTTTATGGGGACTACCGGTTCACAACACAGGCATTAGTTATGGCAAAATTACTTAACAATTTGCCTAACTATTCCTTTGAGAAACAAGACTGGCCTCACATACAAAAGATCCAATTGGCTGATCCAAATTTCAACTTATCTCGGCCAGTCGACATCTTACTTGATGCTGGAGTATACGCCGACATCATCATGAACAATATCCTCCGAGGAAACACACACGCACCGATTGCGCAACAAACAAAACTCTCGTTTTTGGGAGATGGAAGAGATCACAGCTCAAGACGAATCCTTAACAGTCGAGGAAGACTACTGTGAGTCACTGTACACTCAAACTACAAAAAGACTTGAAGATGGGCTATACGCAGTGAGAATACCCATGAAACAAAACTTTGATCAACATCTGGGACAATCAAAACCACAAGCGGTCGCACAATTCAAACAACTGGAAAAACGATTTGTTCGAGACGAACAGCTTGCAGTAAGCTACAAGGCCTTTATTGATGAGTACATAGCTCTCAAGCACATGAGACCATGCACAATGCTGACAACACCCAGTTGCTTCTTGCCTCACCACGGAGTACTACGACCTGAGTCAACTACGACAAAATTACGCGTGGTATTCAACGCGTCGGCGGCCACGACCACAGGAAGTAGTCTGAATCAACTCATGGAATGCGGACCCAATTTGCAACAAGACATTCAAGCCATGATTCTGCGATGGAGAGCGTTCCAATACGTGTATACTGCTGACATCGAAAAGTTTTACCGACAGATTCGAATTCAGGATACGGACCAACACTTACAGAAAATAGTCTGGCGAAATTCTGCCACAGAGCCACTGCAAGAATTTCAACTGACTACAGTGACGTATGGCACCAAATCAGCTCCATTTTTGGCCATGCGAACAATAAAACAATTGATCAAAGATGACGGCGCTGAATTTCCTTTGGCAGCAAAAATGCTCTCAAGTCAGCTGTACGTGGACGATTTGCTAGGAGGCTGTAACGACATAATTACCGCACAGAAGGCCCAACATGAACTAATAACGATGTTGAAGGGCGGCGGATTCATCCTTCGAAAGTGGACTAGCAACAATAAATGCCTACTTGAGAATTTGCCTAATGACCTAGTCAGTCAAGGAATGTTTGATTTCAAAGATACAGAATCAAACAAAACATTAGGCATAACATGGAATCCGCGCACGGATCAATTTACATATAAACGAATACCGCTTATTAACAAGCGTGACGTCAACACTAAGCGCACATTGCTTTCTGATATATCCAAATTGTATGACCCATTAGGGTGGCTCTCGCCAATCACGCTAAAGGCCAAGTTGATCTTTCAACAAGCTTGGAACACAACGACAGGCTGGGATGAGTGTCTTCCATTGAACATACAACAAGAATGGGAGCAATTTCGCCAACAGATGGCCTACATTCACGATATTTCGATACCACGCTGGATTGGCAACACAGAACTGCCTTTCGAAATCTATGGCTTTTGCGATTCATCGGAACGAGCTTACGGATGTGTCGTTTACTGCAAATCCATTGACAAGGAAGGTCAACAGCTGATTCGACTAGTGGCAGCAAAAACCAAACTAGCTCCGCTGAAGAAGCCCATTTCCTTGCCTCGATTAGAGTTATGTGGCGCGGCCCTACTCGCCCAACTAATCAAAAAGGTTGAGGACTCCATCAACACGCAACACAAGGTTACAACCTACTGTTGGACAGATTCGATGGTGGCACTAGGGTGGTTACAAGGTGATGAGAAGCGCTGGAAGAGCTTCGTGGCCAACAGGTTAGCGAAAATAACACAGATAATTCCACCTAACGGATGGAGACATGTGAAATCGCAAGAAAATCCTGCAGATTGCGCAAGCAGAGGAGTCTTGCCAGCCGACCTTTCGAATCACATACTATGGTGGAATGGCCCCGCCTGGCTCCAAGACAATAACATACCCAAACAAGAGATTTTCGCAACCAACGAGGAACTAAGGAACCGGGAGCAAGGTTGTGCAACACAAACAAGTCAAACACCACTTATTGAGTCCCTTTTGGAAAAACACAGTTCGATGTCACGTGTAACAAGAATCGTATGTTGGATACTACGATTTATAAACAACTCACGTGACGTAATGAAGGCCAAACGGACAACTCAGCTAACGACCGAAGACTTAGAATTAGCTGAATACACAATCATCAAAATTGTACAAAACAATTCGTTTGGCGACGATATTGCAAACATGCAGAAGTACAAGAAAGTACGGGCCACGAGTAAACTCTTGAACTTGTGTCCAATTTTAGACAACCAAGGCATTATTCGAGTGGGCGGAAGGCTTGAACATGCCAAGTTAACTAACTCTCAAAAACATCCGATTATTTTACCCAACCACCACAAATTATCAGAACTGTTGATTGAGCGAGCCCACAAGCAAACGCTTCATGGTGGTGCCAGGCTCACCTTGGGACACCTTCGAAACAAGTACTGGATTCTCGGTGGAATGAAAACAATTAAGAAACAATTAAATAAATGCATTACTTGTCATCGCTACAAAACGCAACGCAGCAATCAACTGATGGCGGACTTACCGCCGGCTCGAGTTACGCCGTCCCGGCCATTCACACATACAGGTGTGGATTTTACAGGTCATGTTGAAATAAAAGCCAACAAAGGCCGTGGCATAAAAACAGTAAAGGCATACATTGCTATTTTTGTTTGTTTATGTACGAAAGCAACACATCTCGAGCTAGTGTCAGATCTCAGCACCGCAACATTTTTGGCAGCATTGAAGCGACTTTGTGCACGAAGGGGAACACCGAAACATGTCTACAGTGACAACGGAACCAATTTCGTTGGCGCAGCAAGAGCACTAGCAAAAGAACGCCAAGAGGCATTGCAATTACTAAGCAAGAACGACCTCATAAAAAACATCTCGGAGCACGGCATTGAGTGGCACTTTAATGCTCTATCATGGCCAACAGCTGGAGGTTTATGGGAAGCTGCTGTCAAAAGCATGAAGCACCATCTCAAACGTGTTATTGGCGAACAAAAATTGACGTACGAGGAGTTCAATACCATCCTAGCACAAATCGAAGCCTGCCTGAACTCACGGCCACTTGTCGCTCTTACAAACGACCCCGATGACTTGGACTACTTAACACCAGGGCATTTTTTAGTCGGTGGTCCTGTGCTGGCGCCGCCTATGACTTCAGAATTTGACAACACAACATTAACCATACGATGGCGACTAACAGAGCACATGTACAAGGAATTTTGGAAAAAGTGGTCCCAAGATTACCTTCAGACACTGCAAGTGCGAGGAAAATGGCAAACTCCTACACAAAACATAGCAGTAGGGGATGTTGTCCTTATAAAGGAAGATCAGATACCCCCTGCTAGATGGTTACTGGGACGCGTCACAGAAACACATCCGGGAGCGGATGACTTAGTACGAGTAGTGACATTGAAAACTAAGTCAAATATCATGAAGCGGCCTATAACAAAGGTGTGACGGTTACCCATTGAAACAGGACGCCATACTGAGGACAAACCCACTGAAGAGCCTGACAAAATTAAAATGGAGACGACTTCAGCCACACCACCGCCGCACCGTCGAAAGAGACCTACAACTGCCAAGAAAGGAATCTTCATAACGTGCTTGAGTACAATGCTGTTGTTCATGATGACGTGTGTGGCACCGTCTATACAACAATTAGTAAACGTCACGTCTCTCGACCCATCGCGCCTTGTATACTTCGATAAAACCGCAGACATACAGATAATTCAAGATGAATGGCGATTGGTTATTTATTACAACATGTCGACATACTGGAGAAGTGTTTCCGCTGTTGAACAATATGTCAAACAATTACAAGAACTCGATCAGCGAAATACAGCCTACCTATATCAACAGAATTTGAGCACAACTTGAACGAACTAAGGCATTATCATGAAGTCTTAAAATATGAACACGGAAAACGTATCAGGAGAGGTCTCATAAACGGGATAGGTAACATTGCCAACTCCCTGTTTGGAGTGCTCGATGACAAATTCGCTGAAAAATACAGTCAAGATATAAAATTGATACAAAGCAACGAAGATCACTTGATAAATCTCTACAAGAACCAAACGTCAATCATTGAAGGAGAATACAATTTACTCAAGAGAAACGAGCAAGTAATGAACCGACAGTTCATCGTAATCAATAAACAGCTAAGAGAGTGTATTCAGCAATTGAAAACAGAACAAGACAAGGCAACTTTCATCATAGCCACTGCAGTAGCCGCGAATATGATGGTTGAGAACTTGCGAAGAATACAAGACACATTGATCGACCTTATCACAGATATTCACAACGGCAAGATCGACACTCACTTGTTGAAACCAGATGCATTTGAGAAACAGCTGAACATTATATCAGGACAAGTGCCGAAAGGATTATCACTACCCTGCACAAGCAGTCTCAAATGCATCAGAAAAATGTACAAACTATCAAGTGTTCACGGAAAACTTATCGAAGACTTCCTTATATTTGAAGTAACAATTCCTTTGGTGACAGACGAGCAATATGAATTAACGCAAGTTATACCTATTAGCAAGATAAACGGAAGCTCCATGGTCAGCATAGTACCTACAGCTAAATACATGGCCGTGAACTTGAGAAAGGACATGATAATACCGTTGCACGAACAACAACTTCTATCGTGCACACAAATCAACACCAATCAGCTGTTATGCAATTTCGACCTACCTATATATGAAATAAAAACAGCAACAAGTATTTGCGAAGCAGACATAATAAACAACCGAGTAGCATCCAGTAGCCGCTCAAGAATATCAAGTTGCACGAATGACTGGATTAAGCTACACAGCAAGGACGCTTGGTTGTTTAGGTGTTGCGAGGAATGCACTGTGCGCATTTTCTGTCCAGCTGGCGTTACGTCACAGACACTACGTAATACGGGGACGATCACCTTAGCGATAGGATGCATGATGCGTGGTAACAATCACCTTATTCACTCGCACTATAATCTGCAAAGCAAAATGGAATTGGACAATGATGATGAAATTTACATACCGGAGACAAGCATAAACCATTTAGTTTCAAGTAATAGCAACATTGCCTACTTGACGAACATGACAATAGAAACGCATGAAGAACAACTAAATGACCTGAAGAAGAAAATAGAGCTAATTAAGGATCAACAAGACATACAAACAATACAGTCAACCGACGCGGAACAACACCATTATGTTCTCTATGGTTTCATGACAGTCTGTGGAACGGTTTTCGGCATATGGATCTTCTTCAAAGTGAAAAACCGATGCTCCTATCTACCTCCAGCTCAAGAACGCAAGGAAGAAATTGAAATGGTGGAACCTCACGAGAGCAGGAGACCAGCAAGGGCGCATGAATCGGCAACAGAAGAAGCCACCGGGCACCTACGAGCTTGCCGAAGCAACATCAAGATGGACTGTGGAACATCTCCTATGTCAGTCAGAGCTGAACCGAGAACGTCTTAATATTTTCTTTATTTGTTTTAATGTATTATGGTTTATTTTTAGATTTACATTTACACAATTACTATGTATATACAATTTAATATTTCTTAATTCCTTTCTGTTTATTTTTGTTGTTGGCAGGATGTACGAGCATCGCCACATGATTTTAGTTGTTTAACTTTTTACATTACTAAGCATTACATTGTTTCGTTGATTATGCTACTTTACTTACACGCGTAGTCGATGTTATTTAGGTTAATATTTTATATGATTAGTGTGAACAATAAACCCACTCCGGTAGCACGGACACAATACAGTGATTTTATTCCCTATCTACATCCCGTCTGCTGTATCAACCAACTTCACCACAACTCTACAAGCTACAAGTCTACTGTACGGGCTAGCGGCTCGTACAAATAGGCTGGCCCCCTATTACGTCTGAATTGCAACATTATTTATATTGTAGGTAATATGAGAATGCAGGCGTAAAATTATACAATTCGCGCCTATTTTTGATGCGCGTGGGGAGGAACTATAGAACGCCACATGGAAACAAGTGGGGTTCAATAGTTTCTCAAGAAGTATACAAGGTCAAATTAAGTTAGTGAGCGAAACTCCGCAGATGAACATCCTTGGTTATATTCCCTTTGTGCGTAGGTATCTATACCTACCAAAAAATGAGAAAAAAAATAAAATGATAAAATGTATGAGATGATTAGATTAAAAAAATTGGTGTCTACGACCGCTGATAGAGGGGTTGCTTTAATAATGACTTGAGATAATCAGTCGTATCAAACTTACGATCACGGCTATAAAGTTTACACAAAAAAAACTGACTATGAATAAGTTTAATTTTGTATAAGTAAAGATTGTACAATCTTATGTGTACTTCTTATGTTTTGACAAAGTTTAAGTTTTGTCTTACACGTGGACCGGTTTTGAGTAAGTACCTTGCCCTTTTGAAGGGACGCGCTGAGATTTATCGTGTTTTTCCCGTCCCACTTCTACGAATAATGGTTCTTCAAGTTTATAAATTAAAATCCTGTTGCTTAGAAACTCAGAAGTTAAATATGAAAAGAAAACTAAAGATACTTTTTCTGTTTTACTTATATATTCTCACATTACCATTTACGAAAAACTCAAAAGACTTTAATTATTAAATCAATTAGGGTTAAATTAAATTAGAATCTATATATACTAATACTAAAGTTGTAGTTTCTTTGAATGTTTAAACGCGCTTATCTATACAACTCCCAGTCGGTATTACTATCGGTCGGCCGTTTGATAGCCCAATTTTTGAGGAAGGTTATAAGCTGTTTAACATCACTCTACGACCCTAAGGAGCTGAGCAAAAAGCAAAAAAGTCAGAAAATATGCTAAGCGGAAAAGAATTAACGGGGCTCAGCTATGGGATAATTACGCGGGGGTCGTGCGGTCCATGGCCCTTTACGGGGCACCGGTGTGGGCGCGTTCCTTGAGGCGGCGGCCAGCACTACGGTTGAACGCGCCCCAAAGGGTCATGGCCACCCGGCTGGTCCGGGGATACCGTACGATCTCCGGTGAGGCGGCGAGCCTCCTTGCCGGATTACCGCCATGGGATCTGGAGGCAAAAGTCCTCGCGCACATTTGGGAGTGGCGCGAGGAGGCGAAACGCCGTAGCTCCGCTGCCGCGAGAAATCACGGTACAGCGGACAGAGCTCTGGCGGGATCACAGGGCGGCATGGAGAGTGCGATTGTCGCAACCCAGCGCTGGGCACGCCACAATTGCGGCGATAAGTCCCTTCTTTGAGGAGTGGCTAGAGAGGCGCCACGGCGTCCTCACCTTCCGCCTGACGCAGGTCCTCACCGGATACGGTTGTTTCGGGAGGTTCCTGTTCTGGATAAGGCGGGAGGAAACGCCCGGGTGTCATAATTGTGTGGATCGCCCCGAGGACACGGTGGAGCATACGGTGGAGGTCTGCCCGGCTTGGGCGGAGCACCGCCGTGTCCTCGTGGAGGCGATTGGCGGTGGCGATCTCTCGCGTCCGGCCCTGGTCCAGGCCATGGTACGGAGCGAGAGGGCTTGGGAAGCCGTCACCTCCTTCTGCGAAGCAGTAATGTTCGCAAAGGAGGAGGCGGAACGCGTGAGGGAGAGGCAAAATTCGCGCCCGCACGCCCCTAGCCGCCGCAGGAGACGCTCTGGGCGTCGAGAACCGCAGGCCGATTCCCAGCCACCACAGGCGCGGGCTTTCGAACGGCGAGCAATGGGCAGCTCGCCGTTCGATAAGGACCAGGCCCAGGTCGACGGCGCGTTGTGTTCCACGTGCGCCTCAAAGAGATGTCAGCACTTATGACGGGGTCCGCTAGGGCCGATGCCTGCTAGGGTTGCGGGAAAGTCCGAGAGGGATACCGTGGCCCCTGGCACAGGCAACCGAAGGAACACGGGTGGGTTTTAGTCAGTAAGAGTCTGACACGCCCTCCTGCTCTGCCCAGAGCAGGAGAAGTTACTTGATGATTTCCCACCGACAAAAAAAAAAAAAAAACAATGCGATAATATTTCTGGTTAAAACAAGAAATTTCACGCGAACGAAGTCGCAGAGTGAGGCTATTTGATTATAAATTAGAATAAAAAAACACTGATTTTCTTAACTCATAGGTACTTCCAAGTCAAAGGACTCCAAAAAACATCATACCATCATTCATTTTTCGTTTTATCATGTTTAAATATCGATATCCATCATATCTGCGGAGTTTTGCTAGCTAAGTTAATTTGATCCTGTATTTCTGAGATGAAACACCTTTAAAATTACCTCCTGTTCTCAGTGCGACCAACCTCAGTGATGATTACCAACAAACCTGGCCAGATGTCTGCCGACTCCGAGATCACCATCATATGCGTGACTCACGGCAGCAGACCAGCGGCCCAGGTCACCTGGTTCAGGGAGAACCGAAGATATACCAAGGGAAAGGTAAGCGTATTTTGAAGAAAGTTTTATTAACCATTTTTTGTCTGGGTGACGACAGGCAATCTGGTTTTCTATAAAGAAAACGAAGTAAATTTTTTTTTTACTTAATCCTTTAGAAAATTCGACGCAGGTGTGTCAAATTCTAGTTACACGGCACAAATGTCATTTTCTAAGTCGAAAACCCGTCTGTTTGCATCTCAGTATATGATCTGAGGTTTGCATCCTTGCGTTATAATTGTTATGATTAAGATTTTTTTAACAAAATAATTCAAACTCAAACTCAAAGCATTTATTTCAAATAAACCAATTACAGGCTCTTTTGAATTGTCATGGGGTCGGTCAGTCAGAAAGATGGAGCTAGTTGCCAATTCCACAGCTTAGTAGGTACCTATGGAGAAGAACGGGCCAGAAACTCCATGGACACTCTTTTAAATCAAAATATTGTTACAAATAGTGGTTACATCATTCATGTTGAAATTATACATGTGAGAACGATGCAGAAAGACGTGCACGTTAAAAGCGTCCATAATAAAAAGATAAAACAATTCAGGAATCAAAATAAGCCGTGGCAGCTAAGACATGACCAGTGCCTACTGACGCTTTATACTCCGAATTTTCGCCATGGTTGCAACTCCCGTTCATATAAGTACAAACCAAAATTGCCAGCATCATGTTCTAATCGCCAACACTGCTCACTGACATTTCAATTTTCTAGGAATATCTTTGGAAGCTATGATTATTTTAGATTTAATTAATGAGCTTTCGCATCAGATGTTTGGTTTACTTAGGCCTACGTAAAAACTTCAAGCAGTAATTTTCTGTTGGACCCCGTTAAGGCTCCCACAGACAGGCGCGACGCGACTCTAGTAGAACAATTTCTATGAAAATTTTATGGGATTTTTTCTACCAGAATCGCGTCCCACCGTCGCGTTGCTTCTGTCTGTGAGATCCTTTAAGCATTACAAAAATCCTTGTGAAATCACTTTCGTAGCGCAACCTATCGTCCTGGCGCGGATGGCTCACCAGCAGGCGTTTTTTTGTGGCGCATTATGATGCGGCCCGCATAAAGTGTGCGATGCTTAATACAAAATGTACACACAGCACCAGGCCGAGTTACCACAAACTGTAAAATTTTCTCATTCGATTTTGAACTTAACCTTTAACATTTTTAAGGTTTAACATCATTTGGAGACATTTGACAGTTTCGTATAACCTAATTTGCTGGCGACTGTACCACAGTGATGAAGGAGGATTTTTGCAGCGCGTTGTGTTGCAGTGCGGCCCGCCCTAGTTTAGTTTGCGCTAGCCTATAATGGTAACACTCGCCCCATAATACATGAGACTATAACTGTGTGGCAAGATGTGAGTGTACACTTACCCTTTGAGTTTGTATTACTGACGTAATCTTATGTAAGTATTCTCCCCATAATATCATTTTAGTAGCCCCAAAGGAAGGTGCCGAACTTCTTAATCGTAAGCAAAAAAATTGTAGCAAAAAGTAACCGCACAGTCCCTAGTTTGTATGATAACGACTTGTTTACCCTGTCTCTGAGTTAGATTATGTAACAGATTAGCAACACCTAAGTTTATCTACGGAATTAGCTGGATTTCCTCGCAGGAGACAGGACAACGAAAATTAATGATGCTCAGTTATCACGGCTCTAGTTTAGTGCCTGAGTTTGTTTGATTTAAGGGCTGGTTCGGATAAGGCGATTTGGAAGTCATTATTTTGGGCTTCTTTTAATATGTTCTGTTTTCGTCACGTCACATTTTGGTTCATGTTAGATGAAAACTAACATTGTATCACTATATATAGACTCTGCAGTTTTATATAACTATAATATATCTTCTTTGATAATTATTCGATGGTGTTATTCCTATGATAACTTTTTATGAGCTGTGTCAAAGTCAAAGTATTTATTTCAAATAGCATAAAAGGCACATTTGAACGTCAATATTTACATTAAAATAGAATTTATTCTAGTCGCCCCTTCCAAAAGGTAGTTTCGTATGGAGAAGAATGGGCAAGATACTCCACCGTTACTCTTTTAAAATGTGTTATAATATTTTGTTTACATTAATTATATAATTATATGTGAAGACGATGCACCTAGAATAAAATTACTGTACTTACCACAATAGGTAAAAAGAATTAAAAATGTAGTAATGACAAATAAGTAAATTATGTGATAGATACAACATGGTGTTCACATATTTAAAAACATTGTAAAAGTACTTACCGATATACGATTTTCGTATTTTTTAACAAGTATTACAAGTCAGTATGTGAGTTAAAGAAATGTCGGCAAGTAGTTGTAAGTAACATTTTTTTTCTGCTACAATATAATGAATAACTGGAACCTATCACTTCCGGCCATAAGGTTTAAACTCAACTCGTTTGCACAGATGCCGAATTCATTGCCGTAAAGTTTTGCAGTCACGATGACGACACGAAGTCACGATAGGGATTAAGGGTCGGTTTTTTGATCCGTAGTTAGCTTAACCATTAGTTAAAAATAAGTGTGCCAAAATGTGTTGATGAAATCAATACATTTTGCCAAAATTGAACCATTAGTTACTATTTTTAACTAATGATTGAGTTAACTACGGATCAAAAAACCGGCCCTAAGGGTGAACCACCACTTGACATTGGTTTGCAGCATCCATTTTATTTAGGATACCTATGGAAAGCCCACTAAGCCACCACATATAGTTTTCAACAAACCTCTACATATGTCACAGACATAAAAGTGATCTTTTGTAGGTTCCGTTCTTCCTATTTAGGTTAGGTTATGCTTTTATAGGTTACGTATAAAGTGTTTTTGTTAACTAATTTACAAAATAAACCATTCTCTAATAAGGGGCTGACAACAGCTACAGCGCGGTCACTCTCGGGCTGCATAGAAAAGAAAGAGAAGCGTGATGTGATGACACAAAGCTGGTAATTTATTGCAAAATATGAAGCGTTTCTCTATTTACAAAAAATCTGTTGATTGGACTAAAAAATTAAAACACGTCAATTTATGTTGCTTGAAGAACAATCTGAATAAAAAACAGAATGATTGCATGTTTTTAATCGCTAAAAGAAATTTTAAGAGGTATCTTCGTAACTGTTTTTACCGTACCAAATTAGTTGTAATATGTTTTCAACACACTATCTAACTAGCATATATCCTGAAGAATATCATATATTATTCTGATTTTGTTTACTGCATTGGATATGAGATATATAATATCTTTTAATATATTTACTACTTTTAGGCATTATAAAACTTGCGTTTAGGTCATGTAGTCCGCTTAACTCTAAAAACTCACATGACCACACTTCAATTTTAGGCGCAACCAATGCGTCCTAAAAAACGCAGCTAAACCGAAAGTTAATCGCAGCGTCTGAACAAGATCTTATTTAGTACAAAGTTTAGGTCCCAAGTTGGTCCTAAAGTCTAACGAAGATTGCTCTAGAACTTTATCTAGTTATTTTTGTTTCTTTTTTGTAGAAGGTGTAAGTAGGTTGGTGTATTAATTGCGTTGGGATTACTCAAAGATAGTTTGCAGAGCATTGGGCCGTAGTGGCCTGTTTCCTTACAGTTGAATCTCCTCACAATTATGAAAAAATGCAAGAAAAACTAATTTGCTTTGATTTAGGACAGATTATTTTTTTGCAGGATTTGATCTAATTATTATATACAGAATTGTATATTATTCTAAAAAAAGATACATCTCGATTCTTAGCTAACAAAAAGCGTTTTTTTTTCCAAAAAAAACTTAAAATCTTTATTGGGTGATTTTTTCTACGTAAATGAAGATAAGGATGAATTCCTGGACAACTAAGAACATTTTTTAAAGAAAACTAAAAAAAAAAGTAAAACTGCATTTTTTATATCGTGTATATGCAAAAACTCACGACTTATTTTTATGGGGGCTGGAAGAAACTACAGAACGCCACCTGCTACGATACTTAAATACTCCTTTTGCGTCGTTTACAATCATACTATAATATAATAAAAATCCCAAAATCAAGGTCATGGTTCCTTTTTGCTTGATCTAAGTCCGGTTTTCACAGGTTTAGGTTTTATTATAAAAATAAAACAGTTTGTGCCGATCTAAGAGAAGGTTTCATCTATAAGGCCTTTTTTATTAGCGTGTGAAGTCATCATATCTTCTTCCACTCTGGGCGGAGCGGGAGGGCGTGTCAGACTCCTACTGACGAAAAACCAACCCGGTGTTCCATCTCACACCTACGCTGGGGGTCGCGGGAACGTACGATCCTTCCGTAACTCCGTCAATTGCCTGTGCCAGGGGCCACGGTAACCTTTTTGGACTTTCCCGCAACCCTGGCAGGCATCGGTCCTGACGGAGCCATGGTGCCCTCGTCCCATGACTTGTGGTCGGCGCACACGTTTTCTTCTTCCACTCTCCCCTGTCAACAGTCACGCTATCATTCACTCCCTTCTCTTTCATATCATTCTTCAACAGTCACGCTATCATTCACTCCCTTCTCTTTCATATCATTCTTCAACAGTCACGCTATCATTCACTCCCTTCTCTTTCATATCATTCTTCAACAGTCACGCTATCATTCACTCCCTTCTCTTTCATATCATTCCTCAACAGTCACGCTATCATTCACTCCCTTCTATTTTATATCATTCTTCAACAGTCACGCTATCATTCACTCCCTTCTCTTTCATATCATTCTTCAACAGTCACGCTATCATTCACTCCCTTCTCTTTCATATCATTCTTCAACAGTCACGCTATCATTCACTCCCTTCTCTTTCATATCATTCTTCAACAGTCACGCTATCATTCACTCCCTTCTCTTTCATATCATTCCTCAACAGTCACGCTATCATTCACTCCCTTCTCTTTCATATCATTCTTCAACAGTCACGCTATCATTCACTCCCTTCTCTTTCATATCATTCTTCAACAGTCACGCTATCATTCACTCCCTTCTCTTTCATATCATTCTTCAACAGTCACGCTATCATTCACTCCCTTCTCTTTCATATCATTCTTCAACAGTCACGCTATCATTCACTCCCTTCTCTTTCATATCATTCTTCAACAGTCACGCTATCATTCACTCCCTTCTCTTTCATATCATTCTTCAACAGTCACGCTATCATTCACTCCCTTCTCTTTCATATCATTCTTCAACAGTCACGCTATCATTCACTCCCTTCTCTTTCATATCATTCTTCAACAGTCACGCTATCATTCACTCCCTTCTCTTTCATATCATTCTTCAACAGTCACGCTATCATTCACTCCCTTCTCTTTAGGTTTAAAGACATTTATTTCTCATAAGAACTTTACATAGTTCACTTAAAATGAGATACAAAGTACTTATATCTAATGATAAATTATAATATCGTATTTGCCTCTGGGGCGTTGGTGACGTTACAGGGTACATATATGCTTCTTAAGTTTAGCCTTAAATATATTTATACTATCACATCTCTTTAAATCCTCCGGTAAATCATTAAACAGTTGCGTCCCCTCAACCAATATAGTTTTTTTCCCGTAATTAGTCCGTGCTCGTGCAGTCATTAGTTGAAATTTGTTTTTGCTTCTTGTGTTGTATGTTATTACTTTTTTATGTAGTTGTATGTTTGATTGTACGGAATTCGTGGTGATTTTTTTTATGAGGATGCAGGTGTAATATTTGTAAAGTTGTGTGAGATTTAGTAGTTTAGTTTTGTAGTATAATTTTTTTGTTGGATATAGATAGTGATAGTGAAATAATACTTTGATAATCTTGTTTTGTATTCGTTGTAGTGAGTTTAGATTAGATTTTGCGGCTGACCCCCACACTTCGATTAGGTATTCAAGGTTTGATTTTACTAATGAGTTATATATAATTAGACGAACTTTTTTCGGAATACATTTTGTAACTTTTCGTAACGCTCCTAATAGTGATATTAATTTTATTTTGACGTGATCGATGTGTAGTTTCCAAGAAAGTTTGTCATCTACCCACAGACCGAGGTATTTTTCTTGATTAGACCGTTTGACTATTTCTCCGTTAATCGTAAGAGGTGAAAAGTCCGGTAAAGGTTTATTTTTGGCGGAGAAAATTATAAATGATGTTTTTGACGTGTTAATAGTTAGTAAGTTATATTTTAACCATTCGTTGAGTAGGTCAAGGTCCTTTTGGGCATCAGATATAATGTTTTGTAACGATTTATCGAAGTAAAAAAGGCAAGTGTCATCCGCGTATAACGTTAGGTGTCCCGTCAGCCCTATTTTATTAATGTTATTTATGTAAATTAGGAATAGTAATGAGCTTATAATTGAGCCTTGTGGACAGCCGTATGTTATGTTTTGCATCGAGCTAGTGAAGTTATCTATCTTAACGACTTGTTGTCTATTTTGTAAATATGAGGTGAACACACTGAGGGCGCTGCCTGAAATACCTATGTTACCTAATTTCTGTAGTAACTTTTGATGGCTTACCGTATCGTACGCTTTTTTTAGGTCAATGAAAATACCTACAGCAATTTTTTTTTGATCAATATGAGTTTTTATTTTTGTTATTAAATCTACTGAGGCCGTGAGAGTACTTGATTTAGGGCGGAAACCATATTGTTGATCAATTAGGAATTTTTTCTCGGTTAAATATGCGTTTAGACGGTTGTATAACACTCGTTCGAAGATTTTTGAAATAACGGGTAAGACCGATACCGGTCGATAGTTGCCGGGGTCAGTTCTACTTCCAGATTTGTAAATTGGACTGACCCTTGCAACTTTAAGTGAGTCAGGGAAAATGCCGCGCAATAAGCACATATTTATACAATTAGTAAGTCTTTCAACAATTATATTTTTAAGGCATTTAATAGCTTTTGTGCTGATACCGTCTAAGCCTGTACTAGTGTTGGTGTCAAGGTGGTCAATAATTTGTGATATTTCGTCAGTATTACAGGGGGAAAGTTCGTTCAAGGTCATATCGTGTGTGTGATTACTGCCGTACATGAGAATATTACCTGTGTTTATGTGGTACTTGTTTGGTATTTTATTAGCTAAGTCCGCGCCTATTGATGCAAAGAATGAGTTAAATACGTTACAAATTTCATTACCGGTTGTTATATATTCCGAGTTCGACGCTAATTTGGGGGGTGCACTGTTATCTTTAATTTTATTACATGCTAAGTTATTAATTATTTCCCACTCTTTCATATCATTCGTCAACTGTCACGCTATCATTCACTCCCTTCTCTTTTATATCATTCTTCACACACTTCATCCATATTTTCTTTGGCATTCAAGAACCCAAGAGAAGGCCTAAATAAATAAAGACTGTTCAGATCATATTATGATACTGAATAGATAAACGATTTAACAGATTCCGACGGATGTTTTCCGCCAATTAGGTTAAAACCTTGTTACGGTTGCATTTGTTCGAGTGCTTTGTGGTTTCTCATTGTATGAGAACTAAACAATTATGTTGAGTATTTCAGTAACAACCTTTCCTAGGTAAAAATGAATGGGATATAAACTCGAGATTGTGTGTTTTCTTGATTAATAATGTTGCTTTTTCCAATCAATACTGATATAACCGGCAAAATCATGAAATGGCCACGCAGATCACGATATGGGCATTACTACGATCGGACGACGACATATAAATTGACATTCACAGGTGACGTGTTATGGCCTTAATGAAATAATGATTTGACTTTTACTTTCATTCTTTCATCAGTAGGTAATTCTGCTATCAAAAACCGTATTACAAAACTCATTAAACTAAATCTTACCTTGAAATTGTCAATCTGTTAGCTGACATAAAAACAAAATACCAAACAAATTTCCTTCCTGAAAAGATCTTTGACAAAAGATAAAAATTAATTGGCTGTCTCCGTTTGTGCACAAAACCAATTCAGCCATCACACAATAAATTGAACTTTTAACTTTACAAGTCCACTTCAATTTGAACGATCAAAGCAACACCAAAACTACCTAGGTACTATAAAATTTGAATTCACCTGACCCGTCCCAATAGCTCCTACAAAACCCATTCAAAAATTAACCTTATTGGTCTCAAAATAAAGTATATTTACCAAAAACATACAAAGTCTCAAAATAAAGTACATTTCTCAACAGCACACCGAGTTCACGAACGAGACGACTACAGTCAGTAAGCTGACCATGCTGCCTCAGCCAGAAGATGATGGTGCTATGATCAGGTGCCGAGCTGATAATCCGGTGCTGAGGGTGGCTTTGGAAGACGCCTTCAGAATGAGCGTCGTTTGTAAGTAGCTTTTGATTATTAAGATTTAGGGCAGGTAAATGGGTGATAAGTCACTGACCTTTTTTTTTTTTTGAGGATGGGAAATCATCAAATGACTCCTCCCGCTCTGGGTGGAGCGGAAGGGAGTGTCAGACTCTTACTGACTTAAACCCACCCGTGTTCCTTCCTTGGCCCTTTATGTTCCGGGTCAGCGGTACCCCTTTCGGATGATCCCGCTTTCCCGGCAGGCTTGGGCCCTAGTGGGCCCCCTCTTCGATGCTGACATCTTTTTGAGGCGCGCGTGGAACACGTACGCGCCGTCCAGCACGGGCCTGGTCCTGATCTGACGGTGAGCTAAGTCACTGACCTCAGTCACAAATTTACTGATGGATACTGGCTAGCGTGTTTTTAGATAAATAAGAAAATCTTTACAACAAAATGGGTCTGCTATTTTCATAAACAGGCAAGAGATCTAGAATCTTCATGAATCTATAAGTATGTTGCTTAACTCTACATTTATACATAGTATAAAACAAAGTCGACGATCGTGTCTGTCTGTGTGACCGTGTGGTTCTTTTAAACTAAGTAACGAACTTTGATGCAGATTTCACCATCATTTAGTAAATTTATTCTGGAAAGTTTATGTGTAAACAACATTTTTAGTAAACATACAGATAATAAAGAAATCTTAATGTTTTGTCAAGACGTAAAAGACATGCGGAACAGCATTGCGATTCTGTAATCATCTCACCGTGAAAACTTAGGTGAAGTGAGCGTGGAGTGAGCTGTCAGTGTCATCCCACTGATGCTAGAGATTCAATAAAATAAAGATACAATCATAATCGAGATTTTAATTACGTTTTTTAATGTTAGTTCTGTTGATCATTTTATATTATTTCAAAGCTAGTATATAAGTGTCTAAAATTATTATTTAAAGTTTTTTTTATTAAACAGCAACACAGAAATTCAGTCAGAAACTAGTTTAGAAGATCAAAATAAAAGAACTTATTTGAGTTTCTAACTGAATTTCTGTTTTGCCGTTTTATTTAAAAATCCCGTAAATAGTAATTTTTAGCCACTTAAATACTAGCCTTAAAAAATATAAAATGATCAACAGAATCAGCATAAAAAAAAAAAACTCTATTATGATTGTAAATGTAATGCTTGGTCAATCCCTAGCGTCAGTGGGATAACACTGACAGCTCACTCCACGCTCACTTCACGATCATATTTTTACAGAATCGACATACAGGTGCGGATCGCTAGTAAATAATCAATAACTAATTAATAATAGCAATCACTTTCACAATCAGACTAACAATTTTTTTTTGTAAACTTTGTGGTCTGAAATTGACATGCAGAGATAACGTGATTTGATCCTTATTAGTTCATTATCTGGAAAGAAAATGGTTTTAATCGTGCAGCAAAAAAAAACAAGAGGCTTGTCATATCTTGGTCAATCCCTAGCATCAGTGGGATGACACTGAGAGCTCACTTCACCTAAGTTTTCACGGTGAGATTTTTACAGAATCGACATACTGGTAATGCTAGTATGCGATAGTAAATTATTATACATTTAACTACTTATTCTAGTATCTACTAAATTAAATCACCAACTAACTACCTATGCATATGTATGTATATTATATACAAAAACAAAACATTTCTGCTTGAGTATAGTGAGTATGTTTTTGTTGGTATATTGGCGGGTGCTAGCTGACATATGGCAAATAATTTCATTTAATGTTTTGTGTTATTTACTTACTATTGTATATAATCTAGTTCATCTAACTGAACAGACAGCTGTGCTGGTGGGGAGTCTGTTGCGCCGCTTCTTCTTTCTAGCTAAAGCACGGGGACTTGGTGAAGCGTTTTGTGGGGCTGTCTTATGTAATTATAACGTTCAAAAAGTGCTCTCAGCCTTGTTTGAATAAAGGACTTTTGATTTTGTTAACTTTTTTTTAAAGGGCACTTGCCACCCATCCCCCTTAATATAGTATTTCGAACCTTAAAAACATTTCAAATGAAAGTTCTGAAAGGATGATCCTCCCTAATAAATCGTAGTTCTCATCAAAATTAAATGAAAAGCAACTGCATGAGTGTACCGCACTGCACTGGCTGTGTCGCTGTCATCTGATCGGATTGTCGACGTCACGCCGGACAAGGACTGCACTAGCTTTGTTAAAATTTACACGCGCCATGTTCAGGGATACATTATAATTATTGGACAACGATTTATGGGGTTATCTTTTGTTGTATTTTATTTAATTTGTGTAGGACTGCTGATTTTCTGAAGATTGCATAAACCCTTATGATTATTTTCGATATAGCTTTGGTTGTCCTAAGAATCAACTACAGGGTTACTTCAAGAGGAATGAGAGGAAGGGATGATTTGGGCAATAAACTGATATCATTCATCCGTTTCCAAAAGTGGTGGCCTAGTGGTACTTACCGTACTTACTTACCGTCGTGGGTTCGAAAAACCCAGGCAGGCACTTTATATTGTGTCATTTATTTCATCACTACTGCTCTCAATACGGTGAAGGAAAACGTCGAGAGGAAATCAACATGTTGTAATAGTTAATATTCGAAGACATGTGACATCCACCAATCCGCACAGGGCACCCGCGTGGTGGATTACAGCCCACTGCCGCTCACAGAGAGGAGGTTAAACTAATCCGTTTACCAACTATTCTTGTATGTTAAATATGTCAAAGAAGTGACTATTAATACGCCTGTTTTCAAAAATTGTGTGGATAGAGGAGTGGAGTGAGAAAACAACTGAATAAAGACTGATACTTGGATTTTTAAAACATTATTTAGTCAAAACGGAAGACAACACACAAAAGATTTTTCTTTCTTTCAACCAAAACGTAAAATTCTATTTTGAGTCGAATTGTATAAAGGGAACTAGTCCAACCCTTCAGGGACTACCGGCGTGATGTTATATAATGTTATGTTATATTATGATATAAAGGGTCTCCTTTGAAAATATATTCTTTATAAGAATTACCTCTGGCTTGCCAATGGGGGTCATTGCTCTTTTGTTTTTTTTTCTCAGTTAGTGTTAATCATGATCTGGTAGTTTGAGTAAAGTATGCGGCCTACCCAAATGTCCTTGCTTTGGTATTGTTCGTCGAATCATTGAGCTCCTAAGTTCTGAGTTGAGCTGCACGATTACTGACACATGCGTGTACTGACTGGATAGGTCCACTAAATCTGAGTGGTTTTTCCTCAAAATACCATTTCAGACATATGTACATGGTATTCACCTAGGCTGACCAAGATGATGTCTGGACTTAAAAAGAGACTGTGACCTCTACGTTTATTTCGGCCTATCTTCTCAGCGTAGTTAGATAGGAAACGCCGACCTCATCTAGTTTTTAAACTATGATTGACGTGTAAAAGTGTTTGTCAAACTTACTCACAGATATAAAATCATTTATTATTTATTTATGCCTATCAAAAATAAAACTGGGAACTATCCGAAATAGGTGTTTATTGTTTTTATTTTTCAATTATGTTAGGTACCTATCTAAATCAGTTCGATTTTATCTTACATTAACACAGTTATCATGGCTGACCCCTTGGATTTTCGTTCTACCAATCATAAATTCAAAACCAAACCATTCACGAACAAACAAAATTCATGGCATTCAGATAGTTATTCTGTGTTCAGACACGTGTACGCAAACATGTCTATATGCAAGCCCCATTACTTCCAGTCCTGCCTACTAAAACACAGGTAGGGCTTTACGTAAAAAAACTACAACATGTACGTTTGTGGTCACTAACCACGTACCGTACCGTGTATTAAGCTGTAAGCACACTGTATAGTAGGCACCACAGAGCAAGGAAGAGCCGCGAGCCAACAGCGTCTAGACGCGGCTGTAACTATGGTCTGTTCCAAAAGTATCTTATGAAAGTGTAAGCAAACCCCGTTCAGGTTTAATTTTTAAGGCGCTTCCTCACCGGGAGCATTCGCCTGTAATCTAACAGTTCAGATTAGGGCATTGCACCAGTGAGTGAGGAGTAAAAAAAAAACTTTTTTCTTTTTAAATGTTGCCCCACACCTGGAATTTCTCCTGTATCGTGGGTGCGATTACAAACATTTAAACTCACATACACAAACAACCAGACCCGGAACAACTACTTGCAGGTCATACAAATATTTGTTCCGTGCGGGAATCGAACCCGCGACACGCAGCGCAGCAGTCAATCGCTTAACCACTGCGCCAACCGTGCCGTCGTCATTATCAGATCAGATAATGGTAATATAATTATGGCTCAAAATCGAATCTTGGATTGTTTGTTACACTACAGGCGAATGCTTCCGTTGAGGGAGCGCCTTTACGCAATCACTCACTAAAGGAAATTAGTAACTTTATTATCTTACCACATTTTCCATCAATTAATGTTCGAATCACATTATTAAATTGGAATTGAAAAATCATTGAATTGAAAAATTGGGGTTATAAAATTAAACTAAATTGTCAAGTGAAAGGCGATTTAAATTAGCATTTCGGATTTAATTATTCAAATAATCGATTCAAAGCACTCATGTTGTAATTGGCAATACAAAGTGAGAGATATATATATACAGGTATACTTTGTCAGATACTTTTGGAACAAAAATAATACTAATAAAATTCGTGGCATCGAAAGTAAATTGAGCGCACAACTTCTGTCACATCGCCATTCAAAGTCAGTTTATACAGGGTTATTTGTAATACGTCGGCAATCCATGAAACAAATGAGCCCTTATGATGCCCCTATGCAAAATGTCAACCATTTTCCAGTCATTTCACATTTTATATTTTTTTGAAAATATCTGGTATCGTATTGTATCTCGTTAGGTAGCTGTGAAGTTGTACATATTTTTGGAATGTTGTGTCGTTACAGTATATCCATGTTTTTTGCAGAAAACAACCATTTTAGTCAAATAACCTGCTCAAAATGATGAAAATTGTGTGCTCTGATTAAAAAAATATTAAAGATAATTGTCATTTTATGAGTGATTATTATGTATTGAAGTAGAAGTAGATAAAAACTATTTAAAAAATCATGCATTGTTCTTTTTTATAATTTTTTAAAGTTGTATTGTATACCGCCACAAAAGTATCACAAAATGTCAAACTACTCGGAAATGGTTGACATTTGCATAGGGATCCTATGGGGTAATTTGGTTGCAAATGACCTCCCCTAGATCCCTTTAATAGATTGCCGACATATTACCAATAACCCTGTATACGTCATTTGCGTTGTAGTGCGAGTAAATAGTGACATGCTTGGTTCGTTTAGAAAGTGTTGACAATGCCGCCTCTAGCAGCTGCCGCCGAGGCGTCTCCGTAGTCTGTGGCACGCTGTATAGTAGGCACACCGTATTGACGGACCGCATCCCTGTAATTAGGCCACGGGTACCGCTTCCTGTCAGCGAATGGTTGCTGAAATGAAGAGGCAGTGTAGATCAATGATTTACATGAGCAAATGTAGAGTAATGATGCTGTAAACTGATTGCAAAGTACCTCAAAATAAGTGGATTTTGCTGTCAGATGATAGGAAGACTCTACTGTCTATATATTTTTAAATCCATCTCCTAAATAATTACTTATAATTATCTTTTTTTTTGTTTTTTCCAATTATGTAAGATCCCGAAATTACATTAACACAGTTATCATGGCTGACCCCTTGGCCTTTCGTTCTACAAATCATAAGTTATAACCTTTCAAGAAAAAACAAAATTCATGGCATTCAGATAGTTATTCTGTACCTATTCATACTGAAGTTCTAAGGTAGTTAAAGTTCTAAAGCTAGTTTCTATTTAATATTTAATTAGTTCTCTAATTCTAGTCTGGCTAGACTTATTGTTTTTGTAGGCTTTCATAATATCATGCTTCGGGATAATATTAGTATACTTACCTGGAATAGAGTTTTAATATGATATGAAATGCGAATAATAACTTATATAAAATCACGTTTTTAGTTCTCATATTGTATTCTAATCACGGGATTGAAATCACCCAATCAAAATCCAATGTTATGAGAATGTTATAAAACGATTAACCGAATAAAAATACTTCGTTGGAAATACACACAACTCGTGATATGCAGTTTACCACATAACCTCCACATTTGTGCTAGGAGCCTTATCTTATCTATATCTAGCTTCGACCTTAAAAATAAATAATAATAGATATTAACAGGTACAGTATTTTTATCTTACAAAGTGACGCGCGCTTTACTTGTGGTAACCAAGTGCACAAGCACGTTGTGAATGTTTGCGTGAAGACGAATACCGTCAACACATAGCTCACACACTTGCGACTTCGCTCGTGTCTCGGACGGCACCGAGAGCTCCTGCACTTACACACGCATTCACAGCGTATTGTACACTTAGTTACCACAGATAAAGCGCGTGTCGTTTCGTGAGATAAAAATACCTACTGTATGATAAGGAGCACTTGACATACTACAGGTTTATCCTAGTTCAGATAGGATCCTGTAATTAATAACCACTTTAAGGCTCTAATAATGTAATAATGTTATGTTGGCATGGTTGGCGCAGTGGTTAAGCGATTGACTGCTGCGTTACGTGTCGCTTCGATCGTTCGGTTGTCGGTTCGATTCCCGCACGGAACAAATATTTGTAGGACCTGCAAGTAGTTGTTTCGGGTCTGGCTGTTTGTGTATGTGAGTTACAATGTTTGTAAATCACCCACGATACAAGAGAAATTCCTAGTGTGGGGCAACAATTAAAAAAAAATATATTTATAAATAATATAATATATCCATAAATAACTACAAATTCAACAGCCGGTTTTTGTTCCACTGCACAACAAAATGGTCAGACAGGTCAACATTGAGTACCACTCTTGATTACTGCAAGTTTGTATTAAGACCAGCGGGGAAGTTGCGCAACCCACCAACAGTAGGAGTGGCTTTCCTTTTGACAGTTCAACAGCATTCATTGCGGTATTTACGTTGTTGAGCGGACGAATTTTTCGAACATATGAAGCAATGGATTAGCAATATCCTTCAAAATGATTCAGATTGTGATTAATAGTGTGTTAAACAATTAGGGTGCAGAGGCCCTAGACAAGTGGCAGGCGCTTTCAAAGCGTTTCGTATTCCTACAACGGCTTTCAAGACGCTAGCAGAATAGTCAAAACCGGCTCAGTTGCCAAAGAAGGAAAAAAAACGGCTTTCAACAGGACTAACTGACCTTGGTTTGCGAGGTTTTAGAAGACATTTACACAATGGCCGTGCCTGTTCACATTTGAATATTTTCTCTTTCCTCACATTAACGGAACTATTTATTGACTTTCGCCTATAACCTACACCACACCTAACATACCGATCGTCGTTCTGAGAGATTTAAACTTTACGGTAGCGTCAATCCTCAGAACAATATGTTCTGAGCGTCAATCCAATACATTTTTGACGTTTCCATCATCTTTATCGCTGATAGAATGTCACTTTGTCTATGCTTAAATGCTATTCTCAAGCCGTCTTATTACAAAACACGATCTAACTTTAGCCCCAACCTACACATTCGATTTAGTTTTTGTATTTGAAACTTTATGCCGACTTTAGTAAAGTTCTTAATACAACATTGACAATCTAAGACCGGACTAAGTTGACAGTTTTGTAAAAGGAACTGTATTTCGATTTCAGTTATGTTCTTATTTCAAAAACAGGCTCGATGGTTTAAACCATGTCAAAAGAAAAACCTTGTTTTGTAATAAGGCCGTAGATGTTTTACTTCACCGTACGTCAGTAGCGAATCATAAATACACATAATTTTTTTTTAAAGAAAAAGCAAATCATAAACTTCCTTGACTCACAAGTAAGCCAACAAAATGCAACATTTTAATTCCCAGCTAACGAGAACTGAAAGCCAATGAAGTGACCTGATGAATCTATTTCCAAACTTCATTGCAAAGTTGTGTAACTTTGTCGTAGCATACGTTTGTAAAGAAACTTAGTTGGTTTTCAAACTAGAAAATTACTGAACATGTTATTTTTAGGGTTCTATATCTAAGGTTTTAAAAGGAACTTATTATTTAGGGTTTCGTACCGAAAGTGTGAAAACTATGAAAACGGGCCTCGAGTGTTAAGGCTACTCCGTCTGCCTGACCGTATGTCCGTTTGTCTTACACAGGGTTAAATCTTTTAAATACCGTTTGGAAGGAGCGACTAGAATCAATTCTATTTTTACCCGACTTCAAAAAAGGAGGAGGTTCTCAATTCATCGGAATCTTTGTTTTTTTATGTATGTTCACCGATTACTCGAAGACGCCTGAACCGATTTGAAAAGTTATATTTTTTGTTTTAAAGGGTATACTTCCCAGGTGGTCCCATTAAAATTTTATCGAAATCAGTCGAGCGGTTTTTAAAAAATCAACAAAAAAATATTTTTAAATAAAAAAAAACTGCCTTCAAACGGACGTGGACGTGTAAGACGATCGTTTTCGAATTGGCGTGGGATTGGTAGGGGGTACCATAACTAAAAAGAGAAAAATAAAAAAACTTTTTTTTAATAATGTAAATGTTGACGTTCAAAAGTGCCTTGTATGTGCATATTTGGAATAAATTAATTGACTTTGACTTTACTCTAATAGGTAGCCACTTAGACATAACATATTGTTTTAATGTGACCTCATAAAAGGCAAATTATAAAAAGATGGTAGGTAAGTTAGTTTACTCCGACCCGCTATTGCGCTGTTTTTATTTAAACAAAATTACTACTAGTTACAACGTTTCCAACTTTATCTTTATGCGATGTTGTCGAACACTTAAAGTGTTAAATAAAGAAGATGTATTATCGAGAAATACCTACTTAACAACATCCTCTAATTAAACTGTGAAAACAACCAATTTCAGGAACCACTGTTAAGATTTAAAGTGCCTTAGCATCTGCATCACTTATCAAACCTATTAAACCACATCTTCTTCAACAGACAGACCAGTACTCACCATGTCCCTGGGCAGCACCCTCAACCCCAACGACATCAAGGAGGGGGATGACGTGTACTTCGAGTGCAACATCAAAGCCAACCCCAAGGAGCATCGCATCTCCTGGTACCATAACGTGAGTGAGTCGTGGCCTTACAGTGATGTATATCATAGTATACTTTATTCTTTACAACCTAAGAAAGAAATTAAGAAAAATAATGCACTAATTAAACGCACATAACAAAAATTTTACACGACAAACGCCTAGTATTCGAAAGAAAATTAATAACAAGATTTAAAACAAACAAGTTTTAAATTACATAACCTAATGCTAAAAACCGATGGACCTGGTCAAGGCCGCGGGAATCCACTGGAAATGAGAAGCAAAGGACAGGTCGATGTGGCGTCGATTGGGCTCGCCTCCGACTATGTCCAGCTGTGGACACTGGACGTCTTTCGGCAGAAATGATGCGAATGCTAAAAATGTCTTCTTGCCTCTTATCGCCTCACGTTAGATAAGATCTTGAGTGCGTCGGATGAAGGTTTGCTACTCGTGTGTGATCTTCATTTGCATTAGTAAGGTATACTAAGTATGCGGCTTAGGAGACATGCGGATCAATCGAAATGTGTTGTTAAACACCGCTTGTCGCATTCAGCCCATGCATCAATCGGTGATGATGCTGAACACATCGGGATCTGCTTACACACCTTGGAGAGCATGTTGAACCATTGCGGCGTCTTCAAAATTAAATATTGTCAATCAAAAAACAAATAATAATAATAATAATATGAGACAACATCATCCACACAAGGTCTTCAGGTCCCGAACTAGGCAGAGCCTGTACTACGGTAACCTGATGACTGATATACATACTTATATACATATACACACCCAGACACAGTACAAATAGACATGTTCATGCACACAAATGTTTGACTTGTCCGGGGATCGAACCCGGGACCAGCGGCTCAGAAGGCAGGGTCGCTACCAACTGCGCCAACCGGTCAGTCACAAATGAAGAAATGTGAGTACATGGTCTTTGAGGTCAGCGGCAAACGCCGTGGAGAAGGACCCGAGTTGCTTATGAACGGGTCCTCAATTAATAGGGTGTCAACTTTTAAATACCTAGGGCATTGTCTTGCCGCTGACCTCAGGGACAATGTAAACATTGAGAGGGAGCTCAGGGCTATCGGTCCGGAGCAATATGTTGTCCCGTAGATTCGCGCGGTGTACAGACCAAGTATAAGTAACCCTTTTCAAGGCTTATTGCCAAAGTTTGTACACGGGCAATCTATGGGTCAATTGTCCTAAGAGATCGCTAGATGTCCTGCGCGTCTAATATAACAATGCTTTTAGGATGTTGTTGAGGCTGCCTCGTTACTGTAGCGCGTCGGAAATGTTTGCGCAAGCCCACACCGACAGCTTCTATGCAATTGTACGCAAAAAACTGCGTCGCTACTGAGGAGAGTGAGGGGCAGTCGGAACAGCATCCTGAAAACTGCAGCCGAGAGCCTCGGTTCTCCGATTGTACAGCAGTTTGCGCGGAGGTTGATTTTTAGTAACACTAGGCAATAAGTTATTTTTTGTATGTTACTAACACTATATGGATATTTGTGTCCGAAATAAAGCTATTCTATTCTATTCTAAAATGCCAACAGACGCTGTGACCATTCGTAATCTCGGAAATCTGGCACCCTGAGTATTAGAATTTCGGCCTTAAGTGCTCCTTAACTGGGTCGTTGCGTTCATGTAAACACTAATGTACCTATATGAAGTTGATTTCTAGCTCTCCGAAAAGCGGCAGACAAATCTCTGTCGCATTTGGGAGAGCTAGAATTCCACTTCATCATATTGGTAAATAATAAAATCAATCTGCCTAGCCTATTTCCAACTGTCTTGGGGTCAGTTTCCTGTCTAACCGGATGCAGCTAAATGCCCGTATCTTACATGGACTGACTATCTGACCTCCACCACCCAGTTACAGTATTGTTATCTCACGAAGCGACGCGCGCTTTCTTTGTGGTTACCATGTGTACAAACACGCTGTGAATGCGTGTGTAAGCGCAGGAGCTCTCGATACCGTCCGAGATAATGGCGAAGTCGGAAAAAGTGTGCGTGTGTGTGTTACGTGCTGACGGTACTCGCCTACACGCACACATTCACACCGTGTTTGTACACTTAGTTACCACAAGTAAAGCGCGCCTCGCTAACACGATACGATACCCCTTGGTGAGACTAGTTGTCAGAATTTTACGCTTTCGACGACCCGTAACGACTGTCAAAGATCTACGAATGACAGCCTTCACCAACAGTTTAACCTACTTTCCAAGGCATAGAGAGGTCACGATATGTAATGGATGTTACACATCCACGAATTGACCGCGGCAAACTTAGCTTAACCTTCGATCGACCTGAGCCACTGTTATTATTTAGCCACGAGCCCGATATCAAGGTAAATAATAAGTTCAGTTAATTGTATGGGTAATGAATTTCTAAATCTCAAAAGAAAAAGTTGAGGCTCTTAAAACAGTCTAGGGGCTCGATTAAGGTAATTTAGGAGCTGAGTTCTTCTTGACGAAGCCCTTCGATTGTGTGGGTCAAAGTGAAGAGCTTTTGGAGTCGAGCTCAAGTATTTACGTAACGATTCATTCAAACGTTACTTACTTCAAAGTTTTTTACTTCAACCACCACCGTGGCTGAAATCATCATGAAGGTTGAGTTGATTCTTCTTGTCGTTGTTTCAAACAAATAACGGGTTTCAAATAATATTTTCACCACTCCCGCACGAAAGAAGTGTCTTTCCTCTACGAAAACAGTGAGGAAAGTTGGTTTTTCCTCACTGTTTGAACAGTGAGGAAAGTAATGATCCCGTTCAGAAACTAACCTTGCCTGATTTTTTTATATTAAGTTTTAAAGATATTGTGCGGATGGGCGATGGTATGAGTAAATGACACAACGAATGCTGATACAATACTGAGCTTTATTACAAAAGACACACGTTTATAATGGGTACATTAACATCTCCCTCTCAATATTTAAAAAAATAAATAATTTTATTGATTCATTTTTAATTATTTGCTTTGTGACTATTTAATTTATTTACCTATGACGACTGAATACTTTCTTGCTGGGAGTGGTGAAAAGTTTTGTATGCAACATGTGAGCAAGTTCATTTGCTATTCGTTTTGTTGAGTCTTTCGCTTACTCAGGATTGAAATTTATAATCACTCGCTGCGCTCGTGATTCTATTTTTCAATCCTTCGTTCGCTCAAGACTCGAAATCAAAACTCATAGGAAAAACGAACTTTCCTCACATGTTGGATAAATAACTATTGCTTAATATAGCTTTTATTTATTTTTCATTTTAATTATCTTGTTTAATTAAGTAGTTACTTTTAATTATGTTCATAGCTTGAAGTGCCAGCTAAAATATCACTTTTAATGGTAGTTTTTTTTTAAATTTGTAATTATAAATTTCCATATGTATTTTTTTTGGAATTACAAATAAAAAAAAATACATATTGAATGGGTACCATTAAAAAAAAATATTTTAGGTGAATATCAAATTTTGGGTAAATATCTTAAAATTCAAATATCTCGAAAGCTATTGAATTTCGGCCATACTTATGGGGGTTCAATTCGTTGCTTTGTGGACCCCTATCAGCTGCTGACGGATATATGTACGTCGAATTACAAGTAACCCTGTCTAAGGCAGCTCAAATACGTTTTAGAAATAGCTTTTTTCGCAGTGCGCAAAGTGCGCGTAATCTAAACTAAATATTTAAATTGCATAAAATTTTCTTGTCATGGATTTCCGCTAAATAATATTTGATTTTTAGTGATCTTAAGATTTCTATAACTTTTTCTGTTTTTACTCGTGAGAACCTGTAATTGGCTTTGTGTCACATATGCAATTGTTATGCATCTGTTACAGCTGTTGGTTCTCCTAATTATAAATAAATAAATAAACAACTTATCTTGTGGTCTATCTTTAGTACCAATAACAACCTAGCTTATTCTTCTAGGACGTCCAAGTAAGCCAGAACATGTCATCAGGAGTCTTCATCAGCACCAAGTCTTTAGTTCTACAAAGGGTGACGAAGAGGGACGGTGGTCTCTACACCTGCAGGGCAGCCAATCAGATGGGAGAGTCTAGCAGTCAAGCGGTGTATCTTAGAGTGCAGTGTAAGTGAAACTTGATGTTATCCTTCTTTAAGTGATCGATTCCACAACTCTTTATCTTCCACGATGTGTTCTGTGATGAAGTGGTGAATGATGAAGCACGCTTCCTTCTGTGTTCCTTTCTTTGACTACACTCAACGTCATTCAAATAGAAGTCATCCTTTATAAATGAAAGTTGGAGAAAAACTGTCGATGAACTAAAAGTACCTATACTAATATTAAAATTACCACCTTATTCATAAACGTTGCTTCAAGATATGGGACGTTGAAACGTCAAATAATTTATGGCTAAGCAGACGCTAATCATTACTTAACTTTAAGTAACGTTTATAAATAAAGTGGTATGTGTTTAGGTGGTGATCACTTGGACCTGACAAAAGTCAACATTTAATTCTTGTCTTACCAAATTCGTAAAAGTTTTTGAGGAGAGAAAAAGCTGTATAATCGTTTAAAAAAAAGAAAAATACGTTATATTGTATGTATTTGTTTTTAATCTTGTCTTCCTGTCCAAACACACAGACGCGCCAGTATGCGCACAACCGTCTCCGCTGCTAATGGGCGCGCGACTAGACGAGCCGCTGCGAGTGCGCTGCACTGTAAACGCGGACCCCGCTGACGTCACGTTCTACTGGCAGTTCAACAACAGTGGAGAAAGCTTCCAGGTGTCACCTGCTAGATACGGTCAGTGGGAACCTTGATGATAAGAAAAAGATTATAGTATTATTTATTTTGTTGACGACCAAGAACTCGTCAAAATGTAGGGACCAGCTGATTTTTTTTTTGCCTTTTCATATTTGGTCCCATAGTAAAAGTTGTTCATAATGATGAGTACAATGACCCCTTATGAGGTTGATGGTGTTTTACGAATAACCCTGTATAGCGATTTGACTGAAACTCGTGCAAGCTCACGCTTAAATTGCTGTGTAATAGTTTTTCTCACTATTTTGTTTAGTGTCAGCGGGTGGTACATCAAGTGAGCTCCGGTATCGTGCCGCGAGTGAGCGCGACTACGGCGCACTGCTGTGCCGCGCCACCAACGCGGTGGGCAGGCAGAAGAGGCCGTGTGTCTTCCAGATTGTTCCTGCAGGTGAGTTGTTTTGGAAAAGAAGGCTCTATTGCTATTATGCAAAATGCTGCATATTAACAGTGATTACGTTACACCTAAAACATAAATATTCTTTAACACATGGCCAGCTTTAAAAATGTAAATGCACCGGTCCGCTGATGAGTATTGAAAACCCCTTTAATCAAAGATTGCTCAAATATTTGGAACCATCGGCGTGCAGATGGAAATCACTTTAATGTACACAATTTTCAAGACGATACCACCTGCCAATAGGAGTTCTCTTTTGCGGAGAGGGTCCTGATTGCAACATCAGATCCTCTGTAAAAAATCATACCTACCTAATGTATTTTTATGTCATTATAATAGATATTTGCAGACCCGGTAGGATATGGTTTAAAGAACTGTTATATCTATCACCACATACATGTATTTAAGTAGTAAGTAGGATATAATTTTATTCTTTGTAATTTTGCGTTCATTATATTTTTTGTAAATTTGTGTACCTTCTAATACATTGTGACTTATGGATGAGTCTGTGAAGGTTTTTTATTTGTAATTTAAATAAATAAATAATATTTAGCAAATAACTCATTTGATTTGGAAGAATATACAAAGTTTAATCTAGATAGGCGAATAAAAAGATTATTAACATTAGCTTGCAAAAATCCATCTTCACAGACTAAAAAATAAGTCTAAATAAAAATATTAACAAAGTTAAAAAATACCTATATATAAGATAATTACGGGTACCATCAAGTTATTGCCGAAACCGGCAATAATTATTTGCTTTAGTGCAGGTAGGTACTAAAACAAATAATTCCCGAAGATTTACTACCTAGTTAACACACTAATTAACTTTATTACATTGAAACACCTTACCCCTCCCCATCTCTCAAGAAGCAAGCTCCATAAACCCCATGGTCGGAACAACATCAAGTAAGCGCCGACCCGGAACAGTTAATAACATGGAGTGTAGAAAGAAAACACAGGGTGAAAAATATAGCCGTCAACTACGTATTCTGTACATCAAACTAAGTAACATCGCACCAAATAATTGCTGAGAAACGACTATCATTTTTGGTGTGAAAATTTGCGGTAGTGAGCAATGTAACGCACGCAAAACATTGTGTTTATGGGTGCATGCAACGGTACAGGGGTCGTGGGGGTATTTAAAGTTGTGTTTTATGTAACAATAAAAACTTGTTTTCATAAAAAAAAAAAAAAACGTCAGTAAAAGTTGGAATTTTGACCTTCAATATCTCCTTAACCAGAAGGTTCCCAGGTATGGTCCGGTACAAAAAAAAACGTATTATAATGACGGGGAGTACAAGTGACTCTCGGCTACGGTAAGTGTCTTTTTACACCATATATATAAGATAAAATATATATATATATATATATATATATATATATATATATATATATCAAATATGACAAGATAGAGACGAGTACTACATGGACCTTTTGGTGCCTAAATGATATTTACAGGGGGGCGTTGTTGGTAATCATTTGTGAAATTGTCACAGAAATTGTATTGACAAAATACGATGACAGCGTTAGTTTTGATTTGGCCACAAATCGAAAAAACGTTGCAGCGTTGTAACTTGAAAAATATAAAGTTAAACCGTCAAACGGGGGAAAAGGGATGCAGGGGCGAATAAAGACGAACCATTAAAAAAGATTTTAACCTTGAAATGACATAGTTCGATGCCAACAAGGGCACTTAATCGTTAATTATACACACTAAGAGTCCTTTTTGGCAATAAACCATATTATTTCACGGTGAAAATCCCTTTTAAAGTTTCGTCTCTATTCACCCCTACATCCCTAGTCACCCCGTTTGTAGTTACTAGCTTCGGCCCAAAGCTTTGCTCGTCCGGTTGTAGGAAATATCCCACGGGAATGTGCTACCGGGATAAATAGTATCCTATTATCCCAATCCATTCAGCCATTGAAGTGTGAAAAGGTAACAAGGAGACAGATAATAATGCCATCATTATTTTGAAATACTTTAGCGTCGTCGCCATTGACCACGTATTAGCTCAGGTATTTTAAAACTTCAAATTGTAATAACTTATGAGCGAGTGGACCGATTTAAATGAAATATATACCTAATTACTAAAATAAATATTTTTTTAAATTATAATTTTCAATATTGCCGTGTGCTAGCTGACATGTGGCAAATAATTATATTTAATGTATCGTGTTTCGTAATGTTAATTACTTATTACTGTATAAAATCCAGTTCTTCTTACTGAACAGACAGCAGTGCTGCTGGGGATTTTCATTTTGTTGCGGCACTTCTTCTTCCCAGCTAAAGCACTAAATGATTTATGATAAATGATTTATTTCGTTAAGTAGGTTTGAACACTTTTACACGTCAATCATATTTTAAAAACTAGATGAGGTCGGCGTTTCCTATCTGACTACTCTGAGAAGAAAGGCCGAAACAAACTTAGGAGTCTCTTTTAAAGTCCAGACATAATCTTGGTCAGATGTGGAACTAGGACTAGGAAGTAGTGAAGGGCGGGGGTTTGAGGGACTGTCTTATGTAATTTAGACGTTCAAAAAGTGCTGATTCTGAGCCTAGTTTGAATAAATGACTTTTGTTTTTGATTTTGAATACCTTTAGATACGGGTTCTGACTATCGCGATTGAAGTTCGCACACAATGCTTATTCCCGAACATATTTAAACACGTTCAAAATCAAGTCGACTTGACTAGAATATAGGTAATTAGAGGTATTTTTACACACGGATTTTGGATGGTTTTTTATATATATTTTTAGACGTTCATTGAGACTCTACATTAAGGGAATCGCCAAGTAGCCCGCGAAGTCTAAATTTTCTTACGTTTTTTGCAATTTGCAGGTCATTTTCAGGTTATATATTGAACAAAATATGATTCGCAACCGTAACAAGTATGTATTTACAGAATTATAATCATTAAAACCATCAATACGACCCTCATAAGTTCATATAATCCTATTGAATGACTATTTCATGAAAAATTCATTCACAGGGGCTACCCTGGCGCTTTCCTCTTAAAAATACAGGAATTGTATCTCTGACATTCCGAAGTATTTCTTGGTACAGTCGCCATCAGGTTACACGCAACTGTCAAATTTCTCCAAATGATTGTAAACATTAAAAGGTTGAGGTTAAGTTTAAAATCGAATGAGAAAATTTGACAGTTTGTGGTAACTTTACCTGCTGCTGTGTGTACAGGTAAACAATACTATTTTCGTAAAATTACCAAATTTAGGAAGAGTCATGAATTTAATATTTTATGGTCTATGAATTATTCTAAAAGTTCAAGAGGTACTCTTTGATTTTAGTTTGTTTTGATTAAATTCTGTTTCAATTTCGATACCAACGATTTCTTAAAATAACATTTTTTTTTTCTTATGTTTTTTGTGGTGTACAGTAAAGAATACATAAATATAAATGTTTTGTAACGTAATGTTTTCTAAAACAACAAATATCTTTCTACGATCCATGGTCCCACCGTCCCTTTTAATTTTTTTCGCCCATTACGAAGAGAAACGCTAATAGAGCCTTGTTTTCGTGAGGCAAAGAATTATCCTAAAATAATATATTGAACTCTGACCGCCCCGTGTCTATGCCTGAGTTAATTAAAAAATAACCTCGTACATTTTGTATGAAAACAGCATTCTAATTGGATGAAGATAAGAACAGTTAGAATAATTTATTTGGGAAAAAAAGATTGAATATTTTTTACCCTGTGTTACAGGGTTATTTGTAATACGTCGGCAATCCATTAAGGGGATGTAGGGGAGCTCATTTGCAACCAAATGACCCTTTATGGACCCTATGCAAATATCAAAAATTTTCGAGTAATTTGACATTTTATATTTTTTTGAAGATATCTGGTATCTTATTGTATCTTGTTGGATAGCTGAGAAGTTGAAACTTGTAGAATACATCTTTATAAATAACAAGGCGTGCCCATAGATGATTCACATTACAACCGGCCAAATGCGTGACGAACCACGCACAATTAAGGGTTCCGTAGTTAGGATGAATTTATACAAACAGTAGTAATTAAAAAACATGTTCTCCCGTACATTTCAATTGCAAATGTAAGTTGGTCGACTATTACTCGTTAACTTGTAAAGCCTATTTACCTGTGACAGTTTTCCTTTTAACAACCATTTAGCAGTCGTTCAAACTTAACTCTAACAAAAATTTGCATAATGCAGCTTAATATTACGCAAACAAACCCCGGAATTGAAAAATGGTTTCCCACACCCGCAATATTTTTGAACGGCTTATCCAACGACACCCCACATTATAGATTAGACGACAAGAAAAAACATCCCCACTTTACGTGTAGGGGAGGTAACCTAAAATTTTTTTTTCAAGTTTTGTTTTACCACTATGGGCCGGTTTTTTGATCCGTAGCTAACTCAACCAGTAGTTAAAAATAGTAACAAATGGTAACATTTTGGCAAAATGAACACATTTTGCCAAAATGTTACCAGTGTTCAAAGTTTTTATTTATAACTAATGCTTGAGTTAACTACGTATAAATTAGAAATAAATTAATATGTATAGCATAATCAGCCTATTATGTTTCCACTGCTGGGACACAGGCCTCGTCTCTGTGAGAGGGAGTGGGCCGTAATCCACCATGCGGGCCCAGTGCGGGTTGGTAGATGTCACTTGTCTTCGAATTTTTGGTCCTAGGACATGCCCGGTTTCCTCAAGATGATTTCCTTCACCGTTTTCAGAGTAGTTGTGATGAAATAATTTACACAAAGTTTTAGCAGCTCTGGGTTCGAAACAACGACTTACAAATCGTAAGTCACAGCCGTTACCACTGGGCCACCATCGCTCATTTAATATGTATATCCATGTCAAATTACAGCTCAGACAGACAGACGGACGGCCACGGCGAAACTGTAAGGGTTCCTTGTCGACTACGGAACCCTAAAATGAAATGCTGTTAGTTGGTAAGCGTATCACTTGAGAACGGCTGGACTGATTTGGTTTGTTTTCTTTTTTAATTATTCTTTATAGTCCGAGCAAGGTTTTAAGAGAAAGAAAAGTTTGTAAAGTAGCCCGGGAAATTGTGAAATTCGGAAAACAGAAATGGTATTAACTGTGGGAAATTTGTATGATTTTTTGCAATTTGGACTGGGCAACGTCTATCGGGTCAGCTTGTAATAAATTAAAATATTTGAGTTATGTTTCATCAAGCTTTAAATTCATGTAGACTCGATTACACGATTCGAGTATTTCGAGTATTATCAAGTGTTTAGTAAATCGTATCAATGGTATTATAAAATTCTTGCTCAATTCGCGTAAATAAAAAAAATGGTAGTATAAAAATAGTGTAGATCGATATAAAGCGTGTAAAAACTTACATTTGAGTCGAGTAGGTATTTCAGAAAGTATATCTGTTTATTACATTAACATTTAACATAGTTCTTTTTAATCATTTAAAAGTTAACAGTCTTAAAATAATATTTACAAGTAGGTACTTACCTATACAACGTGTTGTTTTGCATCCTCGTCAAATTAGAATTCGAGGCTGTTATGAAAGACATAAATAATCAAATAAAATTACGATCCTGCTCAATAATTAATACATACTTGTTTTTTTAGGTATTTAAGTTTGACAGTATTTCAGAATACTCCACTTTCAAAGAACAAAATCGCCCCGTTGCGTATGCGGTAGGCAGTGTCGTACGACTATGTCGCTGTGTGCATGCGTTACAGTTACAGCGCAGTTACAGGGCGGTATCACACGGGCCCTACACATGCCGATTTCCGAAAAATACAAAAAATAAAAATAAATACCTACTTATTTTATTATTGATTCGTGTCGAGAATCATTAGCATAGTTATCTCCTCGAATTTGACGAGGATGCAAAACAACACCTTGTATAAAGCAGGGAGGGGAAAGAATCATAGGGCATCAAAAAATTCGTCTGCACCGTTGTCAACAAGGAAAGTGCCCAAAAGGCTGGCAGCATTGCCAAGTTGTATGGCCAAAATAGGCCAGCCAGTCACGTGAGGAGTCGACCTTGCTTGGCGATGTCTCGAAACACTAAGTGGGCACTCAGACCCCATGGCCCTAGAGTAGAGTTTCAACCCGAAATGGCTTGAACATATTAGGTCGGGGAAAAAGTTCTCTCGTATTTTCTATACAAATTCAACACTAAGGAGCTCGTGTGGCACCCAAATATCGAGCTTTTTTGTACACCCAGACTTTTCCAAATGGGTTAAAACTGTTTTGTGTCCAACCCTTAACTCTTCAGCTATGTAGTCACTACTAATATCTTGCTCCACTTTTCAAAAATGGCATCGTGTTTATATTACAGGGCGACCAGAGCGAGCTGCATCTTTGACATCAAAATTTCCGGGCTGAAAACGTTTGAGCCAACTTTGTGTTACTCTCACTGACACTGCGTTGATTACATAGACGTCACACATTTTTTCGCGGCTTGTATCGCATTTTTCTCGTTTTTCAAATAAAATTTCAAAATGTATCGACTTTCTTCGTTATATTCACTCATTTTGGTGGACAGAAAACAATAAAAAAAATGGCGGGAAGCATTTTTTTTTCTTTTTTAAATTGTCATCAATTTAGTGGTATTAAAACCAGCCAGATAATAAACAATACAGCCAAAGAGATTTTATAACTTTATACCTATACAAACTTTTCCCCCGACCTAACTAACCGATTTGGAATACAGCATACAGAAAAAACATCAGCATTTTAGTATTACCGTCGACACAAATGCAGTAATTTTCATCAAGAATCTAACACGAAGGAATGCCCGACACAGCACTAGTGGAGTCGCACGTAGTCGCTCGTAAAGTGGAGAATTTAATCGACTTTATAGCGGGGCGAATAACTGAGGAAATTACTAATTTTATAGGCTATCGAATGTTCGCACGGTGTTCTGTTAAAGTAGGGTATTGGGTGTTTAAATCTTGTAGTTTATAGAGTCAGGTGTTGTATTTTAGGGGCTAATTAATGCGTAGTATATTGTGACTTAAAATGGACTCTATGAATGTATACTTGCGGAATATAAAGGTTAAGCAATTTTCGATTGGGTACCTACATTCCTCAAAATTTAATTTACATTCAGAATGTTTCCCGCCGATAGTCGGACTGATAATGGGTCACATAAAAAAAAAACAACATAACAACAAACAACAATAGCTGAACTAACAAAAACAACAACTACTGAACTTATGATGCTTAACCACTTCATGCCTCGCACTACCACGTCGCAAAAATGTTACCATGACATAAGTTGTAGTTTCTTTATGGTATGTAGTTTTGAGAAAAAAAATCTAGTAAAATACTGTTCACAATAGATACTGTTTGTGGCTTTTTACTCGACTGCGTGATGCAAAGGAGGGTAATAAGCCTGTGCATGTATGTTTGTTCCTTTGTGGCGCTCTAGAGACCAAACGAGTGGGCCGATTTTAATGATTCTTATGTCAATCGATTTGTCTTAATCGTGTGAGTGTCACTAAAGACATGACAGTAATCAAAATTCAATATGGCGACCACCAGACGCCATATTGTGAAAAACAAAATTAAAGTCGACGGACTATGTCAAGTGGTATCTGATGCAGTCGGAGGCATCTCCTTAAAGGATCATGGCAGAATTTGTACAAAAAATTTAAGATATTTAGAGAAGTTGAAATTCTAGCTCTTGTACTCTTGGGTACCCGAAGAGTATCTTCAGGAATTTACAATATTTTTAAAACCCCGCAATAAAAATATAATGTTAAAAGTAAATAGTTTAACTAGGAGCTCATTATTTTAGAACGAAACAGCCGTTGTCAGTGTAAGACCGCCGGACCGCTTTTATTTTAATCTATGGGACAGACTATCTTTGATCCTTGCTCCATAAAACTAATTTAAATACTAATATTATATAAAAACAAACTAATATAAATAAAAATTGTTCCTTGCTAAGTTTCTCTGTCTACGTTGCTACTAGTTTAGTAATCTGTGCTTTGATTGTCGACTGTCATCGACTGTCTTGCGTGTATTCTGGCTTCGTTGTTATTTTCGCTTTCTTTAACGGTTTTTAGCTACTTTCTTGGAAGTTTGATTTCTGCTTTACCCTGAAAACTCGGCTTCTACCACGGACTTTTGAATTTCACGCTTATCTTTGACTTTGTGCTTATATTCTCGACACTGGATTTTGATTTACACATTGGACAATGAGGTGTATCAACTGCCTGTATAGTTATTATACTCTTTGATCAACTGTGACCTCGATCTTCACCATTCCCGGCGTATACTCGTTTTAGAAGAGTTAGACACTTGAACAATCTCAATGATAGCAGAATGGATTTCTCCTGTCATAGTAAGTACCTATTTTCATTTATTCACATAGTTCCCCACGTGTTAGGTAGGTATATGTCGCGATGGCTCGCCCCCTATTACATGGGACTTAAACATAACTGCCGAAATGTGGGTGTACTGGAGGTACACCTCTGCCCAACCCTTCGGGGAAACAAGGCATTTTATGTTATATATTGTTATAATTGTTGTAATGTTGCAGGTAACTGAGATGGACTGCATTTATGTGTTCAGTGCTGGGAAGCAGCTATGAGGGCTATCAATGAATCATTGAATACTATGGAAACTGCTACTGACAGCCATCCATCTGAAGCTAGCTCTAGCAGCGTAAGCCAGCCTCAAAGAGTTATTGGACACTCAAGAGTCTGCATTACATGTGGGCGCTCTGTTTTAAGGATTCCAAGTGAACTTGTAGTGCGTACAAACCCAACAGCAAGGCAACAACAAATACAACTATTGATCTCAAACTATATTGCACCTCGTCAGGTTAGTTCTTTACATAATTATAAATAGTAGTAGTGTTGATTCTGTACTTTATGCTTACCACCATGCAAAAGGCGTGAATTTAAGCATGGTATGAGATTATACTGATCTAAGTACATATTTATAGTTATTAGTAAACTATAGTGGCAAACTATACTTTAAAGGATGTTGGTCTTTAGTTTTGAATTATTTCTAGGTGAATCCATTGGATCGCTTGTGCCACAACTGCTACAGACCAGCTGGATGTACTGTTGCCCGGATGCCGCATCAGACCCCGATCCTGAGCAGAGCAGAGCCAGAGCAGCAACCGCAAGAAGATACAGTTGTAGTACCTGGGGCCGTATTATGAGCTGTTAACGCCATCATGATTCCGTTGAGAAAAAGAGATAGTGCTATCGGACATGTATAGCTCCGTCTCTCTTCCACGCTGGAACAATGATGGAATTAACACGTCATAGTACGGCCCCCTGCACTGCACTTAATTTCTGATCAGGAGTTGTCATCACAGCCCAGCTCTCCGCCATCGTCAGGTTCAGAATGGATACCTGCCAATGTACCAAATGTACCTCAAGAAAATATGCCTACCATTCTATTACCTAATTACAAAAGGGCAACCGGAAGCCCACATAACTGTGCACTACCACAATGCAACAACATAGATACTCACACTATATCAGAGTCATTGAGTATTAGGTTGCTACAAGATATTTCCAACCCATATTAGGATTTGTAGTACTCATCTTATAACCAATGAGTGGGATGCACTGTATAATTCCAGTACTTCATATTTCAACTCGCAGCAAATTGAGCACATATTTTCTTATATAAATCACAATCAGACTTACAACTTTGAAGAAATTCTTAACATAGATGACAATTTGTTGCAATATTGGGTCAGGTTGACAAGACAAAACTTTTTAAGTTTGTTGGACCTGGTTCCAAGGCTTTCTGAAGAAAATATGAAGACTGGTTTATCGGTCCTTTTAATTAATTATAGAAGTGGTGAATCTGATGAAAGAATAGCAAGCCTCATGAATGTTCCGAGGCGTACACTTGAGGGCTACATGAATAAGGTCAGGAAAATCATGACAGAGGAGTTTGTTCCTAGACATTTAGGTCTATCCCATCTTACCAGACAACAGATGCTATCACACAATGTATTAATTCCTAATGGCCTTTATGGCCATAACGTTAAACCCATTATTATTTGGGATGGCACCTATAATTTTACTTACAAAAGTAGCAATTACAGCTTTCAAAAAGACTCTTATTCTTTGCATAAGTATAGGAACCTATGACGGTAGTTTTATGTGATGGATATATTTTGGATTGCCTGGGTCCATACAAAGCTACAACCTCAGATGCTGAGATTATGTTGTCCCTTTTTAATGATGACAATGATGCAGTAAGAGCATATTTCAGAGAAAATGACGTTTTCATTTTGGATAGAGGTTTTAGGGAATCAATAACGTTATTAGAACAGTGTGGTTATGAGCCCCATATGCCACACTCCTTAATGCAAGGAAACAATCAATTAACCACACAACAAGCTAACCAAAGCCGTTGTCACTATTTGTCGCTGGGTGGTAGAGGCGGTGAATGGTCACATGAAAAGAGACTATAATTTATTTAGGCATGAATTTAATAATAAAGCTCTGCTACATCTCATGCAGGATTTCAAGATAGCAGTGGCTTTGTACAATAAGTTTGCTGTGCGGTTGAAAGATCGTAGTGATGCTCAAAATATTTTAAATGTTATAAATGAACGATTTCAATTGCATAGGTACTAACTTGTCAGATGTGGTGGTCTCATTGAACCTTAATAGGCGCTCATCTGACTTTATAAGTATCACAGCTGATCGAGATAATATATTATTCTTCCCCCGATTGGCATAGGACAAAGGCATATGATGATGTTTGGTATTTGGGATGGGCAAGGTATCAGGATAACATTTTATTACCAGCTCAGCATTTAAATCATGTTTTTGTAGAAGAGGAATAAAGACATTAATCAAGATGTTGTTTTTTATTTTATAAGACGTAACCTGATGTTATTTACATAGATAATTTTTCATATGAACTTATTAGACTTTCAACAGATTAATGCCCATCAATATTTACACAAGCTTGATATTAATTTGACGTCTTCTAACGGTAGACATAATATATACAATATCAATAAATGCACCCTCAATGTAGACTGTTGGTGTCGTACTGCTGCTGCGGCTGGCTTCTTTCGTCCTTATCGCAGTTTATAAGTTAGTAGTGTGCCTAATTTGTCTGTCTTGACTCTTGGATGCCCCGTAGCCTTCATCACAGTAGTCACACCCTTTCTACTGATATAATGATACTTTTTCAACTCATAACGCCACTGTAAACGTTATATTCTGTAAACAAACTATTCTCTGCTGTTCCGTAAACAAACTATTCACATGACTCATCTGAAGTTGTCTGTCAGTTTGACAGATCCATCATTGTCACGTCGTTTTTTTTTATAAATACAGCAAAATGGGCAACGTGATTGAAACGAAAAACTGATATTTTCATTTCGAAATATTTTAATTATGCGGGGTTTTAAAATTATGATAAGTAGATCAATCTACTCCTCGTAATGTATTCTCAAAATTGGAAAATATTTTGAACCCTCTAAATGAATCCATTTTTTTGTACAAATTAATGTACGGACCTTGCCATGATTCTTTAACAAAGAAGACCTATTACCTGCGATTGCATGAAATTGTACGGCTTAGGGTGTACTTACGGGGTGTGGGATTGGAGACAGAAATAGGTCATCTTGATTATATCTTTTTTAACGTTCACTTATTACCTAGTTGGGTTTTTAGATTGTTTTAATGTTTAGATGTAATACTCCTTAAATGGCTAGTCCCAGGAAGTAGATTCATATGATTTTAATAGGTACTTAATCAGTATGTCAGTTAAAACGTCAAACCTATAGTTTTCTGACAGCTGCGTGCACAGATTATCACCGGCGCCGGCGCCGGCAGTCTTTGCCCGGATTGTTACGATTTTTAAAATATTGTTTACTTAAAGACTTTTTTCATCTTGTATATTTTATCTTAGCGTTTGCTACACCGGTTGACGACATCACATCAGCGCGCCGGCTGTCGCTGAAAACCAGCGCTGGGGCTGTCTCTCGCATAGGATCGTAGCATTATGCTGAGCGATGGCCGTTTTGCGTGGATGTGACGCATATTTTCCCCCAACTTGTTCCTTTTTGTGTATGTGTTCGTTCTCTGCGTCATGTTTACCGCAAATAAACGTATTTTCTTTCTTCTTATATACTACCACTTTACTTAATATATCTTTCGTCTATATCTATCTAGTGCAGAGTTCCGATTTCAATTCACTCACTCAACTTATGTCTCATAATTATATTATATGTATGCATAATTATAATAATTAAGCCCATAATCGGTGACCACTTTCCATCAGGCGGACCGATGGCCTATTTTCCACCCCATTTCATAAAAGGCTTGCATGACATGAAAATTGCTCATTCAAAAGTAAAACTAAATTATCAAAAATTAACTAACAGGTGTCCTGTCGAACATTGGCAATCCAATTAAAAGTGAATTGAATAGTTACACTGTCGTTTGGATAGTTTCACTAGTTCAAATAAATGCTGAGATAGTGGCATCCATTTTGTTTCCAATCAGCTTACCAATTAATTCTACATCTATTACATTCGAATATGATCAACTGATCATACTTACTTTATTAAACTGTGTTCATATTTAATTTTGATATCATTATATTATAACTAGCTACCCGACCCTGCTTTGCAAGGTTTTTACGTCTTGTCTTCTTGATTTATTTATAATATTTTATTTTGTTCAGGGACCATAAACAGCTACAATATAAAATGTTTACAAATAACAATTTTAGACTCTAATACTAATTGTTAACAATATTGCAGCACGCTACATTATCCCCATTTAACAATAAGATAAGGTAAAAAGTGCCACTGTACCACGGTAATAATATATTATCATATATAGATAATATTACCGTGACTATACTCAATAGGTTTAGGTAGTTAAAAAAGTGTAAAATAAAAACCACGTGACTCATAGACGCTAAACCTTTTATTGACACTTTCCATAGCTCTTTCAATAGTTGGCATTTCATTTGCTAAAAAAAACATAAGTACCTACTTTTCTCCTCACTGCGGCTAAATCCATATCATCGAAACTGTCGACTTTGCTTGGTTTCGTTGCCGGAGGAGGAGGAGACTGCACTCTATGCGATGTTTTGTGTTGTTTTTTTTGACAACATCCACACAAGGTCTTCAGGTTCCGAACTAGGTAGAACCTGTACTACGGTAACCTGATGACTGTTATACATACTTATATACATATACACACCCAGACACAGGTCAAACAGACATGTTCATGCACACAAATGTTTGACCTGTCCGGGGATCGAACCCGGGACCAGCGGCTCAGAAGGCAGGGTCGCTACCAACTGCACCAACCGGTCAGTCAAACAACCCTGTACACAGTTGGTACAGACATAACTATTATTTCACCAGTTTTTTGCACTATGTCTGTTTTTGACGGAAAACACGCTCTGGGCCACGTTTCTTCGACATATTTGAACCCATTTATCAATGTCTGTTTATCAGATGATGAAAGAGGTCCGGTTTTGAAGCGTTTCTTCTTCGGTTATGGAAATGTGTGTACGAAGTTGGTCTGGCTAGTACCAGCCTCGGCTTCGAGTGAATAATGAGCATTATTCCACGATGCAAATTTAAAACCAATAATGATAAATAACAAAAACAAAACAAAGAAACAAGCTAATATTATCACAATCCAACAAAATCGAAACGCACGCATACAATCGCAAAATTTCGAGAGCGCTGCCATAGTTATTATACTCTTTGAGCGCTGCCAACAAAGGCGTCTGGTTAACCGACTAAACGTAATACCTGCCACTTCAGTTGCTAAACTACGCCACACTTGTACTCTTCAATTTTGCAACGTTATTCGTTGTATTTTCTAAAAGGTTTGGGTAACCTGTCTTTTTGGGCTCTTTACAATAGACTTAAATTACAAAATATTATATCATTATAATAAATCTAACTAAAAAAAATGTACTCAAGCAGTTACATCTACGAAGAGTAGTTTAAGAATAAATGATAAAGTTTAACATAAAGAGGAAACTATCCTGTGATCGAAAATTAATTTAATTTGGTTATAACGTATTTTAAAACAAAAAAGTGTCAACTATAAAAAAACCCTTTTTACGATTTGTTTATTATTATTTCCTTTATTTCATTTACATACATATCAATTACATTTTTAAATATTTTTATAAATAAAAAGATACCAAAAACATTTAAAAATATAAAAAATAGTAGCCCACCGGTATCGGGAACAGGGTCCAAGCTACCAGCGGTCAGGGCTCCAGAGAGAGAAACTTCCTAATAATGCGGGCCGTGTCCAGAAGTACCGCTTTCTGAATCAAGCCCTTGATTCAGCTGCCTAACGAGAGCCTCCTTAGGTGTTGGTCGAGGCTCTTGGGTATTAGCCCATTGGCTGTCACGACTATCGGCACAATGACCGCTGAGCCCACATCCCAAATGTCGACAACCTCGTGAGCCAAGTCAAGATACTTGATTTGTTTATCTTTCTCGGCTTTCACGAGGTTCTCATCATGCGGGATGGTTATGTCAACAATCATTGCGCGTCGCTCCAATCGATCCACCACCACTATATCAGGCTTATTGGCAACAATAGTCCTGTCAGTGATGATGGATCGATCCCAGTACAATGTGATATTACCATTTTCGAGAACTGGGTCGGGCACATACCTGTAGTACGGTACCTCCGATTCCACAAGGTTGTATTTCAGAGCAAGCTGCTGATGGATTATCCTGGCTACAAGGTTGTGTCTATGCAAGTACTCTCCGTTAGCTAGACGAGTACACCCGGAGATGATATGCCTGATTGATTCTCCCGGCCGGTGGCATGCCCGACAGATGTCAACCGTGCCGTCTTTCACAATAAATCTCCGGTAATTGTTCGTCATCATAACTTCGTCCATAATTGCACAGACAAAACCTTCGGTTTCTCCAAAGAGGTCACCGAAACGCAGCCAGGCAACGGACGCTAGTAGATCTACATCCGGTCCATGTAGGGCCCGGAAAAAGCGTCCGTGGAGCTCCTTACTCTGCCATACCTCCATGCGATCATTAGTGTCAAGCACTACAGGTTTGCGCCAGTTCTCTTTAGCCAAGGAGAGCGGGGTGAGGCCCTTGTCCACCGTGACTACATCTCGATGCATACCCACGTCGGTTTCTAGGAAATATTCCCTGAGACTGCATATCTCGCGATTGTGGAGGGTCTTAGCGTTTAAAAAGCCTCGACCTCCACACTTTCGCGGGATATACAGCCTCATTACCGATGATCGTGGGTGATGCATTCGATTTGCAGTCAGCAGCGTACGGACCCTCCTATCCAGGGCGTCGAGTTCGGTCTGAGTCCATTTGAGTATGCCGAAAGGGTACATCAAAACCGGCATGACCCAACCGTTGAAGGCGCGCACCTTGTTTCCGCCTGATAGAAGACTATTAAGTACTTTTTTCAGGCGGCCAAAGAAGCGTTCCTTCAACGATTGCTTCATGTCAGTAACATTGATGCCTAACGTTTCCGACATTATTATTATTATTAAGGCGCATCAACAACACAAAAACAGTAGGTCATGTTACCAGAAACTGTCAAATTTTATCATTCGATTTTGAACTTAACCTTCAACATTTTAAGGTTTAAAATCATTTGGAGAAATTTGACAGTTTCATATAACCTGATATGCTGGCGACTGTACTTTGGCTAATCGTTATTCCTGTCACTGTCGCACAACTGTCAAACTACAAGTGCAAGATAGAGACGGGCATATATCTAAGTCTATGTCGAAGTACCTACGACATACTGACTGTTTTGTGCTATCTTTATTTTGGTCTAAGAAACTGGCTGTGAAGTGAAATTGGATGGTTTGAAGTTTAAACGATTATAATCTGTATCATAACGCATGAAAGATTTTACAAAAAAAATCTTGCATTGGGTATAGCTGGAGCTTGAAAAATAATCTAATAAAGCCGGCAAAATCAAGTCGATTCTTATTGTTTACTTGATTCGTGCAGTGGCTGAGTAGTGGCTGTTTACGATACAGTTTACGTAAAATTTCAATAACTAAACTCCTTCCCTCTCTCCCACCGGTGATCAATCCTTTACCGAACCCAGTTTGCTTTTATTTTTCAAACTTACATTACACATACACTCCACAAACTTTATGTAGGTAAGTAGGTACACCAATGAGCCACAACTAAATCGGAACAGAAAAACGGATCGAATTCAAAACAGTTGAAATGAGGACTTGCTTGAAGTGCAAGTTTGGTCGTAAACCCGTATACGATCCCAGACGCGATTGCAAAACTTCAACCGTATTTTAAAACGGCATCGATGCCTTCGTAGCCGAATCCAGCGTCCTAACCAAAAACGACCGTCGCGTCGCGCGAGTACGCGAGGTCGCGTTAGTACGTACAAACGTGACTATGTCACACCACTACATATTATAACACAAAGTCCGCCCGCCGCGTCTGTCGACGTCCGTGGTCGGAATGATTCATGAGGAAGGTTTAGATGTATAATTCATTAAGGTTTTGTGTAAATTGGCTGAAATGTGATGATGATTGTTTTGATGTCGGATAAAATGAAAAAATCATGCCGACTGGGAGCTTCACAGGCGTGAAGTTGCGCCGCGTAAACCAATAGAGTTATATAAAAACATTGCAGTACAGAATTATTCTTCCAGTGTACCTTTAATCCCGGTAGTACGTTCCCGCGGGATATTTTCCGACATCCACTCGGGCGAAGCCGCGGGCAAAAGCTAGTTTATACTAATAATAAAGCTAAAGAGTTTGTTTGTTTGAACGCGCTAATCTCTGGATCTGCTAATTTCAAATCCATCTGCACGCGTAGCATGACTACCATTGAAATGGGTTTTGTCGACGGAAGAATAGACTAAATTACAGATTGATTTCGAAATAACCTTTTCTACAATCTGTCATTTAGTTTATTCTTCCGTCTTCTTTTTGCATTTGATAACCTAATTCTTGTTTGTGGAAGGTTATAGGCTACTTAACTTCACATGACGACCCTTAGGAGCCAAGCGAGGCGGGTGAACCCGCAAGACACTGCTAGAATAAATAAATAAAGAAAGCGATAATAAATAGCTAATAGCTTTTGGTTAGGACGCGGGTGGACTCCGCTTCCTAACCAAAATTATCATTCACTTTGTCACTTTTTTGTTCGGAAAACCGGACCCTCTGTCGGCGCGACGTCGCGTTCGGATCCGCCGAACAGAATAAATGCGACGATCGCGTGCTCGTGCGACGATCATTTTGGTTAGGACGCGGCCTTAAAATCGGGTCACCGACCAATTTAGGAAAACTGGAATGTTTTAATTAACTTGTTAAGATTATTATTTTAAACTGGTACCCAGTTTCTAGGAATTATCTGGCAAAGTCTGGCCGATCAAGTTTGATTAATAGGCAGCCGCGGAGATTTCTATTTCGAAGTTGAATTGATTGAGTGGGTGAGGATTTTAAAGTATTTTGTTTTATTTTGAAGTTTAGATTGAGAGATAGGATACATAATGATCATGATGAAGTGAGAGTTAATCAAACTGTCAGTGCTTTTGTTGGTTTATTAAAATCAGTTCGGGATATAAACAAATTACAGGAGGGAGAGGGTCTACTGCTGAGCATTCGAGGTCCTGGGTTCGATTTCTAGGTCGGGAAAAAAGCTATTAATTTATTTAATAATTTAATCACATAAACGCACAGATGACTTAATGCCATAGGCATTTTCTACCAGTCAACCTTTGGGTGATGCAGAGACAAACAGTGGTAGGTGCAATTTATAATGAAAATTTAGGAATACATATTTTTAAATATAAAGATACGCATAAACCTATTAAGACTATAAATATTACATATAATTATATTATTATTATTAAGGCACATCAACAACACAAACACAAACATTTACAAATAAAAGAGAACAGCGACATGGACTAGTGTTTACGTCAATTACAGACGTGCACAGCATTCACAACAAAATAGACAAAAAAAAAAAATATTGGTACCTAATATGTTATTGGGTTTTCTATCTGGACTTTCTCAGTAGCAGGCCGGAGTTAGGATTTGTGCCCAGTTGATGGCAATAGGCTCGCCTCCTATTATATGGAACTTAAACATAGGTGGGGAAATGTGGGTGTACCTACTATGGGCACACCTCTGCCTTCGCTTTCGGGGGAACAACGCGTGATGTTATGCTATAAATAGACATTATGATCTTCCATATCTCCGTCCATCCGGTCCGATTATAACTGCTTACTGATTTAAGTTCTACGAATAATAATTTCCTAGTGTAAGTAACGTGAAAGTTTTTGTTGTATTTCTGTCCATGGATGGGTGACCATCTTTAGATACCAAGACCCCTCCGTGCCTCGGAAAGCACGCTAAGCCGTTGGTCCCGGCTGTCATTTGTGGATCTTTGTTAGTCGCAGTCTTACCAAGGGGTATCGTATTGCCCAGTAACTGGGTTGTGGAGGTCAGATAGGCAGTCGCTCCATGTAAAATACTGGTATTCAGCTGCAATAGAAGCCGACTCCAAAATTGTTGGGAAAAGGTTAGGCAGATGATTATGAAGTGACATGTAAGTTTATGATTTAAATTCGCGGTGAGTTTGTGCAAGTGCCATAACTATAAATATTAAGTTATATGCCCATTACGGTTCCCACTTGTCCACTGTCTTCATCTCCAAATATCTCTGACCTTTGTTTCTCCTACCAGCTCGTCCGTCACCCCCACGGAACTGCACAGCTAAGCGGCTGCTCTTGCGCAACGAGCCACTCCTCTCCGTCAAATGCGCGGCGGGGTACGATGGAGGACTCAACCAACACTTCACTTTAGACGTATTGGGGGAGAATGGAAAGGTGCTGGGCAACACTACTGCTAATTTTGTTGGTAAGTTCATACTTATTTGCTAAAAGGTTTAAGTCTCTGACAAATGCGCCGCGGGGTATGATGGAGGACTCAAACAACACTTCACGTTAGACGTACTCGGCGAGAATGCAAAGGGGCTCCGTAATACTACTGCTAATTTTATTGGTAAGTTCATACCTTATTTGCGAAAACCGTTACGTCTCTGACAAATGCGCCGCGGAGTATGATGGGGAACTCAACCTCGACTTCAGTTTAGACGTATTGGGGGAGAATGGAAGGGTGCTGGGCAACACTTTTGCTAATTTTGTTGGTAATTTAGAATATGGTTAACTAATTGAGGGGGTAATGAAAAAGGACACAACCAACACCTCACACTAGGCGTATAGGGGGAAAAACGAAAGAGTGTTTGGTAAAACTACTCCTGACTTTGTTGGCAAATTCATTCAGTATACAATTATTTTTACTTATTTATTTGTTTAATAATGGGGACTTGATAGACGTACGTAGTACGCTTGATTTATTGGGGAGATGGAAGGGTGCTGGGTATTACTTCTGCATTTTAACCTAACATAACCCAAATGATTCACCAACAATAGAGGGGATCTGGCGCTTGGCGGCCGCTACCGCGGCACTACAGATCAAGCTATACATTTCCAGTATAAGCTGATCTCGCATTGTACCTCTAGGATTTCCTTACAATTAGAAGTCAGTGTAAACTGGAAATGTATAGCTTGATGTGTAGCCGTGTGTACTTCAGAACTTTACCTGCTTTTACATACTGTGCTTTTCTACAATTCAAGATATTATTCTATTTATTTTTCCACAACAAGAATTCAGCAAATATTTGGAACCTGACTTTATCGGGCACTCCCGCCATTCCGATAACCGGCATCCGATTTTCACGTAGGCTTTGTATGATTTTCAGATATTCAGAACAACACGCAGTTCAGTTAAAATTAACTACATTCTTTGAAGTGTCGAAATAACTCGTAAATCGGAGCTTTTCATTCATTTCAATAGAATATTTATTAATTCCATTTAATATTGTGTTAAAATTATTTTATGGCAATTCCAACAAGCGTGCTACTATAGAAAGAATTTGAATCATTCAGTTTATCAAAAGTAGAGTATTCTTGGAAAATGCCCACTCGCTGCATTCTGTTAATTGATAAGTATTTGAGTCAATTAAAACAAGATAAACAAATCGTAAAAAGGGTTTTTTATCCGTGACACTTTCTTGTTTAAAAATACGTTATAGCAAAATTAAATTTTTTTTCGATCGCAGGCTAGTTTCCTATTTTGTTATAGTATGTTAAACTTTATCATTTATTCTTAAACTACTCTTCGTAGATGTAACTGCTTGAGTATCTACAATTTTTTTGTTAGATTTATTATAATGATATAATATTTTGTAATCTGCCTGTTGTAAAGAGCCCAAAAAGACAGGTTCCCGAAACCTTTTAGAAAATACAACGAATTAAATAACGTTGCTAAATTGAAGAGTTCAACTGTGACGTAGTTTGGCAACTGAAGTGGCAGGTATAACGTTTAGTCGGTAAAACAGACGCCTTTGTTGCCAGCGCTCTCGACATTAGCGATTGTATGCGTGCGTTTCGATTTTGATTGGAAAAATTGCGAGAGTCATGTATTAAAAGAAGAACAGAAAATGTTTAAATTAGACAAAATAATTGATGATACCACTGAACGCTTTATTATTAATGTGACAGATAGTTCATCAGATTCAGAATAGAGCCTATTAATATGTGACTCTATATAATATGATTTTAACATTTGTAATAAAAGATTTAGCATCTATGAGTCACGTGTTTTTTTTTTTGTTTACCCTTTTTTAACTACTTAAACATGCAGTATAGTTTATTATTGACTGCCTCGTTGGTCTATAAAGGGTGAAATTGAATTCATGGGCATTATTTTAAAGGGTCATTGTACTCATCAATATGAACAACTTTTACTATGGGACCAAACCAGAAGACACGAAAAAAAAAACATCGCTGTTCCCTACATTTGTGTTTGCTTAACCCTTCAAAATGTAGGGGACAGCAGATTTTTTTTTTGTGACACAGACCTTTTCTCTGTGAGACGGAGTGGGCCATCTTGTTGACTGACTATTTTTTTTACTAAGTATCGCATGAACTTTTGACGGAATGGTTGGCGCAGTGGTTAAGTGATTGACTGCTGCGCTGCGTGTCGCGGGTTCGATGCCCGCACGGAACAAATATTTGTATGACCTACAAGTAATTGTTCCGGGTCTGGCTGTTTGTGTATGTGAGTTTAAATGTCTGTAAACGCGCCCACAATACATGAGAAATTCCTAGTGTGGGCAACTTTCATAAAAAAAAAACTATTTTCATACAATTATTATAGTTAGTGTTGAAAGAAATAATAAAATCCATAATCAAGGTTATGGACCCCCTACTTAACAATTCTCTCTAATCATAAAATCCGTAGTTTTGGCCGAAGTTACAGGCATTTCCTACTACGTATCACCTACGGACATAAGGTTAGTTTTGGGGCCCAAACTAACAATAAATGATAACATGGTTTGACAGTTGACCCTAATCGCGATGTGTATTTGCCCGTCAGAAAACGATAATTAATCAGGAGTAGGGTCCACTAATAAGGTTTCGGACGGGTCCGTATGTTCTTTGACGGACTTAGAGAGTAGGCCCCCTTCGAATATCATACATTTCTCGAAGATTGGTTCTTTTTCTGAAGAATTAAACCTTTTCCATGTAGTATAGCAGTTTTGCCTCATAATATGATTACCTACTAACAAACCCCACGATTTTAATTGGTTAACAAAAACCCACGTTTATTTCACATGCAACTTTTTCGTACCTTGCGATCTCCACAAACATTGAGTTTCGATTGCTAACAAAGATGCGCATTGCATCGAACGAATTTCAAAACAAGCCATTCAAAAATGGAACTTCGAATTCCGAATCCAATAACAGCCAAATACCTGCCAGCCAGCCAGTATCAAAACGCACGTTAATATTTTAAAATGGCGTCGCGTTCCAGTAATTGGTTTTGCAAACCAAAATCAATATGTTATCGATGTCAAAATGTCCGTTTACAATAATGAGATGAAATGAAATATCCGACAGATGTGACGACTTGTATGTCCTTTAATCTCGAATGGGATTTAATTTATTTTGTTTTAAAGTAGGTATACTGAATTTCTAAAACGCAGCTGGCTATAGTTTATTTTATTGGGCGTTTTATGAAAGTATTAAAGTATAAGTATTTAAGTTGGGTGTTGTTAGGAAAACATCGTGAGACAACCAAATTGTCTTCATATTCAAGATTTTTTTCTTGTACTTGGACAAAATGGACCTACTTATTTGAGAAACTGAGCATCATTCGAGATTATGATAATATGTCTATCTTGTTGATCTGGTACACACAAGCATGATTTGTGAGCCCCATGCTCACAAATTGTCCTGGCTTTGACCCCCAGGTCAAGCAAAGTGTTATTGAAATGAAATGATATTTTTTATTCTGTAAATAGGATATCGAAATCACTTTTATATGTCATATTATAAAACAATAAGCAAGATGTGGTCGACGTTTTCTATTTGACGTCCCTGAGAAGAAATGGCGAAACAAAGTCAAGGGTCCAGGTCTCTTTTAAAAGGCCAGACATAATCTTGGTCTGATTATGTAAAGACAATGCCTGAAATGGTCTTTTAAGGAAAGAACCACCCTGATTTTTATGGACCAATCCAGTCAGTCCAAGCATTTGTCATTAGTCGTGTAGCTCAACTCAGAACTTGAGGAGCTCATCGACTCGACGAACTGATGGAAATGATGTTTGCGTAGGCCGCATAAAGTACATTAAAAACATTAAAACTAACAGAGAATGAAAAAAACTACCCCCATAGTTCTCACATTCACAATAATTAAAGTTAAATAATAATCCATGTCATTTTGTTTAAAATATCACGGTAATATTATCTATTATTACCGTGATAATATTCACCACGGATATTCACCAATGTCAAAGTGTATATATACAATGCCGATTTTGCGTGTTAGTTAAAACGTCGAGCGAGCAGCTCAACCCAAAGCTTTGTGTCTTCTAAATAATCAGAAATTATATAGTACTCTTTTTACAAATAGATTGAGCTTATTTTTATTTTTATGGTCTACATATTAAAGAGTAGGTACTCTATTATATTATATTTTCAATAGCAGCCCAGATTTAACATAACTTAATATAACATTACGCCTGTAATCTAGGAAGGGTGAGGCAGAGGTGTAACTATATTACATCCACTTTTCGCCAGTACTACCTATAGCCTATAGTTTAATTTGATCGAATTACAAAAAATAAGGGTTATCTAAGTAACCCTGCTAATACAAAAAAATAAAACATTAATAAAAAGAAATCGCCTCTTCCTTGTTCTATTTTAGAGCATCATGAATTCGTTAAGGTCGGTTTAGATTTAGACCAAACGAGAGAGATCACATTCTATCACAACTCTTTTTGTGTAAACAGGGATAGAGCATTCTTCTGTTTGTCTATCTTTACTAAAAAGTCGAGAAAATCAAGAAAAAATGCAAATTTTCTCGCTTTGATCTAAATCCACCTTAGCTTTGGGCACACTGAGGCGAATATCGAAGATGCGGTACGAAATTCGCTCACGCCGATTATGACAACTAACTTGTATTGACATTTTCAAATACTACTAATAATTTAGGCCCGGCCCGCAGTCCGGATTTGATAAGCTCGCCTATTATAACGGGTTTTAAATATAATTGGTACAATCAAAACACGTCGGGAGGCGTGTTTTGATTTCATTTGGTACAGACTTATGTAAAGCCGATATCAGACGCTTCTTTTCTTCTTTTTCGCTTCCATTCGGCAGCTTTCACTCGAAGTGAAGCGTCTGCACAAAACATTTATTAGTGAAGCGATCAAACGATGTTGGATTTCGGCGTTTGGCATCTTGTGGCAAGTAATATCAGCCGCATGGGTCGTTCGATCTGGTTAAGCTACGCTTGCCGCGGTTGCTCCCAGGATGGATGACCATATTTACATACCAAGAACCCTCCGTACTCCGGAAAGCACGTTAAACCGTTGGTCCCGGCTATCATTCGTGGACCTTTGACAGTCGTACCAAGGGGTATCGTATTATCTAGTAACTGGGTTGTGGAGGTCAGATAGGCAGTTGCTCCATGTTAAATACTGGTATTCAGCTGAATTCGGTAAGACTGGAACCCGACCCCAACTTAGTTGGGAGAAGGCCAGGACTACTCAATAATCGAAAAATAAAGTTAAAGGATCAAGTAAACGTTCATTCCTACATAATTTTGTCGGTGTCGTGTAAACGTAGAATGAAACAAAAATGAACCAAAGCTCGAGTAAATGTTTCACTTGAGTGATGTTTAATTAATTTAGTACTTTTTTATCATTGCAAGTGAACATATTTATTCCTAAAAACTTCTTATATTAAACAAACTAACAAGCTCTAAAAATTAAAATATAATAACCTAAACTAACCAAAACTAGTAACAAATTAGACTAAGGCGTCGAAAAATTCCTGCATACTTATATTTTCTAGCCGTTTGGGGTTGAAACCCGTTGGTTGGCCGTGAGGTCCGAGTGCTCACGGTTTGGTCAACGAAAACTCTAAACGGCTGGTTGACACTTCCCGTGACCTAAGGGCTGGCTTTTACAATGACAATGCTGCCAGTCTCTTGGGTACATTACCAGTCGACAGCGATGCGGAAGTATTTTTCGACGCCATGTTCTTATTGTCTGCTCTAGGAATTCAATATTTTTCACTAACAATAATCACGACTTTCTACTTCTTCTTTCAACAGATCTAATAGTCTGGTTCAACATAAGCTGGTCAGAGGTGGAGTCTTTGGAAGAAGATGAGGACCTAGCAGTGACAGCGCACAATAGTAAGGGAGCTGCGGACCCTGTGCTGCTGAGGGACCTCGTCTTTAGAGATGCAGAGAAGAGGGCAGGTGAGAAAGATTGATGAACTTTAAAAAAAAATCTGGTAGCCGTAATTGAAATAACTGAAAACATTTTAATCCCTTAAGAGGTTTTCAGTTACGAGTGTCTTGTTATCATTGGCAAAAAATCAACTGCTTTGTTTGTTGAGTTATTCGAACATAAATGTATGGCGCAGCTGAATATTTTTGCGTTTTCTGTTCTCATAGTAAAGTTTGTTCATAATTATGAGTACAATGATTCCCTAAGAGGTTTTCAATTATTTTAATAACACCATGTGCACGATTTCTATCGGACGTTCTCGGGCCTACAGGCAGAAAGGCAATGGCATGACTACGATTTGACCATAAAGCGTTGTGGTATAAAAATAATTTGTTTGATTTTGTATGTGGAGGAGCACGGTGTAAAGTTCCTTTATTGAAAAGGAAGGAAAATCCGGCTTGGCGACTTGATAGTCTCTCATAATTATGAACTACTTTTATTGTGGGACTAACCCTAAATTTGGGACAAATTCAACTGTCCTATACATTTTTGTTCACGTAAATCGAAAAATGTATTGGGCGGCAGACTTTTTCGTCACGATTTTAGAAAAGTTGTTCATAATAATGAGTACAATGATCCTTTAAGAAGTTTTGGGTAAATAAAAACTAAGGTTGCAGGTACAGGTATTCAGTCTTGCAATAAACACTGCTTGCACAATGTAGGATTGAGTTGAGTCAGCGGTGTTGTCATCTGCATCGTGTAGTTATCTGGATGACTACGTAGTGTTTATGTAGCCGTATAGATGTCTCTGTTAACTAATTGATTTAAATATAATCATCGTAAAGTTTAAAAAGCGAAGGCGTTGGTCAAACAGGACCGTAGCACAGTGGGGTCTACGCCGTAGCACGGCGCGTAGCATCGCTACGTGGAAGTCGATTTCTAAATTCATTAAAATGTCGCCTTTATAGCTCTTCAAGAGATCTTTTCATCCTTTAGAAACAATTGCAATTATAAAATGTCTTCAGAGCCTTTTGAAACGTCCATCTTGAAATAGTATGATTCTTCAGAAAAACGACGGCTCTTTTACATATTCATCGCTTTTTTCATCGTCCTCCTGTCCTTAAATCAAATTATTTGGAGTCAGGGTAGTGTGTTATTTCTATTACTCAAACCAAATGTTTATTAGTCGTCATCGCAGTAATTCTCCTAGATTCCGCACGCTTAGTATGACCACCTTAGAAACAAAATACAAAATGACATATTATAGAAAGATTACTACGACGCTATGTCAAAAAGGTAGAAAAGAAATGGCACTTTGTCTTCGTAGAGATAGAAGGGGTCAAGTCATGCTACGCGTACTGGCCATAAATCATCTTGCACACAATGTATCCCATCGTTTCTTTGAATTTTCCACACTCTTCTAGCCGTTTTCCATACTGAAAATACTTATTGTTGAGACCGCTCCTCTCAACATTGCCGCGCGATGGCGGCAGTGAACGAGGAGTGCGGGGACAGCGGGGTATCAGCCGGCCGACGGCCGAGCGCGGGTCCCGCACTACACAAGTCAGCTGTTGCACGCATCCACGCACGGCTGCGCTTGCGCATTTTATTAACGTCCTTAGTTAATTTCTTGTTTACCTTTTAAATCGACCTTTTACCTTTGTTATTTCACCATTTCTTATTATACTTGTTATACAGTCCACTCTCACGTTTTCATTATACTATACCACGACCTATCGTCGCGATCACTTATCCTTTTCCTGATTTAAATCTCAGAGATCGAAAATAAAGAACCTGAATGCATATAGACCCGAGCAATCTGTTAAACTAAGTTCAGACAGTCGGCCACCATAATAAAACGCGCTTTAAACGCTCGTCCGAATAGCCCAGACAGTTGTAAACGTACGTTAACAGCTGCTAATCTAACTTTTAGCTTTATAGTTGTATTAGCTTTTACCCATGGTTTCGCTCAAGGCCTCAAGGGCCGATTATTTAATCGTTATCTGTATCTGATAACCACTGACCTCTATTAAAATTAGAGGTCAGTGCTGATAACTGTGGAGTAAATATGTCAGTTTGACAGCTTTTGTATAGTAAAAGTAAAAAATGTCAAACCACCATAAAGTGCTACAAGGATATCTGGGCACTCGAATGACGTGTAAAAAGTATTTAATAAACAAGATGGCGGCGGCGTTTGTTCCAATTTTTGACGCCAAAAGATTCTTATATCGCTATAAAAGTTATTGGAAATGAAACCCCTAAACAAAAATAAAGTGTTTTAATATAAACGATTTTATTTTCAGGACAGTCTTGCAATCAATGGGAATATAATTTGTGCCAAACTACAAAGTTATAAGGCTGATAATACTTTACAATAAATCGCTTTTACACTATACAGATTCTTACATTTATAAACGTGGGATACCGAAAACTAAAAAAAAATACAAATTAAAAAAAGTCAATGTATACTGATAAGACAAATATCACACACATGTTATTATGATGACAATGTTGTCGGTCTACTGAAACTGTAGAAAAAGAGATATTTTTATGATTGTATATTTTTTACATTTATACATCATGAGCCGCGGGTCCGCTATAAACAGGGTCTCGACCGATTCCTCCATGCACGTTGATATCGTGATTTCTTCTACCGATAACGATCTTTCATTTAATTTCTTTACATAGTACTCATCCCATCTCCCGATTACTCCTCACAGTGACAAAAAACACATCCAATATTATTGTATTTAAGTTTAAAAAAAAAATTTGAATGATTACTGTATTTTTGTGGAAGGGCCATATGAATTTTATCACATAATTTGACAGCAGTGAAATGTCACTCAGTATAAATATCAAAGTGATTAACTACAAACGTCGGCAATAGTCCTTAGCTGTATATGTGCTTGCGTTGAAACTACTACAAATTAATAATACAATTACAAAATAAAATAATATGTTTACAATCAAAAGTAATACTAAACTTTCTATAACCAAGATACTCATCATTTTATCAATATCATATGGAGCAAAATACGTATATGCACAAATACACAATTCGGATGTTATTATATCCAAACCCCAACCAAAGAGGCTACTTTTAAGGTACCTCATCCGTATGTTACTGTTGAAAACTTTTACAATGTCAACGTAAAACACAAGGCAAATAATTACCAAGCAATGATTCTTCGCTGTTGATATGTATATTATTAGACGTAAAGTTATTATTTGTAACCACAAATTAACACTTTGTTCGAAAACATACAAGTTAGTAAAATGTTTGATCGTGAATAATGTATACAGTAAACTGTCAGCTAAAATTGCGTTGAGGTATACAAAGTTTTTGAAGTTGCGGAATTTTCTTATGAGACACCATGATGTTACTTCGTAATGCTTATATGAACGTGACTAGTGTCAGCGCGAACACAAGAAAGTGTATGGGTGTAGTGTTTGCGAGTTCCTGCTGAACAGGATTCACTGGAGTATCATCACCAGACATGGCGAATGCCCTTTTCTTTTCTCCTCTTTTTTCAAAATTTTTCCTTTTTCTTCTTCGTGTAGCTAACACGACAGTTATTAAACTTTGTTGGTCCAAAACTTCGCCACTTCCACGACGTTATCGGTGTCAGCGCAGAGGTCACTTTGGCTGAATGTTCATGGATCACAGAGCCTGCTGCCATTGTCACTGCCTGACAACCAGTCTTACTAGGGGTTTCGTTTTACCCAGGAACTGGTTTTGTAGGTCAGATTAGCAGTCACTTACTGTAAAATATTGGTATTCAGCTGCATCCGGCTACACTGGAAGTCGACCCCAATATAGTTGGGAAAAGACAAGGCAGATAATTATTATAATGGCGTGGCGAATATCAATTGCACGGTTTAATTTGATTCACATACCGTTTTATTACAAAACACAATCTAACTTTAGCCCGTACCTAAACATTCGAGCCAGTTTTTGTATTTCGAACTTTATGGCCGACTTTAATAAAGTTCTTAATACAAAATTGACAACATACGACCGGACTAAGATGTTAGTTTTATAAAAGGAAGGAGGTTTTATTTCGATTTCCGTTATGTTCTTATTTCAAAAACAGGCTCGATGGTTTGAACCATGTCTAAAGCAAAATCTAGTTTTGTAATAAGACCGTTTGAGCTTACAAAGTATTAAAGTATTTTTGAATCGTTCATAAACCACAGTTTATTAATTCTCATATATGTTTGAACGAAAAGATGAAACACTGCCGTTCAAAAAAAGGTGTTGGTTCCAATACAGTCAAGTGAATGAAATGCTAATTAATTATGAGAACTACAGTGTAGGCAGTTGTTTTAACCGTAAATCTATGCTGCGTGGAGGTTCTCTAATCTAAATTAAAATTTGTTTAAAATCTAAGCAACGGAATGACATAGTTGGTTTATCAGTTGAGCATTGCATCGAAATGTCCTGTGTTGAGCTAGACAAGCATGTTGTAGTGTGCGTTTACAGACCCCCTAATTATCAGAACTTTTCTTTATTTGAGTCAATAATGGAAGATGGCCTAGCGAAACTTGCATCCAGTAATAAAGCTGCAATTATTTGTGGTGATTTTAATATTAACATTATGGAAATTAATTCGAATAGCAGTAGATTATTAAGCCTTTTTAAATCGTTCAATTTATCGAATGTTTTTACTGAACCAACTAGAGTAACTCCAAGTTCTGCTACTTGTATTGATAATGTCTTCTGCGATTGTGATTATTTAGTGAAAGCCATCGTAAATTATTTGCCATCTGATCATAGTGGACAAACGGTAACTTTTAAGTTTAAAACACCTTTGCAAAAAGTGCAAATACAATTTAGACCAATAACGACTGGCAAATTAAGTAGATTCAATAGTACCCTAAACAATAAGTTAAATGTTCTGAGTCATATTATGGACGATGCAAATAAATTGTATGAGAATTTCTTTTCAGTAGTGCACAATGAATTCAATAAAACTTTTGAAAAGAAAACAAAAAATATTTGTCCTAATTTTATTTTTAGTGACTGGGCAACTAGAGGTATTAGGATAATTAGGGAAAGACTGTTCGATCTGTACGGCCTTAAGCCCTACATTAACACTGAAACTTTCAACAAGTATGTTGCTACATATTCAAAAATTTTTAGGAATACCTGCAAGATAGCTAAAGCCCAGTACATTAGCAACAAGATTAAATCAGCAGAAAATAAAATAAAAACAGTTTGGAAAGTTATAAATAACGAAACTAGTAGGAAAAAAATACGTAGCACAGATTATACATTGGAGACTTCACGTGGTGCCATAAGCTCTAACTTAGAAGTCGCTCAAGAATTTGTAAATTTCTTTACTAATATACCAGTTAAAACGACGGAAGCTTTAAATTCCTCACCTGATGTCTCGATTGATTTATTAAGAGCGAACGTTTTAGGCTGCCCGGTTGAATTTCAATTTAAACATATAAACCCTATGATAGTTATAAAAGCTTTTCGGCTAATAAAAATCAAATTGACCGAAGATCTATGGGGAATGTCTATCAAAGTTTGTACAGCAATAATCGAGACTATTGCACCATACTTAGCTTTAATATTTAATTTGTGTGTAGATCAAGGAGTCTTCCCGGATTTAATGAAATACAGTAAGGTTATACCACTTTTTAAATCTGGGGACAGCAAAGACACCAACAATTATAGACCAGTATCTGTGTTGCCAGTATTCAGCAAGGTGTTCGAAAAGGTAATGCTCAATCAGATGCTTATTCATTTTAACACCAACAAAATCTTACACGATCAGCAATATGGTTTCACCAAAGGACGTTGTACGACTGACGCCGGTGTCACTTTATTAAAACACATATTTACAGCGTGGGAGGAGGCCCAAGATGCCATAGGGATCTTTTGTGACCTTTCCAAGGCATTTGACTGCGTTGATCACGAAACCTTGCTCTTAAAACTTGAGCATTACGGACTAGGTAAACTCGCGCTTAGTTTAGTACATTCTTATTTAAATGATAGACAACAAAAAGTGCAAATAAATGGTATCAATTCACTTCATTTAAAAGTACAAATGGGTGTTCCACAAGGATCGATATTAGGTCCCTTCCTCTTTTTAGTATATATTAATGATCTACCCCATTTATTTAAAAACCAACCACAAATGGTATTATTTGCTGACGATACTTCTTTAATCTTTAAGATAAATAGACGTGCATCAAATCTTGACGACGTAAATAATGCCCTACTGCAGGTACATAATTGGTTCACTGCTAATAATTTAGTATTAAATGGGAAAAAAACGAAATGCATAAGATTTGCTTTACCGAATGTTAAAAGTAGTGATTTTGACATAGTATTGAATAACGAGAAACTAGAATTTGTCGATGAAACTGTTTTCCTGGGAATAACGCTAGACTCAAGGCTGCAATGGGGTCCTCATTTAACATCTCTTGCAGGACGGCTAAGTTCAGCAGCATATGCTGTAAGAAAAATCCGTCAATTTACTAATGTAGATACCGCGAGGCTAGTCTATTTCAGCTATTTTCATAGTATCATGTCTTACGGTATTTTATTATGGGGACGGGCTGCCGATATTGAGTCTATTTTTATTCTGCAGAAAAGAGCTATCAGAGCAATATACAGCCTCCGCAGGCGCGATTTTCTAAGGGAACTGTTTAAAGACATTAACATCATGACGGTACCTTGTCAATATATTTATGAAAACATCATGTACGTAAGGAAAAATTTAAATCTTTTCAGTAAAAGAGGTGAAAGACACAATTATAGGACTAGAAATAGGGACCAATTAGTTCAACCAGGTTTCAGACTGGCTAAAGTAGACTCATCCTTCATGGGGTACTGTTTAAAATGTTACAATAAAATACCTCCCCACATACTCCAACTGAATGAAACGAAATTTAAATCTTGTATAAAACGCACACTATACAGCCAAGCATATTATAAGTTGGGGGATTATATCGCTGACAAAAATGCTTGGCTCAGGGCTGGTCCTGCTCCACAAGAGCGCGTAAACTAATTAATTAGCATTCGAAAATAGTGTTGGGGCTGATGAAGATTGTACAACCTATCTTTGCATTGTATAAATTCAATCTCTTAGTATTGTATAATTGCATAGCACATGTGTGAGCACTATGTACCCACTATAAACCTTACTGGGTTCGTCTTTCATTGACTTGAATCATGCTCACTCAAATGTGTCGCTGGTGGTGGCGTGTGTATTGGATCATTGAGTTCCCTTCAAAATGGTTGAGCTGAATGGTGCTGATCCATACGTCATGTTCGTGAACGGGCGCCGTCAGTAGGCACTGGTCATTTCTTAGCTGCCACGGCTTATTTTAATTCCATAATTGTTTTTATCTTTTTATTACGGACGCTTTTAACGTGCACGTCTTTCTACATCGTTCTCACATGTATAATTACAACATGAATGATGTAACGACTCTATTGTAACAATATTTTGATTTAAAAGAGTGTCCATGGAGTTTCTTGCCCGTTCTTCTCCATAGGTACCTACTACGCTTTGGAATGGGCAACTGGCTTCATCTTTCTGACTGACCGACCCCTTGACAATTCAAAAGTGCCTGTAATTGGTTTATTTGAAATAAATGCTTTGAGTTTGAGTTTGACTATTCAATAACTGCGTTATATTGAGCACGAATTTTATTTTTTAACTTTTCCCTGTTTATTGTAACTAGTGTCTTGTTACTGAGCCGCGTCATGGACTTGCGTAAAATACCTCTAATAATTAATCAAGTAAAAAAATAAGTTAGATTTAGCATTTGACGGCTTGACAATACCTACGCTGAAACAAGAGTAATTTGTGTTAGTCATAGAATGTAATAAGTGCTTACATACCATGACCAAGAAGCCGTTAACGTGGTGCATCGAGTTTTAGTAACAGTTCAGCTTTGCTTTGTCTACCTCTAAGACGACCCACTGACCAATTTTCTGCCAGTCAAACCTGTGTATGTGGCAGTAGCATTTTAAAATCCAATGCGCCACCGAAAGGCCAATGATGTTAGCAATGCCTGGGTACTGGCGATGAATCAATTTCTCACCATTCCATAGAAAAAAAAGATGGAATAGCTGTGTTTGTTGATAAAAATTATTAAAGCAATGGCGATTGTATAGCGGTTCGTCTCTTAAACAACATTTACAACAACAAAGTTGGTTTCTGTTGTAATTCGAAAACTCGTACATAGTAATTGTATTAGTTTAGACGCGCTGATAATTAATAAAATATACGTAGGTGATTTGAGTTAGCGAATAGTAGTCGCAAAGCATTCGTTTGGTCAAAAAAGACTATCGCCATTTATCATCATCAATTATCATTGTTTTGGGTGTTTGCACTTGACTATCAATACACAAGTTGAACTCATCAGTTCTCGTTCGACCGTTCTGCATTCGTTTGGTAAAACAATTATAGCAAAATTAGTGCCCGGTCGTCGAAAGAATGCGTTTCTGACACCTGTCAGTGAAAAAAATGAATAAAGATCAAATTCGCAAATCACGTATTCCGGACTGTAGTTCCGGCCAGACTGTAGTTCTCCTTTAGGCAAGCTGCATCGAACTATAACATTCCCTGAAGCCTCTTTTAAAATTGACGATTGGGTACGTCAGGCTGTTATAAACGTCAAGTGTTCCTGTCATTCAAATTGAACTGTGGATCATGTGTCGGATCAATGAGGTTATATAACATCATTGTGTCGGATTATGTAGGGCTAAGTGATTACAGATCGAGATTTCTATTTTAACAATATATTAAAAAAATTGAAAGCTTATATAAATATTGTGCTAGTATAGAGACACGAGCAACAGGGAGTCACTTTCACTCATCCTCCATAGAAAAAGGAGGATCTTCCGACCAGACGTGTGTCATGTCTGGTGGGCAACTGCTCGAAGATTAACGTAGGGAGTAGGGACGTTGTATGAATGCTATTTGCGCGGTAAACTCTTGCTTGCGCGGTGCAAGATTTTGCGTGACGTCAGTGTGATGTGTAGTTGGCATGTAGCGATATAGATGCCGCTACACTAGTATAATTTAATGAAATGTGCTAAGTAAACTATAATAAATATGTATACCTACCTGCAGTCGAGATCAAAAATCTCACATTTTACAAAAACGCTTTTTCGCAAACGTGAGGTTGTTTACAAACATAGATATGGACACAATGGTCAGATGTATCTGGGAAAACTTTGCTTTAGTCAATTTGGTAGTAACCAAAGAATATACAATACTTAGATTTAATTTGAAACCTAAAATCACGCCTGTATTGGCCGAAGGGGCATGCAGAGGATTCCGGATTCCGGATTAAGTTACCGCTGGGCTTGTAGCAAATCCTAACAAGGCGAGCCCCCTTGTTTGTTAAGGTCCGAAAGTTAAGGAGATAAAATAAAAGCAGATAACTTACTTTTAGTTTATTCTCGATGTAACACTAGCTAATGTTTCGTGTTCCCTAACACTTAAGTAACCCATTTGAACCAAACTACATATGTTCCATAAGAATAGGCATAGGTATGATGTGTGTGTGATTGATTTAGATGAGAGATTTATCATGATTGAATAGCTGGTGCCGGCAATGATTTTTCTAAGATAACTTTGGATGCGCGAGAGCAATTGAGGCGAGCTCGAAAATTTTAGCACATCAACGGTTAGGTTAGGTTTCTTTTCATAATTCATAAACAAATATATGAATTACTTTATCGACTTACTTATTCAGAAAAGTTTATGAATTAAGAGAAACTGAGATGCAAGAGCGAACGAAGCGTTGACGAAAATTCCAAACACCCCGCTTTAGAGAGCATTTCATTTGACAATACAGTATCTACCGCTGGTTTAGTTTGATTTTGGTCTGTCACAGCACCTATGTGAAATATAAATACCTAGCAAGTTTCCGACCTCTCCCAGGTATCTGGTTTGCAAATCTTAGTTAAAGGTTGTAAGTAAATAATATGTATTAAGTACATACAGTGCATGTTGACACTATTTCACTATATTTGTTGAAAATATAATTTAACAATCGTGAATTATTTAAGCAACAGCTCGCCTTTTGAACATCAGTAAGTCCTCAATTGAATTGAACTAGTATGCAAATGAAAGCAGTCGAACAGCAATTGGATTTTAGAAATATTTAGTTCACCAGCGATTTTGTCGGATAGTACAGAAATATTCATGTTTTTTTTTGTTAGATAAAAGAGCAGAGGGGCAATTCCCGTATTTTTAAGACCGTTCGCATTCTAATCTCAGTCTCAATCTGTCAAAATTACAATCAATTTACATACATTTTTGATAGGTTTTTGACATTGATTGTCGCTGAGATGAGATTGCTACTTGAATTTGAACGTTTTTTAAATACGAGAATTGGCCTACTGATTGTTGTATTTTAGTGTATTGTTTATTATGGGGCCGTTTTGCTCTATTCGGACAAACACTACCCACCAGAATACCCATAAATAGCATAATCAGCCTATAATGTTCCCACTGCTGGGACGCAGGCCTCCTATCAGTCAGAGGGAGTGGAGCGTACCTAATCCACCACGCGGGCCCAATGCGGGTTAGTAGATGTCACATTTCTTCGATTTTTTTGATTAATATTCATAAATAGGACATAATTTTTATATAATTGCTTAATTTTTTTATTTTTAACTTTGCCTCTCACTAGAAATTTCTCCTGTATTGTGGGTGCGTTTACAAACATTTAAACTTACATGCACAAACAGCCGGCGATTTATCCGGCGGTAGAGAAATAATCTGTTAGTCTAGCATTTTTATAATCATCATCATTTCAGACTGGTATTACCCACTGCTGGGTATGGGCCTTTTCTTTCTTCTCCCGTACTTCCCGGTTCCGTGCGTCTCTCATCCAGGTGTTTCCCGCGTCTTTGACGATATTGTCAACCCAACGCGCTTTAGGACGGCCCTGGTTTCTTTGGCCTAACACTGGCCTTTATTTATAAACAGGGTGGCAGGGCATATGATTCTAGAACCGCTTTGTTTCTTTTTTGATGGTGGGAAATCATCAAATAACTACTCCCGCTCTGGGCGGAGCGGGAAGGCGTGTCAGACTAATGCTATGTACCTATGATAGAAGCTTAAAAAGATATTACGCCCACAATGAAAATGAATATTGGCGGAGTAGTGGAATAATGATATTTATTATATTGTATACCATTTGGTATACAAGATAATAAACAACAAGCTATTTAGCTTGTTCGGATGTACATTTGTATGTTCATGGTTGGTACCGCTAAGTGCGGTTCTGTGTGGTGCTTCATATTTCTGACTGACCGACCACTTGACAATTCAAAAGTGCCTGTAAATGGTTTAAGTAATTGAAATAAATGCTTTGAGTTTGAGCTTGAGTTTGAGTAATCTGTTAAGCGACTCTAAACGGTCTTACAGAGTATTCTAATTTGCTCTCCCTATCCAAATCTCTCCCGTATTCGTATGCTTAATTCAGTAGCTACGCAAAAATTAAGTTTGAGAAAAAAGAATGGATTGTCTTCTAGAACAAAAGTAATTCATACTTTTTTTTATTAAAAATGGGAATATTTGTCTGTCTGCTATCTTTTCACACTTTAAAGGCTAATCGGATTTCGATTAAATTTGACACACAGGTAGACAATAACCTGGGTTTGGTCATAGGATTGTTATCTCCGTAGTATGTTTCCGTGGGATAGTTTCCGACCATCACGCGGGCGAAGCCGCGGGTAAAAGCTAGTATGTATTATGTTCTATCAAACAGCTAGTTATTATGAAAATTGAACCTAATAAAACTTAACACGTGATTTGTAAGCTAATAACAATGTTTTCATTGACACAGAGAGCACAACTCGAGCGGAGACAAAGTTTCCTACAGCGGCTGCGTTCGCGGGACTTGCAGCTATACTGACCGCGGCAGGCGCCATCGCTGTGCTAGCTGTGAGGAAGTAAGTACCGCTCCTGCTTGCCTTCTAACTGGACGCATCCGCTACGGTGAGAAGAATTAGGCTGCGTCCTTACCAAAAGCGATCGTCACACGAGTAGGCGATCGTCGCGCTCACAGACACCTTTTGCTCAGCGAACCCGAACGCGTGGTCGTGCCAACAGAAGGGGGGCCTTCTAGTTTTTCGAAGGAAATGTTACAAATGAACGCGATGATCTCGTAATCGCGCGTACGATCATTTTGTTTACGACGCGGGGTTTTAAAGAAAGAAAGATATTCTTTCAAGGTCAAACAAAGGTCTTCAAAGGTCATACAAATGGTTCCACATATTTTGCTTGATTACTTATCAATACTGGACTGACCGATTGACGTAGTTGGTAGCGACCCTGCCTTCTGAGCCGCTGGTCCCGGGTTCGATCCCCGGACAAACATTTGTGTGCATGAACATGTCTGTTTGACCTGTGTCTGGGTGTGTACATGTATATAAGTATGTATATCAGTCATCAGGTTACCGTAGTACAGGCTCTACCTAGTTCGGGACCTGAAGACCTTGTGCGGATGTTGTCTCATAAAGCGAAACAGCAGTTTCAGTTTCTGGGAAATTATATTAAAAAAAATACCATGCAAAAATACCTTAAAATTAAATCACAATTATTACTACTGAGATTATGTGATCAGAAAATACTTTAAAATTAAATTACATAAATAGATAACCTACTAGTGAGATCATTTGTATTAGTATTAAATTAAAGATTTCGATAAAAATTTATTCAAAGAGTTTTGGGCACTTCTCCCGTTGACAGCGTGCGGACGAATTTTTGATGCCCTATGATTCATTCCCTTCCTTTTGTAATAGATACATGGAAATATTATTATCATTGTTTTTAAGACAGTTAGTTTTTATACAGGGTGAAAAAAGACCCATCACATAGCCGTCAACTACGCATTCTGTACATCAAGCCAAGTTACATTGCACAAAAATAATTGCTGGGAAACGACTTTAATTTTATTTTTGGTGTGAAAGTTTGCGGTAGTGTGCAATGTAACATACGCCAAATATTATGGTTACCCTTATGACCCCTATGACCCCTAGTCCGTAAAAGTTTAAGTAGCCTATCTACAAAACACAAAAGAATTAAAAGTTGGGCACTGAAGTTACACCTGCATTTGCAATTTAAAACAAAGTCAACTCATCTTAGAAAGGACCAATACTTCTACTCAAACACATGCATAGTTTAGTTTCCGTATGCAACTAGGTATAAACTTGGAACTTTCAAACTGTGTCAGGTCTGAATTCGGAACTTATTATTTATTGCCTCTATAAGAGGTGTTAACAGACACCTTTATGGGGCTAAGAAGTAGTTAGGGGTTTGCATCAATGGAATATAACTGGGCTTAGGTACCATTTAGTCTTATAACAGCAAGCTAGTTACGACTTACTGCCTAAGTCTTCTATAAGTCAGCGAGTGTTTGCATTAATAGTTTAAGCTGGGCTTATAGTGCTGCCAGTCTTCAAGGAATGATGTACTGGTGGGAATCAAATAATTGGCTTTTCTCTTAGATTTATGTGGTGTAGTAATCAAGCGGCATGGTTAAGGAAAATTAACTTAGCAGACTGTTTAAATAATGCAGATTGGTGTGATAATTTTGTCAGGCGTAACATCGTGAGCTGACGAGCTGAGAGATTAGTTACGGAGGTAAATGATGAGGAATTACTAATCTTTTAATATACAAACTATTTTTCTTGTAATATATCTAAAATTGAACCTTTTGTTTTTTAAATATTTCTTAGTCTGTAGTCCGTTCGTATGTTTTTATTTAGCCTAGTTATACAGGGACTCTTATTATTAGCCATGCCCTTGAGAGGCCGTGACTACTTAACCGGTCAATCCTGTGGTGCCTTAAGCGAACTCAAAGCCTCCAGCCAGGGGATTCAGATGATTGTTAACCATCACGCTTATAAGGCTGAACAGATTCTAAATGAGATTGGGCACACAGATAGACCAATCTTGGAAAAGCTGGGACACAGATCACATACTAAGTACCTAATCATTAACCGGGTGAAATACCGCATGAAATAGTACATCTAGGAGTATACCAATTAAAATGCGGGTAAAAAAAAAGAGTAAAGTGTAATATACAACCAATTGATAACTGATATTTTTATGTAATTTTAATGCCATACTTGTTTTATGGAATTGACCACGTAGGTGACCACGTGATAAATTCCCGTAATTAAAAAACTATCAAAATATAGTCGCAATCTTGTTTCAGCGACAATCAATGTCAAAAACTTGTCTAATATGTAGGTAAAAAGGGCGCGAGTCGAATCTCAGTGTCAATATGTCAAAAATTTACATATTGACACTGAGATTTGACTTAATAAACCGACTATCATAAAAAAAAAATTGTTTTTATTTTTGTCACAGAAACACGTGCATACAAAAAGATCAGTAAACTAGAATAATAAGGAAAAAAAAAGAAACAAAATAGATACATATACAGGATAGTAGGGACATCTACGCACAAATTGTAACCATGATTCTGGCCCCACTAGCACAGATTACTAAATAGTTACTACGTAACCACTAGCGTAGAAATGGCTCGTCGGTTATCAAAAAAACATTTGCTGCACCATACATTTTGACCACTTTTCTATGAAACTGAAGTTTTTTTTTGATAACTGACGAATAATTTCTACGCAAGAATCGTGTGCTAAATTCATAGTAACGGTTTGTGCATCGATGTCGATGCCACCCTGTATAATTACGAGCACAGAACCGAAATAATCGGCAGCTGCACGTCGTGGCTGTGACAAAAAGGCTACCACTCAGCATGAAGAATTAAAATATAAACCTGCAGTACCCCTGCAGCAGCCACAAAGTCATCAAGATGTGTTGAAATAGCCTTATTATTAGTCAATTGTTATTTAAGATAAGGTTTCGGTAAATGCCTTTCTTGGCGTTTCGCCAGCCTCTCTGGCCAAGTTCCATAGGTTTTATAGTTGGGTTGGCTAGCGGCAAAGGTCGCTATTGTCTTAAACAGTATTTAGGAGACCTGGGGAGATTGTGGTCGGGATAAGGTCTAATGACTTTGCATTCATTAAAACTTATCTATGGGTTATGTTAAGTAGGACTTTGAGGATCATTGTTTTCAAGGCCTGTTCCCTAAGAGAGAAGGCACTAGTTTTTATTACCAGGCTAGCTCATTGCGTGTTGACTGGCTGTTTAAGACTATAATTATTGACTGTAAGGCTAGGTTTTCTCTAGAAACTATACTGGAAAATATTACACATCCATGAGGATTTTCCACAACGGAAACAAAAACAAAAAAAAATGGTTACAATACTGCAAATAGCTTTTTTAGAGCTGATTAAATTGAAAGTTGGTCATTACAACATCGAGTCCTTTAAATAATTACGTAATGTCCGACCTTGATTTAACAATCGTCGTAACATTGTACTTTAAAAAAGGCTATTGAGTTATGTTTAAACTGACTTCATAAAAAAAGAGAAGGTTAAGTATTCAGCGAGTGTATTTTTTTCATTAATATACACCGATTTTCCAGGATTACTGAGCCGATTGACGTGATAATTTTATTTTTCATTTTTTGGAGGAAGATTGCGCAGTGGTCCGATGTAAATAATTTAATGACATTGCTTGGGTAGTTTTTGAGTTAGCTTCGATAATACGTGTTCAATCTACTTGGTGTATGTTGACGATGTTATAAAACTTCGAGTCACTAACCAAAATGCAATTTTAGTTGAAAGATTTTTATCTTAAATTTAATTCATGTGTATTTTACCTATAGTTATATGTGTTTATAATTATTAGATACAAATGTGCGATATCAATCACCGTCAGAAACTGAATATAATCACACACCTATTAATAGTTGAACACGGAAGTTAATTACAACACAATTCACATCAATTGTATCCCATAGTTATTATCGACGATAATTGTATCGCTCCGATACAAATAATTTGCATGAAGTACAATATACAGGGTGTTTGGTAGGGAGCTGTACATACGCCTAGGGTAGAAACTAGGGATAGTCTGCTACCTACCCCCGCCCATTATATTGACCTTGGCCTCAAGGTTTTTTTTACCTTACTACCTTACCTTAAAATTATTTCTTTACCTTACTACGGTACTTCAGGCCCCATAACTTTTCTTCTCCACAATTTTCTGGTGTAAAATAATTTTTTGCAGGACCCTAAGACTCTAACGATTAAAACAAGACCATTAGCCGACCGGTCCCATGGATAGATTTTGAGCTACAGGTAGTTTTAGTCAAAAAATCACAAAAAAGTCAAATAAAAAATAAAAATAAATTAAAAAAAAACCTTGAGGCCAAGGTCAATATAATGGGCGGGGGTAGGTAGCAGACTATCCCTAGTTTCTACCCTAGGCGTATGTACAGCTCCCTACCAAACACCCTGTATAGTTTCTTCGTTGCTTCCATTATTCTGTGTACCTAGGTATCTAAATAACTTCAAATATTACCTCTACCGTGTTCCGTTGTATACATATCAATTAGGTACTACGTATTGGATTGCATAATCAGCCTATAATGACTTATTTCACTGACCGGTTGGCGCAGTTGGTAATGACACTGCCTTCTGAGCCGCTGGTCCCGGGTTCGTGTATATGTATATAAGTATTAGTCATCAGGTTACCGTAATACAGGCTCTGCCTAGTTCGGGACCTGAAGACCTTGTGTCGTAGGTCTGTGTGTATGTAAAAAAAATCCCACTGCTGGGACACAGGCCTCGTCTCGGTGAGAGGGGGTGGGCCGTAATCTACCACGCGGGCCCAGTGCGGGTTGGTAGATGTCACATGTCTTTGAATTTTTGGTTCTAGGACATGCCGGTTTCCTCACGATGTTTTCTTTCACCATTTTGAGACCAGTGGTGATGAAATAATTTACACAACATTGTGTAAATTATTTCATCACCACTGGTCTCAAAACCCAACCAGAGTTGGTTTGAACCCAGACAGGCGTTTTACATAAAACGCCTGTCTGGGTTCAAACCAACGACTCGTAAGTCACGGCCGTTACCACTGAGCCACCACTGCACCTACGTATTGGATTAAGAAATATGAAACCTATATTTAATTTATTCCCAATATTATAATGTCTACTGTTGAACACAGGTAGACCCAAAATAAGAATAAACACTAGAAGAAAATTAGAAATTTAGACTTGGCCCAAAAAAACGATGGTTTAATTCGGTGGTTGCATATTAGAAAATCAAAACTTTCCTGAGCAAATTTCAAAAGAACAATAAACGAAATAACAAAATTTAAATGGCCAAATGTTTTATTTAGAAAAATAAAAATCCCAATGTATGTGACATCAAATGTACGACTGATCAAAAGTTGCTAGATGTAATTTTAAAATATCAAATCATTACTAATAAAATTACATAATCACCAATGACGACTGAATACATTTGCTAGATGTGATAATTTGAGATTATAGTTTAATAAAATAATATTTATTTCTGGCTCCTCGCTCCGCTCGTCGCGCTCGCGCTCGCTTCGCTCGCATTTGAATTGTCTCTCGTTTTCTGTCAGCCATGTCGCTGCTCGCGCTATCCTGCGCTCGCTCCTTTGTGTCAGCTAGGTTCTTGATACCCTGGGTGGCCCCTTGCTTACGCTCGGGGTTCATACAAATAGCTCGCAGGTGATGCATCATTTTAGGTATTTTGACCAAAGGCTTTCTGTACCAGACAGGCGCTATATATATTATTTTATAATAATATAATTTTTACCTTTTTCAGTTAATCCATTTGATAATTAATAATTTATCCAGTAATCCATTTTGACCTTTAAACGATTTGGTCAATAGTGTAATAAATAATTTAAACATTAAATTCCAGACTTTGGTCAGCTGAACTTTTGATCAAATGACCATCGTTATTTTAAACTTTGTTGATTTGTACGTTGTTCTTTTGAAATTTGCTCAGGAAAGTTTTGATTTTCTAATATGCAACCGATTAATTCGTTAAAAATGTTGTTATAGGGCTCATAACGGAACGAATACTGCGAATAATACAGGGTTTAAAAAGGCCCACCACATAGCCGTCAACTACGCATTCTGTACATCAAACTAACTAATATTGTACAATCATTCTTGCTGGGAAGCGACTTTTATTTTTGGTGTGAAAATTCGCTTTTAACGGTAGTGTCCAACGTAAGGTACGCAAATCATTGTGCTTATGGGTGCATGTAATGTACATGCACACGGGTCGTGGGGATATTTAAAGTCGTGCTATAACATTAAAAACTTTTTTCGTAAAAAAAACGTCAGTAAAAGTTGTAATTTTGACCTTCAATATCTCCGTAATTAGAAGGTTCTCAGGTATGGTCCGGTACAAAAAAATATTATAATGACGTAGTACAAGTGACTCTTGCCTTCGTTAAGCGTCTTTTTACAACTGGATTTATGAAAGATTTGAAACATTATTTTAGTACCTAAGTATTACAGTAAAAAGTTCAACAGATGGGACTTTTTGATCTGCAGTCGTCGTTTTAACTGTTGGGCAATCAACCCTTACTAAGTCATTAAAATAGATTACAAAAACTGACAATACAATAACGGTATGTCTACTCAACAGGCGAGGTGATACAACTACCACCAGTAAGCGACCTTCACAGAGCGTGGTCCAGGTGGACGCGCAGGGAAGGAGGTTCCTCATCGCGTACCCTGCGCCCGCTGACAAGCTGGAGACCAAGCCTGACATATTGAACCCTAAGGCTGGTAAGTATAGGCAAATGGACACCCAGATGCTACCATTCGGACGGATCTTATTTCTCGGTTTTCTTTGTACAGATGGCTGAAGTACAGGATTGGTTAATTGTGATTTACCAGACAAGATAAATCCTTCCATCAAACATCGTCGATCATCTTTAAACTTTTTCAAGTTTTGTTATGATGAAATGGTTAGCTCTAATTCAGCACCGCTGACATTGACTGACCAGGATGCGTATCCAAGGCATCCTCACATGTCGAAAGTTCATCGATATCATAAAATGTCCACTACAAAATATGTTTAGCAAAAGACGTCGTGAGCCATCCATACTAGTGAATTCCCGTGTCGCTCCACCTGGTATCAAAGCCTGTCGAAGTGTCACATAAATTACACACAAAAACTAAGCCTTCTAATCAAGAATACTTGCCCAGATAACGAGCCGCCCCGCGTGGTACTGGAGTCGAGTGACAACAAGAGCTACAGCATCCGGGAGGCGAGCAGCGAGCCACACAAGTCAGCCTACAGCCCACCACCCATATCTGAGAACTTGGTAAGAGACATTACTTCTTGAGATATAAGTTCTTCTTAAAGCTCATGCCGTGATGAACACGAGCGAGCAATGGTGAGTCAGCGACATACTCGTAGTTAGGGTTGACTGCATTGGAAGTAGGAGAAAGAGAAACGAAAGTAATGCTGAGAGTAAGCGGAGAGCTAAAATTTAAGTTCTGGCCAAACTGAATACCACGCGGGATGCGGGACAGTAATTCGCTCACGCCGATTGTGTCAACTAACTTGTATGGAGGTGTTCAAACTAGTGCGGGTAGTCACTTGGCTTCCTACTATGTCCCATGTCCCGCATGGGATTCGCCTCAGTGTGGCCTGAGCTTGAATTGCTTTACAAGTATATTTGTCTACAGCCTAATTTTGTATGTAACGCCATTCTAGCCACAAAAAGAAATGTGTGAAAAGTTCCTTACGCGATACTCGCGCGTACATACACACGGATAGCATGAAAAGAGACAGAGAAAGAGAAAATGTAGTTTTTTCCTTACGTGACGATTTCTGACCATCAACTTCTACCGCAGCCGCGTTGGGGAACTTCGTTCCAAAAACTAAATGGTAGAATCGTGATTAGTTTATCGTAGGCATGCTTCCCACTGTATTTATCTATCTGAAAACTAGGTAAGTACATACAAACATACAAACATACATCACCCCCTTCTTCTCATGGAGACAGAAACTACAGAACGCCACCCGCTATGATCCTTAAATACTCTTTTTGCAATTAGCGTTTCTTAGGTATTTTCAAGTTTTTCATTATTCCAATTTACACGTTTCAGTATCACGCTAAAACTTCTGAACAAATTTGTTGAAATACTACACTACGAACCAGAAAGAAATTACTTATCAGCACAAACAATTAATTTGTTAACTAAACAAATTCACTTCACCAAAATTAACTATAGGCAAAGTTTCAATAAATATTGAATGATATTGCCCTCAAATCAGCCAAAGCTATTGTTTGCCACTGTAGCCCCCACTAAACTAATACTTCACTGTATTTAAACGAGTTCAGTTGTTTCAACAACATTGGGTTAATTTGTAAATGGTTAGTGAACCCTTTCTATCAAGTTAATTTTGAGTTGACTGTTTTAGTATTCATTAATTTAGAGTAATTAATAGTACTGATAATGAGATCATTGATGGCACTTTACTTAGTGTATTTAATTTCATCACAACAGCTCTTAAAACGGTGAAGAAAAACATCGCGAGGAAACCGGCATGTCTTAGAACCAAAAATTCGAAGACATGATTGTGGCATCCACCAACCCGCACTGGGCTCGCGTGGTGGATTATGGCCCACTTCCTCTCATACAGAGGAGGCCTGTGTCCCAGCAGTGGGAACATTATAGGCTGGTTATGCTAATAGTATTAACTAATAAAATTGCACAGCAAATTATACATGCGTACTTACTTACACCGATGAATTAATAGTATCTTCAATGCAGCGATCATCACCACGCATTGCAGCAGATTGGTGATTGCGGCCAGTCGTGGGCAACAACAGAATAGCAATAAAAAAATATATCTGAAAAAGAAAATGCAAAATACGTGGTTTAAAAAAATAAAATACAATATAAACCATCTTCTCGGATAAACCATGGTTTTTGTGGAAAAAGGCAGATACGTTATTATTCCAAGAGAATGGCAGGGCGTTATGTAAATATGAAAAATCATGTCCATGTAAAATACTGATATATATGACTAGAAGCTGACCCGATCATAGTCGGGGAAAGGTTAAACAGATGATGATGGTAATGGCAGGGTGTCATTGGTCTTCTGTCTGCTAATGCCTAGTCTAGTCTATGTACCCGCTTGACATCTGAATACGGCGGCGGTGACAGCAATCGTCCACGTTCGCACGGACGTAACAATATCGCGGCGGGATTACCTATTTCGTGCACTGGGTCTTCAACGCAAGTTAAGCAGTGTTAACACCGAGAGTTGAAAATCCCGCCGCGATATTGTTACGTCAGTGCGAACGTGATCTAAGTAGGAAGCCTATATTCAGCAGTAAAGTTTTTTAGCGCTAAATATGCTAGTGTTAGGCTATAATATATCTTTGAACAAACCATACAAGAATATCGTCCAGTATCGTCGGGTATCTTTAACTTCACTCTGCACTCACACTGTCACAACATCAATTTATCTCGTCGGCTCAACGTCCGTGTATCACTCAAGGATCTAGCAGAATATCAGCGTCAGGTATATTTGCCTGACACATGCTGAGTTGGACTCCCATTTGGTGCAACCTTGAGACACGCACCGCACTGTGTAGGTACTTCCGTTAGATAGTACCTAATTAGTTTTTAAGTATTTGTCAAAGTGTCACTTTTACTGCGTTAGGTATGTTTTTCTTCTTGTTACTTTATCGGCACCTTGTTTTTTTTTTATAATTATTAAGTATATTTAACTTCTGATTGTATTTTTGTGTGTTGTGCTGTTTTTTGTGTGCACCAAATAAATGGTTTAACTATCTATCTATCTAATATAATATATCAACTCTAAATAACATCTTCTTTATTTATTTGTCAGAATATTGTTACATAGTTGTTACAGTTTACGTATACTAAATATCAAATAACAGAAACTAAACTTATGTATTACTTACCTTAATCTAAGAAACCGCTACCAGTTGGCAACGTACCCAAAATGCTGGCAGCAATGCCACGCTGGATGGCAATGCTTAATCAATCAACTCTTAAAAGAATATCCTCTTTGTTTCAGATGCCGGAAAGATAGCATACGGATCAAATCCAGAGTGTTATGTAAATAATGTACCAAAAACTATAATAAATTGTAAATTCAAAGGATGCCAAGAATTATTATAATATTAATTAGGATAATTTATAGAATGTATAGACGAACTCTTCCATATCAATTTAATATTTGTAAATGATTGTGATTTTTTTCCGGGAGGCGTTTTTTTAATCAAATACTGTCAGTTAAAAATATTTAATGTGTTTGTAAATAAATAGTAGAAAATCTTGTTAAATGAAATATGAAGAATATATATAATGCATATCTTCAGAATTAAGTGTCGTCTGTTAGTTATCAAATATCTAATAAATATTATTAATTTTTTGTTTTAGAGAAACGCCTCATGGTCTATAATCTCAGAAAGTAATATTTAATAGGAAAAAATGTGAATTATGTGATTAATATAATGAACGTTGGATTATTTAATAAACATACGGTTTTCAGTGGTGTTGTTTTTATTACTCTTTTGCCAAAGAATCATCTGCCTGCCTTATCCCAACTACTTATGTTGGGGTCGGCTTCCAGTCTGACCGGATGCAGCTGAATACCAGTATTTAACATGGAGCTACTGCCTATCTGCCCTCCACAACCCAGTTACTGGGTAATACGACACCCCTTGGTAAGACTTTGTCAGACTTTCGGGCTTCTGACGACCCGTAACGACTGTTAATGAATCACGAATGACAGCCGGGACCAACGGCTTAACGTGTTTTCCGAGGCACGAAGGGGTCTTGGTATGTAAACATGGTCACCCATCCACGGACCAGCCGCACCAAGCGTTAACCTGATCGATCGATCAGTGCGGCGGTTATTACTTAGCCACAAGCCCCGCTCATTATTTTACCAAAAATTGATAACTATTATACACGGTGACATTTGAATCACAGTTTTGCTAGAGCAAACGTTGTTCAGACCATGGTCTACAACCATTCTATAGCATCCAATAGAAAAATAAACGTCATTGGTTTTCTAAATAAACACAAAAAAAGGCAGTGTTAAAAATGTCGGGATTATCGTTACGCCCTACAACACAGACACTGCGGCTGCGCCGCGGCGCTCGCGTCTTGAATGCAATATCGCTACCGTGATGAGTACTTTGAAGTTACGGTTAATGTTTCAAACATTATTACACGTTTGAGCAACTTATGACTAATTTGAGAACTCATAGATTAGATTGTTTTAATAAAATATTTGATGCTGTAGAATGGTAGTAGACCATGGTCTATACCATATTTGTTCTAGCAAAACTGTGATTCAAATGTCACCGTGTATACAACGCTACAAGCGACACTCACTCACTCACTCAAACGCTACCAAACATATGCCCTTTATTTATAAGCATTGCTTAAAGTTAAACAGTCGCTAATCATTACTTAATTCTAAGCAACGTTTATAAATAAACCCCAATGTCGTTCGATAGCTTTCAGATGTTTTTTTTTTTTTGCCAGTATGGGTAAGTTCTAAACTACATGTCATTTTGGTGTCACTTTTCTTTAGCCCACGCTTCTATCAGCAATACCAACTAGATAACGGGTCTCGTACAAAATCAAAGTTAAATGCTGTCCGCGTGAAAACAGTTTAAAACAGTTATAAGTTCAACCTAATTACAACCATGGCACCTAGTAAGAAAGTCGTGTTTACATTGGCTGTGTTTCAAGCAAACTAAACAAAATAAGAGCTCACGTCTCAAGTGCGCTGTTATTTACCGAGACGTATTTCTTGCGCCAACCCGATATCTAGTCGGTATTGTTGATGGAAGAGCCCACGGTTCCTTTTAGTGTTTTCCTCTAAGGCCTCCAATTCAGAATATAACAGGCTGGAAAAGAAATGGCCCTGTATGCAGTGTGCAGATAAGGTTATCACATTAATTGAAACCACGTATTCTACATTACGTATTTTAAACATATCTACATAATTAAAATAATTCAAAACAATTAACGTTCTAGACGTGGGACCTTTTTTCGTTTTAGTATTTAACAACATTAAACTTTATTTGTGATTATTTGGTAACAATACCATTCAGTTTGTGTTGTGTTGTTGATACCATCGCCCGGCGCGTGTCTAGTGCTTTATTATCAAGGATGGTTTATTTCGTGCCAATTTTACGCTATTAAAATGTTTTGTATGAAAAATCACTTTTCCATAATTTAGTAAACTTGTTTATTTTATTATTTTAACAGACAGATCAACTTGTAGTAACCGCTGTACCTACTATTTAATGTGATAACCAATTCGCCACTCAGTATACATTATTATGTCGCAGATGGGTTGTCGAATAGGTACCTACACTTTTTTCATAAGTGCTAGCTGTTTTACAAAACAGCTCCGTAATGTAAAACAGCTGAACTAAGGGTTGTAGCGTTATGTAAAATAGCCTATAACCTTCCTCAAGAATTGGGCATTCAACGCAAACATATTTTTTCAAATCTGACAGGTAGTTCCAGTATGTCGATTCTGTAAAAATATGATCGTGAAGTGAACACTTAGGTGAAGTGAGCGTGGAGTGAGCTGTCAGTGTCATCCCACTGAGGCTAGGGCTAGGCCTAGGGCATAAAAAAAACTCGATTATGATTGTAAATGTAATGCTTGGTCTATCCAAGCATTACATTTTCAATCATAAATTCATAATCGAGTTTTAATTTTAGTGCTAATTTTGTTGATAATTTTATATTATTTCAAGACTAGTATTTAAGTCGCTAAAAATTACTACATTAAAACAGCAAAACAGAAATTCAGTTAGAAACTCAAATAAGTTATTTTATTTTGATTTCCTAAACTAGTTTCTGCCTGAACTTCTGTGTTGCTGTTTTATATAAAAAAAAACTCTAAGTAATAATATTTAGACACTTATTTATATACTAGCTTTGAAATAATATAAAATGATCAACAGATCTAACATTAAAAAACATAATTAAAATCTCGATTATGATTGTAAATGTAATGCTTGGTCAATCCCTAGCATCAGTGGGACGACACTGACAGCTCACTTCACCTAAGTTTTCACGGTGAGATGGTTACAGAATCGCAATGCAGAGATTAGCGTGTTCATATAAACAAACAAAAAAGCAAAGTACCTAACAGTATTATTATATTCAAGATTTAGGCTATCTAATTGTTATTATTTGTATTAGTGACAAATAACTGTCAGCTGTCATTGACACATAAACAGTCTTGTATTTTTCGTCTGGTAACATTGACAGATACCCGTCACTAAATTAGTAATCGACTAATCTAATGAATATTGTTTGGCTGTTTAGAGTTGAGACTTTTGCCACCGTAGACAGAGAAAACCTGTCTACGTTTGCCACCATTATTTTGGAAGTGTGACAGTTTTTGACTTTTGCACGTTTTGCACGGACCCACGGCCACAGAGTACTTTTACTATACGGGCACACGGCACTGGGGATTGAACCGTCGAACAGAGTGTTGATATTTTGCTCTGAGAATTATATCAAAGAATATCACAATCGTTGATTCATTTCTGAGTTGAGGTTGAGGTCTTATAATGTTGTCGACACGGTTGGCGCAGTGGTTAAGCAATTGACTGCTGCGTTACGTGTCGTGGGTTCGATCCCCGCACGGAACAAATATTTGTATGACCTGCAAGTAGTTGTTCCGGGTCTGGCTGTTTGTGTATGTGAGTTTAAATGTTTGTAAATGCACCCACGATACAGGAGAAATTCCTAGTGTGGGGCAACGTTAAAAAAAAAATGATTAGTATTCGTAAAGATTAAGGTATAGATATTCAAGTCAATAAATACTTTAGTGTAAGAAGCATTAAGCAATCAAAATAACAAACACAAGTTCCGAGATTTGTCTCCAAATAAAACTAAACCTAATTTATATACCAGTAAAAGCTAGCTTAGAACATCTAACTCCAGGATTTTATTTTCACACTGCAATGAAAAGAAAATTACGAAGTGCTGCTTAGTATTCGAAGCGAGTAAGTACTTCTAAGAAATGTGGATTACTAGTCCTTTTTTGGACGATAAAATGTTAAAGCAGGTTCTAGCTGTCGTTGCTTGTGACCCGTGTCATAAGGCTAGGCTAGGCGTGCTTGTAATCTTGGGAGGAGCCGCGCCGGGCCGTCATCTCAGAAGTGAGAGTGACTTGTCCCTGCCGGCCGTAGTCGAGTCGATGGTGGGCAGCGAAGAGTCCTGGGACGCGGTGGGTTCCTTCTGCGAAACAGTCGTCTCGCAGAAGGAGGCTGCGGAAAGGGAGAGGGAGATCTCGTCCACCTACCCGGCCCGCAGCAGGCGCACCGGGCGTCGGCGGAGAGCGGACAACGCCCTTTCCAGCCCCCCTAAATGGGTCACACATACACACACACACATGCCCCACACATCAGGACCCGAGGTGGCGCGGGCGGCGCGTAGTGTTTCACGTGCGCCCCTCTTAGACGTCGCAGGGGGAGTCAAACACGTCACTCCCCCGCCAGACCCGAAGAGGCCCGCAGTGGCGGGCCCGACCAGTCTGAGGTTGCGGAAGGACCGTACGTTCCCGCGACCCCCGGCGTAGGTGTGAAATGGAACAGCGGTGTAGTTTTTAGTCAGTCAGAGTATGACAGACCCCATTACCCGCCCCAGGGCGGTGGACATCCATGAGGATTTTCCATCCCGGAAGGGAAAAAAGGCGTGCTTGTGATCACGTCGGGGTTACCAATGTGAGTTAGCCCTTTACGCTCCTAAGGATGGTGATGGTAATTAATACACGTTGTTCACGAATCATTAAAGGACTTCTATTTGATCAATTGTTCCAACGACCTATTCAGTCTGAGGCGGGATGCTAACTGCCTGAGCGCTCGCGTGAGCCCCGCGTCGTACCATTACATACTTGTGGCGTCATCCCTCACAGTATAATGCAGTTTGTGGAAGTTATTTTAGTTCAATCCGAGATTTAAGGGTTTTTTTTATCGCTTTTACAGTCCAGCCGTCGAGAGATTGCGTTCTTGACAGCTGTCAGTTTCCTACAAACGTATACGTGTTTTGCGAATTTGATCTTTATTAGCTACTAGCTTTTGCCCGCGGCTTTGCTCCCGTTAATTTAGAATTTGACAATTTATTCGGGTTATCCTACTCTGTTTGGCCGTTGCACTGTAGGTACTTTTTTTGCTGGATGTTTTTTTTTTTGTATCCCTGACGTTTATACAAAATGTCATGATGTTCGATTCAGCGGTTTAGGGCGTGAAAAGGTATCAAGCAAACAAACTTACTTTCGCATGTATAATGTTATAGTTAGGAGGATGAAAAACCGGTCTATCGACACTCTAGACTCTCGAAATGTATCAGGAACTTTAATTTAAAAAAAAAACTTAGCACTACACTACACACTACACGTGGCGCCATCTATTATCATAAGAACGTTATTTTCATCGGGAAGAGTACATTTTTTCGGTATGAAAGGGACCCTATGTCCTTTTCTGTACACCTGACAGCTTATTTATGCAAAATCTCATGATGATCAGCGGTTTAGGCAAGAAAAGGTAACAAACAAACAAACTTACTTTCGCTTTTTAGTATTAGTTAGGACTAGAATTGTCGCACTGAGAGGTGTGTAGTGTGTAAGCAAATACTAAGCATGTATGTAGACAGCCTTATTTAAAGTGCTTCCTTAGCAATACTGTTTTGTATTAAATTGTAAGTTATTTTAAGACACATTAAACCGGACCATGAAACCAATCAGACGTTTCTTTTCAACTCTACCAACCTAGCGACCTGATAACACTACATGGCGACCCTGCCAGTCCTCATGCCACTGTAATTACCGTACTGCAACTCTGCCAGTCCTCATGTCACTGTAATTACCGCACTGCAATCCTGCCAGTCCTCATGCCACTGTAATTACCGTACTGCAACTCTGCCAGTCCTCATGTCACTGTAATTACCGCACTGCAATCCTGCCAGTCCTCGTGCCACTCTACCATACTGCAACGGCCTTCAACCATCTTCAATTTTTGGAACGTCGCACCGAGCTTCGAGATATATGCAATTAAAGACTTCGAAAGACTATGGGATCTACGCAAAGCAAGGAGCAAGTGGTTATTGCACAGTCTGCAGCTGGAAGCAACCACGCAAAAGCGACGGCGGAACACCTTCAGACGAACAACATTCTTCTGTCCATAATATGCACCTGTATGCTGTTGGCGGTATTGATTGGATTCTTCTGCCTGTACAAGCGATGCCACACTAACTGGATGCAGAAGCAGCTGAGGAGTGATGCTTTGGAGCGAGTCCTGTCCCGTGTCAGCTATCGACGTCGCAGGGATTTCAGAGAGCGCGAGAATCCAGAAACTAATGCGTAAGCGAGACCAACAAGTAAGTTGTAATCAATACCCACGCGCATCTCAAAATCTTTTATAAAATAAAATAATATGTTTTATTGAGTGAATTTACCTACTTGTTTTGTGTAATTTTAGAGTAAAATTGAGGAATCTAATATCTAATTATTGGATTATGAGTATAGAATTAGAATTATCAGATATTTATAAGTAATTAAAACATTGTACGGATTATATTTCTAAGTTAGGTCCTGCAAGGAGAGTAGGTAGTAATTATGAAAAAAAGATTTTAGAAGCTAAGAACTTATATGTGTCGTTTAAAGTTATTTTAAATAGTTTGCCTAAAGAAGTGTCTAAAGAATTATTATTTCTGTGTTCATGTATAAACAAATGCTATGATAAAATTTTGAAATTTGAGGTAGAATCTAGTACGAGTAGTGGTCAAAGTCAAAATAAATCAGCAACAATGTCAGTATCAGGTGAAAAGTTTAATTTAAAGACAGCTGTAAGCCTATTGCCAAAAATGACTGGTGATGAGGAGGTGACCAGCGAATTAATGTCAGCGATTGAATTGTATGACTCAATGCTTGATGATGGTGATAGGGCGACTTTAATAAATTTTGTTTTAAAGAGTCGATTAACAAGTGGAGCAAAAATGCGGTTAGCTACTTCTTATACTTCTGTTGAGTTGCTATTAGAAGATATGCGTAAATATTTACTTACCCGTAAGTCAGATACTGCTTTACAGTCTAGATTACAAAAAGCTAGGCAAGGTGAAAAGTCAGTAACAGAGTTTGGCCAGGAGTTAGAAAAGTTGTTTGTAGACTTAACAATAACCCAGGCTAATGGAAATGATAAAGCGTACGAAGTGTTGCGACCTCTCAATGAAAGGAACGCTATTAGATGTTTTTCCGAAGGTTTAAGGAGCCAAAAGATAGGGACAATTATTTCTGCACGAAATCTGACCTCATTAAAGGATGCCATTAGAGTAGCCGAAGATGAGACTAGCTCATCATCGGACCGTCAGGCCGTTATGTCATATAATCGCCAGCCTACTCGAAATAACAAATTTGCATTTCGTGGATTTCGTAGTCGATATACATCGAGATATTTTCGAGGTAGTAACCATAATGGTAGGCAACCACATGTTGCGCATCAAAATTCTGCTGCGCCAAGGAACACGTGGCGAGACAGCCGCGGCACCTATGTACATCGCCGTGGAGCGTCAAGTTACGGTGCCAGGAATGTTCGCGGAAATCGCGGCTATTGCGCAAACCGTTCTAATAATAGAAATTTAAATCATTTTATTGCGAATGAACTACATGGTTTACCAACATCGGAAAATAGTCGTAATGATCTTTCTTCGGATCAGAATTTGGGACAATTTTTTCGTTCCTAATCAAGTTTTTGCTTGTGATAGCATTAATTGGGTAAATTTAAGTTTAAATAAGTTACAGCTAGAATTTTTAGTAGATACAGGGGCCTCTTTATCATGTATTGATTATGAAATTTTAAATTTAGCTAGACTAGAGTTGCATAAATGCGATTTAACTATCCATGGTATTGGAGGAAGTACAAAACCTATAGGATTTGTTTACTTGACTCTAGAATCCAAGAATATAATTTTTAAGCATAAGTTTTACATATTTAGGAAGTTACCATGTAAGTCAATAGGAATATTGGGTCAAGATTTTATTAAACTATACTACGGTGTTATAGATTACGACTCATATACTTTATCTCTCAAAGTGGGAGACAGTAAAGTGACATTACCTTTACATTGTTATAACTATAATTTAACCATCGCACCGCGATGTGAGGTTATTAAATATATATCTACACGTATTAATTATGATTGTGTAATGTATCCTAAGGAAATTATTCCAGGTATTTTTTTGGCTAGTATAGTAGCTAGGCCAAAAAATGGAAAGATTCCTGTGAGACTACTGAATACCACAGACGAGGAAGTGAGTCTACGTTTGAATGACATCGAGGTTGATACATTAGAAAACTACGAATTTTGTAATTTTGAAAGGCCAGATGTTAATATAGAGAGAATTCGAAATTTGTTTTCGTTACTTAATCTAGGTTCATACTTAAATAAGGAGGAAGAGCTGTCTATCGAGCAAATTTGTGCCAAATATTCGGACATATTTCATTTACCAGGTGATAAATTAAGTGTTACTAACGTTTATGAGCAATCAATTCATTTGAAAGATAATGCTACGCCTGTGTATAGAAAACAATACCGAATTCCGTTCACGCAGAAAGAGGAACTTAATAGGCAGATAGATGACATGTTACGAGATGGTATTATAGAAAAAACTAGCAGTGAGTGGTCCAGCCCTTTGTTGCTAGTGCCTAAGAAGTTAGATAGAAGCGGTAAACGTCAATGGAGAGTAGTGATAGACTACAGACAATTAAATGAGAGAGTACAGGATGACAAATTTCCTCTCCCGAATATTACAGACATTTTAGAGTCTTTATCGGGTGCTTTTTATTTCAGCCATTGCGATTTAAGTCGTAGTTATTATCAGTGTAATTTATCAAAAGAATCTAGGAAGTATACTGCATTCACTACTGATAAAGGCCAATTCCAAATGTGTAGATTACCTATGGAATTAAAAATTAGCCCATCTGCATTTAGTAGATTAATGACAGTTGCAATGTCAGGTCTGAATTACGAAAAATGCATTATTTATTTGGATGATTTAATTATATTTGGTCGAAATTTAGCAGAACATAATAAAAATCTCATGTCAGTTTTTGAAAGATTACGAAAAGTAAAATTAAAGTTAAATCCTTCTAAATGTGAATTTTTAAAGCGACAAATTCTTTACTTAGGGCATGTAATATCATCCTCAGGTATTTTGCCTGACCCTGAAAAGATCCGAGTAATTGAAAGTTATCCGACACCGACATGTGCCGATGACGTCAAGCGTTTTGTTGCATTTAGTAATTATTATAGGAAATTTATTCGCAACTTTGCAGCTATTGTTTTACCACTAAACAAGTTATGTAGAAAGAAGGTTCAATTTGAATGGACAACAGAATGTCAGAATGCCTTTGAAACTCTTAAACAGTTACTTTCTAATCCACCTGTCTTAGATTATCCAAATTTTACAACAGAAAATGAGTTTATTTTACAAACAGATAGTTCTGGTTTTGCTATTGGCAGTGTGTTAAGTAATTCTAACGGAAAACCTGTTGGATACGCTAGTAGAGGTTTAAATAAAGCAGAGCTAAATTATGCAACAATAGAAAAGGAACTTCTGGCAATAGTTTGGTCAATAAAGTATTTTAGGCCATATCTATATGGAAAGAAATTTGTAATTAGAACCGACCATAGACCTTTGCTTTATCTTTTTAACATGTCAAATCCATCTAGTCGTTTAACAAAATTTCGCCTATTACTAGAGGAATACGACTTTAAGGTAGAATACGTAAGAGGAAAGGAAAATGTAGTTGCTGATGCGCTTTCTAGAGTTATTTTAACTTCAGACGAGTTGAAACAAATGAATAACAATTTGGTAAATGTAATGACTAGAGCACAATTCAGAAAAGCTCAGCAAATAACTGATTTGACAACGAGTACTGAGACTTCGAATGACAACAACAGGTCTGATCAACCTAAAGTCGCTGAAGTACTTAAAAAATGTGATATGGATGTGGAATTAATTATTTTACCGGAAAGAAATCTGCGCAGATTACTTAAATCATTGAATAATAACGATTCGTTATCTTTCACAAAAAATAGGACTTTCGTTTATTGTAAAAGTAAAAATAATTTGTTTGCAAGTTCATCTTCTTTATCAGTAAACTCGCGAGACGATTTATTGGAAGAGATGTCAATATTTTGCAAAGAAAAAAATGTAGAAGAAATAATAATTATGAAAACGCGAAAAAATAGAGAACTCATCGAAAGTATAGCTAAATATATTGCTAAAAATAAATCGAGTGATTTACCTCGAATATGTGTTGTAAAGGACGTCCAAATCAATGATGATGACGAAAAGAAAGTAATAATGAATGACTTTCACTTATTACCTAGTAGTGGTCATGTAGGAATTAGGAGAATGATAAGTAAAATTAAAAAATATTATTATTGGCCATCAATAGAAAAAGACGTTAGGTGCTATGTACAAAAATGCGGCAAGTGTCAAAAACAAAAATATACTAAAATCCATAAGCAACCATTAACAATTACATCTACAGCATCTTCATCCTTTGAGAAAATTTACTTAGATATTGTAGGTCCATTAGATAAAGATGATTTAGGCTACAGTTACATTCTAACATTACAGTGCGAGCTCAGCAAATATGTTGAAGCATACCCTTTAAAAACTAAAACTACAACAGAGGTTGCTAAAGTATTCGCAGAAAACTTTATTTTACGATATGGAATTCCAAATGAAATAGCAAGTGATAGAGGTACTGAATTTATTTCTAAATTAATGTCAGAATTATGCAAAATTTTAAATATAAAACAAACAATTGCGACTGCTTACCACCATCAAAGTATCGGGTCATTAGAAAATTCACATAAAGTATTAGGTAGCTATTTGCGAATCCAAACAGATAATCATTCCTCAAATTGGAGTTCATGGTTACAGTATTGGTGTTTTTCATATAACACTACTGTACATACAGAGACTAAATATACACCTTACGAGTTGGTGTTTGGACAAGTGTGTAGATTGCCTAATAATCTATGTAATATTGTAGAACCACTGTATAACTTTGAAAATTATGTTTTGGAATTTAAATACAGATTACAAAAAGCACAAAGAGATGCAAGAAATAATGTAATTTTAAGTAAAGAACGTAGAAAAATAAATTATGATAAGTCAATAAATCCTATTATATACAAATCAGGTGATGCACTGTTGTTGAAAAATGAGATAGGAAATAAATTGGATACTTTGTACACCGGCCCATATATTGTAATAGAAGACCTTAACCCTAATGTTAAAATAAATATTAATGGAAAAAATATCATAGTTCATAAGAATAGAACAAAATTGTATACGGAACCATAGTTAAGTTAATTTTAAGTGGGTTGAAAAAACAAAAAAATGTTTCTTATGTTCATTTTTTTTCAAATAACGGGGATGATGTAGTGTGTAAGCAAATACTAAGCATGTATGTAGACAGCCTTATTTAAAGTGCTTCCTTAGCAATACTGTTTTGTATTAAATTGTAAGTTATTTTAAGACACATTAAACCGGACCATGAAACCAATCAGACGTTTCTTTTCAACTCTACCAACCTAGCGACCTGATAACACTACAGGTGTCAGGAACACATTCTCTCGACGGCCGGATTGTAGGGGGTTATATTTTTGGAATCGTCTCCTCAAGGCCTTTTTTGATACCCCACATTATTACGTTTCTTGTTAAAACACCATATTATTAAAACATAATTCTGTCAGTGCTGTCGCGCAGTTGGGTAAAAAGAAAGAAATATAGAAAATTATTAATAATATTACACAAAAAATAACGCTAAAAAAGAAACAAAGAGACTAAAACCAAACTTTATGTAGTTAAATGTAGTCCACGTTAGAGTATTTACTTACCGTTTAGACTGGAAGCCGACCCCAACATAGATGGAAAAAGTTTAGGCAGATGATGATAATAATTAGCGCATTTACTTCTGAGTTTGTAACAGAACATGGAACTGTTTTAAGTTGTTTTTCTTCCTCTGCCCAACCCGCCCTTGACAACAAACGTGATGTTATGTTATATCAGGTTGATTTTGTCACCAGCCTTGGGCAGCTTGTCGAACACAGAGTCAAAGAAACTTTCATGACATGAAAATGCTCTAGTTTGTACCTACTTACATAGATGCTAGTCGCTTTAAGGGACCTGTGCCCACCGCTCTGGCAACTAACAAGAAGCGAGTAAAGGTAGCAACTAAAAACGAGTTGGCGAGAAACGAGCAGCGAGTGCGCAGCCATAACTTGCTGGTTGGCGTATGTACCAAACGTGAGACTCTCAGCAAGTGTTCTGCTCGCCAAGCAAAAGTAAGAACTGTCTTTTCACCTGTGATAAAAAATAAATACAAAAAAAGGCAGTGTCGTTGAGCGAGTACTCTCTTTGATACCGCTTGTCGCTGTGACAAACGAGTGCTCGCCGGCAGCGGTGTGAACAGTCAGCGATCAACTATTAATATAATGTAATAGCTGACCCCGCGAACTTCGTACCGCCTAACATTTTTTTTTTTAAATTTTCTCTCCGTATGAACCATCCTCGTACTTCAAGGAATATGCAAAAAAAAGAATTAGCAAAATCGGTCCATCCGTTCTTGAGTTATAAAATTATAACGAAAAGTGGCATTGATTTTTATAGATAAGGATATCTTTTACTTACTCGGGGCCATAAAATCTTTTGTACATTTCTTAAGGGAAAATATCGTTAATAGCATCACATCCTCGTTGGCGGTAGGATAGGTTTAGTCACCTGTCCCACCGGGTTCTAGTCCAGGTTCTGGTTCTCTTTATTTGTGTTACGTATCTTAGATTTTACTGCATTGGTGTTACAATTCCTTTCATTGTGCCGCCGCGCCGTAGGCAACTAATGGATGGACACATGCTGTGGTCGCATCTTCGGTATTTTATCAATCTTACGACACAGGCTTTCGCACTCCTTTTTCCTCCTCCTTTGCCCAATGAAACTGAACCGTTACGCTCGGGTGGGTGACGCTGAATCGGGTACCTATACTTAGCTCCAATCGGTCGGTGACGCTGAATCGGGTATGCTCTGCTCCAATAGGTCGGTGACGCTGTATCGGGTATACTCGGCTCCAATCGGTCGATAACGCTGAATCGGGTATACTCGGCTCCAATCGGTCGATAACGCTGATGCGGGTATACTCGGCTCCAATCGGTCGGTGACGCTTAATCGGGTATACTCGGCTGCAATCGGTTGGTGACGCTGAATCGGGTATACTCTGTTCCAGTCGTAAGTTTTCACTTCTATCGCGTGGCCTTAAGGACACACGCTCTTTTTTATTATTGTCACATATACCACAATATTTGGTACTCGGCCTTTCATGCAAATGGCATTTTTTTACGTGCCTTCGATACTGCAAACGTAACTAGTGCAGTTTTTTCAAGGCAGAAAACGCGCTGTCGACGCGCGCTAAACGCGCCTTGCTTGAAACACGCGGATAAAAAACGCCGTGTGCATAGGCTCGAAGCCACTTAAGGCGATTATTACACTCACCAGCGTAGCGCGCGGCGGCAGGTTTAACATTGTATCCGTTTGTATAGAAAACAGATTATTTGCAATGGCCACCCCGCGCTATGCGACGGAGCGCGGTGCAGTGTGATAATCGCCTTAGCCAAGCGATCATTACAGCCGCAACGCAACGCATTTTCATACAAAAAAGTCCGATGCGGCCCGCCTGTAGTGTACCTTAAAATGTACAGACTTGATGAAGTAAGATTTTTGCAATGGATTGCGGTGCGGCGTGGCCTGTCCCAATCTGGTTCAGCATTTAACCGAGTTCGACGAACTTATTTCAACTGGGGTTGGTGATCATTTCCCACCAGCAGCGATGTTAACTGCACTACCGAATTGGGACACTGTAATGGTAGCGTGTGTACGTAAATAAATAAATGTTGCATGTGCAAAACATAAACATTTCTTAGAAGATTGAAAATAATTAACTAAGGCAACATCTACATCTTATTTGACACGAGTTTACAAAAGTCACGTAGCTAGAAGTATTTTCTGTCTCGACAAAGGTAAAAAGGTGAAATCGGCAATGATTGTGCTATTTTTAGTCCACATTCTACAACTCACAATTGTTTGTTGCGAAAGTATCAGATGATAATGTAAACAAATGGATCGGAATACGTACACGTGGATGCCAAATTGAGTGTTTTTTTTTTTATCAATCCTTAAACCTTATTTATTACGTAATAGGTAGATGATGTTTTCTATAACTTCTATCTGTCTCCGTGTATTTACAAAATAAAACTGGTGCCACTTAAACCCTACATTCTAATTTCATTTCAAACACCGGAAAGATGTTTTGCAATTGACAATAATATTGAGGTTAATTTTATAACCTACATGATTGATGATTTTTCAATTACGAATTAATAATGTTTGTGTTGTTGTGTTGTGTGTTTGTGTTGTGTTTGTGTATTTTTTCGTTATTGTAAAATTGTAATTTATGTTTTTATTGATGAGTTTTGTAATATTTATCTAATCATTTCACATGTATGCGGACTAGTTCTGAAATAAATAAATTTATTATTATTATAAAGTTGAAACCTTCTAAATGCAGATGAATTTGTTACTAATTTCGTTTAGTGAGTGATTGCGTATGAATTAAAACTGAACAGGGATTGTTTATACTTTAATCAGGTACTATTGGAACATACAGTACAACTCTAAATCTAAAATAAAGCCGAGTTCACACCAAAAGCGGCCGCCGACTGTGAGCGTCAAGTTCAAAAAGTATGGAAAAAACAACAGACAGTCGAGTCGACGGCCGATTATACGTTTGGTGTGAACGCTGCCTTAGTCACCCTCTTTCTATTATACATTATTGAATTGAAAAAAAATCATTGTATAAGGCAAGGCAATAGAATATAATAACATAAAGGTCAAAAGCCGTTTGAGTGCTTTCAGTCATACACAGCTTTCAATCGTAAAAAAAATAATTGCTTATTTATACTTTAAGGGTGATGTATTAGGTAGTTCAGAAAAAATTAAATATGAAAGTATTTTCATTTAATTTATCTTCTTATTCTTTGTAAGTTACTTAAATCATCAATATTATTGTTTACTATTTTTTCATACACAATATACAGGGTGACTGGTAATTTGACGTGTTAGTGTGACCCATTTGCAACAATTAAGCACCCCATAATGCATGAAGCGAAAATTCGAGAAAATCCAATTTTCATGTATCTATTTTTGAAATTTTCCCAGAATTCTTCACTAAACATCACTTTTCTCTAAACTCTCAAATTGAATCGCCTTCGTTGCTATTTCATTCGGTACCTAATACTTTAACATCCTTTCGATGTAACCAAACTTTCTTAAACATCATAAAGTTAAAGGAAGACAATTATTAACCATTTTCAAAATTCGTAGTGCATGAACTTTGACATCAGTTATCTCAAAATTTGATTATGGGATTAAGCGTAATAATTACGGGGAAGACATTTTTATTTAATAAGTTAAGTATCTAGATAGTTACAAACGTTATAAAAAAAAACATTTAATGGTGATAAAAAAGTTAATAATGCTGGCAAAGCCCGAATTTGCAAATTGTTAAAATATTACAAAATTGTGATAAATGTATTTTATCCCTTTGTCCTTATTACCACATAGCAATTCTTCTTACGTTATGTAGTCAGGTCGTCGCAACGAGGTCGCCATTTGAGACGCCACTCGCAGTCGATGAGCTAATCACTGATCACTTGTCGCTTAGTTCGCGTGCTCTTCACCCGATTTGGGAGCAGTACAAAGTGATGCCGTTAATGAGGTACCAGGGAAGCCACATGTGCTGAAGGAATTATTGCCAGACTTCCTTGTCTTCAATCTTCAGTAGGTGATCAGCGCGTCAACCAATAGGTACTAACCACTCAACAGCGGTGTCTCCACTTGCAACCTGGACGCATCGACCTGGCAATCTAACGCAGGAAGGATTGCTAGGTGATCAGACATACCATAAGACCCCTCCGTGCCTCGGAAAGCATGTTAAACCGTTGGCCCCGGCCGTCATTCGTGGATCTTTGACAGTCGTTACGGGTCGTCAGAAGCCCGAATGTCTGACAACCAGTCTTACGAAGGGGTATCGTATTACCCAGTAACTGGGTTATGGAGGTCAGATAGGCAGTCGCTCCATGTAAAAAACTGGTATTCAGCTGTATTCGGTTAGACTGGAAGCCGACCGCAGCTAGTTGGGAGAAGGCTAGGCAGATGATGATATCGACTGCGTCATGGATCTCTAAATATTTTTTAAACATTTGTACCTCGTTGGATAGCTGATTAAATTAATGATACTATAATTGTATTTAGCAACAACAGCAACAACAACAGTAGTAACACCTACGACCAAACTACAGTATCATATACTTTTTTGTCCTTTCTTTGGTATTGTTCGTCGAATCGGTGAGCTCCTTAAGTTCTGAGTCGAGCTGCACGGTTACTGACAATTGCGTGCACTGACTGGACAGGTCCATTCAATCTGTGTGGTTCTTTCCTCAAAAGACCATTTCAGACACCGATCTACATAGCCGTCACATGATCTGACCAAGATTCTGTCTGGACTTTAAAAGAGACTGTGACCTCTGAGTTTATTTCGGCCTTTCTTCTCAGATTAGTCAGATAGGAAACGCCGACCTCATCTAGTTTAAAAAGAAATATGATTGACGTGTAAAAGTGTTTGTAAAAACCTACTTACAGAAATAAAATCATTTATCATTTACATAAAAATTATAAAGCTAATGTCAGACGCTTCACTTTTTGTTAATTCATTCATTCATTCACATCTTTCACTCAAAGGGAAACGACTGAACATAAAATGAATCAAAAGTGAAAAATTAATTACGTAAACCAAAACCGATGTTATTTTGTTCATGTTTTGTTTATCCCTATGTAGTTGGCGCTTTTGACGAAGTTGGGTTTTAGTTTATAACTACATTTTTTTATTTTTTATTTTGGGATTAGGGATCATTGACGGTTGCTATCAAATGGAATTTGATGCATATGATTTGTTATGCAGCCTACATAACATTTTAGAAGGGCTTTTAGTGGCGTTGAAAACAGTCGAGAGTGGTAACTAATTGTTTTATTATTATTTGGGGTTTAGGTATGAATAATTAGACTTCACGGTTGGCGCAGTGGTTAAGCGATTGACTGCTGCGTTACGTGTCGCGGGTTCGATTCCCGCACGGAACAAATATTTGTAAGACCTGCAAGTAGTTATTCCGGGTCTCGCTGTTTGTGTATGTGAGTTTAAATGTTTGTAAAAAAACGCACCCACGATACAGGAGAAATTCCTAGTGTGAAGCAAAGTAAAAAAAAATATATAGCAACCTTTTCCTTTAACACTTTTCATTAGATACCAAACGTGACATAAAGGTTATGACCCGAGGAACAATAGGACGCTTCCAACGATGCCTCATTTTTCAAAATGCGACGAGCTGTTTAGGAGTTATCAGAGAACAGATGAACATACATACATACAATATACACATGCGTCTGGTATCAGCTCTAATACGTCCATCATTATAATCATTCTCCTGCCCTTATCCCAATTTATTTGAAGTCGACGCAACATGTAATTTTGATGTTACAGTTCTCTATTAGCTAAAAAAAAAATTATAACACATAAAACCATACCCAACAACAAGGATACAAAATCGGAACCATCTACGATCAACAACCCTACGATTCATACTGAAATAATTAATTAGTAATTTGACATTTAATATTTTTTTGAAGATTTCTGGTATGTTATTGTATCTCGTTGGATAGCTGAGAAGTTTTACATATTTTTGGAATGTTCTCTTGTTATAGTATATCCATGCTTTTTGCAGAAATCAAACATTGTAGTCAAATAAACTGCTCAAAATGATGAAATTTGTGTGCTCTGATTTAAAAAAATATTAAAGATGATTGACATTTTGTTTGATTAATATGTATTGAAGTAGAAGCACACAACAATAATTTAAAAAAAACTCATGCATTATTTTTTAATATAAATTATCAAAGTTGTGCACCGCCAAAAAAATAAAAAAAGTCCAATTACTCGGAAATGGTTGACATTTGCATAGGGGTCATGAGGGGTAATTTGGTTGCAAATGACCTCCCCTACATCCCGTAAACGGATTGCCGACATATTACCAATAACCCTGTATAACTATTAGGTACATATTATAAATTAAAGTCACTTTTCGTGTCTGTGTGTGACTGCGCTGTTCTTCTGAACTACGTAACGGCTTTTGATGCAGTTTTCACCATAATTTAGAGAATTTATTTGGTATAAGTGTATAACAAATACGTCAACATAAAACTAACCTAAAATAATAAAATATCGACGTTTTGTCGAGTAGTAAAAACCGTGCGAAGCAGGGGGGCAAGTTGCTAGTAGTAAATAAAATTGAACGATTGCCCCCCAGGAGTTTGCCGTATGATTGGATCGCTTATCGTGATGCATAAACTAACTTAATACCGTGGCTTGTTTCATAACCGTTAAGGAACTATGGTAGGGTTGATAATATGGGGAAACTATGGCTGTTTTGAAGCGTGTTGTTATAATAAGTAACATGTTCTGGCCATATTTAGGGTATAGGAACGATAGTTAAACAACCCCCGTTGATTGTTGTCTTCACGCAATGTAGTATGATCGATTTGAAAATAAAACTTGGAATATTATAACTAGGTGGATATTTTTAAAAGCGGTCAAGTGCGATTCAGACACGTACACGAAGGGTTTCGTACCACTAAACAATATTTGACACTATTTATTTTTAAATATCTACTTTTGTTAAAAAATACACGTTTCTTGTATAACGCACGAGGCTGACAATAACGCCTTTCTATAAACGTTGCTCAAAGTTAAAACATACAGGAAATATTTAACTGATCCTCTAAAAACTTTTTGAATTTTTTATGATGCACATTTTTTTTAAATAAGTGAGCTTCTTTTAGTCTGCCTGGCCTTTTCTCACAGTTGGTCGCAGTAACTAAGCTAGCGTACCCCAACCACACGGGTTAGGTCAGGTTACAACTGTGACGAACAGCGAGCGGAGCGAACAAAGCGATTAGTGCCGCGCCAGCGACCGGCGGCGAGAGCTACATCGTTAGTTGGTCGCAGTTTGAATAAAAAGCCAATGTTTACTTATACGAAGACAATTTATTTTAATAATGTTCACGAAGAGGTCATGTTATTCCGGAGAATCTTGACACCGCGATTCAGCGGAGAGTGCAAAATGAACAACGCCATCTATCGAGATGTTAGGAAAACCAATCGGTTAAAGTAACCTAAACGTACGATTGTACACAGTTACTTGGCTATTTACTATTTTTAGGACTCCAAAATAGGAATTATTTGAGGTTCACTAAAAGAGAAATTCACTATTTAAATGTGTTCAATAACAATTTTAGGAAAGCAAAATGGGAATAATTTGAGGTTCTATAGAGGTATAAGGAGCAGGGTGTAAAGTTCACTCATCCTATAAAGAAAGGGAAAATCCGCCGATCAGACGTGTGTCGTGTCTGGTGGGCAACTGCCCTACGATTGATGTCGGGAAGTTGTATATTATGCTAGTTGATCGGTAAACTCTACTTGCGCGATGCAGGATTTGCGTGACGTCAGTGTGATGCATAGTGCATGTGGCGTTGTAGATGCCGCCACAGTCCGATTAAATACATGCCATTACAAGCAACTGCTTTGGGTATTCCCAAAGCTCCTTAAATCTTGTATTTTTACGGAATTTCTATAGTCACTCAGGGTAGATACTTCACAATCATCAAAGGCTAATTCGAAGTCTCTCTTCGGGGATCGCCATCATCCCAGTTTATGTTACATACCTACCGTAAATTGCTTCTAATTGCGGATACTATACCCCAAACAATTACCCCGACGTGTATCGGTTGTTCTATGATAAGCAAGAGAGCTATTACAACGGATGAGGGTTGTTTAAGTTATTGCAGTTAAGTTAGTACTTACCTATGGTTACTGGACTGGGGTGATAGTGCCGAACCTGAGGGTAAGATTGATAGATCGCATCTTGACTTTACTGAGTAAAGTCCATTCGAATATAATAGGTTCTAAAAGTATCTGGTGAAATTGTAAACAGACCCCTGTTCAGGTAACATTCTGGCGTGATCACTCTCAAAAGAGAATTAGTAATACGTTCCTCTGTATTTATAAGGTTCCACTTTACAAAACTTAAACCTTATTAAACTTATTAACATTATTAAATTGTTAATGAAAAAGTATCGAAGAATAGCTGCATGGGTCGATTGAAGGTACAGCTACGCTTGCTGTAGTCGGTTCGTGGGTGGGTGACCATTACATATGGAGTCCTCTCCGTGCCTTAGGAAGAACGATAAGCCGTTGGTCCCGGCTGTCAATCGTAGATTTTTGAAAGTCGTTACGACTAGTCACAAGCTCAAAAGTTTGACAACCAGTCTTACCATGAGGTATCGTGCTACCCAGTAACTGGGTTGTGGAGCTCAGATAGGCAGTCGCTCCATGTAAAATACTGGTATTCAGCTGCACCTGGTTCGATTGGGGGCCAGGCAGACTGATTTTTGATTGAGGTTATAAAATTAACCTCAATTGTCAAATGAATAACTGCTTTTGGTTGATTTAGTATTACTATTTTGGGTTTAAGGTTCCAGATAATAAAATTAAAGCACTGAATTCGTCAGTGGCACTAAAAATTAGCATCCACATGTACATTTTCTGATTTGAATACTTTTGGGACAGACCATACTAAAGTCAACCGTCCACTGCTCCGCAGGATGTGCACGGAGAGGTTGTAACATTAATTGTTACATGTCTTAATTCTTAATAATATAATAATAATAAAAAAAATAAACATAAGAAAATTATTTACAATAATACTATTTATAAAAAAAAAACTATTTACAATACTAAAATAAAAAAATAAACTAATAATGAACGCATCAAATCAGACTTCTGGCCAGCTACAGTTTATCACCACGCACGATTAAAACAGGCGACATATTAGGCACCCAGAAACTAGTTTCTTTGTTCTCGGCGCGGGGGCAAGGTCCATAGCGACAGAGACTTCCACGTCGCCGCCGGCAGGACGATTCTGGTTGTCGAGGCGAGCGCACGTCAGACTTTTTCACGGTCCCTAATACGAATTTATAATATCGTAATCGCGATTAAGTTTTTTTAAAGGCGTCCCTACCGTTCCCTCGACATTTAATTACGTACCTACCTAAATCAGAAATATACTGAGTAATAATCGACGTTCAAACATATTCTGTGTGTGTGAATTAAACCCCGATTGGGTAAGTGTTGCACAATTATAATTAGCCAGTAGCTTAGCAAACCGTAACGGTTTCTTTCGCTTTGCCTACCTGGTGATCTTTTCATTTGTGTTTTTGCTTATCTTTGTTTCTTTTAGACGCTCATTACTTGTTTGCTCTTTGTAGTTCTACCCCACATTTTCAGAATTATATCATTCTTGCATATTAAAATTTAGTTTCCGTTGTAAATTTCAAATATTTAAATTAACGGCTAAGTAACCGAAATTGTTGTCATCTCCGTATCTGATAGTGAACATCCACAGCAACACATCTACATATTAGTGCTTCCCTATTCAACGTTGCTGTGGGTGCTCACCGTCTACGGCCAGCGTGTAATGCTTTCGCTTATTGCGCATTACAGGGTTTCACGTACACCTTAATTCCCTGCTTCCCCGTGGTGGACAGTAGCGGGACAACCTGCGAACCCTACACCAGCAGTTGGACCTGGCGATCGACGCGCGAGCACTCGTCTCCTGCAGCGGCCAGTGACGTCAGGGGAGTGCTAGACCAGTGAGGAGGTTAATCGCTGTATAGGCCCTAACCCCAACTTTTATCGACCCTCATCTACCTACCGAGTTAGTTTTAATAAATGTTCCAATTTACTGCCTACCTACTTTTCATTTAATATCCTCCTAGGAATACCTGTGCCTAGGTTAGGTAGGATAAAGTAGCGTAGCTGTAACATATAGTACCGGGACAAGGTTTGCCACGTTAGCTGCGCGGGTAATTTGTTTGAAAGCCTTGAAGTAGTTATAGAGGTATGAGGAACAAAGTGTAAAGTTCACTCATCCTGTATAGAAAAGTGAGGATCCTCCGAAAAGACGGGTGTTGTGTCTAATGAGCTGCTGCCCAATGATTAATGCCGGAACTCTGCTTGTGTGACGCCAGTGTGATGCATGGTTTGTATAGAACCCGGTGTGAGTTGTAACTGTCTGCGGTGATACCCCAGTATGTCGGGGGGTGGTCCTTCGTTATGGTTCAGTGCCGTGTTGAGACAGCTTTTCTAGTTGACCACTCGCAAGTGCAGTGTGCTGTGCCAAGGCTACTGACGAGGCTGAGGGTGATGTACAGGAATGCGCGCATCTGCTGCATTGCATGCTGGTGGTCAGGATATCCTTTGAAGCTGTGGGTGTTTGGCCGCCGTGTGACTCACCACTCGAAAGCTCGAGGCAATGATAACGATGACGTCACGCTGAAGTAGTTGTACGAAGACTGCTCTAATGTCCATGGTCACCGGTATATGAGGAACAGGGTGTAAAGTTCACTCGTCCTCTATAGACAACGGGGGCTCCTCCAACCAGGCGGGTGTGGTGTTCGGTGGGCTACTACCTGACGATTGATGCCGTAAACTACTCTTGCGCGATGAAGCAGTTTGCGCGACGTCAGTGTGATGCGAAGTTCACGTGTGGCGATGTAGATGCCGCCACATTTTCATACAAAGTGAAGTTAAGTACATGTGCGTACCTCAACTGTGGGTCTCTATGGAGCGGCGCCCTTACTGTGTTAATTTATCGTATTTTAACAGCGCTAGTTTCAGTAGATCAAAGTAGAGCTCTTTGTGGAGGATCTTGAGCTCCAAGGAAGTAATACCACCACAACTTTGTCGGCCACCAAGCAGATATGCTGTGTTCGGGTATAAGGGTAGTATTAGGTAGGGTAGGTCGCCACTGCGACGGCAACGCACCTACAATGCCACTTATATTCCAGTTGTTATACACAATAATCCCACTGCTGGGCCACAGGCCTCGTCTCTTTTTGAGAGGTCGTGGACAATAATCCACCACGCGGATCCAGTGCGGGTTGATAGATGTCACATGTCTTCGATTTTTTGGTTCTAGGACAAGCCGGTTTCCTCACGATGTTTTCCTTCACCGCTTTAGAGCAGCGATAATTCAATAAATTAGACAAATTAACCCGCCTGACTGGGTTTGAACCCACAACGTAAGTTGGGACTGTTGCTACTGGGCCACCACTGCTCTCAAATGCAGATGACACAGGTGATAAACTACGTATGAATGTCCATTTCAATATAATACACATACATACATACATACACTCACGCCTTCTTTACAGGGGTAGGCAGATACTACAGAACTCCACCTGATACTGTTCTTACGTCCGTTTGCTCCGTTTACGTCCATATATTATCTTTGGGTATGGTTATACGCACGCCCGTTGCAACTACTACGCACTTGACGTTTTTGAAGAACATCACCAATAAGGGCTATATGTAATATAATCTTAAGACGTTTCCCTGAGCAAACGACCTTGAGTATTCGGTCTTTCTCTGTCCACTCTGACTCGATCTGTCCCGATTCCTCCGCACGTCCCTTTACCATAGAATTCACACAATTTTTGGAATTATTTTAATAAAAAAAATAATGCGATCTTTTGTAATAAAATACAATGTGTATTATTTAGATTTTTTTAATCGCTGACATTGATTTACATTCTGTGATTACTTTAACTCACATACCTGACTTATTATTCACACAAACTTCTTATATTAAATAAACTATTAAAATTAAAATATAATAGCCTAAACTAACTAAAACTATGAATTAACAAATCAAAATATGGCGTCGAAAAATTCCTCTGCATCGCTGTCGACTGGTAAAGTACCCAAGAGACTGGCGGCATTGCCACGTGGTATGGCAATGCTAAGCCTCTGGCCAAGCTAAAGGCCAGCCCTTGGGTCACGGGAAGTGTCAACAAGCCGTTTGGAGATTTCGTTGAACTAACCGCGAGCACTCGGACACCACGGCCCGAGGGTTTCAACCCCAAACGGCTCGAAAATATAATTACCGATAAGGTTATTATACTTTCGCCACTTGAGGTTTTCCGCAGCCGCAGCAGGAGCGCCAGCACAGCACGCCATTAGTTTAATCCCCAAATTAATAGAATGTCACCTTTACGTCTTATTTACATCGTTCTCACATATAATTATACCTATATTCAACATTAATTATGTAACTAATATTTATGTAACAATATAATTTAAAAGAGTGTCCATGGAGTTTCTTGCCCGTTCTTCTCCATAGGTACCTACTACGCTTTGGAATGGGCAACTAGCTTCATATTTCTGACTGACCGACCACTCGACCATTCAAAAGTGCCTGTATATGGTTTAATTGAAATAAATGCTTTGAGTTTGTGTTAGCAAAAGAGATTTTAAATGTATTTATAACACATAAAAACAAATATGAACGTGCAGTGTGATAATAGGATATCAAACATTAATAATGTGATTTTTGATGTAGTTAATTTATCTTATTTAATGAATTATTAGCCTCTGAATAACGCATTATCGCAAGGCTTTGCCCGGGGTTGCGCTTTAAATAAAAATGTCGGAAATCGTTGATCAGTTCACAGCCAACCCCTTGACTGTCGATTCTTTTTGGACCCAAAGATGTTCTGAAATAGATTGCCGAATGCGAAAAAATAGCCCGTTGTCAGTACACTGGCGGTACAATCTTTTGTTATCCTATTTTTGGTAAAACGGACCGACTTTTTGGATTCTACAAATTGTTACATTCAGAAGCCGTTGTTTACTCAAGTTCCTCCATATGAAAAACAGTAGGTGGAACTCTTCGATTTCTTAATTATAATAAACGTGAAGAGGGTAAAGCGATAAACAATAAAGTATTTAATTGTTTATTAAATAGGGGCAAGACTTCTACGACTTTTTGTTTTGTTTGTTTACCAATAAAAAAATCAGAGTTATTGAATCAAATTACTACCTACATCTACAACAGAACTATAAGAAAACATGCAAACCAACCCAGAACTCACATTTAAGTATCAGCAGAGCATGGTTAAAAACTTAGGTTAGCAGAAATCAAGAATTTATTAAATTTATATTTAGTTGAATTTATAATTATATGTGAGAACGACGTAAATAAGACGTACACGTTAAAACAAAATGAAAATAAGAACACCAACAGCATTAGATACATAAAACATTCGCTTAAAACAGTATATACAACATTTAACATAATTAACGCAAGACCTCATACACCCCAATTAGAGTATTGAGTTAAGAGCATTATACAATGACCAAAACTATTGTTTTTTAAAGCTAGCTAACTAAGGAAAACGTGTTGACCCTAGCATTACTTTATGCATTTAGAATTGTATCTTATTGTCTTGCAATAAGATTTAATTTTCTTTGGCTCAATCGGCGGTCAGTAGGTACATATTGCAAAATACATAATTTTTGAAAAAATATCCTATATGAATAGTTACTGAAATCGATTCGGTAGTCAATTATGAGCAAACTACTTTCAGGACTTGCGTTTATTCTGTTACACCTTGTAGATAGCCGTTACATCTGATGTTGTTCCAGGTGTTCAACCTCCTTTCAACCACTGCTTGTTACAACCATATTTAGTGTATGACTAACTTTATGTGTTTATATTAGTACAATAAAATAATTATTATTAATTTACAAAGTAAAATACACCAATTAAGGGCATACCTACATAACGATCAAAGAAAAAATACATGAGTTAGTAGGACCAAATCTCTTTTCCATTTGAACCCATTGAGCAAAAATACTCAAGAGTTATAAATTCTAATCTACCCAATCTCCCTTGTGTCCACTAGCCGATGACGTCACAAAACAACAAACAAGAATACACACGACATTTTTAATTCTATTATATTTTGATCAGACTACGTCATTCAAATCCCAAAGAGAGTACAGGTGATTTATTCATCCCCCCCGTATCGATTCAATTATTCGATTCTCGCAATAAATCGAGAGCTTTACTGGAGTGGTATCGAGTTGCTCACAGATAGGAAACAAAATATTTATTGGTAATGTATGTGATGTGATATTATGTTGGTATAATTATTGTGTTTTATTGATTTATTGAATTGAATTTGTTAGTTGTTTAGTTTGAACATGTTTCGTTACTGCTATTATAATAATAACTGTCTATTATGGTCCTGCTGCAGGGCAAACTACTCTTCTCATACAGAGAAGGCACGAGCATTGATGACCACGCTTGCTCAAGACGGGTTGGCGATTTCAGACTTATTTTAACTATAAGTAGTTCCACGTAATAGGCGCGACAACAGCAGGATATGCTCTCATACTACGAGAACAACCCTCATGCGCAAAAGTGTCTTCTGTATGGCTCCTAGCATATTTAATAAATTACCTACCTAAAAGTTGGAGAGAACTGCCCTTGTCACTTTTCAAAAACAAGCAGAACATTTTATTACTTAGTAAAGTGTATTACAATGTGATAGATTTTTTGGATGAAAAGGACTTTTCTATTCCGACTTCTAATATACATAGTTAAGAATAACAATTTAATAATGTGAATCTTAAATCAATTGTCATTTGACTGCATAATAATGAATATTCTTGACATAATTTAATCTATTTTGACTATAATATACTTATACTATAATATATTAACATCAATTATTAATTTATTTGTTTTGTATTTTGTAATGAAATTTAGAATGACTATAATTATGTGAAATGCAATGAAATGTATTTTTTTTAATACTTACAAAATTTGTACGCCGTTATTGGCAAAACATGGACGCACACAACATTATGAATTCAATACCTTGCATGTCTGATTGGTCAGTTTATGTAAACGCATGTTATACAAATAAATTTTCTTTCTTTCTTTCATTTTTTAAGTCCAGGCTTCCTCACGATGTTTTTCCTTCACCGATGCCAGTAATGTCCAAATTTAACTCAGAGAGTACATAATATGAATTAGAAAAGTCACGTTAGTACTTGCCCGGATCTGAACCCAGAACCACGTATATGAAAGACGAGTCCTTTAACAACTAAGCCATCACGTTATTGCTTTTGTAAGTTTTATTTTTCTGGTTGACTGATTATAAGGAACATTGACATCGGTTTTAACCACGGAGTTTAGAAAGAAGTTAATATTTTTATTGGTTTTCGAAGTAGTCTCCGTTCCTTTCTAAGCACCGTTGCATACGATGGAACCATTGACTAAAGCAGTGGGCCCACTCTTCTTTAGGCATTTCATTCACGTCTTTTTCAAACGTAGCCACGGCATCTTCAGGGTTCATAAAACGAATTCCTCTAAGATTATCTTTTATTTTTAGAAATAAATAAAAGTCTCAAGGTGCCAGGTCAGGACTGTAACGAAGATGACTTACTAACTCCACACTTTCGATGGACAAATATTCGATAGTCCGTCTGGCGGAGTGAGCTGGAGCGTTGTCGTGGTGGAGGAGGATCCTGCTTCTTGGGTGCTGCTATCTAACGTTTTCCAAGACAACTGGTAAACAATGATTGACATACCAATCTGCAGTAACAGTCTTTTTATCTTCCATGACAATTGTTGCGAAATGACCCGTCCGTCCAAAGAATGAGACAATCATCTTTTGTCCTTAACTTCTGGCCTTCTTTATTTTGTCGGAAAATCTTCGAATGAAAACATCTATTGCGCAGATTGTCTTTTGGTTTCGGGTTCGTAACAAAACATCCAGCTTTCATCACACGTGACGATGTCATATACAGCATTCGAGTCACCTCCGTCATACTTTTCAAGCATTGAGCGGCACCAATCCAAACGATCGAACGATCGAACGTTTTTGATCTTCCGTCAAATTACGAGGTTGATGGTCATGTAAGAGTTTTTGTACTTGACTCATACCAGTGCCTAAAGCTGCCCGAATCTGTCGATATGTCACCCTTCTATCAGCTTCTATCATTAACTGCAGAGCCCTCACGTTATTTTCAGTAGTCGCCATAGAAGGACGTCCTTCTAGCGAATCATCGCTGAGTTAGCTTCGACCACGTTTAAACTCATTAAACCAGTTGTAAACCACTGTTTACAACAGCCTCATCCCGTGCCACTGCACGGGATGGGGCTTTGTCATGAAACTAATCGAAATCTATTGTGACATTGTTGTTGACCGCAACGAAAGTCGGAATAAATCATTGAACGAAAATTTTCTCTATTCATATCCATTTTGACGCACGACAGACACTTTTTAAATTGCCGACAATTTGTAAACACAAATGACATAATTATGAATTCATTACACATTTACAGATTCCGGAACTGGACGATGTGGTCGCTAAGCGACAATAGTACATTGTTACCCTAGGGGTGAAAGTAACTTATTTAGACCCGAGACGGGGTTTGGCGCCCGAACGTAGCGAGGGCGCCAAAATAGTTCGAGGCACTAAAATAGGTCTTTAACCCGAGGTAAACACTGTGCTTTTCATTACGAATAAAAGAAAAGTAAAAATAAAAACATGAATTAGCTAACAAAAAAACGAGCCTCTTCTCTTATGAAATCAGGCGTTATATCCATATCTGAATCAGATGAACTCATTGTCTTAATACAAATCTCTGCGATACGGAAGTCTAAACAAAACTCTACAACTCGAAAAAACAAATGAAGATCGGATTGCCGCTTACCCGCCAATTTTTTTTTTCTGTGGCCGTGGCAAATTTATGTTATTTTAAAGAAATTGTTGAAAGTAAAATAATAAAGTCATTAAAAAAAACATATTCTTTAATTAATACTTAACTTTATGTTATTTCAATTTTACATCGCGCTTTAATTGAGTGGCTGTTAAGGAGTTGGAACATGGTTCATTAGAAATGTGAAAATAGAACTAGTTTTTTTTAATAATTTGACAGGTGTCAGTTCGATTCTCCCTAGGGCTGAAACGTATTACTTTCAACCCGCTCCTCAGGCAACTTCAGACCTACTTTCCGAGTATGAGTAATGAAAAGACCTTTAAATAAACAAAAAAACAAAAACAAAAAGAAAATAACAGATTGCCAAAGAGTTCCTATTCGAAATTTAAATAAATTTTTCATCGGTTGGTTTTTTCTTACTGGCCTATTCTAAAAACTTTTAGTGTGACCCCCGTATGTAGCTCTGTTGAACAACAAAATTAAATCTTATAGAACAATTTAATTTTCTTGTTCAGTAGAGCTTATAGAAGAGTTAAAGAAGAGCTCGTGGTTAAGTAATAACAGCCGCACGAGTCTATCGATCAGGTTAAGCTACACTTGCCGCGTTCGGTCCGTGGATGGATGACCATCTTTACATACCGAGACCCCTCCGTGCCTAAGTACACACGTTAAACCGTTGGTCCCGGCTGTCATTCGAAGACCTTTGACAGTCGTTACGGGTCGTCAGAAGCCCGAAAGTCTAACGACCAGTCTTACCAAGGGGTATCGTCGTGTTACCCAGTAACTGAGTTGTGGAGGCAGTCGCTCCATATAAAATACTGGTATTCAGCTGCACCCCGTTAGACTGGAAGCCGACCCCACCATAGTAGGTAAGAGGCTAGGCAGCTCGTATATAGAAGAATTTGTAAAGAAGAGTACCTACGTACTTTTCAATAAAATGTATTTGTGTACTTATTGACAATTTTTCTGTTTATTTCTTACACTCATTTCCCTTTGGTTCAAAAAAAAATAAGTGAAAAATATTTATTTAATTTAATTGGCAATTTGTTCCATCCAAGAATTTTTCAAAATATTTCATAGGAAAATTCTTAGGTCGGACAAATTTTCAAAGTTTGACGATTGATATGAAACGAATGAAATAAGATATATAATATAATACAGTCGCGAATCGCTAACATACGACGTAAAATAGAGCTGCAATTGTCAAAAAACTAAAGAAGATTTGAATTTGGCTGGCTAAAACTGAGGATCCAACTATAATGTAAGTGACAGAATAGATAAGAATACAATTAAATGTACGATATAAAATTCCAACTACATTTATACCAAACTAAACTGTAATACTATGAAAACATTCCTCCCAATTTGGTTTCAAAATAAAAATATCACTTCACAAAAATAAACACTTCGATATAATTTCATAATCTTTTACCGAATCCAAAAAAAATCCCGAGATCCGTATCCCGCACAAAAAGCCGAACGACGCACAAGGGTTCCGTAACATAAAAACTTTCCTTACTATCTCAGCGTCATAAATTGCAATCTGGAAAAGCCTATCGATTTACTTTACTATAATAACAGATTATCGTTCTATAAGAACTCGGTCAGAGTGAGACGCGAGAGCGGGTGCCGCGGCGAGAGCGTTTATACTACTAACCACGCACCGGTGGCCCTCAGAAGTAATTAAGTTAGAGGGCAACCGGTAGCTAATTGGTTGACAAGAGAACTGCTTCGCACGGTTTTTAAAACTTGACAAAACATCGAGATTGTTTTATTGTATGTAAGCATAAAATGTTGTTGTGTTTAGTTGTTGTGTTAAAAATATAAACGCTCCGGAATACATTTTCTAAATTATGGTGAAAACCGCATCAAAATCGGTTATGCGGTTAAGAAGAAAAACGCGGTCACACAGACAGACACGAAAAGCGACTTCTATTTATAATATTATGTATAAATAAAGATATATCAATCAATCAATCAAATTATTTATTTCGGGTTGCATAGACCCATAGATAAATACCTTAACCTAAGTATACATAATTATTATCAACAAAAAGTGTTAGTAAATAAAACTTAAGCCTATGTTAGTAACACTTCACTAGCACTGCACTACGTCTTTGTGCTGTCGTGTGGAATAGGTCCGCGGAAGCGACGGAACACCACGTCCTGCGGCCAAAAGCTTTCTTCCAACACCAGGTTGAGGTAGCACGTCGGAATAAGATACCCGTTGACAAGACTGGAAGCCGCATCCGTTTAGACTGGAAGCCGACCCCAACATGTTGGGATAAGGCTAGGCAGATGATGACCTTGGTAAGACTGGTTGTCAGACTCTCGGCTTTTAACTATCCGTAACAACTGTCAAAAATCTACGAATGACAGCTGGGGCCAACATGGCACGGAGTGGTTTCGGTACGCAATTGTGGGTCACCTTGGTCGCTCATTCACGGACCGACTACTGCAAACGTAAAGCTTATTTAAACTTGATCAGTCAGCAACACCAACCACCCCACCACCCACCCTTCACCTACCACTGTTTGTCTCTGCATCACCCAAAGGTTGACTGGTAGAAAATACCTATGGCATTAAGTCCGCCTCTGTACATTAGTGTGCTTTTTTTGGTGGAGTGAGCTTACCCAGAAGAAGCCTGTTTATTTATTTATTTATAACTTTTCGCACAAAAGGTACAAAGGCGGACTTAATGCCTTAGGCATTCTCTACCAGTCAACCAAGGGTGGTGAAGAGATTAGATGGCAGGTGCTTTAATTGAAAGGAAAGGAAAGCATTGATTTGAGCGATGTTTAACAATGATAAAATAAAATGAACTATCAAAATAACGTACACAAATATATAAATAAGTCCTATACACATACATACTATTTACTATACTATATACTTACATAAATATATATATATATATATATATATACAAATTCCAGGAAGAGAGATGTTGAGATGACTCACACCACACCTGTTCACTCTCACTTTAAAGACATTAGGATTGTATGCGTTCGTAAACACAGACGCAGGTAGAGAGTTCCATTACTTACCCACGGGCCCCTCTCGCGCAAACAATTCGCACCCGCAACCGCACCCGCTACCGCTTGTCACCGTGCGTTCACCCTAGGTGAGGCCAAAGATGGACCAGCAAATTGTCCTTTAGTTGGGTAATGTTAGAAAATGGGGTGGTAGTGGAACATAAAATGGTTTTTATGCTTATGTACTATAGTGCGGTCGAGTGGAAGGGGCGATGGTAGATCCAGGGGGTTGGTCAATTGGTTTGACAAGACAATGGAAGGGTTGGTGTTGTTGGTAAGTTTGGTTCCAATGTTGGGACAAATGTTTGTATTTGTGTTCTATACCTACTTAGGTTTTTTTTTGGAACGAGGATTTTTCAATATTTGTTTAGTGAAGAATGACAATTTTATTCTGAAAGAGAAAATTCGACTAATATAAGTTCAACGTGTTATTATAACGACGATTTTTATAATAATTTTATTATTAATTAAATAGGTTTTTAGTTCGTGTTACCCCCATTGAAGGAAAGCGTGAGCTTATGTATGCAACTAGGTATCACGATACGTACCTGACCTTTTTAAATGACGTCGCCAATAAGATCCACTATTTCCATCCAGGGCGTCCCCTCACGGATTTTCCAAAAAAAAAATAACGTAAACGAAAATAACTTTTACCGAAGTTTTTTCTTCATCGTATAATACCGACAAAATATCGGGTCGGCGCAAGAAATACGTCTCGGTAAATAACAGCGCACTTGAGACGTGAGCTCTTATTTTGTTTAGTTCGCTTGAAACAGCCAATGTAAACACGACTTTATTACTAGGTGCCATGGTTGTAATTAGGTTGAACTTATAACTGTTTTAAACTGTTTTCACGCGGACAGCATTTAGCTTTGATTTTGTACGAGACCCGATATCTAGTTGGTATTGTAGACCGAAGATTGTGTCGATTAATTTTAAATAAACTTCGGCAGGAATTCGGTCACTTCTACAGCGTTATTGTTGAGCTCGTAAAGATCTTCTATAGTGCAGATGTTTTTGCACAGAAAGCATGAGAAGACGTGAGAAATAGGTGGTGATGTGACTCCACAGTCGCATTGTGACTGATCGGAGTACCCCCACCTGACTTAGTTGTACCTGCAGCGACCCACCTGGCTTCTTATCGGTTTTCCAAAGTATTAATAAAACAAAGCATGCACTGCACTCAAAAGCTATGTTTTAATCAAAAATCAAAGTAATAATAATCACTACACTGGTTGTAAACAACGTGTTATTAAGTATTTAATCGTATCTGATGTTCACGCGTCTTCTAGCCATAAGCGTATAGCGTTCTGAAAAACATTGGTTTTTACCACAAACCACGGGGACTCCTCGGCGGCCGCAGCTAAAGACGGTACTGTCAACACTTTACATACAGCTCAAGCGAGTCAGTGAACGTCACCGTTTAGTCATAGAAACTGACAGCCCGTGACAAATCTAATAATGCCCTATGACAGCTAAGTTGCACTCAGTTGCGTCAAATTCGGACACGAAAACTATTCTTATAGGCTAAAGTCGCTGCCGCTCAGTGATTCATAAGAAGAAGCGCTATGAATACGTTTAGTTTCTTCAAAAACTCACAAATAATGGGTTTAGATGACTGGTTGGCTAGGGCTCGCGAGTACCTACCTGGAATCAGTGAAAAAAAAAGAAAAAAGCTTTATTGGTTTTAACAAGTTTTCTTACATTACCTATTAGGTAGTGATTGGAGCCTCCTTTTAAGCTAATAAAGCCTGTATTAGGAGACTCCGCTCTTCCATACATTGTTGGTATTAACTATAAACTTGTTTATTTAAAACAATAATAATAAAATATATAATAAAGGAATCTAATCTACGAAAACTAAGGATAATTTATAAGTTAGGCTAATAAGTGCTTTCAGTTTCAGAATTCAAATTGTTAGAAAAAGTGTAGTAAAGTCAGTAACTCGTAAACTAAAGAAAAAGTTATAAATTCTTTGCCATTATATAAATACATAGCTATGCGCTCGACGCACTTTCGTCGCTACTAGTTTTAAAAGTACTGCCATTTCTAGAACCTGCCGTCGGTCGCTTTGATTACGTGCTCTGAGAGTTCACAGATCGTACCATACCACAAAGTGCTAATTATTTATTTATTTAACACTTTAAGCACACAAATGTACAGAGGCGGACTTAATGCCATAGGCATTTTCTACCAGTCAATCTTTGGGTGATCCAAAGACAAACAGTGGTAGGTGCAATATTTATAATTATAAATATTTTTAAATATAAAGACACGCGTAAACCTATAAATACTTTAAATATAATAAATTTATACCTAATTATATATAAATATAAGCACAAATAAATGTACATAAATAGAGGAATATACTAAAAACAAATAGGACAAACAATGAGAAAACATTACCGTTGTGATGATACTCCAGAGCTTCTTGCGAATGTGCTCGCGAACTATATCTTGGGATGCAATTAGCAAGGCCTCCATTCGCTCATAACTTGTCCCCTACGAAACGGAACTCATGTAGTATGCGGCTGCGCGCCGTCAATGTAGTTACATGCACTTACCCGACATCCTATTAGCGTGTTTTTAATGTAAAATATTGTAAACCAGCTGCTGCCCGCAGCTTCGCCTGCGTAGACATAAAAAAATATCCCACGGGAACATGCTACCGGGTGCACTTCTTATAACATCAGCTATCTGCCAGTGTAAGTCTCATCAAAATCGGTCAAGCCGTTTCGGAGATAAACCGGAAAGAACAGATAGAAAGATAGACAAAATAAAAGTTTTTTTGTTATAAGTACCAAATATAATTTCATTAGCACTTAGTAAAAAGCTGTTATTTTGACATTACAAACATACACTTCAGTTTTATTTATTTGTATAAATTTATATTTGTATAGATGAAAATATACTGTGTGACAACGGATTTAAACATGATAAACCACTTTTTGCCGAAAAAGAGTGAATGAACGTTACTTTTTCCGGGAAAAAATAAATGTATATTACTCTTTGTGTTTTTTTAAATCGAACTTGCTTTCCGATACACGTTATCCTTTGATGTTTTTGCTATTGTTATCAGATCAATAATTCACTCAGTGGTTAATCAGTTGACTACTATGTCTTCTGGTTGGGATAGTATACATCACATACATAATCACTGCTGGGACACAGGTCTCCTCTCGGTGAGAGCGAATGGGCCGTATTCCACCACGCGAGCCCAGTGCGGGTTGGTGAATTTTTGGTTCTACGACATGTCGATGTTTCCTCACGATGTTTTCTTCACTGTTTTGAGAACAGTGGCGTTGAAATAATTTACACAAAGTAAAGTGCCTGCTTGGGATCGAACCCACATCCTATAACTCGTAAGTCACGCACGTTACCACTGGGCCACCGCTGCTCTCACGGAATATAACTAAGCATTGTTTACAAGACGATGCAGGGCACTTTTAGGGTCCTATTTATTCTTAGTTCTAGAGTAAATATAGTAATATTATTAGCGAGTCAGCACGGTAAGAAAATAATAGGGAATAGGCATGTGATTGATATAAGGGTCAACTTTTCAGCTTCGGCCCTGGGTTAGGATGAGAGGAGCAGTCGCTCTAGGCGCTAGATGGCAAGGGGCGCCAAAAAGCCAAATGCGAAAAACAATTAACACCAAATACTAATTTTATTATAAAGCAGTAAAAGCCTTCTTAATGTTAAAGAAGCAGGAGTATGCTAATTTGAGCTACTTCGTTTAATTTAAGTTCAATAAGTGTTGATATTTGCAATAAAAATAGATTTTTGATAATGTTGGTATTATTGTTCAATTAACATAAAACATAAACACATCGTAGGTTCGAACCCAGACAGGCGCTTTACTTTGTGTAAATTATTTCATCACCACTGCTCTCAAAACAGCGAAGGAAAACATCGAAAGGAAACCGGCATGTCCTAGAGCCAAAAATTCGAAAGACATGTGACATCTACCAACCCGCACTGGGCCCGCGTGGTGGATAATGGCCCATTGCCTCTCACCGAGAGGAGGCCTGTGTCCCAGCAGTGGGAACATTATAGGTTGATTATGATAATGATGAACAAAAAACCGAAGAAGAATTTACGTAATGTTAAAGCGTCCACTAAAGGGCGCCGAAAGACAATCTCGCTCTACCCTGATCAAGGGCTAGGGCCGGCGCTGTGTGTTACTTCAGAATTACGCCTCCATCAATATTTTTGATTATAATTTCTTTATGTCACTGGCACATCTATTTACGTTAATGAGCACTTAACCTTACGAAAGAAACAGTTGTTTCGTAAAACCCGTGAAGCTGCTAACAATCATAACCATAAATTTGCATGGATCAGCAGTGCGATTCTGTAACCATCTCACCGTGAAAACATAGGTGAAGTGAGCGTGGAGTGAGCTGTCAGTGTCATCCCACTGATGCTAGGGATTGACCAAGCATTACATTTACAATCATAATCGAGATTCTAATTATATTTAATTAATGTTATTTCTGTTGATCACTATTTAATAATTTCGAAGCTAGTATTTAAGTGTCTAAATATTATTATTTAGAGTTTTATTTTTATAAAATATAAAAAGATCAACAGAACTAACATTAAAAAAATATAATTGCAAGAAAATAAAAAATAAAAAATAAAAAAATATGTAATTGTAAATTGCAGAGTTATTTTCAAAATAAATAGAGTAGAGTCATCTTAACATCTTTCTTCCTTGAATTTGTATACATATATATATATTTATGTGAGTATATGTATAGTACAGTAAATAGTATAGTATGTGTATAGGACTTATTTATGTATTTGTGTACGTTGTTTTAATAGTTAATTTTTTTATCATTGTTCATTTCCATTAAAGCACCTGCCATCTACTCTCTTCACCACCCTTGGTTGACTGGTAGAGAATGCCTTAGGCATTAAGTCCGCCTTTGTACCTTTTGTGCGAAAAGATTAAATAAATAAATAATTGAAATCTCGATTAAGATTGTAAATGTAACGCTTGGTCAATCCCTAGCATCAGTGGGACCACACTGACAGCTCACTCCACGCTCACTTCACCTAAGTGTTCACTTCACGGTGAGATTTTTACAGAATCGACCGGCAGAAATGTTACCATACTGGTGCGCGAGCGTGAGGGTAAACTTATGAGCAAGATTTTTCTTTTAAATGCAATAACTGTGATAAATTCAAATATTTGAAAAGCGATGCCATTATTCAGAGCAAATGTGACGTAAAAGTCTATGACAACAATACATTTAATGCCCATGTATTTTATTGGAGTGTTTGCGATCCAGTCCGTTGTCAATGTCATAGACTATGATGTCACACCAAGCCCACCAAAATGGAAGGCGTGTAAGGTGCCCCTGTCGGTTGGCTATTTTTTACTTTTTTTATGTACTTTCAATTGCTTTTACGGCGTTAAATATGTTTTTACTATTGTATGACGATGTAAGCTATCAACTAAAAATATTTAAAAATACATGCATATTCCCTATTGACGCAGGGTGCGTCGAACATACCTATTTAGGTGTTTATCTTAGCTCGTAAACTCTTATGGTGCAATCGAAATTCTCCAAGATTGACATTATCCTTTTAAAACACTTTATAGTGTAAAAAACGTGACGATGATGCTGATGTTTCCTAGCCGACTTCGGCCACAGCAACTGCATTTAATGACTACGATAGACGAATAAATAGATTAGCTGTCAGCGTGTACCCTACTAGCTGCGACCCACGATTTCACCCGCATAAATCTTGATCCCGTAAGAATATCGGTGTAAAAAGTATCCTATGTCCTAATCCAAGTCATGGTTTATGTGCCAAATTTCATCCAAATCCGTTTAGCCGTTCCAGCTTGAAAGCGTAACTATAGAGGTATGGGGAACAGGGTGTAAAGTTCACTCATAGGTCTCCATAGAAAAGGGAGTATCCTTCAACCAGACCGGTGTCATGTCTGGTGGGCAACTGCCCGACGATTGATGTCGGGACGTTATATATATGCTAGTTGCGCGGTAAACTCTGCTTGCGCGATGCAGGATCTTGCGTGACGTCAGGATGATGCGTAGTTCACATGTGGCGTCGCAGATGCCGCCACATAACAAACATACTAAAATGAAATCTTTTCTCTTTATAATATTATTATACTTTAAATGTCTTTGAAACGAACATTGGGAAGGCATATGACGGGCCGATGCCAACTTGCAGAGGCCCCTAAGACAATTTTAAGCGTTGTGGCACCAACCGATGATAATCCATGTATGCGTAATGCAAGTGCACCCAATGACAACCCTTGGTTGGTGCAGGACTATTTCAGATCATGGGAACAAAACATATTGGCCTATGGGTTTGGGTGACTATAGTGGATTGATTACCCACAAATACTGCAGTTGCCTCTGCCGTTGACGCGTGTCGCTTGTGTATATGAACACTAATGTAGTCGAGTAAACTTTGCAAAGAAATCGTACCATGACTGTCATTTTGTTTACGTCGTTGACTAACAACAGCCAGACAAAAAGCATTTACGCGTATGAAATTGTACTTGTCTCGTTTACTTTTACTACTGGGTCTAATATGTGTGTCCAATTAAAGTATAGAATCATTATTTTAAATACATATATAAGATTTTAAAAAAGTCTGCTGTTTCATATAAAAGTTTAATACCTACGCGATCAAAATGTACTGAAAAGCTATTTTCTTTTTAAATAACAGACGAAAAATTTTAACGCAGAGGGGTTCGAAATCATGTAAGTACCCTGTCTGTGTGTGCTGCTTATTATCGTAATTAATGGATTTACCTATAGCTCTTACTCTTTCTATAGTAAAAAATAAACTACTTAAAAGATACAAAATGCTCAACACTGAGAAGAAAAACTGAAATTCTTATAAAAGAAAATTACCTTCATAAAGTGAGATGCTTAGATGCTGCAAATACTTCCCGGGATATCGTGCTAAAGCTTCCAAATAGCGAACTCATCATTTTTCTAGCCTTCCCAACAATATCTTACGGCGTTTCCTTGTATTAAGATCCTGTGAATTTTCTCCCTATCGAACATAACTGTTTCAGAAAAAAATGAAATTTTTCCTCTTCTTCAGAGAGGAAAATTCATATTTAAAAATACTCACGCTTTATTCTTTACATTTATATTGATGCTTCTCGGATCTCGATTCGTTCTGGAAACAATATTTACGGATAAAACTAAGATATTCTGTGTTTTATTGTGTGATTCTGTGTTGTTGTGTCCCTTTGTAGGAGATGCCGGCTGTAACTGATTACTGAATACCAGCGCTGGGGCTCTGTTTTGCATAAGGTCGCAGCATAATGTTGAGCGATAGCCGTTTAGCGTGGATGTGGCGCATGTTTCCCCCAACCTTTTCTTATTTTTAACCGACTTCAAAAAAGGAGGAGGTTCTCAATTCGACTGTATTTTTTTGTTGTTTTTATTTTTGTTACAACTTTCGACTGCGTGAACCGATTTCAATGATTCTTTTTTTTTTGGAAGTTGGTGCTTCCCGTGTGGTCCCATTTAAATTTTATCTAAATCGCTGAAACGGTTTAAAAAAAATCAATAATAAATTATTTTGAACTAAATAAAAACCGCCTTCAAACGGACGTGGACGTGTAAGACGGTCGTTTTCGAATTGGTGCGGGGTAGGTACCATAACTAAAAAGTGAAAAACAAAACACTTTTTAACAAAAAAAAAAATACCTAGAAAGTGAAACATTACTTTAATTTCGGAAGTCGAGTCGGTGGAAAAAACTAAAATACAGATCCAAAGACACCGACTCCAAAGTTCTTTTTTGCGTCATGTTTATCGAAAATAAACGCATTTTCTTTCTTTCTAAATACAAAAATTCAACAATACGACTTTGAATGTATCTCATACATGTATCTTAACTGATGATACTGTCATAAAAAGCAAATTGTTTGCTAGTCACAATAAGTTAAAAAAATATATTAAAATTAACAGATTAATTAGAAGATATCAGAAATCTTTAAAATGCCATAAAGTTAACAAATTAAACACAATACTTAGGCATAAATATCTCAATTTAAGGCGGGGTGTTATCTCAATATTCCCAAAAATTGGTTTCTTAGAACGTCGAGTATGACGTAATGTAATAAAAATAAGTAACGCGAAAAATACAGTGAACAGAGAAGGGTATAAAGAAGAATTTAAACCGAACAGAATAATAAATAATAGTTTGATATTCCCAATAAAAAATTGGGAAGTTGTAGCACAAAAATAAACTTTGACGTCGAAGATCTCTGTATTTCCAGCGATAACAACAGTTTTTTTTTTAAGAATTTAGTAGGTTTTCCATTTTATTAAAACTTTAACCAAACCATTATTTAATTTTATGTCTATATTTTAAATAATCTAAAGAAAAGCAGTAAAATAAATGCCCATTCGCAGCTTACGTCACATTTCAACACAAATATCATTTTCAATTTTCAATCTTATTGACGCTCCATAGTGGTGACAATCGTTTACGCGGTCATACTTTAGTCGTCGGGCAGCGCTCGACTTGGATGGTTGGCACCGGACGCTCTGTGCATAATTCGATTGTAGTTTTCAAGTAATTTATGACTGAAAACAGTGTGTGAATTGAACTAAAGTTCTGTGGCGGACTACTAAGGCTACTCACTGCCTAATATTGAAGTGAAAATTCAGTCTCAGTGGAAATATGGGCAGTAAAAATAAAATGTTGCGAAAGAGTTTTACAGGAAAAAGACGAAAAACTCGAAAAAATGATGGAATGTTTGGGTAAGTAGGATGATTACGGTATTGTATCATAATAACATTTGAAATTTGTATTTAGTTTAGTATACTTACGAAACTGTATAAATCTATAGAAACGGTATTGACAATTTCTACAAACATTTTGCTAAATCCAAAAACAAATAGGTGCACTCTATTTTGATGTCTATAGAATGCATATTTGAATGCGCCTAGTGCAAACGTCTCTGGTCGAAGCAACCATCGAGGCGATAGCCATATTGCAATAGTAGGTATAAGTAACAAAAACAAACTTGCAGATAAATCAGAGTGCGTTCGTAAATATTATAATAATATAAATATTGCACTAGTTATATAAAAAGCATTTTGATTCTTTTGTAAGATTATTTTTATAATATTTATTGAGTCATTAGACCAGTGCCGATAATTTTTGAAAACGAAAAAAGTCACAGTAGGATTAAACCCATTGGAAAAGAAAGAGAATATAACAAAAATGAAAGGAAAAATAATTTACGGGCGATCCGAGGTCGGGAAGTGGGGGTTATCTCGATTTCCGGCAAAACTACAAGTCTTATGGAAAAAAGTGTAATAGCAAAGTTGTAGGTAATAAAAAGATCTACAACTTTTGTATTCACACTTTTTTCAAGTAACCTCAAAATTTATGTGAAAAATTCAAATAACCAAGTTTTTGGTTTTATATTTTTATCTTTTACACAGCATTTTTTTTTTCGCGAAATTTGCCGAATACTTACCTTTTTATGTTTCAAGCACACTGTATTTTTATTGAAATATTTGTTTTTTTCACCTTATTTTGACCTAATATCGAAAAAGCACCCTAATTTTCAATCGAAAATTCTCACGTGGAAATATCTGCTTTTTTAAAACTCGGTAAAAAATAATTGCTGTGTAAAAGATAAAAATAAAAAACCAAGAACTTGGTTATTTGAATTTTTCACATAAATTTTGAGGTTACTTGAAAAAAGTGTGAATACAAAAGTTGTAGATCTTTTTATTACCTACAACTTTGCTATTACACTTTTTTCCATAAGACTTGTAGTTTTGCCGGAAATCGAGATAACCCCCACTTCCCGACCTCGGATCGCCCGTAAATTATTTTTCCTTTCATTTTTGTTATATTCTCTTTCTTTTCCAATGGGTTTCAGCCTACTGTGACTTTTTTCGTTTTCAAAAATTATCGGCACTGGTCTAATGACTCAATAAATATTATAAAAATAATCTTACAAAAGAATCAAAATGCTTTATATATAACTAGTGTGCAGTATTTATATTATTATAATAATTACGAACGCACTCTGATTTATCTGCAAGTTTGTTTTTGTTACTTATACCTACTATTGCAATATGGCTATCGCCTCGATGGTTGCTTCGACCAGAGACGTTTGCACTAGGCGCATTCAAATATGCATTCTATAGACATCAAAATAGAGTGCACCTATTTGTTTTTGGATTTAGCAAAATGTTTGTAGAAATTGTCAATGCCGTTTCTATAGATTTATACAGTTTCGTAAGTAAACTAAACTAAATACAAATTTCAAATGTTATGATACAATACCGTAATCATCCTACTTACCCAAACATTCCATCATTTTTTCGAGTTTTTCGTCTTTTTCTTGTAAAACTCTTTCGCAACATTTTATTTTTATTGCCCATATTTCCACTGAGACTGAATTTTCACTTCAATATTAGGCAGTGAGTAGCCTTAGTAGTCCGCCACAGAACTTTAGTTCAATTCACGCACTGTTTTACCAATTTTAGCAAATACCAACTAATATTCAGCCAGCAGCAGCTTCCATTCCCGTGGATGATCCCTCTATCGTCTAAATTTTTCAGAATTCTAGCTTCCGTCCCGGCTCCGCATTTTCTTAGAAACATTATGGCATTTGTCACTTTGGAGCTGTGATATTATTGCATTTATTTAGAGTTTATGTGATTTTTAAGTGGTCCGAGGGCCTTTATGTTGGTTTCGTTTTCTATTTTTTTACCGCACCCACTAAGTACCTATCTAAAACACAAACATTAGTTTGAAATGGCATAACTACCCATTTAATTAACCCTTCCATCCCTGATACTGACTTACACCCGAAAAGCATAGTTCCCCTTCTAGAGCAGTCGGGTAAAATTCGGAATGTTTATATTTGACCTGTTTATCATGTACTGTAATAAAAATAAACAGTAGTGATGTTTTTTTTTAAATTGTTATTTGTAATTATTTATTGTATCATATTATGAACCGACACTGTAATTACATCGAATTTTAGAACGCACGTCATAAGTAAGTATATTCAACAGAAAACATCTGATTTCCTTACGTATACTATGCAACTTTCCTTGAGCACACAAACGCCCGTGTTAGCGTTTGCGAGTGTGTGCATAATTACCGTAAAACGCGCAGATGCGGTTGTGTGAGTGCGGTAATAGCGATTAAAATCGTAGTTGGTCCGCGTCTTAATAAAAGAATTAGAGAAGTGTAATAGTGAACTAGAATTATGTACTACTATGTATGACACTGACACTCAGCGCCTTCAGGATGAATTGTTTGTTAGGGAATATGCTCTAAAAGATATCTTTAGCAAATATGAGGCTACTCAACAAGACCTGAGTAAGCGCATGCAGGAGGCTAATGAGTTAGCTGACCTGGTCAAGCACAATGCAGAGAGGTATGAGTCTCTGACAAATAACATGTCTTTTAGCTGTGCATGCTCCCTGGCACCCCAGCCTCAAATTATTACACCCACACCCTCAGTGGCTCAGCCAGTAGGTAACACTACTTATGTATTTTCTGACAAATTTGGTCAAGGTTTTGGTAGTATATTTAATCAGTGTTCGAATCAATATGTAATTAATAATTGTTTACCTGGTGCCAGTATTAGCCAATTAGTTAATAATATTAGATTGACAAAAATAAACCCCAGTTCAACTGTTATTTTATTGTATGGGGATAGTTTAACTGTAAGGAAAAAGGACATAATTGAATGTGTCCATTTGATGTTATATCTCAATGAGACCAATAACTGTAAATTTATTTTATGTGCTCTGCCTTATTCTAGATATTTGTCTGATGAGCAAAATAGGCACATTTATAATTTAAATATGTTCATTTATAATAGGACTTGTCGACACAGTGACACTATTTTATATTTTGATTGTAATCAATTTATTACTGATTACAAACTGACAAATAATACAATGTATTTGCCACCTAGTTGTAGGAGACACATTGCTAACCTATTAGCATACAATATACACAGTGACACCGGTACCTGTAGGTTACCGTCGATTACTGTTAGTAGTGGTACTAACACTACTATTGATACGCCTTGTAGTTTAAACTATTAGGTGCGACAACGGGTCAGCCGCATATGTTGAATGTTGTACATCAAAATATGCAGGGTCTGTCCGGCAAAGAGCTAGAGTTAAGTTTATTTATGGAGAACTATGATGTTCAGGTGCTATGTTTGACTGAACACTGGTTGAAAGAACATGAAGTAGTGTTTATCAATGATGATAATTTTACCATTCAAAGTGCATTTGTAAGGAAAAGTGCTATTCGCGGTGGATCTTTAGTTCTTGTTTCAAACAAGTTGAAATGTAAACAACGTTCTGATTTAGTTAATCTTTCCATCGAGCGCACTATTGAGTTGTCTTGTGTTGAACTCGAGCGATACGTTATAATTTGCGTTTATCGACCCCCTCTGGGGATTTTATTCGTTTCGAATCGGTAATGGAGGATTCACTGAATAAATTAAAATCAAGTAATAAAAGTATAATTTTATGTGGTGATTTTAATATTAATATTTTAGAGGTTACTCCACTAAGTATTAGACTTCTTAATCTGTTTAGGTCCTTTAATTTAATTAACTTGTATTTTGAACCTACTAGGATAACAGCATCTTCATCGACTTGTATTGATAATATTTTTAGTGATTGCGATGCCAAAAATAAATTAGTGTTAAGTGACTTACCGTCTGACCACTGTGGATTATTAGCTAGCTTCCCTATGCCAATACATAAAAAGCCACATAAAATAGAATGCAGGCCTTATACAGCTAGTCGTTGCAACAAGTTTAAAAATAATATAGCCCTTAGAATTAAACCGTCGATTGTAGAACATGATAATCCTAATATAATCTATCGAGCCCTTTTTGATGTTGTGCAAAAAGAATACCAATCTACTTTCAAGGCCAAAACTATTAATATTAATGGCACCTCCGCTGGCTTCAACCAATGGGCTACTCCAGGTATTTATAAAAGTAGAGCGAGACTATACGAGTTATATGGTTTGAAAAATTACAGGTTTGATACTCCTTTCCTAGAGTATGTCAAAAATTATTCAAAATTATTTAAAAAGATTTGTGTTTTTGCTAAATCTAAATTTTTAAGCGATACAATTAAAAATTCGAATAACAAAGTAAAAACCACCTGGAAAATTATTAACAATGAAACGGGTAAGTCGGTTAAACAAGAAAGACAATTAGAGATTATGGTCGACAACAAATTAGTTAATACAGCAGCTGACGTAGCTGAAGCATTTAATGAGTTTTTTGCCAACATACCTATAACTACGACTCGCTCCTTAAATTCGTCCCCATCTGAAGCTGAAAACCTTTTGCATAATAGTGTACCTAAATGTAGTCGCTTATTTAGCTTCGAACATGTAACACCTCGTGATGTAATTAGTGTTTTTAACACACTCAAGTCAAAAAACACTGGTGATTACTGGGGCATCTCAATTAAACTTGTAAGTAATATAATCGACATCGTAGCCCCCTATCTAGCTGTTACTTTTAATAAATGTGTTGATTTAGGAACTTTTCCTGACCTCATGAAGAGTAGTAAAGTCATACCATTATTTAAATCGGGTAATAAAAATAACGTTGGCAATTTTAGGCCTATTTCTATCTTACCTGCATTTAGTAAAATATTTGAAAAATTAATACTCAAGCAGTTGCTAAGACATTTTAATTTAAATAGCCTCCTTCATGATGAACAATATGGCTTTACAAAAGGTCGTTCGACTACAGATGCGGGTGTTGCTCTGCTGAAACACATATTTAGCGCATGAGAGAGCTCGCAAAATGCTATTGGAGTTTTCTGTGATCTCTCCAAAGCCTTTGATTGCGTGCACCATGACACGCTTTTGCGTAAACTAATTCATTACGGTATTCAAAACGAAGCTCTTAACGTATTAGATTCATATTTACATAATAGGCACCAATGTGTAGATGTTAATGGTGTGAAATCTTCCGGGCTACCAGTTCAGTTAGGTGTACCTCAAGGCTCTATACTGGGCCCATTTTTATTCTTGGTGTATATAAATGACTTACCATTCTATTTAAAGGGCATCTGTGACGTTGTACTATTTGCTGATGATACCTCTCTTATCTTTAAAGTAGACAGGAATAGACAAAATTTTGACGACGTAAACAGTGCATTATCAATGGTTACAGATTGGTTTACCACAAATAACCTAGTTCTCAATGCCAAGAAAACGAAATGTGTAAAGTTCGCCTTACCGAATGTTAGAAATCTAGGACCCAACATCGTCTTAGATAAAGAGGTACTTGAAACTGTAGACTCGGCAGTATTTCTGGGCATAACAGTTGATGCCAAGCTTCAGTGGGGATCACATATATCATGCCTAGCGGGAAGGCTCAGTTCGGCCGCCTATGCTGTCAGGAAAGTAAGACAATACACTGACGTTGATACAGCTCGGCTAGTCTATTTCAGTTATTTTCATAGCGTCATGTCCTACGGCATTCTGCTGTGGGGCAAAGCCGCTGATATTCAAAATATATTTGTTCTTCAAAAACGAGCTGTACGAGCAATTTACCAGCTAGGTGCTAGAGTTACTCTGAGAGATTTTTTTAAAGAGATTGGTATTCTCACGGTGGCCTCACAATTCATCTTCGCCAACATCTTATATATTAGGCAAAATATACACTTATACACAAAAAACAGTGATATTCATAATATTAACACTAGAAACAAGGAGAAACTACGTGCTCCCTTTCACCGGCTTCATAAGGTCCATAACTCATTTGTTGGGCTTGGTATAAACTTTTATAACAAGCTTCCCTCTTCTTTGTTAGAATTGCCTTTTAATGCGTTTAAAGCTAAAGTAAAATCCAACCTTTGTTCAAAGGCAAACTATTCAATCAACGATTACTTAAACGATAAAAATAGTTGGTCGCTGTGATTAACTCAAGACAATGTTTATGTTCTTTCTCCAAAATTAGCTTACCTACTGACAAGTTATACGAGTTCATATAATTGTTTATTTTATTTGACTATATTTATTAGTCACCTTAGTTTAATTTAATTTTTATTTATTATTGACATAATCTACTCATTTCAATGTTTTTTAATGAGTTGTATTGCAATATATGGTTAGCTAGCGACCTCGACAGTTCATCATATTATTCTTTTGAGCAACCGGCAGCAAGTTCGTCATGCTCCCTTAGATGTCAATGCTTGCGGTAGCGTCGGGGGTCGGGTTGCCTCCTTCCCTCAAATATGGCGAGGGGGGTAATGGCTGATCTTTGCGTTATGCTCGTGAACGGGTGCTGCTTGTGGTGACAGGTCAGCTTGCTGACTATGGTTTTGTTATTGTTATTAGAAATTAATGTTTCTTTATTTTACTTCGAAGGTCCTAGTTTATCATTTGTGGCTACTAGTTACAGCTATATACATATAAACATAATGGAGCATTGCATATGTAAGCGGGCACGCCCTTTATGCCAGGAGGCTTTTTATTATGTATTAAGTTCTGTTTGCGTTTTTGTTTTTATTATTTATTTATGCTTGAGTATAGTTTTAAATATTGGCGTGTGCTAGCTGACATATGGCAAATAATTTTAATATTTTTGTGTTTCGTAATGTTAATTTATTTATTACTATATGTATAGAATCCAGTTCTTCTAACTGAACAGACAGCAGTGCTGCTGGGGAGTTTGTTCCGCCACTTCTTCTTCCCAGCTAAAGCACTAGGAAGTGGTGAAGGGTGGGCGTTTTGGGGGGACTGTCTTATGTGATTTTGACGTTCAAAAAGTGCTGATTCTCAGCCTAATTTGAATAAATGACTTTTGATTTTGATTTTGATACCACATAGGATAGATACCTAATTGTATTGGACCTGGCTATATTATTTTATGTTAGGTTCTATTTGAAAAGTTTCAAACCCACCTAATTCAAAAATTCTACCCTATATAGACCAATAATTAAACCAATAACCACACTAGAATACAGTAAAATTGACACCCGGAATTTTGTAACCGCCATCTTGCGATCCATGTAATTTACACTTGAGGCCAAAAAGTTAGCTCCGACGAACAGTTTTGAATAAGCTCGATCGATTGGCGAAAGTTGCTCTTGGGTACCTGTCCCGCCGCCGACGCTTAGCGAAGAGCGAGTAGAGCTAGCAACTAGAAACGAATTGGTGAGCAACGTGCAGCGCGTGTGTAGTTCGGATAGTTTTGTCGCTGAGCAAATGTGAGTGGGCGTCCAGTAGGATGTCTTCCCAGTCACTTGCTGGTATGCGTATGTACTAAGCGAGAGTCTCTCAGCGCGTGTTCTACCCGCCAAGCGTGAGTCGCTGAACAAGTATTTTTCTTTGGTAGCTGATTTCGCTGCGACAATTTAGTGGAGACAGAGAGTTCTCGCCGACAGTCAGCTATCAACTATTAATAAATGTAGTCAACCGGGGCATTTGCGTCTTTGGGGCAATTGCATTTAATTGAAGTCTGTAATTGAAATCATTTAAAATCTGTTTGAAAACCAACCTCTCCTGCCATCTGGTTTTGTTTATTTTGAATAAAATCATACGGTATAGTTTCAATAGATGGCGTTGTACCGCACAAATCGGCCATATTGAAAATCACATGTTTTTTGTCAAGTGGTGCTGCGCGAGATGAGTGATCAAATTGCTTAAAAATCAATATTTCCGTTTTTTCATGAAATGTATAAATATTATATTATAATATTTATACAATTCTTACCAATACTAATTTCTACTGAAATCGTTTTGCTTGTGGAGAAATGATAATTAAAAAATGTTGGTTTAGGTTAGGATTTTTGGGGTAAATGCGTCTGCTGTTTCGGGGTTATTGCGTCTATATGACGCATTTGCCCAAATACCAGGAGATCTTACACCTTTTTTTGGGGTTTTTAATTTTTGTGTTTAGTAGTTAATTTTATACCGTAACTAAGTGTTTCATGAAACTTTGTTTAGCGATTAATTTAAATTTGTCTTTCTTAATTTTTTACCTTTTTATGAGAAATTTAGCTATTGTTTTTTGTTATAGTGAAGTTATCAATGTATGTTGCCGGTAAATTAGAATACGATAACAATGGCTACACTGAGAAACATCAATATCGATAAATATTTAGACAGAAATGACTGACCGGCTGGTGCAGTTGGTAGCGACCCTGCCTTCTGAGCCGCTGGCTTCGAGTTCGATCCCCGGACAAGTCAAACCTTTGCGTGCATGAACATGTCTGTTTGACCTGTGTCTGGGTGTGTATATGTATATAGGTACATATATCAGTCATCAGGTTACAGGCTCTACCTATGTAGTTCGGTTCTGAAGGCCTTGTGTGGATGTTGTCTCATATTATATTATATACTTTCAAAATTACTTAAAGCAGAAACTTACCTGGTCATTTTTTTTGGTCATCAACACATTTTATCTGGTTATAAGAATGTTTCGAATGTAGACCGTCCCATGCGACGCCAACTGGACCTCATCGTTTTATTTTGAATATTCAAATTACAAAGGCGTCATTAGAAAGTTCATTCTTTTGGTGTCCATCTTGTACTATTTTTACTTTGTACATGCACTATACTAAGGATGAATGCGGGTACTGCTATGGAAATGTATAACTGCAGTATTGCCTACAAAAAATATTTTTTTAAATAATTAATAAATAATGACGACATTTGAGACATTAACGATTTGTAATTTTTAGTCACTTAAAGTTTGGTTTCGAAATCACAATGCAAACGATAAATACATATTCTTGAGTAGGTACTGTTTAACATATCATCTCAAACTTAGCACAAAATTATATTACAACTATAATAGTTCTATTTCAGATGTTAATAATTTGAACATGGTGCGCAATTATTAAAAAATGGCTAATCCTAAATATACCCTAGAAACTTTAAAAACAGAAGTATTAGCAGTAAAGAATGGAGACCTTAATTCATATCAAGCATCACGAAACTATCCCTTAGTTACCACGTAGATCGATATAGTATCGATCGAGATAGTAGATCGAGTCAAACGAAGGCGACGTGCTGTTAAAGAAACACGTGGTAGGCCAACAGAAATCGATGCCGAAAATGAAAGAAGACTGGATGCTGGCCTACACATTATGGAGAAATATGGCTTCGGCCTCTCCTCAAATGAAACATCTATTTTAGTAACCAAATACATTGAAAATAATAAACTTAAAAAGCAGTTTAATACCGGGTTATACCGGGATATGATTGTTTTTCTGATTTTCTTAAAAGAAACAAATTATCCTTAAAAAAATCGCAAGCTATAGAAATGTCCAGAATATTTAAACACACTCCAAAGTTGCATGAATGAACTAATTTAAAAAAAATCTCGTGAATGAATCTGGAATTTAGACGAATATAGGTTTAGTAAAGATCCAGGAAAAACGATAGTAGTAGGTGCAAGAGGTTACGCTAGTACTCTCTCTATTTACTGCTAGCGTTCTTGGTGAAAACTTACCTCCACTTATCATATACCGGGGCAAAAACGTATAGGACCGGTGGATGTCTAGAAATGCGTTTGAAGGCACTACATCGGCAACCAAAAACGGCTGAATAGAATCCATGGTATTTGAGAAACATATGCTCGGTACTGTCTGGTCTCACTTATCCAAAAAAAAACATGTTTATTAATATATGACGGTCACTCAACTCACATTCAGTTAAAAATATTAGAGAAAGCGGCAGAAATGGGTGTAACCATTTTAAAATTGCCACCGCATGCCAGCTATCTTGTACAACCTTTAGATTTAGCTGTTTTTAAATCTATGAAAGATAAAGGAACGGAAAAAAATAACGTGGCAGCAAATCTACAAAAAGATCAATTCAGCCCAATCCTCGGAGAAGCCTGGAAATAATTAGATGTTAAGATAATTAAAGATGGCTTTAAAAAAGGAGGTGTGTTCCCATTCAATAGTAATGTGATCCGAGACAAAAAATTTGATCCAGAGTGTCTAAAAAGATTTATAAAAACAAAAGTAAAAATATCGGCATACCACCTCTGTCAAGCTTATGCTTGAAAATGGTATATAAGGAGAATAATGAGCGGGAAGCTACAAGAAAACTATGTGAATGTGATCAACAATAGAACCTTAAGACAACTATTTTTGATTCTCTCAGAGGTTATTATACCCGGTACTAGCAACGGGATTTCAGGAATCCAAATTCTTAAAAATCGTATTATTACTTATAAACAAGGAGAATCGTTTGAGAATAAAAAAAAATCTGACAGTACAGTTAAAGTAAAGAGAAGAAAAGCAGCGAAAGTCTTTGAGTCACTAAACGAGAATATTACTTGGAAAAGTTACGAAATGAAGAAAAACAAAAATTAAAACGTGAGGCAGAAAAAACATTACGACAAACAAAAAATGCACAAATAAAAATAAACCTGCAAAGAGAGCAAAAAATATATATAATATAAATATATCTTCTAAGAAGAAAAGAAAATATTGTATCCGTCAGATGAAAGTATTGGTGATGAAATAATATTTTGTGATGCCACAGAAACTGATGATTGGAACACTTATTGTGAAAACATTATTCAAGACGACAAAGAAAAGCATTGTTTTCTTGACGACGACTCTAGTGACGATCAAGTACTCAATGAAAGTAAATATAAAACAGTCAGTTTTTTTTTTTTTTTTGAGGATGGGAAATCATCATATGACTCCTCCCGCTCTGGGTGGAGCGGAAGGGAGTGTCAGACTCTTACTGACTAAAACCCACCCGTGTTCCTTCCTTGGCCCTTTATGTTCCGGGTCAGCGGTACCCCTTTTGGATGATCCCGCTTTCCCGGCAGGCTTGGGCCCTAGTGGGCCCCCTCTATGATGCTGACATCTCTTTGAGGCGCGCGTGGAACACGTACGCGCCGTCCAGCACGGGCCTGGTCCTGATCGGACGGTGAGCTACCCATTACTCACCGCCCGCAGGCCCGCGCCTACGGTGGCCGGGAGTCGTCACGCGGCACTGTGAAGCACTTTGTCGGAAACGTAATTTCAATAGATTTCGATTCCGACAGAGTGACCCCAAAAGTCAAATTTCTAAGAATCATTAAGAAAAGCAACATTCATTCATTCCATTACCCCGATATCGAAGATGTTTTAGTGCTCAGACATGACGCAGATATTGTAAAGTTTCTTGAAAAACCCCAAATAACCCAAAGAGGTCATATTATTTTCAAGGAAAATTTAAAAGCTTTTAATATCCAATAGAAAATAGCAATACTTTCTGCTGACTACTATTATATTTTTATATTGATTTTGTTTCTGTTGGATTAGGATTTATTATCTTATTTTAGATAGATTATGTATTAATAAATACTTTATAAAGGGAAAATCAGGGCATATCGAATTTCCTAATAAATTATTTATGTGGAACGTAGAATTTGGTGTGCTCATCGAAGAATAATACTTACCGTGATTTTGATCTAATTTTACTATGATAATGTTAGAATATGAAAGATTTGATCTTGTGAATGTCAATTATAATAGTCATACTTATTGATAGATAGATATTTTAGTGGATTTTTTTAGTACCAGCGTTAAAATACAAATAGAAGACTGATTTTGATGCAGACTATAATTTGTGATTTTTAAAGTAAGGAAGATTTGATCTCATTAAAAGTTCAATTAGAGCTAGGTGTAGAATAATTTATTGAATCCTATTAGATTCTTACAGAATCTTATACATACGTAAAGATTCATCATTTATTTTCAGGATTAAGTATAGATAATTTGTTGTGATAATTATGTTACGAATACCAATGACTCTTTAGATATTAAGTTTGAAATATGTTTTGCCTATCTATTATATTACCAGTGACTTACTGCTATTGAAATATTGATTTAATTGTTGTAATGTTGAATAAGGGCTCTTTAAATTAAAGCGTTTGATGCAGTACTGTTCACGCATCGCCAGCAGCGCCCGGTTAGGTAATATTTTACTAAAGGTAAACATTTTGACTTATTTTAGCTTATTTGTTTTAGTAAATTACCCTATTTGACAGAATAAAGATACATACATTGGTAATAAAAACTTTTTATTGACAATTTAAACTTTGTAATATTCGTCTAATGTAACTTGATTTTGATTAAACTTCAAAAATGTACATGTTGCTATTATTTAGCACCCATTAAGTAAAGGTTTATCTAGGAGAGAGTTAAGACAAATTTTGCTTTTACAACTAAAATGTTTGGAACGTCTGGATTTGACAGGGGGTAAATGCGTCTAAGAAAAAATAGTAGCATTTTCGCAGTTTTTATGACATCGCTTCTGATGTAAAGGTAATTTAATATTTTTGTAATTTACTTAATGATTCGTACACAAACCATTAATTGAAGCAAAACATATTTATTTCTGCTTCAAACATCACAGGTTTAAAACTTATTTAATGAAGACGCGTTTGCCCTAATACGGGAAAATGCGTCTAAAATTCCTCTTTAAAAATGTATAGTTTACTGTAACGAATGGAAGAAAAAATGTATTAACTTTGCACACAGATAATTTCTATAAACATTCGTATAAAAGATTTTTGTGTAAAATTTATAATTAAGTAGTATGATATGATTTTTTTAAGAGTGTAATTTATTTATATGACGCAATTGCCCGGGTTGTATATATATCTCTTTTACTGACACGGGACCTACATCTATTGGTACCTGTTGACATGCCTACACTGTCCTCTCATACCTATAAACACTGTAATTTGAAAACATTGTAAAAGCCAATTATTTTTTAAAGAGTAACCTGGAGTTTCTCGCCGGCTCTTCTCCATAGGAATTGGAACCGTGCACCTAGCTTCTGACGTTGCATAAGTGCCCATGTAGGTTTATGTGAAATAAAATATTTTGATTGATTGTTAATTTCTTGAATGAGAAAATAGTCAATAGCTAGTCGCTTCTCGTCGTCGGCGGGACAAGCGCCTTAGGAAGTGATCAGTTAGTTAATTATTTAACAGTTCAATAGGAATTGCTTGGGGGAAGTTAGGGGACAGAATAAGGCACGTGTCTTTAAGCTTTGACTGCTGGAGATCATATTCAACTATTCATATGTTTGTTGAAGATTTGATTTACAAACTATTCTATAATTATAGTAGGACAGCCAGCCTCAAACTCAAAGTCTCAAACTGAAACTCTAAGCAATTATTTCACTAAAACTATTTACAGGCACTTTTGAATTGTCAAGGGGTTGGTCAGTCAGAAATATGAAGCTAGTTGCCCATTCCAAAGCGTAGTAGGTACCTATGGAGAAGAACGGGCAAGAAACTCCATGCACACTCCTTTAAATTATATTGTTACATAAATATTAGTTACATCATTAATGTTGAATATATAATTATATGCGAGAACAATGTAAATAAGACGTACACGTTGAGTGTCCAGAGTACAGCAAATAGAAATTTAAACTAAACAATCCATAAATAAAAGAATTAAAATAAGCCGTGGCAGCTAAGAGAGGACCAGTCCCAACTGACAGTCAAAAATATATATAGTCATCGACAAGAACTCATTTGATTGTCTACATTTTGTGGTTCATAATAATGTATGCAGCTGAAATGAGAATACTAAGAGGGATAAGTGGTGTTACACGTGTGGAAAAAAATAAAAATAAGTCTATAAGAGGGCGTCTAAAAGTGGCTCCGGTTACTGAAAATTTTTGTGGAAATCGGTTGTCATGGTATGGACATGTGATGTGGAGGAATGAGGAAAATATCGTGAGGAAGTTTTGAGTGTGAATATGGGTGACTATAAGAGTAAAAGAAAACCAAAGAAACGATGGATGGACTATGTCATAGATGATGTGGCTAGAAAGGCGTTGACTACCGAAATGACGACCAATAGAGATGAAAAGACAAGTTGCGCCGACCCCGAATAAATCGGGATATCGGGAAGAGAATGATTAATAAGGTATCAATGTGAAGTTACAATTATGTACCCAATGCGAAATATTTTTGTGGCTACACAAACACATTGATAAATAAAATATAACAAAACAATGATTGTAGACAATTTTTTTTTTTATCTTTATTTATTAGGGACTTGCAACCATTATTGTAGACAATTAAATGAATTCTTATTGATGTCTACACATCATATGGTGAAACATCTATATGGAACTGACCGTAGCTAGGTATTTTTTTCTGCTAGTCTCGTCAATCTAATATAAGGCGACGGTAGACTCGATAAGCGCTACTTCATAGGTTATCTTTTACAATATTATACCTAAAGGAACAAGGTATGATATTCTCACGAAACGATATTGCCATAAACTAAACGGGTCATTATAGGAAAAAAGGGTGCCCTTTTATGTGGCCATTTTTTTCCCTTTGAGCCTGGTAATATGTCTCTAATAAAAATAATTCTTAAATCAGTAGCTACTCTCATAACCACGTTAGGGGCTCGTGGCTAAATAATAACAACCACACGGGTTGATCGATCAGGTAAAGCTACGCTTGCCGTGGTCGGTCTGTGGATGGGTGACCAAGACCATCTTTACATACCAAGACCTGCTTTGCTGCTTTGGAAATCACTATAAGGCATTGGTCCCGGCTGTCATTCGTGGATCTTTGAAAGTCATTACGGATCGTCAGAAGCCCGTAAGTCGGACAACTAGTCTTATCAAGGGCGATTGTGGAGGTCAGATAGGCAGTGGTATCATGTAAAATACAGGTATTCAGCTGCATTCGGTTAGACCGGAAGCAGACCACAACATAGTTTGGAACAGGCAGGCAGATGAAGACTCTTATCACCACGTTAACACTATGCGGGACGCTAAACGCCTCTAGACGTAATAACAATAAAACTTCTCTTTTGTCTCGTTCAGTGTCATTCAACCGATAAGAATGTAAAAAACAGATCAAGATTTTAGCCACATATATTTTAAAAAAATACTAAAAGCTGATTTTAATACGAACATGACATGTGCCGAAGTATGAATATATTTAAATAGAATGAAAAACTTACTGCATGAGAGTTTTCTGTTATTTTAGAATATGAAAATTCTGAAAAAATACTACTTACATATCTCTTAATAAACTTAAATATTTTAAAAACACGAGTACACGTTTTACATGTATTTACAATTACACATGGGTGCGTAAAAAGGCTACAAAGTTTTGACAGCATTTCGGAATATTAAAATGTTCGTTCTTGGCAAAAAATAAAGGTTTCGCTTCTAAGTAATCATTTCCGACCGTATATGACTATTTTATATTATGGGGTATAAATAGGTCTTTGAATGTTCTGCAAAATATGTAAGTTTAATAACGTTAAAGCAGAAAACTGTGATAAATATAAGTTGTTGATAAGTATTTACAAAAGATAAAAGAAAAGATTTAAAGAAAAGAAAAAGAAGTATTAGAAGATTCAAGTTGTATTAGAGCTTCTTGTAAACGAGCTCTTACTATCATCACCATCATCAAATTCATCAACCGACATACCTCTAGTTTTATCAAGAGGTTTTTGTCTTTAGGCAGCAGTCCTCTTCCCATCCGAGATAAGAGTAACAAAAAAAAAACAAACATGAAACGTTTCCAATCGAAAAATCAATTAAAATATATCAAGAGACTAAAGAATAATAATTTTTCACACACGAAAACTCCTATCCACACTACAATTGCAATCAGCAAAACTGACCGTCACAAAATAGCCGTTACAATAAATAAAACAGACTGTGTACATTTATTTGTCCCGAAGTACAGGCCTCTAAGGTCATCGCGGGGGTGTTATTTTATATAAGTTATTGACAAGTTTATTGAATTCTGACCCAGCGTGTGGCCTTTGAGGCCTAAATTGTGGCCAGCGTCAGTTCGCCTCGTAAACTGTACAAGTTAATGGTACATGTCGATCAAAAGCGGCTTTTGCGATGCTGAATAATATTCTCGTTCGATATTTGAAAAGTGGGAAAGCTGGATAGATAGGTGGTTTGATTTGAAATGTGATTGGATAGTATTTATAGAAGATTTTTTATATATTTGGCGTTGTTGCTAAGTGTTTTTGAAGTGAAGCGTTGAGCGATTTTTAGTAGGGGAAAATCTTATGAGTTCGCGTCACCGAGATGCTTATGTTAACTGTATATATATCTGTAGCTATTAGTATGACGTGTTGCGCTTGGCGCGCAGATAGTTTTACGTTTTCACTTCTCTCGACAGTCCCCATGACTGAATGTTTTGTTTTTGGGTTCATTTTTATTTGAACATATCTGTTTGACCTGTGTCTGGGTGTGTATATGTATATAAGTATGTATATCAGTCATCAGGTTACCGTAGTACAGGCTCTGCCTAGTTCGGGACCTGGAGACCTTATGTGGATGTTGTCTCATATTATTATTATTATTATTCAATATAATATAAGTGTTGGTGCCTGATTAACTGTACGATGTTGATCAACTACATATATGATAAATAAAACGCACGTATACATCAGAAAGAGCCTATTACCATTAACTGGGCCTAAATATACACTCACAGCCGCTACTAAGGACTTCCTAATGACCCTATAACACTTTTACCGTGTCGGTGATCAAACCCAAGACATAATGCTCTGCAGTCGCACTAACGAATACTAGGCCAACGAAACAGTCAGTTCAATCGCACTGAGCTGCAACAATAATACCAGCAAAGGCCTCTTCTCACAAAGAGAAGGCACGAGCATTGATCACCACGCTTGTTCAAGACGGGTTGGGGATTTCAGACTTATGTAATACCCGGCCGTAAATATTTCTCATCGAGGTTTACAAAAAGTTCGGCGCTGTAGAGCATTGTCTATGTTACTCATACCAGCAGTGTGACAGTCTTTTTCTAAGACTGTATCTGTCATATTTACTCCCAGGTACAGTCTGGGGTTGCACATTAGAAAATCAAAACTTTCCTGAGCAAATTTCAAAAGAACAACGTACAAATCAACAAAGTTTAAAATAACGATGGTCATTTGATCAAAAGTTCAGCTGACCAAAGTCTGGAATATCAGTGTTTAAATTATTTATTACACTATTGACCAAATCGTTTAAAGGTCAAAATGGATTACTGGATAAATTATTATTTATCAAATGGATTAACTGAAAAAGGTAAAAATAATATTAATATTAGCGAATAGCGCCTGTCTGATACAGAAAGCTTTTGGTTAAAATGGTCAAAATACCTAAAATGATGCATCACCTGCCAGCTATTTGTATGAACCCCGATTGGATATTTAAAAATTACATCTAGCAACTTTTGATCAGTCGTTCATTTGATGTCACATACCTTGGTATTTTAAAATTTTTCTAAATAAAACATTTGGTCATTTTAATTGTGTTTTATTTTATTTTATTTTATTTGTTAGGAATAACAAACAGCAGTATATTACACAGTAGGCATACAATATAAAACTTGCAATAAAAGTAACAAATACACTACTCAAGACGTTATCCACAGATTACAATACAGAATAGCTAGCTGTTAGCAGAGCAAGTTAAAAAAACACTTTAAAAAAAAAAACACTTATTAACTATATACTAGGGCTATCTCTTAAAATAGTTGTAATCTCACTCTTAAATACAGCTTTGCTGAGAATTTGTGTTATTTCGTTTATTGTTCTTTTGGCTCAGGAAAGTTTTGATTTTCTAATATGCAACCCAGTCTGGAGTGCAACAACGATCTTTGACAGGGACAGAGGGGCGTTGTTGGTAAACATATTTTGTGAAATTTTCTCAGAAATTGTGTTGACAAAACAAGATGGCGGCGTTAGTTGCGATTTTGGCCACGCGCCGCCATAACCTTGTAGGGTTGTACACACAGCAGCAGATCAAGTTACCTCAAACTGTCATTTTTTCTCATTCGATTTTGAACTTGACCATCAACATTTTAGGGTTTTAACCATTTGGAGAAAGGAGACGTTCAATAAATGTATGGGGCTTGGTACTAAAATAATTGAAAATTGAAACAGCCTTCTGAGCTATATAGGCTGAAAGAGGGTAATTATTGTGATGTCTTGGGGCATTCCATTTTTTTTTTTACAGTCGCCCGTATTTTTTAAAACAAGTGTTGAAAAATAAAATTCTGGCATCACTAACTACAAACATTATTTATATTTTAGGGCTGGCAGCCCTGTGGCAAATGTCAACAATGTCAATGTCATTGTCACTTGTCAGTGAGAAGCAGCTCGGTCCAAACCGTTAGACGGCTTACCGACATATTTTATTAAGTACATTAATACATTTTTTGATGTATTTCTCTACATAAATACATATGAAAACTCTCAGTATACTAAATAGTACTCTGTGATAAAAACACTCCGCCCCGCGAACTTTACCAGTGCAGTGGAGGTGTTTTTTTTTTATTTCAACGTAATCAACGTCATTCTGACATTTACAGATTTTTGACTTCCTAACGATACGTTTTGATATTGCGTTGTCATGCTATTCAATATTTTTTGTCTCAATTTCTGGGAGCTGCAGCTAAAATTATATAATAAAATGCCAAAGTATTTAAAAAACCAAAACTTTAGTCACATTTAAAATAATTATATTGCATAGAAATGAATAAATAAAGGCTATGTGCGTTTTGTTTGTACTGAAACATTTTTCACTTTTTCACAAAAACCCGCGCCTGAAAAAATCATATTTAACTATAATCGAGTAGCCTAATAAATAAGCTTTCTAAAAAGGTATATCACATTAGCGTTTAAAAATCTTCGGAATATTGTACCAATTTTGTCCTCTCCTTTGACAGTTTCATATAACCTGATGTGCTTGCAACTGTACATAAGAGCAGTGGTGGCCAAGTGGTAACGGCCACAACTTACGAGTTGTAGATTGTTGGCTCGAATCCAGACAGGCGGTTTACTTTGTGTAAATTATTTCATCACCACTGCTCTAAAAACGGTGAAGGAAAACATCGTGAGGAAACCGGCATGTCCTAGAACCAAAAATTCGAAGACATGTGACATCTAGCAACCCGCACTGGGTCTGCGTGGTGGATTATGGCCCACTCCCACTCATAAAGAGGAGGCCTGTGTCCTAGAAGTGGGAACATAATAGGCTGGTTATGTTATACAGTTTAGATATCTAGAGTGCTAAAAGGATTTTTTTTGACATTGTCGCAGAAATTTTTGAATTGTTGAAAAAACAAGATGGCGGCGACAGTTCCAATTTCGGCCACGAGCCTTGTAGCGTCGTACACTGTGTGGCAGTCTCTTTCTAAGAGTTGAGCTGTCATTCCACTTGATGCTAGGGATTGACACTGACAGCTCACTTCAAGCTCACTTTACCTACGTTTTCACGGTGAGATTTTAACAGAATAGACATTCTGGACTGTACCCGGGAGTAAACACCTATGACATATATCTACAGTTTTAAAGAAAGAAAGAATAATAAGTTTATTTGACACAGAAACATGTGCACACAAAAAAAATAATTAGCTCTAATAAATTAAGAAAAATAAAAACAAAAAATATCTTTTCACGAGCACAGAACAGAAATAGTCGGCAGCTGCACGTCATGACTGTGACAAGAAGGCTTCCACCCAGCATAATGCTGTGCTATGGGGGACCCACAGCACAGCGCTGCTTTTCAGTGGTTGCCCGAAAAGGACGTACGGAAATCAAGTCAGGTTCAATGATTGGTACTATAACGAAATAAAATAAAATAAAAAAGAACCACTTAGAATACAAAGCAACTACTTAAACAACCAATGATATAAATAAGTATTATTAAATAACATAAAAATGTATTAATCCGCAGGCATTACCGTTTTAGAAAGAGACTGCCACACAAGTGTTCAACGCTATAAGGTTATGGCGGCGCGTGGCCAAAATTGAAACTGTCGCCGCCATCTTGTTTTGTCAACACAATTTCTGAGACAATTTCACAAATGCTTGAATAGATTAATAGATCGGCTGGTACAGTCTAGTTATCTAGGTACCTAAATCCTTCATTTGGAAATGGCAAAATACATTTTTATCATGCCGGTACAAGTAGCAATTCGAAGTAAAATGTAAATGTCGTAATAAAGTACACTGAAAAGGCTCTGAGGACCTGGCCAGCCTTTAAGCTCACAATGTTATTACCGGCAGTAATTTGAAAGGGTTTGCCTAACTGTAGGTAGGGTAGATATTTATTTTAAGGAGTAAGTTTTGGCTCCTTTACTTTCTATACTTAGGCGTTCTATTAGTTTCTTGAAGTTATCTTTTTGATTTGTAAATCAGTATATAGAGGCCCGTGCTGGACGGCGCGTACGTGTTCCACGCGCCTCAAAGAGATGTCAGCATCGAAGAGGAGGCCCACTAGGGCCCAAGCCTGCCGGGAAAGCGGGATCATCCGAAAGGGTTACCGCTGACCCGGAACATAAAGGGCCAAGGAAGGAACACGGGTGGGTTTTAGTCAGTAAGAGTCTGACACTCCCTTCCGCTCCACCCAGAGCGGGAGGAGTCATTTGATGATTTCCCATCCTCAAAAAAAAATAATCTGTATATAGTCATCTTTCTCGATTTCCATAACGACGACTCTTTGAAATTATGATTTGCTATGTGCATGTATCATTTTTCGTTTACGAGTATGTGTGGTCAAATTTAAGGGTGTGGTACGGACTGAACACCTTTCTTCATGGGACCAACATCGTAATGGCGAAAAAAATTATCAGCCAATACAATTGGGTTCAATATAGTATTGAAATTTTGGGACAGTTGATAATTTTTTCGTGATAACTATATTGGTCCTTGGAGCAATTTGTTTAGTTTGATGGTCCGTACAACACCCTTAAATATGACCACATACATTCTAATACACGCTGTATAGTCTTCCTTATCGATATCCATAACGGCGACCATTTGAAATTAGAATGTCCTAGCGTGTGCCATATGACTTGGCATGCCTCACGGCTAATGCAATAGAACTCTATTATAGGACAGGGATATAAGAGGGACAATTTTTTGGGAATGGTATCAAGTCGCTTTTCAAAAATTTCTACATTTATATCAATAAATCAATAGGGAAGGAAGAAAAGATAAAAATAGGAGAATTGTAGTAGTAAAACATGTGGAAGAGCTTTTCCAAGGAAGTAGGTACCTGCTACCTCTTTCTGCCACCGCAGCACTGTTGGGTACTGAGGAGTGGCTAGAGAGGCGCCACGGCGTCCTCACCTTCCGCCTGACGCAGGTCCTCACCGGACACGGTTGTTTCGGGAGGTTCCTGTTCCGGATAAGGCGGGAGGAAACGCCCGGAGGACACGGTGGAGCATACGGTGGAGGTCTGCCCGGCTTGGGCGGACCACAGCCGTGTCCTCGTGGAGGCGATTGGCGGTGGCGATCTCTCGCGTCCGGCCTTGGTCCAGGCCATGGTACGGAGCGAGAGGGCTTGGGAAGCCGTCACCTCCTTCTGCGAAGCAGTAATGTTCGCAAAGGAGGAGGCGGAACGCGTGAGGGAGAGGCAAAATTTGCGCCCTCACGCCCCTAGCCGCTGCAGGAGATGCCCTGGGCGACGGGAATCGCAGGCCGATTCCCGGCCACCGTAGGCGTGGGCTTGCGAACGGCGAGCAATGGGCAGCTCGCCGTTCGATAAGGACCAGGCCCGGGTCGACGGCGCGTTGTGTTCCACGCGCGCCTCAAAGAGATGTCAGCACCAATGACGGGGTTTGCTAGGACCGATGCCTGCTAGGGTTGCGGAAAAGTCCGAGAGGGATACCGGGGCCCCTGGCACAGGTAACTGAAGAAACACGGGTGGGTTTTAGACAGTAAGAGTCTGACACGCCCTCCTGCTCTGCCCAGAGCGGGAGAAGTTGTTTGATGATTGCCCACACATTACAGTAGATGCTAGTGAAGTACTTACATAAGGTTTTTCAGGCAAATCTTTGGCTAATTAACGTGGTCAACGAAGTATTCGAGTTGCATTTAACAAGATTTCCTGGCTTAACTTAGTTGGTAAGCAGTATAGTCGACCGACAATAGTGAACAGATTAGACACATAGATCAGAACGGGACTAAAAACAAAGTCAAAATAAATTAACTCAGTCTATCGCAGTCTATGGCTGGATATAACCCTCCTAGGTGGCGCCACAACACCCTGTCCTCCGCCTTCCGCATCCAGTCTACCCCTGCCACCAGTTTACGGTCATCGGTCCATCTAGCTGGGGGAAAGTAAAATAATAAACTAGAATCCTGAGTTTCCAATAACAAGAAGAATAATAATTAATAGAGTCAAATCCGATTCAACCACATCAAACTTGAACCGGAACTTTCCCACGTCCCGTACACAAAAAAAAAACAAACCTACCTTCAAAGCCAACCCTCAACATTACCCCTCCACGTCCCCCCACAGTTGTCAAGACAGACAGAAAGTGTTTCGACTTCAAAATAAATTGTTTGTCGCGATTAAATCGTCACGGTGGGGGCCGCGGTTCGGCACCGCGTGATAATCAAAGCTCGACGTGATAAACGAGTGAGTTGGGAGTTACTGTTGGTTTTTAAAGTCGATGAGATTTTCTAGAGGTGATAAAGTATTCGTTCGTTCACTTTTGGAGATTCGGCAGATTTGGAGTTATAACAGCCGCATGGGTCAATCAATCAAGTTAAGCTACGCTTGCCGTGGTTTGTCCGTGGATGGGTGACCTTACTAAGACCCCTCGGTGCCTTGGAAACCACGGTAAACCGTTGGTCCCGGCTGTCATTCTTGGATCTTTGACAGTCGTTACTGGTCGTCAGAAGCTTGAAAGTCTGACAACCAGTCTTACCAAGGGGTATCGTGTTATCGAGTAACTGGGTTATGAAGGTCACGTCACTAAATCTTTGACAGCACTAAGGTGAAATGGAGAGCAGAGGTGGCCCAGTGCTATCGGACCTGACTTACGAGTTGTAAGTCGTGATTTCAAACCCAGACCGGCGCTTTACTTTGTATAAATAATTTCATCACCACTGCTCTCAAAACGGTGCAAGAAAACATCGTGAGGAAACTGCCATGTCCTAGAATCAAACATTCCAAGACATGTGACATCCACCAACTCGCACTGGGCCCGCGTGGTGGATTATGGCCCACTCCCTCTCAAAGAGAGGATTCCTCTGACAGTGGCCTAGCAGTAGGAACATTATAGGCTGATTATGCTAAAGCAAATCATCAAGCATCTGTTGTTTTAATTATCAGGAGGTCACGCGCTTATTCGCGCCAGTTTCAGCACCTCCATCTATGTTAGTTGACACAATTGGTGCGAGCGAATCCCGCTCTTTATTCACTTCAGTCTGGAAAGAGCTTATGCCATTGCACAAATATAGGACATCGTAGAACGCTCAGTTTTTTGTCGCACAGTTAGGTTAGGTTTAATAACAAGCCAGAAAAAAATTGAGCGTATTGTCAAATGCTCAAAGAAAATATATATTCAAAAATATTTCATAAAAATAAAACAGTACCTACTTATCATGATTAAACAAACGTAAAACAGAGCTAATAATAAAGGGAACTCAATCAACTGAACAAATACCTAAAACATTATTCCACTGAGCCGTGCATTTATTTTTTTTAAACTGCAAAATACTTTTATTTTGGCGGTCATTCGATTCAACTAACATCAAACGCATCGCTGTTTTGAACCTAATTTGCTGCAGCGATGCGCTATTGTCAAAACCTAAAAAAATCTTCTTACCGCGCCTTAATACGTAGCCACCAGGCAGAATTTGTAGGTAACCTCACTTACATACCACCTGTTATAAACCAACTAGCAAAATCCAAAATAAACGAGTTCCCTTTCAAGCACGTCTATTTCAAAATGAGTATACAATTTTCCAAAACTCACTTCACCACTTTCGAGAACCAACAGTACCACAATCCTATAATGCGTTCCGAAACGTTCTCTCTGGGAGCGTTCAGCATTCGATTGTTTTGTGATCTGCACGATACAGACACACAGACATAGAGACACACAAGTATGTTACCGTTGAGTTCCCGCCCGATTTAATGTAATCACCTGGAGCTCCACATACGTTGGTTTTGGAACTTAGGAAAAACGTCGTGTCAGTGAATTGATTTTGCGATGTCAATGTTATTCTACTCGTAAAACTGTTACCTTTGATGTATAGCTTCGTCTCTCGTATTGGCATGAAATATAATAGAATGGTTCATGTCATGACAAAATATTAGTCAGCCAGCAAGGCGGTTGCGGGGCTAAAACTACAGTGTCCTAGAAGAACGGTGGCCGGCACATAGCGTCCGCAATTTACCGGCAAACGACGTCATTTAAATGTTATCTAAGCACACCGTAAAGTCAAACTCCGCTTTCAACATTTTCATGTCAGCCGTCACTGCGGCCGTTATGTGGCGGCCACCGCTCTTTTAGGAAACCGTAGATTAACGGCCTAGGATGTGCTGCTCATAAATGAGAAAGAAAGAAATAATTATGTGATGTGAATGAATGCTACACAGTACACATGGAGGCTTTTAAATACACCCCTTTTAATGCAGGCTTTTAATATTGCTGCTGGATATAAACGATGATCGGGGATTTTTCAAATAGCGAAACATTTTTCAAACAGTTTTTAAATAAAAGTAAAATATCTGTTTAATTAGGTACTTATAGTCTATTCAAACTCTTGTTTCCAAGTGATATTACTTCCATTTTTAAACCAAAATCAAGATATCATTGAAACATATGATTTGATGATAACTAGTATTATTGAAAAAGGCATAAAAATGATTGATGGTATAGCAAAAGCTGAACTTTGTGTTTAGGTTTAAAGTTTTTTTTTTTCCATATACACATATTTGTTTACATGTTTGGAAATAAATCAGAAACACAGTATACATGTTACCCCGGATCTATGTATGTATTTACTTTAGGAGAACGCTAAAACAATGATACTTAAATAAATATTAACGACTTTTAAGACTTGCTTTCACAGAAATGTGACATACCGACATCCACTGACATAGCTCCATGAAACAGACAAATAGTTCTGTCGAGTCTTTGAAGCTTTGAGTGCAACCTGCACGATTTGACGTAATATAACGTCTGCGAACGATACAGAGAGGAGATGCGTCAGCGATTTAAAAGCAAGTTGTGTTGAGAGTAGGAGACGATTTATATTGTGATTCTAACGTAAAGTAGTACTGTACGAAAAGTATTGCTAAAGTAAAATAATGATAGAAAAGTAAAGAACTGCACATTCGTGTCTTTGTTGTACGAGTGGTTGCCTAGAGAACGATCTTTTAGGTATTTGCAATCTATAAATTTGAAAATCATTTAACCTATCTCAGGCCAACGATACGGCTTATTTTAATTATTTTATTTATGGATTGTTTTTAAATTTCTATTTGCTGTACTCTGGACACTCAACGTGTACGTCTTATTTACATCGTTCTCACATATAATTATATATTCAACATTAATGATATAACTAATATTTATTTAAAAAAAGTAGTTTAAAAGAGAGTCCATGGAGTTTCTTGCCTGTTCTTCTCCATAGGTACCTACTACGCTTTGGAATGGGCAACTAGCTTCATATTTCTGACTGACCGACCACTTGACAATTCAAAAGTGGCTGTAAATGGTTTAAATGAAATAAATGCTTTGAGTTTGAGTTAAATACATAAAGTTGCAACTTAGACAAATATGTATTAACTTTAAACTCAAGTTGATAGTCTAAGTTGATATTTGAATGAAAAAAAAACTATTGATAACGGCATAACATAATTTTAGTTGCAATGGAAAATGAACCATACGCAATTAAGTTAAAGTTGAATCCCAAAGCATGAAATTTAAATCATTTTGTTGGCTTTAGTCTAATTTCGTGTTAGGAACAGAATAGATATATCGTCGCCTTACAGTGAAAACCTCGGGAATGCATTTTTGGTAAAATTTATTTTTATTGCGTTTCTAGGAAGAAAATCTCGCAACGAACTCGCAATATTATAGCAACAAACAGTCCTGGATATAAAAGCGTGTTAAATTAAAAAAAAAATACATAAAAGAAGTCGTAATTTTTTTTTACAGCAAGCAGTTTTTTCGTCCTCGTGAATAGTTACTTCATATACACCTACGAGGTATTCACTATAAGGCGTCGATTGTGGATGATCGTTTACGATTACATACTTGCATGTTTCGAGATTGCTCAATAAGTTTCTGTCAATAAAGGTCAATTTTTCAGTCATTTTATCTGAAGAATTAAATATTCGGCCTGACAGCTTTTGCATAGAAAATATGTCAAACCCCTATATTTACCCTTCAGAATAGGGTTATCTGACGATTGAATAATGGGCCTTCAGGGGATAAAAGCTAACTTATTACTATAGATACCTAGGGCACGCCACGATAGCGGCGGTAAGACCCCTCTTTGAGGAGTGGCTAGAGAGGCGTCACGGCGTCCTCACCTACCGCCTGACGCAGGTCCTCACCGGACACGGAAGTTTCGGGAGGTTCCTGCACATCATCAGGCGGGAGGAAACGCCCGGGTGTCACCACTGCGATGATCGCCCCGAGGACACGGTGGAGCATACGGTGGGGGCCTGCCCTGCATGGGCGGAGCACCGCCGTGTCCTCGTAGAGGCGATCGGCAGCGGCGGCGACCTCTCACGCCCGGCCTTGGTTCAAGCCATGGTCCGGGGCGAGGGGGAGTGGGAGGCAGTCGCCTCCTTCTGCGAAGCAGTCATGCTAGCGAAGGAGGTGGCGGGACGGGAGAGGGAGAGAGTCTCCCGTCCAAGCCGCCGCGGTGGACGCTCCGGGCGTCGGGAGCCGCGTGACGACTCCCGGCCACCGTAGGCGCGGGCCTGCGGGCGGTGAGCAATGGGTAGCTCACCGTCCGATCAGGACCAGGCCCGTGCTGGACGGCGCGTACGTGTTCCACGCGCGCCTCAAAGAGATGTCAGCATCGAAGAGGGGGCCCACTGGGGCCCAAGCCTGCCGGGAAAGCGGGATCATCCATAAGGGGTACCGCTGACCCGGAACATAAAGGGCCAAGGAAGGAACACGGGTGGGTTTTAGTCAGTAAGAGTCTGACACTCCCTTCCGCTCCACCCAGAGCGGGAGGGGTCATTTGATGATTTCCCATCCTCAAAAAAAAAAAAAAAAAAAAAAAAAATTACTATAGATACCTACCTACTAACCTACATTCCTAAAAGTATACAATTCGAATAACTACATTTTGGCAGTTCACACTCATCTTCTCCTAAATTTAAATCTAGAGATTTTATTTAATAATCAAACAATATACCTACTATTTAAAAAATATTAGTCAAATAGTTAAAAATAAATATTTAGTTTACGCATGGGGCAAAAATAAATTCGAAGACAAATCATTTTGTCTACCAAAAACTCAAATGAAAGAAAACAGAATTTGATTCTTTTTCGATTTAAAACCGGCCAAATCAAAGGAAATATTTTCAGTCGCAACACAATACGGCCAGATGAATAGTCCCTGAATATTGTGATATTTGTGCCGTCAAATACTCTTATATATTAAACCTGGACTTGATCCGTGACGTAGTGAAGGCAGAGAAGTATAACAATGTATAGTAATAAAAAAATATATATATACAGGGTTAAAACTATACTCCACACAAACACACACACCCCCACTTACACACACCCATCATCATTCACTCAAATCACCTTTTTTTGATTATGTACTCGTATTGTATAGTTTACACTTCTTGTTTTTGAAAGAGCGGAGTCCCACAGGCATCAAGGAGGCTCCAATCTCAAATTTGTTGTACGTTTAAGGTTATCAAATAAACTATTTTTTTTATTATTATTGGTAAAACACCATCAACCTCTTAAGGAGTCATTGTACTCATCATTATGAACAACTTTTACTATGGGACAAAATATAAAATGGCGAAAAAAAAACAGCTGTTCTTACAGAACTCGTCAAACCAGCTGATTTTTTTTTTCGCGTTTCATATTTGGTCCCATATTAAAAGTTGTTCATAATGATGAGTACAATGACCCCTTAAGAGGTTGATGGTGTTTTACCAATAACCCTGTATATAATAAGGTGAGATAAAAAGTAAAAGTACCCAGGAATATGAAGAACTCTTAGCTAAGTAGGCACCACACCTCAGTTGGTGCTAGTTTTGCAGGAGCTTTAAAATCGCTGCGTAAGTTCAGGCAGCCATCAATTAAAAGGCTTAGAAATTAAGCAATTTTCATTTAAGACCACCTAGTATGACTGTAAATGGGTAACCAGTATCGATACAAGGCAGTTATTGATTTGTTTTTAGCAAATTCTTTCCAAAATTATTTTCGTTTATTTTGAGTACAAAAACCGTTCCAAGTTATCACACTTTCTCCACTTCTCTGTGGCCCTGACAACTGACAAACAGTCAGAAAATAATAAAGGTGAAAAAAGTAATTTCTCTTGACATTATGATGTCTGTCGGGGCGTTTATTAAATACAGTAACCCCGTGGCCACGACCTACAAGCTCAAGCGACAAGCGTCTTGCGACAGCGACTGCGGGGTAAACAAATGAATGAAGTTGTTTAGAGCGTGACACGAGCAATCGCGATCGCGACTTGACTTGCGAAGCTACGGACGGAAAGAGGTGATGCGCACGTGTCGCTTGACGAAAATCGCAACGCTCGAGTTTGTGAACGGAGCCTATATATTTGTCAGGTCTTCGTAAATATATGAACGAAGGGAAGATTATTAATTCCTTCCATAGTGAAGTTTATAACAATGGCAGAAATTCGAAGGTCTTAACCGGGAGGGACCCTTGCCTGGGGCACTAAATATAAATAGTCATTTTGTTGTATGTTTTTGGAGTAAGTTTTAAGTGGTATTGAAGGGTTTTGGGCAAGTTGTAGGTAAATAAATATGGATTTGCAGCATAATTGCTCTAAGTTCTTGTTGGTTTTACTTTTTGCCGTTGCAAGCACGGCTGTTGTTCTTAGTTCGGGATTCGATACTCAGGTCGGGCAAATGTTTTCCTTCATATCCCCTTTAGAAAAGATTGTCGGTAAAATTGACATCGGAGTTTCCGGTTCAAGAAATACAATTTATTTTTAGAACTTATTAGATATACAGCGGTACGTACAATCAATCTTCCTGCCTGTTCCTATCTATGTTGTAGTCAACTTCCAGTCTAACCCACCGCAACTGAATACCAGTACCTACTGCAAAGTCAATGCGGTGTCCCACAGGGATCGGTACTAGGGCCGCTCCTGTGGGACATCGGTTACGACTGGGTGCTGCGGGCCGACCTCCCTGATGGCGTCAGCGTGGTGTGCTACGCTGACGACACGCTGGTCCTGGCGCAGGGGAGGTCGCATCAGGCGGCGGCCGACGCGATGACACGCGGGGTTGCGATAGTCGTGGAGAGGATCCGGCAGTTGGGTCTCGAGGTGGCTTTGCACAAGTCCGAGGCCATGTCTTTCCATGGGCCCCGGAACAGGCCACCATCGGGATCCCAACTAACGGCAGGAGGGGTTCACATCGGCGTCGAGTCCACGATGAAGTACTTAGGACTCGTGCTCGATAGCCGGTGGAACTTCGTGGAGCACTTCCCACGTTTGGCCCCCAAATTGGAACGGACTGGGGCCGCCCTCAAGCGGCTCCTGCCCAACCTGAGGGGTCCAAACGCCTCCTGCCGGAGGCTTTACGCGGGGGTCGTGCGGTCCATGGCTACATATGGGGCCCCGGTGTGGGCGCGTTCACTGCGGCGGAGAGCCGCCCACTATCTGAACGCGCCCCAAAAGGTGGTAGCCGTAAGGCTGATCCGGGGCTACCGCACGATCTCGGGCGAGGCGGCAAGCCTCCTTGCCGGACTGCCGCCGTGGGATCTGGAGGCGATAGTCCTCGCGCGCCTGTATGAGTGGCGCGCGGAGGCACTACGCCGGGGGGAAACCCCGCTTCCGCGGCAAATCGCGGCGGAGCGGACGGACCTCCGGCGCGATCTCATGGCGGCATGGAAAGAGCGACTGTCGCAACCCAGCGCAGGGCACGCCACGATAGCGGCGGTAAGACCCCTCTTTGAGGAGTGGCTAGAGAGGCGTCACGGCGTCCTCACCTACCGCCTGACGCAGGTCCTCACCGGACACGGAAGCTTCGGGAGGTTCCTGCACATCATCAGGCGGGAGGAAACGCCCGGGTGTCACCACTGCGATGATCGCCCCGAGGACACGGTGGAGCATACGGTGGGGGCCTGCCCTGCATGGGCGGAGCACCGCCGTGTCCTCGTAGAGGCGATCGGCAGCGGCGGCGACCTCTCACGCCCGGCCTTGGTTCAAGCCATGGTCCGGGGCGAGGGGGAGTGGGAGGCAGTCGCCTCCTTCTGCGAAGCAGTCATGCTAGCGAAGGAGGCGGCGGGACGGGAGAGGGAGAGAGTCTCCCGTCCAAGCCGCCGCGGTGGACGCTCCGGGCGTCGGGAGCCGCGTGACGACTCCCGGCCACCGTAGGCGCGGGCCTGCGGGCGGTGAGTAATGGGTAGCTCACCGTCCGATCAGGATCAGGCCCGTGCCGGACGGCGCGTACGTGTTCCACGCGCGCCTCAAAGAGATGTCAGCATCGAAGAGGGGGCCCACTAGGGCCTAAGCCTGCCGGGAAAGCGGGATCATCCATAAGGGGTACCGCTGACCCGGAACATAAAGGGCCAAGGAAGGAACACGGGTGGGTTTTAGTCAGTAAGAGTCTGACACTCCCTTCCGCTCCACCCAGAGCGGGAGGGGTCATTTGATGATTTCCCATCCTCAAAAAAAAAAAAAAAAAAAAAACTGCAAAGTCAAAGTCACATAAAAGGCACCTTTGAACATCAACATTTACAAAAAAATATAATTAATTCTAATCGCCCCTTCCAAAAGGTAGTTTCGTATGGAGAAGAATGGGCAAGAACCTCCACCGTCACTCTTTCAATATTTTTATAGATTGATTATGTGAAATTGTGAAGACGGTGCACCTAAAATTAAATTAATACACCACAATATGTAAAAAGAATTAAATATAAAGCAATGAAAGGTAAATTAATTATGTGATAGATGCTCACATGTTTACAAATATTGTAAGAGTACTTAGATGATTTTCCTAAAATGTTATGAAATGAAATGTAATAGTAATATATTTATTGCATATAGGGTATTTGTAGTTCGTACATATTAGAGTGGATGTTTATTTCTGTAAGTAGATCTTTTTAGACACTTTTACACGTCAATATTTTAAAACTAGATGGCGCCGGCATTTCCTAGCTGACTGATCCCTGAGAGAAATGCCGAAACAAACTCAGAAGTCATGGTCTCTTTTAAAGTCCAAACATTATATTATTAGAATTTTATGTGAGTCTTAACAATGCAGAGGACCTTTTGAAGAAAGAGCCATTGCTGCTTTAAGTTGACCTGTCCCAACAGACGGCATTACTGTTGACGGTTTAACAAGTAATAACTGCCTCTCTGACCTCCAAAACACTACTGGGTTTCTTACGTTCACAAAGGGGTATTGTGTTACCCATTTAATTCTGGGTAACATAATACCCAGTTAATTCTGGGAAACATAATACCCAGTTAATTCTGGGTAACATAATACCCAGTTAATTCTGGGTAACATAATACCCAGTGAATTCTGGGTAACATAATACCCAGTTATTTCTGGGTAACATAATATACAGTTAATTCTGGGTAACATAATATACAGTTAATTCTGGGTAACATAATATACAGTTAATTCTGGGTAACATAATACCCAGTTAATTCTGGGTAACATAATATACAGTTAATTCTGGGTAACATAATACCCAGTTACTACTGGGTAACATAATATACAGTTAATTCTGGGTAACATAATATACAGTTAATTCTGGGTAACATAATACCCAGTTACTACTGGGTAACATAACACCCAGTTAATTCTGGGTAACATAATACCCAGTTAATTCTGGGTAACATAATACCCATTTAATTCTGGGTAACATAATACCCAGTTAATTCTGGGTAACATAATACCCCTTGGTAAGACAGGTTGTCAAACTTTAAGGCTTCTGCCTACCCGTATCAACTGTCAAAGATCTACGAATGACAGCCGGGACCAACGGCTTTAAAGTAGTAGTAGCAAGTATTTAAAATACTTAGTGGTCCTCTGGCATTAAACACCTATAGAATACAACTTAACCTACCAGTGCAGATCATCACAAACTCAAGGAAAATAAATGTGACAGTACGTTATCTATAATTTGAGGAAAAAAACATCATTAAATTCAGTAGTATTCGATATCTTTTTAGGCGCAACCTGAAATATCTTTTAGTAAAAATGGTGAATTGTATTCCGCTACAGAATTCTTTAGAAATTATGTAGTATTTCGTACCAGTGGGGTATCAGTCACTGTTGTTGGCTTACTGAAATGTTTGTTTTTTTTTTATGGCGGAATTTTGTCTCGAAAGCCAAGATTAATCACAATCACAAGTCATTCCTAGCTTGTTGATCATTGACAGATAGGAATAAAATAAAACTGTTACAATGGTGCCGATTCTGTTGTACACCGAACTAAACTAACTAAACTATCACTAAAATTCCTTACTTTTGGCTATGAGAATCTTAACGCTATTCTGCAAAATAAAATCTCTAAATTTAAAAATAATTTTGACACATCTAAAATCAAATTTGGCAATTGCGACTCCACGTGGTACTTGTTTGCCGTACCACGTGATTTTTTTTTAGAGCCGGAGGCGCGCATTATTTTGCAGCCTCGACATGTTTTGTATGGAATTTTTCAGTTTTTGTATGGAAAATATGAAAAATTTTTTTTTTTTACCAACACGTTGGATTTTAGATGTTTAGGGGTTTCATATAAGGGGTCGAAATTTTCATTATTTTTGCGATAGGACACACCGTTTTCGAGATATAAGCAAAAGAAAAGAAAAAAAGATACAGTACTGTTTTTATATCTTAAGTCGAGGTGTTGGTGTCAATTTTTTTAAATTTTAGTTAATGACAACTAATTTTATTCCACACCTTTTTAATCGCGATTAAAAACAGGCAGATTTAGTTACGACAATCAAAATTTTTGGTGAAAAACGTAAAATTCAGAATAGCAAAATTGCCATTTTCACTAAATTATAATCTCAGTGCCATCTTAGTGCTGTCAAACTAAAATTTGGTTAAGTTGTGTCACTTTAGTCAATTTCTGAATGGGAAATCGTCGTTTGACAGGAATAAACGAAATTTTGGACTTGGTGATTTTTAGTCTAGTTTAGAGAATTTTGTGACAAGAGAATCGGCACCAATGGTGCCGATTCTGTTGTACACCGAACTAAACTAACTAAACTATCACTAAAATTCCTTACTTTTGGCTATGAGAATCTTAACGCTATTCTGCAAAATAAAATCTCTAAATTTAAAAATAATTTTGACACATCTAAAATCAAATTTGACAATTATTGCGACTCCACGTGGTACTTGTTTGCCGTACCACGTGATCTTTTTTTAGAGCCGTAGGCGCGCATTATGTGCGGCCTCGACTTGTTTTGTATGGAATTTTTTACTTTTTGTATGGAAAATATAAAAAAATATTACCAACACGTTGAGTTTTATAGGTTTACGAGTTGCAAAGGGGGTCGAAATTTTCATTATTTTTGCGATAGGACACACCGTTTTCGAGATATAAGCAAAAGAAAAGGAAAAAAGATACAGTACTGTTTTTGCATCTGAAGTCGAGGTGTTGGTGTGAATTTTAGTTCATGACAACTAATTTTATTCCACACCTTTTTAATCGCGATTATAAATAGTCAGATTTAGTTAAGACAATCAAAATTTTTGGTGAAAAACGTAAAATTCAGAATAGCAAAATTGCCATTTTCACTAAATTATAATCTCAGTGCCATCTTAGTGCTGTCAAACTAAAATTTAGTTAAGTTGTGTCACTTTAGTCAATTTCAGAATGGGAAAACGTCGTTTGACAGGAATAAACTAAATTTTGGTGATTTTTAGTCTAGTTTAGAGAATTTTGTGACAAGAGAATCGGCACCAATATCTACTAAATTAAAACTGTCAGAATATCTAAGTACTAAATTAAAACGGTCACAGTATCTACTAAATTAAAACTGTCACAATATTTACTAAAAAACATTTTTTGTAAGTTTTCGAATTGCGTTTAGCACGTTGGCAGAGTGTGCAAGATTCATTATAGTTTTGAAAAATATAATTGACGTGTAAAAGTGTTTGTACAAACCTACGTACAGAAATAAAATAATTTATAATTCGGTTGTTTTTGGTACGTAGTGAGTAATCTTAGCTGTTATAGATTTTAAATGCATATAGAAGTAAAAGTATTACATTAAACTACAATTTGTATAATTTACTGCCACGCTCATAAATGGTGCCGCTACCTTATCCAGGTTCTAAGAAACGTCTGTCGGTTGCTCTTTATTTATTTCACTTTGTCGTCGCCTGTTCGTTTGCTAGTAATAAATAATTTTCCTTCTCTTGACTTTATCGACTTTCTCGGCTGGTACTAAATAAGCTTCGTCCAGATATGTTCTGTTGTCCGTACCGTTCCTCCGTTCCGTATCTGCGTCGCGATCCCAGAGCGCTAGTTTGGATGCCATGGATCGGGGCGAGCGAACCTCGATGCGTTCCAATGGCCCGCCGCCGCCGCCCGCCGTAACGCCCGTCGCGCCCGTACCGAACGGGCGGCGTCCAAACTTGCGTGCTTGGATCTCGTCGCGGATATGGAACGGAGGAACGGTACGGACAAAAGAACATATCTGGATGCAGCTTTTCACTCATTTCAAAGAACTAAATAAAATAAGAAAATTTTAGTAGGTAGGTATTGAAATTGATATTTACTATTTATAGTTATGATTGAAATAACTGAGAACCTCATATAGCCCGACCAAGATTACATCTAGACTTTAATAGAGACTGTGACCACTGCCAGGGTTGCGGGAAAGTCCGAAATGTTGTGATGGCGTGTACCTAATACCCGATTGTTGAGCCCTTTGTTCAAAACCTGCCAAGTATGATTGCCAGATGTTTCATGTCATAAAATAATTGGTTCCTTCGAAGATCCAAGGCACTGTTAAGTTATGGTGGTGTAGGAACAAAAGTGAAGATACTTGGAACTGTTCTAATGATCTGGAATCGCCAGCGGAGTGGTCAGTGCTTATTCCTCCTAATGAGAACAGGGCTTCACTCTAAAGTAGCAAAATTTACACCAAAATATTAGGTAATGATGTTCTCCTTCCATTTGTATTTTTCTCTCATAATGTAATCATTTTCTGGCAGTTTGAGTAACTTATGCGGCCTACTCAAATTTCCTTTCTTTGGTATTGTTCGTCGAATCATTGAGCTCCTTAAGTTCTGAGTTGAGCTGCACGATTGCTGACAATTGCGTGCACTGACTGGACAGGTCCTCTTAATCTGCGTGATTCTTTCCTCAAAAGACCGTTTCAGACACCGATCTACATAGCCTTCACATGATCTGACCAAGATTCTGACTGGACTTTAAAAGAGACTGTGACTCTGAGTTTGTTTCGGCCTTTCTTCTCAGAGTAGTCAGATGGGAATCGCCGAACTCATCTAGTTTAAAAAAAATATGATTGACGTGTAAAAGTGTTTGTACAAACCTACTTCCAGAAATAAAATCATTCAGCCTTCATGTACTTTCTGAGATTATCTTGGACATTACTGACATCGGTGAAGAAAGATCATGGTGGATTCGTGAGGAAACCTGCGGGGTAGTTGCGAAGCACTAACAGTAGCAATGGCTTTCATTTTGAGAGTTCGATAACAATCATTGCTATACGATATATACTATACGATATAATCACACACACACACACAAAAAACACACACACAGACAAACCCACGATCACACACTACTACAGTTCACACTAACACATACTCACAATTGCACAATACACAGAGCTGCTAATTTACTTTTTGTCATTCATTTTTTTTTTCTCTTTGTTTCTAAATTAGTTGAATTAGTTTTATTAGTCTAGTTTAATTTTAATTGTTACAGAGTCTCAATAGTGTATGCTATCAGTTAAGGGAAAGAGCGAGATAACCCCAACACAAGTATTATTAATTACTTACTGGGGCTGTCTCAATCACATCTGCAAATGTAACTGTTTGAGACCCAATAAACAATTTATTATTATTATTTAATCATTGCGTTATTTACGTTATTGAACGGACTAATTTTTCGAACATATAAAGCAATATAGTAATATCCTACAAAATGATTCAGATTGTGATTTAAAGTGTTTTACGCAATTAGGGTGCTAGACTTACCTATTAAGGCTCCTGCAAGCAGGCGCGACACGCGACGCGATTCGCACTCGACGTAAGGGTACCGCTCATCGCGCGACAGGCGGTGCCTTTGTGTCGCGTCGCGTGACGCACCTGTTTGATGGAGCCTTTAAATAATTAAATAATAACTTAGAATTTTTCTCCGTTTGTCTGGATGTATGATCCGGATTGGGGCAAAAACGGTTGAACGGATTTGGTTGAAATTAACACATTGATAGTTTATAACCTGAATTCATAAAAAGGGTAATTTTGCCCTGCAGTGGGACACTGGCTGGGCTGGTATTATTTTCCTCTCGTATCGGCACGAAACTTCTCCACTGATATCAGCTCATGCCATGTTTAAATAATAACGAGACAGCCAGCAGCAGGTAGCGAGGCTCTAGGTAGCACCGGAAATCATTTGCAAGATTAAAAACCAATAAAAAAAACATCATAATCTTTTTTTTTTATATAACGACTGCTCAGTATATCCATCTGCCTTGCCTTTTCTCAACTATCTCCGAATACCAGTATTTTACAAGGATCGACTGCCTATCTGACCTCCACAACCAAGTCACTGGGTAACACGATACCCCTCGGTAAGTCAGATTTTTGGGCATCAGACTACCCGTATCGACTGTCAAAAATCTACTAATGATAGCCGGGATTTAATATCACCATCCCTGGCTATTTTAAATAACGTCAACACATTTTTGTTTAATTCACTTTAAACAGAAAATGTCGTGGCGTATCAACAATGGACACGAGCATGTAAATACAAAACCTGTGTAGTGTATATAAGCTTATCATTCGCAGTGTGAGCATGGTCAGAATATTTACCGAGAGCCACTAGTGATGTGCCATACATGGTAAATTAATAATTCCAATAATAGGATATAATTATTTTAGTAAATTAACTTAATTTAATGATCAATATGGTTCCGTATTCTATTATCTATAACTATGAGTAGGAACTACTTTATGTATGAATGACGTCTATGTGAAACAAAATGTTATTTTATACTACACCTGCTTGGAAAGTACTTTGATACTTTATCAAATTTACGGTAGAAAGTACGTCATTGCATATCGAACAAATATGCGGGGAGAAAACGCATCTGAGCGGGAGAGAAAAGTGTATGAAAATCCATTTCTTACGTGGTTTTTCTTTTTTAATTTTGGGTAAGACTATGCGCCGGTAACCTAAATATCAAAAGCCAAAAAGTTTTTACAGTGAGTTTTTATCTCCAAGTTCGCCAAATGACACTGGACACTAGCTGTGTGTTGGATGGTGTCGGGCTGGCAGTGCGACCCTGTGGCGGCAGGATAAACAATTTGAAAAAAGAACATGTGAAAATTGCAGACGCCATTGGCGCCATTTCAATTAGTAAAGATTTAGTTTTTTTATTTTCCTCGTAGGTGTAGTATAAAGCACTATGTATCACTCGAGAGAAAGTGCGATTCCCGATCTCGGGTGTTTTAAAGCCCTCGCCTACGGCTCGGGCTTCAAACGACACCCTCGACGGTAATCGGTCACTTTCTCCTCTCGGTGAACAATGTACTATTGTACCTTCACTGCACATTGCTCGCTTCCTATCAAATCAAATCAGTTATTGGTTTGCAAACATGGGTATTAGTTTAAAGATATTTTATAAAAAGACTCCTCCATGCTCTATCGTCACATGGGCATGAAAACATAATTACTTTTAATTTACACAAGATATTATGATTTTAAATAACAAAATAAATAATAGAATAAAATAATACAAAATACAAATTAATGTCAAATTGTTTCAATTATTACAGTAAAAATGTCACAATTATGTCAAATGTCAACTAAGGCTACAGTTATATTTAAAAAGTTTAAATTACATCAAGGTTACAATAAAAATAAAATAAAACAGAGTCAAATTGTATAATCGTATGTCAATCAGTCAGTGATTCATCATTATGATGGAAGTCGTCTATTTTGTAACAACTTTTTCCAATAAATATTTCGATTAGTGCCCTTTTAATTCGTGTCCTTTTCGATTAGTGTCCTATTATTATGGGGCTTAAACCTATCAGGCATCATGCGCAAAAAAACAGCTTACCCTGCTGGCCCGTACACGGGGTACGCTATAGCTGTACGTTTTGACTGTCCCTTTCAAAATCAGTGGGTGATGTCTTGTGTAGGTGTGCGAGTCATGGCAAATATTTTTTTTTATTATAAATTGAAATTTGTACTACGTTAAGGCTTCTATAAGAAGTTTCTTTAAGGCAAGAAAGAGGTGGATGCTCTGTTCCTCGACAGTGTTCACTCCAGCTGGCCAATGAAGGCAAGCCAGAGGTGAGGAACAAGACTTCTCCTGGGAGATAGGGTCCGTGGGGTTGCTACTGCCCACCAGCTCACCATTTGCTGTCCTGCGGGCTTATGTATCTCTCTTGGTCTGGATCCTCACCCTAGATCTGTTCCAGCAAAGTAAACTCTACCGGCACATATCTAGAGTTCAGAGCGCGCAAGCTCCACCACGACGTAAACGTAGAGATACGGCGGTGGGGTTATTATTATTATTATTATAACTGCCGAAATGAGGGTGTACTATAGGTACACCTGTGCCCATCCCGTCGGGCAATAAGGCGTGATGTTATGTTAAGTTATTGCACATTAATAGGTACCTAACCAACAGCATTTAAAAATATTGCACAGAAACCAAAATAATCCCGGAAATAACTAAGAGCTGTATTCATGAAGAAAACCAATATTATATTTATAGTAGAGATCTTTGACAGTCCCTACGGGTCGTCGAACCCCGAAAGTCTGACAACCAGTCTTACCAAGAGGTATCGCATTACCCAGAAACTGGGTCGTGGAAGTCAGATAGGCAGTCGCTTCATGTAAAATACTGGTATTCAGCTGCATCCGGTTAGACTGGAAGCTGACCCTAACATAGTTGGGAAATGGCTGGGCAGATGATGATAATAATATATTAATAGACTTATTAGGTTTATATTTAAAAAAAAAAAAACCTAAATTTTCATTATAAATTGCACACGACCTACCTTTGTTTGTCTCTGCATCACCTAATGGTTGACTGGTAGAAAATGGCTATGGCATTAAGTCCGCCTCTATACATTTGTGTGCTTAAAGTATTAAAAATAAATAAATGTTTTAAACTTCGGTATTAAAACTTTGTTCGTAAGCTTTAGGCAGCTAAAACTCAAAAATATCCACCTTGAGTATAATTTTGAAGATGGGTTTTATCTTAACAGCGCATTTAATTTTGTAGGTATTAGAAAAGAAGTAAGAAATCTTACGCCCAGATAAAAATCTTTTGCTACATTGGGTTACTGGTGTTTATGCCGAAAACATAACGCGTAATTAGGTTTAGACGAAGTAATTAAATATAATAAAAATATAATTATGTACAAAACTATCAACATTATGTCAACACACACATCGACTAACGTAATTCAAAACCATGTTTCGTATATTTGATATCCGAAACTATCAGTTCACTAAAACAAGGCACATCTCTATCCTTGTTTACAATCAAGAAAAAAATAACAGGAAAATCTGTACAAGTGAGTCTTTATTTTATTCTTATTTTTCTGCTAAAGTGGTATACTTAGAATTATTTTTAAACACAGCCACGTTTTATGATGGCTTCGTTATAATTAGCTTGAAGCTATATGACGTAGTTTGTTAAATATGTCCATGCTCTGTGGAAGCTGGCAGTATCATCACAACGGTAATGTTTTCTCATTGTTTGTCTTATATTCGTGTATTTATGTACATTTATTTGTGCTTATAATTATATAGAATTAGACATATATATTTATAGTCTTAATAGGTTTATGCGTATCTTTATATTTAAACATATTTATTGCTAAATTTTCATTATAAATTACACCTGTATTTAGACCTGGTTGACTGGTAGAAAATGCCTACAGCATTAGGTCCGCCTCTGTACATTTCAAACTCAAACTCAAAGCTTTTATTTCAAATAAACCAATTACAGGCACTTTTGAATTGTCAAGGGGTCGGTCAGTCAGAAAGATGAAGCTAGTTGCCCATTCCAAAGCGTAGTAGGTACCTTACCTTACCTACATTTGTGTGCTAAAGGTATTAAATAAACAAATGAATAAAATAAAGGAAAATAGAATCTACAAACGCTGCGGGTAATGGGATCATGGGTTCGAATTCAGGGCAGGCAAAGTGGTACTGGGAATTTCCATCAAAATTATTCTAGTAACAGCGACATGTCAATGATAAATGATTTTATTCCTGTAAGTAGGTTTGAACAAACACTTTTACACGTCAATCATATTTTTTTTAAACTAGATGTGGTCGGCATAGCATAGCTAGCCCCTATTACATGAGATGTATTAAATGTATCGACGCAAGCGCTACTGGTTTGCATGAAGTCCTGATATGGATTGGATTCCCGGATCGGACAAAATGTTATTAGGATTTTCCATCAGGATTTTTCCTGGATTAGTGTCCGGTAGATGGCATTAAGCTCGCCCCTACTACACGAAATGTATAACTGGGGAAGTGTGAGTGACTCAACGACTCTGCCTCACCCTATTTCGAAAACAAGCGTGATATCTTATGAGGTAAATAACGAGCTTCTCAATGCTAAGGCCATGTCAAGTCTAACAACCTACTAACTTATTATATGTTAATAATTATTGAACCACTGACGCGTTTCTGGTCGTAAATAATTAGTAATGCAATGCAATAATTTGTTCAAAGTAAAACCTTAAATAAATAAATTAATCATTTCGAATCACCAGCATAAAATGAGGTTATAATAATTTTTGGGTCGGAATAAAAAAGCTACAGAGCAGAAGAGCAGTTTAGTTTTAGACACGAGAGAGTTTTTTGTATCGGTCAATGCCTTAAAAACTATCATTATTTTTAACACGCTTATTAGGCTGAACTAAATGCGTTTTGGTAGGAAACTAAGAAATAAGAAGAAAAAAGCTAAACAAACAGATCCTTCTCTTCTTGTTCTCACACACTGTTGTCTACATTAATTTTTCCTATCTCCTTTCGCGGGTCTGCTGGAAGAAATTTCTTGAGAAATAAGCAGTACCTTTGTACTCAATACTAATGTGTCGTATCTGCATCTATTTTACTGTGTGTACATAAATAAATAAACAAACGCAAAAAAAAAAAACAAACGACAAACATTTAAATTAATAATTATTATTTATTTCTTTTCTTTCCTTAATCCAATCTCCACGCACATCTCTGCAGGCTTAGCATGACGCTTTCTATTTCTACTCTACTGTGCTTGTCTACCCTTCACGAAATGTCTCCTTCCCGAGCACGAGGTCACCTATACTCGTTTTTTTTTTTAAATTTGAGTTAGATTGGCTCTTGACCCTAGTCTAGGTCAGTGGTGACAGAGACAGAGTCGACGATGGAGTGAGCTTACCCAGAAGAAGCCTGTTCACTCTCTCTTTCTTCGTAGACAGTGACTCTTCTATATCAACGGGGTTAGTTGCAAGTGATGTGTATGACTACCCAATTTAGTCGTATTTTTGCGTTTTGTTCTCAAACAAATATATGAAGGGAAGTGTTTTGAACGAAAACAAAACGCAAATGGTCTATTTTTTGTAATAATTTTTGTTTTATGGCTGGTGTGCGCAAAATATAAAACCATAAAAAAAAAATAATATGAGACAACATCCACACAAGGCTTCAGGTCCCGAACTAGGCAGAGCCTGTACTACGGTAACCTGATGACTGATATACATACTTATACACATATGCACACCCAGACACATGTTCATGCACACAAATGTTTGACTTGTCCGGGGATCGAACCCGGGACCAGCGGCTCAGAAGAACGAACACGCAAACACGCAAAAATAAATATTTTACTATGTTATTTTATTATTATTTATTGTTGTAGGTATCCATTTATGTAAAATGTTATCATTTGATTTTAGATATTTTATTTAATATAATCTACATTGAACGCTGTTTTTTTTTATTTTTTTTATTTGAAAGATAATTATTACAGGGGTGTTACTCAATTCTAAACTCGCCAAACGTTTACGTTTGATGGTGATGTACATATTCAGTGTTCAACGTGAAGATTTTGGCTCTTATTAAGTGGTTTTATAATCCCTGTGAATGTATTTAGTACCTAGACCAAAGTTAAAGTTAAGTGTAAAAACTGTAGGATATTTTGTTGATCTTAGTTTAGCTAGTCTATTATTAATCCCAAAAATCTATTATTTACAGCTTTAGAAGCTCAGCAAAACTAATAGAGGTGTTGGTGGACTATACGGGGTGTTATTGGCAGGGTGAATCCATGAATACAGCACATTATTCTAGACCCACTAGATATATTAGTCTATGGCGTAGAATTATTTGCGGATTATTAAAAAAAAACTGCTGTTTCATAGAAAAGTGCAATACCTACGCGGTCAAAAGGTATGAAACGGCATTTTTTTTTAAATTACCGAGTAAAAAATTCAACGCAGGGGCGTTCAGAACTACCGCCTGACGCAGGTCCTCACCGGACACGGATGTTTCGGGAGGTTCCTGCACATCATCAGGCGGGAGGAAACGCCCGGGTGTCACCACTGCGATGATCGCCCCGAGGACACGGTTTAGCATACGGTGGGGGCCTGCTCTGCATGGGCGGAGCACCGCCGTGTCCTCGTAGAGGCGATCGGCAGCGGCGGCGACCTCTCACGCCCGGCCCTGGTTCAAGCCATGGTCCGGGGCGAGGGGGAGTGGGAGGCAGACGCCTCCTTCTGCGAAGCAGTCATGCTAGCGAAGGAGGTGGCGGGACGGGAGAGGAAGAGAGTCTCCCGTCCAAGCCGCCGCGGTGGACGCTCCGGGCGTCGGGAGCCGCGTGACGACTCCCGGCCACCGTAGGCGCGGGCCTGCGGGCGGTGAGTAATGGGGAGCTCACCGTCCGATCAGGACCAGGCCCGTGCTGGACGGCGCGTACGTGTTCCACGCGCGCCTCAAAGAGATGTCAGCATCGAAGAGTTTGCGTGCTTTGACCACGCTTTTCTCCCTTCTCAACTCTCCCACTCCTCCTTCTTATCTCGCGTCTCACTTCCAATACCTATGTTCTTCTCACGCTAAGAATCTGCGTTCTTCTAACAACCTTCTTCTACTCTGTCCTTCTCATACTTCTGACTTTGTTCATTCTTCCTTTCATATTCAGTCCATTCTTCTTTGGAATGCGCTTCCTCTTGATATCAGGACGGCTACCAGTCGGTATGCATTTAAGCGGAAATTGCAAGTTTTAATACCTTCATTTAAGGAGTATTACATTGTCTATTAAATACAATTTATTGCATTAACCTATCATTTTTAGTTTCCGAGATTTTTAACATTCTTTAAGTGACCCGGATTCATTGCTCTCGAGTGTATATATATATATTTATGTAAGTATATACCTAGTATAGTAAATAGGATGTATGAGTATAGGACTTTTTTATGTATTTGTGTACGTTGTTTTGATAGTTTACTTTTTTATCATTGTTAAACTTCGCTCAAAATCAATCCTTTCAATTAAAGCACCTGCCATCCAATCTCTTCACCACCCTTGGTTGACTGGTAGAGAATGCCTAAGGCATTAAGTCCGCCTTTGTACCTTTTGTGCGAAAAGTTATAAATAAATAAATAAGAGGGGGCCCACTAGGGCCCAAGCCTGCCGGGAAAGCGGGATCATCCGAAAGGGGTACCGCTGACCCGGAACATAAAGGGCCAAGGAAGGAACACGGGTGGGTTTTAGTCAGTAAGAGTCTGACACTCCCTTCCGCTCCACCCAGAGCGGGAGGGGTCATTTGATATTTCCCATCCTTAAAAAAAAAAAAAAATATGGGGCGTTCAGAATCATGTACGTACTGAATCTACCTACATCATGTACTCTACTAATCATGTACCTACTGGCAGGTTGGGTGTCGACGACTCGATGTCCCTGACAGCCTGATGTCTACCCATCAACACTTCCACTTCCCCGCTAATGGGGATTTTTCGGGCCCTTTTCCCATCTTCGCTAAATTTTTTCCATATAAAAAACTTAAATAATATCGGCTATTTGAACGCGACATGTTCATTTCTGCCTATTATGTGATATAAGCAACAAAGCACCGCATAAAATTACGCGCTTTAACGAAAAAAAACAACTGTCGAATATTTGTCTAGGTCCTTTTTTATGTAGACTATTTCGGAAGAAAGATTTCTATCCCAAACTGTCAAAATCGGAGAAAAATTGTATGTCATGCTTGACGTTGTAGACAATTGTCTAGGGTAGTGAAGACGCTTCTTTTTACATTTGATTTTGTAATCGCCATGCTAAAGACAGTAGAAAACTTTTCACTGTCTACACGGAAACCTCATTTTTGTCTACTCTTCCGTCGACAAAACGCTTCTCAACGGTTCTTGTGCTAAGCCTGCTGGTCGTAGTCATTTGGCATTTGCAAATGTTTTTTAACCGACTTCAAAAAGGAGGTTTTCAATTCGACTTATTTTTTTGTTCCCTCAGAACTTTCGACTGGGTAAATCGATTTTAATGATTCTTTTTTATTTGAAAGCTGGTGCTTTCCGTATGGTCCCATTTAAATTTTATCGAAATCGGTCTAGCGGTTTAAAAAAAATCAACATTAAATTATTTTAAAATAAAAAAATAGGTACCGCTTTCAAACACGTGGACGTGTAACACGATCGTTTTTGAATTGGTGTGGGGTAGGTACCATAACTAAAACGTGAAAATAAAAAACTTTTTAACATAAAAAACACGACTTCCAAAAAAAAATCTACAAAGTGAAAAATAACTTTAATTTCGGAAGTCGGTGGAAAAAACTAAAATACAGATCCAAAGATGGACTGCTGGTCGTAGTCATTTGACATTTGCAAATGTTTTTCAAATGTAAGGCCAGTTCTATATACCAGATAATATTATAGTAAAATAAGAATTTGTTTGGATAAGTTAACCAGAAAAAATCCGGAGGTTTTTGTGAAGCAGTTCATTTGAATCTTAGAAGCGTCCTTGGAACAGTTTGGCTTACAAGAGATAGAAACCTAATTAAGGGCCGACGCATCAAACATACACAACACACACACACACAAATACACAGGTTTCTACATACAAAAATACATCCTATGTACGCACGGACATATTTTCAATACTTACAAAAGTTATCTATACAAGCTCAAATTAAATTAGCTAACGAAAGTCCGCAGACGTGATAGCTATCGATAATGATGAAACAAAAAAAAACAGATTTTCTCAACACATACTTCAAGTGACAACACTGCCAGAAGTCGTTGACCCCCAAGAAAAAACATTAAATATACAGAGTTGATTTGACAGAGGGGCATTAAATTACACTACGTATACTACACGTGATTAGTATTAATTTGATACGGTATAAAAATAAAAAGCACCAAAAATTAGTTTTTTTTTCAAACAATCTAAATAACTTACAGATCAGAGTAAAACGCAACCACCCTTTGTAATGAAGGTGCAAGTGTGTGTGTATTTATTGCTTCCTTGTTTACATTGCCATCTTTTAGCGAACATTTTTATTTGTACTTGTGACTTACGTCATCGTCAACAACGCATCGCAGGTTATACTCAGATTTATCGTTTTAAGGTGCATGCGTTTAGACATAATCAGCTGTTAGGAAATATACATCGTGTTCAAAAGCGGCAAAAACTTAAAAAATCATTTGCGACTAAACTACTGCTCCTATTTATTTGATTTTTGGTACAGAGCTTGAAAATGGTACCTAGTATAGGCAGTTTAAAAGAAAGCCCCTCTGTCGTATCAACTCTGTAAAAATATTTTTTTATTATGTTTTATATCGATGCCCAACACGTCTGCAGAGTTTCGCTAGCTAATTAAATTTGACCCTGTATAGTGTGTACCTACAGGTAACAAGAACTACTCGTAGATATAATTTGTATCACAAACGCAGTATTAAAAAAAAATAAGTTATATTTATAAAAAATATGGCATATTTTAACATTTGACAACAAAACATCCACATTTTTTTTTATTCTTTCTTCGGTGTATCCTTCTCTTCCTTGGGTGTGTCTTTATCTTTCTTGGGACATTCTTTAGGTTGCACACACTTTCCACTGACAGAATCCCTGAGGGTAGGAGAGTTGCAGTAGCAAGCCGAGTAGTCGCAGATGGCTCCCCTACCAGCTACAGGGTTGGGTTCATCACAGGTTGGTTCGGGTGTCATGGGGCCACAACCGGTGTTGTAAGAGTAGGTGCCTTCCTCGCATGTCCTGAGGCCTGTAACAATTAGAAAAGTTGTTGAGAATTGAGGAAGAAACAAGATTATTATGAGCGACCAACGTTCGCATTCTAATTTCAGTCAGAATCTGTCACATATCAGTGTTTATCTACATTTTAAATTAAAAACGTTCACAATCTAGTCTCAATCTCATTTCAGCGATAACCAACGTCAAAAACCCCATATAGTTTTTGACAGATTAAGACTGAGTATAGAAATCAAAATCAAAAGTCATTTGAATCAAAATCCAGCGCACTTTTTGAGCGTCAAAATTACATAAAACAGTCCCCCAAAACACTCGCACTTCACCACTTCCTTGTGCTTTAGCTGGGAAGTGGCGCAATAAACTCCCCAGCAGCACAGCTGTCGGTTCAGTTACAAGACTTGGATTCTATACAATAGTAAGTAACGAAACACAAAACATTAAATTAGATTATTTGCCATACATCAGCTAGCACACGCCAATATACCAACAAACATTGAAAACTATACTCAAGCAGAAATCAATAATAGAAACGTAAACAGAACTTAATACGTAAATAAACGCCTCCAGGCTTAAAGGGGGTGCCCGCCTACATAAGCACGTCTGTGGGGCGCACGGGGAGGCGCGGGCTTAGGTCCTGGGTTAAATGTTCCTGGTTTCCTGGGTAAGTTTATGGGACTGGCACGGCCGACCATCATTAGGTACTTTGTACGATAATTTGATAGAAGCGCGGAAAGTTTTTAAAGGGAATCTGAACTGGTGTCGAAAGCACCAAGAGGCCATTAAAATAGACATCTTAGCCTCACATCACACAAATTCCGATTTTCATAGTTTCTGGAAGTGTACCAATAAGATGAGTGCAGCCCAGGGCCTTCCCGTGAGCGTTGAGGGCGTTACTGAACCGCAACATATAGCCGAGGTGTTCAAAGACCACTTCATGGTTCGAACACCGCTGGGACCGGCGCAGCGGGTGATCGATGACGAAACCCAAACAGGACCGATTTCCACTCTTATCACAGCTAAAGACGATAAGAAAGCTCTTAAAAATATGAAAAAAGGGAAATCCCCAGGTCACGACGGACTAAGTATCAAGCACTTGCAGCATGCGGGTTGCCACTTGCCAAGTGTTTTGGCATTACTATTTAATCTCTGTATCGCACACTCTCACTGGCCTGACAGTATGATGAGGACGGTGATTGTGCCAGTGATTAAAAACAAACCAGGAGATTCATCAGTTCGGTCGATCATTGGCCTATTTTTGAGTGTGACAGTGTGCTTAACGTACAGCTAGAGAAATATATATTCTTACACGATGCGCAATTTGGAGTCCGACCTGGCTTATCCACTGAAAGTGCAATCGCGTGCCTTAAGCACACGGTCAGGTACTACGCTGACAGGAGTACACTAGTCTAAGCGGCATTCCTGGATCCTTCCGAGGCCTTCGATCTGGTCTCATACGACATTCTTTGGGCTACATTAAAGGAAACAGGGATGCCCAATGAGTTGCTGAACGTTTTTAGCTACTGGTACGGCAACCAAACTAACGTTGTGAGGAGGGGGAATGCCTGTTCTCTGCCGTACAGGTTGGAGTCTGGCGTGAGGCAGAGGGGCTTAACCTCCCCAAATCTCTTTAACTTGTATCTGAATGCATTGAACGGGGGACTCAGCAGTGCGCATGTGGGCTGTTTTGTTGACGGGGTGTGTTTTAACAACATCAGCTATGCGGATGATATGGTGCTGAAGCTTGTCACAATCTGTGAGAACTATGATGCCAGTCTATACAATTTGAAGAAATCCGAACTCATGGATTTTGAGACTTTGGGCAATAAATGTCCAATAAATGTGCCACCAATAAAATATCGATGTTCCGATTCGCCGGGTACATCAGTTTAAATACTTGGGCCATTTAATTGCTGACAACCTTAGAGATGTTGAACGGGAACGCAGGGTATTGGTGCTACCTGACCCTCGGGGCGAGGTGCTAGAAGAGTGGGCGGTGACGACTGGTCTGGTCGTCCTGAATCGGGGTTCGGAATACACGTGCGTGCGGCAGCGGGGCGGGTCGATAGTGGACGTCTCGCTCGCTAGCCCCTCTGTCGCCAGCCGAGTCCGCGACTGGCGTGTCGCCGTGGGGGTGGAGACGCTGTCGGACCATCGGTATATCCGGTTCGACGTCTCTGCCCAGACCGCGAGCGGCCGCCATCCAACAACCCCGATTAACGACGGCCCGCGTTGGGCGCTTAAGCGCATCGACAAGGAACTACTCGAGGAAGCTGCCATAGTCCAGTCCTGGATTTGGGAGTCGACGACGGACGGCCCCGTCGACGTTGAAGCGGTGGCGCTGTGGTTTCGCGGGGCGATGACGCAGATCTGCGACGCGTCCATGCCCCGTGTCCGCCAACAGTCCGCAAGGCGCCAGGTGTACTGGTGGACCGACGAGATCGCGCGGCTGCGCGTTGAGTGCGTTGCGGCTCGCCGCCAGTACACACGATACCGGAGACGACGTCGACGGGATCCCGTCGAGGAAGACGCGCTGTATGAGGTGTACCGCGCGTCCAAGGAGACTCTGTGGCTGGCCATCGGCGACTCTAAGTCGCGTGCCAGGGAAGAGCTGCTGGGGTCCCTAGATCGGGATCCGTGGGGGCGCCCCTACCGTTGGGTACGGGGCAAGTTGCGTCCCTGGGCGCCTCCACTGACGCAAAGTATGGAACCCCAGTTGCTAGAGGCGGTGGTATCGGCCCTCTTCCCTGAGCGAGCGGGACACGTTCCACCGGCGATGGCTTCGCCCTCAGCCACAGACTCTCCAGAAGAGGAGAGCACCGATGTCCCCGAGGTGACGCAAGCAGAGACGAGAGCGGCCGTGTCGCGACTCCGGGCTAAGAACACAGCGCCCGGACCCGACGGAGTTCCTGGTCGAGCTCTCGTCCTGGCTCTGAAGGAGCTAGAGCCCCAGCTGAGGGGGCTCTTCACGGTATGTCTCGGGCAGGGTCAGTTTCCCAGTGTGTGGAAGGAGGGGAGGCTGGTCCTGCTCAGGAAGGAGGGGCGCCCAGCGGACTCGCCGTCCGCGTATCGGCCCATAGTGCTGCTCGACGAGGCGGGCAAACTTTTTGAGCGCATTATCGCAGATCGCCTCGTCAGCCACTTGTGCAGGGAGGGGCCGGACCTGGACGACAACCAATTCGGTTTTCGTCGGGGGCGCTCCACCATAGACGCCATCATGCGCGTGAGGACCCTGGCGGAGGAGACGGTGTCCCAGGGTGGGGTGGTGCTGGCGGTGTCTTTAGACATCTCCAACGCATTCAACACCCTACCCTGGAGTTGTATTCGGGAGGCACTGAAATACCATCGCGTGCCTCCCTACCTCCGCCGTACGGTAGGGGCTTATCTGGAGGATAGATGCGTCACTTATCGGGGACGTGACGGTGCCGGTCGGCACCTCATGTCGTGCGGTGTTCCACAGGGATCGGTCTTGGGACCGCTCCTGTGGAACATCGGCTATGACTGGGTGCTGAGAGGCGAGCTCCCATCGGGCGCCGACTTGACGTGTTATGCGGACGACACGCTTGTCGCTGCCCGGGGGAGCTCGCACAGGGAAGCGACGTTGATAGCCACGGCTGCGGTGTCACAGGTGGTGAACCGCATCCGGCGCCTGGACCTGGAGGTGGCCCTAAACAAGTCGGAGGCCATGGTGTTTCATGGCCCCCGACGTGCGCCGGCGCCGGGATCACACATCGTGGTCAGCGGGGCCCGGATAGCTGTCGAGTCCACCATGAAGTATCTGGGATTGGTGCTCGACAGCTGATGGGTGCAGCGGGCGCGCTTTCAACGTTGCTTCCTAACTTGGGGGGCCCGAGCGCCGCCTGTAGGCGGTTGTACGTGGGAATCGTGCGGTCCATGGCCCTGTATGGGGCCCCTGTGTGGGCGATGGACATGACGGCCGGCACTCTCGCCATTCTGCGTAAACCGCAGAGGGCGATGGCCGTCAGAGTCGTCCGCGGGTACCGCACGATTTCCTACGAGGCGGCTTGCGTCCTGGCCGGATCCCCGCCCTGGGACCTAGAGGCGAAAGTACTCGCGTCATTATATCGATGGCGCGAGGAAGAGCGGGCACGGGGCTCGAGGCCGGTGCAGCGGCAGATCGCGCTGCGCCGAGAGGAGCTCCATCAGGTCTTGGTGGCGGAATGGCGGCTAAGGCTTCTGCGCCCTACCGCCGGCCTCGCTACCGTCGAGGCGATCCGGCCAGTACTCGACGACTGGCTCGGGAGAAGGCACGGCTCCCTGTCGTTTAGGGTGACGCAGGTGCTGTCGGGGCACGGCTGCTTCGGCAAGTACCTGTGTCGCATAGGCAGGGAGCCGGACGCTCGGTGCCACCATTGCGTCCATTGCGGGGAGGACACGGCGCAACACACGCTCGCCGAGTGTGTAGCTTGGGAGGAGCAGCGCTGTGTCCTCACAAATGAAGTAGGAGGCGATCTGTCGCTGCCGGCCGTAGTGCGGAGGATGGTCGGTAGCGCAGAGTCGTGGGACGCGGTGGTGTCCTTCTGCGAGGACGTGATGTCGCAGAAGGAAACTGCGGAACGGGAGAGGGAGATCTCGACTCCCTTCCCCAGCCGCAGAAGGCGCACCGGGCGCAGGAGAAGGGCGGACAACGCCCTTTTCCGGCCCCCATGAATGGGTCCTGGGGCGTGGGACTTGGGGAAGTCCTCGCCCCCTATTTGATGGACCCGAGGCGAAGGCGCGCGCGGGTGTCGGCGTGCGCCTCTGAGGCGATGCACGGGGTAGTTAAACACCTCACTACCCCGTGCAGGAGACGAGGCCCGGACAGACCGGGCCAGCACCAGTGTGGGGCTGCGGAAGAATTTCCGGAAGAATTTCCGGAAGAAGAAGAAGAAGTTCCGGTGGAGTCCGGCACGCCCCTCCGCCTTTTCCCCAGGCGGAGGTAGTCCATGAGGATTTCCCCCCGTAAAAAAAAAAAAAGGGCATTGGTGCTACGGGCGAACATGTTGACCCGTATTTTCGCTCGATGTACAGAAGCCGTCAAACACACGCTATTTAAAGCATACTGCACATCTCTGCACTCGTCACCCTGCGGATAAGTTGTGCCAAACATGGCATCAGTGCGCTGCGCGTCCAATATAATAACGCCTTCAGGGCGCCGATGCGGCTGCTGCGTTACTGCAGTGCGTCAGAGACGTTCGCAAAAGGCCGAGTCGACAGCTTCTCAGCTATCGTACGGAAGAAACGTGTGTCTCTGCTAGCCAGGTTGCGTGGCAGTGGCAACGGCTTCCTGAAGGTGATAGCTGACAGGCTTGATGAGAGCCCCATAATGGGACATCTCATCAAAACAACACTGTCTGTCGTAGTGTATAAGTACTAACATAGATCATAAGCCACATTGTTACTAACATTAACATAACACAGTATAAAAGTAGGTACTACCGTAGGTTATAAGATATATAATTAAGTATATACTGACTGACAGGTTGGTGCAGTTGGTAGCGACCCTGCCTTCTGAGCCGCTGGTCCCGGGTTCCATCCCCGGACAGGTCAAACATTTGTGTGCATGAACATGTCTGTTTGACCTGTGTCTGGGTGTGTATATGTATTTAAGTATGTATATCAGTCATCAGACTACCGTAGTACAGGTTCTACCTAGTTCGGGACCTGAAGACCTTGTGTGGATGTTGTCTCATATTATTATTATTGTAAGTATTTTTGTTTATTTGTTTTTTGTCAATTAGATATGTGTTTTTGTTTGTTTTTTACCTGTTTGCAGTTTTTTTTTAACCTTTGTTGGCTGTTAAATAAATAAATAATAATAATATGAATGGCCCCAGTATTATGCCGTGAGGTACACCTAACTGAACTGGTAGCCGGCAAGATTTCACACCATTAACATCTACACATTCGTAATTTTTTTTTCTTTTGTGGTCGGGAAATCATCAAATAACTTCTCCCTCTTTGGGGGGAGCGGGAGGGCGTGTCAGACTCTTACTGACTAAAACCCACCCGTGTTCCTTCAGTTGCCTGTGCCAGGGACCACGGTAACCCTCTCGGACTTTCCCGCAACCCTGGCAGGCATCGGCCCTAGCGGACCCCGTTATTGGTGACATCTCTTTGAAGCGCGCGTGATTCACCACGCGCCATCGACCCGGGCCTGGTCCTTATCGGACGGCGAGCTACTCATTGCTCGCCGGCCGCAAGCCCGCGCCTACGGTGGCCAGGAATCGGCTTGGGATTCCCGACGCCCAGGGCGTCTCCTGCGGCGGCTAGGGGCGTGAGGGCGTGAATTTTGCCTCTCCCTCACGCGTTTCACCTCCTCCTTTGCGAGCATTACTGATTCGCAGAAGGAGGTGACGGCTTCCTATGCCCTCTCGCTCCGTACCATGGCCTGGACCAGGGCCGGACGCAAGACATCGCCACCGCCGATCGCCTGCACGAAGACACGGTGGTTTTTACCCAAGCCTGGCAGACCTCCACCGTATGCTCCACCGTGTTCTCCGGGCGATCCACACAATGAAAGAAAGAAAGAAAGTGTTTATTGCGACTCGTACAGGAAGTGCACAAACTAAATTATAAAATAAAAAACCAAACTATATAAAAACAAAAAGTAACAAAAGAAAAAGGAAACAGAAATTCCTATACGAGGCCAAAAGGCTCCTATCTCAGCATGATGCTGCGACATTTAAAAAAAAAATATGCCGCAACGCTGGTATTCTGATAAGTCAAGTGAAGTATTATATATAGTATTATTATATTATATTATATTATATTATTCGCTGTGAAGTCACGGGCTTTTACAGTAATAAATAAGTATTTATTTATTTTAAAATTATAATAATAAGAATAAATACATATATACAACAAAAAAAAAATAAACTAAAAACATTATGAGAGTTAACAAGAAAACCAACAACAACTTAATTCTGAAACGAATCTACCAACTTCTTGCGTATTGTGTTCTCGAACTTTCACTTTAAATGTGAACTGATTGGTTACCGTCCTGATATTCTGAGGGAGCGCATTCCAAAGGAAAACCGCCTGGACAAAGAAAGATGACTTTATAAAACCAGAGCGATGAGAAGGACAACGAAGAAGACGATTATTTTCAGACCGAAGATTCTTGCTATGTGCAGAGCATAAATATTGACAGAGAGAGGTCAGATAAGAAGGAGAAGTGGGTTTGTGAAGGATAGCAAACAGGGTTGTTAAAGCCCTCAATGCTCTGCGTTGCCGGATGGGTAACCACTTTAAAAGCGATCGATGTGCGGATACATGATCGTACTTGCGAAGATTGAAAACGAATCGAATGCAGCTATTAAGAAGTCGGTCAAGTTTATTGAGGAGATCTGCATTCAGGTCATAGTAGCACATATCACCTTAGTCAATTATGGGGAAGATTAGGGACTGTACAAGCATTGCCTTAATGTGTGATGGGAGAATATTTTTTAACCGATAGAGCGACCGCAACGTTCCAGTGACCTTCTTGCTCACAATCGCGACCTGCTTACGCCAGTCGAGGCAAGTGTCAACATGCAAACCCAGATCCTTGACGTCAGAGCTAAACGGAATCACAGTGCCATCAAAAGCAACAGGTGGCACCGTTAAACCATGCAGCCTCCTCAAGCTATAGGGGCTCCCCACAATGATAGCCTGACACTTGCTTGGGTTAACCGCCACCCCAAAACGATCAGACCAGTTTTTGACAACACGTAAATCCCGATTTAGATCCGCGACCGCACGGGTTAAGCTGTCAACACCTGCCTGACAGTAAAGCTGTAAGTCATCAGCGTAGAGATGATACGCACACTGAAGCAGGGAAGTTATGAGATCTATAAAGATAGAGAACAGAAGTGGAGATAAAATGCCGCCTTGTGGGACGCCAGTTTCCAGATTGCACCAGCTGGAGTTAGAGTCACCAGCAAGAACTGATTGCTGACGCCCCCGAAGATAGGAAGAAAACCATTCAAACACTCGGGAGAGACCATGCGATAGGAGAGGATGGATAAAAGGACTTCATGACTGACGGTATTAAAAGCATTTGAAAAATCGATCAACACTAGAACCGTAACTTTAGTGTCTTCCATTCCTCGCCTTATATCGTCAGTCACTTTGAGGAGAGCAGAAACGAAATAAAAAATATAAAAAAAAACAATGGTGATGGTCAAAATCAATGGTGACACCCGGGCGTTTCCTCCTGCCTTATCTGGAACAGGAACCTCCCGAAGCAACCGTGTCCGGTGAGGACCTGCGTCAGGCGGAAGGTGAGGACGCCGTGGCACCTCTCTAGCCACTCCTCAAAGAGGGGACTTATCGCCGCAATTGTGGCGTGCCCAGCACTGGGTTACGACAGTCGCACTGTCCATGTCGCCATGAGATCCCGCCGGAGCTCTGTCCGCTGTGCCGTGATTTCTCGCGGTAGCGGAGTTACGCCCCGGCGTTTCACTTCCTCACGAGGACTACACATCGGTACCTAATTTGTAAATATGAATTTATTACAATGAGAGCTTCGGTTTGAACACTGTAATGACGTTGTTTGCGCAAAAACGTGTTATACACAAAAGCGTGTCATAGAATGCGAACGTTCTATAAAATATGGGAAATGTACTTCTGAGGGCCTACACAAAGTGACATTCTATCAGCAATAGTGATGATGGAAAAGTCTAAGATGTATCAGATTGACATAAACTACGGAAAAGCTTATATCGATCCTGTTGAAAGTCGTTGAAGGAATACGAAACTGTTTCAAACCGATTGCCACAGGTCTAGGCCCTCTGGAAAACACATGCGGGACATAAAAACTGATGTCATGATAATATACTTAATCAATCTTGAGGATCTGATCAACGGCTCTGACGGCGCAATAAATGTGGCCACCTAATGGGCCCAAACCGTATGCCTTAGTAACATTGATGTACCGTCGAAACGAAAAGTAAGAAGATCGATTAATTAATTAAATGATTATAAGCTTTAGGCGTAATTATAAAATCTAACGACAAAACCTTGACAAGAGACCTTCTCTTCAAAGAAAGGAGGACGTGATGGGTATCAATATCTAAACGAAACACTAAAAAGTTGTTCATAATAACACTAATTTCGGTTATTATTAACAATAAGTTCGTACTTATAATTAGGTATGCGTTCATATTTTTAACATGTCCTTGGTTACATAACACATAAGTAAATAACTGTTTATAATTGACCCCTTAGATAAACTCCGAAGATAAGTCCAGATAAATATTATGTCAACATTCAGATATTTTTATCAACCGACTTCAAAAAAGGAGGTTCTGTATTCGACCCGTATGTTTGTATGTTTGTGTGTCCGCAATTTTCTCAAAAACACTTGATTCAATTTGAATAGGGTTTTCGTTATTTAAATGCATATTTTTCAGGAAAGCTTTGAGTATATAATATATTAGGACCTGAAGAAGATCTTCGGAGATAGACAGTGGAACTCTTCAATAACTAACAGCAAATGACCCGCAAATGCTGCGATCGCATATCTATGTGTTGTATGTATGTGTTGAACAAGGTGCCTTCCCCGATCTATTAAAAAAGTCACTAATTAAACCGATCCACAAAAAAAAATTCAAAATCAGATCCAAACAATTACCGCCCAATAGCTCTCCTACCTGCAGCCTCAAAGATCAAAAAAGCCATGTGTGACCGAATATACAAATATTGCGAGAAATATAAAATATTTGACGAATGCCAAAACGGTTTTCGCAAAAACCGCTCAACAACTTTGGCAGTTTACAAATTTATTCAAGAAGCACTTAATATAATTAATAAAAATAAATATGCCGTCAGTTTATTACTAGATATGACCAAAGCCTACGACAAAGTCCAATTTAATATATTGCTTAACAAGCTATACGGAATAGGCATCCGTGAAAAAGCCCATGATTGGCTTGTATCTTACTTGAAAAACAGAGAGCAAACAGTAGAAATTGAATATTTTAATCACACGTCAAAAGAAATAGAAAAAGTTCGATCTATCAGCAAATCAATTAGTGCTTCAATACCCCAAGGAAGCGTAATAGGATGTCTCTTGTTTCTAATCTATATCAACGACTTACCCAAAATCATAGAAGGGCCATGTGTTTTATTTGCGGATGACATTTCTCTATTAGTCTCATGTAAAAACAATTTAAATCTAAACGAAGAACTAAATTCAATCCTCACTAAAACCATCACTTGGATGAACGCACACAACCTCGAAATAAATTATTCCAAAACTAAACTTATAACCTTTCATCCCCACCAAAAAGCACCATTAAATACTGATTTTACTTTTAATAACCAAAAAATAGAAACTGTTAAAGAATTTACGCTACTTGGTCTCAATTTGGATACTCATATAAATTGGAAATCCCACATACAAAAACTTAGATCAAAAATTTCTAGTTTTTCATATGCTCTACGTGAAATAAAGAAAACCACCAATCTTCAAACAGCGCTCACAACCTACTATGCATATGCTTATGCATGGCTAAGCTATGGTGTTACCCTTTGGGGAAATAGCAGCGATGCACCCTCACTATTTATCCTTCAAAAAAAATTAGTTCGAATTCTGGCAAATATTAATCAAACCGACAGCTGCAAACCTCACTTCCAAAATTATAATATCTTAACACTCCCCAGTATATACATATTAGAAACCTGCAAATTTGTTCATAAATATCAAGAGTTTTACACAAAGCGCGAAGATATACAATCACGTTTCACACTCCGACACAAATCAAGATTAAACATTCCGCAATCTCGACTAAAAATACACTCAACAAGCCCCTATGTAATGTCTATAAAAATATATAATAAACTACCTGAAATAATAAAAAGAGAAGAAAAATTAAACATGTTTATAAAAAAACTAAAACAATTTTTAACAGAAAAATGCTATTACAACCTAAATGAATATTTAAACGATAAAATATAATTTAATAATGTATACAATTTCTATGTGTATTTATAAAGAATTCTTATTATGGTATTATTGGATTTATTTTAGATATATTATTATTATTTTTTTTTTTTTACTATTTTTTTTTTAAAGCTTCCTCTCTCCTACTATATCTTTGTCTTTTTAATTTACCACCTAAGTACACATTGTGGAATGCAAATAAAGTTTGAGTATTGAGTATTGTTGTTTACACCTTTTCATAACATAACATCACGCTAGTCTGATTTTAGGAGGTAAACATTATATGTACAGTACCTACACCCTCATTTTGCCAGTACGTTAAATTTCCATAATACATAGCCGTACTAAATGGTTGTATCTAATGGTAATGTATATTCTCATATTATTTGTTTTATTTTATTAAGTGAATTGTTTTCGATTTTATGTATTTTATTTTCTCTTTTACTCTTACACACGCTGTCTACATCTCTAAATCTACTATCCTACCGCAGGTATGCTGGAAGTGATTTCATTAGAAATAAGCATCACCTTGTACCTATTTTTCTGTTATTTAATTCTTGTCGGTTTATAATATATGTGTGTACATAAATGGTTAAATAAATAATAAATAAATAGAATTTAATTCTGAAAACTTCAAATTAAATGTGGCAACCACCATAATATTCTACATTTGACACAAGCTCCCTAATGGCCAAAACGTCTGTATTAGACTCCAAATTTTATTATCTGGTATGATCCTAGTACCAATGCGCGTAAAATTATAAAATTATATCACAAGACACAGGCATAAAATAAATGAAAATAAATATGTACTAAAAGATTAAGTTTTCATTAAAAAAAAAAACGAGTTCTGCACAAATTATTATTTACTCACCTTCATAATTCATAATACCAAGCGGCTAAGACCATTTGACCTATGGACTAGGTAACCCGTTAATTCTACGATATAAAAAATAAAGTCAAATCAAATCAAATCACTTTTATTTGTTAACACAGGTAAAGAAATACAGATCTTGAGTTTAGTTAACAGAACGCTTTGTTATGCCAGGAGGCGTACAAATATGGTGTGCACCTACCTAAATATTATGAATTTAAATAATCAAAAAATATGTTTGAAAATCATGCATAATTAAAATTTCAAAATAAATCATAACAATTATATATTATTGTTTAAAAATTGAACAATGTCAGATTTAAATGAGGAAATATTTATTAGTCGCTTATCGTGTTTATTTGTGTGAGTGACTACATGACCATATTGCTCTTTTCAATCACACAACGGATGATTTTGATGCGGGTTTTACCATCATTTAGTGAATTTATCCCGAAAGGTTTATGTGTTTAATACACAAATACTAAACTAACATATAATAAATAAATCACAATATTTTATCAAGCAAATATTTCCCTCCGGAATAAATGCTTTATGTAAATGATCATGAAAATCACATCAAAATGATTCGCGTAGTTTAGAAGATATACGTAGTCACATAGGCTGACGCGAAGACCGACTAAACTCCGCTATAAAAGGCAGTTCTCCCAGCCTACAGCATCCAGCTTATATATATATAATCGTTGGAGCCCACGTCATGGCATTACGATAGCTCAGGGAAGTACAATGTATGGAAGTATATGAAGACGCTTTTAAATTTACGTCCACGAGAACGCAATAAGGTGAACGTATTTCCGTACATTTTATGAACGTGGACGTCCCCGATTGTATCGTCACGTTAGAAAATATTAAAGCGCACATTCATGTCAAAAAAGCCATATCAAAACACAAAATGACGAGAATGCACACATAATTATAAAAGAATTTTACGGCAAACTTACATTGTCCCCAAGGACCGTAGGCGCATTCTCTGGGATAAGGCGTACCATACGCCAAGGCGACGATCGTCAAAACACACATAGTGACTAAAACCTTCATAGTTACTGATTCACTATTTATTTATCTAAAAGCACTAGCTATATGGTCCAACTGAACACCAGTGAGCTAACTGATTAAATAGGTCATCGTTTCTGCTCTTATATAGATATCCTACGGTTGTTATACCTAAGTTTTAACAGCTACATGGGTCGACCAAAGGTTAAAAAACAGGTGAAACCCATATTACATTGGAAACTATTTAATTGATCGTCTTTAACCTTATTGACCTTCAACTGTTTCACACTTAACCGACACGATAACGGTGGTCAGATAATCGCATACGTTTAGAGCCTACTAAACGCTTTTACATTGTGTTGTTATTGTCACCTATATCGTCGCAAACAGCGACCAACACCGATATAGGCACGATATCTATAGGCGACGATACAGTTCGGGGTGAGAGTAGCGGGCATTCTTCACTTGAACACACTTTTTCGCACTGCCGACTTCGAGACGTCGATATTCACCGATTGGGCCGACAATGACGCCCTTAACCAGTAATTTAAAAAGATGCTCCATTAAAAAAAAATCCCATAATGTTTTTAAAAGATCAGCAATTATTTCTCATTTTAACTTTTCCCGGGTAGAAAATTCCGTGGGAAAAACTATGTCGGTTTTTAATTTCAGTCTTTGTTTATTAATAGAATACAATACAAAATAATAAATAAAGTATAGTACTGTCAAATTATTGATTAATTAAATAATCAAATAAGCTCATTTATCCATGGGAGGAGAATGGGAGGCTCAGGGAGGACCTGGCTGGCCTGAAGGCCACCGGCAGCGGGCAGGTGCAGGCGGAACAGGAGCCAAGCCAGCCCGTTCGGCCAAGCCAGCCCATTCCGGAGGAGAACCAGGTCCTCAATCTGGTTCGGCAGGAGCTGGCGGCCTTCCAGGCGCGGTTCTCCGTCCTGGAGGGCATAGTCCTACGCCCACCACTAGCGGGCAGGATGGCACCGGGGCCGAGGGTGGCCTCGTATGCGGCCGCTGCGGGAGCCGCCACCCCTAAGCCCGGGCCGTCTGGCCGGGCCCAGCCGCCGCCCAAACCGGCGTCGGCAGGCGGAGCCCAGGCGTCGGTAGGCGGAGCCCAGGCAAAACCGGCGTCGGCCGGTGGAGCCCCGGCGCCGGCAACGCAGACGCCGGTCAGCAAAACACCAGCTGGGGCTAGGAAAAGGAAGGGCAGGACGGCACGGGAGGCGCAGGCCCCAGAGCCTACTTCCCGGCCTCAGGAATCTCCCACGACTGACGCCGGGTGGCAGGTGGTCGGGGAGAAAAAGGCGGCCAAGGCAGCCAGAAAAAAGGAGCAAAGGCGGCGACGCAAGGAGCGAGCCGTCGCGGCAAGGCTCCGCGCCCCAAAGACCGCGGCTGTAGTGATCACGCTACAGCCGGACGCGGTTAAGAGGGGCGTGACGTACCGTGACGTGCTCACCAAGGCGAGGGAGACGGTGGACCTCCAGAAGCTGGGGATCACCGAGGGCCTCCGGCACAGGGTGACCGCAACTGGCGCCCGCATGCTGGACATCCCCGGTGCGACGAGCGGCCCCAACGCTGACGCCCTAGCTGAGAAGCTAAGGGCGTCCCTCAATGCGGACGAGGCTCGAGTCTCCAGGCCCGTCAAGTGCGCAGACATGCGAGTCTTGGGCCTGGATGACTCCGTAATGGAGGGAGAGGTGGTGGCCGCCGTCGTCAGGACGGGCGGGTGTCTGGCCGACCAGGTGAAGGCGGGCACCATACGTCCGGACCCCGCGGGTATGCGAACCGTAACGGTAAGCTGCCCCGTGACGGCGGCCAAAAAGATTGTGGAGGGCCGAAGGCTTCTGGTGGGCTGGGTTTCGGCGCAGGTTAAACTGCTGGAACCCAGACCTCTGAGGTGCTTCCGATGCCATGTGGGGCACCACGTTGGCGTCCAGTGCACCTCGGAGGTGGACCGCAGCACTCTGTGCTTCCGCTGCGGTCAGCCCGGACATAAGGCCGGCTCGTGCGAAGCCGCGCCGCACTGCGCAGCATGTGCGGTTGTTGGCAAGCCGGCCGATCACCGGGCGGGCAGTAAGTCCTGCGCTCCACCCACCGGAACCAGGAGGAGAGGCAGGCCCTCCGCCGCCGTTGCCATTACCACCGTCACCGCGGCCAGTGCCACTGCCAATGTTGCCGCCGCCGCCACTGCCGCCACCCGGGAGGAGACTGAAATGGAGGAGTAACGGCTCCATTGAGACTCCTCCAGGCGAACATCAACCACTGCGCCTGCGCTCAGGACCTGTTGCTCCAGAGCATGGCGCAGTGGTCGATTAACATTGCCGTGGTCGCTGAGCCGTATTTTGTCCTGCCCAGGGATGACTGGGTTGAGGACCTGAGCGGCTCAGTGACCATAATTTCGTCGGCCGCCGCTGGCACCCCATCCCTCGAAGGTGTCACGAAGGGACAGGGGTGCGTAGCAGCACGGTTCGGGGAGATAGTAGTAGTGGGAGTGTACTTCTCTCCGAGCCGAACTCTCGCCGAGTTCCAGAACTCTTTAACAGAGTTAAGTGTCGTCGTCGCCGGGTACCATCGCTTCCCCGTGCTAGTGCTCGGGGACTTCAACGCCAAAAATCCGGCTTGGGGTTCCCGTTACACTGATGTGCGGGGCAGGATGGTGGAGGACTGGGCTCTGGAGACAGGCCTGGTCGTCCTAAACCGGGGTTCTATCCCCACGTGTGTGCGGATGCGGGGTGAGTCTGTGGTGGACATCTCTTTTGCCAGCCCCGCTCTGTCACTGCGTGTCATTGACTGGCGCGTCATGGAGGAGGTGGAGACCTACTCCGACCACCGGTATATCCGGTTCGACGTCTCCGCCCAGACCTCTAGCGCGCCGGTCCAACAGGCCCCGAGTGGTCCGCGGTGGGCGTTGAAGCAGATGGACCGGGAGCTCCTCCTGGAAGCCTCGATCGTGCAGGCCTGGGTGTCATCAACGGACAGGCCTGCCGATATTGACGATGAGGCGGAGTGGTTCCGGGAGGCCATGTCCGAGATTTGCGACGTGGCAATGCCCCGAGTCCGTCCAGGAAGCGCCCGACGTCAGGTGTACTGGTGGTCGCAGGAGCTGGAGACGCTACGCAAGGCGTGCGTCGCAGTGCGACACCTGTACTCCAGGCACCGTAGGCTCCGCATCCGCCCTCCGGATGCGGAAGCGACGGAGGCGGAGCTGTACGAGGGATACAGAGCGGCGAAGACCGCCCTCCAAGAGGCTGTCCAGCGGGCCAAATATACGGCCCGCGAGGAGTTGGTGGAGACTCTGAACGGAGATCCATGGGGGCGCCCTTACAAAATGGTGCGGAATAAACTCCGCACCTGGGCCCCCCCGCTGACGCACAGTCTCCGCCCCCAGCTGGTGGAGGAGGTGGTGAGCGCTCTGTTCCCTTCACGGGGGGAGCATACTCCCCCGCCCATGGCTCCGCCGCTCGCGGTGCCTGAAGCGGACCACGCGGACGACGACGACACCCCTGAAGTGACCGGGGTAGATCTGAGAGTGGCGGTAGGTAGGCTGAAGGCCAAAAATACCGCCCCAGGACCCGACGGCCTGCCAGGAAAAGCCTGGGTCCTGGCCTCGACGGCTCTCGGGCCTCGACTGGAGGCGCTCTTAAGCGCATGTATGGAGAGAGGCCAGTTTCCACTCCGTTGGAAGACGGGGAAGCTGGTCCTCATTCGGAAGCCAGGGCGCCCTGCGGACTCTCCGTCCGCATACCGGCCCATTGTGCTGCTCGACGAGGTCAGCAAGCTCTTTGAGAGAGTAATTGCAGGCCGCCTCGTCGGGCACCTGGTGAAGACGGGGCCGGATCTTGCGGATAGTCAGCTAGGCTTCCGCAAGGGGCGCTCACGACGGGGGACGCGGTGTCTCGGGGCGGGGTTGTCGTGGCGGTGTCACTCGACATCGCCAACGCATTTAACACCCTGCCCTGGAGTTGCATTGGGGAGGCACTCCGGTATCACCGGGTGCCAACCTACCTCCGTCGAATAGTCGAGGCATATCTGACGGACAGAGCCGTCATCTACCCCGGTCGCGATGGGGAGTGGAACCGGCGAGAGATGTCGTGCGGTGTCCCACAGGGATCGGTTCTAGGGCCGCTCCTGTGGGACATTGGTTACGACTGGATGCTGCGGGCCGACCTCCCTGATGGCGTCAGCGTGGTGTGCTACGCTGACGACACGCCGGTCCTGGCGCAGGGGAGGTCGCATCAGGCGGCGGCCGACGCGATGACACGCGGGGTTGCGATAGTCGTGGAGAGGATCCGGCAGTTGGGTCTCGAGGTGGCTTTGCACAAGTCCGAGGCCATGTCTTTCCATGGGCCCCGAAACAGGCCACCATCGGGATCCCAACTAACGGCAGGAGGGGTTCACATCGGCGTCGAGTCCACGATGAAATACTTAGGACTCGTGCTCGATAGCCGGTGGAACTTCGTGGAGCACTTCCGACGTTTGGCCCCCAAACTGGAACGGACTGGGGCCGCCCTCAAGCCTCCTGCCCAACCTGAGGGGTCCAAACGCCTCCTGCCGGAGGCTTTACGCGGGGGTCGTGCGGTCCATGGCTACATATGGGGCCCCGGTGTGGGCGCGTTCACTGCGGCGGAGAGCCGCCCACTGTCTGAACGCGCCCCAAAAGGTGGTAGCCGTAAGGCTGATCCGGGGCTACCGCACGATCTCGGGCGAGGCGGCAAGCCTCCTTGCCGGACTGCCGCCGTGGGATCTGGAGGCGATAGTCCTCGCGCGCCTGTATGAGTGGCGCGCGGAGGCACTACGCCGGGGGGAAACCCCGCTTCCGCGGCAAATCGCGGCGGAGTGGACGGACCTCCGGCGCGATCTCATGGCGGCATGGAAGGAGCGACTGTCGCAACCCAGCGCAGGGCACGCCACGATAGCGGCGGTAAGACCCCTCTTTGAGGAGTGGCTAGAGAGGCGTCACGGCGTCCTCACCTACCGCCTGACGCAGGTCCTCACCGGACACGGATGTTTCGGGAGGTTCCTGCACATCATCAGGCGGGAGGAAACGCCCGGGTGTCACCACTGCGATGATCGCCCCGAGGACACGGTGGAGCATACGGTGGGGGCCTGCCCTGCATGGGCGGAGCACCGCCGTGTCCTAGTAGAGGCGATCGGCAGCGGCGGCGACCTCTCACGCCCGGCCCTGGTTCAAGCCATGGTCCGGGGCGAGGGGGAGTGGGAGGCAGTCACCTCCTTCTGCGAAGCAGTCATGCTAGCGAAGGAGGTGGCGGGACGGGAGAGGGAGAGAGTCTCCCGTCCAAGCCGCCGCGGTGGACGCTCTGGGCGTCGGGAGCCGCGTGACGACTCCCGGCCACCGTAGGCGCGGGCCTGCGGGCGGTGAGTAATGGGTAGCTCACCGTCCGATCAGGACCAGGCCCGTGCTGGACGGCGCGTACGTGTTCCACGTGCGCCTCAAAGAGATGTCAGCATCGAAGAGGGGGCCCACTAGGGCCCAAGCCTGCCGGGAAAGCGGGATCATCCAAAAGGGGTACCGCTGACCCGGAACATAAAGGGCCAAGGAAGGAACACGGGTGGGTTTTAGTCAGTAAGAGTCTGACACTCCCTTCCGCTCCACCCAGAGCGGGAGGGGTCATTTGATGATTTTCCATCCTCAAAAAAAAAAAAAAGCTCATTTATCCATTACTATTTATAGCAACCGACGTCTTTTCAGCTCTACATATATTATATACATATACATACATATAGATGATATACATATAGATGATAGATATATACATAAATACACACATCAAAAGTGTCTAGGGATCAAGCATTTTTATGCGGATTTCTTGAGATTAAGATGTGGCTTTGTAATAAATTTATGATTTTATAAATTTATATGGATCCTTTTTGGTGCATTTCATAATTTGAATCAGGAACTGTGAATCAAATTCGAGTAAAAGATGAAAATCAGCTGTCAATATTTTCCCTATAAAAACATACAACGCATTGAAGACATTATTAGTGCTACTGTTTCCCTACTACTGATTAAAACCAACGTTATTATGGAGCGGCGACGTCATTTAAGCAGGGAAGAAATGCTCAGAGCCGTGGGAATGATAGAAGCTGGTTCCCGGCAACGTACTGTGGCTTTAGCTCTGAATACAAGTCAGAGTGTTATCAGTCGACTTTGGACACGTTACCGAAGCACTGGTACCGTGGCTGAGCGCCATGGAGGACGGTATCGCTGCACCACACGGAGACAAGACCGATACATTCAAATCTTAACTCGAAGAGCTCCAACAATAACCGCCATGATGTTAGCCGTGAGGCTTCATCACTCTTCAGGGAACTTAATTAGCGACCAAACAGTCAGAAACCGCTTGCATGAAGTGAACCTTCATTCCCGAAGACCGCTACGGGTACCACCTATAGCAATGCACAATCGTAGGATTCGATATCAATGGGCTCTTGAACACAGAAATTGGGCAGAAGAACAATGGCGTTTCGTGTGCTTTTCTGATGAGTCTCGTTTTGGTATGAGACCGGATACAAGACGTATACGACACTGGAGAACCCCTGGACGCCAACAGCGATTAAAATCCTGCCAGGAAGTCCATCCTTATAGTGGTGGAACCATCATGGTATGGGCGGGTATTTGGATCGGCGGAAGAACTGAGTTGATTTGGATCAGAGGCAACCTCAACGCTCAAATTTATGCTGAGACGATTGTATCAGACGTCATCGTTCCTCTACAAGTGCAAATCGGTCCCTTATTTCAGTTAATGCATGATAATGCACGACCGCACACCGCAAGAGTTGTAAGACAGACTCTCGCCGCAGCTAACATCAATGTCCTGCCCTGGCCTGCTCAGTCGCCAGACTTGAACCCGATTGAGCATGCATGGGATATGCTACAGAGAAGAGCTCTGCCGAATATGGCGGGTATCCAGTCGCAAGAAGACCTTTTTTTGTTGTTGCAACGAACATGGGCGGCCATTCCACAGCGTGATTTGGATGAACTCATTTTGAGTATGCCAAACCGATGTTCTTGTGTTGTTAGTGTTCGCGGTAGAAACACGGATTATTAATTGTTTAAGTTACCCAATAAAATTTTAAAGAAAACTGTTATTTCAGTCTTTTTTTCGAACTTTTGTGTTAGTGGTTCAAATGTCAAAAATCCCTTTATTAGGAAAATGGCAAATTTCTTTATTAATGCAAAGGTGACTTGGTTTATCGTTACTGTGACAAACGAAAACACTTTATTTTATGAATCCTTAAAGAAAATTTTAATTAATATCAATCAGGAGAAAAGTTATTGCAAAAATATATGTTGATCCCTAGACACTTTTGATGTGTGTATATATACATATAGATGTACATACATGTACATCTGTCTTGTCTACTAGATAGGGCTGCTCCATCGTCGAAGCCGAATAACTTGGCTATTGGTTTAAATGACTGCCTTGTGCCGCGAATGCACATGCTAGTGGCACGGATTATTGAGATGATGATTCTTGATCTTAGCCAACCCATCACTACGCTAAAGGACATACTCCAGCGGTCAGCGATTGCAGCTCCAAGATGTCTTACGAAGGTAGACATTTGTGGAGCGAAGACTCTGTCAACAAGGGGGAGAATGTAGTTTGTATGTCGCATTTCACAAGCGTTTGAATATTTCCTTGTTTTTTCTTCTTCGGCGCGGTACTACACAGGCGTGAAATCGGAGAAGGAGCGTCAGTGTCTAAAACACGGATATCAAACTATTTATTTATTTATTGAGACACCAACGACTTATTCACTAAAACATTACATTAAAAATATTCTATATAACAGCTTTGCGGTGAATTTGTCACTTATAGGTGTGCCCAGCACTTGTATAATCAAGAATAAAAATTAAAATGGAAATATATGATCATAAAAAATTTAAATTTACAAAGTTTACATTGAATTTAAAATGACAAGTAGTTAAATTAAAATACAGTATAATCCAAAAATTAAAAAAAAACATCAGTCAAATTGGAATAGTAAAACGATTATAAATTGGAACTATAAAAATATAAATAAATTAGCTAAATTGGAATATTATAACAATTATAAATTGAAATCAAAAATAACAAATAAATTAGGACATCATTATTACATTAATTATAAATAAGAATAGGAAAATTAAATGAAATGAAATTGTACAATATTAAATAAATTGGATGGAGTCTCACAAATACACAAATAACATTTTGTAAAAGAAATAAACAAACAGATCGATCAAGAACTGAGGACGTATCGTCTGAATTCATTCAGACTGTTCGAAAATATGTCCAAGTTGTTAGTACGTGTGCTCAGCTTATTGTAGCTAGACAAAAACCGGTATAAAGGAGCTGAACGACCAAGATTAGTTCTATTTTTAGGCATTTGAAATGTTTGTGTTTTAAAATTGGATCAGGCGAATGCCAAATTGTGGAGGGTCTTATAAAGGAAAACTAAGTCTGAGCAACTTCTTCGTTGCTCCAAGGAGCTCATCCTGAAATGACAGAGCCTTTGAGGATAATCTGCTTCGCGATCACATGTCTGTGATCTGTAGCGAAGGTATCTCGTAAACTTTTTTTGGATGCACTCTATTCTGTCGATGTGGACACGATACGCGGGATTCCATACAGGAGATGCATATTCCAGTATACTCCTCACCATAGAGTTATAAAGAACCTTAAGGGTGCTGATTGACCGGAATTCCTTGCAAGTTCTTTTTACAAATCCCGACTTTTTGTTTGCTTTGGCGACAATAGTGTCAAAGTGATTTATAAAGGATAGTTGACGATCAAGTTGAACTCCCAAATCACGAATGGTATCGACTTTCTGAAGAGTTATGCCGCTTAAGTGATATGCTGAAGGCTGAATCAGCTTTTTCTGTGTAAATGTTATATGATAACACTTAACGGCATTGAGAGTCACCATGTTACTATGACACCACTCATGAATTGCGTCCAAGTCCTTCTGAAGCAAAGCGATGTCGGTACTTGATTTAATTTCCTTGTATAGTTTTAGATCGTCCGCAAACATAGAGCATTTTGAGTTTTTAATGGAGTGTATGATATCGTTCACAAATACCAGGAAAAGAATAGGACCAAGATGCAAACCCTGTGGCACCCCAGATGTTGAGTAATAAAGTGGCGACTGATAACCCTTTACAATAACTCTCTGTTGTCGTTCCGAAAGATATGATTCAAACCAGCGTAGCAAATGACCATGCATACCATAGTTCTCAAGTTTTTGAAGTAGAATCAAATGATTCACTTTGTCGAACGCGCTACTGAAGTCAGTGTAAATTGAGTCCACTTGCACACCGGCGTCTACGGATCTGCTGATATCATTAATGTAGTGAACTAAGTTGGTGGTAGTGGATTTATTGGTACAGAAACCGTGTTGTTGTGTAGCCAATTGAGTTTTAATGAGTGAAGTTAGTACAGGACAAACTAATGATTCGAACAGTTTCGAGAAAATTGAAAGAAGAGATATGGGCCGATAATTTTTAACATCATTAGGCTCCCCTTTTTTAAATATTGGAACCACGTGTGCGATTTTCCACTGCGTGGGAAACTTAGAAGACATAAGGGACTTATTAAAAATAAGTTTGAGCGGTAATGATAAATATTTGGCACATTGCCTTATGAAATGCGGCGGTAGGCTGTCAGGCCCTGGACCTTTGCAGGGATTTAGTTTTTTAATTCTTTGAGTACGTCTCGCTCTGTGAAATAATGGCTCCCTAGCGCAAGCTGAGGGTACTCTTCTGACTTTGTTTGTACCGCGACTGTACCAGCTGGAGATGCAAAAGTGGCAGAGAAGTGTGAGGCAAACAGTTTACTCACTTTTTCTCCAGAAGTTGCCACTTTCCCGCTCCAATACATCTCAGATGGAATGTCATTAGACTTGGCTTTTTTGGCCTTAACGAATGACCAAAATGCCTTCGGATTCAGTCTGATGTTATCTTCAGTGTTGTTGACGTATGTGCTGTAGCACTTTTTGATCATGATTTTAGAACGTTCCTCCAATATACGGTATTCATATTTGTCTCTGGGATTTTTATATTTCTTAAAACGAAGTCTTAATTTTTCCTTTTCGTTGAGGATTCTGATCAAACATTTTGAAAACCATATAGGAAATTTGTTATTGTGTCCATTATGTCTAGGAACACATTCATCCACTATTCGATTCAAATGTGCGTAAAACGTGTCTACCATTAAATCCACATCCGCCAGATCCGAAAACAAACGCGCCCAATCGATGCTCCTCAATCTCTCATTTACGAGTGCATAGTTGGCTTTCCAGAAGTTATATTTGAGAGAACTCTTGCTTTTTAATATTGCGGGTGCAGTATTCGTGATGGTGATGTCAAGAGGAGGGTGATGAACATCGACCAGCGACATTGGATTTTTACATTCTCTGACAGATCCACCGTGGAAGTTACATAAAATAAGGTCTAAAGTTCTGTTGTAACAGTTCCTAACAGTGTTAATTTGCATAAAGCTATTTGACGACAAAAAATCAACCAGTGAGTAGCCTAACCTGTTCGCAAAGTTCCTAGCAGTTGTACAGGGTGAGCTGGAGAGACTATTGTCCGCGCTCCAGTCGATGAACCCGAGATTGAAGTCCCCAGCAATTATTACGTCTCCACCCGTTGATTCAATCACTGCATCCACGTTGTCCAGGATCAAGTTAAGTGGGGCCTGTTGCACAGGTGGTGGCAAATAGGCCGCACAGATGTATAGGTTGCCCTTTCTGCTATCTGTTTTGAGCTTGACCCACAGATCTTCAGCATCTGATTCCCATTTTGTTACGCGTGTTGAGTCCATCGCCCTAGAAACAGCGATCAGTACACCTCCGCCTTTTTTGCTGCCAAGAGGAGTGGAAGCTCTATCTCTACGATAAATGATATATCGGGAGTCGAATAATTCGCCATCATTTACGCTGTCATCGAGCCATGTCTCCGTTCCAATGATCACATCATAGTTATTAAGTTGTGCGGCTAGCCTAAGATTATGCAATTTAGTGTTAAGACCTCTGAAGTTCTGATAATAGATGGTGAATTGTGACAGCAAGATCACGGTCTTTGTGCGTCTTTGATCCCTTTATAGCAAAGAGACAGCCTCCAGGCTTTTTATTTGCTTAGCTTGTTGTCCATCCTCTTTCCTTATCAAGATTTTGCCGTCACGAAACCAAACATATTCAATCAGCGTCAGGTGGTACACCTTGTGTTGTCATCTGACATTATGCTGAGCTGAGGCCCGTTTGGCATTATAATTTTTGTATTCTGTTTTTATAGTATTAAGGTGTATTTATTTTGCTGTAATGCCAATAAACGCATTTTCTTTCTTTCTATATTTGTATCCTTTTTCTTTCGCGGCTTTTCTGGCAGCCGCATGATTTTTTTTGTTTAAGGGTGACAGGTGCTCCGATACGAAGACAGGCTTAACTAAGTTGCCGTACCCAAGGTGTTGCGAGTTGAGTTTTTTGTCGGGGTGCGCTTTGTATAATTCATCACTGATGTTAGAACGTTATCCCTCAGCAGCATGCTACGCAGCTTGACAACTACGGCTCTGGGGTTTTTGCTTTCTGGGTCCAGTTTCCTTTTACCCGTACTACAGACAGGATGTCGTCTTCCTTGACGGAACAAGAGACTACATTTCCAATTTGCTGAACAGTCTTAACCAGTTAATTTATGTTTGCTTTCGATCTTTTCGAAGGTCTTTTGCGATTAAAGTTTAAATGCTTACATTACTAGAAACAGGACAGCACTAGGAAATGCGGCACCAACCGACGATTATCCCTGTTGGCACTATGCAAGAGCGCCCATTTTTATTTTTATTTCTTTTTGTTTCCATGGTGGAAAATCCTCATGGATGGCCGCCGCCCTGGGGCGAGCGGCGGGGTCTGTCAGACTCTTACTGACTAAAAACCACCCCGGTGTTCCATCTCACACCAACGCCGGGGGTCGCGGGAACGTACGATCCTTCCGCAACCCCCGACTGGTGCCGGCCCGCCACTGCGGGCCTCTTCGGGTCTGGGGGGGGAGTGAGGTGTTTGACTCCCCCCGCGACGTCTAAGAGGGGCGCGCGTGGAACACTACGCGCGGTGTGTGGGGGGCGACGGACGTCCCCGAGTCCGTCGCCCCGGGACCCATTTAGGGGGGCTGGAAGAGGGCGTTGTCCGGCCTCCACCGACGCCCGGTGCGCCTTCTGCGGGCCGGGTGAGTGGACGAGATCTCCCTCTCCCTTTCCGCAGCCTCCTTCTGCGAGACGCCTGTCTCGCAGAAGGAAACCACCGCGTCCCAGGACTCGTCGCTGCCGACCATCGACTCGACTACGGCCGGCAGCGACAAGTCCGGCAGAGACCAGCCTACTTCTGAGATGAGGGCACGGCGCGGCTCCTCCCAAGCGGCACACTCTGCCAGCGTATGCCGCGCCGTGTCCTCCCGGCAGTCGACGCAGTGGTGACACCGGGCGTCCAGCTCCCTGTTTATGCGACACAGGTACTTCCCGAAGCAACCATGCCCCGAGAGCACCTGCGTCACCCGAAACGACAGGAAGCCGTGCCTCCTCCCGAGCCAGCGCTCGAGCACCGGACCACTGGACCGCCTCGATGGTGACGAGGCCGGCAGTAGGGCGAGAAAGCCTGATGCAAGTGCGCCCAAGGACAACCTTCGGTTGGTGTAGGTTTATTGCAGGATATTGGATTATGGGTTTAGGTGGTTAAAGTGAACTGGTTATCTAGAACTATGGAAAGACTATAGCTGACCAATGTTTTATATAAAATACACAGACAAATTAGCAGGGGGTGACTTGGAAACTCAATAATGGGCCCCCGAAAACGATTGGTAGCGTAGTGTCGTAGCGACAAGGTGGCAACATGTTCTGAGGTGCTTATGAGGAGTGGAGAGGTTTCCACAGCTACTACTACTACTGTCAAGAACTACAATCAAGATCCCTACCAGCATCTTACTGGACTACTATCTTCCTGATACTATCCTTCAGGAAATGAATTCATTATCATTTTAGAAACCAAAATAAATCCGGAATTCGCTTAGAGCTCTTAATTTCACGAAGAAAAACAATGTTTGAAACTTCATTATTAAAACTTCGTTCGTAACTTCTTACGGTAAGCTTAAGTCAGTTAAAACGCAAACATAATCACCTTGAGTATAATTTTGAAGATGGATTCTATACACTGCATTATTTTTAATTTTGTAGGTATTCAAAATGAGGTTAAAAATCTTCAAAGCAGAGAATAACTTTTGAGCTTCATTGGTGCTTATAACAAAAACCTAACTCAGTAATTAGGTTTCGACTCAGTAACTATAGTATACTATAGTATAGTTATAAAACCTACAAACGACAATAATTTAAGTTAAGAAAAAAAAATGGGTTACATAGTTAAACAAAAGTGAATTTAGCAAACAAAGAAAAAACTTAAAATTACTAGTGTATAAGTGTTTTGAGTACAATTTTTTTGAATCTTCCAGCAGAAAGAGCAAACATTTCGATATGATGGAGTTGCTATTGTAATTATTTGTGAGACTTGCGTTAATGCAAACACCGGCCGTGCGCGCACCCCGCGGCATACTGTCGTTCTAGGAACTATGTAACTTATTTTACTACGGATATCAATACAGTCTTAAACATTGCGACACAAATCAAACAAAAATAACGTCACTAGGTGAGTGCGTCTTGATTTTAGACCAAGTAATTTATAATTGTTAAGCAAATCATCATTAGTTAAAACTGTGTGGAACCAACGGTGTATGGCTTTTAAGAATTGTCTTTGAACTTTTTCAATTTATTCTGAATACTTGTTGTAAAAGACATTCCACACTGGCACTGCGTACTCGAGCTGTGATACATGATTTTATTTCTGTAAGTAGGTTTGAACAAACACTTTTACACGTCAATCGTATTTTAAAAACTAGATGAGATCGGCGTTTCCTATCTGACTACTCTGAGAAGAAAGGTCGAAACAAACTCAGAGGTCACAGTCTCTTTTAAAGTCCAGACAAAATCTTGGTCAGATCATGTGAAGGCTATGTAGATCGGTGTCTGAAATGGTCTTTTGAGGAAAGAACCACACAGATTGAGTGGACCTGTCCAGTCAGTGCACGCAATTGTCAGTAACCGTGCAGCTCAACTCAGAACTTAAGGAGCTCAACGATTCGACGAACAATACCAAAGAAAGGACATTTGGGTAGGCCGCATCAGCTACTCAAACTGCCAGAACATGATTAAAACTGGAACAAAAACACACATAGTCCTCACATTCACAATAATTAAAAATAATATAATACTTTATACAGTAAATATTACTGTCATTGTTTATGTAAATAAGTATAGATACTTATAGCAAAGATTAAAAGTAAAATAGTTAGCAAAATAAAATAAATTAATATTGCCTGTGCTTTATTGGAGCAACTCAATCCCAAGCCTTTTTGTCCTCAATATAGTCTTTGACAGTATAATAGGCATTCTGGCATAGTTTCCTTTTTATAAAAGATTTGAATTTATTAAGGCTTAGTTCTTGAGTGTGTCTAGGGAGTTTATTATAAAAACGTATACATTGGCATCTAAAGGAGCCACCTATTTTCTTGAGCCTGGTAGTAGGAACAACAAATTTGTGTTTGTTTCTGTGCTGTGATCTGATCAGAGACTTATACAAATATAAATAGGTAGAGGGGCGCACAAACTCCTTCGCAGATCTCATCACAAAACCATAGACTTAGAAAATATCTGTCAATTAAATTAAAAGTTAGGTATTTTAGTTGTTCATTCGTAGAATAAAAGAGTTCTTCTGTATCGCAATAATTTAAATTTAGAAGGAAATTTCACAATTTTCTTTTTAAATCGAAACAGTTTAGACTATTTATTGTTAATTTGTTTTAAAGCTTGTTGTATATTCTAGTACTTAGGGTGGTTATGTGGTCCTGTAGCGCTCGACTTGACATACTCGAGCAGACCAACGTCGAGTATGGAGTACTTGTGTTGGGCAGGACGGAGGCATGTTTGCGAAGCGTGGATTGAAAAACAAAGAGTTGTCTGACGGTGCTTAATTTGCAGTCCTTATTTAATTGTTCAGTCGGGTACCTAAATTGTTTGCGAAGCACCACCTTCAGAACAGCTCTTTGAGCCCTCCCCAGCGGTAGAAGTGATGTTTTTGTTGCTCCCCCCAGGCAGTCACACAGTATGTCAGTAGTGACTAGCACAAGGAGTAGTAGACAGTTTTGAGGTTGTCGATAAATCAAAATAATGTATATCACATTGTTTTGCGAACTCTATATGTAAGTGATGTGATGTGTTTGTGCCAATTTAGATGCTGATGTATAACCACTCCAAGATATGACCCTTATGCCCTTATACCCCTTTGCTCAAGTTTGGACAGATACTGCGTGCGTCCAGCGTTCGAGCATTGGAGAATCTCACCGGTGTGACAATACACACAGGATGTTGTTGGTACTAGCACACAAGCGCGACAGGACGGAGGTGCAACGCTTGCGCATGAGTGTAGCGAAGCTGTCTTCGTGAGCCTCTCAAAACGTGCCAGATGCCGCGGCCGCCCCATCAGCAACCTGAACCCATTGTTGTATTGCACTCTCAGGTAGCTGTATGCCCTCTGCAAATAGTCAACCCACAGGCTGTACGTGAAAAAGGACTGACAGTATGCTTTACCCAATGTTACTTTTAAAAAAAGTGTACACCGTGCAATCCTGCGAGTTAATATATTACATCGTACAGACCTGCGCTCTCTCTCAATGTCAGTTTTGTCCTTTAAGTCATAGGTGATCTATTGACCCAAATATTTAAATCTTGTAACTCCTTTTAAAATAAATAAAAATAAAATAAAATCTTTTTATTTCAGACATTTTGGTCCATAATACAGCGGTATTATACCACCAAAACCATAATAATAAAGCGGAACTGTACCACCCAAAAGAACTTCAGGTACATTTTCCTAACATTTGGGAGTAAATGCCTTATAACCATTAGTTCAGATTTCACTGAGTTGTATTTGAGGCCATGGTGTGACGTTGCAAAAATCAATAGGTCTGCTCAAGCTCGTAGGATGATGGTTTTGGTGAAATTGTGTCATGCGAACTAATTACATGTTTATTAGTTATTTGAAATAAATAAACATTATGGGCTTAATATCCCACATTCTATTGATAAACAATGTCTAAATGAGAATTCTGTTTAGTCTGTGGAAGAGGATTTTCCAAAGAGGATCGAAGGATCGTCCTGTCAAAATGGTGAATTTTTTTTCCCCTCATGGCGTGATAACGAGGAACACGCTTTGGGTGAGGGACCAGTTCTGGGATGGTGTCCAAATAAACCGATGGGTTTATTATGAGTCCATTTAAACCTGCTCCTTGTCTGGCTGATTATGCTAGCTCTTTTTTAATAGCTCTTATGCGAGGATAGACGTGATGCCTTGGTGTAGCCCCGTGGTCAGATTGATATGGAATTGATCCGGGTGCGGGCAATTATGAGGTGTGGCCATCTGTTACTGAAGAAGGCCTTACTGAACCGTTTAATGGTAAATAAGGGAAGCTCGCCGCTCCAGGTAACAATAGCGTCACCGTCTAACCCGTAGGCCATGTTCATGCGTGTGAACAGAGGCATTATCCTGTGTTTGACGCCAAGGGTCTTGATTCCGTCAATTGGAAAGGAATATGTACTGAAAGAACACTGAGTTTAACCTAAATTGTTATACTTTAACATAGGAGCGAGTTAGGCCTTTTGTAAGAACTAGGTAGTAAGACTGGTTGTTATAAATTACTGTGAGCTATATGAGCTATATACCTATATGAGCGCAACCATAAATGGGTCGATACATATTCGATTGAGCTAGAAGTTATATAGCAGTTCATCTCACGGACTTACTAAAGCGACTCTGAGTTATAGTTTTAGTCTCATTGCAGGTGTATACCCCGATACAACTAGGAACAGAGACCTAGTTTTGTCGGAGTGAACACCTAAGTGTGTGGGAAGGGTTTAATTAGTGGCTCGCCCCAATTGATGTTTTTGTACCTTGATTTTCTGTGTATTACAATAAACTTGGTATTGTGTAATTGTACTTGTTTAATTGAATATTTCCCGTACAGCTATACCCTATAAATTTACTAAAATAAGTAGAGACAGTTAAAGTTAATAGTATTATTAGTATAATATATAGATGTATAATATATTATTATTATTATATATAGATGTCGATGGTTTCAATCTAGTGATTGAAACCATCGACATCTATATTTCAAAATATAGCTACAAAACTATTTTTACCGGGTTACAATGGGCCTCCACATACGATTTACGTATAATTAAAAGCATTCTCAATGCACAGACCGAAGGGCTAGCTATATCATCATCGTAACTTATATTATTAATACAAACACCATCTATATGACAACCGATCCTAGTGCTACAGAGTTCCTCGAACAGCTCATTGATATAGAAATTAAAGAGATGAGGGAAAGAAAGCCCTCCTTGCCTCAGCCCGCAATCCAGCTTGTACTCTCTGTGTCAATTCTATTTTAATGTAAATCTTGACGTTCCAAAGTGCCTTTTATGTGCCTATTTGAAATAAATGCTTTGACTTTACTCATCCGAGAGTGTGCCTGTCCGTCTTACATGATTCGTCTGCTTATCATGCCAATGCATCAGTACAGACACAATTTCCCTAGGTACACTGGTATCCTGAAGCTTTATCCATAACTTATTGTAAGACACTAGGTCAAAGGCTTTAGATAAGTCCAAAAACAAGCATAAACTGGAGTTTTCCTAGCTGTATAGTACTGGACCGTCTGTTTGAGTGACAGAGTAGCTTTTTCACAAAACTTATGCAAAAAACATGTGCAGGGTGATGTTGAAAACAAGTGAGTTGATTGCCAAACCCTAGAACACTTGACAGATGTACCTAGTGATAATACTGTGTGGAATAATACTGTGACTAATTAAAATGTAGGGGAAAAAATTAAAATTTCGTAGCGTTTATAAATATTCTGTAGGTACAAAGGTTCAAAGCAGACTGTTGATTTTATTTACCGAAGTTTTAAGAGATTTATTACTATGCTTCGTAACTTCTTAAAAATAAAAGATTTGTTGACAAAATTGCATTTATTTTATAAAGCAACTTTAAACTATAATACGATAGAAATACATACTGAATCTGTCAAATTTCGGCATTTTAAAAGCGTGCGCCTCAAAGGCGCATGGTTATATTTAACGTACCTTGCAATATGGTTATCTTTCTAGAGTCAGACTCCCGGACCCAGATTGGTCGAAGCAAGGAAAACCTGTTCAGATGGAGATTCATAGACGACTCCGCCTTGGAGTGCAAATGCAGTGCTGTTCCACAAACGATGGGACACTTAAATATCATGTCATGCGTGTCCTGTCGTCTGCAAATTACAGGAACTGATGGACGTTAGTGATGGCGCCAAAGCGCCATCACTAACGTCCATCAGCACGTAGCCGAATTATTTGCTGAGTCCATTTAGATTGTCATCGCCACGCTAAGAAGAAGTATAATATGTATCTTTCGACCTTACCCTAATTACGATTTTCGGATTAATTTGTCTGTTTAACCGTTGCAGTTGAGGACATACGGACAAAAACATTGTTGTTGTACCTACATGTTGTAGAGTTTTCTTTGAATTTTATTTTTTATTGTACGAAAACCTATTTCCAAAGTGACCTCGTTTAAATCTTTCGTTTTTTTTTCTTTTTAATTAAGTTTCAAACTTTAAAATTACAGACTTACCTACATGATCATTAAATTTAGTAATGGAGGATGCTGTGTCTAAGACTTTTTTTTAAAAGTAAGTTACTTTTTAAATTAATTCGAAAAAACTCATTCTTAATGTCATTTTTACGATGCACATGCCCCATAATTCGGACCAAGTGGAATATGCTGGTAAAGGTGAATGACCTTAACGTGTATATAAATAATGTAAATATAGAACCAAAAGAAAGGATATTAATTCCCTCTATAGTTGAGTATGACAATAGCAAAGGGTTTTGTGAGGGCATAGGCCCCTGCCAAAAGCTCTATATATTATAATCGCGAAAAAAAAAATCAGCTGGTCCCTACATTTTGACGAGTTCTGCAAACATAAATGTAGGGAACAGCTGATTTGTTTTTCGCGATTTCATATTTGGTCCCATATGATGAGTACAATGACCTGGTGTTTTACCAATAACCCTGTATAGTGTATGCCTCTAGGTAATAAATAACAACAACTAGATACAATTTGTATCACAAACTCAGTATTTTTTTTTTGAAACATAATAAATATGACATCTTTTAACATTTGGCATCGGAACATCCTCAAAAAAATACTTAAAATGTTACTCTTTCTTGGGTGCATCCTTCTCTTCCTTAGGTGTGTCTTTCTCTTTCTTGGGACATTCTTCAGGTTGTACACACTTTCCACTGACAGAATCCCTGAGGGTAGGAGAGTTGCAGTAGCAAGCCGAGTAGTCGCAGACGTCTCCGCTATCAGCTACAGGGTTGGGTTCGTCGCAGGTTGGTTCTGGGGTCACGGGGCTACAGCCGGTGGTGTAAGAATGAGTGCCTTCCTCGCATTCGCTGTAACCTGTAACAATTAGAAAATTTGTTGAGAATTTAGAAATGCTACAGCTACACTGTCGCGGTAACGTGAACTAGAGTTCGCGGGCTCTCAAAGTCAAATTCAAAGCATTTATTTCAAGTAGGCACATAAAAGGCACTTTTGAACGGGTAGGTTTTGTAGGGTAGCAAAATTATACCTAGGTATGTCATATTCACTTTCGTTTTAAATTAATTTATAGCTCTCACTCTTTTAAAACTAAATTGAAAGCCTTCCTGTTGGAAAAATGTTAATGCTCGGTATCAGAATTTATGACAAATGATAAAAATAGTCACATATAATAGTCACTTATAATAATAGTAGTGAACAAGCCTTAAATTAAAATTATCTTTTGACTACACAGTGCTTTTCACGTGGACCTTCAGTGGGATTCTGTAACCATCTCACCGTGAAAACTTAGGTGAAGTGAGCGTGGAGTGAGCTGTCAGTGTCGTCCCACTGATGCTAGGGATTGACCAAGCATTACATTTACAATCATAATCGAGATTTTAGTTATACATTTTAATGTTACTTTTGTTGATCATTTTATATTATTTCAAAGCTAGTATTTAAGTGTCTAAATATTATTAATTAGAGTTATTTTTTTTTTAAAACAGTAACACTGAAATTCAGTCAGAAACGAGTTTAGGAAAAAGAATAATAGAACATATTTGAGTTTCTGACTGAATTTCTGTTTTGCTGTTTTATTTTAAAAACCCGTAAATAGTACTTTTTAGCCACTCAAACTTACTTTTTTAGCGTGATCGAATCAGAAATGAAGAGATCCGCAGGAGAACCAAGGTAACCGACACAGCCCGAAGAATTGCCAAACTTAAGTGGCAGTGGGCAGGGCACATTGCTCGCAGAACAGATGGTCGATGGGGCCGGAAAGTTCTAGAGTGGCGACCGCGTACCGGATGACGTAGCGTTGGAAGGCCTCCCACAAGGTGGACAGACGATCTTGTCAAGGCCGCAGGAACCCGTTGGATGCGGGAAGCACAAAAGCGGTCGAAGTGGAGGTGATTGGGGGAGGCCTATGTCCAGCAGTGGACGTCTTTCGGCTGAAATGATGATGATGATGATGAGCCACTTAAATACTAGCCTTGAAATGATCAACAGAATTAGCATAAGATTTTTTATTAAAATCTCGATTATGATTGGAAATGTAATGCTTGGTCAATCCCTAGCATCAGTCGGATGACACTGACAGCTCACTCCACGCTCACTTCAACTAGGTGTTCACTTCACGGCGAGATTTTTACAGAATCGACATACTGGATGAAGTTCTACTTCTAATACTTTTGACATTGATTTTGACATTTTACCATTGACTTATATTTTACTTACTATTATTTTGACATTGTATTTATTTGTTGACATAATTATCTTATATGAATTGACTCTTAAATTAAACATTTCACATCAATTATAATTAGGCTTTTACGAGTATATGATTGTTTCTACATATGATAATTTTAATTAACATTTTATATGGTACCTATTGTTTCTGCATGTGGTAATTTTATTTAATTAAAAAAAAAACAAAATCAAATGTCATTTGTTCAAACTAGGCTGAGAGAACAGCAGTTTTTGAACGTCAAAATCACATAAGACAGTCGCCCAAAACGCCCCCCCGCTTCACCACTTCCTAGTGCTTTAGCTGGGAAGAAGAAGTGGCGGAACAAACTCCCCAGCAGCACTGCTGTCTGTTCAGTTATAAGAACTGGATTATATACAGTAATAAGTAATTAACATTACGAAACACAAAAACATTAAAATTATTTGCCTTATGTCAGCTAGCACACGCCAATATTGAAAACTATACTCAAGCAGAAATAAATAATAAAAAACTTTAAAAATTTGTGATGTTGAACACAATGTTAATTGTTTATGAATTAATAAAGGTACTACAGTAAATGACTAACTAACTATACAAATAAATACAAAAACAAAAGGACACTTAGGCGTCGAAGTATTTGTCCGCATCGCTGTCAGCCGAAAACGTGCCCAGGAGACTGGCAGCATTGCCACGTTGAAAGTAATTCTTTGGCCAAAGAACAACTCAGCCGTCTGGTCACGTGAAGTGTCGACCAGTCGGCGAGAAATTTCATTAAAAATGAGATTTGAGGAGGAGAGGCTGATAAGTTTTTGTAACTGAACAGACAACTGTGCTGCTGAGGAGTTTGTTGCGCCACTTCTTCTTCCCAGCTAAAGCACTAGGAAGTGGTGAAGAATTTTCATTTTGAAATATTTACGTACAGTTTCGTAGCTATTAGAGGTATCTCAGATACCGCTACAAACAAGGTGGTTGGAACAGTCGTGGCACAGTGTGGAGCAGTGATGACCCAGTACTAACGGCTGCAACTTACGACTTGTAGGTCGTGGGTTCGAGCCCAGGCAGGCGCTTAACTTTGTGTAAATAATTTCATAACCAATGCTCACAAAACGGTGAAAGAAAACATCGTGAGGAAACCGGCATGTCCTAAAACCATAAATTCGAAGGCATGTGACATCTACCAACCCGCACTAGGCCTGCCTGGTAGATTACAGCTCACTCCCTCTCGAAGAGAGGAGGCCTGTGTCCCAACAATGGGAATATTATAGGGTGATTATGCTTTAAGAATGGCCATATAATTAGTAGTAATCTGTTTATACATATATTTTTTGGCACCCAATCTTTAGACCTTTTATTTTTTAGTTTATGAGGTAAGGGGTCAACTAAAAACGAAGAAACTTGTTCAGAAAGTTCAGAAACACAACTCAGGTCGGTTAGATTAACACGATGTTTGTTATTATAAGTATGTGTTCATATTTTTATCGTGTCCTTGGTTACTTAGTGCATATGCAAATAACTGTTTTATGTGACCCTTTAGATAAACTTCAAAGATATGTCCAGATTATGTTGCAAAACAAAATGATTATTTGTCTTAATCTTAAATTTTTGTTATTGCTTATTAACAATAAGATAACATTTAACTTTACGAACAACAAATCCATTATGTATTCAGATTGACCCACACGCTGTTCCGGATAAGGCGGGAGGAAACGCCTGGGTGTCACCATTGTGTGGATCGCCCGGAGGACACGGTCCACCCTGCTCCAGGTCTGCCGTGCTCGTGGAGGCGATTGGCGATGGAGATCTCTCGCGTCTGGCCCTGGTCCAGGCCATGGTACGGAGCAAGAGGGCATGGGAAACCGTCACCGCTTTCTGCGAAGCAGTGATACTCTCGAAAGAGGAGGTGGAACACGTGAGGAAGAGGCAAAATTCGCGCCCTCACGCCCCTAGTTGCCGCTGGAGACGCCCAGGACGTCGGGAATCCCAAGCCGATTCCCGGCCACCGTAGGCGCGGGCTTGTGGACGGCGAGCAATGGCCTGCTCGCTGTTTGATAAGGACCAGGCCCGGGTCGACGGCGCGTTGTGTTCCACGCGCGCCTCAAAGCGATTTCAGGGCCAAACGCTTCGCAGGGCGGAAGAAGTTATTTGATGATTTCCCACCCTCAAAAACAAGGAGGGCTCCGAATCGTGTACTGAATCCATGGTAACAAGTTGCGCCTCGATGTCCCTGCCACCCTGAATAAATTGTAATCATCGTACAAAACACAATATTCTTAATATTTGAATCAGTATCCTGATAATAAATGAAATATAAAAGATTCGCGGGGTAACGAAAATAAATATGACATAGGTACCTAGGTATAGTCGTGCTACCCTACAAAACGAAAACAAGTTTGCTTATGTTATTTATAGAAGCAGGCATATACCAGTAACCATTACATTCACAAATGTACTAGTTCGAAAAGAGCTGTTAGACCGATTAGACCGATTACAAGTCAGCGTTCGGAAACGTTTCTTCTAGTACAGTGCAAAAATACGGTTCCTATTCGTTCATCGTTCGCAAACAACACAAGACTATTACGCAGGAATAGTCAGGAGAAATCCCAATCAATCCATCCATCCATCCATCTCAATGCCCTGAATCCACCCGACGACAACTGCGCGCTACCTAGAAGTTGACGCTGCAACACGTGTCGAACGCGACATCTTTTACGCAATCCATCTGTTTTTATACAATACATTCTTCGGTCAATCGTCGACTAATTAATACAATATTAATTATAGTTAGAAATAGAATATAACTGTACCTAATACTTTTATCTTTTTAACATTACACTCCATCAAGTAAAATTGGGTTTTTTTTGCATCCTCTGCTGCCACCAAATATAATTGTAGTTCTGGGTCCAGCTGTTTGTGTATATGAGTTTAAATGTTTGTAAACGCACCCACGATACAGGCGAAATTCGTAGTGTGGGGCAACGTTTAAAAAAATAAAAATGACGAGGGACTACAATAGACTAGATAGTGTAACACTTTCAAATATTCATTGCGTAATTTTTTTTCATCAATATGAATGAATTGTTTAGCAGCAGCGGACTTCAATTGAAGGTTTAGTACGCAGTTAGGGTGGGTATTATGGCGCAAAATATAGTAAAAGGCCTATGTCCAACAGTGGACTGTGATAGGCTAAGTTGATTGATTTTCAAAACATTACTTAAGTTAAAAACAAACGTAAACGAAACAAAAGGAGTATAAACGGATCGCAGCAGGTGGCTTTCTGTAGTGTCTGTCTACCCCCATGGGAAGAGGGCCCGAGTTTATGAATGTAAGCACATAATATAATAACACAGTTAATTTAAACACACTTACATAATCCCCCTTCATCGTAGTAACAGTCGCTGAGATAAGGTGTACCATGCACCGAGGCGACGATCGTCAAAACACACAGAGCGGCGACAACCTTCATAGCTACAGATTTACTCTTTTCTTCTTAACAAGCACCAGTATATAGTCCTACTAACGTCCAGTGAGCAAACCGATTACTTAAATAGGTCATCTTATCTCTAGCTCGGATTAAACAAACATAATTAAGCTCACGCCTTTTTCTCAGGAGGTAGGTAGACACCACAAAGCCTTCCGTGGAACTATAATTAGTCAATGACATATCATATGGTACTCTTTTTGCTTCGTCGCAAGTGAATTCGACGCTATTCGACTATGAATGTACGAGTATACTACAGTTGTTTATTCATTCAACTAAAGTAGAGTGAAAATTTTGACAGGGTGTCGGTTGAAAAACGAACTACCTAAAGCTGTAACTACTGCAGCGTATTTTATAAACGAAGTTGGAGCGCATTTTTAGTATTAGCTGGTGAGAAACTGTAAATTCATAATTTCGAAGCAAAACCGCAGAAAATTCTAAAAGGCGGCAGAAAAGAATATTAACAAGACAAAGCACAATTACAATATTTCACGATACATTTACATCTTCCCCAATGATTTTTTTTGATTTGATTTGACTGACCGGTTGGTACAGTTGGTAGCGACCCTGCCTTCTGAGCCGCTAGTCCCGGGTTCGATCCCCCGACAAATCAAACATTTGTGTGCATGAACATGTCTGTTTGACCTGTGTCTGGGTGTTTATATGTATATAAGTATATATATTCGTCATCAGGTTATCATAGTATAGGTTCTACCTAGTTCGGGACCTGAAAACCTTGAGCGGATGTTGTCTCATATTAAATTATTATTATTATTATTAATGACTGATAATGGCTGACCCCATTGGCAATATCTTGCCAATGGGATTAGCCAAACTTAGTCTACATCTGGACATACGTTTTAACGGTTTTCCCCTGTAGGCGGGGAGAACCGCCTGCTATGACGGCATCCAGCTTATTCACTTTCGTAGACACATTCGTGTCAAAAAGACCATACCTTCTTTTCAACAAGAAAACGCCATTCGGTTGAACTTTCATTCTGTAAGTAAACTGTTCTTACTGCACAAATTGCTGCTGCTAAATTTATTCCGGAAGGTTTTTGTGTACAATATACTACAATTAAACTTACAAAAGTATACTGAAGAAATCACGATATTTTGCAAGTCATACGAACCGTACGAAGCAGGTGCTTGCTAAAAAAGTAAGTATATAAAAGTTTCTTGTTTACTTACATCTTCCCTCAACGTAGATACACCTCTTCCCTCTAGTTTGAGGTTTACCAGCTGACAAGGCAACCACTACCAAGACACACAGGGCGACTAAAAACTTCATAGTTACTAATTTACTTTTTTTATTCCTTAAGAAACACGAGCAATATGCTTGAGCTATTTTATTGCACTGTTCATCGAAACTAAATAGGTCGTCTATATACCAGTGATGCCCATTTAGTATGTAAACAAAAATAAATAATTACTAACGCGAAAACCGGTATGATAAGTGTTTACGATTACGATATGGAGATATGACGTTATAGTTATTTTCAGATGATTCCATTACCTCCAAGAAGTTCTTAAAAATGTTATGATATATTGCTAGACGGTTACCTATCATAAGTTCGAAAAATATTTGACCGAATTTCATTTCACTTAACTTTTCAACTAAGTATTATCGTTTCGTTTTTTTTTATGCATTAAAGTCTTGTCTGCCGCTGTATCAGTTGACCTATTATCAATTCGATGTTTTTCGTTACTCCGAAGTTTCATTTGGTCGAAAAACTTTTTACCGAAGTTACACTTAGCCGAAATAACAATTGTGCCTATTTGAAATAAATGCTTTGACTTTACTCATCCGAGAGTGTGCCTGCCCATCTTACATGATTCATCTGCTTATCATGCCAATGCATCAATACAGACGCCATTTCCCTGGGTTCACTGGTATCCTGAAGCTTTACCCATAACATATTGTAAGACACTAGGTCAAAGGCTTTAGATAAGTCATAAAACCGGCATAAACTGGAGTTTTCCTAGCTGTATAGTACTGGACCGTCTGTTTGAGCGACAGAGTAGCCCTTTCACAAAACTGGTACAAACAAGATGTGCAGGGTGATGTTGAAAACAAGTGAGTTGATTGCCAAACCCTAGAAAACTTGACAGATGTACCTAGTGATGAGGATTTGCCCGAATTTCACCCTTTAGCGATCTCTGAAAATTCAGTTTCAGAGTGTAATAAAATTATTTGTGTGACAACAAAATGATTACACACAGTACTGGAAAAACATAATTTAGAGACTAATTAAGTAAACTGCAGAAGGTGGATCGAAAAAAACCCAAAAGTTATTTTAAACTAATTTATTTAGAAGAGAAATTATTACAATTAAAATGGTGAAGCCTATTCGTTGCTAGAATATGGAATGACAAAAATGTGTAATAAAAGAATTATAAATGTCGAATTTCGCTGCGTCGGCGCCTCGTGGCTGGACGGACGTCAGCGATGCACTTTCTATGCGCTCGGCGTAAACTACGGAATTGCAAGGTGGGCGATATCCATTAGGGATTCGTACTTAACAGACTCCTCTAGTTATTTTTTTCTAGTAATTATTTTCATTTCCAGATCAATAATATTGTGACTAATTAAAATGTAGGAGAAAAAATAATAATTTCGTAACGTTTAAAAATATTCTGTAGGTACCTTTAAAGCAGACTGTTGATTTTAGTTACCGAAATTTTAAAAGATTTATTACTATGTTTCGTAACTTCTTAAAAATAAAAGATTTGTTGACCAAATTGCATTTATTGTATAAAGCAACTTTAAACTATAATACGATAGAAATACATAAAATTTACTGAATCTGTCAAATTTCAGCATTATAAAAGCGTGCGCCTCATGCCTATGCATGGTTATCTTTAACGTACCTTGCAATATGGTTATCTTTCTAGAGTCAGACTCCCGCACCCAGATTGGTCGAAGCAAGGAAAACCTGTTCAGATGGAGATTCATAGACGACTCCGCCGTGGAGTGCAAATGCAGTGCTGTTCCACAAACGATGGGACACTTAAATATCATGTCATGCGTGTCCTGTCGTCTGCAAATTACAGTAACTGATGGACGTTAGTGATGGCGCCAAACAAATTACAGGAACTGATGGACGTTAGGGATGGCGCCAAACAAATTACAGGAACTGATGGACGTTAGTGATGGCGCCAAACAAATTACAGGAACTGATGGACGTTAGTGATGGCGCCAAACAAATTACAGGAACTGATGGACGTTAGTGATGGCGCCAAACAAATTACAGGAACTGATGGACGTTAGTGATGGCGCCAAGCAAATTACAGGAACTGATGGACGTTAGTGATGGCGCCAAAAAAATTACAGGAACTGATGGACGTTAGTGATGGCGCCAAACAAATTACAGGAACTGATGGACGTTAGTGATGGCGCCAAACAAATTACAGGAACTGATGGACGTTAGTGATGGCGCCAAACAAATTACAGGAACTGATGGACGTTAGTGATGGCGCCAAGCAAATTACAGGAACAGATGGACGTTAGTGATGGCGCCAAATAAATTACACGAACTGATGGACGTTAGTGATGGCGCCAAACAAATTACAGGAACTGATGGACGTTAGTGATGACGCCAAATAAATTACAGGAACTGAGGGACGTTAGTGATGGCGACAAACACGTAGCCGAATTATTTGCTGAGTCCGTTTAGATTGCCATCGCCACGCTAAGAAGAAGTATAATTATGTATATAATATGTATCTTTCGATCTTACCCTAGTTACGATTTTTAGATTAATTGGTCTGTTTAACCGTTGCAGTTGAGAACTTAAACGGAAAAGAAATATGCATATATGTTGTTGTACCTACATGTTGGAGAGTTTTCTTTGAATTTAAGTTTTTATTGATCGAAAAGGTATTCCAAAGTGACCTCGGATTCATTTTTCAGATTTGTTTTTCTCTTTATTTTAGCATCAAAAACTTTTTTTATAAAAAAAACAACCGACTTCCAAAAATACATTACAAAGTGCAAAATAACTTTAATTGAGGAAGTTGGTGTCTTTGGTTTATCTTCATCTAATTAGCTTCATCTTTCGGACTGACCGACTCCTTGACAATTCAAAAGTGCCTGTAATTGGTTTATTTGAAATAAATGCTTTGAGTTTGAGTTTGTTTTGTATTTTAGTTGTTTGTCACCGACATCCGAAATTAATTTTTTTTTCACTTTGTGGGGTCTTTTTGGAAGTCGGTTGTTTTTTTTTATAAAAAAGTTTTATTTTTCACATATTTGTTGCGGTACCTACCCCACATAAATTCGTATACCAGTACTTGCTATGTAAACAGTGGCCGGAAGTTATTATAACATCATCAATGTACATTATGTGGAAAAATACGTATTATTGAAGCTAACTGATAAACTACCCAAGCAAAGTTAATATTTATCCATATGGGACCACCCTTGAGGCATACCCAATTCATTAAATAGATATTTTTTTAAATAGATCCAAAATTGGCGGAGATATGGCGTAATAAACATAAAAAATACCCTCCTCCTTATTGAAATCGGTTCAATTATTGTTGATTTTTTTAAAACCGTTCGGCCGACCTGGGAGCGAAAAAACCCTTTGAAACAAAAAAATAATTTTCGGTCAGGTGGTTCAGGCGTCTTCGAGTAATCGGTGAACATACATAAAAAAAAGGTTCCGACGAATTGGGGACCTCCCCATTTTTTGAAGTCGGTTAAAAATTACTTTAAAGCTACCGACTTTCCTACATGTCCATTTAGTAGTGGAGGATGCTGTGGCTATCTAAGAATTTTTAAGTAACTTTTTAAATTAATTCGAAAAAACTCATTCCTAATATCGTTTTTTGACTGTGTGGTGTTTTGTGTTTTAAGACTGGTTGTCAGACTTTTGTCCTTTTGACTATCCGTGACGACTGTTAGAGATCTACGAATAACAGCCGGGACTAACGACTTAACGTGTTTTCCGAGGCACGGAGGGGTCTTCAAAATTTAATGGATGGTCAGGGTCACCCACCCACGAACCGACCGTGTTTTTACAGATTTTAGGCTACCAGAAAATATTATAATTAAATCAGAATGTATTCAAGTCGTCAAACTACAATATTTATTTCTAGGACAAAAGTTATCTATATAGTGTGTGCCTACATATAGGTAATACAGGATATGGAAATAAATTATAACAACTTTATACAATTTGTATCACAAGCGCAGTTTTATTTAAAAAAAAAAAACATAAATATCATGGCATCTTTTAACATTTGACATCGACATCCTCAAAAAATTACCTAAAATGTTTACTCTTTCTTGGGTGCATCTTTCTCTTCCTTGGGCGTGTCTTTCTCTTTCTTGGGACATTCTTCAGGTTGCACACACTTTCCACTGACAGAATCCCTGAGGGTAGGAGAGTTGCAGTAGCAAGCCGAGTAGTCGCAGACAGCTCCCCTACCAGCTACAGGGTTGGGTTCATCACAGGTTGGTTCAGGGGTCACGGGGCTACAGCCGGTGGTGTAAGAATGAGTGCCTTCCTCGCATTCCTTGTAACCTGTAACAATTAGATTTTGTTTGAGAATTTAGTAATGCTACGGCTACACTGTCGCGATAACGTGAACTACACTTCGCGCGCTCTCAAAGTCAAAGGCAAAGCATTTATTTCAAGTAGGCACATAAAAAGCAATTTTGAACGTCAACATTGACATTAAAATAGAATTGATTCTAGTCGCCCATTCCAAAATGTAGTTTCGTATGGAGAAGAATGAGCAAGAAACTCCACCGTTACTCTTTTAGAAAGAAAGAAATGTTATTTGCTCAAACATGTGTATACATACAGAATTAAAATCAATACATGCATGCAAGATCTTCGAAAAAATAAGTGGCTAACGACATGTCTGCCATTTCTTATGGCGTGCAAATATATTTTGTACAATTATTAATACTGAATTAATGATTTTTAACTAATATACTTATACATATTATATATATCTATTATTATTCATTGTATTTACATTATCCAATTATTATTATTTATTTTCCTTGTCCAATATTCCAGATTACAATTATCATAATAAAGATTTATATTACTTTTAATAGATATTCATTTGTTTATAATAAAGGTCCACAATTACTACTAAAGACCATAACTACTATACCTAATGTTAGTTACATTTATTTATTTATAATAATCACCATGTGTCGTTTAAAAATTCTGCAATACTATAATATGCTTTTTGTGCCAAAAACAAGTTCATTGCGTGTTTAAGTTTAGGTATAGTTAGCTCTTTCCAACTTTTGGGCAATTTGTTATAGATAATTGGTGCCATGCAAAAAACTCTTGCTGCATAAGTGCAGTTTTCGATGTATGTAAACATATTTTGCTATCATCACGTCAGTTTCTTGGAAATTTGTCTGCCTTACGAGGAAACAAATGTGGATTTGCTTTTACGAACATTACTATTTCTAATATATAAATTGAAGGTACTGTTAATATGCGATATTTAGTGAAATAATGTTTACAGCTATCAGTAGTTTTAAGCTTAAACATAGATCTTACGCAGTACTTCTGTCTTTAAAAGATGATATCCCTATCGGTAGAGTTCCCCCAGAAGATAACACCATATCTAATGACGGATTCAACTAAACCATAGTAGGCCGTTAATAGCGCTTCTATATTTAGAGTACGTGATAATTTATATAATGCATAATATGCACCACTACTTATTCTTTTGGCTTGAGCCTCAATATGCGCTTTCCAATTTAAGTTTCTGTCAATTGTTAGGCCTAAGAATTTTGTGGTATTAGCTATCTGTATTTTATTATTATTAAATTCGATGTCAAGACTAGAGAATAATGATGATCTTTGGCTAAAGTGCATTATCAAAGTTTTATTTATATTAATTTTTAAATTATTATTATTCAGCCACGTTACCGCTTCAATTAATGTATTTTTTATGTCAGGTTCATATGTATTCTTATTATGGCATGGTATAGTTATCGTACTGTCATCCGCAAACAGTGTCATGGGTGGGATGGGGATGTTTAATGGATTTAGGGAAGTCATTAATATAGAGTGTAAACAGGGGTGGTCCGAGTTCACTGCCTTGCGGAACTCCATGAGGATTTAAAATGTGTTACAATGTTTTGTATACATTAATTTTATTATAATATGATTATATGTGAGCACGATGCACCTATGTGTTATAATATTTTGTATATATCAATTATATAATTATATGTGAAGACCACCTATGATAAAATTATCCTACCACAATAGGTAATAAGAATTAAAAAATGTAGCAATGACAAATAAGGTAGATAAGTGATAAACACATGGTGCTCACATATTTACAAACATTGTAAAAATATACGATTTTCCAAATTATTTAAACAAGTAATATGCCAGTTGGTGAGTTAAAGTAATCACAGAATGATATCTGTTATACAGAGAGACGTCGAGTGGTGTACGAGAGAGAGCGCGCGAAGAGTAGTTCGCGTTACCGCAACAATGCAGCCGTAGCATAAGAAACAAGGTCATTATGGTCGAACAACGTTCGCATTCTAATCTCAGCACAGTCTGTCAAAAATTGTACAACGTTTACCTAAATTTTTAATAAAAATCGTTCAAATCTATTCGCAATCTCATCTCAGCGGTATTCAATGTCAAAAACCCCATACAATTGATTAGAATAGAAGATAGAATTCGAACGTTCTTTAAAAATATGGCAATACCATCTGTGGCGAATCTGAAACCGCTATTGCCACGATTATTTTTAAACGTGTTATGTTATTTAGGGTGGCAGGGAGATTCAGCACAGGATTCGAGCGTAGAAATTTAACGTCGGTTAACAAAAAAAAAATCGTGTTTCATAGAAAAGTGAAATGCCTACGCGATCAAAATGTGGTGGCACAGCATTTTTTTATTTAAAACACCGATGTAAAATTCCAACGAAGGGGTTCTTCAGAATCATGCATTGAATCCACGGTGACAGTTGAGCATCGTTGTTCCTGTCACCCTGAATAGTCGTAAGATAGGATATGATTTTTTCTGGGTCTCCTACTGCCCCCCTGAAAGTCTCAAAGGGTCTCGAGGGGGCGTTATCGACCACGTGGAGAACCTATGGCTTACACAAAGTGAGATTCTATCAGCGATAACAAAGATGGAAAAGTGAAAAACGAATTTGATTAACATAAGCTACCGAGCAGGTTATGTCAATCCTGTTGGAAGTTGTTGAAGGAATACAAAACTCTTTACAAGGGATTGCCACTTGTCTAGGCCCTCTGTAGAACACATAAGGGATATAAAAATTTATGTTATGATCATATAGTCAATTAATCTTGAGGATCTGAAATATCCGCCCCGACCCTTGCTCGACCCAGCCCGCGCCGCTGAGCCTGTAGCTTTAAATAATTCCAATCCAGCCTGTCCCTTGCTGCCCTGCCCTAGCGTCGCCCTAAGTCGAAGTCCGTACCCCACAGAGGGTGCCCTTAGCGTGTAGTCACCTAGTTTATAAGCTTTTCAAGCCCTGGCTGGTGGCCTTAATTTATTAAGGCAACCACAGGCAAGCCCGGTTAAGAAGCCGACCACCTCCTAGGTCGACCTGCGAAATGCTAATTACAAAAAAAAATACAATCTGTACAACGCCTCGGACTGCGCAATAAATGTTGCCACCTACTGGGCCGAAACAGTACAGAACATCCGTCCGAGGAGTGAACTTTACACCCTGTTCCTCATACCTCTATATAACCAAGTAACATTGATGTACGGTCGAAACGAAAAAGGTAAGAAACAAATTAATTAATTCAATGATGAATAAGATTTTGGAGTCGTTATAAAAATCTACCGGCAAAACCTTGACAAGACTTGATTGAGTGCTTGTGTAGATTGTGACCAAAAAGGAAAACAACATAACATCACGCCTGTAAACCAAGATGGGTTAGGCAGAGGTGTACCCACATTTCGCTAGTTATGTCGAAGAGAATAATTGCTCGAAGTGAAAGGTCGCAGGTATAGTACACCCACAAGTCTTAGAGGGGCGGTCACGTGAAGAGCCCCAGAAGTATTTAAGCACCGTACATCAAACTCAAACTCAAAGCATTTACTTATTTCAATTAAACCATTTACAGGCACTTTTGAATTGTCAAGTGGTCGGTCAGTCAGAAATATGAAGCTAGTTGCCCATTCCAAAGCGTAGTAGGTACCTATGGAGAAGAACGGGCATGAAACTCCATAGACACTCTTTTAAAATATATGGTTACATAAATATTAGTTACATCATTAATGTTGAATATAGGTATAATTATATGTGAGATCGATGTAAATAAGACGTACCTACACGTCGAGTGTCCAGAGTACAGCAAATAGAAATTTATTTATTTATTATATTTATTTATTAAAACTTTATGCACAAGTAAAAACTGTACAATGGCGGACTAAAAAAAATCCAAAAACCAAAATCCAAATCCAGAAATAAAATAATTAAAATAAGCCGATCAGTAAAATCAATGTTTATTAACTTGAGCTACAATAAACATGATGGATGGTGAATATCAAAGGAGACATTTCTATTACACCGCTTTCAGAGACGGTACCGTAACCAATGTACTGTCACAAACGTCAATGGCGTCTTGACGTATGCGTTCCGTATGCTATTCATTCGGGATAGTGTTCATTCAGAATAGCGTGATACGAGATATCGTGATTCGGGATATCGTGTTTCGGGATATCGTGATACAGGATATCATGATTCGGGATAATGTGATTCGGGATATCGTGATTCGGGATAGTGCAATTCGGGATTTCGAGTTTCGAGTTTCTAACATAAAATAGTCATTTACTGATTACTACTATCTACTATTATACCAATATCATTATTAAGTGGAGAGCAGTGGTGACCCAGTGGTAACGGCCGTGACTTACGAGTTGTAGGTCGTAGGTTCGATCCCAGACAGGCGCTTTACTTTGTGTAAATTATCATCATCACCACTGCTCTCAAAACGGTGAAGTAAAACATCGAGAGGAAACCGGCATGTCCTAGAACCAAAAATTCGAACAACATGTGACATCTACCAACCCGCGTGGTGGATTACGGCCCACTCCCTCTCACCGAGAGGCCTGTGTCCCAGCAGTGGAAACATAATAGGCTGATGATGATTATCAAGTAAACTATCGTTCACAAACACAAGTAGCCACCTACCTACATAAAGCAAAATAATTTGCTATTTTCCACCTACATTTTTATGCCCTTACGGATGGTAGTTGACCAAAACTGTGCTTATTATTTAACCAAAATGACCCAACATGTTAAAGCTAGCGCTATTTAGACAAAATGTAATTAACTTTGTATACAGCGTGGCGCTGCTATGGTGACCTTAATTTAACACACATATACGTTTTCACATTTTCGTTTCATGACAATTTTTTATTTCCATTAAACGTAATTATTTACAGATTTATTAAAGAATTTAGGAAATAGCATCTTAGAGCAACCTGTACTTAAAGAACTGTCGCGCAGCGGTCATTTCCCTCGGTCACGGATCATAACTTCGCATCAATGAAATTAAAACGAATAAGCAATACTATTAGGATGAAACAAATGCATAGAGTAGGCGAATTTAAGGAAATTTCCTTTGTTGGCGAGCAGCGCAGGCGACGCGCGCTCTCCCTTCCACCCACCCGCCGCACCGAACACGAATTCTTTTTTTGCTTTTCTAGTGCTAGTCGAACCCGTGTCCTTGACGCACTTATTTACTCTAGTGCGCATAATTACGTCGCGAAAAAGACTCTTAGCTATTGTTTTATTTATTTCTTTTTGTGTAATTAGGATAGTAATTAGATCATGGTACTGCGATAAAGACACTTTGATTGGTTTTCGTTTTCTTATCTAGTAGGTACGTTTACACCTCTTGCGATACGGACGCATTTATTTGTGCTATTAGTGCTTGTGTAAACTTATGATCGTGATGGCAGTGATTAGTGATGACAGTTATTACTAATAGTAACAAGAGAGGGTGATGTGATAAGTGTTTGTACCACTTGCGCCGCTCGGTTTCTTTGATAATATGCCGTCAAAGAATCGGACCGATCACGAGTAGGTACAAGACGCGATGCGCGGTTGCCAGCCCGCGAACCGACACGTTGCCGCTCCGAGTTAACGTAAGCGAGCTAGGTAAGTAATTTCATGAATGAATTTTTGCAAGGGTGATCCCAATTTTAATGACTTTTTTATTATTTAGTTTGTTTGAAAAATTTTTTTTTTCAGTTTACGTATTATTTTAACCTATCAATATTTATATGGTTAATGGGCACTAGCCCTACCCGTGTATTAAATTAAAGTCACCGTTGTAGCGCCACATTGTATAATGTTCTTCAATTCATTGTCAATGTATTTATCTACCGGTTCGTTTAGAACAATAATTGCAATTTACAAATTGCATTTGCTGTAGTATACTAGCTTTCATGCATTTAAATTTGTTTTATCTAAAGTTTGTGATCAAACTGAATTCATTTTAAAATGTTGTGTCACATCCCGGCGGTTGTTTTAATCAGTTGAACTAAATTTTAGTATTGTTCTCGTTACGAATATATGTAGTTATGACACGTGCTGGTTGGTGAATTTGAAATTCATGAACATGTTTCATGTAGATAAACAATTTAAAAAAACCGGCCAATTGCGAGTCACACACGAAGGTTTCCGTCACACAAGGCAATTTTTTTCGAAAAAAACATGTTTCTTGTATGGAAACCCCTTTAATTTATAACTTTATTATATTTTTATGAATAGAAATACACATGCATCGTCGAAATACTTAAATTAATATGAATATGAAGGCATAAAGTTTTGGTGAAGACATTGTTATGAACCAAATCAATCTTTTTCAAAGGTAAACTCGATGCAAACAAATTGATTATGGAATTTCACGTTGTTTCGGTTATAATATCAAACGTACACAAATAATTCAATTGACCCCCAGCTGATCAATAAAAATCTCGTTAGTGACAAGATAATTAAAAATAATTACGTTCGTTATTAATTTATTAACGACTTCAAACCTAGCTCCTCAATTAAGGCAATTCGTTAAGAAATTTAATTTTAATTACTTTACCATATTTTTGTAAGTTTTTGGATAAGTTTCATATAAATGTCTATGGTTGACATGGTTTATTTCCATCTCAAGAACTTAATCTATAATTTTATGTGGGATACAGAATAGAATAGAACACTCTTTATTAAGCACACTAAAAAATTACAGATATAAATGTAGAAATTTTACATAGGGTGACATAATGGGCGGTCTTATCGCTAAAAGCGATATTTTACACTAAATATTACTTATTTTTATACTATTTTAGAATGAATAATGGTTATTTACTGTAAGTACAAAATATACAAAAATTTGTGGACATTAATGATAATGATGCTACAGGTTTCCTATTCCAAAACTTATGAAGCCGAAATTGAGAAACTAATTATTAAAGGCGAATTTCACCAATGAAACCGGACACGATCAGCACACCTTAACCACGTTCAAAAGCTGTGCTTTTATTGGTGAAATTCTCTCTAAAACTGGAAGGCCGAAATGCTATTTGGCGGGTATACCTGTTTGGTCGGGCCATGTTGACACGCACTGGAACAAATGGACGACAACGTCGGTCGTGGCAGGATTAAGAAGTTTTGACAGATTTGTCAGAAATGCAAGATATTGGAGGTTGGAGAAGGCCTTTTATTTGTATTTTTATAAGAAATGATGTCCTCTAGTGGGATTTATTTTATGCCCGTAGGTGTGTCCGTGGCATCACAACGGGCCCTATCAGCATTGCGATTCTGTAACCATCTCACCGTGAAAACTTAGGTGAAGTGAGCGTGGAGTGAGCTGTCAGTGTCGTCCCACTGATGCTTGGGATTGACCAAGCATTACATTTACAATCATAATCGAGATTTTAATTATGTTTTTTTAATGTTAGTTCTGTTGATCATTTTATATAATTTCCAAGCTAGTATATTCATCAACAGAACTAACATTAAAAAAACATAATTTTATCTCGATTATGATTGTAAATGTACTGCTTGGTCAATCCCTAGCATCAGTGGGATGACATCTTTTTCTTTAATGAATTTAAGATTTTTAATAAGTAGATAACTTTCTCACTCACACCTTCCTCTCCACAAACGCTCCCTCTTGATGAGTAACGGCATACATTTCCTGACCTCAACCTAAGCCAACACTGTATGTAAACAGTACTTACTCATACTAATGCATTAAACGAGTAAAACGGGGTCAAATTAAATTTGCTGGTGAAACTTCACAGAGGTGGTGGATATCGATATCTTAATATTATAATAAAAAATAAAAGTTTTTTGGGGGCCTACGACCGCTGGTCATGTTGTTACTAGAAATATGAGTTGAGAAAATAATGTTTTCTTTTTGTGTTTAGATATCGATACGGTACCAATCAAGTCTGTGTAGTTTACACAAAAAAAAATACGGAATTTTTAAACTTATATTTCAAGTGTCTACGCTAACTGCGGTCGATGACCCACCAAAACGTCGGTAGATTAATTTAATTTTTGTTTTATCATGTTTAGATAGCGATTCTTTACGATAGAGTTTCGCTAACTAATTTAAATTGACCCTGTAGGTATAAGCTTTTGTTTGTACCACAGGTCAGGATGGACCACCATGACATCATACTGTACTTGACCTCCATAACTTTAAGTTGTTGACCATGGGTTTTACATAATAGTGACACCTAGTAAGTACATAGTCATTTTCTTTGGCATAATAATGTACCTAGCAAAGTTCGTTCGTTCCTTGAGAGAGGCCATGGTAGAGAGTACTGATTTGACCTTAAACTTTGTGTGTGGAGTGATGACAATCTGGTCTCTTAACGCCACCAAAACACAGACGTGTCGTTTTACCGCTAAAAGGAGTCGTTTCTACCAAACTCCTTCCTTTCGGGGTACATCTGTTCCTGCAACTGATCGGCTCGAGCTCCTAGGCATAGAGTTGACATCAGGTCTCAACTTCGGTGCCACCATCGAGTACAAAGCCAAAACAGCGGCCAAGAAACTGGGCATCCTAAATAGAGTGAAGCGATACTTCACGCCTGGACAGCTTTTGACCCTTTACAAAGCGCAAGTCCGATCCAAATGGATGCCAAGCTTCACAGCTCGGCTCATCGCCGTAAGGTCGCCTGCTTGTCGATCTTCTACAGATTGTACTTCGGAGAGTCCAAGAACTCCACGACCTCATTCCACCGGCCTTTTCTTCCATCGGTCATCTAGATGCACTGCAAGTTACCATCCTTACCTAGTTGATATTCCACCAATTCGCACTAAACGTTTCCGAAAGTCTTTTGTTATGCGCACAGCAAGAGAGTGGAACTCTCTACCTGCGTCTATGTCTGCATACAACCCTAACCTCTTCAAAGTGAGAGTGAACAGGCTTCTTCTGGGTAAGCTCACTCCACCGTCGACTCTGTCTCTGTCACCACTGACCTAGACTAGAGTCAAGAACAAACCCATCTTAAATAAAAAATAAAAACATGGGAAGGTTCTGATGCCTGTATTGTACCATTATCTGACTAATGCCCAACGCCTACGACGCTGTTCAAAAGTAACATGAAACAAACTCAAATCACCAATGAGTAAAGAAAGAGAGAATCAAAAAGTATTTCAGCAAAAGAGAGAATGAAAATAAATAAACTCGGAAGTCGGTGTCTCTGGTTTTGTATTTTTGTTGTTGGCAACCGACTTCCGAAATTAGTTATTTTTCACTTTGTAGTTTTTTTTTGGAAGGCCGTGGTTTTTTTTTGGAAAAAGTTTTAATTTTTATTTAGTTTTATTTTTACAATTTTAAGAAAGTTTACAGACTAATACACGCATTATGGTAACAAAAAAATAACAACTGTCAATTGCTAAGCTTCCACATCTCGTATATTTAACTTGTTAGTTGTGGTACCTACCCCAAACAAAGTCTTATACCACTACTTGCAATGTAAATAACAGTGACAGGAAGTTATTACAACATCACTAACATTCACAAAGTGGAAAAATACGTATTATTGAAGCACACTCAAAAACCGATCTTGACCAATTTTGGAATCATATCCTTCACAAAACAGCTGAATTGAGAACCTTCTCCTTTTTTTGAAGTCGGTTAAAAATAGGTTGATTTGTCACAGTAACAATAAAGTACCAAAACAATAAGTAAACACGTATAAAAAATCAAAATATACTGTAGTCACGAACACAGGCTAGAAATAGTCGGCAGCTGCACGCCGTGACTGTGACCTTCCACTCAGCATGATGCTGTGCTGTGGGGGACCCAGAGCACAGCGCTGATATTCAGTGGTCAGCCAGCCAGAATAGCCAGAATGACCTGCAGCATACTGCAGCTCTAGTAGGTATTTCAATGGCAGCCAGTACACAACGCGACTTAAAAACGCGTGATTAACTGGTTTGTGATTGGTTGCGTCGAAAAAGTTTCAACTTTGTCTATGAGATAATTCGCTCCCGCCTTCGATCAACAATAGCACTAGATTAGGGATTAGGAACAAAAATACATCGCTCAAGTGGTCACGATTGCGTATAGCTTGATTATAAACCTTAACACTCAAACATAAAATTTATTATCCTTTCCAATAATTATATTTAATACTTCGATCGAAAAATAAATGTATTTTTAAAATAGGAACAAAAATACTGATGGAAAAAAATAACATATTTTCAAAGCAATAAGGTTAAAAAAACTATGTTGCATTAAGACCACAACATTATTATTTTGTGATCTTATTTTTCGGCCGTTTTTGATGCGCTCATCGGTAATCTAGTACTATTGTTGATCGAAGGCTCTCGCTGATAAGTTTTTCTAGCTGAACAGACAGCTGTGCTGCTGAGGAGTTTGTTGCGCCACTTCTTCCCAGCTAAAGCACTACGACGTGGTGAAGAATTTTGATTTTGAACTATGTAGGTACAGTTTCGTAAGCGATTAGAGAGCCTCTTTAAGCATGATGGTTGGATCAGTCATGGCACAGTGTGGAGCAGTGATGACCCAGTATTAACTACTTGTGGTCGTGAGTTTGAGCCCGGGCAGGCGCTTTACTTCGCGTAAATAATTTCATCACCAATGCTCTCAAAACGGTGAAAGAAAATATCGTGAGGAAACTGGCATGTCCTAAAACCATAAATTCGAAGACATGTGACACACACTAGGCCGCACTAGGCCTGCCTGGCAGATAACCGCCCACTCCCTCTCGAGGAGGCCTGTGTCCCAGCAGTGGGAATATTATAGGGTGATTATGCTTTAAGAATGGCTATATAATTAGTAGTAATCTGTTTATATATTTTTTGGCACCCAATCTTTAGACCTTTTATTTTGTAGTTTATGAGGTAAGGAGTCGACTACAAACGAAGAAACTTGTTCACAATAACAACCCAGGTCGGTTAGATTAACACGATGTTTGTTGTTTTATGTATGCGTTCATATTTTTATCGTGTCCTTGGTTACTTAGTGCATATGCAAATAACTGTTTTTAAGTGACCCCTTAGATAAACTTCGAAGATAAGTCCAGATTATCATCATCCAGGGTCTGCGAAGCAGTGATGCTCGCGAAGGAGGAGATGGAACGCGTGAGGGAGAGGCAAAATTCGCGCCCTCACGCCCCTAGTCGCCACAGGAGACGCTGTGGGCGTCGGGTAACCGAAGCCGATTCCCAGCCACCGAAGGCGCGGGCTTGCAGACGGCGAGCAATGGGTAGCTCACCGTCTGATAAGGACCAGGCTCGAGTCGACGGCGCGACGGCGTGTTCCACGCGCGCCTCAAAGAGATGCGGGGTCCGCTAGTGCCGATGCCTGCCAGGGTCGCGCGACATGACATTCATACGAAAGAACTCTCCAGAACGAATTTTGGATTTAGCATCATTTTAATACTTATTAAGGCGTTTCTTTTAATGACGAGAGACTAGAATAGACTAGATGCGGAAGAAGAGAACCAGCGAGTCAAACACGTTACCCAGTGCCGAATTAGTGTTTTATTTACATGAAATCTTGCAATAACTTTACCATAAAATTATTATTTTCTTAAAATGGCGCAAGCTGAAGACACTGAACTTCGAGATCTACTTATAGTGAAGTAATTGTACAACGGCAATGCCTTAGACTTTGACAGTTCATCAATATTCATTGCGTTATTTACGATGTTAAGCAGACGAATTTTTGTCATCAATATGAAGGAATTGATTAGCAGCAGCGGACTACAATTGAAGGTTTAGTACGCAATTAGCGTGGGTATTATGGCGCAAAATATAGTAAAAGGCCTATGTCCAACAGTGGACTGTGATAGGCTAAGTTGATTGATTTTCAAAACATTACTTAAATTAAAGACAAACGTAAACGAAACAAAAGAGTATGAACAGATCGCAGCAGGTGGCTTTCTGTAGTGTCTGCATACCCCCATGGGAAGAGGGCCCGAGTTTATGAATATAACCACGCAGGAAATCTTTAGATTTCATGTTTTCGTTAAAATTAAAAAAAGGATGAATGGATTCTCCCGAGCATTTAGAAAAAGTGAAAATTTGTATCCCTCGTAGTAGTAGCCACCTAATTAACTGAAGAACTTTCGTCCTGCCTCATAGTCGAACTAATAATAGGTAATTTTTCACCCATTTGTCGCATGCTTTCTCTTGCCAACTCCATTCGCAGTGAAATATATGTCTGTGCTGGTTCCGTGGCCTCAGTAAGGACTAAACTTAGAGACTGAATTGTATAATATATTTATTCATATTGAATTTTTCTTTCCCATAACTTTTACATTATGGATAGTGTTCATATTGTTAGATTTGACTCGTATGATAACTTTTATTTATTTTTTAAATTGTATCATCTTTATAGTAAGTGTTACTTAAAATATGCATGCTAGATTCACATATAGTAGACGTCAATAAGACATATTGTGTTGTAGCTGTTTTATCGAATTTGTGATTGCACATCAGTTTTGTGAATCAAATAAATAAAAAAATAAAATTCAGTTAATTTAAACACACTGACATAATCCCCCTTCATCAAAGTAACAGTCGCTGAGATAAGGTGTTCCATGCACCGAGGCGACGATCGTCAAAACACACAGAGCGACGACAACCTTCATAGCTACAGATTTACTCTTTTCTTCTTAACAAGCACGAGTATATAGTCCAACTAACGTCCAGTGAGCAAACCGATTACTTAAATAGGTCATATTATCTCTAGCTTGGATTATACAAACATAATTAAGCTCACGCCTTTTTCTCAGGAGGTAGGTAGATACCACAAAGCCTTCCGTGGAACTATAATATTAGTCAGTGACATTTAAGGTACTCTTTTTGCTTCGTCGCAAGTGAATTCGACGCGATTCGACTATAAATGTATACTACCGTTATTTATTCAATCAACTAAATTTGAGTGAAGATTTTGACAGGGTGTCGTTAGAAAAACGAACTACCTTCGGTTGTAACTACTGCAGCGTATTTTTTGAGCAAAGTTGGAGCGCAATTTTAGTATTAGTGGTGAGAAACTGTAAATTCATAATTTCGAAACAAAACCGCGGAAAATTCTAATAAGCGGCAGAAAATAATATAATAACAAGACAAAGAACAATTACAATATTTCATGATACATTTACATCTTCTTCTCAACCAAACTAAGCCAAACCAAGTCTATATCTGGACATACGTTTTAACGGCTCTCCCCTGTAGGCGGGGAGAACCGCCTGCTATGACGGCATCCAGCTTATTCACTTTCGTATGATTGTAGACACATCCATGTCAAAAAGACCATACCTACATTTCAACAAGAAAAAGCCATTCGGTTGGACCTCATTCTGTGAGTAAACAGCCGAGCTATTCTGTAACAATCTCAAAGTGAAGTGAAGTGAGCTTAAAGTGAGTTTTCGACAGTGTCAATCCCTAGCATCAGTATCATTCCACCTGATCTAATAGATCAGGTGGAATGATAGCTCACTTCACCTAAGTCATCACGGTGAGATTGTTACAGAATCGACCGGAGGTGGAATGATAGCTCACTTCACCTAAGTTATCACGGTGAGATTGTTACAGAATCGACCGGAGGTGGAATGATAGCTCACTTCACCTAAGTTATCACGGTGAGATTGTTACAGAATCGACCGGCTGTTATGCTACTGCTCTTAAATAATAGTTGACTGATAAGATAAGTTATTCAAAAACAGAGCTTGTTAGAGCTGTGGCTAATGGCGACCGGCAGTATCGAGTCGAGACTATCGATAAATCGAGAAGTATACCTAAACCATGACAGAATAGGTACCCAATCCATTTTTATGACCACAGGAATAGCAGAATTATGCCTACCTACGCTCAATACACGTCAATATTAAGAACATAGGACAATTAAAATTTTCCATCCCAAACAATTTCACTTTGGTTGTGAATGTTTTAATAATTATTACCTACTCACTAACTAATTTGATACATAATTTAATAATTTTACTACGAAATATTTCTATCGATAATTGTTGCTTCTCCAGCAACTGATATTTGTAATATCATACGAAATTAAATCACAATCACAAGACACAATCAAAAGACGAGGAAAACCGAAACAGTATGTAAAGATTATGTTTTCATTAAGCAGTGGTAGCCCAGTAGTAACGGCCGCGGCTTACGAGTTGTAGGTCGTAGGTTTGAACCCAGACAGGCGCTTTACTTTGTGAAAATTACTTCATCACCACTGCTCTCAAAACGGTGAAGGAAAACATCGTGAGGAAACCGGCATGTCCTAGAAACTAAAATTCGAAGACATGTGACATCTACCAACCCGCACTGGGCTCGCGTGGTGGATTATGGCCCGCTCCCTCTCGAAGAGAGGAGGCCTTTGTCCCAGCAGTGGGAACATTATAGGCTAATTATGATGTTTTTATAAAAAAAAACTGTTCTACAGAAATTTTTCTTATTTTAACTTCCTAGTTCTCAATACCAAGCATCTAAGACCATTTGACCTATAGACTCGTAACACGTTAATTCTATGATATAAAAAATAAAGTCGCTTTTCGTGTCTATTTGCGCGACCATATTGTTCTTTAAAACTACACAACGGATTTGATGCGGTTGGCAACACCATTTAGGGAATCTATTCCGGAGGGTTTTTGTGTATACTACTATTAAACTTACGTACATATACTGAAGAAATCACGATATTTTGTCAAGTCGTAAGAACCGTGGGAAGCATGGGCTGTGGTGGCTAAAAAAGTAAGTATATTAAAGTGTTTTGTTTACTTACATCTTCCCTCAACGTAAATACACCTCTTCCCTCTAGCTTGAGGTTTACCAGCTGACAAGGCAACCACTACCAAGACACACAGGGCGACTAAAAACTTCATAGTTACTAATTTACTTTTTTTATTGCTCAAGAAACACGAGCAATATGCTTGAGCTATTTTATTGCACTGTTCATCGAAACTAAATAGGTCGTCTTATATACCAGTGATGCCCATTTAGTATGTAAACAAAAATAAATAATTACTTCTACAAACGCGAAAACCGGTATGATAAGTGTTTACGATTACGATATGGAGATATGACGTTATAGCTATTTTCAGATGATTCCATTACCTACTAAGAAGTTAAAAAAAATGTTATGATAAATTGCTGGACAAGACAAAATAATATACTGAATATTTGCGGCATAATATGTATTTACTAGCGTGCGTGCTTCACACGAGTGCAAAGGCGACATGTCAAATCAACAAGATTACTATGCTCTATCTAACTAAATACTAAACATTATTGTGTTATAACCATCCAGAATAAATGCTTTAAATGATGGTGAAAACCAGTGTAGATGATCATAGCGATCATACAGGCAGACGGAAATACCGACTTTGTCTTATACTATATAGATATAGATGGGGTGTACTCTGTGTTTATATGATCTGAGGGTGTACTTTAATTAATCAATTATTAAATGAATTATTAAAACCATACAATGTCAAGGATAAGGAAAACGTTAACTACTATCAAATACAATGTCAAGGAAAAAAACTAAAATATATTATTAAAAGGAGTCCCTTTAGGCAAGGTTCCGAAGATACTGGCAGCGTTCCCCCTTTGAATAGCTAGACTAATTCTTTGTCCGAGGTAGCTGCCAGCTCTTCGGTCTCCTGTGATGTCGACTAACCTTTTTGCTATTTCCTTAAAAAGCTTTATAGCGCTAGGACCCCACGGACCAAGGGTCTCGACACCGAATGGGACAAAATCATATTCGGAGCCTAGACCCCTGTATTTGCATGTTTTAGCTTAATCAATTATGCTAAAGTCTACAGCTGGACATACGTCATCACAAATAACTTCCCCCGCTCTGGGCGCAGTTGCCGGGGGCTACGGTAACCCTTTCGGACTTTCCCGCAACACTGGCAGGCATCGGCCCACGCATATGTTTTGGATCTGTCCTAAATTCGTTCTCCCCGTCTACAGCATTCAGCTTATTTCCATTCTTTTTATTGTGGACATTGCCTCGTTGGTCTATTGGTTGCAAGCGTTCGATTCCCGGGTCGGGCAAAGTGTTATTGGGTTTTTCCATTTGGAACTTCTCAATAGCAGCCTGGTAGTCTGGATTTGTGCCCGGTTGATGGCAACAGGCTCGCCTCGGCACGCTTCGGATAATACAGGCATTATGTTCTATCATGTTATGTAATGTAGACACATTCATACAAAAAGGCCATACTAAAACACAAAATTCACTTATTTTTAACAATTTTACTCTATGGGATAAGGCGTGCTATACGGCACCGCAACGATCGTCAAAACACTGAGTGACTAAAACCTCGATTTTTATTGATTTACTCCTTATTTCTGAAAATGCACGAGACGACACGTTTGATGTAGTGGCTACAGTGGCTAAGTGTAGTCAGCGAAACCAAATGGTCCTGGGTTCGAATCCCGGTAGGGGCAAATGTTTGTATGATGAATATGGACATTTGTACCCGAGTCATGGATGTATACTTATAATATTATGTATGTATTTACAAAAAAAAAAAATGTATTTAAGTAGTGTATCAACCATCTGGTATCCATAACACAAGCCTTAAGTGTTAAGTGCTTAACTTGGAACTAGATGGTGCTGTGTGCAATGTCAGACGATATTTATTTATTTATTTATATGGTCCAACTCAGGTCCAGCGAGCAAACTTTCTGCTCTTTTATAGATATCTTACGGTTGTTACACCTAAGTTTTAACAGCTGCATGGGTCGATCGAAGTTTAAAAAACAGATAAAACCCATACATATTACACATTGGCAAATATTTAACTGATCCTCTTCAAACGTATTGACCTTCCACTGTTGCTCACTTTGTTAAATTAATGAACCACTAAAATATTTCGGGTTTCTAATTACGCACACATTTTTAAATAAATGAGCCTCTTTTTAAATGTCTGCCCTTTTCTCACAGTTGTTAGCAGTAACTAAGCTAGGATACACCGACTAAACCAGTCAGGTTAGGTTAGAACTCTGACCAACTATGCTCGAGCCGAATTGGTCCCAGTAACAAAGCCTGGGTACCCCTACCAAGTGAATTGGAGCCGCGGCGTGCCCTCGTTTCGGAAGTGGGAAGCGACCTATCGCTGCCAGCTCTGATTCGTTTTTAGGTCGGCGGCGCAGCGTCGTGGGACGCGGTTATCTCCTTCTGCGAAAATGACATGTCACAGAAGGAGGCAGCGGAAAGCGAGAGAGTGACTTCGAGTGCTATCCCGGCCTGCAGCAGGCGCACCGGGCGTCGGCAGAGGGCAAATAATGCCCTCTTCCGGCCCCTAAATGGGTCCAGGGATGGCGAACTCTAGGTCGTCCGCCGTAATGCCGCCGTCGCACGGTGGCCTGAAATCAAGCTTTCATAGACTTAGGGATTAACGAAAATTGATGAGCAATTAAAAAAATAATAATAACGGCTTTGCGATCTACCACTAAGTATCCTCATAGCACCCGGTGCAAGTAGTCTGACAGACCCCACCGTTCACCCCAGGGTGGAGGACATCCATGAAGATTTCCAACCGCGCTGCACCCAAGTTGGTCGCAGTAACTTGGTTATTTAGTATTTTTAGGGCCCCAAAATTTGAATTATTAGAGGTTCACAAAAAGAGGGGCATTCATTACATATTATAAGAGCATTCAGTAATATTTTCAGGAAAGCAAAATGGGAATTATTTGAGGTTTCGATTAAATAAATACTTATTATATCAAGGAAAACTAGCGAGATCGGTCCGTGAATGGGTGACCAACCATTACATAATTATCGAGACCACTCTGCGCCTTGTAAAGCACGTTAAGCCTTTGGTCCCGGCTGCCATTTGAACATCTTTGACAGTTGTTACGGGAAGTCTCAAGCCCAAAAGCCTGATAACCAGCCTTACCAAGAGGTTGCCGCATCGTGTTATCCAGTAACTGGGTTGTGGAGGTCCGATAGGCAGTCGCTCCTTGTGAAACACTGATATTCAGCTGCATCCGGTTAGACTGGAAGCCGACCCCAACGAAGTTGGGAAAAGGCAGGCACGTCATGATATACTTAAAAGTATTCCAAAATCAAATATTTTATTGGAACAAAAAACAGGTTTACAATTTTTTTTGTGTTCGTTAACAGCTACATTAGTTTAAAAACTGTGTTGCAGCCATTAGCGCCCACATTCGAGAGAGGAGACGTTGGTGTTCCAAAATTAATTTATAATATTAGAGCAATAAAAAAAAATGAATTGAATTATTTAAACATTCAAAATAATTTAGTTTAAGATGATCCAGTTCTCTAGTGTGATATGTTTATTTATGTATATATGTATGTATACGGGGTGTATCAGCATGTGTCTATGCTTACAAAATACTTACATCTTCCCTCAATGTAGATGCAGCCTCTTGATTGAGGTTTACCAGCTGACAAAGCGACCAGAGCAAGAACACACAGGGCTACTAAAACCTTCATGATAACTTCTTTTTTTTTAACAAGTTATTAAATATACTTGCGCAATTTTATTGCACTGTCCTTCAAGGCGACTAAATAGGTCGTCTTATAGCAGCGGTGATCGCTAACTAGTTTGTAATCTATTAAATAACTACATCGAGAATCTTGATAACGATCTTGATCGGTATGATAACTAAGTATCTACTTAAATAAGAATGTTATTATGATAGGGATGCTGTATATATATTTATTTAACCATTTATGCACACACATATATATACAGACAAGAAGAAAAGAACAGAAAAATAGGTACAAAGGTGATGCTTATTTGTAATTAAATCTTTTCCAGCATACCTGCGATAGGATAGTAGATTTAGAGATGTAGACAGCGTGTGTAAGAGTAAAAGAGAACATAAAATAAATAAAATCAAAAACAAGTCACATAATAAAATAAAACAAATAATATGATAATGTACACACATACATACAAAAATACAAGCATACATACTTCTAAAATAAATATCACTAGAATATTAATATATATTATACGCAACTATGACGAAGTGAAAAGTTAGTGTTCTTTCACTCTTCTTTTAAAAACTGCAACATATTGGCAGTCCCTAACATCAGAAGTGAATTCCACAACCGCATCGCGTGCACAGTGAAGGAGTAGGAATAGGAGAAGTATATTATCTTGAAACCTAAACCTATATTATGATAATGATGTAACGTTTAAAAAAAAACTATTATGCGTAGAAGAGCATGGGCATAGTATACCTACTGACCTGTACCCACATTCGCCAGTTATGTACGTCAGTTCCCATGAAATAGAGGCAATCCTATTGCGGATAGCTGCTACTGAAAATATTCACATTCAAAATGCCAATAACACTTTGCTTGACTCGGGAGTCCCGCTTGCGACCAATAGATAGACAAATACGTCGGGCGACGTAATCTTTCTTACACAACGTATTTTACTTATTTTACTAACTTTCTTACGTATATTACTAATGCGATGCGATGTGATTAAATTAAATAATGTATAAATGTAATGTAATGTTATCTACTCAAATGTCCTTCCTTTGGTATTATTCGTCGAATCGTTGAGCTCATTAAGTTCTGAGTTGAGCTGCACGATTGCTGACAGTTGCGTGCTCTGACTGGACAGGTCCACTCAAACTGTGTGGTTCTTTCCTCAAAAGACCATTTTAGATACCGATCTACATAGCCTTCACATGATCTGACCAAGATTTTATCTGGCCTTTAAAAAAGACTGTGACCTCTGAGTTTGTTTCGGCCTTTCTTCTCAGAGTAGTCAGATTGGAAACGCCGGCCTCATCTAGTTAAAAAAAATATATGTTTGACGTGTAATAGTGTTTGTACAAACCTACTTACAAATCATTTATGACTACTATAAACTCTTTATAAATAAATAGGTTGAAAGGTTGAGTCAACGGTAGAAAATTCCTATGGCATTAAGTCCGCCTCTGTACATTTGTGTGCTTAAAGTGTTAAATAAATAAATAAATATAAATAATAAAAAAACCTACACCGTCCGTGTGTCTGTCTATACCTATGTCACCGGGCTATATATTTTAAGCATAAAGGCTGCTTCAAAAGGGCGCGACACGAATCGCTCGCGACACAAAGACACCGCCTGTTTAGAGGAGCCTTAACAGGTGGCCATTTAAAATTTTCACAGAATTCCTACGTGTTGTAATAACATGATCAAAATATAGTAAAGAACCAAAAAACGTTTTCTTTCTTTCTTTATTTAGGTATAAAGGTTTTGTAGTACATGAGGGACTTACAAAGTATGCATTATTAATTACATGGTGTAGATTAGGTACAACGAAATTGTTGGGTGAAAGCTCTCCTAGCTAGATCACTGAGTAATCTGTATTATGAAGAGACAGTTCCGACTCCCCATTTGAGTATCACAATAATCATGTTAACAATATTATGCTTTTGGAACATAGATTATAAATCAAAACAAAAGCTAAAATCAAGTTAGAATGAGGATTGTACGTGTGGTGAGTTTCAGTGAAGATCAGCCTAAATTTTGCGAAACAAGAGAAATTTCTAAAATTATTTATTGTTAACTAGCTGTCCCGGCGAACTTCGTACCACCTCAGAATGTTATCTTCATTTGAATATTTTTCGTGAATTTTTCCCGTTTCTATAATTATTCTGCTATTCGGGGCGGAGACAACTCCAAAAAATCAAAAACCATGAAAATTGGTCCAGCAGATCTCGAGTTATAAGTGTTGTAACAAACCCGTCTTTGTTTTATTTATATAGATTAGGCAAATAATCAGCACTTTATGAACGTCAAAAGTTACAAATGATAGCTCTTATAACGTCCGCCATTCTCCGCTTCCTACTGTTTAGGATGAAAAGAAGTGGCGCAACATACTTTAAGCACCACGTCTCTGTCTGTTTAGTTTTTACATAAACTTCAATATCAGTCTATAATGTTCCCACTGCTGGGACACAGGCCCTCCCTGTGGGCCGTTATCCACCACGCGGGCCCATGCAGGTTCGTAGATGTCACATGTCTTCGAATTTATGGTTCTAGGACATGCCGGTTTCCTCACGATGTTTTCCTTCGCCGTTTTTGAGAGCAGTGGTGATGAAATAATTTACACAAAGTAAAACGATTGTCTAGGTTCGAACCTACGACCTACAACTCTTAAGTTGCGGCCTTTACCCCTGGGCCATCACTGCTCCCGTATAAGCTTATGAGTAATAATAAAAAAAATCTTATTTATGGAAGAAGCTTCAGGCTGTCTTTCCATCAGAGATGTGGGAGGAAGCTAAGCAATGACGCTAAGCTACGAATCTATGTGGCTATTTCCAACAGAAGGTAGTCGTGTAGCGGATTGGGTAAGATGAGCTTTGTAAGTATGTAAAAATTTAGCTTCGTTTAATTAACTCAACCATTTACAGGCACTTTTGAATTGTCAATTGTCAGTCAGTCAGAAAGATGAGGGTAGTTGCCCACTCCAAAGAGTAGTAGGTACCTATGGAGAAGAACGGGCAAGAAACTCCATGGTCACTCTTTTAAATTATGTATTTAGTAACATCATTAATGTATTTTTGAGTATTTGCGAGAACGCTGTAAATAAGATGTACACGCTAACAATTTTCCACCCGAGCAAAGCCAAATCAAACGATCCTATTGGTAAATAAATAATAATAAATCGTACATAAACATCGCTACGCAACTAAACTCATCTCTGGTTAAAAGGCAGAATTAAACACCGCGCTCGTTGTCATTTTGTTTTTGTTTTTTGACCGCAGCGGGAATCCGAACGAACCTCGATTTTTTTGTTACCTTACTTTTTTACCCATTTGGAAGGATTGCACCACACCGTACGTAATTACAACAAATAATAGTCTCTACCATCATGGTGAGAGGATATTACGCCCCATCTGCTAGAGTGTCCCAAATGTCCGTTCAGCTTCACCCTTGACAATCTGAACAGCGCCTCTGACGCCTCAATAAATGTGGCCACCTACCGGGCCCAAACAATATTTAAGATACATGGATGTCCGACGAAACAAAGAAGAAGACTAAAATATAGAATATTATTGAGGTTTACACTTACATTTTCCCAAAATATAGATACAACCCCTTGATGGAGGCGAACTAGACGACAGAGCGACGAGCGCCAAAACACACAAGGCAACTAAGAACTTCATGACAACAGGTTATTTTTTCTCAACAGACACGAGTTATTTTTTTCAAGTATGTTGTTCCACTGCCCGATCTGACTAAATAGGTCGTCTTTATATAGTTCCGACCATCACAATTACAATGTTTACATTGAGAATCGTGCTAACCGGTATATTAACAACGTACGGTCGCCATTTTTTTTTTTTTTGTATGGATGGTTTTATGTGGTACTGCAAATTTTGTTGTGCCAATGCCAATCTGTTTAAAGAACACTTAAGGTGTGAACATTTAAATACCTTTTTTATATTATGCTTTTTACTGTCGTCTGTAATTATTTTAATATTGTAGAAAATTCCATGATAAATTTCTTAGTTTGTTTCTAATTTTATTTTTATTTAAACGCTGATTTATCAATAAGAATTTTCCTAAAGAATACCTAGTTACCTAAAGAAGAGTGAATAACAAAACTTCTCATTTAGTCACTTAAGCTCTCTTTTATTTAAATTATAAAAAAAAAACAAACAATAATAGTTTTTAGTGGGTAAACAATCACAGAAACAATCTGTAAAGTAAGAAAATTGGATTCCACATTTTGTCTCGAATCGAGGGGATCTGTAAAATACATGTATATTGATTGATAGTATAGTTTGAGTTATGTTAAGCTAATCTTAGCAACACAGCAATAATGTGATAGCGACTAGTGTTTTGTTTCTTCATTTGTCAATTCTCTTCAACATTTCTTTTAACCTTTAGTTAAAATGTAGACAATGGTCCACACCATACCAGTACATACCAGTTACATGTTTGCTAAATCATAGTTTAAGTATTTCTCTGTAATCTGCAGCATAAGACTGTTTTTTGTCCCTAATAAATGATATAAAATAACCCATATTTGTATCTTTGTCCAATCCCATATTAAAGCCATAACATAACCTCCTTTATTTGAATGCATTATAACCATAAACTGGTTTGTGTTTACAAAAAAAAAGATGACGATTGTATGATTATATGCTATAAAAATACAAGCGACCCGCCCCTGTTTTGCACGGTTATAAAAAACATCGAGATTTTTCTTGACCTTTATTATACGCACATCAAAAGTGTCTAGATACGAAAATATAAAAAAAAAATTGTCCTATTGAAACTAATTAAAAACTTCTATTTAGATGTCTCATTAAATAAAATGTTTTCGGATGTGTAGATCGACGAAGTAAGTACTATCTGCTTTTGCATTAATAAAGATTTTACGCGATTTTTGCTTATGCTGGATTTTTACCTTAGTTAATTCTGACATTAATAAGCCAAAATTTGTTATAAAGATAATAATAAAAGTTTTTAAAGGTTTTTATAGCGTTAAATAAACAATTAGTAGTCTGTATTTCCGCCGATAACGCGTCTAACAAAGTCGCAGCGAGCGATTCGGGATACTCAATATGAGTTCATCCAAATCACATTGCGGAATGCCCGCCCACGTCCGTTGTAACACGCGAAAAAGATTTTCAGGTGTGTGTACGGCATCCATATTTGGCAGAGCCCTTCTTTGAAGCATATCCCATGCGTACTCAACGGGATTCAAGTCAGGCGATCGAGCAGGCCATGGTAGGACGTTGATATTAGCTTCGGCAAGTGTGATTGCAACGACTCTGGCAGTGTGTGGACGTGCATTATCATGCGTAAGCAAAAATGAAGCACCAAATTGGGTCCGCAAAGGAATGACAACATCTGATATAATCGTTTCAGCGTAAATCTGTGCGCTGAGGTTGCCTCTGATTGAAATCAGTTCGGTTCTTCAGCCGATCCAAATACCCGCCCATATCATGATTGTTCCTCTACTGTATGTGTCGAGGTGGACTGTATAATTTCTTGAATAAAACTTCAGACTTCTTGTTGCTTGTTTATTTCCCAGGATAGTGAGCTGCTTTACTGTTGAGTGACGACTGATGACTGTTTCAAGACTGAATACATTTGCAACTCACTGTCCTATTTATATTCGTTTCTTACATAGCGCAAGTAGTGGGTGGGGCGCGGTGATAGAGAGCATGACTCGTCAGTTAGAGCGCGCTGTTGTGGGCGTGAGTGTCTAGCGTTCCCGACAGGTTTAGACTTGTTCAGAATCGTGTTCTCTACCATCTTACAATCATACTTATGTCTAGGGGGTAATAAAACAAATCATAATCGAATTATTACAGTTGTCAAAGAATTTCCCTACTTTCAAATTGTCTTTATTATACTTAAATCTAAATCCTTAATTAGTTTATTTACATATCTTTCCTAGCTACGTCGTCCGTAACATCCTCCCCCCGGCGCAGGGCTACCGTAGCCTAATCTTCCACGCAGAGGACGGCGGGCTTGGTGACTGGACGCCGTAGGACGCCCGCTGTAGTTCTGACGTTGGCTGATCGCACCTTGCCGTCTGGACCAGTGTAGACTGCTTCCACGACGCCCCGGGACCACGTCCCTCGTGGTAACGTGGAGTCGACGATGACGACCAGGCTGCCAATTTGAAGGGGCCGCCGTTGGTCATCTGACGCCCCTCGGGGCACCAGCGTAGGTAGGTATTCGTCCACCCAGCGCCGCCAGAAATGGTCGGCGAGCGCTTGGGTAGCTCGCCATTGCTTGCGGCTGACCTCCTCACAAGGCCCAGTACGGGGAAGGCCTGAGGAGGTTCCGATGAGGAAGTGATTGGGTGTCAGGGCCTCCGGATCCTTGGGATCGACAGAGACATGGGTGAGAGGCCGAGAGTTTATAGAGTGCTCGGCCTCTGTCAGCAGCGTCAGCAGTGATTCTTCCTTCAGTGCCCTCTGATGTAACGTTGCCCCCAGCGCCTTTTTGACGGAGCGCACTAGTCGCTCCCACGCTCCCCCCATATGCGGCGCCCCTGGTGGTATGAACTTCCACTTCATTCGGTGCTCAAGTCCAAAGTGAGGGAAGTCTTTTACCCATTCTTTGTAGGCCACACGTAGCTCGGTGTCTGCTCCTCTAAAGTTGGTGCCATTGTCCGAATACATAATTCGGGGCCAACCTCGTCGCGCCGCCATTCTTCGTATCGCCATTAGTGCCGAGTCAGTAGACAAACTTGAGACCAATTCCAGGTGCACTGCCCTTGTGGCTAGGCAGGTGAATAGGGCTCCCCAGCGTTTTTCATGTCTTCTCCCTATGACTACAGTCATTGGTCCGAAATAATCGGTCCCGCAGTGGGCGAAGGGTCGCTGCGTCTTCATCAAGCGTTCCATGGGTAAGTCCCCCATAGTCGGTTTCATTGGCATAGCTTTTCTTGTGCGGCAGAGTTGGCATCGTTGTGCAATAGCTCGCACCGTAGGGCGTAGGTTGACCACCCAGTATCGCTGTCTTAGATCATTGATCACACGTTCATTATTAGCGTGACCAGCTCTGCGATGTGCGTCTTCTACTAGTAGTCGCGTGAACGGGTGCTTGCCGTGTAGAATCACTGGCGTCTTCTTTGTTTCCATGACTGCTGCATGTCCGATCCTTCCTCTAACCTTAAGTAGTTGATCTTCTAGGTAAGGGTCCAGTTTGTATAGACTGCTGGACTTCGGCACCGGCTTTCCCTTCTCGAGCAGCTGTATTTCTTCTGCGTAGTTTTCGTGTTGTGCTTGTTTGAGCCATAATTTCTCGGCCTTTTCTATTAGGTCGACGGTCATCTGGCTGGTCCTGTCCGTACACTTTTCCTTGAAAAGGAAGGGCACAGCTGTTGCTCGTAATAACTTTTCAAATGAAGAGAATCTGCTTATGTCGGGCAAGTGAGAAGGGCGTTCCTTTTTCTCTTCTGTTATCACGTACGTTACTTCATTTTTGATTGTGTCTTCTTTGATCGTCTCTTTCGGCCAGGACTCTTCATCATTGTACAGGAACATGGGGCCGGCGAACCATCTATCTTCTGGTTTCATGTGCATGGTGTAGGTAGGGCGCGTGGCGTCGTCTGCCACGTTGTGCTCGGTGGGTACCCATCTCCACTGGTTGACGTTGGTCAGCTCCGCAATCTCACCCAGGCGATGCGCCACGAATGATGTGTACTTCAGGGCGTCTTTCTGGATCCATCGCAGAACGGTTTGTGAGTCCGTCCAGTAAGTTACGCTTCTGGGCTTGTCTCGGTGCTCCTTCAAAATCGTCTCCGCCAGCCGTGCGCCGATCACCGCTGCCTGTAGTTCTAGTCGCGGAACGGTAACTGGCTTCAGGGGGGCTACTCGTGACTTAGCCGCAACCAGCCTCACGTCCACCCTTTTGTCCGGCTTCTGGATCCTCCAGTAGGCTGTCGCTGCGTATGCTTGTTCGCTGGCATCGCAGAAAATATGGAGCTCTACCAGGTCGTCCGGGCCCCTGTCGTAGCACCTTGGTATGCGTAGCTTCGTCACTTCGTTCAAACTTCGCATCCATTCTTCGAAGTGCTGCGTGTCTTCTTCGGGGATCGGCTCGTCCCACCCTATGCCGTGCCTCCACAGGTTCTGGAGCAAGATTTTGCCGGTGACGGTGAAGTGGCTGATGAGACCCAGAGGATCATAGACTGCCATTACCGCTCCAAGGGCCTCTCGTTTTGTCGGTGCTCTGTCACTAGTTTTCACCTCGGGTGACAACCGACTCAGACCGGTGTTAAATCCTAGCTCGTCTGAGCCTGTTTGCCACAGTAGACCTAGCGTTTTGTCCGTATTCTCTTCCCTTTGTCCGAGTCTTACTTCTGTGTCGTGTGCCTGCTTCTCCGGTGTTATGCTCTTCACCACGTTGTGTCTATTTGAGCACCAACCCCTCAAGTTAAAGTGCGCATTCTGGTGAATCTTCATGACTTCACGCGCTGTTTTGATCGCCTCATCTTCAGTCGCCAAGCTGTCCACATAGTCATCCATGTAATGACTAGTCGTTATAGCTTGCACAGCGTTGGGGTATTCTTCTGAGTGTAGTCTCGCGTTGGCGTCTCGTACTGAGTGCGCGATGAAGGGTGAACACGAAGCTCCGAAGATCATTGAAGTCATTTTGAATTTCTTCGGTGGCTTACTACGTTCCTTGTCTCGCCAGAGAAACATCTGCGCAGCTTGATCTTGCTTTCTTATTTTAACTTGGAGAAACATTTCCTGTATGTCTGCTGTGACGGCTACCGGACGCTCTCTGAATCTGAACAGGATCCCTGGTAGTGAATTCAAGAGATCAGGTCCTTCTAGTAGGTAGTCGTTCAGGCACACTCCACTATATCGGTGTGCGGCGTCAAACACCAGACGCATCTTCCCCGGCTTATTTGGGTTCACGACCGGGAAGTGCGGCAGGTACCACACTTTCTTACTTTGGTCTTCTGTTCCATTGCACTCGTGGGCGTATCCTTTGTCAAGTAGGTTTTTGACCAGAGTGCTGTACTGTGCTGTGAAGTGTGCTGACGAGTCCATCTTCTTTTCTAATGTCTTTAATCTTCTGAAGGCACAGTTGTAGTTATTGGGCATCGAAGCGTCTTCATCACGCCATGGTAACCCGACTTCGAAATGATCACCGACTTTTGTCATGGTGCCTTGGACTATGTCAATCGCTTTCTGGTCTTCCGGTTTGACTTTCTTCGCCAAAGAAACTCCTAGGGCATCAATCCTGAAGTGTGATTTCACCAATTCTTCTACACGACGTACGTCATCTGTCTGACTTGCTGCAGACGCATCGTATAGATGTAGCACAACTTGTCCCTCTTGTTTCTTCAGCGTTGCGCGCGGTGCCGTCCCGTGAATCACCCATCCCAGCTGAGTGTATGAGGCCGCGGGTTCATTCTTCTTGCCCATGCGTAGCTCACGTGTGACTATCAAGTGCCAATTGTCCGCACCTATTAGTACCTTCGGTGTGGCTTCCTTGAAGAACGCGTCCTTTTGCATGTCCTGGAGGTGTGTATAGGTCATTAGTGCCGACCTATCCATCGTCTGACCATGAAGTCGCAGGTCCTTCATTGTCCGTGCGCGCAGTTCCTGATATTCACCGTCCTGGCCGCATATCTGTAGCTTGACCTCCTGGCTGCGTTCCTCGTGTTGTTGCGAGGTCACGCCTTGTATGCGTAAAGTGGAGACTGGCCCAGTTACTCGTATACGGCGTGTCAATTCTTCGTCGACGAGTGATGTTGTTGAGCCTTCATCCATCAACGCGAACGTAGATACTTGTCCGCCGGGCCCTTTTAATGTCACTGGACACATCTTCAATAATACACGTTGCGACGCATTGCTTGGCGCGGAGACGGTCATTACTGTTTCTTTTGAGTGTTGCTTCTCGATGTCGGTCGCTTTCTCTGGTTTCTCACTCTGTGGCGTCTCTTTCACTTCTCGTTCTTTGTGCAGCAACGCGTGATGTGGGCGGCTGCATGTTTCTATGCCACATCGTTTTGCTCGGCAATGCTCGCGTCGATGGCGCCTCGTCGCACACTTGAAGCATACTCTTCCAGTACGTGCCCATTCCCATCTTTCATCGACACTCATTTTCAGGAACTTTGCACATTTAGGTACTTCGTGGTTACCACCACAACACAAACATTCTTGTTTTCTTTCTTCCTCTTTTTCTGATGTTGTGTAGACTACTTCTCGGCCCGCCTTCTTCTTTGCATTAATTTGCGATACACTTCTCGTTTCCTTCTTCGGTGCAGGTGTGAATGTCGTATTTGTGAAGGCGTATTTCATAGCTCGATCAGCCTCCCGCATCAGGAACCTGGACAACAGTGTTACTTCCGGTTCACGCGACGATTCCTCTGCTTCAGAAGCGTAATCGCACCATCTTGACTTTATGTGCGGGCTCAATTTCTCTACCACTTCACGAACTAGCATCGGGTTCCATATATATCCGCGGTTATCCATGTTAGATAACACACACACTATATTTTGTAACTTCACTGCGAACGTATTCAAATCACTGGCCGCGCTCGTGAGTCGAGGTAGCTTCTTTAAGTCTTCCATTGCTCGATCCATGAGTATTTCCGGCCTGCCATAGTACTGCTCTAGTGTTTTCACAATCACTTGTGGGTCTGAGGCGGTGTACAGGAGCGCTGATACTGCTTCTCTTGCTTCGCCCTTAATGCAGTTTCGCAGTCTTGCCAAATTCTCGATCGCGGTGAACTTGTATGCATTTGATGAATCGGTGTACGCCGCCTTGAATGGCAGCCATTCAGTGGCTGCTCCCGTAAACGTAGGCAGCTCAGTCACTTGTCTTGGTGGTGGACGTACGCGCATCATCTTGTCCAATGTGTCGGCCAACTGTTCAATTCCTCTTCCAACTCGGCGTTCCCCTCTGTTGGGTGACCGCGACACCGATCGTTGTCTTCTTTGGTTGGCTCTGGCAGGCGTGAAGGCATCAACACACGTGGCGGGTTCGACGTAAGCGGCAGTGGCGGCGGGATGTGGGGGCCCTTCCTGAGGCTGATCTGGGACTTGGGCGTGGCTTCGGTCAATACTTTGAAGCCACTCGTCCACCCTGTCATCACTCCTGTGCACGGAGCCCTCTTCACGGGCCTCTGCATCTGCTTCAATCGCTGACACTTCATATTCGAATCGCTTGTTGACGAGCGCCTTTTCGATTTCTAATTGCTCGTTCCGTATTGCAGCAATCCTCTTCTGTGCCTCGTATTCTGCCTTCTTCACTCTTGCCACGTCACTACTATATGATCCTCTGGAACGTATCGTACTTGTTGTATCCCTCACAGAGGCATTGTGTGCAGCTTTCACAGTCCTCACTGAATCCTGGGTTCGTGGTGCGGAGATCATCGCGGATGGCGTGGCGAACGATTCCGCATAGCCGTACGCGGTCGCGGTGGCTCTACTCGCCGGTACAAGGCGTGGAGCAGGTGCGGCGGACGCGCTGTCGGACGTAATCGGCGCAACCCTCCTCGCCGCGGCGGTGGCGGGGGGTGCGATCGCGAGCGCGGGGGGGGCGGGATCGATCCCAGCCGCAGGCGCACTGTACGGAGTGTGCGGCAACGCGGACGCGTTGGTCGACGGCGACCTAGGCGGATCTTCGAATGTCCGCACAGTAGGACGTCGGCTATTGTAGCCTGATTCCGATTCACTTTCCTTGGCTGCAACACTTCTAGTCTTCATATTTGATATCGACGATAATCTTGATTGATGAAACTTCAATTGGCAATGTTCAATCTGCAATCGGGCTTCGTAGGACCAGATGCAATCCGGCTGCGTAGGACCAACTATCGAGGTCCAGCTGCAATCCGGCTCGAAGGACCAACTGTCGAGGTGGACTGTATAATTTCTTGAATAAAACTTCAGACTTCTTGTTGCTTGTTTATTTCCCAGGATAGTGAGCTGCTTTACTGTTGAGTGACGACTGATGACTGTTTCAAGACTGAATACATTTGCAACTCACTGTCCTATTTATATTCGTTTCTTACATAGCGCAAGTAGTGGGTGGGGCGCGGTGATAGAGAGCATGACTCGTCAGTTAGAGCGCGCTGTTGTGGGCGTGAGTGTCTAGCGTTCCCGACAGGTTTAGACTTGTTCAGAATCGTGTTCTCTACCATCTTACAATCATACTTATGTCTAGGGGGTAATAAAACAAATCATAATCGAATTATTACAGTTGTCAAAGAATTTCCCTACTTTCAAATTGTCTTTATTATACTTAAATCTAAATCCTTAATTAGTTTATTTACATATCTTTCCTAGCTACGTCGTCCGTAACAGTATGCATGGACTTCCTGGGTTGATTTTAAACGTTCTTGGCGTCCAGGGGTCCTCCAATACCGTGTACGTCTAGTATCTGGCCTCATACCAAAGCGAGGTTCGTCAGAAAAATACCACTTTCTTTTGCCCAAGTTCACGAGCCCATTGTAAACGGGCTCTACGATTGTGGGGCTCAATAGGTGTTAAACGTAGTGGCCTTCGGGAACGGAGATTGATTTCATGCAAGAGATTTCTTATGGTTTGATCGCTTATTAATATCCCTCAACATCATCGCGTTCATTGTACGATTTCGTCGAGCAGCAATTTGTATGTAACGATCTTTTCTGCGTGTGGTGATGCGAGCTCGTCCTCCATGTCGCTCTGCCACGCTGCCAGTGATGCGGTCACGTGTCCAAAGTCAACTTATAACACTCAGCGTAGTGTCGAGAGCGAAGGTCACAGCACGTTGCCGAGAACCAGTTTCCAACATTAGCATGACTCTGATCATTTCTTCTCGGCTCAAATGACATCTTCTCCCCATAATAACGTTATTTTGTATTGATTCCACTCAGAAGTACTAATACTATAATAGAAGTACTAATTTGGCCTCAAACCCGTTACATAATTATCCATAGTATCCATATGGGTTACAAAAGATATAATTTCATATACAGATTTTAGCAACTAACAAAACGAGCTTGATCCTTAGACACCTTTGATGTGCGTTTATAAGTTTAATATTATTTATATATATGTATAAATAATATTATATTTAATTTAAATTATTATACACATACCTTCCGGGATACAATTTTTTTAAGAAGAATTTGCTCTTGTCTCTAGTCTAGGTCAGTGGTGACAGAGACAGAGTTGACGATGGAGTGAGCTGACCCAGAAGAAGCCAGTTCACTCTCACTTTAAAGAGGTTAGGGTTGTTTCGCTAAATGATGGCGAAAACTCATCAACATCCGAAAAACGAAAACAATGAAACGAAAAACGTGGTCACACAGCCAGACACGAAAATCGACTTTGTTTTTAATAAGTTTAGATATACATTTTCGTTTCATTTGGTTTCTTTTTTTGCGATGTGTACTTAGCTGTTCTGCTTGCAAATGATCGAATGACGTGTTTCCAATGTCAATTGTATTTAAAAGAAGATGTGGTTTTATGATGCATATTGTTATCATAAGTACCAAAAACGTGTTTTGTAATTTAAAATAAAAACCGGTAAAGCCTGTCTTTGTTTTAATTATCATATGGTTGACTACCTACTTAAATTAATCTACACACTAAGACAAGATCATCAATAATTGTAATGAAAATCAGGTCTCGATTTTTTTGACAATTGAGCGTATAGGTGTATTTTTAAACAGCCCATATTTACAACCTTCGTCAATTGGCCGTATTATAACCATTTTGTACAACTGATATAGAAATCCAGTTGTGATTTGAATATACGGACAATTTAAGTTGGTAGTCATTTAAAGGAAGAGTGAGACAGCGCCGACACAAGTACTATTGTAACTTACTGGGGCTGCCTCATTTTATGAATGACGCAATGTTTAAGTTGTAATATTGTTGCCACGTAATTAATTTCCCTGACATCGACGTACCATTTTACAATTTTGTTTGTTGATGAAAAAAACTGCTGTTCCATGCATTTGAAACGCGTTGGTATTATTATACTAGGTATTCTATGATGTTTCACAGAAAAGTGAAAAAAAAAACTACTTTTGTAGTGTTTTGTTTTTTGATAATCGATCTTAATCGTGATGTGCTGAATTCATGGTTCCAGTTCACGCGACGATGTACCTGCCATCTAGTATAACCAATAGCAAATTCCGCAACTGCGTCATTTAATGATATAGGTATTTTTTCCCTGGTATGAAATACCCTTTTTTTTTTTTTGTGGATGGGAAATCATCAAATGACTCTTCCCGCTCTGGGTGGAGCGGAAGGGAGTGTCAGACTCTTACTGACTAAAACCCACCCGTGTTCCTTCCTTGGCCCTTTATGTTCCGGGTCAGCGGTACCCCTTTTGGATGATCCCGCTTTCCCGGCAGGCTTGGGCCCTAGTGGGCCCCCTCTATGGTGCTGACATCTCTTTGAGGCGCGCGTGGAACACGTACGCGCCGTCCAGCACGGGCCTGGTCCTGATCGGACGGTGAGCTACCCATTACTCACCGCCCGCAGGCCCGCGCCTACGGTGGCCGGGAGTCGTCACGCGGCTCCCGACGCCCGGAGCGTCCACCGCGGCGGCTTGGACGGGAGACTCTCTCCCTCTCCCGTCCCGCCACCTCCTTCGCTAGCATGACTGCTTCGCAGAAGGAGGCGACTGCCTCCCACTCCCCCTCGCCCCGGACCATGGCTTGAACCAAGGCCGGGCGTGAGAGATCGCCGCCGCTGCCGATCGCCTCTACGAGGACACGGCGGTGCTCCGCCCATGCAGGGCAGGCCCCCACCGTATGCTCCACCGTGTCCTCGGGGCGATCATCGCAGTGGTGACACCCGGGCGTTTCCTCCCGCCTGATGATGTGCAGGAACCTCCCGAAACTTCCGTGTCCGGTGAGGACCTGCGTCAGGCGGTAGGTGAGGACGCCGTGACGCCTCTCTAGCCACTCCTCAAAGAGGGGTCTTACCGCCGCTATCGTGGCGTGCCCTGCGCTGGGTTGCGACAGTCGCTCTTTCCATGCCGCCATGAGATCGCGCCGGAGGTCCGTCCGCTCCGCCGCGATTTGCCGCGGAAGCGGGGTTTCCCCCCGGCGTAGTGCCTCCGCGCGCCACTCATACAGGCGCGCGAGGACTATCGCCTCCAGATCCCACGGCGGCAGTCCGGCAAGGAGGCTTGCCGCCTCGCCCGAGTATGAAATACCCTTTCGTTGAAAAAAAACTATTTATTTTTAACTGACTTCAAAAAAGGAGGAGGTTCTCAATTCGTAGGAATCTTTTTTTTTAAATTTATTTTCACCGATTACTCGAAGACGCCTGAACCGATCTGTAAAATTCTGTTTTGTTTAAAGGGCATATAATATACTTCCCAGGTGGCCCGGGTCGACGGCGCGTTGTGTTCCACGCGCGCCTCAAAGAGTTAGCAGCATCAATGACGGGGTCCGCTAGGGCCGATGCTGCGGTTGCGGGAAAATCCGAGAGGGATACCGTGGCCCCTGGCACAGGCAACTGAAGGAACACGGGTGGGTTTTAGTCAGTAAGAGTCTGACACGCCCTCCCGCTCCGCCCTAAGCGGGAGAAGTTATTTGATGACTTTTCACCCTCAAAAAAAAAAATGTGGTCCCATTTAAATTTTATCGAAATCGGACGGGTGGTTTAAAAAACAACAACAATAAAAAAAAAATTAAAAAAAAAACGTTTTCCTACGGACGTGGACGTGTAAGACGATCGTTTTAAAATGTTTGTGGGGTAGATACCATAACTAAAAAGTGAAAAATAAAAAGTGTTTTTACAAAAAAAATACACTACAAAGTGAAAAATTACTTTAATTTCGGAAGTCGTTAGAAAAAACTAAAATACAGAACCAAAGACACCAAGTTCTTTTTGCCTTGTATTTTGTGGACGCTCTGTTTCAATCATACTGTATTAAAATATAGAACCAAAGACACCAAGTTCTTTTTGCCTTTTATTTTGTGGACGCTCTGTTTCAATCATACTGTATTAAAATATAGAACCAAAGACACCAAGTTCTTTTTGCCTTTTATTTTGTGGACGCTCTGTTTAAATCATACTGTATTAAAATATAGAACCAAAGACACCAAGTTCTTTTTGCCTTTTATTTTGTGGACGCTCTGTTTCAATCATACTGTATTAAAATATAGAACCAAAGACACCAAGTTCTTTTTGCCTTTTATTTTGTGGCCGATCTGTTTCAATCATACTGTATAAGTATGGCCACATTACTAGAAACAAGTTAATACTACTAATAATAGTTATATTGTTAAGCCGAGTACTGCACCTACATCTAATAGACTAATAATGCAGTCAGATTCAAGGTTCATGATGCAACCTACAATATGTATACACGGTTATCCTGGACTTATGAAGTGTTTCGACGAACTTACTTTGCACTTGGCAAAAGATTTATTTATTTATTTATTTATAACTTTTCGCACAAAAGGTACAAAGGCGGACTAAATGCCTTAGGCATTCTCTACCAGTCAACCAAGGGTGGTGAAGAGATTAGATGGCAGGTGCTTTAATTGAAAGGAAAGGAAAGCATTGATTTTGAGCGATGTTTAACAATGTTAAAAAAAAAAACTATCAAAATAACGTACACAAATACATAAATAAGTCCTATACACATACTTACTATTTACTATACTATATACTTACATAAATATATATATATATATATATACAAATTCCAGGAAGAGAGATGTTGAGATGACTCTACTCTATTTGTTTCGAAAATAACTCTGCAATTTCCGCTTAAATGCATACCGACTGGTAGCCGTCCTGATATCAAGATATAATTATATAGATGTATGAGCACAAAGTTGTTTCAGTTATAACAAAATTAATAATTATAACTTGACACTTCACGTGACCAGAGGGCTGGCTCGTTATTTGGTTATTGAATTAGCATTTTCATTCAACGTGGCAGTGCTGCCAGTCTTCTGCTCACCCTTCCGGATGACAGCGATGCGGATGAGTACCTAAGGCCGTTTGTCCACCGTCTCGTCGTCGGTGGCGGTGGACCAACGCTGTAAGTGTCCTTCTGTTTGAGTTTTGTATTTACATATTTGTATATTTTATTCGTTACTCATTTAATTAGGTACCTAGTGTACATAGTTGTTTACTAATAATAATTGTCATGAGCCTTATTTAAACTAATATTGTAAAGAGAAAAGATTTGATTTTTTGTATGTTTGTTTATTACGCTTTCAGGCAAAAACGGCTGAACGGATTTGAATGAAATTTAGCACCTGGGTAGACCATGACCTGGGTTAGGACATAAGATAGTTTTTATCTCGATATTCCCACGGGTTCGAAACTTATGCGAGTGAAAGCGCGGGGCGCAGCTAGTAATTTATATTTATGTTCTGTTTCATGCAGAAACCCACGCCTTTTTCCTATGGGGGTACACAAGAACTACAGAACTCCACGGACTACGATCTTTACATATTCCTAAAACTATAAACATTGTGAAAAAAGCTTACACCACTAAGGATATAGAAGAAATTCCCCTGCCTTGGAATATAAATAAACCTTGGAAAGATATAATACATGGAAGGTTTAGTCCCACTTGCTCCACAAATCACTAAATCTATTTTACGCTAAACGCATTTAATTTAAAACATTATTTTGTCTCTGTCATCTTCAAACGATTGACATATATTTTATTTTCGTTTATTGGCCACCCAACAATTGTTTACACTGTAAATGGTTGAGGTAAACATCTACAATAACCTAAGGTTAGAGTAATAATTTCTTACAGGTTAGCACCGCATGCCTCATAAACATATTAGGTGTGCCACAAGCACTATACTATAAAATGAATATATAATAACTAAAATACATATACAGGGTTATTGGTAAAACACCATCAACCTCTTAAGGGGTCATTGTAACCATTATTATGAACAACTTTTACTATGGGATCAGATATGAATCGCGAAAAAAAAATCAGCTATTCCCTACATTTATGTTTGCAGAACTCATCAAAATGTAGGGACCAGCAGATTTTTTTTTCGCGATTCATATTTGAGCCCATAGCAAAAGTTGTTCATAGCGATGAGTACTATGACCCCTTAAGAGGTTGATGGTCTTTTACCAATAACCCTGTATAGACCAGAAGGGCAATTCCCATATTTTTAAGACCGTTCGCATTATAATCTCAGTCCCAATTTGTCAAAAATTGTATAGCCTTTACCTACATTTTTGACATTTAACTGTCGCTGAGATGAGATTGCAACTTGATTTTGAACGTTTTTAATTACTGGAATTGACCTTCTGGTATAGAACGATGTTTTAAATTATTTTAGCGCTAAAAGTACCTATTTAGTGCAACAGAGCCTTAGAAGGAAATTCGAACGATTAAATCATTTAAAAAGACGTACCCTATTCTTTGCTAAACACCAAAATATGTCCTTGAAGAAATGAGTACAACAAAATACACTCTCAGCTACATACATAAAGCTCATAACACATTAGCGACAAACAAGCTTGGTAGTACTAAAACAGAAAATAAAATGCCGTTACTTGATCCGTTCAGTTGACATACCGGTATGAACGAACTCGTTCAATGTTGGGCCATGAAACTGGAGGGTTTATGCGCGAGTGGGGTTTGTTGACCTGAAGTTCTATTGCAAAATATTTAGAAGGTACACTCAATAATCTCATCACTTTTCGTTGATTAGTGGGTAAATGAATAAATGATAAAAATGATAAATGATTTATTTCTGTAAGTAGGTTTGTACAAACACATTTACACGTCAATCATATTTTAAAAACTAGATAAGGTTGGCGTTTCTTATCTGACTACTCTGAGAAGAAAGGCCGAAACAAACTCAGAGGTCACAGTCTCTTTTAAAGTCCAGACATAATCTTGGTCAGATCATTTGAAGACCATGTAGATTGGTGTCTGAAATGGTCAAACGGTCTTTTGAGGAAAAACCATACAGATTGAGCGGACCTGTCCAGTCAGTGCACGCATTTGTCAGTAACCGTGCAGCTCAACTCAGAACTTAAGGAGCTCAACGATTCGACGAACAATACCAAAGAAAGCACATTTGAGTAGGCCGCACAAACTACTTAAACTGCCAGATCATGATTAAAACTGAAAAAATTACCCACATAGTCCTCACATTCACAATAATTAAAATAATTATATTATACTTCTCAAGGTATGTACCTATAGTACACACACATTTCGCCAATTCTGTTTAACTACCGTGTAATAGGGGGCGAGACTATTGCCATCAACCGGGCACAAGAGTATTGGTGACCCAGTGGTAACGGCCGCGACTTACAAGTTGTAGGTCGTAGGATCGAACCCAGACAGGCACTTTATTTTGTGTATTTCATCACCACTGCTCTGAAAACGGCGAAGGAAAACATCGTGAGGAAGCCGGCATGTCCTAGAACCTAAAATTCGAAGACATGTAACATCTACCAACCCGCACTGGGCCCGCGTGGTAGATCACGGTCCACGCCCTCTCACAGAGAGGGGGCCTGTGTCCCAGCTGTGGGAACATTATAGGCTGATTATGTAATGTTATTCCAGGTGCAAAACCCAATAACAATTTGAGCACAATAGAACCCAGAAGCTCATGCCCAGCAGTAGACCAACGAGGCAGTCTTTCATAATTTTCCCGATTCTTGAATCACCAGACTTGGCACATAGATTGGCTATGCAGTATACCTACTATGTATGTGGTTTGAGAAAGAAAACGCTAGACATCACCAGAGCTTTAAAAATCGTTGAGAAATGCACGTAGAGGCGTCAAATTCGTTCCTAAAAGATATAGAGGTTCCCAAAAAGGATACATACAATCAGTCGGTAGAATATGAGCAGAGTAGATGACCGTTATGACTTTCAGAGCAAAACCTCCTTTGGGATAATTTCTATAGTGCATTATGTGCAGCCGTACATTTCGAAAACATGGCCGCCTTTTCAGTCTACGTGTTGTTTTTGGAATGGCTAATTGCACTTCTAGTTGGTTCGGGTGGATTGCAAATCGCTTTATATTGGGAGCAGGATGATCATAACTTTTCCCTAATTGTATTGATGTTTTTAAATGATCATGAATGTACTTCCGAGATCCTTAAGAACCATGATGGATGGTTTTTTTATAGCATGTAATTTTGAGGTCTCTGTATTAAACTATGTCCCATATGTCTAGATTGGTTTGAGCAACCTACCGACTTTCTGACTATAACTAATGAACCTTCTGCTTTGCATGTTCATGCTGCAACGGGAACAGATTAAGAATCCAGTCGGAGGTTTCAAGTTGTAATCAGTATCTTGTTCCTTACATTGGGTGATCACATAAATACGTGCTTTATATAAGTGCTAAACGTGGTTTCAAATGCCGTTACACCGATTACGATACGCATGCGATAATTTTGGGCAATTCGAGGTGCCATAAACACCATCCCAGGTGCCATCACAGGTGCGGCGATAAAAATATTTTGGACGGACATTTTCGATTTTGCCAGTGATTTTATTTTGCTTACTAAAGAGGTTTGCATTATTGCTAATAAATAAGGCTTATCTTCTCTTCGCAGTTTCTGGTCACCCGAGTATTGAAGACGTCACTTTTTTTTAATTGGGTGGGGCTTGTTGCTAAGGAATAACAGCCGCACGGATCGATCGATCAGGTTAAGCAACGCTTGCCGCGGTTGGTCCGGGGATGGGTGACAATCTTTACATACCAAGACCCCTCCGTGTCTCGAAAAGCACGTTAAGCCGTTGGTCCTGGCTGTCATTCGTGGATCTTTGACAGTCGTTACGGGTCGTCAGAAGCCTGAAAGTCCGACAACCAGTCTCACCAAGGGGTATCGTATTACCAAGTAACTGGGTTGTGGAGGTCAGATAGGCAGTCGCTCCATGTAAAACGCTGGTATTCAGCTGCATCCGGTTAGAGTTAGCTAGGCACATGACTTATTTTTTTAATTGGCTCGCCCCTTATTTGAAAGAGATAGAAAGAAAGAATATACAGGCGTGATGTTAAAAGTGTATTTTTTTTATAATATTTACAGCGGTACTCTTTTAAATTCAACTAAGATTCTATCAAAGTTAAGTTAATAGTATCTACTTAATAGATACTTGATTGCCCCGGTGCGTTTTTACAGCTTAGTCACTTTAGCGGCAGAAGACAAGTTCAAGAAAGTAGTATGTATAAGGTGTAAAGTGATGCGTGCCCCTTAAGCTTTGGTTTCTAAGAAACCGGACCACCGTCACACAACGGCTGTCCAAATACAGAGCGGTTTTTGACACCTTAAAGTCAAATACTGACTGAAAATTACAGATTTTCATGACAGCTGTTTTAAGATGACAAAACGTGTAAATTCAGTGCAGATGAAGCCTAGGTACATTCCTTCAGACATCTTGGAAAAAAAGATTATGAAACTAGTAAAAAAAAATGTCTCGTATTTATTAGCAAGTGAAATCTAATTGTATTAAGTCAGTCAGGAAAGTTGAACTAACCACCACTGGTGGTTACCACCACCAGCACCTGGTGGTACCTCGAGCGAAAAAACGTTTTCCCGTCAAAAAAAAACCAACATCTGAGTTTGTTGTGGTCTTTCTTCAGAGTAGGTAGTTCTTTCAGAGTACAACATAATTTAATTTAGTCGTCTTAAAGTGCTTTTTTGAACCAATTCACAGATATAAATATTATTTATCATCAGTATACCCTTCCCGCCAATTTCCTAGCCGCTACGCTCGATTGTCATAGATTAGAATTAGTTTTTTGTCAGCGCGTACCCACTGACATAGATAATTATGTTGATTAACTTTATACGTTTATATTATAGTGTCGTCCTTGATAAACTGTTGTATGTGGAGAAAGCTTTATTGTCTAGATTTATGTGGGTATACCTGGAGCTTTCGTTAATGTAAAACACGAAGTCTTAAGGATTTTGTATAGATTTTTTGATTCTAGACTTAAGAGTTTCACAGATAATCTCTGAACCTTGTTGTATAGGTTACCATTAACATTAAAACCATTATTTTAAAAGATTACAATATCGTACAGAACAGAATAATCGATACTAAAGTAACAAGTAATTTTACATTTCCAAACATAATGTAAACATTGATTTATTCTAATTTATGCATTCCATAAATACTTTGAACATCTTACCTCGTGTCTAATATAAGCGATGGTCGTGTGAATAAGCGATCGTCGCGTTCATTTTGTTCGGCGAACCCGAACGACAATCAGAGCGTCTTCGTGGTTTTCTTATTAATACAATCAGCCTAGCCTTATCTCGCCTTACCTACTATGTTGGGGTCAGCTTCCAATCTAACGGGGTGCAGCTGAATACCAGTATTTTACATGGAGCGACTGCCTATCAGACCTCCACAACCCAGTTCTAGGTAACCCGATATCCCTTGGTAAGAATGGTTTCAAGACTTTTGGTTTTGGTTTTGCAACCCTGGCAGGCATCCGCCCTAGCGGACCCCATCATTGGTGCTGACATCTCTTTAAGGCGCGCGTGGAACACAACGCGCCGTCGACCCGGGCCTGGTCCTTATTGGACGGCAAGCTACTCATTGCTCGCCAACCGCAAGCCCGCGCCTATGGTGACCGGGAATCGGCTTGGGATTCCCGACGCCCAGGGCGTCTCCTGCGGCGGCTAGGGCGTGAGGGCGCGAATTTTGCCTCTCTCCCACGCGTTCCGCCTCTTCCTTGGCGAGCTAACCGACCCCTTGACTATTCAAAAGTACCTGTAATCGGTTTATTTGAAATAAATTTCTGATTCTTCTTCTATTATATTCTGTGTATATTATATAGTGTATGTTATATTATATTCTATGATATTCTGACAAATGCGTGCACTGACTGGACAGGTCCACTCAATCTGTGTGGTTCTTTCCTCAAAAGACCATTTCAGACACAAATCTACATGGTCCTCAAAGATTATTATAATATTATTCTAATTATTGTGAATGTGAGAACTATGTCGGTCATTGATTTATTTATATTTATTTTTGTATTTTTCTCAACGTAATCATGATCTGGCAGTTTGAGTAATTTATGCGGCCTACTTAAATGTCCTTTCTTTGGTATTGTTCGTCGAATCGTTGAGCTCCTTGAGTCTAAGTTGAGCTGCACGATTACTGACAATTGCGTGCACTGACTGGACAGGTCCACTCAATCTGTGTGGTTCTTTCCTCAAAAGACCATTGCAGACACCGATCTACATAGCTTTCACATGACCTGACCAAGATTTTGTCTGGACTTTAAAAGTGACTGTGACCTCTGAGTTTGTTTCGGCCTTTCTTCTCAGAGTAGTCAGATAAGAAACGCCGACCCCATCTAGTTTAAAAAAAATATGATTGACGTGTAAAAGTGTTTGTTCAAACCTACTTACAGAAATAAAATCATTTATCATTTATCATTTGATTTTCAACAGGATTTTCGGTCGCAGTATGTCAGTCCCACACAGTTTTGACTTTTCCATCGTTGTTATCGCTGATGGAATGTCACTCTGTCTAAGCTGTGTCTCGCTTCGTGCATGTAGGTGACTAATACAAACCATTAATTATTCGTTCTCCTCATATAGTTGCTGAAAGCAAAGATGCACAATGCTGGGTGGATTCAGGGATAAAGCAACGCTATTTATCTTGTAACAAGACGCTGCCAAACATTAACAATAGTTTTTATTTCCAAAACCGATAAGTTATTTATTTATTTAACCATTTATGTACAGACAAGAAGAAAATAACAGAAAAAGGTGATGCTTATTTCTAATGAAATCTCTTCCAGCATACCTGCGATAGGATAGGAGATTTAGAGATGTAGACAGCGTGTGTAAGAGTAAAAGAGGAAATAAAATACATACAATCAAAAACCATTCACATAATAAAATAAAACAAATCATATGAGAATATACATACATAGGTACATACTTCTAAAATAAATAACACTAGAATATCTAAAACTAGATTATGTAGATATTGCTGGCACTGCTTGACAGATGAATGATGAATTGCCTCATCATATTCTGGTAGGTAAGCTACGCTTGCCGCGGTCGCTTCGTGGATGGGTGACCACCCATCACATATCGAGACCCCTAAGTGCCTCGGAAAGCACGTTAAGCCGTTGGTCCCGGCTGTCATTCGTGGATCTTTGACAGTCTTTTATGGGTAGCCCAAAACTCTGACAATCAGTCTTACCAAGGGGTATCGTGTCACCCAGTAACAGAGGGGTAATTCCCGTAATTTTAAGAACGTTCACAGTCTGATCTCAGTCTCAATCTGTCAAAAATACAATCAATTTACATACATGTTTGATAAGTTTTTGACATTAATTGTCGCTGAGATGAGATTGCGACTTGAATTTGAACGTTTTTTAAGTACGAGAATTGCCCCTCTGGTTTGTGGAGGTCAGATACTAAATACAAACACATATAAAATACTGGTATTAAGTCGCGTCCGGTTAGACTGGAAAAGGCTATGTAGAAAAAAAGCTCGGCAGATTGATTGAGCGGCCTTCTTTTAATACGATTGCCTCGCTTTTTCACCACCTTATGGTGACGTGGTGCGTTTGAAGTACCCTACACGCTTGAGACTTTTTAAAACATTTTAAAAAGTCTCAAGTTCTTTATCCAGGAAAACACAGTACCACCAAAAGTTGCATAATATATATTTTAAAGGTCGGCTTTGACCAAACATTCGAATGCACGTCCTATCGTGGGGATACCTACCAAATTATTATCTAAACAGGGAAAGAATATTCTTTTGTTGGTATTTCGTTACTAAAATGTCAAGAATATCATGAAATAATGCTCTTGTTCTAAGTTCGTTTGATGTAACTAAACTAAATTAGAGCAGCACATTCACGATAATGATGCCGTGAGTTTTATACAAAGTCAAAGTCAAAGCATTTATTTCAAGTAGGCACGGCACATAAAAGGCAATTTCGCACGTCAACATTTACATTTAAATAAAATTGATTCTAGTCGCCCCTTCCAAAAGGTAGTTTCGTATGGAGTAGTACGGATGCATCTATAATAAAACTACGATACCACAATAGGAAAAAAAAATGTAGTATGTAAGTTAATTAAGTGATAGATACATGGTGTTCACATATTTACAAACATTGTAAAAGTATACGATTTTCCAAAAAATTATTTAAAAAGTAATATGTCAATATGTGAGTTAACAACTCTCGGAAATCATTCTAATTTACACTTTATAACAATGATATAAAAGTTACATTGCAAAGACTTACTAATGGCTTAAAAATATATATATCGTGAATGTAGGTAGGTACTCCTTAAGACAAAAGTAATTCCCATTCACTCTTCAATTCAAAATATTCGAGTGACAAGTCAACCCACGTCCTTTTCTCGGAAGGACTGATATGCATCAAAGATTATTCAAATGAAAGCCACTGCATGCGCCCGCGCAATAATGTATGATGTATCATCACGTCTGGTCCCGTAATCATACACAATAGATTAACGATGTTACTGGTTCACATAGATGTTATCTTGGTAGCCTAGTGACCTTAGTATGTTAAACATGACGGTTTTTAACAACAGAGTGAGCAGAGAAGTATTTCTATTCACATCGACATTCGTTAAAAAAAACTTTTACTCTCGGATTTTGGAACTTAGCCCTCGTTCTACTCTGAACACGGCAGCAAGGTGTCGTGACAGTCAAATTGCTATACTTTTTTCGGTCTAGCTCTCATAAGGAACTCAAAAAAAGAACTCAAAGCATTTATTTCAATTAAACCATTTACAGGCACTTTTGAATTGTCAAGTGGTCGGTCAGGCAGAAATATCAAGCTAGTGGCTTCGTTCCAACCGGGTGTTCCACGACACCTCTCGACCTTTTTTCTTGTATCGTGGATATGTTCACAAACACATCTCACATTCACAAACACCAGGAAATGAATTACAAATATTGTTCTGTGAAGGGGCTTTGTGGCTTAGTAATAGTAGTCGAACGATCAGGTTAAGCTACGCTTGCCGCGGTTATTCCGTGGATGGGTGACCATCTTTCCATACCAAGACCCCTCCGTGCCTTGGAAATCACGTTAAGCTGTTGGTCCCAGCTGTCATTTGTGGATCTTTGACAGTCGTTACGGAAGCCCGAAAATCGGACAATCAGTCTTACCAAGGGATACTTTATTACCCAGTAACAGCTCCATGTAAAATACAAGTATTCAGCTGCATCCGGTTAGACTGGAAGTTGACCCCAACATGGTTGGGAAAAGGCTAGGCTGATGTTCGATTCGTTCGATGTTCTGTGAAGGAATCAAACCCACGATACGTAGCGCTGCAGTCCATCGCTCCTTTTTCCCATATACACTACATAAACATAACATGAAGCCTGTTTATCAGAACCTCATGCTTAGCATTAGCGTTTGCGACCACTACACCAACGAGGCAGTTCTTTTCACATAGAATTACAAAAGACAATTTAATGTTGACAGTGCAACAGCCGATCCTGCAGGTGCCAGTTAGAACATTTCATCAGATGGACCGTCGCACGGTGGGTCGAAACTGATATATGAGGGACATAGGGATTTTTTTTCAAATAACATTAATAAAAATATACATCGATGGGTCTCGTTATTCTAACGAATAATTGTCATTAAACGTTTTTCTCTAAAGCTGATAGTTTACCTGGAAAAAAATATTTTAAATTTTTGTTGTATGGAATGAGACAGAAATGGCTCAAATTCGGCCAAGTCTTGACAGGTCTTGCTTTAAAACTACTTGAGCCTTATTCTTTGGCTTATTGACTATAATCCTACACTATCAACGCGCGTTCAATTTTGCCCTTTCACGAGTTATGAGGAACGGAAAAATGAAAAAAATTAATGACACTTTTTTATTTCTAATACCATAGATGGCCATAATTAAGTAACAAAACTAAAGTGTTACATAAAAATACTAACGAAACACGGAATAGCATTACTTGGCTACTGATAAAACTACCATTTTTATTAAAGAATAACTCTGAACGGACTAAGATTTGGAACTTGGCGCCATAGTAACTTTTATTCAGCTCAAAAATACCTATCCAACGATGTAACACACATAGCTATTGGAAGGTGGGACCAGAATTTGCATCCTCCTTTAAACAAAAGAAAAAATAATGTTTATTAAATAACAATAATAAATAAAAATAACTTAAAAAAAATAATTTATAGGTACTTATTTCAATTCAAACTTACAGCTTAAATTTAAAAAAAAGCAGCAAAATTAATATAAAAAAACAGTGAATCACTATCTTGTAAATTATTTATATCTATAAATTCCAATTCAGGTTCATTTGGAAGAGACACCAAAAGGTCTTGGTGACAGATCCATTCTCCGTTGTTTGGCCATCCTTGGTCTTAGAGAAGTCAGTTTTAGAACAGACAACAAGAGAAGATTATGCAAGATATCTTCATTTGTCGCTGTCCTACTTACTTTTCTAGAATGCTTCTCTCTATATTTACGAAAGTCCTAATTTCGAGCCTCAGATGCTTCTTCCGACAGTTTGCCGATTGGTTAAAAGTGTCAAAAAATTTGGCAAGAGTCCTATTTGATCTTTCCCATCTTCTACAAACATTTGAACAAAATTTCTGACAAAAACTCAGGAGTATTGAACTTGTTTCTTCTGTCCAGTTAAAATTCAGCGTCTGCTTCAGGTATTCAAAAAGCTTTTTACTCTCCGACAATGATCCGAACCGTTCTCTTAACGCCATGAACAAATCCACATTATTTACTAGACTTTACAAATTGGTCACAAAAATATTTAGGTACACTGCAAGTTGTCTTGATAGTCAAAATGCATATTTCTTAATTATTTTTTATAAATGACTGTTTCTTAGCACCATAATTAATTTAAGTATATTATTAGGTAAGCGGAGTGGTTAGATTTAATTATATTATAGATAATTTGCTAATTATGGTAATTAATATAAGCTGGTAACTGATGATACTTTACCTGACAATTAGCAAATTGTTCACTGTCCTTAATTCGATTGACGACACGTTTGGTGTAGTGGCTACAGTGGCTAAGTGTAGTCAGCGAAACCAAATGGTCCTGGGTTCGAATCCCGGTAGGGGCAAATGTTTGTATGATGAATATGGACATTTGTACCCGAGTCATGGATGTATATTTATAATATGTATGTATTTACGAAAAAAAAATGTATTTAAGTAGTGTATCAACCATCTGGTATCCATAACACAAGCCTTAAGTGCTTAACTTGGAACTAGATGGTGCTGTGTGCAATGTCAGACGATATTTATATTTATTTAATTAAGTTCCAACACAGACAGTTTAGCTAAGGATGGACACAAACTCTACATATGTATATGAAAATAAATTGATTATTATAAAATTAAATAAGGACAGCTCCATTAGCAATTTTTTTTATTTTTTATATTTCCTAAGTAATTCGTAGAACTAGGTATTATTCAGTAAATTTACTTTATGTTATAATTTCAGTTTAAATCTGTAACACGTCCCTAAACATACAATCTCCTTTCAATGAACTAGTATTTTAATGTTAATAACATTATTTATTCGTTAGTATTTTTATGTAACACATTATTTTGGTTAAATATATGATCGTCGATGATATTAAAAATAAAAAAGTGACATATATTTTGTATTTTTCGGTTCTTCAAACTCGTGAAGGGGCAACATTGAGCGCGCGCTGATAGTGTAAGCTTATAGTCAACCAGTCAAAAAATAAGGCTCAAGTAGTTTTAAAGCAAGACCTGTCAAGACTTGGCCGAAATGGAGCAATTTCTGTCTCATTCCATACAATAAACATTTTAAATATTTTTTTCCAGGCAAACTATCAGTTTTAGACAAAAATGTTTAATGACAATTATTTGTTAGAATAACAAAACCTCTCTATAATTATTATAAAAAAAAAAAAAAAAAAAAAACCCTGTCCCCATATGTATAGGTAGGTCGAAACTGCTATTTAGAGCAGTTTCGACCTACCGCGTCGTGGTCCATCTGTTTTGTCCGACTGTGCTCTAAAAACAAATTGCGATCAGCCGGTCTGTTTTGTGAAAACACAAAAATGTGTGGGACTGTTTTGTATTGTGTTTTGTTTATCTCACCGTGAAATGTTAGTGAAGTCAGCTTGGATTAAGCTGTCATTCCACATGATGCTAGGAATTGATATTATTGACAGCTGACTTCACGCTCACTTCACCTGAGTTTTTACACAGAGATATTTATGAGACTATAATGTGAATTTTACCTCCCCTTTTTACCTTTCACTGTCAAGGAAAGTGCCCCTAAGTTCAGCAGTGGATATCTATGAGATTTACAATAGTTTGAGCCCTATTTTTAAAGTTTTACACTTAATGCCCGAGAATCGAACCCAGAAGTTGATTATCCATAGCCATGTTTACATGGAAATCAATGAGGTAGTATCAAGATGAAAAGTTATAATAATAGATTTGTATTTTGTTTTATTGTGATATCATCATATAAGTGAAAATACTAGCTTACGATAATGCTTATTTGGTGCTTTATTTAGGTTAAATCTATCAATTTTTTTTTTAATATTTTGACAGAGACTCGAAGATGTCTAAATAAATAAATAACTTTTAGTTAACAGAGCTCATGACAAAATAATATAAAATAACATCGAACGGTTAACCTTCTGACAAACTAAATAAAGCATTTTAGTTATCCTATAATGTCAAGGTCTGTTCACTATCAGTTCAATGGCCTATAAATAATACGTAAGGTAGGTTTGACTTTAGGTACTTACATCATTGGACACTCATAGTCACTCGTTCACACCTAGAGGTTGGGCAAACATACTCACTGTTCTAATAGCTCCTTAGCTATGTCGTTAGCATTGAGGCACCGTCTACCCTTAGCAATATCCAATCTACTGTACATATAGTTTTAATTTAATTGTTTGTTTTTACCTTCGTGTGCTGTAACCTAACAGGGTACCTACATATTTTTTACCTAGCTGTATGCATTTTGTACAGTCTTTTATACATTATGTACAGCAATAAATTAAGATGAATATCTTTATTTCATTCATTGAGGTCTTTTTATCCGTTTAAACGAAACTAGAGATCCCGAAGTTAGTAGCCATGGCAATTACTATATAAAATTCAAAACGAGTTTCTTTTTAATCTCTATCTAGTGAGATAGCCATCCATGTGAATACTTGAATAGGCTTTAACATCCTAGAGAAATTAAATGTCTTATGACATTTCAGTATATTAAAGTTAGGCAGTTCTTTAACTAACTGCACAAAATTAAACTTTTCTACTGTCATAATTTTAAAGGTAATAAAAACAAAGAAATAAGATTTATAATATTTTATATTACTTACAAATACACAAATTCAGTCGCTCAACAATTTTTATGTAAACAAAATTTGAGACATTAAGCCTAAAACTAAACTTACGATTACGATCACATTTTTCGCACAAAATTCGCACATTTTTCACTCACGCACTGTTCCCGAGACCCATGTTCATGGCATTTAATATGTCGCCATTATCCGCATCTATTTCCCAAGCGAACAAACCTCCTAGCTTATTATTTCTAACGTATTTAGCTTTCTCGATCGTTGATCTCGCATCATCATACGTAATAAGGTCTCCAGTCTCCTTCCTGAACACGTAAGGCGCTTGGGCTACCTTATCATAGTGATACTCCCATTTTCCTTGAGCAATCTCAGTGGCAATCTCTCTGTAATCCACCACTCCATCCTGCCACGTTCCCTTGACCGGGCCAGTAGCTACGCCAGTGAATGGGTTGTTATCCTTGTAGCCGTTGACTCCAGTCCAGCCTCTTCCGTACATGGCAACACCAACGACAATCTTCTTGGGGCTAACTCCTTGAGCCAAGAGGAATTTGACACCGAAGTCAGTTGTGTAAGTCTCTTTGGGGTTCCATGCGGGAGCGTGCAGACCAGCTTGGTGGCCAAGAGTGTCGTTGGACCAAGCACCCTTGAAGTCGTAGCTCATCAGGAAGATGTGGTCCATGTACTGCTGAGCAGCTTTGTAGTCAACAACCTGAATCTTGTCCCATCCGGAGCTGATGGCTGAAGTCAGTTCGTACTTCTTACCGGTCTTGGCAGACAGCTCGTTCAGCATGTCTCTCAACTCCTTCATCAGCTGGACGTAGATGTGACCATCATCAGGACCACCAAGGTCAGGGTTGGCTCCCTTACCACCAGGGAACTCCCAATCAATGTCAACTCCATCGAAGAATTTCCAGGTCTCGAGGAAGTCCTTGACTGAGGCGACGAAACGGTTTCTCTTTTCCTTGTCGGTGAAAAAGAAGAAGGGATCGGCCAGGGTCCATCCACCAACGGAAGGAAGGATCTTCAAGTCTGGTCTGGCTTGTTTCAACATCATCAGCTGTCCGAAGTTACCCTTGTAAGGTTCGTTCCATGAACCCAATCCCTTCTGTGGTTTCTGGAGTGCAGCCCAAGGATCGTGGATGGACACTTTGAAGTCTTCCCTGCCACTGCAGGATCTTTGCAGAGCTTGGAAACTACCTTCGATTTCCTTCAAACTGTCGTTGATGCCATCTCCACCACAAATTGGGATGAAACCATACAGAAGATGAGTAAGATTGGGGATAGGCACTTTGTCTACGGGGAACTTCCTCGGGTAGACGCCCCATTCGACGAAGTATGCACCAACCACCTTTCCAGAAGTCTGCTTGAATGGCTTGTTTCTCTCTCCAATTGAATAGTCCAGGGGTGGCAGATGGCTACCATCAGTATCGGCAACCACTATCTCCGTTGAGTCGCTGTAGCTGCATCCATCGGCGTTGCAGAGTTCCACTTTCATCTGATATCTGCCACCCTTCTTCACTTTGAAGGCGGCTGAGGTGGCTGTTCCGGTTCCGGACCAGAACTCCTTTTCATTGAGAAGTACCCTGGCTTTTTGAGCTGGGTCCCCGGACCAGACGTTCCATGTGACAGAGACATCAGCGGCGTCTCTTTTAGTGACTAGCTGGTTGTATGCTGTCGCTGCTTGGTTCACTTCGACGATGGCAAAGGTGCGTTCCCCCCAGCCTAAGGACGGCTTCCCCGGAGGTGCGCATGCGGCTACGGCCAGCAGCCCCGCGGTGACGACTAACGCCAACATCGGACGTCCCATAACTGGTTCTAAAAAAATAAATACGAAATTATTGGAGACAAACTTCTCATTTAAGAGCTGAGTCGGAACTGGAGTTGCATCTCGGTGGTATCTTTTATATACTGCTGGCATAGTAGGCCAACCGCTACATGTTGGGCCCGCATTGTATTGAATACCGATACCGCAGTGATTTTGTGATACGTAATAATAATTATCGTTAGCACACTTCTTTATCCCGGTCAAGTCAGTAGGTCGGTCAAGGTGAGGAATGTTTTAATTGTTTGTTTAATTACTGTTTGTTTAGTTAGCCCTTTTATGAGTCAAATAAAAGTTAATATGTACCTTTTTGTCTCCAATATGTCTGTGATACTGTTATTTGGAGATGAGCGTCGAAGCCTAGTTAATTATGACGCTGCTTAATTTATCATAAAATGAAGTAGGATTTTAGTGCATAAACTTATTCCGTGAACTTAATCAAATAGGCAGACAGACTATCAAAATGCAAAGTACTTTTATACGATAAATTCTCATCTGCTCATCCCCTAGCTAACAAATACGAAAAGAAAATGACGTTCAATATTGTTTTAATCGTACAATCAACGCCGCTCACTAACCTACTTTAAAAAATGTTAATGATGTTAAAATCAGTGTCATTGACAGCTCTTAATTAGTCATTAGGTATATTCTTTGTTTCCAGAAGCTCCTCCGTTATTAATGATTGAACAATATTGATATCGGTATTAAAAGATAGGAGGGCGTTACGGCGTCTACCTTCTGTCTACGTTTATCAAGGAAAATTAGACGCAAATAGATTATTTGTTTTTTTCTGATTGAATAAAACATAAGTTCATTTGTTTTTACCTAAGTATTGCGCCATTGCCGAGGTTTTAGAAAAGTTTTTAAACGTCTTTGCTTTTTTAACCAGCTTTTTCAAATAAAAGTAAGAGTTGCTCAGTTCTTCTGTGTATTTTTATGAGTAGGCTAGATAGAACTCCCAAATCGACTAGCTAACCCAAAATGTGACAACTAGCAAACTGCGAATACCGAACCGTTTGCAAAGCGGTAGTAAAAAAAGCGTAGTAAAAGATTTTTTTTTTTTTTTATTCTATTTTATTTATGGAGAGTTTAATCACAAATTGATTATGCCACCCTCATCGGTACAAACTAATTCCTTATTATCTAAATCCTATTTTTGCTAACTTATATAAGAGTCTTGCATCCTTAGACAATGGGGACGCAAGAACACTATTACACCTTCCAACATCCAGTGACTTGGATAACAATATTACCCTTTCGGCCTCGTTCCGGACGCATTCCATCAGTATATGGTAAGTGTCTTCCACTATATTACACTCCGGACAATTAGTAAAAGATAATCACCAATTATCTTTTACTAGCAATTTGGATGAATGTGTGAATCTTGAAAAATCCGGCCTTATTCCTTGTCTACACCATAAAGAGAACCTCTGTGCATTCAGATTTCTAGGTCCAAGGGCTGGGCATTGATGAGTCAGTTAATGAATGAATCATGACTTTTCTTTTAATATATAACTTGAGAAAACGGCCGCTACTCCATGTACCATTCGCGTCGACAAAATACAGGCGCAGCGATTTCTGCATACGTAGTGTTATAGCTTTCAATAGTTTACCAACACACCTGGAAATCGATATATTTTGCACCAGCGCACATAAAATAAGAACAATTTTTAACAAGCAGTATTTGGGCAACTACCATAAATAGCTTTTAATTTTGACTTACCTATTAGCTCGACATACCTAATCCATCTTATTACAAAATAGGGTCTAACTTTAGCCCGAGCTTTAACCATCGAGTCAGTTTTTGTATTTCGAACTTTATGCTGACTATAGTAAAGTTCTTAATACAAAATTGACGACATAAGACCGGACTAAGTTGTCGGTTTTGTAAAAGGAACTGTATTTCAATTTCTGTTAGATTCCAATTTCAAAAACGGGCTCGATGGTTTAAACCATGTCAAAAGAAAAACCTTGTTTTGTAATAAGCCCATCTTATTACAAAATAGGGTCTAACTTTAGCCCGAGCTTTAACCATCGAGTCAGTTTTTGTATTTCGAACTTTATGCTGACTATAGTAAAGTTCTTAATACAAAATTGACGACATAAGACCGGACTAAGTTGTCGGTTTTGTAAAAGGAACTGTATTTCAATTTCTGTTAGATTCCAATTTCAAAAACGGGCTCGATGGTTTAAACCATGTCAAAAGAAAAACCTTGTTTTGTAATAAGACCAAATATGTTTACATTGTGCCTAATTTGTTTACTTACTCAAATCGCTGTAACTAGTCAATACAAATAACTCGTAACTAAGTAAATGTATACCTACATGTGGAAGCTTGTAATAAGCAAATTTCCCTACTTATTCATGATATTTAAGTTTGTTATTAGTCTGTAAGCTTTCTTTAAAACAAAATAATCTAACTAATCAATGTTCTTCAAAGAAATCTGCACACGCAGTATCAGACGCATTGTGGATCGCTATAAAGGACACTGGAGGCCATTGCCCTCCTGAAATTCCAATATTCTTGTTTTACGACTCCCATAGGTGGTGTAAAACTAGTGTGATATTCCTTGGTGAGAACAACAGATACAATATGTAAACAAAAATTGTTTGTTCCGTGGGGTGTTGTTAAATATCGCACTCAGAGTCTATTTATGTGGTCATGCCGTCGCCGTCGTGGTGTAGCGAGTGTCTACAAGTCATTCATAACTTATGCCCTCTGTAATTTTTAATGAAATTGAAGTAATATTGATACAAAAAGCGTGAATTTTAAATAGCATTAATTTTTTTATTATTTGTTGACAATGTAATTGCAGTAGGTATCTTTGTTTCCCTTTTCCATCGGACAGGGTTTTTTTTACACATCGCATACTTAAAAATATATACCTGAGAAAAAAAATACATTCTAATTATCACCCGCATACAAAAACAGTATTCGGATAAGTAAACTATTCAACAGAGTTGTACTTAGCCCATCAATGTGACAGCGTTATGATTGAAGAATTTAAAAATGATAAGATAAGTACTAATCAAGTATAGGTGCTAAATAACTTGGATGTTGTGGAATTGCAGTTGTGGGAATGTAAGCATTGATTCGTTAATTTAAGGTTGAAATTTTAATGGCTTTGTTTGGTTCGAGACCTGTATAGAAGCTTGGACCAGAGTTAGAAATCACCACATCGTCATCATCATGTTCAGGCCTTACATGCACCCGTAAATCGGGCTTGGGGCAAGTAAAAATGTAAAGTTTTTTTTTGGTAATTTTTTTTCCGATTTATATAATTATTATTTTTAATATTTGCCATTTTATTTTTAGACGATTCTGACATTATCATAACAAAAAAAATACTTTTTTTATTATTTTTATGACTTGAAGAATAATATTTAAATTTAACTAATCACAATATTTTATTTTGGGTTTTTATCTGTTTAGAATTTAAATGTATGAGTGTAAAACAAAACTATGCACTAGAATTATGTCTGAAACAAATAAATAAATAAAATTAATGAATTAAATTTAAGAAAAAATAGGTCGGATGGACAGTTGTCATATCAAACTCAGATCATATCATGCATTCTACAAAACTCGATAGTTTTGTTTTTGAATTTATTTATTTATTTTATTGGTTCACCAACGATTGTTCACACCGGTTCTACGATAAGGGTTACATGCAAAAGTGTGTATGCATAACAAGTGCAAAAATCACTGACAGGCAAACTCCACATGCGTATAGAAGTTGTATAAAAATGTATGATTAATCTAACAAAAACGGATGGATGGTAAAATATTGATAACTTTATTATCAAAACACCTATGTACAAAGAAATAAATTATTTGTTTTGAACCTAGTTTTATATGACTTAAGTAACTAAAAGTGTAAATAATGACAATAACGATATAATTAAACAATATATTTTACTTATTATATGTAAACACACACATCTATTTAGGATTTAAGAAATTTGAGTTTTAATTTGCCCAAAACTTTCAAACTGCACAATTTGATCTCTGGACCTATTTACGACCTTGCATAATCTTGCATAGGAGTAATTGGCGCATAGAACCGTTCTTCTCTGTGGTTGGCACAGTGGTGCCAACCACAGAGAAGAACGGTTCTATGTGCCAATAACACCACTGTGTTATGGGACCGCGTGGAATTCTTGAGGGAGCACGGAAATTAAAGGTCTGCAATAGGTATTTGTGTGCAGTCAATTGTATGGTCATTGCAAATTCACATTGCGGCATTAATGCGTCGGCGATTGTCTAGCGAAACCAATTTAAAGTGTATCAGTCTGTTATTGAGCAGTGGTGGCCCAGTGGTAACGGCCGCGACTTACGAGTTGTAGGCCGTAGGTTCGAACCCCGACAGGCGCTTTACTTTGTGTAAATTATTTCATCACCACTGCTCCGTGCCTCGGAAAGCACGTTAAGCCGTTGGTCCCGGCTGTCATTCGTGGATCTTTGACAGTCGTTACGGGTCGTCAGAAGCCCGAAAGTCTGACAACCAGTCTTACCAAGGGGTATTGTATTACCCAGTAACTGGGTTGTGGAGGTCAGATAGGCAGTCGCTCCATGTAAAATACTGGTATTCAGCTGCATCCGGTTAGACTGGAAGCCGACCCCAACATACCTAGTTGGGAAAAGGCTAGGCAGATGAGTCTGTTATTGTACGAGTACAAATGTACTTTCTTAGTAATTCCGCTAAAAAACGCCATTGCACGTGCCATCGATAACGCTTTTAAACGCGTTCTAGACGCAACGAGTGTGTAGTATAGTGTGGACGCCAGATCACGCTACAATATTGCAATACGCTCCCAATTAAGTAAGAATGAAGAGAGTTGCTGAATTAGGGCGAATTTCACCTATGAAACTTAACGCGATTGGCACAAATCTAAACTATGTTCATGAGCTGCTGTCAATGTCCATATTCCACAACAATGAAGACACTGACAGCTCTTGAAGGCGGTGGTGGTAAGATGTGTTGATCGCGTTCCGTCTCACTGGTGAAATTAGTCCAAAGTAAGAAAATTAAAGCTATTAGTACTGATAGAAATCTACACTAGCACTGAATCTACACTTTGGAATGAGTCCAAAGTGTAGATTTCTATGGAGAAGAACAGGCAAGAAACTCCGTGGTGAAGATAGAACATTCTGGTAAACTATAACCATGGAACAGACCGTTTTAGCCAGTTATACAGGGTTATTGGTAATACGTCGGCAATCCATTAAGAGTATGTTGTAGGGGAGGTAATTTGCAACCAAATGACCCCTTATGGCCCCTATGCAAATGTCAACCATTTCCAAGTAATTTGGCATCTTAATTTTTTTCGGCGGTATATAAGTTTGAAAATTTATTTTATAAAATCAACGCATGTTTTTTTTAAATTATTACCTATTATCTGCTTCTACTTCAATACATAATAATCAATCATAAAATGACAATTATCTTTAATATTTTTTTAATGAGAGCACACAATTTTCATCATTTTGAGCAGGTTATTTGACTTAAGTGCTTGATTACTCCAAAAAAACATGGATATACTTTATAGACAGAACATTCCAAAGATATTTACAACTTTGCAGCTATCCAACAAGTTACAATAAGATACCAGATATCTTCAATAAAATATAAAATGTCAAATGACTGGAAAATGGGCGACATTTTTTTGGCCCTTTATGTTCCGGGTCAGCGGTACCTCTTATGGATGATCCCGCTTTCCCGGCAGGCTTGGGCCCTAGTGGGCCCCCTCTTCGATGCTGACATCTCTTTGAGGCGCGCGTGGAATACGTACGCGCCGTCCGGCACGGGCCTGATCCTGATCGGACGGTGAGCTAAAATGGGTGACATTTGGTTGCAAATGACGTCCCCTACATCCCATTAATGGATTGCCGCCGTATTATAAATAACCCTATATAAGGCCCTTGTCACGTATAGCTATTCAATAGAAAACTAATTGCTTAGATACGAACTACGATAACTATCTGGTAAGTAATCTTAGTAACTTGTACCTAATTAGTTTAGGCTGACGTATTCTGAAGTGGAGACTGCGAATTGGCAAACGTAGGGTAGAACGCTCTGTGACTAGGTGGAGAAACGATTTTCCTATTGTGGTTGGTAACAGGGGCCTTAGGGCCGATTTTTGATCCGTAGTTAACTAAACCATTGGTTAAAATAGTAACTCATGGTTCAATTTCGGCAAAATGTTTTGACTTGATCAACACATTTTGCCAAAATTTAACCATACCTACTATTTTTAACCAACGGTTGAGCTACTAGTAAATTTTTTATTTTTTTATTTTATCTAATGATTGAGTTATCTACCATCAATTAAATTTTGGCAAAATGTTTTTATTTGATCAACACATTTTGACATATTTCTATTTTTAACTATTGGTTGAGTTAACTACGGGTCAGGAAACCGGCCCTTAGTGCGAGTATGTTAACCTACTTGACCGCGTTAATGTATAAAAATTACAACCTAAACTGGCAACAATAATGGCAAACACGAATATTACGTACACATTGCCGTAAGTGAACGTCAACACCATGGAATAAATGTAAAACTCGCACTAGGCCCTAGGTAGATCAGAGTGGCCGAGGATTGAGTAGTACTAAAGCATTCAATTCGAATAGCCATGATATGAATAATGTTCATTGTCCAGATTCTGGACGACTATTTCGTTTATCCACCATTTCTTCGCTAATACGTGTGTTGTAGCCGAGTAATTTAGAAAACAATTGCAAATATACATTAAAAGAGACGAATTTATCCAGGATACACATTTACGTCTACTCAATAATGTAATTATTCCTGGACATACATATTGCTTGACATAATTCATAAATGACATATTAATATTATTTAAAACGAGGAAGTTTAGTTTGATTTAAATCCAATACGTATTATGATTTCTGTTTGAGTTTGTGGTTTTTAAAAGTTAATTTATAATTCAGTGAAGTGTATGAGTATATTTACTGGTGTACTGTTGATGAAGACTGTACTTGGGGGGGAAGTCGGAAGAACAATCAGAAGGGGATTCCGATTATCCACCTCGTCTGGGGTGGATAGATGAACACGCATTTCTGAGTTTCCACCAAACCTAAATAACCCATTCTGAACATAGGCCTCCACAAACAAACGGTACTTACGAACTCAGAAGCCGAATAAAAAAAAACCCAAAAACCTTTTGCCCGACCTGGTGATCGAGCCCAAAATCTCACACTCAGCAATCATGCTTGCGACCACTTAACCACCGAACTACTGATTAAGTGATTACCAATTTTAGTTAGTTATTTGGTTTGTCTCTCCATGTGTCAAGGGTTACAGGACCATTTCTTGCAAACCGTAGTGGGTAAAGCTGCCTGTCCACTCAAGATGTTTGAGGTAGCTAAGCGGTGAAGCTAAGTCTGCGAAACTATGTGTCTATTCCACCAAAGCTAAGTGGTGTAGCGAAGCGGGTAAGATGTCCCATTTTTTTTTTTTTTTTTGATGGTGGGAAATTATCAAATAACTTCTCTCGCTCTGGGCGGAGCGGGAGGGCGTGTCAAACTTTTACTGACTAAAACCCACCCGTGTTCCTTCAGTTGTCTGTGCCAGGGGCCACGGTATCCCTCTCGGACTTTCCCGCAACCCTGACAGGCATCGGCCCTAGCGGACCTCGTCGTTGATACTAACATCTCTTTGAGGCGCGCGTGGAACACAACGTCGACCCGGGCCTGGTCCTTATCGGACGGCAGCTACCCATTGCTCGCCGTCCGCAAACCCGCGCCTACAGTGGCCGGGAATGGCCTGGGATTCCCGGCTAGGAGCGTTAGGACGCGGACTTTGCCTCTCCCTCACGCGTTCCGCCTCCTCACGCCCTAAAGCCTAAAGCCCTTTTCCACTAGAACTAAGCCCATCTATACGCTACGAACATCAAACGATAATAACATAACAGTCTTGTTTCCCGAAAGGGCTGGGCAGAGGTGTACCTATAGTGCACACAAACACACAAGCGAGTGTTTAACGAGTCACAATAAACACTTTTTCTTTCTTTCTTTCTTTCATCAACCGGCACAAATACAGACTATGGGCTGCCACTGAGAAATTCCAGATGGAAAAACCCAATAACACTTCGCTCAAACGATCGTACTATTTGTTATTTATTTCAAACAAATCAATTACAGGCGAACTAATATTTACATCATTAAAAAAGTCAATTATTTTCAGCTTTGTCACAATTAGATAAGAAATTGACAAAATAGGGTTTTTCATGTGCACGGAGCCTTAAAACTATAATAAGTACAAGTTTAAAAAAATATAAAAGTAAATCAAAGGGCATCGAAAAATTCATCCGCATCGCTGTCGACAGGAAAAGTGCCCAAAAGGCTGGCAGCATTGCCACGTTGTGTGGCAATGCTGATTCTTTCGTCAAAAAATAGACCAGCCCTCTGGTCTCATGAAAAGTCGACCAACCGCTTGGCGATGTCTCGAATAACTAAGTGGGCACTCGGACCCCATGGCCCTAGTGTTTGAACCACAAACGGCTCAAACACATAAGTAAATAAACGATCGTATTGGTTGATATCATACTCATTCATCGTTACGCAGCTCCACCTCCAAAAGGCAGCATAAAGCTGAGTTGAGATAACGGGGTCAGGGGCAAGTCAGGGGTCAATGTTAGTATAGACAAGCAATACTGCGTTCGATACTAACTGGTTTAAAATACCCTAAACGAAGCCTAGAGTAGTTTGGGAACCAGAATCTGGTTACGATGATGTTGAAGGACAAATTTCCAAGTTTTTTTTACGAAAACAGGTTTTAAATGTTCGGACTGAACTTTAAACGCTCCCACAATCCTTGTACCGTTGCTTGCCTGCACCTATAAGCACAATATTTTGCGTGCGTTACATTGGGTGCTGGCATTAACAGTGATTTTTCACACCAAATATAAAAGTCGTTGCCCAGAATATTTTTTTTATTTTTTTATGTAACAGGGACAGAGTCGAGGATGGTATGAGCTTACCCAGAAGAAGCCTGTTCTATTCTTTTGCTATGCGCATAACAAATGATATTTGGAAACGCTTAGTGCTAATTGGTGGAATAGCAACTAGGTAAGGATGGTAACTTGCAGTGCGCAGATGACCGATGGAAGAAGGGGGCCGGTGGAATGAGGTCGTGGAGTTCGTGGGCACACTCGCCGAAGTACAATCTGTAGAAGGCCGACAAGCAGGCGACCTTTTCACAAAATTACTTAGTTTGATGTACAGAATGCGTAGGTATGGTTTCGTGATCGGTCTTCTTTTTACACCCTGTATAGGTCCTGACTTTATATCCGCTATAACTTTGGCTTGGTGCAATAAGCACTTGGTTATTTTAGGTTACACCGCCGCTTCTGTACCATGACAATTATATCCCGAAAGTAATCCCGAAATATTAGTTCTTTTTTTACAAGTTTATTAAATAACGTAATTTAATTAAACAGCATGATTTTGTGAAAGTTCTTGTATCAAGTTTAAGCGTGACTGAGCATGTGTGTGTACGTTGTAAAACAGATAAACAAAAGAAAACCAACTGCAAAAACAATTTAAATCTTCAAAACTGGGTCACCTTTTTTTGGTCGCAGTTATTTTAGTTCAGTCAGTTGTCTGTATCAGGCCGCTTTACCATACCAGGTACCAGGCAGGGACCATAGAGATGTCTCTATGGTCCTTCCTAGAGGCTAAAGCAACACATACATACAAAATAAAAATATTAACCTATTTTTAAACTTCGCGACAACCGGAAAAAAAAGCCCTAATTTAAGTGGTTGAGTCATTGTCAAACTTGGTAATAATGTCCATGTATGCTTATCAATGAGTAACTTAACAAATCGAGTCAGAACCTTACCCATGTTTCAATTAGTCATAGATAATAAAAGAAGGAAAACGAATGTTTAATATCTGTTGCCAGGTTCGATGCCCTTTTTATATTGCGCACTAGTTATACATGCTACGCAAATACATAGTAAACTAAACAGGAAAGCACAATAATACATTTTAGGTAAGTTTCTGAGCCAATTTGTTACTCATAGACAGCTATAGGTTGACATTTTAACATAATTGTACAATGACTTAGTAAAATAATGTCTTTTCCCTTTGTTTGTTTGTGAAGAAGAAACAAAAAATTTATGTTTACTTTACCTACTTTTCTCGTTAAAAGGTTTCCCTTTTCGTCGTAATGTTTTCTTTTAAAGAATTTGCATTTATTTTCTTTATTTTTCATTATTACATAATTAAGGTCGCCTTTACTCTTTCTTTGAATAAGAACTTTCTTATTTAAGACAGAATTATTGTTTTTTTTATCAGGTCTTTTATTGTACGACTATTTTTAGGTTTTACGATACCGTGACGTTGAAACTATAAAATATTGAAATATCGAAAAACAATCTACAAATTCCCAATTTATGCGCTTTAAAACCAAACTTGAAAAAAAAAATTTAAAAAAAATCATCTATTCAATATAGCCTTTAAATACCGCGAAAATCCATTCGCAAAACCCGTCACCAATAGTCATAAAAAAATCTAGGTCGATCACTAATCCAAATCCATACAAAACAATGCATCATGAGGATTAGCAGAAAAAAAACTGTCACATTTTTTACTGCTGGCGACATTTGCATACAATGCGAAAGCTTAATAATCTGTGGTTGGTTTTAAGGCTATTGACCCCGTATAAAGAGGTTATTGTGACCAGTGCAAGGCTAAGGTTGCTCCGTACATACTGGCGGAATATCTTGGTATGCTGTTGGGTTGCATAAGTTATGATGGCCGTTTAGAATGCTTAATATATGGTAATCTTGTTGCAATTTATTTTATTTTGGGAAGAGTTATTTTTTTGATATTGTTATAAACGATTTTTTTATGCTTTACAAATATATTAATCAAGCAAGCACCCTTTCACTTATTTAGGAATTATAAAGTTATAAAATAAGAACAAAAAAAGGATTTTAAAATTAATAAAGTTAATTAAAACAAAAACAGATGGAAGCATAAGAACATATAAATAAAGAAGTCTATTTAATAGATTTTGAGCGCATGAATGAAGACAGTAGCTTTCAAATGTTCATTAAAAGACAGGTTATTTATTTTAATATGTGATTTACACTATAACTGGGGTTTTATACTATAACATTTAACTGGAAACACAACTTTCCATTTTAATCTACGACTAAAATTAACATGAAATTCTCATAAATTTTATCTAATAATGTCTTATTTTTCTGTTTGGACTTATTCTTGATATTGCGCCATTTTAAACTACTTTCCATTTTACGATTATTATAAGATCGTCTAATGTAGAAGATTTTCTGTTTTAAAAATGAAAAACAGCACCCTTCAACAGTCTTATTATTTTATTTAATTAAGTACAAGTTTTTTCTTCTAAAACAAATGTCAGGAAAAAGATCTGCCCGAATTGCTATTACTATTAAAAAAAATCGGCGACAAAAATTAAGCCTAGTACACATTAACGAATCCAAAACACGGATGCCAGCATTGTGTTAATGGTATACATTAATAATTCTAGCTGCAAATGGAATGTAGCGGCAGGATTAAGTCTGCTAACCTTTGCTCCGCGCGAAATGTAAGCGATGCATTGTTTTGCACATTAGTACTTCATATGGTTGAAACGGAATTAGCCCTTTTATAAATGTGCTAAAACAAATTTTTCATAAAAGACATTCAGAGGCAGGTACGAACTTGCCCCATTTAAAAGTCCATATCAATGCAGAATTTGTTATTTTTTCTGTAATAAAAAAAATAATCTAAGTACCTGAAAAGCTGTTTTATTTAGGCAACTCTCTCAATACGGTAAGGATTTAATGGATGGAATAAATCGTACGATCCAATAAGATCACGAAGAAAGCTTAAAAATGTAACGTGTCAAATGTGGGACATGTACGAACATGACTACGTAGTAGAACTGTGGCAAGACATAATCATGTCTTGCACCTCTTGTCCACTTTCCAAACCTCTGTCCTTGTCTGTGGGCCATAATACACAAGATACACAATACATAATACATTTAAAATGCCCTTCAATTTGTCCACGAATACTGCAGCGTGATTGGTTTTAGTCGCGAGCGACGACGTGAATATTTTACAGGCGAATCATGGCCATATTTACAGGAGACCTTTGTGGGCCAGTTGACAGAACTGGGCTAATAAGTTATTTTATTGCAAATTATTTGAATTTGAATAAAGTTTCAAAAAGTGATAACCCTGTATAATCGAAGCCGTGTTAGAGATTACAATTTGTATTCAAGAATTTACGATTAACGTGCATTTTAAGGATTATTTACTGCGCGCCTCTAACCTTTGAATAAGTGCACAGATATTATGTTAATTTCTTTCAATTATTACCAACCTTGCACTTACTACCTTCAAGATTTGTGTTGAGCCCTCCTGCAGAATTATTAAGTGACTGCATTCTTGAATGTTTTTTTTTTTTGTTCACATAACATAACATTAGGCCTGGGTTCCACGAAACGTTGGGCAGAGGTGTACCTATAGTAAATCCACATTTCACCAGTTATGTTTTATAAGCTCAAGTCCTATGTAATAGGGGGCGAGCCTATTGCCATCACCGGCCACAAATCCAGATTTCGCCAGTTATGTTTTATAAGCTCAAGTCCTATGTAATAGGGGGCGAGCCTATTGCCATCACCGGCCACAAATCCAGATTTCGCCAGTTATGTTTTATAAGCTCAAGTCCTATGTAATAGGGGGCGAGCCTATTGCCATCACCGGCCACAAATCCAGATTTCGGCAGTTATGTTTTATAAGCTCAAGTCCTATGTAAGGGGCGACCCTATTGCCATCACCGGTCACAAATCCACATTTCGCCAGTTATGTTTTATAAGCTCAAGTCCTATGTAATAGGGGGCGAGCCTATTGCCATCACCGGCCACAAATCCAGATTTCGCCAGTTATGTTTTATAAGCTCAAATCCTATGTAATAGGGGGCGAGCCTATTGCCATCACCGGCCACAAATCCAGATTTCGCCAGTTATGTTTTATAAGCTCAAGTCCTATGTAATAGGGGGCGAGCCTATTGCCATCACCGGCCACAAATCCAGATTTCGATCTGCTACAGATGGGAAAACCCAATAACACTTTGCTCGACCAGGGAATCGGACCCAGGACCTCATGCTCAGCGGTAGCGCTTACGACAACTAGACGAACGAAGCAGTTTTTGTTATTCGGTGGCAAACAAGGCAGGCGGCCCACCTGCCGGGAAGTGGCTGCCGATATAGCAGATTCAACACAGGAGCTTTGCGAACTCAGAGACTTAGCATAAAATGATATAATTGGACGTAGTTACACGAAAGGGATCCAATCCACACAAAGTCACTTTAGAGATATTGACGTTTGAAGTTTGGAATATCTATATTTCTTCATTGGTATTCATTTTAAAATTAATTGAAAGTATGATTTTTTGTTATTAATCTTTTCTTATAGAAACTTGTTATACAGTCCACTATCACTTTTTAATTTAACTTTACCACGACCTATCGTCGCGACCAAACATTAACACTGTTCTTGGAACAATAAATGATTACCCAATTATTATTATTATCTGTTAGTATGTTAATTACAAGAAAACTACTGGTTGCATTAATTCATCGTTATGTGTACTAACTGGATTTTAGCATACAATGTATTCGCTAGGTAACCTAGGGGCAAAGAGTATTCTATTTATCCATCGGAAAGATTGTGTCCTAAATTACCTTTCCTGCTGTCATAAAACAATTGACATATTTATTCACAAAAGAAAAACAAAAAACAAAGCCCAATAAACGAAAACAATGACTTTGTTTACTTCGATTGAGGAAAATTGGTTAAAATCATGCTTCCCAGCAATTACTTATGTAAAGCAACCTGTTATTATATAAGATCACTTATAGAAGAAGTCCTTCGATTGTGTTTATTTTTAGATTTTTAACCTTTTTATTATTATTCACCCGTTAGGAGAATAAATAAAAAAACAGAATCAGTCTGCTATTTTGTCAAATAATTATAACAGTTTTTTTATGTAATCTGCAAAAAAAATAGTTACTTATAGGAATCGTAGGTACCTAATATAGTAATCAGAATCATCACGACTAGCAAATCTTTTAGCGAAGATGTCATTAAAGTCAGTTTTTATAATTAGAGCCAGTATTTTGCTGCTGATAATCTTGAGATAGCCCGAAATAGTCTTTTGTGTCACCTACTCAAAAAGTAGTGGACTCAAAGACAAAAAATAAATCTACTGTCAAAATTTATGTCAAATCCAATGGTTTGTTGGTGTTATTTCATTCAAGGAATCACAACAGCTCACATGCAGTTACATACATTAAAAAGCATTTGAGCTTAACATTGTTAATGTTATTATTAACAATAATATTATATTTAGATTTTGTTATTGTTGTTATTTGTTATTATTGTTGCGTGTGTGTGTGTTGTGTGTGTTAATTTGGCAATTTATATTGCCAGTTAACTGTGTTAACTTGACAATTCAATTAATATTTATTGCAATCCCTAATGTACACATACAGGTGGTGAGAATTAATAAATAAAAAAAAATATGGAGCCAACATTTTAAATAAGTAGGAGAGAGGAAGAGCGCTTTTAAGATGTTTCTTTTTACTACCTAGCTAAATATTAAAATTATTTCATATACTTATATCTGTTTTTCACAACAGTATTAGTAGTTTTTATTATTATTATATTTTTTTTTTTGGTTAATATTGCTTATTTATTTTGTATTGCAATTAGTGTAGGTAAGTATTTAATATATTTAAAATAATACTTAATATGTTTATATATATTTTAACTTATTTATTTTATTATTGTAACTGTTGACCAGGTAAGGTTAACAGTTGTATCTATTTACTATTGAATGTATCCGTTAGATATTCGCCTATTGTGTAATAGCTTACATAGACTGTATAGATGTAGCCCTTAGCGTGGGCTACCATAGGTACTTATCTACAAAACTTGCAGTTCCTAACACGAGAATCAAGTATTTAAAATGCATTGAATAAGCAAATAGTTCCCACGGATTTATCGGCAAAGCAGTATATTTTAAAATTTAATTAGCACGCATCGTTTAGATAAACAAATATTTGGGGTCAACGGCCAATATTTATCAAAGATCGTTAAATGCACTTGAGCAAACATAACAAAACACTGACAAAAATACTGTTAGTTCTTACTCCTTTGACATAAAGTCGAGATTGCAATGATTAGAACTTGTATCTCCACAAAAACATTGTACAAAGGAGTCTCCATGCTCTCGATTTGCGAAGGGACACGTAACGGTACAAAATAACGGTTAAACAATAAACGAAGTTCCAATTTTGAATCCCGCTTCGGTACAATTCGGATGGCGATCTCGCCCGATCCGAAACAACCCCGCGAAGATTGCAATCGTCGAGTACGATTTTATTTCAAATACGAATTTAGAAGAAACAATTCTAAAATGTTTACCTGATTGGAATCGTCCGGAGAAGATCGAGATAGTTTATTGATATCAGTTCACTTGACTTTTCAATTTGTATTAAGTTAAGCAACATTAAATTATGAATCTCATGAATAGTTTACACAGTCCTCATTCACAACGTTATTACTACTAAAGCCGCTGATTTGTAATACTAATAACATTAATCAGATCGCGGATGATACGGTATTATCACGGCATTGATACCGTTCGGCTAACCTCGTGCCCCTTCGGCGAAATTCGGTACACGCATTGTTCACATTCAAAATTGGAACTCGTGTGTCATAAAGGGTAAACAAACACTTTCACGTGTAGACAGACTTCTTTTGTCTGGTTAATTTTTATGACGTATTTAGAAAGTAATTAACAAAAGTGAATATTGCAAAAAAAAAATCATGTAAATTTATATATACCACCGAAACTCTTATAAATTAGGGTTAACTACCCTATTATACACTAGATAGAAAAAAAAAACAATTACCAGTGATCGAAACTAAAAAATAAGGTGCAAACTCCAATTATCGTCACCGACTTTTTCACTCAAAAAACACACTTTTTAAATACACTAGTCAACGTATTTCACGTGTGTTCGGCTATGTTCGTAGCGTATCAGCGCAGCTGCGCCGGCGCACGCCCTCCCGATACTAATGCTAGTGCACAGTACTATTGTCCAGGAAAGCTTCGTAAGGGCCCGAATTAGTATTGCACTCGCGATCCTCCGCCTATGTCATACATTTTATACTTGACTGTGGGGCACAAGAATGGTGGTGACGGGTTTTGGTTATTCCAAAGGAAGGAAAACTAATAATGTATTGTTTGTCGATTTGTAACAAAGAGTTTTGAATATACTGTTCGTTTGAATATATTGTTCTGAATATACAGTGCCTAGCCTTTTCCCAACTATTTACCAATTTATTTATTCAACCATTTATGTACACACATATAAATAGACAAGAAGAAAATAACAGATTTTTTTTTTTTTACAAAAAATAACAACCGACTTCCAAAAAAAAACACTACAAAGTGAAAAATAACTTTAACTTCGGAAGTCGGTGTCTTTTTATCTGTATTTTAGCGTTTTCCACCGACTTCCGAAATTAAAGTTATTTTTCACTTTGTAGTGTTTTTTTTTGGAAGTCGGTTGTTATTTTTTGTAAAAAAAAATGTATTTATCACTTTTTAGTTATGGTATCTAACCCCCCATTCGAGAACGATCGTCTTACACGTCCACATCCGTTCGAAGGCGGTTTTTTATTATAAAAAACATATTTTTTTTTTAAATAGTTTTTATAACCTTTGTAGTGAGTACAGGCGTGATATTATGTTGTGTGATGGCGTAAACAATGCTTAGATATGCTATAGCAACAATCGCGGTTAATCTGCTGTTATTCATTGAAGAGTTCCCCCGATTTCTACAAGATCCCATCATCAGATATTGACAAGTCATCAGATAGTGACAATGGGACCACACGGGAAGCACCAGCTTTCAAATAAAAAAAGAATCATGAAAATCGGTTCACCCAGTCGCAAGTTATGAGGTAACAAACATAAAAAAAAAAAACATACAGTCGAAATGATAACCTCCTCCTTTTTTTGAAGTCGGTTAAAAATAGATAAAATGCTTATTTCTAATGAAATCTCTTCCAGCATACCTGCGATAGGGTAGTATGAGGGGGGTGTATGCGGGTTCGGCTTTCAGTCTAAACGGATGCAGCTGAATACCAGTATTTTACATGGAGCGACTGCCTAGCTGACCTCCACAACCCAGTTGCTGGGTACCCCTTGGTAAGACCGGTTGTCAGACTCGGGCTTCAAAGATCCACGAATGACAGTCGGGACCAACTGCTTAACCTGCTTTCCGAGACACGGAGGGGTCTTGGTATGTAAAGATGGTCACCCATCCACGGACAAACCGCGGCAAGCGTAGCTTAACCTGATCGATCGACCCATGCGGCTGTTATCAGTAAGCCACAAGCCCCTTAATAAGTACCTACCTTATAGAATTTCTACCTTACAACATATTACTAATAGTCTAAAAAAAACTTTTTCTTTCCGCAACCAGAATCATAATTATGCGATTTCTTTCCGTGTAAGTCTAAGAGGTTCCCTTGAAGTACATTTTTTTTATTTTTTGGTTGGGAATCATCAAATAAATTTTCCCGTTCTGGACGGAGCGGCAGGGCCTGTCAGACTCTTACTGACTAAAACCCACCCGTGTTCCTTCAGTTGCCTGTGCCAGGGGCCACGGTAACCCTATCATACTTTCCCGCGACCCTGGCAGATCCCTTGAGGTACACCGAGGTTACTATTTAGGAAAAAGGTATTATGTATTAAGTATATATACTTAAATAACCAACTTATTAAGTAACGAACCTACACCACGACTTTTATCTCACATTGAAATAACACCAATTACCGTAATAAATAAAAAAAACAACCAATGAAAAATAGGTACCTCTAATTTCTCTACATTTTGTCATTAGAATACAGAATAGAATAGAATACCCTTTATTAAATGCACCATAATTATTGCAGAAATAAATGTAGAAATTTTACATAGGGTGACACAGTGGGCATTATATAGACAACCTTTGGATGGATTAAACATAGACATTGATAAATTGACAGTCGATGAGTTGAGATTGCAACTAGATTATGTACGTTTTTAATAAAGGGAACTGGCCTTCAGTTCTTTGTCTGATTCATATTGATACACTTGTTCGTACAAGAGTAGGTAATAGATTACAGACTTTACATCGAGCTACGAATATTTTATAAATACAGTAACAGTTGCACAATACACTTCGTTCATTCGTTCCATTCGAATGGGTTCACGCGATTGCTACGTAATGTTCACTCATTCATGGAAAGGATTGACTGGCCGTTTATATTGTTGTGGACAGAAGATATGAATGGGTTTTAAATAAGAACATCATGTTCCTTAAAAAAAAATGTACAGTGATTTTTTAGTGAAGGAATTTCTTTATAGTGAATCCTCAGTTGTAGCCCGCTAAATTCAAATTTTCTTTGGTATTTTGCAAATTGCAGCTCTATTTTACGTCGTATGTTAATCAAAATGCGATTCGAGACTGTTGGAATTTATATTTATAATTTTGATTAACACACGACGTTAATCAGAGCTGCAATTGGTACTTTTTTTTGAGCGCCGCATTTCCTCTTTTGTTTTTTGCTAATATTCTGGAATAAGTTTTTGGTGTATTGCCCCTTTACCAGACATCATTAAAAGGTGCCAAAGGGATGAGGGAAGTTAGTCCAGACCGCTAATATAAACATTAAATTTTAACTAATCTCAATATTAAACCTGCATGTATTGATGTGGTGAATAACATTTAGCATTAAATTTGCTTAATCGTTATTGACCTCTCGCTCTATCCCTTGGAAAGATAGAGGGAGAGATACAGAAAACCACAGGGACTGAACTATGTTCGTTTTTCCTCTTCCACTTTCCGTTTATCTCACAAATTAATTTTGCACGTTCAGCACTGCTGCATTTGCGTGGCAAATGAAAGGTTTGTAGACATTTCCTTAGTTTGTTGAAATTACCTAACAACCCATTTATTTATTACCTTCAACCTCACTACGGAAGTGAAACAATCCGGAAACTAAACATACATAGTAAGCCATACCTCGTTGGTCTAGTGGTCACAAACGCGACTGCTGAGTTTGATTCCCTTGTCGAGCAGTTCCTAATAAAAATACCTTTCCATTACTGGTACGCGCCGGGTACCTGAATTTGGTTTTGAACTGAACTTGTTACGTGGAGTACCGGTACTTTTCTTGAACCGATACCCGTCTGGAACCGGTACCCGGGTACCGGGATGTCAAGAACCGCTAAGTACCGGTATGGAACCTGTACTTTTGGTTTTTTTTTTTTCAACACGTTTTCTTCTTCAATTCTCCCCTGTCAACCGTCACGCTTTAATCATCATCAGCCTACAACGTCTCCGCTGCTGGAACACAGGCCTCCTCTTTGTGAGAGGGAGTGGGCCGTAATCCACCACGCAGGCCCAGTGCGGGTTAGTAGATATCACATGTCATCGAATTGTTAGTTTTAGGACATGCCGGTTTCCTCACGATGTTTTCCTTCGCCGTTTTTGAGAGCAGTGGTGATGAAATAATTTACACAAAGTAAAGCGCTTGTCTCGGTTCGAATCTACGACCTACAACTCGTAAGTCGCGGCCGTTACCACTGGGACACCACTGCTCTACTGGCTTTAATAAACTCTCTTTTTATCATATCATTCCTTACATAACCCATCCATGTTTTCTTTGGCCGTCCTCTTCGTCTCCATCCATCAACATACGAATACATTCAACTCTACTACGGAAGCAAAAAAAAAAAAACCGGAAGCTAAATGTATATACTTAACCATTCCTCGACCCGTGAGCCTGGTCATACCGAGGTGTTTGGCTCAACAATGAGTCTTTGTCCGTCTGTCACTGGTTAGCATTCTGGACGCGACGCAAGGCCGCCATGCGCTAACTGTGGGGTGGTGTTGCCAGTGTAGTGGCTAAATTACCCAGGAGATTCCGTACCTCTACGTTTTTGGTAGTTGTTAGTAATTTGGTAGTAGCTATTGTCAGTTTGTTTGGGTTTTGATTTTCAGGTAGGTTATGTAAACGTGTTTAACTATCTTACAAAAAATGCGTTTAAGTTTAAATAGTGCGTTTTTTTTTCAAGAAAATTCTAATTGTATCAAACCGATGTTTGTGAAACAATGAGGTAGGTTATATTTTTTTTTGTTATCAATTTCGTTCAGTTTATATCATTGATTATTACTGATAACTGAAGTCCACAATAAGTGTTGATTAGCACTACCGGTAAACAATGAATAAGCTTCGATCTGATGTCTGAGAAATCTGGCATGAAACAAATAATTAGCGAATTAAAGAGGTTCAAACTTTAACAACGACATTAATAAATTCAACAGACTACACAAAACAAAATTTTCCCCAAAGAAAAGCAAAAATAGAACGCTGGCAACACCGCCGCTGCCTCATTATTGCAGTTCCGTATTATTGTTGGAACAGACCTGGTTTCAGGAAATATAATAATTTTTATATCATGGCTCTATACAATGGAGGAAGACGAGTTACGTACATAAAATGCGTTACGTGGAGGAAATTATATGATTAGCTGTAACTGTCTGTTGTTAATTCTGTCATTAGAGTAATAATTGGTATAGTGATACTGCAACTATTTAGACTGTAGGCTGGTGCAAGAATGCAGGTTTGTTTTACTCTACAGAGTTTTCTTTTTGTTTAGGAAAAAGGCCGATGGCACTGTCGATCAAAAGTGGTAACTCCGATGTGTAGAGATGACCAATGGGTTGTCGAACTTAGCTACAAATCGGAAAATTCACATGTGCCTGTAATTTTTAACCGACTTCAAAAAGGAGGAGGTTGTCAATTCGTCGGAACCTTTTTTTTAATGTATGTTCACCTGTTACTCGAAGACGCCTGAACCGATTTGGAAAATTATTTTTTTTCCCATTTAAATTTTATCGAAATCGGTCGGGCGGTTTCAAAAAATTTTGAAGAAATTATTTTTAAATAATAAAAACCGCCTTCAAATGGATGTGGACTTGTAAGACAATCGTTTTCGAATTGGTAGGTACCATAACTAAAAAGTGAAAAATAAAAAACATTTTACAAAAAAAAAAAACAACAGTCTTCCAATAAAAATAATCACGACAAAGTGAAAAATAACTTTAATTTCGGACTATCGGTTGTTTATTTTTTGTAAAAAAGTTTTTTTATCAGAATTATTTCCAAACTGGAACAACGCAAATTCTGCTTTATTCCGCCTGGTATAGTTGATAATTTTTATTATTGGTGGTTAGGCCAATTTTAATTGATTTACCGGACTCCAACTGCCTGCAACTCTCTAAAAAGACTAAGACCAGAGTAAATGGATTTTCCTTACCAGTCGAGATTATGACTTATTTAATCACCCAAACGCCAAGATCACAAACTACGAAGTGTGACAGTAAGAAAGAATCAGCCGTACAAACATAGTCACGAAAATATCAACTCACAGATGCTTAGCCAAATCTTCAGCCATTATTTAGCAATGTCCGCTACATTGCTAAATAATGGCTATATATACCTTTCTTTTTTTTTGTGGGTGGGAAATCATCAAATAACTTCTCCCGCTCTGGGCAGAGCATGAGGGCGGGTCAGACTCTTACTGACTAAAACCCATCCGTGTACCTTCAGTTGCCTGTGCCAGGGGCCACGGTAACCCTCTTGGACTTTTCCGCAACCCTAGCAGGCATCGGTCCTAGCAAACCCCGTCATTGGTGCTAACATCTCTTTGAGGCGCGCGTGGAACACAACGCGCCGTCGACCCGGGCCTGGTCCTTATCGAACGGCGAGCTGCCCATTGCTCGCCGTTCGCAAGCCCGCGCCTACGGTGGCCGGGAATCGGCCTGCGATTCCCGACACCCAGGGCGTCTCCTGCGGCGGCTAGGGGCGTGAGGGCGCAAATTTTGCCTCTCCCTCACGCGTTCCGCCTCTTCCTTCGCGAACATTACTGCTTCGCAGAAGGAGGTGACGGCTTCCCAAGCCCTCTCGCTCCGTACCATGGCCTGGACCACTGCACCACCGTGTCCTCCACGAGGACACGGCGGTGCTCCGCCCAAGCCGGGCAGACCTCCACCGTATGCTCCACCGTGTCCTCCGGGCGATCCACACAATGGTGACACCCGGGCGTTTCCTCCCGCCTTATCCGGAACAGGAACCTCCCGAAACAACCGTGTCCGGTGAGGACCTGCGTCAGGCGGAAGGTGAAGACGCCGTGGCGCCTCTCAAGCCACTCCTCAAAGAGGGGACTTATCGCCGCAATTGTGGCGTGCCCAAATGGCTATATATACCTACGTCGCTATATGCGAACTACTCATCACACTGACGTCACGCAAAATCCTGCATCACGCAAGCAGAGTTAACCGCGAAACTAGCATTTTAGCAACGCCCCCACATCGATCGTCGGGCAGTTGTCCACCAGACTCAACACCGGTTGAGTCTGGTCTATGGTATGGGTATGAGTGAACTTTACACCCTTTTCCTCATACCTCTATACTAGTGTCCCCGAACATGGTCATTGACGCAGCCTTCGAGCAGCTAGTTCAGCGTGACATCATCACCATTGCTTCCTCAAGCTTTCGAGCGGCGAGTCTCGACCAGCCAGCACCCACGGCTTTAAACGGGTATCCTGACCACTACCATGCAGCGAACGCGCATTCCTGGTCACCACCCTCAGCCTCATCAGCAACCTTGGCACACCACACTGCACAACAACCGGTCAACAAGCAGAGCCATTCACACCTCTCCTGGTCGACGCCAACAGTTAGAGTCAACCCGGCGCTGTACCACATCCGACGCACTGGAGCATAACGCGGCGCCAAACCGACTCACTGGGGAATCCCGCAGACAGTTCCGACTCACCGTGAACTATGCGGCACCCGGTCCCGATCCATACCTCTATAGCCATGCAACCACCAGTCACTCAATTATGTCTCCTCCAACTCACAGATCGTTTACCTACAGCCTTTTACCCTTGTAGCTAACCACAAATTACACAGAATGTGATCTCTTCAACTCACAAGAACTTCAACTATTTAACCACATAACCAAAAGCTACTCATATGGGACCATGACCATCTTTACATACCCAAGACCCTCCGTGCCTTGGAAAGCACGTTAAGCCGCTGGTCCCGGCTGTCATTCGTGGATTTTTGACAGTCGTTACGGGTCATCAAAAGCCCGAAAGTCTGACAACCAGTCTTACCAAGGGGTATTACCTAGTTACTGGGTTGCGGAGGTCAGATAAGCAGTCGCTCCCTGTAAAATACTGGTATGCAGCTGCATCCAGTTAGACTGGAAGTCGCCCTTACATAGTTGGGAAAAGGCGCCACAGATGATGATGACCCAAAAGCCATTCAAAATCAGTCGCTCACCAACTGCCTCGCTAATATCCACTACAACTCTAAACTAGTAAGTCTACGTTATAACTAGACTAAATAGATACTCGTATGTGTGTAACTAAAGTTTAAAGTTTACACAGGAAGGTGTAGTCACGTACGTGTACTGGTGAAGTTTCATTTACCATAGTTGTACGGTACGAGAATTGAGAATTTTGTGTGTAAATTCCAATTCGTTTCCAGCATTACATAACATCACGCCTGCATTCCCGGAAGGCTTAGGCAGAGGGGTTACTAAATACACCCACATTTCGCCAGTTATTGTTAGGTCCCATCGTTTAACAGGTGGCGAGGCTATTTATTTATTTACTAAGGCATCAAGTCCCAATATAAAAATCTCAAAAACATACAATTCATAAAATACATTCGGTACATCATTCAAATAAAATACATGGACATTCAATACAATCATTAAAATTAAATTAAAAACATTAAACTGAATAGACATTAAAATTTAATTTAATTACATTTAATTTAATACATCAAAAAATAACAAAACTCAACAATAAAAACATCACAAAATTTTTTTCGTCGGTTGTCGTCTATTGTCATCAATCGGGCTCAAATACAGACTCCGAGCTGCGACTGAGTAATTCCGGATAGAAAATTCCAGTAAAAATTCATTATAATGTATTAATTTCCAACTACGTAGCTGTTGAATGAAGTTTACCAGCATTCTAGAGAAACTACAAGACTTACCAGTATGAAAAGTATCCAACTCATAGAGCAGCAAACATTCAAACTCTCGAAGTCACAGGTTACAAGGACTAAACGATTGGCGTTGCGGAGTTCCGATTTGATTCCCTAATATTTGAACGAACTAAACAATACCTATTAGTGGTGGGTATAGAGTACGTTTTGACGGGGTCCGCAAGGGCCGACGCCAGCCAGGGTTGCGGGAAAGTCCGAGAGGGATACCGTGGCCCCTGGCACAGGCAACTGAAGGAACACGGGTGGGTTTTAGTCAGCAAGAGTCTGACACGCCCTCCCGCTCTGCCCAGAGCGGGAGAAGATATTTGATGATTTCCCACCTACAAAAAAAAAGAAAGTATAAAGTACCAGGTCTGAATGTTTGTGCATGAAATAACTTAATTATTAAACGCACTAATGACACAGAAATAATTACTGATGCTAGGAGATACTCAAATCAAATCAAAATATTTTATTTCACATAAACCTACATGGGCACTTACGAAACGTCAGAAGCAAGTCGTTTCCTATGGAGAAAAGCCGGCAAGAAACTCCACAATACTATCTATCTCCATACTATCTACTACCTACTAATACGGTACCTAAACTGCCCTCTGCTTGCTTATCTTTTTGCACGCATGTGTTTCCGTGACAAATAAACCTATTTTTCTTTCGTTTCTTTCTTTCAAACCGCAAAACACCCTATTCTTGTGGCTATCTTGAGATCCTTCTCCATATGAGAAGACGCCTTTTCCCTTTCAATAATCAGACAGTACAAGTTTGGAACTTAATAAATTCAAAGCTATTGTTTTTTTGATTGTATCTGACCATGCTCACAAAGGAGCGCTGTTTTGTTGTGTGGTCTCAGCAAGTAACAAACGGCAAATAATAATTTATTTCATTATCCTTACAATATCAATTACAAAGAGTTATTCTTATTCATGCCGCTAAAGGATCAAGGAAGAAGATACAGGAAACTACGTGAGACACATGCGTGATTGTAAGAACTAGTGGTTCAGTCTGACTTTATGCTAAGAGTCGCGGGATCGATTCGTGTTGCTTGACAACTGTTAATTTGCCCCCAATGGATTCCAACTTTAGTAGGGAAATAATTGCCTAGTGAGTTAAATGCTGAATAACTACGTACCCATGACTACGTCTGCGATCCAGGATAAAAAGTAGCCTATATCCTTCTCCACGTCATGGTCTACCTTTGTGCCAAATTTTATCAAAATTCGTTCAGCCGTTTTAGCATGAAAGCTTAAGAAACAAACATACAAAAATCAAATCTTTTATCTTTATAATATTAGTTTAGACTACCTTTTTGTGTTGTAATTTGGCTAATAGTGCCAATCAATAGGCTGATGCGTTTTAAAAACATATATTGGTTGATTTGACGGGATTCCTGCCTATCGATATATAACAAAATTTTATTATTTAAGCATATTCTTATGTCATTAAGGACATATGTCATCCAACTGTGGGACTGTACTAAACCGACCAACATCAAAATTATACAAAAATTTCAGAATAAGGTACTCAGGAGTATTGTTAATGCTCCCTGGTATAATTATAAGAAATAACGACCTCCATCGTGACCCAAAAATGGGACCCGTCGCAAACATAATCTAAAAATTTGAACACCATGCCAATGCCAAATTTGAGCCCATGAACACCGACTCCACCGACATGTGAACATCGAGGCAATCAAATATAGTGCGAAGACTAAAACGAACAAAACTTTTTGAGTTAGTGTAGTGTAAATGGTGTAGATATAATAGTGACAATGACACGCATAAAAACACATGAACAAAGTGTTAACATCAATATGTCAGACTTTAAGAAAGTGTAACGTACTTGTGTAAAGTACAATCAGTTTTAAAATAATTATCACGTAAAAAGTTAAGTTAGATTAAAATTGCTTATTAGTCTTAAAGGTTATATTGTAATGAATTAATAAGAACCGGGTACTTTTTAATAAAGGATTTAAAAAAATGGGCTGATGATTGGAAACTGGCTAGAAATACCGTAAACACTTGCAACCAGGTGACAAGTCTTAGACTTAAATATTAGACTAACAAGCAATTAATTTGCTGAAAGAGCTGTTCTTTCAGCAAATTAATTGCTTGTTGGTCTACTGGTTGCAAGCGCGATTGCTGAGCTTGAGGTCCTGGGTTCGATTCCCAGGTCAGGCAAAGTGTTATTAGGTTTTTCCATCTGGACTTTCTCAGTAGCAGGCCGGAGTTAGGATTTGTGCCGGTTGATGGCAATAGGCTCGCCCCCTGTTATATGGGACTTACACATTAGTGGGGAAATGTGGGTGTACTGTAGGTACCTACACCTCTGCCCACCCTTTGGGAAATACAGAGTGTAGTGTTATGTAATGTTATGTTAATTATTATGTGTTATTATTATTTATGTAGTGTTATATTATTATTTATTTCTGCTTGAGTATAGTTTTAAATATTTGCGTGTGCTAGCTGACTTAAGGCAAATAATTTTAATATGTTTGTGTTTCGTAATGTTAATTACTTATTACTGTATAGAATCCAGTTCTTCTAACTGAACAGACAGCAGTGCTGCTGGGGAGTTTGTTCCACCACTTCTTCTTCCCAGCTAAAGCACTAGGAAGTGGTGAAGGGTGGGCGTTTTGGGGGGACTGTCTTATGTGATTTTGACGTTCAAAAAGTGCTGATTCTCAGCCTAATTTGAATAAATGACTTTTGATTTTGATTTTGATTAGTGAAATAGGACTCTTTAACAAGTAAGTAGTTTTTTACGGAAACATCAAAATAATACACCACAGCTCTTTTTGATCGACCACTGCATTTTACATCAACCAAAAAAAAAAAAACAAATAAACCGGTAACCTTCTGTTTAAGTAGACGCGTTTGATACAATATTTATTCGCATTATTGTAACAACGCGAACGCACACGAACATTGAATAGTAAATAACGTATCGTAGTAAGTAGCGACACACTCGAATTATGCCGTAATTAAATTGTACTGCTCGTAATATAACGTCAATACATGACGCATAGAGGAGGTTATTGTACAGAGACCGAGCTTCAAACTCAAAGAATTTATTTCAATTGAAACATTTACAGGCACTTTTGAATTTTCAAGCGATCGGTCAGTCAGATATATGAAGCTAGTTGCCCATTCCAAAGCGTAGTAGATACTCGTACCTATGGAGAAGAACGGGCAAGAAACTGCATGGGCACTATTTTAAATTATAATTGTTACAAAATATTAGTTACATCATTAATGTTGAATTTACAATTATATGTGAGAACGATGTTAATAAGACGTACACGTTGAGTGTTCAGACTACAGTAAAAACAAATATTGAACAAAACAATCCATAAATAAAATTATTAAAATAAGCCGTGGCAGCTAAGACATGACCAGTCCCAACTGACGGCGCCCGTTCCAGATTGGGCAAAGTATTATTGAGATTTTCCATAAAAAAAATTTCAATGCTGCAATATCTTGCTCACTATGGTTTTGTTATTAGTAATTAATGTTTCTTTATTTTACTTGAAGGTCCTAGTTTATCATTTGTGGCTACATGTTACAGCTATATATAAACATAATTCATGCAGCATTGCATATGTAAGCGGGCACGCCCTTTATGCCTGGAGGCTTTTTATTATGTATTAAGTTCTGTTTGCGTTTTTGTTTTTATTATTTATTTCTGCTTGAGTATAGTTTTAAATATTGGCGTGTGCTAGCTGACATATGGCAAATAATTTTAATATGTTTGTGTTTCGTAATGTTAATTACTTATTACTGTATAGAATCCAGTTCTTCTAACTGAACAGACAGCAGTGCTGCTGGGGAGTTTGTTCCACCACTTCTTCTTCCCAGCTAAAGCACTAGGAAGTGGTGAAGGGCGGGCGTTTTGGGGGGACTGTCTTATGTGATTTTGACGTTCAAAAAGTGCTGATTCTCAGCCCAGTTTGAATAAATGACTTTTGATTGATTGATCAATACCAGCACGGAGTCTTGATTTGTGCTCGGTTGATGGCAATAGGCTCGCCCCCTATTACATCATCATTTGCCTACCCTTTTCCCAACTGTGTTGGGGTCGGCTTCCAGTCTAACCGGATACAGCTGAATACCAGTATTTTACATGAAGCGATTACCTATCTGCCCTCCACAACCCAGTTGCCCACTGGGCAATACGATACCCCTCGGTAAGACTGGCTGTCAGACTTTCGGGCTTCTGACGACCCGTAACGACTGTCAAAGATCCACGAATAACAGCCGGGACCAACGGTTTCCGAGGCACGGTGGGGTTGGCACACCCCCTATTACATAAGATTTAAACATAACTAGCGCCATTGTGGTTGTAGTATAGGTACACATGTACCCAACCCTTTGGATAAACAGTGATGCTATGTTATAATTGCGACTAAATAAAAATAAAAAAAGTTTGTGTCCGAACTTTTATATACACATTGACATTGATGAATTTTATACATACAATGACGTGAGTATTTACTTTGTAAAGTATTATATTATTTTAAGTATTGTGAATGTGAAGATTATGTGGTTTATTAATTTTTTTTTTGATTTCTTAGTTTCACGATCTGGCAGCTTGAGTAATTTATGTCCTTTCAAATGTCCTTTCTTTGGTATTGTTCGTCGAATCGTTGTGCTCCTTAAATTCTTAGTTGAGCGGCAAGATTACTGACAAATGCGTGCACTGACAGGACAGGTCCGCTCAATCTGTATGGTTTTTCCTCAAAAGACCGTTTCAGACACCAATCTACATGGTCTTCACATGATCTGACCAAGATTATGTCTGGACTTTAAAAGAGACTGTAATTCTGAGTTTGTTTCGGCCTTTCTTCTCAGAGTAGTCAGATAGGAAACGCCGACCTCATCTGGTTTTTTTAAAATATGATTGACGTGTAAAAGTGTTTGTACAAACCTACTTACAGAAATAAAATCATTTATCATAATAATTAAAGTTTGAAGTAGGTAAATTTTCGAGAAATTTATTTCTAAGAGGGCGGGAACGACTACGATGCACAAACTGAAACCACGAGTTCAGCATACGATTCTAGACCCCCCTAGCGTAAATGATAAATTATTTTATTTCTGTAAGTAGGTTTGTACAAACACTTTCACACGTCAATCATATTTTTTGGTTGGCACGGTTGGCGCAGTGGTTAAGCGATTGACTGCTGCGCTGCGTGTCGCGGGTGTGATTCCCGTACGGAACAAAAATATTTGTATGACCTGCATGTAGTTGTTCCGGGTCTGGTGGATTGTGTATGTGAGTTTAAATGTATGTAAACGCTCCCACGATACAGGAGAAATTACTATCAGTTAAAAAAAAATATATACTTGAATCTAAACATAAAAACGTTGAATGAATGCATGACATATTTATTTGCAAGAATATTGGTAGCTAACATAAGTTCTTAAGATCAATGGCTATCACTATGTTAAACATAGTCTATGTTCAACATTACAGCCAACATTAGGTACATCTTGGTTATATTTATAGCATGCAGTACACATTTAGTAAAAAAGAAATGAAAGTATGATAAATGTTAGTGTGTGTGTTAAATGTTGAAATGTTTGTGTAGTATACAATTCTACCTAAAACAAATTTCACTTAGTATCAATTTAGCTAAAATTAATAGAGGTTGCTCTCTGTCAGTTATGAACTTATGACAGAGTCTGTGAGTTATGTCAGTCATGAGACTTCCACTGTAAGATATTTGCATGACAAGCGAATCGTTGGCTTGTCTGATCCTGTAATTCTTCGGTATGATCAGCCTAAGGCGTTACTAGGCGAAGTAACAAGCCGCCCGATAAGGACCAGGGGCCTACTCTCTAAGTCCGTCAGTGACGAAACGACAGTAGTTCAATACTTTGGAATTAACCCCACACCCGATTGATTAACTTCTTCGGACGGGCAGTAACACATCGGGAGTAAGCACAACTGTCAAGTGCTGTTGTCATTCATTTTTAGTTCGGGGCTCGAAGTTATGTTGTGACCGTAGGTGATTCGGAGTAGCAAACTCCGATTACTCTGGCCGATACTACGGATTTCGTGCTTAGAGAGCCCCCTGGCCCGGGTTGACGGCGCGTTGCGCCTTAAAGAGATGTCAGCACCGAATGATGGGGTCCGCTAAGGCCGATGCCTACCAAGGTCGCGGGAAAGTCCGAAAGGGTTTACCGCTGCCCCTGGCACAGGCAACTACCTGAAGGAACACGGGTGGGTTTTAGTCAGTAAGAGTCTGACACGCTCTCCCGCTCCGCCTAGACCTGGAGAAGTTACTTGATGATTTCCTACCCAAACAAAAAAGGCAAAATAACAAAGCATAACTCGCTAAGGTTTTGCGCTGCAATGTATGACATATTTCTTGTTACGTGCTCTGGCCAAGTCTCTGATGATGAATGATAATCACTCATCTTAACTGTTTGACAGTTAGAGAAAGCCTAAGTCCACATTTGTACCTCTTTGTGTGCGAGTAGTTTAAATTCTAACTAATATTATCAATGCGAAAGTAAGTTTGCGCCAATACGGCTGAACGGATTTGGATGAAATTTTGCACACAGATAGACCATGATCTGGGTAAGAACAAAGGCTATTTTTCATCCTGGATCGCAGACGAAGTAACGAGCAACATCTAGTAAATAAATAAATCAAACTTTCCAGATTTCGAGTTAAAATTTTATTCCAATTTGAAGTAATTTTAAGCTTTGTTTTATTATTTTGTAATATCACTATACTTATATTTGCTTTTTTTTCACTTGGTTTAATAGATACCTATAAATGAGTAAATATAAAATTATACTCTCTAATTCTCGTTATCGCTTATTTCGTCCTCTTCTGATGAATCATCACCAGTATAGACCTTTTTTTTTTTTTTTTTTTGTGGGTGGGAAATCATCAAATAACTTCTCCCGCTCTGGGCAGAGCAGGAGGGCGTGTCAGACTCTTACTGACTAAAACCCACCAGGGGCCACGGTAACCCTCTTGGACTTTTCCGCAACCCTAGCAGGCATCGGTCCTAGCAAACCCCGTCATTGGTGCTGACATCTCTTTGAGGCGCGCGTGGAACACAACGCGCCGTCGACCCGGGCCTGGTCCTTATCGAACGGCGAGCTGCCCATTGCTCGCCGTTCGCAAGCCCGCGCCTACGGTGGCCGGGAATCGGCCTGCGATTCCCGACGCCCAGGGCGTCTCCTGCGGCGGCTAGGGGCGTGAGGGCGCAAACTTTGCCTCTCCCTCACGCGTTCCGCCTCCTCCTTCGCGAACATTACTGCTTCGCAGAAGGAGGTGACGGCTTCCCAAGCCCTCTCGCTCCGTACCATGGCCTGGACCAAGGCCGGACGCGAGAGATCGCCACCGCCAATCGCCTCCACGAGGACACGGCGGTGCTCCGCCCAAGCCGGGCAGACCTCCACCGTATGCTCCACCGTGTCCTCCGGGCGATCCACACAATGGTGACACCCGGGCGTTTCCTCCCGCCTTATCCGGAACAGGAACCTCCCGAAACAACCGTGTCCGGTGAGGACCTGCGTCAGGCGGAAGGTGAGGACGCCGTGGCGCCTCTCTAGCCACTCCTCAAAGAGGGGACTTATCGCCGCAATTGTGGCGTGCCCAGCGCTGGGTTGCGACAATCGCACTCTCCATGCCGCCCTGAGATCCCGCCGGAGCTCTGTCCGCTGTACCGTGATTTCTCGCGGCAGCGGAGCTACGCCCCGGCGTTTCGCCTCCTCGCGCCACTCCCAAACGTGCGCGAGGACTTTTGCCTCCAGATCCCATGGCGGTAATCCGGCAAGGAGGCTCGCCGCCTCACCGGAGACCGTACGGTATCCCCGGACCAGCCGGATGGCCATGACCCTTTGGGGCGCGTTCAACCAGCGGGCTGGCCGCCGCCTCAAGGAACGCGCCCACACCGGTGCCCCGTAAAGGGCCATGGACCGCACGACCCCCGCGTAGAGCCTCCGGCAGGAGGCGTTTGGCCCCCCTAGATTGGGCAGGAGCCGCTTTAAGGCAGCCCCGGCCCTTTCCAGTCTGGGAGCCAAACGTCGAAAATGCTCCACGAAGCTCCACCGGCTGTCGAGGACGAGTCCCAGGTACTTCATCGTCGACTCGACGCCGATGTGAACCCCTCCTACCGTTATTTGGGAACCCGACGGTGGCGTGTTCCGAGGACCATGAAAACACATGGCCTCGGACTTGTGCAGGGCCACCTCGAGTCCCAATTGCCGGAACCTCTCGACGATTGTCGCAACCCCGCGTGTCGCTAGTTCTGCCGCCGCCTGGTGCGACCTCCCCTGCGCCAGGACTAGCGTGTCGTCAGCGTAACAAACCACGCTGACGCCGCTGGGGAGGTCGGCGCGCAGCACCCAGTCGTAGCCGATATCCCACAGATGCGGCCCCAGGACCGATCCCTGTGGGACACCGCACGACATCTCTTGCCGGTTCCACACTCCCTGGTGACCGGGGTAGATGACGGCCCTGTCCGTCAAATAGGCCTCGACCACACGACAGAGGTAGGTCGGCATCCGGTGATACCGGAGTGCCTCCCTGATGCAACTCCAGGGCAGGGTATTGAAGGCATTGGCGATGTCTAGAGACACCGCCAAGACGACCCCACCCCGGGGCACAGCATCCCCCGTCGTGAGGGCCCGCACGCGCATGATGGCGTCCACCGTAGAGCGCCCCCTGCGGAAGCCAAACTGGCTCTCCGCCAAATCCGGCCCCACCCGCACCAGCCGCCCGACGAGGCGGTCTGCAATGACTCTCTCAAAGAACTTGCCCACCTCGTCGAGCAGCACGATGGGCCGGTAAGCGGACGGAGAGTCCGCTGGGCGCCCCGGCTTCTTGATGAGGACCAGTTTCCCCGTCTTCCAACGAAGTGGGAACTGGCCCCTCTCCATGCATGCGCTTAGGAGCCCCCTTAGTCGAGGCCCGAGAGCCTCCGAGGCCAGGACCCAGGCTTTCCCAGGTAAGCCGTCGGGTCCTGGGGCGGTATTTTTAGCACTCAGCCTACGTACCGCCACTCCCAGCTCTACCTCGGTCACCTCCGGAGCATCGTCGTCGTCGTCGGCGGTGTGGTCCGCATTCAGCACCGCAGTAGGCGGAGCCATGGGCGGGGAGATATGGTCCCCTCTAGAAGGGAACAGAGTGCTCACCACGTCCTCCACGAGCTGGGGCCGGAGACTCTGCGTCAGCGGGGGAGCCCATGGGCGGAGCTTCTCACGCACCAATTTGTAGGGGCGTCCCCACGGGTCCCTGTTCAGAGTCTCCAGCGACTCCTCGCGGGCCAGTCCCTTGGCCCGCAGGATCTCCGCTTGGAGGGCGGTCTTCGCCGCTCTGTACCCCTCGTACAGCTCCGCCTGAATGGCTTCCGTATCCGGAGGGCGAATACGGAGCCTGTGGTGCCTGGTGTACCGGCGTCGCGCAGCGACGCACGCACTGCGTAAAGTCGTCAATTCTGGCGACCACCAGCACACCTGGCGCTGAGCGCGTCCGGGCTGGGCCCGGGGCATTGCCACGTCACATATTTCGGACATGGCCTCCCGGAACCACTCCGCCTCGACGTTGATGTCAGCAGGCCTGTCCGGTGATGACACCCAGGCCTGCACGATCGAGGCTTCCAGGAGGAGCTCCCGGTCCAGCTGCTTCAGCGCCCACCGCGGACCACTCGGGGCCTGTCGGACCAGCGCGCTCGAGGTCTGGGCGGAGACGTCAAACCGGATGTACCGGTGGTCGGAATAGGTCTCCACCCCCTCTATGACGCGCCAGTCAAGGACACGCGGTGACAGAGCGGGGCTGGCGAACGAGATGTCCACCACCGATTCACCCCGCATCCGCACACACGTGGGGACAGAACCCCGATTTAGGACGACCAGGCCTGTCTCCAGAGCCCAGTCCTCCACCATCCTGCCCCGTGTGTCCGTATACCGGGAACCCCAAGCCACATTCTTGGCATTGAAATCCCCGAGGACGAGCACGGGGAGGGAACGGAACCCGACGACGACGACTTTCAACTCCGCAAGGGAGTTGTGGATCTCGGCAAGAGTTCGGTTCGGGGAGAAGTATACCCCCACCACTACAATCTCCCCGAACCGTGCTGCCACGCAACCCCGTCCCCTCGTGACTGCCTCGAGGGACGGAGTACCGGCGGCGGCCGACGAAATTAGGGTCACTGAGCCGCTCAGGTCCTCCACCCAGTCATCCCTGGGCGGGACAAAGTACGGCTCAGCGACCACGGCGATGATTTTGACATCCATTGCTTCATAAGTTTGAAAAAATCGTTTGCTCGTATCAACAGCGTGAAGAACGCAATGATGGTGGCTGAACTGTCAAAATGAAAGGTATTTCGATCGATTGCTGTTTTGTGTGTGTTACGCAATTACCATTATAACAAATATTTTTTTTTTTTTCTTGACATCTGTCAGTTTCATACTAACGAATACGCGTTTGACGAATTTGATCTTTATTAGTTCACTGACCACCTGTCAGCTTTATAAAAACGGGATAGCCCCATCTTGATAAACGACGATTGGTTTGCTAATATCACTTGGCACGTAACAACCCATACCGTTATCAGCCAATTGTCAATACGATAACAATTTCACTGCCAATTCCCTTTTGCAATTAGGTACGTCAGGTACCTAAGTCTCATCTTGCTTGGCTAAGTCTAAAATTCTATATTATAAGACTGCCTTTCCACTACAGATGGACGAGGTATATTCTGTTCCAAAAGTATTTGATGAAACTGTAAACAAACCTGTTCAGGTTAAATTATTACGCAATGACTCAATAAAGGAAACTAGTGACAGATTGTATTTAGAAGGTTCCAACTGTATATCTCACCACTTTTTCCAACAATTATTGTTTGACTAACATTATTAAATTGTGATTAAAAACACCGACGAAAATTGAGGTTATAAAATTAACTTCGATAGTCAAATGAAATCACGAAAAAATCTTTAATTTTTTTATTTTATTTTATTTGGGAGAACAAACAATTGTACATTTTGTCTTACATCTAAGTATACAATAAAGTGGGTTAACGTACAATCAACAACGTCTCCACATATTACTTTAAGTATTAATTTACTTACATACAGTACGGAAGAAAGGTAGGGCTTATTTAGGATGACTTAAATTTAGAATTTCGGGTATATTTCTTAAGACTAGAGATGCATTCCACCAGTTTTTATGACAAGTCTTTTACAGTTCAAGTAGTACGATTATGGAATGCCTTGCCCGTGTCGATAATGCGTGCTCAAGCTTTGTCCACTTTTAAAATTCTGGTTAAAAAACACTTCCTCTCTCCATAAACATCATCATTACATATGGTTTCCTTGCTCTTGTTTATTATTGTATAATATACAAAAACATATTTCTTATGTATTTATTGTATATGTAATTGGTACACCACTGACTACCTGCAGTATTGTCTCTCCTTCTCCCTTTAATCCATCCAAAAGTTGTCTGTAAAAGATCGATTTTAGCGATAAGACCGCCCATTATGTCACCCTATGTAAATTTCTACATTTATATCTGTATTTTTTTAGTGTACATAATAAAGAGTATTCTATTCTATAAGTATTCAAATCAAACCACTCTTTTTGTAAGTGGCACTACAAATTGGCATCCACAGGGACGTTTTGTGATGCATTTGTTCAAATTTTCAACAGTTAATTTTGGGACAGACCATAGTGCATAGCTACGGCGAAACTTAGATACGAAACCATGTGTCTATTTCCACCAGAGCTAAGTGGTGCAGCGGAGCCGGTAAGATGTGCTATGAAGATCCGCTTTCCACTTATATAAAAAAACTTAGCTTCGTTGAACTCTTTTTCACCAGAGCTACGCTATGAAAATCAAACGATCCTAATATGTCGTACACATCCTTCGCTACACAACTTAGTAAATGTCTGGTAGAAAAGGCCGTCTAGACGTAAGACTCACAGACCGCACTTTAACTTATCGCATTCGAATATAAACATTGTTAGCTTAATTTTAATGCTCATATTCGTCTAAAACAGTTGCTCACATTCGCAAACATGAATATAAACATTATACGAATAAAAATAAGGTTCCAAGTCTAGATTAAAACTACAAACTGAGCTCAAGTGACCTTTCTAACTTGAAGTATTACCACATAACTCAATTCACCGATCCAACTTATGATTACCGGAGTATCGGGGGTAGATGATCAAAAAACTTTTCTCGTTACAGCAGCCTGCTCATTTGACAAGTTTAGCCGTTTGCTCCGAACTTTTTGGTCATACGCCCCCGGATATATTACCGAAGATAAGACCGGACGAATGTTTGCCTTCCAACTATTTTATTTTGACTATGATCGATTGAGGAACCCGTCAGGTCCTAGATGCAAACATTCGAAGACATTGTGACATCCACAAAACCGCACTGGACCCGCGTGGGTGTTATTTTAATTATACATATTATAACTTTATTTCAGGCCTTATCCATTACAGACATACATCCATATTTGTATGAGTAAGTACTTAAGAACTAGGTTAGTCTGTTTTTTTTTTCTTTAGACAAAACCACTTTATTACAACTCAATAACTAAATTAAATGACTAACTAACTATACAAATTTTAATAAATACAAAAACAAAAGGACACTGGCGTTGAAGTATTCGTCCGCATCGCTGTCATCCGGAAACGTTCCCAGAAGACTGGCAGCATTGCCACGTTGAATGGCAATGCTAATACTTTGGCCAAAGAACAACCCAGTCCTCTGGTCACGTGAATTGTCAACCAGTCGGCGAGAAATTACTTTAAAAAGGAGACGCGCACTCGGGCCCCATGACCCGAGCGTTTTAACCCTATACAGCTCAAAACTGTAGTTACCGATAAGGTTACAGTATTTGCGCCGCTTGGGGGTCTCAGTAGCCGCAGCAGCGGCGCCAGCACAGCCCGCCGTTCTAGGTACATGAGATGGCGCAAGGGTGTCGACACAGGTTGTGAGCCACACCAGAGGCCTACCCACCATCCAGGGCAACAACGTTATGCCGGTGGTCTCTTATTAGTAAACAAATTACGATCAATTTACTATCGATTATTGAAGAACATGGTGAGGAAACCGCCATGTTCTACAGAACCAGAGGACCCTGTGTCCCAGCAGGTGGATCGTTATAGGCTGATTATGCTATGAGATGTTTGCTAATTAGGGGCAATGTGTTATTCGTACTCTTAATGAAGGGGCTCGTCCGTGGGAGTAATACCACCATACTTATTTTTGCCAGCGTTGATGTTTTTCGGTTGGAACAAGATGGGTGCCTCTGTGATTACAGCCACATGAGGCATTTCAACTTTGTATCTGGGACGTCTACGAACCTGTCATGCTTTTGATGTTGCAACATAGCATTGAACTTGATGATACAGAACATTATAAAATTGTGTCAATTTTATAAAACAAAACACAATTACTGGCAATACAAGGTCTATCAGAAACCTGTTGCCAAGTTTAAGGGTGTGGTGCACACCATCAAACTAAATAACTTTCTCCTTTGTACCAACATGGTAATCGCGAAAAAATTATCAACCGGCCCATACAAAACTTCAATACCTAGATAAATCAAAATTAAAAAGCCTTTTATTTCATGCATGCAAATATTGTTAACGTTTTGTTTTTTTCCGTGTATTGTTTATTGTGCATGTTAAGTATAATGCAATAATAAAAAAAACATTGTTACATTAGTTATTGTTATTATTTCACAATAATTAATTAATCATTTCCATAAAATCCTTTCAATTGTTTTTAGTTTCTGATAGTACCTCGTTAAAATTATTATAATTATAATAATAATAGCTGAAATGTATAAATTAAATCTGAGTGATTGTCATATGTATAAAGTTGTCGAATTTATTTGTATTTATTTTTTAAATACAAATAAAAACGCATGCATGAATCCCTCAAATAGTTGAGGGTGAATGCCTCCTTCAGAGAATACCAGCGGCCTCGGTCTTTGGCTTCTGTTAGTCAGTTTTTGCCTGAGACTCTGCCAGGTCCTACGTTCACTCGGAAAACTCGGAAAAGAGTCCTACGTTCACTCGGAAAAGAGGAGGACCTGTAACTAGATGGGTAGACAGCATCACACGGCCTAAACTTCAATATTATCTACTCGACCCAAATATATGGGATGGCTGAATATTTTTTCTGATACATCTTGTATATGGGTGTGCTGCACCCCCGTGCCTAACCCGCCGAAGAATACAAGATTGAAGTTTCGTTTATTCAGCTATACTTTAAAGTTGAGGTTTCTAATCAAATTGCTTAAAATACCAGCTAATTATTCTCATTATTTCATTCTCCTAGCAGCCCAGTACTAAACTAGGTCAGCTAAATCTAGATTCTAGATACTATTCTAGCCTTTTTTCCGTTGTTATGGTAAAACATTTCAGGCGCCACTAATGGTTTGATTCCTAGTAATTTATTGTTCTATGTACCATTTTGCTAATTCTTTTGCCGAGCGCCTGTGTAAGTGGGCAAGTTTGTTCCCGGCCCTCGAAATGGGGTGATTGCTGCGATATTTTTCTTCTACACTGATTACTTTTCAGCATAACTGTGTGACATTGTACGAAGATTTTTTTAGAGTTAATTATTGGACATTTAATACCTTGTATTAAAGTCCCCTTGTAATAAGACTAATCAAAACTCCATATACGTTTTTATGTACTACAACTATACTTTTACGGATTTAAGTGCCGGATGTCACCTTATGTGACATCCGGCACTTCAAATCAAAGTAAAATCTTTATTTATAAAACATAGGTTAAAATAAATTAGCAAATAATGTTAGAAGTATAGATCGCTTTGTGTTACCGTCAACGAGACGTTCAAATATATACTTTATATATATTTACATCTAAGCTATTGACAGACTTTGTAGTGTCACATGACAACACGAACCACTTCCTACCACATCAGCTGTATATTAACGAGACTAATAAACGACTTTGACAAATAACGACCCTATTTATAGTTAAACCCATCGAGCGCCTTAAGAAAAGTAGTAGAGCTACACCACTCACCCTGTACATATCGTAATAGAATCGGCGCGGCCTATCTCCGTACAATTTATTGCTCAGCACATATCGGCCTATTAACACGGGCCCTATTAACGGCAGTCCTATTAAAATAACACGATGTAGTGTGGGGAATACACCGGGAGGATATAGGATTAGGATAGGTTCTTGTGGCGCCCTCTAGAACTAAAAAACTAAAGAAATAAGTACCTACAATAATTAAAAATAATTCATAATGTGGGAAACTCCCGGTTTGTCACTTTAATAAATTAAGTAATGTGCATAAAATATTATAGAGATGGTCATATTTATAAAGGGAAGTCAAAAGGACCCCCCTCTGTAATTTATAATGTAGACTATTACGGTAACCTGTCTCTAAAATATTTAAAAAACAGACCCTTTAAAGGAGACGTTTCATTTTTGTATGGGACTCCGGCCCTAGCATGTATGCTTTACAAAACATGGGCAACAAACCCCTGAATACAATAAAGACTGTTTTTTTTTCATAATAACTAATTATTTTTAGGCACTAAATAAAAACTGAAAATGTTTGACGTTTGTCATGAGAGTTACGAACTTACGACCATCGACAGCCAGCCATGACAGGTTTGAGAGGTGACATTTACATAACCTAGAATCAAAGACATTAAATTTAGCAATAGACAGGACATAGCGAACAAAATCGTAATCCGATAGTTAAGTCCTCGTGGACTTAAATCGCTCAGTCTAGTTTGGCACTCCTGCGTGTCAAATCGTTTTTGTGTCCACTCTATTCAACAAAAGAAAAACATTTACTGAGTAAATATGCAGAGTTGCGCGTTGCGTTATTGTAAATCACGTTACGGTAAAATGACTGGACCTAACTGCGGTTTATTTTCGTAAGATTTTTTTTAATTTACACTGTAATTAATTAGAATTCAATAATTTTCATAAAAAGTTCTAGAATATTTGGTAATTTTGTAATATACGCCCTCTATTGTGGAGTAACTTAACTTTTTCTTGTAAGAGATGTCCATAATATTGTTGTATCGATTTTGTTATCGATATAATTTTATGAGGTAAGTAAATACTGACCGGTTGGCGCAGTTGGTAGCGACCCTGCCTTCTGAGCCGCTGGTCCCGGGTTCGATTCCCGGACAAGTCAAACATTTGTGTGCATGAACATGTCTGTTTGACCTGTGTCTGGGTGTGTATATGTATATTAGTATGTATATCAGTCATCAGGTTACCGCAGTACAGGCTCTGCCTAGTTCGGGACCTGAAGACCTTGTGTGGATGTTGTCTCATATTATTATTATTATTATTATAAATAATTGAACATTATGTTTTTTAATTTAAACTCTCAGGAACTACTGGTTCAAATTGAAAAAATCCTATAGACCATTTATCGAGGAAGGCGAATATATAACTTTACGCTACGACCAATAGGAGCGGAGCAACAAAAATGTGACGCAGGTGAAGTCGCGCTGCTCAGCTTTGTAAAAAATGTGATTTAGTATGAATGTGATTTTTCCAAGAGAATCTAAATATTAAATGAAAAATGTATAAATGATGCAATATCCGAAACATTTGTAAAGACCATTTGAGAACTAAATTCTTGTAAAGCGAGTGTTTATAAAATAAGTTGGTTTGAAACTAAATATTAATTTATCAATGGTATTTTCCAAATCTGCATTTTATTGCTTTCCTAACTTTTTGCTATTCATTAAAGAAAAAAATAGAACTTTTATTTATCGATAGTCGATATCTAAATGATTGGTAACATCTCATTACACACTGGCCATCTATCAAGGTGATAGCTGAATTTAATACATTTAACTTTTATGGTTGCTATTCAAAGCTAGATGGCGTTACTGAGACATGAGATCACAGTTTTTCTATGACATTTGTTCTGATGGCCGCTCTATTGCTATCAATTTAATCTCTTTGCCTAGAATTGACAAAACTGTATTGTTGTTTTCGTTATTTTATGTTTATTTTACTGTGACATTAGATAAAAGTGGGCCCACCAAGACATGATCAAATCTTTTGAACCATTTCTGGGTTTCAGCTCATCTTGATAAAAGGTTATAAAATTGTTAACCTTCTTAAAATAGGTATTGTCTTATTTTGTAATAAAAATAAGCTTTTCTGCTTTCGTTCAGAAGTTCCTACAAATCTACAGTGCACAAAAGTAGTGTTTCTTTTTTAAACGATGAATCACACTTTCTTATAACTCAAAAAGGTTGTGTACTATCTTATTTTAATAGCGCATAAATACATGCCTTTCATATTTATATAAATAACGTCTACGTGATATTATTATGTTATAAATATAACATGATTTCTGGACGAAAGCAAGTAAGACGACGTCATGATCAATAGATTAAGGCAATAAAGTGAAAAACTTTTATTTTTTTGTGCGGAAGTAATCAGTGGACTATTCAGTAAAGAATATTTTTCCTCAATTTGTAGACTTCTTTCCTCTTTTTTCATTACCGTACACTTTATGGCCGAAAATTAAACATCTCCGTCATTCGAACTATAATAACTAGTCACAAATGGCTGATAACAAAAGGTAAATAACTTATTTGTTTAAATTTCGCTAAAATAGCAAATAGGATAATATATCCATGAAAATGTGACGCAGTCGTGGAACGAAAATATCAAGCATTTTAAACAAATTTCTTTTTTACATCTTCAACTTTACAAACGGCAATTTTCATTCGCATGTATTTAGAAAAATAGTCTCTTAAAATTTACATATAAAATAGACCTTATATATGGTTAACCTATTTATTCCGCGACTTACCAACTTACCTTCGTTACAAATTGCCAATTACGAATAAAATGCAGTAATGTCACTGTAATTGGAAACTTAACTCGTATGAAAATATGTACAAAAGTAGTTTCCTTTATTTTATTCATAAAACTACCATAGATACTTGTTACTGTGTATGCCTATAGAAAAACGGGAGCTCGATCTTTATTTGTGACTACATAGATAAATTGTTATAAATCATATATGTAATAATATACGAGTAAGTAAGTTAATGTTGTCTCAAAAATGTTATAAAAAGGGTAGTCTACTGCTGTGGAGTTGAAAGGATAATTATTGTCAACAACAGATTTTAAAATATAATAACCTAAACTAACTAAAACTATTAACAAATTAAAATATGGCGTCAAAAAATTCCTCCGCATCGCTGTCGACTGGTAAAGTACCCAAGAGACTGGCGGCATTGCCACATTGGATGGCAATGCTAAGCCTCTGGCCAAGGTAAAGGCCAGCCCTTGGGTCATGGGAAGTGTCAACAAGCTGTTTGGAGATTTCGTTGAACAAACCGTGAGCACTCGGACCCCACGGCCCGAGGTTTTCAACCCCAGACGGCTCGAAAATATAATTACCGATAAGGTTATTATACTTTCGCCACTTGAGGTTTTCCGCAGCAGCAGCGCCAGCACAGCACACCGAGTCAGGAAGATGGGATGGCGCAAGATTATCGACACACGTTGCGTCCCACACTAAGGGCCTACCCACCTTCCAAGGAAATAAAGACATGCCATCCGGTCTCTTGCCATCGTCGCGTGCCAAGCCATTAGGTTCTAATACAGCTGGAACGCCGACGGTGACAAGAGCTCGTCTGATGATGTCATTTATATTCGCGTGCCGAGCTAAGCGGCCCACACTTCGGCTGCAAAACAGGTCATGGTGTCCAAGGCTGTTGACAACTTCGCCACAGTGACAGCCATGGGGAGAACAAGAAGGAGCTCCTAGTCGTAGGGAAGCAGCGAGGCGGAAAGTAGTGTCGTCTAACAAAGTGCCTATGTTCGACGACGGTAGTGCATGAAGCCAAAGACCCGACTCCCACTTACCCACAGCAAGCAGGCGCGCACGCTCCGCAGTAGTAGCAGACGTGTTAAGTAAATTGTTCTGTACTACTCTGCAAAGCGGCTCATCTCACTTTCTCTGGGAAGATGGATTATCAGGTTGATCTGAATTCGGACAAGCGAGTCTCCAGGCATGCATAGCCTCGGAGAAGCACGGCATATCAAAATTAATCAGTGTGGGGGTTAGAATTTTCCTGATTAATTTTTCAGTGCCGTAGACCGAGGATATGAAAGCCGGTAAACTAACACTAGAAATTTTGCGGATTTTAATTTGTTAATAGTTTTAGTTAGTTTAGGTTATTATATTTTAATTTTAATAGTTTGATAGTTTATGTATAAGAAGTTTTTGTTAATAAATTATGTCCATAATTAAGAAAATAAAGAAAGTAATGTATTTAGAGCAGACTAAACGCTACACAACAACAAATTTTTAATATTTTATATAAAAATATTTTTGTTTTTGTAAAATTGTAATTTATAATGTTTTTATTGCTGACTTTTGTAATGTTTATGTAATTGTCATCTTTTAATTAATACTTAATAAGTATATCCAATATTTTTAATTTCACATGGACTAGTTATGAAATATATATTTTTTTCTTTATTAAATGTCAGAGATAGTGATACTTTATTCACATTACAATCTAGCCTTTTCGTTAATAAGCAATTTAAATATGAAATAAATGAATGTATTATTATTATTATTATTGATCAGTCTTATGATGTTTATTGGAGATCGTAGTCTTCTCAATTGGCTTATAAATAATTTACTTTTTGAATTAAACTAACCAGGATACTATTATTGCGGTCCTGGTACTAAATTAATTAAGAGAAACACACGGACACACGGAGATAAAGGTACTTATAGATAAATTAGACGAATATTGTAAAGACCACGATATTGCTTATCATAAAATACTAAATTTAATGGATTGACATAAAGCAGATTTAAATTTGTCAAATTAATTGATTTTAGAATGTCAAAAAAGCGTGCGGTTGCGTCTGATGCAAGTATAGATGAAAAATTCGCAGCGCATCTAGTAAGCAAAGCTATGTTTAATAACCAAAAATTAAAACTGGTGCTGGCCTAAAAAATCGTCAGTTCCAAAACTGTACTTATGTTCGATTGTAAATATCCGCTCTGTCCAATAATGTTGTTATTATAACCATAACTTGATAATAAAGCAATTGAGGAATTACTCACTCATCCCGAATAGTATATCCTGCTAATATCTCGACACATAGTATTTCACGCATCCTTCCACTTACTTCTCTTTTTGTTTTAAATTTTTGAGTTTTCATTTATTTCCATGTTATGCCCAATCCCTTCACATTTACTAAATAACTGATTATGTTTACATACCCTGTAGTGGGACCACCCTTCATTTTTTTTTGATGGTAGGAAGTCAGACTTTTACTGACTAAACCCCACCCATGTTCCTTCAGTTGCCTGTGCCAGCGGCCACGGTAACCCTTTCGGATTTACCCGCATCCCTGGCAAGCATCGGCCCTACCGGACCCCGTCATTGTTGCTGACATCTCTTTGAGGCGCACGTCGAACACAACGCACCGTCGACCCGGGCCTGGTCCTTATCGGACGGCGAGCTACCCTGGCCTTCTGTTATACGGGAATTCCTAGTGCAGACATCAGTCTCTCACAATCTAGTGTCACATAGTTTTTAAGCTTGTCTAAAATAATATGATGTCGTTTTTTGTGAAAAGAAAATAATAACTTTTATAAAACTGAGGAAAGATATTTTTCACCACTCCCGCACGAAAGAAGTGTCTTTCCTCTACGAAAACAGTGAGGAAAGTTGGTTTTTCCTCACTGTTTGAACAGTGAGGAAAGTAATGATCCCGTTCAGATTCCCTTGCCTGATTTTTTTATGTTAAGTTTTAAAGATATTTTAAAAAATAAATAATTTTATTGATTAATGTTTAATTATTTGCTTTGTGACTATTTAATTTATTTACCTATGACGACTGAATACTTTCTTGCTGGGAGTGGTGAAAAGTTTTGTATGCAACATGTGAGCAAGTTCATTTGCTATTCGTTTTGTTGAGTCTTTCGCTTACTCAGGATTGAAATTTATAATCACTCGCTGCGCTCGTGATTCTATTTTTCAATCCTTCGTTCGCTCAAGACTGAAAATCAAAACTCATAGGAAAAACGAACTTTCCTCACATGTTGGATAAATACCTATTACCAACCAGAAGCAAGACCTTGCAAAGAAAAAAATTACTTACTACATGTTCATGATCGTTTCTCGGGGCGAAATAACGTTCCTTCTAGATTATAGTGTATGTATCACTAATGCATCACAGTAAACGTAACTGCTTGTGCGAGCATTTATCATACTCAACACGTCTTTCCTGACAGCAAGCGATCGCAACAAGTGTCGAGAAATACATAAACACCGTTTTTCAAAGAAGAAATACGTAGGTCACAATGAAACTTTTTAGAAAATAAAAAAACGGAATGATTTAGAAGCCTGTTAATATTTTTATTGCTTTTCGAAGTAATTTCCGGTCCTTTCGAAGCACCATCGCATGCGATGTAACCATTGACTGAAGCAGTGGGCCCACTCTTCTTTAGGGATTTCTTCCACGCCTTTTTCAAACGCGGCCACGGCATCTTCAGGGTTCATTAAACGATTTACTCTAAGTTTATCTTTTATTTTTGTAAATAAATAAAAGTCACAAGGTGCCAGGTCAGGACTGTAAGGAGGATGACCTACTAACTCCACACTTTCGATAGGCAAATATACGATAGTCCGTCTGGCGGAGTGAGCTGGAGCGTTGTCGTGGTGGAGGAGGATCCTGCTTCTTGGGCGCTGCTGTCTAACATTTTCCAAGATAACTGGTAAACAATGACTGACATACCAATCTGCAGTAACAGTCTTTTTATCTTCTAGGACATACAATATGATGGAACATACATCTTTCATATTTATCTTGAGCTCTGTAACTAGATCCTCTCTTGCAGACTGATATCTGACACACTCTGTCAGTAAATGTATAACATCTTCCAGTGTGCCACACACCTGAAAACCCCTATTCAAAAACTATGCCTTTGGCCTATTCTAAAAACTTTCAGTGTGACCCTCGTAAGTGTTCATTGGTCGTATGAACTCAAGCGGTCACGAGAACTGAGAATATTAAGTTGTATGTCGGCCATTTTGGCAAAATTCGTCTCTTACCTATTTGACACCAATTTTACAGACATTTTGGCTGCATTATGAATGAACCAGAGACGTGTATAGCTCTTAAATAATTTTAAAAGCAGCAGCCCTCGAAAACTACTAAAACAAAATATACTCGTACATACATTGGGCCGCAAAGAAAGCGGGTCGGTTATAAAAAATGAGATAACTTTTGAAATACTTGACCAATCCTTTAAAAATAAAAACTTAATTAAAGTTTATTTCATTAAAAATATAGGAAGAAGTAAAACCTTTTTATAGATTTTTGGTGATTTTATTAAAATCATAAAAGAAAAAAAGACGATTTTTAAAAACACAAATATCAGTAAACCAAATGCTTTGAAAGTTTTTAACTTTGAAACCATTTGTCTTACTTTGGTTTCTGTTTATAAATATGGCATTTCTTGTGCAGAAATTCATTATTCTGATCAAATTAAATTAAAAACATGCCACTAACCCCTGAAAAATGTACCATAATTCTGACAATGCTTGAAGACCGGCGCAGTCAGCGTTATACAGCGAGAACTGTGCGTGTGTCGCTATCAACCGTTCAATAAGTGCTCCAGCGATTTGAAGAGACTGGATCCAATATTCGCAGACCAGGAACAGGCCGAACAAGGTGCATGACAGCGCGGGAGGATCGATATATGGTGTCTTCAATGTGGAGAAATCAATTTCAAACGGCGGCTGTTGAAGTCAAAAATCACTTTTCATGTGCTGGAGGGAGCCATCCGAGCACGTGCACGGTGAGGCGTCATCTAGCTGAAGCAAACTTGAAGCCAATTGGACCTGCAAATGGTCCAAAACTCGAAAGGCAGCATCGAAATTGAAGGCTGAGTTCCGCTAGAGAACATGAACTGGACTCTGGATGACTAGTCAAGAGTAATGTTTTCAATACACGCACGATGGGAGGCAAAGAGTCTACAGAAGACCAGGAGAGCGCATTGAAGACATAGTGCCATACGGCGGAGGCTCCATACACGTGTGGGCCGGAATTTCTTCCGATAGCCGCACAGTGCCAGTGGTGATATAAAATGGCACTTTAACTGCAGAAAGATACGTTAATGAAATCTTAAATGAGTATGTTGGCCCATTTTTAGTAAACATGGGCGAGAACGCCATCTTTATGCAAGATAACGCTCGCCTCCATACAGCTCGGATAGTGTTTCACTACCTTGAAGATGTCACTATCACACGCATTGAGTTGCCAGCACGCAGCCCAGACTTGAACCCCATCGAGCATGCCTGGGACGACGTGTACGCCAGCTTAATTCCCCTCGAATCACGCTTCGTGAACTGAAAGTAGAGAATTTTCTTCAGTATCGGCTCAGAAATCTGGTGGAAAGCATGCCACACCGTATAACAGCTATATTAACAGCTTGTGGTGGCAAACCAAAATACTAAAATGTGTAAAAATTCCATATTATTTTGATATACATAGTGCTACATACATATTGATATACATAGTGATCGTACATTTTTCGTAATCTAGTGAAAATGGTCCTTTTTACTTAACTTGCTTTTATTCAAAATAAACTTCCTAATCTTGAACTTTTATGACATTGATTTAAGTACTATAAAATTGTCTATAATACAGTCTTTATTTCGTAAAGCTAGCTCCAATATTTTGGTAGTTATTGAGGTTTTGTTACCGACCCACTTTCATTGCGGCCCAGTGTAGTTTTATATATATGTTATGTTATAAATTTACCCACCGGTATCCAAATCCGGAGGTAAAATGGTAATTTTAATTTTCGCAAAAAACAAAGGTACTTATCAAAAAAATTACAAAAAAAAATGTTGCTGACTCGGTGTATCCCAAACCTACTTGTTTATGTGGAAAGAATCAAACAAAATAGAAATGTAGGGGCAAGATAATCAGAAATTAAAGCTTATGTGTTTCCCTTGATAAGAAGAAAATAAAAGGAAACAAAATGTACCGACTACCTTACTTAGTTACTTGAATTTATTAACGTATTGAGGTGGGAATGAAGGTGAGAGGCCTTTGATTATTGTACCTACTTTTGTTTTAGGGCCTTTATTAATTAACTAATCTCAACATGGTAAACGAAAGCGAAAACATGAGGCTAAATCTAACAAATTATTTTGTGTTGTCCATCGTCGTCACCTGGATTTCAGTCAATACCCCGATAATTACTTTTTTCCAAATCCTGCGAAGATTGTCGCCCCACTTACGACGAAAAGTGTTCAATCTACTTGCTAGGGATAAAATCATGTTTACCAAGTTGCTTTATTTTCTCAAACAAATGCGTTAGCCCATTAGGCCATCTGTTATCAAAAAAAAAAGAACGCCTGAAAGGCCCTAATTAATTCTTCCTAGTGTTGCATACTTAATCGGGCTATAATGTTCCCACTGCTTGGACACGTGCCTCCTCGTGGTGGGAGGAAGTGCGCCTTAATCCACCACGCCCGCCCAATGCCGGTTGGTAGATGTCACATGTCTTCGAATTTTTGGTTCTAAGACATGCCGGTTTCCTCGCGATGTTTTCTTTCACCGTTGTGCTAGTGTTGAAAATATTACAAATCATGTTAAAAAATACTCGGAGCACCCTGCTGCTCGCTGCAGCAAAATCCAGCATACCTTTAATATATATAAGCAAATATTTTTGCAAATCATGTTGATTGCAAGTGGGTGCTTCATTTTTATTTCTTTGCGGTCTTCGCAGACTATGCAGGCCACATATTGAAACCACAGGCAAAATATGTTAATACGAAATGCACTGAAACTTTAGCCAAACTTACTATCCTCTTTTCGTATATTCACGCTTGTTGGTTTTAAGAGGAAGGGTAGAACTAAAGGTAGTGTTAACGCAGCGATAACTTTCCTGTCTTTGGTCCGGTTTCTGAGGTATTTCTTATGGTGATTCTTGCAATGTAACCCGCGAAATGTTATTTGCTGCAAATCGTCACATTTTCACAAAATAGTCTTATTCGCAGGATTTAAGAGGCTCACAACAGCTAAATCGCGATCACTGTCGGACTGCATAGGAAAGAAAGAGAAGCGCGATGCCACAACACTGGTAATTTATTGCAAAATATGAATCAATTATCTACAAAATATCTATTGATTGGACAACAAAAATTAAAACACTAATACTTTAATATGTTTCTTGTAGAATAATCTGAAAACAAATCAGATTGATTGCTTGTAATTAAGTATGGTTTTGTATCGTTAAAAGTAATTTTTAGAGGTATCTTCGTGTTTTTTTTTCTATTGTATCAAATTAGGTGGATTGTGTTTTCAACACACTATCTAACTAGCATATATCCTGAAGAATACCATATATGTTTCTGATTTTGTTTATTGCAGTGGATCATATACTTTTAGCCATTATAAAACTTGCGTTCAGGTCCTGTAGTCTCCTTAATGACTACATTATTCGAAGTTTGGAGCAAACATAATTAAAGGAAAAGAAGAAGGAGTATGTAGGTACGGATCGTAAGAGGTGGCATTCTGTAGATTCTGCCTACCCACATGGGAAGAAGGGGTGAATTTATGAAATGAAATGTTTATTTCTGTAACTAGATCTTTTAAGACACTCTTACACGTCAATATTTTAAAACTAGATGGCGTTTCCTAGCTGACTGATCTCTCAGAAGAAATGCCGAAACAAACTCAAGAGGTCATGGTCTCTTTTAAAGTCCAAACATTGTATTATTACGATTTTATTTGAGTCTAACAATGCAGGGCCTTTATGTATATATGTATGTGTTATTTCGAGAGCTATATTGATGTTTTAAATGATTATAATTTAGTAAGTAATTATTTTACTATAATAGTAATGCGCGTAATGAATTTTGATAAGCATACAACGTAAAACAGCTCCCCCATTAGCGAAAAATCGTAAGAAATTTTCCCCCTTAAGCGGAATTTATCTGTGGTAACATTTTTTTTTTTTGTTTCGGAAATCATCAAATACCTTCTCCCGCTCTGGGCGGAGCGGGAGGGCGTGCCAGACTTTTACTGACTAAAACCCACCCGTGTTCCTTCAGTAGCCTGTGCCAGGGGCCACGGTAATCCTCTCGGACTTTCCCGCAACCCTGACAGATCTGTGGTCCCTGCTATTGGTTCGACCTCTGCCAAACAAACATTGCAACATGTCGTGTGAGTGTTGCGTTGGTGCGTGTATTTGTAGTTTTTGTATAAGACCATTACGTATGTGAACTCTCAGTTAAGGAACAACTTTTGCTTTTAAATAGATAACTTTGTCGAATCATTCAGTATGTATTGAGAGTTTATCTGAGGACCTCAGAAACTGGCCATAAGTATGAAATTCCAGGTGAACGCAAACTTCGTTCACCAACTCGCCGTTCAAGCTTGGTGATTACGACAAATATCTATAATACAAATTAATACAGTTTTTTTAAGATCCATGATGTTCCTCACGAGTTTCGTATAAAACTGGCACTACCTATAATAGATTTCGGGGCTGTGCCTGTGATGCGACTATAGGAGAATTTCATCCATGAAACTGAACAGGATCTGTTAATTTTAAACCGCATTCAAGAGCTGTCAATGTCAGTGTCAAAATTGCATTCAAATACTGACAGCCCTCTGAGTGACAGCCCTTGAACACGGTTTAGATATTATGCATAACGTGTTCAGTTTCGTGGGTAAAATTTGCCCTTAGTCGTGTAGGACAAAAGTGGGGCTCGTGGCTAATCAATAACAGCTACACGGTTCGATAGAACGTTAAGCCACGCTTGCCGAGATCGGTCTGTGGATGGGTTACCATCCATTACATATCGAGACCCCTCTGTGTCTCGGAAAGCACGTTAAACCGTTGGTCCCCTCTGTCATTTGTAGATCTTTGACAGTCGTGACGGGTAGTCAGCAGCCCGAAAGTCTGACAACTAGTCTTACCAGGGGGTATCGTATTACCCAGTAACTGGGTTGTGGAGGTCAGATAAGCAGTCGCTCCGTGTAAAATACTGGTATTCAGCTGCATTTGGTTAGACTGGAAGCCATCCCCAACTTAGGAAAAGGCTAGGCAGACGAGTCGCGTAGGACAACAGATTAGAAACAATTGTCAAAAGAATATAAAATAAAAGATAACAGCCTAAGAAAATTAGCCAAGACTAAAAAGCAAATAGGTACCATTGGCACAAAAACTAACCTACATAAAAAGATTAATAGAAGCAGGAGTTTAATCCCATTCTTTCGCATAATAGTAACATCTAAGTGTTGGGAGCAATTGGGAGCATTCGGTATTAACACGTAGCGCCACTGTGTCGCTGAAGTCTTCTTAAATAGTCACTTTGGAATGTACGGTAGATTATTTTATGCGGCTGCTCTATGTTTTTTCTTATAATGCACAATTTGGAAGTAGTTATAATGGCAATTTTTTTTCATTTCACCCTCGACGATCTGAACAACGCCTCTGACGCGACGCCGCAATAAATGTAGCCACCTACTGTGCCCAATCAATACAGGGTTATTTGTAACACGACGGCAATCTGTTAAGGGGATGCAGGGAAGGTCATTTGCAACCAAATGACCTCTTATGACCCCTATGCAAATATCAACCATTTTCCAGTAGTTTGACATTTTTAATACACGAAGAATTACACCGGAGACTGGTCGGAGACTACTTACCTTGGGCTCCTAGTCTTTGTCATATAGAAAAAAAATATAATAAGATATATTATATTATTTTTCCTTCCGGCAAAGTAAACTCTATCGGCACAAACCTAGAGTTCGGAGCGTGCAAGCCCCACCACGACGTCAACGTAGAGATACGGCGGTGGGGTTTTTTTTTATTCATTTTTTTTTTCATTATTTTATTTATTGTTTTTCACAACAGCGTACCATAAATACAGCAGTTCCGCTCAATACAAGTTCCCGTGTGTTTCCGCCAGCAACGCTAGAAATTGGTGGAAACCCGTAAACGCTAAAGCGGCGCCTACACTGTTCAACATAACGATGGCATTAACGAGAATTTGCGCTAACTACATACTATGCACTTTATTGTCACCACCGTTTTAAGGATTTCGGAGACATTTTGGAATATTCTAGGAAGATTTATTCGAACTGTCCTTTGGGTTATGGTATTTGGAGATTTTTAACCGCAAATACTGGCAAAATGTGAGAGTCCTATCTTCATGGATGTGCCTGCATGCTACAGAAGTTGACGGATGCTACTGATGGCGCCAAACTCATAGCTAAGTTTTAGACCGACTCAAAATAGATCGACACCGTAAGAAGAAGGCTGATATTAATTAATCAAGTAGGTTGTGGCCTGTGGCTGTGGCGAATCCGTGCAAATCCAACTAGAAGTTGAATGAGATAGACGCCGTATTTAATATAAATATGCCGCAAGATGATTTTGCACGTCAAGATTTTTTTTTAATAACGCTCGTCTATTTCATACACTGTATTTTCTCATTGCATTTTCTAACACTGCCACTGCTTTCGAGTAAACAGACTTGTATATTAAGCAGGAAAATCAATAATCACCAAACATATACAATCGGGACTAATCCCACAAAATCCCCGCTCCATAGCCGCACTAGCGCATCGTAACACTGACGGAAGCATTACACCAGTACTTGTTAATATACAGAGGATATAAGTAGCTAGATACCTACCTACATGATACCCATTTGATACCTACACGGTACCTACGATTCATACGTGAAGGCTTTCAGAGCCACTTAAGCAGTCTAGTTTGCATCAGATAATCATTTAGATGAGATTGGAACATTGGAACCTATGCTGAAGGAAATTCAATGAAATGATTTAATCATGACAAGAAAATGTTAGATATAAAATGGTTACATGGTTAAGTTAAGTTAATATAGTTAAGTTTTGTTCAACTAGTTTTAAACAAAATACATTGGAAAAGATACAATGTTTTAACAAATATTATAGCACTGACACATAACTTTTGCATAATATTAGTAACACATTACATCATTGGCCATTTTGTAATTCCTTACATCATAGCGTTTCATTGGTGCACGTTGGGTGTACGTCAAATGAGACGCTTTGAAGTGTTGCCTTAGACCGAGGACACGGTGGAGCATACGGTGGGGGCCTGCCCTGCATGGGCGGAGCACCGCCGTGTCCTCGTAGAGGCGATCGGCAGCGGCGGCGATCTCTCACGCCCGGCCTTGGTTCAAGCCATGGTCCGGAGCGAGGGGGAGTGGGAGGCAGTCGCCTCCTTCTGCGAAGCAGTCATGCTAGCGAAGGAGGTGGCGGGACGGGAGAGGGAGAGAGTCTCCCGTCCAAGCCGCCGCGGTGGACGCTCCGGGCGTCGGGAGCCGCGGGACGACTCCCGGCCACCGTAGGCGCGGGCCTGCGGGCGGTGAGTAATGGGTAGCTCACCGTCCGATCAGGACCAGGCCCGTGCTGGACGGCGCGTACGTGTTCCACGCGCGCCTCAAAGAGATGTCAGCATCATAGAGGGGGTCCACTAGGGCCCAAGCCTGCCGGGAAAGCGGGATCATCCAAAAGGGGTACCGCTGACCCGGAACATAAAGGGCCAAGGAAGGAACACGGGTGGGTTTTAGTCAGTAAGAGTCTGACACTCCCTTCCGCTCCACCCAGAGCGGGAGGAGTCATTTGATGATTTCCCATCCTCATAAAAAAAAAAAAAGTGTTGCCTTAGAGCGTAAAACGTTAATTGAGGATGATATTCTCGTAGCATGTATGTCTATTTCCTTCTACATTTCTGTTTAGTATATTCTATAACATTTAAATTTAATTATATAATTTTTATTTAAGTGCAACGTTCGTAAGTACGCTGTACTGGTACAGCGTCCTAACTATTGTTTGCCTCACCGGACGGTACGATATATAGAAATCGGGCGTTTCCTACTAAATCTAAGGCTCATCATCTTCTGCCTAGTCCTTTCCTCGCTGTTTTGGGGTCAACTTCAAGTCTAACCGGATGCAGCTGGATACCAGTGTTTCACATGGAGCGACTGCCTATCTGATCTCCACAACCCAGTCACTGGGTAATACGATACCCCTTGGTAAGACTAATTGTCAGACTTTCAGGCTTCTGACGACTCGTAACGACGGTCAAAGATCCACCAATGACAAGTGGTAAAATTATCTTATTGCCACCTAACCAAGTAAATCATCTTGTTCTTAATTAGCACAAACTATACGAGAATACTTTATACCTTGTTAAAAATACGCGTCAAATACAAAGCCTCCTTTTTCAGTCAATCAAAAATATAGTTAGGTATTTATTATAAAAAAATAAAAAAAAAAGTTTATTTCGGAACAAGAGACACACGCCTAAGTACAACAAGGGAAACGATGATAGCTGCAAAAGTATAAACTGTAGCGAAGGAACATAACCTCTTTCTCTCGGGGTATTCTCACTTAAAACTTATTCCGCAAGTATATTATTCTTTCAGAGTAATAAAGTTGTTATTTCTAACATATTTCATTTATTTATTTATTTATTTATAACTTTTCGCACAAAAGGTACAAAGGCGGACTTAATGCCTTAGGCATTCTCTACCAGTCAACCAAGGGTGGTGAAGAGATTAGATGGCAGGTGCTTTAATTGAAAGGAAAGGAAAGCATTGATTTGAGCGATGTTTAACAATGATAAAATAAAATTAACTATCAAAATAACGTACACAAATATATAAATAAGTCATACACATACATACTATTTACTATACTATATACTTACATAAATATATATATATACAAATTCCAGGAAGAGAGATGTTGAGTTGACTTTACTCTATTTGTTTCGAAAATAACTCTGCAATTTCCGCTTAAATGCATACCGACTGGTAGCCGTCCTGATATCAAGAGGAAGCGCATTCCAAAGAAGAATGGACTGAATATGAAAGGAAGAATGAACAAAGTCAGAAGTATGAGAAGGACAGAGTAGAAGAAGATTGTTAGAAGAACGTAGATTCTTAGCGTGAGAAGAACATAGGTATTGGAAGTGAGACACGAGATAAGAAGGAGGAGTGGGAGAGTTGAGAAGGGAGAAAAGCGTGGTCAAAGCGCGCAAACTTCTTCTTTGGCGAATGGACATCCATTTGAGCTCAGACCTATAGCTCGACACATGATCATATTTTCTGAGGTTGAATATGAACCGGATACCATAGTTAAGCAATCTGTCGAGCTTATCCAGCAAAACCGCATTCAAGTCAAAGTAACACACGTCACCATAGTCGATCATAGGGAAAATCAAAGTCTGCACAAGCATGGTTTTCGTCTTAGCGGGCAAAAAATTCCTCAGACGATACAGGGATCGCAGAGTACCGTTGACCCTTTGACTAACACTAGAGACCTGGTGTTGCCAGCTGAGTGTAGAGTCGAGATGCAAACCGAGATCTTTCACAGTAGGGGTAATGGGTATGACGGTACCATTGAAAATAAGAGGAGGAAGAGAGCTAAGCGTCACCCTACCTATCATGCGTGAGCTTCCAATTATAATGGCCTGACACTTCGAGGGGTTTACAGACACCCCGAAACTATCAGACCACTTTTTGATAGCATCTAAGTCTCGGTTTACATCTGCTATAGCGTCTGACAAATCCTCAACCCGCTCAGCTGTATACAATTGAAGATCATCGGCATATAGATGATACGAACATCGAAGACAGTGAGTTATAAAATTAATGAAGATGGAGAATAACAATGGGGAAAGAATACCGCCTTGTGGAACACCAGCATCCAGATCACGCCAACTCGATGAGCTCTCATCAACGCGAACCGACTGCTGACGTCCCCGAAGATAAGAAGAGAACCATTCCCGCACCTCGGACGAAACCATAAGGTGGGAGAGGATAGAAAGGAGAATATTTCATGCGAGTATGCTTAGAGTTAAGTTCTGACTGTAAGTCCAGGTACGCACGGGCGACATCGTAACGCGACGTGTTTTTATCGCGCTCTGGATATTCATCTCTCGGTGTCGAGCAGAGAATTGACAATCCAATAAAGTGCATCCCAACATGACAAAAATTCACTGTTCGATTTTCAACTCTCGGCACTAAGCCGTGCATTGAAAATGTAGGGCGTGATTAAAAAACGGCCGTGGATAAGAGGGCTTGCGTAGCAACAAATGAAGAACGTAAGTAGGTGTGTTGGGGCAAGTTTTAAAGCAATTTATTTCGTTTCTGTGACGAAAGCATAGAGACAAGAGACTACAAAGTTACAGACGAGCTTCTTGTAAAGAGGTCGCAGAGACGAACTTTAAAACTGATTGCTGCATTCCGGTTTAAATTAATGCACATTCTAATGAGCGTACAGTCAAAGAAATTAAATATTTATCAACATAACACACTACGTCAATTTGCCTTGTATTTGCCCTTTCATACAACTGTTAAAGAACAGCAGCTATGAATTGAAAATACGGAATTTGAGTTGGTATTAAATTAGATAAACAAAATAATATATAAAGAATTAAAATACACGCTATTCAAAAGTGTTTAATGAATGAAATAATATAAAAAATACCATATGAGGTGACTCAACGTCAAGTTTAATCGGAAAGGCAGGCAGAGTGAATAAAACATTTATTCCTCCGTTTATTCGTTGCGCACCGGACCCAAGTGTCCCCTGGAGGATACTCCTGGGGGTGCCACGGGAATTTGGATTTGGATCCGTGGCACCCCCAGGTCAATTAGTGCAGAGTTTGCATATTTATCAAAAGAAGATAAAAAAAAAATGGTTAGGCTAGGTTAAAATCGTGACGCACGAGCCGAGCAAGCGAAGCGAGCGGTGCTGCGGCAGCGGCCGGTTCTTTAAGCCTACTAAAGTATTTTTATTTATCAAAAAAAAAAATACTTTAGTAGGCTTAAAGAACTTCAGTATTTGCCCGTAAATTATTTGACCCAAATGGAAATTGATTGAAATTATTTTGTCACTGTTGTCCACCTGTCCCATCACTATTCGATCGGTAGATTCATGGGAAGTGGGAAAAAGAACCCTTGATGCCACTGATACATCGTTGTATGGATTTGAGGACCTGGGGGTGCCACGGGTCCGAATTCCAGTTCCCGTGGCACCCCCAGTGGTATCTTCCAGGGTTGCCTTGGGTCCGGAATGATTCGTAGGTATACTGTCCTTCCCATTTTCATGAACCGCAACAAAGACAGCCTCCGGGCTGTTATTAAAAAATTCTTGATGAAAAAATCCAATAAAACTTTTGCCTGGCCGAGGATTGAACTCGGAACCAGGGCTTCGCAGAACACTATACCGACACGGCAGCATGAGAAAAGTTCTAAGCATCATCACCCTTCTGCCTCTATCCTATTTTAAATAGCTTGCTCCTTCTTCCTTTAAAAAAAAAGATTCCAACGAATTGAGAACCTCCTCCTTTTTTGAATAACCGACTTCAAAAAAGGAGGAGGTTCTCAATTCATTGGAATCTTTTTTTTATGTATGTTCTCTGATTACTTAAATACCCCTGAACCGAATTGGAAAATTCTTTTTGGTTTCAAATCATTTAAATTATATCGAAATCGGTCAGCAGTTCAACAGAAAAAACCGCCTTCAAACGGACGTGGACGTGTAAGACGATCGTTTAAAAATTGGTGTGGGGTAGGTACCATAACTTAAATGTGAAAAATAAAAAAACATTTTTACAAAAAAAAAACACGATAAACTGAAAAATAACTATAATTTCGTAAGTCGGTGGAAAAAACTAAATTACGGATTCAAAGACACCGACTTCCGAAATTAAAGTTATTTTTCACTTTGTAGTGTTTTTTCTTTGGAAGTTGGTTGTATTTATATTAGTCGTTATCTCAGAAGTCACAGGCTTTCTAGACATATCAACTTCCACATAATCCATTTGTTATTTCTTTAGTCTGCCACTACCTACTAAATTTTAAGCAATAAGCCCTGCAAAAATCGCAAAAATATAGAATGAACTAGATAAATACCATAAAAGTGTTTCTGAGGAAGGCGTCACAGGAGAAGGAGCTCGGATCTGGGTTCACGAATTTCACCACAGTGACTCTATGGCCTTTGAACATTTTGGGCATCGACACCTGGAGGCTGGAGAAGAGGAAAAAAATAGGTTAGACATTGCAGGTTATTTCCACAAGACTTAAATAAAAAAGTCAACCTCTTGATTACTTTATCACTTCTGACAACACTTCCCACTAATTTGAAATTTCACTACGGTTGAATCTGGTGCCGATTCTCTTGTCACAAAATTCTCTTAACTAGACTAAAAAACACCAAAATTTAGTATAATCCTTTCAAACGACGATTTCCCATTTTGAACAGTTGCATTAATTAGACAGTGACATCTTCAGCTTCGTCTTTGAAAATGTCAAATTTAAATTAATATTATAAATTGAATAATAAAAAAAACTCATCCCGGTTTTTCTATCAGTAGGTAATATTTCTGAAGAAGCCAAGTGTCTCTTATTTGTCAATGGCAATCAGCGCATCCCTATTTCTCACGTATTCAGATTAAGAAGACAAAAATAACATAAGCCTACGCACATAACAAACGTCAGTAGCTAGGTGGTGGTGCACGGTTCCAATTGGTCAAAGAAACTCCACAGTTACTCTTTAAAACAATATTTTTAAATTACAGTGTTAATAGACATGGGAGGACAGTGTAGTAGTATTAAGGGCCAGCCTATTGCCATTGGCCAAGGAACCTGATGTTTAAATCATGTTAATTTAAAATACATAGAACTCTGCCTACCCCTTAAGTCAATACACATTCAAAAACCTATTCGACCACCTAAACAATAACATCAATATTTATCCACTGGACAGGCTAACATTCATGATGGATAGTCTGAACGGCTAAATTATATAAAAACCTGCAAAAAACGTCCAGTTTTCAACATGAAAGTTTCATACAATTATATTACCCGGGCTAAGTAATTGCACTACGGAGCGCAAGGAAACTGCAAGTATAAAATTGCTCTACCCACAACCAAATCTAATTATGAGAACACAAGCCGGTTTTTAATAGGAACGCTAATGCAGGCGAACCAGGGGAAATAAGTTGTGTAACTAACTTTATTGGAAGACAAGTTGTGGCTTTTTTTCATACATTTATATGGTAATGCAGGAGCGGTTATGTATCAATTTTATACCTAATTGTAAATGACTGATACAAGTTTTGTGTTTGTTAATAAAATAATGATTGATTTTAAGTATTTTATTATACACGGTTACAGTATTTTTATCTCACAAAGTGACTCGCGCTTTGCTTGTGGTAACCAATTGTACAAACCCGCTGTGAATGTGTGCGTGAAGATGAGTAGCGTCAGCACATAACACACACACACACACTCGTATGACTTTGCCATTGATCCGGACGGTACCAATAGCTCCTGCACTTACACAGACACATTCACAGCGTGATTGTACACTGGGTATCCTCAAGTAAAGCGCGCGTCGCTTCGTGAGGTAAAAATACTATGCTTTGCATACTATTGTATAGAATCAAGTTCTCCTAAATGAACAGACAGCCGTGCTGCTGGGGAGTTTGTTGCGCCACTTCTTCCCAGCTAAAGCACTAGGAAGAGGTGAAGGGCGGGCGTGTTGGGGGACTGTCTTATGTAATTTTGGCGTTCAAAAAGTGCTGATTCTCAACCTAATTTGAATTTAAAATGACTATTGGTCGATTTTTGAGTACACTTAAAGTTACCTATAGTTTTTGTATATGGGAATTTATAAGGAATCATTTCAGCGCCTCACATGACCACTCTCATTTACTTGCGCCAGTCAATTTGATATTGCCATAAGCAAACGTCTATTTGGCTATTCTTAAGTTATAATAACACTAACTTCTGCCGGTGACTTCGTCCACGTGTTTTGACATAAATCATAACCCTTGACACTGATTTGGCAATAGTGTAGTTTGCCATCGGAGAATTTTTTATTTTATCCAAAACCAATACTTCCAGAGATTACCTTTCACAAACATATAAATATATATATATATATTTTGTTTTCTCATTGTTTGTCCTATTTGTTTTAAGTATATTAGATAAGATATGATTTATTTGCCCAAACATGTGTATAAACACAATAATAATAAGTGCATGCAAGATAACACAAAGAAAGTTGATTCAGACATGTTTGCCACATACTATGGCGTGCAAATGTTTTGAATTACAGTTTTACATTACAAAAATTTACATTACAAAAACATAATTTAATCTATGACTGCACAATTAGCAACTCAGTATTTTTTATTTTTTTATTTTAATAACTTTTATTTAGGTCTTTTTACAAAGTAATACATCTAAACACTTATAAATACTTAGTAGTACCAAGTTCTTAACAGATTGGCTTAAATACTTATATAAAAGCCAGTTTAATTACATATGAAAGGTGCGTTGGTACTGACATTCTATCTCGTGGCGACCTGTCTTTTTATTTTTTGGGGGTAGAGCTCTGGGCAGAGCGGGAGGGCGTGTCAGACTCTTACTGACTAAAACCCACCCGTGTTCCTTCAGTTACAGATACCGCTCGGACTTTCCCACAACCCTGGCAGGCATCGGCCCTAGCGGACCCCGTCATTAATGCTGACATCTCTTTGAGGCGCGCGTGGAACACATCGCGTCATCGACCCGGGCCTGGTCCTTATCGAACGGCGAGCTGGTGGCGATATGCCTGAGCTAGGTTAATAAAAACCTGTGTTCCAGGCCATCCCCATACTAAGCGATATACAATAATACTATCCTTAATAAACTAGGTACTAAATACAAATAAAAGTTGCCAATTTAATAACTACGTCATTATTGAAGTACTTCTAGAAGTCTTTCTGTGTCTGTGTAATCAAGTTTACCCAAATATTCGCGTATCTTCAGGCTACAATGTTTGTAACCGGCACTGTAAATATTAAGTATTCTATTTAGCTTATTATATAAATCGGGTCCTAAATAGACATAGAATCGGTTCACAAAGACATGTCTAGTTTGAGGCTTTATGCAGACCTAATCCTTCCTTCTCTTGTCAGAAGGTACTACTGGCTTGTAAGCGGGTTCAACGTGCTGCTGTAAAATGATGTGCAGTATAAATAATTGGCGTACTGTTAGCATCTCAGATGCAATGTAAAGCTGGTGTGTAGGAAATCTGAAAGGCCTAAAGGTGGCCTTTCGAATTGCTCTTTGAGCACGTTCTAGAACGAGTAAAATAGACTTTGCAGCACCGCCCCATGAAGTTATGCAGTATGTAACTTGTACAGATTGGCACAAAGCTAAATATACCTGTTTAATTAATTTAAAGTCAGCAATGTGGAGTAAATTCTTAAAGATATGTATGAGTTTACGAACTCGAGTACATTGCAAATCAATGTGTTTACGGAAATTTAGATTTGTGTCAATTGTGACACCTAAATATTTCATGTGATCGGCTATATCTAGAGTAGGACACGAACAAGCAGCGTCAGCGTGTGTCGTACAGCTATGAGCATAAATGGTAAGGTTAGTAAGTGGTATATATTAGTGTTTCTCATTCTAAATAGAATGTACTTGGTTTTATCTGCATTTAATGTTAGTAGATTCATACGAAGCCAGTTTGATACAATTTAAAGCCACTCTGAGCATATTTATAGACCTCCTCTCGTGGTTTAGCCGAAAACAATAGAGCTGTGTCATCTGCATATGACATTATGATACCGTCTGCTAATTTCAGGTTGCACAGTTCATTTATGTAAATTAAAAACAACGTAGGTCCCAAAATACTTCCTTGTGGAATGCCGTAGCAGCTGTTTTTAAGTTCTGAACTTTTATACTGACCGAGTTTTACACACTGATGACAATTTCTAAGGTAATCAGAAAAAAGTAGGAGTTGTGTTCCTCTTATCCCAAGTGTTTCAAGTTTGTGCAATAGTTTAGAGCAAGAAATAGTGTCGAAAGTCTTGGCAACATCCAGGCAAATTCCCATGCAATGCAAGCCATTATCCAGATTTGTAGTAACATAATTTTTCAATTTGTGTACTCCTTGGCAGGTTGATCCTTTTGGTCTAAAACCAAATTGACTATCTGAAAGTAATTTTTTGTCCTCAAGATAAAAAAGTCCACAAAATAAAAATAAAAAATATTACCACACAAATAATTCGGAATTAGGCACTTATCTACTATAGAAAGGTCATAATAATAATCATAATTTTACATCAGGCATCCGATTAGCAGAAACTTTTATCATCAATAAAATCTTCAAGCGAGTAGTAACATCTGTCCAACAACAATCTTCTTAACTGTTTTTTAAATTCGGTGAAGGGTAAGTCTTTTAAATGTATTGGTAATCTATTATATATAAGAGAACATTGCATTTTCTAATATACAGGGACTCTTCTCGTTTTATAATTATGTTTACCCTACTGACTTCCGTTACTTGCTTTCTGTTTTGAAGATATGACTCAAATAGTTTTAATACCTCTAATGTACACCTTCGCCTACGCTTCGAGTTTCTTAAGTAAAATATTGTGTTGAAGAACATAATCAATCGCCTGAGTCATATCGCAGAATCGCATATTCGTCATCACTGTATATAGAAAATCCTAAATTGCCATATTAATAGTATTTTTTCCCTGAAACCTTTTTGTTCATTGCAGAGGATCTTATTGTGTTCTAAATATAAGTTGAGTGGCTTATAAATAAATTTTTCAAAAATTTTGGAAATTACTGGAATGAGCGCTATCGGTCTATAATTCATCATCAACTCTTTATCGTCTTTCTTAAATAGTGACTTTACTATTGGTAATAGTGGTGGATATTCTTGTATGTATGTACATTTATTTTTGCTTATATTTATATATAAATAAGTATATGTACCTATATATATTATATTTATGAAATCTAATTTTAAATTTTATTGAATTTACGAGTCTGTTGTGTTACTTCACACGTCATTGAATTTATATTTATAGTCTTAATAGGTTTATGCGTGTCTTTATATTTAAAAATATTTATTCCTACAATTGACGATTGACGGCACGGTTGGCGCAGTGGTTAAGCGATTGACTGCTGCACTGCGTGTCGATTCCCGCACGGAACAAATATTTGTATGACCTACAAGTAGTTGTCCCGGGTCTGGCTGTTTGTGTATGTGAGTTTAAATGTTTGTAAACGCACCCACAATACAGGAGAAATTCCTAGTGTGGGGCAAAGTAAAAAAAAAAATATATCTTTATATATTGCACCTACCACTGTTTGTCTCTGCATAACCCAAAGCACAAAGGTAGAAAAGGTCTATGGCAAACGCCTCTGTACATTTCAGTGCTTAAAGTGTTAAATAAAATAAATAAATACACAATTTTACCTCTTTACATTATTAGTTTAGATGTAGGTATTGGCTGAAAGTAGCCCTCGTCATATCGACAATATCAATCGAACGGTTGTCGGTAACTTAACAAAACTCTTTCTTGGAGTAGCATTAACAAGGTTACATCCCTTTATCGGAACGCAGAAAGTGTGAAGCTGCAGAAAAAAAATATATATAGATACGTGTAACACATACCCTGTATTTGCTGTCGTCCAGTCGGGTAATAATAAGTATGTCAGAACGAAGAACTCTTTCGAAAGGAATATTTTACCATTGCATCTACTGCAGAACTCAAACTTTTAAACCTTAACTTAACTAAATTAATTAACTGAGAAGCTTTTTTTTTCATGTTTGTTTCCTTAAGGTTCTTTCAGCTTGATAAACAAATCTTTGAGTCACGTACGAATGTAATACGTTGGGTACAAAAGGTTTCATGTCAATCGGATTAGCTGTTTTTACGTGTATCTGACTAAACAAACAAACAGTTTGTTTTCCTGTTCATAGTCGTTTTGGTCTTTTTTTGGTATATCAAACTTTTTTTAAAACAAATACACAAACAAAAAAACAAACAAGCATATTGCGCACAGCCATATGGATGGAGTTATAGAACTATGGAGAAGGGTCTTGACGCTGCGTGAGCGCGCGTGCCATGTCCATCGCGCACAGGATGGAAGGAAGGCAGTACATACAGTATTTGTCATTACTCATACTCGGAAAGTATGTCTGAAGTTGCCCGAGGAGCGGGTTGAAAGTAATACTTTTCAGCCCTAGAGAGAATCGTTTTCAACTGACAGCTGTCACATTATTAAAAATATAATAGTTCTATTTTCACATTTCTATTGAACCATGTTCCAACTTCCTATACAGCCAGTCAATTACAGTGCGATGTAAAATTGTAATATTATAAAGTTAAGTATTAATTAAAGAATTTTTTTAAAGACTTTATTAATATTTACTTTTAACTATTTCTTTAAAATAACATAGATTTGGGCAAAAGGTTAACAATTTTTTCAATGATGGAAATGAAGAATAATAGCTGAATAGCAAGCAATCGCCCACAGAAAAAAAAAATTGGCGGGAAAGCGGCAAACCGATCTTCATTTGTTTTTTCGAGTTGTAGAGTTTTGTATAAACTTCCGTATAGCAGATTTGTATTAGTACAATGAGTTCATCTGATTCATATAAGGATTTAACGCCTGATTTCATAGGAGAAGAGGTAATTTTTTTCTGTCGCTTATGTTTTTATTTTTACTTTCCTTGTATTCGTAATGAAAAGCACAGTGCTTACCTTGGGTTAATAACGTATTTAGTCCCTCGCTACGCTCGGGTGTCAAACCGCGTCTCGGGACTAAATAAGTTACTTTCACCCATTTTTTGTGGTTGGGAAATCATCAAATAACTTCTCCCGCTCTGGGCAGAGCGGGAGGGCGTGTCAGACTCTTACTGACTAAAACCCACCCATGTTCCTTCAGTTGCCTGTGCCAGGGGTCACGGTATCTCTCTCGGAATCTCGGATCTCTTCCGTTATGCAAAAGCAAAAAAAAAACCCTTCAACTCAACTGTGGAGTTACGAAAACGTCCCTTAAATGGTACAGTCCTATCAATTCTTAATTAATACCATCTAACTAAAATCGTCTACCCTCCTTTTAATAATGATCGTGATTAAAAAAATCAATAGACGTTTCAGGCTTAATTGAACGATCTGGTAAAGCCGCTTTAAGTGCACCTAATCCTTATTGCGTTTTAGCTAGCGTAAAATTGCTAATGAGTCGAATCTCTATTCTATGAGAGGGACTGTAAGACGACGCTTTGTAAAGCAGGTAGGAAGTGGTGACTTATTATGCTTATTTCTTGTATAAATCAAGTCATGAATTCAAACTAGGCTGAGAATCAGCACTTTTTGAACGTCAATATTACATAAGACAGTCCCCCAAAACGCCCGCCCTTCACCACTTCCTAGTGCTTTAGCTGGGAAGAAGAAATGGCGCAACAAACTTCCCAGCAGCATTCTGTTCAGCTGTCTGTTCAGTTAGAAGAACTGGATTATGTACAGCAGTAAGTAATTAACATTACGAAACACAAAACATTCAATTAAATTATTTGCCATATGTCAGCTAGCTCACGCCAATACACCTATCAACAAAAACATTGAAAACTATACTCGAGCAGAAATAAATCATAAAAAATAAAAACGTAAACAGAACTTATCCCACAATAAAAGCCTCCAAGCCTGAAGAGCGTACCCGCTTACATTTGCAATAAAGGATATAGGACAGAAAATATTAGTTTCGCGTTGAAAGTTGTCGTTACATTTGAAGGCATAGCGACAGGGTCATGACTTAGGAGTCAGGACACATAGGCGTAAACTTAAGTGACACTAGTAGTACAAGTTCCTACTGTATCCAGATCCAGCACGCCAATGTATTCTATGAAAGGCTTTCTTTGAACCCAAAACAAAGGTCTACTTTAAAGTTAGGTTAAAGGAATAATTAGGAAAGTAAGCAGTTACATGATGTATTCTTTTCCTTTCTCTGTGGTTCTCAACCGCGATTGGTTCAACGCAACTTTTGTAAAAACAAAAGCATTCAACATTTAAATGATGACGGTACTTTGGCGTGGTCTTTCACGGATGCAACCATGTAACATCAACAGACCCACTGCATAGCACTAGTGAACATCAGCCTCAGTACTTTAGTACCACGTTTCTCTTATATATGCTTAATCTTATACAGGTCTTACCCTGGTACTTTTGGGTCATCCACCCATTTAGCTAGCGAAAAAATATTGCAATAAAATTTCGCCAAAAAGCGCCATCTTACCGCTCCCCTGGCAACACCATACCTTTGGACAAAGCTTTCCAACCATTGTGCGGTGTACTACAGAATGAGATCTTATTATAGATTGCCGGTTCACAGGCAGTAATCGATCTCCTCTAGCCAGATAATACCTTTAATATCGCAGAGGTTGAATAGCGCTTTGTGAGTTATTCTACAATACGGAGTTGAAAGCGCCGTCTTAGGGCTTTTTGTGTGCATTAAGTTTTTTTTTGTGTAAATTGTGCGTGTCTGAGTTCGTGGTTTGTGTGCTCGTGTTTTCTGTGTTGTTTTGGGGTAATTTAATTGTTTACTTTTTTGCAGTTTTGAGCAGTGGTAACGGCCGTGACTTAAGAGTTCTAGGTCGCAGGTTTGAACCCAGACAGGCTCTTTACTTTGTGTAAATTATTACATCACCACTGCTCTCAAAACGGTGAAGGAAAACATGGTGAGGAAACCGGCATGTCCTAAAACCAACAATTCGAAGACATGTGACATCTACCAACGCGCACTGGGCCCGCGTGATGGATTACGGCCCGCTCCCTCTCGTAGAAAGGAGGCCTGTGTCCCAGCAGTGGGACATTATAGGCATTATAGGCTCTTCCGTTTTAACATTTTCTATTAGATGGCAGTGCTCATTGATAAAAAAGTGGTCAAGTGCGAGTCGGACTCGCACGCGAATGGTTACGTACCACCGACCAATAAATAATAAAAAAACTCGAGCAAAAATGGTAGGGTTCTATTGGCACCCTTTGGGTACGCTTAAAAGCTCATTTATTAAATTTATTACGTACTCCTAAACAAATCAAAAGTTGCTCATACTTTTATCGATACCTTCAAAACAATTTATTCGCAAAAAGATAAGGTAAATAATACACATGAGTGTTTAGAACAAGAAACAATATGAAATAAGAACAAAATGATAGCATAATACATTATTTTACCATTTCTCAAAAGTATGACATATCTGTTACAGAATGCAGCATCCATTTATGACGTTGGCTACCCGACAGTTTACCGAAATTTCCTCGGGGACACAAACAGCAGGATAGACAACATGCATCGTGAACAAAGGCCGTATTGCCAGTAAAAAATATATTAATATTGTGATGAAAATATGTAGGTCTAAATATAATGAGGATACAACAAAAAGTGAAAACATTGGCAATACTGGCCTATATGTATTTTTCTCGGTTAGTTTAATCACGATCTGGCAGTTTGAGTAATATATGCGGCCTACTCAAATGTCCTTTCTTTGGTATTGTTCGTCAAATCGTTGAGCTCCTTAATTTCTGAGTTGAGCTGCACGGTTACCGAAAATTGCGTGCACTGACTGGACAGGTCCACCCAATCTGTGTGGTTCTTTCCTTAGAAGACCATTTCAGACACCAATCTATATGGTCTTTACATGATCTGACCAAGATTTTATCTGGCCTTTCGGCCTTTCTTCTCAGAGTAGTGAGATAGGAATCGCCGAAGTCATCTAGTTATAAAATATGATTGACGTGTAAAAGTTTCTATACGTAACACTTTTCAAACTAACCTCACTACCTAATGAAAATGTAAATCAGCCCTAACAGACTAGGCACAGTCGCTGTAGATAGAAAACTTGATGGGAATATAAATGTACGGATGCACTAAGAAAATATTGTACGGAATACCATCCCTGAACAGGTCAAACAGAAGGGGTAAAGTTTGCATTCGAACAAAATACGGTGCAACCGCAAGTATACAAAAATATTATCATGGTAATATTAATAAAATATATATAGAGATAAGTATATGTTTTATGTAAATATGTATTTATTGTAAATGCAATTGGCACACCACTGACTACACGCAGTATTGTCTCTCCTTCTCCCTTTAATCCTTCATCAGGTTGTCTGTAAAAGATCGCTTTTAGCGATAAGACCGCCCATTGTGTCACCCTATGTAAAATTTCTACATTCATATGTGTAATTTTTATGGTGTAGATAATAAAGAGTGTTCTATTATATTCTATTCTATTACACAGTTCAACCAAATTGTTTCATTTTGATTGCAAGGCGAAGAAAATAAAGATAGGTAAGACTGAATCAACCAAAACTATTCGCCGTAGAATAGTAGATTATTCACTAAGGGTATAAAGCAGTGTCTTATGTGACGGGCGCTATATTTACTCCCGAGCGCACCGAAGGATTCTTGTGCTCCCGAGTGCAGCGAGGGAGTTCAGAGTTAAACCCTAAGCGAAGCGAGGGAGTTCTAACTAGAATCCTGAGTGCAGCAAGGGATCCAAGCTCTTCCAAGACGAAGGCACCTTAATTCCCGATGGAAATACTCTACTTTTTACTCCATCAGCGAGGTAATACAAAAGGATTAATTTTTTTTAAGGTTTCTTCCTCAAACTTTTTTGAGGTTCCAAATTTGAATCACATTATTGACCAGTGGGTTATAATTATACAATTTTAGGACAATATTATTACCTGGCTAGACCCCAGAGGGGCAATTCTCGTACTTAAAAAGCGTTCAAATTCAAGTCGCAATCTCATCTCAGCGACAATTAATGTCAAAAATGTATGGAAATTGATTGTATTTTTGACAGATTGAGAATGAGATCAGACTGTGAACGTTCTTAAAATTACGGGAATTGCCCCTCAGGGCTTGCATGACGTATACTTTGACGTTCTCGAGCGCCTCGCTGTGGACATTATAAATATTATGTGCTTATCAAAACTTTAGCGTGTAAAATATTAGGCAAACGAGAACTAGTGAGAGCTAAGTGGAGTACAGATCTTTACAAACTTAGCTGAACCTATTCATTTGAAACTACTGGGAACATATCAAATGAATTACTTATTCAATTAGCTTGCAATAGAGACCTCACTTCAAAGCATATATGCTCCGGAGATGTTACGAGTAACTCTACACTATGATAATTATAGACGTTTTAGTAAGTCCTTTTTAATGGATAAATGTGGTTTAGTGAGCCATCGGACTTTACATTCTCAATGTATGTCTTATTTAAACTCAAACTCAAAGCATTTATTTCAAATAAACCAATTACAGGCCACTTTTGAATTGTCAAGGGGTTGGTCAGTCCCAGAGCGGGAGGGGTCATTTGATGATTTCCCATCCTCGAAAAAAAAAAAAAAAAGGGGTTGGTCAGTCAGAAAGATGAAGCTAGTTGCCCATTCCAATGCGTAGTAGGTACCTATGGAGAAAAACGGGCAAGAAACTCCATGGACACTTTTCAAATCAAAATATTGTTACAAAAAAGTGGTTACATCATTCATGTTGTAATTATACATGTGAGAACGATGTAGAAAGACGCGCACGTTAAAAGCGTCCGTAATAAAAAGATAAAAACAATTATGGAATTAAAATAAGCCGTGGCAGCTAAGAAATGACCAGTGCCTACTGACGGCGCCCTTTCACGAACATGACGTATTTAGACGACGTACGTACGTATTTAGACGAAACGTAAAAAGAAAATATCCTATGAAATAAAGGAACTAAAAAAAAATACTTCTATTACAATCGTTCCAGAAGAATTAAAATGGAGGTATTCCACTCAGAGCACTGATTTCAATGGCACTTGACCGAACGGCACTTGAGCTGTTCCATCCACTAACCGCACTGAACAAAACTTGAAAAGTGGGGTTCAGTGGAACAGTTTACGTTACGTTCGGTCAAATACCGTTGTAATCAGTGCTCTGAGTGGAATATGTACCTCTTAAAATGCAACATCATCATTCTCCTGCAGTACCTATTCCTTTATTTCGCTCATTTGCATAAAAAGGGTCACATAACAAAAAAATATGCAATTTTGTGTTAAGTATACAGATGTACGCAGCAAATTTTATTCTTTTTGCTATTTGCTAAAAAAAACTACATTACACTAAAGCCTAAAAATGAGGGAGCTAGAAAGAGGTGACTATAATATACTTCATAACCAAAATCAATAAATCCTTCCCTTTCCGTAATCCCTAATAACCAAAATCTTCATACACAAAATCAATAACCATCATACCCAAAAATTGCTCTTTTGAATTATGTCAAGCTTTTCGCAAATTAACGATTTGTAGCCAGCTTTGTATTACTATTTCTTCCACACGCAAAAATCTATCAGCCATTATAATTTAATTACTGTCCACCCTTCAAACAATAAATCGGTCTACCTTCTTTCTTATCTTCTTCTAGTGTAGCTATGACAATAAGCTTAGCAGCCGAAAATCTTTCATTTATTTAAGTACCTATCTAATTAATAATAACGTCCTTAGTTGATGCCCTGAATAGTGACTAGACTTCTAGCTTGTTGTCACGGATCTGTCAACTTGATTTCGTGAATCTTATTCTAGAAACGAAGATGGCACTTTCCAAATCATTTTGATCTGGATTAGAGCTAAGTGACAATCGAATAAACGGATATTTATTTTCTTAAAACGTAAAAGTATTGAATAATGCAAGTGTGTACATCATTATGCGTAGAGTTCTTACAAATCGTTTTAATTTGACGAATCAATCTATAATGTTCCCACTGCTGGGACACAAGCCTCCTCTTTTCGAGAGGGAGTGGGCTGTAATCTACCACGCGGGCCCAGTGCGGGTTGGTAGATGTCACATGTCTTCTAATTTTTGGTTCTAAGACATGCCGGTTTCATCACGATGTTTTCCTTAACTGTTTTCAGAGCAGTGGTGATGAAATTAAGAACACAAAGTAAAGCGGCTGGGATCGAACCCACTACCTACAAGTCGTAAGTCGGGGCCGACACCACTGGGCCACCACTGCTGTTTGCCTATTGCTTTGTTGGAACGAAAAGAAGTTTTGCATATTTCTGATTCACAAAAAGCGATAAAAAAGTGACACTGTCATTTAGCACTTTGTTTTAGCAAACATCCCTTACACAAAATTACCCAAAATATACTGAAACACTTCCTTTTTGCTAAAAGAAAAAAAAAACATCAAAAATTCTCCAAGAAAAAGTGACTTGATGCCTTCTCGACACCTTCTTAGAAGTTTAACTTTGATAATATCGTAAAAATATAAACAAACTCACGTACCGAGGGATGAAACACAGAATTGATAGTACAGAAGATCAGCTCCAATTAACGAGTGACAGCAGGCCCACGCACACCTAATCTTAGATGTGTACGTACGGTGAACTCAGCATAATATCTCGGTGGTATACCCGTTGCGAGTAGGATTATCATCCGTCCGGATTTGTGCAGATTAGTCCGACTTTTTGACCTCCGTCCGGGCTTTGTCCGGCCTGTCGATTATCCGGACTACTACCGGACTACTATTGGACGAAGGGGTTGTTTTAGAAAATATTATTTTTAAATGATGCCTAAAAAAATGGTCAAAAAGTAAAATGTCTGGATTTTTCTAAATTCGAAACGCTAACCAATGGTGGAATGTTAATTCAACCGATTTGACATTAATTTGTATTTGGTATATTATCATAATTTCCTAATAGTTACTTAAAATTGTAATTAAATATGATATGCATGCCCATGTGTCGGTAGAACATGGAGAACAATATTATAAAAAAACATCTATGTACGTTCTGGTTTGATTCTATTTAACTCAAGTCGCGATTGAGCTGCACGTGAAGCGTGTCTATGTGTGCGTGTGTTTTCGCTCGTTTACAGCAAACCTTCTGTACCTATCTATTATGTGGCTAAAGTATGGAAAGTTCGTAAAATGCCCGCTATGGCTATACCTCTTAAAACGTCCCCTTACAATATCGTATTATTTATTTAGGACGCGCTGTGGTAGAGAGCTCTTGCTATCAGGGATGACACGGCGGGTAATGTTTAAAACTTTGAGTTGCCTTATAAGGTGGTTACACAGCATGTGTCAGAAAAGTGTGGTCATATTGAAAGTGGTCATATAGGCCATCATACTGAACAACATTCTCCATGGGACGAACATTGTAATTGTGAAAAAATATATAAACTGTTCCATAATTCATAATAATTTATCTGTCAGAATATGATACATTATTATGGTATTTTAAGATTAGTCAATGGTATTATCACATTCTGCGCAAATGGATGGGACGGCTGATAATTTTTTCTCGATTATGGTGTTGGTCTCTTTTTTTTATTTTTTTTCGAGGATGGGAAATCATCAAATGACCCCTCCCGCTCTGGGTGGAGCGGAAGGGAGTGTCAGACTCTTACTGACTAAAACCCACCCGTGTTCCTTCCTTGGCCCTTTATGTTCCGGGTCAGCGGTACCCCTTTCGGATGATCTCGCTTTCCCGGCAGGCTTGGGCCCTAGTGGGCCCCCTCTTCGATGCTGACATCTCTTTGAGGCGCGCGTGGAACACGTACGCGCCGTCCAGCACGGGCCTGGTCCTGATCGGACGGTGAGCTTGGTGTTGGTCTCTTGGATAAACAGTTGGATGGTCTGTACTTTGATGCCTGACCTTTCTGATACACAATATACAGGATTATTGATAAAACACCATCAAACTCTTAATGGGTCATTGTACTCATCATTATGAACAACTTTTACTATAAGACCAAAAAACAAAATCGCGAAATAAAAATCTGCTGTCATCTTTTTCTATACAAAAATAATGACTGAGAAAGGACTTTTATTTATGGTGTGAAAAATCGCAGTTTACACGCGCAATGTAACATACATAAAATATTGTGCTGGCAACGATTCAGGGGTCGTGGGGGTATTTAAAGTGAAGTTACAACATTCAAAACTTTTTTAGTAAAAACAAACGTAAAAAAAATATAACCCTCTGGTTACGGAAATATCGAAATCTCTGTAACCAGGAGGTTCCCAGTAGGTAAAGGTCAGGTAGGTATGGTCTTTACACCCGCGGGGAAATTGTGCAGCCCACTAACTGTAGGAATGGCTTTCATTTTAACGGTTCAACCACATTCATTGCGTTATTTACGTTGGTGAGCCGACACATTTTCCGAACATATGAAGCAATGGATTAGCAATATCCTTCAAAATGATTCAGATTGTGATTGATAGTGTGTTACGCAATTAGAGTGCTGTTATAATAAGTCAATCACAAGTTTGGCACACTCACACAAACCATGAACGATCCGTAAACGAAGTTGTGTCAACCCTAGTGCATTGGGCAGAGTCTGAAAATGGAATTCAACTTGAAACTCAATTATTCGTTGAGATACTACTATTTATACCTTTACGGTGCTTCTCTATATTTGCTTCCTTACCATGATGTTGCTAACTTTCAATATATTGTTTTGAAGATTTTTGAAGACAAAGTTTGGTATCTTATTAGTTAATTGTCTTATGAAAATGTCTTTGGTAGTCATATTCATAGTTTTTGGGTTCGGTATTCAGTCCCGGAAATTAACTGTTAAATAAATTGACACCCTACGTCAATTTGTCGTGATATAACCATTTCATACAACTGTCAAAAAATTACAGTTGTGATTTGACTCTATGGATCATTTTAGTTGGCAGTCAATTTGCTTAACAATTAACTTTCCTAACTTTACAGGTTTATTGTCTGTCTCTTAGACGTGTCACACAAGTGTCTATGCTGCAATCAACAATACCGACTAGATATCGGGTCGGTGCAAGAAATACGTCTCGGTAAATAACAGCGCACTTGAGACGTGAGCTCTTATTTTGTTTAGTTCGCTTGAAACACAGCCAATGTAAACACGACTTTATTACTAGGTGCCAGGGTTGTAATTAGGGTGAACTTATAACTGTTTTAAACTTTTATCACGCGGACAGCATGGTTCTATGTATCTATATAGGTACTACATATAAATATTATGAAACTCCTTGACATGGCTTGCTTTACTTAAACTTGGCTTAGAAAGAACAAGCTCTTGGATTCAATGCTTCGTGTGTCCCAACTCAATATGATAGCTTTTTCTAATCAAACACATAATAATATCTTATGGAAACCTGAGGGTGTAGACCATGGGTTCTTAACGTGGATGAACGTGACTTTCAGGGGGACAGTAGAAGACCCAGAAAAAATCATATCCTATCTTACGACTCTAAAATATTACACGTTTAATATAATCGTGGCAAGTGCGGTTCCAGATTCGCGACAAATGGTAAGTAAAAAAGAGGGGGCACGAAAGATAAAATTAACTTCGATAGGGCAGTAGGCAAAATAAGGTTAAGGGTTCTCGATAATGGTATCTCCTTTTTGTGATTGTGGAGAACAATAAATAGTGACATTCTATCATCGATAACGATGATGTAAAAGTCAAAACTATGTGGAATTGACATAAGCTACCGAAAAGCTTACATAATATGTTAATTCTGTTGAAAGTCTACCATCATTTTCATGACCACCGTCACTGCAACCGTTATGTGGCGGCCACCACTCTTCTAGGAAACCGTAGTTTATTTAAGCCCTCTGTATCGGTTGTTGTGCCTAGCGTAAGAAAAAAACAACATCTTTAGGAGGCTGATGCGGATGTCTCCCTATTGCAGTGCGTCGCTAATGTTTGCAGAAGCTCGTACAGATGGCTATCAAGCTAAAATCCGAAAGAATGCCGAAGAAATGCCCGATCCAACATAAGTGGATGTGTATATCTACTGGCCAATACTGATATATTATTTTATTTTGTTGTAATGTATTATGTCGGTACTATTTCTATTTAAATTAATTGATTGACCTAATAGTATCTAATATTGACATTGAATATTTAATTAAAACTATATAATTATTATGTATCTTCATTTCTATTGTATCTGCTATTAATTGATTTTATTTTAATTTTGTAAACTTTTATATTTGTGCGCTGACTATTTTATTACTATTATGCTTTATGGATTGTAATCAGAAATAAACGTTTTATTACTATTATTATTAAGCTAGGCGTTTTTAAGTTTGTTGTTAATGGCACCTAAAAGTTGAGTGGATTGATCAAATGGAGCAGGAAACTAAACAGAACATAATATGTAGATACCCACATGCCTTCGTCCAGTTGGCTCCAAAAACTTGTAAGAGATGAATTCAGTGCAACAGCTGGCTGCAAATGGATAAAAAAACCTTCCCGAGAGCAAAATCGTATGCAAAAGCTAATCTGCCCCTACTACTTTAGTAAAACTTTATAACCCGTAAGTTTTTAATTAAATCTAAGTTCACATTATTTTAATGTCGTTGGCACTCTTCCAACTGCAGATCTTTGTTGAAAGGAATAATTTGCTTGTTTGCTCCTTTAAACAGGCTCGACCGGGGATTGAAAGTACTATTACTACACCACCTATTTCTGCCACCCAGCGCTTAACTCCGGGCTGATATCAGATGCTTCACTTGTGTGAATGTTCTTCTGTTTATTATGAATCTGAATTTTATACATACAATGACATGAGTATTTACTTTGTAAAGTATTATATTATTATTTTTTTTTTCACGACACGGTTGGCGCAGTGGTTAAGCGATTGACTGCTGCGCTGCGTGTCGTGGGTTCGATTCCCGCACGTAACAAATATTTGTATGACCTGCAAGTAGTTGTTCCGGGTCTGGCTGTTTGTGTATGTGAGTTTAAATGTTTGTAAACGCACCCACGATACAGGAGAAATTCCTAGTGTGGGGCAACGTTTTTAAAAATAAAAAATATTTTTTTTTTTTTTTAATTATTGTGAATGTGAAGATTATGTGGATTATTACTTTTTTTATTTTATTTCTTAGTTAGTTTCACGATCTGGCAGCTTGAGTAATCTATGCGGCCTACCCAAATGTCCTTTCTTTGGTATTGTTCGTCGAATCGTTGTGCTCCTTAAGTTCTCAGTTGAGCGGCAAGATTACTGACAAATGCGTACACTGACTGGACAGGTCCGCTCAATCTGTATGTTTTTTCTTCAAAATACCGTTTCAGACACCAATCTACATGGTCTTCACATGATCTGACCAAGATTATGTCTGGACTTTAAAAGAGACTGTGACCTCAGAGTTTGTTTCGGCCTTTCTTCTCAGAGTAGTCAGATAGGAAACGCCGACCTCATCTAGTTTTTAAAATATGATTGGCGTGTAAAAGTGTTTGTAACAAACCTAGGTACTTACAGAAATAAAATCATTTATCATTTATGTCCATCATAAAAATTACAGACTATAAATGTAGAAAATTTACATAGGGTACCACAATTTGCGGTCTTATCGCTAGAAGCGATCTTTTACAGACAACCTTTGGATGGATTGGAATGTTCATTTTTGTTTAATTCCATGTTCACACGACACTGAACAAATTGCGTAGGAGGTAACGTTTATCTGCTCCCTTTATTTAATTTTTCGATAATTCGGTAGGCGGGTGCAAGATGACGCGTGCTGTAATCCAACATCGTTGGATAGGATCACTGATCAATTAATTTTTCACTTTATACATTTTGTTTTCTGACGTTTCACTTCGAGTAAAATAAAACTTTATTTCAGACTAAGGTCCATATTTTTGGTAGTATTTTGGTTTTATTTTTATTTTATTAATTTTAGGAAAACTTACAGCTAATACATTTTAACATCAAGTACAATGTGTAAACGATGGCCAATTACAAGCTTCCACTAACGATTAATGTGAGTAACATTAACAAATACGCGAAAACAGCGACGTAAGATACAAACGACGATACGACGTAAAAAATACAATAAATTTGAGAGAAAAAAATAAATAAAAAACTGGTTATACATCGAAAAAACAATTGTTCAAACTTTTCTTTACTTCCTTAACGCTACTAGTAAATAAATCTAAATCAACCTCGACATCCTGACACACCATGTTAAAAGTACGACACGTACGAGTTCTGTCTGTAGATAGCTCTGACTTGAGGCACATGGAGAAGACGTGGCCTCCGAAGAAATGCGCCCGGTACACGAAGCCCGATCCTGCCCACCAACTCAGGACCGTCAGTAGATCCGTTCATGACGCTGAATAAGAAAGCAAGATCTGCAATTTTCCTTCGCTCGTGTAGCGGCAGAATATGAAATTTTTTACACCGACTTATATAATTAGGGAGATAGGTATTTGAGCGATATTGAGTTTACTTCAAAAATCGCCTTTGAATACCTTCAAGCCGATTAATGTATACATTATAATTTGGATTCCAAACCTGAGAAGCATAGTCAAGGTGGCTACGGGCAAACGCACAATATAGAATTTTCATTGTTTTGACATTCTTGAAATCTGAAGAGACCCTAAAAATAAAACCCAAGGCTTTAAAAGCCCGGTTAACTATATTATTAACATGTGCATCAAACAGAAGCTTAGAGTCAAAAGTAACTCCAAGATCCCTAATGACACTAACTCTGGCCACCAAGATATTCGAAAGTCTATAATCAAATTGAACAGGGTTTGGCTTACGCGTAAATGTGCATAAATAGCATTTGGATACATTCAAATTCAACTTATTTCAAGCGCAGTAGTATTCATTAGTAACAATGGTGCTTAAAATAGGTTAATAATGTTAGTTTACACGAACTAAATTTATTTATGTAGACCTATGACTGTCCCCACCCAGTGTCCCTGAAAGGGACAGCCCGGTCTGGCAGCGATCAGTTTTAGAATGCTGTTGTCACTACCATGCAGGCGCTGTATAGCAAGGAGGCCGCTTTCTTTCTCATGATGGCATGAAAACCATCTGTGCGAGCCTCCGCGAACATTCCCGAGGCGCTACAACGCCATGGCAGTCCCAACAGCATCCTAAAAGCATTATTAAATTGAACACGCAGGACGTTGTATGCTCGGCGCGTGCATGGTACCGCCAGGCCACTCGTGTAAAAGGACTGACAGAACGCCTTAAACAGGGTTACTTTGACGTCTGTAGTACAACGAGCGAACCTGCGGGCAAGCATATTGCTCCTCACAGACAACGCCCTGCGCTCCCTCTCTATACCTACGTCATCTCTTAGGTCGCTCGTAACAATGTGGCCAAGGTACCTAAAACTATTGAAAACTTTCAGTGCTACACCGTTGAGATTTATGGGCGGAACACTGCGTGGCTGCTGCTTAGATGCCTTAAATATAAGAAGCTCACTCATAGGTCTCGCAGGTGGATAACAACTTCTTCAACCCACCCACCGAGGGACTGAGAAGCACCATGTCGTCCGCATAGCTTATATTGTTGACACACGTTCCGTCAATGTGGCAGCCGACATGTGTACCGCTCAGTCGCTCGATGAGCCGATTGATATTGAGGTTAAATAACAGAGGAGAGCTTAACCCCCCTTGTCTGACTCCGCATTCCAGCCTGTACTCATCCGACAGAGTACCCACCCACCTCACCCGATTGTTTTGGTTAGAGTACCAATATTTGAGAAGGGAGGTGTACTCCGCTGACACACCCGCGTCCCTCAACTTGTCCCACAGTACATCATATGCAACCAGATCAAATGCTTTTGACAAGTCGAGGAACGCCAGTACCGGCGTCCTTCTCGCTGTGTAGTACATGACAGTTCGCTTCAGACTCAGAATAGCGCTCTCTGTTGCGACTCCTGCTTTGAATCCGAACTGGGCATCGTGCAACCCAACCTGTGCTGTGAGGTGACTAATGCATTGCACGCTTCTCATACAAAGAAACATTGAATCTCAGATACCCAATCTCAAAATATTTTTTAATAACGAAAGTAAATGTCCAGAATTAAATTGCCACTGCTGGGATTCGAACCTCTCTGTGATAAGTCACAGAGAGGTTCGAGTCCCAGCAGTGGCAACATTATGGGTTGATTATGTATTTAACAATACCAGCCAGTAATGTATGGGCTTCTTTTTTTTACCAATCAGGAATCAAATAGGCTGTCGCAAAGAGATAGGTCCATTCCGCCATTGAAGTCGGTAATATCCTCTTTTTTTATTTTGAAGCTTAATCGAAACTAATAATGGCTTCTAAGTTATTGTGATCTGTCTTTCGAATGTATGGTATGTATACCGATTTGTGTTGGATTTAATAATACGATAGGTAGGTACTCTGATATTACATGATGACTCATTTGTTACATAATAATAAACTATTGGGCTTTTTATACAGGGTGGCATCATTGACGCGCAAACTGCAACCATGGAATCAGTAAATGATTCTGAACCCCCTGCGTTGAAATCATTCATCGGTTATTTAAAAACACTTTGCTCTACCATACATTTTGACCGCGTAGGTATTTCACTTTTCTATGAAACAACAGATTTTATATTGATAACCGACAAAAAAAAAATCGTCCCAGAGGGTTCAGGATCATGTTCTGAGTTAATAGTTTCATTTGCGCGTCATCTCCCTGCCACGATGTATAGAGTTTACTAATTTGTGTATCGAGTACCTACTTACTTTAAATTATTGCGATACCCAAAATAAAATGTTTTGAAACTGAAGATAGATTGCTAGATCTGTGCAAGTGTGCACGGCCAAACACAAAGTTTACAGAGGTAAGCTGAAAGAACAAAGCAATTATAGCAATGTAGAACCAAAAACATCTTAATAACAGAATTAACTCACAAACACAATTAATTTCACATTAAAAAGCATCACAATGCGAAACCCTTTTTTAATTATAATTATAACCCCAAAATATTGTATCTAAATTGTTACAAAATCCATTACCCAAGGAAGAAAGTGGAAAATTTAATTGGAAAATATAATTGCAAATAGGAATTAGGCGGCTGTAACTCAATTAAGTCGCAAAGCTGTTAGACATATGAATTAAATGTGTTGCACTAAGCGGGTGTAGCGAGGCGAAAACGGGTAGCGTGGCGGATTTCGACATGACGAACGAGTGGGATCGTATTTGCGGTATGTTGTTCTAAAATTATTATGTGCTGAGTCAGGTGAGTGAATTCCTTTTTTGTATTTATGACTTGAACGACAATCGCGTAGTTTTTTTGGTCTGTACAACACAACTTAATTAGCCTTTAGAGGTTATCAATGATAGTTACGCCAGCTTGCGATCTCCACTATAAGAGATATTATGTATCCATGGGTTTACATTTTTTTTTTTATATGGGTTTTCTCTTGACTCTAGTCTAGGTCAGTGGTGACAGAGACGGAGTCGACGGTGGAGTGAGCTTACCCAGAAGAAGCCGGTTCACTCTCACTTTGAAGAGATAAGGGATAATTGATCATCATCCTCCTTCTGCGAAACAGTCGTCTCGCAGAAGGAGGCTGCGGAAAGGGAGAGGGAGATCTCGTCCACTCACCCGGCCCGCAGCAGGCGCACCGGGCGTCGGCGGAGGGCGGACAACACCCTCTTCCAGCCCCCCTAAATGGGTCCAGGGGCGACGGACTCGGGGACGTCGGTCGCCCCCTCACACATCAGGACCCGAGATGGTGGCGCGTAGTGTTCCACGCGCGCCCTTCTTAGAGGTCGCGGGGGAAGTCAAACACCTCACTCCCATACTCAAAGTTGCCAATAACCCTGTATAGGCCTTACATTAATAATAAAATTATAATATATGTAGAACAAGGTAACATTCGCATGCATTCAATGAATGGACACATTGGACAGTCATACATCCGTTACAGACAATCATATCACAATGCATGATGACTTTCATGTTTATCCCTAACCACAGTCCAGGTCATAGTATAAAAAAAGTCTTTAGACAATTACTCACATTTTTATTATATAGGTTTTCCCTCTTCGCTCCTAATTTGTATTGGCATGTATTTAATGCGGCAACTAAGTAAAATGAATATAGGTTTTAAAAAAAAATAGACTGGGTACCATATATAATGGGTTGGCAGCTAATAAGGAGTATCGTAATAAGTAAGTAGCATATTAATATATCAGTAATAAGCTCCGTTTTAATTTAAACTAGCATCAAGTTTTTCTTTTGGGAACAGAATTAATATCTAAGCGGAAACTTAATGGCGAAAACAAAATAGAAAATGGGCGTTCATGTTTGTCATAATTGTCACAGTTCTAACCAAACCTTAATTAAAATATTCTATGCATGGTCGATGGCAGGGCTTGGTCGACGGAGACCCGCTTCGCGGGGCTCCTACTTCTGGGTGGTTTATAAAAAAATAACCACGAAGGGGATGGCGGGGTCTATCGACCCCGCCATCCCCTTCTAACCTAACCTGTCCGAGTCGGGGTGCCCTAAAGACCAGATTGCATCCAGTTTCTCCTGGTAACAAATTAAAACGGAGCTTATTACTGATATATTAATATGCTACTTACTTATTACGATACTCCTTATTAGCTGCCAACCCATTATATATGGTACCCACTCTATTTTTTTTGTTGCAAACATTTAGTCGACTTTGAAGTTATTAGTCACTCGGAAAATAATAAGCTATTTGTATTTATTGACCATTCAAATAGAAGTGATTAGGACAATTCTCAATGTTTTCATTGCAATCAATTTTAATCTGACTGGGCAGGTGACAGAAAAATTGAGGAGTTGTTTGTATTTTTTTGTTAATTTGTAGTACTGATTGGTTTTATTAATAGAATAATATGACGTAGACTAAGTAGAAAAGTGTCATGTGAAACCAGAACAGGCGAAAAACACAAGCTTTTGAGTAAAAGAAGGCGAAAATATGGTGAACAAACCCCATTACACAACATGTCTTTGCAACGTCTAGCCCTACTGATACTATCTATTGTGGTAGCCCATATCTACATCTATAAAAAGACAAAAAACCCGCAATATTCTCATTCACAAACGACAACACATTTTTGAGTTAGCGAATAAAACATTCATTCGCTTCGATATTCAACAGCGCCCGCCAACCCCAGCGGTCGCTAATGAACCAAATACGAGTTATTATTGATGACCACGGCTCCAATTCATCATTCGTTGATCAACCTACCAAGGTAACCTGGGACTGGTGACTGGTGATGGTGATAAACGTTCTTGTTTAGATAGTTAATGTGTGATTTCAGTGGGGTTATCACAGTAAGGAAACCGAGTGATGGAAACGGTTTGGAACGTATACCTACTGTTCGTGACGCTGCGTCACCAAACAGCTTTAAATAATGTATACATTAACTTAGAGTCATACGTAAGATAATGATTTTATTAAAAAAAAATAAGTACAACCAATATAATCTCGATAAAGTGGACTAATATAGCCGTAATTTATCGTTTTTAGCACATCCAGCATTGCGATTCTGTAACCATCTCACCGTGAAAACTTAGGTGAAGTGAGCGTGGAGTGAGATGTCAGTGTAGTCCCACTGATGCTAGGGATTAACCAAGCATTACATGTAAATTCTACTGATAATTTGATATTATTTCAAAGCTACTATATAAGTGTCTAAAACAAAAACCAACATTGAGTTTCTAACTGAATTTATGTTTTGCTATTTTATTTTAAAACCGTGAAAATATTAATGTTTAGCCAATTAGCTATATCCTAGCTTTGAAAAAATATAGAATGATCAATAGAATTTGGATAAAAAATATTAGTAAAATCTCGATTATGATTGTAATAGTAACGTTGGTCAATCGCTAGCATCAGTGGGATGACACTGACAGCTCACTCCACGCAAGTATTCACGGTGAGATTATTACAGAATCGACCGGCTGGTACACCAAGACTGGACCTAGCTTTCAAATATCTAATCCATGAGAAAAGCCTACTTAATGGAGCTTATAAGTTGCCACGCTATTGTTTGTTAAGTTCGGTTTATCCAACCTGCTCGCGTCACGCCATGATGAAATGCGACTGAAGCCTGTTATAAAGGTGGTTAGTATTACATAAATATTAGGTAAATAGGTATAAGTTAAATTTGGGAATAACCACGTGTACAGAAAGTAGTTATTTTAATATTACGCAATAGCACACCTGTGTTTGCACGATTGCACGACTTTAATCGATACACAGTATCTGTATTTACACGATTTCATGACTTTAATTATCACGCAATATTTTAGCACACCTGTGTTTGCACGATTGCACGACTTTAGTCGATACACAATATTTGTGTTTGCACGATTACATGACTTTAATTATTACGCAATATTTTGGCACACCTGTATTGCACGGTTGCACGACCTTAATAATTACGCAATAGTTTGTCCACACTCCAAAATTATATAAGAATCGTCTCTTGATATAATGATATACCGGTTAATCAGCCGACCACCTCCTAGGTTGACCAAGAAGAAGCCATTAAAAAAAAAACATAACGATATACTCGTAGTAGTCAGCTATCCAGTAAAGCAATATCTCTACATTGTACGCCCGTAAAAGTTGTTTCACTCTCGTGCCGCGTTCAAATACATTTGTAGTCATCGACAGTGTACTCAATACCATCTAGTGCTTCAAAATAAAACCCTTGGAAAGTGAAGTTTTTGTGTTATTATTTCTTCGTTAAGAAACCCCTGCCCGTGTAGACTTCAGGACATAGCTATTACCTGAGAAGATACCTAGAACCGTAGGTATATAGAAAGGTATAGGACGTCAGCGCCGCTTGGACTGTGAGACTTGAGACCTACCCTCATCACACACTTCGCGTCCAGCGATCACGCCCGTCCGGTACACCTACATAGGTATTTACAAACTAAAAATACCATTGTCTTTTTATGAAAACTATAACAGGAAACATGATGCCAAAAAAAAATTTGTCATACATAAGCTTTTGCTCGTAGAAGTAAGATTTAAAGGACTTTTCAATCTAACGGAATTAGTAGGTATTTCGTTGCCGGCTTTTGGGAAAAAGTGCAATTATTATCTACCAGCATAATTACATCAGTGTCCATAATACGATAAACAGTGCTTCTTAGAGGAATCATGACGGGAGCATTACGCCTAGGTACACTTGTAAGATAAGATAAGATTTTTATTTGCTTAAACATGTGTGTGTATTGTGTATATACATAGAAAGTGCATACAAGATGATAAAGTTAGTTAAGTGCAAACATGTTTGTCACTACGTGACGTGCAAAATAATAGATGTATACAATCAAAAATAACTATATTAAAAGTTGTCGTATTTAATTGTTAATGGGTCATTAAAATTATAGACTAAGTCAACATTATTATCCAAGTAGCTCCAAACGAATATAATTAATTACTTACGTCAAGAAAAATTCCTTTAGGACCCATAATCAGCCCAATCTTGATATTGGTCTATTTTGCTAATCTTCTCTCCTCAAAATAACCAGAATACCAATTTTCGTACTTAAAACGTTCAAATTCAAGCCTAAAACCTCATCTCAGCGACAGTCAATGTTAAAAACTTGTCAAAAATTTTGGTAAATTAAAGGTTTTTGGACAGATTGAGACTGAGATTAGTTAGCGAACGATATTAAAAAAAAATTGTAAACGCAGTTTGAGTCCGTGCCGTTTATTTCGGGAAAACGTTTGGTCACAACAGCTGTAATCTGACCTTACCTAGTGAGAGGAATTCCCTAAAAAATACTTAGTCAGCGCGAGCAGTTTGAAAGCCACTTTCACGCCAAGCTAGGTCTATTTTAACTCAATGAATGAAAAGTGGTCGCAATCACATCACGCTGACTTAGCTGTGGGATTCTCTAACTCAGCCCAGTGTAGTGAGCACACTTTTATGACGAGCGAGCAAAGCGAGCCCACGGTCGACACGTCGGAGCAGAGCAAGCCTATTCAAGCAATGACTGAGTTAAGCGAGCCCCCTACAAGACAAACGAGTGCAACACACAAGCATATTCTTAAATCGAGCGAGCGAAGCGAGCCCACCTTCGCCACGAGTGTGCGGAGCGCGGTTACTAACGAACGGAGTTAGTTGGCTTATGAACTTTCGTTCGTTCGGCGTTAAAGTAAGCTCGCTAAACTCGCACCGAGCAAAAAGACGTTTTCACGTCAAAATACGGGAATTACTCCTTTGTTTTTGTATTTCGTACACGAAAGATAAAGAACTTTACAACCCTGTTGATAGTCATAGTATTACAGTTACTTATATTTACATCTACAAAATCACCAAAAGGTTGATGCTGTATTGAAATTTCAGCTCAGTTTTCATCGCAAGACCGCAGTAAGCTGCTTACAAATGTGCTGACAGTATGCAAATACTTGCTCCTCTGTTTTCAAGCCACTTTAAATCGGACCGAACTACTGATTCTATTACAACGATTTAAAGGAGATAGTTTGAAGATTTCATCCTTTGTGAGGTAGACATTACGGGGGTTTGAATCGTTTAATATTGAATGGGTAAATTAGGTAGTATTCAAAAAGATTTTAAGTCCATTTGATTCGGGTTTCATTCCCGGACAAGTCCTTTCGTTCCGACCTATTATACCTACTCGTCTGGACAATCAACGATTTCGTCTCATTTTCCATTCGATAAAATTTCACAAAAATCTATAGTTTTTTTTTATATTAGGAATCGGACATCATTCGAGCTTTATCAGATTCTTATCTTTATATCTTCCGGTCTTTAGGAGTAACAACTCCAGACCACGATTCAATCCTTAAGTTAATCTTGATGGAAAACAGGTTAATGAAGGTTTCCGCGATAAAATCTTCAGCCCAAAACTATTCCATTCCAAACTTCACAACTTTTTAACACGAATACCGAAAACTACTCGCCAATCGAAAACGAATCAAAAACTTTTACATTCAAAGTAGCCGAAAAAAAAACTATTACGTCAAAATCACTATTGAATACTGTGAATAGGGGTGGGACACAACGTCAGAACATTTTTTAGACACGATCGTAAACCGACTCGGAGGCCGTAAAGTGGGACTTTCGTCCGTCCGCGATAATGCCGGAATGCTTCCATTCACTCATACCTCACAAAATGTCACAGAGCATTCTTAAAGTTTTATAGATTTTGTAATGTACATAGTTGTTCGTCTTGAAAAAGTTCGCTTTACACGAACTTTCGACGAAAGCGAGAAACGAAACAGTCACGAGTATCGTGGATTCGTATAGGAGAATCCTGGCTTTCATAATACCAGCCGGTCAATTCTGTAACAATCTCACGGTGATAACTTAGGTGAAGTGAGCTATCATTCCACCTCATGCTAGGGATTGCCACTATCGACAACTCACTTCAAGCTCACTTCGCCTAAGTTATCACGGTGAGATTGTTACAGAATAGCTCGGCTGGTCATATGAGTCCTATGACAGTCCATGGCTTGAATTTAGAATCCCAAAAGAATGTTAAAACGAATTGACAGACTTTTATAAATCATGAAATACCGTTATTGAGCAGAGATTATCAAATAACTTCTCCCGCTCTGGACGGAGCGGGAGGGCGTGTCAGACTCTTACTGATTAAAACCCACCCCGGTTCCTTCAGTTGCCTGTGCCAGGGGCCACGGTAACCCTTTCGGACTTTCCCGCATCCCTGGCAGGCATCGGCCCTAGCAGACCCCATCATTGGTCCTGACATCTCTTTGAGGCGCGCGTGGAACACAACGCGCCGTCGACCCGGGCCTGGTCCTTATCGGACGGCGAGCTACTCATTGCTCGCCGTCCGCAAGCCCGCGCCTACGGTGGCCGGGAATCGGCTTGGGATTCCCAACGCCCAGGTCGTCTCCTGCGGTGGTAGGGATCCCTAACAGAATGGTTGCCGAGAAACGGTAGCAGGAGCGTTGACAGACCAATGGCCGGGTGGACGATCTGCAGAGGATCACAGAGAAGTCCTGGATGAAACTCCCACAGACCAGAGAACCATGGCACATAAAGGAGGAGGCCTATACTCAGTACTGGGTGGAACAAGGATGCCAATGATGATGATGATAAGTTACTGTCAGGTAAAATAATTGTCAAGCGAATTGCCTAACAGCTTCAATACCCGTATGTTCAAATCAAGACTGTCATTCTACAACAGTTGTATTAAATAGCTATAACATGGCAAATGCACGTACTATGTCAATTTCATATACAATTAAGTTCCCTGACCGTACCTCCAGGTAAAATTTCGGTTCTACGGGTAAGTTAGTTGGCTATAATGAACTCATAGAGTACGAAATGGCTAATAATTTCTGAGTTAATTTTAGGGAAGTGGAAGCCTTTTTTCTGTGGGTTTCCTTTGTCCGCGATGTCTTAGTAATTTAAATCACTTATTTTCAATATTTCGAATTTAAACTCAAACTCAAAGCATTATTCAAATACACCAATTACGGGCACCTTTGAAGACACTCAATGGACACTCTTTTCTATCAAAAATATGGTAACAAAACATTGGTTACATCATTCATATTGAAATTATACATAGATAGAATTATCATTAGTATGAGTCTGTATTCCAGATATCGAACCTGCGACCAACATCGCAGTAAAAAGACTCACCACCCCTGTGCTCAGTGTGCAAAACAAAGTTCAAGCACATAATTCAAGCCAGCTTCCTTCAAAACATACATCATACATCATTAATTCATTATGAAGGGTAAAATGGAAACATAAGTTTCTACTCCTGCTGAAGTCTTTTGGTAATAAAATGGCGTCAGTTACGTAATTACTGTCACACACTTACATCATTATTATGGATGGAATGTTTGTGTGAAAGGTGATATAGCATAATCAGCCTTTAATGTTCCCACTGCTGGGAAACAGGCCTCCTCTCGGTGAGAGGGAGGGGGCTGTAATCCACCACGTGGGCCCAGTGCGGGTTGGTAGATGTCACATAGCTTCGATTTTTTTCTTCTAGGACTTGCCAGTTTCCTCGCGATGTTTTCCTTCACCGTTTTGAGAGCAGTGCTGTTGTAATAATTTACACAAATTAAAGCGCCTGTCAGGGTTCGAACGTACGACCTACAACTCGTTTACTCGTCGCGGCGGTTTCCTCTGGGCCACCACGGCTCACTTGGTGATAGGGCTAAGAGGAACTCTGAAAAGACGGCCAATTGAGATGTTTGGAAGAACGGTACAACAGCAGGAGGATTATTTTTAACATTTTACTTTAATTATGGTGAATATGGGGACTATCTGGGTAATATTTTTTTCTCTGTTAGTTTTAATGTTGGTCTGGCAGTTCAAGTATCTTACGCGGCCTACCTAAATGTCCTTTCTTTGGTATAGTTCGTCGAGCCGGTGAGATTCCCAAGTTCTGAGTTGAGCTACACGATTACTGACAAATGCTTGCACTGACTGAACTGGTCAACTCACAGCTGTGTGGTTCTTTACTAAATATACCATTTCAGGCACTAATCTACATTGTCCTGACATGATCTGATCAAGATTATGTCGGAACTTTAATAGAAACTTTCCCTTGAGTTCGTTTCGCGATTTCTTCTTAATGGTAGTCCGATAGGAATAGCTTATTTTTATTTTATTTTATAATATGACGTGTAAAAGAGAATAAACAATTTCATTTAAGTTCATACAATTTTGTTTTGACTGCTTCGTTGGTCAAGTGGTTGAGTAGACTGCTGATGGGCCCTGACTTCAATCCCGGTTGGGCAAAATGTTATTAAGTTTTTAATGAAATTTTCAGTACCAGCCGCGAGCCCAAATTTGGATGCGGGAAAATTATGATCACCCAGCAATATTTACGTGAATTAGTCACACTCTGTTAACGGGCAAAATGGTATGTGTACTTTAGGCCAACGATGCACATCATAATTTAGCGTAATAAAATAACATGGCTAACGAATTTAAACATAGTGAACATATATAACTGTGTAGCTATCAACAACTGAGAGAAGTAATCGCCTTCCAAATCAGTGTACGGCGTTAACTACTAAATACAACCCGAACAGTATGATAAAAATATTTTTGTAGCTTTAACGTAATAATCTGACATTTCCAGCATCAATCAAGTTGCTAATACTCTATTTATAAATCGTTGGTTAGTAAACACTTGAGCGAGAGTCAAGTAGATCTTAAAATCTCTCTCGTCGACATTAAAGGATAGAACCTAATAGCGCTGACCTTGGTATATTGTTAACTTTTTTTTTCTATTAAAAGTGATTTTTTTAAGTTAGGGTTTTATTAAAATTCCTGTATTAGAGTATAAAATACTGCGCATTGTGTTATAATTATTTTATAAGATTTTCTAAGACGTTTCTTTTTAATGCATGATTAACTTAAATATCCCTAGATTGTGTTGAAGTGGTTATTATACATTTAAGTCGCTTAGCGTGACTGTTTTCGACCGCGTTGTTATTCTAAAAACTTCACAGCGGATTTTGATGCGCTTTTCAATATACGAGTAATTTAGAGAATTTGTTCCGGAAGTTTAATCAGAATCAGAATCATTTATTTGTCAAACGTAGGTAATTACATTATAAAGATCTTTTATATAGTATAAAGTGCGCTGTGCTTTGTCAACAGTGACATACAAAAATGTTATTAATTTGTTATTTATAAGGAAAATATATTATATAAAAAATTTGCTAATTAATTAAGTTAGATTATTAAAAATAAATTGGGATAATTAAATTTTTACAATTCTGGTTAATTATAATTGTCGTTCAGAAACTCGACTAATGTGTAATAGCATTTTTTAAGCAGCAGCTGGTGTTGAGTAGTTGTGAACTTATGTACTGGCATTCGTTTAATTGCGTCAGGTATTTTACTATAAACTCGAGGAGCAATATCTACCAAAGAGACTATTTTTCATTAATGCGGTTTTTCATTTCACATGGCATAATGTGGTTAGGTATTGAGCACGTACTTATTTTCTAAACTTTTTTTTTTATTTTCATTGTTTTTTGTTTAAAGTGTAATTATAAGTATTTCATTGATATTAAACTTACATATAAAGTCAAGTCGTAAGAACCGAGCAAAGCGGGGGCGGTCACTAGTCTAAGCTAATATTAAAAAGAGAAAAGATTTGATTTTTTGTATGTTTGTTTGTTACGCTTTCACGCTAAAACAGCTGAACGGATTTGGATTAAATTTGGCACATGGGTAGACCATGACCAGTAGGCCAATTCTCGTACTTAAAAAACGTTCAAATTCAAGTCGCAATCTCATCTCAGCGACAATCAATGTCAAAAACCTGTCAAAAATGTATGTAAATTGGTTGTAATTTTGACAGATTGAGACTGAGATCCGAATGCGAGCGGTCTTAAAAATACGGGAATTGCCCCTCTGGATTAGGACAAATTGTACTTTTTATCCCGATATTCTCACAGGATCGAGACTTATGCGCGTGATACCGTGGGGCACATCTATTGTTCTATAAATCGAAGTATGAATGTTTGTAACTTAACCACGCTGAATTTGAAGACTTTCACAAAATTCTTAATCTACTAACCACTATTGTAGGTAAACGTTATATTGAGCTTAATTTACTAAACATCAAATTCACGTCTTTATGTAATTGAATAAAACTGACACACAACCAATAAACAACCCTTTAGACTTACTCCGGTGACCATATAATAAGGATTTATAATACAAATATTTTTGCTAAAATTATGACGGTAGTAGCGACGACACGCGACGGGGCATCGAAATATTAGGTTTGGGTCCAAATGGCCAATTTCCGAGATGTCCCACGTTTCGCGAATTGAATAACGGTGACACTGACGTAGTTAGTCGAACGGATCCGGACGGTTTCGGACGGTTGTGTGCGGTCCGGCTTTTTCTCATTTACAGCGTATAGGCCTAGGCTAAGTTGTGAATAAGTAATCGTTTTTTACGATGTTTGAATATCATTTTAGTACAATTGGAAAAACGATATGTAACCAGCTAAACAATTTTGTTCTTTGCTCCAGTAGATAAGTAAGTATAAGTAGTAGGTAGTAGTGTTGGTTATACAGGGTGGTCCAAATAGTGACGTCAACAAATTTTTTTTAGATTCCTCACACCTGGGGGTATCCAAAAATACCCCATGTACGTTCCGCGATTTTTTGTAGTTTTCGAATTATTAGTTTTTTTTTGTGTTTTTTTAATTTATTCTGCCAGCGAGGTTGCAAAAATTCACATCTTTTTATGTAGTAGGTATTTTGCAGTTATTTTTTTTGTGCCATAATTGTCTTGAATGTTGTTTTAATTAAAAAAATAACTCAGCTTCCTGAAATTACTTAAAGTTACCCAAAAAAGGCTTGAAAGTTAGAACTTTAGTTTTCAGTAGGATTTACCCAAACATTCAACTTCAATTTAAAAATACAAAAATTTGTTTTCATAGCTTCAAGTTAAATTTAAAAACTTCGCAGAGTCCTAAACTATCAAAAACATACAAAAAAAATAGTACTTAATTAGCCTATTTTTGTTGTAATCGGCGTTTGAAGACGGATAGGCTAAAAATCATTGAAACACGATCAAAGCATTTTTAATTTATTTTTCAACTTTTTATCATTGTTATGGTAAATTAAACTTAAAAGTGTAATTTTAAATTAATTTTAATTGAATGTCCTGTAAAATAACTGTACGTCGTGTATTTTTACTCCATGCCCCTTTTTTTACGTCACTCGAGTAACACGTTACATTGTGAACCAACCAACGATACTGATAGGGTCTCAGGGGTTCGGTACGCATTGGGGGAGGGGAATGTGCATTCCACGGACCGGGAAACGGTTGTAAGTACATCGTATTAGTCGTTTCTTGCCATCGCGCGCATTAAGACTGCTCTCGTTGACGTTATTTTCTTTTCCTTGAACTACTTACGCTGTGTTAACTGGAATCTGATTTGCCTCACGATTATCTCTGCTTGTGCTTCGGACCCTGATTTACCTTACGAACAACCTGTGCTTGAGTTTTGGACCTTGATTTGCCTTACGAACAACCTGTGCTTGTTAGTCAGTGACTTGGATTGTCTTTGTGCAGTACCATGAGCTATTCACTAAGCCAATACGCAGAAATGCATTACTATTATGGCTTTGCTCAAGGCAACGGTAGTGAAGCTGCGAGGCTTTATCGACAGGCATTAGAGAGGCGAGGAGAAGTAATGGAGCATTACCCGGATCACAGGGTTTTTATTAATACACACAACACCCTGATGGCTGGACGTATCCCCGGGCGAAATCAAATTCGCGGAGCTGTACCCCAGGACCAAGATCAAGTGGATGAAGTCTTGGAAGAAGTTCAAAGAGACCCATCTACAAGTTCAAAAAAAATAGCTAGACGAACTGGGATTCCACGAACTAGGATTCTAAGAATTCTTAAGGAAGGTGAGTCATCAAAAAGGTACCTGAGCAATTACGAATTGTGTTGTAAAAAAAGATTTTATTTAGTTAGATATTATGTACGTATCGTCTAAGATAGTGGTAAGCCTATCTCTGATCTAGGTCTCTTTCTGCTAAAACCCATTTTGTTCAAACCACGCTGTAACCAGTTAACTTGTGATAGGAACTTAGCAGTGTGTTTTTGTTCACAGAAGGATTCCATGCGTACCATATTCAGCGCGTCCAGAAGCTCCAGGAATCCGATTACCCAAGAAGAGTGGCTTTTTGTCAGACAATGATAGAACGATCTGAGGAAGACCCTGATTTCTTCAATAAAATACTGTGGACCGACGAGTCCCGATTTGAAAGGACTGGAGTGTTCAACATCCATAATTATCATAGCTGGGCCATCGAAAACCCACATTCGGCAAGGGCGTCAAGCTTCCAAACACGCTTTAGTGTCAACCTTTGGTCTGGGGTCCTAAATGGAGTGTTGATTGGGCCCTTTGAATTGCCGGCCAGGTTGGATGGAAACAGTTACTTACATTTTTTACAAAACAATCTTTATGCATTGTTACAAGACGTGAATCTCCAGATTCGACGAGAAATGATTTTTCAACAAGATGGCGCGCCCTGTCACTACGCGGTACAAGTAAGAGAGCATCTGAACACCACTTTTCCCGAAAGATGGATTGGGCGTGCAGGGCCGATCGAATGGCCTGCGCGTTCGCCAGACCTCAACCCCATCGATTTTTTTGTTTGGGGATTCTACAAAGAGCTGGTGTACGCGTCGGAAAGCAACGACGAAACTGAATTAAGACGAAAACTTACAGAAGCGGAAAGAAAAATAAAACAAGAATATTCCAGTAGCTTCAGGCAATTAAAACATAACTTTTTAAAACGTTGTCGTTTATGTGTTCAAGTTGGAGGAAGAAATTTTGAAAATTTATTGTAATAAATAGCAATTTTTTCAGTAATTTGTGCCTTTTATTTCTTATCCAAAAACAAGTAATTTCACAACTAGCTATTTTGACAAATGCTCACATTTTAATCAGTGGTAAGACCAAATTATTGTAAAAGCTACACTAGCTACGGTTATTTTGCATGAGTTTCAATTAAAATTAATTTAAAATAACATCTTTAAGTTTAGTTTACCATAAGAATGATAAAAAGTTGAAAAATAACTTTAATCGTGTTTCAATGATTTTTAGCCTATCCGCCTTCGAACGCCGATTACAACAAAAAAAGGCTAATTAAGTAGTATTTTTTTTGTATGATTTTGCTAGTTAAGAACCCTGCGAAGTTTTTAAACCTAACTTAAAGCTATGAAAACTAATTTTTGTATTTTTAAATTGAAGTTGAATGTTTGGGTAAATCCTACTGAAAACTAAAGTTCTAACTTTCAAGCCTTTTTTGGGTAACTTTAAGTAATTTCAGGAAGCTGAGTTATTTTTTTAATTAAAACAACATTCAAGACAATTATGGCACAAAAAAAATAACTGCAAAATACCTACTACATAAAAAGATATGAATTTTTGCAACCTCGCTGGCAGAATAAATTAAAAAAACACAAAAAAAACTAATAATTCGAAAACTACAAAAAATCGCGGAACATACATGGGGTATTTTTGGATACCCCCAGGTGTGAGGAATCTAAAAAAAATTTGTTGACGTCACTATTTGGACCACCCTGTATAGATCAATTCTCCAATTGCAGAGCAAAACTTTGTCTTATTCAGAGAATTTATATTATTATTTATTTCGTTTATTTATTTTCATACATATAAATACATTTTTAAATATTTTATATATAAACATTTAAAAATAATATTTTTTCATTAAAATATATATATATATATATATAAAAATAGTAGTCCGCCGGTATCGGGAGCAGGGTCCAAGCTACTGGTGGTTAGGGCTCCAGAGACAGGAACCTCCTCACGATACGAGCCGTATCGAGGAGTACTGCCTTCTGAATCAGGCCCTTGATGCAACCGCCTAACGAGAGCTTCGAGAGATGTTGATCGAAGCTTTCGGCTATCAGGCCATTGGTCGATACGACAATCGGCACGATGACAGCCGAGCTCACATTCCACATGTCAACAACCTCGTGTGCTAAGTCGAAATATTTAATTTGTGTCTCTTTCTCAGCTTTCACGAGGTTCTCGTCATGAGGAATGGTAACATCGATAATCATTGTGCAGCGCGCTAATCGATCTATCACCACTATATCAGGCTTATTGGCGACAATAGTCCCGTCGGTAATGATAGACCGATCCCAGTACAACGTGACTTGGTAATTTTCGAGAACTGGGTCGGGTGCATACTTGTAATACGGTACCTCAGTATCCACAAGTTTATATTTTAACGCAAGTTGCTGGTGAATAATCCTGGCTACTTGGTTATGCCTGTGCAAGTACTCGCCGTTAGCCAGACGAGAACAACCAGAGATAATATGTCTGATTCTGATGGATTCACCTGGACGGTGGCATGCCCGACACACGTCAACCGTCCCGTCTTTCATAATATGTCTCCGGATATTATTTATTTATTAGGGAAAACAATCAGTGACAGATTACATTTTGTAGGAATAATAAAAAAAATACGGCCAAATGGAAAGAAAAAAAAAAGAAATTGGTTCATTTGTCACAGTAAGAATAGTTTAAAGTGCATACAGAAAGACAATTAGCTCGATTAATGAGAAAAATAAACCAAAATAGATCTACATAATAATCACGAGCACAAAACAGAAATAGTCGACGGCTGCACGTCATGACTGTGTTAGGAAGGCTTCCACTCAGCATAATGCTGTGTTATGGGGGACCCACAGCACAGTGCTGATTTTCAGTGGTCTCCCGAAAAAGACGTACGGAATCCATGTAAGGTTTAATGATTTGTACTTAATTAGGTAACAAAGTAAAAAATAAACATTACTTAGAATACGATTGAATATCATAAAAATTATATCCGCAGGCAACATTTTCCATGGAATAAATATGAAAAAATCTTTACAAACCATGCGATTTAAACTAAAACCTACAAACTATAATAATTTAAACTTCAAAAATGTTTAATATACTGTTAAGGAGCTAAATCGCTCGATCGATAAAAAGCACTAGAAAATTATGGGTATCATTTAAGCTATTACCAATTTAATTAGTTTTGTGTTTCATAAATAATAGGGTTTGTCCTCCAAATAGTAGATCTGTCACCAAAATGTAGTCACCAAACAATGCAAAATCAGTTCCACAATAAATCACCTAAAATCCTGAGATATAAGGTCTAGTACCAAATAAATGTTTTTGTATGTATTATAATAGGTGTGTCCTAATAAGTATTTAAGCAAACTAATTTAAAGAGATCACCAATAGTAGTAGTTTTCTTATTCACCACGGATCGATTGATATACATAATATGTCGACGGTAGGGCTTGGTCGACGGAGCCCCGCTTCGCGGGGCTCCTACTTCTGGGTGGTTTATAAAAAAATAACCACGAAGGGGATGGCGGGGTCTCTCGACCCCGCCATCCCCTTCTAACCTAACCTGTCCGAGTCGGGGTGCCCTAAAGTCCAGATTGCATCCAGTTTCTCCTGGTAATTTGTCTCGGGTATCATTTAAGCTATTACCAATTTAATTAGTTTTGTGTTTCTTAAATAATAGGGTTTGTCCTCCAAATAGTAGATCTGTCACCAAAATGTAGTCACCAAACAATGCAAAATCAGTTCCACAATAAATCACCTAAAATCCTGAGATATCAACCTGAGAACAATTTTTGTTTATCTGAGAACGAAAATATTTCGTGGCGATAGATCTATTTATTAGGTGATACAACTTGATGACAAATATAAATTTTGGTGATAGAAAATATAGTTCCCGAAAATTATATCTTTGCACTACGTATTGTTAGACATTTCAGGTGTAAAGTGTCAAAGATTCGGCTACTTATCACACACAAAACATGGTTTAAAAAAGACGGCTTATAGTTGCCTGGTTACCCCTTTTGTTAACTTGTATCTATCTAGTTCTAAAAATACGGCCAACACGAAGCGATACGAAAGTTCATTCACCTAAAACACGACCGCGGAGTTGAAAATTTATATCTATCTCAATCCATCATATGTGTTTGACATACTGTCTCGTTCTTTCGGTATCGTTTCAAGTTTAAGCCCGGATCGCCAACATTCGGGCGGCCATTTATTAATTCCGTTTCATTCGGAATGCGAATTATTTTAATTTTTATCCACATTTCTGTATAAAATATTAGTATTCCCTTAATTAAAATTAAATGTACATTATAATGATTAAATATCTTATTCGTTGTATGCTTTTAATAACAATTATATAGTAATACTACTCAATTTGCCAGATACTTTTAAAATACTTATCTACTTATTATCTTTTTTTTTTTCAAAAAAGTTTCGATGCGTGCATTTTTGTGTTTCATTTGTCATTCCTTGCGTTGACTTTCTTTACATTTGGTATCGCTTCTCGTTGGCCGTACTTTTAGGTAAAATTCGATTTAAGTAACTCAAGATCAAAGGGCTTACTAAAAGGTTCGGTATATATAAATACGTCTACTTAAAGGTGTACTGCTAACAATGTAAGAGATCTCTTTTGTATGGAAGTGGGAGCACTGATCTCTCATAAATGTAATGCCGGCCTAAATGTCAGTAAGTACCTATTTTTAAGCCCTGGCTTAAAAATAGGTACTGACATTTAGGCCGGCTTATATGTTGACCTACTAAATAAAATGATCACTAAACATTTTTAAACCGCCATTCAGCGTGTCCTTTTCTGTATGAAGAGAGTCGTATGTCCTACAGTGGGACAATTTTAGGCAAAGATGTTTTAGTAAAAATCTATAAGTCATTTCCAGTATTATATAATAACAAAATAATAAAAACTTTATGGGTAAAAAGATTAAGTACAGAGATTTTAGCCCCAAACAAGGCATGCCTGTGTCTTGGGCACTAATATGGAGGGTTTACCATTTAAACATTTATTTTAAAAACATGTTCGGTAAAATTCTAAATTGTAATTGTGTAGTTTTTTGTAATTTGAAGCAAACCAAATTACAAAAAACTACACAATTACAAATAGAATTAAAATGGAAGAAAACATAACAACCAAATCGAGAATAAAAATAAAATAATAATAATAAAACTAGAAAAAACACTACTATGTGAATGAGTGTGGGTGTAAGTGTGTGATCATAATTATGTTGTGAATGAGTGTGAGTGAAGTGTGTGATCATATTATGGTGAGTTTGGTAATTGAGCTTACACAAAAAAAATATTGATCAGATTTTTGGACATAATTAAACGTAACTATGCCAAATTGGACCAAAATAAAGTGGTACTCACATTACACAATATTATATAAATGTATACTATACAGGCTGAGCACAACCACATTTTGACACGGCTCGTAAAATGGCCTCATTAAAATAACGGACTTGAATTTCAGCTGTACCCTATCATTACTGCGCATTATTGTGGTATTTCATGAATTTGCCGTTTGGTATAATGTTGCTAATTAGAATATCATGTACCTATGTTGGTTATTTTTGTTAGCCATCAGATAATATCATAAATATCATCACGGTGGAACTTAAAGACGATTTGGGTACTTACTCTCTAGGGGACGTCTTTAAATTCGACCCCGTATACAAGCTTGTCGAGTTACGCGAACATAAATGTATGGAGCAAAAGATTTTTTTTTCGGGATTTCAGGTTTGTCCCATCGTAAAAGTTGTTCATAACGATGAGTACAAATACTCCAGGTTTTCAGTTATTTCAATTCCACCTTCTATAACTATGAAAGAACTGAAAAAATGCCCTAGAGGCATCATATTTCTGGAAGTCTAATATGTTAACCTTCTGTCAAACCTCATGTTAGTTGACCAACCAATCTCGCGATGTTCTGTCAATCATCTAATTGACATGATAAAGCTGTGAAGTACAGGGATCTTTTGGCGTGTGGCCAAAATAGGAACTAAAACCGTCACCTTATTTTTTACAAAAAGATTGCAGAAATGTTTAACAACAGCGCCCCCTGTCAAGGTCATTAGAACGCCATAAGATCCGTTTAGTTAGTCTACTTGACAACTCAATAAATTGAATGGACAGAAACTAGGGGAAGTATTTAAAACAACAATGACAAATGACAAATTTTACAACAATTATGAGTTTTCTTAATTCGAGCGATTTTTACACGTACGAAAAGCGACTTTTAATCTTTATCTATACACAAATGTAATAAAATAGTAACGAAATCAAAACTATACTTTTTTATCTTATTTATTTAAAAAGGGTTTTAATCTAGACAGATTATCGTTACAAATCGACTAGGACTTTACATACTATTACCCAACTAAATATTATCTTACACTACCTCTGCGATTGATACCAATGTTTACGAGCTGTACAGCATCCTGGCTGCTTCCGAAGCAGGAGCAGCAAGGACGCTGTTACATACCCCAATCTCGCACATACTATTAAATACTGTTAATAAATCTCGTCTTTCCGGCTCGTTCCGGACACATTCCATGATGATTTGTAGTTCCATGATGATTTGAAGTTGCATTCCGCATAATTTGGAGACTTTTTTTTTTTTTTTGAGGATGGGAAATCATCAAATGACTCCTCCCGCTCTGGGTGGAGCGGAAGGGAGTGTCAGAATCTTACTGACTAAAACCCACCCGTGTTCCTTCCTTGGCCCTTTATGTTCCGGGTCAGCGGTACCCCTTTTGGATGATCCCGCTTTCCCGGCAGGCTTGGGCCCTAGTGGGCCCCCTCTTCGATGCTGACATCTCTTTGAGGCGCGCGTGGAACACGTACGCGCCGTCCAGCACGGGCCTGATCCTGATCGGACGGTGAGCTACCCATTACTCACCGCCCGCAGGCCCGCGCCTACGGTGGCCGGGAGTCGTCACGCGGCTCCCGACGCCCGGAGCGTCCACCGCGGCGGCTTGGACGGGAGACTCTCTCCCTCTCCCGTCCCGCCACCTCCTTCGCTAGCATGACTGCTTCGCAGAAGGAGGTGACTGCCTCCCACTCCCCCTCGCCCCGGACCATGGCTTGAACCAGGGCCGGGCGTGAGAGGTCGCCGCCGCTGCCGATCGCCTCTACGAGGACACGGCGGTGCTCCGCCCATGCAGGGCAGGCCCCCACCGTATGCTCCACCGTGTCCTCGGGGCGATCATCGCAGTGGTGACACCCGGGCGTTTCCTCCCGCCTGATGATGTGCAGGAACCTCCCGAAACTTCCGTGTCCGGTGAGGACCTGCGTCAGGCGGTAGGTGAGGACGCCGTGACGCCTCTCTAGCCACTCCTCAAAGAGGGGTCTTACCGCCGCTATCGTGGCGTGCCCTGCGCTGGGTTGCGACAGTCGCTCTTTCCATGCCGCCATGAGATCGCGCCGGAGGTCCGTCCGCTCCGCCGCGATTTGCCGCGGAAGCGGGGTTTCCCCCCGGCGTAGTGCCTCCGCGCGCCACTCATACAGGCGCGCGAGGACTATCGCCTCCAGATCCCACGGCGGCAGTCCGGCAAGGAGGCTTGCCGCCTCGCCCGAGATCGTGCGGTAGCCCCGGATCAGCCTTACGGCTACCACCTTTTGGGGCGCGTTCAGATAGTGGGCGGCTCTCCGCCGCAGTGAACGCGCCCACACCGGGGCCCCATATGTAGCCATGGACCGCACGACCCCCGCGTACAGCCTCCGGCAGGAGGCGTTTGGACCCCTCAGGTTGGGCAGGAGCCGCTTGAGGGCGGCCCCAGTCCGTTCCAGTTTGGGGACCAAACGTCGGAAGTGCTCCACGAAGTTCCACCGGCTATCGAGCACGAGTCCTAAGTATTTCATCGTGGACTCGACGCCGATGTGAACCCCTCCTGCCGTTAGTTGGGATCCCGATGGTGGCCCGTTCCGGGGCCCATGGAAAGACATGGCCTCGGACTTGTGCAAAGCCACCTCAAGACCCAACTGCCGGATCCTCTCCACGACTATCGCAACCCCGCGTGTCATCGCGTCGGCCGCCGCCTGATGCGACCTCCCCTGCGCCAGGACCAGCGTGTCGTCAGCATAGCACACCACGCTGACGCCATCAGGGAAGTCGGCCCGCAGCACCCAGTCGTAACCGATGTCCCACAGGAGCGGCCCTAGAACCGATCCCTGTGGGACACCGCACGACATCTCTCGCCGGTTCCACTCCCCATCGCGACCGGGGTAGATGACGGCTCTGTCCGTCAGATATGCCTCGACTATTCGACGGAGGTAGGTTGGCACCCGGTGATACCGGAGTGCCTCCCCAATGCAACTCCAGGGCAGGGTGTTAAATGCGTTGGCGATGTCGAGTGACACCGCCACGACAACCCCGCCCCGAGACACCGCGTCCCCCGTCGTGAGGGCTCTAACGCGCATGATGGCGTCCACCGTCGAGCGCCCCTTGCGGAAGCCGAACTGACTATCCGCAAGATCCGGCCCCGTCCTCACCAGGTGCCCGACGAGGCGGCCTGCAATTACTCTCTCAAAGAGCTTGCCGACCTCGTCGAGCAGCACAATGGGCCGGTATGCGGACGGAGAGTCCGCAGGGCGCCCTGGCTTCCGAATGAGGACCAGCTTCCCCGTCTTCCAACGGAGTGGAAACTGGCCTCTCTCCATACATGCGCTTAAGAGCGCCTCCAGTCGAGGCCCAAGAGCCGTCGAGGCCAGGACCCAGGCTTTCCCTGGCAGGCCGTCGGGTCCTGGGGCGGTATTTTTGGCCTTCAGCCTACCTACCGCCACTCTCATATCTACCCCGGTCACTTCAGGGGTATCGTCGTCGTCCGCGTGGTCCGCTTCAGGCACCGCGAGCGGCGGAGCCATGGGCGGGGGAGTATGCTCCCCCCGTGAAGGGAACAGAGCGCTCACCACCTCCTCCACCAGCTGGGGGCGGAGACTCTGCGTCAGCGGGGGGGCCCAGGTGCGGAGTTTATTCCGCACCATTTTGTAAGGGCGCCCCCATGGATCTCCGTTCAGAGTCTCCACCAACTCCTCGCGGGCCGTATATTTGGCCCGCTGGACAGCCTCTTGGAGGGCGGTCTTCGCCGCTCTGTATCCCTCGTACAGCTCCGCCTCCGTCGCTTCCGCATCCGGAGGGCGGATGCGGAGCCTACGGTGCCTGGAGTACAGGTGTCGCACTGCGACGCACGCCTTGCGTAGCGTCTCCAGCTCCTGCGACCACCAGTACACCTGACGTCGGGCGCTTCCTGGACGGACTCGGGGCATTGCCACGTCGCAAATCTCGGACATGGCCTCCCGGAACCACTCCGCCTCATCGTCAATATCGGCAGGCCTGTCCGGTGATGACACCCAGGCCTGCACGATCGAGGCTTCCAGGAGGAGCTCCCGGTCCATCTGCTTCAGCGCCCACCGCGGACCACTCGGGGCCTGTTGGACCGGCGCGCTAGAGGTCTGGGCGGAGACGTCGAACCGGATATACCGGTGGTCGGAGTAGGTCTCCACCTCCTCCATGACGCGCCAGTCAATGACACGCTGTGACAGAGCGGGGCTGGCAAACGAGATGTCCACCACAGACTCACCCCGCATCCGCACACACGTGGGGACAGAACCCCGGTTTAGGACGACCAGGCCTGTCTCCAGAGCCCAGTCCTCCACCATCCTGCCCCGCACATCAGTGTAACGGGAACCCCAAGCCGGATTTTTGGCATTGAAGTCCCCGAGCACTAGCACGGGGAAGCGATGGTAACCGGCGACGACGACACTTAACTCTGTTAAAGAGTTCTGGAACTCGGCGAGAGTTCGGCTCGGAGAGAAGTACACTCCCACTACTACTATCTCCCCGAACCGTGCTGCTACGCACCCCTGTCCCTTCGTGACACCTTCGAGGGATGGGGTGCCGGCGGCGGCCGACGAAATTATGGCCACTGAGCCGCTCAGGTCCTCAACCCAGTCATCCCTGGGCAGGACAAAATACGGCTCAGCGACCACGGCAATGTTAATCGACCACTGCGCCATGCTCTGGAGCAACAGGTCCTGAGCGCAGGCGCAGTGGTTGATGTTCGCCTGGAGGAGTCTCAATGGAGCCGTTACTCCTCCATTTCAGACTCCTCCCGGGTGGCGGCAGTGGCGGCGGCGGCAACAGTGGCAGGGGCACTGGCCGCGGTGACGGTGGTAATGGCAACGGCGGCGGAGGGTCTGCCTCTCCTCCAGGTTCCGGTGGGTGGAGCGCAGGACTTACTGCCCGCCCGGTGATCGGCCGGCTTGCCAGCACCCGCACATGCTGCACAGTGCGGCGCGGCTTCGCACGAGCCGGCCTTATGTCCGGGCTGACCGCAGCGGAAGCAGAGTGCTGCGGTCCACCTCCGAGGTGCACTGGACGCCAACGTGGTGCCCCACATGGCATCGGAAGCACCTCAGAGGTCTGGGTTCCAGCAGTTTAACCTGCGCCGAAACCCAGCCCACCAGAAGCCTTCGGCCCTCCACAATCTTTTTGGCCGCCGTCACGGGGCAGCTTACCGTTACGGTTCGCATACCCGCGGGGTCCGGACGTATGGTGCCCACCTTCACCTGGTCGGCCAGACACCCGCCCGTCCTGACGACGGCGGCCACCAACTCTCCCTCCGTTACGGAGTCATCCAGGCCCAAGACTCGCATGTCTGCGCACTTGACGGGCCTGGAGACTCGAGCCTCGTCCGCATTGAGGGACGCCCTTAGCTTCTCAGCTAGGGCGTCAGCGGTGGGGCCACTCGTCACACCGGGGATCTCCAGCATGCGGGCGCCAGTTGCGGTCACCCTGTGCCGGAGGCCCTCAGTGATCCCCAGCTCCTGGAGGTCCACCGTCTCCCTCGCCTTGGTGAGCACGTCACGGTACGTCACGCCCCTCTTAACCGCGTCCGGCTGTAGCGTGATCACTACAGCCGCGGTCTTTGGGGCGCGGAGCCTTGCCGCGACGGCTCGCTCCTTGTGGCGCCGCCTTTGCCCCTTTTTTCTGGCCGCCTTGGCCGCCTTCTTTTTCTCCCCGACCACCTGCCACCCGGCGTCAGTCGTGGGAGATTCCTGTGGCCGCGAAGTAGGCTCTGGGGCCTGCGCCTCCCGTGCCGTCCTGCCCTTCCTCTTTAGAGCCCCAGCTGGTGTTTTGCTGGCCGGCGTCTGCGTTGCCGGCGCCGGGGCTCCACCGGCCGACGCCGATTTTGCCTGGGCTCCGCCTGCCGACGCCTGGGCTCCGCCTGCCGACGCCGGTTTGGCCGGCGGCTGGGCCCGGCCAGACGACCCGGGCTTAGGGGCGGTGGCTCCCGCAGCAGCCGCATACGAGGCCACCCTCGACCCCGGTGCTGTCCTGCCCGCTAGTGGTGGGCGCAGGACTATGCCCTCCAGGACGGAGAACCGCGCCTGGAAGGCCGCCAGCTCCTGCCGAACCAGATTGAGGACCTGGTTCTCCTCCGGAATGGGCTGGCTTGGCCGAACGGGCTGGCTTGGCTCCTGTTCCGCCTGCACCTGCCCGCTGCCGGTGGCCTTCAGGCCAGCCAGGTCCTCCCTGAGCTTCCCATTCTCCTCCCGGAGAAGTTTCATGGCGGCCGTCAGGCGAGCGACCTCCGCCCGCAGTTCAGCCACTTCGCCGCCCGAAGGCCCGTCGGTTTTGGCCGCCTCCACCGCCGCCATGATGGAGGCCGTTGCCGCGACCACGGCCCTGCTTTTGGACGACTTGATCTTCTTCAGGGTCACCTTCCGAAGCTCAGCCTCCACTACCTCCTTGAGGCTGGTTCTACAGGCCTCATTGTCATTGTCGCCGTTTTCGTCGGGGCCACTCGACAGGCTCGCCTCGTCGCCCGAGGGCCCCGAAGCGACTGCACGACCATTCACCCCCTCCTTTGCGGGTTCCTCCGCTAGCTCCGCTGCCTCCCGGGCTGTGAGCCCCCTCCCCCTGCCTCGCTCTTGGACCCCCCCTCCCCACCTACCGGTGGGGATTTTTCGAGCCGAGGCTCTCTCGCCATCAGAGGACGACCCCTGGTCGTCCACTGATCTTGGCCGCTTACTGAAGAACCTGATATTCTTCTTCTTCGTTTCAGCGGCCAACTCCTCCGCGCGGCTGTTGCTCAATGAGCCTCCCGTGCTCGCGCCACTTGGCGCGGTGTCGGGCTCCGACCCCGCACCACTCCTCCCCTCTTCGGTTTTTTGTTTTTTTTTTTTAAGTTTTCCATAGTTGATCCCACGAGTAAGAACTTTATTTATTGACTCAAAATTTGCGTGGTTCGCACTAGCGACTGAATCAAGCTACCCATCAGCCAAGCTTACAACCTCCCTCACGGTGCGCCGCCGCTTAGAGGTTTGGGGAATTTTTTATAGAGGTTGATCTTCCTCGCGGTCCGGGCGGTTAAGCCAAGACCCTCGACCCCCGTCAAAAGTCAGAGACATGACCTGTACAGTCTTCGGGGCTACGAGATTAAAGCGGTGGCAGGAAGAGACTTCTTCGTGCCAGCCCGGCGGCAGGGTTAGTGCACACCGAGCCCGCTCCCTCCACGGCGGTCAAACCGCTCCTTCCCCCGTCCACGACCACTCACCGTCCTCTGTAAGCAGAGGGGGAGTGGCCGCATCCGTATATAGCCCGGTTCCCTTCACCAACCATCAAGGATGATCGGTGATTGGAACCGTGACCCTTCCCCGTGTGTTGAAGATTCGCCGCCGGCACCAAGTACCCCCCAAAAGCCTGGTGGGCACTTGAGCCCGGCGTTGCCCAGGGTGCGCCACGTGGAGGCTCTTCAACATGCACCCCATAATTTGGTGACTTTGAATATGAAAAACGAACGAGTCTAATGCCGAGAATATAGTTTTTAGAATTTTGGTTCGTTTGTCTGTTTGTCTGGATGTATGTTCCGGATTGGCGCAAAAACTGTTGAACGGATTAAGATGAAATTTGGCAGACATATAGTTTATAACCTGTATAACACATAAGGTACTTTTAATCCCGGTAATATGTTCTCGTGGGATATTTTCCGACATATACGCTGGCGAAGCCGCGGGCTATATCTAGTTCTTAATATGTAATGGAAAAGTATACCTAGTATACCTTCCTAGCCACATTCAAGAACTAAGCCTTAATAAATTCAAATGTTTTATAAAAAGAAAAAAAAATATATAAATAAAAAGGAAACTATGCCAGAAAGCCTATTACTGTCAATTACTTTATTGAGGACAAAAAGGCTTGGGAGTGAGCTGTTCCAATAAATTTACACAGGGAATGTTGATTTATTTTATTGTTTTTTGCTAACTTTTGTACTTTTAATCTTTGCTATAAGTATCTATAACTTTTTACACATACAATGGCAGGAATATTTACTGTATAAAGTATTATATTATTTTAATTGTTGTGAATGTGAGGACTATGTGGGTCATTGTTCCAGTTTTAATCATGTTGAGTTGTTGTTTGAGTAGTTTATGTGGCCTACCCAAATGTCCTTTCTTTGGTATTGTTCGTCGAATCGTTGAGCTCCTTAAGTTCTGAGTCGAGCTGCACGGTTACTGACAAATGCGTACACTGTCTGGACAGGTCCACTCAATCTGTGTGGTTCTTTTCTCAAAAGTCCATTTCAGAAACCAATCTGCATGGTCCTCAATGATTATGTCCAGATTTTTATAATTATACACATTGACATTAATGAATTTTACTTAAACTATGACAAGAGTATTCACTTTGTAAAGTATTATGCTATTATTTTAACTATTGTGAATGTGAGAACTACGAGTATGTTGGTCATTGCTTTTTTTTTGTATTTTTCTCTCTTAGTGTAATCATGATCTGGCAGTTTGAGTAACTTGTGCGGCCTACTCAAATGTCCTTTCTTTGGTATTGTTCGTCGATTCGTTGAGCTCCTTAAGTTCTGAGTTGAGCTACACGATTGCTGACAGTTGCGTGCACTGACTGGACAGGTCCACTCAATCTGTGTGGTTCTTGCCTCAAAAGACCATTTCAGACACCGATCTACATAGCTTTCACATCTCTGTTTCTGTTTCACAGATCTGACCAAGATTCTGTCCGGACTTTAAAAGAGACTGTGACCTCTGAGTTTGTTTCGGCCTTTCTTCTCAGAGTAGTCAGATAGGAAACGCCGACCTCATCTAGTTAAAAAAAATATGATTGACGAGTAAAAGTGTTTGTAAAAACCTACTTACAGAAATAAAATAATTTATCATTTATAATAATAATATACCTATACCTACCAGACTTCTAATGTCTAGGCTTTAGTGGTACCTAATACCCAAGAAATGAAATATTTAAAACGAAAAATACAAAGCAATCCTTCTAATACCATTGAAGTAAAGTAAGATAATTCAGGATGCGCATGGCCTTTCGAAGCTATTAAATAATATATTGTTGCCGCGCAGCTTGATCGTGATAGGTCCCTATATGTCACGACAGTGGTACAGTTGGGGACATCAATATGTTACACATCAGACTGTGAACGACTGCCTTCTGTGGATAATGAAAGTTGACGGAATGAGTTGGATATTTTCCGTAGTGGAAAGAGTTTTGTCCAGCAGTGGTACAGTACTGGCTTCGGGACTAGTTATATTAGTAACTAGCTGTGCCCCTTGGTTTCACCCGGATAAGTCTCGATTACGTGGGAACAACGGGATAAAAGGTCTACCAATGCACCTATTTTTCCGTGGGGAAATCCTCATAGATACCCACCGTCTGGGGAGAACGAAGGGTTATGTCGGAGTCCTACCGACTAAAACCCGACTGTTCCTTATAATACCATGAGTGGGGGGCCCGGGAGATACTTGTACATTCGCCGCATCCCCGACTGCTATCAGCTCGCCATGCCTAGCGGGCCCCACCACCAAGTGCGCCGCTCCCTTGATCGCACGTCGTCCCATTAAGGCGGGCATCTCATTGAGCATGACTGCTCGAGCGACGACACAACCCCAATTTCACCACCCGCAGCCCCCTCTTTGCGGTGGCCGGAGATCGTTAGGCACTCTTCGACACCCGGCTGCTCTTCTGGTACGGGTGGAATAATAATAATAAACATTTATTTCAGAATCAAGTTCCATAGTTTGTTAGTACCAGTATAAAATGCCTTATATCTAGTGTTAGTAAATAAACTAAAGTAACGGGAAGAGAACGGGAATGAGAGGCGGGCTCTCTCTTCCTCTCCGCAGCCTCCTTTATATGCATCATCTCCTCGCAAAAAGAGGCGACAGCATCCCACCTGATTTCACTTTCAACCATGGACTGAACTACGGCCAGAAGCGAGAAATCACCCGCACCAAGCTAAAAACTCCTCTAGCGTAAGTTGCGCCGTGTCCTCGGGGCAGTCCACAGAGTGATGACTAACGGGCGTCCGATCCCGACCTATGCGACGCAGGTACTTCCCGAAACATCCGTGTCCAGTAAGCACCTGCGTCAGCCGGAAACTGAGGGCGCCATTCTGCCTCTCCAGCCATTCGTCCATAACAGGCCTTACCACTATTATTATGGTAAGCACCTGGGTTGTGCATGACGGTCTAACCATTCAGCCACTAAAATCTGACGAAGCTCGGTATTTCGTGCCTCGAATTCTCGGGGAACAGGACGCCGATCGCGCGCTAGCTCCACCTTCCGCTAGCGACAAAGGGACTCAAGGATTTTGGCATCGAGATCCCCGGGCATTAATCCGGCCAGACGAGTTGCTGCCTCGTAGGAGATCGTATGGTATGGTATCCCCTTATCACCCTAATAGCCATCGCTCTCTGCGGCCTTCGCAATATTGTGACGTTGCGGGCTATCAGTGTGTCTGCCCCCACGGGTGCCCCATACAGAGCCATGGGCCACACGATCCCCACGTACAGTCTCCGGCATTAGACGTTGGGTCCCCCAAATTAGATAGTAGTCGCGCAAGAGCAGCTGCAACGCTCATCAGCCTGGGGACTAGTCGCTGTGCAGCCCGAATCTCACTGGCTGTCGAGGACGAGTCCCAAGTACTTGCCGCACCTGGCGAAATTCACCCCAATGTTTTAGAAAACATTAAATATTTTAAACCAAACGTTTTGGTACTAGAATCATAAAATGTATAGTTTTAGTTTACTTTTTAATTAAATTGAGTCTAACTCCAATTAATTATTTGTGCCTGTGACTGTACTTAAAACTAAGTGTAGCGAAATCGATGATATCGACTTAACCTAATCGAATTTGTTTAAATATTTCTCGTGACCTTTATAAAGTAATTACTGTAATTGGTTGACATGATAGTATTGTTATTCAAGATAGTTATGGTTGATAAAATATATAGTTGAGTTACAATTGAATTGAAGGAATTTCAAGTGATTAGATGAAACTGAGAGGAATTTGTCTGAATAAATGGTAGTGTTTCGCGAACGAATTTCATATCAATTAACCTTGAAATTAGCCAAGCATTTTCCCAACTATGTCGGGGTCGGCTTCTTGTCTAACCGGATGCAACTGAATATCAGTATCTTACATGGAGCGACTGCCTATCTGACCTCTACAACCCAGTTACTGGGTAACACGATACCCCTTGGTAAGACTGGTTGTCAGACTTTTAGGCTTCTGTCTACCCGTAACGACTGTCAAGAATCTACCAATTACAGCCGTGACCAGTTGGTCCCGGCTATAATTCGTACCCCCGGAAACCCTTCCGTGCCTCGATATTATAGTCGATGGTCACCTATCCACGAACTGACCACAGCAAGCGTAGCTTAACTTTCAATGGACCCGTGCGGGTGTTATAATTTAACCACGAGCCCCTCATCTAATTTCATGTAGGTAAACTGATTTTTCTTAGGTACAGTTGTTTCACACTTTGTTTATATATATTTATTTATTTTACTATAAATATACATTTATTTACAATTTATTTATATTTATTATATATTTTATAAGTACAGACAGTCGCGTAACTTGGCAAGAGTCGTTACTATGCGTTTCTCCTTACTTTAACTTTCTTCTAAACAAACTTGTTTAAAAATAAATTATGGCAATAACCATAGAGTAACGACAAGCAATAAAAGTGTAATGTTTTTTGTTGCTCTAAATGTTTAAGCGCAAACTTTCTCCCACTACGCCAAAACATGTTCAAGTTACGTGGCGGCGACTTTTTTTTTTCTTTGAATATTCTGAGACGCACGTATTTCAGAAAGAAAGTTTATCATTCGATATCTCATACAGAACTATGACAGTACTTACAACTCATTTGCCCGCATGTCCTGGAGGTTAAATTAATACCTGTGACAGTCATCATTAAAAGCCCGGAGGATACACTGAAAGTCAACTACAACATTTTAGAGCCAAGGCTTATAAGAACAATTCGAGTTGAAAGCGCATTGCTAAACCCCACTAACTCATACATACTCCAATAACGATAAAACGAAAAAAAAATCGACGATTTCCAACTATTCGGTGTACAAGTCAGCGTAAACACAGCATTAAAGGCTAACCTTTCTATTTTAGCATGCAATGGACGTCGTACAAATAATCGTAACGTACCGATGTAAACATCGCTTAGTTTTATGCCGCTGATCGTAAAAGTGTTTTATTTGTAGACTTGTGGTCGGTGGTGTGTGTATATAGCCTTATTAGGAGATGTTTTACACTTGTTTTGATCCGGTTCGTTTTTGTTTGTCCGGTAAAGTTTTAACGGCATGTAGACCGTTTAAAAAGCGTACGCAAGATTGTGTTTTGGTACAGCCAATCTATGCTGTTAAAATTGTATCGTGTCAACTTAGGTGAAGTGAACTGTCATTCCACCTAATGCTAAGGATTGACACTATTGACAGCTCACCTAAGTTTTTACGATAAGATTTTTGCAGAATACGACCGGTGGTATGGTGGGCAATGGTGGCCCAGTGGTAACGGCCCCGACTTATGTGTCGTACGTCGTGGGTTCGAACCCACGCAGGCAACATTACTTTGTGTAATTTATTACATCACCACTGCTCTCAAAACGGTGAAGGAAAACATCGTGAGGAAACCGGCATGTCCTAGAAACAAAAATTCGAAGACATGTGACATCTACCAACCCGCACTGGAACCGCGTGCTGGATTATGGCCCGCTCCCTCTCACAGAGAGGAGGCCTGTGTCCCAGCAGTGGGAACCTTACAGGCTGATTATGTATGGTATGAAAAAAGAGGTGATAGTTAAATAAATTCTAAGGATTTATTATTTATCAATATCAAACTAAATCACTGCTTAGGTAATAAAGGAAAATAATGAGCTGCAGCACGAAATACAGACCAGTGAAAGCTATTTCGTGTTAAATAATTGAAGCAGTTTTAGTGACTATATATAACAAAAAAGAAATCATAAACAACAAAGAAATAAACTGAACCACATCCACGAAAATCTTTTCAATCCGCATCCGGAATCAAAATCGTACAGAAACCGGAAACAATTGTGTCCGCTCCACAAAACCGGGTAAAACCGGGTACATCTTAATCGCATAGTGCTTTCGTGTCTCTTGATAATAACCGAGCGATGTTCCGTCGAGTGGCAATTAGCCCCGGCCATGCTGACTCGGCTAAATCGAGTCTAGACTGAATCGCAATCTAGATTTTTATAGATTAGGATGGTTTGGCCACAGAATAGAAAGCTACTGAAGGTTCGATACAACAAACGAAAATGCACGCACAAACCGACACGCTACACGTACAGCGAATGAAACAAAAACAAAGTAAAATAGTTTGATCTGCACAAATAAAACGCACATCACATAAATGCAGACCTGAAAGCAGATTAAACATATCCACTTCACGCACGCACGCACTGCACTATTCTAGTACATTTGTTATGTCCATTAAAATATAGTACAATAATTTACCGGAACCGGAATGCGTCAAAAATATAAATAACAATAATACCTTTATCAATAAATTGAAAAAATGTCTAACTAAGAAAAAAGCTACTACACCATTCACGAAAATTTCAACAACAATAAAAACCATTTTTACATACCGTCCGCGAAGCGTCTGCGAAACCTACATTATTTTTTTTCCACTTTGAATATAAATTTATTTTAAAACACAAAAATACTGATAATTTTAATGTTTATACTAAACAGCGCACAATTAAAGCTAATAACATGCTACAAAACTCAATAAAATCGTAAATATTTAGTTTATTATAATATATAATGTTAATAATGTAAATCGTGCAATAGCTTAACTTAACTAAATATATAAATTGGTACTTATATAAATACCATAAAAGCAAATGATACTAGTTTAATTTAATATTTAATCTTCTTCTTAACAAAAAGCGCCTTCATCCTCTCTCCTATTAAACATTAACTTTGCTGTGCCCGACAGGGTCCATAATTGATTCGATGTTTTAACATACCAACTGTTATAATGTACACATTATGGAATGCAATAAAGTATTGAGTATCATACACGGTAATTATGAAGCCAAAAGCCCAGTATTCGAAAGATAAAATTAATAACAAGATTTAAAATTAAACAGGTTTTCAAATTGTCAAATGGTTTAACATTGTCTACTGCTACCACCATAGACATTATACATTATTTTTTTTAAATACGTTGCCCCGCACTAGGAATGTCTCCTGTATCGTGGATGCGTTTACAAACATTTAAAACTCACTATACACAAACAGCCCGACCCGGAAACAACTACTTACAGGTCATACAAATATTTGTTCCGTGCGGGAAACGAACCCGCGACACGCAGCGCAACAGTCAATCGCTTAACCACTGCGCCAACCGTGCCATCAGTTATTAAAGTGCAAGTGCAGTGCGCTGCAGTTGAAATAAGTGTTCTCGCGTCTGGCATTATTTTGAAGGTCAGTTCAGACATGTTTAGACGAAACCAGCGAAAGCACATTCTATCCCGAGTAATCCCAACTCAAATTATTTTTGTGAAACAGGGACAGAGCTGTCTTTCGTTGGTCCCCATACTAAATTGTCAAGAATATTAAGCTAAAAAGTTAAAATAAACCCAAAGTCGAAAAGAACTCAAATTCCACCGCGCAGAACGAAGATTGTGTGTTGTGTCTGTGTGTTGTGGAAAGTGCAGATTGTCGTCCGTACGGGACATCCTGGAAGCGCCGCCGCCACTTGGCTAAGGCAACCTATCGCACCGTGTCTCCGCCATAGCTCACCAAGCAGGTACCATCATCATTGTCCCACACCACCAAAACACCTACTTGTATCACCAAACCGCACCTCATACAGTCCACTTAGAACATTTCGATGTTCACCCCGTGGCTTAGGCCGCCGCATCATTTTGGGTAGGTATATATTAAGCTATAGTTAGTTGGAATATTATGCTCTTGTTCTGGTTCTAAGTTTGGGCTAAACCCACCCTGTTATAACTTAAGATCTCCGTAAGTACGCGTCTACGTGTGCGTGCGCCTGATTTCACGAGTTCTGGAGCTGTATGTCGATTCTGTAAAAATCTCACGTGAAGTGAACACTTAGGTGAAGTGAACTGTCAGTGTCATCCCACTGATGCTAGGGATTGACCAAGCATTACATTTACAATCATAATCGAGATTTTAATAATATTTTTTATGCTAATTCTGTTGATCATTTTATATTATTTCAAAGCTGGTATTTAAGATGCTAAACATTACTATTTACGGGTTTTTTTTTAAATAAAACAGAAATTCAGACAAAAACTGAAATAAGTTCCTTTTTTTTTCCTAAACCAACTATTAAAGAAAATGCTCATGGACATGGTTTGTTATTATAGAGCTATCGTTTAATATGACTATTGTTATCGTTTTCATGGTTTTCGAGGTTGTTTACGTTACGCCGAAAGTGAGGTCAAAATAAAAATCAAAGATGGCTTACCGTCATCTTTGATTTTCATTTAAAAAGAAACAAAATTGAGTTTTCGACTGGATTTCTGTGTTGCTGTTTTATAAAAAAAACTCGAAATAATAATATTTACACACTTTACTAGCTTTGTAATAATATAAAATGATCAACAGAAATACCATTAAAAATATAATTAAAATCTCGATTACGATTGTAAATGTAATGCTTGGTCAATCCCTAGCATCAGTGGGACTACACTGGCAGCTCACTCCACGCTCACTTCACCTAAGTTTTCACGGTGAGATTGGTTACAGAATCGCAATGCTGGCCTTCTGTGTCTATTTATTCTGTGGTTTGCCTGGCTGAATCTGAACGTTGGTTTGTCTCGAAAAGATCTTTTTTTAGAGACTGAATTGATAAGCGACGGGGTTTAACGGAATGGTTTTCGTTCCGTCTCTTCCTATTTTAAGTTTGTTAATAATTTTATAGTAGAGTGAGTTGTTAACGGATCATTTAATGGTGAGTCGCAGTATACCAACGCCAGCGAATCCTCGTCGCTGATGCATGGATGATATTGCTTTATAGGGAAATGACCGTACCTATTTTTCTAAACTAATATTAAAAAGAGGTAAAATTGCTTGTTTATATGTTGGTAAAGGGTCATCTTTGAAAGTACTGGTCCGTTTACAAACATTATTTCACGGATAGAAAAGTACGCTATTAGCATAATAAGCCTATAGTTTTCCCACTGCTAGGACACAGGCCTCCTCTCGGTGAGAGGGGATGGGTCATAATCAACCACGCGGTAGATGTCACGTGTCTTGGAATTTTTGGTTCTGGGACAATGGCGGTTTCTTCATGATGTTTTCCTTCACCGTTTTGAGAGCAATGGTGATAAAATAATTTACACAAAGTAAAGCGCCGGTCTGGGTTCGAACCTACGACCTGTAACTCGTAAGTCACGACCATTACCACTGGGCTACCACTGCTCTCTACGCTATTGCCGAGTGCCAACATGCACACGATGCAACATACAAGCATGCATACATGCGAACTTGCGGTCTATTGCGGACGAAGTCATCAGGAAAAAGCAGGGGGTCGCGAGGGTGTTGATACGGTCATCAGGAAAAAGCAGAAGGGTCGCTAGGGTGTTGATACGCGCATCAGGAAAAAGCAGAAGGGTCGCTAGGGTGTTGATACGCGCATCAGGAAAAAGCAGAAGGGTCGCTAGGGTGTTGATACGCGCATCAGGAAAAAGCAGGGAGGTCGCTCGGGTGTTGATACGCGTATCAGGAAAAAGCAGGGAGGTCGCTCGGGTGTTGATACGGTCATCAGGAAAAAGCAGAAGGGTCGCTAGGGTGTTGATACGCGCATCAGGAAAAAGCAGGGAGGTCGCTCGGGTGTTGATACGCGTATCAGGAAAAAGCAGGGAGGTCGCTCGGGTGTTGATACGGTCATCAGGAAAAAGCAGAAGGGTCGCTAGGGTGTTGATACGCGCATCAGGAAAAAGCAGAAGGGTCGCTAGGGTGTTGACACGGTCATCAGGAAAAAGCAGAAGGGTCGCTAGGGTGTTGATACGCGCATCAGGAAAAAGCAGGGAGGTCGCTCGGGTGTTGATACGCGTATCAGGAAAAAGCAGGGAGGTCGCTCGGGTGTTGATACGGTCATCAGGAAAAAGCAGAAGGGTCGCTAGGGTGTTGATACGCGCATCAGGAAAAAGCAGGGAGGTCGCTCGGGTGTTGATACGCGTATCAGGAAAAAGCAGGGGGGTCGCTAAGGTGTTGATACGCCCATCAGGAAAAAGCAGGGGGTTCGCTAGGGTGTTGATACGCGCATCAGGAAAAAAACCTACGTAATAGGCTCGTTCATCACAAATGCAACTGATGAGCGTGGGCTTCTGGGCTCGATTTCAGTTGATAGCAATAGGTTCGCCTCCTCTCACAGAAAATATATAGTACTGCCCCTATTTCACAAAACTGCAAAATTAACTGACGAAATGTGCGCCTCTTTAGCAATTTTCAGAAATCATTCCGCAATATATCTAACTTTGCTAAAGACCTATTGACTAATCACTGAACAAGTTTCATTACAAAACTGAATCCCGAACACGGCTGAACGTGGTTGTTATACATTACCGTAACGACACGAGGTAACGAGTAAATGAAGTGCTAGGTAATAAACAGAAATGGGGTTGGCTGTCAGACGATACGGTTACGAGTGTTAAGTGGTTTAATAAGAATAGCTAATACCTAAGTAAACTTATTAGCTAATTATTAAGGTGCTTGTAGGTCGAATTACCCAGTCGAGTCCAATGTTCTTTTAGGTATCGTCGTATGAGCTTACGGAATCTACTTATAATAGAAGCTATTTTAATGCCGTTTCCTCTTAAATTGGTAAGAATTATCATTTTATAAATAAGAAACATATTTGACTGAGATATTGTGTAGATACACGCAAATGAATAAATTAAATTCATTCATCAAGGCAAAAGTTTGCTCGCCTCTCGTGTTACTCCATTTACTAATTACTCAATGCAAAAGCCTAGTTTTGTATTTATACAATCATTCTCTTTGATAAACAGGGGCGTTGTTCGATAGTTTGTATTCAAGTTCAAACAGGGCTTCCATATTAGTTTCATTGATAGATGTTACTTGATGTTGCCATGTTGATTCTGAGCTATTTGTGTTTTTGCTCTATCGCTCCGTGTGGATAGAAACGGTGTTTTAATTAATTTGCGGTTATTTTATGTATATAGTCTTGCAGTCAACCTGATGGAAAATTACTCCAAGTAGTTTGTTGAGGCGGTGCAAAGCTTAGGCCGAGATCTGTTCCGGCTCGTCCGGGGATACCGTACGGTCTCCGGTGAGGTGGCGAGCCTCCTTGCCGGATTGCCGCCATGGGATTTGGAGGCAACAGTCTTCGCGCACATATGGGAGTGGCGCGAGGAGGCAAAACGCCGGGGCGTAACTCCGCTACGGCCAGAAATTACGGCACAGCGGACAGAGCTCCGGCTGGATCTCATGGCGATATGGAGGACTGTCGTAACCCAGTGCTGGGCACGCCACAATAGCGGCGATAAATCCCCTCTTTGAAAGTGGCTAGAGAGCGGCACAGCGTCCTCGCCTTCCGCCTGACGCAGGTCCTCACTGGATACGGTTGCTTCGGGAGGTCTCTGTTCCGGGTAAGGCGGGCGGAAATGCCCGGGTGTCACCATTATGTGGATCGCCCGGAGGACACGGTGAAGCATACGGGGAGACCTGCCCGGCTTGGGCGGAACGCCGCCGTGTCCTCGTGGAGGTGCTCTCTCGCGTCTGGCCCTGGTCCAGGCCATGGTACGGAGCGAGAGGGCATGGGAAGCCATCACCTACATCTGCGAAGCAGTAATGCTCGCGAAGGAGGAGGCGGAGCACGTGACAGAGAGGCAAAATTCGCACCCTCACGCCCCCACGCCGCAGGAGACGCTCTGGGCGTCGGGAATCCCAGGCCGATTCCCGGCCACCGTAGACGCGGGCTTCCGGAACGATAAGGGCCAGGCCTGGTCCGAAAGGGTTACCGTGGCCCCTTTTTTTTGAGGTTTGGAAATCGTCAAATAACTTCTCCCGCTCTGGCGGAGCGGCAGGGCGTGTCAGACTCTTACTGACTGAAACCCACCCGTGTTCCTTCAGTTGCCTGTTTCAGGGGCCACGGTAACCCTTTCGGACTTTCGCGCGACCCTGTTAGGCATCGGCCCTAGCGGACCCCATCGTTTAGTGCTGACATCTCTTGGAGGCTTACCGTGGCTCCTGGCACAGGCAACTGAAGGAACACGGGTGGGTTTTAGTCAATAAGAGTCTGACGCGCTCTCCCGCTCCGGCCAGAGCGGGAGAAGTTATTTGATGATTTCCCACACTAAAAAAATAAAAAACAAGAGGCCGAGGTCAGCTAAGGGAGAAGCGCCAGGTTACTCGCGAAATTCTAATTTTCTTACGTTTTTGCAATTAGCAGGTCAGTATAAGTTTTTATGTTGTCATTCAATAGGATTCAATGGGATTAATAAGGTTATGGGATAAATACAATTTCATAAAATATCAACCAATAGGATTATCTCAACTTAGAGCGTTGTATTGATGATTTTAATGATTATAATTCTGTAAATGCAGGCATGTTACGATCGCAAATAATATTTTGTTCAACATACCACCTGACACTGACCTGCAAATTACAAAAATCTTCAGAAAGTTTGAACTTCGCGGACAACCTGGCGCTTCCCCCTTAACGTCACCTAACATATGGTTTGGCTTACACAGTCATGTTTCCGACTCTATCTTGCACATATAGTTTGACAGTTGTGCAACAGTGACAAGAATAAGGCTAAGCCAAAGTACGCGCTAAGTAACGTTTAAAGATATCGGCATTGCGAGGCGAAGTTGAAGTCGAGAATCTGATATCCACGATTCAAAACTTTAAACAGCAATGTTACTTGGCAGCAGAAATAACTACAAAAAATACTGACGAGATCTTTTACAAGTGGTACTATCACTGCATCCACTCGCACAGAAATAAAGTAAGCTCCTTACTTAGCGACGGCACATACACACATACTTATCCTTAAGTAATACTATAAATGTGAAACGGGTTACTGTTCAATCAGCAAATGAGGGAACAGTATTGTTTCAATCACTTATCGTATGCGCAAGAAGTGGCACGAGGCTTATAGCTACGATATTATTGTAAAACTATTGAGTACTTGTAAATGTATTTTATTTTCAAAAATATAATCAGGCGTATTCCTTTAACAGCACCATTATGTAACTCTTGCGTTGAGTTCATTATCATTTTATTACATCAAACTCAAACTCAAGGCATTTATTTCAAATAAACCAATTACAGGCACTTTTGAATTGTCAAGGGGTTGAGCAGTCAGAAAGATGAAGCTAGTTGCCCATTCCAAAGCGTAGTAGGTACCTATGGAGACGAACGGGCAAGAAACTCCATGGACACTCTTTTAAATCAAAATATTGTTACAAAAAAGTGGTACCAACATTCATGTTGAAATTATACATGTGAAAACAATGTAGAAAGACGTGCACGTTAAAAGCGTCCGTAATAAAAAGGTGAAAACAATTCAGGAATTAAAATAAGTCGTGGCAGCTAAGAAATGACCAGTGCCTACTGACGGCGCCCGATCACGAACATGACATATGGGTCAGCACCATTCAGCTCAACCATTTTGAAGGGAACTTAATGCATTACACACGCCACCACCAGCGACACATTTGAGTGAGCATACTCTCAACCGCCAGGGCACATTCAAGTCAATGAAAGACGAACCCAGTAAGCTTTACAATAGTAGGTACATAGTGTTCGCACATGTGCTATGCAATTATACAATACTAAGAGATTGAATTTATACAATGCAAAGATAGTTTTTACAACCTTCATCAGCTCCAACAATATTTTCGAATGCTAATCAATTGGTTTATGCGCCCTTGTGGAGCAGGATCAGCGCTGAGCCAAGCATTTTTGTCAGTAATATAATCCCCCAACTTATAACGTGCTTGGCTGTATACGTATAATCTACTACAATATAATACAACCTATAACATGCATCATCTGCCTAGCGTTCTCCTAACCATGTTGGGGTCGGCTTCCAGTCTAACCATATACTTAACCAGATATTTTAAATTGTATTAATTGTATTTTAGTCAGTTTTGTGGCCGTTAGTAAAGAGAGTCCCACACAAAACTTCTTTCAAGTTAAGATGTAGTAGAGAATCTGTTGAAGGCACTATTTTTTAATTAATCTAAAATCCCTAGTATTTATTAGAAGGTACAATAAAATATCTCACTCTAACCCCCACTTACTACCTACCTCTTCAAATCTTCTCGCATAAACAACGAGCCAAATCTTTTGGAGTCCGTTATCAGAACTAGTTAGTTCGAACCAGGACCTAAGGCTTAAGTGCCATTGTCGAGTACTTGGTGCAGATTAATCACCCTGCGGTAGGGCCATGCGGGTAGCTACGTCTTACTTTACTTCTAGGAGGAATATTACGGAGAATCTAAATGTTTGGATTGTAGTATCTTAGTTAAAACGTTGGCTAGTATCTATAGGGTACCTCACATTTTTTTCCTTTGGAAATTCTGACTCTCATCTAGGAAAGATAAACGAGAATATTGGACCTTTGTTAAAAAAATGAAGGTGCTCCTCAGAACTAAATAGAGAGGCTTCTGGGTCTCTGGTATACAAGAAAAAGTTGCCAGGTTACCCTCTGACATGTCCCAGGGAAGTATTTCTCTTGAAGTTTCGACTCTGTGCACCCTCGAACCCGATTATTCCCTACCATTGAGTTGACAGTAGCAGTTTTTTGCTAAAGCTGCTGTCTTGACACCGAAATAGTTAATTCTCTGGTGATTTCTGCTCCAAAGTTTATCAATTTTCGTTTAATTTCGCTTGACATGAACATCTTTCAGGAGGCTACTAAAACTGTAAATACAAGCAAAACCAATTATTTCCTAAAATTATTTGCGGTTGTTGCTTACCGAAGGGGATAGTGGTTGCAAAGTTGTTAGATTAACAAACAGACAAGCTTGCATCCACATTCCTAAAAAGGTCATCAGTCCAACGTTAATCCCTCGTCAACTAAAGCTGCGAGCAAAATGATTGGCACTCACAATTAAAGAGGTGATATGTGCATCAACATGCCTTATGAGTCTCAGAAAATAAAAGACCAGCCCTTTCCTACCGGAAAGGCCGTGGAAGGCAAAGGGGATTATGTAAAGAGGACTATGTAGCCACGTTTGTTCACCAGTCTCCTAAAAACAATAGCTGCCATCACAAGTCTATATGCATAGAGCCGAGTACTCTTGGCAGCTTTCAATTTGGAAACTACAATCGCAGCAGGTGACGTTGTGTAGTATTTGTTTACCCCATGGGAAAGAGGTTTTAGTTTGTGTTTGTATGTTTCCTACAATCGACAGACTTTTTGTGCTATCTCTATAAATTCACTCTCTAGTGATGAAATTGTAGCGTAACGTACCTACTTTATTTTAATTCAATCGACCTAATTAACCTTTTACAGTGTCTTAAAGCCAAAACAGCAAGGGATTTTTGTAATTGCGTGGATTGTGCCTAACCCTGCCAGATTACATCGCCGCTTTAAAGGCCCAGAACTAAGCGAAAACAAATTATTTCCTTACAATATTATCTCGTCCATGTTTTGCGGTTGTTTATCAAAACCGCAGTAGGAGACAAAACCCTAATCTTATCTCAAGACGAAATACTCAATTGTTTGTCAAAGGAAGCTGTTTGTGAGGACTTCGTTTTTATTCGATTCCGTCTTAGTTTAATATTGGATAAAGATGTTTGATCTTTCGATTACAATGCTGTCATATTTTATGATAAATCTCATATCAATCATATAATACTGTTTTCTTATTCTTTTGTTAAGTAATTTTGGAAAGGCGTAGAAAATGTATTGGAAAGATTTCTTGTGATCCATTTACATGTAAATCTTTCCAAGCCTAAAAATACAAGGGAAAAACAACGCATTCTACATTTCTGGTTGAGATGAGCCAGCAAATTATAATATTATTCTGAAAATTGTGTGAGTTGAACCAGATATGGACTGCAAAGTGATTTAGTAGGGTGATTTTTATAAACGGAACTTTTTTGCATTGTTATCACCTACATTTACGAAATGATGCAACAAACGACCCTCCAGGATCGAATGCTTCATCGAAATCCATGACAAATAAAACCAAGGATCACTCAAAACTGACTCAAGAATCGAGAAATCTCGACAGTTTTCTCCCTTCGCATTCACCGTTTACCGTCGCCAAATTCCCGTAATACGTATCCGACGATATCAAGTCGCTCTTTATCTACAAAAGTTGGCCTTTTGTCTCCGGAGTTTAATTTTATCAGCACCAACTTTCGACAACTAACCGGCGAGCGATTTGGGAGTTACTCCCGAGTTATTGGACCTTTTCGATGTTCTAGTGCTTTCGATTCGAGATAAAAAGTTCCGATTTTAGATTTTGATTAAATTAATTGGGGTAGAATATTTTTTGGCTGAAATGAATATTGTTTTAATAGTTAAAGCTATTGTGCCAGAAGCCTTATAACCAAATTGTACATATATAATGCCATTTATAAAATAACTTTGTAAATCAAATAACTAAGAGTTTCGCAAAACGTTTCCATACAATGTTTCTTTCAGATGACTAAAATGTCCACCACAAACGTCCAACCATAAAATAAGTTCTCACTTCTCACAAACTGTACAAAAAAGCAAGAAATTCAAATACTAGCATCTCACTCAAAAACTATGAAGTAAATAAATCAGTTGCACCCAGTCAAAGTTTGCCGACCAATGAGCAGTGATCAATTAGCAGAGACCAGCAAAAACTGTGAAGTCGTGGACGCAGTTCGTGATTGAGTGTAAAGTCTCCTAGATTATTCTGACGGCCTGGTAGATACAAGAACGGCTCTCGTTTAAATGTAATTAGAAATTTTGCATTAATAACAAGTACCCGTCCACTTTATCTACAGAATCTCTTTTCCGTTTCGTTTAAAGTTTCGATTCTCTGTATTATTTCCATGTGGTCGATTAGGTAAGAAGTATCCTAGCTTATTCTGCCCCGCTGGCTAATACAGAGAGGCCGAGTTGGAATTTAATTAGTGGGGTAATTTTACATACTCGTACATAATAATATTATTATTTTAAGACTGTTAGTTAAATACTAGCTTTCGTCCGCGTGGAGGTCGGAAAATATCCCACGGAAACGGATAGGATACTTATCCAGGTGTGTGTGTCTAACTATCTGTGTGCCAAATTTCAATCAAATCCAATTAGTGGCATTATACTAATGGTTAAATGATAAATGATTTTATTAATGTAAGTAGGTTTGAACAAACACTTTTACACTTCAATCGTATTTTAAAAACTAGATGAGTTCGGCATTTCCTATCTGACTACTCTCAGAAGAAAGGCCGAAACAAACTCAGAGGTCACAGTCTCTTTTGAAGTCCAGACAAAATCTTGGTCAGATCATGTGAAGGCTATGTATATCGGTGTCTGAAATGGTCTTTTGAGGAAAGAACCACACAGATTGAGTGGACCTGTCCAGTCAGTGCACGCAATTGTCAGCAATCGTGCAGCTCAACGATTCGACGAACAATACCAAAGAAAGGACATTTGAGTAGGCCGCATAAATTACTCAAACTGCCAGAACATGATTAAAATTGGGACAAAACACCCATAGTCCTCACATTCACAATAATTAAAAATAATATAATACTTTATACAGTAAATATTAGTGTCATAAGGTTAAAATACTATCGCAAATTCATGCAAGCCTTGTACTGCTCAGAAATGGTGCACAACGTGTCGTGAACAGAATACCGTCTTGTATCCATGCAACATACTACCGCGATAAAAAAGTGATCTAAGTCACTAATCCAGGTCATGGTCTAGCCATATGCCAAATTCCATCCAAATCCATACAGCCGTTTTAGTGTGAGAGAGAAACAAACAAACTGACTTTCGCATATAAAATATTATAAAGCTAGGATTATCTTGGAAATTTAAATAAAAAACACATTAGTGGGTTTGCATTAACGTGCATTATTGCGCTTTGCACTAAGAAGTACCACTAAAGCTTTTAAGCCGAATATGTGATTGATATATTGTTTTGCACGCGATTTTGTTGTCATTATCAGCATTATATATTATGAGTCCAGTGCCCCTCCTTTAAAAAAACTTTTTCATCCCACCATCTCGGAAAGAGTATTTTTAATCTTCAATATCTGAGTGGAAAAGCCGTTTTTATTCTCTAGAGGATAAAGTAAATTGAATTTAGAACATCGTGTGCACTAAGTTTGTGAATTAAAAAAAACATTAAACCTATTTACTGCTACCTCTATGGTGCCGAATATATCATACAACTTTTTTTTAATTTGTTAAAAACTCAGACTCGGAACCTTCTTGGTGTTCTTTTTTCAATTTGCTTTGTACGCGGTTCTTTACGCGGCATTTTTTCACGTCATTGTTAAACCTTATATTAAAAACAAGAAACTTGAAAACAAGTGAAAAAACTAAAATGAGTGATTCTAGCGACGAGGAAGTTTGCTTGACGCCAACAGAATTGACTGAAACTGTTAATAATGCGCAAATGAGCTTTCTCCCTCAACAATCACGCGAGAAGTATTTAAAACAGTACGATATGTTCAACACGTGGCGACTAGCAAAAGGAGCCAAAACTTTCTCAGAAAACGTTTTGCTGGCATATTTTATAGAATTATCCGAGAACAAGAAAGCAAGCACTCTATGGAGTACGTATTCGATGCTAAAAGCAACAATAAAGATGAAAAAAGACAAACATATCGATACCTATCCTAAATTAGTGGCATTTTTAAAAAGAGCCTCATCTGGTCATCAACCAAAAAAATCGAAGGTTTTCACAGTATCTGATATTGAAAAGTTTCTTAACGAAGCACCCGATTCCGTATATTTGGCGGCAAAAGTAAGTCAGTTGCACATTCAGTATCTACTTAAGTATATTAATCTCAATTAAATAGTATACTTAGTAGATGTTGATAGGCATAATTATGCGTTCATATCAATTTTATTCATTTATCTACTACAATACTCTTTACGTTACAGGTTGTTCTTATTATTGGAATAAACGGAGCATGTCGAACTAATGAACTAACACAACTTAATGTCCAAAACATTGAGAAACATTCAGATGACTTACTATTAATTAATTTACCTAATACAAAGACAAAAAGAGACCGCAACTTCGTCATTCGCAAGGAATACGTAACGATTGTTGAGAAATATCAAGCCTTACGCCCGCCTAACACTCCAATCAATCGATTTTTTCTACAGTATCGCAATGGAAAGTGTGTTAGACAGCCTATGGGTACTAATAAAATTGGCAGTATCCCACGAGAAATAGCAACATTTCTTGAACTTCCAGAACCCCTGTTGTACACGGGTCATTGTTTCCGACGAACTTCAGCCACACTTTTGGCTGATTCCGGAGCTGATCTCCTCTCCCTTAAGCGCCACGGAGGCTGGAAGTCCAATGCAGTTGTAGAGGGATACATAGAGGATTCCATCCAAAATAAGTCTAAAATATGTGAAGGCATCGTAGGAGCCATTACACTGAAAGAGCCTCAATCGGATCCTTGGACTGGCCCTTCTACATCAAAAATAAGCCGTTATGAAACACCTAACCATCTCCCTCTCTCTCCAACATTCACGCCAAGGGAATCCGATGAATCGGTACAACTATTAAGTATGACAGATAGTTTACCGAAAAACAGTACACAAGTGACTAACACCAATATTACAGTACCAAACAAAAATATTACACTCAATTTAAATAACTGTAGCAACGTTACTTTAAAATTTTCTTAATTATACCTTAGTATTATTTTGTTATAATTTAAAGATTATTCTGTAATACTTACCTGTCATAATGTAGTAATTAATACCTAAACTGAAATAAAAGTGTACCTATCTTGTGATTGTAAACGTTTTTTTTTTGCATTTAGTCATTTCCTCGCTGAGGTGGAATGAAAAGTTACGTGTTGCACTCGAGTGCAAAGATTTTTCACCTCGTGCTCTTTTGATTCCCTCGCTAACGCTCAGGATTCTAATTTTGAATCACTCGCTGCGCTCGTGATTCAATTTTAGAATCCTTCGCTTGCTCGGTCATCAAAATTGAACACGCGGTTAAAAAGCAACTTTGCACTCTTGTATAACAAATAACTATTAACTAACTCCATTAACTCGATCCTCGGCTACTCTCATCTATCTGCCACTTCCTTCGAAGATCATCGGTCCACTTTGCCTGGGGGCTACTTACACTTCACTTGTTAAAAATCATCTTTATTTAAAGTTTTATTCCCTGTACAAAATGGTACAAGCATAATTTCATTTTTTTTTATTTTACTTTACTGGGACATAAAACAGTTAGGTACACATTCATATTTAAGGGTGACAGAATAGATATATGTAGATTAAAAAAAATTGGTAAACGTGTAAGCCACACCAATGTCCGCGAATTAATGGTTTACAGATAGTTTAATTTTTAGAATAATAGGTATTAGAAGGCTATTTAAGGGATTCAATAGCCATTTTTTTGAAAAAAAATTGGTAAACGTGTAAGCCACACCAATGTCCGCGAATTAATGGTTTACAGATAGTTTAATTTTTAGAATAATAGGTATTAGAAGGCTATTTAAGGGATTCAATAGCCATTTTTTTGAACTTATAGTGAGTAAACGCGAAAATGTCCAATTCAATGAAGTGTGTGTTATATTATACGTATCTACAATGCGTCGGAGAGGCGCCCGTGCACCAGCGCGAGTTCTGCACCTTGCGGTGTGGAACAACCGGGGCACACGCGCCTCTCGATGCTTCACAGTCTGGGTACAACGTAACATAGGTTATTGGTAACATCTGGACAATAGAACCTGTTATTACACAGACCGTGACGCATCATAGACATCATTAAGCTGCGTCTAGACTCCAAGCTTTGAAATTTAACTTTATAATACAAGGAATATTGATGTGTAACTTTGCAATCGGCTCCAGCAGTAAAAACGTTTTTAAGTGATAAGTTTTAACAAGATGAAAAGTAACTCATGTCCTTTTCTAGAATTCTGCTCCCTGCCTCCTGAAACCAGGCGGTCTTCTCTTTAAGCACGAAGTCTGCCGTTCTGGCCGAAGTTACGCACGTTTATCATCTCCGTATCACTTACGGACATAAGATTAGTACGGGGCCCGAACTAAAAATGTATGTCAAATAGTTTAGACAGTTGTCCTTACTCCTGGTGTGTCCGTCCGGAAAAGTTAATTAATCGGGAGTAGAGTTCACTTTTAAGTATCGAACTACTTTCAGACGGGCCCGTATCCTCGTTGACGGAATTAAAGAGCAGGCCCAGGTTCCGTTACCGTAAAAAACTTTTACGAAAAAAAAGTTATTTTTCACTTTGTAGTGTTTTTTTTTTTTGGAAGTCCGTTGTTTTTTTTTGGAAAAATGTTTTTTATTTTTCAGATTTTAGTCATGATACCTACCCCACATTAATTCGACAACGATTGTCTTACACGTCCACGTCTTACACGTTTTTTTTTTATGATTTTTTTAAAGACGCCCGGCGCTTTTGATAAAATTTATATAGGACCACCACTGAAATATGACCTACCAAACAAAAAAAGAATCATCAAAATCAATTCACAATTGGCGGAATCATCGCGTAACAAACATACAAAAAAAATACAGTCGAATTTTTTTTTTTTTTTTTTAAACGTTGCCCCACACTAGGTATTTCTCCTGTATCGTGGGTGCGTTTACAAACATTTAAAACTCACATACACAAACAGCCAGACCCGGAACAACTACTTGCAGGTCATACAAATATTTGTTCCGTGCGGGGATCGAACCCGCGACACGTAACGCAGCAGTCAATTGCTTAAACACTGCGCCAACCGTGCCGTCAAACCTCCGTGAGAACCTCCTCCTTTTTGAAGTCGGTTAAAAACAGTACCAAAACTACAGATAAATAGACAGACTTATATAGCCTTCGTTGCACGTAGTAGGCACAGCTAGATACATAAACAGGCTCAAATTAAATTATCTGGCGATCTAATGACGATAAACAAAATATTTTTTTTTTGTTTTTTCCTCATTTGATATCGATACCAATCACATCTGCTAAGTTTCGGCAGGAAATATGTAACATTCAACTGTAAAGAATGTAGCCGACAAACCTGGAGCAATTACTGTCAAATGCTGGCACTAATTGGACAGGTCCACTCAAATCTGTCTGGTTTTTTCCTCAAAAGACCATTTCAAACACCAATCTACATGGTCCTGACTGATCTGACCAAGATTACGTCTGGACTTCAAAGGAGAATGTGACCTCTGACTTTGTTTTGGCCTTTCTACTCAGAGTAGTCCGATAGGAAATGCCGACCACATCTAGTTAAAAAAAAATATTGAGGTGTAAAATAGTTTTGGAATTCAGTCCAAAATCCAGGATAGGTACATACAGTTTAATACAGTGCTTAATCCCTTTCGTGGAAACGATAATAAACGAGCGAGCCTTACAGTAGTCGCATATGATGTGTAACATCTGACATCTCACCTTGGTAATAAGCAAAACATTAACATTATATTATTATTAACATTTTCTGTAAAAGATCGCTTTTAGCGATAAGACCGCCCATTATGTCACCCTATGTAAAACTTCTACATTTATATCTATAATTTTTTGGGGTACATAATAAAGAGTATTCTATTATATCCAAAAAAAAAATATTCAGGTATTATTTGAAATGATTATTTGAGGTCAAGCGCACAGCTGATGTGTTCACCTTCTCTATTTCCCTTTCCCGTCACACAAACGCAACTGTTGGCTGACAGTACCAACCTCTCGGAAAATGGGTTGGTACCATCTGACGGCCAACTTTACCACCGCGCGCGCTCATTAGTCAAACAAATCAAATAGCGCGCGCTTCCCCGGCTTCCTGTTACACACTTCCGTCGCATTTCACGAAGTCACTCCCACATATTGCAGGAAAGCGAGAGGAAAGATATTACACAAATCAAAAATACCCGTACCTTTTCCAAATATAATCCAGGAATAGTGTTTAAACTAATTCCAGGAATACAGGAGCAGTTCCGTTTAGGTCCAATTAGAGTTATGCCATTAATTCTTATAAGGTTTCGTTTCGTTTTAAATTGAGTGGCGCAGACGATGCAGATTCTCTCTCTATGTCAATGAATGAATTTGTAGCTAGTTAATTTTCTTGTTCGTCGTTGGAAGTTTGGATGTTGGAAGGGCTGATTGTGGATATGCATCCTGAAATATGGCATTGAATATGACAGATTATGTTTAGAGGTTTTTATTCAAAGGGTGCCGACAGAACCCTATTCCTAAGCCTCCGCTGTCCGTCCGTCCGTCTGTCAGAGGGCTGTACCTCATGAGCCGCAAAAAATTGCAACTGTCTACCTATTAAGGTAGACAGTTGCAATTTTCACAGAGTGTGCATTTCTATTGCCGCTATAACAAAATATCAAATATAGAAAAATATTGAATCTAATCTAATTTAATTTAATTTACTCTAATTTAATTTGGTCTAATTTAATTTAATTTAATTTTATCAATTTAATTTTACCTAATTTAATTTTGTCTAATTTAATTTAATCTAATATAATGTAATCTAATTTAATCTGTTATTTAATTCATTGTAATCAATTTGGCTTTAACAGTAAATCTTATTTGTTTTTTGTTTTTCAAACTATTTAGTACTTGTTGTTTAATTAATTGTGTTATTTCCTGCGCATAATGTAGTGCATGCTGTGCTTTTCTGTAAGTGATGAGGCGCTTAGACTTAAGTTTGTAATGTAGAATTTATAAAGTAATCATCATTGTTGAAAAGCCTAATAAATAAATAAAATAAATAAACAACAAATTAAAAAGTAAAAAAATTAAAGAGGGTCCCAATTCAAGAACGTGTTCTAAAAAAATATGTAAGTAGTTTTAAATATTATATGGTGGTACGGAACCCTTCGTGTGCGATTCCGACTCGCAATTGGCGGATTTTGTATCGTCAACATGAGTGCATCGAAATAGCCTACACGAGTGGCAATATTGTACTATCAAAGGGCACTCGGCCCCGCAACCACCACGCTAACTGGTTTATATTTTTTAACGGCACGAATTTAAAATATTGTGCGTGGCATAACAAAAAAAAAAAAAAAAAAAACTAAAAAAAAAAAAAAAAAAATGGACTATATTGTTGTCCGAATCTAATATAATATATAATAATAATAATAACAAGCATGAAAGTAGAATAAATGCTGTGAAAATGCGTTCCATTCGAAAACCATGTGTGGTGTGACTATGAATGATTGCTGAGGAATGATAAAGCTGATAAAGCATCGGTGCGACTTAAAACAAGATGTAGTTACGTAAATTGAAAAGAGTATGCTTAGATGGTTTGGTCACGTTGAGAGGATGAATGAAAGACGACTACCAAAAGGCAGATGTGGTGGTGTGGTATTAGTCCCTAGGAGGACAAATAAGACCACAATGGTGATGTTCTACTCGCAACCGGGGCATGCGTGTATGACAGGATCGTAGCAGGTGTCGTTCTGTAATTTGTGCCTACCCCCAGAAGGCGTAAGTTTATGTATGTACTCGTATGAGTTAAAAATATTAATTAGACTGTTAGTAAAGTGACACACTGCACAGCGTGCATCAGAAGGCCAGTTCCCGTAATTAAAAGAGCAAAACCAATCGCAAACTCATCTCAACGATAGCCAATGTCAATAACTTGTCAAAAACTACGGAAAATTAGAGGTATTTTAGACAGATTTAAACTGAGATTAGAAAGTGAAAGTACTTAAAACGGGAATAGCCCCTCAGATGTAACTTAAGGTATTCCCACTCAGAGGTAGTGTAAGGATAACACCAGTTCCCTTGAAAAAGAAGAAAAGTACCGAAATTGACATTGCAATAGTTTTATGTTTTTAGAGGTATGAGAAACAGGGTGTTAAGTTCACTCATCCGCCATAGAAATTCTCCATTGATGTCGGGACGTTATATTATTATGCTAGTCGCGCGGTAAACTCTGCTTGCGCGATGCAGGATTTTGCGTGACGTCAGACTGATGTAGATGTATGTTCACATGTAGCGTTATAGATGTCGCTATAGTTGCATTGTACTGCACGGCTACTGACAAATGCGTGCATTGACTAGACAGGTCCACTTAATCTGTGTGGTTCAATCCTCAGAAGATTATTTCAGTCACCAATCTACATGGTCCTCAAAGATTATGTCCTAACGTAGACACATTGACATTCGTAAATTTTATATATACATTGACATGAGTATTTACTTTGTAAAGTATTATAATATTTTAATTATTGTGGATGTGGACTATTAAATGGCTCATTGCTTTTTGTTTTATTTTTTTCTCACTTAGTTTAATCATGATCTGGCAGTTTGAGTAATTTATGCGGCCTAATCAAATGTACTTTCTTTGGTATTGTTCGTCGAATCGTTGAACTCATTCCGTGTTATTACAAAATACGTTCTAACTTTAGCCCGAGCCTAAACCTTCGACTCAGTTTTTGTATTTGGAACTTTATGCCGACTTTAATAAAGTTCTTAATACAAAATTGACAACCTAAGACCGGACTAAGTTGTCAGTTTTGTAAAAGGAACTGTGTTTCGATTTCTGTTAGGTTCTTATTTCAAAAACAGGCTCGATGGTTTAAACCATGTCCAAAGAAAAACCTTGTTTTGTAATAAGACCGCTTAAGTCTAAGTTGAGCTGCACGATTGCTGACAATTGCGTGCACTGACTGACTCAATCTGTGTGGTTCTTTCCTCAAAAGACCATTTCAGACACCGATCTACATGGTCTTCACATGATCTGTCCAAGATTATGTCTGGACTTTAAAAGAGACTGTGACCTCTGAGTTTGTTTCGGCCTTTCTTCTCAGAGTAGTCAGATAGGAAACGCCGACCTCAAGGAGTTTTTAGAATTTGATTGACGTGTAAAAGTGTTGGTACAAACCTACTTACAGAAATAAAACCATTTATCATTGTAATCTCCCAATGCATTGTACTTATGCTCGAAGAGATTTTTATAGAAATAAGCATTATCTTTGAATTTTACTTTTTCTCTCTCCGTGACTTATTGTCTGTTAAAGTTGTAAGGTTAAATAAATAAATATTTCTTAAAAGTACCATATCCATCGCTTATACAGCAACGGTCTTCTTGCATAAGGTCGAAAGTGCTCGGTGTCGGTAATTAGAGTTTCACTACACAGTTCGCTATTTTGTCGCTTCGTCTCAACATTTTTACAATATGCTCGGTTATATTTACTTTAATTAAAATAGTTATGCCGCAATGAATGGCCGATGCTTGTTTATTTTGTAAAAGGTAGGACTGCGACGTGAAAGGTGGATATGTGGTGGTGTGGTGTGGTGGTGTGGTGTGGTGGTGTGGTGTGGTGGTGTGGTGTGGTGTGGTGGTGTAGTGTGGTGGTGTGGTGTTATTGTGTGGTGGTGTAGTGTGGTGGTGTGGTGTTATTGTGGATTCGCACTAAAAGGCAAAAACATATTTTCTTACAGAGAAGAATAAGCATTAATCACCATGCTTGCACAATGCGTTTGAGCACAGTTCCTTCACCATCAGTTAATAATATCGCAGATTAGGTAACTAAAAAAGTACAGTCAGGAAAATACATTTTGGACACACACACAATTTGCCATATTACAGCAATTTCATACAACTGTCAAAAAATGACAGTTGTAATTTGAATATACCTGCGGACAATTTAAGTTGGTAGTCAATTCTCCATACAATTAATTTCTTTAAAACAATTAAATTAAGAAAGTATGTTATGCTTAATTAATTTCTAATTACAAAAGTATGTGAAAACCAATTGATCTCGAAGACATGATATGTTATGATCTCTATCTTTTTAAATTAACTAATCGTCTCGTCCGTTTATACGACCTTAAAACCAGTCTATTAGTGCCTTTACCAACTTAAGTCTATAGGGCTACTGGCTACCCCGCAACTTTTTTAATACTAGCGGCATTATTCAACATTCATGCATATCTATGGCACAGTAAAAGACTAACTTTCCAGCTTAAAAGTCGAACCTATTTTTAATCGACGCTTTCGTCGGTTGATTTGTTTTAGTCAAATCGATTCTGAATTTTGCAAAGTTTTGGCTGTATGTTTGGTGTTCTTAGACCAAGAAAAGTTTCACTGAAATATGATTGAACTACTAGGTATGTCTATTTGCCTTGTTATACTGTGCCGTGTTGCCATTTCATACAACTGTTAAAGAATGGCGGTTACAAATGTCAAAGAATGACAGTTACCAATGTCATAGAATACAGTTACAAATGTTAAAAAATTACAGCTGTGATTAGAACATATTCATTTGACAAACAATTAATTTCCCTGACTTTACTTTTGCGAGGTAGCTTCGTAACTGTTATCCTATTTTCTAAGCATCTATTTAAAAATCGAATAGTGTGGAGGTGGGTTTTCAGATTGATTTTAACACGTAAAATAAACGAATTCGAATTGTATACGATCACTTGGATGAGAAAGGAATCAGCTAGATGAGAGAAGCACAGAACCGGTCGAAGTGGCGATGGTTGCGGGAGACCTTCGTCCAACAGTGGACATCATTCGGCTGAAATGATGATGTTGATGATGATTTGAATGAAGTTCGAAGTCAACTTTACCGAATAGTACTACTTACCTACATTTCTGAATGAGGAGTCGATTCCAAACTACAGTTTACTCTTCTAAAACAAACGTAAAACACAAATGATTAACCACAACTGCTTAAAATAGTACTACATACTTGAACCAACTAAAATAACACCGTTAATTTTGATAAATTATACTGAACGCAAATTAGATTCGCGAACATTGTTTAACTGTCTAAATTTAACCGAGACGCCATCAATTAAGACTTGAGTTAACTGTTGTAGTTTAATTTCTCTAACGGTTAAGTTTTAGATTGATTGCCACTGTATAATTTAACATAAGAACTGCAATAACTTTCATAATTTATTTTGTGCTCGACTGGGGAATAGTTTTGAGTTTGTTTTTGTGTGCTTTAAATATTTGCAGATTTTTTCTATGATATTTGTATTGTTATTATAAAACATGTGAATTGTATTAAAACCTATTTAGTAACGGTCGTTACAAAGCTCTTGTGGTAGGTAGTGGGGACGTTTTCAATCAGATAATAAAAAGAGTTTTATATAGATCAACCGTATTTCCCTTCATTAGGTATTTTAAACAGTAGGTAGGTAGGTGATAACTTTAACAGGTACCTACAACTACGGGTCATAATTTGAGTGTTCAGTTGATCTATGACGGCTCAATGCTTCCATAAATTGCGTGGGACAGAAACAGACTAACGAAATCTCATAATTAAGTTTCTAATTAAAATATGCTCGGTCATCCCCATCTGCCTAACTTTTTCCCAACTTAGTTGGGGTCGGCTTCCAGTCTAACCAGACGCAGCTGAATACCAGTATTTTACATGGAGCGACTGCCTATCTGACCTCCACAACCCAGTTACTGGGTAATACGATACCCCTTGGTACCTAAGTCTGGATGTCAGACTTTCGAGCTACTGACGACCCGTAACGATTGGCAAAGATCAACGAATGTCAGCCGGTACCAACGGGTTAACGTGCTTTCCGAAGCACGTAGGGGTCTCGGTATATAAATATGGTCACCCATCCACGGACCAACCACGGCAAGCGATCGACCTGTGCGGCGATTATTACTTAGCCACGAGCCCCCTTGGTAAGTCTGGTTATCAGAAGTTCAGGCTTCGGACTACCAGTAACGACTGTCGAAAATCTAGGTACAAATGCCGCAATAGGACCGCCGGGACCAACGGCTTAACGTTCTTTCTTTGGGTCTCGGTGTCAGCATGGTGATGCATAATCAGCCCATAACATTTTCACTGCTGGGACACTGCATCCTCTCTGTGAGAGGGAGTGGGCCGTAATCCACCACGCGGACCCAGTGCTGCTTGGTGGATGTCACATGTCTTCGAATTTTTTAGTACTAGTACACACCGGACATACCGGTTTCCTCATGATGTTTTCCGTCACTGTTTTGAGAGCAGTGGTGATGAAATTAAATACACAAAGTAATGTGCCTGCCTGGGTGCGAACTCACGACCTACATCTCATAAGTCGGGGTCGACACCACTGGGCCACCACTGCTCATGATGTCATAATAATAATTCCAGCCTATTATTGTCCTGCTGCAGGGCAAAGGCTCTTCTCATATAGAGAAGGCACGAGCATTGATCACCACGCTTGCTCAACGTTAGTTGAATAATGATGATATTATTTTCCCTCAAAAGCAGTAACCTAGATGCCTACTATCAATGCCTTAACACCATCAATTTATTGAAACTCCAACCTTCTGTATAGACAATCTAGATGTATTTTCCACTATTTGATCACGATTAAATGGAGTAGAAAGGAATATTAAAGAGCGACCACCATTTTTACGCGCCATTTACTTTCAAACGTTACAAGTCTTAATCCCTTTAGTGGAAACTTTGCGAAATACTGCCAACTGCCAAGATTTAAGAAAAATGCTGCCAAGTAGAACTTTGAATCATATTGAAAGTTTTGTTACTTTAATAACTTTAACCCTGGGGGTAACATAGATATTCTTTACGTTTTCATTGTGAAGATGAAATTGCGTGACACTTCTAACTTAACTTTTTGGTTAACTAAAACCTAAGCATCTCAGGTATAGCTTGCGCAGCCGCGATTCTCTCAGGGTACTGTTGATAGATATTAACATCATGACGGTACATTGTCAATATATAGAATCTATGAAAACATCATGTACGTAAGGAAATAATAGTAGATTATTAACCAAGGGGATAAAGCAGTGTCTTCTGTCGCGGGTGACGATTTTTAAATCGTCACCTTCATTACGCTCGTTTTACTCCCGAGCGTAGCGAGGGATTTAAGACGAGTCCTGAGTGTAGCGAGGGATTTAAGTTCACCCAAGACTAAGACAGCTTTATCACCGAGGAAAATACTCTACTTTTCGTACCATTTGCGAAAAAAATAACACAATAATAATATGAGATAAGCATTTATTAAAAATAATGACAAGTAAACGTATTTTTAGAACAAATTAAAATAAACTTAACGTTTATGTATTTGAAGAAAAAAAAACGCGGCAAATTCCTAGACTAATATTTTTTGTCGGAAAAGCAAAGGCATCAAGCTCATACGGCCTCGTCGGTTTTCGTAATTTTATTTAATAATCATAACTGCATAATAAATGCGTATTCCTTTTTCAAAAAGATGTATAATGCTTTATATACAAACTCAATGGTGTAAACACAGATGTAGTTCAGTATAAATTTCGGTAAGTATTCCAAATTTAAATCACATTCTCCCCCTAGAGGATGAATGAAATTCAGTACAATTTTCGTTCCCTGTTTTTAACAGATTAAAAATTACTATTGTTATGTTCGCTTTTTGTGGCATAGAATGTCACTTTTTTGAGCAAGTGGTACGAAAAATATATTTTAAGTAAAAGAGGTGAAAGACGGACTAAAAAAGGGACCAATTAGTTGAACCATGTTTCAGACTGGCTAAATTAGACTCATCCTTTATGGGGTACTGTTTAAAATGTTACAATAAAATACCTCCCCACAACTGAATGAGACGAAATTTAAATCTTGTATGAAACGAACACTATGCAGCCAAGTATATTATCAGCTCGGAGATTACATCGCTGACAAAAATACTTGGCTCAACTCTGGTCCTGCTCCACAAGGGCGCATAAACTAATTGATTAGCATTCGGATATATTGTTGAAGCTGATGAAGATTTTAAAAACTATCTTTGCATTGTATACATTCAATCTCTTAGTATTGTATAATTGCATAGCACATGTATTATGTATCTTCTATAAAGTTACTATTTACTGAGTACGCCTTTCATTGATTTGAATGTGCCCTGGCGGCTGACAGCATGTTATGCTCTCACAAATATATCGCTGGCGTGTGTGTTGATCATTAAGTTACCTTTAAAATGGTTGAGCTGAATGGTGCTGATCCATATGTTATGTTCGTGAACGGACGCCGTCAGTAAGGAATGATGACCATTCCTTACTGACGGCGCTGCCACGACTGCCACGACTAATTTTAATTTCTGAATTGTTTTCTTTTTGTTTTTATCTTTTCTTCTATTACGGACGCTTTAACGTGCAAGTCTTTCTACATCATGTATGATTTCAACATGAAAGAAGTAACCAATGTTTTTAATAATATTTTGATTTAAAAGTGTCCGTGGAGTTTCCTGTCCATTCTTCTCCATAGACACCTACTACGCTTTGGAATGGGCTTTTTGAAATTGAATGAATCTTCATCTTTCTGACTGACCGACCCCTTGAAAATTCAAAAGTGCCTGTTATTGGTTTATTTGAAATAAATTCTTTGTGTTTGAGTTTATGTTCTAGATGGCATTACAGCTGGTATTATAATAACCAGTTCGGTTCCCCACATCCGGAGCTCTTTAAACAACCAGCACCATAATAACGTATCACAGTTTCCTAATCTATTACTTCATTTGTTTGAAAAATTCCTCTGCTTGACAACGTAAATAACGCAACGAATGTCGTCGAATGGTCAAAATGAAAGGCATTGCAACTGTTTGTGTGTTATGAGATCCCTACAATCAAATCCCTAAATTCAAAGTGAGTATATTCGCAACACACGACCAGTCAGCCTAGCAATAAAACCAAGCACATCCCAAAAATCTTATTAAGAGAAAATAACAAAAATCGAGTACATCCCACATTCGAGATGGGATCTTTGAGCTGGGACCTAATTCCGTTGGTGGAATCTCAACGAGGAAGCTACAACGAATCATGTTAATATTTTCCTGCGGGCCTATATATCTCTGCGAGGTTTCAGACGGAGATCCCTTGGGCACAGCGGGCATTTCGTATCGCATCCCTATTCTGAGATTGCCCTTAGTTCTTAGACATACGGGTTGGAAGGATGGTTAGCTAAAATACCAAGTTATTATTTAATAAAGAGACAGTAAATCCACTGATTTAAAATCTGATATGATACAGCATAGAAAAGGAGAAGAAGACGTAGAAACGCCAGATAATGAAAACTTTATAGCCTTAAAATGTATGCTTGGATATTCGAGCATTATTTTGACAACCTTCTTCGAGATAAATCGAAATTGCTGTACCGGCTGTATGGTAAACTCATATCTATCGCGTAATTTAAAAATGGAACGATCTTTTACTCCGAAACATGTCAATGAGGTAACTTGTCAAAGATTTTATTTAAATTTCAAACTGGCTTGCAAATAGAGAGCTGTTTGCTGTAAAAAAGAACAAAAGAACTTGTTGTTCGTCATTGATTTTGAAAAGTAATTGTATTTTAATTTCCGCGCATTATTTGATAAAAGCCTTGGCCACAACTAGGCATTGATGGACTTACGTATGTGTGCCTCGGCCCACATTTACACGTTCGTCAAGCAATGCCTCTTGAGCTGGCCACTGCAGTAATGTATTAATATTAACAAATTATAAGTAGACGGTCACGAAACATGAGGTTTATCAAAAGTAATCATGTAAACAACTAAGGTTAGAGTAGAGTACTAGAATAGTCAGAGGTAAAATAATCGTAATCCTAACGTTGCTTATGAAACCCACGAGTTATCTAACCCTGCTAGAACATCTAGCTCATTTTGTTACTTAACATCTTTCTCTTCCATAAATTGGCTTAGTCATCCAAAATTGCTAGCTATCCTAAACACTCGTAAGTCCAATTTCGTATCCGCAGATAAGAGCCGTCGAAGAAATTGAAGTAATATCGCCAGTTGTTACTTGTTTGCGGGTAAACACTGAGGGATATCCGCGCGTTCTTTCGAGACGCTCCAAGCCATCTTCATGATGGACTTAGTAATCTTGTGTAGTAGTTGGTAATGCTACAGGATTTTAGGGACTTTCGTCAGATAAACTCGCTTTTTTGGTACAACTACGCTTTTTAGGAAGACTATGTGTTTACCCAGAGGTTGGTGTTTATTTGTTTTTCTTTTCTGAAGGGAATTGGAAATTTTGTCAGTTGGCGCCCAGCACGGTACTTCTTAATTTCAAAACAAGTTTATTATTGATTTGTGTTTGGTGCAGATGATATATGATGAAGCTGATATTCAGCTGCATGCGGTTAGACTATAAGCCGACCCCAACATTGTTAGGAAATGGCTAGGCAGATTGATTAATAATAAGTTCTATCCGGCCAGGCCAAGGAAAACAAATACATGAACAAAGTAATAATAACATATTATTATATTATATTATTATTATCATATTATTTGTTTTATTTTATTAAGTGAATTGTTTTTGATTTTATGTATTTTATTTTCTCTTTTACTCTTACACACGCTGTCTACATCTCTAAATCTACTATCCTATCGCAGGTATGCTGGAGGAGATTTCATTAGAAATAAGCATCACCTTTGTACCAATTTTTCTGTTATTTTCTTCTTGTCTGTTTATATAAGTGTGTACATAAATGGTTAAATAAATAAATAAACAATGATATTTTATTTATTTAAAAAAACTGACAACATTGTTACAGATTGTACATTTACAACATACAGAAGTGGTATTTCAAACATAGCTCCCCTGGCTCCGAAACTAGTTTTACACCTGTGACTTGGGAGTCGGTGTTCCTCCATTCTAAAAGTCATTACGTACGTTGTTGGGTATTTCAAACAAAAAAGGAATATTGTAAAAAAATAACACAAAAGGCACATTTTTAAACATTAAGTACTAAATTAACAAAAATAACAATAATTAAATGTAAGTGACGGTGTGTTGTGTGAGAGTGTTTGTGAATGTGCTTGTGGGGTGTCAAGTGTAGGTATGTATGAAGATGAGAAGTTTGTGTTGGACTATTGAGTGGGAGAGAGAAGGTTTTCTATTTCGTCGTAGTTTTTACCCATCAATCAGGCTTTCACTGCCATTTTACATATTTCTTTAAAGAAACCCTTTAATGGCAAAAGAAATGTAAATCAAGTTACAATCGCAATGCGTCCATAAGCCATCAACATACTAGTTCGAAACCTTTCGAAAAACATGCATATGGCTCTGTTAATTTTTTTTGCAGAAATTAATGGCAACCTGACGGGTACTGATCAATTCATGCGACAAAAAAACTCTTTCCTTAATTGGTCTTGAATTACGAAAAACTATTCTCAAATACAAAACTTCCTTCCGACCCTGAGATGGAAGGTAAGAAAAATAGGTTTTCAGTGTTTCAATTAATTAATAATTCGTCTTCTGTCTCGCTGTGAAATGGGTAGTTGGTGAAATTTTAATGAGCCTCAACTCGTTTCAAGAGCATAGTATTTCGTAGCGCTTAATGTGATATAATTCTACAATCGGAGTTGTATTTACCTCGGAGAAAATGTAAATAGTTGAAGAACTTAGGTATTGTAAATGAAGCAGATTTTAACGTTCCTAAGATAAAAGAGAAGTAATGTAGGACATCTTACTGCAAGATGAACACATCAACTGACATGATGGCAATATTATAAAACTTGGATGTAACTTGCATAATTCCGATTGGCAATACTGTAGATATGGACAACATATAAACAGTACCTATATTTTTAAAGCCCTAAAGATGCTGAAAGATTGCCAATCAGTGTAGTTTGCAATGGTTGACAAAGAAATATAATAATACAGAAAATAACCATCAATTTGTCACAGAAAAAAACAGCGTGCAGTTATGTGTCCATTCAAACCTTCTTCAAAAACAATGTTTTTAAATGAAGCCATAACCTGAAATATTCCATGAAACCACTTTATCTCTAAAAATGTAGTTTCACGAAATAGTCTGAGGAAGGTCTTAGTGCACGCATATTCCATTTTGTGACTTTCATAAGTCCGTTTTATGTTAGCTGTAAACTTTAAAGCCCTATGCTCTAAAAAGAAAGTAGAGTAAACACCAAGTAAAGAATTTTAAATAGAGAACTATTTTGAGTTTGTTTGTGGAGAATTTGAATGGTTATTTTAGAAGTGAACCACTAGTAAGAAGTGTGTCAGAGACACCATTGTGCGCTTTTGTAATTTCTAACGTGATGATATTGTTGTAGACTTCCACGGCATCACGATAACATAGGGAAGTAAAATGTATGGAAATATATGAAGATGCTTTTAAAATCAACGATAACATTAAAAGGTGCACGTATTTCCATACATGATATGGACGTGGACCTCCACGATAATATCGTCACGTTACAAATTATAAAAGCACACATTGGTTTCCATTACTGGGCTTCGCTTTACAGTCTCACGATTACAAATTTTCGGTGAAATATTTTTATTAATACGTAATCTAAAAAGATGTTGGTTGATCTTCTTGATTTGTTTCGGCCCTTATTCCAATGTTTTCAAAGTCAGTTGCATTAGTCCCTTCATAATTAGTCACTCCCTTCCCAACCTTATCACCTTCATTGTGATTCTGTAACCATCTCACCGTGAAAACTTAGGTGAAGTGAGCTGTCAGTGTCATCCCACTGATGCTAGGGATTGACCAAGCATTACATTTACAATCATAATCGAGATTTTTGTTATGTTTTTTAATGTTAGTACTGTTGATCATTTTATATTATTTCAAAGCTAGTATCTATGTGTCTAAATATTATTATTTATAGTTTTTTTTTTTATAAAATGGCAACACAGAAATTTAGTCAGAAACTAGTTTGGGAAATAAAAATAAAAGAACTTATTTGAGTTTCTAACTGAATTTCTGTTTTGCTGTTTTATTTAAAAACCCGTAAATAGTATGTTTTGCCACTTATATACTAGCCTTGAAATAATATAAAATGATCAAAAGAATTAGCATAAAAATAAACTCGATTATGATTGTAAATGTCAATCCCTAACATCAGTGGGATTGACACTGACAGCACACTCCACGCTCACTTCACCTAAGTGTTCACTTCACGGTCACATTTTTACAGAATCGACTTACTGAAACACTATCCATACATCCTTTCAATGGTCTAGCAGTCTGTTTTATTATGGTCATTCCAGATTGCAGTTGCCCCACTACCGACTTTTTAACATCACTGCTGTCAATTTTGTCATGATGTCAAATTAAAGCTGTCACGATTAGCTGTTAAAATGCACGCAAGATAAGTCTATGCGCGTGTTTGACCTTCAAGAATATATCGCTGCCAGCACTTTAATCACTTTCGGCATAATGATAGCGATTATTTACTTTGGAAAACACGAAACACAACGCCGTCTCTTGACACTCGACAAGATGGCGGCAAACGATTACCTATTTCCGATTTCGACCACGCGCAGACTTATTTTGCGCGCACTCTACCTACACTGCTGCAAGTCTCTTTTGGCGCACGAATGACGATGACGGAGAACGCTGTTGGTAAACACCGTGTGCAAATTGTTTTGTCAATTGTCTTAAAAAAACAAAATAGCGGCTTTAGTTCCGATTTTAGCCAGGCGCCAAAATAACCTAGCTATCTATCCTTGTCACTCGCTCAAGTTAATTGTGTTATTTCTTTAAAAGGTCTAACGTAACGTTATCCACTTGGTCATTATCCGAATAAGCCTGCCAGAAGCCACAGTCGGCATAACATTACACGATTGTAATACAACAGAGAGAAATTAACGCGAACTCTCCACCGTGGCATGACATTCGTGTGATACGAATAATATATGAGAACTCTTCGGGTTTCAGATGTTAAAGAGAAATATTTTGTTATGTCTACAGTGTCAATGGTGAAATTCTAGTCATTATAATTTATATATAATAAGGTTCTTGGAAATTGTTATGCTTGCTTTATACAGACAGGGCACATGGTCGGTTTCAAGAAAAAAACATAAGTAAATTGGACGTTCAAATTCTAATATATTTATTCTTTTTGTGAACATAGGGTACAATAATACAGATGCTATACAAAAAATGTTGGTCCATGCTATCAAGGGCTGGCCATTTGAAAGACAACAAAGAAATGACACCAACGGCCGCGGCCTTGCTTTTTAATAGACTTCAAAAAAGGAAGAGATTCTAAATCGAGAACGTCAAAAAAAATTGTTAGTATCAAAAATAATGCAACTTCTAATTTGGTTGTATTTTGTATGTTTGTTACCTTAGGACTACGTCATTAATAAACTGATTTGAAATTTTCTTCTTTTGTTTGAATGGGTACTTGATCCCATATAAATTTGGTCAAGTTCTAATGAGTGATTTTTGAGTTAGCTTCAATAATACGTATTTTTTCCAGTTAGTATATGTTGATGATGTTATAATAACTTCCTGTCACTGTTATTTACTTAGCAAGTGAAGGTATACGAATTTGTGTGGGGTAGCATCAATTAAAAAGTGAAAAATAAAAACTTTATTACTTACAAGAAAAAACAACGGACTTCCAAAAAAAACCAGGCAGTAAAAAAATGAAACATAAAACCAAAGACACCGACTTCCGAAGTTAAAGTTATTTTTCATTTTTCAGTCCTTTTTTTTGGAAGTCGGTTTTTTTGTAATATTTTTATTTATAACTAAGGTTGGGCTACAGTTAAAACAGATGCGTCTGAATAGCTCAAATTTTATTGGAACCACTGATACCTGGCCAGTTAATAGGAAATGTTTGATACCAGACAAGTCTGCAGGTAATCAAAGAGAAGCTTTTTTAAGACTACTAATGCTGCTGTTAGTTTAGCTGTTTAACCAAAACGTTTTAAGACAACAAGACAATATTAATTATCTCTAGAAATAGCAAAAACATACTCATGACCAATTATCTATTTAAACCTATTAATGTTTTCTCTTTAAGTGAATATGTAATTCTATTTAGAAATAAATATATTTAACCGTAATACAGCGTGAATCGGGAAGGTGCGGTCAAATTAAAGGGTGTACTGACCAGCAAACTGAACAATTTTCTCCATGGGACCAACATTCTAATCGCGGGTAAAATATTTGCTGTCTCATACAAAACTTTACCACACCCTTATTTTTTACCGCATCTGTCTGATACATGCTGCATTACGATTAAAAATATTATTTCTCAAAATAATTTAAATTCACTTTGGAGAAAAACATAAAAAGGGTTAAACAATATTATGTGCCATTAAACGTAGTTTAAAATTAAATATTGCTACACATAGTACATACCTTTAAAGTACTATCACGCTGAAGTACTAAACAATACAGTAACTCAAAAACATAGAACAATAACTTATCTCAATTAATCACCTTCACCAATTTGCATTAACGGAGAACCCTAAACTGGAACTCACAAGAAAGTGTATAAATAATGCATCTATCTTGGAGTCAGTAACGAAATCGTTGCTAAGTAAAAGAGCCTTTTAAGCAAGTACTTTGCTAAAGGCAACATGTGAGAAACTCGGCTAGTCTTAGTATAAGCCAAGGTCATACTGTAAGATGAGCTAACCGAAGTTAAAGTCACTCTTTTCTTTGGTACCTACGTCGCGTCGTAGTCACGAGCATAAATAAGTTAGAAAGAAAGAAAATACGTTTCTTTGCGCTAAACATGACGCAGAGAACGAACACATACTCAAAAAACAACAAGTTGAGGAAAATATGCGTTACATCCACGCAAAACGGCCTTCGCACACTTACACACTTATCACAGTTACCTACACTTACGCAGGGTTTAAAAGATTCTCACTTATAGTTTTGATAGTAACTTTATTGTATTACGAACATAGTATTTTTGAAACCGTGGGTGCTACTACCCAGTAACTGGGTTGTGGATGTCAGATAGGCAGTCGCTCCATGTAAAGTACTGGTATTCAGCTACATCCGGTCAGACTGGAAGCCGACCACAACAAAGACTAGGCAGATAATGATTGTTACCTGTATTGTATCTATCCTTTGTTAAAACACAGCGGCCACTGTCTGCATGATGTATGAGCATAATTATTTCATTGTGTCTTTACATCAAAATAAATAGATTCTCTTTCCAAAACTGCTTGTAGTTCACAATATAGCACGTTCGAATTTTTAATATATTGTAACCTATCTTGGAAGGCGCTGGTGTCTGTGATACAATGATTTAATTCATTAGTACAGACACCAACGATACACTTTTTTCTGTATAGTTCATTTTAGTTGGGAAATGGTTTATGTGAACCTGAAATGTGTTTTTTTCAGAAAATAAAAATGTATTATTTATTAATTTATTATTATATTATAATAGATTCATTTTCCACTGACCCCAACTTAGTTGGAAAAAAGGCTATACAGATGGATTTTTGGGTGCCTTATTAGATATTTTCTCAAACTTACGATCATTATTTCACGAGATAATCGCTTATGAATTTTGTGTAAATGTAAAGTAGCTATTTATACTCGTGATTGTACATGATTTTATTTCTGTAAGTAGGTTTGTACAAACACTTTTACACGTCAATCATATTTTAAAAACTAGATGAGTACGGCGTTTCCGATCTGACTACTCTGAGAAGAAAGGCCGAAACCAACTCAGAGGTCACAGTCTCTTTTAAAGTCCAGATATAATCTTGGGCAGATCATGTGAAGGCTATGTAGATCGGTGTCTGAAATGGTCTTATGAGGAAAGAACCACACAGATTGAGTGGACCTATCCAGTCAGTGCACGCAATTGTCAGCAATCGTGCAGCTCAACTTAGACTCAAGGAGCTCAACGATTCGACGAACAATACCAAAGAAAGGACATTTGAGTAGGCCGCATAAATTGCTCAAACTGCCAGATCATGATTAAACTAAGAGAGAAAAAATACAAAAAAAGCAATGACCCACATAGTTCTCACATTCACAATAGTTAAAATAATATTATAATACTTTACAAAGTAAATACTCATGTCATAGTATATATTAATACATAGTACCTATATGAAATTCTTCTTCTATCGTAAGAACTTGCTACGTGTGGTGCCGCCGGACTTAAATAAAGAATAGGAGCCGCCGTATTTCTTCCCGTGGGTGCCGTAAAAGACGACTAAAGGATTTACTAGAAAATGGGCAGCAGCGTTCTCTGTGCAGCTATCTCTATTTTAAGACTATACTGTGGTCGCCAACCCGCCTGCAAAGCGTGGCGATTATGACAAACCCTCCCCCAAAATGTCATGCATGACGCATGAAGCAGACAAGTTTTTGTAACCATCACAAGTTTATAGATTTAAAAAAAAGCGATCTCTTTTCGTGTATGCCAAGTATTCCTAGCCAATGCTAGTTTAATCAAATTTCAGCTTCAGTTTTACTGGTGTTGCTCCCCAACAGACACAGGCATTACTCAGCAAAATTCCAGGTTAAATCCCAGTAGGAAAAAGCTTGCAAATCTCACTATGTTACATTATAAATGCAAAACTGAACCGGATTTAAAAGCGTCTACTGCCTTTTGTTCAACTCGCTGCCCAACGCAATCCAGCACAGCTCATTTCTCGCTTATCGCTCGGTAAGGGGGCACCCTTAACAATGACCACTTATCGTCAGGTGAGCTTTTTACCTTTTAGCTAAAAATAAATGTTTCCTTTGAGACTGAAAGTATGCCAAGATTACTATGCGAATGCAAAGTTTCCTAAATTATGTGCATTTAGATAATGTAGGAGTACGTGAGAGCAGTAATTTTAGCAGACCTACGTACGTTTCGAAATTACCTGCGTGTTTTCGGAGTTTGCTTTTCAAATGAATTAGCAACTTGTTCAGTTGTGAATGTGAATGAAACAGTAGATGAATGTGAAAAACGTTTTGCGTTTCCTGACAAATATGTATCATGGCGCCATTCATATAAGCAGTAAAAGTTGAAATATAAATTATTTATTTGCTTTTAATGTAGTATTTTATTGTATTTTATTTCACTGTCCAAGCGATTCGATAGTGGTGAAAACTCGTAAATTACATCAAATGCTCACAATTCTGTAACTTTAATGTAGTGATGGCAGAAATCAGGAACTTTTAAATACCGTCCATATTATCTTTTATACAATAACTCAAATACGGAAACGTCGCGAAAACTTCCAAAAACAAACATATAAGGAACTACACAGCAAAACAAAGCAAGCCTGGTGGCCGTAAAAACTCGATTAGGAGGGTACACGCTCGCGTGCTGCAAAACCAAGTCGAATTGAAAAAGGATTGTTATTATAGACAGTAACTGGTTCCATCTACCCGATTGCAGTATCTACAGTACCTACCTACCACATTGCTACAATATCTACTGGAATCTTCGAGAATCTTTCTGATCGGCAAAATTTCGACACTCCACCAAATTATAGCGAACTAGCTTTATACGTGAGTTCGCCCGCGTGGAGGTCGGAAATTATCCCACGGGAACGAACGTAATATCGAGATAAAAAGTATCCCGTAGTAATAAATAATACTTTTAAAAAACAATATTTTTCTTACATAAATGTCCTAAGTCCCAGGTCATGGTCTACTTGTGTTCCAAATTTTATTGAAATCCGTTCAGCCTTAAAGGCTTGAAAAGGTAACAAACTGACAGAGTTACTTTCGTATAAATTATAATATTATTATGGACGTAGATAGTATGGATTGTACCCGTATGTTCCTTCATTCAATCTGATAGATTAGAATTTCGTTTTGTATAACACGTCCAGAAGTTTTGCTGTTGAACATTTTCAATTAGAATCTGTTCGTTCATATTGCCCCGGTATTCGTTTGTTTTTGGTTGGTCAAAGAAAAATATGGAGTTCACGTTTGTCTATGGTTTGAGGTGGAAAGTAGTTTATCAGACGGAAGTGTAATTTGTTTCTGTTCCATAACAGTTGCTTCGGTGATAAATGAGAGTGCAAATGGCGCTACAGGGTTAAATTTTGACTAAAGTTTTATTAAGTTTATGAGCGTAAAGTTCTGTAATGTAGTTTGATCAGAGTACATTATTGAATCGATTTTAGTCGTCTTTGTGTTGTTTTTAACCAACAATATGACATCACCTTGCTTTTAAAGTGTACAATACCAAAATCAATGCTTCTGATTAGAATTTCTGTATACAAAGTCCAATACCAATTCTCCGGATCTGCAAATCGAAATTCAAATTAGCATCCCACTACGAAATCAAGCGTTCCAAAATTTAATTCACACCAAAACTTTTTTTCTTCTAAGTTCAAATTCTGGGGCTCCAAAAAGTTCGAACGGAAAAAAGTCCAATATCAGAGTTTCATTTAGAAAGTTGGTAAGACAGTGGAGTCGTAATTAAGCATCGTGTCGACCCCCCCGCTACAAATCTTCGACGATAAAGATCTAGTTTAATTGGCCCCTTGTTTTTACACAGATGAGAACATCTGATATGGAGCTTTGATATTGAAGAAAGAAATTGTAATTCTCATATTTGATTCCTTTATAGTGTTTAAACATAGGTTTTTAAAATAATAATACAAACAATCGATAATACAAGATTCGACCTCTAGTATGATAGGACTGTGGAAAAATACAACAAATACAATAGAAAAAAAAATGTTATGTGTTGTCACGAATAAAAATCGATAAAGTGACATAACATAACATCACGCCTGCAATAACCGAAGGGTTGAGCACAGGTGTACCTATAGTACACCCACATTTCAGCAGTTATGTTAAAGTCTCAAGTAGGTAATAGGGGGCGAGCCTATTGCCATCAGCCGGGCACAAATCCAGGAGACCTACTCCCTTAGCACGAAGTCCGTAGTTTTGGCCGAAGTAACGGGCATTTCCTAATCCTTATCAATTACGGAAATAAGATTACCTAGTCCGGGGCCCGAACTAAAAATTAATGACAACTCGATTTGGCAGTTGTCCTTAGCCGCGATGTGTTTTTGCCCGTCCGAAAAAGTTGCTAAAGCGGGAGTAGGGTTCAATTTCAAGTATCAAACTACTTTCGGACGGGCCCGTATCTTCGCTGACGGACATACAGACTAGGCCCCCTGATTCCGGGCTTCAGTCGAAGTGACAAATGGATGTACATTTTAATGTATACTTAAGCAGTTCTTATAAAATACCAATCAGTGTATTTGTTCATGTGCCATTGTCATACGCGTAAAGGCATTGTCTGTATGACAAACGGGACCAAAGGTTCAACGTGCTCTCGAACCACAATCGAGGTATCAAAGTATGAATAATGGTCACCCATTCAAGAAACAACCGCTTCAAGTGTGGCTTACCTTCGTAATTATCTGCTTATTTTATAACTAGTTTCTGCCTGTGACTTCGTCCGCGTGAAATTTCTTGTTCCACAAACCCACCGTGTCGCATTGCTATTACATCGTTCTCGCTAACACGTTCTTTCTGACTTTTTTTCTTTTTGCTCGGCTCCTAAGGGTCGTAGCGTGATGTGAAATAGCCTATAGCTTTCCTCAAGAATTGGGCCATCAAATGCAATCTCTCTCATAAGTGTCTCATAAGTATAGATGTGCGTTTTATTTATTTATTTTATAAACCACTTTTAACCACACGTTTAATCCATTCAAAAGTTGTCTGTAAAAGATCGCTTTTAGCGAAAACACCGCCCATGGTATCACTCTAAGTTGCATTTCTACATTTATATCTGTAATTATTATGCTGTACATATTAAAGAGTATTCTATTTTATTCTGTTTGTACAGAATAAACAATTTTTCTTTTTTCTTCGACTTTTTATTTATATAGGACCTCAGTTTTCGCTGAAACCTCTTTTTAACTGCTGAACCATTAAAACCTTCTTGCCGTTCAACGCAATCAAAACTGCATGCCCCCAGTTGATTAGCAAACCTCTTCAACGCATTGACTTATAATAGCTTCAAAGACTCGTTCATCAAATATACACGTGACTAATTAAACTCCAGCAGAAACTGGCAACTATAGGCAAGGTTCAAGTTCTCACTTTGAATGTTTCAAAGCTGTTAGTTATTCTTGAGTGATTCGATTGAAAAATCATTTTAGAAATGGAATGAATTTTTATTTTAAAAATGCAAGTCAAATCATTTATTTCTACACTTTTGAAAGTCAAAATTTTCAAAAAAAATGGATTGTTTCTAGTACTAGTATTAAAACTACCTTTTGGAAGGCATTCCTAAAGGTAGTTTTGTATGAAGATGAGGGCAAGAAACTCCACCTATCTTTTAAAATACTTTACAATATTTTTTATGCGTTAATTACTAGCTTACGCTTGCTTAGCTTATGCTTATACAGGGTGTTTGGAAGGGAGCTGTACATACGCCTAGGGTAGAAACTAGGGATAGTCTGCTACCTACCCCCGCCCATTATATTGACCTTGGCCTCAAGGTTTTTTTTTTAATTTATTTTTATTTTTTATTTGACTTTTTTGTGATTTTTTGACTAAAACTACCTGTAGCTCAAAATCTATCCATGGGACCGGTCGGCTAATGGTCTTGTTTTAATCGTTAGAGTCTTAGGGTCCTGCAAAAAATTATTTTACACCAGAAAATTGTGGAGAAGAAAAGTTATGGGGCCTGAAGTACCGTAGTAAGGTAAAGAAATAATTTTAAGGTAAGGTAGTAAGGTAAAAAAAACCTTGAGGCCAAGGTCAATATAATGGGCGGGGGTAGGTAGCAGACTATCCCTAGTTTCTACCCTAGGCGTATGTACAGCTCCCTTCCAAACACCCTGTATATTAGCTGGTAGTCTTGTTACTAGAAGTATGAATTCAGAAAAACAATCGCTTTTGTTTAATCGTGTTGAGATATCAATACCCATCACGTCTGTGAAGTTTAGACACAAATAAACCTTTTTTTTAAACGATATTTCAAGTAACGATATTAATTGTGGCTAATGACTCCATAAAAAATGTTCGCTAGCTAATATAATTTGACCCGGTATATGTCCAGGCTTCCTCACGATGTGTTTCCTTCACTGATGTCAGATATGCCCGAGATAAACTCAGAAAGTAGGTACATATGAATGGAAAAGTCACATTTGTACTTACCCGGATTTGAACCTACGACCTCGTGCACGTGAGACGGTGCCTTTACCACTGGACCGTCACGATATTATGGCTTGGGCCTGTGTGTTGTGCCTTGATTTGATTGAATTCAATTGACATGAGTTTGACAGACTGAAAACTAAGTTTTGTGTTGATGAGGCTTTCAGAAAATGGTTGTAAGAATATCACGGTTTCTCATCTATCGTGATGTACCATACGGGAATAAATCAAGCAACTTGTAGCGAAAAACCTTATGCCTTCCCCGCTGCGCTGTGACACAAACATTAGTTCAAAATTTATCTGCTCCAGTGGTTGCAAGTTCGGCTGTCAAGCGGCAGGACCTAGATTAAATTCTCAGGTCAAGCATTGTTTCCAGAATCAATTGTATTCATTTTCAGTAGGAAGCGAAACAATTTTGAAGTTCGTAGTAACAGATGTAACTGCTACGTAAAATATTTCCCGGACTCGGTCTTTCGCATTTCCATAAAGTTAATTATTACTAGCTGTGGCCCGCGGTTTCACCCGCATAGGTCTCGATCCCGTGAGAATATCGGGATATAAAGTATCCTATGTCCTAATCCAGGTCATGGTCTACCCATGTGCCAAATTTCATCCAAAACAGTTCAGCCGTTTTAGCGTGAAAGCGTAACAAACGAGCATACAACAAATTTAATCTTTTCTCTTTATAAGATTAGTTTAGATTTCATATTATTATTAATTATTTCAGTTGTAAAATATACAGGGTTTCTTGTAATTCGACGTATATCCGTCAGGAGCTAATAGGGGGGCGAAAATGCAACAAATTGAACCCCCCATATGTATTCAATTCATTGCATTTTGGCCCCCTATCAGCTCCTGAAGGATATACGTCGAATTACAAGTAACCCTGTATATGTAATATACATTATATAATTATAATGTATTATTTTAATACACTGCATCAGAAGACAATCCTATTTACGTGGAGCTTTCAAAAAGTAATTTATTCTAAGATTTTGAGGGTGTGTGTCGGTAAGAGTTGTTTTAATTGCTTTTTTCCTACACCTTCCTGAAAAAATACTAGCAGCATATTATTTAACTAGCGACCCGTAAGTTAAATATTAAAGACCTAGCTGGTACTGGCCTGGCCAGCTAGTTCTTTAATATTAGACTATGCCTATAACCTTCGCGCAAGTGCAAGCAATAAGTTGACAAAAATGTATCGCAATCGGATTATAACGAACTACATTTTGCCCGCGGCTTCGCTCGCGTTATCAAGCAAACAAACTTACTTTCACATGTGTAATATTATAGTTAGGAGGATGAAAAACCGGTCTATCGACACTAAAGTCACAAAATGTATCAGGTACTTAAATAAAAAAAACTCTTAACAGACTACAGTACACAATACACGTGGCGCCATCTATTATCATAAGAACGTTATGGTTGTTTTCATTGGAAACAGTACTTTTTTTCAGAATGAAAGGTAGGTACGGCTACAGATCAAGCTATACAATTCAAGTATAAGCTGATCTCGTATTGTACAGCATTTCCTTACAATAGGAGGTCAGTATAAACTGGAAATGTACCTATAGCTTGATTTGTAGCTGTGTGTACCTATGTCCGTTTCTGTACACCTGACAACGTATAATTATGCAAAATTTCAGCATGATTGGTTCAGTGGTTTAGGCGTGAGAAGGTAACAAACAAACCAACTTACTTTCGCATTTATAATATTAGTTAGGATGGCAGCGCATAAATATAAACTAACAAACATTGATTTTTTAAACATTGGATTATACACCTAAACCTTCCTGTGAATGACTTGTTAAATTATGTTATGTTATTGTGTTGTTGTGTTATTAAGTTAGTTGTTGGAACGCTACATTTACCATTCCGACTATTGTTTTATCTATAGGTAATCAGAAATAGTGTAATTTTGTCATTTACCTAACTCATTTTATATTAATTCTCTGATACATACATACATATAATAATAATATTTGTATTGTTTATGGCAACCATAACGTTGTATCATACTACAAATAGTTAGCGGTCAGTTGGAAACCCCCTCTTATTTGAACATTGGCGACGCCGCTGGACGGCAGAATAGTCGACATCGGCACAATTACAACTTTAAAAAAAACTAAAGCCCACTTGCATTGCAAATCGTTAAACACGTTTACCCGCTAAACGTAGGTATTTAAAACATAGCCCTCTCTTTGACAACCGTTTGAATATGACAGAGACAGTTTATTTTTATTTTATTATGTAAGGATTTTAAGCTCTAAACGCATTTAGTGATTTATGGTGCATGCGGGCCTAAAGACAGACCATGAAAGACAATTATCTTGTTTTATTTCACTCGAAAACTACATAAATTCATAGCCAGTTTTGGTCTTGTCTTAAAGACCTACATTGAACTAAGTAAGGTTTGTTCAAGTTATTGTTGAAAATTGGCGTAATGCCAAGCTCGGCTCTATTTAATGTGTAATAATAGCGAATCCAACGTTAATGCTTTTATCTTGAACTTATCCGGTTTTTAATTGGACATGAAAAGCGGTTGAGTATTTTGAAATGGGATATCTCATAACATAGTTAATGCAGCAATATATTCCTGGCGGTGAAGGAAAACATCGTAAGGAAATCATTTCCTAGTAAGAATAATTCGAAGGCATGCGACATCTACCAAACCGCACTGGGACCGCGTTGTGGATTACAGCTTACAGCCCACCTCACAGAGAGGAGGCCTATAGAGGTATAAGGAATGGGGTGTAAAGTTCACTCATACTCTATGGAAAACTGAGTATCCTCCGACCAAACGGGTGTCGTGTCTGATGGGATGGGCAACTGCCCGACGATTGATGTCGGGACGTTGTATATATGCTATTTGCGCGGTAAACTCTGCTTGCGCGATGCAGGATTTTGCGTGACGTCAGTCAATGACTAGTTCGCATGTGGCGATGTAGATACCGCCACAGGCCTATGTCCCAGCCAGTGGGACCATTGTAGACCGATTATGCTATGCTTATGCTATTGTACTGGTCATATATTCCTGACCAAAGGAACTTTGTGAAAGATATGACAAAAAAAAGGATGAATACTAAGCCTGTTAATGACAATGAGTGCATACCTAAGTGATCGACGCCCACGCAGACGACATCCCTGAGCCAGCTAATCGCTCATTGGCCGGTTACATACGAGTATGAAGAAAACACATCGGCCGGTCGGAGAGTTAGAAAGTTTTGTTAGTCCCACCACTACTTGCGCTTTAGTAGAAAACTACTTAAGCAGGTCGGATTCGGTGGACAAAGGTACTCATTTCCCGGCGGCGCCTACAAGAAGAACTACTACGAAGAACTGAACGCTCAAGAACTGAGCCCCCTGAAGTGAGGCGGGACTCCTACAGAACGTGAAGAACAGGGGGGTCAGTGGAAGCCCTCAAGAACCGAAGAACGTCGCTAGTAGCTTAGTCGTAGCGCAGTGATATTACTTGAAAATAAATACGGCTTGGTGCCTTTCAACGTTCTCAGGCTTTCATTTGACCTCAACTGTAGGCATCCCCCACAAAGCCTAAATTCGTACGGACGTGAAATATTACGGCGGGATTTTATCGCACACTGGGTTTTCAACGCTCTGCTTAGTGCCGAGAGTTGAAACGCGAACAGTGTGAATTTCCGACGCGCTGGAATGCACTCTGTTAGATTCTCAACCCTCGGCTCAACACCGAGAGTTGAAAATCCAGTGCGCGATATTTTTACGTCTGTGCGTGGGCTTAAATGACGGCTGATAGTGACGTATGCAAGAAAAAGACGTGTTGCGCCGATCTCAAATAAATTGGGATGACCGCATCAGGTTTATAGTCGACAATTTCGCCATATTGTTCATGTCTTCGGTAGTATAGTGGTAAGTATCCCCGCCTGTCACGCGGGAGACCGGGGTTCGATTCCCCGCCGGAGAGAATCTTTTTGTATTTTTTTTTTGGGTACTTTGTCCTTGTGTCAAGAGGGAGACAATGAGACAAAGAGATTAAATAATGTCTTTGCAATGAGACATTGATTTTATCAGCGATAACGATGGTGTAAAAGTCTAAAATGTATTGGATTCGCATATAATAAATAGTCTACCGAAAAGCGTATATTAATCCTGTAATAATGTAGAACGTTGTGAAAATACGAAACGTTTTAAAAGCAATTGTCACTTGTCTAGGCCCTCGTGGTGATGAATATTTTATCATTATGAGTAGGTGCAAGCACGGGTGTAAGAAAAAAGCTTTTTTTTTTAATCCCCCGTCATAAACAAAAACTAATAAAAACGGAGTTTTTAGCATAAGAACACTATGGACCAAGTAACTTATCAAACAAAAAAAAAAACATTTCAGCCGTTTGGGTGCTACGATGACATGTTAAACTTATAACATCCCTCTTTTGTCGGGGGTAAATAAAATGCTGGTTATCTAAGCAACCGCTATTAAAAAGACATGTAACAATAACACTGTCGCTACTGAGCATGAGGTCCTGGGTTCGATTCCCGGATCAGGCAACGTGCTACTGGGTTTTTCCATCAGGTATTTCTCAGTATCAGCCCGGAGTCTGAATTTGTGTCCGGTTGATGGCAATAGGCTCGCCGCCTATTATATGGGACTTAAACGTAACTGGCAAAGTGGTGTGTACTATAGGTACACCCAGTGTTGCCAGATGACCGTCTTGCGTTCTCCCCAAACCTTCCCAGAAATACCCCCAAAATTCAGGCTTTGAAGATTTTTTTTTAAACAAAAGGCAAAATATTTATTAATTAATTAAATACTATTTCAGCAATAGCTTCCATTACTGTGCATTTTTGTTATAGCTTTCAGAATATTTATTTATTTAATTGGATGGATAAGATTTTAATAACTAGTGTTGGTAATGTTTTCTTTCGTTTCTGGATCAAAATCCTATATTAGAAACAGCCGGAAGCTGTAGAAACGTAATTGATAACGCTGTGCAAAATGTCTTTTGAAAGTACCGATTTAATCATCAAGGCTAGCCGCGGTTTTTCTTGAATTACAGTTTTGGTAATAAAAATCCCCCAATTCCTTCCAAACCCAGCTTTTTCCCTCCAAATATACCCCCAGAAATATTGTCCCCCCATAACTGTAAAAAATACTATTTTGGAGGGATTCGCCTCAGTCTGGCATACTGGGTACACCTATGCCTAACCTTTTTGGGAACAGAGGTGTGAAATTATGAGTGTATCAATAACAACTCACACACTGACATATTACTTGTTTACATAATTTGGGAAATCGTATACTTATACACTGTTTGTAAATATGTGAACACCATGTATCTATCACTTAATTAACTTATTTATCATTGCTACGTTTATTAAATTCTTTTTACCTATTGTGGTAGGGTAATTTTTATTATAGGAGCATCGTCTTCACATATAATTATATAATTAATGTATACAAAATATTGTAACACATTTTAAAAGAGTAACGGTGGTGTTTCTTGCCCATTCTTCTCCATACGAAACTACCTTTTGGAAGGGGCGACTAAAATCAATTCTATTTAAATGTAAATGTTGACGTTCAAAAGTGCCTTTTATTTGCCTATTTGAAATAAATGCTTTGACTGTGACTTTGACTTTAACAACAGGGGTGCAATGGTGCTGTATGCAATCACTAACGCTCCCATCTTGCTGACTTGCTAATAATTACCACTCACGAGCTATACTCATATTTGAGATGAGAAGCTGGCATCGCGCCTCCAGAAATTTGCAGGACTATAATTTGCCGCATCGAGAGGGCGATGCTACAGGAAAACCCACTCCACCCAATGCAGAACTTTAATCCAGTGCCACAGAGGCTTAAAAGCCGCAAAAAAAATCTTGGGTGCGTGAGTCCAGCCGATGGCAACCCCTCCACAGGAAACTGTGATCTATGGCAAGAACTGCTTAAACCTCCTGATTTTTTTATTGAGCCATCAGATTGCCTCTCATCCGGGCACAAGTTATCGTGGCCTGCTTGGAAAACCTTAAATAGACTTCGTACCCAAAAAGGCCGCAGCAAGGACAATCTCCACAAGTGGGGGTTCATGGACAGCTCAAACCTCCGGTGTGTATGCGACGTCTCTTCACAGACAATCACGACATCACGTCAGCGCCGGCTGACGTTGAAAACCAGCGCTGGAACTCTTGGGGTTCGTAGCATTATGCTGAGCGATGGCCGTTTTGCGTGGATGTGACGCATATTTTCCTGCAACTTGTTCGTTTTCTGCGTCATGTTTACCGCAAAGAAACGTATTTTCTTTCTTCTTTCTTTTCGTTACAATGGCTCACCTCCCATCTTGCGCCGCATGCCCTGTCACCTGCACACGTGAGGACCTAATGGGTGCGTCAGCGAACGGTATTTCCATTGCTGAATTTTAGCCCAAACAAATTTATAAAACCATTGTCGTGTTATTTTTGCCATCAACAATCTAAGGAGAAGAAAAAACTATTCCCAAACAGTTCCTGTCCATACTGTGAGAAGAATGAGACGAAACAATATCATAGAAAAAATAAATACTTGCACTACATACGACACGAAAAGTATTTGAGGTTCAAAGTGCAGAATCACCCGTATGATCCGTTTAAAATAGGTACGTTATCGAATTTTGAAGTAAAATAGTGCAGCGCTAGTATCTACTAGTGTGATCAGGATTTGCTTCGCTGTAGTGTGGCTATGATGGATTTGTTATTTAGCACATGGTTTTTAAATGAAAACTCCTTTAGGCGTACTTTGCGATCTTTCAGGGCCTCAAGTCTGCTATTACAATAGTGTCAGAATAGTCTATCATTGATTTCATAATTGTTGGTTTTGACAAGTTTAGTAATGTAATAATAGAATGGCGTCATTGTGACTTTACAATGGTCAACCACTGACACTCCATTGCATTGAAAGAAATAGCTTAGAATGGTAATCTCGTACATAATGACAAATGAATGACTAAATGTTCATTTAAGTAGTAGTTTTTCGAAAATTATTTCTACTGACGGGTTTTATAATAATGGCAATACGACAATTACATTCTACCACGATTCTATTACGAGACCACTGACCGACCAATGATCGACCATTATGAATTTTGCAGATTACGAACTTTTGGCAAAATGACAATGGGATCGTGTTGGAATGACGAATTTATATAAAATAGCAGACTTGGGGCCCAGAACAGTGAACGAAACTGAACCGTAACGATCGGCTCGGTGACGCTGAATCGGGTATACTCGGCTCCAGTCGGTTGGTAAAGCTGAATGGCTTATACTCGGTGCTGAATGGGATATACTTGACTCATATAAGTTTTTACTGCTATCGTGCGGTTGGTCACACACCCTCATATTTAAAGAATTTACTTTCTTGAATAGTGGTGACCTTACCGTTAAAACAAAGGAAGCGTATTAAGAAGGAACGTAATATTTTTCCTGACTGTTAATTACAACATACTACTAAAAAGAACTGGCTGGTTGTGCCCACAGATTTTCATACGTAGGCCATCTCTGTGTAGATTGAATCTTAGCACACATGACCAAGACAATATCTGGACTTTAAAAGAGACTGACCTCTGAGATAGGAAATCCGAACTCATCTAGTTAAAAAATATATTTTTGACGTGTAAAACTGTTTGTACAAACCTACTTACAGAAATAAATATCATTTATCATTCATCGCTAGATAAAATATCTGTGTATTAATAAAAAATAAAAAAAGGTAAGTTAATCACATAAAAGGTTTTCGAGAACGCACGAACATGCAAAGACAATCAAATGATAGCCGACTGTTGGTTATCCCCTTTCCTGAAAGAGGAAGGTAAAAAGTGCGTTTGGCTGATGAATGAACTGTCATTTTAGTACCCTGCCCTTCTTGGTTGACCTGACGTGACGTTCAGATGCCCCCAAAAAAGAATTACCAAATCAAAAAAACCTTATCCACTTCAACCAACATCTAAAGAATTCTATTGCAATACCGAAAATATTTCCAAGTGATTTCAAATCAGATCCAGTTTAAATATTCATGTGATTGTGGGCACACTAGTGCTGCTCCCTCTAGGGGCACGTTGTGTCTGATTGCCCGGGAATTTTTCCGGAATTTGCCGGCAGTCCCGGCCGCGAGACTACTCGCGCGGCTGACTCGGCGATATGTCTCGAGTGGTCCAAGTTATAAGTATCGATTTAGAAACAAGATATCCAAGAAATTTTACTGGTTCAGTTCATTACCACATGACCCTTTGCAATTATGTAGATTTGATAATTTGCTGTGCTTGAAAAGAAAGATAACGCGCTACTTAGCTACTTCGTCTGTGTATTCAACACGTTGGATGAACTACTTTTAAACCAACCCTTTAGCAAGTGAGTAGTAAGTTGTGTAATATTCTGGTAAACTGTCGGTATTCAAAGTCGAGGGTCGCTCTTGAGTTTAGGCTACGTGCTAAATAAAAAACTGCCGGAATCGGTTTACTGTCGGTCAATGCTTTACAAGCCTATGGTGGAAGGGATGGAGACGAAAGAACTGTGAACTGTGTTCGTGGTAATAAGATAGAGAACTTGATGCTCAGGGAAGGATCACAGGCAAGTAGGCTTGAAGCCAGGAATTCTATAATAACTCTGTATTTTCCGTTTGTTCGTAGCAAACTAGATTACATTGCGCTGGTGTTGGATCCGCATGAGCAAAAATATAAGCAATATCAGTAATTTATGTATCTGTAAATCTTTGTTTAATGTTTGCATTCGTTTTTTAAGTTAAATGTTATGTTGTTTGCTTGCAACACGCTTAGGGTGTATACTGTAAATGCAGCAAGCAGTTGTTGTAAAAATTAATGAGACAGAAACATCTCACAAAACTCGTTGCACATTAAAAGAGCCTTGGTTCTGGGCAAACCCTTATACCGTCCTTCGTAACGGGTAAATTACAGTTTTATGAAAGCCAATTCGGGAGAAGATTACGTGAATCTGTAAAAATACGCTTTCTGCTTTTAAATTGAACCACACTCAAACGAATTAGCGAACAATAGGGCACTGTTTACTTGAAAAGTTTGTGTCTATAATAATGTAGAATTTATGACACGCGCCGAGCAAAATGGAAGGTGCCGATCAGCTGGGGTTGGTAATGGATTTACGTTAGTAAGGCGGGTTAAACACAGTATGTTTTACATACGCGACGCCATGGCATTGAAAGATATCTTCCCGATTTTTTTCTTATTCAGTACATTTTGCAACCAAATCGGGATATCTTGTTAAGTGGCATTTAACTTGATAAAACAAATAGTGGATAGTAATCATAATAATAATACTAGCCTATTATTGTCCTGTGGCGCCATCTACAACGCCACATGCGAACTACCCATCATACTGACGTCACAAAAAATCGTGCATCGCGCAAGCAGAGTTTACCGCGCAACTAGCATATATACAACGTCCCGACATCAATCGTCAGGCAGTTGCCCACCAGACACGACACCCGTCTGGTCGGAGGATCCTCCCTTTTTTATGGAGGTATAAGCGAACTTTACATCCTGTACCTCATACCTCTATAGTCCCACTGCAGGGCAAAAGCTTTTTCTCAAACATTGAACCCACGAGCATGGATTACCACGCTTGCTCAAGGTGGGTTGGCGAGCTCAACAACTCAACAGCTCAACCTCACGACGTTTTCCTTCACCGATGTCAGTAATCTCCAAGATAAACTCAGAAAGTACATATGAATTGAAAAAGTTACATTGGAACTCCAAGTTTCAGTCAATCAGCAAATTCAATCCAGGCAGGATTTTTACCACGTCACGTCAGTTCAGACGCGATAGAAGTGAAACTTTCAAAAATGTGAACTAGTTAGACTGTATAGCATAATCATCCTATAATGTAGCCTAGCCCACTGCTGGGACACACGCCTCCTCTCGGTGAGAGGGAATAGACCGTAATCCACCACGCGGGCCCAGTGCGGGTTGGTAGATGTAACATGTCTTCAAATTTTTTTGATTCTAGGACATGCCGGTTTCCTCACTTTCCCTTCACCATTTTGAGAGCAAAGGTGATGAAATAATTCACATAAAGTAAATCGCCTGTCTGGGTTGGAACCTATGACCCGCAACTCGTAAGTCGGGGCCGTTACCACTGGGCCACCACTGCTCACCAAGACTGTATAATGTATTCTATCTCATTCTCTCGCACGGTAAATCCTATATATGATAGTATGTGTTTGTCTCTTTTTAATGTCGCTTTTTCATTTCATCGAGTTTCAAATCACAACGGGGCTTTAAAGAAGTTTTCTCTTCAAAGATTAACAATAGTAATTACGTGGTAATTACTTACTAAATATAATATTAATAGTTAGTTATGTAGTTATTAATAATTAATAGTTAATTAGTGTTACGAAATTAAGCGCCTAAGGTTTTGTCTATTGGTGTTTCAAATAATAAGACCGTCAATAATAAGCAGTCCTTAATTTTCCCTATCATCGATTAAGGTGATGTGATCTACTATGACCTGAATACAGAACTCCTCGACAAACTTGACCGTCACCTCAATAACTGCATTTGATTCGTTTTCAATCTGCGTAAATATGATCACGTCTCTGCACATCGGTCGCTTCTAAAGTGGTTGCCCATATGCGAGCGCAGAAAGCAAAAAGCGCTGACTACCTTGTTTTCTTTCTTGATTCTCCTACATCCCCTGGTTATCTAACCGGACTTTCAGTACATTAGCGCCAACCACAATAGAAATCTACGTTCATACAATCATCTTCTTCAATGTCCCACTCACGGCACAGACTTCATTCACTCTTCCTTCTTCGTTCAGTCTATGTCTCTGTGGAATGCGCTCCCCCTGGAAATCAGGATGACAACCAACCGATTATCCTTTAAAACTAAAGTTCGCGAGCACATTCGCAAGAAGCTGGCAGTATCATCACAACGGTAATGTTTTCTCATGGTTTGTCCTATTTGTTTTTAGTATATTCGCGTACCTATGTATGTACATTATTTTGTATATAATTCCCTATATTTATATACAATTAGGTGTATATATATATATATTATATTTATAGTCTAAAATTCTAAATGGTTTATGCGTATCATTTAAAAATATTTTCCAAAATTTTCATTATAAATTGCGCCTACCACTGTTTGTCTCTACATTACCCAAAGGTTGACTGGTAGAAAATGCCTGTGGCATTAGTCCGTCTCTGTACATTTGTGGGCTAAAAGTTTTAAATTGACGACACGGTTGGCGCAGTGGTTAAGCGATTGACTGCTGCGCTGCGTGTCGCGGGTTCGACTCCCGCACGGAACAAATATTTGTATGACCTGCAAGTAGTTGTTCCGAGTCTGGCTATTTGTGTATGTGAGTTTAAATGTTTGTAAACGCACCCACGATACAGGAGAATTTCCACGAGAAAAAGTAAAGGAAAGGTGTTACTGAAACTGTTTGCACTACTTTTGGTTTCATGACAATCCTAAATTGACCGCTTGTCGAAAGAGACCCCAAGAGTATTTCGCTAAAGGTCCAGTTTCCCATAAAAAACTTTGTTCTATACATAATATGTATGTATTATAAATTGAAGTCACTTTTCGTTTCTGTCTGTGTGACCGCGTTTTCTTCTAAGCAGCACCACCGCTTTCGATGCGATTTTCACCATTATTTGGAGAATTTGTCCCGGAAGGTATGACCCGGGTATGTCCCGGTATGTCCTTTGTCCGGAGGTATACATTTAGATTAAACTTACATTTAATTAGCGTGACCGCGTTGGTAGGCCTCCCACAAGAGGTCCGATGACCTTGTGAAGTCTGCAGAATCCGCTGAACGCGAGAAGTAAAGAACCGTTCGATGTGACGACGCTTGGAGGAGGCTTATGTTCAGCAATGGACGTCTTTCAGCTGAAATTATGATGATGTTAATAAAGAAATCTCGATTTTTTTGTCAAGTTGTAAAAACCGTACGAAGCTGGAGTCGCTAGTTAAGGGGACTACATGACATAAACGCAAGTTTTATAATGCCTAAAGGTATATGATCCACTGCAGTACATAAAATAAGAAATATATATATGATATTCTTCAGGATATATGCTAGTTAGATAGTGTGTTGAAAATATAATACAACTAATTTGGTACGATAGAGAAAAGTCACGAAGATACCTCTAAAAATTTATTGTAACGGTAAAAACCATACTAATATACATGCAATCGTTCTGGATTTTTTTTTCAGATTGTTGTTCAAGCAACATATTAACGTGATAGTGTTTTAATTTTTTAGTCCAATCAATACTGTTTTGTAAGAGAATTGCTTCATATTTTGCAATAAATTACCAGCTTTGTGTTTTCGCGCTTCTCTTTCTTTTCTATGCAGTCCGACAGTGACCGCGCACTTTAGCTGTTGTCAGCTCCTTAAGAGCGTTTACTCGGTCCGTGCGCTGCTTGGCTTAAAAACGTGATTTTTCAAACCAGATTGTCCAACAACCACTAATCTTACAAACATAAGAAATACTAATAACTTTAGGAAATATTGTTGTCTGTTTTTCTAATTAAGAGGTTTTTTCGATTAATACAACATTTGTGAATACCATCAAGATAACTGAACAGAGGTTTACTTGATTTCACTTTCAGTGTCAATTTCGAAGCTAGTAATATCTGAAATTACTGATAGATCTAACAAACAAATTGTTTTATCTAACTGGAAATATCCTTAACAAAATTTGTAATTAGAAGGATTTTTTATTTTAGACTCATATCTTAAGAAATAAAAATCCAAAGAATATGATTTTTTTAGAAATTGCAGTCGATAAAATGATTATTTTCACCATCTACCTTACTTAATTTAATATAATTTATACTTATTTATAATAGAAGAATGTCTTCTTTATAATTTACACCAAAAAAAATCAACAAAAATAACTCTATTATTTTTCTATAAATATTTTAAAACTACTATAAAACTCTGCGTACGAACCGATTCAAATCAGTCGGCAGTGAGCCTTTCCAGAGAGCGGACACGTCGCTGGGCGGTCTCCCTGACCCCTGTTGACCTTTGTCGTGCGTACACGGATAGCAAACGTAAAGTGTGACCGTCAAATCTTAGTACTTTGGTAAGTAAATTATTTTATTTTTGATGACCAGCAATATTGTGTGATCGTAAGTACTTCCTTACTACATATAACCGAATTTATTTGATAGTGACAACAAAATTATGTTTCAGACGGAATGGGAAATAAATCAAAGAGAAAGAGAAAATGGAAAAATTTTGAAAGTATGACTAAGGCAAGAGCTAAAAGGTTGGTTATGTTATATTAGCTTCTACCCGCGACTTTCAACCGCGTGAAATGTACTTATTTTCGACTAGTCAAAAGCGCCTGTACCACAGATTATTATGTGCAGTTGATGGCGCGAAGGACACTTGCGCGAAAAGACAAATGCGCGCATGGACTTTTGCGTGACATGGCCACCGAGGTTTACTCAGTAGAGTAACCATAACGTCACGCCTGTTATTTTTATGTACTTGAAGGTGGTTTTTTTTTGGATTTTCCGTTATGAGTGTCGTTTTCATGGTTTTCGGGGTCGCTGATACCGAAAATGTGGTCAAATTGAAAATCCAAGATGGCGCCGAGGAAAATTTTCGGCTTTTTCATCATGGGTGTCGTTTTCATGGTTTTGGGGTCGCTGATAATGAAAATGACGTCAAAATGAAAATCCAAGATGGCGCCGACGAAAATTTTCGGTGTTTTCATCATGGGTATCGTTTTCTTGGTTTTTGGGGTCGCTGATAACGAAAATGTGGTCAAATTGAAAATCCAAGATGGCGCCGAGGAAAATTTTCGGCTTTTTCATCATGGGTGTCGTTTTCATGGTTTTGGGGTCGCTGATAACGAAAATGACGTCAAAATGAAAATCCAAGATGGCGCCGAGGAAATCTTTCGGTTTTTTTCATCATGGGTGTTGTGTTGTTCCCCCCCATGTTCATAGTGTAGTAACATAGTAGATAACTATTAGTTACGCTAATTACGTTAATTAAAAACGCTACGCACGACAACCTACCCTATTAGAGTTCACGCACACATTTGCGTGTACTTGATGTGTATTTGATTAAGTAGTAGTAATAGATATTATAAATAATATTTTACGAGCGTTGTATGAAGTGTCCGATGTGTGATTATAGTTCAAGTGTAACGAATGACGTTCGGTTGACTGTGCGTATTACGTAGATTAATTACGTTTAGTCATTGATAGAAATGCATTTAATTTTTTTTTTCATTCAAAAAAATGTTTGTTGTTTGCGGTGTGGACAGGACAGGAATTCGCTGTGAAGACCACAAAAATTACTCGAGACGACGGCTTTTGGAAAACAAAAATGGAGTCCAAGTTGTTGGAGTTCTACGATAAATGTCTATTGCCTGAGATGATCGACCCAAGAAAAAGTCGGTCAATGACAATTAGAGATGTGCGATTTTAACATTAAATACTTACTCTAAAGTTAGCTTGTTTTAATTTATTACAACAGTTCGATCCAAAAAATAAAATCATAAAATACATCCTAAATAAATAAAAGTATCAAAATTATTCGTGCTAGCTGTTTAGCGCTCATGCACACAGAGAAACCATTGTACTATTGTAGTGTGCCGCAGCGCGTACGCCGTTCGATAGATCGTGCTACATTTTGACTTGGGCTAAATCGAACCAACGCTCTTAACATAAATCACCAATCTCATAAAATCATCAGGTTTCAAATTTTTTCAATCTCCAAATTCAAAACAATATGCTCTAATTTTAAACCAAAACCCAACCAACTCTAAAGTGCTGTAAAAGTCGTTCAGTTTGAAAACGGCTCGAATTACTTCTACTCCCATCTGATATATATCTAAGTGAGACAAGGATAAATGGCTTTAGAGAGAGACAGAAGACGATTTCTTCGTTTCAACAACATATGTAGATGTCAGATTAACGGAAGACCTGATATACGCCGAGTTAATTTAAGTTGAACGAAAGCGTACTAACGACGACAGAAGTGTTAGGTTACCATATAACATGGTTTAGTGAGTGACAGCCACTGCTGGGGAGATTGTTGCGCCACATCTTCTTCCCAGCTAAAGCACTAGGAAGTGGTGAAGGGTGGGCGTTTTGAGGGGACTGTCTTATGTAATTTTGACGTTCAAAAAGTGCTGATTCTCAGCCTAGTTTGAATAAATTACTTTTGATTTTGATTTTTGACAAGAAACTACGGAAGACAGTAACATGAAACTGGGAAGATATTTTGTAAATACTGAATGTGATATACTATTACATATACCTACACACAGATACCTACTTATGTACTAACGTCTGGTATACACATAAGTAGGTATCTGTTTTTAGAAACAACTTTATTATACAATAAACTAGTTTCTATACAGAAGATGCTGCAGCACAATTAGATAGGTACAAATTGTGATTTAGACAGTCATCCCTCTTCACAATTCTAGTACCATAAAATGGACTCATGTTATAGAGAATTAAGCCCGCCAAGCCGAGTAGTGACTTCATTTGCTGACTGAAATAACAAAATCTCAAATCACTTAACAGACCATTAGCAAATTTTTGTGTTAATTAGCCGTTCAAAAACCAAGTGATCTATCAGAACGACTCTTATTGTCAACGCCATTAAATTCAAATATCCCCGTCTACCACTTCTGTCGTCGTTTGTACATTTAACCTCAGTAGTTCCCCAGGGGCCCGTACAATATAAGTCTCTTGCAGCCAAACTAAACTCGAACCACCCACCGTACACGCTCGTACTAAATTTATTATAATTGCGCCATCAAGCTATGCCCGGGCCATTTTCTTATATCATTGTACAACGCAATGCGGTGTTTTCCAGATTATTCATATGTAACCTAAGAAGATATGATTATTTAAAATAATGTATAAGTTCGGAGTGGGTGTCGCGAACAGTTAATAATAAATTGTCAATACAACATATTATTTATTATTTTATTTAAATATTCTTTGTTGTACACCACAAAATTCATTAAAAAAAAATTGAACACTACAAAATATACAATGGGCGGCCTTATCGCTTTATGCGATGTCTTCCAGGCAACCTTGGAATGGATAGTGATTTGCGTAGACATAAAATATACTCCATTATTATTCTCCAAGACAATGGCAATTATACTTTACGCTAAGCCTGCTAAACGTGTAGGTTATAGCAATATTCCTCTAAGAAAGAGAAATAAAGAAAAAAATACGAACGAGCGAAGAACGTTATTGTGGTTTTAAAGACATTTTTTTATTATTAAATTCTCAAAAAAGTGATAAATGACGTTTTTAAATTACAGTTTGACTGCATTTTATCATAATCGTAAAGTTTCGTAAAATTTTATGCTAGCACATAAATTTCTTTTTAAAGAAAAGTAATCAACAACTTTAATGAATTTCCCACAATATTTGCACTATTATAATGAGAAGGTCCCGGTGCGACGAACCGTTACTATCGCCTAATCTACCCAGCTCATCCGGATACCTACCACTAAACAAGAAAATAAAGAAATCCCACGTACTATATTATCAGCTTGGTGGTACAGCCCATCGCAAATCCGCAGTAAAAAAACCAGCGATAGCGCCTTTATGTCGTAGCAATTAGGGTGGTTTTCGTTTTACAAGTGATACTGCTGATGCTTGATGCTCACTGCATGTTGACACAGTGGGCAATCTTGGCGAATATGGCACTTTTTGATCTCGTCAACTCACTCTTGGTCTATTTTCATCTTGAGTAATTCCAATTGGCAATACAGGGTTAAATCAAATTACCTAGCGAAACTCCGCAGACGTTATGGGTATCGATATATAAACGTGATAATCATAAAATAAATGATTTTTTTTGTGGGGTCATGGACTGCAGTTTGTGTAGTAAAATAAATAAATAAATAAATATCGTCTGACATTGCACACAGCACCATCTAGTTCCAAGTTAAGCACTTAACACTTAAGGCTTGTGTTATGGATACCAGATGGTTGATCTTGATACACTACTTAAATACATTTTTTTTTGAAATATCAGTAAACTTCACGGACGTGATAAGTATTAGCTACCGGTGGGCCTCTAATTAAATTACTTCGAAGGGTCACCCTCACCAGTGCGTGAGTGAGTAATAACACGATAAAACAAAGGAAACCCGATTTTCTCAAATCATACGTTAAGTAACCCAAAAAAAAACAATAAATCTTTTTAAATTTAATATTTTTAGATATCGATATCCACCACGTCTGTATAATTTCGCTATCGATATCCACCACGTCTGTATAATTTCGCTATCAATATCCACCACGTCTGTATAATTTCGCTATCAATATCCACCACGTCTGTATAATTTCGCTATCAATATCCACCACGTCTGTATAATTTCGCTATCGATATCCACCACGTCTGTATAATTTCGCTATCGATATCCACCACGTCTGTATAATTTCGCTATCGATATCCACCACGTCTGTATAATTTCGCTATCAATATCCACCACGTCTGTATAATTTCGCTATCAATATCCACCACGTCTGTATAATTTCGCTATCAATATCCACCACGTCTGTATAATTTCGCTATCGATATCCACCACGTCTGTATAATTTCGCTATCAATATCCACCACGTCCGTATGATTTCGCTATCGATATCCACCACGTCTGTATAATTTCGCTATCGATATCCACCACGTCTGTATAATTTCGCTATCAATATCCACCACGTCTGTATAATTTCGCTATCAATATCCACCACGTCTGTATAATTTCGCTATCGATATCCACCACGTCTGTATAATTTCGCTATCAATATCCACCACGTCCGTATGATTTCGCTATCGATATCCACCACGTCTGTATAATTTCGCTATCGATATCCACCACGTCTGTATAATTTCGCTATCAATATCCACCACGTCTGTATAATTTCGCTATCAATATCCACCACGTCTGTATAATTTCGCTATCGATATCCACCACGTCTGTATAATTTCGCTATCAATATCCACCACGTCCGTATGATTTCGCTATCGATATCCACCACGTCTGTATAATTTCGCTATCGATATCCACCACGTCTGTATAATTTCGCTATCAATATCCATCACGTCTGTATAATTTCGCTATCAATATCCATCACGTCTGTATAATTTCGCTATCAATATCCATCACGTCTGTATAATTTCGCTATCGATATCCATCACGTCTGTATAATTTCACTAGCTAATTTAATTTGACCCTGTATATTAAAACACATGGTCATAGTAGCACTTGTAAACACTTTAGTTTTAGCAGGATGTTTTTTTTTTTTTGTAGATAAAACTTTAACCTTCTTATTAATAATGAATAACCGTTCATAAACGTTTCGCCACATTCGAGTTTTAAAGCTATCAAATAGTCAATATTTCATCAATCGCCATCACCTGACACCGACTAGCCGTCAGGAGCGTGTTATAATGTCTTTCTTTTTTTATGGCGGATGCCTTAAGGTACCTTGCGAAATTCCAATCTCACGTATTTTGTAATATACAACACAGTACTAGGTTGTATGGTAATAAAAATAAAATTGATTCAACCGTAACGAACATGTATTTACAAAATAATAATCATCAATACTTAATAATCATTTATTTATTTGTTAAGTATGCTTATTAAGTATGACTATTTTATGAAAACACAAGCCATGAGGGGTGGGATTTTCCATTGGCAAAATTACAAACTTCTAATACTTACACAGTTTCATTCTGTATTTAACCCCTTGGATGATTTTTTAAATCCTTCCTTAGTGCTCACTTGCGCCATATAAGGAATTATTGTGCAAAATTTCATGCTTTTAGAACCAGCGCGGTATAGGCTGTGCGAATAGCGCTTTCGCCTTAAATTTTACATTGTTCGAAGTAGATTTTTATTAGGTAGGTGACGCGAATAGCGCTTTCACCTTAAATCTTACATTGTTCGAAGTAGATTTTTATTAGGTAGGTGACGCGAATAGCGCTTTCACCTTAAATGTTACATTGTTCGAAGTAGATTTTTATTAGGTAGGTGACGCGAATAGCGCTTTCACCTTAAATGTTACATTGTTCGAAGTCGATTTTTATTAGGTAGGTGACGCGAATAGCGCTTTTACCTTAAATCTTACATTGTTCGAAGTAGATTTTTATTAGGTAGGTGACGCGAATAGCGCGTTCACCTTAAATGTTACATTGTTCGAAGTAGATTTTTATTAGGTAGGTGACGCGAATAGCGCTTTTACCTTAAATCTTACATTGTTCGAAGTAAATTTTTATTAGGTAGGTGACGCGAATAGCGCTTTCACCTTAAATGTTACATTGTTCGAAGTCGATTTTTATTAGGTAGGTGACGCGAATAGCGCTTTTACCTTAAATCTTACATTGTTCGAAGTAGATTTTTATTAGGTAGGTGACGCGAATAGCGCGTTCACCTTAAATGTTACATTGTTCGAAGTAGATTTTTATTAGGTAGGTGACGCGAATAGCGCTTTTACCTTAAATCTTACATTGTTCGAAGTAAATTTTTATTAGGTAGGTGACGCGAATAGCGCGTTCACCTTAAATGTTACATTGTTCGAAGTAGATTTTTATTAGGTAGGTGACGCGAATAGCGCTTTTACCTTAAATCTTACATTGTTCGAAGTAAATTTTTATTAGGTAGGTGACGCGAATAGCGCGTTCGCCTTAAATGTTACATTGTTCGAAGTAGATTTTCATTAGGTAGGTGACGCGAATAGCGCTTTCACCTTAAATCTTACATTGTTCGAAGTAGACTTTCTTCGTTTCATCTTTCCTGTGTCGTTAGGTGGCGGGTGACGAAGGTTGATCACCGGGCGCTGCCGCTGATAAGTCACGGATTCGATAGCCGACCCGCTTGGTATATTTGTAAGCTATCATCTTTGTAATAGGCCGTTAATTAGGTCATGCTGATTTTATGTAGGATACTACGTTTATAACAAGATACAGAAAAAAACACGATGATTATTACTTTTGTTTTGGGAGCAAGTGCTTTTGTCGTTTCGGATGAAATTTAAGTACCTATGTAAACAAGCACCTTTATGACTGATAATGGGTAAAGTTCTAAGAAAATTCGTCTATGTGAACTAACTTGTATGGAGGTGCTTAAACGCCTGTATACGTTGTTCGAAAGTTAAAAATTACGCACCATACAACGGAACGGGCCGTAAGATAGGTACTCTCACCTAAGTACATGTTTTACCGCCCTCTTCGTTGTATAGCGCCGTGCGTATTCTTTACGGTTTTTCTTAAAAAAATTATATACGAATTCCACCAAGGAGTTTTAAATTACGAGAATAAAATAAGCTGAATGATCGAACCTCCTTGGAAGCGCTTTTGCTCAATACGTTTATCTCACTTTAGTATTAAAGAGAAAATGAGACGAAAGATGCTTTTCGACTACATTATTGCGATTCGACTTTTTGCGATTCTAATTTTCACCACGCGCACGTAGTGCCATTTGGAAATGGCGCCATTTTCATATTAGAAACGTCAAAGATTGTTATTGTTGCGACTTTCTGACTGATATTTTTATAAACAAAATTTTGTTTCATTACCTATTGTACTGTTTTCTCGCAAATGTGTTGAAAAACGTTGTATGACTAACGCGCGGAAATTGGTATTTACAAACTCGTGGCTATGGTAAGCCCTACTCGTTTGTAAAAACCAACTTACCACACTAGTATCATAAATAACTATTTTTACGATTCCAGATAATTATAGTGGTCGTTCAGAAACTCGTCTAATGTGTAAAAGCATTTTTTAAGCAGCACTTAGTTGAGGGTAGTTTTGAACTTATGTAAGTAATGGCATTCGTTTAATTGCGTCAGGTATTTTATTACAAACTCGAGGAGCAATACCAAGGGAACTTTTCTTCATTAATGCGGTTTTACATTTCACATGGCATAATGTGGTTAGATATTGAGCACGTATCCGCATTTTATTTACAGCCGCCGGCTTTTGCGCTAGTGATCTAGAATCATGTTTTGAATCAATGGTAAAAGTATATGTTATGATACCTCTTCCACAGTGTATATACTATGCTCCCTAAAGGGTGTAGATGTACACTACTTATAAAAGTATTATTTGAAACCCCACTCCAACTAAACTTAAACTTTTTATGCAAATTAAATCGCTGGCAACATCTTCTACCCAATAAAACCTTTAAAACGAATTTTATATCCCAAAAAATATTGGAAAATAGACAAAAAAGGGCGAATTCAATGAAGTAGCAATCACGGATGGTCGCCGATCGTAAAGTGCGACAGAACACATTTATTTCACAACAAATCGAATAAAGAAAAACAAAGAGACGTTCCCTAAGCCATAAAACTCACCTTTTATTGTGAATGTTATACGTTTCTTTATTTTATTTACAACTTTTAGAATGGGGATGAGAAACATGTGAAAAGTATATTTACTTACAGTATCTACCCGACCGTATTAATGGGCACATCGAGTTTTAGAAGAGGAGCTCGTGGCTAATTAATAACTGCCGCAAGGCTCGATCGATCTGGTAAAGCAACGCTTGCCGCGGTTGGTACGTGGATGGATGACCATCTTCACCTACCTAGACCCTTCCGTGCCTCGAAAAGCACGTTAAACCGCTGATCCCAGCTACCTTTCGTTGATCTTTGACAGTCGTTAAGGGTCGTCAGCAGCCCGAAAGTTTGACAACCAGTTTTATACCAAGGGGTAGTGTTACCCAGTAACTGGGTTAAGGAGGTCAGACAGGCAGTCGCTCCATGTAAAATACTGATATACAGCTGCATCCGATCAGACTGGAAGCCGGCCCCAACAAAGTTGGGAAAAAGCTAAGATGATGATCGATTTTAAGGAAAAATTCTGTTTTGTAGAGCGTCCTCTCTGTCACTCATACCTGTGGGACAATCTCTTTCTAAAGCTCGATGTCTCTTGTCTTGTCAGTTAAGGGAGTCGTCACCGTCGCATCGATGACTAGATCAACTTCGATCGTGTACGATTAAAAAATAAATCAAAGGGCATAAAAAAATTCGTCCGGATCGCCGACGAGAGGAAAAATGCCCAAAAGGCTGGCAGTATTACCACGTTGTATGGCAATGCTGATTCTTTGGCCAAAAAATAAGCCACCCCTCAGGTCACGTGAAGAGTTGACCAATCGCTTGGCGATGACTCCAAAAACTAAGTGAGCACTCCTACCCTATGGCCCTAGTGCTTCAACCCCAAACGGCTCGAACACATAAGTCCCAAAAAGATTGGATTATTTGCGCCGTTTGAGGTTTTCCGCACCTGCAGCAGTCGCCCCAGCACAGCCCGCCGTGCTAGGAAGATGGGATGGCGGAAGGGTGTCGATACACGTTGCATCCCACACCAAAGGCCTACCTACCTTCCAAGGCATTATGGTCATTCCGTCTGGTCTCTTTCCATCGTCGCGTGCCAAGCCATTGGATTCTAAAACAGCTGGCACTCCAGCGGTGACAAGAGCACGACGGATTATGTCATTGATGCTGGCGTGCCGTGCTATCCAGCCTGCGCTCTTACTGCAGGATAGACCATAGTATCCAAGGGAGCGTGCATTGGCAGCGATGCGGAGCCACGCAAGGAGCGCCCAGACGCAAATAAGTAGCGAACCGGAAGGTGGTGCAGGTGAAGCATAGTGCCTATGTTGGGTGACGGTAGCGCTTGAAGCCAGAGGCCCGACTCCCACTCACCCACAGCTAGCAGGCGGGCACTCTCAGCAGTATTGGTGGACGTATTAATAAGATTATTCTGTACCAACCTGCAGACCGGCTCATCCCACTGCCTCTGGGAAGATGGGTTCTCGGGCCGATCTCTATCCGGAATATATATACATATTTGTGTATCTAGTACGTTTATGCTTATTCACATTCAATTCTACCTACCTCCTAATTCAAAACAGCAAAATATTACATACATTAACGAACTCCTCCCTCAAGTAAGTCCCCACAGTGCTTTAAAACGTTTTTGTGGCTACAGAGCGTCGGTACGGTTAATAGTCTACCGCAGCTTATTCCCTTATGTCATATTCCAATGACTGGAATAATACTATGACGTTCTAACTGGAAGACATGAGCAGACTTGTAGTTAGAGTTAAGTTTAGTACCGTAGTGGTTAACGAACTTGAGTGAGGTTGTTTATTTTATAATTGAATGGAACATGTTTGCATATGCAGCGTGTTGATGTGTTATTCGACCGTACCGACATTATCCAGTTTTAAAACATAATTAATTTTTGACGTTTAAAAGTGTTTTTGGAACCAATTCACATAATTCAATATCATATAAAAAGCTGGCATGTGCAATGGTCACGGGTGATGGTCGGCTGTCAAGGCATCGTAGGTTTAATTTCGACAAAGGTGAGCCATATTGGTGATGTTCTTCAGAAAGGTCAGATGCGTAGTGCTCGCAACCGGAACGCGTGTATGACCAGATGTACGAACGCAAACGAAGCAAAAGGCAAAATAACTTGCAAACTCTAAAACCCTCAACTGCATCTTTATGTGTGTATGGTACCCTGTACCACAGAAAATAGTGTTATGGACTACAAGGATGTGGCTTGATCCACCACAACACTAGTTATTTTTTTAAATTTTTTAAAGTGGGACAACTGCGCCTAGTAAAGACCAATGGTCTAACTAGTTGGACAGAGCAGTTGGACCACTGCCCCGGACCTGCAAAAGGAGTACGTAAGGATTGTAGCAGGTGGCGTTCTGTAGTTTCTGCCTTGCCTTCTCCCATGGAAAGAAGCCGTGAGTTTATGTATCTGAGCCAAAATGGGTGTTTCCATTAGGAAATAAATTTGTTGCACCAGAAGTAAGATTAGATAAGAAAATAGCTGATCGCGATTGATCCTCATTGGTCTAGTGTTTGCAAGGGCTACTGTTTGAGCCCCCCTCCACTTGAGAGCCCTGAATTTGATTCACAGGTCGGGCACATGCGACTTCAAACTTAACTGGCGAATTGTGTGTGTACTATAGGTTGGTGTAACCCGGGCAAACCGGGGACGCAGGCGTGACGTTGTTATACAGGTTTATTGGCAAAACACCATCAACCTCTTAAGGGGTCATTGTACTCATCATTATGAACAACTTTTACTATGGGCCCAAATATGAAATCGCGAAAAAAAAATCATCTGGTCCCTACATTTTGACGAGTTCTGCAAACATAAATGTAGGAAACAGCTGATTAGTTAGTCCCATATTAAAAGTTGTTCATAATGATGAGTACAATTACCGCTTATGAGGTTGATGGTGTTTTACCAATAACCCTGTATAGTCGATAGATAATAGACCAGTCCCTGTTGAACCTAAGCTCAGTAGGTATATTGCGCTCCACCTGAATATATTCAACCACGGTCTACATGGGACCAAATACTGTCTTCACACAAGACGTCTCTCTATTTAAATAAATCTCCCATAAAAACAAGTAATAAAAATATTTCCTTTAAAAACTTTCAAACTTTCACATCTAAATTGTTACATCACCGCCTGTCAGAGCTCGGCGGCGGTAATCATGAAAAATAAGCGAATTATTCCAACGGAGGCAGACTGAACGTATAAATATACAATCCTTCACCAACTGACGTGTTATTTGCGCTATCTTACACAAAGCTGCTTTATAGTCAGCCTGGCTACCAAATTAAAGGAGAAAGAGCAAAATGGTCTATGAGCGGCCAACAACGAAATAGGTATTAAATGAAAGTACTATTACTAAGGACTAACTTTTACTATGAACGTAACATTGCAGCTCATTTAGAAAAAAAAATACATATAGGTAAAATACTTAGATAATAAGTGCAAGAAAATGTGCAAACCCATTTTATAAAATACTTATTAACATTAGTTTATGTCTTCAAAAGTATTTCAAAACGTTGTCAGCATACCGTTTACAAGACTCAGCTCAACAATGGGTTTACTACATGGACTACCTGAGTTCGAACGGCCCAATCAGCTTCGAGTGCAAACAAAAGAGCCGAGGTGTGGGGTGCGTGTGCGTCACTCGGCGCAGTCCTTCGCTTACCCTTGTGACGTTGTGTACTGTGCGCTCATCTACGGATTCTTTTTCAAACGTTTTGACCCTGGCTACCCTCTGGACTGTGTTTCTTCCTAACCTGATAACCTGGCTATTAACTCTGAACTTCTGTACGTTTGTGCTTGTGTACTTGGACTCTGGACTTGTGTACGCCAACGGAACATTATTGAAAAATGGCAGAAAATCGACCTATATGTGTTTTGTGCAATCGATCAGTGGTTAATAGAAGAAGGTTAGAAATAACCCATGCTCTTTTTGAGGAAAATGCTGCCAATGCTCAATATATTATTGAAGCTATAGCTCCACAGCAAGTAAGTATTTTTAGACTATTTTTTGGTTGTTTTTACCCGTATGTACGCACCCTATAGCGGTGATGGCCTCATAATATTGTGTCACGATGTGCATATGCGACACATCGTTGGGTGAAGTGTGGGCTCTTTATTGAAAGTCCACGTTACAGTTTTGATTGTATTTTTATGTACGTCCTTTTAGTGAATTATGTTATTTCCTTAAGCGTATGGTTCTTTTCTAACAATACTTAAGTTATAGTCAAAACAGATCTTCTCTCTCTTTTACACACATGGTGCATATGGAAACAGAGCCAACGTTATCTAGCTTCGAAATATAATAGAGGCCAACCACTCATTAACAATGCGTATGAGCATGACTCATTCGTCACGTTGAAAAAGAGCTCGGCATGTTCTACTATACAACACATGATTTAACTGAAACTGCTGTGAGTTTTAAATACTATGTTATAAACTATTTTCCTTTTCAGGTTGAATACAACGGCCGAGAATACGTTTGTCGACCCTGTTGGCAACGAGCTCAACGGGCTGTGCAGCCAAACAATAACCCTGCCCCGCACGAATGTGTTCTTCAAGTGGAAGAATATTCACGAGTGCCTAGCACCTCGGCAAACTGTATGTTTGACAGATGCCGTAGTGTTTCACGTCGTCGAATGCCTGAGAATGTAAGGATTACTCTTATGTTACATTCTAACTTATTCATACCAGACAGTGCCAGAATATGTGATGCACATTTAACATCAAATGATTGGGAAGAGCTCATTGATAGTCCAAATCTCAGACATGATTTTAACAGCTCTCATTTTGTGCAAATACTAGAGCTTTTTAAAAAAGCTGTTTTAAATAAAAATATTCTGGACTTTGAAGATATTGCAAATATGGATCCTAATGAGATTCATATTCGATTGGGCGTTAGCAGAGATCAATTCAATACAATCTTGGAACAAACGCCTTCTTTGTCTGAGTCAAACGCCAAAACAAAACTAGCCATTTATTTAATGAAGTTGCGAACTGGTGATAGCAACGAGAGATTAGCCACGCTCTTTAACATAAGTAGAAGGACTCTAGAAAGGCATTTAAAAACCGCGCGTGATGCTATATCTCTGGATTTTAAGCCACGACACCTGGGACTCGACCATTTAAATAGAAGAATGGTCGCTGACCGTAATCTTATTGTACCAAACGCGTTATTTGGAAATCCCGAGTCTTCTCCAGAAGAAAGGAAGGCAGTAACAATCATGGATGGAACATATATTTATATACAGAAGAGCTCCAACTTTTCGTTCCAGCGACAGACCTACAGTCTACACAAATACGAAAATCTATTAAAACCGTTCTTAATGGTGTGTTCCGATGGGCATATAATTGATGTTTGCGGGCCCTATGCTGCTACCGACTCAGATGCCAGTATTTTGGAAAGAATTATAAATGACGAAGAAGGCACATTTCACTGGTTTTACCGGGCTGGCGACATATTCATTTTAGATCGTGGGTTTAGAGACGTCTGTGGCGATTTGGAGCGATGCAACTACAGTGCCTATATGCCAGAAACCAAAGACCGCGGTGCAGACCAGCTTACTACTGAACAGGCCAATAGAACTAGGCTGGTAACTCTATGCCGCTGGGTAGTGGAAGTTATAAATGGCAGGTTCAAGCGAGATTTCAAATTGTTTAGGCAAGAATATTTTAATCGCGCCTTAAGTCACATGTTTGAGGACTTTCAAAACGCAGCGGCACTCATCAATGCGTTCCAAACACCAATACAAGATAGTATTCATGCATCATCGTTCGTAAATATAATTAATGAACGTTTTGAAATACCGAACCTCTTAGCGGACTATGTTATCCGTCATAACATAAATAGACAGAGGGCATCATTTGAAAGACTCAGCAGCGACCAACCTATTTTTGAAGACTTTCCGGTTTTTTCTGAAGAAGACCTAATTCTGTTTGCACTTGGCACATACCAAATCAAGTTGGCTCGCAGCTACTACGCTGAACACTTAATTGAAGGCTTATACAATATCGAAGTATACCGGGAGCGACAAATAAGTCAGCTCAGAGATTTTATTGAAGAAGAAGATATTTGGTTATTACGTGTGCGAATACAATCTAGACATGTAAGGTCCAGAATATATTATTCTTATATTGTAATTAACCGACAAAGACAAAATAGAGAAGCAATTGCTCATTATTATTGCAGTTGTTTGAGTGGAAGGCGCACAATCGGTTGTTGCGCACACGTTATGTGTGTAGTGTGGTATCTGGCATGGGCTAGACATCAAGACGAGGATATTTTATTACCGGCATCAGAACTCAGTGCTATTATTGTACATTAAATGTATGAATGTGGACGAGGCAAAAGGAGTATGTAAGGATCGTAGCAAGTGGCGTTCTGTGGTTTCTGCCTACCCCCATGGGAAAAGGGCGTGAGTTTATGTATGTAAATGTATGTAAAATAAATGTATTGAAGTAAACAAGTCATTTTATTTTATTTCCTTATTTTTAAGACTAAATCTTAGTAATTAATACGCTAAATCACAGGCTTACATATCTAAAATAAAAATGTATTTAGTTCCATTAATAATGACACTACAGATATAAAACTTCTTGAACCCGTTATTGTAGGGTGATATTAAACCAAAAAAAAATAAAATGTTCCTGGCCGCTGATAGACCAAGTGCCGTACGATTTTGCCCATTCTCCTTTGTTTTTAAAACCTTAAAATACGTATAAATACTTTGTACTCGGGAAATTTCTGTTTTTACTTCAGATATTGAGAAAAATGGGGTTGTTGACACGGCAACGGGTGTTGAACGTGACAACGTGTAGAATGAAAGCAACAAAATCATTTAACAATGTAGTTACTATGTTTATTTTTGTTCTAGCATTTTGCTAAGGTCAGCTGGGTACAAATACAAACCGGTTGGCTACTAGGAGTTTCTGAATGGAAACACGCAACGAACGCAAGATCGCAAAGTAAACGGCCACGTTTGCGATCACTAGACCAAACCAAGGAAGCATGTCTTTTATTTCTTGTACATAGGAGTCATAGATTAGAGTATCAATCGTTTTAAAAGGTATTCACAGCTTAGAATCCAAAGACGTGTAACGTCAAGTACTTGCAATACGGTATCGAAGCTTACAACCAAGACCCGTTTAGATTGAGAGAGTATAACGTCTATTGCGGGCGAACTTTGAATCCTTAAAACGTTTTTAAATGCAGTATTTCCTATGTAAAGTCGGGCATAGTGTTCAGAATAAAAAAAAACAAAAGTGATTTATTCAAACTAGGCTGAGAATCAGCACTTTTTGACCGTCAAAATTACATAAGACAGTCGAATTATAGACACAAAACGCCCGCCCTTCACCACTTCCTAGTGCTTTAGCTGGGAAGAAGAAGTGGCGCAACAAACTCTCCAGCAGCACTGCTGTCTGTTCAGAGAACTAGATTCTATACAGTAGTAAGAAATTAACATTACGAAACACAAAGCATTAAATAAAATTATTTGCCATATGTCAGCTAGCTCACGTCAATATACCTACCAACAAAAACATTGAAAACTATACTCAAGGAGAAATAAAAGTCTGGAAAATCCAAAAGTGCACGCCTCATAACGCTCATTTATTTTAATAAAATAATAAATCGTATCGTATATTTAAAAAAAAAAAAACAACATGTATGCAAGAAAAGTTCTTATATTGTACGTGTGTATCCTAGTGAATTTTAATAAAAAAACTTTTTTTTTAAACTACGTAAACTAGGCTACTGATATGAAATATGGCACCGGTTCACCGAATTCTGGAACTAATAAAAAAAGCCCGGTCTCGATAAATCAACTTTTTCGGAAGTTATCTGTGGTACATACAAAATCAGCGTACGTATATCAGAGGGGCAATTCCCGTATTTTTAAGACCTTTCGCATTCTACTCTCAGTCTCAATCTGTCAAAATTACAATCAATTTACATACATTTTTGACAGGTTTTTGACATTGATTGTCGCTGAGATGAGATTGCGACTTGAATTTGAACGTTTTTAAGTACGAGAATTGCCCCTCTGGACGTCTACGTAATTTTTTTTCCGAAACGTTTTTTTTTTCAAAGTTGCAACAGAAAATGATTTTTAGAAAGTATAAGATGGTTTAAATTAAGTGTTTTGTCGATGTACATCTACTCATATTATTGTATAATAATAAAAAATAATTAATAATAATAATAATTGTGTAATAATAAAAACGTAAACAGAACTTAATACCTAAATAAACGCCTGACGCAGGTCCTCACCGGACACGGAAGTTTCGGGAGGTTCCTGCACATCATCAGGCGGGAGGAAACGCCCGGGTGTCACCACTGCGATGATCGCCCCGAGGACACGGTGGAGCATACGGTGGGGGCCTGCCCTGCATGGGCGGAGCACCGCCGTGTCCTCGTAGAGGCGATCGGCAGCGGCGGCGATCTCTCACGCCCGGCCTTGGTTCAAGCCATGGTCCGGGGCGAGGGGGAGTGGGAGGCAGTCGCCTCCTTCTGCGAAGCAGTCATGCTAGCGAAGGAGGTGGCGGGACGGGAGAGGGAGAGAGTCTCCCGTCCAAGCCGCCGCGGTGGACGCTCCGGGCGTCGGGAGCCGCGTGACGACTCCCGGCCACCGTAGGCGCGGGCCTGCGGGCGGTGAGTAATGGGTAGCTCACCGTCCGATCAGGATCAGGCCCGTGCCGGACGGCGCGTACGTGTTCCACGCGCGCCTCAAAGAGATGTCAGCATCGAAGAGGGGGCCCACTAGGGCCCAAGCCTGCCGGGAAAGCGGGATCATCCATAAGGGGTACCGCTGACCCGGAACATAAAGGGCCAAGGAAGGAACACGGGTGGGTTTTAGTCACCCCCTGACACTCCCTTCCGCTCCACCCAGAGCGGGAGGGTACATATGATGATTTCCCATCCTCAAAAAAAAAAAAAATAAATAAATAAAAGCCTCCAGGCATAAAGGGCGTGGCCGCTTACATTTACATTGCTGCATTATGTTTATATAGTTGTAACATGAAGTTATTGGGGTTTTCCATCTGGAATATCTCAGTAGCAGGCCGGAGTCTGGGTTTGTGTCCGGTTGATGGCGATAGGCTCGCCCCCTATTATATGGAACATAAACGTACTATAGGTACACCTCTGCCTAATCCTTCGGGGATTAAGGTGTAATGTTATGTGCCTTCTAACTGTCTTGTAACCGTTGGAGTCGTTTGCATCGTTATCTTTGATCTACAACCCTATTTCAGGTCTGTTGCCGTCCTAATTAGGGGCCGTTCTATTTCCCGTAGCATGTTCCCCATTTGAAAACCGTTCTTCCCCAATCGCTTCAAATCGCTAATACATCTTGAACTGAAAATGTTTCCCCAGTGGCCATTCTCCTAAATAGAGGACGCAAATTGCTGTAACAATAACATTAATACACATAAATCAAGAATACTCTTTATTGTGCACACCAAAAAATTACATATATAATTTTAGAAATTTTACATAGGGTGACACAATGGGCGGTCTTATCGCTAAAAGCGATCTTTATCTTTTCTGTACTAGTATTCCAGTAGCTATACCCTATCATTTACTAGCCTGTTTACTCTACCAAATCTGAACGAGCCTTAAAGGAATCCTGTGTGAGTTAAGCACATAAACGTCAAAGGCTTGTGATCGAAACTCTGTGAAAAATATTGTAAGTGCTTCGTTTTGAAAAGCAGGAACTTTTTCTGAAAAGTTTCAAGAAAATTCAAAGATTATACTTAGAGATAAGAGTAGACGAGAAACGGTCATCATCATCAAAAAAAATCTGCTGTTCCATACATTTTGTCGAGCTACGTGTAACAAAATGTATGGAACAGCAGATTTTTTTTGTGAAAAAATTTCATTCAAATTTTGTATATCGTCTAAGTATACCATGTAGTATACGTGTTATAATTTAATGTGTTAAAATACTCGCTACCTTGTATAGATGGACCCAGTAGGTGGCCGCCAATCGCGGCATCACTTGCGTTTTTTTGTCCTCAGAAATGCAGGTGTATGAACACTTTGGACACTCCAGCATATGGGCCATGGTTTGGTCAGGAGCACCGCATTCGTACTGGGTCAATCATCATGCTGACATAATCATTAATAACTTCTGCTCTCTTTTTTTTTCTTTATTTCTTTGTCTATGCCTTCGGAAAACAATGTTTTAGTTGAAACAAAACATCGCGTTGTGTTTCCCGTTCTTTGTTTGACAAGAGGAATTTATAAAGCAGATGTTTCTGGAAACGGGATATGACGCCTTAATAATAATAATAATAAAACGTTTATTTCGGAAACTCGCTCCATAGATCTTTGTTAGTGATACAACTTACGTAACTATGTTAGTAGGTACCTTAGAAGTTCGCATCGATCTTATTGTATATCCTTTAAAAAGATCAGTGCATAGAGTTGTAGCATGTGTGTAATCATCAGTGATCGGAGGTAGAGCTATTTTTTGTACTTGCGATATGTTTTCTTATGATTTGAAATATATATTATTAAATAAGTTAGAAATTACTTTATAAAAAGCTATTCACGTCTTAAGGAATTATGAACGAATACATCCCTCCACCCCTCCGACGGGTAAGTATAAGACGGACACGTTTCAGGTTATGAAATTAAAAACTTTATTTTTTAAATAATTTTCTGTACAATTTTGTATAGACAAGCATCAATAGCCGTTACAAATGTATTTTTTCGAATCCTATTTCGAATTTCGAAATTTATTAACATCAACGTTTGCGGTCATTGAACCAAAATAGATCTGGGTGAATATCCCCGCGGCAAATTTTACGTGTCCACGTTGAAAATTGAGGTGTTAAATGATAAGATGATTCTCATTTTTTTTTATAGTGAACTACGTAACTTGTTTCAATAAGGGCCACATTTTTTTTAAATAAGTGTTTATATAAAATCACCGAAAAAAAAATAGCCTTAAAATTCAAGTTTGGTGGCTTGTCCCAGCTCCATTTTTTGATATAATTGCATTCACCAAAGTAACAATTTTAGGTACGATACAAAATAAACAATTTCGTTAGTATATGCATAAGACACATTATCTAAAAACAATTAAACCATATTAGAAAATCTAATTTAAAAGCACAGGATACTCGATCAAAGTTTGTCCAAGAAAAAATCAAAATTTTGGTGGCACTTTTTCAACTTACTATAACATGAAGTTTCGTGCGTGTGCGATCAATCGCGTTTTCATAATTCGCATCTCTTAGTCGTGCGCGCCACTTGCGCGTAACAGGTCTGTGATTAGTGCTGTCATTTTCCGCCAAAAACGTATTGTATCATCTTGGGTGGCATGGGGGACAAGAATTGTTCAATTTTTGGTGGATTGGTTTGCTGTTGACCGTTGTTTAAGGTGTTTTAACAGTAAGCTACACGTTATAGGTAGTGATTTGGGACAGGCATAAATCAGTGGTATTAATTTAATTGTAACTTAAGACCCCTATTTTTTAAGATTTTTTTTATGCCTGGTTCTAATTTTGGTGGCTTTGGTGGCGTTTTCACCCCACCAAAATTAAAAACGACCCACCAAATTTTAAGTATGTACTCTATATATGTATTGTTTGTACCTGTATAGCCAGTTTTTACGTTGCAAGCCAGTTTGATTAGCAACCAATTAATGTTATGTACTTGACAGTAAGTAAGACCTTATATATCCTATTATAAGGCTGGCATACTAAGTTTCTTTTAAGAATGCCAAAACAGACTAGCGAAGAGAGGGTGCTTAAAAATAGAATGGCAGAAAGAAGAAGAAATGCAAGAATAAAGAGCAATCCCGAACAGGCTGAAACACTACGAAAAGGAGAAAGGGAGAGATATCACAAAAAAAAGCGAGAAGGTAAACTTGTTTCACAACAACAAAAGTCACATTGTTTTCTTGTTTTTAAGTTTTTTTTTTTGTAATAATGCGAGAAGGCTTATACAATGTATTTGAAAATTAGGTACAAATTCCGATTGTAGAAACCATTGATCTCGCCTGGTGATTAGCACTCAAATATTGAGTTAAGGCTTTTTAGTTAACTGAAATCTGTAACTATTGGTGAAAAATGGTCATGAACTGTTTGCAATTTTTTTTTGTTATAAATTTTTTCAATCATGTTTTATTTTAGGGTTAAGTAAATATGTTTTATTTCTTACTTTTGTTTGGGAAACTTTTGTAGATCGTTTTTATTGGCAAGTAATTTTGTTTACCTATATGTAATAAAAAGATTAATGTTTTTTTGTTTTCCTGTTTTTGTGTCGTAAACTCATAATTACCATTATGAGTTTACCAGATAAATAATAATAAATATGTTTTTACAATAAAGAGTTTTATTAACCGATGAAAGTTATTGATAATTACCGAGAATTTGTGAGATTACTTACATTGAGCTTTATTAGTGAAAATATGGTTTGTGACAGAGAAATCCAATTTTGGTGCCACTGATTTTCAATTTTGGTGGGCACTTTCGATTTTGGTGGGTGATTTTCAATTTTGGTGGCCGCACTAGACTTTGAACTAAAATATCTCAAAAACCTATCGAGATTTTCTCAGACCTCTTGAAGATCCTTTTAGCTTGGACTTTCTATTCTTATACCAGGTCCTTATTTTTCACGAAAACTGAAGAAAAAAAAACGCCACCAAAATTGAAAAAAAATGCACTTTGTTGATATTGACCCATCTACCTACTCCGATCACTGGTAATCATTAATATGCTTACCTATATCTACGAAGAGTTGTATGAACGTGGACGAAGTAAAAGGAGCAAGAAAGGATCGTAACACGTGGCGCTCTCTGGTATCAGCGAAGCACACGCAATGTGAACACAGGCAGGAGGATTCACATTATAATAACCTCAAAGGGTACCGAAGGTCTTTTGTGCTTAATAATGGCAGATTCTGTTTAATTGTTACTTCAGTGCCAATATTAGAGTGACCTACATTTGTATAGTTGGTTTGCAAATCAGCATGTTTGTGTCATCAAATAACTTCTCCGGGCGTGTCAGAGACTCTTACTGACTAAAACCCACCCGTGTTCCTCCAGTTGCCTGTGCCAGGGGCCACGGTAACCCTCTCGGACTTTCCCGCAACCCTGGCAGGCTTGTATTGTAACCATGAAGTTGGGATTGCCGATTTGACGATTAGGTATGTCGAACGTGTTCTTAGTTTTATTTAATTAAAGTTAGGTATAATTAGGTACACTAATTTGGAAGAGGGTCAATACAAAAATATTTAGTTTCGAAACTAATCGTACCTAAATCATTATGGTTAAACAATAAACATTGAGTTTTCATTCACGAATGCGGATTTCCTTTGGTACAGTCATCAACAAAACTTAGATATTGTTTGGTCTGAATGAATCATGCGTTTAGAAAGTTCGCATTGAACTAATAATCAATTTAATATTACCTGTATAGTATGAATGAATATTGTATGTGTGCACCTTCCATGCTCTTCGGTTTTGTTGCATGAAAACCGTTTTCATACACACAAAAGTCTTCACATTTCCTAGACATTTATACTTTCTGAAGATTATGACAGACAGCAGGGGTCTTCGAACAGATTTCATATTCCTATATCGCAGTTACGTTCAATAGCATTCACAGTAAATAAAATACCAATTGTCAACATCAAATTCAATTCGATTTTTAGTCGTTTCACTCGGAAAGAATTTCGTTGGCGAGTGTCGTAAAATAGCTAGCTACTGTCGCCCCGTCGACCGTTCCCGCGCTCTGAAGCTCTGAACCGAATAATTCACGAGAGTTTCCAACAAAACTCCAACTGCAATCCTTCTAGACCTTATCACAGACACATAAGATCCATTTTAGATTGCACAAATCATTGTTAAGTTAGCAGAAACCGGCTCCAGCAAGCAGCCGCATCGAAAATCCTTTTAAAAAGAATTGAGCGTCCCCTTGCTGCAAACCTTTGCACAGATAAAGGTTTATTTAAAAATATAGTATATTAGTTTTAAAATATGTACCGCAATATATTCCGGCATATTACAAGCTGCATTTGTAACTCATAGGGGTGGGAAAAACCGTAACTTAGCGTTGTTTTTACGGTTATTGTTTACACGCGATTTAATTAAAGAGGAGAGTTACTGTTTCACAATTCGTTTTCAGAAAATAATTTCCTGTTGTCATGAGGACTAAGCAATAAGCCTAAACTATAATATATCTTGATGCTTTATAGGCGTTAGCCTATTATGAGATAATGTATCGATAGATTTATTTCAAAAATGTTTTTATCAAAGTTCGTATTCCATGGTCGATATCCGCGAGCATTTATTTCTTGTTGCCATCCTTCTAAACAAAATTATTTTGCTTTAATATCTACTACCTACCTATACGGAAGGAATTACTCGGATAGCCATTGATAAAGTAAACAATAGAATGATTTGTTTCACTTGATTTCAGCAATCTGCGTCAGCAGCTGGTTACTGACAATGTAAATAGTGCCCTCGTAAAAGTAGTTAACTGGTTTAATGTTAATAACCTTCTTCTTAACGAGAAAAAAACGAAATGTATTAAGTTTACGATACCTCATGTTAGACAAGTAGAAACAAGTATTCTCATAAAGGGTGAAGAGTTGAAACCCGAAAATACCACAGTATTCTTAGGCATAACTTTGGATGCCAAGCTTCAATGGGGCCCCCATATAGATAAATTGTCAAAGAAGCTTAGCTCTGCAGCATCCGCCGTTAGGAAAATTCGTGGTTTAACTGATTTAGAGACAGCCCGTTTAGTATACTTTAGTTATTTTCATAGTGTAATGTCGTACGGTATTCTGTTGTGGGGAAATGCCGCCGATATTCAGACGATTTTTGTTTTACAAAAAAGGGCAATTCGTTCAATTTATAAATTAAGTCCCAGACACTCCCTCAGAGAAAAATTTAAAGAGATTAATATAATGACTGTGCCTTCTCAGTATATTTATGAAAATCTTTTGTATGCACATAAAAATATTAATCTGTTTAAAAAGTACAGTGATATCCATAATTTAAATACTAGGAACAAACACAAATTTGTTGTTCCTACTACCAGGCTCAAGAAAATCCGCCATGGGATCTGGAGGCAAAAGTCCTCGCGCACGTTTGGGAGTGGCGCGAGGAGGCGAAACGCCGGGGCGTAGCTCCGCTGCCGCGAGAAATCACGGTACAGCGGACAGAGCTCCGGCGGGATCTCAGGGCGGCATGGAGAGTGCGATTGTCGCAACCCAGCGCTGGGCACGCCACAATTGCGGCGATAAGTCCCCTCTTTGAGGAGTGGCTAGAGAGGCGCCACGGCGTCCTCACCTTCCGCCTGACGCAGGTCCTCACCGGACACGGTTGTTTCGGGAGGTTCCTGTTCCGGATAAGGCGGGAGGAAACGCCCGGGTGTCACCATTGTGTGGATCGCCCGGAGGACACGGTGGAGCATACGGTGGAGGTCTGCCCGGCTTGGGCGGAGCAACGCCGTGTCCTCGTGGAGGCGATTGGCGGTGGCGATCTCTCGCGTCCGGCCTTGGTCCAGGCCATGGTACGGAGCGAGAGGGCTTGGGAAGCCGTCACCTCCTTCTGCGAAGCAGTAATGTTCGCGAAGGAGGAGGCGGAACGCGTGAGGGAGAGGCAAAGTTTGCGCCCTCACGCCCCTAGCCGCCGCAGGAGACACCCTGGGCGTCGGGAATCGCAGGCCGATTCCCGGCCACCGTAGGCGCGGGCCTGCGAACGGCGAGCAATGGGCAGCTCGCCGTTCGATAAGGACCAGGCCCGGGTCGACGGCGCGTTGTGTTCCACGCGCGCCTCAAAGAGATGTCAGCACCAATGACGGGGTTTGCTAGGACCGATGCCTGCTAGGGTTGCGGAAAAGTCCAAGAGGGTTACCGTGGCCCCTGGCACAGGCAACTGAAGGAACACGGGTGGGTTTTAGTCAGTAAGAGTCTGACACGCCCTCCTGCTCTGCCTAGAGCGGGAGAAGTTATTTGATGATTTCCCACCCACAAAAAAAAATAAAAAAAAAAGGCTCAAGAAAATAGGTGGCTCGTTTAGATGCCAATGTATACGTTTTTATAATAAACTTCCTAGCCACATTCAAGCACTAAGCCTTAATAAATTCAAATCTTTTTTATAAAGGAAACTATGCCAGAATGCATATTATACTGTCAAAGACTATATTGAGGACAAAAAGGCTTGGGATTGAGTTGCTCCAATAAAGCACAGGCAATGTTAATTTATTTTATTTCGCTAACTATTTTTACTTTTAATCTTTGCTATAAGTATCTATACTTATTTATATATACAATGACACTAATATTTACTGTATAAAGTATTATATTATTTTAAATTATTGTGAATGTGAGGACTATGTGTGTCTTTGTTGCAGTTTTAATCATGTTCTGGCAGTTTGAGTAGCTGATGCGGCCTACCCAAATGTCCTTTCTTTGGTATTGTTCGTCGAATCGTTGAGCTCATCAAGTTCTGAGTTGAGCTACACGGGTACTGACAAATGCGTGCACTGACTGGACAGGTCCACTTAATCTGTGTGGTTCTTTCCTCAAAAGACCATTGCAGACACCGATCTACATAGCTTTCACATGACCTGACCATGATTTTGTCTGGACTTTAAAAGAGACTGTGACCTCTGAGTTTGTTTCGGCCTTTCTTCTCAGAGTAGTCAGATAGGAAACGCCGACCCCATCTAGTTTAAAAAAAATATGATTGACGTGTAAAAGTGTTTGTACAAACCTACTTACAGAAATAAAATCATTTATCATTTATCAATGTTCAAAATCAAAAGTCTAAATATTTTATTTCACATAAACCTACATGGGCACTTATGAAACGTGAGAAGCTGGTGCACGGTTCCAATTGGTCGTTTCCTATAGAGAAGAGCCGTCAAGAATATCCACAATTGTTGCATTAGAATGTAGTATATAATAATATGAATAAATAATTCCTCTATAATAAATACTAAGAACACACAACTTTGTTGTACCTACAACAAGGCTCAAGAAAATGGGTGGCTCGTTCAGATGTCAATGTATACGCTTTTTTAATAAACTTCCAAGCCACGTTCAAGATCCAAGCCTTAATAAATTCAAATCATTCTTAAACGTAAGTTTGCCAGAAAGCCTTTTATACCGTTAAAGATTATATTGAGGACAAAAGTCTTGGGATTGAGTTGCTCCAATTCTCTGCATACTGAATGTTGTTTTTTCTGTTACTTACTCTGACAATATTGCTGATTATTATATACACAACGACTTGAATACTTACCTTGAGAAGTATAATATTATATATTATTTTAATTATTGTTAATGTGAGGACTACCTATAGTACCTATGTGGGTCATAGTTTCAGTTTTAGTCACGATCTGGCAGTTTAAGTAGTTTATGCGGCCTACTCAAATCCTTTCTTTGGTATTGTTCGTCGAATCGTTGAGCTCCTTAAGTTCTGAGTTGAGCTGCACGATTACTGACAAATGCGTGCACTGACTGGACAGGTCCGCTCACTTTGTATGGTTTTTCCTCAAAAGACCGTTTCAGACACCAATCTACATGGTCTTCACACATGATCTGACCAAGATAATGTCTGGACTTTAAAAGAGACTGTGACCTCTGAGTTTTTAGGCCTTTCTTCTCAGAGTAGTCAGATAGAAAACGTCATCTAGTTTTTCAAATATGATTGACGTGTAAAAGTGTTTGTACAAACCTACTTACAGATATAAAATCATTTATAATGTCCATTATGTAGGTGACCAAACTGAGTTAGTTGTACAGGCCAATAAATAGAAGGAAACCTGTCGGTCTATTCTGTAAAAATCTCACCATGAAAACTAAGGTGAGGAGAGTTTGAAGTTAGCTGTCATTCCAGAAGAATTGACACTATTGACAGCTCACTTCCAGTAATAAATAAACATAATAATAAGTAAATAAAACAATAATAACAAATAATTTTAAAAATGCAAAAACATTGTTTTTACAATGTTACTAAATAAATGAATGTATATAATTTATAAAACAATAATTAGAATTCTTAAATTCCATTCCGTATTAATAAAACAGTATAACTACCTACCTACTAACTACCTAATTAATAATAAAAAGTGTTCTTCCTCCTCTCTCCTACTTGATCCATGCAGTGCCTGTCAGGGTCCATAATTGGACCGTGTTGTGCAGAAATTATCCAGGGTTTCTTTTTAAATTTCTCTATATGTATGAAGGTATTTTTAATAAACATCAAGTAATGCAAAAATCTATATTAAATTCTTTATAAAACTATATGCATGATGTAGTAGGAACAGTCACAAGAAAAATTAACTTATGTTTTAAATCAGCATAACTTTTATTTATGTTTTTGTGAATTGGATAATTTCTGCACAACACGGTCCAATTGTGACTAATATAATTATTTCTCTACCAACTACCTTTACACATTTTGGTACGCAATAAAGAATTAAGAATTGAGAAGCCCATAAGCTCACCAGTGGGTGAAGTCGGGCTGTGGATGATGATAGGCAACTTGGAAAATGATAATTTACATAGTAAAAATAAAACAGCAAATGTTCAATAATATATCTCTTATTACATTTCTTTTTTAATAACAACATCGTCCATCGTCATTGGGGAGGTTCCCATACCGATGAGCTCAGATATGTCTTCCCAAGTAGGTGCATCGATCATCAACACTAAGTCAGATTCTAAATAGGCGGCTTCCACTGAAAAAAGATTTGAGAAATAAGAGAGAAAGCAAGAAAATACAATTATTTGCGGTAAACATGACCGAAAGAAAGAACAAAAAAAATACAAGTTGGCTGAAAATATATGTAGACGTGATAACGTCGACCGGTGCAGCATATAATGAGACCTAATTAAGAAATAATAAAATAAAATAAATACACAAATACCTCATACTAAATGTTTATTTATATAATATTTCGGTTAAATGGCAACATTCCGTTCCGTCGGCAACGACGCACGGTGCGCGATAATTTGATCAGAGTCAAATCTCTTTCGGAGCATTTATGCTCGTTTATTGGGTACCTAATAAATGAGCATAAGCACCCTAATTGTGTAACACACAATCAATCACAATCTGAATCATTTTGAAGGATATTGCTAATCCATTGGTTCATATGTTCGAAAAATTTGTCTGCTCGACAACGTAAATAACGCAATGAATATTGTTGAACTGTCAAATCGAATGCCATTCCCACTGTTAGTGTGTTACGCAGTGACCCCGCTGGTCTAGCTACGATTGGGTAGAACCAAAAGACAGGTGTAGAATGGAATGGTAATACTGAAAACCGCCCAAGTACGTGTCGGACCATGCACAGTGAAGAGTTCCGTATTTGGCATTAATGTTTACGCATGCACAGTATTGATTGTGGCGACCACAAAAATAAGTTTGTATTTCATAGTATTCCACGAAAAAGCTAACAAAAAAAAAGTTACTGCGGTTGTAACTGAAATATCCCTTAACTCACAAACTATTGACTTAAATAACAAGTCACATAAAAACCTCTTTTCAACTATGGGATTCAACGATATCCCAAATCCCACACGTGTATGTGCATTGTTTTTGTTTTCATCTAAGAGGTATGGAGAACAGGGTGTAAAGTTCACTCATACCTCCATAGAAAAGGGATCCTCCGACCAGACGGGTGTCTGGTGGGCAATTGCCCGACAATTGGTTGTCGGGAACTTGTATAAATGCTAGTTGCGCGGTAAACTCTGCTTGCGCGATGCAGGATTTTACGTGACGTCAGTGTGATGCGTAGTTCACATGTGGCGATTTAGATACCGCAACACATCCCTCATTTACATGCATGTATAGATGTTGTAATACTGTTTTTCGTAATTTCGCTGCTCCATTGTCTAGACGTGCATAGAACAGAATATACCTTCTTTCCAAATTTCATCGTTAAAGCAGGCCTCCGTCACTCCATGTACTTGCGCGCTATAATTACCTACCGCTCGATCGAGCGCTCTCGGACCGCTTGCGGTCCAAATTCGGTTCCCTGCGATTGCTGTAGGATCGCGCGGTGCGAAGCAATCACAACTGTACGCTTGAGCATTTAGGCACATTTTAGCATGCAGTGGTTGTTGAGGCGACGGAGTAGGCTATTATCTCAATAGATATTGGAAATTTTCTACTGAGTGAAGTATCTGTTACGTAGTAACTATTTAGTAATCTGTGGTTAAAGTGCCAATAAATAGTATCTGAGAAAAATGGTTGTTTGAATTCCGGGCGGACGAACGGACAGACAGACATATCGAAATTATAAAGGTTCCATATTTGCCATTTGGCTACGGAACCGTAGTAGGAATGTAAGGAACTGTTTATTTATAAACAAGTTACACACTCAGACACAAAACACGACTCAACCTACCACAATCCCGCTTAAAAATACATTCTACAAGTCCTCTGGTAATGTCAGTAAAAATATATAATGTGCTACCAGAAACAATAAGAAAAGAAATAAACTCCATTTATTCGTAAATAAATTAAAAAAGTTATTACTAAAAAAATCTTACAACAGTGTCGACGAATATTTAAATGATAAATCTCTAAAACTTGAAAAATTATGTCTTTTGCAATTTTGGTTCTAATGTTATGTCTATGTTTTTAGAATATGTTGTATTGATAAAAGATACTTAAATGATAAGTCCTCTCCACATTCTAATGACTAATTACTATAACTATTCTAATGACTTTTGGCATAAATATTTAAATTTAATTAATCCCTTTCGCGATTTACCTGTTTTGATTTTTTAAGATATTTTATAAGGTTAATGTATTGTCAAACTTTAAACTATGGATAACAATTGTCTGAATTAAATAAATTATTATTATTATTTATTTATTATATCTTTTGCTGTGCCCAACAGGGTCCACGATTGTTACCTACCAAATAAATGTTTACCACCTAAGCCTACATTGTGGAATGCAATAAAGAATTGAGTATTGAGTATATTTATTTTATCTACGTTTAAATTATGTTTAGCAAAGATCACAATACAGAGTGGCAGGGACATCGGCGCAAAACTTGTTACAATGAATTCTATACATGACGCTGAACTTTCCGTAGGTTATTTTAAAAAATAAAGCTGTTCCATACATTTTGACCGCGTAGGTACTTATTGCATTTTACTATCAAACAGCCAGATTTTTGAAGTGAAAACTTCTTTAGGCGCGTTGGCGCGCGTTTTTGGGTGAACAAAAATCATGGATCTCGCGTCATCGTCACCGAACGCTTTCCATGAGCTATATGTATATATATACATAGATATACCTCCGTGCGTTAATATTATACATTATATTGTATATACAAAGAGTATATCACTCTACATATATATCCATATATGTAGCGAACGGCACGGCATGCCTCAAATACATAATTATTATTATATGTAACTAAACTAAACTAAGAAGTGTTTATGATCAACGATTAAAGTTTAAATTGGTCATTAACACTTCTTTACAAACCAAAAATAATAATCTAATAGCTCGACGATACAATTCACAAGTTACTTAGTTTTCACTTCTGTCGACAGTCCCCAATGACTTTTTTTTTTTTAATAACCTTCGAAAATTTCTAAGCTATTATGGTGTCTAGAATCATGTGCTGAATTCATGGTTACGGTTTTTGTTTCGATGTCCCCACAGATTACTAAATAGTTACTACGTAAATGTCCCTGCCACCCAGTATTTGTTTTAATCTTTTTTCACTGATAAATTAAAAGATCAACAATTTTGTTTAAAAATCAAAAAAAAAACATAAAAACGTTCATGTCATGATCCTAAAATTACATTTTCCTTTGGGTATGACTTAGTAAAGAAAGAAAGACAGAAAATGCGTTGATTTGCGCAATAACACAAGCACAAAAAATAAGAAAAGGTTGGGGGATAAATGCGTCACATCCACGCAAAACGGCTAACGCTCAGCATTATGCTGCGACCCTATGCAAGACAGAGCCCCAGCGCTGGTTTTCAGCGACAGCCGGCGCTGACGGAATGACGCGTCCGGTGAAGCAAACAATTGTTAGTACGCTGTACTGTACCAGTACAGCGTACTTTCGAACGTCGCACTTACCTAAATAAAATATAAATTAAATGTGATAGAATATACTAAACAGGAATATAAAAGGATATAGACATACATGCTACGAGAATATCATCCTCCAGCATTAATTATAGTCCAGCATTAAAGATTTTGTAACCGTATAATTTAAAAGAGTGTCCATGGAGTTATTTTGCCTAGGAACCTACTACGCTTTGGAATGGGCAAGTAGCTTCATCGTTCTGAATGACCGACTCCTTTGACCATTCAAAAGTGCCTGTAAAAGGTTTAATTTAAATAAATGCATTCAGTTTAAAGGCTCCTTCAAAGAGACGGAACAAGCGACACGATACAAAGGCACCGCCTGACACGCGACGAGCGGTGCGTTTGTGTCGCGTGCGATTCGCGTCGCGTGTCGTGCCTGTTTGTAGGAGCCTTAAGATGGAAAATCAGCTGCTGTAGCTTTTCCTACCTATGTTGCTATGTAACAGTAAAATGAATAAACCTTGTACCTACTGTTAGTTTTTACACCGGACCTATATAAACACAGGTACAGGTTTACAGAATTTACTGCGTTCTCTAAATTCTTTAAACGCAATGTACTACTTACCTTCTCGATTCTACACCGAAAATACGTGAACTCTAGCTTTATTTTACCTTTTTACATATACAGCTGGCGCAAAAGTTGTCACCCGATGTTCTTTGGCTGTGTTTTTTTATGAATGAAAAACTTTGGTTCTGCTTTTGGATTATGTTTAGTTGATGTCTTATTTTGATTTCCATCAAGCCGAGAAAATTATATTGGTAGTAATCACCGCCAGCATTGATGACCATTCGGGCCCGATTTACCTACGGCATTTTCCAAAACTCTTGCTAGAACTTCCGGCGATAGGTCCTCGCATTCTTGAAGGATATTCTCTTTGAGTCTAAATCAAATCTTTTCTCGTTATAATATTAGTTTAGATATTAGTTAAGACAAATGACATCAGAATCGAAGTAAATGAGGCCTGTTGACATAGACTCGTGGCTTCAAAACCAATAAGAAGTCTGCAACGGTTAAACAAGGCGATCTTGCCGGCCCGTGCAAATCGCCAATAGAAGAAGTATAGCGACTCAGGTCTTGTTGACGTATATTTTGTAACTACCTCTACTTACTTTACTCTACAAATGTCAAAGTAGAATTGACACTTGCCGCCATTTGCAAAAATTATAGCATCTTCCGATAGGGTGATGACTTTTGCGCCACCTGTTACTTTAGGAATGAAAGAAACAACCTAGGTTATTGGTAATACCTATTGTCGGTAATCCCTTATGGGGATGTAGGGGAGGTCATTTGTAACCAAATTACCACTTATGACCCTGTAGCTGTAATACATCAACATACATCCTTTCACCGCCGCTGTACGCGGGATACTGAGGTCTCGGCGCCCGGCCTGTAATATTTACGTGTGGTGCAACATCGCCACGCTGAGCCGTCGACACGATCTCCACGACTAGCCAATAACACGACGGCGACCTGTGCGCCACCGCACTGATTTCTTTAGGAACTACATCTCATACCGAGTATTCCAACTGGATTTCCTATTGGTCGATTAATGTCGTAAGCAGACCACTACTTGTAACCCTAAGTTTAGTTATAAGACATGTACATATTTTGTAAAGAGCACACTATTCTATTCCTCGTTTATTGTTAATATACTATCGTCGTACATCTGGAGTATTATTATTGACTCACACCACCTCACGCGCTACAGTGGTGACCCCGACGTGATATTAAGAAGATACCTCCAGATCCACAAATCAAGTTTTCATCATGGCCAACAACGGTGAACAAGAACTCTCCGGTGTGTCGACGTCGCTGCGCATCCCACCCATTTGGCGCGACAAGATTCGACTGTGGTTCGCGCAATTTGAAGCCATCATGTCCGTACAGAAGAAGGGCGATCAAGTCATGTTCGAACTCGTTATCGGACAACTTGAGCGGCAAGATCTAGACGAGATTTCAGACATCATTCTTCATCCACCGGAGAAAAATCGTTACGACGCGTTAAAGAATCGATTGTTCCAAGTCTACGAGGAATCTGAGCAACGGCAAGTACAAAGATTGCTATCGGAAATGGAACTCGGCGACATGAAGCCTTCACAGCTGTTACGTCGCATGAAAAACCTCGCTGCCGATAATATATCCGACTCAGCGCTACGGATTATGTGGACAAACCACCTCCCACAATCCGTCCGAGCAGTACTCGCTGTCAGCGACAACATCGCGAAACACTCTGATATCCACGAGCTGGCGATGATGGCAGACAAGATCCTCGAGCAAACACATCCACTAGGCGCAGTCGCTGCAGTTACCTCCGTTCCCGCAACCCCACATGCATCTACATCAATTGAGGAGAAGATCGACGCGCTCACGAGAGAAATCGCAGAGCTGAAAGCACATCGATCGCATTATCATCAGAATCGACGCAGACCATTTGACAGACGACGTTCAAGATCGCGTTCTTTGAGTAGGACCAATCGCAATGCCGCATCTAACGACCAATCAGCGATCTGCTTTTATCATCGCAAGTTCGGCAAGGAGGCGCGAAAATGTACGCGTCCGTGCAGTTTCGAAGACAGCAGCACCCACTCGGGAAACTAACGACTGCGTTGGCTGAGGCGGCAACTGACGCAAACAACACTTCTTACCGCCTATTTATAACAGACAAAAACTCGCGTCTATCGTTTTTGATTGATACTGGCGCCAACGTCTCCGTGATACCGAAAAGAAAAGGCGGGAATGCTAAACCAACAGATTTTTGCTTGTATGCAGCGAACAACACGGTCATCCCAACGTACGGAGAGAAAACATTACAACTGGATCTCAACCTACGAAGACCGTACACCTGGAAATTCATCATCGCTGCAGTCAGCAAACCTATTATCGGTGCCGACTTCCTGAAACGTCACCAACTTCTTGTCGACATAGCCGGCCGATGCCTCGTCGACAAAGTTACCAACCTGACCGTCAAGGCACCAGTCACCTATTCCGCCGACCCTACAGTCCGAAGTATCGACGTTGATCAGCCATATCACCAGTTAATCAGCAAGTTTCCTGACATCCTGCGACCGTCATGCATGAAGGATACTCCAAAACACCGGGTAGAGCACCACATTGAAACTACCGGTCCACCAGTATACAGCAAGAGCAGACCACTTCCGCCACATCGGTACCTGTCCGTAAAGAAGGAATTCGAGTCAATGATGCAGCAAGGAATTTGTCGACCAAGCAAAAGTCCTTGGTCCAGTCCACTACACGTCGTTCCCAAGAAAGACGGCGACTTTCGCGTCTGTGGCGCGACATAGTTGAACTATCGGTTGAACATAGCATTGAACTGTCTTGTGTTGAGCTAGATAAGCATATTATAGTGTGCGTTTACAGACCCCCAAATTATCAAAACTACTCTATATTTGAGTCAGTAATGGAAGATGTTTTGGCAAAACTTGCAACTGGCAATAAATCAGTAATTATCTGTGGTGACTTTAACATTAATATTTTAGAAAATAATTCAAATACCAGTAGATTATTAAATTTGTTTAAATCATTTAATTTGTCAAATGTGTTTGTAGAACCAACCCGAATAACTACAACTACAGCTACATGCATTGATAATGTATTTTGTTGCTGCGACTATTTAGATAAAGCCATCGTTAATTATCTCCCTTCCGATCACAGCGGTCAAACCGTAACTTTTGAGTCCAACATCATAATACAAAAACTGCAGATACAATCCAGACCAATAACATCTGTTAATTTTAATAATTTTAATAACAGTTTAATTTGTAAGTTGAGTAATCAGGACCTTACAATGAACAATGTTAACATTTTGTATAAAGAATTCTTTTCGGTAGTCCAAACAGAGTTCAATTATTCTTTTAAGAAGAGCACTAAAAGTATCTGCCCTAAGTTTTTATTTAGTGACTGGGCAACTAAAGGACTTAGGAAAAGTAGGGAAATACTTTTTGAGCTATATGGCCTTAAGCCTTATATTAACACGGAAACTTTTAATAAGTATGTTGCTACTTACTCTAAAATTTTTAAGAACACTTGTAAGGCAGCCAAAGCCTCGTACATTAGCAACAAGGTCAAATCAGCAGACAATAAAATAAAGACTGTTTGGAAAATTATCAATAATGAAACGAACAGGAACAAAAAGCATAATTCTGATTATACACTGGAGACGACACGTGGTCTCATTTGCGATAGCAAAGAAGTTGCTCAAGAATTTGTAAATTTCTTTACCAGTATCCCAATTAAAACTACTGACACTTTAAATTCCTCGCCCACGCTCGCTTTTGATTTAGTAAGGGCGAACGTTTCGGTCTGCCCGATTGAATTTAACTTTAAGCATATTAACCCCATAACAGTAATAAAAGCTTTTAAGCAAATCAAGATCAAATTGACTGAAGATCTTTGGGGAATGTCCATTAAAGTCTGTACATCCATAATTGACACTATAGCGCCTTACTTAGCCTTCATATTTAATTTGTATGTGGATCAAGGAGTCTTCCCGGATTTAATGAAATACAGTAAGGTAATACCACTTTTCAAATCCGGGGACAGCAAAGACACCAATAATTATAGACCCGTATCCGTGTTGCCAGTTTTCAGCAAGGTATTTGAAAAGGTAATGCTTAATCAAATGCTCATTCATTTTAACACAAATAAAATCTTACACAATCAACAGTATGGTTTCACCAAGGGACGTTGTACGACTGACGCTGGGGTCACCTTATTAAAACACATATTTACGGCGTGGGAAGAGGCCCAAGACGCCATAGGAATCTTTTGTGACCTCTCCAAGGCATTTGATTGCGTCGATCACGAAACCTTGCTCTTGAAACTTGAGCATTATGGACTTGGAATACTTGCGCTCAGTCTAGTAAAATCTTATTTAAAGGATAGGCAGCAGCAAGTTCAAATAAATGGTGTCAATTCACTTAGTTTAAAAGTAGAAATGGGAGTTCCACAAGGCTCGATATTGGGTCCTTTCCTCTTTTTAGTGTATATTAATGATCTACTCCATTTATTAAAAAATCAACCACAAATGGTGTTATTTGCTGACGATACTTCTTTAATTTTTAAGGTAGAAAGAAGTGCTACAAATTTTGACGACGTTAATAACGCCCTAATGCAGGTCCATAATTGGTTCACTGCTAATAATTTAGTATTAAATGGGAAAAAAACTAAGTGTATACGATTTTCTTTACCTAATGTCAAAAGTAGTGATTGTGAGATAGTATTGAATCAAGAGAAACTAGAATTCGTCGATAAAACTGTTTTCCTGGGGATCACGCTCGACTCGAGGCTTCAATGGGGTTCTCATGTAACATCTCTGGCGGGACGGCTAAGTTCAGCAGCATATTATTATGCTGTCAGAAAAATCCGTCAATTTACCGATGTAGATACCGCGAGGTTAGTCTATTTTAGTTACTTTCATAGTATCATGTCTTACGGTATTTTACTTTGGGGACGGGCTGCAGACGTCGATTCTATTTTTATTCTGCAGAAAAGAGCCATCAGAGCCATATATAATCTCCGCAGGCGCGATTCTCTAAGGGAACTGTTTAAGGTTATTAAGATCTTGACGGTACCTTGTCAATATATCTATGAAAACATCATGTACGTAAGAAAAAATGTACATCTTTTTACTAAAAGAGGTGATAGACATAATTATAGTACCAGAAATAGTGACCTATTAGTTCAACCAGGTTTCAGACTGGCTAAAGTGGACTCATCTTTCATGGGGTACTGTTTAAAATGTTACAATAAAATACCTCCCCACATACTTCAACTGAATGAGACGAAATTCAAAGTTTGTATAAAACGCACACTATGCAGCCAGGCATATTATAAGTTGGGGGATTATATCGCTGATAAAAATGCCTGGCTCAATGCTGGTCCTGCTCCACAACCACAACTAATTGATTAACATTTGAAAATACTGTTGGAGCTGCTGAAGATTGTAAGACTACCTTTGCTTTGTATAAACTCAATCTCCTTTGTATTATATAATTGCATAGGACAAGTGTGAGTACTATGTACTATCGAGCTACCATTTACCGGGTAATGTCTTTCATTGACTTGAATGTGTCCTGGCGGCTGATAGATGTCATGCTCACTCAAATGTCTCGCTGACGGTGGCGCGTGTGTTGGATCATTTAGCTCCCTTCAAAATGGTTGAGCTGAATGGTGCTGATCCATGCGTCATGTTCGTGAACGGGCGCTGTCAGTTGGGACTGGTCATCTCTTAGCCACCACGGCTTATTTTTAATTATTTTATTATGGATTGTTTTGTTTGAATTTATATTTGCTGTACACTGGACACTCAATGTGTACGTCTTATTTACATCGTTCTCACATATAATTATACCTATATACAAGATTAATGATGTAACTAATATTTATGTAACAATATAATTTAAAAGAGTGTCCATGGAGTTTCTTGCCCGTTCTTCTCCATAGGTACCTACTACGCTTTGGAATGGGCAACTAGCTTCATATTTCTGACTGACCGACCACTTGACAATTCAAAAGTGCCTGTAAATGGTTTAATTGAAATAAATGCTTTGAGTTTGAGTTTGAGTTTGTGGTGACTACCGAAGACTCAATGATGTCACCAAACCCGACCGCTATCCAGTTCCACGTCTCAAAGATTTTACCTACCTACTTCACGGCAAGAAAATATTCACTACCCTCGACCTAAATCGTGCCTACCAACAACTACCTGTATACGAACCGGACATCGAGAAGACAGCCATCACAACACCTTTCGGCTTATTTGAGTTTCCACGAATGTGTCCAGGTCTTAAAAATGCTGGACAGACATTCCAACGATTCATACATGAAGTACTCATCGGGTTAGACTACGCATTCCCATTCATCGACGATGTTATCGTCGCATCGGATAATGAAACTAGCCACATCGACGATCTGCAGGAGGTGTTACGCCGATTAGACAAGTATGGCATTACCATAAATCCATCAAAGTGTATCTTCGGCAGAGAAAATGTAAAATTTCTGGGCTATGAAGTGTCGAGCAACGGAATCAAGCCACCACCAAACAAAATAACTGCTATCACTGCTTACCCCAAACCCGAGACAATTCAAGAACTACGTCGATTTATTGGTATGGTAAACTTTTACCGAGACAGCATACCAAACGCAGCTCACATACAAGCACCTCTCAACGCGTTCCTGCACAATTCTAAGAAACGTGACAAAACAAAAGTCGAGTGGAACACAGAAGCGTCACAAGCATTCGAGTTATGTAAAGTTAGCATACAGAACGCAGCTTTACTCGCTCATCCATCTCCATCACCAACCGACGCTATATCCCTCATGTGCGACGCATCGAATACTTGCGCAGGCGCTGTACTTCAACAACTCATAAACAAGAAATGGATACCACTTGGCTATTTCTCAAAGAAATTCTCCGAAACTCAACAACGATACAGTACATTCGACAGAGAATTACTATCGATCTTTAGGGCAATCAAACACTTCAGAAAAATATTCGAGGGAAGAGAACTCATTGTTTACACCGACCACAAGCCGCTGACCTACGCTATTCGTAAGCCGCCATCCGATAACGATACACAAAGGCGCACTCGTCAGCTTTTGTTTATTAGTGAGTTTACGACAGACATCCGGCACATAAGTGGAATAAACAACGTTGTCGCCGACGCTCTCTCACGTATTGAAACCATTGAATTGCCATCACCAATCAACTATGACGAATTATCACAAGCTCAAGAAAAGGATAGCTATATTCCAATATTATCACAACAAACAAATATCCAACTGAAGAAAATCGTCATACCCGGTACCAACAAGCCAATATTCTGCGAAACGTCTACGTCGCATATTCGCCCATACCTACCAGTCGACTTTCGTCGCATCGCATTCAACGCCGTGCACAATTCAAGTCACCCTGGAATACGAACAACCCGAAAACTAATGCAAGAGCGGTACTTTTGGCCAGCAATGAATACCGACATTGGCGAGTGGACAAAAACATGCATTTCGTGTCAACTATCCAAAGTACAACGACATAATCACAGTGACGTCACAACATTCCCACCGAGCGAACGATTTCAACACATTCACGTTGATATTGTTGGACCGCTACCTACATCTTCATGTGGACATCGATACCTACTCACCATGATCGATCGCTGTACACGATGGCCCGAAGCCATACCCCTTCAAGAGATAACCACCGAAATCGTCGCAAGAAAGCTGTACGAATCCTGGATATCTCGTTTCGGTTGTCCTACAAGAATAACAACAGATCAAGGGCGACAGTTTGAAAGTCGACTATTCCAAAACCTCGCACAATTACTTGGAGCAGAAAGAACCCGTACTACTGCCTACCACCCGCAGAGTAACGGCATCGTCGAACGCTGGCACCGAACACTGAAAGCCGCACTCATGGCTCGACTAGAAAATAGCAACAAATGGATCTCCGAGTTACCTACTGTTTTAATGGGTCTACGAGCCGCCATGCGCACCGACACCAACACAAGTGCCGCGCAGCTTACCTACGGCCAAGCGATACGCCTACCCGGCGATTTTATATCACCTTCACCAGCCGCACCGAAAATGGACCATGACTACGTCGACAACCTGCACGACGTTATCACGAAGCTCACACCTGCATACAAACCACATTCAAACAAGCGATGTATGTTCGTGCACAACGACCTACATACATGCAGCCACGTGTTTGTACGCGACGACACCGTTCGCAAACCTCTGCAGCATCCATACAAAGGCCCATATAAGGTCATCGAACGTAACGAGAAATATTTCACAATTCAACTACCAGGAAGATCTAGCAACATATCGATCGAGCGTCTCAAACCGGCGTACACTATCAACATCGAAGAGAATCAAGAACATACGAGTAGTGAGACACGCCAATCACCTGGAGCTACCACTGAAGATCAATCTAGCCTACTTCCAGCCTTGATAAGGAAGGAATCCCGCACTAGATCAGGCAGGATCGTCAAGACGCCGGTACGCTTCGCTAAGGGGGGAGTACTGTAGCTGTAATACATCAACATACATCCTTTCACCGCCGCTGTACGCGGGATACTGAGGTCTCGGCGCCCGGCCTGTAATATTTACGTGCGGTGCAACATCGCCACGCTGAGCCGTCGACACGATCTCCACGACTAGCCAATAACACGACGGCGACCTGTGCGCCACCGCACTGATTTCTTTAGGAACTACATCTCATACCGAGTATTCCAACTGGATTTCCTATTGGTCGATTAATGTCGTAAGCAGACCACTACTTGTAACGCTAAGTTTAGTTATAAGACATGTACATATTTTGTAAAGAGCACACTATTCTATTCCTCGTTTATTGTTAATATACTATCGTCGTACATCTGGAGTATTATTATTGACTCACACCACCTCACGCGCTACAACCCCTATGCAAATGTCAACCATTTCCGAGTAATTTGACATTTTATATTTTTTTGGCGGTATACAACTTTGAAAATTTACTTTAAACAAACAATCCATGATTGTTTTAAATTATTATTATCTACTTTTACTTCAATACGGAATAATCAACCATAAAATGACAATTATCTTTAATATTTTTTTAAATCAGAGCACACAATTTTCACCATTTTGAGCAGGTTGTTTGACTAAAATGGTGGATTGATCCAAAAGAACATGGATATACTTTATCGACAGAACATTCGAAAAATATGTGCAACAAAAAAAAGTAAAATTACTGGAAAATGGTTGACATTTGCATACGGGTTAATTTGGTTGCAAATGACCTCCCCTAAATCCCTGAATGGATTACCGACGTATTACAAATAACCTTGTATAAGCTCACTCAGTTGTAGTCAACAGAACAGATACTTTTATTTATGCCGTGGTGTTTACCACTCGATTAAAAAAAAAATTTAAACGCCTTCTTTTCCTGGAACTTTCCTTTTTTTGAAGTTGGTTAACAGAGGTGTCTTATTATTTGGAGTCAAAGATCTCTCATGGGAAATACCGAACTGCCTACTCAATCAAAATTAGTTGTTACAAGTAAAGGAGATCGGGCGGGTGTGGCCCAAGTGGCGTCGGAGCATGACGTTTATTTTATTTGAAAGTTAACTATCTAAGCTTACTTTTTTTGTATGGGTACAAAAAAATCTATCCTGGGAGAAAAAAAATATAGTGTATATTAAAAAATACGCTTTTATCGAGCTATTTCCAACTATTTATTCAATAAGATCTAGTTATTTTAACTTAATATGTTATGTTTGCTATTATCAAACATTTACGATGACTCATACGCGCATCTACTACGTCTACGTTAGAAATATATAATTACTCTATTGATGTATGGACTCAGGTCGAAGTGGCGTTTGAAGACTAGGCTTAGTATAATATTAGTGTTTGAATAAAAATCTGTTTTTGAGAAATGATTTAACCGAAAAGTGTTTAACCAACTTATATCATCGTAAATACTTTATCTAAAAACTGAACTAAACTATCGCATTGTGTGTCAAAATAAAACAAGAAATAAATAAACCAGAAATCATACTTTATTTTCACCGAAAACATTACAATAAAACTATAGTTCTATCACAATATATTGTCCAGAAATGCAGCAGGATGTTCGATGTCCTCGTAACGAGCCCACCCGAGATACCACACTACGCTCATGATGTGGGCGCAACATCCGACCGTTCTTTTCCCTATGATGCAACTACAGTAATAATGTTGAATACCCTGTAGTCCTTCCTCCTCCTTATACATTATATAAGTATAATATTTCCTTGACCTCACGTGACGTGACTGAATAAGACTTCGCAGTAATATCAAGCCATTTTGCTCTATTCCAAAACGCTCAAGTTCTGCAGGTGGTTGTCCGTCTCTGAAGACTTCAATATGGTAAATACCATTTCTCGCATGCTCGCTATAATAGCTCCGAGCAAGTTTGAGTTGGTAGGTGCCAATGGCAAATAAAATGAGGTCATCCTGTGTCAAGCGCGGAAAGCGAGCCAATTCTGAAATATTTCCTGAAATGCTCTGAAAACGTACACGTTGCCTATTCAGGTTTTTGGCGATAACATATTCTGCCAAGTTATTAGGAGTGTTTGTTCGCTGGTTAATAATTGCGATGAAGCGCTCGGCATATATACTGTTTTGTACGGGAGGGTGGAAAGCATTTATAAGCGCTGCTGCTATTTTAAAGTTTGGCATCAAGTGCTCTAACGATATGTTAACATAATCTTGCCTCAAAAGTTTGTAGTCACGTTTGAAACGACCAATGACAGCTTCGACAACCCAACGGCAAATAGTGACTTTTCTTGATTTGTTTGCCTGCAGTGTCGTTAGTTGGGTTTCGTTCTGACTCTTCGATTCGGGAATTGCGGTTCTATACCCAAAAGAGTGTAAGTCAGGCAATGCGTCCCGAAATCCCCGATCTAAGATAAACATATCACCCTCCCTAAAAAACCAATGAAAAACTCCATCTTCATCATTCATTATTTCTTGTGTTATTACAGCATCCGATTTAGTAGCAGGAAATGGCCCGTAGACATTTATGATGTATCCATCGCTGCATATCAGTAATAAAGGTTTTAACAAGTTTCTAAACTTGTGAGGACTGTATGTTTGCCTTTGAAAAGAAAAATTGGAACTTTTCTGAACATTTTGATATGTTCCATCAGCTATTGCTATGGCGCGTCTTTCACTTTCGGGAGCGCCAGGATCCCCAAACAGTGCGGTTGGTATTAAAAGGTTTCGGTTCACAACCTGCTGTCTGTTCATATGGTCGAAACCTAAATGGTTAGGCACAAAATCTTCTAAAAGGCATTCTTCAGCCAGATGTATTTGTCTTTCAAAATGTCTTCTACTAATCCCAAATAAAACTGAGAGCCTGTCATCAGACTCGCCACTTCTCAGTTTGGTGAGATACATCCCTAATGCTTTATTTGGTTTTTTACATCTTTGCCGTAGAGATGGTGTTTCGTTTAGTATTAAGTTAAACTCTTCATGGGTTCGTCCTGTCCAGAAAAAAAGTTCGTCTGGATGCATAGTATCTAAGTTGTCAAACTCCATATGCGATACATTTCTTATAGCGCGTTTTAAAATATTAATGATGTCCATAATATATGTGCTGTTGAAGTCATGTAAACTATTTGGTGCATTGAAAAGCTCCTGCCAATCGTTTGAACGCAAATGTTCATCGCACGCTCTGGCATTTGGTGGCACGTAATAATTATTATTTATTAAAAGAGCGACTTTAACCCTTTCAGGAATCCTGCGATGTGCTTGCAAAGGGCATCTGTAAAACAAGCAGGAATTGGATGTGTTTGGAGATCTTGTTAATTCAGATAAGTTTATTTCTGCAGGGTGTACTTCTTCAAGCACATTATTGTCTGCCAATTCATCCCGCTGTTGAGGCTGATTTTCAGGCGAATTTTCGCGCGGTTGGGCTGGTCCTGGCACGGCATCGTCGCGTTCAGCAATGTTCTGAGCTCTTTGACCCCTGTGCCAACAGGGCCGACAAATGTGTTCCGTATTGTTAAACAGAATCTGGAACAATAATAAAAAAAAAATAATGAGAGAAAGTAAAAAAAAATGAACCGACTTCTAAAACAAACACAAAAAAAATGTAAAATAACTTTTCTTTCGGAAGTCGGTGGCAAAAAAGTCAATGAAATAAAATAAAAAACAAAGCCACCGACTTCCGAAATAAAAGTTATTTTACATTTTTTTTGTCATCTCATCATTATACTCCAGAGCATTAAGTTGAAAATTCATTAAAGACAAACTGTCTCAATGACGAGGACCTAAACGAAAAAGACTACGGTTTGTCTTTAATAGATTTTCAACTTTATACTCTAGAACATAAAGTTGAAAATGCACTAAAGACAAACCGTAGTCTCAGCGTTGAGGCGGCGCTGAGTCTTATAGAGATAAGCAACACAGCTTACAAGAATAGTGTTACGGTCGTTGTGCTGTCAAGTGTACCAGTTTACAGCGCAAGTGCAGACAAAAAATATATGATTATAAACATGATTTCAAATAAATACAATGAGCATGTATCTTAATACAGGTAGCATGCACTTGCAAACACAACAAAATCGATCCGTTTCTCTAAACTTATCTACATCTGTTCACATTCATGCATTATAAAACTTTTTTATTGTGACTCGAAACAAGTACAACAATAGCTAACTGTCGGTCGGCTAAAATAAATAGTTTCAGCTAGTTTGGTACACCTTAGAAATAACAATAATAAAGATAAGAGTTTAGATGTATTTGACGTACCTCTCGTTGGCCGATTACTGCCTGTATATATGCTACGATGCCTGGATTTGCTTCAAATAGAGCTTGGGTCACGGTATGTCTCTCTCTTCTTAGCACAGAACGATTGCAAAGTAGGCACGTCACACCAGCACTTGGTCGTATCATGTTGCAAAAGTAACAAATCCAAAACAAGTAAGAAGAATCAGTCCATTTAACACGCCAGGTTAATCGAGAAAAATCGGACAGTTCAAGTAAACACGCCAAGGTCGTCAGGAAGAAATCAAACACATCAATTCAACACAGCCGGTAAACAGTGGACGAAAAACAGAATAGATAACGCCGCTCAAACACAACACAATCACACCGAACAGCAGCGAGCGGAGAGAGTGACTGCTTACTTTACTCTTTGGTGACTGCCAGTGGTGACTCATGACTGAGCCAATCATAGAGCGGAGGGAAGGGGAAAGAACTACTGCGCTGCGCCCGCGTTCCGTCTTCTCTCCCTTTCTAGCCAGTCACGCGGCGACATAACGTTTTTGTCTCTTTCTAATGCTAGCGCAAAAGTATCACGTGCATATTTTGTCTTTTTCTCATGTTGGCGCAAGAAATACCATGTATCTTAGTCATCATAGGGCAACATCAAACATACTATAATGGATTAAAATGAAGAGATTTAATTACTAAATAGTTAAAAATATATGAGTATTAATGTACACTGTAACTTTTTTTCTCCAGGATAGATTTTTTGTACTCGTACAAAAAAGTAAGCTTAGTTAATGAACTTTTAAACAATATAAGTGTCATGCTCCGACGCCACTTGGGCCAGAGCCCATACAAAAATGTCCGATCTCCTTTCCAGTAACGTTAATTATTAAAGTCATTAAGATAACATAATTAAGGCAAACTAGGTCAAAAAAAACATATCGAAATCTGATAAATAATTCAACAATTATTTCTGCCGAAAAAATTTCGGTAACCCGGTTACACATTAAATTTATCTTAATCGGCCTAGCCTATTTTTTTTGTTAGGATACGGTACAATAGATGTTACAATATTGGTTCCAGCTTACCTTGCCATAGTATGCCGTACCTACAAATATTTCTATACAGAAACAACCTAACCTACTAACCTATTAATAATTACGAATAATAATGAATTAGAGAATAAAATATGAATTTAAGGTAGTTTTATTTTTTTAAACGGTGCCCCACACTAGGAATTTCTCCTGTATCGTGGGTGCGTTTTTTTTTTTAACACAGACATGCACAAACTGTTAAATATTACAGATTGAGATTGTATTGTAGTAATAACAATAATTAATAATGAAATATGCAGTTTTTGCATGTGGTGGATTAGAGGCAATTTTTACTTTATTATATTATTAACAATTTATCCTTTATGTAATAAGAATTCATGAACACTATAATATTTTTTTTCTAATAACAGTCTGAACAAATACCCATCCGGCAGCGCAGAGCGTTGAGGGCTTTGACAACCCTGTTTGCTATCCTTCACAAACCCACTTCTCCTTCTTATCTGACCTCTCTCTGTCAATATTTATGCTCTGCACATAGCAAGAATCTTCGGTCTGAAAATAATCGTCTTCTTCGTTGTCCTTCTCATCGCTCTGGTTTTATAAAGTCTTCTTTCTTTGTCCAGGCGGTTTTCCTTTGGAATGCGCTCCCTCAGAATATCAGGACGGTAACCAATCAGTTCACATTTAAAGTGAAAGTTCGAGAACACATACGCAAGAAGTTGGCAGATTCGGTTATTGTTGGTTTTCTTGTTAACTCTCATAATGTTCTTAGTTTATTTTTTTGTTGTATGTATGTATATATATATTTATTCTTATTATTTTTTTTTAGTTATAAATATTTTCTAAGATTATTTTTGCACCTACTATGTATTGTCTCTGCATCACCCTAAGGTAGACTGGTAGAAAATGCCCAAGGCATTAAGTCCGCCTTTGTACAGTTTTTACTTGTGCATAAAAATTTAATAAATAAACAAATAATTACCCCTTTGAACAACTGCAATGGCAAAGTAGGTAGACTAGGTAGTACTACGAGTATTTGGCAAATGGTTATATAATAATTGCCATGCAGTATTTCTTTTAGATAGCATTAGTTATATTTGGGGTCATTTCAATTTGACTTTGTGCCGTGTTCTACTATTTATTTTGTAACTGCTTTTTTAGTTTTTTTTTTTACCAAAATGCATATTTAAAAAAATCCTCCACGCGTTGGTCGGCTTCCAGTCTAACCGGATGCAGCTGAATATCAGTATTTTACATGAACGACTGCCTATCTGACTTCCACAGCCCAGTTACCGGGTAACACAATACCCCTTGATAAGACTGGTGGTCAGACTTTCGGGCTTTTGACTACCCGTAACGACTGTCAACGATCTACGAATGACAGCCGGGACCAACAGCTTAACGTGCTTACCGACACACGGAGGGTTTAGATTGGATCTCGATATGTAATGGATCCCATCCACGTACCGACCGCGGCAAGCGCACCTTAACCTACGATCGACCCTTGCGGCTGTTATAGGAGCCCAGCAAAACGAATTAATAGCCAGGGCGGGCGACGCGACGCGATGCGACGCGGAGGGTTGGAGTCGCGGGCTAAGCTAGTATGTTAGAAAATTTACTTGACATTGAAATTACAGCTTATTTATTACCGTAAGCTGCGGTGTTGGGGAATATTCTTTGAAAAACACCTTACATTATTTTTCCGAAATGTTATGTGGGTATTAAAGTACTGTACGTTAGATAAGAAGTAGTACCTACGTTCTAATTTATTTGAGTAGTTACCTACTTACCTGAATAACGATAGGTACTTACGTAGGTAGGGACTTATGTTTAAAATCGTCGTAGATACGTTTACACAAAAATCAATATTTACCTCGCATTTGGTTGATATTATTGACAACTTTCTTCATTTTATCGAGCTCCTTTTCAATTGCAGTTTTAGTATTATCGAAGAAATCGGGGTCCGGTATATCTTCCGCGGGTTTACTTGGAGCTTCCATTTCTGAGATCAATTTTAGAAACAGTTCAAAATAGATATAGAGATCCGTTTGTATTTTGATATAGCTACTATTCAAACTTATGTATTATTCAGTTAATTTCGAGGGCCTTGATAACTGTGAATAATAGCCGGGACGAACACGGAATGTTGTCAAAACAAATGGTACCTACCTAACTGATCCAACAAACAAAAAAATAGATAACTATACATGTACAAATTAAAACACAGACCTGACTGTTTAGGTACTCTCGTATAATAAACACTAACAAAATCTGGAAATATTTTCACAAAATATTAAACTTTATTTGATTTTAACTCGACGCCCTAAAAAGTTTGACAATCGGAAACGCAAACGAAGCGGTAAAATATACGTAACTTTTTTAAAATCAGAATTAGGTCAACGATTGCACGCGATCGTCGACAAACAGCCAGATTATTCGAAAGAGTTTTTAACACCGAAACTGTTCGTACGAAATTAAAAATTGGGTAGGTAGTGTATTAATTAAAATCAAACTTTGTTTTTTTTTTCAGTAATATGCAAGTGTTTTTTTTTCTAATGAAGCGTACATTATTACGTATAAAGTAAGTAGATATTTCTGCCCCGTAAAATAACAATAAAAAAAAATGTGTTTATTTTCTTATATCTATACAATTAAGTAGCCGGGGCTTCCCAGAAAGAAATCCGAAGATACTTGTGATGGGACAATTTACTTTAAATATCACATTTTTTCCTGTATTTGAGTGGGTGACTCTTCAAACACTCAAATACAAGAAAAATTATGATAGCCCTCTACTAAACAAAATAATTTTATCAATGTCAGATAAAATTATTGTTTTATTAATAATTATTATTTTTGTCTCTAAAATGTCGCCAACAAGATAGGGCTTTGTCAAAACCTTTTAGTAATTATCCGTCTTACGGCTCTCAACATAATTTTCTTGACAGACGTATTTCTTCGCCAACGGCAGATTGCGTTAATTACCTAGATTAAATAAAACAATACATAGTACATTATCCTGTATAAATAAAATTATCGCGGTAAAGTTTTTGACTTTAAGTATGTAGGCAAACTATAATCAAATGAAACAGTTGTACATTTTTTTTAAACTCAATTAAACGAAGCAATGACAGCAACTTATACATCCTAGTAAGTACCTTTGAATATTATGTGTGAAATCCAGCACAACGCATGTAATAACGATCAATTGTACAAACAGTCGAACAATGATGCCAATCATCTCGGTCGAGCGAACTAAATCTGTTTTTGGATGAGTTTTGGTATGTCAGCCGCGTCACACGCCGAATGTCATTGGATTTATAAATACAATCAGCTCCAGAAATAGGTGGCCACAGGTTTTCCAGGCGTACCGACCTAAAATAAAGCAGCCTGGATTCGTTAACAATATAATTGTCTCCACTTGGTACGTGCATCGAACTAGTGAGCGTAAGAAGTTTGTTAGTGCTTTTTATACAGTAAATACTTGTGGCCATGGATGATGAGGATGTACAACAGTTTTCTTTGCGCTGGCACAATCATCAGGTAGGTGAGTAATATTTTATTTTATCAACACACCCACTACAGATGACCAGGTACACTTACAATTTTTTTCCTTGAACATATTTTTTTTTTCGCTTCAGTCATAAAGCCTTTGCGTTTTTATTTGACTATTATATTGTTTCTAAAAAGTTTTATGATGCGTAGTGTAAAATTAAACGGTGTTTTTTTCTATCAATAGGTAAATGTAGTCGTGTTGTTTGAAAGACTACGTAGTTATTATTTAATTGAAATGCTTTATTGAATATTTAAAATGTTTTAAAACTTTCGTAAAATGTATTAAAATGTAACTTAAATTGAGAACTAAGTAGTTTGTTTTTAAACTTTACCTAAAATATCACGTAACTATTTTAATTTCAAATACTTATAAAAATGTTTAATCATGTTTTGGCGCTGAAATATAAATTGAAAGTGTAAATATTAGCACCCTTTGCTTAGCCTGTATGTATTACCTTTGCCAATGACACTAAATAGAAGGTTACTAATAGATCACACGCACACCAACTAATCCACTATTGAGCTACAACTAATATCGATTAAAATTTATGAATTAGTTTCATATGAAGCAGGAGCTATTTGGTAGAAATCCGTCTTTGATAAACCTACTCGCAATAGCTTAATATTTTGTGCCTGAATAATCTGAATAAATATCTTGTGAAAATGATGACGAATAGTTTATTAGGAATTCATTGTCGGAAAATTATGAAAGGCTAAATTTAGCTGAAGGTATTAAGAAAATAACAATAACGATTACCTATTACACGATCAAAAAAATACAGTTTTGTAACTATAATAAAAAAATTGGTGAACATTCAGATTTCATAGAATAAAATATACAGTTTTTTTATGAATCCAGTTGTTTTAAATCACCTGTAAAAATAACTGCTTAACTGTTTTAATATTAACTAAGTATGAGAATAATTTATTGATCTATTGACCAATAATAAATGGATGAGTCATTGACGGATTTCCCAAAAAGCTGCTGCGGGCCAAAGAATTAAAATGATAATTTTACTTAAACAGAACAGCTTGATAGGAGCCCTAGGTCGCATGTTAAGCACTGGAGCCCTGACTGACGTCACATTGAGTGCCAGTGGAACCACAGTGAAGGCGCATCGTCTTGTGTTGGCATCATGCAGCCAATACTTTGCCCAGCTCTTTAAGGTGAGATGAATTATACTACTCACCTTATTTGTAGGTTCCAGTTCAGCAAAAACTATCTAAAGGAAAGATAACATAGAACCGGTTTATAAAAGACCAAACAACACAAAAAAAAAATTGCTGACAGATTGTCAGACTTATGTAACGGGTGTACCATCCAGCACTGGGCCCGCGTGGCTGATTAGGCCCACTCGCTCCCTCAGAGAGGACGCTAGTGTCCCAGCAGTGGGCACATTATAGGCTGTTCACGCATAATGGTATGTTAAGTGATTTTATTCACTGTTGTTATTTTATTTTCCAATCACAGCAGTTAGCATGAGTTTAACAACCTTCTGTCTTTAACATCACTTTCCTAAATATGAAAAAGTTATTAGGTACGCAAACAATCAAATAAATATTGGCAGTGTAGTGGAAAAAATAATATTTTTGGCCTGTATCATCATCACCATCAGCCTACATCAGTCCACTGCTAGACATAGGCCTCTCCAATTGCACGCCATTCAGCTTTATTCTCGACAACTCTCATCCAGCTGCATATATCCTGTATCCTCTATACTAAACAGCTTGTTCAACTGTAGGTACGGTACATGCATACCTTCTCTTTCAGTGGTCATTTGAATTAAATATTTTATTTTTCAGAAGGCTCATAGACTAATAACATTATAACAACAATAATATAGTATATCAAAATTGCTAATAACAAGCCCCCACAGATAAATACAAAATGATTACTCCTTCATAGTCTAAGTTGCATCTTCTTCTTACATTACAAGCAAATAATTGATTTCTACTTTATTCTACTTAGCTATTCCTTCAAAGTTGGTTAATTTTGTTAAATCTTTGCCAGTTGACAAGGGGGCAAAATGTCCTGAGGTACTTGAGAAGTGGAGAGTTATCATGGCTATCAGAACCATCCCAAAGCCCAGAAGCCTCTTGAATTCAGCCAATACTTGATGATACTTGATTCTTAATGTTGCAGGAAGTGGAAGCTGAGAACAACACACTAGTCGTGGTTCTCGGTTGCGATGTGACAGAACTGCGACTCCTGCTCACCTTCATGTACACCGGAGAAGTGACGGCCTCCAAGAAGATCTTGCCATCTCTGCTACGACTTGCACAGACCTTGAAGGTTTCGGGGCTCACTGATGCCGATACGGTGAGAGGTTTCGTATTTCTAGAATTAATTGACTATTCCATGCCGCATACCTACATCAGACGATCAGATAAGATATACTATCTGGTTGTCATTTGTCATAGGTAGTTTTCGTGTTTTTCGTATTATTCAGTGTGCGTGAATTTATGGACTGTGTGTTTAGTGTATAGGTACGGCTTATGGTCGTAAGCGCAACTGCTGAACGGATCTTGGGTACGATTCTCGGGTCGGGCAAAGCGTTATTGGATCTTTCAACAAGCGGTATGCACCAGATAAGATAAAGGACTAAATATTGAGCAAACGCTAGGAGCCTCACTTCTCCTGGATTATCTGGTAAACTTACATCTATAGCACATAAGTTAGTCTTCATATATACCTATGGGTTGATCCCAAATGAACACTCTGACATTAAACTGATGTCAGATTAAACAATATACCTACAGTATAAGTAGAAGTGGTGAAGGGTGGGCGTTTTGGGGGGACTGTCTTATGTGTTTTTGACGTTCAAAAAGTGCTGATTCTCAGCCTAATTTGAATAAATGACTTTTGATTTGATTTGATTTGATTTGATTAAACTAATCTCTCACTCATTAAATCTTCCGCAATTCCAGAACTCAACACTAACGCCGACAGAACCCGAATTAATCCCAGACGAATTCAACGCCCCAGTGAACCTAGAGACAAAAAACGACATCCAACAACCCCACGTCATCAACGATAACTCCAGTTCTAGCTCCAAACTGAACTATGATGACATCCTGTCACCAACGAACGAGAAAGACGGCAGCTACGTGTCTGACTTTATGGGAAAGAGCGAGAAAGATAGATTGAGTAAGCTGGACCAGATTGTACAGAATCTGTACAGTACACACAAGATTGGAACACCTGCTGCGACGCTGGTTAATTCTGGAGGTGAGCAAAGGTTTATGTACAGTTAGAAACGAAAGTCGATAAACCCTCCAGTGTTTTATGTTAATTATTAAGTAGGTATAATATTAAATACACATCAGAACATAAACGCGTAATATTTGAAGAATATAGGTATTAACTCTTCGTGATTACCTAGGTTTATTACATATCTACATGAAATGCTGAAAAGCAATGTAACGAACCAATTTGCGGTTGGATTAGGTATGTAAGTATGCCTAAGTGGCAGTTTTAATGAACTTCTGTTGCTGACCAACCTAATACTGATTTAACTAAGCTGATTATAAAGTACCTAACCGTACTCGTAGTTATATATTTAGTAAACATATTGGGTATGCATTTTTACCTAAATATGTATACCTTCTTGGAAATAGAAGCCCCACATACAAGCATAATGTTCAAGATCAAAGTTAATACATAATTTTAATGAGTTAGTTTCTTAGCATTTTAAGTACTTAAATCGGTACCAAAGTCGCAAACTTTCTCATTAGGTACGCTTTTAGCTATTAAATAAATTCTAAGTAGACATGTGCTGTCTAAACAGATTGCAGTCAGTAAATGGTTATTCCATTAGTGAATTTATAAATTAATTTAGCAACACTGAGTTAAGATTTTAAGAAGCTCTTTAGTGTCTCTACGTAAGTTTGAACGATTTTAATTGCCTTCTTGTTAAGACTTTTTTAATGGAAGTGGCTAAGTAGGTCCTACCGATGATGGGTGATTCATCGAATGGAGCGACAAACTAGGTATAGGATAGGTTCAGCCTATCTTGTGATGCCAGGAAAATTTTTGTACCCTATTCGTTGGTCGTACTTACACCGGACCCATGCACCTACCTACTTACCTACCTTACCTTTACCCTACTCTCCTTCCATCACCCTCTGTCCAGAGCTGGCAAGGACCGATCTTTGTTAAAGTTTCAGCCTCAGACTCCCATTCGCATATATTTATTTGAATCCAAGATAATCGTATGGGCGGTATGGATTACATACAGTGGTCATTCTCGAATAATATTTCGTCAAACAGTACATGTTAAAGGCTTAAGGTAGGTACAAGTCCGTAGCTGACTGCAGGCTGCAGCAGCAGGCGACGTGTCGCCGCGACACTACTGGTTTCTATGTATTTCTTTTAAAACGACGTGTCGCTAGTTAGAGAAGGCATTTCATAGAAAAACATAGACACCAGTAATGTCGCAGTGACACGTCGCCTGCTGCTGCTGCCTGCAGTCGGTTACGGACTTGTACCTTTAATAAAGTGTTTTTAAATTACGGTATGATTGACAGTACTGGATCGAGAGACTGGCAGTGAAGGGCTCCGTTTCTTGTCTATTTCGACTTTTTTTCCCAAGCAACCAGGGATATTATAATAGGCAGGTATACTTACACACTTTTAAACCTCAGTTACAGACCCACCGGAAGCATACGACAGAAAATGGCGCATGAACAGCTCAGTATGTACGATCTGCAACAAGCGCCTGTCGAACCAGTACAACTTACGGGTGCACATGGAGACGCATGCGGGGAGAAGGCACGCTTGCAGGGCCTGTTCACACGTATCCAGGTCTAGGGATGCGTTGAGGAAACATGTGGCTTATAGGCATGCGCCGCCGCAGCATAGGACGGGGAGAGGTGACTTGTGAACTTTTTGGTAACACTTGACCGGCTGTTGGTAGTGTTATTCTGTAAACATCACTACGAGATGGGAACCGTGTTGCGAGCCGTGTAACGATAGGAGGATAACTTGGATGACCTATCAAAGACATCTCCTTAAAATCATCCAAGCTGGCGACAGCTTTACTTATACCTAGGTACTTATTTTACTGGGTTTGTAGACCTTGACCCCCTCTAAATTTTGGCCTGTGACTGTACCTGGGTGCAACTAGATATATAGATTGCTGTCGACAAAGGTCGAATAGTGGACAATATTCACACACAGCGTACACTGGTCGAGTAAGGCCTTTAGTCCAGTCGCCAGCACATCAGGTTATCTATAATCATTTGGAGAAATTTGACAGTTTCGTATCTACGAAACTGTCAAATTTCTCCAAATGATTAAGGTTTAACCTTAAAATGTTGAATGTTAAGTTCAAAATCGAATGAGAAATTTTGACAGTTTGTGGTAACTTGACCTGCTGTGTGTACCTAACTTAAAAATCAAGTGCCATCACCATCATTTCTGTTTCGAAATGTGCGCGGTCATTTGAATGCGGTTTGAAGGGAAGATTACAGAATAGCACTACTACTGAGCCGTTATATACAAGACAAAAAGTAATTCCCATATTGAGCTTACGTACTAAACCCGTCACATTATTCCTTTCAAAACAACACCACCACAACTCAGATTATGACTCAATTTCGCTCACAAGAAGATGAGCACGTTCTTATTTTGAATTTAAAATAAAGATGGCCGCCAAATAATTGCCTCTTGGGTGGGCAAACTGCCCATACGTTTGATTATTATTATTGAACTTACATAATTTAGATAAAAGTGAAATCGTTGAATACCCACCGACGGTATATTACCAAAGTAACATTAAAAAAGACGTTTTGGTTACATTTTTGTGTTTTACACTATTTTAATGTTAGTGTAGATACCTACTTATTATTCTTATTTTGTTCAATGTTATTTACATTATGGCGCAATTACCTACACTTGGTCGTTAGCCAGTATTCAGGTGCTGCTGCTCGAAAGACTACTCAAATTTGGGCACACATGCATTATCATAAAGACTACCGACGAGTAGTTTGAATGAAGTCGTGTACCAACGCCATGACTGGCAAAGCACTGATAGAAATGTAAGGAAACCTGGCTAATGAAATCTTAAGATGTACTTTTTAATAAAATCCCAAACACGGTCAAAATATATTCAGTAAGAAGTAGTTTACAGTTATAGGCCCCGTGGATACGTATGCAAAATATAAATGTAGGATGCAAAAATTTTCGAGCTCGCTTTGCTCGCTCTTGCATCCTAGTCTCAAACTTCTTGCATAACTCAACAAAGTACTCCTATTTATGTATGACTTTTCAAAAGAAAAGCTTACCCATACAAGGCGGTGTGCAAAAAATTTCGAGCTCGCTCCGCTTGCTCTTGCATTATATATTCTTACTTTTCATAAATAGCCTATTGAGGAGATAAAATGCAACTTCCTGAAAAAAAAACAATCTTGCCGGTGGCGAGGCCGATGGCGTAGGAAGAGTATAACTAACGCACGATATACTTGTTTTTTTTGTTGTCAATATTTTATTTGCAAAATTTTACTAGAAATACCTACATACATAAACTGAGAAAAGACCGGGGGGGCTTCATTTTGTTTTGCCGCCTGGGCTCCCCCGACAGGCTTAGTCCGCCACTGATTGGAGCCTGTCCTGACTGGACCTGACTATTTCCCCCCCCCCCCCCCCTCTGTCTCGAAAGCTGGATACGTCCGAAGCTAGAGTAGATTGTCGAGTTGGGCGTACTCGATCCCGTTCACTTACCCTTGGTCGTTGGACCAAATGTCATAGGCAATCGAATTCGGGAGAACGACCAAGACGTGTAACTGCGCCATTATATTGATATGGAAACGAAATGGGCGTGGCCAGATTTAATAGTGGTTTTAATTTAACTTTCCTGATAAATATTGTGGGATTTTTGACTACGCCCATGAATAATTCATGGTAATTATTACTTAAATGGTTGTGAAATCGTTTTCACAATGGTGAACCATGGCCTTTGCACACAAGTGCCAAGTGTTAGAACAATTTTACAATGCTAGGAATTTTTACTCTGTATTTATTATCCATTATAAAGATATATATAGGAGTGTTGTGTTTTAAAATGTTCAATTTAGTTATATTATTCTGTGATAAAAGGAAATAACGGCAAACAAAAACTACACACAATGTACCGCCATCTTGACCGCCTATGATAGAAGAGGTCACAGAGGAAAGTAATTTAAGAGGTCATCATTTGAGATCCTTAATAATGTCGTTAGTTCCTCAGGAATAGTCATGTCGCTCTTTATTATTATTCATTTTTATTGTGTTATTAATGGACGATAGCATAAATTAAATAACTTACATCATTTAGTAAACACGACGATATTTATCAAGCTATACATATCCAGTTTTAGCTGACCTCGCATTGTATAGGCTTTTCGTACAATGACAAATCAGCTTATACTGGAAATGTATAGCTTGATATGTCGTCGTGTGTACCTAACCCTGACAAAATAGCGTTAAACAAACATGTCTTAACACATTCGGTTATTCCGTTTATCCACCCCAAAACTTTAAAAGATAACTTCGCCCGTGCGCTTTTATAATTTCTAACTAGACGATATTATCGTGGTCGGCTACGTCCACTTCACGGCATCACGAAAACACAGGGAAGTAAAATGTATGGAATTAAATGAAGCCGCTTTTAAATTGCCGTCCACGATGTTATAACGTGTACGTATTTCCATACATTATATGAACGTGGATGCGTCCACGATAATAATTTTCGTCATGATAGAAACTATAAAAGCGCACAATAGATTTGAAGACAGAATTATTTTCGAAGACTACCTTAAAAAATTTGGAGTGACATTTCATTTCAATCATGTTCTAGTCATGTTTATAGGCCCTACGGTTATATTATTTAGGCTAAGCTAGCTTAAAAAGACATTTTTATTTAATAAAAGACAATTTACTTTATTCATAATAAATATTGAAAAGATGTTTGCCTTTTTTTCCCCTTCAAATTAGTCTTTCAGAAGTTGAAACATACGAAGAGGTTATTGATTGGTCACAAAGCAGAAAAGGTTTGAAAGTAACTTGTGCATTTTAGTGTGACAACAAAAGTAAGAAAATGAAAAATAATGAGTGTTTTCTGAAATGATGTTCACTAGATGCTAGCACTGACACGTCAGAGGCATCTGTCAAGTGTCAAAGCGCATTTAATTTATTTAATCGTGACTGAATGATGAACGTCATCGTTTAAATAATATTCATTTTCAAAAACTCGAAATGGAAGACTTTTAGTCAAAGTGGAGTCAACTGGTGGCGTGAATTTTCATGAGATCCCTCATTACTAAAAAGGGTAAAAATTAAATACATTTTACAAGTGTATACAAGTTTATTTTTATCTTCCTACATACTTCATTTTAGTAGAAATCGCGTAAAACTAAGAAAAAGTACATCAGAAATTAGTATAAAAATACTGTTTAGAAAACGTTTTTGACCGTATTATTTGGAAAGATAACGCGAAACAGTAAAAATCTATTCAGAAAATACTTCCGTAATAAAATTACAAACATTTTACTAGACAAGTCTAAAAAATGAGATCCAGGCAAAAGAGAAATGATTTGCGAAATACACTGAATTTAAATTAAATTTCTATGATGTACCTACAAATAATACATTAATTATATTACGTTTAAATATTAGTGACATTTATAGAACTTACATTGACAATAGGATTTTTAGTAAAATTGTAGACATCTTAATATTTCTAATACTGGACCATATTTAATTAATATTTTACACCTTTTTTAGCTTTGCACTCAGCACATTGACTACAAAGGATTACAGCAATGTCAGTCATTCATTCCAGTGTGCCAAGTCAAGTCAGTTAATCTTTCCAAATAATTTAAATATTTAATTCTCACTAGGACATTATAAATGCGATTTCACACCGTTAGTATAAAAAGGACCGTTCAGATCGCACCGAGTTCAATACAAAACAAAAATCACAATGCTCGCATAGAAGTAGGACTGATTTTAAAGAAACAAATTAATTTTTTCGACACAATACAGCAGTTGTGATATGATAAGTAGTTACTCAGAGCACGGAGACACCTGCAGCCGCCACAAAGACGGCATGTCAACAGTCTTCACATTATTATAAACCAACCGTATCACAGTTTACTTGCACTACGACACAAAAAACGTATAGAGAAACAGCAGCTTTGAAGGCGGTCTGTGATAGAAGTTATGCGCTCAACACAATTTTGACGCCACGAATTTTACTGCCGTCGCTAGACGCTGCCGGCTCGGGTGTTCTATTAATTCGGTTGTTCAAATATCTCGAACGCATCCGTAACTTTTTTATTCGTAATCGAATGGGCGATTCCTTATTTGAATGTCAATCGTCTTTGACGTTTGTAATTCTGATCGATCAATGGTTTAGTACAATCCGTTACAGTTATTTTACCTCGGAGTTTGCATCACTGTCGAAATCACAGTGATCTTTATTTCCGTTGCAATAAGGTTGCTGCCACTGACAAGTCTGTCAAATTCACAATGATCTTTATACGTTACAATAAGGTTGCTGCTGTCAGAGGTAAAATAACTTTACTGTGAATGGACTGTAGTAGACAAGTAGAGAGCGAATTTCGATCAGAAATCTCGAATATTATTTTCAACATTCAATTCAAAGAAGGTAAGTTCGGCATTGTTTATTGTGTATTTTATTCGATTGCTAAAACTAGTTTATGGCGCAACTTATATTCGCAACCAATCCCGATAAAAGACTAGAAAGAAATAAATGCAGGATTAATTAGCTCGCTTTGTATAAATAAATAACTTAAAAGCTATATTGATGTTTTTGGTGGACGAAGCAGAAGTAAAATTAAATATCGTAGCACGCGGAATTCTGTGTTTCTGCCTACCTCCCTGAGAAAAAAATATATGAATTTTGTTTGTATGTATAAATAACTTATAAAACCAGTCCATAGTTCTAAATGCGAGCAACATCACTCAATGTTAGTAACAAAAATCATATTTATTGTTAACTAACGGAGACAGTTCATAACTTAAGTGTAGTAAGCGAAATAAATACATTAGTATTCTTCTTATATAAGCTAGATAATCTGAGTTATTTATAGCTATTACATTCATTTGGAGAAATATTCTTTTGTTTCGTATATTGTAATAAATAATATTGATTTTGTTGAAAAGTAAAGTAGAATGGGCACGTTAGTTATTAGAAAATAAAACTTTGAAAAGTAGGAATAAATCGGTAATCCAACCACGTCCATGACACATGGACAGGCTAAATGCGTATATTTTATTTAAGGTTAAAAACAGAATTCGCCTTTCATATTATTTCATTCATCAGCAAAAAAAAGTTATATTTTAAAACATTTATAATAATGTCGAGTTCGAGAACAACAAGATTTTTCTGCTCTCATTACTAACAACGGTCATTAATATATATTAGATAAAACCATGGTTATAATTAGTAATCTGTGATTTCAAAATACGAACACAAATTTGAGTAGTGATAATGAATATTACGTGTTTTATTCGACCTGTTTTTGTAAATTACAATAAGATCTGGAAATTTTATTTTATATTTGTTTATTATATTTTTTTTTTGTGTATACTACACATTTTTGAACAAGTTTCCATTGAAATATTCATGCCCTCATTCCACTGGTGGTTATTTCTACGGTCAAAGAATATTTCCCCAAAGTGCATAGGTATGAGGAAGGTCTAAGCATTAGGCACAGTCCACACGCGCGTGTTGGCGTCTTGTCCGACCGACACGACGGTTTCATCGTCGAGCCATGCTAGCCCTGTGATCTGGCTTTGAGGGTGAGCGTCTGAAATTAACAATTACGTGTATTAGAATAGAATTACAATATATTGAAGCGAAGCTCACGGTTTCGGAGAGTCATTCTTAATCAGCCTATAATGTTCCCACTGCTTGGACACAAGCCTCCTCTCGGTGAGAGTGAGTGGGCCGTAATCCAGCACGCGGGCCCAGTGCGGGTTGGTGCATGTCACATGTTTTGGAATTTTTCGGTTCTAGGACATGCCAGTTTCCTCACAATATTTGCCTTCACCGTTTTTAGAGCAGTGGTGATGAAATAAATTACAAAAAGTAAATTGCCGAAGTGTCGGTCGTCCGGCGGCGAGATGGGCGGACGACATTGTTGCCATCGCGGGTAAAACCTGGATGATGCTGACACAGGAACGTGGACATTGGCACAAGAAAAGAGAGGCGTATATGCTCGGCAGTGGATGAAGTCGGGCTGCGGATGATGATGAAATTGCCTGCCTGGGTTTCAACCTTACAGCTCGGCCCTTTACTACCGGGCCACCACTTTGCTATTCTATTGGATAAAACCGACCGGTGTATTGGCGACAATCCGACGACTTTGTAAATTTCTTTCATAGTTCTCTGCTTAATTAAACAGCCCCTGTCGTGAAAATGTGTCAAACTTTTTTTTTTGACAAATATGTCGCATTGTCAGTAAATATTAAATAGGGCCCTGGTCGCCGTATAACTACTCCATATAGCCAGCTGCGGGGCGTATTTAAATGAGTATGGTTAACTTACTCTTAATGTACGTATGTTTGTTGGGCGCGTCCACGCTCCATATGATGATGCTGGTGTCGAGTGAGCCGGACGCGATGCGCTTGGAGTTAGGGCTCCACGCCACGCAGTTCACGCGGGCTGTGTGGAAGCCCCATTCTTTGTTGTGGGCCAGCTGTGAAAAGAAATAAAGTATATTAGTATCTGCGAAATTTAGTGAAGTCACTTCAACCAACTCCAAGTCAGTAATTACTAGGGAATGCAATCCCGATCTCGCGGAATCACGATATCGAGGGATATAGATTTCGCGAGATCTCGAGCTATTTTACGAGATAAATCCCGAATTTAGATTGAGCGACAGCAGTCAGCGACGCATTCCGCGTGTACGCGGTGTGAATTGAATTTACGTGCTGCTGCTGTAAAATCCAACACGACTCTCCAAGAGGAATTTGAAGAGGCTCTAAAACTAGAGGCTGTAAACGTAATTTTTGGCGTGTTTCTACATCTAGAGATTGGGTAGAGTTACTCATATATAACGATATGGATCGCTATGAGTGTGGGGCCACAAGGGGTATTTTTTTACAATTTGTTGTTTAGTAGCTTGCTAACGCTGGTGCCAACCAGTGTTAAGTCTGAGAGGGCATTTTCAGCTGCTGGCTAACTAGCAACGGAACTAAGATGCCGTTTGTCGGACAGCAGCTCTTTATTTTTTTAAGGAGCTTTTTCCAAAATCACCTCTAGATGGTAGATTATAAAGAATAATATATTTTTTTTTAATTTGGTTTCTTTATGCAGTTTTCATTGCGTTTTAGTTTTCCGATTAAAAACAATAGTTTTTGCAATAAGTACCCGTGATCTCGAACCTGCGATCTCGGCTTGAGATTGCATTTCCTAGCCAGTACAGTCTAGTCCAGTCATCAACAGACTCACCTTTTGGTATCCATTGGTAAAAACAGATTTAATGGTTTACCAACTTTTTGTTGGAGAGGTTTCTCCCGCAGTTTTTTTCTATTAACATCTTTTTGAAATAAATGGATTCCCGTATTTTTCAAATCACCTTAGGTGTTCATCTTACCTTGTAGTCATCAGTGGAGTACAGTATGAGCTTCCTGTTGGCGTCGCTGGCCACGAGGTAGCGCGAGTCGGGACTGAAGCGCACGTCGGTGACGGCACCCAGGTGCTCTAGTGTCACTCCGTCTGATAGTGTGCGGACGTCTAAAGTGTATATGTGGACTTTGTTGTCGGCTCCTGAAAAATAAAGTAAAAATATATTAGGATTATATTATACTGGCTTAGGATTGCTTGACCAATGATACTAGCTAAAGAAAAAGCGAGGAGCGCATGTGTATTCAGGACCATTACAAAATATGTTACAGAGTTGTCAATAGTCTTGAAAGACGTTCGATTTATCTCGAGTCGTAAATCACAGGCTGAAAACCAAAAGTTTGCCAATACCTACATTACTACTAGTACACTACGTAGCACTATACAAACACATAGACATAGGCTACTTTTGATCCTGGATCGCAAACGAATTCGCGAGCAACAGCTAGTTAATTACAAATTAATTCCAGAATCAATTACGAACAACACGTCTTTTTCACTCGCCAATATGTTCATTTGTTTCTTGTTTACTTTAAACAGCTCAATTTGCAGGCCATTTCTAAGTTCAAATAAAATCTTTCATAAGTTACCTCCTTGGTTGCTAAGTTTCGAATAAAAAATTTTGTTCCATTTTTTTTTTATTACACTGTAGATATATTATGACTTTCATACTAATAGTGCCGGCCGCTGCTCGCATGTATTTGACCAGTACAGCATTTTCGTTTTTTATCTCGAAAGGAAGTTGTCAAAATAATGCTCCAATTTCCAAGCATGTTTGAAAAAAACAGGTTTTTTAAACCATTATATAGAAAAGAATATACATTATCATTTAGACAAGACATATTTACAAGACATATATTAGGCTAGAAAGATATAAAGAAAACTTACCACCAACAGCGACATGTCTCGAGTTGGTGTCGATACTGACGCAAGTCGGCTCGAACGAGAGCGGCAAGCTCGACTGCTTGCTAGTACCGATGATCACCGCCAACTGATGACAAGGAAACAATTATTTTAATGTGAAATAAAGATTTTAAAAAATTCGGACACGCACAGGAAATACAAAAAGTAAAAAAGGAGCATTTAAAACTAACAAAATTAACAGCATAATGCTGCGATAATTAAACAATAATCTCAGCATAATGCTGCTATTAACGATTAAGATTTCAAAATAAATATCGCAGCGATGGTATTCTGATAGGGCCCTATTAACATTGTTGTTAACGACTTGACTATGAAACCACGAGCCTTAGAAAGAGATTGTCAGTTGTCACAATATTACGAATGGCAGAGTAAATGCTATACAGTAGGCCGCACGTCGGTGGTAACACTTTGACCTTGAGCTGGCCTAGAGTAATACGAATTTTCAAAAGAATAAGAGGCCAGCTTATACTGGAGATCAGTGGTGGCCCAGTGGTAACGGCCGCGACTTACGGCCGTTCCCAATATCCTATCTATCTTCGGTTTGACCCTACTAGAGATAGAAAATGCTATCTATCTTTTGTTTTCGTGTCCCAATAACCTTACTAGCGATAGGCTAACCTATCTCTGACCGCTATCTATCGTCCGGAGGACTAACTGCTTACTAGTGGTAGATTTCTCTATGAATTTGTCAATTTGAGCGTCTCAATAACGTTTTGACAGCTGTTGGTCAGTAAGTTTTGCTATCTCTAGTAATCGATCGTGCTATCCTCCGATTTTGAGGGATAAGACTACTAGCTAGGTATTGTATTTATTACGTATTTATTTCGTTTGTGTACAATAAAGTGTTCATTTATCTATGTAAAATATGTCGGAATCAAGTGAAAGTGATCTTGAATTACTGGACCAATTTTATTGTCAGACTGGGATAATGACGACGATATGCAAATTAGCGGCCGAATTTGATCATATAAAGATAGAGTTAACTACATGGACAGTTATCTAGATGATGATTTTATATACAGATATAGATTAAACAAAAGCGCCGTAAATGATTTGCTGTCTGAAATATATCCACTTTTAAGAGTAACCTGAAAAAGGCTAGTGCACATAAAATAATGTTTTCGCTTGTTGCTTATAGAAAGAATATCTATTTTTAAATACTATCTACTTATTATTCATACTGTGCCCCTGTGTAATAGTCATTCCTTTCATTTTGCAGAAATCCTGGAGTTTCACCCCTTTTTTTTTTTTTTTTTTTTTTTTGTCGCTTAGAAATGCTTTATGCATCCCCGCTCGTGGGGGACGAGACGGGGTATGTGGGACTCCTGTCGAAATCCGCAACCGACAGTATACCCACTAAAACTCAGCGGTGTTCCCACAACGCCATGATGGGAGGGCTATGGGAAATTGGCACAGCCTCTGCTTCCACAGCCCTCCCGGCGTATGCCCGCCTGGTTGGCGGGTCCCGCATGCCCCCCATTTAACTGGGGGGCTACGGGAATGGCCGGGAACACCCGGCCACTCCCGTCCGACACTGGTGGAGGCCCGTGCAATACAGGCAAAGGGCGCCCCCGCACCCACCGCCTGCTGGCCTCCACCCGGGAGGAGCCGGAGGTGACTACCAGACCGGCGTCTTCCTCGACCCCCCCCCCCTCTCCGGAGCGGCGCCGCGCGAGAGAATCATCCCCCGCGCGCGCGCCACTGCCCCCCTCCGGGACACGACCGCCTATTCCGCAGCGGCGGCCCTGCCCAGTCTACGCCCACTCACCTCCCTCTGTAAGCAGAGGAGGAGTGGACGTATCTGCCCTCTGTAGCCCGGTTCCCTTCACCGACCATCAAGCATGATCGGTGATTGGAACCGTGACCTTTCCCCGCTTGTTGAAGATTAGCCGCCAGCCCCAAGTGTCCACCAAAACCGCACTGGGAGAAATTGGAGCCGACGTTGCCCAGGGTGCGCCACGAGGAGGCTCTTCAACATGCACCCCTGGAGTTTCACCCCTGCACCAACTGCTCCTAACCCTTAGGTTTTATGCCTTGGTCACAATGTTCGTGTCTGTTGCCGACTATATAGGTGTCTCGAAATCCACGGCAGGACGATTAATTAATAGAAAGGTGAAATCTCTTTGAAAATACGACTTTCCCTAGAAACTACCCAATCAGTAATAATTGCCACCGCTGTACTGCATAACATCTGCAGACAAAGGAATTTACAGGATGTTGAGCCTGAGGTAGATATACCTAACCACAATATATCATTTGAGGTGCAAAACATCCCTATCCCTCATAATGATATTCAGGTGCGACAAGATTTAATTAATAATTATTTTAGTGAGAGGTTAATATTAAGCAAATTTGTCTAATTTTATCATAATAAACACTTGTGATATTAAAACCCAAAGATTTTTTTTCTGTGAAAAATATGCATACCTACTTATTACAAATATTTAAATTGTGATATTAGAATATAAATTACTTCTTCCATTGACTCAACAACCCAACTTTATTATTTCTTTATTACTTAGTTCTGATATTTATGGATGATTAATGAGATAATATTATTAAAACAAACATAAATTGATAGCCGGGCCTACCTACTCCCAACTGTAGATAGATGCAAGCTAGGTACTTTCGTTATTGGGACGACAACAAAAAATAGATAGAATCTTACCAGCTATCGGAGATAGCTGTCTATCTATAACTGTAGTTAGAATATTGGGAACGGCCATTAAAAGTTGTAGGTCGTAGGTACAAACCCAGACAGGTGCTTTACTTAGTGTAAATTATTTCACCACCACTGCTCCCAAAACGTGACATCTACCAACCGGCACTGGGCCCAGGTGGTGGATTACGGCCCACTCCCTCTCACCGAGAGGAGACCCGTGTCCCAGCAGTGGGAACATTACAGGCTGATTATGTTATGCTAGTTTTGTTACCAGTAACGTGCGGCATACTGTACATTGCTGAAATTTTACTAAAACCAGATGTTCCGCATAACAGTCGGTTGCTGTACAAACTTCAGCTAATTATTACATAACACCACGCCGGTATCCCGGAGGTGTTAAGCAGAGGTGTACCTATAGTACACCTACATTTCCCCACCTATGTTGAAGTCCCATGTAACAGGGGGCGAGCCTATTGCCATCAACCGGACACAAATCCTGACTCTGGGCTGTTACTGAGAAATGCCAGATGAAAAAACCCAAAAACACATTACCCGACCTGGGAATCGAACCCAGGACCTCATGCTCGGCAGTAGCGTTTGCGTCCACTACACCAACAAAGCAGAGAAATATTTTTCGTACTAAATATCGAACTCGACCTTCGGGAGTTTTGTAAATGTTGGTTTTTTAATTCGTTTTTTTAGTCGTTGTTATATTCATTATACTGACCTCCTTTACAGTAGCAACGATGGTAGTATCATCTTCAATGATGTGGTCCATGGCGCGCGGCTGAGAGCCCAGCGGTATCGACACGTCCGTGTATGTTGGTACTTCGCCTGTAAAACAATGTTACTATTACAATAAAACAGCCTGGTAAGATTGGTAGTAAAACGTAAAAAAAAAAATGCTCTTTAATTCTTTTAGTAAACTCGCAGTAGAACTCTGTACCATGTAGCCCTTCTTTTTCTTGTGACTGAAGGTTGGCCATCAAATGCCTAATAAAATTCAGTCACCCTATGCGCGAGCAAAATTTACAGTAGATTTTTTTTATATGACCTGTTATTTTGACCACTGAATAATAATAAAATTACCGCGAATATCTTCACGACTTGCCGCAACTGCGGCGTAGCGCATATATACTGTTTTAGGACGCCAATGCCCGTTTTCACTAACACTAGGCGACACCTAAATGAATGCCTAAATAAAAACGTGCTATATGATTTTCAACTTTCGGCGCTGCGCTGAGCGTTGAAAGTTGACAGCACGCTTTTATTTAGGCGTAAAAGGGAATGAGAATAGCATCTTGCGACGCGGTTCTTTACAGGACATTCTTATGCATAGGGCAACAACAACAACCAAGGTAGAAAGAAGTGCTACAAATTTTGACGACGTTAATAACGCCCTAATGCAGGTCCATAATTGGTTCACTGCTAATAATTTAGTATTAAATGGGAAAAAAACTAAGTGTATACGATTTTCTTTACCTAATGTCAAAAGTAGTGATTGTGAGATAGTATTGAATCAAGAGAAACTAGAATTCGTCGATAAAACTGTTTTCCTGGGGATCACGCTCGACTCGAGGCTTCAATGGGGTTCTCATTTAACATCTCTGGCGGGACGGCTAAGTTCAGCAGCATATGCTGTCAGAAAAATCCGTCAATTTACCGATGTAGATACCGCGAGGTTAGTCTATTTTAGTTACTTTCATAGTATCATGTCTTACGGTATTTTACTTTGGGGACGGGCTGCAGACGTCGATTCTATTTTTATTCTGCAGAAAAGAGCCATCAGAGCCATATATAATCTCCGCAGGCGCGATTCTCTAAGGGAACTGTTTAAGGTTATTAAGATCTTGACGGTACCTTGTCAATATATCTATGAAAACATCATGTACGTAAGAAAAAATGTACATCTTTTTACTAAAAGAGGTGATAGACATAATTATAGTACCAGAAATAGGGACCTATTAGTTCAACCAGGTTTCAGACTGGCTAAAGTGGACTCATCTTTCATGGGGTACTGTTTAAAATGTTACAATAAAATACCTCCCCACATACTTCAACTGAATGATACGAAATTCAAAGTTTGTATAAAACGCACACTATGCAGCCAGGCATATTATAAGTTGGGGGATTATATCGCTGATAAAAATGCCTGGCTCAATGCTGGTCCTGCTCCACAACCACAACTAATTGATTAACATTTGAAAATACTGTTGGAGCTGCTGAAGATTGTAAGACTACCTTTGCTTTGTATAAACTCAATCTCCTTTGTATTATATAATTGCATAGGACAAGTGTGAGTACTATGTACTATCGAGCTACCATTTACCGGGTAATGTCTTTCATTGACTTGAATGTGTCCTGGCGGCTGATAGATGTCATGCTCACTCAAATGTCTCGCTGACGGTGGCGCGTGTGTTGGATCATTTAGCTCCCTTCAAAATGGTTGAGCTGAATGGTGCTGATCCATGCGTCATGTTCGTGAACGGGCGCTGTCAGTTGGGACTGGTCATCTCTTAGCCACCACGGCTTATTTTTAATTATTTTATTATGGATTGTTTTGTTTGAATTTATATTTGCTGTACACTGGACACTCAATGTGTACGTCTTATTTACATCGTTCTCACATATAATTATACCTATATACAAGATTAATGATGTAACTAATATTTATGTAACAATATAATTTAAAAGAGTGTCCATGGAGTTTCTTGCCCGTTCTTCTCCATAGGTACCTACTACGCTTTGGAATGGGCAACTAGCTTCATATTTCTGACTGACCGACCACTTGACAATTCAAAAGTGCCTGTAAATGGTTTAATTGAAATAAATGCTTTGAGTTTGAGTTTGAAAGTGTGGAAATTCGTGTGACACGCATACAGCGAATCTTTGTTACAGGTAGAGTGAACCGATTGGAGTGGCCGTTGTCCAGCAGTGGGTTGCCATAGGCTGATGATATCATTCATACAAGTACCTTAGTTATTTTCCCCTAAACCTTCACCGTCTTATTACAAAACACGATCTAACTTTAGCCCGAGCCTAAACCTTCGAGTCAGTTTTTGTATTTTGAACATTATGCCGACTTTAGTAAAGTTCTTAATACAAAATTGACAACCTTAGACCGGACTAAGTTGTCAGTTTTGTAAAAGGAACTTTATTTCGATTTCGGATAAGTTCTTGTTTTAAAAACAGGCTCGTTGGTTTAAACCATATTTAAAGAAAAACCGTGTTTTGCAATAAGACCGTCAGGGTTTCACTTATTTCAATTACACTTTGTAGATATAACGCGCGCCCAAAGTGTGAACGCGGCCATAACTCTGCCACAACCCTTTGATCTTTTGTTAAAAACCGACACCACACGGATCTCACGCCAACTTGTCATTCCGATACAAACCAAGACAAGCATAAACACCCGCACTACATGATGGCCATAGGTATTGGCCACAATATTCGCCACAATGTTGACAACGTGAAGAGCCGGCATTAGAAATTGTTGTGACAGCTCCCACACTGAACTGCTTCAAGAACCCACTGGAGTGATTAAGCTATAATATTTGAAACACACGCGTCAGCTAATTAGCTGCTAGTGTGTGTTACCAAATAATAATGAAAATGTAGTATAGTTTGGTTTACCTTCAGCCTGAGGCACGGCACGTCGCAGCGTGTCGTCGATGCCGCACGTCAGTAGCGAGCCGTCCTTGCTGGCTCGCATACCGTTCACCTGGTTGCCGTGACCTTGACCCAGTATGTGGCGACCTTCGCCTTGAAAACGGAAAAAAAATGTTTTAGATTACTGGCCCTGTTTAAAGTACGTTCAGATTCAGTATATTTCTCAAGGGCATAAGGAGTGTCCAATTTTTTTTTTTTTTGAAAACTTAACAGATATAATAATGTAATTACAAAATCAATGTGAGAATAATTAATTGACGTTTTTAATTTTAATTTTGGTGTATACCTGTGGAAACTTGTAAATGGCCTTCAGTTGCATATTGTTTAAGTACACTGTTTATAGCTATAAGTTTCCCGAATAAAATAAAATAAAATAAAATAAATGCACATTACTTTGCTAGGACCCACTGGCAATTTTTGAGGCATGCCTAAAAAATTTTAGGAAATTACAAATTTGTTACACTTTAACATAAACTTATCATGACGCCTACATGGCCCGATGGGGTAGGTAGTTATATAGCACACCCGCAAAGGGCAAGCCCATTGCCTACAACTGTATTCCTGGCTGCTACTGAGAAAATAATCCTAATGGCAAAATAACCGTTGTATCACTTCGCTTGACCTAGAGATCGAAACCAGGACATAATACGCTTGCGACCACTAATTAGAGCAATAAAGCAGTCCTTTTTAACCGACTTCAAAAAAGGAGGAGGTTCTCAATTCGACGTTTTTTTTTGTTTGATTTTACGCGATCGTTCCGCCAATTATGAATTGATTTTGATGTTTCTTTTTTGTTGGGTAGGTCATACTTCAGAGGTGGTGCCATATAAATTTCATCGAAATCGGTAGAGCGGTTAAAAAAAATCAACAATAAATTATTTTTAAATTAAAAAAACCGCCTTCAAACAACGTGGACGTGAATACGATCGTTTTCGAATTGGTGTTGGTAAGTACCATTACTAAAAAGTGAAAAATAAAAAACATTTTCCCAAATAAAACAACCGACTTCCAAAAACAAAATATTACAAACTGAAAAATAACTGTAATTTCAGAAGTCAGTGAAAAAAACCAAAATACAGATGCAATGACTCCGACTTCCGAAATTAAAGTTATTTTTCATTTTTTTGTGTTTTTTTTTTAAGTTGGTTGTTTTATTTAATAAAAATGTTTTTTTAATAAAACTCACCACTCTCAACATTCCAGGCTGTCACACATCCATCATGACTAGCCGTGTACACTGTATGCCTGCCAGGATGCAGGGTCAGGCACGTAATAGGCTTGTTGTGACCCATCAATACCCGCAGCGGCTTGTCTGGGTTCTCCACGTCCAAATAGTTGATGACCCCTGATAAGGAGACGGAAAGGAGGTGCTTGCCTTGCCAGAGACAGGACACCTGAGGACAAATTCGCATTAAAATGTTAGAAAATTTATTTTTTTCTGTCTAAAAATAAATGTAACTTTATGAATTGAAATCAGAGTTTGTACCCAAAGTGCTACCAGACAGTAAGCATGAAAATAATAGTAAAAATGTAATCTATAAATTACTGCTTTTTTATTTAACAGGCTTTGTCTACCAATCTACAAAATACGTATGGTAAGTACGGTGAGAATCCTGTAGTGCCGGTGTACCTCAACAACATCTGGGTAAAACAAATAATAAAACCCTAAACAATTTCCTCTTGAAATGAAGGCAGATCTTTGCTCAGCGATTGCCAAAAGCCTGCTTTTCAGGGGTCTATAATACCTGCTGGTTCTCGACAGCGGTGCCCATATTGAACAGGACTGTTCGCTGCATGGTCTCTACGTCCCATATAGCGCAGGTTTTGTCTCCGGAACAAGACAACAGTTGTTTGCCGTCCGGAGACCATGCGATGCCATAGACACCGCCCTTGTGAGCCGGGGAGCCGATCTGAAAATAAATATAAAAATCCTCAGTATAATCCGTTACTTAAAAATGGTGATTAAGAACGTATAATTGGAAATCATGTGGAGATTAAACCAAATTAAAGAACTTTATTTAACCAATAAAGAAGACTTGAAAGCTGAAGTTCTTATAAAAGTCTATGTGCCATGTCAATGGTTGCGTGCTCTAACAATGTACGGTAAAATTAGTGATGCGACTCGAGTCCAATAATTTTACTCGAGTGACTCGAGTGACATGGGATAAAATCGTATTCGAGTGAAAAAATTGTTGAATCGAGTCCACTCGGACTCGAGTTCACTCGGTTTTTACCTCGGACTCAAGTCACTCGCTCATCACTCACCTAGGCAAACAGGTTTCAACTTGCACGCGGCGCGACCGCGGCGTGGCGTACGTTACGTCGAGTTGAGGTAAAGAGTGAGTACTTGAGTACTTATTAGTAAAGAAAGACGTAGTCTTGTGTTATCTACCATGAGTGACGATCAAAACTCGGTAACAGAAAAATCTCTAGTGTGGAACTATTTTGAAAGATATAGAACTGAAAAGAATAGAGTACTCTTTAATAAGTACACCAAAAAGTTACAGATATCATCAAAACATCAAATTAATCAAAACAGGTTGAGCAACCTTTTGATTTTTTAATTTATGTTTAGTAAGTGCATTCTTCAACTAATATTATTCATCAAATGTGAAAATGCAATAAAGAATTGAGTATTGATTATCACAAGACTTCCTATCCTTAAAGTTAGGTATATAGTGCATCATTACTGAGTTTGTTGTACCTACCTAATTCCTAATAGAATATTCTATTTTTTCATTATTTGAATGATATTATTATTATTTATTATTTTTTTTATTATTTTTTTTTTATTTTTAGTTCGAAAAAAGGGACGGGTTTTTTTTTTGTTTTAATTTTATTTTACATGGGTTTGCCTCTAGTCTAGGTCTAGTGGTGACAGAGACAGAGTCGATTGTGGTGGTTATGCAGTGGTGCAATACTTCCAATAAACCTCTCATTTATTAATCAACCTTGTTTTATTTTGCCTTAACTAAATGTGTACTACTCGATCATCCGAGTGGTATTCGAGTGAAATAACCACTCGAGTGACTCGACTACTCGAGTGGTATTCGAGTGAGATTGTAAAATGACTCGAATGACTCGAGTGGTAAAATTTGACTCGAGTCGCATCACTAGGTAAAATATCCATTTTTATTATTAATATGGGTTACAAAAAAACTCAATGGTTATGGACAAAAATTTTAAGTCGAGTCGTAAATTTAACGAAGAAACTCCTTCAAGTTGCATTTTACTAGAAATTAGTGACAATACTGACCTCTCCCTTAAGTTCGGAGGTGGCGCCATCGAATAAGAAGATCTTTCCGTCAAAGCCGGCCGACGCGAACAGACTGCCATCGGGACTATAACGGACGGCCTGAGCGAATCGTGTGTGCTCCTGAAAAAAAATTAAATTAATTGGTAAAATTATTGTCTTTAACGTAAAGCAAGCCGGCGTAAAATTTTGTTTCGGCGAAGGAGTTGTTAGTCTAAGTTGTCATCTCAGTGTTTACATCCTTCTTATCCATATCATGTTTCACACAATTTGACACAAACTATCCTTTCCGTGTTCCTTGTTCTACCTCTTTTCTTATAGCAATCCACTAACACTTTTCTTGTTACATTCTTACTCTTGCAATCGGTTACTCCTCAGCTTTTTTTGTCCCGGCATCGGCATTACTTTCAAACACCGTCTTTCATTACTTGTCTATTTTCAACAGACCACAAATATACATCTTAACATTTTCGTCTCAAATGCATGCAGTTGCCTCTTAATATTCTGATTTATTAAGAATTAGATAATAAATAGTTACATCACCTGCTTAGTACACTTAAACTTGAAGGGGGGTCCTTCGAACACCGCAAGGGTGTTGTCTTCCGACGCCGTGACGATACGGAAAGGTCTCGACGGCTTGAAGTCGACCGAGTTGATAGGTTTCGACTGGCCGCTGATCTCTCCGACTGAAGTGCCCGTCTCGGACATGAACACGTGGCCGAATCTAGAAAGATATAATTTTAAAGATCACGCCGGTAATCACCGAGGGACACGAACCCAGACTCCAGGCGGCTACTGAGAAATTTCTTATGGAAATCCCAATAAAACCCAAAAATGGGAAGCACACATAAACATATTCAAAACACACAAACAACAACATACCAAACATAACATAACATATTCTCAAAAGAGATTCGAAACTTCTACATCATCCGCAAGACTTTCAAATTCCTGACGCCTAAAACATTTGTCAAGTTGTACAAGACCTACATAAGACCTCTGGAATATGCTATAGTCAGCGCGTTATCAACTGAGTCGTGAGGCCATAAATGTCAATAGAGATAGGAATGTGCAGCATGCCCGGACCGTTATCGGTAATCGGCTACCTGCTCACGTGGTGTCGATGAGTCACTAATGATCTGTACGCGTGTATGAACAAGATAAGATAGTAAAAGTTACTTATCGATATAAGTATTTCTTTTATTGTTACGCCCTTCACTAAGCGGCTCCATAAGGCCCGTACGTGCAAGCGAGATAGACATAGAGAAATGATTTATGGCCCGACGAATCACTTGATAATGCGCTTACTATAATGTAATTCGGGACTTTAAGAGTAGACAGGTTTTGATTTGCGACAGATTTGCGTTCAGTATTTTTGTCGTAGCTTCCACGAGATATACGTTTAGCGCACCGGGCAGACCACCCCGCTAACAGATTGCCAATTTTTTTACCACGGCTAGACCTATTCTAGTTTGTGCCGATAAGAAAGAAGAAGATGAACAGAGTGCTAGACCATTGTATTATTATTTATTAGTATTTATAGAATTAATAATAATGTCGATAGTCGAAAGAGACGACTTAGAAGACTTATAAAAAAAGGAGCAAATTCCTTAAATTTGCTTTTTTTTTATAAGTTAGTAATGTTGAAGCTAGACATTATTTATTTATAACCTATCAAAGAAGAAGCGAATTCCTACATGTTTAGACTATCGACATAATTATTATTATACATCTATCTAAATATCTAGCGTAGGGATGGCAAACCATCCACGTGCCATTTTTTCCAAATAAATATTTAATGTGGCCATGACGTACCAACAAACTATCTTGACTTAGTTACTACCGGAAAAAAACTATTTATTCGTAAACAGATATAAACCGTTAATATTATTCAGCCATCTTAACATTTATCGTTTTATATTTGTTTAAATAAATAAAGAACAAATTAGTGCGACTTCTGATGTTACTAACTAGATGCCAAATAATTTATATCCGGTTCACAATTTCCGTTGCATTTACGCGACACTATCCACACAATAGCAAAAATCGAAGCGCGAACTCGCATTGTATAGGCTTTTCGTACATTTATCTATCATGTATCCAATTTTCTGGTGTCATTTAGGAGCCCATTATTGTCGATGTCAATTTTTACAAGTTGATGTTTATCGAAAAATCCGCGACACGCTCGTGTAGATAATACTATTAAAAACTTTTTACTGCTCACCGAACCGAAACGGCTTGGAGCTAATCAGTGCATCAATTTAAACATACTTATAACAATACATTTTTAGGTAACACGTTTTGAATTTCCGGCGTAAGTTACCTTGAACAGTGACAAAATGCGGCAGTTGGAGTCCCGCCATGATTCACGGTTGGATTGGTTAAGTTTTTTTTTTTGTAAGTCATTTAAAACATCACGCCTGTTTTCCCCAAAAGGGTTAAGCAATGGCCTTTACTACACCCACATTTAGCAAGTGATGTTTAAGGGCGAATTTTACCAATGAACCTGAACGCGATCAGCTTATAAAGCTATTTATTTCGCTGCTATGGTTCTGCGGCGGAGATGTGATACCCGCCTGAACGCGGTTTAGATGTGGTGATCGCGTTCAGTATCATTGGTGAAATTGGCACTAAACCCCATGTAACAAAATATGGGGAGAGTCTATTGCCATCAACCGGGCAATAACAGCACTAAAACTGGGTACTAAATACCGTCACTGGCTATGGTCACACAGAACATTTTAAATAATTGTATGCACAATAAAAGGCTGAAAACACTAGGCATTCTATACCAAGATGAGTCTAGCATAGTCCATATCGGCATTATCGGCCTTTCGAAGGCAAGTTTCGTGTCAATATAAAATTATAACACACAACAACCACACCGACTCAGACTGAAAAAAATAATAACAAAGTTAGCCGCAATTAAAACTGCAATATGCACACAGCTATTAAGGTATCTTATAGCAAAGCAAATACCTCTCTCGGCCTTCACCAACAGCGACCATGCGTTGGTTATCAGCACTCCACGCGATGTCCTTGATCGGACCTCCGATCGGCTGGAACTCATTCTTGAGGATGTGTTCTTTGTTCACCGTATCCCAGATGCGAATCTTGCCGGATGCGTCTGAAATAGATTGGATTTAAAATTTTAAGTTAAGAATTGAATGTACTTGGATAGAATGGTTTGAGTTTGGTATGTAGGCTGAGGGCATAAGGAACTTGTAAGTGCTCATATAATATACACGTGCGGCACGCGGCAAGGCAGAGGCAACTGCAGACGAGTGTCGACAGCTGCAATTGCCTCTACTGTTGCCGCGTGCGTGCCGTCCGTGTATAGTATGAGCACTTTTTTTGAGCTTTTCATCAAATAACTTCATCCGCTCTGGCGGAGCGGCAGGGCGTGTCAGACTCTTACTGACTAAAACCCACCCGTGTTCCTTCAGTTTCCTGTGCCAGGGGCCACGGTAACCCTTTCGGACTTTCCCGCAACCCTAGCAGGCATCGGCCCTAGCGGAACCCGTCATTGGTGCTGACATCTCTTTGAGGTGCGCTTGGAACACAACTCGCCGTCGACCCTGGCCTGGTCCGAATCGGACGGCGAGCTACCCATAGCTCGCCGCCCGCAGTCTAACGCCTACGATGGCCGGGAATCGGCCTGGGATCCCCGACGCCCAGGGCGTCTCCTGCGGCGACTAGGAGCGTGAGGGCGTGAATTGTGCCTCTCCCTCACGCGTTCCGCCGCCTCCCTCGCGAGCATTACTGCTTCGCAGAAGGAGGTGACGGCTTCCCTGTGTATATGAGCACTAAGTCGTGGCCTTGATATTGGTATGAGTTTTCCGAACCGGTTATAAACATAAAGCACAAGAAGTGGGTGCTCTCAATGATGAAGTTAGGTGTTTGATCTGGGGCTCGGGCATCTAGGGCCAGACAAGAAATGGGTTTAACAATGCATGCTAACGATTAAATATTGATTCTATTGATCCAAACAACTAATTTATGGTTCCGTAAAATCGCCTGATCTATTTGACGACACGTTTGGTGTAGTGGCTACAGTGGCTAAGTGTAGTCAGCGAAACCAAATGGTCCTGGGTTCGAATCCCGGTAGGGGCAAATGTTTGTATGATGAATATGGACATTTGTACCCGAGTCATGGATGTATATTTATAATATGTATGTATTTACGAAAAAAAAAAATGTATTTAAGTAGTGTATCAACCATCTGGTTACCATAACACAAGCCTTAAGTGCTTAACTTGGAACTAGATGGTGCTGTGTGCAATGTCAGACGATATTTATTTATTTTATTTTGCCGAATAGTTGCAACTTGCGATGTGATAATGTAATAAGCCCTATTGAGTCAGAAATAAACTAAAATAGGATTTCTATCAGTTTTCTATCAAATTCCTAATGTTTACGTCTTTTCTGCTTACTATAAATAAAAACCATAAAATTAACTCTAAATTGCTCTAATTTCAATGTCAAAGTAAACGTTATCGAACATTAATATTTCGATCGATATCTGCTAAAATAACACCACACAACGAGCGAATCGCTGATTAATTGCTGTACTACTGAGAAATTTATAATATTATCTGCAAATCCGCATATCTTTATAACGAAATTTATATACTATTACGTTGATAAATGTACCTATTTGTAAATACACACATCAAAAGTGTCTAGGGATCAACATATATTTTTGCAATAACTTTTCTCCTGATTGATATTAATTAAAATTTTCTTTAAGGATTCATAAAATAAAGTGTTTTCGTTTGTCACAGTAACGATAAACCAAGTCACCTTTGCATTAATAAAGAAATTTGCCATTTTCCTAATAAAGGGATTTTTGACATTTGAACCACTAACACAAAAGTTCGAAAAAAAGACTGAAATAACAGTTTTCTTTAAAATTTTATTGGGTAACTTAAACAATTAATAATCCGTGTTTCTACCGCGAACACTAACAACACAAGAACATCGGTTTGGCATACTCAAAATGAGTTCATCCAAATCACGCTGTGGAATGGCCGCCCATGTTCGTTGCAACAACAAAAAAAGGTCTTCTTGCGACTGGATACCCTCCATATTCGGCAGAGCTCTTCTCTGTAGCATATCCCATGCATGCTCAATCGGGTTCAAGTCTGGCGACTGAGCAGGCCAGGGCAGGACATTGATGTTAGCTGCGGCGAGAGTCTGTCTTACAACTCTTGCGGTGTGCGGTCGTGCATTATCATGCATTAACTGAAATAAGGGACCGATTTGCACTTGTAGAGGAACGATGACGTCTGATACAATCGTCTCAGCATAAATTTGAGCGTTGAGGTTGCCTCTGATCCAAATCAACTCAGTTCTTCCGCCGATCCAAATACCCGCCCATACCATGATGGTTCCACCACTATAAGGATGGACTTCCTGGCAGGATTTTAATCGCTGTTGGCGTCCAGGGGTTCTCCAGTGTCGTATACGTCTTGTATCCGGTCTCATACCAAAACGAGACTCATCAGAAAAGCACACGAAACGCCATTGTTCTTCTGCCCAATTTCTGTGTTCAAGAGCCCATTGATATCGAATCCTACGATTGTGCATTGCTATAGGTGGTACCCGTAGCGGTCTTCGGGAATGAAGGTTCACTTCATGCAAGCGGTTTCTGACTGTTTGGTCGCTAATTAAGTTCCCTGAAGAGTGATGAAGCCTCACGGCTAACATCATGGCGGTTATTGTTGGAGCTCTTCGAGTTAAGATTTGAATGTATCGGTCTTGTCTCCGTGTGGTGCAGCGATACCGTCCTCCATGGCGCTCAGCCACGGTACCAGTGCTTCGGTAACGTGTCCAAAGTCGACTGATAACACTCTGACTTGTATTCAGAGCTAAAGCCACAGTACGTTGCCGGGAACCAGCTTCTATCATTCCCACGGCTCTGAGCATTTCTTCCCTGCTTAAATGACGTCGCCGCTCCATAATAACGTTGGTTTTAATCAGTAGTAGGGAAACAGTAGCACTAATAATGTCTTCAATGCGTTGTATGTTTTTATAGGGAAAATATTTACAGCTGATTTTCATCTTTTACTCGAATTTGATTCACAGTTCCTGATTCAAATTATGAAATGCACCAAAAAGGATCCATATAAATTTATAAAATCATAAATTTATTACAAAGCCACATCTTAATCTCAAGAAATCCGCATAAAAATGCTTGATCCCTAGACACTTTTGATGTGTGTAAATAAGCTCCAGCAACACCCATATCAGGGCAGGGGTCCGGATAGCCTCAAGATTGGACAGCTCTATCCTGGACGCCTAGATCTGTGTGGGCAATGGCAGTTTGACCACAATTTGTTGAAATGTCCATCCTTTTCAGATTTTATTTGAAAAATAACATAATCCTGTATTTCCGTGGGGTTAGGCAGAGTACCAATGATACATCAACATTCACATTCACGCATGCACTAGCGCTAAAAACTACTAGATCAAAAATTGTAAATGTAAGAAGCGTCTCTGTGTGAACAAAGATCGCAGGCTTACTTCACAATGATGTAATTTGACTCACAGCTTCCACGTTATTTTTCAAGATCATCCACGTCAGTTTATGGATAAACGCCATATTCGTATTTAAATGATACCCATGACCATATGAAAACCGCCTCGGCATTTACATGCGTATGTAGGTGAACCACACATGTTTTTACGATCGTATCGCACGCAAAATTGCGTGCATCGATGTATTAAACTCCAGTAATGGATTGGCGAGAAATCTTTATCGTAGAACAGGCCCAGATTGACAAACGCGATTTTGTATCATCTATTTCTGTGTCCGTTCAATGGCGATAGGCTCGCCCTCTGTCACATTAGGACTTAAAGATACCTAGCGATGTTTACGTCCGGCTGTATGGCGCAACGCAACGCGAATTGCGAACACCTCAAACTCAAAGCATTTATTTTAATTCATCGATTTACAAGCAACTTTGAAGTGTCAAAGGAGTCGGTCATTCAGAAATATGGAAACTAATAATTGTCCATTCCAATGCGTAGTAGGTACATATGAAGAAGAATGAGCAAGAAACTCCATGTCACACCTAGCCAGTCGCCACAATATGTGCATTATAAAAGTTAGCAAAGTCGCAAATAGCTGCCAAATATTTCGTTATTTTTATGAATTTGTCAATATAACAAAATCATATTACGATATATCGCTGTGTAGCGAACTAAAGTATTGATTGTTTGATTTATATTGTGATCTCGCTGACTAATGTTCTTACAACGGCACTGCTATTGATACATTAATATATTTCGTGTCGATACAAGTTTTTTTTTTAAATCTTTATAAATATGTTTTAGAGGCTTTTGGTCGGTCATACATAATATTTTGCAGATGGATTGTCGAATCCGCTGTTTTACAAAACCGCTAGTTGTTTTAAAAAACATCACCGTTATGTAAAACAACTGAGCAAGAACTGAACTGGATTGTCATTGCGTTACGTTTAACAAAACTGCTACTATCGTTTAGACGTAATACAGAATGGCTTATGCAGTCACAATAAGCGTTTGGTGTGGCTTCTAATGCCGAATTGGCCGCAGTAACTAAGCTAGGGCATCCCGACCAATTGGTTAGGTTAGAAGTTTAGAACCGTGACCACCAGCGTGCCAGCGGAGCGAGCGCTACTTCCAAGTTGGTCGCAGTTACTTGTCTATTTAGTATTTTGGGAATGACTTTCATAAAACTCTGATAACTTTTAATTGAAATTGTCCTTATAATCACTGTTTTCAATTGAGTTAGGTTCATTTTCGTTTTGTAAATTTCTGTTTCAGACGCCATTATTATTGTTATGACATGACACACAGCCACGAGCGACAAAATTTTGAACTAAAATCTACAATCTGGCGTTTATTTCACGCTGTTTTACATAACCTCTAATCGATGAACCGCTGCATTGATAAATGCAAAACGTTTATGCAATACTTCTGCGTGTTAAAGTTAAGTCATGAAAAACCGCTAAACGTCGTTCAGTCGTTTTACATAACGGAGCTGTTTTGTGAAACAGCTAGCGGTTATGTATAAGCGCGGATTTGACCATCTATCTGCGACACATATCTACATAACCATGTCAACCCCCATCATGACACATACACAGGATAAAAAACACGTTACTAATATTAAACTACTACTGCTGTAGACTTAGCTAACAGTTGTAAACAAACCTGTAAAAGCTACATGGATTCGCTGAGAATTTGAAAAGCACCCAGATCTAGACTATTGGGTGTTTAATTTGGCCATCAACGCGTCCCTTTCTCAGCTAGTACGGACACATTTGACCAACAAGTGACGCACATCACATCCTCCAAGAGAGAGTTCTAAAAGTTGAAACCGCCTCCACATTTAACCGCCCTGCATACTCGTATACGAGAGTGCATATGTATTTGTCGTGAAATCTGGACCTCTTCCGGTAGATAAAATTAGCCCAGAATCTTATAAAGTGTCAACATAATGTAGAAATTCGTATCTTAGTAAATACAACGAGAACGAAGTTTCGGAGTTTAATTCTGGAGTAATCCGCGAGCCGGCTGGCTGCGCGCCAATGAGCGCTGTTCTATACGAGAAATCATAATAAATGTTTTAGTTACGAATGTTTTGGTAATACTGGTGATGGCATACGTCCTACAGGTCTTGGGAGAAAGAAGTATTACATAAAACCATTAGTTTTAATGGCGTACAATTTTTATCTTTGAATATTATTTCATCGGAATTCGTTAGTTAGAAGTCTGTTTTGGGAGTTTGTTATTCAATTGAGGACCGAGTGTCTCTGGCCACTGAATTGCTGCAGCAGTGTTTTCCTAATGACACCTCTTCTGTGGTTGAACATACTCAGTCCACATCGAAGATAAATTAGGTCTGATGGATTGTAGCGAGATAATGATCAATGGATACTGCTCTAGTCGAGTTAATTAGTTTATAACCGTATCCAGCGAAACCCTAAGGATTATTTAACCCGACATTATCCCTTCAGCAAGCGCTACTGCTAAGCATGAGGTGCCTAGGTTCGATACCTAAGTCGGGCTAGGTGCTATAGGGTTTTTCCCACTTGGAATTTCTCAGGAGCAGCCCGGAGTCTGAATTTGTGCCCAGTTGTTGGCAATAGGGTCGCCTCGCATTACATGGGACTTTCAAACATGACTGGCGAAATGCGGGTCTGCTATAGGTGCACCTCGGCGTAACCCTTGGGGCGGTACAGGCTAGATGTTATGTTACTGAATATGTTATAGGCCTAGACCATAATTATTTATTCACAAAAACTTCTTACACTAAATGAACTAAGAAACTATTAAAATTAAAATATAATAACGTAAACTAACTAAAACTATTAATGATTAACAAATTAGAATCATCATCATCTGCCTAGCCTTTTTCCTACTATGTCGGGGTTGGCTTCCAGTCTGACCGGATGCAGCTGAATACCAGTATTTTACATGGAGCGACTGCCTATCTGACCTCCAAAACCCAGTTACTGGGTAATACGATACCCCTTGGTAAGACTGGTTGTCAGACTTTCGGGCTTCTAACGACCCGTAACGACTGACTTAACGTGCTTTCCGAGGCACGGAGGAGTCTTGGTATGTAATGATAGTCACCCATCCACGGACCAACCGCGGCAAGCGTAGCTTAACCTGATCGATCGACTCGTGCGGCTGTTATTAGGTTGGTTATTACTTAGCCACAAGCCCCATAGTAACAAATTAGAATAAGGCTTCGAAAAATTCCTCTGCATCAATATCGACTGGTAATGTACCCAAGAGACTGGTGGCATTGCCACGTTGTATGGCAATGCTTAGCCTCTGGCCAAGGTAAAAGCCAGCCTTTGGGTTACGGGAAGTGTCAACCAGTGCTACGTTATTATACTTTCAGCACTGCTGAACTCAAGCGTCGACTTTACGCAGGCATTTCATTAGCAATTTCGCAATGAAATCGCAGAGGCCGACTGTGTAAAGTATTGGAGACGTGCCTTTAATCTATGCATTTATTTACAGACTTATCTAGTACGTTCCACGATCTATCTAGGTAGTCGTCATGCCGCTGCAATTTCCCGTTATAATTCCGCTTTACTTAGATATAATCGCAAACCTGAATCGATATTAATCAAAGATTTTATCAAAAAGCTAAAGCATTGCATATTAGAATATTTACATCCATACTTCATAGACCATAGGTACTAACTTCTGAACACGACTTCTTCCGTTTCAAATTTCGGCCCCCGACCCACCGCATCGCATCGCATCGCCCGCCCGCTTTTACCCTGCATTCGCTTAGCGTTCTTTCTGACTTTTCTCCTTTTGCTTGGCTCCTTGGTCGTAGCGTGATATTAAATAGCCTTCCTCAAGAATTGGGCTATCAATTGCAAAAATAATTATTTAAATCTGACTGGTAGTTCCAGAGATTAGCGCGTTCAAATAAACAAACAAACTCTTCAGCTTTTTTTGTAGGTAGCATAGATAGAATCACCATCTGCCTGCCTTTTCTCAATTATTTTGGAGTCGGCTTGCAGGCTAACCGAATGCAGCTGAGTACCAGTATTTTACATGGAGCGACTGCCTATCTGACCTCCACAACCCAGTTACTGGGTAATACGATACCCCTTGGGTAAGACTGGTTGTCAGACTTTCGGGCTTCTGACGGCCCGCAAAGACTGTCGATCAACGAATGTCAGCCGGGACCAACGGCTTAACGTGCTTTCCGTGGTCAAAAGTTTGGACAGACATTTCTTGCATATCCAGTAGTCTGTCATCCGTTAGTAAAATAAACCGAAATAAAAACGATAAAACTACAACAACAGAGTCGAGATCTGTACACGCTAAATTATTACACAGCAGTTAGATAATCAAGTCTGTACAGATTTACAGAATATCGAAGTCGTTCAAAGAGAAAATTGAGCTGAAAAAACCTTGGCACCAATCTAGATTAATCATTATCACAGAAAAAAATACAACCGGGAGTTCTTTCACCTCACTAATATTTATACATCAGACGATTTGATTATTATCCACAGAACACTATTACTCCTAGCGGAGTATTATTATCTAATTGTTAGATAATAATACTCCGCTGTAACAAGTCAACGAATCGTTACAAGTTTTGGCAGATGATTCGTTCGTTTGAGGACCCAGTTCTTGTGCTACAATAGTCGATCGTAAAATTGTTATGGGTCCGATGCTGGGTGCTAAATGGCTTTGTTCTACAGAACAAATATTGCTTGCGAATTTGCGAAGTTGTTGCAACATAACATCGCGCCATTTTTCGAAGTCCAGAAGTGTAAAGTAGGACCATTTCACCAGTCATGTGATAAATCCCATGTTATATGGGCCGGCCATGCCTAATGCCATCTAGATTTGTTATAGCTGTAATGGCAATCACGTAATTTGGGTTAAATAGGCTTTTATTTTTTTATAAGACATATATGCTTTGTATTTTGTGAATGTGAGAATGTTGTAGGCGTAACTTGTAAACTTAAGATTTTCTATCTTGTTAAGTACCAGGTACCTGATGACAGGCCTACACTCTGTCCTCCCACACCTATAAACACTGTACTTAATTTGAAAACATTGTAAAAGCCAATTATTTTTTAAAGAGTAACCGTGAACTTTCTTGCGGTCTTATCCACAGGAAAAAACCAAGTGAACCGTGCACCTAGCTTCTGACGTTTCATAAGTGCCCATGTAGGTTTATGTGAAATAAAATATTTTGATTTTGATTAACAGGACAGAAATCTAGCCTCCAAGCTGCTACTCAGAATTGTATAACATAAAATCTCTATACTTTGCAAGAAACGACGATAGCAACCTGGGTCCGACGCTCAGCAGTCGCACTTGAGACCTCTAGGGGAGGGGAGGGTTTGTCGTTTGCAAATTTATGTTTTGGCTTCCAACAACACGCTTCGCTTGCTTGATTGCTTGGCTTGGTTTTGTAGACGCAAACCTACCTTGCCTCCTCCTTCAGAGGGGACAGGGTGGCGTGGTCTTGAGGGAGAGCGCAAAAGTCGTGTAGATCCTCAAGGCAAGTCTGGTGATGTTCCTTCTCGAGGTTGCCGCCCTGTTATTGGTCTAATTCCATATGAATTAGATGTAACAGAAATCACTGGACGATTTATCTCAGGGGTGGCGAGGTCATGCCCCTGGGTGTCCACCATCGAACAAGAGCAGATGATGGACAGCAATGACCTCCCGCGTGTTTGTGCCGTGCGCGGGGACCCGTACGGAGGGATGAAGGAATCCTGGTGGTTGAGTGGAGCAGGTTGCACACAACACATCACTTTGGCTCGGATTTCCTCTTACACGGGAGATCGTGGGGTAGCTACCCACGACCAATCGGCTGAGGCATCCCATAAGCGGGATGTCAAGCGAGGGTCGGCTTAGTGGGGGGGGGGCAGCCGGCGTGGCGTGGGGTCTCGGGATGAGTTGCGGCATAGTCTCGTGTCGTATACAGTTCCGTGATCTTCCGTCGCGTGCGGGCTCGTCAACTTCCTACTAGGTTGATCCTATACCGAAGGAGTAGCTCTGGCGTACGCTCGTTGAACGGGCGACGTCCCCGACTGAGGGCTCCGTGGCGGGTGGAGAGCTCCAACGGTGAAACATAAACGTCCAAACCTATGGATAAAGAGACTTATCACAAAACTAACGAACCACAAGCTGCGTCCCGCTCGTCGGATGCGCTTACACAAACAAACGCACCAAGGGCCGCGTCTCCAGATGCGCCTTCCACATCGAAAACAAGGGTTGCGTCTCAAGATGCACCTAAGCAGCAACTGCCCAAGAGTGCATCTACAGATGCACCCTACAAAACAAAAAAACGCCCGGCTGCGTCCAAGGATGCGACGAGGAAGGCACCCGTAAGGGATGCGCCACAACAGGCTGCGTCCCGAGCGACCCCAACCTCGTCTGCGTCCATGGATGCGCCTTCTAACACGAACCTGACCGAAAGGCCAAGGACAGCACTCGCTCATGGCGACTCGAGGAGTACTGCAAATGTGGATGCGCCCAAAACACGGGCTGCGTCAACGGCTGCGGACCCTGAGAGGGACCTGACGAGTCTGGCTAAAGCCCCACTGGCAGGAGCATCGAACGCCAAAAAAGGGCACACAGTGTCCAAGAAAAACACGTCCCTCAAAGCGGTGTCGACAACGGCAGAGATGCCAAAAGACGAGGCTGCCGCCGGCGCTAAGCGCAAGCGCAGCGCGAGGCCAAGAGGACGCAAAAACCAAACAAAACCAAACACAGAACCACCGGCCAGGGCGCAGAAGCGTTCGCGTCCCGAAGATACCGTCACACCAACTGGGGTAGGCAAGAAGAGCAAGCCTGCTCGCTCCCGTATGGTGGACGGAACTTTGGTGAGCTACGCCGAAGCGGCCGCGTCTTTCAGGAGCAATGAGCTATGCGTTGCCGTCATGACCGAGCCTTTCTTGGAAATGACGCAGGAGCAAGCGGAGGGGATCCGTCAGACGATCGAGAACCAGCTCCGGGCTCTGCTAAAGGCTCCTGAACCAACCGACACAACCGATACCAACGACAGCACCGCGATCCATTTTAGAGGTCGGGCCCACTTCGCTGAAGGAGTCCTTAAGACATGGTGTGAGGACGACTTCACACTGGCCTGGCTGAAAAGGGTCATACATAACTTATCGTCCCCGTTACCGGGGACCGAGCTAACCGTTCGACCTCAAGCCGACATACCGAAGAAGGCAATGTGTATGTTGTTTGTTCCCGAGAACAGCGAGAACACAACGGAGCTGCTCAGGATGCTGGCGAGGCAGAACCAGAACCTAAAAATTAACACCTGGACTCTGACACATGAAAGGGCTAGACAGGAGCCCCCGGGTACCTGTCTCTTCTTTCGTGTGCCGGAGCCCATGGTCAAAACCATTAAGGATCAGCAACGGCGAGTATACTACCTCATGGGTAGTATATACATCCGCTTCCTGGACGAGGGCGGTGCCAGGGAGGATGCTGCCGCGCCAACATCACGTACAGCCTCGGTTGCGCCCCAGGGGGAGTCTGTTCCGCCGCTTCCTGAACGCTCCCCGTCGCCTCCCGCGGTGGGGACTGTTGGGGAGGCGGTGGATCTGGCGACTTCCATGGCAGCAATGGAGGTTGTCTCAACAGCAGATTCAACAAGGGATCCACCCTCGTCCGGTCTGACTTCGGATGAGGATTGCTTTCCGCCGGGGGAGAGAAGTGAGGGCGAGGACAGCAGCCTCTGCTCCTCTCCTCTGCGGGACTAGGATCCTACAGACTAACCTCCAGCACAGCCAATCTGCGTCGGCTACCTTGCGCAGAGAGCTGGAGAACCAACAAGGAAGAACCATCGCCCTCATCCAAGAGCCGTGGATCAGGGGTGGCAGAATATGCGGTCTTGGCAACATCGGGGGTAAGTTGCTATTAGACACCTCCGCAAGTAACCCGCGTACCTGCATTTTTGTCCCAAAACATGTACCTAACCTTTTAATCAACGAATTCTGTTCGAGGGACTTGACAGCAGTCAGGCTTTTCAGAACCGAACAGGAACTCCCGGACATTGTACTAGCCTCGGCATACCTGCCAGGCGACGAGGAGGTGCCTCTGCCAGAGCTCGCCTCACTGGTTGAGTACTGTGAAAAGGAGAAACTGGAACTAATCATCGCGACAGACTCCAATGCGCATCACACGCTCTGGGGTAATGTCAAAACCAACAACCGAGGTGAGGTAATGCTTGATTTTATTCTTAGTAATAACCTTGTTTTACTAAATAAGGGCTCCGAGCCTACCTTCATAAACGCGAGATCGCAAACAATAATAGACTTAACTGTAGCAACCATAGGTATATCCAACTCCATACAGGACTGGCATGTGTCCACTGAGATATCATGCTCAGACCACAGATGGATCCGCTATACCATTAACTTCAACCTAACTAAACCAAAGCCAAGAAGGGTTCCGCGCAACACAGACCGAGCCAAGTTTACTAAACTGGTTAGGGCTGAACTAAGCAGATTACACGCCCTTCCGGCTGAGATACCAATAACCAACATAGACGAACATGTAAACCACATCACATCCATCCTTCTATCTAGCTATGAACAGTCGTGTCCCCTCACGGTACCCAGACAGGGAGCTCGCCATTCCTGGTGGAGTCCAGAACTGGAAAGACACCGACACAGATTGAGAAGATTGTTCAACAGAGCTAGCAACACACGGTCGCCAGTAGATTGGGACCGCTATACAACAGCTCGTAAAACCTATAAAAAACTGATACGCCTCAGAGGAAAGAATAGCTGGAGGCGTTTCTGCACTAACATCGAAAGTAACAATCAGGCAACGAGGGTCAAAACTTGTCTAGCTCAAGAGACAGACCACTCAATAGGATGCCTGAAAAAAACAGATAACACCTACACAACAAACGACGCTGAGACAAGCGAATTACTCCTAACCACCCACTTCCCAGGATGCCAGATTGCCACCCAGCAAAGCTGGGAACCACATACGGAGAGGGCCACGAGCAGCCTAGATTGGGAAATGGCGTTGGAAGTAATTGACAAAGACAAAATAACGTGGGCAATCAACACCTTCCTACCTTTCAAGGCAGCAGGACTGGACGGTATTTTCCCGGCTCTGCTCAGGTGGAGCCAAGATGTACTGGCTGACTACCTGGTTAAGGTTTTTCGTGCCAGCCTGGCCCACCGCTATATCCCCTTGAAATGGCGGGAAGTAAAAATAATCTTTATACCGAAACCAGGTAGGGGCGACTACACCCAGCCCAAATCCTTTAGACCTATAAGCCTCTCCTCGTTCTTCTTGAAGACACTGGAGAGGCTGGGGGATAGGAGGATCAGAACCCAAATTTCGGTACAGAGACCTCTACATCCGAATCAACACGCCTACTGTGCAGGCAAATCAACTGAATCAGCACTCCACAGCGTAGTCTCACGCATTGGAAATGCTCTTAAAGCCAAAAACCCAACCCTAGGCGCCTTCATTGATATAGAAGGTGCTTTCGACAAAACAAACTTCGTCAGCATCGAGCAGGCACTTGCCAGGCACGGTGTTGCGCGAACACTCATAGAATGGATCAATAACATGTTAAAATACCGTGCCATTCAGTTTACCGTGAACACCACCACGCGAGGTATCGTGAGTAGAGGCTGCCCACAGGGTGGGGTGCTGTCACCACTGCTGTGGAATTTAGTCGTAAATGAGCTCATTGCAGAGCTCAACGCCAGCAGTCTGTACTCGGTGGGATACGCGGACGATATAGCAATTCTGATCTCGGGGAAATTTGAAGGCATCTCATGTGATCTCATGAGAAGGGCTTTCAAAATAATCGAGAGCTGGTGCACGAGGCACGAACTATCGGTTAACCCCTCGAAGACAGAACTAATAATGTTTACCAACAAGAGAACTTTTGGACCCCATAGGCTTCCAAAACTCTTCAACACTGAACTAACACTTAAAGACGAAGTCAAGTACTTGGGGGTGATCCTTGATAGCAAACTTCTCTGGAACAAGCACCTTGACTACAAACTTAATAAAAGCACAATTGCACTCTACCAATGTAAAAGAATGTTAGGGAAAACATGGGGGCTTTCTCCGAAGATAACTCTGTGGTTATACAAAGCGGTAATCAGGCCAATGTTGGCTTATGGCGCTCTGGTTTGGTGGACAAGGACTGAACTCTCGACCACCATTACCAGACTACAACGCTTCCAACGACTGGCCTGTACGGCTACCACTGGCTGCATGAGAACCACCCCAACTGCAGCTATGGAGGTAGCCCTTACACTAACTCCCCTTGACCTGTACATACAGCAGGAGGCGGCGCTAGCTGCCATCAGGCTAATGCATCTGGGCATATGGGGCAAAAACCATACCAGCCCACACGCTAACATCCTGGACCGGGCGATTGAGTACCAACCGCTCATCGCTGCCCCGTGTGATAGAACACCAAACAAACCCATGTTCAACAAAAACTATATTATACAAACAGTTCAGGAGGAAAGGGATCAGTCAGGAGCCCATGAAGTGCGCATCTACACAGACGGCTCAAAAACACAAAACGGTTCAGGTGCTGGCGTACACTCCCTTGACCTCAACATTAACCTTCACATACCACTAGGCACACACAGTTCGATATTTCAATGTGAATGTGTTGCCTTAACACTAGCCGCAACAGCAGTAAAGCGCTTAGGCATCCGGAACTACGGCATTAAATTCCTATCCGATAGCCTATCTGTGCTCAAAGCTTTAGAAAACAAACAAACTAACAATAAACTAATTTTTGAGTGCCATTTAGCTCTGGAGAGGTTATCGACGTTTAATCGCATTACCCTCCAATGGATCAAAGGGCATAGTGGATCCTTAGGCAATGATGCCGCTGATGAACTTGCGAAGAGAGGCTCTGATATGGAAGTGCTAGGCCCGTACCCACTTCTCCCTCTGCCTTTCTCACAATTTCGTGCGTGGATTCGCCAAAGATCGACCGAACTCCATAACAACAGATGGTCACGGGCAACAGACTGTAGACAGTCCAAATTGACTTTACCAATTGTAGAAAACTCAAAAAACTCAAAGCATTTATTTCAAATAAACCAATTACAGGCACTTTTGAATTGTCAAGGGGTCGGTCAGTCAGAAAGATGAAGCTAGTTGAGGCTAGATGAGGGTAGTAGACCCGCGGTTAACCAAAAAACTTCTCAACCTAAGTAGAAATAACCTCAGAATAATTATAGGAACAATTACGGGCCATAACCCCCTTAACAAACATCTTTTTAACATAGGCGCCACAGATAGCCCCCTTTGCAGGGGCTGCCTTGACGCCGAGGAATCAGCCGCCCACGTTATCCTGGAGTGCGAGGCTGTGGCTTCTCAACGGGAAGAAATCCTCGGAACAGTGAGGTCGCTCCGCGAAGCCTGTGAAGCCCCCAGGAGGCTTCTGTGCTTTTGGGCGGAGCTAGGCTGGCTGTGTTAGCCAGTATCCCCACGCACAACGGACCAAATGAGAGTCTAAGTGCGGAAAAGGGAGTCCCCATCATCATCATCATCTGGGTGCTAAATGGCTTTGTTCTACAGAACAAATATTGCTTGCGAATTTGCGAAGTTGTTGCAACATAACATCGCGCCATTTTTCGAAGTCCAGAAGTGTAAAGTAGGACCATTTCACCAGTCATGTGATAAATCCCATGTTATATGGGCCGGCCATGCCTAATGCCATCTAGATTTGTTATAGCTGTAATGGCAATCACGTAATTTGGGTTAAATAGGCTTTTATTTTTTTATAAGACATATATGCTTTGTATTTTGTGAATGTGAGAATGTTGTAGGCGTAACTTGTAAACTTAAGATTTTCTATCTTGTTAAGTACCAGGTACCTGATGACAGGCCTACACTCTGTCCTCCCACACCTATAAACACTGTACTTAATTTGAAAACATTGTAAAAGCCAATTATTTTTTAAAGAGTAACCGTGAACTTTCTTGCGGTCTTATCCACAGGAAAAAACCAAGTGAACCGTGCACCTAGCTTCTGACGTTTCATAAGTGCCCATGTAGGTTTATGTGAAATAAAATATTTTGATTTTGATTAACAGGACAGAAATCTAGCCTCCAAGCTGCTACTCAGAATTGTATAACATAAAATCTCTATACTTTGCAAGAAACGACGATAGCAACCTGGGTCCGACGCTCAGCAGTCGCACTTGAGACCTCTAACTAACGACGAAGTGGTTTCACTACTTTGTGCGTTGTTTTTTTATAATTTATGAGGTTAAGCTTCGCTAGCTGCGCTCACCGCAGCTAGCGAAGATCTGAGATAGGTTGATCATTCTTCACTGCTCCATATCGGGCAGGACACTCGTGTCATAGAGAGCATGTCAATGATCCAATCTCGGTTCATAATTTTTATATTTTGTGACATGAGCCACATAAACATTATATTCTTTTGTTCTCCCCAAATGGATACTATGCATGAGGATCCATCCACACTAGAAAAAAGTTGTATTGAAATATTTTTCATTGGGAGTGCCTTTATCACTACTTTATCAGTATTTGATATAATTAATCATATACACAGCATGTACAAGATAAATATCAGACTAAATAATGAGTCACAATCAGTTACAAAAATAACATTGTGTCATTGCTAACAAAATTGAAACCACATAAGGAATTATTGTATTTATTTGCTGAATTTAGTCAATCGGTGGATTACAGATAGTATTGTAAGGCTTAATGGAAAGTTTTGAAGTTGAAAGAATAGTTTGTTATTCATTCACAAAAATGGCTGAACAGATTTGGATGGACTTTGTCCTGAAGTGTCCTTAAGCCAATTATTTTTAAAAGAGTAACCGTGGAATTTGTTACCGGCTCTTCTCCATAGGAAACAACCAATTGGAACTGTGCACCTAGCTTCTGATGTTTCATAAGTGCCCGTGTAGGTATAAAATATTTTGAGTGACAACTAGGATATTTATGATGACAAAGAGTTTATATTAACGAACATGTAATGGTTCGAATAGGATAAATAAATAAATTGTTTATTGGGTCTCAAACAGTTACATTTGCAGATGTGATTGAGACCGCCCCAGTAAGTAATTAATAATACTTGTGTTGGGGTTATCTCGCTCTTTCCCTAACTGATAGCTTATACACTATTGAGACTCTGTAACAATTAAAATTAAACTAAACTAATAAAACTAATTCAACTAATTTAGAAACAAAGAGAAAAAAGAATGACAAAAAGTAAATTAGCAGCTCTGTGTATTGTGCAATTGTGAGTATGTGTTAGTGTGAACTGTAGTAGTGTGTGATCGTGGGTTTGTCTGTGTGTGTGTGTGTGTGTGTGTTTTACGTTTGTGTGTTTTATGTATGAGTTTACGTGTTAGCTGATAGTGCCATTATAGATCGAAGATAAAGATACAATTAGGTGATCACAATGGATAACATTATGATAAAGAAGAGAAGGGTTTATGTTAGTCTGGCTAGAATATGCTCTGTTTCTTCATAATTTAGAGTTTTTAACCACTCTGTTATAACTTTTTTGCATTGATGCGAGACCTCATGGTGGAACTTAAGTTTAGCGTTAATTTTGTTGTATATGTAGGCTGATTGGCATACATACTGACGCCTTGCAAAAACCGTACGTACCGGCGTAGAGGAAGCCACAGTATCTTTCCTCCTCCTAGCTTGGCTTTCTGAGTTAACTGGAAGGTATTTATGTAAATATAGAATTATGTTTAAAAGGTATAGTTTCCTGACTGATAGTAGACCACCAATTTTATATAGATCGAGTGTGGGATATCTATATGGCTTAAAATAGATCACTTTTAAAAGTGACCTTTGGGCTCTTTCTAACTCTAGAAACTTAGTTTTAGTGGCCCCTCCCCAGACAGGTAAGCAGTACTCGTATGAAATTACTGACTGCGCGAGTGCTATATAAACGTTGTTGAGTATCTTTTGAGGCATCACATGTCGTAATTTTTAAAAATCCAAATAAATTTTCGAACACGCGACATAATAACCTCTAAATGCGAGTACCACGTCAGACACTCTTCGACTATAACTCCCAAATATCTTGCAGACGGTAATTGTTTGATGGGTTTGCAGTCACAGCTCTGCCCTATGCTGTTTGCACACATATGTAAACGAATATAGAAGTTAGTAGATGGTTTAGACCTTGCACTTGGAGAGAAACAAATGTAATTTGTTTTAGCAATATTAAGAGTTAGCAAGTTAGCTTTGAGCCATCTATCTATGACCACTAACCCTTGTTCGGCCTTACTACGTACCATTTCCCAAGTGTCACCAAAGTAGACAATAGCCGTATCGTCCGCATATGAGATGATTTTCCCACCACTGTTTCGTAGGTTACAGAGCTCATTAATATACACTAGAAACAGTGGCGGGCCGAGCACAGAGCCCTGCGGAACACCGAAAACAACATTTTCCTCACTATTGCACGAGTTACCCAGCTTAACCTGTTGTTTCCTACCCCGGAGATAACTGTCAAAGAGAGAAAGAGCCTTGCCTCTAATCCCTATAGCCTCAAGTCTCTGCACAAGGATAGGAACAGATACGGTGTCAAACGCCTTCTTCAGGTCTAGAAACACCGTAACGCATTTATATCCCTTGTCTACCTTATCTGTAATTTCAGACGTTAACGCAATAACCGCGTCCTGAGTTGACCGCCCCTGTCTGAAACCATATTGTGAGTCGGAAATAATATTATATTTATTCAAGTAATTTGTAAGCCGTTTATTTATATTTTTTTCTATTATTTTTGAAAGTGACGGTAAGACGGAAGTTGGTCGGTAATTGTTAACATCGCTTTTGTCCCCATCCTTGTGCACAGGCGTGATGATAGATCGTTTCAACGCACTACAAAATACACCCGTTTGAAAACACAGATTGGTTAGTTTGCAAATGAGAGGAACTACAAAGTCTCGAGATAACTTAAGGAAACTCACTGATATGCCATCCCACCCTGACGCACTTGCTGAATCAAGTGCCATGAGTGTAGCATCCACTTCTGCCGGATCTGTCTCCAACAGCACAAAGGAGTTGGATTGTGATGGTGTTTTTGAAGTGCTAGTAGCAGGTCTGAATCCTTGACCAGTTAAGAGTCATAATTTCCTCCGCCAGTGATTTCCCAATTGTTACAAAGTGGTTTACGCGGTTTAAAGAGTCTAGAGGATGCGGTGTGATTTGAAGTAGGTGTACACTGGATGTTTTGGGTTTTTTGTAATGGGTTATGTCGTTAATTTTACTCCAAAGTAGCTTGTTTGGTTCTTATGATAATTGCTTTTGAGTTTCTTAATAAGATTGGAGCAAAATGTACGATAATGCTTATACGTTATGATCAAAATAACATGTTTCTAAGTCTGATACTTCTTATAACCCCCATTGTTAGCCAGGGCTTTAGAGTATGTTTAGAACTAGAAAGTGAGACAACCTTAGTGTTTTGGAGGAGAGATGACTTAATCAATTAATCTATCATCGCATCCACTAAAGTGTTTGGGTCTCTGTATGTATGAAGAAAAGAAGTTTCCGTATTTACAAGTTGTTCGTAGGCATTCACCAAATTAGTCACAGTCTTAGTTTTGACAAAAGACTTTCTTTGGTACGAATGGGATATATTAAGTAGTACCATTGCATGATCCGTAACAGATGTGTTTAAGACTGCCACGAAAGCCGAGTTTTTAGATTTATCTAGTTTAAGAATCATATGATCGAGGCAGCTGTCATCCCTGGTGGGCAAACAATGTCCTGGGAGGAAACCGTGCGAAGCCACCATATTTAAATAATTTAATCTATTAGTCCGGGTTTGTGATGTTTCTGTTGGTTTCCCTATTAAGTTAATGTTTATATCGCCTGTAATAATAATGTTCCCATGCGAGTCGATAGTTTGAAGGTATTGATCAAGCGAGGCAATGAAATGATCGTAAGGATGTAATGTAAGTAAATAAGTAAATGCCTCAGGCATTAAGTCCGCCTTTGTACAGTATTATTTTTTACTTGTGCATAAAGTTTTTAATAAATAATAAATAAATAAATATGTAGAAAAATAAAACTAGTGAAAATACCAAATTATTCTCGACAGATATGTTTGTCAATAATTATGATTCATCAGAGAACATGATGGAGTAGGTACCAGAAATTGTGAAGTACCTGGATTAACCTGTCATACAATCGCCAACTAGAAGCTGTTTGAACGTAAGCGCTGAACGGTTTTCACAAATATATTTGTTGTTGTTTTGAGTGTATTCTTCATATGAACAATTACTGGTTGAAATAAAATTTGTCAAGTTAAAGGTAATTTGTCTGTCATTGAGAAAGTGTTAGTGCCCAGACTGTATTTAGTTCTAATAGGATTAACAGCAATCCGATACTAAGTCAGAAAATCAGAATAAGTTTAGCCCCAAAATAAGGCTTCAATTTAAGAAGTGCTTAACAATTATGGTAGAAAGAGAAGTTTTTATATAACATAACATCAAGCCTGTATTCCAGAATGGGGTAGGCAGGGTTGTACACCCACATTTCACCAACTATTTTTAAGTTGCATGTTTTTTTTTAAATAATTTTATTTATACAAATATTTCAGTAGAATACATAGTTCAGTTGGGTTTTAACATATTCTAAATCCCATGTATTAGAGGATGATTGCCACTAACAAGTTAATAATCCAGACAGGGCTGCTACTGAGAAATTCCTGATAGATATTTGAAAACATAATGGCCAATCTGGGAATTGAACCTAGGACCCCTGTAATTAGCAGAAGCACATGACCAGCGGGAAGGTGAATAGATTATTTTTCTTTTATCTAGAAATAATGTCCAATGAGCAAACTTGCTTTTGCAAAATAATAAATATAAATGAGACCTCATTTAAATATTAAAATGCCTTTAACTATTCTAAGAATTGAAAGTTATGAATTTGATTAATAGTTGTAAGTTGCAAAAATTAACTACTGTCAAGATTTTGAGTGAAAGTGTGTCATACTTATTTTGTAGAAATTCATAATACTATTTTGCAAGTATCACTGAACTTCATGAAAATCCTATTTTATTTAGATAGGTTTAGTAACAGGTTTAGTTAGGGTTTTTAGTAAATTACTGATCTATAAAACATGTTTTAACTATTATTAGAGGTGAGTAAACAAACAATATGTTAGTAGAGGAAAACTGTCCTAAATATGTACCTACATTAATGCTAGGATTAAGTATGTTTCACAAAATATTATGAGTTATGACTAATGAGTATTTACATAATTCATACATGACTTAAAAGGATGAGGAAGTGTATTCCTATGCCCACAACTATAAAAAATAAGGCAATTCACAGCAACAAGTTTCACATTCTAAATACAAAATCGTTTATCTAGGAATGTATAACCTTACCTCCTGAAGAAATGTAGAATCCACTCGGAGAGTATTTCGCGACATTCACTTGGCATGAATGCTCCGTGTATGTATCCGCGATCGCGGGGTTCTCAATATCTCGTATGATAACGGAATTGCCATTGGTATACAGGAAGCTTCTGCCCTTCGGATCGCCGCCTAAAACTAACGGTGTACCTCTCTGGGTCCTCGGTAAAGCCGCCCAAGTGTATTCTGCGGACACAAAACCACACTGTAAAACCACTGATCACTAGTATTTTCATACACAGATAGATTTATCATCATGTATCACCCGCTAGCTACAACAACCATGCTGCCCCGTAATAGAATCAAAATAGAACTTACTATGAGAATAAGACATTTTATAAACACTCTTTGCTAACTAATCACTAAATTGAAAATGCTAAAACTATTGGTCACTCGGTACTTTTAATTATTTTTAGAGAAACACAGTCAGCCGCTATGTCCCATATCCTACCAAAAAAATGACGTACAATAATATTTTTTGGCTAAGTTGGCACGATTGTCGCTCATTGATATTACCATATATGGGCAGAGGAATACCGATCATTTTTATTAACATTAATGTTTTTCCAACGTCACATTACTTTGCCCTATATTTATTATTATGTCCATTACAACTATTATATTTTCATAAAATTATCAAGTTTTTGTTTACCGGTTAATTGGAATGGTAGAGTCGTTCTTAGTCGATTCTTTGTCTATGGAAACTTACAGCCATCTATTTATGACTACGGATCTACGGAGCGCGCCACCAGCCCACCAATATGAATATGAAACCCGTTTTTGAACGAAAAAATTTTTGCTCACGCACTGAGCATTTCTATTTGTCAAAAATGCTACGAATAACGAAAGGAGTTCGCTAAAACCATGTGATGGAATTTAATTATAATACAGTTTTTTTGTGATATTTATTGGGTGTTTTAGTGTTTTACTTGAATGGGAATAGTGATGCTTGCGTGTGAGACATTTTATTTTTACAACAGAATTTCTTTTGTTGCATTTTTCGGCTTCATTATTTGACACTTGTTTCCACGTGGTTCACGTCATAATCGGTCGACGTGTTAATTTTCTACATAGAATTTAAAGTTCTTGCTGTAATTAAAAGTAGAAATGGAGTCGTTGAACATCTCGAAACTGAACTTGTATAGCGGAAGGAGTCGGGGCTCCCAGGACAACGGCGTGAAGTTTGAAAGAACGGAAGAAAAGTTCGAAACCAATGTAAGGGCATACCATGTGTTGTAAAATCTTCTAATACCACAAATATGAAATAAAACAGTATTTAATGTATTATGCTGCACGGTAGGCAAGATTTCTGAATCTTGGTTTCGCCAGCATGTCATAATTTTTGCATGTGATTCAATATCCCAAAATCAGATCATTTTTCATGACCAAATAAAGGTGTCAATAATTATTTGATACTTGAAAAATATATGTTTTACAGTTGTTTTCACCAAGCTTAAGGTGAAATTGTTTAGCTATAGGTGAAAACATTAATGTTTTGCATAAGTGATGGCAAACTCACTGCAATGAGTACCCATATGATGACATAAAACAGCTGTATTGCAAAACATTTTGGTTTTGATCTGGAATTGATGTAATGAAATATGTTACAGGAATATTGAGTTATCTCCTAGTTTTTTTTTTATTGATTAATTAAAAATGGGGGTGTTATGCTCAGAAGCATTATATTTTGGAGATAATAATAAAACTCAAAATATTTTTATTCTACAAAAATTTTAAACCTTAAAATCCATTTTTTTTTATATATCTCATTCATGACCAGATTTGAATACCTACTAATTACTTATATGATAATAATTGTTACTGCCCTAAATATGCACCAGAAGACAAAGGAGGAAAACATTAAAATTATTTTGTGTAATGTGTATTACAAACCATGAACTAACAAGTCACTGTGGTTTTCATAATATTACATCATTTCTGTTATTTTTTCTATAAGGGCTATTGGTTGCAACATTCATAATTTATTCATAATTATTAGGAATAAAGTACAGTCAAAACAGTTTCTAACTAGGTACTTTGCTTATACATACTGGATGTTACGTCGGAATGTAGAACTCCTGCGATAATGACCTATGTATTTATTTATATATTTTTTATTGTACACAAAAAACATGACAACAAAAAAAAAATTACTCTACTTAATATACAATGGGCGGCATATGTATGTTTATAAGGACTATCAGCTATAATGTCAGCATTTAGATGGTCCCTTCAATGTTGTTATTAGCAGTTTTGACTGTACTTTTGTATTAAGCTAACCCTTTGCTCTAATTTCATTAAAATTGTGTACAACATGCATAAAAACAACAGTGAGATAGTTTTGAATGTATTGATTAGTAAAGATATTTTACAGTTTACTATCATTATAATTGTAATTCACAGCTGCTGTTGGGTTTCAACCTGGTAATAAACCCAACCTCAGGTTTATTCCTGGGTGGAAACCCAGGTGTAGAACCTACTGCTGCCACCTTATTCTTCAGCAATACTTGAAATAATTCCCTTCCATGGTTTTGAAGACAAAGAAACATGAGTCATACTATGTAGAGATGTTTTTTGATAGCCTGGCAGGCTGCCATTACCCATGACTGCACAATCTCTACACCCAATACATTATGTATCAAGTTTAATCATATGAATGAGTGGTTTTTCAATAGTCAGATGTGTTTTATCAGAAGAATAAAGATGGTGGTTTGACAGCTTTTGTATAGAAAACTAGCTTCTGCCCGAGACTTCGTCCGCATGAAATTTCTCGTGCCCCCGACCCACCCCGTTGCATCGCATCACCTGCCCGTGCTATCACTTCGTTTTCGCTTAGCATTCTTTCTGACTTTATATTTATTTTTGCTCAGCTCCTAAGGGTCATAGCGTGATGTTAAATAGCTTATAGCCTTCCTCAAAAATTTAGCTATTAAATGCAAAAAGAATTTTTCAATTCTGATTAGTAGTTCCAGAGATTACCCCCTACAACCTCACAAACTTTACCTCTATAATATTAGTATAGTTATGCTACTACTCTATCCATCTAATTATTTAATTCTTTGACAGTCCAAAAGTCTGACAACCAGTCTTACCAAGGGGTATTGTGTTACCTAGTAAGAGTCGCTCCATGTAAGATACTGGTATTCAGCTGCATCAACATCACAGAGGGTAGTGCTATTATCATCATGCTTTAAGCATGCAGATTAGCAATCATTCTGCAACCATCTTTAATCAATAGATTTTGCTTTCCAGCCATCTAGACTTCTCTTTCAGATAGACATATTTTCTTAAAATTGTTAGCACAGTTAAAACAAAATGGCTTCTGAAATATCTGTGTTGTGGTGGCATATAATCCTTTTTTTAACAATTTACACCTAAATGAATACAGCTACTACAGCTTTATTCTTTCTTTACAGTCTCTCACAGACCAAGATGAAGAGTACCACTGTGAGTACAAGGAAGAAATTTGGAAGAACCTACTGGAACAAGAAGCTGATAAACCAACAATCCACCTGCAATCACCACAGGTGAGATTATTAATAAAATAATGAATAAAGAAGAATGAAAAAAGAAGGGTACCGGGTATGAATGAGTTCTAGTCTTGAACTACAGCTCATTCATCTTGGGTTTGACAAGAGTAAAAAGATATTTAAGGAAAATATTTATACTTACTAAATTTACCACGTTGCCTCGTTGGTCTAGTGGCCACAAACGTGACTGAAACTGCTGAGCGTGAGGTCCTGGGTTTAACTCCCAGGTTGGGCAAAGTTTATTGGGATTTCCATCTGGAATTGTGCAGCAGTAGCCCGGAGTCTGGATTTGAGCCCGGTTGATGGCAACAGGCTCGCCCCTTATTACATGAGACTTAAACATACTTAGCGAAATGTGGGTGTATATGGTATGTTATTTTTTACTTTGACATATCTCGGGACCAAAGCCAACTCGCACATGCCCGTTAGACGTATTTAGTTGAATGAAGCACCAACCAATGATTATCTTTGATCACACTATGCAAGTGCATCCAAGGACGACCCCCGGTGTAAGGCTATTGCAGGTTATAGAAACAAAGATATTGGATTATGGGTTTGGGTAGTTAATCAGTGTTCACTCCAGCCCGCCAATAACGGCAAGCCAGAGGTGAGGAAGAAAACTTCTCCCGGGAGGTAGGGTCCGTGGGGACGCCACTGCCCAATAGCTCATCACATGCTGCCCTGCGGGTTATTTAAACTTATTATTATGTTGCATAATTATTATTTATTGCATTACTTATAGTAATTCCTTGATGACCACTTGATATTATGATCAATATTCAGATACTATAATATACTGATAATGCTTTGATTAAATATCAGGAACTCAAATAACTCAAGATAGGCATGTGCACTTGAATGTTATTGTAAACAAATTGTTATCAATGCATCAATAATTGCCGAACAAAAAAAGTGGGACGGATGGAACTCCGCTAAGACAAAACTAAGTTCGATTTATGTGTAAGTGAGTGTTACCGTTTGCGCGCGTAATGTCCGACCGTCGCGCGTCGGCCGACTAATGTGTGAACGTGTGCGTACAGCGGCCTGTATGTACAGCGAACTGGCCGACTTGAGTGACACAGCTTTTTTATGTGTCCATGGCATCAATATAAATAATATTAACCCTTAGCACCACTCGCTATTTCTAGCCTCACAATTACATTCGTGGAGAGCTAACTCCCCACTTCATATAACGAGTAATAAGAGCTTTATTGCAAAATAAAAACTGGATTTATTTTGGAAAAATAAATTAAAGGCATAGTATAAATGTAAGAAAAAAGTTTTATTAAAATTAGAAACATAAAAATGACACTCGTAGCGTCTAAACAAAAAAATTACAAAATACACTGCCACATGTTCAGTGCTTAGTTTGAAGGTCAAATACTAAATAAACTTAGTATCTTAGTACAGTAATAAAAACAAACTTAGTCTTTTTCTCTCAACAGTCTTATATTCCAAAATACAAAACAATTATAAAATTCTATAATTCTCATACAACAAGCAAAAGCACAGGGGTAACGTAAATCTTTGTTCACTTCCTCTAATTCCGCGTCACTCAAGTCGGATTGACTGCAATAAAACCTCATTTTCACTATCATCCAACTCTGGATTATTTATTAGTTCTTCAAGCTGTTGAGGATTCATACTATTGTATGTAGTACGCCACAAATCTACAAAAACACCAATAAATAAGAAATTAGTAAAAAAATATTACTTACGTAACTACACTCGTGGGGGAGCTAGGGTCCGTGCAAAAGCACGTACCTGCTGAACTGTATGCGGTAGCCCGCGGTACTAGGAATACACGGAGTCGCGACCGCGTGTACGCCAAAATAATAAAAATATTCTCGCAAATGTATGTGTTGCAGGACCCTACTCCCCCGCGAGTGGTGTTAAGGGTTAAAGTAGGTTTAGTCGACCTCGTTATTCATTTACCACTTTTGACAACAATTCTCACTAAACAGAAACTGAAAGATTGAAAATATCTCTGTCACGTAGACAAATAGACCTTGTCGTTCTAAGACGTACAAGTGACATTCAACCTAGGGTAGTAAAGCATTTACAAGGACGACTATTCCTTCAATATGGTGGATACACGGAGCACAAAACCACTGGTTTTGTGCTCCGTGGGTGGATATGACTAGCTGTGCAGCTTTGCTCGCGTTGACAATATCTCTAAACCAGCCAGGGAACATTACATATGAATCTAGTAAAAATTAAAAGAAAAATCGTGTAAATCGGAAATATTGTTCACAATTCATTAATCGAGAACAGCGTTTTCGAACTTGCATGATTTTCAAGCAAACTAAAAGACTGTCGGGAGACAGGGAATATTAGTAGTTGCCAATTATCATGCCGAAGCATGATTCGAAAATGGAATGCTTAGATCTTCGCCCGCCGTCTTTGCAGAATCGAGTAAGGATGTTGAAACAGTTAAGTTAAGTAGTATATAAAATCTATACTACTCTTAAACTCTTATACCTTACTCAAGTCTGAATAATTAATGTAACCTTGCTGTATGCTTTCCAGCTGGTACCTATAACTGTATGAGTGACTTAACCATACCTCAATGTAAAATCGATAGTTTATTTAAGTTCTACCATAAAAAAATCATTGTATTTTGTTTTTTTTACCATTGACGCCTATACTGTAGGTGCCTCATCTAAATCCTTTCAGCCGTTGAGACGATATACCACTTTATGATATTTGTAGGGTAAATGGACACATTTATTGCATTCCATATTGTTTAAATAAGATGTTACAAAAGACTTAAAACCAGGTACATAATCCAACTCACGTCAAGCTCTTTGTAAACCATCGCAATGGACTCAATGGAGTTCTAATTCAAAATCATAAAACCCGTTTCATCAAAACGGATTGGGGACTTGTGTGGGTTCTATTGCAAAAATAATATAGGTAGTAGATACCCAACGGTGTACTCTAATAATTCATATAAGTAGTAAATATTTATAAGAAATAGTTTAAAAAAAAACACGCTTTTGTAGATAACCGAACTAAAAAGTAGAAAATAATGTTCAATAAGTTTAAAATGAGAATAGTGATTAAAAAATAAAATGTAAAAACGCGTGGGGTGCTTTATCAGATATTTTCATGATGACGCAAATTTTACAAATATTCACAAAATATTTACAACAATTGACATCAAGCACCCCACGCTTTTTTACGTTTTTTTTTTTTGTTAATCGTTCTATTCTTAGATATTTTAAACTTTTTGAAATTAATTTTCTACTTTTTCGGCTTTCTATCTACAAAAGCGTGTTTTTTTAGTTTTTATTTACCTATTATTACGGCAATTCACCGTTAAAGTGAAGATTTTAGCTACAATTGAAATTTTATTCGATCCTATATCTTGTTGGAAAACTACAGTACCTACACAATATTTTATTCAACGTCGTCGGTAACTTGTGTAAGAAAATGGGAAATTTGCGTGCCTGCTGCCTTCCTTGAATGTGGTAGCCGTTTCTCAGGCTCCTTCTCCGGAAGTTTATTGTAAGTAGGTATACGTGCACTTGGCACAAAGACACTACCGGGTATCAGGGTTGAAAAAATCGTTAATCCTGAGGATCCTGGCAAGGATAATGGGACAAACTATTTAAATTATTGCATTGTCATCGGTCCTTGATAAGTGTGCGAAGTTTCAAATTAATCCGACGACGTTGAAGGGGTTGAAAATCGAGTTAAAAAAATCTGTTACATAGTTATATAGATACATACCAAGCTAATAAAAGCGTGTTAAAACGGACCCACGAGTTTATCTAAACATTGATGCGTTTTGGTTTTCTACAGTTTGATTATTCCTACTTACATATGCGTCATTGGCAGTTTTAATCGTTGTTTTACGTACCTACTAACAAGTAACAACGTAACAATTTATGAAATAACATCAACATTGATAAAAATAATAATTAAGTATATCAAGTAAGGACGTTTTATTACCGTTGAAGGGGTGATTACTAAACGATTGAAACTTTGTTGAATGTAATTAGGTACACGATTCTTATCGACTATGTTTTGCTCAATCGACATAATATTTCGTCATGCAAAACATTCCATACAAAATTCACTTTTACGCCGTTGGTGATAGAGATTAAAGTCGCTTGCAATCATTCGATTGCATGGATTTTAAAAGTATTGCAACATAAATGAATACAAAGTTGTCTCCACTTACGTGTAAACATTGTTCGTATTTCAATGACGCCATAAGCAAAAAAAAAATCTTTTTGACATCTCGACAAGAAATTATTGAAAAGAAGTTTTTACTGTTACATAATGTGTGAATCTGCAAGACAATACGGTATGCCAGCTGCTGCTTTTCGAAAGAAATAACCTTTTCTGGGGTACCTACCAAAAGTTAGGGGATGAGATGAGTATAATACAATTTGTACCCATCTTAACGCCAAACCGGTTTCAGGTAGTTTCTTTAGTGTAACGAATATGTACTGACCGATTTGATCTTTTAGAAAAAATATACAGTATTGTATAGTCGGGAAAAAGCTAGGCAGATGGTGGTGAGATTTGATCGTTTGAGATTAGGAATACGTGTTTCGCATAAATTGTATTTAAGGGGCTGACAGCAGCTAAAGCGCGGTCACTGTCGGACTACACAGAAAATAGAGAAAAGCGCAATGACGCGATGGTGGTGAGATTTGATCGTTTGAGATTAGGAATACGTGTTTCGCATAAATTGTATTTAAGGGGCTGACAGCAGCTAAAGCGCGGTCACTGTCGGACTACACAGAAAATAGAGAAAAGCGCAATGACGCGATGGTGGTGAGATTTGATCGTTTGAGATTAGGAATACGTGTTTCGCATAAATTGTAGGTATTTAAGGGGCTGACAGCAGCTAAAGCGCGGTCACTGTCGGACTGCATAGAAAATAGAGAAAAGCGCAATGACACAACGCTGGTAATTTATTGCAAAGTATGAAGCAAAAGATCGATTGATTGGACTCAAAAATGAAAACACTATGCTTGAAGAACAATCTGGAAAAAAACCAGAATGATTGCACGTTTTTAATCGTTTAAAGAAATTTTTAGATGTATTCTGGTGACTTTTTTCTATCTTACCAAATTAGTTGTATTATGTTTTCAACATACTATCTAACTAGCATATACCCTGAAGAATATCATATATTTTTCTAATTTTGTTTACTGCGGTGGATTATACTTTTAGCCATTAAAAAACTTGCATTTAGGTTATGTAGTCCCCTTAAGCATAATGTTATGCTTATGTGCTGTAATAATATCACCGTTTATGACTTTGTTATATAGTTAATCGTTATTGATTATCGTTATGGGCCCAGTGATGGGCCAGTAATTTTTTTATTACCCAATTACTGGGCTGTGGATGTCAGATAGGCAGTCGCTCCATGTAAAATACTGGTATTCAGCTGCATCCGGTTAGACTGGAAGCCGACCCTAATATGGTCGGAGAGGTCTAGGCAGATTGATTGTCTTTTTTTGGAACTATGGTGTTTTTTTTTTAATGTTTATAACTTAAGTTTTTGTTGAAATAGCTTCATATTTCGTCCTGCGTAACTACGCTACGCTAGTTGTTTGGTACCTAACTAGGTACCAAACAACTAAAGTGACTTTCCAAGAAAAAAATATCAAAAGAAAAACACCCACGCCCCAAATATAAGGCTGTAATTACAAAGGGGGATTAACCTAAAGAAATAGCCTACTCCCATTACGTCTGAAGTGTCACGAAAGTAAACGATGGTTTAGTTACCTGAACCAGTAACACAATGTGCTAAATGACATCATTGATAGCCTTATTAGCGAGTTTACTTACTCTCATAATTAATCTGAGTTCGTTGACTGGTTAATTAGAAAAATGGTTTATTATTATATTTTCTATAAAATTTATCTGGTTTTGTGGGAGCAGTGATGGAGGGCTCTGGCAATGGCCTCGATATACGAGTCGTGGGTTCGGACTCGAGCTGACATAACATCATTAGACTATGTTCCTCATTTGCTGATGGAGTGTGTCCGGAATAAAGATGAACGCAACTTGCTGCTGAACGAATTAAAATTAAATAGGCTGGATGTTGTTTAGTATTAGTCGTTCAGCAGTGAGCGGTAGCTTTTTAGTATTACTATAATATTTTTTTTTTCTTTGTGTGTTATATTTCATATTTCTAAGTGAATTTACTTTGTTATAAGGTATGATGGGGTTGACATATCCTTATTGGACAAAATTAAAAAAAAAAAACTATGTTCCTATTGTTGGGGCTCAGGCCTCTTCTTTGAAGGGAGCGGGACGTAGTCAACCACGTGAGCACAGAGATAGAGCGGGCTGGTGGACGTCACATATCTTTGAATATTTCGTTCTAGGACCTGCCTGTTCCCCCATGATGTATTTTTGATTTAAATTCAGTGGTGATGAAACGAATTAGCTCAAAGAAGAGTTGCAAAGGGTTGAAACCCACGCCACGGCCTTATACGAGTCGCGGGTCTGAGTCAATTACAACATTCTACTTTCAACTTCCCTATTTAACCCCTTTAGGGGATGAATTTTCATAAATCCATAGTGCTCATTTTCGCTATATCACTTGGTCTGTTGGAGAGGTTGGTTGGTGGTCTGTTGAGAAGGCATTCTTGTGCACAATTTAACGCTTCTAGACCCAGCGGCTTAGGCTGTGCGTTTTCAGTCAATGAAAAGTAAGTAGATATTACAGTAGTAGTAGCAGCAGTAGTACATTGTTACTCTAGGTGTGAAAGTAACTTACTTAGTCCCGAGACGGGGTTTGGCGCACGAGCGTAGCGAGGGCGCTAATAGTTCGATGGACTAAATAAGTCTAACCCGAGGTAAACATTTGCGTTTCATTACGAATACAAGGAAAGTAAAAATAAAAACATGAATTAGCTAACGAAAAAATGAGCCTTTTCTCTTATGAAATCAGGCGTTAAGGTGAAAGGATAGGCCAAACTACAAAATAGACCTCTCTTTGAAGGACTACTACTACTAGACGGATGGACCAAATATATAAAAAAAAAATACCTAATTCGCATAACATATTTGACTTTAAATTTTAAGTTTAATTTTTTTATTATTGTTTATACTTTTGTCGGAAAAAAATCGAATATATCCTCTTTAAATCTGCAATAATTTGCTTACTGCTTTCAAAGAACTGAAGCGATTTAAATATTTTTTTCACACTATCATAGACAATTTATTGCTTTATAAAATTTAAGTTCAAAATTGTACAAAATTATTACTTATAGGTGCCGTTAAATCAATAATATCATAATACCGGCGCTGGCGCTCACTCAGACGCGAGGGCCAGTCTCACCCTAGCGTTTGCACGGGGAGGCTGTGTCGCATGTTAGCGCGCTCCGCTCTATAAACTTTACGTGAAAGAGTAAACAGTGCAGATAGTACGTTTGGTACAGTAGTACGGTTGAGCTATTCTTTTTCTATTTATTGATCGAAGAAAACACTATCAAAGAAAAGCGAAAATTTATGAGTATTGAAAACGGAAGAAAAATCTAGCCAGCCACAAAAAAAAAACAAAAAACTATAGAAAAAGAAAATGAAGAAGTGAAGTCAAGATCCAACGAAAGTAATACAGAAGAAAAAGAAAATACATGGAAATTAAATTATAATGATAGCAATACAGAAGAAAAAAGAAATGAAGATATTATATTAAAGTCAAACTCTAATGAAAGCAATACAGATGAAACTACGTATTTACAATCTACGTTTGTTAGGGAAATGCAATTTAACTAGTTTTGATTGGTTAATAACATTTTTTTTAAATGGTCCAAATAAAATGTTAAGTAAATATTATTTTGATATTTTCGTTTTTATGGTTTCGTAGCCAAATGACATAAACCATTTTTCTCCAAGTCAAGTCATTTGAAATATAGACACTTCCAGAGTGGTCAAATGTGCGCCCCTCTAATTTTTAAAATAAGTGTAAAATAAAATATGTGTATAATATGTGTGTTCAATGAAAATTGTTTTGAACGAGATGTAGTCATAAAGCCCGGTTTCCACCGCGAGCGGAACGGACCCATTATTGACTTCGTTAAAATCGCAAACGCAAACTGCATACTTGTATTTCCTTTGTTGGTGGAAGTTTAACGAAGTCATTAATGGGTCCGTTCCGCTCGCGATGGAAACTGGGCTTTAGTTTTCGAGATATAGCACATGTTCAAAAACCGCAAATATAAATTTGTCATTCATACAAACACTATGGAAAACAAAGTTAAAAACAAAACTTTGCTTGCTACTACGGAACCCTTCATGGGGGAGTCCGACTCGCACTTGGACAGTTTTTTATTAGTCTAAGCACATTAATAAAAAGCGTTATTATTTCTTTTCACAAAAACAAATTGAAATTTTATGTATTTTGATTTACTCTAACTACAATAACTGTACTCGGTAAAGAATATTTTGTTTTCAAAACAAGCATTGCAAATGTTCTGAGTCTGCCTACATTCAATCGATTTATGATGATAAAAGGTAGTATTGTAGCGACAAAAATTCTTCGAACGCATCTGCGTCCGGTGATACTCTTTGACGGTCGGGGGATGAGCGGGCGCGCGGGGCGGTCAGGGCGCTGGCCGCTTGTTTCACGTTCAATGCTCAAGGACGTTGGGCTATCCTTTCGCCTTAAATCCATATCTGAAGCAGATGAACAAAACTGTACGACTCGAAAAAACAAATGAAGATCGGATTGCCGCTTTCCCGCCAATTTTTTTTTATATGTGGCCGGCTACTACTATTCAGCCATTATTTTTAATTTCCATCATTAAAAAACAGGTAAATATTTTGCCCAAATCTATGTTATTTTAAAGAAATTGTTGAAAGTAAATTATTATAAAGATTATATTATTGAGTATGGCCGCCAAAAATTGTACAGTAACCGTCGTGAATTAGTAACACACGGTAACATAAGTGAATGAAAGTAACACTCGTGAACGTTGTTAGGCTGAGTGTACAATTGTACATGACATATTAAGAAAAAATCGTAATGTTAATATGATAGTTAAAATTAAAAGAGGTTACAATATAATTAAAACCAAAACATGTCCTAAGAAATCTTTATTTAAATCAAACATGAGATCGCAAAAAAAAACTATTAATAATACACTTATGCTAAAATTTAAAAAAGTCTTGTTAGTCTTTAAATTAAAAACAAACAATTATCAACAAGCGTATGACAATGTAACATTATAAACATTTTAACAATTTCACAAATCAAATATTTTTATATCTTTGTCTTTTTACCTGTGTAATTTAAACCTTGTGTTATTAAAAATCATATAACAATAATTAAAAATTATATGGGAATTCTTTGAAACGCATATTAACTTGGTACCTACATTAAAAATTACAGCTAGTCTTTGAACACTTAATTAGATAGGTATTATCTTTGTACCTATGAAAAATATAGACAAACGCAAGGAACTGAAATGAAAACTAACAGTTAAAATAAACTTTATCACAAACGAAATCTTTTAATAAATATGCTTTATCATTTAATTCTAATTCAACTTTTTTCACCACACTTATTTCGGGAACAATATCACGATCTCTTTTTGTAGGTACAAATTTTAATGTTGGTTTATAAATCGTTTTTAAAAACCGTATAGTATATCTTACAGTTTCATCTACTTGTACACTTTCTACGAACCCTATATAATATTTCCAAGACTGTCTTTGGAAATACCTTACTAATACGCTATCACCTAGACTAAAATGTTTTTCTTCTTCGGTATCTGGGAGTTTACGGTCTTCCTTAGTGTTTGTTACTATTTCAGTCTTTTCAAATTGTATATTATTCCTTTTTACCGTCTTTAATTTTATATCTTCACTGTTCTTTTCTTCTGTACATATTAAGAAAGAGTCATCACCGGGATCTATTACACTGTCACATAATTTAAAATGTTCTTCTTCTTTGGTATCTGGGAGTTCACAGTCTTTGTCAGTCTCTGTCATTATTTCAGTCTTTTCGTATAGTACTTTACTGTTATTTTCTGATTTTACTTCAACTTTCTCATGTTTTCTGACGCCACTGCTTTCTACTGTCTTTACTTCCATATCTTTTTTCTTTTGTCTGCTCTCTTCATCATCTGTACATGTTGAAATAGAGTCATAATCGGGTAAAAATATCTGGTCGTCGTCTGAGGTATCATGTACTGAAAATTCATCATTATCTGTGCTGCTAGCATCAGAATCAATAATTAGTTGCGTCTTACGAATTTTTTTCGGTGTAACATTTCGTCTTTCACGTAATCCTGATGTGGATGGGATCGGATTGTCATAAATACTGGTGTTTGTTTTGTCTGCCATATTTAATATATCAGATGCTTCAATTTTTTTGAGCTTCAGTAAACCGTTGCCAATGATTTTGTTACAGAATGCACGATTTTCTGATCTAAACCTCACGTCTGATAATATTGTTACTTTTGTCTTATTCTTGATTTTACCAGTTTCACATGTTTTTTTTATCTTATTCCTGTTTCCTATCTCTTCTGTCTCAGAATCAGTCGTTTCACTTAATCTTGTCATTTTCCTTGTTCGCTTTTTAATTCGTTTTGCATTATTTTTTAAATTTGGTATATTTTTTAGCTCATTTTCTTTGTCAGATTCTTTATGTTGAACAAGCAGGTGATCTTTGAGATCCAAACATCCACAATAACCTTTCGGTGACAACATATCACCACAGAAACAGCTCAGACATCTGAATTTAATGACATCAGCCGTCTCTGTGTTAACAATCTGATGTAGAGCCATGGTCTGTGGTACAGGTGTCAAAGTATCTAATATTGAGTATCTGGCAATATCTGTATCTGAGATACAAAATGTCATTACCGAAGTATCTGACTCACTGAGAATTTTAAATGCTGTTTCGGCATTTGGGACATCAATACCCTGTGAAACATATGCATCAAGTCTGCGTTTTATTGCGCCACCAACTCCATCGGCGGCCCCTTTGCCATGGGAAGCTTCGCTGAAGTTCCACGTAGAGTATGGAATTTCAAATTTTTTTGTATATTTTGAAAACAAAAAGAAATTCTTTTTCTGTTTATACTGGCTTGTGGGGCCATCCGAAAAAAAATGAACAGCTATAACAGCCGGAAATTCAGATTTAACATGATTGAGAATAGGTTCCAGATGGGCCCATATCGCCTCTGGACCATGTTCATTGCTGGACGATATGGAAGCAAATGCTTGTGGCTTATTTCCACTTGTGTATAAGACACCAGTGTGAATGGTGATTTGTGGTTTCGACGCACCAAAGTGCATAGACTGCACTTCTGTTCCAAATTTGCAGGTATAGTTTTCACTAAAATCTATATGTATGGCTACTTCATTGATTTTTAAATTTTTGATACATGATGAGTACTGGTAATACTGGTGTTTGATATTATAAACATGTTTTTTTATGATTGTGAGGTCTTTTTTAAACTTTTCTACTAATGTTTCCAATGATTCACTTATCTGTTTCTTTTCCATCTTCTTTGTAATTGTTATTTTGTTATCCTTTTTGTTTGTGTACTCGTGGTTATCTAATTTAAACTCTTCATAAGTAACAATTTCACTTCGGCTGTGACTACTCCAGTTAAAAGAAATAAATATCTTGTTTCTGCAATTAGAGCACTCTCCATACGCACATTCTTTTGAATTTAAATCACATTGTACTTTGGTCAAAATTTCATCTAGATCTTTGGTGCCGATCATGTCCAAAAGTTTTAATTTTTCAATTTTCATCATGACGTTTTCGTGTTTTACACACCCGCATGTTTCTCTGTTTGTGAGTTTAGGACGCAAAACGTAAAATGGCCGATACTTTTTAAATGAAGTATATTTTGCTTTGCCTCCTTCCAACCTATACTTTTTGTAAAGATCCTTCAGACTTTTCAATAAATAGCGTCGTTGTTGCTTATTTCTCTTAAAAGTCTTAACTTCATTCTTGCCGGCTGTTGCCCGACTAACGTCGTCTCTTTCATAGAACTTTGTAATTTCATCAATAATCATCTTGTTTTTTTTCAGAATGGTTTTTCTGCGGCGAGCTCTTCCTTTTAATCCTAATATAGTTGTCGTTAAGCTTTTCACCTTGTATTTGCTCACTATTTCGTTCTCAACCACACTTTTAAGAACATTGCGGTCTTTATTGTTTTTGGAATTTCCATAGGTATTCTGTAGAGCCGTAGTTAAAACGTTGTAATTAAGAAGCTGTTTTTTCACTTTTTGTTTTTCGGCCGTGGATATGTTGGGTATGTTATCATTTATAAAGCTTTCAGTTTTAGAAAGTGGTGTCATTTCATTATCATCTTGGGCTGTACTTGTAGGATCATTATTTATTAGTAGTTCTGCGTTTTTTGCTTTCAGTTCCTCGATACACGTAATTAATGATTGTTGTTTTTTTATTAATCGGTAACATTTCTTTTTAAGTGCGGTAATTGTTTTTGACATATTACAAATTTTTGTTTGATAGTTAGTTTTTGCAATAGCCATTTGTCTTTGAATTTTTTTCTTTTCTGCTAGCTGTGCTTTATTATTAGTGCAATTTTTAATATTGCCTTCTACATCATTTTCTTTTAATTTGTTTTTTTGTTTATTTTTTCTATTTCTCCATTGTTTCCTTATAATACTTTTTTCATTTTCTGAACATTCGCTAATTTTTTTTCTCTCCTTGTTCCGCGCAGTATTTTTACGTTTTGTTTCTTCAAACTTTTCGGGGTTGTTAGTCCGCATTCGCTCTCTGTACCGCTTCTGTTTTTCTGCCGCTGTTAATGCCATCTAAATAAAAAAAAAGTTAATTGTTTTATCGTAAATAATTTGCGTAGCTAATAACACGTGTACAGAATGTAGTATTATAAATGTTCATAAGTAGGTATGTCTTTATTTATAAAAAATACAAAATTAAACAAGCACTTTTTCATTATAAGAAGATAAGATTAACTTAAAAGATTTCTCTTTGGCTCAACTTAAAATCATTATTCATGCGTACGTTCTTACTGACAGATATTCAAAAACGCTTATTCCTCACAAAAAGTCAATTTGTGCAACCTTTCAAATTCGAGTTCTATAGTGTATACTACTCCTAACATTCGATCACGAATGTTACGTAACGCACATAGTAACACATGGTATCATTCGTGAACTAAAACCACTGTGGTCATAACCAAAAAAAAATATACTCGTCTAAGTTTTGAAGTAGGAAGACGCTGCATAGTTTTAATTGTTAAACCAATAACCTCTGCATACACATTTTAAAATAAATTTAAGGAATTTACATTCTTACCGTAAATATTTTCACTTGAAATCACACAAAAATTCCGAGACAAAAGCGCCGGCCGCCTTGACGTTCACTTTCACAGAGAACAAAATGGCGATTTTTCTCCGTAGGTTGGCTAACCTGTACGTGGTGTTGCCATGACTTAAGAAATAGTTTTGCGGGCCGGGGATCTAGCATGTTCAGTCTTATATATCGGTAACTTACGTGAAGTATCATTCGGGAAACAAAAACGAGACACATATTTAAATACGTTTAGTTTTAATTTTTTACGTCATTTTATTAAAAAGAAAATAGTACTGCTTAGCAAATTGACAAATAAGTTTAGAAATGTCAAAATTTAACATGTTGCGAAACACATAAGCATTTTTTTTTAACTTTAAAGTATAAGATGTCTGTATTGGACACATGATTTTTGTATGGATACTTAAATCAACCTTCAACGAAAAAAATTGTAGACGCCTATCTAATGTAACTTATGTCAACTTAAATGATTTATATGAATGAACATGATATTGCGAACTAGAAACCACACAACCGATCATTAAATAAGATGGCATTAAGAAATTATCAATACTAATATGAGAAGGACACAATTTTTTTCCCGAATGTACAATTTTTGGCGGCCATACTCTATTAAGATATTATTAGAAAAATATATATTATTTAGTTAATACTTAACTTTATGTTATTTCAATTTTACATCGCGCTGTAATTGAGTGGCTGTATATGAAGTTGGAACATGGTTCAATAGAAATGTGGAAAGGGCACTAGTTTTTTTTTTAATAATTTGACAGATGTCAGTTGAAGTTGAAATGGATTCTCCCTAGGGCTGAAAAGTACTACTTTCAACCCGCTCCGCATGCAACTTCAGACCTACTTTCCGAGTATGAGTAATGAAAAGGTATTTTTTTTTTACTTTCCAGTTGGAATTCCGTGGCGCCTTAGTGCAGCAGCTCCGTGACGTCACCAAGAAGTTGGGACTCTGCATCGCAACCTTACACTCGGCGGTGGCTCAATTAGACTTGTTCATGGATGCGCATAGACTGAGGGCGGATCGACTGACACACGTCGCTCTGGCTTGCTTGAGTTTAGCAGGTACGCTACTACTACATATATAATACTTAATTATCAAAGAATGGTCTGTGATACTTATGATTTAACCCGACAAATTTCGTATGAACCAGTAATTGTTTATAAGAAAAACACACTCGAAGCGAGCCGTAAATATAATTGTGAAAGCCGTTGAGCGCTTACATTCAAACGACTTCTAGTAAGCGATCGTTTGACGGATGTACAAATAAAACACTGACGTCACAAAATGTATCCGCTGTTAGTTAGTAAAATAAAGGTTCATTATCTATTACTGAGGTCTCAAATATAACACCACTTGGTCTGTGTATTGTGAATTTCATCATAAACATTCAGGAGGAAAAGTAGTCTATGTACTTCTACAGGTCCCAGCGGTGTAATGCGTAACACACATAAAATGGCAATTGACCGCAATGTCTATCATTTTGACAGTTCAGCGACGTTGGTTGCGTTATTTACGCGTTTGAACAGGGAATAATCTTCAAAACCTCGGATTGTAACTGAAAGCGTGTTAGGGTGCTGGTTACCTCTTTGTTAAATTGTAAATAGAGTTACTTTTGCATTTAATAATGTTATTATTAGTGTGATTAGTTGATTACTGACTTTCCAAAGGGTGTCGTATTACCCAGTGGAAAAGGAAGTGGCTCGATTTATTTTCTCCCAAGTGTATGTTGGGGTTCGGCTTCCAGTCTAACTGGATGCAGCTGATTACCAGTATTTTACATGGAGCGACTACCTATCTGACCTCTACAACCCAGTTACTGGGCAATCCGATACCACATGGTTGTCAGACTTTCGGGCTTGACCCGTAACGACTGTCAAAGATCCACGAATGACAGACGCGAGACCAACGGCTTAACGAGCTTTCCAAGGCACGTGGTCACCCATCCACGGACCAAACGCGGCAAGCGTGGCCTAACCTGATCGATCGACCCTGTTGTTACTTAGCCGAAATCAATCTATTAATTGTTTATTAATCTTTCAAATACTAACACTTATTCAATTTGTCCACAGCAAAAAGCGAAGAAAAGTTCAGTCGGGCGCCCACTCTAAAGATTTTATCTAAAATCAGTGGGGTCCAATTATGTGGTAAAACATTCAGGCAGTTAGAATGGATGGTGGGCCAACATGTGCGTTGGAGGTTGTTGGCGCCAACCCCTGTGACGTATGCGGCATTGTTGGCCCAATATGTGGTGACCGACAGCGACTTGACGACGCGGCATCCGAAGTTTGTGAGGCGATTCAGGAGGGATGGGGCTAAACTACTGGAGGCCTATTTGGACTTGACTTTGTCCGGTAAGTTTTAATACTTTTAATCTATTTTCTTTTAATTATATAAAATAGTTTTTATTTTTTTATAAATTCTAACCTTAGTTTATCTAGTATTCGTGAAATCCTTAGAACTTCTGTAAAAGTGCTTTTTAGCTTGGGTTTCGTAAGAAAGCGGTGCCGTCATATTGCAGCCAGCTTTTTTGATACCGTGAAGTTACACCCCCTCGTCATTTTCATGGCGGCCGCCATTTTGCGCGCTGTATATACGACGCCGCTTTCCTAGGAGATTCTTCTTCTCAGCCTGTCGATGGCAAAAATTACACGAAAAAATGTATACAACGTGGCGCTACAATGGTGACATTAATTTAACACACGGGTAGGGCTAGTGCCCATTAATCATAAAAAAATGCATAAGTTAAAATAATTATTAATAATTTTGCGTGGATGTGACGCATGTTTCCCCCAAACTTTTCATATTTTTTGTGTTTGTCTTATTTTTTGCGTCATGTTTACCGCAAATAAACGCATTTTCTTTCTTTTTTCTTTCTTTCTAGTAAATTGAAAAAAAAAATCAAATAATAAAAAACTACTAAAATTGGGATCATCCTTGAAAAATTCATTCATGAAATTACTTACCTAGCTGGATTATGTTAACTCGGAGCGGTAACGCGTCGATTCGCGCGCTGGCAACCGCGCATCGCGTCTTGTACCTACGCGTGATCGGTCCGATTCTTTGACGGCATATTATCAAAGAAACCGAGCGGCGCAAGTGGTACAAACACTTATCATATCACCCTCTCTTGTTACTATTAGTAATAACTGTCATCACTAATCACTGCCATCATGATCACAAGTTTACACAAGCACTAATAGCACAAATCAATGCGTCCGTATCGCAAGTGGTATAAACGTACCTACTAGATAAGAAATCGAAAACAAATCAAAGCGTCTTTACCGCAGTACCATAATCTAATTACTATCCTAATTACACAAAAAGAAAGAAATAAAACAATAGGTAAGAGTCTTTTTCGCGACGTAATTATGCGCACTAGTGTAAAAAAGTGCGTCAAGGACACGGGTTCGACTAGCACTAGAAAAACAAAAAAAGAATTCGAGTTCGGTGCGGCGGGTGGGTGGAAGGGAGAGCGCGCGTCGCCTGCGCTGCTCGCCAACAAAGGAAATTTCCTTAAATTCGCCTACTCTATGCATTTGTTTCATCCTAATAGTATTGCTTATTCGTTTTAATTTCATTGATGCGAAGTTATGATCCGTGACCCCAGCAAATGACCGCTGCGCGACAGTTCTTTAAGTACAGGTTGCTCTACTATTTCCTAAATTCTTTAATAAATCTGTAAATAATATTAATAACGTTTAATGGAAATAAAAATTTGTCATGAAACGAAAATGTGAAAACGTATATGTGTGTTAAATTAAGGTCACCATTGCAGCGCCACGCTGTATAGTAAAAAAAAAAGATTGGCTTATTTCAAATTATACCGAAGGTGAATTCTGAATTTTTTTGGTTGCATTGAACTTACGAAAATCAAAAATGTAACAAAAAGAAAACCTACACGAGAGCTTCTACTGAATAAAGAACGTGTAAGTAACTTATTGTACATAGTTTATTTTAGAATCACCGGTTTAGATCTGTACACCTCTACTGAAAGCAATGATCGACTTGGCCGGTTAATCGTTTTTTTTTTGCAACTGACCGAAGTCGCCCAGTCATAGTCGGCCCATCTCGACAAAATGTTCGACAATTTTCATGTATATGTTGTGATGCTACGATACAACCCCCAGACGTGCGCCTGAAGGTGGTGGAGTGCGTGGACGTGGGCTGCGCGTGCGTGGCGTGCGCGCGCGCGGCGCTGGGGCTGGCGGCGTGGCCGGCGTGGCTGGCCGCGCGAGCCGGCCGCCAGCCCGCCGGCGTCGCGCCCATCGCGCGCCTGCTGCAGAGGTATGGACTCGCTTCGTACATAACTACAGCTGTATCTAGGGCTGGCGGCGTGGCCGGCGTGGCTGGCCGCGCGAGCCGGCCGCCAGCCCGCCGGCGTCGCGCCCATCGCGCGCCTGCTGCAGAGGTATGGACTCGCTTCGTACATAACTACAGCTGTATCTAGGGCTGGCGGCGTGGCCGGCGTGGCTGGCCGCGCGAGCCGGCCGCCAGCCCGCCGGCGTCGCGCCCATCGCGCGCCTGCTGCAGAGGTATGGACTCGCTTCGTACATAACTACAGCTGTATCTAGGGCTGGCGGCGTGGCCGGCGTGGCTGGCCGCGCGAGCCGGCCGCCAGCCCGCCGGCGTCGCGCCCATCGCGCGCCTGCTGCAGAGGTATGGACTCGCTTCGTACATAACTACAGCTGTATCTAGGGCTGGCGGCGTGGCCGGCGTGGCTGGCCGCGCGAGCCGGCCGCCAGCCCGCCGGCGTCGCGCCCATCGCGCGCCTGCTGCAGAGGTATGGACTCGCTTCGTACATAACTACAGCTGTATCTAGGGCTGGCGGCGTGGCCGGCGTGGCTGGCCGCGCGAGCCGGCCGCCAGCCCGCCGGCGTCGCGCCCATCGCGCGCCTGCTGCAGAGGTATGGACTCGCTTCGTACATAACTACAGCTGTATCTAGGGCTGGCGGCGTGGCCGGCGTGGCTGGCCGCGCGAGCCGGCCGCCAGCCCGCCGGCGTCGCGCCCATCGCGCGCCTGCTGCAGAGGTATGGACTCGCTTCGTACATAACTACAGCTGTATCTAGGGCTGGCGGCGTGGCCGGCGTGGCTGGCCGCGCGAGCCGGCCGCCAGCCCGCCGGCGTCGCGCCCATCGCGCGCCTGCTGCAGAGGTATGGACTCGCTTCGTACATAACTACAGCTGTATCTAGGGCTGGCGGCGTGGCCGGCGTGGCTGGCCGCGCGAGCCGGCCGCCAGCCCGCCGGCGTCGCGCCCATCGCGCGCCTGCTGCAGAGGTATGGACTCGCTTCGTACATAACTACAGCTGTATCTAGGGCTGGCGGCGTGGCCGGCGTGGCTGGCCGCGCGAGCCGGCCGCCAGCCCGCCGGCGTCGCGCCCATCGCGCGCCTGCTGCAGAGGTATGGACTCGCTTCGTACATAACTACAGCTGTATCTAGGGCTGGCGGCGTGGCCGGCGTGGCTGGCCGCGCGAGCCGGCCGCCAGCCCGCCGGCGTCGCGCCCATCGCGCGCCTGCTGCAGAGGTATGGACTCGCTTCGTACATAACTACAGCTGTATCTAGGGCTGGCGGCGTGGCCGGCGTGGCTGGCCGCGCGAGCCGGCCGCCAGCCCGCCGGCGTCGCGCCCATCGCGCGCCTGCTGCAGAGGTATGGACTCGCTTCGTACATAACTACAGCTGTATCTAGGGCTGGCGGCGTGGCCGGCGTGGCTGGCCGCGCGAGCCGGCCGCCAGCCCGCCGGCGTCGCGCCCATCGCGCGCCTGCTGCAGAGGTATGGACTCGCTTCGTACATAACTACAGCTGTATCTAGGGCTGGCGGCGTGGCCGGCGTGGCTGGCCGCGCGAGCCGGCCGCCAGCCCGCCGGCGTCGCGCCCATCGCGCGCCTGCTGCAGAGGTATGGACTCGCTTCGTACATAACTACAGCTGTATCTAGGGCTGGCGGCGTGGCCGGCGTGGCTGGCCGCGCGAGCCGGCCGCCAGCCCGCCGGCGTCGCGCCCATCGCGCGCCTGCTGCAGAGGTATGGACTCGCTTCGTACATAACTACAGCTGTATCTAGGGCTGGCGGCGTGGCCGGCGTGGCTGGCCGCGCGAGCCGGCCGCCAGCCCGCCGGCGTCGCGCCCATCGCGCGCCTGCTGCAGAGGTATGGACTCGCTTCGTACATAACTACAGCTGTATCTAGGGCTGGCGGCGTGGCCGGCGTGGCTGGCCGCGCGAGCCGGCCGCCAGCCCGCCGGCGTCGCGCCCATCGCGCGCCTGCTGCAGAGGTATGGACTCGCTTCGTACATAACTACAGCTGTATCTAGGGCTGGCGGCGTGGCCGGCGTGGCTGGCCGCGCGAGCCGGCCGCCAGCCCGCCGGCGTCGCGCCCATCGCGCGCCTGCTGCAGAGGTATGGACTCGCTTCGTACATAACTACAGCTGTATCTAGGGCTGGCGGCGTGGCCGGCGTGGCTGGCCGCGCGAGCCGGCCGCCAGCCCGCCGGCGTCGCGCCCATCGCGCGCCTGCTGCAGAGGTATGGACTCGCTTCGTACATAACTACAGCTGTATCTAGGGCTGGCGGCGTGGCCGGCGTGGCTGGCCGCGCGAGCCGGCCGCCAGCCCGCCGGCGTCGCGCCCATCGCGCGCCTGCTGCAGAGGTATGGACTCGCTTCGTACATAACTACAGCTGTATCTAGGGCTGGCGGCGTGGCCGGCGTGGCTGGCCGCGCGAGCCGGCCGCCAGCCCGCCGGCGTCGCGCCCATCGCGCGCCTGCTGCAGAGGTATGGACTCGCTTCGTACATAACTACAGCTGTATCTAGGGCTGGCGGCGTGGCCGGCGTGGCTGGCCGCGCGAGCCGGCCGCCAGCCCGCCGGCGTCGCGCCCATCGCGCGCCTGCTGCAGAGGTATGGACTCGCTTCGTACATAACTACAGCTGTATCTAGGGCTGGCGGCGTGGCCGGCGTGGCTGGCCGCGCGAGCCGGCCGCCAGCCCGCCGGCGTCGCGCCCATCGCGCGCCTGCTGCAGAGGTATGGACTCGCTTCGTACATAACTACAGCTGTATCTAGGGCTGGCGGCGTGGCCGGCGTGGCTGGCCGCGCGAGCCGGCCGCCAGCCCGCCGGCGTCGCGCCCATCGCGCGCCTGCTGCAGAGGTATGGACTCGCTTCGTACATAACTACAGCTGTATCTAGGGCTGGCGGCGTGGCCGGCGTGGCTGGCCGCGCGAGCCGGCCGCCAGCCCGCCGGCGTCGCGCCCATCGCGCGCCTGCTGCAGAGGTATGGACTCGCTTCGTACATAACTACAGCTGTATCTAGGGCTGGCGGCGTGGCCGGCGTGGCTGGCCGCGCGAGCCGGCCGCCAGCCCGCCGGCGTCGCGCCCATCGCGCGCCTGCTGCAGAGGTATGGACTCGCTTCGTACATAACTACAGCTGTATCTAGGGCTGGCGGCGTGGCCGGCGTGGCTGGCCGCGCGAGCCGGCCGCCAGCCCGCCGGCGTCGCGCCCATCGCGCGCCTGCTGCAGAGGTATGGACTCGCTTCGTACATAACTACAGCTGTATCTAGGGCTGGCGGCGTGGCCGGCGTGGCTGGCCGCGCGAGCCGGCCGCCAGCCCGCCGGCGTCGCGCCCATCGCGCGCCTGCTGCAGAGGTATGGACTCGCTTCGTACATAACTACAGCTGTATCTAGGGCTGGCGGCGTGGCCGGCGTGGCTGGCCGCGCGAGCCGGCCGCCAGCCCGCCGGCGTCGCGCCCATCGCGCGCCTGCTGCAGAGGTATGGACTCGCTTCGTACATAACTACAGCTGTATCTAGGGCTGGCGGCGTGGCCGGCGTGGCTGGCCGCGCGAGCCGGCCGCCAGCCCGCCGGCGTCGCGCCCATCGCGCGCCTGCTGCAGAGGTATGGACTCGCTTCGTACATAACTACAGCTGTATCTAGGGCTGGCGGCGTGGCCGGCGTGGCTGGCCGCGCGAGCCGGCCGCCAGCCCGCCGGCGTCGCGCCCATCGCGCGCCTGCTGCAGAGGTATGGACTCGCTTCGTACATAACTACAGCTGTATCTAGGGCTGGCGGCGTGGCCGGCGTGGCTGGCCGCGCGAGCCGGCCGCCAGCCCGCCGGCGTCGCGCCCATCGCGCGCCTGCTGCAGAGGTATGGACTCGCTTCGTACATAACTACAGCTGTATCTAGGGCTGGCGGCGTGGCCGGCGTGGCTGGCCGCGCGAGCCGGCCGCCAGCCCGCCGGCGCACAGTGGATCGTCCCCATACAAGAGGTCGGACATAGAATTAAAATTTGAAAAAGTATTTAATTGAAAAAAATTAAATATACAGTTGCATTACTCTATTATGGAACTACAAAAAATGTTACTACAATTTTTTTATTTGACCAGTATTTTATGAGCAATTCGATGAAAACTGTTATTTTTCTATGGAAATGGTCACAAAAATGTCTGTATCTCATGATTCCCTCCTTGTTTCGATTTGCGGTTTTCACTACTGTTATTTACCCATTTTATGCCACATTTTCTTCAAGGACACATGGTGCCCCCAGCGACCCCCTTCCGAGCTATTTTGCTTTTAGTAACTATACTTTTTATTGTATAACTGATGAAATGGAGGTACATTAAGTATATTCATTACTGAGAATAAGTCATCCCTAAGTAGTTCCTTAAATAACAGGTGCATTTGCGATTACTTTAATGACTTATGAACGCTTCTGTTGCCATACAACAAAAGCGTTAATGAGTCCTTAAGTAAAGATTACCAGTACTTGCTTAATCTCATTGAGCTAGGAAAAACATGGAGGCGCCGCATTATATTTGACATACACTTTGCATACAAATATGAGTTAAATACGATACAGACGGTGAAATATCGTTTTGTCTCATTCTTTCTAATGAAATAATCGTATGTGATAAAAGAGACAACAATATTTAAGTTGTTGCTCATTATGGTAACATTTTGTCGTGACGTAGGGACAGTTGTAGGTAAGTGCCCTATCAGCCATCTTATGCGACATCTATTTAGTCTGTGGCGACGAGTTTCGTGGTAGTTGTGCTGTCAAATGGTTGTTTATTTTTTGTGTTATTGAGATTTGCGAGAATATTACGAGGATTTTACCTTTAAAAATTAATGTAAATGTTGGAAAACAGCAAACCACCATGCCTGTGTGTTGTATTGTGAAGTGTGGTGCAAGAAAGAATGGAAATCAACCTCAATTGTCTTTGCATAGGTTATTAGCCGGTTTTCATGCAATATTACATACATTCATACACGTTCGATGAACAAATTGTTACTCAATCGTGATTTTAAGGCTAAAGTGTATTTGGTAAGGTATATTTGGGGTCATTTTCATATAACAGACCAATTTATTAATTCATTCGTTTGTTTACAATAATATGTCATAGTGGAATAGTGTTGTACCGTTGCTGTAATAGTTTCCGAAACTAGTTCCTCCGCTGAAACGATATCGGTACAATCAGCGATGTTAACATAAATCGTTCTGCGTGTCCTAATCGGTCCGAGTGACTTTGCTTGGTCACAGCACCGAGAGACAGTTCCACAGAGTTTTATATGATGATAAATAAAATAAGTCATCGACATTTTGTTATTTATTTTAGTTAGATATTAGCAGCAGCTCTAACCAAAATGATTTATTGATCAAAATACTTACCTCTTTTATAGGTTTCCTAAAAATGAAGGATTAAAGAAAAAGTGGTAAGACGTGACGGTTTTTTTGGTGAAGAAAATATTAATCCGCGACATAAAGAATGGTACCTCTGCATTCACTTTGAAGAAAGCTGTTTCAATAGAACACTTGATGTAATGAGATTACAATCATGATAACTCTGTTCCCACAGTATTTTACTTATTTTTTTTTGTTTTTGTTTTACCCGCACCAAAAAAAATCTCTGAAGAAACTGACTGGACAGGTCCCACAATTTGTGTGGTTCTTTCGTCAAAAGACCATTTCAGACAGCGATCTACATAGCCTTCACGGGATCTGACCAAGATTTTGTCTGGACTTTGAAAGAGACTGTGACGGACTGTGACTGTGACTTTGGAAGAGACCACGGAGTTTGTTTCGGCCTTTCTTCTCATAGTAGTCAGATAGGAAGCGCCGACCTAATTTAGTTTTTAAAATACGATTGACGTGTAAAAGTGTTTGTACAAACCTGCTTACAGAAATAAAATCATTTATCGTTTATAATTATTATCACACAAATAAACATATTTTAAGTAAAAAAAAAAATATTTTTATTTTTACTCCACAACTCACTCTTTAATAAATAGTTAGGTATGTTATACATACATGTTGTATACAAAAGTTTTTAATTCTGTACAGAAAAAAAAACACTTGATATGAGTTTTATTCTCAGATAACAGACGGTAAGTGAACTACTCATCTTTTTCTGTTACAACAGATTTTAAGTAAGTAGGTACATAATTATGAACAAAACGTGATATCAAGTAAGACTCGTATCGATACTCGTTATAGTAACACCAATATTCCTTGATTGCCACAACCCTAGCAATGGCAGCCATTTTATGAGACATTATGAGTTGTAGGTAGGCACCCTTTTTTTGTTGATATTTCCAGTCCATACTATTATAAGTCAATGCTTAATCTAATTAGTTATTGTAATTACTATGTTAACAGCCCTTAATCTCTGCATTGTGATTGTCTAATGTCATCATTAGACATAATTTCTTGTTTTTGTGTATTTTTTTTTTATTCTGTTCTTTTTTTGTTTTGTGTTATGCCACCCATCGGCCAATAAATGTTTTTTTTTTCTTTCTTTTCTATTGTTGTTAGTAACTAAATGGTCGTGTTAATTAATTAATTTCCTATTATAATTTAGTTCTTAGTAGTTGTTTAATTTTTTAGTTTGTTTTAGGGTACATAGTTGTTTTATTTTTAAATTATTTTTACAGTGTTATATTAATTAAATAAAAAATATTTTTATACCTACATATTTTCTTATTGATCATAAAACTCTATTTCTTTTCGATGTGTTATTGTAAATTCGACTCAGTCATTACTAAGCTAATGATGACATTATCCAATCACAATGCAGAGATTAAGGGCTGTTAACATAGTAATTACAATAACTAATTAGATTAAGCAAGTACTGGTAATCTTTACTTAAGGACTCATTGACGCTTTTGTTGTATGGCAACAGAAGCGTTCATAAGTCATTAAAGTAATCGCAAATGCACCTGTTATTTAAGGAACTACTTAGGGATGACTTATTCTCAGTAATGAATATACTTAATGTACCTCCATTTCATCAGTTATACAATAAAAAGTATAGTTACTAAAAGCAAAATATCTCGGAAGGGGGTCGCTGGGGGCACCATGTGTCCTTGAAGAAAATGTGGCATAAAATGGGTAAATAACAGTAGTGAAAACCGAAAATCGAAACAAGGAGGGAATCATGAGATACAGACATTTTTGTGACCATTTCCATAGAAAAATAACAGTTTTCATCGAATTGCTCATAAAGTACTGGTCAAATAAAAAAATTGTAGTAACATTTTTTGTAGTTCCATAATAGAGTAATGCAACTGTATATTTCATTTTTTTCAATTAAATACTTTTTCAATTTTTAATTCTATGTCCGACCTCTTGTATGGGGACGATCCACTGTGCGGCGTCGCGCCCATCGCGCGCCTGCTGCAGAGGTATGGACTCGCTTCGTACATAACTACAGCTGTATCTAGGGCTGGCGGCGTGGCCGGCGTGGCTGGCCGCGCGAGCCGGCCGCCAGCCCGCCGGCGTCGCGCCCATCGCGCGCCTGCTGCAGAGGTATGGACTCGCTTCGTACATAACTACAGCTGTATCTAGCATTTTTTTTATAGCCTACTTTCTGTTGGCCAAAAGTCTCCTATTTGTTCCCTGTAAACCTCTTTATTTTGTGCGATCTCTGGCCATGTTGGCTCCGCAAACAAAATTAGATCGTCACATCACCTTCGCCGCGGTCTACCTCGACGGCGATGTCCTCCCTCAGGTGACCAGTGAGTGGCGACCTTTGCCCATAGATCTCCCAGCATTATTATAACGGATGTAAGATGACGCTCAATGAAGCCGAGAGCTAGTTGTACTCCCCGTCATTGTGATATTTTCTTTGTACTGAACCATACCTGGGAACCTTCTGATTACGGATATATTGAAGGACAAAATTCCAACATTTACTGACGTTTTTTATTACGAAAACAAGTTTTTAATGTTATAACACAACTCTAAATACCCCCACGACTCCTATACCGTTGCATGCACCCACAAGCACAATGTTTTGCATGCATTACGTTGCGCACTAAGCAAACAGCAAATTTTCACACCAGAAACAAAAGTTGTTTCCCAACAATTATTTTTGAGCAATGTTACTTAGTTTGATATACAAAATGCGTAGTTGGCGGCTATAAGATGAACACCTAAACAGCTGGACCGATTTTGATGAAATTTTTACGTGTGTTTGAGCGGGGTCCCTAGATAGTTTAGAATCACAATTGAACCAGTTAGGTGACGCTGTTCGGGCAGGACAACGTCTGTCAGCTCCGTTACTTTAATATACAGATAAACTCTAATGATGATCAAAGGCCGAAAAGACGCTCGCAAGAGCTGCAAGGTCGATATCCCTTTCGGTTGATGTCCCTCCTTGGTTATACCACCGAAGCGAATACCTGAACACTACCACTTCAACCGCACCCCACATTCTATCCCACAACAAAAATAACAAATAAAAAATTAAAATTACAGGATGATGCAAATTCTCAAGTCTCGCGAAACTTCAGTGGAGTCGGATTTGGATCAAGGCTACAGCAGCGCTCGGACATCCCCGAACCAGACACCCTGCACATCGCCCAGTTTCCACGTGTCGCCGGCCTCTAGTACTTGCAGCACTTCGTCAAGAAGCCACTTGAATGTCGACACATCCTACCGCCAACGTCCCGTCGAACGACGATCAGATGCCAATTACTCAGTCTTAGACTTGGATGATTCTAATGTGCCTCAGAATAATGTTCAAGATTACTTCACATTACCAACAGCCGTCGACATGACCTTGCACCGGGTTAACACAGCAGCTGATTACAGGTATTGTAGGTCCCGTAGACTAGTTGAAGCTAGTTTAGAGGTACAACCATCAACTAGTAAGGCTGTGAAGCGTGGTCTGGATACCAATGTTGAGCTTGACAGGAAGAGGTACCGTCTTACCTCTCAGATGTCTCAAGTGGTCCTATGATCATGTCTAGTCTTTATTTAAGTCTGTATTCATGAATTGTAGCATTTTGTTGTTGTATAACATTCTTATAACAGTTCGACTGATGGAAATTGTTTTTATTTTCACTAAATGTAGTAACTCTTTTTACATACTTTCACGCCTAAATACCCAAGGGGTAGGCTGGGTACACTTACATTTCATCCACGTAGGTAGCGATACGATTGCTATGAACAGAGCATAAGATAAAATAAACAATAACACTATACCTGACCTGGGGATCGAACACAGAACCTCACGCACGTCACACTTGCGACCGCCAAACCAACGAGACAGTAAATATTAAAATAAATAGCTCTTTAAACGCCATCTTAATGTGTTCCAAAATGTTATACAATAAAATAAAAATACTATTGCAACTCGGATAATTATGCAAAATCATCATGTCAATACAGACAACTGACTATAAATACTTTTGATTTTAGCTTTTAAATTTTAATGATGTACGTTTCTATACTTATAACTCCTATTTATTATTGAATTCGGAAGTATTTGTAGTCAGTTCATAGGTTAGTATGAACATATTACAGAATATGTTGTTTGAAAGCATAGCTGGTTATTAGGAGTATGCTTTAATATTATGCAAGTGGGCATATTAATGAAATGATTGATTCTTTATTAATCTGCTCTCATTTTCTGCGTTCTACTAATCTTCTACTGAAAATTAGATGCCAAACCCAAATACGGTACTTATTTTAATTGTTTGCGGTTGTAATTTTTCCTTTTTTCTTCCAAGTTAACTACAGTTTATGGTTTACTCAAATTTATGTCTACAGTATACGAAGATTGTGCTAAATAATCATACAATAATATTTCGTCCACTTGCAATAAATTATATTATCTCATAGCAATAAATGATTAATGATTGAGAAGTTTAGTAATGTTGCTTGATTAGTATTGTTAAAATTGGAATGTTGAACTTTTTAAGAAAATACATGAACAAAAACTGATTTACGACTCGTTTTCAGAAAGGCAACCAACACAAAAATTTGCTGGTTATTCATATCGCTATGGTTATTTCAATCAAAATTATTTTCATATAATTTTTTACTAATTATACTGTTGCTAGCTATTAATTATAATGTTGCTAGTTTCCAGATTACTAATCACTACTTTCACAATTCCACAAGTTTCTAAATTCTAAATTCAAGTTAATAAAACTTCTCAATTAAGTATGCATTTCCTAATTAGTGAGAAATTGTTGGTTGATCACCAAATCTCGAATTAGCTACTTAACGCAAAGTATGTGCTGGTTAGCATTTAACGGTGGTTCTGACGTATCTTATGAAGTGTATGGTTGACATAACATGAGTGGTATCAACGAGCATTATTTGTTGAAAGCTTAAAGGGCGTAGAACCTTAAGTGGCGTAACCGCATAAGCCACCCGCCGATATTTTGTTTTTTGTGTACCTCACTGAAATAAATGGGAAGAGCACAAACGAGAAATGTTCTGGAATAAGGCACTCGTTGAACGTCACGTTGCCGAGATATTAAGAGTTACAGATCTCATATAGCTTTACCTCCGAATATCTGGGTAATGTGAAACATTAGACCGCCGCGCCGGCGCCTTTTCATTGTGAATAATTGTTACCATGTTATGATGTTGTCAGAAAAAACATAATTATAAAGGGTCAAATTAAATTAGCTAGCGAAAAAGTCGGAATGTCTCGACCCCATCCGCGTCCGCATTAATTGTAGATAGTTTAATCGCTTTCATTCGTAGACCTTTTGACAGTCGTTACGGGTAGTCAAAAGCTCGAAACTCTGACATCCAGTCCTACCCAGGAGTATCGTGTATTCGTGTTACCCAGTATCTGGGTTGTGGAGGTCAGATAGGCAGTCGTTTCATGTAAAATACAATACTGCTGTTTAGCTTCATCCGGTTAGACTGGAAATCGACCCCAACATGTTGGGTAAAGGTTAGACAGGCAAATATCGATACACATCACGTCTGTGGAGTTTTGCTAGCTAATTTAATTTGTCCTTGTATACAGATAAAAAGTATTAACCACTAGTCGACCACCACGTTATTTCAATCCGGTATTGTGCGATGACTGCCTTAATAATACTGTAACGTATCACTTATGTGGTTGTCAAAGTAAACTTTGACGATCATAGTTATCTTATGATAGTTAGAACTTTTGTATCGAGTATACGTTGTTAAAGGTGAAATTTTAAGGACGAGTGGTTCGTGTGAAGGCTTCTCTTGTTTCGAAAACAGGTTTCTAAACGCATTGTCAAGACTGAATCGACTTCTCTAATCTCAAGAGTTGTGATTGGCTGACCAACAACAGACGATCAATTCTCTTGACATAAGATTTGGCGACCGACAGAAACCGGGGCTAACTCAGCGGGGTAATTGCGTAAATACACTTACAAGGGCAATGCCTTCCATTTTGTCAGTTCAACAACATTCATTGCGTTATTTACGTTGTTGAGCGGACGAATTTTTCAAACCTATGTAGTAATGGATTGGTAATTTCCTTCAAAATGCTTCGGATTGCTCATGCAAGTTTGTTACGCAATTAGGGTGCAGGTTATCCTTCATTGTTATTAAAACGACTATTCTCAACTTCTCGAATCGTTGTATAGACAACCTTTACAAAGAAACATTTGTCTGTATAAAACTCAATTTCACCTAAATATACCAATCTAGTATATTTTTAATACTGTATCCGAAATAGCAATTTTTATAGTAAATTATGCAAATTCCTTTTTAATGCGAGTCATTTTCTAAAGTTAATTATTTGATTGAATCGATGTTGCTGTTTTGGGTGTAGAGCGGTTGTGATTACGTACATTTTAAATTATTGTTATATTGTAATTTCTTTCTGCTTGTAAATGTTACCGTATGACATGTCCCCTATATTTATTTTACAAATGGCTACAGCTTAGCACGCTATATAGCGTGTTCCTACAGTCGTCTTATTAAAAATGTAAACGTCCACATTGCGCGAAAAATCTTTTTAAAATTACTGCAATGAAAGCGGTGTGGAACCGAGAAGCCATATTGCTCCCGCCATATATTATGTTTCGATTTTAGAACCATACGTAGGCATAGATAACGTTTAAAAGCAGAAAGAATGTTCTGATCGTGGTATGGAATAGAATCTTGTTGTAAAAGTTTTTTTTATTGCTCATTTTAAGTTAGTTTCATTGTTTAAGTTATTGTTTTATGTTTTATTGCTGAAATATAAGATTCCGTTCCATGTTCACTTTTTTTTTAAACTGTTGTGTGGCAAAATATGTGGTGTTGTGGTTAATGGGCCAGTGATCTTGAGACTCTAATTCGCGAATATTGGCAAGTAATATTGAGTTGAAGGTATAGTCGCCAGCACATCAGGCTATACGAAACTGTCAAATAATGTTGAAGGTTAATTAAGTTCAAAATCGAATGAGAAAATTTGACAGTTGTTGGTAACTTGACCTGCTGCTGTGTGTACATCACGTATTTAGTCATATCACTCCACATTATATTATTTCAATACCTTATTTTAAGGGTTTTACAATCTTGCAATAGGGAAAAGGGGATACGGAAATTTGTGATAGATAGCTAGGTTTTTTTTATTGTACTTCCGAGTCTTTCAATCATAACAACTATACCAGACTGTTATTTGTGATGTGATTATGTCGCCTAAAGCTTGAATTAAAGAATGCACGAAAAAAGTGAGTTGAGTGCGGTAGGTATGTACTGTACGCAGCCATAATCGAGTTTAAGAAAAACGGCTGTGTAGAGCATCTCTATAAAAAGCTCGATGTCATCATATTAACGCCCGGGTACTGTAAGTAGAGGATATACAGCATGTATCAGAAAGGTGTGGTACAGACCATCAAACCGAACAGCTTTCTCCACGGGACTAACATCGTAATCGCGAAAAAATAATTAGCCGTCCCATACATTTGGGTCGAGTAGGTATTGAAGTTTTACATGGGACGACTAATTATTTTTACGCGATTACGATTTGTTGGTCCCATGGAGAAAATTGTTCAGTTTGAAGGTCTGTACCACATCCTCGTATTTGGACCGCACCTTTCTGATATACGTGTAGAATAGATTAACAATGCGAACTATATAAGCCCTTTACAAATATCTATACTGGCGCTGGCAGCTACTAGCGCTTTTATTATTCTTGTTGACCCAAAAAACAAGTAAAATATCCCCTTCGCCCTTGAAAAGTAATTTTTATGCGGGTTTATAAGCGGTCTCGTAATTACAAAAATTTTAGCTAATTACTGGTGTTGTGTCAAAAGGTTGAATGTTTCACTGATTCATGATAAGAGAGTTTTGACGAGAAATTGGTTTTCTACAGCTATTATTACGGCTATGAACATAATCACTGCATTATTTGTTAAACTTGAAGGCCTAATGATTGGAAATCAATCTAGTAAAACTATTTTTGAGTATTTAATATGTTCCTTAGTTATCAATGTTCGTTTTTCGTATTTATAGTATCATTCGCTACATAAACTTGTATTTGTTATTCCTATTTATTATTTTAAAATGTAACACGTAGTTGTTAATAAATTGAGCTTCCTAAATAATTCTGCCTTATGGGGTAAGCGTCAAACCAGCCCGTGAAATTAAAATTTTCTTACGATTTTTTCAATTTGCAGGTCAGTATTAGGTTGTATGTTGATCAAAACATGATTCGCGGCTGTAACAAGTATGTATTAACATAATTATAATCATAAAAATAAGCAATACAACCCTCTAAGTTAATATTGCCCGATAATAAGACTATTTCATGAAATCATACATTTGGAGTCAATTCTTAAAACTTAGTGGGTTGTATTGATGATTCTTATGATTATAATTCTGTTAATACATACTGGTTACGGCCGCAAATAATTTTTTGATCAACATACAACCTAATACTGACCTGCAAATTGAAAAAAAACGTAAGAATATTTGAATTTCGCGGGCTGGCTTGACGCTTCCCCTTAAGATTTCATTATGTGTCGATAATTAAACAAGGAATTGAAAACTAGAACATATTTTCGTAACGCTATTTCTTTCGGTGGCGGGGATATCGAAGCAAAACCATAAACGATAGGGGGTCTAGAATCATGTGCTGAATTTATGGTTTCAGTTTGCGCGCCAATTTCCCTCCCATCCTATATAAATCTTAATGTCACTGAAATAAGATGTCTTAGTAAAGTTATCGACAAATAAATGAATCTACCCATGTTATAAAAAATATAAATCTGCTTATAATAATAGAAAATGTTCATTGCATTTCCATGTCACATTTCCAAGATTTGCAATGTAAATTATCTATGGTATGTAAAATAAATAGCTTCAAAATATTTAAAAAATATAAGTAGCATGTTTCTCAATGTAGAAAATGAATGATTGTTCGAAGACTGAAGGATTATGTAGTACATTGGCATTGGACTGAACTGAATACGAAAATTATTTTGTACCACTAAAAACTTAAGATAAAGACACATTATAAACCTTGAAATAAATATTTTACTTCTTTATTTATTGTTTTACTTTCGCGAATAGAACCTGCAACAATTTCCTAACTTCCATTAACATAGAAGGTCATTGCCAGCCGAAAATCTAGGGGCCGATTCTATTGTCCTGTATACCTATCATCACCATCATTTCAACCGAAAGACGCTGCTTACCATATGGACTGCTGGCCATATGCCTCCCCTAAGCACCGCCACTTCGACCGGTTCTGTGCTTCCCGCAACATTAAAGGCCAAGTACCTATGTGTAGGCCCAATCGCACAGTGCTCTCATCATCATCATCAGCCTACAATGTTCCCTCTGCTGGGACACAGGCCCCTGTGAGAATGAATGGGCCGTAATCCACCACGCGGGCCCAATACGGGTTGGTAGATGTCTCATGTCTTCGAACTGTTGGTCCTAGGACATGCCGGTTTCCTTACGATGTTTTCCTTCCTTTTTGAGAGCAGTGATGATGAAATAATTTACACAAAGTAAACCGCCTGTCTGGGTTCCAACCTACGACTTACAACTCGTAAGGCGCGGCCGTTACCACTGGGTCACCACTGCTCTCACAGTGCTCAGCTGTCTGTTAAAAAAAATACTTAGGAAACGGAAACACTCATTTTTGTTTTTAATTTTTATTGGCATCTTTACAATAAATATTTAAATTGTTAAATGATTTGCCATTCAAACACCCTCAAAAACTGGTTTGAAGAATATGAAATAAAATATCGGCAGCACACAACTGCTGGTACATATATTTACACATTTATCATTATTACTATTTACTTATTCACTATCGAAAATATAATTTGTGCGTGTTTTTTTTTTACACTAAGCTAATCTGTACACTGATGTGTCATCGGGAGAGAGCGTCGGCAAACGTGGGGGGCGACGAGGAGGGCGGCGGCGGCGGCGAGGCTTGCACTCGCAGTGCAGTGCACACAAGCCTATCCCAGCGCACCCAGACAGGAACAGAGGAACAGCCAAGGTCCTGGTGACCGTGGCCACTTGTTCGCCTCGAGACCAGCGCGGTACCACGACCGATGTATCAGCTCGCGACCAGAAACAGGGATACTTCGCACCAACATACCCGTAGCTCGTTGTAAAATTCTCACAGTCAACCATAGGTGGATAGCCACATCCTTTTATATTGACAAACAGCACAGCCGGGCGCCATTCTTCAGCGTGTGCTTTGTACTTCACGTGTAGCTGTGTACATTTATACGCGTCGCTGGTACACCCCTCTCTACACGAGGCCCAGGTGCAGTTGTCCAAGCCGAGTCTATCATCACGTCTCTCAGTAACGCACTCCGCTGGCACTGGATCGAAATCAGCTGCTAGAGCACTTAACGCTGGATCAGCGTACAGTGGGACGAGGAAGAGCAGTGCGGAGCCACCACCTCCTAACAAAGTGGCTAGTATAACGGTGATATATCGCGTAAGCTTAGCACGCGTTTCTCCTCTACGCCGAGATGGCCGTACGACCAAACGTTCCGAACTTCCACCCCTCATTTTATGAGCACTGCGTCAACCCGTGCCAAAATGAAAGCCTTGCCCCATATACATTAGCGAGCTACGCATGCGCCAGGCCAGGGTGAAACATGCGCTGTGTGTTAGTCGTTTAAAGTCAAGATTCTTTACATTTGCCATACTTATATATTATGATGTAGGTATGTATAAGTTTGCAATATTTATGCCTATATTGTTTGTGATGCGGTAAAATAGCTCGTATTTATTCTTTGTTTGGTGTAATAATATGCCTGTGAATATGCCTAACACTTCGGTGAATACAGCCGTGTAATTTTTTTTTTTGTTTATGCTTTTGACTTTCTTTTCAATTTTCCAGGTCTACTGCGATTGTGGGCTAATCCTTTGAGAGAGACTTTGCGCGTAGTCGTTTCCTGCTATTGGGGATCCACTGGGTGGTGGATCCATATATCATTCATACAGCAATCGAGTAGGTACCTAAACTGCATAGTTAAGCGTACCGAGCTTCCTGTATAAAAACCTTGCCTAGTTTCCAAGCTTCTCTTGCACCTAAATCATGGACTGGTAAGACGGGGTAAGAAGATTTATTTTAAAGTAGGTACTTACAATTATTGCGTAAAATTCTGCCGATTAATAATTATAAACAACTACACAATAAAAGCTTATAAAAATAATTTTCTTGATTGAAATACACCCTGTTTTATAAACCAGTATTACGACAAATTAACGTTTACGGTATTTTTTTATATCGCTACAGACAGGCGCTACAGCCAAGTTGTCACATTTCTCTTGTCACACCACTAGTGGAAAATCTACAAATACAAAACTACAAAAAAAAACAATATTCATACATATGCGATTAGGTCATGTGTGCACTCCTGCTCATCTTGCCAGGCTTGGCATTGTGCAGAACCCTGAGTGTGAATGTGGCGCTGAAGTGGGAGATCTGAACCACCTCATTTTTTCCTGCCCCCTTTATGACCACTCCTCACTTTTCCAAAGTCTTGTTTCCCTCCAAGTCCCTTTTCCCACTTCTATTGCATGTATTTTATTTAATTTTAATGTAGCTATCTATAAAACAATAGCCCTTTTCCTTGTAAATAATTATATATCTAAACATAATTTATAAACCTCATATTGTATGTACACATACCATGTAGTTCTTAGTTTACGCACCGAGTCGGCCTTTTTGCTGGGCCACCTGGTGGCGTTACTTTTCTGTTAAATTGTATTCCTTTAGTGTTCATTTGTTATAATTTATTATTTTTATTTAATAACAACTAATCTCCTTTCCATTTCCAAATTTCCCGTTATAATATTTAATAATTTCGCGACTATTTGATTCTTACGTTTTGTAATATCAAATAAAATATTGTCAGTGGCGTGGCAATAAGCACGAATAGTGCAACGCCAAAAAGAAAAGAAAAGAAAAAAAAAAAAAAAAACTCAAAATGGAAAACAATGGAAAAAGCGCGGGAATCATCGAATTTGGCGGACGTGATTTTTCTTTCTTTTCTTTTAAAAATTAAAAAAAATTAAATTGGAGATAAGTTGTGTAAATATGTGTAGATATTCATTATGTTAGTTAATTTCATTGTTTGTATATAATTATCGTTCTTCATATATTTAGGGTAAGCTTTTTGTACCTATTTTATTTTTTTCTGTCCGGAATGGACAATGAACCGCCTGATCCGGGGGGCACAGTCCCCTCGGTCGGGCAAAATATAATAATTTACGAATCCAGTATGGATACCGATACATCCTTAACTAGATCAGAGCGGAAAAGCACTAGAGCTCCACGTAAAGTGTGCAAAAATTGCAACAAAAGAAGGCGAAATAGTCACTCACACAATATAACAGAAATAAATAAAGGAACACATTGTCATTGCGACAATGACTCGGTCACATTTAGGTAGTTCAAAAATAGCATCAGACGTTCCGGTACATTCCATTTTAGTTCACCAAGAAACCACCCCACGTTCTGTGGATGGTCCCCAGACTAAAAACCTCATAAAGTCAGATCTTCCCCAGAAGGCCCACAGGTTGCTAGGGCTTTGTATGAAGCCACAGACCTGTCGCCATACGTATAAAAATGTACTCTGTGGCTGACTGGCTGTGTTGTACACAATACACATCCAAATTTTTTTTGACATAAGTAAGTAACTCTACTCAAACATTAGGTAGGTACACCCATTGACTTATATGTTTTTCCTATCTCAATGGGTACACCCAATATGTTTAGGGCACTTTCTTAAAAAACGCAGGTTCAACAATATAATTAACGGATCAATAAAACGCATTGGTCGTAATAGAATAACATTAAGCTTCTCCCGTTACGTAGGTAGATGCTAACTCTTTCTTAAATGACCCCAGTTTGGCCAAAGAAAAATTGAAGGCCACCAATTAATGTGTGTCAAATTGGAATTGTTAAAGGCGTAAGTACCTACCGAATGGTCTCCGGAGGAAATGATGTGGTAACATCTGCCCCATCACATACCTACCACTAAAATTCTTTCTTCACACAACCTTCACCCCAATCATGTAACACACCAATTGTTTCCGCACAAAGAAACACCATAGGTACTTCTTAAACCTCGTATCCCCCAAAAACAGCAAAGGGGTATGACCGGGTAGCTCATCAAGGATTAATCAGTAACGAAGTTTCTGTGTCAGGGAATGGTGTTACATTCCAAAATAAAACAACATAATAATGAGAGCCAAATTTTAAATTTAATAATCATGCTATTAATACTTTATCTAAAAATAACAATATTGAACCGTCCAACGTTGCCACTGTAATTGATACTCTGTCTAACTTATTTAACCTTAATCATAATGGATCCAAATCTTCCCAAGATTGTCCAGTGGAACAGTCGCAGCATTGTGAATAAACAATTTGATCTGTCCTACATACTGAACAAATATGAACCTTTCACATTCGCTCTCTGTGAGACATGGCTTAAACCAGGGTTCTCTTTTAGAATGCCTGGCTATGAGTGTCTAAGAACAGACAGAAGCGCTGGGTATGGCGGTGTCGCCATACTTATTAAAAATAAATTGTCTTTTCAATCTTTTCCTCTTCCAAGTCTCAGTGACGAAAGATCTGCTGTTGCTGCTATTGTAAATAAAATCTGTTTAGTAAGTATATATTATTCTCGTCCCACTGTAAATATTCTTTCTGAAATAAGTAATCTTCTTTCAGTTTTACCTAAACCACTTTTGGTAATAGGCGACTTTAATGCACAACATCAGTCCTGGGGTAGTTCTAGTTCCAATTGCTATGGGGAAAAGTTATTAGAAATTCTAGACTTTAATAATTTGTGTATTTTAAACACACGCCAAACGAATCCAGATGAGGGAATAAGTGGCCCTGACCTCTCAATCTGCACACCTGAGTTAGCATCAACATTATCCTGGTCTCCTTTATCGTCTTCTTATGGTAGTGATCATTACCCTTTAATAATTTCTTTTCCACATAAAAAGCCAGCTGCTTGCAATCTAACACCACAATTAAAGTATAGACTTCAAAATGCAGATTAGGATACATACAAAAATGATGTAGTAGAAAGAATTCTTGGTTTAAATAATTCCTTACAACTACATGATCCTCAGTTATTATCTAATCAAATAACAAGAATTTTAATAGAGGTGGCAGATAATTCCCTATTAAGAATGGTGCTACAGGCAAAATTCTTTCACCACCTTGGTGGGACGCTGAGTGCACTCAGGCCATTAAAAAAAGAAAAGAAGCAGAAAAAAATTATGGTCATACTATGACTCGACACAATTTTGAAATATACCTAGAAGCTTCTCGTACTCGTAAGCTCCTTAGGAAAATGAAATTTGAAGGTTGGCAAAGATTTTGTGCATCTATCTCGCCAGAAGTTAACGCATCTCTAGTATGGCAAAATATTAGGCGATTCAGGTCAGCATTTAGTGACACAAGGGCCTCAAAACTGCCATTAGAATTAGCCAATGAGTTTATGGATAATTTAGCTCCTCCTTCAGTCCCAGAACAGAAATCTTTAATGCACTATCCCTATGTTCCTATTCCTAATTCTGAGTTAATTCCCTGTTCACACTAAGTGAGTTGAAGGGAGTCCTTTCACATGTTAAGGATTCAGCTCCTGGTAAAGATGGTATACCATATTCATTTATAACTAATTTGTCCTACTCTGTTCGTTCAATATATTTAAATCCCATCAATACAGCTTTGATGTCTGGCAACATTCCATCAAGTTGGAAGTCTCAAACAATTATTCCCATTCTGAAAACAAACAAACCTTCCTCTAATGTTACATCTTATCAACCAATTACACTTTCTACAGTTCTTGCTAAAGTTGTTGAACATCTCATTAAGAAGTGTTTGGGAGTGGTTTATGGAAAGCAAAAACTTGCTAGCTACATCACAGTTTGGTTTCCGGAAGGGTAAAAGTATGATGGACAGCCTTAGTGTGTTCACAACTGATATTCGTTTAGACTTCTCTTCTAATAACTCTGTAATTGGACTAATTACAGAACCTTGAGGGAGACCTTTCCATACTAAACGGGTGAATGTGTACCCTTCAATATGAAGATTTTAAGATCTCTCTGAAAGCATGTTAATTATAAACTTAGACAGCATTAATGGAACTTGCAATGAATTCAGCTTTTGTTCTAGGATTGATACCAGGACATTATCGTAAGTTGAGCTAATATCCAGGAATTTCCTGAAAACAATTCCGGAAAGGTCTCCCTCAAGGTTCTGTAATTAGTCCAATTCTCTACAATATTTACACTTATGATTTGGGATCCTCTCTAAATGAGTCGGTACAAGTTCTTCAATATGCAAATGATTTACTTCTTTATTCATCAGGTCATTCTGTTGAGAATATTTGTACTTCCTTAACCTCTTCTTTATGTTTATTGAAGACTTGGCTAGAAACCAATGGTCTACACCTGTCAATTGATAAAAGCAACATTGTCTTGTTTACTAGAATGCGTAAGCCCCCTATAGTTACAGTAAGGTATAATAATATCCATATGCCCGTAAAAAAAAAACCAGGTAAAATTTTTAGGCCTTATTTTGGGTACACATCTTAATGGTTTACCACACTGTGATTATATAACTGCTAAATGTGAACGAAATATCAACATATTTAGATGTCTTGCTAGTGTTTGGTAGGGAAGTACATCCCTTTTCATTAAAACTATTGTACAACACCTTGATTAGAAGCGTATTGGACTATGGGACTTTTTTGCTGGTACCTGCTAATGTTGCTGGTCTTAAGAAACTTGACAGTGTTCAGTCAAAGGCACTTTCAGGTGCAATGAAATGCAGTCCTTTAAATTGTCTTCAGGTGGAATGTGGAGACCCTCCACTTCATTTAAGACGTCAATTTTTAGCTGATAGATTTAGGCTCGGTGTTTGCAATTTACACGTCATCCTTTGCGAATTAAACTTTCCATTCTCTGAAGAAGTAATTTAATCCACTTACTGGAGGCACAAAGCTACTCCGTGTTTAGTTAAAAGCATTAGAAAATTCAATTTCATTGAAGCTCCCTGTCACCAATCTCAATTTCTTCCTTTATTTCACTGTAATTACAGTTCATTAAATAATTCACCAAATAAACATTAAAACCTTAACATTTACCGAGATGACATGTCATCTAAAAAAAGTACTCTGTGCATATGTCCAGTGGTCTCGAACGTCATAGAGCAAGATCGGTAGAGTTGCCAGCTAAAATCGGTATATTTGTACCCAAAATCGGTATTTGACAAAAAACAAACAGTATTCAATCAAATTCGTTTATTTATTGAAAACCACTTGAAAACAAAAACTTACAGACTAATTTATATACAATCACTTACAGACTAATTTATATAATCATTTTTTATACCAATATTCTTTGGCCATAGCCGCGGTCATCTTCGAGTTGATTTCAAAGTCATAACAGTTAGCTGTATTAAAGAGTCGTTTTGCGTGTAATAGACCAGTGATTGATTCAGTAGACAGCCTATTTCGCTGTTTTGTTTTCAAAAGATTAATATGTGAAAATATGCGTTCAACGTTAGCGGATGAATGGGGAAGTGATAAAATATTAAAGATGAAATTAGATAACAAAGGAAACATTTGAGTTTCATCGCCACGCTTTAGTAAACTTACTTCATCCCAAAATAGTTCTACATCATCAGGAAGTGTTTTGATTTGTTCACAATTTCTTAAAATGCGCCACTCTGTATCAATTTCCTGGAAATCATTGCTCTGAACAATATTGGGAAAAAGCCTACTCATAGGAACTATCGAAGAGGTATTGCCAATTTTAACATTTTTTGGGTCAATTATGTCTAAACCCTTTATTGGATTATTTTTCAATGGACTAGACTGGTTACAGGTAAATTCCCTAGCGGGAAGCACCTTATAACATCGAGTTGTAAGACAACAAGTTGTAGGAACAAGGGTATTCCCCAAAATATATGGAACATTCTGCACTAGGCCCATACTTACTATTGAGGGCTTCCCCGTCCGTAACATTAAATTAAACATAAATGAAATCGGTAGAGAAATCGGGAGAATTTCCATGTATATCCAGAAATCGTAGAAAATTCGTTATATTTCGGTATTTCGGTAGCACAGAGCCCATATCGGTATAAATACCGATAAATCGGTAGGTTCGAGAACACTGCATATGTCATACATAACCATAACTTCAACTACACTATGGATAATGCTTTAAAATCAATGACTAAAGAATCTTTAGTCATTGTTTAAAATAGGGGATAGAGCGTAGACATTAGTTTCTCTGTCTACGGGATAGAGACTGGAAGGGCTGTCAGTAGTCAGCTCTTATTTACAGTTACAGATGCTTCGAAGCATGGGAGAGACTCATGTGTGGGAGTAGGTGTATACCATTCCCAATATAATATCGTCCAAAAAATAAAACTTCCGCCCGAATCATCTGTATTTACGGGTGAATGTTACGGTCTATTCAAAGCTGTCGAATATATTTATTTATTTATTTTATATACTTGTCTTATGATGGGCTTACGGAATTCACTCATTTTTACTGATGCAAGGAGTGCCTTACAATCTTTGGCCCCCTTTCTATTCTCATAATCCTTATATTATATTTGAAACACGTGAACTCCTCTAAGGTGTTCTATTAAAGGGTATTCAGTGCATTTCGCGTGGATACCCTCGCATTGTGGCATTTTAGGTAATGAGAGAGCTGACCAGTTAGCTAATGATGCCGTATTGTGTGGAGACGTTTTTCCGTACAAAAATAACACCCAAGATCTGGCAGCTCTGCCCAAGGTTTATCTACAGGAATCCTGGGGTCACCTTTGGTCCGGGCAATCAGTAAAAGGTAAATTTTATCGTAATATTCAGCTATCCATTTGTGTTAAACCTTGGTTTAGCAAGTAAGTACAAACTAAGCAAAAAGATTACAACGATATTCATACGTATGCGATTAGGTCATATGTGCACTCCTGCTCATCTTGCCAGGCTTGACATTGTGCAGAAACCTGAGTGTGAATGTGGCGCTGAAATGGGAGATCTGAACCAACTTATTTTTTCCTGCCCCCTTTATGACCACTCCTCACTTTTCCAAAGTCTTGTTTTCCTCTGAGTCCCTTTTCCCACTTCTATTGCATGTATTTTATTTTATTTTAATGTAGCTATCTATAAAGCCATAGCTCTATTTCTTATAAATAATGATTTATCTATAATAAATTTATAATAATTATATTAATAATTACCTATTATAAATTAGCTAATTGGCCGGCTGGAGTGAACAATGACGAGGAACTGAGCTCCCACCTCTTTCTTGACTTTATTGGCTGGCTTGAGTGGAGGTTCGCAAGAGCAAACGTGCTCGGAGGAAGGTAGTATTCCAGTAAGGTGCTGGTAGGGATCTTGACCGTACTTCCGGGATTGTCCTGATAGCCGTGGAATACCTCTCCACTCCTCAAGCACCTCAGGAAGTGTTGCCTCCTTGTTGCTACGTCACTATGTGCTAGCGACCGTTTTCGGGGGCCCATTATTGAGTGTGCAAGTCACCCCCTGCCATTTTATCCGTGTATTACACAACATTGATCAGGCAGGGGACATAGTCCTTCCATAGTCCTAGGTAATCAATCCACTATAGCCACCCAAACCCACAGCCCAATATGTTTTGTTCCTATATTTTGCAATAGTCCTGCACCAACCGGGGGTTGTCCTTGGGTACACTTGCATAGTGCATACAGGGATAATCGTCGGTTAGTGCCTCAGCACTTAAAATTGTCTAAGGGGCCTCTGCAAGTTGGCTTCGGCCCCTCGTACGCCTTCCAAAGGTCCGGGACCCCAGGGTCCCGAGAAATGTCAAAACAATAATAATAATATTTTTTTTATTTTTTATTACCACGACTACATTATGTCAAAAAAAATGGGGCGCTGGTATGTGCCCTCGACTCGCAGCTGAAGAATGTGTTCGAGAGCAGCAAGGATCTCGTTGATACACACTCGATCCTGTATTGTGCGGCTGTTGCGGCATGTCGTTTAGCTAATGTCAAGTTTCCAAACTATGACGGAGCTACTCGTCCAAAACCAGCTGTACCAGCCTGGCAGTGCAGGATCGAGCGTCGTATCGATGGGACCAGGGTACTTATCGGCAAACTATACTGCTTCAGGGCGGGCAATACACGACCACGAGTGATGCGCTTTGTAAGACGGGCATTCGCGGGGACTGTAATCAGCCCTCGAGAATACATGTCCCGTGTCACAGAGCGCATCGACTTCCTGAAGCAGAAAGTTTGTACATTGGCGAGCCGTATTCGGCTGTACAAGCGACGGGTTGATCGATACACGCAAAATCGCATGTTCCAGAGCGATGAGAGGTGGGTGTACAGAGCTTGGGAGCGACCTGAACAAAATGTGACAGACGTGTGCCGCCCGGATGACGCCCCGCCACGAGAACATTCTGGTGCAGCATCTGGTCGGTACCCGTCTGTCACGCTGAGGCTGGCTGGATACGAGTGGTCGAGCGAGTGTGTGAAACTATACCAGAAATGGGAGCAGTCCTAATTACGCCATTAGACGTTGCCAGAGCGGTCCGTCCGTTACCGAACTGGAAATCTCCGGGACCGGACGGATTGCACAACTTTTGGTTGAAATGGATAACTAGTTCACACATTTGCCTGGCATCTCAGTTCCAGTCATCCTTAGTCTGTGTCGCTACCACAGTTTCTAACAACAGGCGTTACCCACCTGCTCCATAAGTCAGGTAGTCCCACGGAACCCAAGAATTATAGACCAATTACGTGTTTATCGACGGTCTATAAACTTCTTACATCTATTCTGAGAGCGAAAATTAATACGCACATTGGCACTAATATGATTATGTCTGCCTCTCAAAATGGATGTAGAAACGGGTCCCGCGGTACTAAGGAGCTACTCCTCATCGACATGGTCATTAGCCAACAGGTTCGTCGATCCCGCAAGGATCTGTCGACATGCTGGATAGATTATAAGAAGGCCTACGACTCGGTGCCACATACATGGCTCATGAGAGTGCTGGAGTTGTTGTACAAGATTGATGCAACTCTACGCACCTTCCTAGAGTCGTGTATGGGGCAATGGAGGATGGTTCTTCGCTATCCAGGATGTCGACAGATCCAGGGGAATGATGAGCCTGTATGGATTAAACGGGGAATATTCCAGGGCGACAGTTTGAGTCCACTTTGGTTCTGCTTAGTCCTGAACCCTCTAAGTACACTACTGGAGGATTCAGGTCTAGGTTATCGGTTGAGGAGAGGTGGTCAGGTCATATCTCACCTCCTCTACATGGATGACTTGAAACTCTTTGCCCCCAACAAATTGCGACTGATGGAGCTACTGAAGGTAACTGAAACTCAGTAGCGCCATCAGGATGGAATTTGGTGTGGACAAATGTGCAGTCATGCATGTAAAGCGAGGTGAGATTATGGAATCCGAAGGAATTCATCTTTCGGATTCCATACACCTTAGATACCTCTCATCATCCGAAAGCTATAAATATTTGGGTATGTCGGAAGCGTTAGGCATCAACGTTGCTGACATCAAGCAATCGTTGAAGGAGCGCGTCTTCGGTCGCCTGAAGAAGATATTACTTAGTCTTCTTTCAGGCGGAAACAAGGTGCGTGCCTTCAACGGTTGGGTCATGCCGGTAATGATGTACTCTTTCGGCATACTCAAATGGACTCAGACTGAACTCGACGCCCTGGATAGGAGGGTCCGTACACTACTGACCGCAAATCGGATGCATCACCCACGTTCTTCGGTGATGAGACTGCACAAGTGCGGGGGTCGAGGCTTTTTAAATGCGAAGACCCTCCACAACCGCGAGGTCTGCAGTCTCAGGGAATATTTTTTTAAAGCTGAAATGGGTATGCACCGTCATGTGGTAGCAGTAGACAAGGGACTCACCCCGCTCTCCATGGCTAAAGAGAACTGGCGCAAACTTGTAGTACTTACTACCGATGACCGCAGGGAGGTATGGCAAAGCAAGGAGCTTCACGGGCACTTCTACCGGGCTCTTCATCAACCCGGTGTAGACTTCTTAGCGTCCGTATCCTGGCTACGTTTTGGTGACCTTTTCGGGGAAACTGAAGGTTTCGTCTGTGCAATTATGGACGAAGTTATCTTGACGAATAACTACCGGAGACATATTATGAAAGATGGGACGGTTGACGTGTGTCGGGCATGCCACCGTCTAGGTGAATCCATCAGACATATTATCTCTGGTTGTTCTCGTCTGGCTAACGGCGAGTACTTGCACAGACATAACCAAGTAGCCAGGATTATTCACCAGCAACTTGCTTTAAAATATAAACTTGTGGATACCGAGGTACCGTATTACAAGTATGCGCCCGACCCAGTTCTCGAAAATGACCAAGTCACGTTGTACTGGGATCGGTCTATCATTACTGACAGGACTATTGTCGCCAATAAGCCTGATATAGTGGTGATAGATCGATTAGCGCGCCGCACAATGATTATCGATGTTACCACTCCACACGACGAGAACCTCGTGAAAGCTGAGAAAGAGAGACAAATTAAATATCTCGACTTAGCACACGAGGTTGTTGACATGTGGAATGTGAGCTCGGCTGTCATTGTGCCGATTGTCGTATCGGCCAATGGCCTGATGGCCGAAAGCCTCGATCAACATCTTTCGAGGCTCTCGTTAGGCGGTTGGATCAAGGGCCTGATTCAGAAGGCAGTACTTCTCGATACGACTTGTATCGTGAGAAGGTTCCTGTCTCTGGAGCCCTAACCACCGGTAGCTTGGACCCTGCTCCTGATACCGGCGGACCACTATTTTTATATGTTTTTTTTAATGTTTTTTATAAAAAATATTTAAAAATGTATTTATATGTATGAAAATAAATTTATTTATTTTCAAAAAACTGTGGTACATACAGTTTGTTACAATAAATATAATTTTACAATTTAGGGAAAAATCATAAAAAGAGTTGTTCTTTCTTTCTTCTTTTCAAAGGTCGTTCTTTCGCCTAAGTGAGGATTAAATTTGTGTATGTAATAATAGCCAAAACCTATACTGTAGGTTTTAATTAGCAAAACGTAACATAATTGTTGAAAAATGACAATACATTCATGTGACAATCGGATTATGACAAAATAGAAGTATCTATGGTCACAGAAGAATAAAGTGGTAAAAAGGTTCACCACATTCACCCCGGCCAGATGTAATCAAGTAAAAACTTCGGCGGGTTCCGTGATCTGGCTGACCTCCGGAGAACTGGGAGCTCGATCCCGTCTGAGCTCATTTGTTCCGGTTCCAGTGCCCCTTGCAAATCCTCCGATGGTGGCGGCGACAAGGGAGTAGCTGGCAGCGAGACTGGTGTTGAGTGGGCTGTTGGTGAAGAAGGCGGAGTTGTTGGTGGCAGCGAGATTGGTGTTGAGTATGTTGTCGGTGAAGAAGGCAAAGTTGTTGGTGGTGAAGAAGATGGTGATGGTGACTGCGATCTTTGGGGTTCGGCGTCCATAAATTCGTTAATTGTGAGGATATCTTCTCGGTTGCCTCCCAAAGGTGCTAAATGGCGGTTGGATACAGTAGTTTCGCGACCATCCATCGTTCGAACGTACGAATAAGTGGGGTTAGTCTCTAGTACCTCCACCTCCTCAGCTAGTGGTTGATATTTTGTTTTCCGGTCAAAGCGTCGCATAAGTACTCTGTTTGAGCCAGATAGCCATGTGGGAATAGAATCTCCATTCGGCGATCTCCGAGAGTGGAGGAACATCCTTTCATGCGGCGTACAATTTGTACTAGTACAAAGAAGCGAGCGTATGGAGTGTAATGCTTGCGGTAGGACATCCTCCCAACTCTCTATTGGCAGGTTCTTAGTTTTCAATGCTAACTGTACTGTTTTCCAGAGCGTAGAATTGAGCCTTTCAACTTGGCCATTGCCTTGAGGGTTGTATGGTGTTGTACGACTCGTCGCTATTTGCCTGGAGTGTAAAAATCTTTTACATCAGCCGATAAAAATGATGTCCCTCGGTCCGAGTGCACGTAGGCCGGCATGCCGAACATGTTAAAAATGCTGTCTAAATGCTTGATTACAGTCTTTGCGCTTATATCAGAGCACGGAAAGGCGAACGGAAAGCAGGAGTACTCATCGATTACTGTTAAAATGAATCTGTTACTCGATTTAGATGGTACTGGTCCCTTAAAATCCATGCTTAGTCGTTCAAACGGCGCTATCGCTTTAATAAGTTTAATTTGCGGATCAGCTTTAATAAATCTAGGCTTAACCTCAGAACAGATGCGACAGTCTTTCGTCATACCCTTTATCTCTTCAATCGAATAGGCTAAGTTCTTGGAACGCACCCAATGTGCCATTCTGGTTACACCCGGGTGACAAAGGGCTTCGTGAAGTGATCGTAACTTTACAGGTGTTTCGACGATGGCGCAAACACGGGAGAGGGCGTCCGCTACATGGTTCTGCGTGCCAGGTCTGTATACGATGTCGTATTTGTACGGAGATAGTTCCAATCGCCAGCGCTGTATCTTCTCGTTGTTTATTTTACTGGTGTGCTTAGCATTAAACATGAAAGAGACGGATCGCTGGTCAGTGACGAGCAGAAATGATTTCCCTATAAGAAAATGCCGCCACTTCTTCAAGGACTCTACGATTGCATAAGCTTCTTTTTCAATAGCTGAATGATTCTGTTCACTTCGACTAAGTGTTCTCGAATAGAACGCTACAGGCCTGCCCGCCTGCGAAAGGGTTGCCGCAATCGAGTGTTCCGAGGCATCAGTTTCAACAGTAAATGGCATATTATTGTCAATGGCGTGAACACAAGACTTGATTATGGCGTTCTTAAGTTCTTGAAAATCTTTAATCATATTGTCACTCAGCGGAAATGTCTTGGTCTTTGATAATTCATGTACCTTTTCGGAGAAGTTTGGTATCCACTTAGAGTAATGAGCGAACAAACCCCGGGGTCTTCGCAAGCTGGGCAAGTCTTGAGGTGGAGGTAAGTTTAGAAGAGGTTCTAATCTATCATTGTCAGGTTTAATGATATTATTGGCGATTGTATAACCAAGTATGTTGATAGAAGTTTGTTTAAATATGGATTTTGCTTCATTTAGGGTTAGACTGTACTTTTTAGCTGCTGCAAGAAAAGTTTTCAGATTATAGTCGTGCTCTTCTGGTGTTTTGCCGCAAATTGTGATATCATCAAGATATGCGAATGTGCCTTTCAATTTTTCCGTTCGAATAAGCCAATCTATAGTTCTCTGGAAGCTGGAAACTCCATTGGTTACTCCAAAAGGTATACGTCGGAACTGGTATAGGTTTCCAGCTGCTTCAAACGCAGTGTATTGTCTCTCCTCTGGCAAAATAGGGACTTGGTGATAGGCGCTTTTTAAATCTATGGCGCTAAATACAGAATATTTTGCCACTTTTGATATCAGTTCCTCTATTCTGGGAAGTGGATAGGCGTCCAGTTCTGTGAATCGATTTATAGTCCTGGAGTAGTCGATTACAAGGCGTTTCCGGTGATTCGCATTCTTAGTGATCAGTACCTGCGCTCGCCATGGTGACCGGCTCTCTTCAATGACACCTTCTTTTAAGAGATTCCTCACTTCCTCTTCAATAAAACGTCGGTCGTCATCACTGTATCTTCGAGACTTAATAGCAATCGGTTTGCATTCGGGAGATAGGTTGGCGAATAAAGGCACAGCAGGGACAGATGCTTTGGCTACGTTGCACACGACGAGAGGCTCTTTCGGACCACCAAATGCGAATTCTAGTGAGGAATGCTTCTCTAATACGTCGTGTCCTATAATCATATCTGAACATAAATTGTCGATCACAAGCAGTTGAACGTTCTCATAAGTGTGTTTACCCAAGGTAAGCGTGAGGCAAGTTTCTCCTTTGACTGATGATGTATGATTAAGAGAGGCCATAGATATTGTCTGCTGGCTTGGTTTTATCTTCAGAGAAACCAGTTTAGAAAATTCGAAATTAATGAAACTTTTAGAACTGCCTGTATCTAATAGTGCTTCAGCTCTAATGCCTTTGATATATGCAGAGACAATGGCTTTGCGTAAGGACGACGGTGATGCAGCAATGATGCAGGCGGTAACATTTTCCTGGTCAGATGTGGCAGCACTAGTTAGGTTCTTACTGCGACAGACTTTTGCGAGATGCCCTTTCTTGTTATAAAGTTGACATGTCACATTGAAGGCGGGGCATGTCTTGCGCGGATGCACCTGTCCTCCACAGAAGAAACATTTGCGATTCGACCAATTCTGGAAGGCCGGCGGCGTGGCTGCAGAGGCACTTGCATTTCCTTTGAGCATAGGAGTATTCCGTACATTAGTGTTATCAGAGATGTTTTCTGTAGCCGCGTTCATAGGTATGTTGTTATAATGCAGTGTATTAACTTCAGCCATCTCCAAGGAACGCGCCTGGTTATGTGCTTCGTCCAAAGTTAAGCAAAGGTTTTCGAGGAGTCTCTCTCTTATTTTTGTCGAGGAGATGCCAGCTATGAAAGCGTCACGAATGTTGTCATCCCGGTTGGTCTTACTATCGACAGCCGTGAAGTTACAATCTTTGGACAGCTGCTTCAAGGCTTGGATGTATATGTCGATAGTCTCGTGGCTACTTTGTCTCCGGGTGGCGAGAGCGTGGCGTGCATAGACATATATAGTAAGGACCAGGCTAACCGCGCGGCGAAATGGCACCAACGCGCTGGCCCTAAAATATCAGTTTAGGGCCAGCGCGACTCAGTCGAACGCGGTCCGCGCGCGGATGCGTAGTACTGTCATTAAAATGCCTAGTTGCGTGGTAAAAGGCTGCAAAAATTATGACACAAAAGTTAAAAAGGAACATGGGATATCGTATCATCGGTAAGCAATCTTACATTATTTTTGTTGCAATTAAATTATCAAATAAACATATTTTTAAAGTGATAATTTTACCACCGAAATCCACAATGGCGGCCATGTCGCGCGCTGTCGGCAGCGCGTGAAGTAACCTTGTACGGACGTCATTTTTTATTTGTGTTTTATTTTTGTCTTAGGAACTTAGTGTAAGTAATTTTGAATTTTTTTTGGTAAGTACCTAATATGTTTTATATTCAACATAAGAGTGAAACCAAAAGTGTACAAAAATTTAAGAGGAAGTCTAGAAATGATATGAAAATCGAATTCATAAAATCGCGGTATAGCCGATCCTTTTAGCCTTCATTTATGTTGATATTTCTATTCGCGGTATAGCCAAGTAAATAGTCGTTGATACAATATCATTCGAAATAAAAATATAAGGACTAAATATTATATGAAACATTTGTTGCGAAACGAAATTCTATGAAATTTCTGTCTGCGAAACAAAGGGACACCTTATTAAATTGTTTACAATTCAAATAAAGCTGATTGAGATCAATTTGTTTTACTCACGTTTTCTTTGTGAACTATAAAATATCATCCCAAAAAGGACATCGTTTCCAGTGTAATTTCTAGGTATGTAATTCGCAAGCGCTCGCTATGTCCCAATGGAATTTAAGGGGGAAGCGCTAAGGTAGTCATATTTGTTACAGTCGCGAATCTTATTTAGATCAACATACAACCTGTTACTGCAAATTGCAAAAAACGTAAGAAAATTGAATTTCGCGGGCTACTCTGACGCTTTCGCCTTAAATTGTTTCCGATAAAATGTGATTAAAAAATCACGGCTACATAATCAAGCTACAATTTCCAGATTCGCATTGTATAGAAATAAATAAATGTAGCCGTGTGTACAAGGTTACGTCGTCGGCCTATGCAACGCGGAACTCACGTAGTTCGTATGAGTTATCATAGATGGCGTTAGTTTTTTCTTGTATGAAGAAGGTTTATGTAAAATGTTCTGATGGGCGTATCCTTCCTTTTGAAATCATTGGTGGCGTGCATACAGGATGTTATTTGGTTTTACATAAAGTTTGTCTAAGAGGTTCAATGCCTGTTCGTATGTTTCACACTCGCTTATGTGGGTATACACGTTCGGAGACACGTGATTAATTAGTATGGTAAGCTTGACCTTATTGGTAGTAGTTTCCGAGTCCTGCACCGCAAGGAAGTTAACGAAAGTTTTCTTCCAGTGTGCCCATTCCGCAGCCGCCGAGTTTAGGGACGGGTCCCCATTGAATCGCTCCGATCGTAAATATTTGTCCATGGGATCTTAGTCGTTTCGTTTGCTAATTAAATTGTAATAATAGCCAAAACCTATACTGTAGGTTTTAGCAAAACGTACCTAACATAATTGTTGAAAAATGACAATCAAATGACAATACATTCATGTGACAATCGGATTATGACAAAATAGAAGTATCTATGGTCACAGAAGAATAAAGTGGTAAAAAGGTTCACCACAGTGTAAAAGGAGTTTTTGTGTGCTGTTGTAAGATAATGTTGAGAATGAATGTTTGCCGGACCGTGAGGACTTTGCAACTTTTATATAGATCAAAGGTTGGGTAGAGTAGAGCATTGGCCGGAAAGTTGAAACCTTGAATGGCTCTCTGAGCTACTTCCAGAGGTTTGAGTGTAGTTTTCGCAGCTCCTGGGGTGGAGCTATTAATACAGAGGTTTATATATATAAACATAATATATAAACCTCATATTGTACATACATACCATGTAGTTCTTAGTTTACGCACCGAGTCGGCCTTTTTGCTGGGCCACCTGGTGGCGTTAAATCGTTAGTTTTCTATTAAATTATATATTCCCTTAGTGTTAATTTGTTATAATTGATTATTTTTAAGTAGTAAGTAACAAGTAAGTAACAACTAATCTCCTTTCCATTTCCAAAATTCCCGTTATAATATTTAATCATTTCGCGAATACTTGATTCTTACGTTTTGTTATCAAATAAAATATTGTCAGTGGCAATCATGGACCTATAAAAAAAGGCGGACGGAACTTCACTAAGAAACAACTGAAGCACCAAAATGGCGGCGGCGTAACTGTGTGTGCGTGTGTAAAGGGATGCCAGATGAAGGAAAATTTTACTCATTTTTACTAAACAATATTTCAATAAGATCTCGCTTGGGTTTTATGACATGTTTTTGTGACGGATATTGTTATAGAAAAGGTAAAATAAATAAATAACATTGAAAATAAAAATAATTACAACTTATTTAATAGGTACTTATGTTAATAAAATCTTAAAATCCCTTTTGTTGGTTATTTTTTTTTTTTGATTTGTCTTTTGCTATCAACACATCTAGAAATCCCTTCTAATTTAGCAATGTGGTGAAAACGAAAGTTTAGATACTTTTCGGCTATGTATTTAATTAAAGCTACCTTATGTTCCATTCCTGCAAAAGGATGTTCAAATTCCAAATCTGAAAAATATTTGTCGTTTGCTATAAACTTTTCTAAGATTTTGTTTAGCTTGTACTGATGTTACCTTTCTTTATATAATGTTATTTTATCTTTTAAAAGTCTTCGGACCACCATCTCACAAGTGCAACAAATGTCGTACAAATCTTTTGATGAAAAACTTAAGCCTCCCCTTGTTTTTAAATTTATCAACTTGTGAAAAAATAACCAGTTATCTGTACATAGCCGCGCGATACATTTTTGGCACTTAATATTTTTAATTGCGTAATAATGACATATGCTGCCTGCCAGATATCCTATAATCCACTTCCTATAGTCATTAAATTATTCTATTTTTAATCGTTGTCCGAAGAAGTCCGCCTTTAGTTGTGTACAAATCATTCTTCTCAAAATGTATAAGTACTGCAGACTACACTATATTTTGATGGATTCCAATTATTTTCATTTCTACACTCCCTTATTATTTTTATCCAATCATTTTTCCATACGTCATTTGCTGAGGGAAATCTGTAAAATGTAGAACAATACATAATAACGATAAATAGTAACATAAAAATATAAATCTCCCACATTTAAAATAATTTGCAAATTGAAATAGTTGCAACACTGATTGATTTCGTGATTTATTAAATTCATTGACGTAAAATCGAGAAATAAGCTTATAAATGACATGCTTATCTATGAAAAGTGATCCCCTGGCTTTTTTTACTTGAACCACTATGGTTTCGACAACTTTTTACAACACATGACGGCATCCTTTAAGTTTTAGTAGTAAAATAACACGCGGGCGTTCTGCGGAGTACTTCGGAGCGTAATGGCCGACGGCCGACCGACTATTTTGTGAATGTGTGCGTGCTGGCTTGTCTATATTAGCGCGCTGACCGACTTAGGGTGCTTCAGTTATTGTTATAGGAGACGGCGTCCGCCTTTTTTTATAGGTCCATGGTGGCAATCTAAGCACAAATTCTCCGTCTAGTATATAGTTATCTGTGCAAAAGTACTCTGTGTTATCTGTGGCACAAATAGTGCAACCTGTGCAACGCCAAAAAGAATAAAAGAAATGAAAAATTAAAATGGCTGACAGGGCTGAGGGCTGTTGAGACGTTCTCAAAAGTTGAATAAATTTTACTTGAAACGTTTTTTCAAGTGATAAGTTGTATATTAACAAACCAATTTTCGTTTGTAGGTATGTCCGTCACGTTATTCAGATTATTCGTAAACACTTTGAGACAGAATCTGCCGAGACATCCCATTAGATCAGGTAAAATAACGACATGGGAAATGGCGATATTTATTTTTTCAATCACCGTGCTTAGAAAAGATTATGAGTTTTGTGTTTCGTTATGATAATATGATTGTCTTGTTACGTTAATTCGCTTTGTATGGTAAGCTTACAATAAACGAATTTAAATATTGTTGCCCGATTTAACCTATCGCAGGTAACAATTTTAATCCTTGAATTTACTTGATGAATCTGGTCAGAGGGAGTAAAATTATCCTTAGATCCTTAACAAAATTTAAAAAAAAATTATCAATATTGTAACCTTGCCTCGGAAAGCATGCCAAGCCCGGTTTGTCCCGGCTGTCATTCATGGATCTTTGACAGTCTTTAGGACGTTATGACGACCCGCGTCGGAAGCCCAAAAGTCTGACAACCAGTTTTATAAAGGGGTATAGTATTACCCAGTAACTGGGTTGTGGAGGTCGGATAGACAGCTTCATGTACCTACTTGTATTCAGCTGCATCTGGTTTGACTGCAACATAGTTGGGAAAACGCTAGGCAGATGATGATTGTGACCTGTATTGTATTGTATCTTTGTTAAAACGTACCCGCCACTGTCTGCATGATGTATGAGCATAATTATTTTGATTTTGTCTTTCCATTATAATAAGTCGATTTTCTTTCCAACATTGCTTGTAGTTCACAATAGTTTAATTTTCCATCATAATATAAACAATAACTGATTACCATTCATTGTTTGAATTATGGTGGAAAAATTAACATTTCCTTACTTTTTACCATTGCAGTATTGCAAGTGCGGTCCATATCAGTCATGGAAGTAGCAACTGTAGAAAACAAAGTTGCTGAAGAAAGCTCTAAAGAATCACAAGAAATAGTTCCTAACAAGAATTTGACGAGATTCAAAAAACGTTTCATGAAGCGGCAGTGGCAAGAAGCAGAAAATAAAAATGAGAATGGGGAAACGGAGCAAAAGAAACTTTGTGAGAGACCCATAGAACGGATCAAGAGGAAGAAAATGGCACTTCTCTTAGGCTACTGTGGAGTTGATTATTATGGCATGCAACGGTGAGTTAAACTTGTAGCCTAAAAGCAATAGTTATGCTAATAAAAAATAAAAAAATCCTTATATTTTAAATGTTTAACATACATAGAACAAGTTCTAAATTAGCGCTAAATGTGATTAGTGATTTATCTGGCAGTTTGAGTAGTTTATGTGGCCTACCCAAATGTCCTTTCTTTGGTATTGTTCGTCGAATCGTTGAGCTCCTTAAGTTCTAAGTCGAGCTGCACGGTTACTGACAAATGCGTGCACTGTCTGGACAGGTCCACTCAATCTGTGTGGTTCTTTTCTCAAAAGACCATTTCAGACACCGATCTACATAGCCTTCACATGATCTGACCAAGATTCTGTCTGGACTTTAAAAGAGACTGTGACCTCTGAGTTTGTTTCGGCCTTTCTTCTCAGAGTAGTCAGATAGGAAACGCCGACCTCATCTAGTTTAAAAAAAAATATGATTGTTGTGTAAAAGTGTTTGTAAAAACCTACTTACAGAAATAAAATCATTTATCATTTATCATGCAAGCAAGCAACTTCCCATTTCTATTCTCAGCCGCTCACTGTATTAATGATTTGTTTTGTTAACACTATTTTTATTTTCAGTAATCCTGGTGTAAGAACAATAGAGGAGGACTTACTAAGAGCATTAATGGAGGCTAAATATTTGACAGAGGATGATTTCAACAATCAACAGAATGCACAGTTTCAACGGAGTTCTCGGACAGACAAGGGTGTGTCTGCTGCCAGACAGGTTGTGTCACTTAAGCTACGTTAGTATTCTTTACATTAATACCGCATGACACATTACTATGTATCTTAAACTGCACATGTCGAAATTTTACAAAAAAGTACTTAATTTGTCATCAAAATGTTTCCCTTACCATGTTTAAAGTGTGGCAAATGTTGCTCCATTTTTATATGCATTAACCTTTTCAGAATGATGTTACAATGTGGTATAACATTGTAAGTGGTTGTCACAGAACTGAGGTTTCATTTTAACATGTAATTGGGACAACCAGACCCAAAACTGGATCTCTGGGCTTACAAATAAAAAAACTAAATTCAGCCTAAACAAAAATGCAAAATTACAAAACAATCCTAAAATATTATCTTTCTTGTCCACAGCTCTTGAAGTAGATATAGAAGAAATAAATAAAAGACTGCCTGATTGTATAAAAGTATTTAGCATAAAAAGAGTAACAAACAAATTCAACTCAAAATCAAAGTGCAATGCTCGAACATATAGCTATACTCTTCCCACACATGTGTTGGAGCCTAGTCTTATCACAGACGAAGAGAGAGGGCAGTATAGAATCACAGAAGAAAAAAAAGAACAAGTAAACAAGGTTTTACAAGTTTATAAGGGGACCAAGAGTTATCATAATTTTACTGAAAAGAAGTGAGTTTGATTATAATTATTATATCTTAATTCTAAGTAGAAGACGGTTTTGTAGAAAGTTACTAGGGTTTATCAATATCTATACATACTTAGTATAAAGCAAAGTCGCTTTTCATGTATGACTGTGTGACAGCTTGATCTTCACTACACAGGACTTAGATACAGTTTTCACCATTATTTAGAGCATTTGTCGGAAAGGTTTATGTTTAAAACGATACCTAAGCTATAGGCTGCTGCATGTAGATTTCTTCCTTCAGCTTGCCGTTGAGGAATGCTGTTGAAACGTCAAACTGCGTCAAATATAATTTTTCTTTAGCTGCAACACTTAATAAGGCTCTGATGGTGGCCATTCTAGCAACTGGACTATAAGTCTGTTGGTAATTGATTCCTTTCCGTTGTTTGAAACCTTTTACTACTAGCCTAGCCTTATATTTGTTGATACTGCTGTCTGGGTTTCGCTTGATACGAAAGAGCCACTTGCAAGGGAGTGCCTTTCTATCTTTACGTAGCTTTTTTTTTTTTTTTTGAGGATGGGAAATCCAAATGACCCCTCCCGCTCTGGGTGGAGCGGAAGGGAGTGTCAGACTCTTACTGACTAAAACCCACCCGTGTTCCTTCCTTGGCCCTTTATGTTCCGGGTCAGCGGTACCCCTTTCGGATGATCCCGCATTCCCGGCAGCCTTGGACCCTAGTGGGCCCCCTCTTCGATGCTGACATCTCTTTGAGGCGCGCGTGGAACACGTACGTGCCGTCCAGCACGGGCCTGATCCTGATCGGACGGTAAGCTACCCATTACACAGCGGGGTTTCCCCCCGGCATCTTTAGGTAGCTTACAGAGTGTCCATACATCGTTTTGCTTTAGAGAGTTCATTTCACTCGTCATTGCTTTGACCCACTCTTCGCTGTCATCCCTTTCAATAGCAACTTTATATGTCTCGGGAAAATATTCTGTGCCTACGAAACACACATAGTCATCGAACTTCTTAGGACGTGTGAGGCAAGTTCGATCGCGTAAGTTGTAACGAGATCTCGCGTCCAACAACGGTGGTTCGACTATCTCTAACTCATCGTCAGCGTCAACGAACTCTTCGTTAGCACTCTCATCCTCTCTGGTTTCGTTGCTATCTCCCAAAACTTCAACATGTACATGATCATCATTTTCTCTATCTCCCTCTAGAGCATGTTCATGATTCATTTCCTGCTGTAAACGTTTGGTTATCTCCCTCTGAAATAGAAGTTGTAGGGATTCTTATACAAGTCCGGAACTTGACGTCAGTTTGGAAGGTTATATCCCTCGACCTTTGCGTTTTGTTTCCGTCCCAAATACGATAACCGTCATCGTTTTCATAGCCTATAAGCTTGCCTTTTATTGCCTTTTTGTTGAGCTTCTTCCGTTTTTGTTTTGGAACGTGAGCAAAGCATTCACTTCCGATAACTCTCAAGTGACTTATCTTGGGTTTTCTTTTATGCCAGAGCTCGTAAGGTACCTTACCCTCAACTCTCGATGGACCTGTCCTGTTAAGTACATAGGCTGCAGTGTTAACAAGTTCTGCCCATAGCACTTGCGGTAGTTCTCCTCTAGCATGCATCATGGACCTCGCGGCTTCAACTAACGTACGGTTTTCGCGTTCACTACATCCATTCTGCTCAGGAGTGTAAGACATTGTCAGCCGTTGTTGAATGCCATATTTCTGTAAAATATCTCGTACTTCTCTGTTGTCGAACTCACCTCCGTTATCACTAAGAATCGTCTTGATTTTATATCCAGCAGTCTTAGCTTCTTGTAACATTTGAACAAGTTTATTCTTAACTTCAAATTTGTTCCTGATGAAGTAGACCATGCGGTAGCCAGAGTAGTCATCCTTAAAGAGTATGTAATATTTGTATTTTGAGATGCTATCTACGAAGGGACCGCAAACGTCGGTGTGAATCAGCTCTTCTACAGCTGTTGCTCTTTCCCTTTTTCCAAACGGTTTTCTGTGTGACTTCTCATAAATGCAGCCTTCACATTTGATGTTGTCAGGACTCAACTGTACTCCCAGCTCTCTCTTCACGAGGCGGATCACGTGTTTCTTGTCCTGATGTGCAAATCTCTCATGATATAGCTGTAGCATATTGGAGCCAGTGACAGCGTTGACCTCTATGGTCCATGGTTTAATTGGCATGAGCGTCTTCATGTCCAACCTGTAAAGTCCTCCATATCGAACTCTCTTTCCAACAACTCTAGTTGTGCCTGCAATATCTACCTTGCACTCTCTAGTCGTGGAACTGAAGATGCTGTTCTGCATCTTGTCTTGTGCTGCAAGCGGTGAGAAGAGGTTCTTCATTAATTTATTTATTTAACACTTTAAGCACACAAATGTACAGAGGCGGACTTAATGCCATGGGCATTTTCTACCAGTCAACCTTTGGGTGATGCAGAGACAAACGGTGGCAGGTGCAGTTTATAATGATATTTTAGGATTAAATAATTTTAAATATATAGACACGTTTAAACTTATTTAGTCTATAAATACATATAATATATATACCTAATTATATAGTAATATAAGCACAAATAAATGTCCATAAATACACGAGTATGTTATAGGACAAACAATGAGAAAACATTACCGCTGTGATGATACTGCCAGTTTCTTACGAATGTGCTCGCGAACTTTAGTTTTAAAGAATAATCGGTTGGTTGCCATCCTGATTTCCTGGGGGAGTGCATTCCAGAGAGAGATAGATTGAACAAAGAAGGAAGAGTTAATGAAGTCTGTGCGGTGAGTGGGACATTGAAGAAGACGATTGTGTGAAGAACGTAGATTTCTATTGTGGTTGGCGCAAATGTACTGAAAGTGGGGGGCTAGATAACCAGGGGAAGAGGGAGAATCAAGAAATGATTAATGATGGTACTAACCACACATCGATGAGTGTTATTTGCTCCCTCTTGCCACTGACATCTGATTCCACCTCAACGGTGCCTTTCCCTATCGCCTGTATGACGCTCCCGTCCGCAGTCGATACGGTATGGTCTGAATCAAATTCATGAAACTCTTGAAAATAAGCTCTTCTTACTGCAATGTGAGTTGTGGCTCCATTGTCAACGAACCAGCTTTCCCTGTCTTGAGTTCGTCCAGTGGAACAGGCATTCAACAGAGAAATTTGTTGCACTTGCTTTGACGTTGAAGCAGCTGCTGATGTGCCTGGTGTTGGTTTGGGCGGCCTCCCATCCTTTATCCACTTTTTGCACTTCCGAACTTTGTGTCCTTTACCGGAACAGTAGTTACAGATCAGCTCTCTCTCATTGCTTTGCTTGCTCTTGTGTTCTGTGCGTGTTGCCGCTAGGGCCTCTTGCTTTATGTGCTCTTTACTACCGAGCGCTCTTTCATATGCCCACAAATGACTCGTTAAATTGTCCACTGTCCGTTCATTTTGGTTCAATAATAACCAGCTCGATTTGAAAGCAAAAAATCTTTCATCCATCGTATCTAGGATTTTGCAAATGAGAAATAATTCCGGCAGTTTGACGGTGCCATCTTTCTTTGTAATTTCTGCATTTAAATTTGTCCAGATGTTTTTCAGTTTTGACATGTGGGTAAAATCAAAATCAAAAGTCATTTATTCAAATTAGGCTGAGAATCAGCACTTTTTGAATGTCAAAATCACATAAGACAGTCCCCCCAAAACGCCCACCCTTCACCACTTCCTAGTGCTTTAGCTGGGAAGAAGAAGTGGCGGAACAAACTCCCCAGCAGCACTGCTGTCTGTTCAGTTAGAAGAACTGGATTCTATACATATAGTAATAAATAAATTAACATTACGAAACACAAAAATATTAAAATTATTTGCCATTATGTCAGCTAGCACACGCCAATATTTAAAACTATACTCAAGCATAAATAAATAATAAAAACAAAAAAGCAAACAGAACTTAATACATAATAAAAAGCCTCCTGGCATAAAGGGCGTGCCCGCTTACATATGCAATGCTGCATTATGTTTATATGTATATAGCTGTAACTAGTAGCCATCCATCAACTAGTAGATACGTCATCCTCATTGTGACGTTTAAAACTGACGAATTCTGCACATAAATTATCGTAGACAGAGTATGCTATAGACGCCTGCAAAGCGTGTCGCAGAAAGAGACAAAATAAAAATACGTCACACATTTAGGGTTACCGTGTGAGGAAAATTTACCCCACAATTTAAAATGTCTATAGAAAATTTATTTTTGTAATAAATCGTCTTTAATAATAATTTAAACGTCGTGTCCGTTCAAAATACATATTTGGGAACCTAGATATTCTGTAATACAATCGGAATAAATACACCCTAGCTACAGATTCCTAGATACAGGAATGTTTGATTTACAAATTATTTTGGTACTTATTACGTTTGCATGAACTATGCATGCTCCCTCAACCCCTTAAGAGCAGGAGAGAGTGACTATGGATGATGATGATGTGATTCTAAATACCTACATTTTCTTAGATGATAGTAGTATCTGGCTTGTTGTATTATTTACTCACAAAAGTAAATAATACAACAAGTTTATTTTTAATTAGCTTTTATTGATTTTACACGTTATTGTCCTTAATTGTCCGTCAATAACGTATTTCAATAAGTATATTATAGTAATTTGTAAGTACAAATACTTGTATTTAGAAATTATTATAATATACTGTACTTACAAGAATGCTTAAATTATTTTCAATTTCCATATTCGTTTCTTCATGTAAACTGATGGAGGAAGATGATGGAATACAGGCCTTTGATTCCTAAAAAAATATATTATCTTTCGACGTTAATACAAAATAGATGTAAGAAGATGTTGTTTACGGAAAATTGATATTTTAAATTCTTGATCGATATTTTGAATCGCGTTCAGAGTTTAAGATAAGCCTGTCTCAGTCATTTATTGCACATAAAATGTACAAAATAATAGTTCGCAACAGATAATTGTATACAATGTGGCGCGACAATGGTGACTTTAATTTAATACACGGGTAGGGCTAGTGCCCATTAACCATATAAATATTGATAGGTTAAAATAATACGTAAACTGAAAAAAAAAATTTTTCAAACAAACTAAATAATAAAAGAGTCATTAAAATTGGGATCACCCTTGCAAAAATTCATTCATGAAAATACTTACCTAGCTCGCTTACGTTAACTCGGAGTGTCGGTTCGCGGGCTGGCAACCGCGCGTCGCGTCTTGTACCTACTCGTGATCGGTCCGATTCTTTGACGGCATATTATCAAAGAAACCGAGCGGCGCAAGTGGTACAAACACTTATCACATCACCCTCTCTTGTTACTATTAGTAATAACTGTCATCACTAATCACTGCCATCACGATCATAAGTTTACACAAGCACTAATAGCACAAATAAATGCGTCCGTATCGCAAGAGGTGTAAACGTACCTACTAGATAAGAAAACGAAAACCAATCAAAGTGTCTTTATCGCAGTACCATGATCTAATTACTATCCTAATTACACAAAAAGAAATAAATAAAACAATAGCTAAGAGTCTTTTTCGCGACGTAATTATGCGCACTAGAGTAAATAAGTGCGTCAAGGACACGGGTTCGACTAGCACTAGAAAAGCAAAAAAAGAATTCGTGTTCGGTGCGGCGGGTGGGTGGAAGGGAGAGCGCGCGTCGCCTGCGCTGCTCGCCAACAAAGGAAATTTCCTTAAATTCGCCTACTCTATGCATTTGTTTCATCCTAATAGTATTGCTTATTCGTTTTAATTTCATTGATGCGAAGTTATGATCCGTGACCGAGGGAAATGACCGCTGCGCGACAGTTCTTTAAGTACAGGTTGCTCTAAGATGCTATTTCCTAAATTCTTTAATAAATCTGTAAATAATAACGTTTAATGGAAATAAAAAATTGTCATGAAACGAAAATGTGAAAACGTATATGTGTGTTAAATTAAGGTCACCATTGCAGCGCCACATTGTATAACAGTTTTAAAAACACTGAACATATTATGTTCAGTGTTTTTAAAACACAACGTTTTTAGAACATATTATGTTCAGTGTTTTTATAGTAGATTATGCACCGAGGGGCTAAAGTTGTGTCTTATGTCACGGGCGTCATATTGAATCTCGAGCGCAATGAAGGATTCGGGATTTAACTCCCGAGCGCAGCGAGGGAGTTTAAAGTTTAACTCACGAGCGAAGCGAGGGAGTTAATACAAGAATCCTTCATTGCGCTCGAGATTCAAGCTAGCCCAAGGCAAAGACACCTTTAGCCCAGAGGAGGATACTCTACTTTTTACACCTACTGTGAGAAAATAATAGCCATAGTACGAAAAACAAAGTATTTATTAAATAAACAAACAGTAAGAATAACATATTTAGAACTAGTTAGTTATATGCACTTACACATTAATTGAAGTTAATGGTAACATTTGAGACATTAGTCCAGTTGTGCAAAGATAAAGTTAAGTTTTTATTTGGTACGTTTATAGATGTTGATGTGGAATTTATTTGAGTATTGCTTGTCAATGCTTCAGAATTTTTTATTTGCAGAGGAGCATTTTGGGTGGTGAAAGTTGGTGAAGGTGGTGCATGAGGCTCAGGGAAAGATGGAATGTGATGGTGTGATGTTGAAGGTTGTGGTGAAAAAGAATCAGATGACGTTTTTAAAGTGACAATAATATGTCTTCAAAAACATGGCAACGATATGAAGAAGCAGTCGTTATGATTTTGTAGGAAATCGAGAATATCATCCACGCGTAGTAGTAGTAAGGGTTTCGAGAATAGCTTTCCTCTTTCTGGCACCAAAGTGTGTTTGTTAGTACTATACTACCAATTTAGCTGAGCATGTGAGATTCCAAATTCAAATCACTTTATTGACCAGCGGGTCATAATGAAATCCAGTACAACATTATTGACCGGCTGTGCCCCCGGCCACTAATGACTCACTTTGGGTTAAGGTTGCTTGACATATAATTTGACATTTTCGAGCAGGTGGTGTGAAAAAACTGTTATATACAATTATCTTATATAAAAAACATATAAAACCTGTATATAAACTTAATATGTTATTAACTGAATATTTAGCAGAATAGGTACTGTATTCGGTAATAGCAGTGTTAGTTTCCGTTATATTTAACTTTTTTTTTTCAAAATGTCTGCTGCAAATTATTGATGACGGTTTTGGTGTCCAATCTGTTCGTCCTGTAGCTACGATCCAATTCCGACGTAAATTATCATCTCCAGGAAAACTGCAACAAGCCTTTCAGATATACAATTAACTAGCTGCGCCCCGCGCTTTTACCCGCATGTGTCTCGGTTCCGTGAGAATATTGCGATAAAAAGTATCCTATGTTAGGACATAGGATACTTTTTGATGAAATTTGGCACATCGGTAAATTACTTGGGTTAGGACCCAAGTAATTTACCGATGTGCCAAATTTCATCCAAATCCGTTCAACCGTTTTAGCGGGAAAGCGTAACAAACAAACCAACAAATAAACTCAATTTCGTATGACATAATTATTTCGTACATATAATATTAGTTAGGATTAGGATACACACTACAGAATACATATTTCCCATAAAAGTGGGTAATAATTTATGGAAAATTGGCAACACCAAAATCCCTAGGTTAGAATTTAATAATGTTAATTTTGTGCTTTTTATCGATGAATTTACGTCTAGGGTACATTATTCACAATGTATGAACACAGTAAAATGTTATTGATAGCCTAGTTACTGATAAAAGGTGCTATACTTACGAATGAAAGGACAAGTCTGGCATTTTCGTTTCACCTATCACTTTTACACCTTAGATCGCTACACCGCACCATGTTTTTTTATTTAATGGTTGAAATATTAAGGCTAAATTGTTCACAACATAAAATAACATAAATTACTAAACTTAAAGCACATAAAACTGAATTTTACAAGAAGACGATAACTATCTGTCAAACTTTGTTTAGCAAAGTACTATGCTAAAACCTTCAAAATCGTGGCACGCGCCGTGAAACAAAAAATCTCATCGTTCTGTCTCATTTCTTTACACGGCATCGGCGTAACTTGCTCTTTTTCTTGTGTGAATGCGACAAAACACATCAATTTGTCTATAGCATTCTCTGTCTACGTAAATTATATACCCTGTCATCTGACTGTCCGTCAAATAATCTGTGTAGCTCCTGCCAGACCTCTTTAGACGTTTCAAATCGTATTATTTTTTTAAATGTACCTGTTGACACATTAGTGGTTAATATGAGCAGAGCGCTACATTCAGTTTTCTTATATTTAGCCATGGCCAAATTATACATACTGACCTCAGCGTCACCAGCTCCAGGGGCTGGGGTAACAGGCTTTTCGAGGGTTCCTTCGGCTGCTTCCATAGCGCCATCTACACCTCGTAGCATTATGGAAATTTTGTATTTCCATGTTGCCCAATTGTCTTTCCCCTCTAGATTGCCTATTTGCAATTTTGAAGTAAAACCTTCCATTTCGGCAAAATCAATAAATCACTATTCTGGGCCCATAACCTGTTGCGGATACTCCTGTTGCGAATACTTCGACTTACCTCTTTAGAGTTGATTGAGTTCCGTAAAGCAGAGATTTAAAGTATCATATCGTCACTGGAAAGGCAAAACTACTAAAGCGTCAAAAGTGCATTTTACAGAGCGAATTAAACTTTTTTTTTTGTTCAAGCAGGCATATCTTTTTTTCTTGTATTCCAATTTAAATATGCTGAAGGCAAAAAATCTTTCTAAAATTAGTATCTACGTTATGAAATAGAATAATGGCCTATTATTGTTGTATTCCCGAAAATAGTGTCTATTCTATTCTATTTTAATGGTTCTGGCTCCATCGGTAACGTTCGATGATTTTGCCAATGTCAAGGTATGTATGAGAAAGTAATGATCGTAAACTGTTACACAACTATTGATCAGTGTTTGTAGCGTTGGCATCCATGGATCCCCATGCTAAAAAGGGACAAAACATTTTTGATTAATACATGTAAGACGTCACAAAATAAATGTTAGAACATTCAGTAGGTATAATATAAATAAATAGAAACATCTACTATAACTGGATTTTATTAATGCTAATGAATTTATAAAGGATTTTAACTGCAGGGGTATGGGCTAAAGATAATAGGAAAGGAATATTAATTGGGCGGGGGACATCAGAAGGGAGTATGTCGTAAAGGGGAGTGGTTAAACGAGGACAGGAAAAAAACAAGTGTTCCAGAGTGCCCTCATCCAGGCCGCATTCACACAAAGAAGAGTCCCTCACGCGTATTTTGGCCAAAAAAACTGGTGTACAAACGAACCCAAGTCGGAGTCTAATTATGACAGAGGTGGCTATTTTACTAGAATATTTTAGTTTGCTGAACCAACATTTAGATGGAATGAATGGTTGGATAGAGCCATAAAATTTTCCCTTCAATGTTCGAGTTTTTTGCCAATGATCATTCCAATTCTTCATCATCTCGGGTTTAACAAGACAGCGCAGATCACGGGGATAACAAGACGTATGAGTTTCAATCCCATTCCGAATAGCCAGCTTGGCAATTGAATCCGCATTCTCATTACCAACAATTCCAGAGTGGCTGGGTATCCAAGCCAGTGCAATCTCTATGCCTAAGCAGTGGCATCTATACAGGAGTTGTTTTATCTTTAGGATAAGGGGAAAATTGTGACGAGAGCGAAAAGGCGATTTTATTAAATCCTGTAGGCAGCTAAGAGAATCCGAGAGGATGAGGCTTTTGTTGAGTCCATGTGATTCAATGCCGCTGCCGCTGCCGCTGCCGCTGTTCTGTGACTGCTTCGAATAGAGCTATTGCTTCCCCTGTGTAAATAGTGCAAAAAGAAGGACTACGAAAATTAAGAATAATTTTGTATTTTGGGATCCACACAGCTGATCCGACATTACTATTATCGGACAACTTAGAAGCATCTGTAAATATCGTCAACCAATCGTGCCAGTCCTCTGCCAGAATCCTATTGAGTTTGACATTAGCGACAGGGTCATGTTTGGGTATACCAAAGTTAAAAATAATTTTTGGTTGATAGAGCAAGGAATCAAAATTTACTTCAAATATGGGGTTTTTATTTAACTGAATTATGGAAATGTGCAGATTATTGAATTTACTGAAGCTGTTAACGAGGAGTGGAGGGTCTTTATGAGCCCAATAGCGAGATGTCGGGATTAAGTGAAAAAGTGTACGAAGAAGAGGGAGAAGAGGATGACAATTATTCTGCATGACTTTATAAAAAAATCTGTCACAGAGATATTGCCTACGTAAGTGAAGTGGTGGCTCTAAACATTCTACCTGAAGGGCATTAATAGGTGAGCATTTCATAGCACCCGTGATAATGCGCAAGCATTTGGATTGGATCCTTTCCAGTTTGGCCAGGGCTATTTTGTTACATGGTTCTAACAGAAAGGTTCTATAGTCAAAGTGACTACGAACTATGGCGTTATATAGGATTTTCTGGGAAGTTGGGTGAGCTCCCCAGCGAACTCCAGAAAGGGCACGTAAGACATTAATGCCTATTTCGCATTTCTTTGAGATGTAATCCAGATGATAGAGCCCAGATAATTTTGAGTCAAGAATGAGGCCAAGGAATTTTACTTTGTCACGGATCAAAATGGGTTCATTTTCAACATAAAGGTTAATAAGGGGAATATTACGTTTGCGAGAAAAGACAACTGCATTGCATTTGGAGACTGATAAACTCAAGCCGTGATCGGTCAGCCGAAAATAGTGTCGCTTTAGTATAAACACTCTGACCACTACGTAAGGCAAAAGCACTTATCTCCATAAACATATTCAGAAACCGTAAAGCATAAATATGAATCCCTAACATCCATTGAAATTTAGGAATGGAATAAAAACTAACATGCATTTCAGAATAATACAGTTTTAGTTATAATAACTTAAACCTAATAATTGAATTTAAAGACAAACTTATTTAACTAACCTAGTACTTCTATCAATTTCACATAAATAAAAATTATAACTCAACGGCTAGACTGTTTTTGGATGATCTTTGATTTGTTGGATTGGTCTATATCCCGAATAGCAAGACAATTACATTTTGTAGTACTACGTAGTAGTGTAGTTTATCTAATGTAACATAGGGTAGTGTAGTTTAGCGTAACGTAATTTTTTTTTTTTTTTTTTTTTTTTGTTTGCGCTGGGAAAAATGCAATACGCATACCTACCCGTCGGGGGACGGGTGGGGTATGTGGGACTCCCCGGTAGAACCGGTATACCCACTAAACAACCCAGCGGCACTCCCGCATCGTCTGAGTGGAGGGGGACCGGGAATCGGCAGAGCCTTTCCATCCAGCCCCCCGCCTTTACGGCGGTCCCGGCGGGCCCCTTCCGTCGGGGGGGAGGGGCCCAGGAATGACAGACGACGTGGGTGGTGAATAGTGCAATGCAGGAGAAGGCGCCCCCGCGCCTGTCTCCCGCTGTTCACCACCTGGAGGCGCGTGACGACGATCATACAACCGCCGTCTCACGCCCCATCTTCGCCTGCGGAGCGGCGCGGCGCCGCGAGAGGGTCGTCCTCCCGCACGCGCTCCGCCGCCTCCTTCTGTGAAATTACTTCTTCGCAGAAGGAGGCGACCGCTGCCCAGGCCCCCTCGCTTTCCAGCATCGAGTTGACGACGCCGGGAAGCGAGAGGTCCTGCCCGACCGCTGCGACCAAAGGTAGGCGCAGCTCGGACCAGGCCGGGCACACCTCGAGGGTGTGCTGTGCCGTGTCCTCCGCCGCGCCACACTCGTGGCACGACGGGGTCTCCTCCCTTTGGATCCGGTGCAGGTGCGATCCGAAGCACCCGTGGCCGGACAACACCTGCACCAGACGGAAAGAGAGGAAACCGTGGGACCGCTCGAGCCAATCCTTCAGGACTGGCCCGAGCGCGTCCAGTGTTCGGCGGCTGAATGCGGCAGTGGCGAGGTCCTCCGACCAATGATGGACGATTGCGTCCTTCGCCTCTTGCCGCACGGCCTCCCGCTCTTCTGCGACGGGGGGCTCCCCGGGCGCCTTGCGGCGCGCCGTCCATTCGTACACTCTGGTCAGCACCCACGCCTCGAGCTCCCAAGGAGGGGTGCCGGCCAGAGCGCACGCCGCAGAGAAGCCCACCGAGCGGTAGGCCCTCACCACCCGCAGTGCAATGGCCCTTTGGGGCCTGCGGATGGCCGTGGCGTTCTCCCGTCTGTGGAGGGAGTTCGCCCAGATTGGGGCCCCGTAAAGGGCCATGCTCCTGAGGATGCCGGCATACAAGCGCCAGCGTCGTGCCTTCGGACCCCCCAGGTTCGGGAGGAGCCATGACAGGGCGTTCGCGGCCTTCAGCAGGCCCGTCGACAGCCCGCTAAAGTGTGGGCCGAAGCGCCACCAGCTGTCGAGGACAAGGCCCAAGTACTTCATCTGGGCCTTGACCTCGATCCTGACGCCCTCCACTACAATGTGGCCGTCGGGAGGGATGCGCTGCCGTGGACCGTGAAAATACACGGCCTTCCTGCCACTAAGGATCCGCCGGCAGAGGCCAGACTGGCCGCCTCCCTGAAGTCCCTCCCCCGGGCGACGAGGAGGGTGTCATCCGCGTAACAGATGACGCTCGTGCCACGGAGGAGGGTTCCCCGCAGTAGCCAGTCGAATCCAATGTTCCACAGCAGTGGTCCTAGGACCGACCCCTGTGGAACACCAGACTCTGCGCCGTATCGCCTCACTCTGGCCGTCTTGTCTGCGAGGAGGACGACCCGGTCCTCCAAGTAGCTGGCCAGGAGTTGGCGCAAGTACTGAGGCACTCCGTGGTACCGGAGTGCCTCCAAGATCGTCGAGTGGGGGATGGAGTTGAAGGCGTTGGCTATGTCGAATGACACCGCCAACACTCCGTCACCCGCCTCCACGGCCTCCCTCACCTGGCCCTTGAGTAGAGCCAGCGCGTCGACCGTCGAACGACCCCGTCGGAAACCGAATTGGGCGTCCGACAGGTCCGGCCCCCCCGTCCCCAGCAGGCTATTTAGCCGGTTACGCCAACAAACAAAACGTCCGTCACTTATCGCGGCGCGAAGTCGACTATAGCGCCCGGTGACTTTGCGCAACGTTTCGAACGTATGATCCTAAACGTACTTATCTTACCAAAATCGCTTAAATAATACAGCTGCAATAGACTTAACTGTCAATTTATCACAACTTTTATTAATTTCAATACTTAACGTACCACCACAGTATTTTGGGGTAAAATATTTATAACTAAAACACTTTCTCATCAAATAAATAAAACATCAAAAACGCTAAATACTGATGTAGAAATGTAGATCATTATCGCAAAGTTACTAAAAAGAGTTTCGTTTAAAAATCTCGAAGGGCAAAAGTACTAAGCGCTTACGTCCATCAATTTTTACGGAAGGCAAATTTACTAAACGATCTTTTCGTTACAATTTGCGGAATGTAAATAACACTTAAACGACAACAATGAACTGAATGATGCAATTTAGGTTTCTAATCATAGCTCAGCGGGCACATGGCAGTAAGGAAAAAAAACTAACCGACAAAAACAATAAAAATCATGTAATTTTCTTTAGGTAAGTAAAAGAATTGTATCGACAAAAACAAAAAAAGCCACTGCTAAAGCGCCAATAACTTTTAAAATAATGCTCAGATTGTTACGAGGCAGAGACCAATGTATAGAGAAAAAAAAATACGAATTCAGTCATATAAATAACGCATTTTAGGTATTTTGGCGCTTTAGTACTTTTGCCTTTCCATTGACGATATGATTTGCACTGATGAAGAATTTATAGTAGTAGTAGACGATCTATTTTAGCCCTATCGGTAGTCCTTATTTTAGGTTTAGGTATTTAGCACGATTTAGATTATTGAGGTGATATATAATATTAATAATATTATATATTTTATCACAGTATGAACACACTTTTGTTTTTTTTTCACACAAGACACAGACATACATTTTCTTTTTCATAGTTTATATTAGTCTTTGAATAAAGAGGTAGTTAGCTATACAAACTCCTACAATATTATGTGCTGAAGTAGTAAGTTATATTACTGTTAATCTTTATCAAAATCCATTCAGATGTTTCCATGAAAGAATATCAAACATAAATACTTCCATCCATCCTCACAAACTTTCGCGTTTATAATATCTAAAGTAATCTAACTAGCCTGTATTGTCCAGAAGGACGGCCCGCCTCTCCCTATAATAATAGTAGTAGTATAAATATTTATCTTAGATTTAGCACAGAAGTCTCGATGTTTCGACATGTCGCCATTGCACCCGTGCTATGCAGGGGTGGGTCGCTAGTGTCTTATAAATGGTTAATAGCAATCCTCCTGTTATACATACATAGATAACAATGTTTCTGGCTCCCTAACTCCAACAAAAAATATGTGTTAGCCCTTGTACCAACGGGTGATTGTTATCGCGCACTGGATTTTCAATACACTGTTTAGCGCCGACGGTTGAAAATCCAAAAAAATAATTGGTGTGCTGAGATGCTCTGTTTTATTCTAAATGCTCAGCTCAACACCTAGAGTTGAAAATCCAGCGTGCGGTAAATAATCGCTCGTACGTACCTGAGCTTAAGTAACTTTGTGTGATGACTGAGTGCCAAATTTTTTGTAGAAAGACGTGCACGTTAAAATCGTCCATAATAAAAAAAAAGATAAAATACAATTCAGGAATTAAAATAAGTGGTGGCAGCTAAGAGATGACTAGTGCCTATTGACGGCGCCACACATTCGTAGGCGTAACACATTCATCTAGGTTTTAATTATAATCTCACCACTTTCCAACAACTATTGCGCTTGATTGAAATTGTAATGTAATTGAAAAGTCATAAACGAAAATTGAGGTTATGAAATGAACCTCAATCATTGGCAAATGAGATTTTTATTTTATTTATTAGGGACAAAAAACAGTTACATGCTGCAGATTACAGAGAAATACTTAAACTAAGATTTAACAAACATGTTCATCTTCTTCTATCGGTCATCTAGACGCACTGCAAGTTACCATCCTTACCTAGTTGCTATTCCACCAATTCGCACGAAGCGTTTCTAAATGTCTTGTTATGCACACAGCAAAAGAGTGGAACTCTCTACCTACGTGTGTGTTTCCGAACGCATACAACCCAATCTCTTCAAAGTGAGAATGAACAGGTTTCTTCTGGGTAAGCTTACTCCATCGTCAACTCTGTCTCTGTCACCACTGACCTAGACTAGGGTCAAGAGCAAACCCATCCACTGGTTGATTGATGACTTACAAGGTTTGGTCATGTTGAGAGGATAAATTAAAGGTGAATAAAAAGGGTAATTACAAGGCAGTTGTTAGTAGAATCGCTGGTATGCTCTAGAAGGACAAAAAGTGACCTTATTAGTGATGTTCTTCAGAAAGATCAGGAGCGTAGTACTGGCATCCGGCGTGTACAACCAGATGTTTGAAAGTAACAGTATGTAAGGATTGTAGCAGCTGGCATTCTGTAGTTTGTGTCTACCCCCATTGGAAGGCGTGAGTTTATGTACAGTATGTATATATCTGTGGTGATAAGGTAAAAGGGGATAAGTCATAAACGCAATAATGAGATTGAGATGAGTAAACTTAACTCTTTAAACCCTTTTAGTATTTTGCTGTTTCCTGACTAGACTATAAATGCAATTTGAGTTGTACGAAATTGTAACACAAATACTGACTTATCTCCTTTTTACCTTAACACCACGGAGCAGAAACAAAGAGGAGGTGTTGTAAAGTCATTCTCCATACAAAAGTAGTGTCGCAGCCTCGCGGGGTGCGGGGGGAGCCCAAACAGCAGAAAGCCATCTAGTGGCTAGTAGCAAAATCAACTCATAGGTAAATTAGACAGATTCTGATGTCCTAAGATGTCGTAAGAGTTCTGCTATGTTTCATTAAGTGTCACTTTTATTGTAAGGAGCCGGATTCAGGTTTAATAGTTTTATAATATACCGATATAGTTTTATTTCTATTATGTCCGACCGAAATTAATTTTTTGACTGAAACCGAAACCGAATTTCGGCAGCGGTTTCAGATTCGGCCGAAACCAAAACTTCCAGAAATTAACAAGTGTGAGGGAAAAATAAAGAAAACGTTTTTATAATCATAGTTTTATTTTTTTTATCTTTAAATCTTCTCCTCTTCTAAATTTTTCTTCTGAACATAGTTACCGAAACTAAACCGAATTCCGTTTTTTGCCGAAACTCGACATCTATTTGACTTCACTTTTCATATAGCATATATGTAGGTATGTGCTTATCAAAAAAGTCTGAGTCCGGACCTGCAATTTGTCAGTACTTCCGCTACTTGCCGATAGGGGGCGGCAATTACCGAACATTCGAGAAGAAATAAATTACAAATTTAATTTTAATTTGACTTACGAGTGGAAAGATATCTTTATTCCGTTTGAATTTGATTGATCCGTATAACTTCTGCAAGATAAAACAGCATTTCATGTTAATGCAATGAGTATGGGTCGGGAATACTTTTTAATCGTTTAAAAGACTAAACAAATACATGACAACCTATCCGCTTCACAATGACAGTTGTACTGACGAAAGCGCCGCCTGGTCGCAAGTAGTGCAACTACCGTGTGACGTAACGACTACATTGGTGGCTGATGGACTACTTTGATTGCAACACCTCCTCTTTGTTTCTGCTCCGTGCTTAACACCACAGATATAATCATTAATACAACTTGCCAGCCCGCCTTTCGACGAGAAATATAGAGGTATTAAATTTACTCGTTTTTGTTTCAGACATTTTGGAGATCCTTCGTCTCTACGATTTATGATGGGCTTCACGTTAGACAGAGTTTTTGTTGACTCAGATATGGAATTTGCTGTGCTATTAGTAAAGGTATGTTACTATTGATATCAGTATTATCCTTAAACTTTTATGAATAGAGAATATTTTGCAATATGTAACTAGTTCAAGTAGAATACGCCTTAGAAACATGGTTCTCATTATTTTGGCTGTCAGGATCTTCTTTTTTTCTGAAACACCAGAAACAGTTTGTTAAAATTATAATATGGAAATGGAAAATAAAATAATCCTATAAATGTACTAACAAATAATAATATGCTCTTACACTGGCCTGCTTTCCACGCACATAACTTAAAAAAATGGGAACATGTCTCGCCATTCCATTCCAAACACGTTTTACGATAGCAACTGCATTGAAAGATGCAAGCCTTTTGCTCCTGGTGGCCGCAAAACCAAGTCTATGAGAAATGCCACCCTTTCCTATATTCTCAGAAGGTGTAACAACATTTTTCACGATTGTGACTTAGACAAATTTTCAGGCAGCATCACTAGCTAAAAGAGCTGTGTTCAATATGTAATTTTTGCTCTTTAATGGTTGTTTTTTAAAACTTTATTTTGTGTTGTTTTATTATGTTTTTAGTATATTATTTAATTCAATCTCATTTAATTTAATTCTAGTTAGTCTATAACAGATTATTGATATTAGTCCTATTTACATTGTTTTCCATCTTTATATTAATTATTATTGTATAGTGAGATCTAAATAAAATGCTGTGCTTACCTTTAATTTAGATGCATGCAATGCTATTGTATTTGTAAATGATATGTACTATGTCTTTGTGTGTATTTAGTTGGTTTGCCTAAATAAATAAATAAAGATGAAAATTATTTATTGAAATAATTGATTTAAACATAAATATTTACAAAATGGGAACTTAAACTAGAGGTAGGCATATAATAATTGGATTCTACCTGAACTAGGAATAAACCTGTATCTCAGGTATCTCACTCAAATGACACTCACACTCACACACACACTCACTCACTCACTCACTCACTCACTCACTCACTTATGTATTAAATAAGATTCCTTATACAAATAGTAAATATTGTAATTATTAAAGTTTATCTTTTCATTTAAACCCAGGGTCAAAGCTTCATGTTGCATCAAATACGCAAGATGGTTGGATTGGCGATAGCAGTGCTGCGTGGTCACACTGATAGTTCCATACTTGAGAGAGTGTTTGCCAAGGAAAAAGTCATGCTACCCACTGCGCCTGGCCTCGGTCTTGTACTTGACACGGTATGTATGCTTTATCTATAGGGTATGTTTAGAGTTCCGTACGTCCGAATGAAAAACGGAACCCTTATAGGATCACTTGTGTGTCTGTTTGTCCGTCTGTCACAGCAAATTTGCTCCGAATCTACTGGACTGATTAAGTAGAAATTTGGTACACATATAAATTTCTCTAACACAAACAAGGATGTGTAACGTAAATTAATTAATTTTGAATACCTCCGATAAAATAGGGTTACAACTCAAAAAACCTGGATTTTCAGAAAAGTGAAAATAAACTCACAGATTTTTAATCAGTCTTTATTCTTGTAATATTATATATTCTTGAAAAGCTTTAAAAAAATACGTTTCGATGACATAAACAGTTTTTAAATATTCCTGAAAAACAACCTGAAATTTCCCAATTGTAATAGTATATAAGATAACTATTTGAACTTCTACTAACAAAAATACAAAATGACAAATGTAACAAGTCTTATTAAAGCAAAAATCAGGCCGTTCTTTATACGTTTTTCAACTCAATAATTATTTAAATAGCTGTAGACTTGGGAAAAAAATCAACTTTAACAAAAACATCACAAAATTTTAACCAAAACAAAAATATAAGTTTCAGTCGTCTCTTAATTAGGGTGTACAAGTATCAAGAAGTACTGGTATTTAACTACAATTGGTTGTAAAAAGGCGCTTAGAATCGCGGTATATGATTACTATTAACCAAACTCATCAAATCAGCTTTCCTCCTCGCGCTTATTGAGAGCTGTCTGATGTAAGCAGGTTTTAGTCCAGGCAGAACCTCAGGGTGTGCTCGCCAAATTTTAGCTTCCGAAAATTCTTCCTCTTCATAAGAGTTCTTGTAATAAAGAACACTAGGAGTTTCTTTCATGAATTTAACGACTCTGAGTATCTGTCGAGTAGTCCTGTGATAACTTGCTCTCGAAATTCCGTGATTGTTAGTTTTTTGTTGGTAGTATTCAGGTTATATATAAAATGAGCGTTAACTAGACTGGTTCCCCATAATATTTCAATAAAAAGCTTTCGGTACCATTTGGTACAACGTCTCAAAGCGTTGCCTTATGTAGCCATTTGGTCACTAATATCAATCGATGGTTTACCGCTGTTGTAATCGGTAATGATCACTGGTTTCAAAATGGCAGGCTTCTTACGGGATTGAGTGACTTGTGTCTTTAGTGCCGATGTTTTTGTTGAAAGCATTCTCACGTCGCGCTTATCGCGCCATTTCAACACTACGATTCCATCTTTTGTCTGCTTAGATCTCCCCTCTTTTCAATTTCATAGAAATGACATCTTTCGGGAGATGTTAGCTCTGAGGGTACCAACAAGATGTGTTTTTCGGTGTCGAAGTCTATATGCCAGAGAGATACTTGTATAATAATTATCAGTATAAAGCGTTCTTCCTTCGTTAAAAAGACCCTGTGCAAGAGACATAACTGTTTTCTCAGAAACATCTACTTCTTTTTCTTTCGATTTTCCGCAGTATACTACAAGGTTCCAGGTATAACCCTTTTCGGTGCAGAGTTTGAAAACTTTTATGCCATATTTGGCTGCTTTATTAGGAATATACTGACGAAATATCAGTCTGCCTCGCCAAGGGATAAGAGATTCATCCACACAAATGTTTTGTCCAGGGGTAAAAACTTTTTGATAATTCTCAATAAATTTATCGAGCACACATCTAATTTTGCACAATCTATCGTCGGCATTCGCTTGACTATTATCCGAAAAATGTAAATATTTCAATATTAGTTCGAAGCGATTTCTTGGCATGACTGTTCTTGCCAATGGAACACCGTAAAGCTTGTGAATCCTCCAATAATCTTTTATGGCTGGCAATTTGACTAAGCCCATCCCACCAACTAAAGCCAGAAATTTTACCATTTCGTCGACGGTGACTGGAGACCAAGCGTGAGAGCGAGCTTGAGGAGCCACATCGTCGTCTGCTAACAAGGTTTGAGTAGCAAAAAGATTTGTTTGGTCAACAATAAGTTCCAGAATGTCAAATGTCAGAAAAAGATCAAAGTAATCAACAGGGTTTGCATTTGCTAAGATGCCAGAATAAATATCTTTCAATCCTGAAAAAGGCACAGTGTACTCTATTGGTTCTGGATCAGCATTGGTTGGCATTTCCCATTCTATGTTTGCTACTTTCTGTTTTACCCATTCTGACTCTGATATGTCTGATGAAGTGGCTCCAGAAGTACTAGGAATATCATCTAATGATATTGTTGCCATTCTTGGAGTACTTCGTCTCTGTATATTTGGCAAAGGAGGCAAATGATCTTCTGAAAAGGTCGACATTCTCCTTGATGTAGCTGGTGGATTCCAAGCCCCACCTTTGGTGTCTGATTTACTGGTATCTTCATCATCTTCGTTACTAGGACAGAAATCGGGATCGTCCATTGAATCGTCACTACTGTTATCCATTATTATAAGTTTCTATCTTTAGTTTTCACTTCACTATATTTTTACACTAATAGCTGGAACAAATGAAAAGAAATTTTCAACAACATCAAAAAAAATATTCCTAAAGTTTGTTCTCATTTGCTCCTTTCTTCTTAGTAATGCATATCTGAATCAATAAAAAAAAACGAATTAATGATGTGTATCTTTTGTGCACACAATGGCTTAGGAAAAAGTTTTGGGCTCAAACTATTTTCCTAAGCCAGTGTATCGTAAAAGATACACACTGGTGGGAGGGGTTGGGAAAGGTGGGGGGTGGGATAAAAACGGTTTTCTATAACTTCTACATAATTTTAGAGAATAAAAACAAAAAAGAAAAAAAAATAATATATTGGTGGTATTGGCATATGGGGCTTGGCGCTGAGCGTGTTAAACAAAGTTAAACTAAAATGATAGAGGCAAAGTGATAAAGGAATATAAAACTAATGAGGATTCACAAAAATCCAGTCTAGAAATACAATATAATAAAGGAATATAAAGTTAATGAGGGTTAACTACAAGTGCACACTAGCTAATCAATATCTAACTCAGAGCTCGTTCTTCTTAAAGACACCATGGTGTCTGCGGTCCGCTCCTCTTCATCTTCTGCATCATCTCGTGATGCATTGTCTCCCCACACCGCCCTGATGGTAGCATTTTTCGCCAGTCCAATTGCCCTGCCTACTCGTCGTTCTTCGGTTGTTACTCTTCATCCTCTTCCTCTCCCTCCTGAGGTTGTAAGGATGAGTTGGGCGGTGTAGGAATTGCTAGTTTCCCGATGTCCCTGTTTCTGAGTCATCTGTGATGTCCTCAGCCTTCCTCATCTCTTCAATGACCAGAGGGGCAATTCCCGTATTTTGAAGACCGTTCGCATTCTAATCTCAGTCTCAATCTGTCAAAATTACAATCAATTTCCATACATTTTTGACAGGTTTTTGACATTGATTGTCGCTGAGATGAGATTGCGACTTGAATTTGAACGTTTTTTAAGTACGAGAATTGGCCTACTGATGGTATGCATAGCGGGATAGAGTAGTTCTATCAGGTCCCCTGCCATGATCTGTACTTCTGCAGTTAGAGTCATGACTTTCCCTGACACCTTGACTGTTCCAGCCTTCAACAGCATCCTGGACCTGACATCATCATCCATGATACTTCCATTCATGGCAGCATCAACATATTGTGCTGATGATTCCACCAGGTCTTCAAGAGGTCTGGTGGCTAATCTCCTTTTGTCTTTTGGGCAAATAAAAATCAAATTGACCGAAGATCTATGGGGAATGTCTATCAAAGTTTGTACAGCAATAATCGAGACTATAGCACCATACTTAGCTTTAATATTTAATTTGTGTGTAGATCAAGGAGTCTTCCCGGATTTAATGAAATACATTACGTTAGTAAGGTTATACCACTTTTTAAATCTGGGGACAGCAAAGACACCAACAATTATAGACCAGTATCTGTGTTGCCAGTATTCAGCAAGGTGTTCGAAAAGGTAATGCTCAATCAAATGCTTAATCATTTTAACACCAACAAAATCTTACACGATCAGCAATATGGTTTCACCAAAGGACGTTGTACGACTGACGCCGGTGTCACTTTATTAAAACACATATTTACAGCGTGGGAGGAGGCCCAAGATGCCATAGGGATCTTTTGTGACCTCTCCAAGGCATTTGACTGCGTTGATCACGAAACCTTGCTCTTAAAACTTGAGCATTACGGACTAGGTAAACTCGCGCTTAGTTTAGTACATTCTTATTTAAATGATAGACAACAAAAAGTGCAAATAAATGGTATCAATTCACTTCATTTAAAAGTACAAATGGGTGTTCCACAAGGATCGATATTAGGTCCCTTCCTCTTTTTAGTATATATTAATGATCTACCCCATTTATTTAAAAACCAACCACAAATGGTATTATTTGCTGACGATACTTCTTTAATCTTTAAGATAAATAGACGTGCATCAAATCTTGACGACGTAAATAATGCCCTACTGCAGGTACTTAATTGGTTCACTGCTAATAATTTAGTATTAAATGGGAAAAAAACTAAATGCATAAGATTTGCTTTACCGAATGTTAAAAGTAGTGATTGTGACATAGTATTGAATAAAGAGAAACTAGAATTTGTCGATGAAACTGTTTTCCTGGGAATAACGCTAGACTCAAGGCTGCAATGGGGTCCTCATTTAACATCTCTTGCAGGACGGCTAAGTTCAGCAGCATATGCTGTAAGAAAAATCCGTCAATTTACTAATGTAGATACCGCGAGGCTAGTCTATTTCAGCTATTTTCATAGTATCATGTCTTACGGTATTTTATTATGGGGACGGGCTGCCGATATTGAGTCTATTTTTATTCTGCAGAAAAGAGCTATCAGAGCAATATACAGCCTCCGCAGGCGCGATTCTCTAAGGGAACTGTTTAAAGACATTAACATCATGACGGTACCTTGTCAATATATTTATGAAAACATCATGTACGTAAGGAAAAATCTAAATCTTTTCAGTAAAAGAGGTGAAAGACACAATTATAGGACTAGAAATAGGGACCAATTAGTTCAACCAGGTTTCAGACTGGCTAAAGTAGACTCATCCTTCATGGGGTACTGTTTAAAATGTTACAATAAAATACCTCCCCACATACTCCAACTGAATGAAACGAAATTTAAATCCTGTATAAAACGCACACTATACAGCCAAGCATATTATAAGTTGGGGGATTATATCGCTGACAAAAATGCTTGGCTCAGGGCTGGTCCTGCTCCACAAGGGCGCGTAAACTAATTAATTAGCATTCGAAAATAGTGTTGGAGCTGATGAAGATTGTACAACCTATCTTTGCATTGTATAAATTCAATCTCATAGTATTGTATAATTGCATAGCACATGTGTGAGCACTATGTACCCACTATAAAGCTTACTGGGTTCGTCTTTCATTGACTTGAATGTGCCCTGGCGGCTGAGAGTATGTCATGCTCACTCAAATGTGTCGCTGGTGGTGGCGTGTGTATTGGATCATTGAGTTCCCTTCAAAATGGTTGAGCTGAATGGTGCTGATCCATACGTCATGTTCGTGAACGGGCGCCGTCAGTAGGCACTGGTCATTTCTTAGCTGCCACGGCTTATTTTAATTCCATAATTGTTTTTATCTTTTTATTACGGACGCTTTTAACGTGCACGTCTTTCTACATCGTTCTCACATGTATAATTACAGCATGAATGATGTAACCACTCTATTGTAACAATATTTTGATTTAAAAGAGTGTCCATGGAGTTTCTTGCCCGTTCTTCTCCATAGGTACCTACTACGCTTTGGAATGGGCAACTAGCTTCATCTTTCTGACTGACCGACCCCTTGACAATTCAAAAGTGCCTGTAATTGGTTTATTTGAAATAAATGCTTTGAGTTTGAGTTTGGGATGGCCAGGGTGATCGACATTTCTGCATTGAGGAATAGGGCAATCTTCCGGAGAATCTCGCTATAGTTTGCATTTTGGGGGATGAGGCCTGCAAATATGGCATGCTGCATGATTAAGGGCAGCTTGCCTTTGAAGAGTCTGCTCTTCAGTTTCCCCGCAATGGAGTCCCTGAGGATTACAGTGGCAGTTTGGATGGAGAAGGCCTGTGCTATCATAGACAGAGTCAGCTGGTTGGACCCCAGCACATTTATGTTTTGCACTGCATAAATAACACTACACATCACAATGCCATATGATTGGGCTTTCCTCTGGAGAACGGCCCCTGCTGTTGCATCGCACCTCATTTCAGCTTTGGTGATATTGTTGCCCCTCTCCAAGAAGACGTTAATGAAGAACAGCAAGTCGCTCTGTGCCTCGTCTTTCGTAAAGCATGGCACCCATGCACATTAAGGTTGGCTCGTCATCTTCTCCTATAGCATTCTCAGACACCTTCTTAATAAACTGGACTACAATTTGTTTAACGTCAAATCCCAGGTATATGACGGCTTCGCGTACTTTGGTACATTGCTGCCATTGCACATCAGTCGTCGACAGATTGTATGTTGGTTGGAGGTCCTCTGGGATCCCCAGTGCAAGCATTACAGCTTTCTGCTGTGTTGCCCTCAGGCCAAGTATGGTCTGCACGACACTCTTTTCAGCTGGTGTTGTCATGGTTGCGTGGCCGTGGTTTTGTAAAGGGTGTTTTTTTTATTGAACTTAAAAAACGAGTAAAACAAAGATGATTTTTTAAAATTGATATGAAATTTACTTTATTCGACAGGTAATCTTCTGGCATAATAATTTAAATATGACTTCTGACATATGCACCAATTTTCGATGACTTTTTCCAACATTTGTGGCCGTATATCGGCAATAACGCGGCGAATGTTGTCCTCCAAGTGGTCAATCGTTTCGGGCTTATCGGCGTAGACTAGCGACTTCACTTATCCCCACAGAAAATAGTCAAGCGGCGTTAAATCGCACGATCTTGGAGGCCAATTCACGGGTCCGAAACGTGAAACTATGCGGTTACCAAACGTTTCCTTCAATAAATCAATTGTGGCACGAGCTGTGTGACATGTTGCGCCGTCTTGTTGAAACCATAGCTCCTGCACATCATGGTTGTCCAATTGATGAACGAAGAAGTCAGTAATCATGGCTCTATAGCGGTCACCATTGACTGTAACGTTCTGGCCAGACTGATTCGGGTCTTCTATGCTATGCTCTACAGCAGCAATGACTTCTTCTGTCCGCACTGTACGACGTCTATGTGAATGCGTATTATCATTTAGAGTAAACGTGGTGCGAAAACATTCTATAGTTATTCGAATTAATTGCTCTGATGGACGATTATGTTGACCATAAAATAAACGTAGTGCGCGATACGTATTTCGAACAGAACCATAATTTCCAAAATAAGTTTGCACAATTTGCAAGCGTTGTTCAGGCGTCAGTCTATTCATGTTGAAATGCCAAACCAAACTAAACATAAATCACTTAACAGCTGACAAAATGGCCGCCGGTTAAAAAAGTGTTGCCAACTTAAAGTTCTATACCTCTAAAAATCACCCGTTATAACGCCTTATAGATTATCAATTTTAGGTTACACCGTCTTTGTGAACATTACAAAAGCCGTTTTACCGTTATGATATTTATTAATTATTTCCTGCTGTCTTAAGTATTCCCTTACATTTTCCAGTTCTCTTTTTGTTAGCATAAGATTCATTGATAAACTTTTAAAGGTTCTTTGTATTATGCGGTTTACCGTGTACATAGCGAATGGCGGGTTTGTGAGTAAGCTTGTAATTTTGGAGTGAACATATTCTTTTAACGCACTAATGACATCTTCAATGTTAGACTCTGATATTTGAACAGTAGTACGCGTATGAGTTTCGAAAGGTTTTTTGTCGGCAGGTCTTCCTTTGATATTGCCTACAATAGTTTGTTTGGTGAATTTGTATAAGGGTTCTTGCGTAATTGTGACTTCCAAGATAGGGTTCTCGTTTTCGGTATGGATTGTTAAAGTTTTCCGCAGCTTCCGAGGCTCTCATCGTTCTGAAGCCATCAACTGATGGTTTCTTTTTCAGATGGGTTTACGACTATTGAGCTTATCTCCTCATTATGAATTTCGATAGGCGATAATGCGTCGGCGTTCAAACTCAAAGCATTTATTTCAAATAGACTAATTACAGGCACTATTGAATTGTCAAGGGGTCGGTCAGTCAGAAAGATGAAGCTAGTTGCCCATTCCAAAGCGTAGTAGGTACCTATGGAGAAGAACGGGCAAGAAACTCCATGGACACTCTTTTAAATCAAAATATTGTTACAATAAAGTGGTTACATCATTCATGTTGTAATTATACATGTGAGAACGATGTAGAAAGACGTGCACGTTAAAAGCGTCCGTAATAAAAAGATAAAAACAATTATGGAATTAAAATAAGCCGTGGCAGCTAAGAAATGACCAGTGCCTACTGACGGCGCCCGTTCACGAACATGACGTATGGATCAGCACCATTCAGCTCAACTATTTTGAAGGGAACTCAATGATCCAATACACACGCCACCACCAGCGACACATTTGAGTGAGCATGACATACTCTCAGCCGCCAGGGCACATTCAAGTCAATGAAAGACGAACCCAGTAAGCTTTATAGTGGGTACATAGTGCTCACACATGTGCGTTGGTGTGAAACTTGCCTTGTTTGTATATTACTGAGAAATCGTATTCAGATAGTTTTAAAAACCATCTTGTAAGCCGTTGGTTGGGCTCTTTGAGGCTCATTACCAAGGGCGCATTACTCATTAAGGGCGGGCTTGTGGTCAGTAATAATTTTGAATTTTCTGCCAAAAAGATAAGGTCTGAAATACTTACAAGTCCACACATAGCTAACAGTTCCTTCTCTATTGTGATATAGTTCAGCTCGCTTGAGTTAAAAGTTTTGGAAGCATAGGCTTATCGGAATCTATTTGACCCTGGGATAATACGGCACCTATTGCGACAATGGAAGCGTCAGTGGTTAGTAAAAATTCTTTGGTGAAGTTTGGGTACTGTAGAATTGGGTAATTTGTTAGTAGGGTTTTGCAATTCTCGAAACATTTGATATAATTTTGATCGTAATTTATTTTAGATCCTTTTTTTATGCATTGAGCTAAAGGTTGTGTGATGTGTGCGAAGTCCAGTATGAATGTCCTGTAGTATCCAAGCGGACCAAGGAAATGTTTAATTTCAGTTGTGGATTTAGGCAATTGGACATACTTGAGCGGTCAGACCACTGACCTCTATTAAAATACGCTGGACTGGCTATCCCATACAAAATGACAGCTATTTGCTGTGCCGATTCAAAGCGCCCCCAGTGACAGACGTGAGAGTTCTGAGAACTAATAAGATTGCAAATGGCCGTTGTTTGTTGATTTTACGCTAAGTGTCTCTGCGGAATAAAAAGTTTTCTAAAGTGTTTACTGTGATTGTGATATAAATTAAGGTGTTATAATAGTGACAGTGATTGTATCATGGCTTGTATTGTTCGTCCAACATGAAATCGTGCGGTATTGTAAAACACGATACGAAAAGGGCAGTGGTGTCAGTTTTCACAAGTAAGTGAATCTAAAACATAAATACTTATTAGAAAACCGCTTAAAACAGTGTATTCTTACAATAATAAACGTAAACTATTCGAGTTTACGGGATTTTACGAACATTTTTATAACCAATAACTTTTGTAAGGGATGTCAAAATTCATATCGATACTTTCGTAATATTATGATGTAAAACAAAAGTCATGCTCATCATTGTTAAAATAATGATACGCACATTATAATGATCTCTAATAATAGCAAAACACTTCAAGGTTTATTAATATTAGAGTCAATAACAAATAATTTAACACTTATGATTCATAATTCTCATTAAGTGTTCTATATAATTATAGATATATGTATATAATTTATAATTTTTTACCCATACCTACTTTAATGTTTCCTTTAATTACAGGTTCCCCTCCGATTACACTCTCAAACTTTGGTTAAAAAATATGAAGGTTGTCAACTGGACTCCGACAATGCATCATTATCTGTGTTCTAAACACTTCACGGAAGCCTGTTTCTTAAAACATCAGTCACGGACTACGTTGAAAAAATGGCTCGACAGTAATTTTTAATTTAATAAAATATGTGATTTGAGAATGCTTTTTTTATTTCCCTGTCCCCCTCCCCTGCGGTAATTAAGTTGTTACAAGTTTATTACCGTAATTACAGACCTAATAGAAAGTTATTGTGTCTCTTATCACATGGCAACATGCGGTATGTGACTAGTAATAATATCTTATTGTGCACTCTTTATAGGAAGGGAATATCTTATTAATTACTATTTCTATCTTAGTAATTTACTATTTTACAGAATTTTATTATTTATTGATCCTATAGTGAACTGTTATCCGATTAAGGAGAACAAGGAAGGAAGGGGTCAACCGGACATGTGATACTTATTATTACAGTCCATAAACAGTACTAGATACTGCTATTTCAAGTTATGTTTTCTACGTAAAATATCTGCTTATTACGACTATCTATAGTTCATTAGTTTAGTTAGGTACTCAACTAGTGCAGACATGTCTTTTTATCTGTGTTTTAGTAACATTTAACAAAATATATGCCTATATTGTTTTATATCAATTATCTACAATTTTAGTAAATCTTAACATATGTTATAAAACGTATTTCACGTTTTTAAAAACATATTACGTATAAAAGACAACACGAATGTTACATGTTAATAATTGCCAAAACCAATTTAATTTATAGGAAATCTGTAACAATAGCGTTGGTAATATTTCTATCATTGTGGTCGATATCAGAAAAGTTTTTATCGATAACAAACCTTTTGTTATACTTCACTAGTATTAGTTCCATTCCCCCACACTGCTGCCGTCAGCGCCAAAATGGCGATTTTCAAATAGGAACATGAAATTGATAGCGATAGCCAGTCCAGCGTATTTTAATAGAGGTCAGTGGGTCAGACACACATAATTATTATGTCTCAAGATAAGATTGGTGAAATCTATAAGTTACTCAGGATTTTGCCTGATTTTGACCGCAATCCTGATGTATTAACACGTTTTATAAATCTTTGCAAGCAGTTGGTACTTGCATGTTTTAGAATAGAACCGGGTAATGAGTTAACTAATTTAGCACTCATAAATGGTATCTTAAATAAGGTTACAGGCTCCGCGGCTCGATTAATAGATTCTAACGGTGTTCCATATAATTGGATTAGTATTCGAAGCGCACTTTTAATAATTTTTCTGACCATCGCGACGAGACCGCTTTGTACAACGATTTGTCTTTACATACTCAAGGGTCTTCTACCCCCACAGGAGTTCTACGAACGGTGCCAAATGTGTTTAGTACATAATGACATACGACACGTTGCATGCGTTGCGTTGCTGTGTCCACTACTGTTGAGGCGAAACGTGCCCTTCACGCTAACTGAATCAATATTTTTCTTATTATTTGGTATTTAATAAACAGTAAATCAAAAAACAAAACAGTAAAATAATAAAAAATAAAAGTAAATATAAAGTCACTTATATTTATTTAAAATAAAAATATTACTTATAACAACACGGAGAGTTATTGTGGATTGCAAGCGCATAAAATATATTCGTGAAGCATTTTTTGGGGCAGTTACATTCTTTGAATTTTTGTCCTCCGGTCACAGTCGTCTAGTTATGTCTATTTTTCAACATTTACCGTGTCTCTGAGGTAAAACGTACGATTTACCGATTCAATAGTGGTAAAAGTTCTAAATGAACGCTAATCACAGAACAGTTCGGACTTTTACCATTTAGATTGGGTAAATTTTAGGTTTTACTGGAAAATCATAGGATTTAACTAAGTCCAGGCTTTTACGAAAAAATAGAAATAGAATAGTTCTTTATTTGCACAGAACATTTGCATAAGAACCGTTTTAATGTGCCCTATTCTGGACAAGATTTAACATTCCTTGCTCATTTCAGGTCCACTACGACAGATACGATGCGAAATTTAAAGACAGCCACGACAGTTTGACTTGGTCAGACGTTGAGGACGAAATTCACAAGTTTATACATAAGCACATTTACCCCGTGATAGTAAAGGGTGAAGTAGAGGGCAAGTCTATGGATACGTGGCTTGAAAAACTTCAGAATCATTCGTACGAGCCCTCAGAAGAGACACCAGAGAAAGTTGATGAAAAAGAGCTGGGTGGTGGCGATGATGACGATGACGATGACGCGGGTGATGATGGAGATGATGATAAAAATGAAAGCAAAGATGGCGGCAACGTAGACGCTAGAACAAATCTTAGCAACACCGAAACACCTAAAATAGAATTCAGTTACGTTGAGTCTAGTGAAGTTAAAAGTGACAAAGTTGAACACAGTAATGCTGAAGCATCCAACATTGGGGAAAGTGCAATAACTGAAGGTGTTAAGCTTGATGATAGTGCAAATAATAAAAGTAATCAGTAGTTGTGTAGCCAATAATTATGGCATAGCATTATTCGAAATGGAGCTTGGTGCTGTGTGAAATCTACAACAATACTGTTTTATTTTTCAAACCTTAGTAGCTGTAACTAATTAATTACCAACTAGCAATTATATTTTAAATGTGCTAATGTTGTAAGAACACTAGAAATCTATTTTTATCATTTATATAAAAATGTTGATAATAATTAGTATCTTGTTAATAATGACTCTAAAACCTGTCATTTGCGAAATTTGAATATTAAGTAGAACTCAAAAATTATTATTTATACTTTTTCTTTTACAATTTTTATAGCAATATGTATTGTAAATCAATATGCCATGCTGGCATTAAAAATAAATGGCTGAGCCATACTTAAAAACAAATTAAAAAATATATATTTAATTTCTTTGGTTTATAAAAAAAAATTCCAACTTCAAACAAAACCTCGTATGTATGGTAAACAAAAAGTTACTCAAAATTGTTTTAATTTTGAGTTACTGGTTTTTTTACACACATCACATGTGTAGGTAGGTATTTATTTATTTATTTTTTTACGGGTACCATGGTCTTAAAATAACATTCGGGAACAGAATCTACATGTTTTGCCGATGTTGTGTTTTAACTCAAAACATGTTGCTGAAACAATGTTGTGCAACTTTTCTGTACCAGGAGCATACATCTTTGTTAATCTGTAACATACAAAATCGTTGTTAATCATCTATTACTTTAATTGCAATAAAGCCTATTACAACTTGTTGCTTGTTTTGTAAGATGGGAATGTTACAAAACAAGCAATTGACTCCTAACTCAGCATTGTGTGATCGTTTCGGTTATTAAAACAAATTTCAGTTGAGTCCTGCAACCATACATTGGGTAGATAGTTTCAAAGTCATCGTTGTTGCAATTTAAAAAACGGTTGGCGCTATACTTTCTGTTTAGGTCCATCTTTCTCTTTAGCTCACGGCTTGGTGTGCATCTATAAATAGTGAAGGTTCGTTTTGTCCTATGCCAAATTAGGCGTATGTGAGTTGCTTGTTTCGGATGTTCAAGTTTCCAGGCTATTAAATGCATCTATAGTCTGGTCTGAAAAAATTGTATTGTAAGGTTTGTCAAAAAATAAAGTTGACTTCTATGGTCCTGTCTGAAAATTTGTTCAGCTAGGTTGGTCAAAAAGTCAAAAACTGAAGTGTTGTAAAGGTTAAGCTTTTATGCTCTTGTCTGAAAGAACAATCAAGCTTGGTTGGTTAAAAAAATTATGTGTGGTGAAGACGTTGTTTCCAATTTTTTTTTAAATTGTCTAGTAATGGTTTTGTGTTTCTACGCTCCTGTCTGAAAAAAAAACGTCAAGCTAGGTTGCAGCAACGTTGAGCTCAAGTTCTGAGTTGAGCTGCACGGTTACTGACAAATGCGTGCACTGACTGGACAGGTCCACTCAATCTGTGTCATTCTTTCCTCAAAAGACTATTTCAGACACAAATCTACATGGTTCTCAAAGATTATTATAATATTATTCTAATTATTGTGAATGTAAGAACTGTCAGTCATTGCTTTTTTTTGTATTTTTCTCAGTTAGCTTAATCATGATCTGGCAGTGTGAGTAATTTATGCGGCCTACTCAAATGTTCGTTCTTTGGTATTGTTTGTCGAATCGTTGAGCTCCATAAGTTCTAAGTTGAGCTGCACGATTGCTGACAATTGCGTGCACTGGACAGGTCCGCTCAATCTGTGTGGTTCTTTCCTCAAAAGACCATTTCAGACACCGATCTACATAGGCTTCACATGATCTGACCAAGATTTTGTCTGGACTTTAAAAGAGGCTGTTTCCTCTGAGTTTGTTTCGGCCTTTCTTCTCAGAGTAGTCAGATAGGAAACGCCGACCTCATCCAGTTTTTAAAATATGATGGACGTGTAAAAGTGTTTGTACAAACCTACTTACAGAAATAAAATCTTTGTTTGACGGCAATTTCTCCTACTTGCAAAGCAGCATTTGTGACATCTTTTGGTATACCTCTCCTTTTTTATTTAGAGTGCCACAGAGATCTGTATTACGAGATAGAAGAAATTCTGTAAGAGGCACACTCGTGTAGTAAATTATCCGTGACCATACAACGACCTTCATCTAACAGTCCTTCTGCTAATTTCGCAACAATAGTTCCTATTGTATCTAAACCAAACAGCTGTTCGCTCTGTATGCAATATATTTGGTATTTGTATATTTGGTATCCCCACGTAAAGCCATCTACAGTGCATAACTTAAGGTTGGTCAGAATAAATGTGTTGTAAAAATTTTGTTTCCATGCACTTAACTGAAAAAAAAACATGTTGCATTGGTCAAAAACAATGTGTTATAAAGACATCAAGCTTCTACCAAGCTCTTGGCTTAAAACATGGTAAATTTGTCAAATAACAACTTGAAAGCTTCAAAGCTTCTTTGCTATGGACTGAAAGAAACGTCAAGCTATGTTGGTCAAAAAGTTATGTGTTTGAAAGACATCATGTAACCAACAAGCTCATGGGTGAAAAAAAATGTTAGGTTGGTAAAAAAAATTGGGTTTGTAAATGAAGCTTCTATGCTATTGTCTAGAAAAACATAATTCCAGGTTGATGAAAAAAATGTGTTGGAAAGACATCATGCTTCCAACATGAATTTGGCAAAAAAGAAGTTAGATTGGTCAAAAATGAAAGTGTTGTAAAGGCTAAGCTTCTGTGCTCTGGTCTGTGAGAAATGTCAACCTGTGTTGGTCAAAAAATTATGTTGCAGACATCATGCTTCCAACAAGCATTTGGCAAGAAAAAAGTTAGATTGGTCAATAAGAAAAGTGTTGTTAGGCTAAGCTTCTATGCTCTGGTCTGCCAGAAATGTCAACATATGTTGGTCAAAAAATTATGTGTTGGAAAGACATCATGCTTCCAACAAGCATTTGGGAAAACAAAAGTTAGATAGGTCAAAAAGGAAAGTGTTGTAAAGGCTAAGCTTCTATGCTCTGGATAAATCGTCGCTCGCATGACTAACGGTCCTATCTCAGTTTTGTCAATTGTTCAGGAAAAGCGTTTTACGGTTACGACATTTCTAACTATGATAAAATATTAATCTATCGGCAATTCTGAATATTTAATTATATTTATTCGTAAAGAGTATTTATAGTACTTTATTTTTACGATAAAGCTACTTAATTATTTTCAATATTAGTATTTATTTTTAATTATCAAAACAGATAGGACACTTTGTGAAAACTTTGTTTATCAATATGAACAGTTTTTTTCTACTTACGACTTTACGATTTGGATTAAGTTTGGAAATAAAACACACAAAACATTAAGCTTTTAAATTTATATTGAGAAAAGAGTTTAACATAAGAGCACACAACACGTTTTTAAAAACCTTAATATTCTTTTTAAGAATCACAATTTAAAAGGGAGAAAAATGTTAAAAAAACAAACAACTTATAAGTATAATCAAATTATTAGCCAACAGAATAAAACACAATTAAATAACAATTTAAAAACCTACTCATTCAGTCATATTATTATTGAGATCACATTAAGCGAGTAATTAAGAGTATCTATCATAAAATCAGTCTTTTTATCAAATCGTTAATACTAAATTGTAATTATGTTTAATAAAAGAGGTGGTGCAGTTTTGAATTATTGGTACTATCTTAACGATACAATGATAACGAATTCGGGTAACCTTATGACTGGAGTGTCACCCTCAGTCAAAGCCATTAGATCGTTGTACTTTTCTAGAGAAATCTTTGGTTGACTTACATGAGTGGTAAAATTTGTGAGTGTAATTCTCCTGAAACTTGCCTCCTTAATGTCAATGAACGAGAAGTTACAGCAGTGTGATCATTTTTGAAAAAGAAATTGTTGGAATCAGTCCTCATAAAAGAGAATTCCATCATTTGTCTCCAATCTACCATTTCACCGGTGTCATCTTTTCGAACAGAAAGTAGCCGCAAATTTTGTGAGAGTGTCTTAAAATCTAAAAAGTCCGAGTAGCTTAGAGCTGTTACTATATACGGTTGTCGTCTTCGTGCAAATTTTATAATGGGAATTAACTGAGAAGATAGGAAAATGTCACCACTTTTGTTTATTGCATAGCAATGGCACTATGAGCAGTCGCCCTCATTTTGGCCATGACATGGGACAGAGATGCTTAAAACAATTTCTTGAATAGAAAGGGAATTGTTTATAACGTAGAGAAGGGTAGCTGCTACAATTGAATTTTTATTTTGACCGCTGCAGCCATCGGCAAATAAATAGACTTTCTGAATTCCTTTTTCGTTCCAAATTTTTAAGGAAAAGGTGTTAATGCATCTTTTTGAGCTTAAGTCTTCGACAAGCATTTGGTGCATTTTTCTACTAGGTAGTTAAATCTGAGTGCAAATATTCACGAGTGGAATTGGCTCGACAGTTATGAGATTCTACTCTTGGGAAGCGCTTTAAATGTTCTTCAACTAGAGCTTTGGCACGATCATCTTTTTGAATATAAGCTATTTTGCGTCCTCCACGTCTGTCTTTCTCCTGTGTCCCAGTGGGCAACAACTTGTCTATAGCTGTTTTAACTGTTCTCTCTCCAACCGCCAAAGTATTTAAAAAAAAAAGTTCTACAAACTTTCTCCCTCTCGCCGTCATTATGTAAATAGTAAATTATAGTATTCTTTCTTTTAGATTCAGGTCCAGCTGTTTTTTGTTTTGTGTTCATATTTTCAATGTGTCGTGTAATGAATTCTCTTTGAGATTGTAGACTTCCTAAACCCCAGAAAGCATTAAACAATGTTTTACGAGAATTTTCATCAAAAACACCACATTCACGATTGATTCTCTTGCAATTTTCTACATTACAATACTGGCCCAAGTTGTCTTTCGGGTATAGAATAGAATAGAATAGAATATTTATTTGCGTAAAACACGGTATACAAGGGTTTTAAATACAAATTGAGGCACAAACATGTTTAGCTAGGATAAAACATAGCATGCAAAATTTTAAAGACAAGTTAAGCAACAACAATCGTTAAAACATCAACATTTTTTATCAATAAATTCTTTTAAACTATAAAAACTACACTCGAGTAACCACTTATGAAATTTAATTTTAAATAATTTTGTATTTAAAGCTTTGAAATGTCTTGGTATTTTATTATAAATGAACACACACATTGCCAAGCAGTTACTATTGTATTTAGACAGTCTAGGCAAATCATTTAACACCAGTTTATATGGATCTCGACGGTTCCGAGGATTGACATCATTTGCAGTCTTAAATAGTTGCTTCATAACAAACACATATTTCGAAAATGTAAAGCGACGGTAACGGTAACAAACCAAGTTTTTTAAATATTGGTCGACATGAGTCGTCAGGCTTAAGTCCACAAATTGCTCTCATGCACTTTTTTTGAGCGATGAATGCTCTTTGGAATTCAGTGCTGTTACCCCACATTATAAGTCCATAACGCAACAACGACTCGACGTACGCGTGGTATGACATTACAGCAGTTTTTATATTAGTAATTTTATTTGTTACTTGCGTAGTATATTCCTTTCCCAATTTTTTTTTCTTTTATTCAACTCTTTTTTGGATATCTTTTCTTTCTTCTGAATGACAATTTCTCTTGGTGAACCTTCAACTGTAAAATCTTCTGGCATCAGTCTATTGTTAAGCAAATTAGAACCTAAATCACATATGGGTGAAATGGGACGTGGTTGTTTATGATCATTACAAGTAATATTGTTATCGCGAACGTATCCGGATGGTGATTGCTCCAACAAGCCACTGCCCAAGAGTGGTGGGAGTGAGCAATGTTCCTTTTAACGGACAAAAGAGTGCGACATACTTTTCAAACATTGATGCGGAGTTCATAATCTCTTCGAGACGCCCAATGGAGGGAGAGAAACGGGGAAGGCATCTCTCCCGTACCGGGGTTCTCGTCGCTATTTTTGATAATAGTCTCCCGACTAGCAGGCTCTCGTTGTAATAACGGTCGACTTCTTCGAAAGAAAAGCATTGCAGAATCGCGTCCAAGATGCTTGGCGTTGTCAGACGCCTATCGAGGGTGACCTGCAGCCTTATAAAGTCATCATTTGACATAACATACATTTTTCGGTCCTTTGTTGCCCCTCTTAACTTTCCGGTGAATTCAATTTCCGAGGAAGGGCCGTTTAATTCAAATAAGACGTGCCCTAACATAGCCTCGTCAGTTATTTCGGAGAATCTATTCCATTGAGAGGAACGTAGCGGGCGTAGGCATTTCCTGGCTTTATCAATACGTTTTTCATTCAGGCTCATTTCGGACGGCGTTTCGATGTTCATGCTGACTCTTGAAGAATTCCTCGCTTCAACGGCGCGGCTTTTCAGAGATTGAGACATTTTCACTCCTGTTCCTGATAAACGGGAAAATTGGTAGAAGAACTAGCGTCGTTCTGCTACCGCAAAGTCAAGTAAAGAAAATTTTACTTTTTATAGACTTTTTTTTTTTTAAATGTACAAAATACAGAACATAGCGGCACGTTTTACATCATTCATTCCTCAAAAGGGTATACAGGGTCCCTAGCGGTTGAGATCGACCCTCTCGGGGTCACGAAGTTATCGACTGACGAAGGCCCCGCCGAAAGTCCGTTCATTGACTCGACGGTCCTGAAACTTCTGTCTATAGTTTTCGCCAGATAAGAAAAAAATAAAAGCCGTTAACACCCGTCTACCAATGTATTCCAATATTTCAAAACGATACGAAAAATATGTAAAGGAAGTGTCGCTAACATGATCAAAACAAACTTATCGTGGTAAGGGGCGTCCTTGACGCGTTCACTGGACATGAGTTACAAACCTTTTGGCCAAAACCATATTCAGTCATATTTATTTTGGAAGTTACTTAGGTAGGGTGAGTGGTCCAACAGTTAACCCTTAATTTGGCAACGACAAAAAAGTAAAAAATATATAAATTTAATTATTGCAAGGCTTCAGGGGTGTGATAAAGAGCCCCGAAAAAATTTAAAAATAAATCCTGAGTTGCCCACTGTTGGGAAAATTCGTGTCCGTCACAGCGGACATTACCAATTACTTAACGATGAACGTGTAGATTTGCGTGTCCGCTGTGGTGGACAGTGCCAAATTATGGAAAAATAAAAACGTTAATATTATTATGTTTATTTAATTAAAATAAGAAAATACAAAAATGAAAAACGCAGATATTGTCCTGAAAATGTTATTTTACTTGGTGTGAAAATTTAAAAAACAATTTCTCGGGGTCTTGCCTGTTACAAAGCATAATCTTGTATTGCATTTTATGCAATATACGACTGTCTTCTTTTGGCAGTATCTGCAACGACCTTCTTCCATCGTCGAGGGGAAATGGCCTATGTTGTCATATTTTACTGGACTCGATGGGCGGGCGACATGTGGTTTGCTTACTTTTGCTGTCTCAGTTTTATTTCTTTTGGCACATCTGTTTGCCTTCAACAATATTTCATAAACATCGTATCTGAATGCTTTTAGGGGTATTTTAGCTTTCGCGTTACTTGAATGCTTACGGCGGTAGAGTAACCAAGCGTTATTCACACATATATCGAGCATCTGTGAAAATATAGCTAAATACCATCTCCTGCTTTTAAATGGCGTTTTATATAGTGAGATGAGCATGTCAGCAAGATCAACACCTCCCATATGTTTATTGTATTGGCGCACAATCTGTGGACATTGGACGTCGATCTTGCATTTTGCGTCCTTACAATATCTGCGGATTTTTTCTACAGGCTCACTTGCCACAAAAGAACTAATGAATGTTACGGCCTTATTGTCATTCCAGCGAACTATTGCTAAGCGATTTTGGTTACATACGGCTTGTACGAAATGTCCTCTGGGCTTCTTTTTCATAGCCTTATCAGTAAGCAGAACAGTTTCTGCTCCTCTAAGGCGATTGCCTCGGATAGTACCTAAAGCAAAGATGCCATAATGTTCCCGAAGAATATAAAATAACTCCGGCGATGAAAAAAAATTATCACAAAACACGAATACCGGTTTATGGACAATGCTTTGGCATAAAGCTATGACCACCTGAGCGCCAAAACCAAGGGACGATTCCTCTTCGGTAAACGTGTGGTAACGGAACGTATCGTCACCTCCATAAAGAACAAAGTCATAAATTATCCCTGAAACGCCGGCCCGTACATAATTTTTAAACCCCCATTTATTTGGTTTATCTTTCATATATTGTTTTCGTTTGCCTGCCTTAGATCCTTTATACGCTATCATCATTTCGTCTATGCTAAATTTTGACTCTTTTTTTTGTTGTTTTAAACAATTTTGTCTTATTTGCTCTACAACTGGGCGTACTTTAAAGTATTTGTCTGCATCATCCATGTTATTGTCGACAAAATGTAAATATCGTCGTACTTGCTGGTATCTTTTCAACGACATTATATCACCAACTTTAGCGTACCTAAATTTATCCGACCAATAATCGAGGTATGAAGGCATTACAACAATACCCATGATAATGTGAATGGCCAAAAAGTCTTTAAATTCTTCTTCTGACAGCTGAATTGACTTGCCAGTTTGTTGGACTGAGTATAAATTGGTCTGTTCTACAATATTAGTTATGACATTTTGAGAAAAAAAAAGATAAAAGTAACTCAAAGGTGAGTCAACATCTTCTGGCAAATCAATATAATATCCATCTTCATCCTCTTCTACTGTCGCTCTGTGGCGGAATTGTGCTACTTTCCATTTATAAGCCAGCTGAAATTTTTTAACCTTCTTCGCTCTCTTTGCTGGTATTGTAGCTGGTTGTTTTCTGGACCTTGTGTTTCGTGATGCAAGTGGAGAAGACGAAGCTACAGGTGCTATAGGCGTTGATGGCAGTGAGGGAATAGCAGATAGGGATGGAACATTCTCATAATTAGACTCTCCAATTTCACGTACGATAGAATCTGATATAACATCAATATTATCAGTATTCGATTCTTCGTCTTCAGATGTACTGATTGTTAGGTTTGCAAGGGAAGATGTAATTGATGGTGCAGAAGAAGAGAGCGGGGAAGAAGCATAAGCACGCGGGTCGCCATGCATTTCTGTTTCAGAATCAGAATTTTCACTAGCATCGGAAAGTGCATGATCATTTGGCACTAAGGCGATAATTTTACTAGCACGGTTAGGCTGTTAACAAAGAAAAATAAACCGAACTCAGCACCATAACAAAAAAAAATATTTTTAAGCTTTTTGGCGTTGTCCGCCACAGCGGACATAGTAATAAAGTACTACATCTCTACACAATTAGCAATGTTCGCTGTGACGGACAAAACACTTTAGCAACAAAAAACAGCATGAAAATGAAAAAGAGTGTATTTGTTTTTGGGTTATAAATAAGTATAGAATGATTTTCTAATAGCTGAGTCGCTATTTCAAGGCATTCATAGGCAAAAAGAGGAAAAAGAATTATAAATACCTTGAGCAAAACAGGTGGTCGTCTTTGCGCCGACATTTTGTGTCACGACTGACATAATGCAGTGTTGTTACACTCAAAATATATTTTCTACTATTAGTTTATGAAATTAAGAAATATCTAGTCGATTTGAAATCGATGAAAATCGAATAAAAAACTAGTAGGATTTATTTTTTGTTGACGTCCGTCACACCGGACTTTATCAAATTAAGGGTTAACCACCAAATTTTCTGATCATCATACTGCGTATTTGGTAATGAAAAATATATAATTTTCTGCAAGGTATAAGGTAGTGGTTTATTGGCTACCTATCTGCATTTAATAAATGTTGAATTTCCTTAATATTTTTTGGAGATGGGTGTTTTTAAAAAAAATGGTAATTGGCTAACTGTGTCCACACTATGGTACGCATTTAACCACAGGGGTGTGCCACAGTTGACCAAGGAGTACACATTTAACCGCCATATATGATTTCATAATTTATTAAAAAAAACAGTATGAGTGGTATGTGAAAGAGACTTTTATTGTTTAGCACATTTAACAGTTGACTTAACATTAATTATTAGGTAACTTTATAATGGCACAGTTCAGTCTCAACATTGTCATTGTAAGTAATTACCTTTTCAATTATGTAGGTAGGCACTAAAGATACTAACTTATATTCTCAATTCGAAAATAATCAACATTTTTTTTAGTTTTTGGTGAATTATTAATATAATTATCAATTACTCTTATTTTAATCATAAACTTAAGAAGTAAATAACAAGGAATAAATAAATATCTAAACCTTTAACGCAAGTTTCACAAATTTAGTTATTCCACATTGAATAATCTCAGTCTCAACAATGTTATTTTAAAATGAATAAAGTCTTAGTAGGTTTTGGTAAATGCTTAAAATAATTATAAAATTATTCGTATCTTAAACGAAAACTTAAGCATAAAAACAAAAAATAAACAAATATCTGAAGTTTTAACGTAGGTAACCTACGTTGTCACAGCATTAGTTTTTCTCAGTCTCATAATATTTAATCGAGAACTATAGTAGGTAAGAAGGTAGTTAAAATATCTAATGAGATTTAAATATTGATGACTAATGAGAAAAGCTAATGTTACAAATAAAAACTTTAACAATTAACGTAGATTCAAATATATCAAATCAAAATAAACGTGAAACGAATAAGACGCTTGCCTTCGGCTGCTGCCAGTAATTTTAGGATTTGGTAATATATATTTGATATCTTTTAGCTGTACCCCTGCTGTATCAGGTTCCAGAGGCTCACAAAATGTTTGGCATGCTCTACTTTTTAGTCTTAAGAAACTCACAAAAAAGTCAGAATCGTCTTCATCATCTATTATAGTTTCTAAAATTTTCGCAACGTAATAGACGGAGCTTTTTTTATATGGAAATAATACGATAACATATTCTTGCTCTTTTGGATCTCGTGGTAAAGGTAAAAAATGACCGTTCAGTATAATCCTACCGTCCTCATCCTCATCTATATTTTCACTAATATATTCTTCTCCACCAGATGATGATCCACTTGCTACATAATCATTTTCATCTGAACTGTCATCACTTTCTATAATATCTTTTTTCCTATCCTTATTGGCTCTTTTATTCTTAGTCTTATTTTGGGTTTTAACACCTGTGAACAGGTCTTGCTTTGCTTTTTTAATTTCTTTCTTAATTATTTTTATTTTCTTTGCGGCAATAGCATCTTTTTCAGGCGTATCCGTGGCAATCATGCTTTTCCCAGGAATTCTACGCTTTTTTGGATCACGTGGTTTCGCTTTTATTGCTGGCATAAATTCCTGGGGCGAAATGAACTTTGACGGACCGGCAGCTTCTATTATGCGAGGTGTGATGATATCTTGATTTCCAACTTCTTTAAGCACTCGTGATAGAGGTGGCGAGTGAAAAACTTCTATGCTACCAGGGTTTATCGACAAATCTTGCTGCAGAGTAATATTCTCACGCACGGGTAATGGATCTTGTGATTCGGGAGCCTTAATTATTGGAAGTGTGGTGTCGTCATCTTGGTTCCTTGGCAAGTTAACTTGCAGATCAACATCTTCATAAGCTAATAATAAATCTCGAAAATCGGAAACTTCAATCATTGGTGGTGTGATATCGTTATCTCGACTTGTAGAACCAAAGTTCTCAAGGATAGAAGGAGACTTGGAAGATTTTTCTCGTTGATCATCAATTTCCTGTGGCCTATCTGTTACGGTACTAGGCATAAAATCAACTTCCGTAAAAATGCAGTCATTGAATGGGAATATTCCGGTTTTCTTGAACGCATTTGTTATGTTTATCGGAGTCATTGATTTCATGTATGCAAAACCAACACACTCAGCAACATTGTATATAGTTAGAGGTTGCCCTGGATGTCTTAATAGCCATGAATCTACAGCTGCGTTATAATATGACTTGAACGGGCCGTTTAATCCAACATCCAGTGGTTGAAGTTTTGCAGTAGTATGCGGATGGAGAGTTAAAACAGTGACACCCGAAGACTTAGCCAGATCTAGTGCTTCAATTGACAGATGGCTTTCGTGGTTATCCATTATTAATAGCACAGGATTTTCTTTTGAGGCTGAAACATGCTTTATGAAATGTTTCATTACATCCACGAATATTTCAGCATTCATCCACCCAGAAGCTGCAGCTAACCCTAATGTGCCCGATGGCGCTCCATGTAACATGTGTTGGTGAAAATTTTTTTCTCGGAAAAACCATAGCCGGTGGCAAAGCTTGTCCTATCGCGCTGACAATGCAACATGTTGTGACTAAGGTACCTCTTTCGCCACTTGTGACCTTTGCTGCGTTCGTGCCTTTTCGTGCTAGTATTTTTCCTGGTCGTTGTACAGTTGTCGTTGAAGTCTCATCCAAATTGTACACTCTAGTGCCGTCTGCAAAGCTCGGATGTCTTTCCATGACTGATTTTAAATTTCTAAAAAATGACTCGATGTTGTGCTTGTTGAAAGCAGTTGCTCGGGCTAAGCTACAGGCTTCTGGTTTCCTTAGTGAAATTTCAGGATGTCTTTTCCTGAATGAGCGCAGCCATTCAAATCCAGCCAATTCTGAATCTATCCATGACTGTGGTATTTTCAAATTGTTGACTTTCGCCATTTGATAAGCAACGCGGCGGCAATCTTTAGTAGATAATCCGTAAAATATTTGAGCACAATACTCAATATAATCTAATAATTGTTTTTCTTGCTCAGATGTAAAAATCTTATTAACTTCATAATTTGGTGTTAAACGTACCTCTGGATTTATTTTGAATTTATTCACATACAATCTGACCGTCGGATATTTAAGCTGGCATTCCTCGCTTGCTTTTCTTATACTCATCCCGGATTGCACTAGCTGCATTGCTTTCCTCATAGCATCTTCAGAATGTCCTCCTCGTTTCCTAACTACCGTTTTGTTCCGGCCCATCTGTGAACAAAATAAGCAAGGCAACATTTAACCATTTGTTAGTACACAATTAGCCATGGCTAACTGTTCAACATATAGGTTTGGTTAATTGTAGACTACCCCTCCCCACAAAGCGTTTGAACACTGTCACTTTAAAATTATTCATGCAATTGAAACCAAACGTGTGTTAATATATGCAAGAAAAGTATATTTATACGGTCAACATACACTGCTATTTGTAATAATAAACTGAATGATGTGAAACGGAAAAAATACTTACGATTTTTTAAATATTTTGTCACTGATTTTCAATAATTTGAACGTAACACGACCGTTGAGCGCGTGAGCTTGCCGCCGACTGGGGAGCGGGGAAATGAACTGTTGCGGCATCGAAATGTCTAGTATACGCGGAGCGGCAACGTCGCATTTGAAAGATATGGGCGTGGATAACTGTGTACGAGTGGCTAACTGTTGGACTACCCATGAAACTCTTAAACCAAATTCGAAGTTAAATAATTTATTTTAAATAGGCACACAGACATAGGTATATAGTTTCGTAATCACGACAATCACTCTAGCACTTTCCACTATAGGCCCAACTTTGTATGAAACTCTCCCTAAATAGAGAATTCAGAAGGGGAATCTGTGTCCGTATTTTCACTCACAGAACTTTCACTTTCTGAAGTGTCTGTAACGTTTATAATAAAGCGATCGGCAGTTTTATCTATCTGATGATCGAGTCCCTTCATCTTGACTTCTTTTTTGACGTGCTCGACACAATTTTTCCATTTTTCAGGTGTTACCTGATTTAACCCTTAAATGCATGAAATTTTTAAATATTCTGAAAAAAATATATACAACATGTAACGTAATTAACGCACACCCTCAAACACCCCAATTAGAATATTATGTTATAATCATAATATATACACTTAATTTTTAATTTAACATGTATATGCATTGTTATTTATTAAATTAGTTATACCAATTCTGGGAGAAATTTATGGTCATACTACTACGCACGCAGCGCACACAGTCGCACAAGCAGTTACCGCGCCGCTCGACACAACACAACGAAACTACGGAAAAAGCCGACAATTTGATACACGATTGTGTACGTTGAAGAAATATTATGAAACATTAACCGACGACGTCCGAGAAAAGAATTGTTTATTTACGGTCTATGTCTAGTAAACATTATGATTGCGTCTTTCCATCACACTTTTCAGTCTTTGGACTGTCGACTCTGAATAATTTCGTTTATTGAATAATTGATACAATGCCAATCGGCAATGAACTGCTGAAAATAAGAGGCGGTACGACAACATTATTCAGAGACGGCATGTTTAAAAGATTGAATCAAAATATTTAAAGTAATTTAAAAAATCAAATAACTTACATACTGATGGCCTAAACACTCATACGACGTTGTCTTTTTAACACACTTTCAAAATGTCCACCACCTTGTTCAATACATTTTAATGCCCGTTTTCTTAATTGATGTTTTAATTTAGAAAGCACTTCAGTGTCATTTCTCACTATTTCAAAAGCGTTCACTATCCTATTTTTTAGGTCCTCGGCACTTGTTGTATCACTAAAATAAACTAACGATTTAATTCGTCCCCACAAAAAAAAGTCAAGAGGCGTCAAATCAGCTGATCTGGGGGGCCACTGGATAGGGCCGCCGCGACTAGTGCTTCCAAAATTACGGATTTGCTAATTACGTAACTAGTTACGCATTTTGATGCTTCAATTACGTAACTACGTAATTACGTACTTAACTGTTTTGATTTTTTAAAGCACGATAAATTCTGGGCTTATTACGTATTTTAGAAGTAAAAAATCAAACAACTTCAAATGAAAAAAAATATAATATTAAGGAATTAAAAGTAAATTACAGATTAAAATGATAATTTTAAAATTAAACTCAAAATCAAAATCGTCAATCAAATCAAAATGTAATATTTTGATTTGATTGACGATTTTGATTTTGACTAAACTCAATCAACAATTCAAACAAAACATGTACCACGCACAAATGGTTTAAAAGTAAGAAACAATATAAAATATGGTTATTTTTCCAATCTTTGTTCTTGATAATATGATCTCATAAATGATAACGAATGCAATGTTCTGTCACCAAGGGAACTTCTTAGTTTAGAACAAAGATAGCCGGCAGAAGAAAATGCCCGTTCTGCTTCAACACTAGTAGGCATTATACATAGTAAATAATTATAAGCTGCTGTTAGGAAAACTTCACGACCGCCGCCAGTGCTATCGTAGATACACATTTCAACTCTGATGATGGATTCAAGATCTGTGTTTACTCCAAATTTGTTTACTGTAGACATAGTTTTCTGTATTTCTTTTTCTACACACATCAAAAGTGTCTAGGGATCAACATATATTTTTGCAATAACTTTTCTCCTGATTGATATTAATTAAAATTTTCTTTAAGGATTCATAAAATAAAGTGTTTTCGTTGGTCACAGTAACGATAAACCAAGTCACCTTTGCATTAATAAAGAAATTTGCCATTTTCCTAATAAAGGGATTTTTGACATTTGAACCACTAACACAAAAGTTCGAAAAAAAGACTGAAATAACAGTTTTCTTTAAAATTTTATTGGGTAACTTAAACAATTAATAATCCGTGTTTCTACCGCGAACACTAACAACACAAGAACATCGGTTTGGCATACTCAAAATGAGTTCATCCAAATCACGCTGTGGAATGGCCGCCCATGTTCGTTGCAACAACAAAAAAAGGTCTTCTTGCGACTGGATACCCTCCATATTCGGCAGAGCTCTTCTCTGTAGCATATCCCATGCATGCTCAATCGGGTTCAAGTCTGGCGACTGAGCAGGCCAGGGCAGGACATTGATGTTAGCTGCGGCGAGAGTCTGTCTTACAACTCTTGCGGTGTGCGGTCGTGCATTATCATGCATTAACTGAAATAAGGGACCGATTTGCACTTGTAGAGGAACGATGACGTCTGATACAATCGTCTCAGCATAAATTTGAGCGTTGAGGTTGCCTCTGATCCAAATCAACTCAGTTCTTCCGCCGATCCAAATACCCGCCCATACCATGATGGTTCCACCACTATAAGGATGGACTTCCTGGCAGGATTTTAATCGCTGTTGGCGTCCAGGGGTTCTCCAGTGTCGTATACGTCTTGTATCCGGTCTCATACCAAAACGAGACTCATCAGAAAAGCACACGAAACGCCATTGTTCTTCTGCCCAATTTCTGTGTTCAAGAGCCCATTGATATCGAATCCTACGATTGTGCATTGCTATAGGTGGTACCCGTAGCGGTCTTCGGGAATGAAGGTTCACTTCATGCAAGCGGTTTCTGACTGTTTGGTCGCTAATTAAGTTCCCTGAAGAGTGATGAAGCCTCACGGCTAACATCATGGCGGTTATTGTTGGAGCTCTTCGAGTTAACCCTTACATGCATGATTTTATTTTATTTTGTGGAAAAAATGTTATAAGGTACGTTATTATGTAAAGAGGTCGGGAAAAATAATAAAAAAAATCATAGTCAAATTTATTGATATAATATATAATAAAAACACTATGTTGCCATTTGGCAACAATATGCATATCGACCGTAGCAATTAACATTGTCGGATCTACATTTTTTCGATTTTCATTTTATTGCATTAAAAGTCTTAGAATAAGTTTATAAAATGCCCCGCAAAATTAATAAATTCTTAAAATCAACCATCTCTGTTTTTCCAAGTGGAAAAAGTAGTAAGTGTTCAGTGCGCACGATTAATATTGTCGCATAGTACATTGAGACATTAGCGGCGGGGCGCGGGAGGGGAACAGACGCGAGCGCACGGCGCGGATCTGCCACTTCGGCCAATGTAATTAAATAAGTGGTATCTATATCATAAAATATTTATATCTTGCAGGCAAAAACGTATTAAGTGGCACATCCAACATAAATGAGATTTCAAAGTCCAGCGAATACCGTGGGTTGTGCCACATCCGACCAAATTCAGAAATTGTAGTTCAGTTAATAATGTCAGATCTGCCATTTCCGACAAAATGTTCTATTATTTAGCGGTTAACAATGTTGCTTGTGCAGTTTCTCATATTTCCGATACACTTTTGATAAACTTGCATATACTACTACGTCAGGTAATTAATATTTATACGTCATACCAAAATTGGTTGAGGTACATTGACTATTGTTCACTTTATACATGTTTAAAACTTTGAACGGCCGTACCCTAAAGTAGCGATTTTTCACATACGACTATGTTAATTGCTACGGTCGATATACTACCTCAACTATACTTATATACGTATTTATGATGAATGGAATGCAGCAAAGCAATTTCTATCGTATGTATGGCAAAGAGCAACCTTGCATTTGGTGCATTCTGTGCGTGAGTAGCCTTTGCATCCTGGTAGTTTGCATCTATTTTTGTTGGCACATCTTTGTTCATTGTGGCCAATTCCATCAGTCCTAACATCTTTAGGTGGGACGGCTTTCATAGGTCCACGATGTTTCTTTGCTTCCAGTTCTTTGTCGATACTACTTGAGGAGGGTCGTCCTCTTTTGTTTTCGGCACTTTTTTTATAATTACATAACGTCTCTGCCAACTCGGATCTGTACTCACCTAAACTAAAGCTTTTGTGGATCCCTCTTTGGATATTGGCTTTTTTATATAAAACCCATGAGTTTATAATAGCCATATCAATCATATGATAAAATAAACGAATATACCATTTTCGACTTTTTATCCTGATCCTATGTCTTCCTAAAAAACTATCCATGAGGTCGACGCCTCCCATATGCGCGTTATAGTCTTTGATTATTTTCGGGCAGAGGATAGTGATCGTCTTCTTTTCTTTTTTGTCGTATCTGTTGACTGAACCCACTGGTTCAGCACCGACATACGTAGAAGCTAATGTAACGAGCTTGTTATCCTTCCAACAGGTAACTGAAATGTCCACGCCTTCATAGTCGGCCACTTGCTCTTCATACGACCCTCGAGGTACAGAGTCTTTCATGTATTCTTTTTGTGTAGGCAATTTACAGTTTTTACCGAGACGGTTTCTTTGGATCGTACCAAGAGCATATATGCCCTGACTGTCAAGGTAATGAAGCAAGGGAATCGAGGTGTAAAAATTGTCGAAGTAAATAATGTGGTTCGCACTTCGTGGGACATGGCGGCACAATCGAATGACCGTGTTTCCTACAGCGCCAAGATCTGGTTCGCCTGGCAGGTTGTCAAGGTCGCGCTTACCAGAATAAATTTCAAAGTTATACGCATATCCTGACAGAGAGCATAGTACGAACAGCTTGAACCCCCACTTATGCGGTTTATTCGGGAGGTATTGCTTCATGAAATGTGCTACTTTCGTAGCACACATTTGCTCATCAAGTGACAACCTCTGCTCATATGGGGCAACTCTTGTAAATGTTTTATTGAGATGTTCTACTAGAGGTCTTATTTTGTACAGACGATCGTGTTGAGGGTGACCAACAGGTTTGTGTTCTGCATTGTCATTGAAATGAATGACTGAGCGTATTTTTTCAAATCTGTTCAAATTCATTGTCTGCATTATATTGGGAAAACCATACTTTGACCAGTAAGATCTGACGCTGGGATAGTTATACACAGACATGAATATGATAATGCCAAGAAACTGGCGGATTTCTAACACATTTACAGGAGGACAGTTGCTAATAGTCTTTTGGGTAATATACAGGGTGTCCAAGAACCTGGCGTCCAACTGGATTCCCACGATGCCCCAAGTTCTAACAGTACTCAGAAAAATATTTTAAAAAATCCACCCCATGTACTTACAGAATTATACTGATTTCAAAAAAAAAGGGGAAATGAGCACCCTGTGACATACTTTTGAATGCTGTGACTGCTAATGCTGATAATTTCGATATTTCTTGGAGGTTTTGTAATCTAGGGTATTGCTGTGTCTAAATAGAATGTAAAAATAAAGTACTTATTGTACCATTTTAAAATAAAATATTATTTTAACTAAAGGTGATATGGAAAACTATTGAATTTCGCAACTTTGACCGACTGTAGTGTAAAAAAAATGTACCATAATAGTATGGCAAGTGACGTCAAATTTTGACGCGTTTATTCCTCTTTTTAAAAAGGTATAATACTTACACATTAACTTGAAAAAAAAAATTTTGATAATATTTTTACTCAACAACCCAATTTTTACGAAGTGCCTACCTACTAACGGTAACTGTCGGACCCTTTCTTATCTTAGAAACTGTTATGTTACTACTATTATTTACTTCGGTTCCAAGAGTGAGCAAGAAGGAAATACACACAGGTAGATGGGTTCCCAGTAGAATAAAAGCAAAGAATGTTAGTTTAAAGATATTTTATTACAATAAATGTTCAAAATGTTGACCACCCGCGGCAATACAAGCTCTCACTCTCCTTAAAAAGGACCGCTTTATGTTTCGCGAGTAACTTTTTTGACGTATCACCTGCACTGCTTGTGTTATCTTCTCACGAAGGTCAGCGATGTCATTAATGGGCTTCGCATAAACGAGCTCCTTCATAGTTCCCCAGAAAAAAAAATCCAGCGGATTTAAGTCAGGTGAGCGGGCTGGCCACGGGATTGTTCCTGATCGCCCAATCCACCTGTTCGGGTATTGCTCGTCCAAAAACTCTCTAACGGATACGCGAAAATGTGCTGGACAGCCGTCGTGTTGGAACCACATATCTGGTGGGGTCTCTTCTAGTAAGTTTGGCAAATCATTTTGAAGAAAATTTAAATATGATTCGCCAGTCAAATTCTCGGGCATCTCAAATGGACCAATAATATTCCAACAGAGAATACCGGTCCACATGTTCACTTTGAACCGGTACTGGGATCTATCTTCTCGCATCAAGTGCGGATTTTCCACATGCCACTCGTGCAAGTTGTGTAGGTTCATGTAGCCATCCTTCTTAAATGTTGATTCATCTGACCACAAAATTTTGTCGATAAAGTTTTCGTCTTCTCGATGTTTTTGCAGGATTGTTTCACAAAACGCGACTCGGCTCGGATAGTCTCGAGGTAAAAGACTTTGCACTCGCTGTACGTGGTACGGATGATATTCTTCTTTTTGGAGAATACTGTGTGCTGTGCTCTTCGGTATCCCCGTATCAGCTTCTATTCCTCGCACAGAGATGCTTGGATTTGCCGACACCGCCTCTAAAACTTCATCGCGTATGAAGTCATTTACGGGTCGTCCTTCACCAGCTACTTGATTGGGGAACCGCCCGTCACATAGTGATCTGTGCACATTAATGAAAACTCGATGGTCGGGATATCGCGTAGCCCTCGGATACCTTTCTCTGTAAAGTCTCGCTGCAGCTCGTCCATTACCTATACATTCTCCATAAATGTAGTGCATATTTGCGTATTCTTGCGGAGTGTAGGTCGCCATGGTAGCACACACAAAACACAAACTGTCCAAACACAGGCAAAGGTCGTCGTAAAGAGTTCGTTTCAAAGTCCAGAGCACAAAGAGTAATCGAGTCCAATAAACAAAGCTTTAAATCGTAGTACGTGATCAATGGTAACAATAAGAGAGAGGTGCGTAGTAACGGCAGGAGGCAGTGACGCGTACTGACCGTACTGTTATCCTAAATAGCACGATCCCAGATAGCGTCACTATCTATCTCACTCGCACCTCTAACCTTTTTCTCCCTCACTCTTACCTGAATAATGGGGTACCATAAAGAAGAACCAGCAAATCGCAAAGATAGTTTCTGTCTTGCTCCCTCCTGTTGTAATAACGAATCACTATGGTGAGATGCATGCACATACCGTCCCTTACGGTCTAACCTGTTTTTTGAGAGGCCTGTTGTTATTTTTATGAGCATACAATAGTAATTCTTTAGAGGTTAGATTCAATTCGTCGTAAATTTTTCTTTCTAAGAATTCTGTAAGACATCGTAAAAATTGGGTTGTTGAGTAAAAATATTATCAAAAATTTTTTTTTTCAAATTAATGTGTAAGTATTATACCTTTTTAAAAAGAGGAATAAACGCGTCAAAATTTGACGTCACTTGCCATACTATTTTGGTACATTTTTTTTACACTACAGTCGGTCAAAGTTGCGAAATTCAATAGTTTTCCATATCACCTTTAGTTAAAATAATATTTTATTTTAAAATGGTACAATAAGTACATTATTTTTACATTCTATTTAGACACAGCAATACCCTAGATTACAAAACCTCCAAGAAATATCGAAATTATCAGCATTAGCAGTCACAGCATTCAAAAGTATGTCACAGGGTGCTCATTTCCCCTTTTTTTTTTAAATCAGTATAATTCTGTAAGTACATGGGGTGGATTTTTTAAAATATTTTTCTGAGTACTGTTTAAACTTGGGGCATCGTGGGAATCCAGTTGGACGCCAGGTTCTTGGACACCCTGTATAAATTCGTCTCATTTACTATTTTGGTAAGTATATCCTCATTTATAATTTGAGAAAAGAATTCAAATGGTGTCTCTAGTTGTGCCACGTCTGAGGGAAGATCTGATTTACCTAAAAACGTAATACGATCGTCATTCCAATCCAGATGGCGTTTTTTCCATATGAGATCCCTACTTCGTGTTCTCCAAGCAGCAACACCGAAAATACCAGCAACCGGTTGACTAGACGAAGGTCCTGGTACAGGTTCCAATGAAGTCCCTTCATGATACTCTTCGGTAACTAGAGGAGGGTCATCTGAGATATTTTCATCTTCATGGTCGTCGACATCATAATTCTCCAGCTCATGCAATAATTCCCTTTCGCTCATATAGTAATCGATGTCGTTGTCATCGCCTATATCACTGCCGTCTTCAGAAATATAGCCGTCTTCTAAGGCTGCAAGCATTTCCTCAATATCTTTGTCCCGCATTTTGCCAAGCAAGCTGGAAAATAATGCAAAATTACTCAAAACCCTCCACCACCAAATACTCAAAACCGGATGAAATCATAAGCACTAAACGCATAATGTAGACTTTTGGCAACATAGCAATTTAGTAGGATATCGCATCATTCCAAGTAAATACTAAAGAAAATAGAGAATATATCGATAACTAACCTTTTTCTTAGTCAATAACAATTTTTCCAATCGAATTAGCACCAACAGCAAAACAGAAATAAAAAATTAATTGGTCACAAATCGTAATCTACTAACTTTTTCACCTCAGTTGACAATTATTCAAACTGTCAAAAAATTCGCGCCAAAACCGAGTTTTTTTTTTATTTCATTCAATAGTCTGTGGTTTTATGATAGTTGTTACGTATCGTTCAGTAACACATAACTTTAAGTAAAAAGGGTATGATTACAAATGGCAACAATATGCATGTAAGGGTTAAGATTTGAATGTATCGGTCTTGTCTCCGTGTGGTGCAGCGATACCGTCCTCCATGGCGCTCAGCCACGGTACCAGTGCTTCGGTAACGTGTCCAAAGTCGACTGATAACACTCTGACTTGTATTCAGAGCTAAAGCCACAGTACGTTGCCGGGAACCAGCTTCTATCATTCCCACGGCTCTGAGCATTTCTTCCCTGCTTAAATGACGTCGCCGCTCCATAATAACGTTGGTTTTAATCAGTAGTAGGGAAACAGTAGCACTAATAATGTCTTCAATGCGTTGTATGTTTTTATAGGGAAAATATTGACAGCTGATTTTCATCTTTTACTCGAATTTGATTCACAGTTCCTGATTCAAATTATGAAATGCACCAAAAAGGATCCATATAAATTTATAAAATCATAAATTTATTACAAAGCCACATCTTAATCTCAAGAAATCCGCATAAAAATGCTTGATCCCTAGACACTTTTGATGTGTGTAGTTGCTGTGCAACAGTCAACTCGTCGCCACAACCATCATTAGCATCATTGTCATCTGCTTCGGAATCTAAACTCATTTGTGTACTTGTAGGCGGTGTAAATTTGAGCCTTTCTAATAAGTTTGCAACATATGTTCTAATATAATCCGACGTCGGTTTTGTAAAAGTTTCTGTTTCTTCGGTTTTATAATATTCTTCATTATTATGCAAATACTGCAAGACACCAGACACATTTGTTCGCCTTTCTTTTATTCTTTTTCTAAGGGATACAGCAAGCTTGTCACTGAGCCCATTGGACTGAGCATCAAGCTTGTCACTGAGCCCATTGGACTGAGCATCAAGCTTATTTAACATAAACTGAAGCGCAGCATCTGCTGCTAACAAATTCGAGTCACGGCGACACAATGCCATCACTGTAGTTTTTATTATATCTAAACTATGATGAATGTTATGTAGATCTTGTATTTCTGTGTCTGTGAAACTTATATTTGATTTTAAGTCTAATAAAGCCTTAAATAAACTTGATTTCAATTTCAGAAATCGTCCAACCATATCTGATAAGCTGTTCCATCGCGTTTTGCAGTCTAGTATAAGATCGAGGCTTTTACCATGCTCTTGTAAAGAATATTTTTGCAACAAATCGGTCTTCAGTGGTGATTTTTTGAATGATTTAACAAGTTTTCTTACTTTTACTATAATATCTTTGTACAGAAACTCTGGTTCTAGAACTCTAGGTACTTCTATGAAAAGTCCGCCATCGTTTTCTTCAATTTCTTCAGTGTCAGTATCTGAAGCTTCATCTTCTAGTTCTGGTTCAGTAGTTGTACTTTTCCGTGTCTTATACAACGTGTAACGGATTAAGTGCAATACCTAGGGTTGCCAGGTGAGTCGCGAAAAAATACCGGACAACCACAAACGGGGGAGGGGGGGGGGGGGTATGCTAGGTCGCAAAAAATACGGTTTTTATACTAATATTTTATTTTTATTAATCAACATCACATTAATCAACTTCATTAGTATTAGTAACAAAATATAATGCTTTGCGAAAGTCTTTATTAAACAATGGTATGAATATTATAATCTACTACTAACTTACTTAACAAAAAAAGGTACTTAGGAACTTCTGAAAAAAATAAAATCACCTAAAACTAATAGGTATGTTTAACAAAAATAAGAGAGAGCTCGCAGACGCAGATACAACCAGCGAGCGAGGAGCGCGCGCGAGTTTTGCGTTTGAGGGATTTCATATGCCTACTTTTGTAGGCGCTTGTGACCAGTAGTACCGACTTTCCTCAAAATTCCGGACATTGTTCTGTCCGGTATGACCATTTCTTTTTTACCGGACAGGCCTCGAAAATACCGGACTGTACGCTTAAATACCGGACATCTGGCAACCCTAGCAATACCTCAGACACCCCAATTAGAATATAAAATTATAAGTCTAAAACAACACCCGTAATTAAATAAATTTAAACCAAACCTGGTCGTTTTTTATAAAATAGTTATCCTTACTAAACGCAAAACGTATGTGCAGCAATATGCCTACACACACACTAATGCAATGTTAGCAGCCGACGCGACACGCACATTCGAGCGCCCGCCAGCTGACCATAGCTGTAGGCATTAGATATGCGTTAGTTCAATGAACGAATTTTACTTACATCAGGTGAGATTGTGGTCAAACGTTCGCCTATCAATAGTAAAAAAAAAAACGTACCTTAAATGTCACAGACTGATATTATGAATGAATAACTTTTGATACTTATTTGAGTTTACAGTGTAATGATTGATAATTTTCTAGCAAGTGAAATTATCAACATGAATCTAAGACTTTACGCTTAGTAACGGGGATGCATTTTAAACAGCGACATTTTACCCGAACTTCGAAACTAACGAAGGGCGAAGCGCCCGGACTCCGTGCGGCACACGCGGGTAAAAAATATTTATCTCAGATGCGTAACTTTCGCGATATTATTAGCTACCTCTGATAAGCGTGTTTACTGCTAATTACGTGAAACAAAAATCAGTGCTTACAAGATTTTAATCACAGCAAACTTTGCTGCGCAAGAAAAAATACCTACTTACTTTGAAGATGGCCGGCCGGCAGCCCGGAGGTAGCGCGCGCGCACGATTTCAAAGGGTCATTTGCAAAGGACGTAGCTCGTAGGAACCAGAAAATTGTCTACTACCTATTTCGACATTTTTCAACAAATCGATTACTGAGACATGCGGAATACAAATCGGTCGTGCATTTCAATAAGCCTTATTATTTGGACGGAAGGATTAAATTCTCTTACATCAACTGTTTTATTAAACGCGCTCGAATCCAAATGTAAAAAGCTTTGATATTATTCATGTGCACGTGTGTATCATGGACCAAAAAATTAGGTATGTTTATTCAATTGTAGCGGCGCGCGCGCCTACGCTGCGTGCCTAGTTCTAATGTAGGCATTAGATACCTACCTATGGCCGTATGAACGATAATTAAATTACCGAACATTAGCTAGATGTGATATTGATACGCGATATCATCGCGTAATTTTTTTTTTTTTTATCAAACTTTCACAGGCTTTGAATTTAGTCTCTACGCACCGCGCCGCGCGCCGCTGCTTGCCGTTTTTATCTACCTACCTATCTTTCGAGATTGCACCCCCGCGAATCCCGCGATCCCTCTGATAAGTTCGTTTGTTTAGGTAGGTCCAGTTTATTGTTTGTACTACAAAAATATGCAAAGACGGCGTGTTTAAAAGATTATAATAACAATGTTTACAGTGATTAGAATACAATCGTATTGATAGGAAGAAGTAGGTACTTACAGAACTGGACTATTTACACTTAACACTTAGGTTATTACCTAATTTGCACTATTTCTGCGATCCACTTTCATCAAAATGACCGCCCGCCTTGATCTATGCACTTATTAGCACGCTTTCTTAAATTGTATTTCAATTTTGTAAGCACTTCAGTATCACTTTTCACCGTCACAAATGCTTGTTGAATTTTTGTTTTTAGCTCCTCGACACTTGTAGATTGACTGACGTACACGAGCGATTTTATGCGACCCCACAAAAAAAAGTCTAGCGGTGTTAAGTCTGGCGATCTGGGAGGCCACGGCACAGGTCCTCCGCGGCCTATCCAGCGACTGCCATACTCCGCATCCAGATGCCGTCGAACGGTCCACGTGAAATGCGCGGGAGCACCGTCTTGCTGGTAATACATGTCACGTGAAAGACCGACAGGGACGCCATCCAGTAAGTCCGGCAATGTCTCCTGCAAGAACCGCAGGTAGGTATCTCCGGTCAACCGTGGAAGGAAAATGGGGCCGAGTATGAATGTTCCGAGTATACCAGCCCACACGTTGACGGAGAACCTATGCTGGAACGAATCCACACGGCAAGCATGTGGATTCTCATGCCGCCACAAATGCTGGTTATGCTGGTTGTACATGCCAACACGCGTGAAGGTACTCTCGTCTGTCCAAAGAATGTTCTGTTGCCAGTTCTCCAACAACCACCTACTGAATTCCAGTCGTGGCAAGTTGTCGGCCGGCGTTAGGTCTTGACACCGTCGAAGATGATATGGGTGTTCACCATCAGCACGCAACGTTCGCCACACGTACATGTGGCTGCAGTCGAACTGGGGTGCTGTTTCTCTCGAGCTGTCCTCTGGATGTTCATCGAAATGGTCGAGAATACGCTCTTGCAGACGAGTAGTCCGCACATTCGTCCCTCTGTCCAAAGCCGTATTAGGAAGGAACGTCCCAGAGTCCCTCAGTCGCTGAGTTGCAGCCAGCATCGTCCTGGCGCTCACACTGCAGCCAAAACGGCCATTGAACTCCCGACAAGCTAACGCGACATTATCAAGACAGCGAGCCAGGGTTCTCACCATCTCCGTGTATTGTATGTTGGTGTACCGGAAAGCCATCGCGCACGGAATCAAAAATGACACGGAAGTAAACTGAAGAACAACTACACTAGGTCGCTACCGGCGGATGACTAGCTTTTAATGTTAGGTACTCATGTTATTCGGCGGTAGCGGCGGCGCGTACCTATGTCGGCATTTCGCAGAAATGTCAAAGAGGTTGCCGACAATTGCTTTATTTCTTTACAATAAGTTTCAAATTCAATAATTTTATTTTGTAATAATGCCTCAGAACAATAACTAATGCTTTAGTTATTGTTCTGAGAATAATGCCTAAAATCTGTTTGTGTGTGTGTAGGGCTACTCTGATGACCGCACTAAGTTTGGTCGTGCATTCAAACAAGCCTTACACATTGGAGATAAAGTTGAAATTCCTTTAAATTACCTATTTAATTTGACGCACACTACTTTTATTGTAAAATGCATTGATATTATTTACGTGTGTGTATTACGACCTGTAAGCGATATACAAATAATGTCGTGCGTTTAAGTAGCCTTTATTGCTCTGAGTTAAGGTGCAATTTCCTTGAATTAAGGATTGTATTAATTTGTCATGATACTGTGTTTCTAATTTAAGTCATTTAAAAGATTTTTCCGTCAAAATTTAACACCTATTTTTGATGACGGAAATCGATTCAGAAGCCGATTCTGAACAAACTACTTTCAGGAATTGCGTTTATTCTGTTACACGTTGTATAATACGTCCAGCACTGCAAGTTGTATTCCGTGAGCAAAACACAACTGATGGTGACCATCAAAATTTTTGCCCATTTTAACCATAGCACTGGCTCCGTCCGTTGTTTTTTTTATTTTATTATATCTTAAGTTTCAAATAAAAGTCATTTAGATGATTTTCTAACAGTACAGTTCCAACGTGAGCTGGCATTGAACCCTTTATCCTTACTAGTCCTAAATTTTTATATTTAGCTGGTTCTAGGTCTTTATTATGAATGTGGGAGTGACAAATTAGTTTATCATTGTTAATTGGTTTTAGTAAGTTAGTTTAATTTGTAATAGACTATGGTTGAGTTTAAAAAAAAAACATTGTAAGGTCGATGGATATATAGTCTGTGAGACGACTGTCAAGTCAAGTCAGAGGACGATTAAGATTAAGATTATTGTACGTTGGGTTACAGAAATAAAATTCAAGTTTTTCCGGCAAATCGGGTTTTACTTTTTAGCCCCATTGAGCATCAAAGTACCACAATTTGGGGGCTCGACCGGGATGCTCAATATTTTCGAAAACGCAAGACGAGCTATTTCGAAAAATACGACGGGGGCGAGAAAAAAAAAAAAAACGCTTTGACGACGTGGTGTGGCTGGGATTTTTTTCCACTACGCTGTTAGGACGAGAAACGACGTACGACGTGCTATTTCTCTAACGACGAGAAGATGGGCGGAAATAATCGACGTAACAGCCGCCAACCAGACTACGATGGCGACGATGAGAGCATGGCAACCGCATCTGCAAGGGAAGGTATGAGACGCGAGCAAGCTGCTTGGAACGTGGAAGGCCTTGTTTCTACGTTCAGCGGGCAGGATAAAACTTATGCAGTAACTAAATGGGCTCAAGATTTGGATGATAATGCAGAAATCTTTCAGTGGACGCCGCTGCAAACACTCATTGTGGCGAGGCGATCCTTGGTGGGAACTGCAGCCCTATGGTTGAGGTGTGAAAAACCATACAAAAACTGGGAAGAGCTAAAGGCGGCGTTGATCAAGGAATTTTCTGATACCATTGACGTGAAGGCGGTGCATGAAATGATGAGCGCGCGTATGAAGAAAAATAATGAGTCTTGTCTAGATTATATGTTGACAATGAAGGAACTGGGCAAACGCGGTAAGATGGCAGACTATGTGGCAATAAAATATATCATTGATGGAATTCAAGATTATGAACCTAACAAAGCGGTACTGTATGGTGCGACCACCTACCCAGATTTCAAGGAGAAGTTAAAGATTTACGAGCGAATACGTGAGAAAACAAGGAATGCACACAGAGTGAATAATGATAGCAATCGAAAGGAAAGCAAGCGGTCCCCGGATAGTGTCAGTGCAAGTGCGGAAAAGCATAAAAAGTGTTTTAATTGTGGCGAAGTGAAACACATAGCAACGGAGTGTCCTCACAAAGATAAGGGGCTGAAGTGTTTCAACTGCAATTCGTTCGGGCATATTGCGTCGGAGTGTCGCGGTCGTGTCGAAGCAAGCAGTAATTCCGCCATGTTGGACGAAGATAAGAAGCGGAAAGTTGGCCACCATGGACAGCGACGTTCCAGCATCAACTCACGGTCGAGTACGAAGCCTCACCGGGAGCGAAAGAGACAGGCGACATACTGCTGTGAATGCTGCGAGTGTGAACTGGAACGCACCCCAGTGACAGCTAGCAACACCGACAGTCAAGATGGCGACTCTGGAACTGACAAGCAGGAGTGTTTGACATTAACAGCTAACGTCAATGTCACCGAAGATGTAAACATAAACAAAACAGCTATGTTCCGTGAAAAAGATGCCAATGCGCCGCGAAATCAACAAATTGCATTGAAGAAGCCAATGAAGGCAGTGAATGTTTACAATGGAGCGCAATGGGAATCAGTGAACGCGTTAATCGACACAGGCAGCCAGGTGAATTTGATGTCGGTCGAGTGTTATAACAAGTTGGGTTCGCCTGCATGTGGAAGAACATCTGTGACTCTCAATGGACTAGCTAGTCGAGTACATTCTCTTGGACTGTATATTACGAATGTTTTAGTTGATGATAAGTTGTATAAAAGTGTTAGTTTCCATATAGTTCCTAGTCAAGTTATGCCATATGCCATAATAATGGGGCAACAGTTTTTACAACAGACAGTGATGGTTATGGGACATGGAAATGTATGCCTGATGCCCATAAATGACGAGTGGTTTAGGAATGTTACATGTTTTGTGTCTGATCTTGATATTGTAGGTTGCGAGGTTGATCGAGACATCCAGAAGCAGGTGAGAGGTATGGTGACGTCATACAAACCTGTAAAGACGAAGGAGGCGCCTATACAGCTGCAGATTCATCTGAGGGATGATACGCCGGTGGCACTGCGGCCCAGACGTCTGGCTCTGAGGGAGCAACAGGAAGTAGACAACCAGATTGCACAGTGGTTGAAGGATGGCATAATTCGTGTAAGTAATTCTGAATTTTCTAGCTCATTAGTGTTGGTGAGAAAGAAGGATGGTACGCTGCGTGTATGTGTGGACTATAGGAAAGTGAATCAGAAGATGATCAAGGATCAGTATCCATTGCCGATTATAGCTGATCACATTGACAGATGTCAAAAGGCTCAGATATTTAGCGCTCTTGATTTGAAAAACGGATACTTTCATTAAAACTCCATAAAATATACCTCGTTTGTGACCATGACAGGTCAGTATGAATTTTTAAGAGCTCCATTTGGTATAGCTATCTGTCCGAAGGTATTTACGAGATTTATAACATGTATATTTCAGGATTTGATTCATGAAGGAAAGGTGATTATTTTTATTGACGATTTATTAATTTTAGCTGAAGGCGAGGCACAAGCCGTGAGTCGATTAGCTGAGGTGCTAAAGACAGCGTCGGAATATGGCCTTGATATCAATTGGAAAAAGAGCCAGTTGATGGTCAGAAGAGTTGAATATCTCGGCCACGTAATTGAGAATGGAACAGTGAGACCATCACCAGGGAAGACCGAGGCAGTGATGCGTTATCCAGAACCCAGAAACATGAAGACGTTGCACAGTTTCATTGGATTATGTTCATATTTCAGGAAGTTTATTGAGAACTTTGCTATGATAGCAAGCCATTAACGGACTTGTTGAAAAATAATGAAGATTACCAGTTTCTTGATGAACAACGACAGAGTTTCAACACATTGAAGAAAGCACTAGCGTCAAGTCCTGTGCTGAAGATATTTAATCCACAGTTGAGGACAGAACTTCACACAGATGCCTCCAGTGCTGCTTATGGTGCAATTTTGTTACAATACCAACCAGAAGACGGCCAACTCCATCCCATCCACTACATGAGCCGCAAGACGACTGAAGCTGAAAGCAAGTATACAAGTTATGAGCTGGAAGCTCTGGCAATTATTGAAAGTGTGAAGAAGTTCCGGCACTACTTGTATGGGATTCGGTTCAAGCTAGTAACAGATTGCAAGGCATTTGAGTTGACCCTGAAAAAACGAGATCTAGCTGTGTCGACCAGAGTAGCTAGATGGATTATCTTATTGCAAGATTATGACTTCGAGGTGGAACATCGTGAAGGGAGCAAAATGCGTCATGTGGATGCGTTGAGTAGAAACCCTTATGTAGCTGCTGTCTTTTCAGATTTACATGACAACTTGAGGCACTGTCAACAACAAGATGAAGGTTTGAGGGCCATCATGGAAATCTTGAAGGGACAACCATATGAAGATTACTCAATAAACAATGGATTGTTGTTTAAAGGTCCTGATAAGAAGTTAGTGGTACCTAAGTCAATGGAAAACGAAATACTGAAAAGAATTCACGAGAATGGACATTTTGCTAAAAGGAAGATGGTAGAACTTATGAGCAAGGATTATTACATACCTCAGTTGGAAAAGAAAATCGAAAATTATTTACTTACATGTGTACCAGGTCTATTAGCAAACCGAAAAGGAGGTAAACAAGAAGGATACTTGAATTGCATTGATAAACAAGATATCCCTTTACACACACTTCATATAGATCATCTTGGACCAATGACGGAGACAAGGAAGCAATATAATTACATTCTTACTGTAGTCGACGCTTTTACCAAGTTTACATGGATTTTCCCTACCAAGACTACAACTAGTAAGGAGGCGATTGACAAGCTGCGACTGCACCAGCAGTGTTTTGGAAACCCGATCAGAATAATCTCTGATAGAGGGGCAGCGTTTACCAGCAAGGAGTTTGAGGAGTATGTCCAGGAAGAAGGGATCCAGCATGTGAAGATAACGACAGGTATTCCCAGGTCTAATGGCCAAGTCGAGCGGATGCATCGGACCATAATATCTGTGTTGACTAAGCTATGTGTGGAGAACCCAACACTTTGGTATAGACATGTTAGTCGTGTTCAGCGATCACTAAACAGTACATATCAACGAAGCATAAACATGTCTCCATACGAACTATTAGTTGGAGTGAAGATGAGAAACAAGGAGGATTTAGAAATTTATGACTTGCTGAAGCACGAAAACATTGATAATTATATAGAAGCAAGAGAAGACCTTAGAGTGCAGGCTAAACAGCAGATATTGAAAATTCAGGATGAAAATCTGAAAACTTACAACAAGAAACGGAAGGAGAGTCGACAATACACCATTGGAGATGTTGTTGCTATCCGTAGAACTCAGTTTGGTGTGGGCATGAAGCTCAAACCTAAGTTTTTAGGTCCCTACAAGATCACTAAGGTGAAATGTAAGGATAGGTACGAGATGGAGAAGTTAGATGGGTCGCGGGAGGGTCCCAGAAGGACTAGCTCAGCAGCTGACTTCATGAAGCCATGGCCAGCTGATGGTGCTGAACCGTAAGTAGCATTCCTACTGTCCATGTTGTGATATGGGTATTTGGGTGTACATTGCGGGGTGTGTCTAATCATTTATGATTTCAGCCATTCCATCACATTTAAAATCTTTTGTTGCCAACCAATTGTTCTGGTATTGGTGGTTGGTGGTGTATAAGGTTATGTTTTTTTTTTGTTTATTTATTTAAACTAATATGTGTTACTGTGACCACTATAGGTCAGAATTTTGTACTTAGTTGTTGATAGTTTATTAAGTAAGAGTTTAAGAATTAGTATGTAACTGTAAGATTCAATAAACATTTTATTAGTAGTCAGATAGGAAACGCCGACCTCATCTAGTTTAAAAAAAAAAATATGATTGACGTGTAAAAGTGTTTGTAAAAACCTACTTACAGAAATAAAATCATTTATCATTTATCATTATTGATTTCACGTTTGCTGAAGATGGGTTAGCAAGTTTGGTTCCCAACATTGTAAAGAGTTACTTATTATAGTTGTTGTTATTTTTTTGTACAGTTCAAATTAAGTTTGCTGTAACTTGTGTACAATTTAGATTCTTTAGATTTGTAATTCTGTATACTTAATGGATGTGAGAGTGTAGTGTTCAGTCTGAGGGCAGTCTGAATGCAGGATGGCCGAATGTGGGAGTGACAAATTAGTTTATCATTGTTAATTGGTTTTAGTAAGTTAGTTTAATTTGTAATAGTCTATGGTTGAGTTTAAAAAAAAAACATTGTAAGGTCGATGGATATATAGTCTGTGAGACGACTGTCAAGTCAAGTCAGAGGACGATTAAGATTAAGATTATTGTACGTTGGGTTACAGAAATAAAATTCAAGTTTTTCCGGCAAATCGGGTTTTACTTTTTAGCCCCATTGAGCATCAAAGAACCACATGAATATTTATATTCATATACCTCCGGTTCCGGGTAGAGGTCCATTCATCAAACGTTATAGTAAACCGTTTTTTTTGGGACTTCATATCTTTAAACTGATTTATTAATTGTTTTTTTATGGCACAACTCTGTTCCAGGACAATTTTGGTAATAGTTGAAGGAGATTTCGGTAGATCATAGCCAGATTTTTTGAAAACATTCCTTAGATCTTCAGAAGTACAAAATTTGCTTAATGGGATGCCATCCAATGCTGCCATTCTAGTCACTATAACGTCCAAGGAATACTCAGTGGAAAAGTAATCCGTTAGTTTAGTTTTCTTCGATGGAGGTTCTAAACTTTTTCTTGCTTGAAAGCACGATGAAGTACTTGCCCTTTGCGCATCTTGCTCTTGTGACATCTCGCCAATATGTTTAGCACGCATATGTGTATGTAGTGCTCCAGTAGCACCACCAGGAGTCTTCAAATTTTTTTGACAATGTTTACATTGGACACTTTGCCCATTTTCAGCCCTCAAAAAGTGTTCCCATATAGCTGATTGTGTGCGTTTGTTCAAAAACTCCTTATAAATAGTCTTCTTTACTGCAGACCTAAAACAATATATAAATATTTCATAATTTAATAGTTAGGAAAGTAAGTAGGTGGTTTATCCACGGAGCAATTGTATTTGCTCCGTGGGTTTATCGGTGTCCTTTGTCCAGTTCCTGTTAGTGTGTGCGTGCGGTCAAATCGCTAAGTTTACAATGCATTTGTTAACGTTCTTGGAATAAGGTTTATTTTTCTTTATTTTGTATTGAATGATGGAATTTTTATGAATACCAATAAAACTGCGATTTTAAAAGTCTTATTACTTTGACTTACGGTCCATTTCAATTTGTTTTGATTGTACAGGGGTTAATATGACAATAATATCCGTAGTTTTAATTATTTTTGGGATAAAAAATTACCTATATTAAAAATTATATAAATCGATTCAGTAAACGATTCTGAACAAACAATTTTCAGGATGTGCGTTAATTAAGTTACATGTTGTATAATAGAATTAGGGGTACAAAACTCGGGAAAAATAATTAAAAAAATATTTTCCAACTTTTAATATATTTATTTCTAATAAAACTTCAAGTGTCATTTTTGATACTCCATGTAAGCTCAAAAAAAATGTTGGTTTTAATTTTTATGAAATAAATAGAAACAATTATTGTTTCTGTTGTCACACAAAGACACCTTTTTTTTTTTTTTTTTTTGAGGATGGGAAATCATCAAATGACTCCTCCCGCTCTGGGTGGAGCGGAAGGGAGTGTCAGACTCTTACTGACTAAAACCCACCCGTGTTCCTTCCTTGGCCCTTTATGTTCCGGGTCAGCGGTACCCCACACAAAGACACCTTACATTTTGAACACATTACAGATGTAAGCTTCCGACAGTTATTATATTTACACTTATTTCTCTTATTACAATATTCTCTTTCATGCCCTAAATTGTCAAAACGGACGTCTCTTGTTGGCATTGCTTGTTCATGCGCTCGAGATGTTCTTGCTTTCTTGACGGTTACTTCTTCTAAGCGACTAGAACTTGGCCGACCACGTTTGTTATCATGATTATAACTTTGGTACTTACATAGAGATTCTGCTAGATCTGTTCTAAAGTTAGCTAAATTCATTATTTGTTTCGGATTCTCAACTTTTTTGGTCAGTACTTTTTTATAGAGCACCCACGCGTTGATGACCGTCATGTCTAACGAGATGATAAAACATTCGTGTCGTCCATTTGCGAGACTTCATTCTGATGCGGTACCGACCTAAGTAGCTGTCCATTAGGTCGACGCCGCCCATATGAGCATTGTACTCTTTCACGACTCTAGGGCAAGGAACTTCAATAGTAGCTTTTTGCTTTTTGTCAAACCGTTTGATAGTTTCTACTGGTTCTGCTCCTACATACGTCGAAAGCAATAAGACCTGCTTGTTGTCTTTCCAACTAGTAGCTGCCTGGTCTAATCCATTATAATGAGTAACATTTTCACAGTATGACTCTGGGAACATCAGCTTTCATTACGTCTTTTTTTTCTGGCAACTTGCAGGTCTTTCCTAGTCTATTTCTTTGCACAGTACCCAAGCAGTAGATTCCTTCTCCCCAAAGATAATAGAGTAGAGCAGAATTTGTATAAAAGTTATCGAAATACACGATATGATTTACTTTTCGAGGAACAGATCGCAACTAACGGATGACTGTGTTGGACACGGCACCTAAATCAGGTTCATTTTGTAATCTTTCAATAGTTTGTGCCCCTGAATAGATCTCAAACCTGTACGCGTAACCCATCAAGCAACATAAGACAAAAAATTTGAAACCCCCACTTATGGGGTTTGTTTGGTAAGTATTGCTTCATAAAGTGTGAAATCTTGGTTGCACACATTGGTTCATCTAGAGACAGTCTATGCTCAAAAGGAACACTCACAAATCTTTGGTTCAGATAATCGATTACAGGTCTGATCTTGTGCAATCTGTCGTGATTAGGATGACTAACGGGAAGGTGATGTACGTTATCGTTCATATGGAAAATTTGGCGAATTTTTTCAAAGCGATTTACAGTCATAGTATCTGCGATAGGTGCAAATCTAGCTTTTGCTGACCAATACGATCGCACACTTGGGAAATGGTAGACAGAAGAATAGATAAGTATGCCTAAAAATTTACGTAGCTCCAAGACGGTAATAGTATCGGTGAAGTTAGCATTTATCTGTATTGCATACTTGTTGGATTCATTTACTATTTGTTCGAGCAAATCATCTTCAAAGAAATAACCAAAAAATTGGTATGGGGTGGAAAGTTCCATAATATTCTGTGGGTAAGTTATATTTCCTTTGAATGCTAATGCTTCTTCAACAAGGTTTAAATTTTTCCGTTTCCAAGCTAGGTTACGAGTGGTTATATTTCCAGTAACACTTACTGAAGAAGTCGATGGGAGCGGTGGCGGTTCAACCTCCTCATTTGAAACTAAACTGCCATTTTCATCGTCAAATAATATTGGCGGATCACCATCTACATGATCAGGATCACCATCTACATGATCTGAGCTGCCTTCTAAATCAGCTAAAATATCATTACGATCAGCATAATATCCAATTTCGTCTTCATCTTCCTCAAAATTGTCATCAGACAGTTCTCCACTTTCCAGTTGCCGCAAATATCCCTCAATGTCACGTTCTGCTAATCGCTTAGCCATAATCTGTAAATAAAAGCATCAAGCAGTTGTAGCAATCACCCAAAACCAAGAATATGCGATATTTTATGCAATTGAAGCCAAAAACAAATATAATACGACATTCAGGCAAGTAAGTAATTCTTGAATTTTTTTTGGCGCCAATGCATGAAGTATCAATTTTGATACCTCACAAAAATAGCAAATTAGAGTATGAAAGCCGACAAATAAAGTAAATACGCGTACTCGATAATATGAATTTTATACTTACGATGGTCAGAACAATTTTTGTTGGACGAAAAGTCTCTAAAACAGAAAGCCACAACAAAAACAAAATCACGCGGGAATACCTGTACTACGAACGTTCACTAACTTTTGAAAATGGCAGAAAACCATAGACTATACTATATGAATCCAAGTTTTTACACTTTTTTTCGTTTAGAAATGAATCAATATACAAAAATATTTTAAAAGCAAACTTTAGGTATAATTTTTGATACCGTATGCATTTAAGGGTTAAGGCATCATTCAATAATTTTTTAACGTCTATTAATTTAAATGTTGTATTGTGTCGAGCAACGTAACTTTTCGTGTCCGCCCATACGAGCTCTATTGGATTGAGCTCGCAATGATAAGGCGGTAACCGTAACACTAATACGCCTTTCTCTTTCGCCATTTCATCAACTTTTTGATAAAAACTTTTCACAGATTGGACTTTTACCATCAAATGTGCTTTTGTGTCCTGTTGGTCGAAGACGATTTCTTTATCTTGCAACCAGTCCATGATCTGTTGCTTTCTCCAAGATGAAGTGGGTATTTTTGCCAATCGTCTGGAAGTCAATGTATAAAATTTATAATAACTGTAATGTTTGTATTTTTTTACTTACGTTTTGGCTATTTTAATTAGATCTTATATTATACGTTCTCTCCAATTATCTGCATGGCCATTGTCTGTAGTTTAACCATTCCTAGGCCTCTATATTTTAAGTTATTTAGATTTTCTCATGCTCTCCCAATGTTTATTTACCTGTAATGTCAGATAATGACAAGCCTAGGTTTTATTTTTAATGTATTGCTAGAGCTGCCAGTAGGTAAGGTTATATAGGTATTAGACCTTATTATAAACTATTATTCTTCTTTTATGTTCTAGAATCATTGTTAGAGTCTGGCTAACGAAAGTTGGCCCCAGAATATTGGCGGCAAATTTAAAAAATACATGCATGACAACACTAAAATTATACTATGAAAATTGGAATAACCTACTTTGATACTTGGTAATTCATTATTAAAAATATCATATATATAGTTTTTCAATAAGGACGCTCGAACTTTAGCAGCGCATAGCGGCCAATTCGGTAATGCGATTGCTACCAAATTTGGCATGAATATATATTTTGTCGTGACATTTCACCATGGAACGCTACACGCTTCAACAACGCGTAGAAATTGTGTAAAATTTATTATCAAAACCAGTTGTCTATTCGCCTACGTTCTGTGCGTTGTGTTCAATTTACGGCGTTCATCGTGTGAGTTAACACCGCTCGATTACTTTCTGTGGGGTTACATGATATCTTTAGTGTACGCAGATAAACCAGTCAATTGTTGCCCTAAAGGCCAACATAACTCGCGTTCTTCGTGAAATTGACCATTTATGCGAAGACGTCCTCCAAGATTAGTCCACCAGAATACGCCATCTACAGCGGAGTCGCAGTGGCCATTTGGCTGATATTATTTTCCACGCATAATGTCATTGAATATTCTTTAAAATGTTATAAAAATTGTAGTAATATCACTTAAACAGGTTGTTTTATTTCATTTCAAAGTTCGAGCGCTCTTAATGAAAAACCCTTTAAATAGACAGTACAAGAACATTATGTTAGGGAAATAAAGAAACAGAATTTATCTACACATGTATTAATTTTTGATATGTATCAGGTTTGTAACGGGATTTTAAGGATTTATTGATCTGGTATAGGTGTTAGTATATGAGGTAAATATGAGCGGAATCCGAAAATAAATAGACAAATAAAATACGATAATATTCCATACATAATAACTTAGTTTTATTCATCGTAATCAAAATCAGATTCTAACACTTCAATGCCAAAAGATTCATCACTGTCACTAGTATCGCTGTCTCCAACATTTATAATAAAACTTTCTAAATTTTCTTCTGTTATTTTATCACGTTCATTATATTTATTTTCAATATGTATTACATGATCAGTAATTTTCTTCCAATCCTGTGAACTTACGTTTTCAAATGAATCTTTAATTATTTCTTCTAATGCAGCTGTAGTAACTGCAATATTTTTGCTAGCCACTTTACGTTTTGCCAAACTCCACACAAGCTCGATCGTATTTAAATCACAATGGTAGGGTGGAAGTCTCAACACCTCATGACCACATTGATTTAAAATTTCATCAGCTTCATATATTGGATTAGGCGTATTTCGTTTTACAATACACAACAGCTCTGCTTTCGTGTGGTAGTCCTCATATTGAATTCCATTATCACGAAGCCACTCTCTTATATTACTTTTACGTGTTTGTGTGTTCGGAACCTTATTTATATTCTTTAAGCCATTTATTAAAATTTTCAGCATTCATGTCATGGTGATAATCAGCATTTTTTGATTTAGTACTAAACACTAACAAAGAGTTTGGTACGGGGCCTTTCTCTGATCCAGCATGAACTATAATGTACCTTTTCCCGGTCGAAACATTTTCAATTGCACCACTAGTTGAAGGACCTTGCCATGACTTCTTAGGCTTGTAGTTTCTATGGACATAAGTCTCATCTAAATAAATGATTGGCTTGCCTTCTGCACGTTGTCCTGCTATAGTTCTTAAAAATCTATGTCTCCAAGCAGATATGTGCGTTCTATTAATACAGAACGCTCATTTTTATTATTTTTAAATTCATAGCCATTGGCTAATAACAAGCAGCGCAGAGTTTCTCTGCATCCGTTAAAATCAAAACTTTCTTTTAACTCCACCAACAGTGTCCTCAGTGTAGGAACTTGTTTTTTAACAATATAAAATTCGTTTATCTTGTTACGCATAGCATCTATGTCAAAGTTATCTAGGTTAGACACAGTAGGTTTCCGTGGGCGTTTCTTCCCCGGGGTACTCCAGACACCTTCATTTACTGCACCTTCCCTTTTTACTCTCTTTAGTGTTCTGACACTCACTTCTGCAAAGAAGATATACAAAATATGTAATTAATTCTTGGTTTACGTAAATGCAAAGGTTTTTTTCGGCATAATTTCAAAACACCAGTGTATAGTAAAAACTTACCAGTCATTGAAGTTATTTCTTCTAAGTACTGATTCTGGGTTATTATCCTATCTTTCTGCTCTAATTCAGTGAGATTTTCAATAGTTCTTACTATTTCAATAACTCCTTCGACATCTTGCAGATTCTCTGTTAAAGAAAGTTAATCGTTTTAAAATTACCATTGTATGTATTTTAATTGTTTTTTTTTCCTCTGTTATATATCGTTTTGTATGTACAATAAAGCATATAATAAATAATAAATTACCAACAAAAATACAGCAAAAATTCATTATGAGTATATACGTAAAACATAGGTGATGTTATTAAAATGAATACGTTGACTGATGCGATGTACGAATGAATATAATTAGTTTTATTCAATACGAAAAAGCGAAAGTAACTTATTTGTAAGGATACGTAAATTATAAATCAAAATTTTATTAAGACGACTGGATAGGTAGGTGTTCAAAGTATCAAAATAATATTGTCTACTAACCTATGAAATTCAACACCACACGTAGACAATCTTGTTTTTGTTTAAACGCGGCATCACGCTGTTGTTGTTTTTCGTTGAACTTGCCAATCATGCAAAACAACATCTTTCGTACACCACTTTTGATAGATTTGTTCATTTTAAACCGTAATTAGAATCACAATTTACACAAACGCATACAATTTGACACCAGAGATACCGAATGACAACCTTGTCAAATTGACGTTGACGTTCATACAGAGTTGCTATATAAAAAGTTCGCAAATAATTCCAAGCCCTACTTTCGTTAGCCAGACTATAAATTTTATATGTCAACCGATCCGAAAAGGAAGGGAGCCGGGACCGTCAGACCAGATTACTCTTGGTGCTCGACTTGGCAGGAGGTCCTGAAGTTATATAGCGCTCGGTGGGAGGGCTGTGTCCTCTGATAGTGTGGGCTGTGCTTGAACAAACAAATCTACGCGTCCTTCTACACCGGACTATGTTGGAAAGCCGCTAGACCGGCGATGGCTACCCTTGGCGTCAGTTCTGGATACTGACGCAAGAAGATTACGTCGTGGTCTACAATAAACTAGTGACGCCGACGGCTGGTAGATCTCAGCCCTCTGCCTGCCTCCTCTACAACGGCCTGCCCCTCCGAGGTCGGTGACATGGTCTAACTCAAGGACCCTCCTTTTACAACCTGCGAGCCTCTCTAGAAGAAACGCTTAGACCTTCAACTTATACCCGGTTTCCCTGACTTTATATTCTACCTCAATTATATTATTTTACCATTTTCTTCTATTTTCCCCCTCCCGGGAAAATGTAACGTTACATAACTAAAAAGAAAAAAAAAAGTTTTGTCCCTTTAAGTAAGTTGAAGTACCTGGAATGATAGCTTGCGTTATCCATAACAACGACGTCATTAGGTTGCAGCTTATCCAAGACTTTCGCGAACCATTCTTCAAAATGAACGGCATCCATAGCTTCGTGATAATCACCCGTCTTTTTACAAACGAAGACCCATTGGCAATCGCCCAAAAAGCCATTTTCATTGCCAATATGAACTACAATGAGTCTGCTGCCCTTTCCTGTTGGATTTTTAGCGCCAGTTGACAAACCTTCCAGAAATGCTTGGCGTGATGAAGTCACAGTGGTATCGGTCCAAGCTTTCGCAACAGTATGACCTAAAACAATTAAGGATAAATAAATGCACCAAAATACAGAGAAAATAAAATTGAGGGTGCACATTGTTTAAATTAGTGACTCGAGTATGACAATGATTTATACCTGCATTGACCCAAGTTTCATCCAGGTAATAGATATTACGGTTTTCATTACGGTACCCTTCCATTTCTTTTAAATATTTTGTTCGCCACAGAATTATTTCTGGACGTTCTATTAAGGCACTTTTCCTGTTCCTTTTTTGGAACTTGAATTTCAAATGTTTGAGAACACGTCTTAAAGTTGTTTTGCTAAAGTTGGGCAAAGTGTCATCTTTATTTATTTTCTGTTGTATTTTATCTATTGTAGGCAGATCACCTTCCATGAAAAATCTATGCACTTTTTGCCTTATAGCTGTCTTGTCAAAACTATCCAATTTTTGGATTATGCCTAATTTGTTCTTTGTAGTCCCTTTCCGTCTTATTACAAAACACGATCTAACTTTAGCCCGAGCCTAAATCTTCGATTTAGTTTTTGTATTTGGAACTTTATGCCGACTTTAGTAAAGTTCTTAATACAAAATTGACAATCTAAGACCGGACTAAGTTGACAGTTTTGTAAAAGGAACTGTATTTCGATTTCAGTTAGGTTCTTATTTCAAAAACAGGCTCGATGGTTTAAACCATGTCAAAAGAAAAACCTTGTTTTGTAATAAGACCGTTTGGGTTTCAGTTCATGGGTATCTTTATATTCCCTCAAAATTCCGTAAATAGCACTTTTACTTATTCCAGTGATCTCTGCAGTCTTATTAACCATAGCCATATTGGAGCGGTATTCATTCTCAGGCCATGTATTTTTAGTATGTTTAAATACATTTAATACTATGGTTTTCTCGCCAACAGACAAAATCGTACTTTTTCTCTTTTTGATTGGAGAATGTAATGGTTGCGACGACGATGGACCTATAATCAACAATTTAAAAAAATACATTGTAAACTCTAGCGACACAAGGGAGATCGTTTAAGTTTGAAAACACGTGCATGATAATTACGACAAACAAATAAATGTTTTTAAATCGAGTGGCAATAAATGGAGTATTTTATAATTAACTATTAAGGTGCGGTGTTATCTCAATATTCCCAAAAATTGGTTTCTTAGAACGTCGAGTATGACGTAATGTAATAAAAATAAGTAACGCGAAAAATACAGTGAACAGAGAAGGGTATAAAGAAGAATTTAAACCGAACAGAATAATAAATAATAGTTTGATATTCCCAATAAAAAATTGGGAAGTTGTAGCACAAAAATAAACTTTGACGTCGAAGATCTCTGTATTTCCAGCGATAACAACAGTTTTTTTTTTAAGAATTTAGTAGGTTTTCCATTTTTTTAAAACTTTAACCAAACCATTATTTAATTTTATGTCTATATTTTAAATAATCTAAAGAAAAGCAGTAAAATAAATGCCCATTCGCAAGTTACGTCACATTTCAACACAAATATCATTTTCAATTTTCAATCTTATTGACGCTCCATAGTGGTGACAATAGTTTACGCGGTCATACTTTAGTCGTCGGGCAGCGCTCGACTTGGATAGTTGGCACCGGACGCTCTGTGCATAATTCGATTGTAGTTTTCAAGTAATTTATGACTGAAAACAGTGCGTGAATTGAACTAAAGTTCTGTGGCGGACTACTAAGGCTACTCACTGCCTAATATTGAAGTGAAAATTCAGTCTCAGTGGAAATATGGGCAATAAAAATAAAATGTTGCGAAAGAGTTTTACAAGAAAAAGACGAAAAACTCGAAAAAATGATGGAATGTTTGGGTAAGTAGGATGATTACGGTATTGTATCATAACATTTGAAATTTGTATTTAGTTTAGTTTACTTACGAAACTGTATAAATCTATAGAAACGGTATTGACAATTTCTACAAACATTTTGCTAAATCCAAAAACAAATAGGTGCACTCTATTTTGATGTCTATAGAATGCATATTTGAATGCGCCTAGTGCAAACGTCTCTGGTCGAAGCAACCATCGAGGCGATAGCCATATTATATCATCCTACTGTGATTTTTTTCGTTTTTTTACCGTTTTCAAAGGTATCTGTACTGGTCTATATTAGTAGTATCTTAGTTTCTATACAGACGGCTTCGTGTAGGGTCTTTTTAGACCCTTTATTTCTTAGTTTATAATAATAAATACTACCTACTTATTTTCTTTTTTAGATCAATGAAACGGAAAGTTGGTGATACTAATACCAACCGAGCAAATACCAACTAATATTCAGCCAGCAGCAGCTTCCATTCCCGTGGATGATCCCTCTATCGTCTAAATTTTTCAGAATTCTAGCTTCCGTCCCGGCTCCGCATTTTCTTAGAAACATTATGGTATTTGTCACTTTGGATCTGTGATATTATTGCATTTATTTAGAGTTTATGTGATTTTTAAGTGGTCCGAGGGCCTTTATGTTGGTTTTATTTTCTATTTTTTTACCGCACCCACTAAGTACCTATCTAAAACACAAACATTAGTTTGAAATGGCATAACTACCCATTTAATTAACCCTTCCATCCCTGGTACTGACTTACACCCGAAAAGCATAATTCCCCTTCTAGAGCAGTCGGGTAAAATTCGGAATGTTTATATTTGACCTGTTTATCATGTACTGTAATAAAAATAAACAGTAGTGATGTTTTTTTTTAAATTGTTATGTGTAATTATTTATTGTATCATATTATGAACCGACACTGTAATTACATCGAATTTTAGAACGCACGTCATAAGTAAGTATATTCAACAGAAAACATCTGATTTCCTTACGTATACTATGCAACTTTCCTTGAGCACACAAACGCCCGTGTTAGCGTTTGCGAGTGTGTGCATTACCGTAAAACGCGCAGATGCGGTTGTGTGAGTGCGGTAATAGCGATTAAAATCGTAGTCAGTCCGCGCCTTAAGTATAATAATGCTGTCTGAGTTTTAAATATTTCTTGACAATACTGTATCGATCAAAAATACGATATACGCAAAAAGTAGGTATCTATAATAAGTATAATTCTCACTGCATAAAATAAGGTTTTCTCTGTGGCCGTTGAAGAGTGTACATTCTGAAAGTTGGCAACGTCGTAAATAGCTGTCAAATATTTACCTGTTTTGATTAATTTGGAAATAATACTGCATAGAAATAAGAAATGTGGCTAACTAACTAGAATATTAATAATAAATTGCAATAATGAATATCGTAACACCGAATATTTAGTTTTAGATGTAAAAAAAGTCTTAGGAAACTTTTAAAATGCCTTTTTTTACACCTAAAACGGGTACAACATCAAATTCAATGTTATAATTTTATTGCAATTCATTATTAATATTCTAGTTAGTTAGTTAGCCACATTTCAAATTTCCATACAGTATTATTTCCAAATTAATCAAAGCAGGTAAATATTTGACAGCTATTTACGACTTTGCCAAACAAATAACCAAACCCACTTTTGCATTAATAGTTAAGGTTAGATTCACCACATATTTATACTGTTAAATATAAAGTAATTACGTATATAAGTCCGTCATTAGTCTATTAATTCATAGGTAGGTATTAAAATAATTTAACCAACCTGCTTGAGGTTCAACGATTCTCTGTCGACGCCTTTTTTGGGTTGTTGGTGGATCCATTCTCACTTCTTCACTCATAACCAATAATAACATAAATAAAACAAAACAGTATCAAAATAACAAAACAAAACAATTAACAGTAACAAAATAATAACAAATGCTTGAAAACTTTCCGAGTATGGAGTACGCTCAGTCAACTCCACGCGCAAACCAGACTTGAAATGACACTCGAGACGAAGGACGCGATAGGCATAATAACAAAATGGCGGACAGGTAATGCGCCCCTGACTCGCTCTGACGTCACACTCAGCGCCGAGTATGAGGACATAACCCAAAAAATCTAATTTTTTGGTAAGAACTTTAAAATTCGGTTATTTTAATTAATTGTATACTTCTATGAATATAAGTTAAAGCTAAATAAATAAATCCAATTATGGCATGTTCTTTTATTGAAATATAAGTTGAAAACATACGTAATCTCGAAAAAGAAAAATACACCTCGACAATTATTTTTGAAATGTATAAACAATAGCAATACATATTTCATTGTTTAAATATGTATTTTTGAAAGTAAAAAAAAAACCACAATTATTCTTTAATTTACGTATTTCTTACTTATTCCGTTGGGATAAGTGTTTGGTATTATGAAACTCGACCGACACAGTAATAGCGACAGTTTTGAATGACGAGCGATATCTAATGAAGTTTTGTGGACTTTTTGGTACAAGTCGGATCAGTGACTTTTATTTTTCTCTTATCTGGCGAAAAGTATAACAGCTCGGTCACTTGAAGAACATTTGGATCATCTTCATCACTATCGAAAGATACGGCGTCGGGGTTCGTCCCGGATGGGCTGGTCCCCAAAGAGCGGTGCGGCTCACGCCACACTGTAGTGTCCGAGGAGCATCCTGCTCCATTCGAGTACCGTGCGACCAGAGCCGCGTCAGCCGGATCAATGTATGTATCGATGAAAATGGCAGAGCGTATATCTGAACGCTCTATGGTTATTTCCTCTCCACGATAATCATTGTCTACGAGGTCCCGGTCCACGTTGGCTATTTTCCAAACGAAGACCAGATCAACATCTTCTGGTGTAAGTCTCAAACATTTGCAGGAGAGCCGAAGGGGATAACCTTTTGCAGATTTCTCTTTATCTTGTCCGGCTCATGTATCAGTTGGTTTATATACACAGATGGTATATATACACAGAGTTGTCCAAGGTGTTAGCCAGAGGTAGGTTTCCATTACAAAAATGGAGGAGCAATAGCCAAGAATTATTAAATAGCATTAGGGATGGGAATGATGAAGCGTTACAGATAAAAATAGACGATGTATCAAAAATATTAGGACAATATAAGGACAAAGGAGTCATTCTCGACAAGCCTTTTGGTAGCTGATGCGCATAGTAAAACAATGCATGGTGGTCCGCAGCTCATGGTGACATACTTGCGTTCAAAATGTTGGGTAATCGGAATTAAGTTGATTGCAAAAGGGTATGTAGGGAATTGCGTCAGATGCATTCGTTACGCGGCCACCACCAAGTCGCAACTAACGGGTCAGTTGCCAACCGCACGCGTTACACCGAATAAACCATTTTTAAGTAGCGGTGTGGATTATGCGGGTCCTATGAGTATTAGAATGTCAAAGGGTCGCGGTAATAAGTCCTACAAGGGCTACATAGCTTTATTTATTTGTATGACCACAAGGGCGGTGCATCTAGAAGCTGTAAGTGAATTGAGCACAAAGGGTTTTTTAGCTGCTTTCAAGCGATTTGTAGCTAGGCGTGGTCGATGTGCGCAACTACACAGCGACAACGGAACAAATTTTGTAGGGGCAGCGCGAGAATTACTTCATTTGTTCAATGAAGAAAGGTCAGGAATAAATCCCGAATTAGCAGAGGAGTTAGGCAATAATGGCACAGAGTGGCATTTCATTCCCCCTCAGTCCCCCAATTTTGGAGGCCTTTGGGAAGCAGGGATAAAGTCCACAAAACATCACCTTAAGAGGGTGATTGGTAATTCGACTCTGACCTTTGAGGAGATTACCACAGTATTGGCTCAAATTGAGGCATGCCTTAATTCGAGACCATTATCATATGTTGAGGATCAGGATAAATTAACAATTTTGACTCCAGGTCACTTTCTAGTAGGGGAACCTCTTGTTTTGCCACCCGATTTAAACTATGAAAGGGCAAATGTCGGTAGCTTAAGGCGATGGCAACTGCAGCAGCGTATGATGCAGGAATTTTGGCGACGATGGTCGCACGATTACCTTCACCAATTCTTACAACGGCATAAATGGCAAAATAAAATTCCGGAGCCATCTGTTGGTGACATAGTGTTAATCAAGGAGGACAATTTGCCCCCTGGCAGGTGGTTGTTGGGCAAGATAACCCAAAAACATCCAGGATCTGATGGTGTTACTCGAACACTACGGACATCATCTTCCACGATAAAGAGGCCTACTTCAAAATTATTTTTGTTGCCTATAACAGAATGAATGTACGGATTGTTATTTTTTTTAATGTAAACAATCTATGTAATGTGATTTACATTTGTCTGTTAGTTCTATTTAGTTTTAAGAAATACAGTGGTTAGTTATAAGTTCAGTACTTTAAAGGTTGTTTAAAATTGTTAGTAATAAGTTCAGTACTTAATAAGTTTTTTTTGTTAATAATAATTATTGGTCATCAGGGCTGTACACAATTTAACATTGCGATAGGAGTCAGCCTTGAAGGACATTCGCCATAATGTCCGTGGTGGGCGGAATGTTCACGTAAATATATGTTCATATTGAATAGTTTCAATATTTGTCAATAGATGGCGTTGTTAGTTGAGCGCCGATTCCTGAATCGCGGTGTTAAGATTCTCCGGCGTTCAACTAGGTCAAAAATGTGAATTTGTTTTTGTGTGAGGATCGGCTCGTGGAACGCACAGGTGGTCTGCTCACCTGTGTATCATATCGCTGCGCGGACCGCGTAAGTTTTTACTGTAATTTTAAAAACTGTTTCTCTTTGTGTTTGCACGAGCGACCAAGCGGACACTGGTGCAAACACAGGGGGAGCCCCCCCGTGCTGCTCGGTGAGCAATCACCGTAGCGGTCGCGGCACTCCACGCCCCCGGGATGCCGAAGCCCGGCACGCGCGGCTCGCTTGGCCGCGATGCCGGGGCCAAGGAGGTCCGTCCGGCGTTGGACCGGACGACGTCTATGCCGAATATCGGCGATGCGTCGTCCGGTGCGCCGCCAGCCGGACAGGCTGGAACGTCCCGAAGAGGAGGGACGAACCCAGAAGAAGGAAGAGGAGGGGGGGGATCGGGCGCCGCTGTTGCTGCCGGCCCACCGACGTCATCGGCGCCTGCGCGCGTTGCGCCGACGCCGTCGACGAGCCGACAGCACGTGGTACCCGTCCGCCCCGCAGCTTTCCGCCCGGTGCCGATACAGGCGACGGGGCCTGCGGCGAGCGCGGGCCGCGAGCCGCCGGTGCGCGCCGTGGCGCCACCTGCGCGCACTCCCGCGCCGGTGCGCGCCACTGGGACCGCCGCGCGCGCTGCCGTGCCGCTCGCCCGCCCCGCGCCCCCGGCGCACACCCCTGCACCATCCGCGCGACCCCGCGCACCCCCCGCGCGCACCGCCGCGCCGCCGCGGTTCGCGTCGCCGCCCGCGCCCACCGGGCCTGCGGCCCGAGTGACACGCGACCCAGCTGTGCCAGCTTCGCTCACAGCCACACCCAGCCCCCGCTTCTCGCTGGCGGGGCCGGCGGTGGCTGAGCGGGAGCGGCCAGCAAGTGCCGGGTCGTATAGACGGCCGTCAAGGGCGATGCCCACGGCGCCTGACTCACCGGCGCCCCCCCGAGCCTCGGCCTGCGACTCGCCCGCGATGCTGTCGGCATGCTCTTCCCGTGTAGGGTCGAGTATGTCGCTGGCGTCCGCGGGCTCGGCCGCGTCCGGTCGCGGAGATGTGTCTAGGGACACGACCCCGCGATCCGAACGACGGTCCATCGTGGGAGGAGCCGTCGCCATGGACACTGTGGCGTCACCGGTGTCACCGACCCCGTCGCTGGGGTTTGATTTCGAGTTCCAACTCGACCCCAGACCCCAGCGCCGTAGGAGGAGCTCCGGCGAGGCCATAATGGAGCCGAAGCGGCCCCGCCCCGACCCGCCGCGGCCACAGCGCGAAAGCGCGCCGCGGAGTCGGGACTCGCCGGCGTCGGCCACCTTCGCCGACGCGGCACGCCGCTCGCCTCCAACATCGGCACCATCATCGCCGACACCAACAGCAGGGGTAAGTTGTGTCTCCTTACCCCTTGCCCCTTCTACCGCAACCCCTGATGCCCCCCCCGGCGCCGCGACGTCGGCGAAGCAACAGCCGGGGAAGAAGACCGAACGCAGGCTCCGGTACCCGCCGCTGGTGGTGGAGAAGCTGCCTAACTGGGCCGCTCACTTCCGGGCCATCAGCGCCAAGCTGGGCCGGCCTCCCAACGCTCGTCCATACGGGGGTGGAGTTCGCTTCACCCCAGACAGCGAGGAGGAGTATCGGCTGGTCCAGCGCTACCTGACCGGCCTGGAGAAGGAAAGCGGCGTCTCCTGGTTCGCCTATTCGCTGCCGGCGGACAAGAGCCTTAAGATCGCCATCAGGGGGCTGCCTGCAGACACAGACCCCAAGGAGATCGAGGAGGAACTCCGGGCGTTGGGGTACCAGCCGGAGTACGTGCGCCACATTAAGGGCGCACAAGGAAGACCCGGCTGCGTGTTCCACGCCATCTTGAAGAAGACCCCAGACGTCCGGGCCATCTATGACACCACCGTGTTTATGTACATGCGTGGTGTCAAGATAGAGGCTTGGCGAGGAAAACGTGGGCCCGCCCAGTGCCACCGGTGCCAGCGGTTCAGACACAGCTCGCACCAGTGTCACCGCCCGCTCGCTTGTGTGCGATGCGGGGGCGAGCACGCGGCACGAGACTGCCCACGCCCGCGGGAGGAGCCGGCCACCTGCGCCAATTGCGGTGGCCCGCACCCCGCGTGCAACATCAAGTGCCCCGTGTTCCAGGCAGAAACCCGGAACAAGCGGGCGGGGACTGCCGCCATCACAGTCGCTTCGCGCCGGCCCCAAGTGGCCACCGAGAGGCCACAAGTGGTGCCGGAAGAGGCACAGAGTGCGACGCTGATGGCGGCGGCCAATGGGCCCACACAGCGTAACCAAGCCGCCTCCTCTGGGCGGAGGAAGAAAGGACGCGGGGGTCAGGGCAAGAGAAGGATGCCCGAACCCCCGGCGACCCAGGAAGAGATCCCAAAGGCCGACCCTGCCATAAACAGGGCGCAGGTTGTTAAAGATCAGACGCAAAATACGCATGATACAGCTAGCGCCGGCATAGCGCCGCGGCAAAACGTGCAACCCGAAAAGGACAAGAGATGCCCGAGCGGCGGCGCCACCGGCGCTAAAACAGCCGCTAACAAACAAAAACAAGAATTCACAACCTGCGCCATCAAGTTGTTGATGGACCTCATAAAGGCCATCAGGCAGGGCCAGGATGTGGAGACGGTCATCCTTGATGGCCTGGCCACCCTTCTAACCCTTTACCATGGCTAGGCCATTAAGGGTGATACATTGGAACGCCCGCGGCCTACGGGACAAGGTCGCCCCCCTCCGCCATCTCCTTCGGGAACAAGATATCGACGTGGCGCTCATAAGCGAGACGCTCCTGGGACCTGGAGACAGGATTAGGTTCCCGGGATACCTCGTTTACAGGAAAGATGAAAGGTCGGCTCACTCGCAGCAGTATCGTGGTCTGGTGGTACTTGTGAGGCGGAGAGTCGTCCATCAAGAGCTCCCCTTGCCGTCACTCCGGACGTTTTACGCGCTGGGTGTGCAGCTACATGTAGCCGGCGAGGACATCAACATTTATGCGTGCTACAAGCCGCCCGCGGCCCAACTAGACATGGCCGAGCTGCGGGCGCTTGTAGACGGTACGACGCGCGCCACCATTCTCGCCGGCGACTTTAATAGTAAACACCCGGCGTGGAATTCGTTACAAACGAATACCGAGGGGAGACGACTCTTCGCGGACGCGGAAGCCTTCGGCTATACGGTGTCCGGCCCGGAGACGCCGACCCACTACCCCTACACCGCGAGGTACGTGCCAGACGTGCTGGACATCGTAGTCCACCGAGGGCTACACTGCCAGATCACGCAACAAGTGATTGACGACGAGTTACAGTCCGACCACCAACCTGTACTCGTCGTCCTATCGGGTGTGCCGGCCCGACTGAAGCCACTAGCGCCACGTCGATCAACAGACTGGACGAAGTTTGTAGAGAAAGTAGAGACCACCACGCCGACTCGGCCTGTTACCACCTCCGCGGACGTGGAACAAACGGCGGACGACGTCACTGCTTGCATACAAGGCGCCTTACAAGCGGCGACTAGCACGCAGCCGCAGGGGAGAGTGCTATTGCCGCCCCTGCCGGCGCGCATCAATGCAATGATCGCCGACAAGAGGCGCCTTCGCAAGCAGTGGCAGCAGTTAAGATGCCCTACAATCAAGACGCAACTCAACCGTCTCGCGGAAAAGGTAAAGGCCGAGCTTCAGGCTCACGCCGCCGCGGGCTGGGAGGAACGCATAGACGCCGCAGCGGACAGCTGGCCGTCTGTACATAAACTGTGCCGCCAGCTGACGAACACCCCAGCCCCGGTGCGTCCGCTGCTCAACAGCGACGGGGCGCTCAAGTATGTAGCGGAGGACCGGGCGGAGGTCTTCGCCGAGCACCTGGAGCGTCAGTTCCGCCCGAACCCGACCAGCGACACCGACCATGTCGCAGCAGTCGAGAAACACCTGGGAGACTACTTCGCATCACCGATAGCTCCCGATGAAGAGGCCATCTTTTTCTCGCCTGGCGCAGTTAGACGCGCCATTCTAAACACGAAGCCTAGGAAGGCCCCCGGTGCCGACGGTATCACCAACACAGTGCTGCGCCGCCTGCCGTACCGTATGGTGGCGGCGCTGGCGCGCCTGTTTACGGGGATACTGCGCACGGGGACCTTTCCCGCCGCGTGGAAGGAAGGGCGCGTCATTATGCTGCCCAAGGCGGGGAAAAATACGCTGAAGCCGGAGAGCTATCGGCCAATCACGCTGCTGCCGACAGTCTCCAAGGTGTTCGAAGCACTCCTGCTGCGACACCTACAGAAACACATCGTGCCACGGCCGGAGCAATTCGGGTTCCGGGCGGAGCATAGCACGACGCTCCAGCTGTCGAGGGTACTGCACCACCTCGCAGCCGCAGCCAACAAGAAGGAATACTCGGTGGCAGTATTCCTCGACATGGAGAAGGCCTTCGACCGTGTGTGGCACGAGGGCCTTATATATAAGATGGCCACGTCCGACGCGCCCCGTCGCGTTGTAAAGGTGGTCTCTAATTTTCTCTACCACAGGACTTTCAGGGTGGTGGTCGACGGCGCGCTATCAAGCGCCCGCCCGGTGCTAGCGGGTGTGCCGCAGGGCAGCTGCGTGTCGCCGGCGTGTTACTCACGTTACACCGACGATATCCCCACTACCTCGGACGCGATGCTCGCGCTGTACGCAGATGACGCCGCGTACATTACTACCTCGCTTAACGCGAAGTACGCGGCGGTCAAGATGCAGCGCGCATTGAATCTGCTTCCCGAGTGGCTGTCGAAGTGGCGGCTGTCGGTGAACGTGGGTAAGACGCAGGCGATGGTCACCGGCTTCGCGCGCCTCCCACCACCCTTGAAACTTCAAGGAGCCGACATCGAGTGGTCGCCCCGGGTCAAGTACCTGGGTGTCACCATCGACCGTCGGCTCACGATGGGGCTGCACGTCCGCAAGGTCGCCGCACAGGGTAGGGTCGCCCGCAACCTCCTTAAACCAGTGCTCTCGTCCCGCCTCCCGGCGCGCGTCAAGTTGTGCGTGTACAAACAGTACGTGCGCCCAATCTTGACGTACGCCGCCCCCGCTTGGTTCGCCCTCACGAGCGAGTCCAATTTGAAGCTGCTCCGCACGCAACATAACAAAGCGCTGCGGACAATAGTAGACGCCCCTCGCTTCGTGAGGAACGATGTCATCCAGCGGGACCTCGGGATTGAGGGCCTGGATGAGTTTGTGCGGCGCCTCGCGAAAGGAATGTTCGCGCGTGCCGACGCATCTGCTTGGCCCCATGTCAAGCAGATAGCGCCCTGGCATGCGCGCCCCCCTGACGCGAGACCCCTACCCCGCGACCTGGTAGCGGACGACGACCCCATCCCACCGGACTGACTCCCGAGTAAGCCGCATCCAGGTTACACGCGGCTTACTCGAAACAACTGAACTCCACAACACCACATACATCCGTTGCGTAGCGTGTGCTAGGTTAATATAGGCACGTTACGTAAACGAAATACAGACACCCACCTCTATACAGGCGCCTAAACACACACGTGAATGTGCGGCGCGGGCGGCGATTCACGTAGACACTGAGCGGTGTTACACAGTACAATACCGCTCACACGCACACGACGGCTTCTTAGCCCGGACCGTGACCGGCTAGCTCTGGAAGCGGGACGGGCGGGAGCCACACACCCTATTCTGTAGGAGCGTCGAGTCGGCACCTTCGTCGCTGGTCGTCCCCCGCCGGGCCTCCCCCAGGTAACTGGGGGTCTCACCTGGCGGGGACAGACCGCCGAGGTGTCGTGAAGATAGCGGCGCTGTGAAACAGCGCCGTGGCGCGCCTACAGAAAAACACATAGCAACCACTCACACGGGCGCGTGTAACAAACACGCGCCCGACCGCGGCTAACAAGCCATACTGTAGCGGACCTAATGAGAGGCCCGTATTTACGGGCCGCCGTATTGCATCCGCGGCCGGGGGGCGAAGCCCCGGAACCGCTAGCCGCGCCCTCTTACGGGGACGCAGCGACTTCCCAACTTCCCAACGTTTTTGTGTGAGCAGCAAGCACTGTGGATACATATATTATACGCGCTTAATATACAGTCCAGTGTTTCAATTAGCCATCCTCTCCTAGTCGACCTTCGTTCAGTTATCTTCTAAACAAACGGTTTCATCACTTGAAACAGAAGCTGTGCTAGGATTTAAGGGTAAATTTTCTTGGACTGTCGGTAAAGCTTCTGTTGAATCTAAAATATTTAAACGAGTATGTTGTTCATTCACCTTGGAATCGTCATCATTTTCTCTTGAACTACGCTCGAAACAGTTCTTCGATTGTCGTTTTTTCTTTGGTTCGGGATTATAGTCAGGGTCATTGTCAATAGAGGCATCTGAATCGTGAAAAGGATCGCCACCGTTTGATTCGTCAGAAGAAGATTCATTGTTGATATTTGTGAGATTCTCAGATGTAGCTGCATAGTCTTTTTCAGTCATAACAATAACTCCAAAATACCACCTTCGTTTATATAGCATTTTAACAGCGGTTCCAATATTAATTTTGTCACATTTTCGCAGACATTTTAAGTCTTTAACAGAAACACAATTTTCAGTTCCATCTCGCCATTTAACTATAACGTCATCTTTAGTTTTTTGTGCAGCTTACGCGGAACCTAAAACAAAATCATGTCAGATGTTTAATAGTGTTAGGCACCTGTAAATTGTAATGATCTTATAGCTCTACCGACCATCGGTACATAGCGTGTCGTCAAGACCGACGAAGTCTTGACGGCACGCACAGCATGGTCAACCGTTGCACACAGGGGTATTTGAGCGATTTGGTCGGCCAAATCTTTTTCTTTAATTTAATCAATGCTAATAGTGCTCATAGGTGGATTTATATCATTTCAATCGATTTTTATGCATTTACATGAAAAAAAAAACATTTTTCAATGTCTTAGAGAAAGCACCATAAACTATTTAACTAGAAGAAAGATGAAGAACCATAACCTGACATCGTATCTGATGATGCCTCATCATCATCATGTACGATGTCAGGCTCAGCCGAAAGTAACAAACCTATCGTTTCCTTCATAAAAGGTTTGGTTATCTTTTTTGGAATGGGTCGCATTCCTGTTAATAGCGGATCAGAACCAAGGAGTAGCCTATCAGTGGCGAAGGGTGAAATATTGAGAGAGGTAAGCCAGAGCACAAAAAATGCTTACCTAGGCCGGGCGCGGGCACGCAGTCTTGAGTCCTTACCGAAAATCTATGATTGGCTTCCTGGCTTCAGTCTTGTATAGGCAGATGTGGCTTCAGTCCACTTTTACTATACGTGTAAGCACTGATATATTGAAACAGTGTCTTGCAAGTATAATAAAAGTGGCTTTGATAAAAGCCGTTTGTGGTGAGATGATGATAAGTATGATGTAAAGGTAAACTAAACTACGCACTTACAAGACTACTGATTTATTCTACTAATAATACTACCTACTTATACTCTAAAGCTATTCGTCTATTCTTTCTAACAAAGTGCGCTAAGACATTATCATAAAAGCCCGGAAGATTCTTAATTTTTAGTAAAGAAGGTTTTTCTATAGAAAGAATGGCTAGATCAGATAATCGTTCTTGTTTTTGAGAATTACGCATGTACGTATGAATTCGCTTTAAAGCAGAAAATGACCTCTCGGCGGATGCTACTGTAAAAGGAAGTCAAAAATAGACCACATAATGTTGTGACTTGTGGAAAAGTGTCACCTAATAATGAATTTTGAAAATTGAGATAAAGCTCGTAAACATCTAATTTGTTCAAAGATGTTGTGTATAAGACTTTCAACTCATTTTTTAAAGCACTGAAGTCAAATATGTGCGGAAATTGTAATAACAAAGAAGATATTATTTCATCTGGAAATGATCTAGTATAAAAACAATACTTAGATTTATTCAGTAAATTAAGAAATCGCATTTGAGAAAGAGATTGGTATCTGTGTTGTATTTGCGTCTTAACATTGTCTATTATTTCAATGAAAAGACGCCGATACATAGTTTTAGCGTCTACTTCTGTCGCGGCGGCACATTGAATTCCTGGCGCTGTCATAAATAAAATCAAAATTATTTATAAAATCATTTGTAAGCCAACTATGTATTAAATGAATCTATTTCGCGGTTTGCTACTTCGATATCAATCTGTTTTGACTGCAATAAATTAAAAAGAACGTCGGTTTTTTGAAAAATGTCTGACAATACGTGCACAAAAAGCAAAACTGCATGTTTTCTAACTTACTGAGGAAACATTCTGCCAAGGAAAGAGACTCACTATCCCAAGATTGCGTGTTATCTAATATAGAATTGAAAGTATTAACCATGTCTAATCTACAGTTAAAAAGTACATTAATAATGCGTGAGTGATAGTGCCAGCGGGTTTCTGAAACACCGGGCATACGGGGCGGTCAGCTATTTCTTTCAATAGGTTGGACCGTTTAGATGATTTGTTGATAAACCGAACTATACTATTTACGTGTCCAAAAAAAATTTTCGTTCCTGAATATTTTCAAGGGAACGGCTCAGTACTAAATTTAATATATGAGCATAACATGGAACAAACAGTGCCAAAGGGCACGCGTCGCGAATTTTTGCTTGGAGTCCACCGTGCTCGCCAGACATAACTGCCGCGCCATCATAAGACTGACCAACTAACTTATGCCTACAATGATACTGGTCAAGTATGTATTTCTAACAACTGATTAGATAGAACTTCAGCAGTTCGACTTCCGCTAACATCGTAAAAACCTAGGAATCGTTCTTCGATTCCAGTTTGAGTTAAATACCTAAAAATTACAGTTAATTGCTCCCTAGGCTTATTCCACTTTTCCCCGTTGGATGATCCCCATTGATGGGGATTAGTGAACTTTTTGTTCACTATTCCCCGTTGACCCAAAATTTTTATTTAATGGGGATAAGTGAACTAAAAAGTTCAATAATCCCCATTAGGTAGGTACGTTAAAAAAATAAAATATATGAATCATGTTACATTTATTAATTAAAAATATAACTTTCTTATACCTAATAAAATCACAGATTGTACAATTATTAATTTAAAATAAAAAATATAACTTTCTTATACCTAGTAAAATCACAGATTGTACAATCATTAATTTAAAATTGTAGCATGAAAATATTTCTTTCTTATACCTTGTAAAATCACAGATTGTACAATTATTAATTTAAAATAAAAAATTTAACTTTCTTATACCTAGTAAAATCACAGATTGTACAATTATTAATTTAAAATAAAAAATATAACTTTCTTATACCTAGTAAAATCACAGATTGTACAATTATTAATTTTAAATAAAAAATATAACTTTCTTATACCTAGTAAAATCACAGATTGTACAATTATTAATTTAAAATAAAAAATATAACTTTCTTATACCTAATAAAGTCACAGATTGTTACAATCATTAATTTAAAATTGTAGCATGAAAATATTTCTTTCTTATACCTTGTAAAATCAAAGATTACACTCACTTAAGTTTTTCTAAACAGTGCCCAATCGTAATTTCATTATTAATGAGTTCCATTTGGACCTCCTGTATATAATTATCGCGATTGATGCTTTTTTTTGTTTTTTCCGCTATACCTTTATTTTCAGAAACCCCCAATGCAAGAACTTCGTAATACGATGCATCTTCAGCCAACGCTGTGAGGAGCTTCATAATGTTGGGTTTCTTTATTTTCACACGCTTTTTTATTTTATTATTCCATGCTTCGACTAAATTCGTAGTGCGATGAGTCTGTCCAAATACACACCACGTTTTAATAAAATCATCTTGTAGCCATTGTCTGAGCATGTAATTTCTAAACTCCTTGCTATTATCATCATCAGGGCTTTGAGAGGCAACATAAAACCAACCCGCAATGATTTTATCTGATGGTAACAAAGCCAAAGCAGTGCTAAGTGCAACTTGTCTTCTGGTTAATTTATCTTTTGTTAGTTTGAGTTGTTTTCCTTTCTTCCATATTGCCTGGGTGAAATGGAAATAACAGCCGCTAATAGATATATTTACAAAAACATTTCGCATTGCGTTCATCGGAGCCACTTCATAGTCACATTTAAATATTTCTGGATTCCAATCAGGTAATGCAGATTTTAGCATACTAAATAAAATTTCATATGTTTGTTGATTTTTATGGCTCATGAGGGCATAAACAAGTGGCACAATGTTTATGTGTTTTTCTGTACTGCCCAAATCCCCATGAATGGTGTAGAGTTGGTAAAAGGGAGATGGACAGATCCAAAACGTTCCATCACCCAAGAACATCTTCAAATTTTTCATTTGATGTCGGGCAAATTCAGAGCAAAAAGCTATTACACGGATACCACTGTCATTGTAGTCTGCTAAAATAAATTCCTGATGAGCTGGAGGTACTTTAACTTCTTCAACATTTTTGAACTCAATTTTACTTACTTCAAATGCTGCATTTCTGTGTTTATATAATGTTGTTTTGATAGACTTCAGGGCAGGGAATTCTTTTATTTTGTCAATTCCGGTATCTTTTAGTGAGCTCACAGCCGCGTTGTAAGCAGTGGGAATAGCAGGTGCTTCTGGATCCGCAAGTGTAGTTTTTAGTTTGAATAACCTCAAGGTAACTTCATTCCGCGCAAAATCAGGTTCACAAACATTGTGTCGTTTCTCAGCTACAACTTGATTGTCCTGTAAAATTAAGTAATAATAATTAATTACTTTACATTATTTTTTAAGTAAACAATATTGCACTTACATAGAATACAAAATTAAATAGGCTATTTAACAACCTTTAAAACTTATAACAAATTGTTGTTATCCTATCAGAATAGTTCAACAAAACATATTTCACTTTATGCTTAACTAAAATATGTAATAATAATTAAATATATACAATTCACTTCAGCTACACTCTTTTACACTAGGTGTAATAGACTTGTTTGACAAAAGAATGACGTCACACGTGCCGCCATGACAGAAACAGTGTTTAAACTTTAACGTTGATTTTTAAATTTTGATATTGATAAACGTGATATTGATAACACACATAACCTGAGTTATTATTGTCATTATTAATCACAAAATATAATAAGTAACTTACCATGACAGTGATGGATCCGGCACATTTACTTTGTTTTCTTGTGGTACACTCCCACAAAACTCCACCATTTTTATATTTGCATTTTTTACTGTATTGATGTCCGGCCCGGAGAAGTATGGTAGCTTTACCTTTTTTAACGTACTCTAAACAAACGTCAGTTTAACTACCAGCCATTTCCTTTATTTATTCCTATATTAAACTAATAACTGCGAACTGATAAGAACTGCACGCTTGAACTACACTACACACTACTAACCCTTAACGACTACGAAACAAAAACAAAAGATGGGTCGACCAATCACATACGAGCTAACTCGCACCCCGCTCCGCCACCACCTTGCGCGCGCGCCTCTAGAAAATGAGCATCTTTTACAGTATTGTGTATCTTATTAGATAGATAGATATAAGGTCTTATTCCCAAACATCGTTAGAACAATTTCGTTGGGGCAACAATCTGTTTTTCGTTCTAATAAAATCGTAAAGTAGGTATGTAGGTAATTTAAAATTTTGTTCTTACCTTATAAAAATAAAAGTACATGACTCATATATTTTATTTTTATATTGTTTTTATTTAACGTACCTAATTAGAAAAACTTAAGTGATTGTAATCTTTGATTTTACAAGGTATAAGAAAGAAATATTTTCATGCTACAATTTTAAATTAATGATTGTAACAATCTGTGACTTTATTAGGTATAAGAAAGTTATATTTTTTATTTTAAATTAATAATTGTACAATCTGTGATTTTACTAGGTATAAGAAAGTTATATTTTTTATTTTAAATTAATAATTGTACAATCTGTGATTTTATTAGGTATAAGAAAGTTATATTTTTAATTAATAAATGTAACATGATTCATATATTTTATTTTTTTAACGTACCTACCTAATGGGGATTATTGAACTTTTTAGTTCACTTATCCCCATTAAATAAAAATTTTGGGTCAACGGGGAATAGTGAACAAAAAGTTCACTAATCCCCATCAATGGGGATCATCCAACGGGGAAAAGTGGAATAAGCCTATTTTTTTAACGTACCTACCTAATGGGGATTATTGAACTTTTTAGTTCACTTATCCCCATTAAATAAAAATTTTGGGTCAACGGGGAATAGTGAACAAAAAGTTCACTAATCCCCATCAATGGGGATCATCCAACGGGGAAAAGTGGAATAAGCCGCTCCCTATGACTGACATCGGGAGTTTCGTCAATCATTACAGATATAAATTGAGCTTTATTTATCTCAAGTCTAAACAGATGCCACACAATGTATTAAATCATTTTGAATGTCACTAGAGAGACCAGAAAACACGGGGTTCTGAACTGAAGAACATAATTATAAATGTGAATCCATTACTGTATCGTACTTGCTCAGATATAGCAAAGTTTCGATATAGTTACCGCGGTTATCGGAATTTGGGCCTTCATCACGGCCGCGAAAAGCTAGTTCTTGTTTACCTAACAAAATGACGGTGTCAGTAAAACGTTTCATTAAATTTCTATTGCGATTGACTTTCCTGTTATGGTCGTCATGCGAATTATCGAAAAATGATTCAATCCTACTAGTTCCAAACTCATGTAACGCTAAGGAACTACGTATATGCTTTTCGGTCTGAGAATGTTTCCTAGATGAATTTGTTAGATTATTAATATCGGTATAACCCCCTTTATTCCATAAACTACTACCATCTGAGAAAAGTAAACATGGCCAACAATACATTTTATTTAATTTACAACTGCCAGTTAACCATTGATATTTATCATAAAGGGAAACATTAAAATGTTTGAAAAAACCATCGCGTCTTTTATAATTTATTGTCATATCTGGCCGAGCACGTCCTAACTGTATTACGTGTTTTTTTATTTTCATAACTTAACCTTGAAAAGCATGTTTCCTCACAAAGCAAATAATCTGTCAAGCAGCAATCTAAAGCTATTAGACCCGCCATCCTACTGATCTGCTACTTTGTAAATCTACTTACTCTAAATTAGTAATTTCAACTTATTACACTATCTACTTACCGCAAATACCTAATTTCACGTCTATGTAACTGCTTTCACTACACACAACAACAACACAAATAAACACAGTTCAACTAAAAATATACACAAATCACTATTTTATACCAAGCAATAAATTCTAAAATAGCTAACTATTAAATTCAAATATAAATTCAATCAACAACGCATGCAAGCTATGGTCGTTTTAATGTAATGTAATTACGTCAAATTGTCTGTCAACATAAAATGTCATCAAACATTCGTCCGATTCGATACGAAATTCAACGACGGATAACGACCCATCCCGCTCGCGCGCACATATTTCCTATATACATCTCGCTCGATTATCCGAGTAAGACGCTCAGAGTCGGCTTACTTTAGTTCTAATATGGCGGGCTGGGTAGTGACCTTCAAGTGACGTCATGACGTTCTTTTGCTAAGAGATTTTATCGGCGAATAAGCCGATTGCTCCTGCGGTTTACTTTATAGCAATATGTTGTAAAAGAGCAAATTTTGTTGATTTAATGTCCATCAGTGTAGGCTTTTTGTAATTTTTCTCTACTTTGAAAGTACTGATTGTGCCATTGAGAGAGTGGTTGTGTTCCAAACTTCTGAAGGGAAGCCGGTGGGAATGGGCTTATAAGGAGGCTGCGGCGCTGTAGCCTATTAATAACATCCATGTTACAGGCTTCTCGAGAGAATTTTCTTGCGAAATTCTGGCGATACAAACGTATATGTTTATTACGTGCTTCCGCAGCTTCTTCTGATAATTGACCAATCGGAAGCAATGCTTTATCTATAATTTCAGATCCATGCATCAGGATTTTGTGCAATGTTGGCGTCATGGGATGCCATGGGTAAAGCGCAACATACTGCTCTGCTGTTTCCTTAGCATAAATAGAAAATTTTTCTGTGTCAATCTTGTGTCCACTCGACAATGCTTATAAAGTTACTTTAATGGCCGAAATTAATATTGAATCCATGATCCAAGATATAAATCGATCGTCGATATACAATGTGGATCTGGAATTACGACATTAAATTAAAACGAGCACAGTACTAGTCCATCGAAACATTTTAAAACACGAAGATTAGTAATTAATGGAAAATTAAAAAATTGCAATTTTCAAACAAAATAAATAGCAGGATCAACTGCATAAAAAGTAAACACGCTTTATCTACGAAAAGTCACTGACCTATTGCGCGGCGTGATGCGGGGTGCAGCGGGCGGCGGAGGTGCTGGGCGTAGGTACTTTAGGCGGAGAACAACAAATCAGCGGCATAAACTCACTAAGTTGCGAGTTGTTAATTAATAAAAGATCACAGATTGAATAATTAATCACTTAATATCACATCATAATCAGAATTTAAATCATCAATAATGAAAATTTTAGATTTTCGAAGTGTCCCCCGTCGTTCATTATGCACAAGCGACATCGTCTTATTAAATTTTCACGGACTCGTCTTAACAAGTACCCATCTGCCATTCTTTTAAGTTTGTCGAAGGCATTAATTATTTTAATTTTTAAATCATCCACAGTGTTCACTTCTCGCGCATACACCTCGTTTTTTACGGCCCCCCACAAAAAGAAATCCAGTGGTGTCAGGTCCGGTGACCGTGCTGGCCATTGAATAGGTCTAAAACGGCCAATCCACTGACTTTTAAACATATCCGTTAGTCGCTGTCTAACAGGCACTACGGAACGGGCGGGTGCACCGTCTAATTGATACCACAGTCGTCCATACACGTCCAAAGGTAAATCGTCCGTATAGTCTGACACTGGGCCACTAAGAACTTCTAAGAATTTCTCTGCATTTAACGTCCCATCAATAAACACTGGACCTATTATTTTGTTCCTATGAATTCCAGCCCAGACATTTAGTGAAAACCGGTACTGGAATGAAGGTTTTCGTTACTCCAATGTCTTAGGTTTTGTCTATTCCAAACTCCATTTCTTGTAAAAGTGCTCTCATCTGTCCACATAATATTAGATATGAAGTCAGGGTCAGAAGCCATCGGCAAAATAACACTGACTGGCATATCTCTGGATAACAGTTGTTGAACTTTTCTGAACTTGTAAGGTCGCCGTGCATGCCGTTTCAAAATTCTATGGACAGTTCTGTGACTCACTTGACGCCGCGCTGCGTTCCGGAGACTACAAGTCGGGTTGTTTTCAAAATGTTGTAATATCCGGTCCTCGATACTTGAATTTGAAGACACGCCCTCTCCTTGAGGAACCAAAGGCCGATTCTCTCGTAACCTCTGAACGGCCAGAGTAAAAACACGGCTGTTGGTAGGGCACGTTCTTGTGTTACCATATCTCTCCCGATATGTACGCAATGCTAAAGCCGCATTTTGGTGACATTCTCCGTACGTAAGTACCATGTCGGTGTACTCGGCAGCTGTGTACCTTATTTGAGGCATAATTAAACAAAAAATCGGTTGGAGTGTAGCCTTAGGGGCGCTATGGCGCGGGACTTATAAATTTTTTTCGAATTGGTACCATACGCTTATAGGCACCACGAGCCGTGCAGAAACGAAAAAAAAAAATTTAGGTAAAAAAAAATTTTTGGGACTTTTTTCATAACAAACAAATTTTTCCATAACAAGTGGCTCTCGTTACGGTAAAGTTTCGACCCTACCTCAACTATGCTAAAAATACGCGAATTATTGGGAATTCTCAACACTCGGGCGATCCAAAGTTTTTGCTGTCGTTAGATAATTCGTTGTAGTTTGTTGTAATTTGATATTATTTAGTGTTTGTTTCTTTTTATTTTCGTTTTGTTAGTTTTTAATTTTAATTTGTTTTAGTGGTTATTTTATTTGATTTTTTTCGTGTTTTTTTAGTTAGTAAGATTTAATTTTTTTTAATTTTTTAGTCTGTCTTAGTTTTTTTATTTTCTTATTAGTTTTCAGTTAGTTTTAAGTTAGTTTTTCTTAGTTTTAGTTAGTTTATTATATTTGTTTATTTGCAAAAACTATGGATCCTTTCCAGCTTATTTTGGACAGGAATTTTAGTTTGTGGAATTATGCAGCCAATATTTCCACAGAGGAAAGGGCTATTGAAGCGGCGAAAAAGTGGCTGCTTATACCAGCGCAAACGCCGCGCTGCCCGTCGTGCAGGCGGCCGATGAATGCGGAACGTAATACTAACCGTACTCAAGGTGAAAAGTAAGGAGAAATTTTCTGTCCCAAAAAATTTTTTTTACCAAATTTTTTTTTTGTTTAAAAAAAAAGTAAAAAAAGTTAAAAAAAGTAAGGTTTATAAATTTATACATTAAACCTAAAGTAGCCACTTGTCACTGTTGTCGTGGACATCATTTATTGACTTGACATACGCGTAGGTTGACATTGTAAAGCTACGGTAGCCAGTGTCGTTTTGATGAGAGAGCTTCTCAACAGTGTTATTACTTTACCTACACTTTAGGTTTATTTATTAAATAAATCTAAGGTAGGTAGTTAGTTCAGTCACAGTCAGGGTCTTTAATTATGAGAAAGCTCTCGTTAAAAAGTGACAGGTATTACAAATGAAGGGGATTAGAGTTGAAACATTTTCACAATTATGATGTTACACTAACTACCAATAATAATTGGAGATTTCTGATGTCACAAAAAAAAACGTTTTTAAATTTATACACTAAAGCTAAAGTAACCAATTTGATAAAAGAGATTCTTCAGTTTTGTTGTGATCATCATTTGTTGACTTGACATACGCGTAGGTTAACATTGTAAAGCTACGGTAGTCAGTGTCGTTTTGATGAGGGAGCTTCTCAACAGTGTTATTCGTTTTATTTAACTACATATTTGACATACCTACAAATTAGGTTTAATTATTGAATAAATCTAAGGTAGTTCAGTCACAGTCAGTGTCTTTAATTTTGAGAAAGCTGTCGTTAAAAAGTGACAGGTATTACAAATGAAGGGGATTAGAGTTGAAACATGTTCATATATGATGTTAGACTAACCATCAATAATCATTGGAGATTTCTGATTTCACAAAAACAAAAAGGAAAGGTTTTTAAATTTATACACTACAGCTAAAGTAACCAATTTGATAAAAGAGATTCTTCACTTTTGTCGTGGTCATCGTTTGTTGACATGACATACGCGTAGGTTAACATGGTAAAGCTACGGTAGCCAGTGTCGTTTTGACGAGGGAGCTTCTCAACAGTGTTATTATTTAACAATTTGACATACACATTAGATTTAATAAATTTAAGGTAGCCAGGGTCTTTAAATAATTATTAGAAATCTCTCGTTAAAAACTGACAGGTATTACAAAAGAAGGGGATTAGAAGTTGAAACATTTTCATATTATGATGTTAGTCTAACCACCAATAATTAATGGAGATTTGTGATGTCATACCGTTAAAATAAACGTGTTATAATGATAGTATGTCAACAGAGTTCTTGGAGGACCTATACATGTACTAAAAATTGCTAACGATTTATGCTTAATGAACTTAAACTCGCAAAAAAAAAATCATATGATGTCAGTCTAATCACCATTAATATTTTGAGAATTTATACACTAAAGCTAACCCTTTACACCCGAAAAAAAAAAGTTGCAAATATTTGAAAAAAAGTTAATAGAGCGGATTTTTCGGAGTCTAGGGAAGCTAGGAAAAATGCAAAAAAAAATCCTGAATTTTCAGTTGTCCTGAAAAGGTGCCCTCACGATCGTGACACTTAGGTATAATCTACAAGTCTCACAATAGTGAGAGTTAACTTTTCTTTTTTTTTTTGCTTAATTAAAACAACATATTATATACTAATCATTATTTATTTATTTGAATAACCTCTTCATTAATCAGTTTTTATTATTTAACAAAAAATTAACCTTCTTTTAACTAATTCTCTAACAAAAATCAATTTATGCTTTCAAAATAAACTAAGTCAACCTCTGACTAACTTAAAATAACATAATAACAATTATTCTTAATTTTTAGGAACAAAACTGAGATCACAAATTATTTAAAAAGAATTTAAGAAATAAAGAGTAGCAAAAACTAACATAATTTGAAAAAACGTAACTAAATATTAAAGTTTGAGGTGATAAGATTGGAAACAGTTTTGGTTTCGAGAAAGACACAGGTAAACACTACACTTAGAGCATTTAATCTTTGATCGGCTATGACATCCCTCCATCATGCAAGACCTTGGTGCCTTTATGTCATCAAATACAGCCAGGTGATCATAGCCATCATATCTTTTACCCTGTGATGGGCGTATTGGCCTGTATTGCCTATTGATAGGAGGTGGCTCGTTTTCAGAATCGACGTCTACGTCGTCGCGGCGGTCTACTTCTGGAAAATTGGTTAAAGCGTCAGCAACACTAAATCGAAAGTCCAGTAGTGTCAGAGTGTCCTTTCTTGAGTAATCATTTGCCACGCAATAATTTTTGTATAATCGCCAAGAATTAACCAACGCCAAATCCAAAAAGTGGATAATGACTTTCAAAGGCCATTTTTTTGTCTTGATGAATGTACGATAATACTCCATTTGCTGGTCGAGAATATCAACGCCCCCCATGTGTTGATTGTACTGTTGAATAATTTTAGGAGCCGGTACATCAATGTAGGCTCTCTGTTTTTTATCCCACCGTTTTACAGTAGTACCAGACGAAGATCCTGTACAGTTAGATGCCATGATCACGGACTTGTTGTCCTTCCATTTGACAATGACAGTCGAATCCCTGGTGTAATGCTGAGTTTCGCCGCGAACCATAGCTGAATCTTGTTTGAATTTGCAAGCGGCTCGATCTGGGATACGATTAAACATGATCGTGCCAGTGCTGTGTATATTTTTCCGGTTCAATTCTTCCACTAAAGGAACCGTTGTGAAAAAACGATCATGATACACACAACTTCCTGGAGGGAAGGATAACAATTTGACATACACATTAGGTTTATTTATTTAATAAATCTAAGGTAGTCGGGGTCTTAAAATATGAGAAAGCTCTCGTTAAAAAGTGACAGGTCTTATAAATGAAGGGGGATTAGAGTTCAAACATTAAAGAAAGGATCACATGAATCGTGAGATGTAATTGTTAAGATTATAGACGATTAGTAAAACGGAAAATGTGAATAATGGATATGAAGGTTGCAACTCGCTAACAAAAATTTCATACTAAATCTTTTTCATCATTTGTTATAAATTGTTAAGGATTTGAGCTAAATAGAACCTGGTTAATTTTGAGAATAATCAAAGTCACATAAACTTTTTGGAAACTAATGAGGTTAAGATATGATGATGCTTTTAATTCAACTATTACTTCGATTTACGGCTTGTGTGGTGTTACTAATAATAAGGCAATTTAAATAATAGTGGAAATCAAACCACAAATATTACCGATATTAAAAGGATAACGTTCATCTAATACAAATTATTTTTACGCATGTACCTGTTATTAAAGATTATTACATAGTTGATACATTTACTTTATTAGAAAAAATAATTCCAATAATAAAATAATAATGTGCTAATTGCATCTTTTGTTTTGTGAGCATTTTCTTTTGCTGTACCTTCTTTTGTAATTTTTTTTTTGCCTTTTTTTTTTGATGAGGTATGTTGGCTTTTTTGAAAAATCTTTCGACAATCCTTTTTTGCCATTTTTTGGCTTTATCTTTTGGCAAATTTTTTTTTTTGTAATACATTGTAATAGTAGTTTCTTTAGAATAAAATTTACTTCTTGGTTCTTGACTTTTCATTTTTCATTGACTTCTTTTATGTTTCCTTCCTATGTGTATGACTTCCAATGACGTGTTTGTAACAAAAATGTTTTGTTGTTGTGCAATCTCCGTATTATTTTTTATATAATATATTATATTGAATCATTTCCTTTTAAGTGTTGTTTCTGTATTATCATTTAGGTCTTCGATGGAGCAATATTTTGTTGTCTCTGTTTTGACTTTTCTTGGTATAATGTTGGCATCATGGTTGAGTGGTAGGTACTTTGTACCATTAAGGCCTTTCTCGTTTCATCTTGGATAATAATCTTATATAATAATATACATAAGGGCCATCTCACTTGCGAGCGTAGTTGAGATGACGATATTTTTCGTACAAATAAAAATCAGGCCGAACAATGGAGGAGACATAATCATCAACTCTATAACTATTTGCATTATATCTGCACCAAGTTAAGACAGAGCATATAAAGCATGAGAGTAGTAAGCAGATGGATACGGATGGCGATGGGAAGTTGCACGTGCTTGATTGGTTGGAATTGCGGAAGTTTGGATGTCAGGAAGTTAGTAGGACTTGCTGCGACGCACGATTGGATGTTGGTATACAGTTGAAAAGCAAGCAGGAAGCTGTTCTTTTTGTTCAGGTTGTGGTTTGTTATTTGCATCATGCTCGACTTTATCGATAAAGTTTAGTGATGGTTGACAATTTATATTGTAGGTACTAACTAAAAAATTGTTAACGATTGATGTGAGTTTTAAACAAATTAAACTTAAAAATTCGGAAACAAAAGTTTCATATGACGCCAGTAGCTGGAGATTAAAATAAACGTGATGACAGTATTTGTCAACTGTTGCTAACAATTCACGTATGCGTAACTTAGTAAAATGTGGTACCAATAATTTCTAAACAAATAAAACCTAAATTCGATAACAAAAATTTCATATATGACGTCAGTCTAACTGGAATTTAGCTGGAGATTTCTGATTTCATACAGTTAAAATAAACGTGTTATAATGACAGTAAGTATGTCAACAGAGTTTTTTAGGACCTACTTTACATGTGCTAAAAATTGTAAACGATTTGTGTATGCTTTACATAGTAAAATGTGGTACCAATAACTTTTAAACAAAAAAAAAACAAAAAAATGTTATGATTAAAAAGATAATAATAATGGTAGTATTTGCATGAAAAATTCTCTAATTAAATTTAATGTTGTTTAATGAAACCGTAAATTATCAAAGGCTGTTTTGGATTTGAAAGTAATGTGACCTTATAACATTTATTAAGTATTGTAAAGTGTGCAGTCATATTTTTTCGATTTACTAATCATTTATAATAAATGTATTCAATATTATATATTTATGCTGTAGCCTCTGCCAGGTGAACGGTATGTGATTCCAATGTTGTAAAGGAGTGTGGTCAAGGGATAGTAACATACCAGGGTCTTTACTACTATGCTTAAAAGTTTCAGTATTTGTAGGTTTATTAGACTACGTACCAATATATAGGTGCGGTGGCTGGGATTGCTGCTCATGTCTGCAGTCAGTCGCCCGCGTCCAGCGTATGCTGCGTTGGGCGATGCCGTAGATGCCGTATGCGTTATGCCGTAGAGCGTGTGGCCGCATCCAGCTACCTAGGTGGGAGAGGAGCAGATGGAAGAAAGAAGTTGGGGCCCTTCTGTTAATGTATCCGATGTATTCCTATGGCTAACTCTTCCGCGTCGTCTTTACCAAGTGATCAGCCATGCCCATTTATCCATTGAGGAGTGTTACCCTACAACTGTTATCCGTTAACTTTTCACAATCTAAAAGTTCGACATTTACGACCAATACAAACGTTGATGGTCCATCGTTCATGGTCAGTTCATTGGTTCGTTTACATAATACGAGACGAAATTGTTCTTAAGTATCGTTTATTAATGGTTCCATATCAGTCAACTTCTCTTTCAAACAATTGATTGTCAATGAAAACATATAAATAAGATCATTGCAATTGATCCATCAAAAATTCTACTCAGCCCACGGTAAATTAATGAGACAAAAAATCTCATTAATTTGTGATTTTTGCAAGTATATAATATCCATGATTTTTATAATAAATTAAAGTCCAGTGCGTGCTTAAATACATAATTTTCCTAAACGATTTTATTTACAAAAATTGCCGCCCCACCCGAGTAGAGGAGATAAAAAAAAAATTTAATGTAACAATTTCGGAAAAACTACGTTATTTACTAATGGTTTATTATTAATTTATTATTATTATTACTAATGGTTGCGTTCGGGATGTCGGCCCTGACAAATTTGTCTATGTCTACATTTTGAACGGGTACACCGCCGGCCACGCGGAAACATATATGTGCGTGGGGTAGACCTCGTTTTTGGAACTCAATAACATATATGATGTACATGTGCTTACCGAACCATGCGCCCGATCGCAGGTCTCTCAGTAGCTGAGCCAATTTTAAACTAAATACTCTTGCGCATAGACTCGCATGTGGTTTTTGCCCCGGTAGCAAGGATAACTGAATTTCCTTCCATTTTGGATTACATGTTATGGTAAGGAAAAACGATGGTGTACCTAGTCTGTTAACTAACGCGATCGCATCCATGTATTTGGTTTTCATATAACGCGGCCCCCCCGTAAACGTGTTTGGCAAGTAAATGCGACCTGGAACGACGCCACCCTCTCCTAGTACAGTTTCGTCTGTGCTTATTTGGCGCGCCGACGTTTCGACATTGTCTCGGAGCTCATGCAGCGGTGCCAATCTCATCGAAGAAGATTGGTTCTGCAAGTTAGTGATGTAGCGTAATCGTTCCTCCTCGATACGACAATACATATCCACTAACCATTCCTCAGACAGTCGACCGTAATCACGAAAGCGCGACTCTGACAACAGCAAACAGCGAACGTATTTGTTTTGAGTTAACTTCGCGTTGTTGTTGTCGACTTTGTTTATGTACCACCCCGCGGTGGCGTGCGGGTACAACAGCGGGTATTGAAATGTTTCGTACAACGGATGAAACAGATCGACCGTGTGTGGTTTATTCGCGCCCGTTTTCCAAATAACAATACACCGAGGGATAAACCGTTCCCTCTCTGTGCTAATAATGGCGGCAATCTCGTTTCCTAACGGCATATCACCGAGAATATTACCGTGAGTTTGCCGTGTGGTATGTTCGAATTTTAAATGGGCTTCTTGAGACGTTTCGTTATGTAATTGTTTGAAACAATCAATCAAGGGATTTACTTCGTGCAAGTAATTACGGATTTCGGTGACGATTTGACGATCTAACCGTAGACCTGCCGCGAGTCTCTGGCGTTCCTCGTTGTCCTCTATATAAAGGCCGATAGGGTTTGTGGTGTCCGTGTAACCCAAATCGAAAACGCGGTGGTATATTCTACCTTGAATTTTAATAAACGCCAGTCCAGTATCGGGATGTTGAAAACCGTGAGAGACTCCTAACGCGCTGAAGGCAAACAAGTTATTATATGCGCGCGGGCATTTATTGAAACTCTCACTGTTATAAAAACTTTCCGTCAACGGGGGGAAGTTTTGAACGTTATAAGCCCCGCTGCCACAACACCACCTGGTTCGCGATTTTTCTTCGAAAAACAGACACGTGCCACAATGCAGACATTTAAATACGTCATCGGCTTTTAACGATGGTTTGCGCAAACCATACAAACGTACCGCATTTAATTCGTCCCCGCTTTTAACCGCAATTAAATTTTCTGAATTTCGCAGAGGGGGCTCGATATTTCGAACAGCTCGATGACGTTCAGTGGCAAGTCTGTTGACATCCGGGTTAGTTTGAGAGTACCGTGCGACCGATTCTCGATTTACTTCAGGATGAGCCTGCGTGTACCTAGCGACCGATTCCCGGTGAATTTCAGGATGAGACTGCGTGTACCGTGCGACCGATTCCCGGTGAATTTCTGGATGTAAAGTCGAATAACGCTCTACGGCTAACCTATGTACTTGCGGATGTGTTTTATTGTATTTTTCAACCGCTTTTACATGTGCATTTTCATTTGACCTGGTTTGTTTTTTAGGTCGTCCAACCGATTTTTTATATACTAACCGCGGATTTGCAGCGATTTTTTCAAGAACAACCACCGGCTTTTTTACATTCAATTTTGTGTCGCTTTCTATTATTTTTCTTTTCAATGTCGAATTTAGCGGCATTTTTTCGATAACAACAACCGGTTTTAGTGTTGATAATTTGGGGTCGTTTTGGGCTACACTTGGAACCGACGACGCAATTGCAGCTGGGAGAAGTCGAACTGTAAGACGGTGTAAAGTATATTCGTGCGCACCGACGCGAGCGTTTATAAACAAAAGTTGTGCTAAAGCATTTACATCGTGACATTGAAATAAACGTGCTACATTTAAATTTTGATTTTGGTGGTTGTATTTGCCGGTGGCGTCAACCGCGTGACTGTTCAACAGGTAATATTTACTATTGCATTTCCAAAACGACACGGTGGAATCTTGACCAGTGAACAGGAAATTCATGGTATTTTCGACGTATTCTGAATTAAAGCACGTTAACAAATTAGATTTTAAAATTTCGGTGGCATCAAAAAAATTTTGTTGATTTGAAGGATAAAGTCCATTAGCTACCCATTCAACATTTATATTCGCCGAAGAATTTTGAATATTAACATGGTTTGGCAATTCTTCGGGGTACAATAAAGACGAATTCGATGACCGTGGAATACTACAATAAAGAATATCGCCACTCGGAAGGATAATCTCATCAATATCAGACGTTGTGAATAACTCGCGGTTCTTAAAACATGAATAAGTGGACGCAACACACGACATTGCGACGCACTGGACGCCATTACCTCTGAACCCTACTCCACCTTGGTGAGTTGTCCCTGCTGCAATGCACCTCACTCCCGACGCTCCATCGGCAGCATCCGTCGAGGGTGGAATAGGATTCGCACTTACCTGACCTGATGTGGAGGCGCTGCTGGTGCGACGACCACGACGAACCTTCTTCGGACGACCGACGCTGCGAAGCATGACGATGATGGCAAATTCTGTAATCATTTTGTTAGTTAGTTAACTCGAATACGTGTACAAAATTCATAATTGTGTTTTTTTTTTTTAATCGTATATAAATAAATAAAATAAAATAAATATCGTCTGACATTGCACACAGCACCATCTAGTTCCAAGTTAAGCACTTAACACTTAAGGCTTGTGTTATGGATACCAGATGGTTGATACACTACTTAAATACATTTTTTTTTTGTAAATACATACATATTATAAATATACATCCATGACTCGGGTAGAAATGTCCAGATTCATCATACAAACATTTGCCCCTACCGGGATTCGAACCCAGGACCATTTGGTTTCGCCGACTACACTTATGCAAAGCTTAACTTCAATAAAAGCTATCGCTATCGTATTTAATGTGCGTTTTATTTCAGTTAAAACGCTGCTATTAAAACTCGACTACAGAAAAATCCCATTATAAAAAGTATAAGATAAGATACTTTATTTGCCAAAATGTTGATGTACAAAGTAGTATGATGTTATTATAAACGTGGCCCATTTACATTCTACCATTACATGTGGTGTGCAAATATTTAAATTCAAAATACATTAAATGATTAAAAATGTCATAATATTCCTTCAGTTAACACTATATCCGTAGGCGCGGGCTTGCGAACGGCGAGCAATGGGCAGCTCGCCGTTCGATAAGGACCAGGCCCGGGTCGACGGCGCGTTGTGTTCCACGCGCGCCTCAAAGAGATGTCAGCACCAATGACGGAGTTTTTGCTAGTACCGATGGCTGCTAGGGTTGTGGAAAAGTCCAAGAGGGTTACCGTGGCCCCTGGCACAGGCAACTGAAGGAACACGGGTGGGTTTTAGTCAATAAGAGTCTGACACGCGCCCAGAGCGGGAGAAGTTATTTGATGATTTCCCACCCACAAAAAAAAAAAAAAAGTTAACACTATATACCTACCTTACAAAATCTCTGATTAAATAAACTTAACTTGCAAATATTTATATAAATTTCTAATTTATTGTCATTATGTACTTTCCTTCTTCGACATGTGACACAAATTCATTAACTGTGTAGAAACATTTTTCTTTAAACCACTGAATCAGCAAAAAAAAAAAAAGTTAACACTATATACCTACCTTACAAAATCTGTGATTAAATTAACATAACTTGCAAATATTTATATAAATTTCTAATTTATTGTCATTATGTACTTTCCTTCTTCGACATGTGACACAAATTCATTAATTGAGTATAAACATTTTTCTTTAAGCCACTGAGTCAGCTTTTTTTGTAAACATAAGCAAAGGTAGTTCTTTAAAGGCGTTTGGTAATTTATTGTATACCATAATAGCCATTATAAACGAATTTTTCTTTTATATAAATCAAACTTGCATTGTGGCAAGCAGAGCCTATGTTTATCTCTAGAGGCAAACTTCCTTTTTGGTTACATCTCTATGCTTAATAAAATTTTCAGGATGTTGTACATTCTTGTACATTATAAGTTAAGTACATAATCATAATTTTATAAATGATGTAAGTAAGTATTTGGTTATAATTTTTTTGAGGATATGATTGATCCACCATCATCAATCAATCAATCAATCAATCAATGTGATTGAACCATTGGGGATGATTAATGAGAGTGCCATATTCATCTTAATGTAACTTCACATAGCGTATAAACCAGCGGTTAATCAAGACGATTCTATTGATACTTATCTCATTTGTAAAATTTTTATTATTAGTAAAGAAGTTATGAGGGAACAGATGAACATACATGTATATGTAGCGGTCAATATCTTAACACTTTATTTTTGCTTCACCGAAGCCGGGTTAAAATGCTTTATCATCAGAACTGAATTAACAAATGAAAACCAAATGGAAAACACCAAAACCAAAAGATAGTAGATAGTTGACTGCTTTAGGTTGATGATGGTGATATTTTATAGTTTAAGTTTTATTTTTGTAAATTGCTATGCCATTAAAATTGTGATAAATTAAAAATTGAGTATACCTATCTATGACAGCTCCTACAGCTCAGTATATTGGATACAATGCCTTTTGTTTATTTATTACCCGAATGCAGAGGTTTTTTTTGACCATGTAGCACCCAAAGGTCTAAGTGGTTTTAATGAAAAGAGTTATTAAAAGATTTGTTTAATTTGTTCAAGTAACTTAAGGTATTAAAAGTTTCAAATAATTAGGTTAACAGGAAAGCTCAAACCAATTTCACAGATTAAATGCAGTTGAGACATGAGTGTGAGCCTAAATTTGACTGATACCATGGTGGTTTATTTTTTCTAGCATCTCCTTACTATGCTGTCCTACTATGCTATGTAGGCTGTATGATTCTCATTGAGAACAAACTTTTCTGTGTAATATACATAGGTACCTACATTTTATCACAAAAAGACAAGATTTGTGAGCAGCAATTTGTTTAATTACCATAATAGTTACTTCCAAAGCGTCTGACAAAACGTATTAAGTATGTACTTACTAATGTGCCTTGAGCTATGCAAGATAAAATATCATGAGATACAAACTGCAGTGATAAGTTGAAAATGTGTGTAAAACTTACCTACCTTCCAATTAGAATATCCGAGTAGATTGTCATTTACTTATTTAACACTCATTAGGATGCTCTAATTAGAATTTGCACGAAAAATTGAAACAAGATAAAATTTAAAACGTCCGCATCGGTAGGTACCAAAAGATAGCGTCCTTTCAAACCAAACCAAACCAGCCCAAACCAATTTCACAGATTAAATGCTGTTGAGACATGAGTGTGAGCTTAAATTTGACCTATGATACCTACCTACTATGGTGGTTTATTTTTTCTAGCATCTCCTTACTATGCTGTCCTACTATGCTATGTAGGCTGTATGATTCTCATTGAGAACAAACTTTTCTGTGTAATATACATAGGTACCTACTTACATTTTATCACAAAAAGAAATATTTACTTTACTTATGTTATGTATGATACTTAACTGAAATATGTATTGAGCAGCAATTTGTTTAATTACCTACCATAATAGTTACTTCCAAAGCATCTGACAAAACTTATTATGTACTTAGTACAGTGCCTTGAGTTATGCAAGATAAATCATGAGATACAAACTGCAGTGTTAAGTTGAAAATGTATGTAAAACTTACCTTCCAATTAGAATATCCGAGTAGATTGTCATTTCTTACTTATTTAACACTCATTAGGATGCTCTAATTAGAATTTGCACGAAAAATAGAAACAAGATAAAAAGAAAGAAAATTCTAAATTTAAAACGTTCGCGTCGGTAGGTAGGTACCAAAAGATAGCGTCCTTTGAATTTCATCATTTTACCATCAGAAAAATAGTGAATTTCATTTTTATTTGTAGTTTATAATCGTATAATTGTTAATTGCAATCATTTAATCTATTTGTTCCAGCTATTTATTAGTTAAACACTTAATTTAGAATAGTTATGAACTTACCTGAAAGCAGTTTGATTGATGAGTGCCCGCCACAACGGCGATTCAGTGTGGCTAGATTATACAAAAATAGTATACCGAAATTTAAAAAAAATACCAAAATATAACAAGTACTTGTTTTTTTTTTGACACGTCTTATTCATAATTTCATTCATAATCATCATCAAAATAAATGCGCGTATTGTGTCTGAAAATCTGTAGAGGTCTTGAGCAGATCACACGAGCATTTTAACATTCACATTTCGTTCACATTTTTTTTTATGGAATCAAGCAAGTAGGTAGTTTATTGAAATGGTAAATGTAATGTCTTCACAACAAATAGACACTGATGTATTGCATGCTTTATTGTTTTGACTATTGCGTGTTAAAACAGTAGGTACTATAAATTGTTGCAACAGATGCGTGGACTGCTTAGTTGACATTTTATCAAAATGTAAACTCTAAGATATTTGTAGCAAAAGTGTTAACAGTTCGTCTTAACCTTCATCGGATGTAAAGTTTTAGTCAAAGAGTGTCGTTTACTGAGGCTTCAGTGAGCGTTCACCAGCGAAATACAGAGACACTATAAAATGTATGATGATACACATCTTTTTGACCTCTATTAAATAGTTTATTTTTTATTTTTTAAATATGCCCAAAATAATCGCCTGCTGGAAAAAGACATACTGATCTTTGAAAATATTTATAAAAATACTGTTAAAGTATTAAACTAATTCATCTGGTCACACTGACGTACGTTTCGCGCCAACATCTCTGGTTTCCCTTCAAAACGTATAAATCTTTCGCATTTTTCGCGCCAATGCCGTCCCGTCCCGCATAGCTATAGACAAATTAGAATTAAACCCGAATAATTCCGTAACTTTTGCCATTAAAAAAAAAATACAGGCGCTCGAAGCGACGTCCTTTTGCCAAGTCTTTTTTTGCTTAACTTTTTTAACTTAACAGATGATGAATGTCTTACCCATTTCACATAAGTTTCCACAATTAGTATTAGTTGGTATTATCAATGTTAGTGTAAATGTGTGTATACATTTATAGGTACTTACTACAAAATCCATCATAAAGTTTAAAGCATTGTAGTTGATTTTCAAATGTTTGTTTTAATTTTAAAAATGTTTGCTCATGAATTGATTGTTGATTACACTACTGCGACCTGCGTGCGACACATCAAACAGAAGCCTTTGGTTCGGTTCTATACATTTGGTTAATAGAAGTGATAACGTAAACACACCACAATTTTATAGACCACGTGGATCTTAGCAGTAAACCTCTTTGCCCTATAAAAAATGTTTGAGACTGTTGACGACCGACGAGACGTGATGCAATGCACAGGCTACTTATTGAAACCTTGGCTTTATTTAATGAAAAAAAAACCTATTCAATTGTCAATGTCACGTCATAAAACGTCGGTGTGACCGAGAAACAAAAGAGAGAAAGCAGACCGGCCGGCAGCCGAGATCGTCAGTCTGCAAAATCGTACATTATAATTGACATAAAATCTGCCTTCTTGCAACATTAATGAATTAAAATTGATTAATCCTAATGCCAAACTTGTCAAGTGTCAATGTCAAGTCATTAAGGAATTTAAAATTTGTTTATTTGTTTGTTGTCATTGCAAGCAAATTATGTAATTTGAATGGTATTTACTTAATAATTGTTCATATGATTACTCTGCTAACCCAATTTGGCTCAAGCGGTGACCCCACTGCTTAGAGTTTCTCACTAAAGTATATATAAGTAGAGTGGCGTAATATGACACTGGAATACAACAATTCCGTGAGGCGGTAGTATTTGAAGAAATGGCTAACGTTTACCTAGGAGCTCGATAAACACGTCTCCTGTTATTCTGTAAAGGTACGGAAATGAAAAATTTCAACAAAGATTTACTTTCGTGCGATTTGCAGTCTCATAACCATATCAAGGCTGTTGGAGGTCTCTGAGGCAGCATGAAGCAATCTCCACACTTCAGAAGGCCACATATCTTGGAGATGCATCATTTGTGGTCGCAATCTCCTGTACCTAGTGAGAGCACGACATATAAGAGGAAGAAGAAAACAATTTGAACTAAGTGAATAGTGAAAGTTTACATTTAAGAACATTTGATAAAGATTTTTCGATATGTATGCAACATGCCCCATGTAAACAGTGTCTAGATTATTAGGATAATTATAATTATGAACTTAGGATATGATTGTTGTAATGGAAATTTAATAAAGTTGATAACATGATTTGTGGTTGTGCGTTATTTATTTTTCAATAGAATAAAATTAATAGAATATTTATTTACAAAGAATACACATACTAAAATCAGTTGTTACAGTTGTGAGGAATCCATGTAGGTACATACTACCTAATATAGTAGGCTAATTTAGTACATTTAAATAAATTATAAAAATTTAATTTCAAAACTCATTGGCAAAGTAATCTTGTACATAATAATAAAACATTCTACTAATGATGCTGTTAGCTGTTTTCAATTTTTTTTTTCTTGTAGATCTTTAATATTGCTAGGTATTTTATTATAAATTATAAGTGAGGTGCAGAGATTTTTTTCTTGAGTAATGAAGTCAAGCCAAGTGTACCATGTTTTATAGTTTCATTAGAGGTAGAAAGTAGGTAGATTCTTATTAGAGAACCAAATGTTGTTATCCATTTAAGGCATTGATTACTAATCAACCAATTTAATAGCTAAAAAAATTAGTTAGGTTATTTGAAAAAACAAGGTAAAATTAGAAGTACAACCAGCTTTTTAAAGTATCCCAAATTATAATTATTATCATAGGTAGGTTATTATTTTTGTATGCAGTGTAAACATCTTTTATTGATTAAAATTGTATCTACATTATTCTTTATTAATTTAATTTAATAAAATTGATCAGTAGGTATAGGTAGGTAAGGAATAATTAAGTACCTAAGTATAGTTTAAAATAACGCAGATAAGAACCTATGTAGGAATGTTATAAAGTAGATACTATGGCAACCAAGTAATTTAACTGATATAATTACTCATAATATTTTTTTTTTCAAGTGAAAACTTTGTATAAAATCAAAATGTTTTTATTTAAAAATTTCGAGGTATTACATAAAATGGATTGGAATCTCTTCTTTTTCAATTAATCAATATTCACGAGATTCGTCACTTTTGTTGTGATCATCATTTATTGATCTGACATACGCGTTACATTTACATGGTAAAGCTAAGCTAGCCAGTGTCATTTTGATGAGAGAGCTTCTCAACAATGTTAGTATTTAACAATTTGACATACACATTAGGTTTATTTATTTAATAAATCTAAGGTAGTCGGGGTCTTAAAATATGAGAAAGCTCTCGTTAAAAAGTGACAGGTCTTATAAATGAAGGGGGATTAGAGTTCAAACATTAAAGAAAGGATCACATGAATCGTGGGATGTAATTGTTAAGATTATAAACGATTAGTAAAACGGAAAATGTTTAGAAATTAAAAGTTCTCAAGGTTTCAATATGAAGGTTGCAACTCCCTAACAAAAATTTCATACGAAATCTTTTTCATTTGTTACAAATTGTTAAGGATGTGAGCTAAATAGAACCTGGTTAATTTTGAGAATAATCAAAGTCACATAAACTTTTTGGGAAACTGATGAGGTTAAGGTATGATGATGTTTTTAATTCAACTATTACTTCAATTTACGGCTCATGTGGTATTACTAATAATAAGGCAATTCAAATAATAGTGGAAATCAAACCACAAATACTACCGATATTAAAAGGATAACGTTCATCTAATACAAATTTTTTTACGCAAGTAAGTACCTAACTGTTATTAAAGATTATTACTTATTTGATACATTGATTTTATTAGCAAAAATTATTCTAATAATAATGTGCTAATTGCATCTTTTGTTTTGTGAGCATTTTCTTTTGCTGTACCTTCTTTTGTAATTTTTTTTTGCCTTTTTTTTTGATGAGGTATGTTGGCTTTTTTGAAAAATCTTTTGGCAGTTCTTTTTTTGCCATTTTTTGGCTTTGTCTTTTGCCATAAATATTTTTTTTTTTTTGTAATACATAGTAATAGTAGTTTCTTTAGAATAAAATTTACTTCTTGGTTCTTGACTTTTCATTTTTCATTGACTTCTTTTATGTTGTCCTTCCTATGTGTATGACTTCCAATGACGTGTTTGTAACAAAAATGTTTTGTTGTTGTGCAATCTCCGTATTATTTTTTATATATATTATATTGAATCATTTCCTTTTAAGTGTTGTTTCTGTATTATCATTTATGTCTTCGATTTAGCAATATTTTTTTGTCTCTGTTTTGACAAATAAAAATCAAGCCGAACAATGGAGGAGACATAATCATCAACTCTATAAGCATTTGCATTATATCTGCACCAAGTTAAGACAGAGCATATAAAGCATGAGAGTAGTAAGCAGATGGATACGGATGGCGATGGGAAGTTGCACGTGCTTGATTGGTTGGAATTGCGGAAGTTTGGATGTCAGGAAGTTAGTAGGACTTGCTGCGACGCACGATTGGATGTTGGTATACAGTTGAAAAGCAAGCAGGAAGCTGTTCTTTTTGTTCAGGTTGTGGTTTGTTATTTGCATCATGCTGGACTTTATCGATAAAGTTTAGTGATGGTTGACAATTTATATTGTAGGTACTAACTAAAAATTGTTAACGATTGATGTGATTTTTAAACAAATTAAACTTAAAAATTCGAAAACAAAAGTTTCATATGACGCCAGTCTAACCATTTAGCTGGAGATTAAAATAAACGTGATGACAGTATTTGTCAACAGTTAGTTGCTAACGATTCACGTATGCGTAACTTAGTAAAATGTGGTACCAATAATTTCTAAACAAATAAGACCTAAATTCGATAACAAAAATTTCATATATGACGTCAGTCTAAACATTTAGTTTGATAACCAATTTGATAAAAGAGATTCTTCACTTTTGTCGTGGTCATCATTTGTTGACTTGACATACGCGTAGGTTAACATGGTAAAGCTACGGTAGCCAGTGTCGTTTTGATGAGGGAGCTTCTCACCAGTGTTATTATTTAACAATTTGACATACACATTAGGTTTATTTATTTAATAAATCTAAGGTAGCCAGGGTCTTTAAACAATTATGAGAAAGCTCTCGTTAAAAAGTGACAGGTATTACAAATGAAGGTGATTAGAAGTTGAAACATTTTCATATGATATTAGTCTAACCACCAATAATAAATGGAGATTTCTGATTTCATACAGTTAAAACAAACGTGTTATAATGACAGTAAGTATGTCAACAGAGTTTTGTCATAGTGAAATGTGGTACCAATAACTTTTAAACAAAAAAAAAAACAAATAAATTTTATGATTAAAAAGATAATAATAATGGTAGTATTTGCATGAAAAATTCTCTAATTAAATTTAATGTTGTTTAATGAAACCGTAATTTATCAAAGGTTGTTTTGGATTTGAAAGTAATGTCACCTTATAATATTTATTAAGTATTGTAAAGTGTGCAGTCATATTTTTCCGATTTACTAATCATTTATAATATTATATATTTATGCTGTAGCCTCTGCCAGGTGAACGGTATGTGATTCCAATGTTGTAGAGGAGTGTGTTCAAGGGATAGTAACATACCAGGATACTATGCTTAAAAGTTTCAGTATTTGTAGGTTTATTAGACTACGTACCAATATATAGGTGCGGTGGCTGGGATTGCTGCTCATGTCTGCAGTCAGTCGCCCGCGTCCCGCGTATGCTGCGTTGGTTTAGAGCGTGTGGCCGCATCCAGCTACCTAGGTGGGAGAGGAGCAGATGGAAGAAAGAAGTTGGGGCCCTTCTGTTAATGTATCCGATGTATTCCTATAGCTAACTCTTCCGCGTCGTCTTTACCAAGTGATCAGCCATGCCCATTTATACATTGAGGAGTGTTACCCTACAACTGTTATCCGTTAACTTTTCACAATCTAAACGTTCGACATTTACGACCAATACAAACGTTGATGGTCCATCGTTCATGGTCAGTTCATTGGTTCGTTTACATAATACGAGACGAAATTGTTCTTAAGTATCGTTTATTAATGGTTCAAAATCAGTCAACATGTCTTTCAAACAATTGATTGTCAATGAAAATATATAAATAAGATCATTGCAATTGATTCATCAAAAATTCTACTTAACCCACGGTAAATTAATGAGACAAAAAATCTCATTAATTTGTGATTTTTGCAAGTATATAATATCCATGATTTTTATAATAAATTAAAGTCCAGTGCGTGCTTAAATACATAATTTTCCTAATCGATTTTATTTACAAAAATTGCCGCCCCACCCGAGTAGAGGAGATTAAAAAAAAATTTACACTAACAATTGCGGAAAAACTACATTATTTACCAACGGTTTATTATTAATTACACGATTTAAATTTAACAAAAGCTTTAAATCGTGTCGGTTGCGAACCCTACCTAACGCGACGTACAACTGTCCGTGGCTAAAGACATCGGATCTTAAATCTATCCCGACTCTTGAAATTGTTTGCCCCTGGCTTTTATGTATTGTCATCGCGTAACAGATCTGTAAAGGAAATTGACGTCGGATCATTTCAATTGGGCTGTTTGAATCTAACGGTGCTTTAAATGTTATGCGCGGAATGAAGTAATCTTCATCATCGTCTGGTTTACGTACTCTAATCAGACGCGGAGAATGACCTACTACAATAACTTTAGTGCCGTTTACTAAGCGATCCGAAAAACTAAGGTTTCGCATTATCATGCATACGCATCCTACCTTAAGCTGTAAGTCGTGTTCCGGAACGCCTTTCGGTTGCAATCTATTGAGTGTGTCCGATCCTAAAAATAATTCATCCGCGTCATCGGTTGCTGTTTGGTCTACTGAATAAAAATGTATTAATTCGCCGGATACGCGATCTAAAATGTTTGCATTTATTTCCTTTACGTTCATGTTGTAGTTGCACAAAATTGCTCTGTGGCAGCAAACGTCTGGTTCGTTTAAAACGTCCGAAAAAACAAAGTCTATTAAATCGTCGAGATCTGTGACAAATTCAATGGGCGACACGTCTATTAGATTTTGTGTGACTCTGCCGGTTTGGACTGGAACTGAGACTATTGAATTAGACCCGATATTCAATAGCAGTTCCGAGAATTCTTCGTCCTCCCTAGATCTTTGCGCGGTTGATAGTTTGAAAATTTTAATTTTTTGCCAAATCCAAGACGTTTTCACAGAGCAATTAACTACGTCGGCATTAGTGCGCGCGTTCGGTACCACCGCACAGTGGTTCCGCGCCCTAAGAGAGGCGGTCATAGGGTTTCGCGAAGGTAATGACTGTCGTTATCAATACTAATTATTATTATTATGCTTTTTTGTAATACTTTACGTTATAATAAAATGAAAATAACCGAATTAATGTTAAAAAAAAACTTATTTTATTCGAAAAAATAATGCGTATATTATACTTGACGAGATACTAAAATACAAGAAAAGAATTGCAACTTAATAACTAATAAACTTAAATATTTACATTTTTATAGTAAATATAAAGTAAATACCTAATTATTACATAACTAAAAACACAGAAATCGACAAAAAATATATTTACAGTTACATAATAGGAGCTTTATCTAAAATAATGTAAATCTAGTGTTTATTATATAACAATATACATTTTATGCTATACCGACAACAAATTCAACACCTCTTTAGATAGAATAGACTTCTTCTTCCGTGGTAACCTTCTTAAGCCAGAAATATAAGGATCCGAATTAAGAAGAAGTCTATGTATCAAGTCGGTGTTTGTGACAACCCGGGACATTTTCCTCGTGTTGTCACGCCTAAACTGTTTAACTAACTTATTGCAAGATTCAGCGGCCTCTTCCGAAAGCTCACCTATTGACAATAATGCGTGGTCAATTACTTCCGAACCATGAATGAGGACCTTATGTACAGACGAGGGCAGGTTATACCATGGATAGGTAGCAACAAGCTTACGTGCTGTGTCTAGAGCATACTCTTTAAAAGCCGCGTTATTAATTTTGTATCCCGACGAAAGACACTGCAACAGATTATGACATCTGTCAATAAGTTCTTTGTCTAATCCGGTTATTTCCGCTGAAATTGCTGAATTAGAAAAAAACCTTCTGGCAGTGTTTCCATCGTTGGATGTGCCACTTCCTCCACTTCGCGGTTTGTCGACTATTAGACCAAGTTGCTGCCTAAACTGTTGCTGGACATGTTGTTTTTTCTGTGCAAGAAGAGCTTTATCGTCTGATGAACGCGCCTGCCATTTTTTGAAATCTAATCTATAGGAAACGTGAATAAAATATTCAAAGAATCGGATATGCGAGTGAAGAGGAGATAGTCCAAATTGATATTTACTACTGTCTACAGTTTGGCTACGCGATTTATCTATATCATTCATGTCTTTTGGAGTTAAACCGCAAATATAGCACCTACTACAAGATGTATTACTCAGGGCACTGCACACTTTACCATCAACCATGGTTAATTGTAAAGAATGCCGCACCTTTATTTCACATCCGTTGTGAATGAAAGAAGATGGCTGTAAACTGTCAATTTTAGTCTTAAAATAAGCTTCTTCTTGCACAGAAAGGTCTTTCGATTCTTTGGCAAATTGAAATCGAATAGGCCTACAATACCTGGTGGAGGAAGGGCGCGGGTTTTTCCAAACTATTTGGTCTGGGTCGGAAGTGTTTGACTTACAAACTAATTGGAGAGGACAATATGAAGTAAGAAACATACTGCCATCATCCTCGATACCAGAATCTCCAAAACACTGTTTATATTCGCTGTGCCCCGTACTCCCATCGAAACCCCATTTTCCAATCAAAACAAATTCTTTGTTAAGGTCAATATTATTCAAAACGTTTTTTTGGGATTCTAGTATCCGGCATGCAGTATGATCCAACAATGATTGTAATTCTACTTCAGCAGATGATTCCGTGATAAACTCTTGCGATGGATAACACCGCTTCTTAGCTTCCAACACTTTTGGATAAGATGGTAATGCATTCGGTGATTTTGCATTAATGAAGTCTTTTACCATAAGATACTGATGTTTAGTCAATTTAGTCTCATTTATGAGAGACAAGACTTCATCAGTGTTGAAATTTAAAGAAGCGGCGTTAGATGATCGACTTGAATCATCCAACAAATAATTTATCGCGGAACTGTCTACTTGACTTAACTGTGCAAGCCTGCGGCGTTTTGATCGCTTGCTACACTCCTCGAAGTCCTTCCTGTGCTGATGCTGTTGAGTGCTCGTCAAAGCCTCTGCAACTGGCCGTTGAGTGTCGTGGCTCCCTGCTGCTGCACAATTTGGCAGAACGCAAACTTCAATTTCGTTCAGCCAGTCTCCGTACTTAGAGATCATGCGAGAATGCTTGCGAGAGACTTGCTTCCAAATAGTCACAAATCTTGTACAAAGATTAGTAACTCTTTTTTCTAAGTCATCAGCAATAAAATTCTCAACATCAGGCAGCAACTGTATCAGGGCTTGAAAAACTTGACGCCACCGTTCCAGTTCGGATTTGCTGTCCTTAATAGACAGCCAAGTATCTAGTACAAGCATTCTTTTGAAAGAACACTCAATACTAGTACCTAAAACAAAACAAAAAACAGTTAAATGCGCATCAAAAACAATACATATTTCGTAGCAAGTGCTACGCGCCCAGGCGCTCGACGTAGACCCTGGCTGCACCTTACAGCTGCAGCATGCTGCAAATACATTTTTAAAAATCTAGTAGTAGAGATTTTAAGCGACATTTTCATATATAATTGAATGGCACAAGTAGATACAAACATAAGTAAAAGCTTCAACATAAAAAAAAATACAGAAATAAATACGTAAGTGATGCTGCAGCGTAGCACTCTATTTAAAAAAAAATGGTGGATTGAAAATGCAAAATAGTAAAGTAAGTTAATAATACATACCTGTAACTTGAATGTCCATTGTAAAATAACAGGTCACAAACAAGTCGGAACTTGAAAACACGCGTCGCGTCTTAGACTAATTAGCGCTTGGTGATAACACGGTTGATGACAAATTAGATGTGTTCACTTCTGATGCCGAAAACGGAATGTTGCGAACAATAGATTGCAAAACCTTTTATAGCCTCAGGTAGTATGACAACTAGTGGGTAATTGAACCAGATATCATGGCTTAGCTCAATCATTGCCATCGGAGGCTTATGACCTTCTACGTGACCACTGTGCACCGGTGGTATTTGACGGAAATCTCCTGCGAAAATGACAATTTTACCGCCGAAAAGATCATCATTTCGCATCAAATCACGCAACGAACGGTCGAGCAGGTGTATTAAATATTTATGAGCCATAGGGGCTTCGTCATAAATAATAACTGAAGCGTGGCGTATCAGCTCTGCGCGTTGTGAACCGTTCGTTATGTTCCAGTACCCGTGATCGTCGACGAGATCCAACGGAAACTTGAACATACTGTGAGCCGTAGTACCGCCTTCGTAGTTTTGAGCCGCGATGCCCGATGTTGCCGTACACAAAACTACATTATTACGCGAGCCACGGACATGTGCTGCTACCACGTTCAGTAACAGTGTTTTTCCCGTACCGGCAGGGCCATCTATGAAAATGGAACTGTTGTTGGCTCGTTTAAAGACCGGGTCTTCCACAAGTTTGTCGACAAACTCAAACACGGCGCGCTGATCGGTAGATAAGCGAGGCTGCCATGTTTCGACGTACGCATTCAACCGGTTCGCACTGAATTGAATCTGCTCTCGACCCAACTCAGTGGTATCGTCGCGGATATTGGGCAGCCCCTGCTCGACAAGACTGGTACCGTGTTTACGCAAAAGTCTGTCGATTTGGATGAGACTCATTTTATAGGCCCTGTCGGTATCGTTTGGCATGCGCTCGAGGAAATCTTCGGTTATTTGGTTTTTGAATTTATTCCACAATAAACCGACCGGAGCACCGTTTACGGCCAAGAGAACGAAAAATCGACGAAGTCGCGGCCCCGTTAGAAAAGTCGCGGCTTCCTCGAGCGCTCTTTCATATTCGACTTCGTCATTTGCGATACCTACATTTCGAGCTACTTCCTGAAACGTCCGACAATTAAGGCCTCCGACCTTCAACAAATCACCGTAACCGCGACACGGATATAACCCAATGAGCATGCGTAAATAGAACTGTTCTCCTCTACTCGGCGCAACCCAAAAGAGACGCGCTACATTGACCCCACGCTGCCTTTTTGTTAAGAATTTATTTTTGATTCGGTGGACTTCCACATTTTTCATAGTGGGGCGTTTTGAATGTATTATATATTTTTCATAAAAGTCCACGTACGTCAGATTTTCAAAGTCGTCTCCGGCCGGCCGGTCAAAATAATCGAGTAGAGCTGAACTACTGCTCCCGGCGGCGTCAGTTACGGAATCTTGCCTAAAAAACACGCTTTGATAGTTTTCGAGGTGGACGGGCAGTTGTTGGACAGCGGGTTCGCGCATCGTCAAATCGTACTCGAAAACTCGCCACGCGGCATCGCAAGCACCTATATACCGTTTGGTGACATATTGCTCTACCTCGTTGTTCCTATCTTCCTCGGCTACAACCGTGACGCGCGCTTCGTCTTTACCTTTTGTCATGTATTTAAATAGGTACTTGACGATTTTTCGAGCCGAGGAAGCTTCCAAATTCGCATGACAATCGTACTTCAAGAGGATGGCGGCGTTGTAAGGTACTACCCACAGATCGTTGACCGTAACTTCGCGATTTCTGAATTTAATGACGGCCTCGTTGTTACTGCTTCTACGGAGGTGGATGAAGCCCTTATCGTCATGGTGCGTTGTGTCTGTTTCGCGTTTAGGGAAGTACTTGGAACATTTCTCCTTTCTACTATCCCAACATGGAAGATCGGTCCTGTGAGACGGCCCACAGGGACCGTGAATCATATGATTCAGGACCATTTGGCGCAGCCTGCCTTCGGCTTCGGTTGCGTTCGGGATGTCGGCCCTGACAAATTTGTCTATGTCTACATTTTGAACGGGTCCACCGCCGGCCACGCGGAAACATATATGTGCGTGGGGTAGACCTCGTTTTTGGAACTCAATAACATATATGATGTACATGTGCTTACCGAACCATGCGCCCGATCGCAGGTCTCTCAGTAGCTGAGCCAATTTTAAACTAAATACTCTTGCGCATAGACTCGCATGTGGTTTTTGCCCCGGTAGCAAAGATAACTGAATTTCCTTCCATTTTGGATTACATGTTATGGTAAGGAAAAACGATGGTGTACCTAGTCGGTTAACTAACGCGATCGCATCCATGTATTTGGTTTTCATGTAACGCGGCCCCCCCGTAAACGTGTTTGGCAAGTAAATGCGACCTGGAACGACGCCACCCTCTCCTAGTACTGTTTCGTCTGTGCTTATTTGGCGCGCCGACGTTTCGACATTGTCTCGGAGCTCATGCAGCGGTGCCAATCTCATCGAAGAAGATTGGTTCTGCAGGTTAGTGATGTAGCGTAATCGTTCCTCCTCGATACGACAATACATATCCACTAACCATTCCTCAGACAGTCGACCGTAATCACGAAAGCGCGACTCTGACAACAGCAAACAGCGAACGTATTTGTTTTGAGTTAACTTCGCGTTGTTGTTGTCGACTTTGTTTATGTACCACCCCGCGGTGGCGTGCGGGTACAACAGCGGGTATTGAAATGTTTCGTACAACGGATGAAACAGATCGACCGTGTGTGGTTTATTCGCGCCCGTTTTCCAAATAACAATACACCGAGGGATAAACCGTTCCCTCTCTGTGCTAATAATGGCGGCAATCTCGTTTCCTAACGGCATATCACCGAGAATATTACCGTGAGTTTGCCGTGTGGTATGTTCGAATTTTAAATGGGCTTCTTGAGACGTTTCGTTATGTAATTGTTTGAAACAGTCAATCAAGGGATTTACTTCGTGCAAGTAATTACGGATTTCGGTGACGATTTGACGATCTAACCGTAGACCTGCCGCGAGTCTCTGGCGTTCCTCGTTGTCCTCTATATAAAGGCCGATAGGGTTTGTGGTGTCCGTGTAACCCAAATCGAAAACGCGGTGGTATATTCTACCTTGAATTTTAATAAACGCCAGTCCGGTATCGGGGTGTTGAAAACCGTGAGAGACTCCTAACGCGCTGAAGGCGAACAAGTTATTGTATGCGCGCGGGCATTTATTGAAACCCTCACTATTATAAAAACTTTCCGTCAACGGGGCGAAGTTTTGAACGTTATAAGCCCCGCTGCCACAACACCACCTGGTTCGCGATTTTTCTTCGAAAAACAGACACGTGCCACAATGCAGACATTTAAATGCGTCATCGGCTTTTAACGATGGTTGGCGCAAACCATACAAATGTACCGCATTTAAATCGTCCCCGCTCTTAACCGCGATTAAATTTGTGGAATTTCGCAGAGGCGGCTCGATATTTCGAACAGCTCGATGACGTTCAGTGGCAAGTCTGTTGACATCCGGGTTAGTTTGCGAGTACCGTGCGACCGATTCTCGATTTACTTCAGGATGAGCCTGCGTGTACCGTGCGACCGATTCTCGATTTACTTCCGGATGAGAGTGCGTGTACCGAGCGACCGATTCTCGATTTACTTCTGGATGTGAAGTCGAATAACGCTGTACGGCTAACCTATGTACTTGCGGATGTGTTTTATTGTATTTTTCAACCGCTTTTAAATGTGAATTTTTATTTGCCCTGGTTTGTTTTTTAGGCCGTCCAACCGATTTTTTTTGTACTAATCGCGGATTTTCAGCGATTTTCTCAATGACAACCACCGGCTTTTTTGCATTTAATTTTGGGTCGCTTTCGATTATTTTTCTTTTCAATGTCGAATTTAGCGGCATTTTTTCGATAACAACAACCGGTTTTAGTGTTGTTAATTTGGGGTCGTTTTGGGCTACACTTCGAACCGACGACGCAATTGCAGCTGGGAGAAGTCGAATTGTTAGACGGTGTAAAGTATATTCGTGCGCACCGACGCGAGCGTTAATAAACAAAAGTTGTGCTAAAGCATTTACATCGTCACATTGAAATAAACGTGCTACATTTAAATTTGGATTTTGGTGGTTGTATTTGCCGGTGGCGTCAACCGCGTGACTGTTGAATAGGTAATATTTATTATTGCACTTCCAAAACGACACGGTGGAATCTTGACCAGTGAACAGGAAGTTCGTGGTATTTTCGACGAATTCTGGATTAAAACACGTTAACAAATTAATTTTTAGAATTTCGGTGGCATCAAATAAATTTTGTTCGTTTGAAGGATAAAGTCCATTAGCTACCCATTCAACATTTATATTTGCCGAAGAATTTTGAATATTAACATGGTTTGGCAATTCTTCGGGGTACAATAAAGACGAATTCGATGAGCGTGGAATATTACAATAAAGAATATCGCCACTCGGAAGGATAATCTCATCAATATCAGACGTTGTGAATAACTCGCGGTTCTTAAAACATGAATAAGTGGACGCAACACACGACATTGCGACGCACTGGACGCCATTACCTCTGAACCCTACTCCACCTTGGTGAGTTGTCCCTGCTGCAATGCACCTCACTCCCGACGCTCCATCGGCAGCATCCGTCGAGGGTGGAATAGGATTCGCACTTACCTGACCTGATGTGGAGGCGCTGCTGGTGCGACGACCACGACGAACCTTCTTCGGACGACCGACGCTGCGAAGCATGACGATGATGGCAAATTCTGTAATCATTTTGTTAGTTAGTTAACTCGAATACGTGTACAAAACTCATAATTGTGCTGTTGACGATAAAAAAAAAAAAAAAAATATATAAATATATATATATCTGTACGCTCCATAAAAGCTATCGCTATCGTATTTAATGTGCGTTTTATTTCTGTTAAAACGCTGCTATTAAAACTCGACTACAGAAAAATCCCATTATAAAAAGTATAAGATAAGATACTTTATTTGCCAAAATGTAGATGTACAAAGTAGTATGATGTTATTATAAATGTGGCCCATTTACATTCTACCATTACATGTGGTGTGCAAATATTTAAATTCAAAATACATTAAATGATTAGAAATGTCATAATATAATATTCCTTCAGTTAACACTATATCCGTAAGCGCGGGCTTGCGAACGGCGAGCAATGGGCAGCTCGCCGTTCGATAAGGACCAGGCCCGGGTCGACGGCGCGTTGTGTTCCACGCGCGCCTCAAAGAGATGTCAGCACCAATGACGGGGTTTGCTAGGACCGATGCCTGCTAGGGTTGCGGAAAAGTCCAAGAGGGTTACCGTGGCCCCTGGCACAGGCAACTGAAGGAACACGGGTGGGTTTTAGTCAGTAAGAGTCTGACACGCCCTCCTGCTCTGCCCAGAGCGGGAGAAGTTATTTGATGATTTCCCACCCACAAAAAAAAAAAAAAAGTTAACACTATATACCTACCTACCTTACAAAATCTCTGATTAAATAAATTACTTGCAAATATTTATATAAATTTCTAATTTATTGTCATTATGTACCTACTTTCCTTCTTCGACATGTGACACAAATTCATTAACTGTGTAGAAACATTTTTCTTTAAGCCACTGAGTCAGCAAAAAAAAAAAAAAGTTAACACTATATACCTACCTTACAAAATCTCTGATTAAATAAACATAACTTGCAAATATTTATATAAATTTCTAATTTATTGTCATTATGTACTTTCCTTCTTCGACATGTGACACAAATTCATTAATTGTGTAGAAACATTTTTCTTTAAGCCACTGAGTCAGCTTTTTTTGTAAACATAAGCAAAGGTAGTTCTTTAAAGGCGTTTGGTAATTTATTGTATACCATAATAGCCATTATAAACGAATTTTTCTTTTATATAAATCAAACTTGCATTGTGGCAAGCAGAGTTATCCCTATGTTTATCTCTAGAGGCAAACTTCCTTCTTGGTTACATCTCTATGCTTAATAAAATTTTCAGGATGTTGTACATTCTTGTATTCTTGTACATTATAAGTTAAGTACATAATCATAATTTTATAAATGATGTAAGTAAGTATTTGGTTATAATTTATTTTAGGATATGATTGATCCACCATCATCAATCAATCAATCAATCAATGTGATTGAACCATTGGGGATGATTAATGAGAGTGCCATATTCATCTTAATGTAACTTCACATAGCGTATAAACCAGCGGTTAATCAAGACGATTCTATTGATACTTATCTCATTAGTAAAATTTTTATTAGTAGTAAAGAAGTTATGAGGGAACAGATGAACATACATGTATATGTAGCGGTCCAATATCTTAACACTTTATTTTTGCTTCACCGAAGCCGGGTTAAAATGCATTATCATCAGAAGTGAATTAACAAATGAAAACCAAATGGAAAACACCAAAACCAAAAGATAGTAGATAGTTGACTGCTTTAGGTTGATGATGGTGATATTTTATAGTTTAAGTTTTATTTTAGTAAAATGCTATGCCATTAAAATTGTGATAAATTAAAAATTGAGTATACCTATCTATGACAGCTCCTACAGCTCAGTATATTGGAGGCAATGCCTTTTGTTTATTTATTACCCGAATGCAGAGATTTTTTTTGACCATGTAGCACCCAAAGGTCTAAGTGGTTTTAATGAAAAGAGTTATTAAAAGATTTGTTTAATTTGTTCAAGTAACTTAAGGTATTAAAAGTTTCAAATAATTAGGTTAACAGGAAAGCTCAAACCAATTTCACATATTAATGCAGTTGAGACATGAGTGTGAGCCTAAATTTGACTTATGATACCATCCATGGTGGTTTATTTTTTCTAGCATCTCCTTACTATGCTGTCCTACTATGCTATGTAGGCTGTATGATTCTCATTGAGAACAAACTGTTCTGTGTAATATACATAGGTACCTACCTACATTTTATCACAAAAAGAAAGATTTGTGAGCAGCAATTTGTTTAATTACCATAATAGTTACTTCCAAAGCGTCTGACAAAACGTATTAAGTATGTACTTACTAATGTGCCTTGAGCTATGCAAGATAAAATATCATGAGATACAAACTGCAGTGATAAGTTGAAAATGTGTGTAAAACTTACCTTCCAATTAGAATATCCGAGTAGATTGTCATTTACTTATTTAACACTCATTAGGATGCTCTAATTAGAATTTGCACGAAAAATAGAAACAAGATAAAAAGAAAGAAAATTCTAAATTTAAAACGTCCGCGTCGGTAGGTACCAAAAGATAGCGTCCTTTCAAACCAAACCAAACCAGACCAAACCAATTTCACAGATTAAATGCGGTTGAGACATGAGTGTGAGCCTAATTTTGACCTATGATACCTACCATGGTGGTTTATTTTTTCTAGCATCTCCTTACTATGCTGTCCTACTATGCTATGTAGGCTGTATGATTCTCATTGAGAACAAACTTTTCTGTGTAATATACATAGGTACCTACTTACATTTTATCACAAAAAGAAAGATTTACTTATGTTATGTATGATACTTAACTGAAATATGTATTGAGCAGCAATTTGTTTAATTACCTACCATAATAGTTACTTCCAAAGCATCTGACAAAACTTATTATGTACTTAGTACAGTGCCTTGAGTTATGCAAGATAAATCATGAGATACAAACTGCAGTGTTAAGTTGAAAATGTATGTAAAACTTACCTTCCAATTAGAATATCCGAGTAGATTGTCATTTCTTACTTATTTAACACTCATTAGGATGCTCTAATTAGAATTTGCACGAAAAATAGAAACAAGTTAAAAGGAAAGAAAATTCTAAATTTATAGTCCGCGTCGGTAGGTAGGTACCAAAAGATAGCGTCCTTTGAATTTCATCATTTTACCATCAGAAAAATAGTGAATTTCATTTTTATTTGTAGTTTATAATCGTATAATTGCAATCATTTAATCTATTTGTTCCAGCTATTTATTAGTTAAACACTTAATTTAGAATAGTTATGAACTTACCTGAAAGCAGTTTGATTGATGAGTGCCCGCCACAACGGCGATTCAGTGTGGCTAGATTATACAAAAATAGTATACCGAAATTTAAAAAAAATACCAAAATATAACAAGTACTTATTTTTTTTTTTGACACGTCTTATTCATAATTTCATTCATAATCATCATCAAAATAAATGCGCGTATTGTGTCTGAAAATCTGTAGAGGTCTTGAGCAGATCACACGAGCATTCTAACATTCACATTTCGTTCACATTTTTTTTTTATGGAATCAAGCATGTAGGTAGTCTATTGAAATGGTAAATGTAATGTCTTCACAACAAATAATAGACACTGATGTATTGCATGCTTTATTGTTTTGACTATTGCGTGTTAAAACAGTAGGTAGGTACTATAAATTGTTGCAACAGATGTGTGGACTGCTTAGTTGACATTTTATCAAAATGTAAACTCTAAGATATTTGTAGCAAAAGTGTTAACAGTATTCGTCTTAACCTTCATCGGATGTAAACAGGGCTTTAAATACCGGTAATTTTTTTGTAACGTTACCACCATTTGACAGAGTTACCGTTAATATTAAAATAACGTTAGTAGATTTAACGTTATTTTCGAAACATTTTATCGTTAATCTTTTTAACCGTTAATTGTTTAATAACCTTAGTTTTATCGTTATTTTTAAACGGTTAAGCTTGTGAGGTGGAAAAAGCGGGGGGCAGAGGCGATCGGCGGGCCGTGCCGTCTCGCTCGATCAAATCGTTGCCAGATTCTTACGTGTGAGAAGTGCTGGTAGTACCTACAGTGAGCTGATTTAGTCAGTGATAACGTAATACAAGTTATATTTTGTCCAATCATTTATGTTCTTTTTGTCAGTTGCTTGAGATCAGTAACGGGTAGTTTTCCAATTTACGATATAATAATAGTGGTAATTATGTCTTCTCCTGAGGATACATCCGGACCTTCCTCACCAAGTATATTAAGTGACGTAAGTCGTATTAGTCGTAAAAGAAAGGCATCGTCAAACAAAGAAGTCTGTGTAAAGAAAACGAAAGAAACACAAGTTTCTACAGAAGATTTAACGAGTGCAATCGTGTATCAACGGAACGGAAATGAATTAAGGTGTAACGTCTCCAATTTACCTCCGTTGGATTTTAACCAACCAGGACCTAACGACCCACGAAATGCGGCGTTTGCAAGACTGGTTGCTTTTGAACTGGATCGAGTGCCAGAAGAAAAACGTTCAGTAACTTATGTCTATATACTGAATGTTATTAGAAAAGTGCGACAGCAAAAGATAGCCAAAAAAGCTCGAGAATGCTGAAAATTGTATTAATTTGGTGCCTAGATTAAGCTTTGATTCCCAAAAGACACCGTGTCAATTGTCTAAGTATTATCAGATCAAGATAGCTTCAAAAAACATCATTGACTAACATTAACATGCTAAATACCTTGGGTTTTTTACCTTAGGTAATTACTTACATTATTACGGTAAGATAGATCATAATAAAGGGACATGTAACCTTTAGTGTTTTTCCACACTATGGAACCAAACAATTAGCTGTTTTATTTTCGTTCAGTTCAAAATATCTGTAGACATTATTTTGTTTTTTACGTCCCATCTTGTAAGCGTCTCGCACAAACCAACTCACTGTAGGCATTACATTTTTTTAAACCCATACACAAAGGTGGTGACAGGAACTGTGTCAACAACTTTAGACCCATCTCTATTCTTCCAACGCTCTCAAAAGTTCTGGAGCGCCTAATGAATGACCGGCTGACTAAGTTCCTCGAGGTTAACAACCTCCTTTCTTCTTCCCAGTTTGGGTTCCGGCGCGGTAAGTCTACCAATGACGCGGTACATGAATTGGTTAGCTCGGTCATAACGAACTTGGATAAAAAGAGAAATTGTCTGACGGTGTTTCTGGACTTGGCAAAAGCCTTCGACACAGTTTCTGTCCCACACTTATTGCACAAAATGGAAATCATGGGAGTACGAGGTCTTCCCTTACAATTATTCCAGGACTACCTATCTAACCGGAAACAGCAAGTTAGAATTGATGGTATGGTGAGTAACAAAGAGCCAGTGACTTTTGGAGTGCCTCAGGGCAGTATACTCGGACCGACCCTCTTTTTGATCTACATCAACGCCCTGTGCCAGCTTCACCTGAGTAATGGTCAAATTTTTACATTCGCCGATGACACTGCTCTATTCTTTAGTAGTGATAGCTGGGAAGGGGTCTTTGGTGATGCTCAGGAGGAGCTTAACGCGGTTGTTGCTTGGTTAAGGAATAATGTGCTGACTCTTAATATCACAAAAACTAAATACGTGGCATTTGCACATCGATCTAACGTGCTGCCCCCACTTTCACTGTCTATAACGGCTCACACGTGTTGGTCAACCTCCCAGTATTGCGTTTGTCCTCCCCTTCAAAGGACACATAACATTAAATACCTTGGAGTTACATTATCAAACCTCATATAGACATCCTGGTAACGAGATTACGCAAACTCATTTACTTACATATTTAAGAGTCTAAAACATGTAGCCGACCTTCGTACCATCAAGATGGTATACTATGCCTTATGTCAGTCGCTTATTGACTACTGCATCATCTCCTGGGGAGGTGCTGCTAAAACGCACTTGATAGAGGCGGAAAGAGCTCAACGTACTATGCTTAAGGTTGCTGCGGGTCTTCCCTTCCGATTTCCTACAGTCGACTTATACAAAAAGTGGGATGTACTGTCTATAAGACAAACTTTCGTTCTGCAAACGGTCCTCAAAAAGCACTCGCAGCTAGTTTATGACTCGGATCTATTGAAAGATAAACGGCGGAAAGGTACTGTATGCAATACAAAATTTTTCCGTTTACGGCAATCCCACAATTTTTTTCTGTTACCTAGAGGATTATCTGTATAATGTTATTAACAAGGATCAAAATATTTATTTACTACACAAACCCAGTTGTAAGCAAAAAGTAACTGACTTCTTGAAAGCTCTTTCCTATGAGGACACAGAGAAATTGCTCCACTCAATTAAATAAAACTTGTATTCAAATAATTACCTACATATTCACCACCATTCACATACACCGGCCACCATTCACATTCACCTACACACTAACCACCATTCAAGTACACATTCACCACCATTTACTGACACATTCACCACACACCCTTTGACTGCTTTTGTTGTGTTAGTTAATTTCTTTCTTTTTTTATATTTATTTTTTGTTTTAATTGTTTAGTAGAAATACATGTTACCTGCCTATTTATTTGTATGATGCCACTAAGTGGGGTCTGGTGACCTGTAATACAGGTTTCTCTAAAACCTACTTCAGGCACCAGCTCTCACAATGTGAATTTATATAATTTGTTCAAAACTGTTAAGTGCTACAAAACCATTGTGAGAGAAAATAAATAAAAACTTATTATAAAAAACTTATAAACTTATGGCGGCGGCGGCGGAGCGGCAACAGTGCATCTAAAGTTCTAAAGTATTCTAAACGTTCTCTAAACTGATCCAATGCTAAGCAAGTTGCGCGAGCGCACAAAAATGTTTACCTACGCGGAACGGCAACACGCGGTCACAAATTAACAATATCTCTGTACTGTACGTCACTGGAATACGATGCCCCTCCCGCTCCGCCTTCACCACGCCGCGCTCGCCCCGAACGAGTCAGTATGGTTACAAACAACACACACAACCGTGAATGTTACCGGGTTGTAGCTAAATTAACGGTAAAATTAACGTTATTATCGTATTTTACGTTAATGTTAATTAACGTTAAATTACTGGTAATGTTATCAATTAACGTTATATTTTTGTAACGTTAATTAGGTATCACATTGGAATTAACGTTACGTAACGGTTATTATTTTGTTAGTTGGTAACGTTAACAAGCCCTGGATGTAAAGTTTTAGTCAAAGAGTGTCGTTTACTGAGGCTTCGGTGAGCGTTCACCAGCGAAATACAGAGACACTATAAAATCTATGATGATACACATCTTTTTGACCTCTATTAAATAGTATATTTTTAAATAAATATGCCCAAAATAATCGCCTTCTGGAAAAAGACATATTGATCTTTGAAAATATTTATAAAAATACTGAAAAAGTATTAAACTAATTCATCTGGTCACACTGACGTACGTTTCGCGCCAATATCTCTGGTTTCCCTTCAAAACGTATAAATCTTTCGCATTTTTCGCGCCAACGCCGTCCCGTCCCGCATAGCTATAGACAAATTAGAATTAAACCCGAATAATTCCATAACTTTTGCCATTAAAAAAAAAAGACAGGCGCTCGAAGCGACGTCCTTTTGCCAAGTCTTTTTTTGCTTAACTTTTTTAACTTAACAGATGATGGATTACTTACCCATTTCACATAAGTTTCCACAATTAGTATTAGTTGGTATTATCAATGTTAGTGTAAATGTGTGTATACGTTTATAGGCACTTACTACAAAATCCATCATAAAGTTAAAAGCATTGTAGTGGATTTTCAAATTTTTCTTTTAATTTTAAAAATGTTTGCTCATGAATTGATTGTTGATTACACTACTGCGACCTGCGTGCGACACATCAAACAGAAGCCTTTGGTTCGGTTCTATACATTTGGTTAATAGAAGTGATAACGTAAACACACCACAATTTTATAGACCACGTGGATCTTAGCAGTAAACCTCTTTGCCCTATAAAAAATGTTTGAGACTGTTGACGACCGACGAAACGTGTTGCAATGCACAGATGAATTATTAATATTGATTAATCCTAATGCCAAACTTGTCAAGTGTCAATGTCAAGTCATTAAGGAATTGAAAATTGTTTATTTGTTTGTTGTCATTGCAAGCAAATTATGTAATTTGAATGGTATTTACGTAATAATTGTTCATAATATGATTACTCTGCTAACCCAATTTGGCTCAAGCGGTGACCCCACTGCTTAGAGTTTCTCACTAAAGTATATATAAGTAGAGTGGCGTAATATGACACTGGAATACAGCAAGTCCGTAAGGCGGTAGTATTTGAAGAAATGGCTAACGTTTACACATATCTAAGAGCTCGATAAACACGTCTCCTGTTATTCTGTAAAGGTACGGAAATGAAAAATTTCAACGGAGATTTACTTTCGTACGATTTGCAGTCTCATAACCATATCAAGGCTGTTGGAGGTCTCTGAGGCAGCATGAAGCAATCTCCACACTTCAGAAGGCCACATATCTTGGAGATGCATCATTTGTGGTCGCAATCTCCTGTACCTAGTGAGAGCACGACATATAAGAAGAACAAGAAAACAATTTGAACTAAGTGAATAGTGAAAGTTTACATTTAAGTACATTTGATAAAGATTTTTCGATATGTATGCAACATGCCCCATGTAAACAGTGTCTAGATTATTAGGATAATTATAATTATGAACTTAGGATATGATTGTTGTAATGGAAATTTAATAAAGTTGATAACATGATTTGTGGTTGTGCGTTATTTATTTTTCAATAGAATAAAATTAATAGAATATTTATTTACAAAGAATACACATACTAAAATCAGTTGTTACAGTTGTGAGGAATCCATGTAGGTACATACTACCTAATATAGTAGCCTAATTTAGTACATTTAAATAAATTATAAAAATTTAATTTCAAAACTCATTGGCAAAGTAATCTTGTACATAATAATAAAACATTCTACTAATGATGCTGTTAGCTGTTTTCAATTTTTTTTTTCTTGTAGATCTTTAATATTGCTAGGTATTTTATTATAAATTATAAGTGAGGTGCAGAGATTTTTTTCTTGAGTAATGAAGTCAAGCCAAGTGTACCATGTTTTATAGTTTCATTAGAGGTAGAAAGTAGGTAGATTCTTATTAGAGAACCAAATGTTGTTATCCATTTAAGGCATTGATTACTAATCAACCAATTTAATAGCTAAAAAAATTAGTTAGGTTATTTGAAAAAACAAGGTAAAATTAGAAGTACAACCAGCTTTTTAAAGTATCCCAAATTATAATTATTATCATAGGTAGGTTATTATTTTTGTATGCAGTGTAAACATCTTTTATTGATTAAAATTGTATCTACATTATTCTTTATTAATTTAATTTAATAAAATTGATCAGTAGGTATAGGTAGGTAAGGAATAATTAAGTACCTAAGTATAGTTTAAAATAACGCAGATAAGAACCTATGTAGGAATGTTATAAAGTAGATACTATGGCAACCAAGTAATTTAACTGATATAATTACTCATAATATTTTTTTTTTCAAGTGAAAACTTTGTATAAAATCAAAATGTTATTATTTAAAAATTTCGAGGTATTACATAAAATGGATTGGAATCTCTTCTTTTTCAATTATTCAATATTCACTAAACAAATATTTGTTTTAATTTTTCCTAAATAATGACATTTAGAAATTACCTACAATCGAGCATAGACAAAATTTTTTATTTTTAAAATCTGTAAAACAAAGTAATTCGTCAAAGTCGAGCAAAAAAAGTGTCAAATTTCAAAACGCCAAAGCACGGCCGCCATTTTGTTTTTTTTTTCTTTCTTTTTTTTTTAAATCATTCTCAATCCTCTACAAAATCTTTCCAACTCTTTTCCCTACCGAGATCGGAATTCGCATGGCCGCCATCTTGGATATGACGTCACCGCTATAATTTTCCTCTACTCGCCCGGTGTTGCCATACATTTCCCCAGAACAAACCCCCAACCCATCTCGCACCCACTTCGAGAAACGGCATGTCAGTGAGTCAGTCAGTGAGTGAGTGAGTGGCCCTGCAGTTTTATATAACTACTAGTTGTTGCGTGCTGCGCGAGCTGCAAGCAGCTCGCGTCTAGTGGTGGTAGCTCTTACACATGTAAAACCAAAGTAATTCGCCAACGTCAAAAATTACGAAAATGAAAAACAAAACCCCTGAGGGACCCTAAAATCGACCACATGTCCAAACCCCTCAATGTAGTGAAATTCCTTAAAAACCCGTAGAGCACCCTAAAATGCATGACAAGTAAAAATCCTCTTTCGGTCGAAACCGTTTGAACGAACCAAAGTTAAAATTTAAAATATGATTTAATTTAGAGTTAAAATTGTCTATTTAATCAAGCCCCTAAGTGAAGTGAAACGCCAATCAAAACCCCTGAGGAACCCTAAAATCGACCACATGTTCAAACCCCTCAATGTAGTAAAATTCCTGAAAAACCCTTGGACAACCCTAAAATTCATGACAAGTAAAAATCCTCTTTCAGTCGAAACCGTTTGAAGGAACCCAATCGGAGACTATTGGTTTGCGTGTTAATGTGGTACAAAAAATACCTCATCAATGTAGTATAAATGTAGGCAAAATCATAAAGAATCGTATATTTAATCAAGTCCCAGAGTGTCGTGAAACGCCAATGAAAACCCCTGAGGAACCCTAAAATCGACCACATGTTCAAACCCCTCAATGTAGTAAAATTCCTGAAAAAGTATGTATGTGACATCAAATGAACGACTAATCTCAAGTTCAAGTAATCATTACTAATCAAATTACATAATCACAAATGACGACTGAATAGATGTAAATATAAGTACCTACCAAATCTATATATATATCACAACTTGCTTCAAAACTATACTACATCACTTACGCCTGACAAGATTTGAGATTATACATAGTTTAATAAAATAATATTTATTTCTGGCTCCTCGCTCCGCTCGTCGCGCTCGCGCTCGCTTCGCTCGCATTTTTAAATTGTCTCTCGTTTTCTGTCAGCCATGTCGCCGCTCGCGCTATCCTGCGCTCGCTCCTTTCTGTCAGCTAGGTTCTTGATACCCTGGGTGGCCCCTCGCTTACGCTCGGGGTTCATCATACAAATAGCTCGCAGGTGATGCATCATTTTAGGTATTTTGACCAAAGGCTTTCTGTGTCAGACAGGCGCTATTCGCTTATATTAATTTTACCTTTTTCAGTTAATCCATTTGATAATAAATTAATAATATTTATGCAGTAATCCATTTTGACCTATAAATAAACGATTTGGTCAATAGTGTAATAAATAATTTAAACATTGATATTCCAGACTTTGGTCAGATGAACTTTTGATTTCAGAAAAGTTTTGATTTTCTAATATGCAACCAGTATATCATAAGAAATTAGGTAAAAAGAAATTAGATCAACAATTTATTATCTCAACTGATCGTTATATTTTGTATTTCAGTATTCATTGATTCTGCATATTCTTTTTTCCATTCAATTCTAGAATAATGTTTCTCATTTTCCACCATCACTCCGGGTCCTATCTGTATTTCTTTCCAAGCCTGCATCAAATGCCCAACTATACAGATTCGTCTGAACAGCTTGCCATATTCAGATGTCTTAGGTAAACCCAGTTTTATCCTGGTATTTACATCATACAGGTAGTGGTGGGTTAAGGCAAAGATGCCAGGGGAAAGACATTCGTTCCACTTTGTAGCGTCCTCTGTGCCTTGACATATATGGGTCGCAATCCCTTCACTCAACATACATTCTTCCAAATTATTAGTTATCTTAGCTTTTTTCTCTTCCCCTCCTATTGAAATGGTAGATCCAGGCAAATGTTCAGACAGTTTGAGGGAATTTAATTCCATAACATGTAGAAAAGCCCTTATGAACATTGTGCCGGATGCAATGGCTCTTCTGTCTTTTTTCCCTCTTTCTTTGTGCTTAATATATGAAGCGAACCTGCATATTATCTCCTGCATTCTTTTTCTTGTCTCCTCCCTGTTGTTAGTAGTGGTCGTTCTTGTAAACAATTTTTTCTTTTTCTTGCTAATCTTCTGTTTAGTGATATTGTCATAAACTGTTGTTGTAACCTCTAAATAAATAAATTAAGTAATTTAATAAATCTAAGGTAGTCGGGGTCTTAAAATATGAGAAAGCTCTCGTTAAAAAGTGACAGGTCTTATAAATGAAGGGGGATTAGAGTTCAAACATTAAAGAAAGGATCACATGAATCGTGGGATGTAATAATTGTTAAGATTATAAACGATTAGTAAAACGGAAAATGTTTAGAAATTAAAAGTTCTCAAGGTTTCAATATGAAGGTTGCAACTTCGCTAACAAAAATTTCATACGAAATCTTTTTCATTAGTTACAAATTGTTAAGGATTTGAGCTAAATAGAACATGGTTAATTTTGAGAATAATCAAAGTCACATAAACTTTTTGGGAAACTGATGAGGTTAAGGTATGATGATGTATTTAAATCATCTGTTACTTCAATTTACGGCTCATGTGGTATTACTAATAATAAGGCAATTTAAATAATAGTGGAAATCAAACAACAAATACTACCAATATTAAAAGGATAACGTTCATCTAATACAAATTATTTTTACGCAAGTAAGTACCTGTTATTAAAGATTATTACTTATTTGACACATTGACTTTATTAGCATCTTTTGTTTTGTGAGCATTTTCTTTTGCTGTACCTTCTTTTGTAATATTTTTTTTGCCTTTTTTTTTTGATGAGGTATGTTGGCTTTTTTGAAAAATCTTTTGGCAGTTCTTTTTTTGCCATTTTTTGGCTTTGTCTTTTGCCATAAATATTTTTTTTTGTAATACATAGTAATAGTAGTTTCTTTAGAATAAAATTTACTTCTTGGTTCTTGACTTTTCATTTTTCATTGACTTCTTTTATGTTGTCCTTCCTATGTGTATGACTTCCAATGACGTGTTTGTAACAAAAATGTTTTGTTGTTGTGCAATCTCCGTATTATTTTTTATATATATTATATTGAATCATTTCCTTTTAAGTGTTGTTTCTGTATTATCATTTATGTCTTCGATTTAGCAATATTTTTTTGTCTCTGTTTTGACAAATAAAAATCAAGCCGAACAATGGAGGAGACATAATCATCAACTCTATAAGCATTTGCATTATATCTGCACCAAGTTAAGACAGAGCATATAAAGCAGAGTAGTAAGCAGATGGACACGGATGGCGATGGGAAGATGCACGTGCTTGATTGGTTGGAATTGCGGAAGTTTGGATGTCAGGAAGTTAGTAGGACTTGCTGCGACGCACGATTGGATGTTGGTATACAGTTGAAAAGCAAGCAGGAAGCTGTTCTTTTTGTTCAGGTTGTGGTTTGTTATTTGCATCATGCTGGACTTTATCGATAAAGTTTAGTGATGGTTGACAATTTATATTGTAATAATAACTAAAAATTGGTAACGATTGATGTGAGTTTTAAACAAATTAAACTTAAAAATTCGAAAACAAAAGTTTCATATGACGCCAGTCTAACCATTTAGCTGGAGATTAAAATAAACGTGCTGACAGTATTTGTCAACAGTTAGTTGCTAACGATTCACGTATGCGTAACTTAGTAAAATGTGGTACCAATAATTTCTAAACAAATAAAACCTAAATTCGATAACAAAAATTTCATATATGACGTCAGTCTAACTGGAATTTAGCTGGAGATTTCTGATTTCATACAGTTAAAATAAACGTGTTATAATGACAGTAAGTATGTCAACAGAGTTTTTTAGGACCTACTTTACATGTGCTAAAAATTGTAAACGATTTGTGTATGCTTTACATAGTAAAATGTGGTACCAATAACTTTTAAACAAAAAAAAAACAAAAAAATGTTATGATTAAAAAGATAATAATAATGGTAGTATTTGCATGAAAAATTCTCTAATTAAATTTAATGTTGTTTAATGAAACCGTAAATTATCAAAGGCTGTTTTGGATTTGAAAGTAATGTGACCTTATAACATTTATTAAGTATTGTAAAGTGTGCAGTCATATTTTTTCGATTTACTAATCATTTATAATAAATGTATTCAATATTATATATTTATGCTGTAGCCTCTGCCAGGTGAACGGTATGTGATTCCAATGTTGTAAAGGAGTGTGGTCAAGGGATAGTAACATACCAGGGTCTTTACTACTATGCTTAAAAGTTTCAGTATTTGTAGGTTTATTAGACTACGTACCAATATATAGGTGCGGTGGCTGGGATTGCTGCTCATGTCTGCAGTCAGTCGCCCGCGTCCAGCGTATGCTGCGTTGGGCGATGCCGTAGATGCCGTATGCGTTATGCCGTAGAGCGTGTGGCCGCATCCAGCTACCTAGGTGGGAGAGGAGCAGATGGAAGAAAGAAGTTGGGGCCCTTCTGTTAATGTATCCGATGTATTCCTATGGCTAACTCTTCCGCGTCGTCTTTACCAAGTGATCAGCCATGCCCATTTATCCATTGAGGAGTGTTACCCTACAACTGTTATCCGTTAACTTTTCACAATCTAAAAGTTCGACATTTACGACCAATACAAACGTTGATGGTCCATCGTTCATGGTCAGTTCATTGGTTCGTTTACATAATACGAGACGAAATTGTTCTTAAGTATCGTTTATTAATGGTTCCATATCAGTCAACTTCTCTTTCAAACAATTGATTGTCAATGAAAACATATAAATAAGATCATTGCAATTGATCCATCAAAAATTCTACTCAGCCCACGGTAAATTAATGAGACAAAAAATCTCATTAATTTGTGATTTTTGCAAGTATATAATATCCATGATTTTTATAATAAATTAAAGTCCAGTGCGTGCTTAAATACATAATTTTCCTAAACGATTTTATTTACAAAAATTGCCGCCCCACCCGAGTAGAGGAGATAAAAAAAAAATTTAATGTAACAATTTCGGAAAAACTACGTTATTTACTAATGGTTTATTATTAATTTATTATTATTATTACTAATGGTTGCGTTCGGGATGTCGGCCCTGACAAATTTGTCTATGTCTACATTTTGAACGGGTACACCGCCGGCCACGCGGAAACATATATGTGCGTGGGGTAGACCTCGTTTTTGGAACTCAATAACATATATGATGTACATGTGCTTACCGAACCATGCGCCCGATCGCAGGTCTCTCAGTAGCTGAGCCAATTTTAAACTAAATACTCTTGCGCATAGACTCGCATGTGGTTTTTGCCCCGGTAGCAAGGATAACTGAATTTCCTTCCATTTTGGATTACATGTTATGGTAAGGAAAAACGATGGTGTACCTAGTCTGTTAACTAACGCGATCGCATCCATGTATTTGGTTTTCATATAACGCGGCCCCCCCGTAAACGTGTTTGGCAAGTAAATGCGACCTGGAACGACGCCACCCTCTCCTAGTACAGTTTCGTCTGTGCTTATTTGGCGCGCCGACGTTTCGACATTGTCTCGGAGCTCATGCAGCGGTGCCAATCTCATCGAAGAAGATTGGTTCTGCAAGTTAGTGATGTAGCGTAATCGTTCCTCCTCGATACGACAATACATATCCACTAACCATTCCTCAGACAGTCGACCGTAATCACGAAAGCGCGACTCTGACAACAGCAAACAGCGAACGTATTTGTTTTGAGTTAACTTCGCGTTGTTGTTGTCGACTTTGTTTATGTACCACCCCGCGGTGGCGTGCGGGTACAACAGCGGGTATTGAAATGTTTCGTACAACGGATGAAACAGATCGACCGTGTGTGGTTTATTCGCGCCCGTTTTCCAAATAACAATACACCGAGGGATAAACCGTTCCCTCTCTGTGCTAATAATGGCGGCAATCTCGTTTCCTAACGGCATATCACCGAGAATATTACCGTGAGTTTGCCGTGTGGTATGTTCGAATTTTAAATGGGCTTCTTGAGACGTTTCGTTATGTAATTGTTTGAAACAATCAATCAAGGGATTTACTTCGTGCAAGTAATTACGGATTTCGGTGACGATTTGACGATCTAACCGTAGACCTGCCGCGAGTCTCTGGCGTTCCTCGTTGTCCTCTATATAAAGGCCGATAGGGTTTGTGGTGTCCGTGTAACCCAAATCGAAAACGCGGTGGTATATTCTACCTTGAATTTTAATAAACGCCAGTCCAGTATCGGGATGTTGAAAACCGTGAGAGACTCCTAACGCGCTGAAGGCAAACAAGTTATTATATGCGCGCGGGCATTTATTGAAACCCTCACTGTTATAAAAACTTTCCGTCAACGGGGGGAAGTTTTGAACGTTATAAGCCCCGCTGCCACAACACCACCTGGTTCGCGATTTTTCTTCGAAGAACAGACACGTGCCACAATGCAGACATTTAAATACGTCATCGGCTTTTAACGAAAGTTTGCGCAAACCATACAAACGTACCGCATTTAATTCGTCCCCGCTTTTAACCGCGATTAAATTTTCTGAATTTCGCAGAGGTGGCTCGATATTTCGAACAGCTTGATGACGTTCAGTGGCAAGTCTGTTGACATCTGGGTTGGTTTGCGAGTACCGTGCGACCGATTCCCGATTCACTTCTGGATGAGCCTGCGTGTACCGAGCGACCGATTCTCGATTTACTTCTGGATGAGACTGCGTGTACCGTGCGACCGATTCCCGGTGAATTTCAGGATGAGACTGCGTGTACCGTGCGACCGATTCTCGATTTACTTCTGGATGTGAAGTCGAATAACGCTTTACGGCTAACCTATTTACTTGCGGATGTGTTTTATTGTATTTTTCAACCGTTTTTCATGTGCATTTTCATTTGCCCTGGTTTGTTTTTTAGGTCGTCCAACCGATTTTTTTTGTACTAACCGCGGATTTGCAGCGATTTTTTCAATGACAACCACCGGCTTTTTTGTATTTAATTTTGCGTCACTTTCGATTATTTTTCTTTTCAATGTCGAATTTAGCGGCATTTTTTCGATAACAACAACCGGTTTTAGTGTTGATAATTTGGGGTCGTTTTGGGCTACACTTGGAACCGACGACGCAATTGCAGCTGGGAGAAGTCGAACTGTAAGACGGTGTAAGGTATATTCGTGCGCACCGACGCGAGCGTTTATAAACAAAAGTTGTGCTAAAGCATTTACATCGTGACATTGAAATAAACGTGCTACATTTAAATTTGTATTTTGGTGGTTGTATTTGCCGGTGGCATCAACCGCGTGACTGTTGAACAGGTAATATTTATTATTGCATTTCCAAAACGACACGGTGGAATCTTGACCAGTGAACAGGAAGTTCATGGTATTTTCGACGAATTCTGAATTAAAGCACGTTAACAAATTAGATTTTAAAATTTCGGTGGCATCAAAAAAGTTTTGTTGATTTGAAGGATAAAGTCCATTAGCTACCCATTCAACATTTATATTTGCCGAAGAATTTTGAATATTAACATGGTTTGGCAATTCTTCGGGGTACAATAAAGACGAATTCGATGAGCGTGGAATATTACAATAAAGAATATCGCCACTCGGAAGGATAATCTCATCAATATCAGACGTTGTGAATAACTCGCGGTTCTTTAAACATGAATAAGTGGACGCAACACACGACATTGCGACGCACTGGACGCCATTACCTTTGAACCCTACTCCACCTTGGTGAGTTGTCCCTGCTGCAATGCACCTTACTCCCGACGCTCCATCGGCAGCATCCGTCGAGGGTGGAATAGGATTCGCACTTACACCTGACCTGATGTGGAGGCGCTGCTGGTGCGACGACCACGACGAACCTTCTTCGGACGACCGACGCTGCGAAGCATGACGATGATGACAAATTCTGTAATCATTTTGTTAGTTAGTTAACTCCAATACGTGTACAAAATTCATAATTGTGTTTTTTTTTTAATCGTATATAAATAAATAAAATAAAATAAATATCGTCTGACATTGCACACAGCACCATCCAGTTCCAAGTTAAGCCTTAAGGCTTGTCTTATGGATACCAGATGGTTGATACACTACTTAAATACATTTTTTTATTTTGTAAATACATACATATTATAAATATACATCCATGACTCGGGTATAAATGTCCATATTCATCATACAAACATTTGCCCCTACCGGGTTTCGAACTATGCTTAAAAGTTTCAGTATTTGTAGGTTTATTAGACTACGTACCAATATATAGGTGCGGTGGCTGGGATTGCTGCTCATGTCTGCAGTCAGTCGCCCGCGTCCAGCGTATGCTGCGTTGGTTTAGAGCGTGTGGCCGCATCCAGCTACCTAGGTGGGAGAAGAGCAGATGGAAGAAAGAAGTTGGGGCCCTTCTGTTAATGTATCCGATGTATTCCTATGGCTAACTCTTCCGCGTCGTCTTTACCAAGTGATCAGCCATGCCCATTTATCCATTGAGGAGTGTTACGCTACAACTGTTATCCGTTAACTTTTCACAATCTAAAAGTTCGACATTTACGACCAATACAAACGTTGATGGTCCATCGTTCATGGTCAGTTCATTGGTTCGTTTACATAATACGAGACGAAATTGTTCTTAAGTATCGTTTATTAATGGTTCCATATCAGTCAACTTGTCTTTCAAACAATTGATTGTCAATGAAAACATATAAATAAGATCATTGCAATTGATCCATCAAAAATTCTACTCAGCCCATGGTAAATTAATGAGACAAAAAATCTCATTAATTTGTGATTTTTGCAAGTATATAATATCCATGATTTTTATAATAAATTAAAGTCCAGTGCGTGCTTAAATACATAATTTTCCTAAACGATTTTATTTACAAAAATTGCCGCCCCACCCGAGTAGAGGAGATAAAAAAAAAAAAATATGTAACAATTTCGGAAAAACTACGTTATTTACTAATGGTTTATTATTAATTACACGATTTAAATTTAACAATAGCTTTAAATCGTGTCGGCTGCGAACCCTACCTAACGCGACGTACAACTGTCCGTGGCTAAAGACATCGGATCTTAAATCTATCCCGACTCTTGAAATTGTTTGCCCCTGGCTTTTATGTATTGTCATCGCGTAACAGATCTGTAAAGGAAATTGACGTCGGATCATTTCAATTGGGCTGTTTGAATCTAACGGTGCTTTAAATGTTATGCGCGGAATGAAGTAATCTTCATCATCATTTGGTTTTCGTACTCTAATCAGACGCGGAGAATGACCTACTACAATAACTTTAGTGCCGTTTACTAAGCGATCCGAAAAACTAAGGTTTCGCATTATCATGCATACGCATCCTACCTTTAGCTGTAAATCGTGTTCCGGAACGCCTTTCGGTTGCAATCTATTGAGAGTGTCCGATCCTAAGAATAATTCATCCGCGTCATCGGTTGCTGTTTGGTCTACTGAATAAAAATGTATTAATTCGCCGGATACGCGATCTAAAATGTTTGCATTTATTTCCTTTACGTTCATATTGTAGTTGCACAAAATTGCTCTGTGGCAGCAAACGTCTGGTTCGTTTAAAACGTCCGAAAAAACAAAGTCTATTAAATCGTCGAGATCTGTGACAAATTCAATGGGCGACACGTCAATTAGATTTTGTGTGACTCTGCCGGTTTGGACTGGAACTGAGACTATTGAATTAGACCCGATATTCAATAGCAGTTCCGAGAATTCTTCGTCCTCCCTAGATCTTTGCGCGGTTGATAGTTTGAAAATTTTAATTTTTTGCCAAATCCAAGACGTTTTCACAGAGCAATTAACTACGTCGGCATTAGTGCGCGCGTTCGGTACCACCGGTGGTATTTGACGGAAATCACCTGCGAAAATGACAATTTTACCGCCGAAAAGATCATCATTTCGCATCAAATCACGCAACGAACGGTCGAGCAGGTGTATTAGATATTTATGAGCCATCGGGGCTTCGTCATAAATAATAACCGAAGCGTAGCGTATCAGCTCTGCGCGTTGTGAACCGTTCGTTATGTTCCAGTACCCGTGATCGTCGACGAGATCCAACGGAAACTTGAACATACTGTGAGCCGTAGTACCGCCTTCGTAGTTCTGAGCCGCGATGCCCGATGTTGCCGCACACAAAACTACATTATTACGCGAGCCACGGACATGTGCTGCTACCACGTTCAGTAACAGTGTTTTTCCCGTACCGGCAGGGCCATCTATGAAAATGGAACTGTTGTTTGTACGTTTAAAGACCGGGTCTTCCACAAGTTAGTCGACAAACTCAAACACGGCGCGCTGATCGGTAGATAAGCGAGGCTGCCATGTTTCGACGTACGCATTCAACCGGTTCGCACTGAATTGAATCTGCTCTCGACCCAACTCAGTGGTATCGTCGCGGATATTGGGCAGCCCCTGCTCGACAAGACTGGTACCGTGTTTACGCAAAAGTCTGTCGATTTGGATGAGACTCATTTTATAGGCCCTGTCGGTATCGTTTGGCATGCGCTCGAGGAAATCTTCGGTTATTTGGTTTTTGAATTTATTCCACAATAAACCGACCGGAGCACCGTTTACGGCCAAGAGAACGAAAAATCGACGAAGTCGCGGCCCCGTTAGAAAAGTCGCGGCTTCCTCGAGCGCTCTTTCATATTCGACTTCGTCATTTGCGATACCTACATTTCGAGCTACTTCCTGAAACGTCCGACAATTAAGGCCTCCGACCTTCAACAAATCACCGTAACCGCGACACGGATATAACCCAATGAGCATACGTAAATAGAACTGTTCTCCTCTACTCGGCGCAACCCAAAAGAGACGCGCTACATTGACCCCACGCTGCCTTTTTGTTAAAAATTTATTTTTGATTCGGTGGACTTCCACATTTTTCATAGTAGGGCGTTTTGAATGTACTATGTATTTTTCGTAAAAGTCCAAGTACGTCAGGTTTTCGAACTCGTCTCCGGCCGGCCGGTCAAAATAATCGAGCAGAGCTGAACTACTGCTCTCGGCGGCGTCAGTCACGGAATCTTGCCTAAAAAATACGCTTTGATAGTTTTCGAGGTGGACGGGCAGTTGTTGGACAGCGGGTTCGCGCATCGTCAAATCGTACTCGAAAACTCGCCACGCGGCATCGGAAGCACCTATATAGCGTTTGGTGACATATTGCTCTACTTCGTTGTTCCTATCTTCCTCGGCTACAACCGTGACGCGCGCTTCGTCTTTACCTTTTGTCATATATTTAAATAGGTACTTGACGATTTTTCGAGCCGAGGAAGCTTCCAAATTCGCATGACAATCGTACTTCAAGAGGATGGCGGCGTTGTAAGGTACTACCCACAGATCGTTGACCGTAACTTCCCGATTTCTGAATTTAATAACGGCCGCGTTGTTACTGCTTCTACGGAGGTGGATGAAGCCCTTATCGTCATGGTGCGTTGTGTCTGTTACGCGTTTAGGGAAGTACTTGGAACATTTCTCCTTTGTACTATCCCAACATGGAGGGTCGGTCCTGTGAGGCGGCCCACAGGGACCGTGAATCATGTGATTCAGGACCATTTGGCGCAGCCTGCCTTCGGCTTCGGTTGCGTTCGGGATGTCGGCCCTGACAAATTTGTCTATGTCTACATTTTGAACGGGTCCACCGCCGGCCACGCGGAAACATATATGTGCGTGGGGTAGACCTCGTTTTTGGAACTCAATAACATACAGGGTGGTCCAAATAGTGACGTCAACAATTTTTTTTAGATTCCTCACACCTGGGGGTATCCAAAAATACCCCATGTATGTTCCGCGATTTTTTGTAGTTTTCGAATTATTAGTTTTTTTTTGTGTTTTTTTAATTTATTCTGCCAGCGAGGTTGCAAAAATTCATATCTTTTTATGTAGTAGGTATTTTGCAGTTATTTTTTTTGTGCCATAATTGTCTTGAATGTTGTTTTAATTAAAAAAATAACTCAGCTTCATGAAATTACTTAAAGTTACCCAAAAAAGGCTTGAAAGTTAGAACTTTAGTTTTCAGTAGGATTTACCCAAACATTCAACTTCAATTTAAAAATACAAAAATGAGTTTTCATAGCTTCAAGTTAGGTTTAAAAATTTCGCAGGGTTCTTAACTAGCAAAATCATACAAAAAAAATACTACTTAATTAGCCTTTTTTTGTTGTAATCGGCGTTCGAAGGCGGATAGGCTAAAAATCATTGAAACACGATTAAAGTTATTTTTCAACTTTTTATCATTCTTATGGTAAACTAAACTTAAAGATGTTATTTTAAATTAATTTTAATTGAAATTCATGCAAAATAACCGTAGCTAGTGTAGCTTTTACAATAATTTGGTCTTACCACTGATTAAAATGTGAGCATTTGTCAAAATAGCTAGTTGTGAAATTACTTGTTTTTGGATAAGAAATAAAAGGCACAAATTACTGAAAAATTGCTATTTATTACAATAAATTTTCAAAATTTCTTCCTCCAACTTGAACACATAAACGACAACGTTTTAAAAAGTTATGTTTTAATTGCCTGAAGCTACTGGAATATTCTTGTTTTATTTTTCTTTCCGCTTCTGTAAGTTTTCGTCTTAATTCAGTTTCGTCGTTGCTTTCCGACGCGTACACCAGCTCTTTGTAGAATCCCCAAACAAAAAAATCGATGGGGTTGAGGTCTGGCGAACGCGCAGGCCATTCGATCGGCCCTGCACGCCCAATCCATCTTTCGGGAAAAGTGGTGTTCCGATGCTCTCTTACTTGTACCGCGTAGTGACAGGGCGCGCCATCTTGTTGAAAAATCATTTCTCGTCGAATCTGGAGATTCATGTCTTGTAACAATGCATAAAGATTGTTTTGTAAAAAATTTAAGTAACTGTTTCCATCCAACCTGGTCGGCAATTCAAAGGGCCCAATCAACACTCCATTTAGGACCCCAGACCAAAGGTTGACACTAAAGCGTGTTTGGAAGCTTGACGCCCTTGCCGAATGTGGGTTTTCGATGGCCCAGCTATGATAATTATGGATGTTGAACACTCCAGTCCTTTCAAATCGGGACTCGTCGGTCCACAGTATTTTATTGAAGAAATCAGGGTCTTCCTCAGATCGTTCTATCATTGTCTGACAAAAAGCCACTCTTCTTGGGTAATCGGATTCCTGGAGCTGCTGGACGCGCTGAATATGGTACGCATGGAATCCTTCTGTGAACAAAAACACACTGCTAAGTTCCTATCACAAGTTAACTGGTTACAGCGTGGTTTGAACAAAATGGGTTTTAGCAGAAAGAGACCTAGATCAGAGATAGGCTTACCACTATCTTAGACGATACGTACATAATAACTAACTAAATAAAATCTTTTTTTACAACACAATTCGTAATTGCTCAGGTACCTTTTTTTATGACTCACCTTCCTTAAGAATTCTTAGAATCCTAGTTCGTGGAATCCCAGTTCGTCTAGCTATTTTTCTTGAACTTGTAGATGGGTCTCTTTGAACTTCTTCCAAGACTTCATCCACTTGATCTTGGTCCTGGGGTACAGCTCCGCGAATTTGATTTCGCCCGGGGATACGTCCAGCCATCAGGGTGTTGTGTGTATTAATAAAAACCCTGTGATCCGGGTAATGCTCCATTACTACTCCTCGCCTCTCTAATGCCTGTCGATAAAGCCTCGCAGCTTCACTACCGTTGCCTTGAGCAAAGCCATAATAGTAATGCATTTCTGCGTATTGGCTTAGTGAATAGCTCATGGTACTGCACAAAGACAATCCAAGTCACTGACTAACAAGCACAGGTTGTTCGTAAGGCAAATCAAGGTCCAAAACTCAAGCACAGGTTGTTCGTAAGGTAAATCAGGGTCCGAAGCACAAGCAGAGATAATCGTGAGGCAAATCAGATTCCAGTTAACACAGCGTAAGTAGTTCAAGGAAAAGAAAATAACGTCAACGAGAGCAGTCTTAATGCGCGCGATGGCAAGAAACGACTAATACGATGTACTTACAACCGTTTCCCGGTCCGTGGAATGCACATTCCCCTCCCCCAACGCGTACCGAACCCCTGAGACCCTATCAGTATCGTTGGTTGGTTCACAATGTAACGTGTTACTCGAGTGACGTAAAAAAAGGGGCATGGAGTAAAAATACACGACGTACAGTTATTTTACAGGACATTCAATTAAAATTAATTTAAAATTACACTTTTAAGTTTAATTTACCATAACAATGATAAAAAGTTGAAAAATAAATTAAAAATGCTTTGATCGTGTTTCAATGATTTTTAGCCTATCCGTCTTCAAACGCCGATTACAACAAAAATAGGCTAATTAAGTACAATTTTTTTTGTATGTTTTTGATAGTTTAGGACTCTGCGAAGTTTTTAAATTTAACTTGAAGCTATGAAAACAAATTTTTGTATTTTTAAATTGAAGTTGAATGTTTGGGTAAATCCTACTGAAAACTAAAGTTCTAACTTTCAAGCCTTTTTTGGGTAACTTTAAGTAATTTCAGGAAGCTGAGTTATTTTTTTAATTAAAACAACATTCAAGACAATTATGGCACAAAAAAAATAACTGCAAAATACCTACTACATAAAAAGATATGAATTTTTGCAACCTCGCTGGCAGAATAAATTAAAAAAACACAAAAAAAAAACTAATAATTCGAAAACTACAAAAAATCGCGGAACATACATGGGGTATTTTTGGATACCCCCAGGTGTGAGGAATCTAAAAAAAATTTGTTGACGTCACTATTTGGACCACCCTGTATATGATGTACATGTGCTTACCGAACCATGCGCCCGATCGCAGGTCTCTCAGTAGCTGAGCCAATTTTAAACTAAATACTCTTGCGCATAGACTCGCATGTGGTTTTTGCCCCGGTAGCAAGGATAACTGAATTTCCTTCCATTTTGGATTACATGTTATGGTAAGGAAAAACGATGGTGTACCTAGTCTGTTAACTAACGCGATCGCATCCATGTATTTGGTTTTCATGTAACGCGCCCCCCCCGTAAACGTGTTTGGCAAGTAAATGCGACCTGGAACGACGCCACCCTCTCCTAGTACTGTTTCGTCTGTGCTTATTTGGCGCGCCGACGTTTCGACATTGTCTCGGAGCTCATGCAGAGGTGCCAATCTCATCGAAGAAGATTGGTTCTGCAAGTTAGTGATGTAGCGTAATCGTTCCTCCTCGATACGACAATACATATCCACTAACCATTCCTCAGACAGTCGACCGTAATCACGAAAGCGCGACTCTGACAACAGCAAACAGCGAACGTATTTGTTTTGAGTTAACTTCGCGTTGTTGTTGTCGACTTTGTTTATGTACCACCCCGCGGTGGCGTGCGGGTACAACAGCGGGTATTGAAAAGTTTCGTACAACGGATGAAACAGATCGACCGTGTGTGGTTTATTCGCGCCCGTTTTCCAAATAACAATACACCGTGGGATAAACCGTGCCCTCTCTGTGCTAATAATGGCGGCAATTTCGTTTCCTAATGGCATATCACCGAGAATATTGCCGTGAGTTTGACGTGTCGTATGTTCAAATTTTAAATGCGCTTCTTGAGACATTTCGTTATGTAATTGTTTGAAACAATCAATCAAGGGATTTACTTCGTGCAAGTAATTACGGATTTCGGTGACGATTTGACGATCTAACCGTAGACCTGCCGCGAGTCTCTGGCGTTCCTCGTTGTCCTCTATATAAAGGCCGATAGGGTTTGTGGTGTCCGTGTAACCCAAATCGAAAACGCGGTGGTATATTCTACCTTGAATTTTAATAAACGCCAGTCCAGTATCGGGATGTTGAAAACCGTGAGAGACTCCTAACGCGCTGAAGGCGAACAAGTTATTGTATGCGCGCGGGCATTTATTGAAACCCTCACTGTTATAAAAACTTTCCGTCAACGGGGGGAAGTTTTGAACGTTATAAGCCCCGCTGCCACAACACCACCTGGTTCGCGATTTTTCTTCGAAGAACAGACACGTGCCACAATGCAGACATTTAAATACGTCATCGGCTTTTAACGAAGGTTTGCGCAAACCATACAAACGTACCGCATTTAATTCGTCCCCGCTTTTAACCGCGATTAAATTTTCTGAATTTCGCAGAGGTGGCTCGATATTTCGAACAGCTTGATGACGTTCAGTGGCAAGTCTGTTGACATCCGGGTTGGTTTGCGAGTACCGTGCGACCGATTCCCGATTCACTTCTGGATGAGCCTGCGTGTACCGAGCGACCGATTCTCGATTTACTTCTGGATGAGACTGCGTGTACCGTGCGACCGATTCCCGGTGAATTTCAGGATGAGACTGCGTGTACCGTGCGACCGATTCTCGATTTACTTCTGGATGTGAAGTCGAATAACGCTTTACGGCTAACCTATTTACTTGCGGATGTGTTTTATTGTATTTTTCAACCGCTTTTACATGTGCATTTTCATTTGCCCTGGTTTGTTTTTTAGGTCGTCCAACCGATTTTTTTTGTACTAACCGCGGATTTGCAGCGATTTTTTCAATGACAACCACCGGCTTTTTTGTATTTAATTTTGCGTCACTTTCGATTATTTTTCTTTTCAATGTCGAATTTAGCGGCATTTTTTCGATAACAACAACCGGTTTTAGTGTTGATAATTTGGGGTCGTTTTGGGCTACACTTGGAACCGACGACGCAATTGCAGCTGGGAGAAGTCGAACTGTAAGACGGTGTAAGGTATATTCGTGCGCACCGACGCGAGCGTTTATAAACAAAAGTTGTGCTAAAGCATTTACATCGTGACATTGAAATAAACGTGCTACATTTAAATTTGTATTTTGGTGGTTGTATTTGCCGGTGGCATCAACCGCGTGACTGTTGAACAGGTAATATTTATTATTGCATTTCCAAAACGACACGGTGGAATCTTGACCAGTGAACAGGAAGTTCATGGTATTTTCGACGAATTCTGAATTAAAGCACGTTAACAAATTAGATTTTAAAATTTCGGTGGCATCAAAAAAGTTTTGTTGATTTGAAGGATAAAGTCCATTAGCTACCCATTCAACATTTATATTTGCCGAAGAATTTTGAATATTAACATGGTTTGGCAATTCTTCGGGGTACAATAAAGACGAATTTGATGAGCGTGGAATATTACAATAAAGAATATCGCCACTCGGAAGGATAATCTCATCAATATCAGACGTTGTGAATAACTCGCGGTTCTTTAAACATGAATAAGTGGACGCAACACACGACATTGCGACGCACTGGACGCCATTACCTTTGAACCCTACTCCACCTTGGTGAGTTGTCCCTGCTGCAATGCACCTTACTCCCGACGCTCCATCGGCAGCATCCGTCGAGGGTGGAATAGGATTCGCACTTACCTGACCTGATGTGGAGGCGCTGCTGGTGCGACGACCACGACGAACCTTCTTCGGACGACCGACGCTGCGAAGCATGACGATGATGACAAATTCTGTAATCATTTTGTTAGTTAGTTAACTCCAATACGTGTACAAAATTCATAATTGTGTTTTTTTTTAATCGTATATAAATAAATAAAATAAAATAAATATCGTCTGACATTGCACACAGCACCATCCAGTTCCAAGTTAAGCCTTAAGGCTTGTCTTATGGATACCAGATGGTTGATACACTACTTAAATACATTTTTTTATTTTGTAAATACATACATATTATAAATATACATCCATGACTCGGGTATAAATGTCCATATTCATCATACAAACATTTGCCCCTACCGGGTTTCGAACTATGCTTAAAAGTTTCAGTATTTGTAGGTTTATTAGACTACGTACCAATATAAAGGTGCGGTGGCTGGGATTGCTGCTCATGTCTGCAGTCAGTCGCCCGCGTCCAGCGTATGCTGCGTTGGTTTAGAGCGTGTGGCCGCATCCAGCTACCTAGGTGGGAGAAGAGCAGATGGAAGAAAGAAGTTGGGGCCCTTCTGTTAATGTATCCGATGTATTCCTATGGCTAACTCTTCCGCGTCGTCTTTACCAAGTGATCAGCCATGCCCATTTATCCATTGAGGAGTGTTACTCTACAACTGTTATCCGTTAACTTTTCACAATCTAAAAGTTCGACATTTACGACCAATACAAACGTTGATGGTCCATCGTTCATGGTCAGTTCATTGGTTCGTTTACATAATACGAGACGAAATTGTTCTTAAGTATCGTTTATTAATGGTTCCATATCAGTCAACTTGTCTTTCAAACAATTGATTGTCAATGAAAACATATAAATAAGATCATTGCAATTGATCCATCAAAAATTCTACTCAGCCCATGGTAAATTAATGAGACAAAAAATCTCATTAATTTGTGATTTTTGCAAGTATATAATATCCATGATTTTTATAATAAATTAAAGTCCAGTGCGTGCTTAAATACATAATTTTCCTAAACGATTTTATTTACAAAAATTGCCGCCCCACCCGAGTAGAGGAGATAAAAAAAAAAATTATGTAACAATTTCGGAAAAACTACGTTATTTACTAATGGTTTATTATTAATTACACGATTTAAATTTAACAATAGCTTTAAATCGTGTCGGCTGCGAACCCTACCTAACGCGACGTACAACTGTCCGTGGCTAAAGACATCGGATCTTAAATCTATCCCGACTCTTGAAATTGTTTGCCCCTGGCTTTTATGTATTGTCATCGCGTAACAGATCTGTAAAGGAAATTGACGTCGGATCATTTCAATTGGGCTGTTTGAATCTAACGGTGCTTTAAATGTTATGCGCGGAATGAAGTAATCTTCATCATCATTTGGTTTTCGTACTCTAATCAGACGCGGAGAATGACCTACTACAATAACTTTAGTGCCGTTTACTAAGCGATCCGAAAAACTAAGGTTTCGCATTATCATGCATACGCATCCTACCTTTAGCTGTAAATCGTGTTCCGGAACGCCTTTCGGTTGCAATCTATTGAGTGTGTCCGATCCTAAGAATAATTCATCCGCGTCATCGGTTGCTGTTTGATCTACTGAATAAAAGTGTATTAATTCGCCGGATACGCGATCTAAAATGTTTGCATTTATTTCCTTTACGTTCATGTTGTAGTTGCACAAAATTGCTCTGTGGCAGCAAACGTCTGGTTCGTTTAAAACGTCCAAAAAAAAAAATTCTATTAAATCGTCGAGATCTGTGACAAATTCAATGGGCGACACGTCAATTAGATTTTGTGTGACTCTGCCGGTTTGGACTGGAACTGAGACTATTGAATTAGACCCGATATTCAATAGCATTTCCGAGAATTCTTCGTCCTCCCTAGATCTTTGCGCGGTTGATAATTTGAAAATTTTAATTTTTTGCCAATTCCAAGACGTTTTCACAGAGCAATTAACTACGTCGGCATTAGTGCGCGCGTTCGGTACCACCGGTGGTATTTGACGGAAATCTCCTGCGAAAATTACAATTTTACCGCCGAAAAGATCATCATTTCGCATCAAATCACGCAACGAACGGTCGAGCAAGTGTATTAAATATTTATGAGCCATAGGGGCTTCGTCATAAATAATAACTGAAGCGTGGCGTATCAGCTCTGCGCGTTGTGAACCGTTCGTTATGTTCCAGTACCCGTGATCGTCGACGAGATCCAACGGAAACTTGAACATACTGTGAGCCGTAGTACCGCCCTCGTAGTACTGAGCCGCGATGCCCGATGTTGCCGTACACAAAACTACATTATTACGCGAGCCACGAACATGTGCTGCTACCACGTTCAGTAACAGTGTTTTTCCCGTACCGGCAGGGCCATCTATGAATATGGAATTGTTGTTGGCACGTTTAAAGACCGGGTCTTCCACAAGTTTGTCGACAAACTCAAACACGGCGCGCTGATCGGTAGATGAGCGAGGCTGCCATGTTTCGACGTACGCATTCAACCGGTTCGCACTGAATTGAATCTGCTCTCGACCCAACTCAGTGGTATCGTCGCGGATATTGGGCAGCCCCTGCTCGACAAGACTGGTACCGTGTTTACGCAAAAGTCTGTCGATTTGGATGAGACTCATTTTATAGGCCCTGTCGGTATCGTTTGGCATGCGCTCGAGGAAATCTTCGGTTATTTGGTTTTTGAATTTATTCCACAATAAACCGACCGGAGCACCGTTTACGGCCAAGAGAACGAAAAATCGACGAAGTCGCGGCCCCGTTAGAAAAGTCGCGGCTTCCTCGAGCGCTCTTTCATATTCGACTTCGTCATTTGCGATACCTACATTTCGAGCTACTTCCTGAAACGTCCGACAATTAAGGCCTCCGACCTTCAACAAATCACCGTAACCGCGACACGGATATAACCCAATGAGCATACGTAAATAGAACTGTTCTCCTCTACTCGGCGCAACCCAAAAGAGACGCGCTACATTGACCCCACGCTGCCTTTTTGTTAAAAATTTATTTTTTATTCGGTGGACTTCGACATTTTTCATAGTGGGGCGTTTTGAATGTATTATACAGGGTGTTTGGAAGGGAGCTGTACATACGCCTAGGGTAGAAACTAGGGATAGTCTGCTACCTACCCCCGCCCATTATATTGACCTTGGCCTCAAGGTTTTTTTTTAATTTATTATTATTTTTTATTTGACTTTTTTATGATTTTTTGACTAAAACTACCTGTAGCTCAAAATCTATCCATGGGACCGGTCGGCTAATGGTCTTGTTTTAATCGTTAGAGTCTTAGGGTCCTGCAAAAAATTATTTTACACCAGAAAATTGTGGAGAAGAAAAGTTATGGGGCCTGAAGTACCGTAGTAAGGTAAAGAAATAATTTTAAGGGCAACTTTCTATGGGGTTTAAAAAAAACTAACAGGGTTGGAGTTTTTCTGATTTTTTTAAAACATCCTCAGTCCATGCCCTTTCTAACGATATGCTAAAAGTGTAATTATCACTTTTAGTTTTAAAGTTATTAATTAATTTCCGCAACTAGGGCACTTCAAGCAAAAATTTCAACTAATGAAAATTAAATGTGTTCGATCGTAAAAGGATGGCAAATGAAACAAAAAAATTGGTAATGACTAATGTCATTAAATTACAAATTTTAATTAATTACTAATTTTAATTAATTACAAATTTTGTTCAAATTGATGACCATTGACCTGTAAACATGCTCGGCACCTCTTCCTCATCTCCACGGTCACCGTTCTAAGCAGCAGTTCCTCGCGCATTGTATCGAATGCGGCGTGGATCCTGTTAATTAGAACCTCCCTTGTTGGTACTTCTTCTGCGTACACCAACTCTTTCGCCCTTCCCCAGACGTAGAAGTCGAGTGGGGTAAGGTCAGGCGACCTTGGGGGCCAGGGAATTGGCCCACCCCGACCAATCCAAGAATTAGGAAAGCAGTTGTCCAGAAGCTCCCTCACTGCTAGGCTCCAATGAGCAGGACAGCCGTCGTGCTGGAAGACTATGGGCCGATTTTCGTCAAACACTTCTTCCGCTAAATCAGGCAAATCGTTTTCGAGGAAATCTAAGTAGTTTTGCCCGTTTAGGTTGTCTGGCAAAAAGTGCGGCCCTATCAACCGATTACCGATGACGCCTGCCCATACGTTCACGGAGAACCTTCGTTGAAAACCTCTGTGCCTCTTGACTCTCGGGTTTTGATCTCTGGGTGCCCAGTGATGGAGATTGTGGTAATTTACAATTCCTTCCTTGTCAAACTTGGACTCGTCAGTCCAGAGAATACTCCGTACAAAATTAATATCTTCCACGTCCGTATGGAGCAAGTGGCGGCAAAACTCCACCCTTCTTGCATTGTCGTTATCCTCTAAGCCTAAAACAATAAAAATATCAACGTTAGCGGTTTCCTTATGAATTAGTAGCTATGTAACATTGATTGCTATCTCTGTCTTTCCATTTCTCTCTCTCTCACACACATGCTCATGTTAATTTAAAAATTGCCTATGAAATTCACATGCTAGTTCATTACATAAGAGCTAAAAACAAAAACTTTATGTAAAAAATTACCTTGAACAGGGGTGTAGTGGAAAGGATGACGTCCATTTTCGCGAAGAACCGACCAGACTTTCCACACGCTTAAACCAAGCGTCCGGGCTACGGTTCTTACGCTTCTGGTCGGATCTTCCTCAAATTCAGCCAATATGCGTTCTTCCGCAGCCAAATTTGGTTGAAATCTGTTCACGGCTGGTTCCCGGAAATTTAAATTTCCGGTTTCTCGCAGACGCCGATAAGTTGAGCCAAACGTTTGGTGGTTAGGCACTCGCCGGTTAGGATACCGTTCTTGATAAATCCTCCGTGCCTCGCGCCCATTGCAATCAGCCATTCCATACACCACCAGCATGTCGGTGTACTCTTCACTGGTAAATCCAGCCATTTTGCCAACAACAAGGTAACAAATAACAAAACTTAACAAAAACGAAGTAATAACAAACTCAACAAAATTAACGAAAACAGTGGAGCGTCGTAACGGCAAGTACGTAAGTTAGCTAAGATGGGTAAATCTCGACTGACTAACAAAGACCCCAACGAGTTACCTGCCCGGCCCCGTCGACCCAAGAGCGAAAGAGACATGACATGACATGTTTTGTCTCTTACATGTTGCTCTCGTGTAAGAGTGAGACAACAAATTTGCCAACTGTAGGCCAAACTGGTTTAAATTCTGGAAATTACATTTGTCTTACAAATGTCGACTCGTGGTGGTAAAAGTGCCCTAGTTGCGGAAATTAATTAATAACTTTAAAACTAAAAGTGATAAATACACTTTTAGCATATCGTTAGAAAGGGCATGGACTGAGGATGTTTTAAAAAAATCAGAAGAACTCCAACCCTGTTAGTTTTTTTTAAACCCCATAGAAAGTTGCCCTTAAAATTATTTCTTTACCTTACTACGGTACTTCAGGCCCCATAACTTTTCTTCTCCACAATTTTCTGGTGTAAAATAATTTTTTGCAGGACCCTAAGACTCTAACGATTAAAACAAGACCATTAGCCGACCGGTCCCATGGATAGATTTTGAGCTACAGGTAGTTTTAGTCAAACAATCACAAAAAAGTCAAATAAAAAATAAAAATAAATTTAAAAAAAACCTTGAGGCCAAGGTCAATATAATGGGCGGGGGTAGGTAGCAGACTATCCCTAGTTTCTACCCTAGGCGTATGTACAGCTCCCTTCCAAACACCCTGTATATTTTTCATAAAAGTCCACGTACGTCAGATTTTCAAACTCGTCTCCGGCCGGCCGGTCAAAATAATCGAGTAGAGCTGAACTACTGCTCCCGGCGGCGCACAGTGGTGCAGGTAGTACGGGCATGCGGAAAATATTATTTTTAAATGAAAAGACGTTGCGTTTCTTCATAATACTTTATTAAAATGATATAATGGATGTACCAGTTTACAAAGAGAAAGATATAACACGTATTTTTTTTTTATTAACATGAAAATATTCATCAAATTTTTTCACATGAATTTCATATAATTAAATCAGCATTTTTAAATAAATAAAAATTAATAAACTAAATATTAAATAGAGAAGACATTGATTGAGAGATGGGTGCTATCCACTAATAAAGCTTTGGCATCATCGTGAAGAGGATAGTATTTTTTATTCGGTACTGCACGTAAACTGTTGATAAGGGGATCTGAGGTAGCTAAGAGCATATTCATAACATCTTCATTACATGATAGACGAGAACATTTTCTTGAATGACCTAACCTATAATTGCGGTAATCTTTATTTCGCGCTTCTTGAGCTTCCTCAGATAACATCCCAATAGGTAAGGCAGCAACACTTATTATTTCTTTGCCATGCAGCAAGATTTTATGCACAGTATTTGGCATATTATACCAGCTGTACAGGCTTACGTATAGTTCAGCAGTCTCGTAACAATAACTACCAAACTTATCCGAATCAACTAATGCACTAGAATTAATTGTTTGCAATATTATACCAAACCGATGAATAAGTTCTTTATCGACTCTTGTGACTTCAGCTACAATGTCTGCATTATTGAAAAATCTTCTAGACGTATTTCCATCGTTAGATGTTCCCATTCCTTGCTTTACAAAATCCACTTTTAGACCTAAACGTTGAAACAGCTCACTTTGGATTCTTTTCTTCTCTTCATCTTTTTGTTGTTTGGTAGTTGCGTTCGTTCTCCAACTGGTAAATGACATATTGTACGCAATATGTAATATGCATTCCATAAATTTAATCCGTGCGTGAAGCGGGGATAAACCGACCTTGAGAGCCTCCGTATCCACAGTTTTATTTCGCACTTGGTCAAGGTTATTCATTTCTGATGGCTTTGACTTGCATATAAAACACACTGCACATGATGATGTGTCCGTAACTGTCTGCGCTATTTTGCCATCTATCATTGTGAACACAAGTTTATGGTAGACTTTGTAAGTCTTTTCCTTTAACACGTTGCGGGACGGTAGCGACTTTTTCAAATTATGCGATATGACAGTAAAATTGCCAATACAAGTTACGACCACTGCTATATCCGTACGTACGTAGAGCATTACTACAGAATAATGATACAACGACAGTACTTTCATAGCCGTATGCCGGTTATAGCCGTACTGTCATTTAATTATGCATAAATGACATGTTAAAATTACACTACGGCTATTCCCGTAATCGGCTATAGCCGTACCGTATTTTATAAATATTTTACGGTCTCAAAATATGATGCTACGGCTATTGCAGTATTATAGGAATGTAAGTTGTTTTCAAAATAAAACCAAAATTTCAAAGAATACTTATTATTTATTGAATCACATAATCAAAAACAGTAATTATAGAAAGAAGTTTCAGTGTCATGTAATCAGAACCTGCTAAATTCACCTTAAATCTAGTCTTCCCGATTTGCATCTTGCTGAATATGCCCATGCAAAATGTGCCAATCCTCGAAACACTCAGGACACAAAGGTGTTCTTTTCACACATCCCTTGCAGATATATTTAGTTTCCTTTCGCTTGTTTACCTTAGTGCACAATTTGCAATTTAAATATTTGAATTTTCTTTTGTTGCCATCGGAGGTTGGAGGTGGCATCACGACTGGCCAGTGACCTTTCATTACAGCGATGCTACACTCTTCAACAACATTTTGTCTAAATCTTCGGCTGCTGTACACACTATCTTTTCTTACTACATCGGGACCTTTTATATCACCAGAAATCTGACACATTTCCTTTATCAATTGGTCTCTGAACTCAATAGACTTATATTTTCGATTCTTTTTCACGTAAGTCTTATACAGATAAAATGCGTTCCAGACAGCTATATCGAGGCAGTGAAAGATAACCCTCTTATACCATCTTATGCTTTTGCGGGGGGATGAGTAATATGAAGTCATCTGATCGACCCTATCCACTCCCCCCATAAAAGTGTTGTAAGCAGCTACTTCGGCGGGTTTAGTTGCTAATTTACCATGTCGATTTGGTACTTGTTCTAGCTTTGGGTGATCCCGAGTAGAAATTGTATAAACCGGTCTTTTATCTCTCCACATCGAAACATAAATTTGGCCTTTGCGATACCAGTAATAATCTCCCTTTTTTAGTTTTAGACTTGTTAGTACCCTTGGGTTGCCCTTACGGTTTTTTCTCAATGTCCCACAAGAGTGTGTCCGCAAATCAAGTAATTTTTGCGACAACTCCACTGAGTTATAAAAATTATCCATGAAAACATGGTGACCTTTGAGCACATATGGTTCCAATAATTTCAGCACGATATTTTGAGTTTTCTTTCCTGTCTCCGCAGATGCATCTTTACCACGGTACATAATCATATCAAGGACATAACCGCTCGCAGTTGTGAGGACGTAGAATTTGATACCATACCTCGCTTTTTTAGACTTAATATATTGACGAAAGAAAATTCTACCCCGAAATAGAATAAGTGATTCATCTATGGATAATTCTTTCGAAGGACCGTAGATAAGCTGGAAGTTATTATTCAGAGCTTTTATAAAATCAAGCACTTTGTGTTCTCCCTTTGCTTGATCATCCGCTACACACAGACATCTAATGACTTGTTCAAACCTTCTACCAGATGTTACATGTTGAAAAAACGGATGATAGTACAGCGGATCATTAGAAAAAAAATTCCGTCTAAGGGGGAATTTCAATTGCCCTTGCAGAAGGCATATGCCAAAAACAGATAATATTTCCCGCCTATCCACAGGTCGGAATTTATAGTGACGACTGTTCCTAGTGCGTGGCCCACCTTGACTTGTTAGTTTTTCGCCATATTTATTAGTACATTCAACTATGTGATCAATTAGGCTTTCCGGAAAAACCAATTTGAACATATCTAGTGGCGTTTGAATGTTATTTACATCAAATCTTGGTCCCGATGAGGACTCCTCAAAGTGGAAATCAGCGATTGGTATAGTTGTTCGCGACCACTCTTCATTGTTTTGGAGCTGCTCTGAATTGGCAGCCTCTGGAGACGGAACGAAAATATCCATATCATGAAAATTATCATTAGCAGGTTGTGCACCAGGCTGTTCCATCTCTTGAGACTGAAAGGAGACGTCCATGTCGGTAGGCTGCAATAAATCAGTGGCTCCTTGGGCAACGGGCTGTTCTGACTGAAGTGCTGGATACTGCAGGGATGGACTTACCGGCGCATTGTTATCGCTACTAGACGACGAATGATAACGGCGGCGATGGCGCGCTGCGATTCCATTGAAGCCAATTTCATCGTCGGAAGAATCTGATTCAGCAGATGGACGATAATCGTCATCAGAATCATACTCTCCTCCATCGTCGTGGTACGGGTCTTCATTATTGTCGCTGGATTCCGGCGTTGAAACTTCTTCCAGAAGACGACTAATGCGGTTTGAATCTTTATTTGAATCCATCTAAAACAAAACAAATGATCATTCACTTACACATCCGAATACGCGCCTTTGAAATAGATTTATCTGTCTACATATCCTTGTTTGCTAGCCTAAGTGTATAACAAACTATTGTAAATACAAATATCAGTCAAAATACTCACGTTAGTCCATAAATATGGTGAACAAAAAATGGCGCGAAAGTCGACGAACACAACTTTACTCAACCGCGCGTGGCGTGACACTACTCGAGCCGTCGCACAGAATCTTCATAGACCGAATACGGGCATAACCGTAGTGTGCGTGCGAGGACTTCTTAGAAAACGCACTCACACATATATTTTCAATGTGTGACTTTGTGCGTTCTAATGCTTCTATATGTATGAGGGATTGATGTGATACGACAGTAAAAACGGTTTTCCTTGTTCCTCTATACGAAATTTCGCTGCAATGCCCGTACCTCACTTTAGAAGAGTCAAAAATTGTACGGCGGTGCCCGTACTGTCATTGTTCAACTTCAAAAAATCTACTGCTAATTCAGTGCGTCCCGCAACGTGTTAAACTAATAACAGTTTCATTTAAGTTTGCTATTTCAGACTCCATTCTAGCAATTTCATTTTTCGTAGATTCTGTAGTTTCTTTTTGAAATTGGAATTGTACCGGGCGACAACACCTTGTAGAAGAAGGAGTTGCATTTGTCCAATACACAACAGATTTATTTTCCTTTTCATACAGACGCAGTGGAACTAATGATGTCAAAAACATATATGAATCTGACACATTTTCGTCGATAAATGACTGTTTGTACTCAGCATGACCTGATGATCCGTCACATCCCCACTTGTGTAAAAACGTTGAATTTACACTAATCTGTGTAAGGTCGTCTTCAGACATTACTTCAAATAATCTTCTGGTTGTGTGATCCAGTAATGACTGCAAACTTACACAAGCGTAGCTTTCCGTTACATCAATATCCGTGGGGTAGCATTGCCTTTTTACTTCAAGTACTTTATGATAATCGGGAAAAATATCACAACCAATACTTTTTGCTGCATTTCTCAGTACTTGATATTGATGTTTCGAAAGTGATGCATCAAGTAATAATGCCAACGCTTTTTCTGGAGTAAACTTGATAGTATCCGATGATCCTTCTTGTACGAGTACCTTAGAGGCAGCTTTCTTAATCATTTCTTCAGGAACGCTTTCACACAATCTTTTAACTTTATATCGCTTTGTTCGATCGCAACATTCATCAAATGATTTTTCTGGTCGTCCTCTATGAGAGCGTTTTGATGGCCCTGGAACATTACTGTCACAATTCACCACATCAGTCTGCACCGAAGATGTCTCAACGGTAAAAATATTTTTCAGCCACTGTTCATTTTTTGCCATAAAAGCATTTTTATTTCTCGCTGCAGTTTGCCACTTTTTTGTAAATACGGGTAGAAAATTACGGCTTAACTTTTCATAAACTTGATTCCAAACACTTTCTGTAAGCTGTGGATACATAAGTTTTAAATTTTCGAGGCATTTATGTATCTCACGATTACTTGATATTATGATTTCCACTAAATCGGCATAGACAATAGTAAAGCTATCCATCACTATAATAACACTGTTATCGTAAGAGAAAATAATTGTAAGTGAAGTTAAAACTACCATTCAATGCTATTTATACTTACACGATATGATAAAATGTTAATTACCCTCATTAGAAACACTTATTAATATAATGCACTTTTTCTTAATTACAGAGCGTCATTAGTTAAGGACCTGGTATTTCCAAGATCGCAGGTTATCGCAGCCAAAACTAATGTATTCTTAATCTATAGGGTCTAATTAATCTCCGAAAGTATATTATTACGTATCGGTCGATAACGGAGATTAGTTATGATCTCATGATTGAAAACAAAAGGTTCCAAATGACCTTCTTCACTAAAAATGTAATAGTAAGTAATTATTCATTATATTATAACATTATGTTTACTATTTTATTAGTACACACAATAAACTTATGACTAAACTAAAAATGAAAGTTGATAATTATAGTATTTTGGTTCTATTCATACTTGAAATAACAATATTTTTTGCACGAAATTTGTAAATTCTCGATCACCCTACTTTGGCATCATATAATTAAATACTGTATAATTATTTATCCGTATTAATTTTAGGACTTGTTTCTACTAACATTCTAGTATGTGTGTACCAAATTGTAGACATTTTAAACAAGGTTGAAACAAAGGACTTTTTTCCGCCCTTGTACCAATGTGCGGCGTCAGTTACGGAATCTTGCCTAAAAAACACGCTTTGATAGTTTTCGAGGTGGACGGGCAGTTGTTGGACAGCGGGTTCGCGCATCGTCAAATCGTACTCGAAAACTCGCCACGCGGCATCGCAAGCACCTATATAGCGTTTGGTGACATATTGCTCTACTTCGTTGTTCCTATCTTCCTCGGCTACAACCGTGACGCGCGCTTCGTCTTTACCTTTTGTCATGTATTTAAATAGGTACTTGATGATTTTTCGAGCCGAGGAAGCTTCCAAATTCGCATGACAATCGTACTTCAAGAGGATGGCGGCGTTGTAAGGAACTACCCACAGATCATTGACCGTAACTTCGCGATTTCTGAATTTAATTACGGCCTCGTTGTTACTGCTTCTACGGAGGTGGATGAAGCCCTTATCGTCATGGTGCGTTGTGTCTGTTTCGCGTTTAGGGAAGTACTTGGAACATTTCTCCTTTGTACTATCCCAACATGGAAGGTCGGTCCTGTGAGACGGCCCACAGGGACCGTGAATCATGTGATTCAGGACCATTTGGCGCAGCCTGCCTTCGGCTTCGGTTGCGTTCGGGATGTCGGCCCTGACAAATTTGTCTATGTCTACATTTTGAACGGGTTCACCGCCGGCCACGCGGAAACATATATGTGCGTGGGGTAGACCTCGTTTTTGGAACTCAATAACATATATGATGTACATGTGCTTACCGAACCATGCGCCCGATCGCAGGTCTCTCAGTAGCTGAGCCAATTTTAAACTAAATACTCTTGCGCATAGACTCGCATGTGGTTTTTGCCCCGGTAGCAAGGATAACTGAATTTCCTTCCATTTTGGATTACATGTTATGGTAAGGAAAAACGATGGTGTACCTAGTCTGTTAACTAACGCGATCGCATTTGGTTTTCATACAACGTGGCGCTACAATGGTGACTTTAATTTAATACACGGGTAGGGCTAGTGCCCATTAACCATATAAATATTGATAGGTTAAAATAATACGTAAACTGAAAAAAAAAATTTTTCAAACAAACTAAATAATAAAAAAGTCATTAAAATTGGGATCACCCTTGCAAAAATTCATTCATGAAATTACTTACCTAGCTCGCTTACGTTAACTCGGAGCGGCAATGTGTCGGTTCGCGGGCTGGCAACCGCGCATCGCGTCTTGTACCTACTCGTGATCGGTCCGAGTCTTATCAAAGAAACCGAGCGGCGCAAGTGGTACAAACACTTATCACATCACCCTCTCTTGTTACTATTAGTAATAACTGTCATCACTAATCACTGCCATCACGATCATAAGTTTACACAAGCACTAATAGCACAAATACAAACGCATACGTGTGTTAAATTAAAGTCACCGTTGCAGCGCCACGCTGTATAACGCGGCCCCCCCGTAAACGTGTTTGGCAAGTAAATGCGACCTGGAACGACGCCACCCTCTCCTAGTACTGTTTCGTCTGTGCTTATTTGGCGCGCCGACGTTTCGACATTGTCTTGGAGCTCATGCAGCGGTGCCAATCTCATCGAAGAAGATTGGTTCTGCAAGTTAGTGATGTAGCGTAATCGTTCCTCCTCGATACGACAATACATATCCACTAACCATTCCTCAGACAGTCGACCGTAATCACGAAAGCGCGACTCTGACAACAGCAAACAGCGAACGTAATTGTTTAGAGTTAACTTCGCGTTGCTGTTGTCGACTTTGTTTATGTACCACCCCGCGGTGGCGTGCGGGTACAACAGCGGGTATTGAAAAGTTTCGTACAACGGATGAAACAGATCGACCGTGTGTGGTTTATTCGCGCCCGTTTTCCAAATAACAATACACCGAGGGATAAACCGTTCCCTCTCTGTGCTAATAATGGCGGCAATCTCGTTTCCTAACGGCATATCACCGAGAATATTACCGTGAGTTTGCCGTGTGGTATGTTCGAATTTTAAATGGGCTTCTTGAGACGTTTCGTTATGTAATTGTTTGAAACAATCAATCAAGGGATTTACTTCGTGCAAGTAATTACGGATTTCGGTGACGATTTGACGATCTAACCGTAGACCTGCCGCGAGTCTCTGGCGTTCCTCGTTGTCCTCTATATAAAGGCCGATAGGGTTTGTGGTGTCCGTGTAACCCAAATCGAAAACGCGGTGGTATATTCTACCTTGAATTTTAATAAACGCCAGTCCGGTATCGGGATGTTGGAAACCGTGAGTGACTCCTAACGCGCTGAAGGCGAACAAGTTATTGTATGCGCGCGGGCATTTATTGAAACCCTCACTGTTATAAAAACTTTACGTCAACGGTCCCCCCGTTGACGTAAAGTTTTTATAACAGTTTTGAACGTTATAAGCCCCGCTGCCACAACACCACCTGGTTCGCGATTTTTCTTCGAAAAACAGACACGTGCCACAATGCAGACATTTAAATACGTCATCGGCTTTTAACGATAGTTTGCGCAAACCATACAAACGTACCGCATTTAATGCGTCCCCGCTTTTAACCGCGATTAAATTTTCTGAATTTCGCAGAGGTGGCTCGATATTTCGAACAGCGCGATGACGTTCAGTGGCAAGTCTGTTGACATCCGGGTTGGTTTGCGAGTACCTGGCGACCGACTCTCGATTTACTTCTGGATGAGCCTGCGTGTACCGAGCGACCGATTCCCGGTGAATTTCTGGATGAGACTGCGTGTACCGTGCGACCGATTCCCGGTGAATTTCTGGATGAGACTGCGTGTACCGTGCGACCGATTCCCGGTGAATTTCTGGATGTAAAGTCGAATAACGCTGTACGGCTAACCTATTTACTTGCGGATGTGTTTTATTGTATTTTTCAACCGCTTTTACATGTGCATTTTCATTTGCCCTGGTTTGTTTTTTTAGGTCGTCCAACCGATTTTTTATGTACTAACCGCGGATTTGCAGCGATTTTTTCAAGAACAACCACCGGCTTTTTTACATTCAATTTTGTGTCGCTTTCGATTATTTTCCTTTTCAATGTCGAATTTAGCGGCATTTTTTCGATAACCACAACCGGTTTTAGTGTTGATAATTTGGGGTCGTTTTGGGCTACACTTGGAACCGACGACGCAATTGCAGCTGGGAGAAGCCGAACTGTAAGACGGTGTAAAGTATATTGGTGCGCACCGACGCGAGCGTTTATAAACAAAAGTTGTGCTAAAGCATTTACATCGTGACATTGAAATAAACGTGCTACATTTAAATTTGTATTTTGGTGGTTGTATTTGCCGGTGGCGTCAACCGCGTGACTGTTGAACAGGTAATATTTATTATTGCATTTCCAAAACGACACGGTGGAATCTTGACCAGTGAACAGGAAATTCATGGTATTTTCGACGAATTCTGAATTAAAGCACGTTAACAAATTAGATTTTAAAATTTTGGTGGCATCAAAAAAGTTTTGTTGATTTGAAGGATAAAGTCCATTAGCTACCCATTCAACATTTATATTTGCCGAAGAATTTTGAATATTAACATGGTTTGGCAATTCTTCGGGGTACAATAAAGACGAATTCGATGACCGTGGAATACTACAATAAAGAATATCGCCACTCGGAAGGATAATCTCATCAATATCAGACGTTGTGAATAACTCGCGGTTCTTAAAACATGAATAAGAGGACGCAACACACGACATTGCGACGCACTGGACGCCATTACCTTTGAACCCTACTCCACCTTGGTGAGTTGTCCCTGCTGCAGTGCACCTCACTCCCGACGCTCCATCGGCAGCATCCGTCGAGGGTGGAATAGGATTCGCATTTACCTGACCTGATGTGGAGGCGCTGCTGGTGCGACGACCACGACGTACCTTCTTCGGACGACCGACGCTGCGAAGCATGACGATGATGAATAAACGCTCAATAAAAGCTATCGCTATCGTATTTAATGTGCGTTTTATTTCTGTTAAAACGCTGCTATTAAAACTCGACTACAGAAAAATCCCATTATAAAAAGTATAAGATAAGATACTTTATTTGCCAAAATGTAGATGTACAAAGTAGTATGATGTTATTATAAATGTGGCCCATTTACATTCTACCATTACATGTGGTGTGCAATTATTTAAATTCAAAATACATTAAATGATTAAAAATGTCATAATATAATATTCCTTCAGTTATCAGTTAACACTATATCCGTAGGCGCGGGCTTGCGAACGGCTAGCAATGGGCAGCTCGCCGTTCGATAAGGACCAGGCCCGGGTCGACGGCGCGTTGTGTTCCACGCGCGCCTCAAAGAGATGTCAGCACCAATGACGGGGTTTGCTAGGACCGATGCCTGCTAGGGTTGCGGAAAAGTCCAAGAAGGTTACCGTGGCCCCTGGCAGAGGCAACTGAAGGAACACGGGTGGGTTTTAGTCAGTAAGAGTCTGACACGTCTCCTGCTCTGCCCAGAGCGGGAGAAGTTATTTGACGATTTCCCACCCACAAAAAAAAAAAAAAAAAAGTTAACACTATATACCTACCTTACAAAATCTCAGATTAAATAAATTACTTGCAAATATTTATATAAATTTCTAATTTATTGTCATTATTTGTTGTCTTATCTTTGCCAGTATAATAACTTTGTCTCGACGCGCGAACCTCTGATAGGGGTACTTCGTCGTCGCTCTCAAACTCGGAAGAAAGAATTTCGGCATCCACTTCGCTGTTTATATCACTATGAACACTCAAGTGTTCTGATTCCACTTCAGAGCCCGGTTCTGAACTCCCGGATTCTACTCCGAAGTCATCTCCTTCGTCCAAAAGTGCTATTAAAATATCATCATCTTTCACGTGGGTCATTTTTCATGTAACTATAAATCTGTAATAAATAAAAATCCATTTAAAATGCTGAACATAGATAAATTAAACACATAAAGGCAAAAAAACATCAAATAGAATGCTTACTTTTTTGTCAACGAGCCGTATAAGGTGGGGTGTGTGACACCCACATGCACTTTAAGAGTGTGTAGCTCGCTTGGCGGTGGTCGCCGGACTGACACATCGACGCGAGTCGGAGAGGCAACGTCGCAATTCCAGCTACTGAGAATTCGAGCGGTGGCGGGTTCACAGTTTTAAAGTTATTGCGATATTTCAACGGCTGGGGTTTATTAAACCCCACCTGGTGCACGGAGGGTTAAGGTCTGAAAAAATGGCTCATGGCTACATTACAATATTCATGACGAAAAATCTTAAAATCACGTTTCAGCCTCCCATTTACTACCTCAACAGGCCACCGGCAAATGGTGCACATTCTTGATTTATTTGCCTGGATTGTACTCAATTGAGTAGCTCTTCTTGCCTGAGATTCTGGCATTATGCCAACATATCCATGGGATTCCAACATGGGTATAGAGTCACGAAACCCTCTGTCTAAAATAAATATATCACCGAACTGTAACAGCCAATGAATAACTCTACCTGGACCATCTAAAAGATTATTTAAAATAGTAGCGTCATTTTGAGTAGCTTGATAAGGTCCAGAAATATCGATAATGTGCCCATCACATGTAACAAATAAAAATGGTTTAAGTAGGTTTCTGTACTTGTGGAGACTGTACGTGACTTTTTGAAATGTGAAGTTACTGCTCTTTTGCATACATATAAGTTCCATCGCAGATTATACTAGCTTTCTCATTATTAGCGAACAAAGCATTAGGAACCGCTAGATTTCTTTCTATTATCTGTTCTCTGGTCATGTGATCGAAACCCAAGTGGCGAGGAACAAAATCACTTTCTAGGCATTCCCTAGCTGTTTTCATCTTCCGTTCGAGAGTCGTTCGCGACATGTTAAAAAACGTGGCGAGTCTTTCATTCGATTCCCCAGTTCTAAGTTTAGACAGAAGTATACCTAGTGCTGTCCGTGGACATCGGCATCTTTGTGGTAATTGTGTAGTTTCATTGAACAGCCTTTCGAATTCGTCACGAGTGCGACCAGTCCAATAAAATAATTCGGCATCATGTTGCTGATTAAGATTTTCAAAATCTATAATGTGGCTTCTGGGTAGTTTTAATAAGGCATGTATTTAATGCGGCAACTAAGTAAAATGAATATAGGTTTTAAAAAAAAATAGAGTGGGTACCATATATAATGGGTTGGCAGCTAATAAGGAGTATCGTAATAAGTAATAGGCTGCCTATATATATATATATAGATATATATATATACTACTACTACTACTACCTACTACTACTACTACACTATACTACTTACTATTTTGTGCCGGTAGCTGTGGAGACCCTGGGCAGTTGGAGTAGGGCAGCGAAGGGTTTTGTGGCGGAATTGGGCCGTAAGCTCGGGGAGGCAACTGGTGACCCCCGCTCTAGGTCATTCTTGGTGCAAAGGTTGGCCATCGCTATTCAGCGAGGCAATGCGGCCAGTGTTATGGGCACCTTTGCTCCGGGGACGATCAGGGGTGGATTATTTTGTGACCATTGACGGCGTATTTATTTAATTTATACCACCGTTTTATGTTTGTATTTAAGATTGACATTTTTTATTTAGTATAAGAAGTTTTTGTGTTTAAATAATGTTATAGGTCCAAATACTTACCTACCTACTCTATATATATATATCTATATCTATATATATATCTATAGGCCTGAGATACATTTAAAATCTGTTGGTGGGTGGGGACGATTTCGTGCATCCTCCTTTATACGTAATTATTTTTGTATGAAAAAAAATATGACAAATAATCAATAATTTATCTTTACTTTTGTAATCTATAAACACAATACTGTCTCCCATTGCAGCCGTGGCAGATATTTTTATAGCACCTTATATTTAAAAAAATTGAGGGCAATTGCACATGCCTTTCTTCCATTCTGTTCTTGGCAGTACAACTTTCCAGAACGCAAAGTTTTTTTCTTTATACTCATCAAATGTATGCCATGTTTCGTTATATGCCATATCCGTAGCCCTAGCTTTCTCACTAGGTACTATATAAACGTATTTTGTATAATCCGATGCTAGTCTTTACTTTAATGTTCTGCTTTGCCCAACAATATCCTTCTGTCCATTCTTTGAGTTCAATGTTGTGTGTCTCTGGGAATAAGTCTTCAGAGATTTGGTTTGACCATTGGGTAACCATATCACTCGCCACAACAAGGAAACGTGAAAGGGGAAAACGTTCCCGCATCGTATTATGATCTTTGATAGTCTTGTTAAATGCTTCTAAAGCGTTGTTTGTGGTCGGTGAAAGGGTTGCTGCAGCCCCAAAGTACCAGTTAGGGTTTTTGACTAGCCACTCCCTTTTAAAGTATTGTATGAATGCTGTCTTAGTAGCATGTTTGGCAACAAAAGCATGGGCACCCGTCCCAGTCGCCACCCGGTGGCAACTGGGATTTTTTTCTCCCAATTGCCACCTGGTGGCAATCCATGTGGGGGCGACTGGGACTATACCGTGGAAACCCCTAAGCAAAGGGGATAAAATTTTCTGTCTTTATTTGTAGTTCCAACAATCAAAACTGGAAAGCCTTGCCATATCAATTTGTAGGTTGCATCAGCGTGGAAAACGTCAGAAGAACATACAAACTTTAATAATTTTCTTGTTGTCAAAACAAATCTGAAGATCGGTTGGTCACTCTCTAATATCCAGTACTTCATAACAAATGGTTTATCCTCATCTTCAGGAATAGCTTCATGATCATGTATCCACTTTTCTAATTCACCTAAGTGAATAGTGTGATGTCCGAATTTCACGCGCCGCCTATCACTTATTTAATTATTTAGTTGAACTTTTGTAGGCAACTTTATTCCATAAAAGACCAATATAGCCAATATAGCTTTAGGCTTCAAATGTAAGTCAAAGAGTCTGTTGATTTCGGTTTTAGTATGAGCGTCGATGCCGTAGTCGCCTCGAGTGCCAATATTTTCGTGATTATGTTCAGCATCTGTATGATATGCAAGAACATTGTCGGTTCCACTCTCAAATAACATAAAGTTCTGCCGCACACTGTGGTCCCTTCTTCCGAACTTTATTACACCTGTAAAAACGTTTTTGCCCCTCTTCTGTCATTCGCGTAAATTTCCTAGACCATGTATTTTTTGAATTCACGAAATCTTCCGCCTCTTTCAAGTTTGAAAATTTAGATTTAAAAACCCAAAGTTTGTTTCGTCCACGTTTGGGTTTCGTTGGTCCTTGATCCTCTGATTCTGCTCCACTTGAATAGTAATCCGGCACTCCTTCATCACAATTTATTTCTCGACTTGGTCCAGCTAACTCTAACTGACTCATCTCCACATATAAATCACTAAATACTGGTAATTCACTAAAATATTACGCAAAATAAACAAAACTAAACATTAACGTGCACATTACCGGCGAATAATGAAAACAATAACAATCTAGAAGTCGCGTGGGCCCGCCGCCCGCGCCGCTTGCTATTGGCCGTGCACCCGCACGCACCCCGCCACCCCGCACTACACTCGTATCCAACCATCGCACCTTCCGCCGTTTTCATGAAATTATGATAAAAAAATATTAACAATTAACTCTCATTCATTTTTATTGTACTCGTTTTAATATTTAGAGCTGCCCGCAAAGCGAAGCCTGAAAGTGGGATTTTAGACGGCACGAAATAGTTGGTAATATATTACCTTTGCCACCCTACTAACATTATTAGTCGCCAAGTCATTATTTATAGCTCCTCGCCTAATATTTTATTTGACTGGTATAGTTTATTTGCTACCTAAACGCAGCTGCTAGTTTTTAGTTTTTATAACACCTTTAATTTTGAACCTTACATAATATAATAGTCGCGAAAATATTTAATCGCTGGCAAGTTATTTTATTTGTTGCAAACATTTAGTCGACTTTTAAGTTACTAGTCACTCGGAAAATAATAAGCTATTGTTTTAAGTGAGTTTATAAATAAATTCTTTAAAATAAATTCGGTGGTTGTTCGAACAATTATTATCGTCACCCTTTTTTTTTTTTTTTTTGTTTCCGGGGTGGAAAATCCTCATGGATGTCCGCCGCCCTGGGGCGGGCGGCGGGGTCTGTCAGACTCTTACTGACTAAAAACCACCCCGGTGTTCCATCTCACACCTACGCCGGGGGTCGCGGGAACGTACGATCCTTCCGCAACCCCCGACTGGTGCCGGCCCGCCACTGCGGGCCTCTTCGGGTCTGTGGGGGGGAGTGAGGTGTTTGACTCCCCCCGTGACGCCTAAGAGGGGCGCGCGTGGAACACTACGCGCCGCCACCTCGGGTCCTGGTGTGTGGGTAGCGACGGACGTCCCCGTGTCCGTCGCCCCTGGACCCATTTAGGGGGGCTGGAAGAGGGCGTTGTCCGCCCTCCGCCGACGCCCGGTGCGCCTTCTGCGGGCCGGGTGAGTGGATGAGATCTCCCTCTCCCTTTCCGCAGCCTCCTTCTGCGAGACGACTGTTTCGCAGAAGGAGACCACCGCGTCCCAGGACTCGGCGCTGCTGACCATCGATTCGACTACGGCCGGCAGCGACAAGTCACTGCCTACTTCTGAGATGAGGGCACGGCGCGGCTCCTCCCAAGCGGCACACTCTGCCAGCGTATGCCACGCCGTGTCCTCCCGGCAGTCGACGCAGTGGTGACACCGGGCGTCCGGCTCCCTGTTTATGCGACACAGGTACTTCCCGAAGCAACCATGCCCCGAGAGCACCTGCGTCGCCCGAAACGACAGGGAGCCGTGCCTCCTCCCAAGCCAGGACCTCGCGAAGCTGAGACCGACGCAGCTCCATGTGTCGCTGCATCGGTCCCTCGCCTCGCGCCCTCGCTTCCTCGCGCCACTGATACAATGACGCGAGAACTTTCGCCTCAAGGTCCCAGGGCGGGGATCCGGCCAGTACGCAGCCCGCCTCGTAGGAGATCGTGCGATACCCCCTGATGACTCTGACGGCCATCGCCCTCTGCGGCTTTCGCAAAACAGCGATGCTGCCGGCCGTCAGGTCAGAGGCCCACACCGGGGCCCCATACAGGGCCATGGATCGCACGATCCCCACGTAGAGCCGCCTACAGGCGGCGCTCGGGCCCCCCAGATTGGGAAGCAGAGTTGCGAGTGCGCCAGCCGCGCCCAGCAACTTGGGCGCCAGCCGTCGGAAGTGGGGCCCGAAGTCCCATCGGCTGTCGAGCACCAATCCTAGGTACTTCATGGTGGACTCGACAGCGATCCGAGCCCCCCCGACCACGATGTGTGAGCCGGGTGGTGGCGCCCGCCGGGGGCCATGAAACACCATAGCCTCCGACTTGCTGAGGGCCACCTCCAGGCCTAGGCGACGTATGCGGCCCACCACCTGCGAGACCGCAGCCGTCGCCAGCAACGCTGCCTCCCTGTGCGAGCTCCCCCGGGCAGTGACCAGCGTGTCATCTGCATAACAAGTCAGGTCTACGCCCGGTTGGAGCTCGCCCCTCAGCACCCAGTCGTACCCGATGTTCCACAGGAGTGGCCCTAGGACCGAACCCTGCGGAACACCGCACGACATGCGGCGCTGGTTTCCGCCATCGCGTCCCACGTAGGTGACACACCTATCCGACAGATAAGCCCCAACGATGTGGCGGAGGTAGGGAGGCACCCGATGATAGCGCAGTGCCTCCCGAATACAACTCCAGGGCAGGGTGTTGAAGGCGTTGGAGATGTCCAAGGACACCGCCAACATCACCCCGCCCCGGGACACCGCTTGCTCCGCCAGGACTCTCACCCGCGACACAGCGTGGATGGTGGAGCGCCCGTGCCGAAAACCAAACTGGCTGTCGTCCAGGTCCGGCCCCTCTCTGCACAAGTGGCCGACGAGGCGGGCTGCGATAATACGCTCAAACAGCTTACCCACCTCGTCTAGCAGCACTATGGGCCGGTACGCGGACGGCGAGTCGGCAGGGCGCCCCGCCTTCCTGAGCAGGACCAGACGACCAGATTTCCACAAAGTGGGAAACTGGCCCCGCTCAAGACACGCTGTGTAGAGTCCTCTCAGTTGGGGCTCAAGCTCCTTCAGAGCGAGGGCTAACACGCAGCCGTGAATCCCATCGGGCCCCGGCGCCACGTTCTTGGCCCGGAGCCGCATCACGGCTGCCCCCGTCTCTGCCTGTGTCACCTCTGGGACGCTGATGGCGTTCTCTCCTGTAGGCTCTGCGGCTGTGGGCACAGCCATCGGCGGCGGACTGCGCTCCGCTCTCGCCGGGAAGAGGGCTGCAACTGTTTCCTCCAGCAGCTCGGGTTGAAGACTCTCCGTAAGTGGGGGCGCCGCGGCTCGAAGTTTCCCTCGGACCGCGCGATAAGGGCGCCCCCACGGATCCACGTCTAGAGTCTCCAACATCTCCTCCCTGGCTCGCGTTTTCGCCTCGCCGATGGCCAGCCACAGAGCCTCCTTCGCCGCGCGGTACTCCTCGTACAGCGCGGCTTCTTCGTCAGGGACCCGACGACGTCTCCTCCGGTATCGGGTGTACTGGCGTCTAACCGCGACGCACGCGACGCGCAGCTGCGCGATCTCGGCGGTCCACCAGTACACCTGGCGCCTTGCTGACTGTGCGTGGACCCGGGGCATGGACGCGTCGCAGATTTGCGTCATCGCCCCGCGGAACCACAGCGCCTCCTGCTCGACGTCGACGAGTCCGTTCGTTGCCGACTCCCGGAACCAGGCCTGGACAATAGCGGCCTCCTCGAGAAGCTCCCTGTCGATGCGCTTACGCGCCCAGCGCGGACCGTCCATTCGCGGGGCCATCGAACCGCGGCCACCGGTGGTCTGGGAGGAGACGTCGAAACGGATGTATCGGTGATCCGACAACGTCTCCACCTCCACGGCGACACGCCAGTCGCGGACACGGCTCGCGACAGCGGGGCTAGCGAACGAGACGTCCACTATAGAGCCACCCCGCTGCCGCACGCACGTGTGGACCGAGCCCCGATTTAAGACGGTCAAGCCAGTCGTGACCGCCCACTCCTCCAGCACCTCGCCCCTAGCATCGGTCACAGGAGATCCCCACGCCGCAGACTTGGCGTTGAGATCCCCCAGCAACAACACAGGGCGAGGGAGGAGTCGGCCCACGACGGCACCCAACTCGACAAGGAACCTCTCGAAGTCGACGAGACTCTTGTTGGGCGAAAAATACGCCCCAACCGTACCAATGCCGTCCACGAGGGCGGCTACCCAGCCGTGACCTCGGGACGGGTTGACAAGAGCCCCGCCAATGATGGCCACCAAACCGTCTAGGTCTCCCAACCAGTTATCCCTGGGGGGGACAAAGTACGGTTCGGCGACCACAGCCACGTGAATCGACCACTCTGCCATGCTCTGGAGCAAGAGATCCTGTGCTCTGGCAGCGTGGTTGAGATTGCCCTGGAGGAAATGGTAGAGCGCAATTATGCGCAATCCATTCCCCCCGCACCATTCCTAGGCCGGCAGTCGGCCGAAGGGCAGCCAGGCTGAGGGGGGGGTAGAAAGCCCCCGGCAGCCTTGACACCCCTTCTCTTCCCTTTCTGGGCGGGCGCACCACAGGCCTTTCCGCCCACTCTGTGCCCAGCGGGCCTCCCTGCAGCTGTACAGAGGCTGCAGTTTGGCGCCGCGGAGCACTGGGCCGCCTTGTGGCCGGCCTGACCGCAGCGATAGCACTGCTCGCTGCGGTCTATTTCGGCGGTGCACCGTGCTCTGACATGCCCAATGTCGAAGCAACGGTAGCACCGCAAGGCCCTGGGTTGCAGCTGCTTCACCCTCGCTGCCACCCACCCCACCAACAGACGCCCAGCGTCGGCGATTTTGTTCGCCGCCGCCACCGGGCACCGCACCCAGATCGCGCCGAGCCCGGAAGCATCGATGCGAATCTCGCCCGTCCGCACATCATCGGGCGGACATCCGCCGACTCGGGCCACGGCCGCCACGACCTCTGCCGGGGTCGTCGAGTCATCCAGGCCATCGACGCGCAGCTCAACGGTCTTCGTAGGCCTGGACACCCGGACGTCCTCCGGGTTGAGGACCTCCCTCAGCTTGGCGGCCAGGATGTCCGCCTTTTCGCCGCTAGAGGCACCCGACACCTCAAGCAGTCGCGCCCCCGTCATCGCCGGCCTCATTCTGAGGCCGGACGGTATGCCAAGGTCGGGGAACGCGACTTTGGCCCTCGCCTCCGTTAGGACCGCCTTATACGAGACGCCCCTTTCGACGGCTCCGGGCTGCAGCGTGATCACTACAGCCGCGGAGCGTGGGGTTCTGATCCTAGGCGGCCCCTGAGCCTTCTTGGGTGCCGGTGCTCTAGCGGGTACAGGCGGCGCCGTCTTCCGCTTGCGGCGGCCCTTCTTGACGACCGTCGTCCAGGTCTCCTTGGTGGACCCGGGTGCGGTCGCCGAGGGTGTGGTCGGCGGGGGAGCGGCTGCCGGTGACGCGGCCGTCCGGGAAGTGGGCGCGGACGTGTACTCCACGGGCTTTCTGGGCCGATCCGCGGGCTTTTTGGTCCCAGCCGCAGAGTTTTTGGCCACCATTGAGGTCCCTTCTTTCCTCCGATTGTCCGCTGCGAGTGGCGGACGGAGTGTCTGGGCTGGGAGGAGTCTCGACTCCAACCCTTCGAGACGGGCATTCATCATGCCCCCTACTTGGAGCATGACGGTTCGGGCCACCTCCGCAACCAACTCAGCTTGCAGGCAGCCAGGTGTTGGAGTGGACGCGGATGGTGCAGGAGCGGCACGTTCTTGTTGCCGACTAAAGTCGGCCCTTAGAGCGGCAAGTTCCCGCCGGATGACCTCCATCTCGGATAGGAGACGGCTGTTCTCCTCCTGTAATTTTGCAGTCTCCTCCGAGGTCGTGCGATTAAGGAGGACTCCCACCGCCTCCTTAATCTCCTCCGCCGCCTCTTTAAGAGCTCGCGTGAACGTGCCCTTCAAGTTGCCAGACTTGGTGGCAACCTTCAGGACCACGTCCACGCCGTCCAATACTTGGCGGCTTAGGGCCGCCGCCGACAAATCCTCAGCAGCGGTCAAGCGAGCAGACCGCCGCTCTCTGGCCTGACCAGCCATTTCAGCCACCTCATCCAGAGCAACTGCCCGTCTCTCCTCTCTTCTAGCGAGTTGGATTTCCCCCTTTGTGGTGACCAAAGAGTTTTGGGTACAAGCACTCTCCACTTGCTTGGTCCCCGGGTCGCTTCCTCCGCTGGGTGCCGGCGTGTCGGGGCGTTTTAAAAAGCGCCCCAGAGAGTCACGTGAGGTGGAAGGAGCTGACGCTCCACCAATTGCGCGACCACGTCCTCTCCTGCCGGCCAGCACCTTGGCGGCTGGCAGGTTCTCCTCGCTAGAAGAGAGGCCTGTCATCCCCATGCGCCTCTCGTCCTCTTTACGTGGGCGCTTCCTCCAAAATTTGGAAGGAAGCCCAACCATCTCCTCCTCAGTCCGCGAGTGCTTTGAGCTTACGCTCGCCACACTCGCCACACTCATCCTCTCAGATGCGGTGTCAGAGTCTGACACCGTACCTGACATGACACCCATCTGCTCGACCAACACGATCGGCAATTCACTTTTTTGTTGTTTTTGTATTTTTTTCTCCATATAAATCCCACGATATAGGTCCTAAATGTCCACCGGGCAGAGCCTAGATACCCGGTAAGCCTACATACTGCAGAGTGCGGCAGGTGCTCTGCAGGGGAAGCGCTAACGACTGGACTCCCTCCAGCCATGCATCCTCTCACCGCGCTTCAAAGCTTAGGATTGGGTGGTTTTTTATCTTAGAGGTAGCCTTAACAAATGGTTTATCCTCATTTTCAGGAATAGCTTCATGATCATGTATCCACTTTTCTAATTCACCTAAGTGAATAGTGTGATGTCCGAATTTCACGCGCCGCCTATCACTTAAATAATTATTTAGTTGAACTTTTGTAGGCAACTTTATTCCATAAAAGACCAATATAGCCAATATAGCTTTAGGCTTCAAATGTAAGTCAAAGAGTCTGTTGATTTCTGTTTTAGTATGAGCGTCGATGCCGTAGTCGCCTCGAGTGCCAATATTTTCGTGAATATGTTCAGCATCTGTATGATATGCAAGAACATTGTCGGTTCCACTCTCAAATAACATAAAGTTCTGCCGCACACTGTGGTCCCTTCTTCCGAACTTTATTACACCTGTAAAAACGTTTTTGCCCCTCTTCTGTCATTCGCGTAAATTTCCTAGACCAAGTATTTTTTGAATTCACGAAATCTTCCGCCTCTTTCAAGTTTGAAAATTTAGATTTAAAAACCCAAAGTTTGTTTCGTCCACGTTTGGGTTTCGTTGGTCCTTGATCCTCTGATTCTGCTCCACTTGAATAGTAATCCGGCACTCCTTCATCACAATTTATTTCTCGACTTGGTCCAGCTAACTCTAACTGACTCATCTCCACATATAAATCACTAAATACTGGTAATTCACTAAAATATTACGCAAAATAAACAAAACTAAACATTAACGTGCACATTACCGGCGAATAATGAAAACAATAACAATCTAGAAGTCGCGTGGGCCCGCCGCCCGCGCCGCTTGCTATTGGCCGTGCACCCGCACGCACCCCGCCACCCCGCACTACACTCGTATCCAACCATCGCACCTTCCGCCGTTTTCATGAAATTATGATAAAAAAATATTAATAATTAACTCTTATTCATTTTTATTGTACTCGTTTTAATATTTAGAGCTGCCCGCAAAGCGAAGCCTGAAAGTGGGATTTTAGACGGCACGAAATAGTTGGTAATATATTACCTTTGCCACCCTACTAACATTATTAGTCGCCAAGTCATTATTTATAGCTCCTCGCCTAATATTTTATTTGACTGGTATAGTTTATTTGCTACCTAAACGCAGCTGCTAGTTTTTAGTTTTTATAACACCTTTAATTTTGAACCTTACATAATATAATAGTCGCGAAAATATTTAATCGCTGGCAAGTTATTTTATTTGTTGCAAACATTTAGTCGACTTTTAAGTTACTAGTCACTCGGAAAATAATAAGCTATTGTTTTAAGTGAGTTTATAAATAAATTCTTTAAAATAAATTCGGTGGTTGTTCGAACAATTATTATCGTCACCCTGTCCCAACATTGGTGACCCCGACGTGATAAACTAAAACTAACATAAAGTAAAATAAAATAAAAGAAAATACAAATTAAAACTACAACTAAGACTAAAGTTACACTTACCTCTTAGAATTACGCAGTTGTTGCTGCTTGCGCAACTCCAACTGCCGCGTCTGGTGATCCAGACGCTCGCGCTCCATGCGCATCCTCTTATCATGCCGCATCTGTGCAGCAGCCTTGCGAGCGCGACCTTCCGCGCGTGCCTCAGCGACCCGCTTCTGTTGCAACTCGAAGCGCTCCTTTGCTTCAAGGCGCCGCTTTTCCGCGTCTTCATGTCTTCACGTAACTGCAAGTGGCGCTTGTCGCGCTCCGCCTTCTCTTGCCGTTGTTTCGCTTCACGGTCGGCAGCAGCCTTTCGGCTGTAGTAGTCACGTTCGCGACCAGCAACCATCCTCTCGGAGTGCTGTCGGTCGCTAGCACGCGCGTGTCGCTCGCGTTGCTCCCACGCAGCAACGCGGCTGGCCTCAGCACCCATCACGCTGAGTAGTGTACTTGCACTCTCCAGTTGGGACCCGGGAGCGCGAGATGAGACTCGAAAGTAAGCACTACCAAGCCGCGGTACTTAAACCCGTCCACTTTCAGGGCATTAAAAGCCGGGTTGATGGATTCCGGCGTACAAGGAGTGTTTCCTTGTATCTTGGGAGGTATCAAGCTCGCGGAGTATATTTGTTTCCCACCGACGCGACGTGGGTCTGCAAAGCTACTCCGCTAACTGTATAACCCCAAGTCGGTTGGGAGAATAGCGCGTCCTTAATTGCATTGTTGAACGTCGAGAGGGACATCACTGTAGTTGCGGCTCCTCTACCGCTCCACACAGCCAACCAACACAGGCCCTCGCGTCAGAAACCAGTAGCGTACAAGTGAGCAGGAGTAGCCAAGTCCAAAACCAACCGCAAAGCTGGCTCCTTCCATCGAACCGCATAAGTCAACCACGGAAACACTGAGCAAGCGCACTGCCTCGCAAAGTAAAGTCAGTAAGGCTTTACAAAGGTCCAAAAGCGCGTCTGCTACTGTACCCAGGGTCGACGGTACGCGGCTTACGGCTCGGAGAAACGAACCGACTTCCTCAGAGCTGCCTTGTCGTCTGTAGACGGTAATACTCATTGACACGAGCGGTACGTGGAGAGCGTCGTAAATACTATTTCTCACCCTAACCCCATATATCTTCGCCGCGTTTCTCACGGCCATACTACAGTATCAATACTAGTACTAATACCAATACTGCATCGTAAACGTGACTAGTCAAGCAGACCCACGGTGTACGTGTCCAACACACGTCCAGTTGTCATACGTGTCCTAGGTTTGAAGACTTCTCTCGACGGGTCCGTTAGTAATTTTTCGTAGCAAAGTCCTCCGGTGAGTTCAGCACAGAGTGTAACACGCAGAAGAAATTCACTAAGTCGAGATCTTTCAACTTGTACCTTTCCACCACAGCGTCTGACAACACCTGATGCCACTCGGCGTTACCGAGCGAGGCCAAATTATCGGCTATAGACCGTCTGTACTCCTCCACATGGTCGTGGTCTCTCAAGTCACGCCTCCCCAGCTTACACAATGTCTTCATCGGATCAGGAACTAACTGTAGTCGGTGTTCACCCAGTAGAAGGAACTTCGAACAAAAGTAAGCATGTCTGTAACCCGTTAACAGCTTCGACTCAAGGTTGAAGAGGGCAGCCAGTTTACCAGAATTGTCCACGCTCGCCGCAAAGCGCGAGCGCATGTATAGTAGTGAGTCATCTCCAGCGAAGAGCCCCAACACTGTCGTCCACGTCGTACGTCGCTAACACCACAGCCATGCAAAACAACGTATTACCCAAAAACGTACTCGCGTCACCCGAACGGCGTTGAAATTTCACGTCTGCGGCTATCCCGTTGTGCTTATCTACAAACCTGCTTTCTGCGTGTGAGTTATACCAAATTTCTATTAGGTGTTCCGCCACTCCCATACTTCGCATAATTGTGCATTCGAACTGCAGCACTGCCGCATCCTGTGACTTATCGTATTTACGCATGTCGTTTTCAACCGCGTAACCCCTGGCCAACAGTCCAGCGTCGAAGATTGTGTTTAGGTGTTCTACGAACGCGTCGGGCGACATGCCGGTGAGTATCTGCAACTTGGGTAGCAGAACCCGTAGTAACCTATCGCGCACTTCGGGAAATATAGTGCAAAACACAACGTTAACGTCCTTGGTGTTATACGCTATCGTTTGCACGCTCGCGTACTCATGTTGTGCCGCCTCCTCCAGAGGTGGATTGAGGTCTGCTTTCACCATGTAAGTAATATGCATAAGGTAAAATTACTGCACACCCTGTTACAATATATGTACGGAAGACATAGTATGACAGGCTTCCTATTGCTATGTCATAGAATGTACAGGACGAAAATTTACTGAGAAGACAACATACTATACTTGCACAAATGAAAATAACAAGATTTGGCATAAAACTAAAAAAATATAGGTAATACCTCCTTCAGTGTCTAACACCTCATCCAAAAACTCTTCACGCATTAAAACATCTTGCAGAGGTGGAGGAGATTGTCTTGCAGGTGGAGGTTGGGCTGAAAATAGGATTAAAAAGTGCTAGAGGACCATGGGGCACTGTTACAATGGTTATTTTGATATATCAGTCAATTTTATTTAGAGTCACTGTAACATCACCCACCTCCAGATATGGATGATTCAGGAACCTCCATTCCCTTTGATGTTGTCCTACCAATAACACTCAAAATTTTTAAATCTATTTCTGTAAGATGTGGCACTGGCCTGTCGGGATTGCCAGTTTCCTGGAGAGCTCGAGCCCTCTTTGCATTTGCACTTTTGGCCTTAGATTTGAGATCCCTCCATGTCTGTAAGAAAAGCATTAGCAGCATTATAACCTTAAACCTTAATCAAAATAATTATTATGTCCGCCTCTGACTGAGTAGTAGAGCACTCGCATGTTAACTCAGAGGTTGTGGGGTCAATCCCCATGGTACACATTAATTTGTGTTCAGTCTGTGACCTTCGGAAGGTAAATAAAGCTGTTGGTACCGTCATTATTGTTATAGGGCTCTTCCTCCACCCATCGAATTTGGACAGTAATAATCGTCAGTGAAAAGCGGGTGTACCAAGTGTCGACTGCGACTTGCTTCATAGTTTACACATGGGAACACCTCTGACATCCATTCGGGGATGCATGTGGTGTTAAAGAATCGTTTGTAATAATAATACATCCACATAATCACTCACAGTTAACCAGTTGTTTAGTTGCCAGCTCTTCTGCCAATTTGGTCCATTTTTCATTTTGTTGGACCACGCCCATCGGGCCTGTTAGGGTCCCGAGGGCGAGGTCCTTATTGACGATCATATAGTTTATTAAATGATCCTTTTTGTGCATGTTACAGCGCCGCCTAAAAGTAAACATAAGATTAATGCCGCAAACCATTGACATCCAGCAGACTTTTTATTGAGAAAAAGCTAATACTGTAATCACTCTGTTGTCAGAAATCAATTTCCAGTAGCGGACAGGCCACTGTGGTGTAGAATGCTAAAAGATGATGATAAAAGTAAAAGTTGGTTGAATTGAATAAAGTACTGAAATTAGTGCTTGCATTGCGTTTTTGTACCGCACCGGTAGAACAAATTCAGTCTCGGGCACTGCGCACAGTCGCACACTTCTAAGACTCACAGATTATGCGGTAGAAAAACGCACAGCAGTGCGCGCAGGGCCTTAGTACTGTTTATTGCTTATCTAGAGTAGTCTCAAGATTTTAATGTCAAATATTGAATACAGAAACTTACTTGTAATATTGAATTAATTTATAAAACTAACCTAAAACTGTTTATTATAAAAAATACGTACCTTGCTGATTCTGCCATCTCCGTGAACGTGGAAATAGCCTGATAAATTATTATGTATTGTTCAATTAATTAAACTCAAGTTATACGAAAAAGTACTTACAGTTTGTTTAGAGTTTACCGTGTTTACGGATACAGACAGATAAGTTTTTTTCTCAAACTTCAAGAAATGTCAACAACAAACTTTTTTTTTGGCAAAGGTAAACAACTAAACACGACTTTAATTTAAGAAGATAGCATATTTTCTGTATTTTTACGAAAACAAACGGAAATTTTGGTAAATACTGGTAGCTTCTCTGAATTATACCCATAAATATTGTTTACTATATATACAGGGTTACAGGGAAAGTCGTACTGAATATTAAAGGATGTTATTATTCAGGTCATTTCCGATGAATTTCATTCTGAAATAAAATGTCCGAAACTTAACCGTTATGGAGATATTAAATTTTAAAGATTATTTTTAAAAATCCTTTATTTTTTGGCTTTTAGTCGTTTTATTTGGGATTAGAGCTCCTAGAGTCGGTTTTTTTGATGTGTCTAGTTAGAGGACATGTCCATTAATAAAAATGATCAACAGAAACTGAACCTACTACTAACAGCTTAAAAAACTGCTCGACAACGGTTAGCATTATGAATTTTCTAATAGAGTGTTCTTAACTTTAACAGGCTTTTAATAAAAAAATTGTATGGAACTTATTCTGCAAATAATTTTATAAAGTTCTACGTCTCTTTAGCTATTCAAAAAGGTATAACACTTGCTATTAAATAGGCAAATCATTGCCCAAATAACAGTTAAGTTAGGAGAGGGTACATTTTTAGTTTGAGGTAAAAGTAGCTAAAATACGTAAAAAAAAGACAAAAATTTTAGCAATATTTTTATAATTCATGTTCTACATGGCCGCCGCTATTTCTTACACAAAGTCTCATTCTTTTTCTTAAATTACTTTTCACGACAGAAGTTCGTAGGTTCCGCCTCATTTCCTCAGCCGCATCAATATTTGCCACCAATAATTGTAACCAGAGTGTTCTTATGGTAGCTACCAAACAATCATATTACCTTTATTATTTTACTTACAATTACATTATTTAATAATAAGTACAGATTGTAAACCTATTAATACAATTATTTAAAAATAATCTCTAAGATAATAATATTTATACGTAACTTATTTTACTTGTAGTTCGTGACATATTTTCTACCGTCTTTATCATTTTTGTCTTTTGGCAATTGAGAAAAAGGGACAAACAGCCTCGGCTTAGGCTATCTCTTTCGTCTCGTTTTGCCTCGGCTAAGATATACTAACAAAAGTAAACCTAAGATGCAACCCATAAGTTTCATTTTTGTATGATACAATTTTTGAAGAACACAGTCCTGTTTGTATAATAAGTCCATGAGACTTCCTTGACAGTTACTTAGATAAATAATTGTCAGAAACATAAATCTAGTGTTTATTCTCTGCAAATGAGTCAAAAACGTCGGCATTTTATTTAATATCCTGTCACTGATTGTATCTATTCTCAAGTTTTTGTTACAACTAAATATTTAATGTTTATCTCGTTTGAAATTATATTTTTAGCCGTAGGGTAGATAGTATCGCGTGTTATAGGAGTATAATTTAAAACGATTATGAGCAGTTAAATAATTACTTAAAACTAGGTTGTTCAAAACAGACAGATACATTGAAACCACATTACGACCCTTTTAGAAAAGTTTGCAAGTGTTAAAAAACAGAAATCGAGTTTTAAATCTAAATACAAACTATTGTCTAAATAATATTAGTAGTAGATTAGACTGTGTCTAGCAATTATGAAGTCTTTAAACCGTCTTTATATCACAATTTCAAAATGAATTAAGAGAATACATAGGTCATGCGAAAAATTCAATGTTTTTTTCGATACTCGTACTGTAGATGCTCAATCAAGTATCTATTTTGGTACAAAGCAACCACTCTATGACATTGTGGCGAACCAAACTAATTGTCTATGGTTCCCACTGTTGGATTTATAGACAACACTACTGTAATCTAGAGGTGATGTCTATGACACCAGATTGGTACTTAACACCCAGGATTTGAATGGTGATGTAAAACCTCCACAACTAGCTAATTATTACAACGCTCTATGTGAATAATACACGACTCTTATTCTGTGTAAATGTGATGTGGTATAAACGTGTTTCTTCCGCTGTCGCTTGAATAATGTGCTGTGACATAAATACACATCTTTATCAACTGGATCGAGTTTCATTCATACTTGTAAACAAGGCGCCATAAAGCGCCTAAATTGGTGACCCCGACGTGATAACCCTGCCCAGGAGTATAACTCTCCAGCCTTGCCACATGCCATGATGGTATCTAGAAATACATCATATGAAGTATTTTTTCTGGAAAATATGGCATCAAAATATGTGACACTTGTGTTGAGAAAGTCTCTATCGTATATCATAAGGTAGAAAACCAGGCAGGGTGTCAGTACTTCTATTATGACAGACTTGAACTCAGTGAGGTTTAAGAAGGAGGCATGCACGCTCTCAGATATGGCCCTGTTTTCTAGGGATGTCACAAACTCCTCCGCCCGTATGTGCAGTATCAAAGCGGCCAGCTTGTGAGCGCTGTGAACGGTGTATGATATGCGCGGGTTGCTAACAGCTGTGGTTGGTATCAGGTGCCTATCCTCTACCTGAGTTAAGCTATCAATCACTTTTAGCAAAGGAAGACCTCTATAGGAGCTGGTTCTCAACTCAAATGTCTCAAGGGGTAGTTCCCAGACACAGCATTTGTTGGAAAACACTGACGCCATAGTTGTAGGAAGGTATCCGTACTCTCTATACCATTCAGAGATTACAGCCAATGTGTATAGAAAGTCCTCCTGGAAAATTCGCCAGATGGCGCTGATACGTAAACATTACTTTCCACTGTGCTCCTGCTAAATTAAAGTTTTAAAATAATTAAACTCGGCTATGAACTGTGAATTCACCAACAAAGTGAAACTGAACACATGATCTATCTGTGAAGGTGTTATCCACGATTATTGTGCATCTAAAACTATATTAACAGTGATTTTAGTTGACCCAGACAGTGACTTGCATATTGGGAATCAAGACGTTGTAAGTGCTTAGTGAACTTAATTATAACATTCTGACTCAATGTTGGAAATATCACCTGCAACGATTGTCGAAATAACACTTAGTCATAGTGATTTCTAAAATTTCGTACAAAAAGTTCCGTTTTTTATTTAAAACTGTTCGACTACAACGCCACCTGTCGGCAGACCAATAATACCAACGTCGATTATTACCATCCTATAAACAGTGTTGTCAGATCAGATAACATATTTTAGTTATAAAATTATGATCATAAGTGACATCTAGTGAACTTTCAATAAATCATTGTACATCATACAGTCACACTGCAGACGATAATTTGAACACTGATTACCAATACCATACGGCCGAGCGGCGCAACGACCGGATCGAGAAACACTGTAGTTCAAGTTCGAATCTCACCAGGCGTGGTAGTTTTTTGTAACTTTCTTTCTCATTATGAATTTCCTGGAGAATATTACGTTCCGTACTCGTACTCGTACACGTTCTGAACAGGACGAGGATAGCAACGTTACGAGTATTTCACAAACATTGAATTGCACTAAAAGTAGTATGCCAGACATATCAGAAGACGAAGACAACACTCAAATACAAAAACTAAACGACGAGATTGCCAGTCTTAAATCACAATTAAAATGTTCACAAGAGGAAATAAAATTATTAAAAATTGAAAATAGTAATTTAAAAAAACTTAATGAAGAACAAGGACTTATAAAGAAAAATGATGTCTTAACAATAGTAAATAACAATGTAACAAAGTCACAGACAAATAATAGTAAGTCAAAATTTACTCAGACAACTGATGACGTTACAAGAAAAGATCACTCTTGGTCTAAAACAGAAACTAACAGCCACACAGCTAAGACTAGGCCGAAAATATGCATATTAAGTAGTAATAATAAACACAATGTTCTATTAACTGCTGACAATGCATTTCATAATAACTGCAATCTACTTCATTATTTAAAATCAAATGGAAATACAAAACAGCTCCTGGATGGACTCGGTACCAAATTAAAAAATTATACTATGGAAGATTGCTGTATCATTCTCCTTGGGCAAGAAGACTTCAAGAAAACTAATGACTACTATGATATTATCTTCCATTTAAGAAGTATAGTTCAAGAAATAAGAAATACCAACATAATTATTTGTTTGCCTACATATAAGTATCCCTTTAACGCTTCTTTATTCAACTGTCGAGTAGAAACATTCAATAATCTCTTATACTTAGACATAATGACGCATGGACATGCATATCTTTTAGACAGCAACCTCAATCTGAAATATGACGACAGCATGTTTAATATATACTCAGGGACTATCAATAATCTTGGACTACGTACGATATTTAACGATTTATGGGTATTATTTGCTGAATTTACTTATAATTACGCTGACATACAACAAAATGTTATCGACAAAAACGAAGGAACTACAACTAATGACATTTTTTTTCGTGACTAAACATTTACATATCCTGCACCAAAACATTGCAGGCCTGCTGGCGAAATGTGACCCCCTAGCAGTCAGCTTGAATGAATTGTTAGATAGAAACATAAGCGTTGACGTTCTATGCATTACAGAGCATTTCATGATGGAAGGCTATGACCAACACATTAACTTAAGGAATTACTGCTTGGCGGCTTCTTTCAGTAGAAAAGAAAGCAAGAGAGGTGGTGCATGCATACTGGTGAAGTCAGGCCATCAATGGAGAGAGTTGCCAAAAATAGCAAAAATGTCATCAACGGGTATCTTTGAATGCTGTGCCATTGAACTGGTTACTCATAGCATTGTTTGTGTTTGTATCTATAGAGTACCTAATGCGAAAAATTTCAACGAATGTATGAATAAATTAGAAATAATATTACAGACTCTGGTGAAAAATAATTATAAAAATATGGTTTTATTAGGTGATTTTAATATAGATGTTCTTAAGAGAAATAAACAAACAACAGAATTTGAACATTTGTTATTGAGCTTTAACTTAAAACTAGCTCTTCATCAACCGACTCGTCTTAAGAGCCAAACATGTATAGACAATTTTGCGCATAATTTTAAAAAGTCATGTAAAGCCACAGTATTGGAGTTAGCGTTGTCTGACCATACTGCGCAGTTATTGAAATGTCCAATTAGTAACGTATGTACTTTTAAACGGTGGACTAAGAGAAGACGTGACTACAATAACGACAACATCAATAAGTTTAAGGGCTATCTGCAAAACCTAACTTTTTCAGACGTCTATGCAGCCAAGGACCCAAATGTAGCGTATAAGGAGTTCGTAGATATTTTCATTTTGCTATACGATCAGTGTTTCCCAGAAAATCTTATTTCAGTTAATGTCCACAATAAACAAAAATGGGTATCACGTGGTATTAAAAAGTGCAGTGCGAAGAAACGACAATTATTGTGGCAGTATCGAATAAAACCTACTCAACAAAATAAAACGAAATTTAAGAATTACTCAAAACTATATAAAAGAATTATAAATTTAACACAGAAAGCACAAAATAATTACAAAATAAAAACATCAATAAATAAATCCAAAACTACCTGGCAAATTATAAACGAATCAAAATTAAATATCCCAAAGAATAATATCCCCAAAATTAGAATTAATAATGAAATTATCTCCGATCCAAACCATATTTCTAATTCATTTAATAATTATTTTATTGACAAAATTCAACCCTCGATAAATTCAGGGCATAGAATAACAAAACATATTTTGAACAGAAAGGATTCTATGTTTATCTTTCCAAGTTTGCCGAATGACGTATCTAAAATCATTCTAGCTTTAAACAATACAAATAGTGTGGGATATGACGGGATCAGTACAAAAATACTGAAAACAGTAGCTAATGAAATAAGTCACCCTCTTAGTCATATTATTAATTTGTGTATAAGTGAAGGTATTTTTCCAGATGCATTAAAAAAATCGGTAATAAAGCCTCTGTTTAAAAAACAAGACAGGGAACTAATGGAATGCTACAGGCCAATTGCATTAATTCCGATGTTCTCAAAAGTAATTGAATACTATATTTATAATCAACTTAGTTTTTATTTAGAAGTGAACAATATTCTCTGTGACGAACAAAAAGGATTTAGAAAAAAGAAAACAATAAATATGGCAGTTTATGACTTTTTGCACTCGATTATGACAAATATGGATAAAAATACTCCAGTCTGTGCTATATTTTGTGACATGACTCAGGCATTTGATTATGTCCAACATGATATTTTACTAAAAAAACTCGATGCGTACGGTGTTAGAGGGAATGTTCTGGAACTTGTAAAATCATATTTGCACGACAGAAAACAAATAACCGAAATAAGTAGACTAAACACTAGCACCAAAAACGAAGAAAACTTTCTATCGGATGAACGAACCGTTACCTACGGTGTTCCGCAAGGAAGTGTTTTAGGACCTACACTTTTTACACTTTACATAAACGACTTTCCAAAGTCAATTGACCATCCTGTGACACTTTTCGCTGACGACAGTACGATAACTATACCTTGTAATAATAAAGACCTATATAAATATGACATTGACAATACATTGATCAATACTATACAATGGTTAGACAATAATAATTTAAAAATGAATTTAAGTAAGACAGTAATTATGCATTTTAGTCAGCGTATATTGACATTTCCCAATCTTGACATAACATATAATAATATAACAATTGACACGGTAGATACAACTAAGTTTTTGGGACTAATTATTGACCGGCATCTAAATTGGAAGGATCACATAGATTCTCTGAGTAAAAGAATTAGTAGTAGTGCCTATGCATTGTACTTGCTGTCACGAAATGTCTATAGGGAGGCATTATTAACAGCTTACTACGGTCTGGCTGAATCCATTCTCAGATATGGTGTTATCTTTTGGGGTAACTCGACTAATAGAGAACTAGCATTTAAAGCACAAAAGAGGTGTCTTAGAGCAATGTTTCATTTGAAAACAACGGACAGCTGCAAACCCTATTTTATAATAAATAAAATTTTAACATTGCCGTCCATATACATTCTTGAAACAGTTATGTTTGTCAGAAACAATCCAAAATTATTTCCGTGCAGAGCAGATCAATTTCCCAGGAACAGGCGTGACCAAACCCAACTGTGTGGACTTCCCTGTAGGACTGCACTTATGCGCAAAAGTGTTTTTCATATGGCTCCAATTGTTTATAATAAGTTGCCTAAAAGTTGGAAGGAGCTTAATAATGTACACCTGAAAAGTAAACTTAAGACATATTTAGTAAATAAAGCATACTATAACGAGCATGCATTAACGAGTTCCTAGAGGAAAGATTTGTATTGACATAGTAGCTTATTTGATTATTATTATTTTATTTTGTGTTAGTTAATTTTGCAATGACTTAGTTTAATTATTTTTGTATCTTTTTACCTATTTTTTATTGTTGACATGATTATTGTATAAAAGTCTTAATAACTTATATTTTAAATTTATTACAATATTATTATTTCATTTATGACTGATTTATTGTTATTTTATGAGAATGTTTTTAATTAATAATACTCTTTTTTTACATTTGCACGTCACATCAAGTGGCAAACATGTCTGTACGTAAAAATTGTTAATGTTACCACCATGCATGCATGTTTATTGTATGTATGTCATATGTTTACGCAAATAAATATTATCTTAAACAGATGTTAAAGTTGGTGCCCTGCTTAGCATAATGTGTAGCGGTGTCAGAGACTATTTTAAGCCAAGATAGAATGTTCGTGCAACCATTCCACATCGCACCTCTTCTCAGGGCAGGACAAGGCAATCTGTGAGCCAGCATCCCTGAGTAGACTTGGGATGTAAAGGGTTCCAGCTCCTCCAGTGTCAGGTGGGTTTTCTCTTCTACAAGGACTCTCAAAAGTTCCTGAAGCCCATGACTGCCCCTCACCCAGCTTTTCAACTCCAGGAGAGTCTTTATATTCTCGACCATGCTCCCAACTTCTAACACCTGGAGAGCAGATCTTCGTGTACGCACCTTAGGCCGGTTACAGTGCTCCACCGACCGTCAGTACGTACGGTCCGTCCTGACGATACGCTTGAACCGACCGTCAGTTTCTATCATTCAGTGCTCTCCTGACCAACAAACTGACCGGACTGGTACAGTCGCACGCAATGGAACCGTTTACGAATTGTTTAATTGCTGCTTATTATCTTCGTAGACGTTTTAAGAATAGAAGAAGACGTAGATATCATGTACACCCTATCGTCGCCCAAAGAACATTACAAGGGGAGTTCACTACTATATATTCATTATTGCGCGAAGATGAAGAAAAGTTTTTTAATTACTTCAGAATGTCGATCAAAAGTTTTGATGAATTATCAGCGAAGTTACAAGACTACTTAAAACATGTAAACTTATTTCGAGCTCCTGTATCACCGGTGGAAAGACTTGCAGTCACTTTAAGGTATGTAACTATGTCTATATTACAGATTACATAAATGTAGATATCAATTTAAATATATTAATCCCATTCCACTAATTACTAACCCTATTAATCCCATCCCACTAGTATGATAGAGATATATGGGACTCAATGACAAAATAATGTTTAAAATAATCATGATTTTAAAATACCTTAATTTCAATAAAATCACAGTTTCTTGTTTAACTACACTCGAGAGCAATGAATCCGGGTCACTTAAAGAATGTTAAAAATCTCGGAAACTAAAAATGATAGGTTAATGCAATAAATTGTATTTAATAGACAATGTAATACTCCTTAAATGAAAGTAAAAAAAAATACATTTTATTAACACAAAATTACATAAAGAAAAAAACTGCTGATCTCTCCTTAAAACAAAAATAGGAAACATGAAATTTTTGAACTTTATTACGATTTTCTTGAATTTTAATACTTCGTATTGCCTCCTCGTGCTTCCATTACTGCGTTTACGCGGTTTGGCATGCTGTACACCAAGTTCCTTATACGATTTTGGGGAATATTCTCCCATTCCTCTGTGAGAGCAATTTTGAGCTCACGAAGCGTGATTGGGGGAGGGTTTCGTTGTTTTACGCATCTGCCTAGCTCGTCCCAAGCATGCTCGATCGGGTTGATATCCGGGCTGCGCGCTGGCCACTCCATACGAGTAATGTTCATCTCTTGAAGGTAGTCATTCACAATCCTACCTGTATGAGGTCGGGCATTGTCATGCATAAATATAGCATCCTCACCTAAATTGACCATAAATGGACCAACGTGATCATTGAGGATTTCTTCCACATATCTTACGCTAGTTAAAGAGCCGTTTTCTATGATCACCAGCTCTGTGCGACTTTCAGAAGAAATTCCGGCCCACACAAGTACAGACCCACCACCGTAGGCTACTTTTTCTTCGATGCATGCTTGCTTGAATCTTTCCCCTGGTCTTCGATACACTCTGTGTCTTCCATCGTGCTTGTAGAGCATAAATTTTGATTCGTCGGAGAACATAACTTTTGACCAATCTTCAATACTCCAATTTACGTGGCTCTGGGCATATCTTAGTCTTGAAATACGATGCCCACGCTCCAGTTTAGGGCCGTTTGCAGGTCTAAGGGGTTTTAAGTTAGATTCAGCAAGCCGACGTCTTACTGTCCATGCACTTGGGTTACTTCCTCCGAGGCGTCGAAACTGATTGGTGAGTTCAGTTCCTGTGAGAAAGCGATTTCGAAGCATGGTGTTCACCAAGTATCGGTCTTCTCGTGCTGTGGTACACCTGGTTCTGCCCGTTCCTGGTCTGCGTAGGTTAGAACCAGTTTCTTCGTAACGTCGGAGAACTCTTTGTACTGTTGACAGCGACACACCGACAGTCCTGGCTGTATCGCGCTGACTCCGGCCGGTTTCCAGCATTGTAAGTATTCTGGTGCATTCTTCAGGCGTAAGCGACATAATTTCAGCTTGAATAATGAATATAGAGCACTATCAACATGGTTTATGTACCCACATAAATGACAGATTACAAACAAAAGCAAAACCAAATGCTGTAATTTCGTAGTTCCATCTTCGAAAGTGGCCCTTTTTCAAATTTGATTTTTTTATGATATAACTTTACAATAACTAAGAAGTTTTAATACCTTCATTTAAGGAGTATTACATTGTCTATTAAATACAATTTATTGCATTAACCTAGCATTTTCAGTTTCCGAGATTTTTAGGATTCTTTAAGTGACCCGGATTCATTGCTCTCGAGTGTATTATTATTTAAAAATAAAAATTCAGTTTTGTTTAATTACAACAAGGTCAGAAAAATCTGTTTGCTCTACGTTGGAATTGGAAACCATAACAGGCAGCATGTTAGGATAAATATTTGTGAGAAGCTGTTCCGATTCTTGTGCAGTAATATTGTTTGATGTTTGTGAATGAGATGAATAGGACTCTGGTGACGTGACGAAGTATGTCGTACTGGAAGACTGGGACTGGGGACGACTAAGAGCATTGTCACCATCATGAATCTTCGTAGCTATTTTTAGTACTTCAGAACGAAAAGTCAACTTTTGACTAATAGAAAATGAGTTAGTAATTGGTAACAGCGATGTGAAAAATGCCATGTCATCATTAAATGATGACAAAATTTTTGTAGTATTGTACTATTCTCTTTAAACATTTGCAGCATCTGTTTGTCAAACTCAAATTCTTCTTTATTTATAGACCTTTTAGATTTTGTAATTCGTCTATTTTTTTTATTTTGACTTGTCTGGGATGCAGGCTCAGTATTTTTTTGTTCGAAAACTCTAGTGTCGAAAATAGTGCTTGTCGAAGGTTGTGGCTCGGGCTGGGGCTCGGGCTCAAAGTCGGGCACCGAAATATTTGTCTGGGAATCATCTGCCATTAGGGAGTCCTCGACTTGGACTGTGTGTTTCTTGTCGAGAAATCTCATGTGATCGTAATATATATACTTTTTTTTTATCGCTCCGCCGCCAGATCCGGACTTCGTATTAATAATTGCAGCTTTAGACCTTGTATACGCATCCCGAGCTGTTCTCCATCTCTGTTGTATAGTTTTATCTGTAGCATAAAAGTAACTAAGCTTATTTCTTTCTTTCAGGTACTTAGCTACTGGTCATACATTCACAGACTTGCATTACAGTTATCGTCTTGGGGTGTCAACAATCAGTTTTATCGTTAAGGAGGTGTGCAAAATAATTTGGGAGATTCTTCATGAAGAATGTCTTACATTGCCAACATCGCCTGAGGGGTGGCTTCATATCATCAATGAATTTAACGAAATAGCAAACTTTCCAAATTGTGTTGGATGTATAGATGGCAAACATGTGAGAATAATCAATCCTGAACACAGTGGAAGTATTTATTCCAATTACAAGAAATTTTTTTCAGTTGTTTTACTTGCTATATGTGATTGTAACTATCGTTTTATATACATTAACGTCGGTTCATGTGGAACCGACTCTGATTCTACCATATTCAAAAACAGTAATTTGTTTCAAAAACTACAAAACGAAGAAATGTGTTTTCCTCCCCCCAAACCATTGCCCCATACGACCGAACCACTGCCATACGTTATTGTCGGGGATGCGGCATTCGGTATTTCAAAACAAGTGTTACGACCTTATGCACGTAGTAACATGACTTACAAAAAGAAAATATTAAACTACAGACTTAGTCGTGCAAGGAGATATATCGAGTCTACATTCGGCATAATGAGTAACAAATTCAGAATATTCCACAGACCTATGAACACTTCCTTGGAAAACACAATTACAATAATCAAAGCTTGTTGTATTTTACATAATTACATCAGAGAACGAGATGGTTACAAAATAGAGGATACATTAACAATTGCGGGATTTGAACCGCTTACCCACGGCAGTGACAGTCAAAGACATAATATCAGATCAGGGGACATGTTGAGAGAAAAGTTTGCTAATTATTTTATATCTCCAGAGGGTGCTGTGTCTTGGCAAAATAATAGTATTTTTTAAATTATTTGTATGTCTCGAAATAAATAAAAAAAGATGAAGATAGTTTGTTCTTTACTTACCTATATCTTTTTGTTCAGTAGGAGTCATTTCATCGAAATTAGGAAACAATGCTTCACACACTTCTTGCCAAGCCTTTAACTTTGCATCACGGTCTTTATACAAAACGTGGCTTATGTTCCAGAGTGGTTCACGAAGCCGAACTTCGGTGATTAATCGTTCGGTGTCGATAAATTTGTTCATTTTGAGTACCTACGAAATAATTTTTCGTCGACGATGATACGCACATCCGTGCGGTCGGTCCACCGGTCGGTGCAGCACTGAACGCGTTCATATGTTTCCATAGCGCGTCGGTCGACCGACGGCACGCATGCGGACGCGCTCGACCGACGGTCCTCGTACGCAGTGCGTAGCAATATACGCGTGCGTACGGTCGGTCGAGCACTGTGACGACTTGTGAATTTTCATACAAATGAGAAGCGCGACCGATGTACGCACCGACGGTCGGTGGAGCACTGTAACCGGCCTTAGTTTGGGATCCTATGCAGGGTGTATAGGGCCCTCTTGCATAGAATCCGTTTTTGTCAGGTACTTTTTTTTTTGTTTTTTTTTTGTGGGTGGGAAATCATCAAATAACTTCTCCCGCTCTGGGCAGAGCAGGAGGGCGTGTCAGACTCTTACTGACTAAAACCCACCCGTGTTCCTTCAGTTGCCTGTGCCAGGGGCCACGGTAACCCTCTTGGACTTTTCCGCAACCCTAGCAGGCATCGGTCCTAGCAAACCCCGTCATTGGTGCTGACATCTCTTTGAGGCGCGCGTGGAACACAACGCGCCGTCGACCCGGGCCTGGTCCTTATCGAACGGCGAGCTGCCCATTGCTCGCCGTTCGCAGGCCCGCGCCTACGGTGGCCGGGAATCGGCCTGCGATTCCCGACGCCCAGGGCGTCTCCTGCGGCGGCTAGGGGCGTGAGGGCGCAAACTTTGCCTCTCCCTCACGCGTTCCGCCTCCTCCTTCGCGAACATTACTGCTTCGCAGAAGGAGGTGACGGCTTCCCAAGCCCTCTCGCTCCGTACCATGGCCTGGACCAAGGCCGGACGCGAGAGATCGCCACCGCGAGAGATCGCCACCGCCAATCGCCTCCACGAGGACACGGCGTTGCTCCGCCCAAGCCGGGCAGACCTCCACCGTATGCTCCACCGTGTCCTCCGGGCGATCCACACAATGGTGACACCCGGGCGTTTCCTCCCGCCTTATCCGGAACAGGAACCTCCCGAAACAACCGTGTCCGGTGAGGACCTGCGTCAGGCGGAAGGTGAGGACGCCGTGGCGCCTCTCTAGCCACTCCTCAAAGAGGGGACTTATCGCCGCAATTGTGGCGTGCCCAGCGCTGGGTTGCGACAATCGCACTCTCCATGCCGCCCTGAGATCCCGCCGGAGCTCTGTCCGCTGTACCGTGATTTCTCGCGGCAGCGGAGCTACGCCCCGGCGTTTCGCCTCCTCGCGCCACTCCCAAACGTGCGCGAGGACTTTTGCCTCCAGATCCCATGGCGGTAATCCGGCAAGGAGGCTCGCCGCCTCACCGGAGACCGTACGGTATCCCCGGACCAGCCGGATGGCCATGACCCTTTGGGGCGCATTCAACCAGCGGGCTGGCCGCCGCCTCAAGGAACGCGCCCACACCGGTGCCCCGTAAAGGGCCATGGACCGCACGACCCCCGCGTAGAGCCTCCGGCAGGAGGCGTTTGGCCCCCCTAGATTGGGCAGGAGCCGCTTTAAGGCAGCCCCGGCCCTTTCCAGTCTGGGAGCCAAACGTCGGAAATGCTCCACGAAGTTCCACCGGCTGTCGAGGACGAGTCCCAGGTACTTCATCGTCGACTCGACGCCGATGTGAACCCCTCCTACCGTTATTTGGGAACCCGACGGTGGCGTGTTCCGAGGACCATGAAAACACATGGCCTCGGACTTGTGCAGGGCCACCTCGAGTCCCAATTGCCGGATCCTCTCGACGATTGTCGCAACCCCGCGTGTCGCTAGTTCGGCCGCCGCCTGGTGCGACCTCCCCTGCGCTAGGACTAGCGTGTCGTCAGCGTAACAAACCACGCTGACGCCGCTGGGGAGGTCGGCGCGCAGCACCCAGTCGTAGCCGATATCCCACAGATGCGGCCCCAGGACCGACCCCTGTGGGACACCGCACGACATCTCTTGCCGGTTCCACACTCCCTGGTGACCGGGGTAGATGACGGCCCTGTCCGTCAAATAGGCCTCGACCACACGACAGAGGTAGGTCGGCATCCGGTGATACCGGAGTGCCTCCCTGATGCAACTCCAGGGCAGGGTATTGAAGGCATTGGCGATGTCTAGAGACACCGCCAAGACGACCCCACCCCGGGCCACAGCATCCCCCGTCGTGAGGGCCCGCACGCGCATGATGGGTAGGGTAGAGCGCCCCCTGCGGAAGCCAAACTGGCTCTCCGCCAAATCCGGCCCCACCCGCACCAGCCGCCCGATGAGGCGGTTTGCAATGACTCTCTCAAAGAGCTTGCCCACCTCGTCGAGCAGCACGATGGGCCGGTAAGCGGACGGAGAGTCCGCTGGGCGCCCCGGCTTCTTGATGAGGACCAGTTTCCCCGTCTTCCAACGAAGTGGGAACTGGCCCCTCTCCATGCATGCGCTTAGGAGCCCCCTTAGTCGAGGCCCGAGAGCCTCCGAGGCCAGGACCCAGGCTTTCCCAGGTAAGCCGTCGGGTCCTGGGGCGGTATTTTTAGCACTCAGCCTACGTACCGCCACTCGCAGCTCTACCTCGGTCACCTCCGGAGCATCGTCGTCGTCGGCGGTGTGGTCCGCATTCAGCACCGCAGTAGGTGGAGCCATGGGCGGGGAGATATGGTCCCCTCTAGAAGGGAACAGAGTGCTCACCACGTCCTCCACGAGCTGGGGCCGGAGACTCTGCGTCAGCGGGGGAGCCCATGGGCGGAGCTTCTCACGCACCAATTTGTAGGGGCGTCCCCACGGGTCCCTGTTCAGAGTCTCCAGCGACTCCTCGCGGGCCAGTCCCTTGGCCCGCAGGATCTCCGCTTGGAGGGCGGTCTTCGCCGCTCTGTACCCCTCGTACAGCTCCGCCTGAATGGCTTCCGTATCCGGAGGGCGAATACGGAGCCTGCGGTGCCTGGTGTACCGGCGTCGCGCAGCGACGCACGCACTGCGTAAAGTCGTCAACTCTGGCGACCACCAGCACACCTGGCGCTGAGCGCGTCCGGGCTGGGCCCGGGGCATTGCCACGTCACATATTTCGGACATGGCCTCCCGGAACCACTCCGCCTCGACGTTGATGTCAGCAGGCCTGTCCGGTGATGACACCCAGGCCTGCACGATCGAGGCTTCCAGGAGGAGCTCCCGGTCCAGCTGCTTCAGCGCCCACCGCGGACCACTCGGGGCCTGTCGGACCAGCGCGCTCGAGGTCTGGGCGGAGACGTCAAACCGGATGTACCGGTGGTCGGAATAGGTCTCCACCCCCTCTATGACGCGCCAGTCAAGGACACGCGGTGACAGAGCGGGGCTGGCGAACGAGATGTCCACCACCGATTCACCCCGCATCCGCACACACGTGGGGACAGAACCCCGATTTAGGACGACCAGGCCTGTCTCCAGAGCCCAGTCCTCCACCATCCTGCCCCGTGTGTCCGTATACCGGGAACCCCAAGCCACATTCTTGGCATTGAAATCCCCGAGGACGAGCACGGGGAGGGAACGGAACCCGACGACGACGACTTTCAACTCCGCAAGGGAGTTGTGGAACTCGGCAAGAGTTCGGTTCGGGGAGAAGTATACCCCCACCACTACAATCTCCCCGAACCGTGCTGCCACGCAACCCCGTCCCCTCGTGACTGCCTCGAGGGATGGAGTACCGGCGGCGGCCGACGAAATTAGGGTCACTGAGCCGCTCAGGTCCTCCACCCAGTCATCCCTGGGCGGGACAAAGTACGGCTCAGCGACCACGGCGATGTTAATCGACCACTGCGCCATGCTCTGGAGCAACAGATCCTGAGCAGAGGCGCAGTGGTTGATGTTCGCCTGAAGGAGGCGTAATGGGGCCGTTATTGGCACTCCATGTCAGCCTCCTCCCGAGCCCTCTGTGAGGGCCCCGCCGCAGTGGTGACGGCGGCGACGACGACGGTCGAGGCGGCAGCGGCAACGGCAGTGGCGGCGGCTGCGGCAGTGACGGCGGTGGCGGAGGACTTGCCCCTGCCCCTGGCTCTGGCGGGTGGAGCGCAGGCCTTGCTCCCCATCCGGTGATCGGCTGGCTTGCCAGCTGCCGCACATACGGTGCAGTGCGGCGCGGCATTACAAGACCCGGCCTTGTGACCGGGCTGACCACAGCGGAAGCAGTGGTGGCTGCGGTCCACCTCCGAGGTGCATTTAGCTCCCACGTGGTTGCCCACCTGGCAGCGGAAGCACCTCAGAGGTCTGGGTTCCAGCAGTTTCACCTGCGCGGAAACCCAGCCCACCAGTAGCCTACGGCCCTCGGCTATTTTTTTGGCCGCCGACACGGGGCAGCTCACCGTAACGGCTCGCATCCCCTTGAAATCAGGACCGATGGTGCCTGTCCTCACCTGCTCGGCAGAGCACCCTCCAGTCCTAACAACGGCGGCCACCACCTCTCCCTCCGTCACCGAGTCGTCCAGGCCCAGGATGCGCATGTCAGCGCACTTGGTGGGCCTGGACACTCGGGCCTCGTCCGCATTTAAGGACGCCCTAAGCCTTTCGGCCAGAGCGTCAGCGGCCGGGCCGCTGGCCGCACCGGGGATCTCGAGCATCCGGGCCCCAGTCGCCGTGAGCCTCACCCGGATGCCTTCGGTGGCGCCGATCTCCTCGAGGCTCACCGCCTTCCCCACCGTGGCTAGCACGTCGCGGTAGGACACGCCCTTCTTTTCCGCTTCCGGCTGTAGCGTAATCACTACAGCTGCGGATTTCGGGGCGCGGAGCCTAGCCGCAACGCTTCGCGCTTTTTGCCGCTGCCGCCTCTCCTTCCTTTTGGCCGCCCTTGCCACCTTACCGGCCTTCCTTTTCTCCCCGGCTACGTGCCATTCGGCGCCAGCCGGAGGAGATATAGGAGGTGGGGGTGGCCGTCCTGCACCCAGGGCCGGCACCCTCGCCGTCTGTGTAGCCGCCCCGCCCTCTCTGAGCATGGGCGGCCCCGCGGGTTTCGGCACGGAGAGGGCCTTCCTCTGCCCCGATGAGCCAGGTTTGGCCACGCCAGCTGCGACGGCGGCAAAAGAGACCGCCTTCTGCCGTCCCGCGGCCGGCTGGCTCGCCGCTAGTGGGGGGCGCAAGACAATGGCCTCCAGGGCGGAAAACCGACTCTGGAAGGCAGCCAGCTCCTGCCGCACCAGGGTCAGAACCCGGTCTTCCGCAGGCACGGGCCGTCCCTGCCCATGCTGCTGCGCCCCCTTCTGCGGCACCTCCCTGGGGCCGGCTGCTCGCAGCCCGGCCAGGTCTGCTCGGAGCTCCTCATTCTCCTTCCGGAGAAGCTCCAAGGCGGCTGTCAAGCGGGCGACCTCCGCCCGCATTTCGGACATTACGTCCGACGGAGGCCCAGGTTGAATTGGCTCCGCTGCCGATTTAATGGAGGCCGTGGCTGCGGATATGGCCTTGTCTTTAGAGGACTTAATCCTCTTCACGGCCACATCCTTTATCGCGGCTGCCACGACCTCCGCAAACCTGGCCGCTCGCTCTGAGTTGGAGCCGCCAGCGGCGACCGGCTCACCACCTGAGGACTCTGACATGGCCGCCCTGCGGCCGGTCACGCCTGGGTGGTTCTCCTCCATGGCGGCTCGCTGGGCCGGCTCGGCAGGGCTGGCTCGGCTTAACTTCTTGGCCTCCTCCTGGGTGGCGAGCCCTCTGCCCAAACCTTTTTCCCGGGCCCCACCCCGCCGGCTGGAGTGGATTTTTTTGCGGCCCGAGGTTTACTCTTCGGAGGACGACCCCTGGCCCTCCCCCGATTTGGGGCGCTTCAGGAAGAACTTTCGGTTCCTCCCAGCAGCCCCCTCCACTTCGCGCTCCGAGCTCTGGCTTGAGCCCTTTGCGCCAGATGCGGCGTCGGACTCCGACCCCGTATCACTCCCCTCCTCTACGTCCTTTTTATTTCTATTTAATTTATTTTTTTCCATAGTAAATCCCACGAGTAAATATAGGTAAATATGTCCACCGGGTAGAGCCTAGATGCCCGGTAAGCCTACATACTGCAGAGTGCGGCAGGTGCTCTGCAGGGGAAGCGCTAACGACTGGACTCCCTCCAGCCATTCATCCTCTCACCGCGCTTCGAAGCTTAGGATTGGGTGGTTTTTTATCTTAGAGGTAGCCTTCCTCTGGGCCAGGCAATTAAGCCAAGCCCCCGGCGGCGGCATTAGACATGCCTCCGTTCGCTGTCCGGCCAACCCGACTCAGCGAACCCGCCGAAAGTTCACTCCTCGAGGACTACTCCTCAAGGAGAGAAACAAACACCCGCCGCTTTGGTGCGCCTGCACCGCAGCGGCGGCCCTTCTCCGTCTACGCCCACTCAACTTCCTCTGAAAGCAGAGGAGGAGTGGACGTGTTGACCCTCTGTAGCCCGGTTCCCTTCACCGACCATCAAGCATGATCGGTGATTGGAACCATGACCTTTCCTCGTTTGTTAAAGATTAGCCGCCAGCCCCCATGGCCCACCAAAACCTGGTGGGCAATGGGAGCCGACGTTGCCCAGGGTGCGCCACGAGGAGGCTCTTCAACATGCAGGTCAGGTCGTCAGGTACTTCTGCCCATCCGACCATGATAGATGATGGCACCTGGTCTTCGGTTATGTTGGTCCATGGGGTGACTACGAGTTTGTCACATGGGGCCGGCATGGTTATGCCTTCCGAAGGCATGCCCCACAATTTCTCACGTACTAATTGAGTGAGCACATTGACACACCCGCACCCTTCCAGTGTTCGTGTGAAGGGTCGTCTCTTAACCCGCATATAGTAGGCTGCGATCCTCTCCTGCAATGCGTGAATTGTCAACACTAGAGACTTCTCGTCAATCCATACACCCATTGATGCGCTCTGTATGGATCTTGATGTGGCAAACTTGCCCATCACCTTCTCCCTCACCCCTATATTCGACAACTGCCACAATTTACACAGTAATTTAGGGTTGACAGGCTCTACAGAGAGTAGATCCCTCTTTAACCTCACCTCCTCCTCATCCGCCTTTATTCCAAAAATGGCGGCAACACTCCTGTTCTTTACAATAGATGGGAGACCTTCTTTAAGCTGCCGACGAAACATGTTCTCCGGTTGAGGGGGGAGGTTAAGAGGGATACTGCTGGGATCCTTTATAAGCTACAGGTGGTCTACGTGTTGCGGCTTGGATATGTCCAACAGATTGTGTACCTGGGCGTGAAAGAGAGGGTCGGTGAGCAGGCTCTTTAGGGTGCTGAAACCCAGACTCAACGTGTCTTGAGTGGCTCTCAGGGCGAATTGTGGAAACAAAACTGTCGGATATCCTCCCACTGACCGGTTCATCATCAATAGAACCACCATCCACTCGTCTGGGCATGTCTGGTACGCAGGGAATTGTCTCCACAGAGCCAAAGCTGCCTCAAAGACAGAGAGTATGTAGGCGGGGATGAGTGATGTGTCGTCCCCTGCTATAGAGGCGCCACTCGAGAATAAGCCGGAAATCAGGGTATTAATTGTGTAGATGGCCTGATTTGCCTCGCTAGTTAGGCGAGAGACCTTCTTCAGCGCCCCGCTCACCTGGACCCCATCAACAAAGTATCTTCTGCCGTATTCTAACAGTCGTCTGGATTTCCAGGATTCCGGCACCTTGATTACTATGCCTGACTCAGTGCAGATAGTTTCCAACACTTGCAGGAACTGTTGGGTGTAAGTATCAGATGTCAGGCCCCTAGCTTGTAGATACTCTGCGGATGGTATCCGTAGCACAATCACTTGGTTGTCGCCCTGTCCCAACAAGGACGCTGTGGTTCCCCGCACAGGTGAGCGGCTCGCAGGATGATAAGAATAGTGGCGAGAGTCCAGCCCTTTTGCCTGAGTCCCTCAAGCCAGGCTTCGGGGCCAATGACGCAGCGAGGCCCCTCCACTGGCATGCCATCTGTCCCCTGTGAGGGAGGAGCATACCTATCTGTCCTGGAAAAGGAGAGTTGAGATGAGAGGGAAAGTATGTGTAAAGCTGTACACATTGTCCGGGCCGAATAAGTTATCAAGACTCTTGAAGAATCTTGAAGAACTCGTCTCCGGCCGGCCGGTCAAAATAATCGAGCAGAGCTGAACTACTGCTCTCGGCGGCGTCAGTCACGGAATCTTGCCTAAAAACACGCTTTGGTAATTTTCGAGGTGGACGGGCAGTTGTTGGACAGCGGGTTCGCGCATCGTCAAATCGTACTCGAAAACTCGCCACGCGGCATCGCAAGCACCTATATAGCGTTTGGTGACATATTGCTCTACTTCGTTGTTCCTATCTTCCTCGGCTACAACCGTGTAAGAACATGACAGCATTAAAGAATATCGATTGCTTCGAGTTACATTCGGAACAGCATCAGCACCCTACCTCGCTGTGAAAACACTCCACCAGGTTGCTGATGATGAAGGACAAAACTGCCCGAATGCAGTCAAAATCATCAAAGAAAAGGACAATGGGCAAAACACTATGGGAGTTGGGCCTGCTGATCAATACACATGAGATATTGTTTTTGTGATAGGTCATAACACACAACTAACGAGAAAAATAAAAATTAAATGTACCGGGTTGTTGTACAGTCACGTCGAAAAGTATTATTTATTTATGTTAAATATTTTGCAATTAATAATTGTATAATATTACCCCAATATTTTAGGGTAATATGCCTTCATTCGTATTATTTACGTGGCTCCAGTGCTATTGCACTAGAGCCACTCCCAAATGCTGTTGATTGCAATATTTGCAATTTAAAACGCCTCTTATGACATCCATCGACCACTAGGTACGTATAATAATAAATACAAGAAATGAAACAACAAGTTTCCTTTTACGCATTTGTTTATTTTCTTTACATTAGTCTATATCCAGAATAATAGAATCTAAAAATGCGGCTGGAGGGTTAAATCCTTCGTATCTAGCTAAGCCCATATACCAAACTACGGATAAAATGTGCGCACAGCTTCCCAGCGTACGACTTCCGGTCAAACAAGTACAATAATATTGTAAAATAGAGCTGATGCCAGTTTGGTCTCTGTCAATTAATATGTAGCTACGATACTCGCGTGCCCTCGCATGTCGTGATTGAATATGAATTCTAATCAAAAATACATTCGTTTGAAAGATATTATCCCCTTCCTCCCGGACCTCCGTTCAGATCGGACGCTCATTCTGCTACTGTTTACCAATTTTTTAACTCATTTAAATTAATTTTTACTCAAAATAATAACTTTAAAAAAATAGGAGTGCATAAACAGCAAGAGGTTTTAATTTCGAAACCACACCAAGTACGCAACACGAGCGCGAGTACCTACCGCCGGCCGGCGCTAGCGGCGAGCGCTCACAGCTATAGAGAGAGACAGGTACGCAACGTATTGTCTACGCCTACGCACTGTTGCTATCCTGCTCTGTCCCGGTCGCTGGTGCTATTGTCTATCTCTGTCACTGGGCGGTAGCAATATTGCACACATCTACAGTGCGCACAACTACGTACTATTTGCACGAAAGAGAACGCCCGCAAATTGCTGCTACCCTGGTACTTAGCTCCGAATACTGTTCCTGTTTTTAGACTTGTTCAAAGTTTCTGTGGATTTTGCTTACTCGTGCGAGGACGAGCTACGAACGCTAGCTGCGCCTTCGTACTTACTGTTATCCTGGTACCTGTCTACGGCTACGGCTACTTGCTTTTTGTCTCTCTGGCTAAGTACGACTGTGTGAGATATCACTTACACGTAACATCTTTGGATTACTGCCGCCCTGGTGTATCGATTGACTGATTGATAGATAACTCTTAACATATAAAATAAATGTTGCGGACTCCAAATTCATCACCTCAACGTGTTGCGTCAGAGCCGAACATGCAAGTCATGGCTGAAAGTACCGATAGTAGTAATATCACCTGCAGGTACAAACGTAAACATGGAGAGGTTGAGGAGAAAGATCTCATGGAGGATATGAAAGAACTCTTCAGAACTTTTACGGTACAACAGGATGCAAAACTCCACTCACTGCAAGAATCCTTAAACGGCATTATTAAACAAAATAATGATTTTCGCGAGTCATTTGCCATGATATCGGAACAGTACGATGCAATGAAATTAAAGCTCGAAAAGGTACAAGAAGAGCGAAAGGAAGAGCTGTCTTACATACGACAATTGGAAGAAAAAATTGAAAGTTTAGAAAGGAGTAACAAGAGCAGTAGTATTGAGATTAGAAATATACCTGCAAAAAAAGGGGAAACGAAAGTGGACCTGCTGGAGGTTGTTTTTACAGTTAGCAAAGGCTTAAATTGCCAAATTTTGAAGTCTGATATCCGTGACATTTACCGTACGAATACCAAATCCTCAGCTGTCAAACCCATTATTGTTGATTTTGTTAGTGTCCTGCAGAAGGACAATTTGTTGAGTACATATAAAAAATTTAACAAGGAAAACAAGGTAAACAGGCTAAGCTCTAATCACCTAGGACTCCAGTGCCCGCAAATTCCCATTTATATTGCTGAAAACCTGACATTTAAGACAAAGCGGTTGTTCTACCTTGCTCGGGAATTTGCCAAAGTTAATGAATTTTCCTTCTGCTGGACAGCTCATGGTAAAATCTACCTTCGAAAAAAAGAAGGTATGCAGTCGATACATGTAAAGGTTGAAAGTGACCTAGGGAATATAGATTGCGACCAATGACTAGCAATAAATTGTAGAAATACCGCTTTGTTGTCTCCGAATTTTCATCTTGCATGCATTTTAGGTTGTTTTTTGTTTTTAAATTATCTTTGTTTTTTGTCTAAAATACTTTTAATAGCTACTTATATTGAAATACTACACACTACATACTACATATACACACCCAATCACAAAGAAGACGTCGTAAACAATTCGAGTTTGAACATTCATCTTTCTCTATCATCCCGGCCACGTATGTTCCCAAATAATAATAAACTTCAAATTCACTGTAGATAACATTACCGAAATATCTCACGATTTGGAATCAATTAGTGTTTCTAAGTCTTTCATCTGTTCTCCCTACGATTGCGCGAAGTACGTTAACAAGTCCGGTAAAAAACTTAATGTATTTCATATGAACATACGTAGCCTAAACTCAAATTTTAGCGAGCTCACTATTCTCTTGGACTCAATTAATGTATCTTGTGACGTAATTGTTCTGACAGAGTGCTGGCTTAGTAAAGTTGTTGATGCACCCACTTTGGATGGCTTTATAAGCTACCAATCATCCTTTTGTAATCAGAACGATGGTGTAATCTTATATGTTAAATCACATTTAAAACACAAAATTAATCAACCTTTGCTACTGGATGCTAATTGTCTGGTATGCACTAGCGATGAAGTCGCTATTGTGGCAATATATCGTTCGCCGGCTAAAAAGAACCTTGACAACTTCCTTATAAGCCTAAATGATGTGTTGGCATCACTAAATGGTTATAAAACTTTAGTTGTCACTGGGGATTTAAACATAGACATCATGCCAGAGCACTTAAATAACCAATCGGAGGAATACCTTAATATAATTTCATCGCATGGTATGTTACCTGCTCACGTCTCCCCGACAAGGGGGCAGGCGTGTCTTGATCATGTCATGTTAAAGACGCAAAAAAGTGCAACCACACTAGTATTGGATACTTTGATCACGGATCATAACCCAACTATACTGAGTGTCGGCACGACAAATAAGTCACCCAAACCAAACTATTACATTAAGCGTACCGATCAACAAGCTGTGTTAGATGACTTGAGAAAAACAGACCTGTCTTATTTATTTAAAATGAACGATGCTAATGAAGCCGCTGAGTCTCTAATTCACAAAATTTCATCCACAGTTGAATTACATACCAAAGAGGTTCTAATTTCGCACAAAAAAAGGATCATAAAACCTTGGGTTACCCCTGGCCTTCTAAAATGTATAAAAAACAAAGACAAAATGCACCTTAAAGCTCAAAGCGATCCCGATAATTTAATACTTAGTACTACCTATAAACGCTATCGTAATTTTCTCAACAATTTACTGAAAAAACTAAGAATAATTTATGATCGAAGCTTACTTCAAGAGGCCAAGGGTAACTCCAAGGCAACTTGGGATGCCATCAAAACTATTACTGATACGAAGCAACAAAATACCTCACCAAACGACTTACTGAGTTTGAGTGGAAACCCTAAAGACTCTGTCGATATAGTCAATAAGTACTTCGCAAGCATAGGGAAAATACTAGCAGATCAAATTCAAAATTCCGCGTCTTCCACGTCACAAAACGTAAATATCCCGTGTTACTCAATGGGTATTTTTGAGGTGTCTGAACAGGAGCTGGAAAGTGTTATACTAGGCCTAAAAAGCAATTGTGCGGTCGGTTGGGATGGCATATCTGCATCCTTTCTAAAATCGGCCCGCCACGTCTTAATACCAGGTATAAAACACATATTTAACCGTGCAATAACTACTGGGACATTTCCCAAAGTTTTTAAGAAGGCCATTGTTCACCCAATTTTTAAAAGTGGCGATAGAGACTGTGTCGGAAATTATAGACCAATTTCAGTACTCACTACCATTTCTAAGGTCTTTGAAAAACTTTTAAATAAACAATTAACCAAGTATCTAACTAAACATAACATACTTTCTCAAAACCAATACGGGTTTATTAAAGGTAAGTCAACTGAAGACGCTGTAATAGATTTGACAACAACTGTCATTCAGTCTTTAGATAATAAACTAAAAACCATAGCAGTATTTTTGGACCTGTCGAAAGCTTTCGACACGGTTTCAATTCCCATCCTTCTAAAGAAGTTGGAAGCAGTAGGCGTCAGGGGCACGGTCCTAGAAATTTTTCGTAGTTACCTCACTGAGCGTAGTCAGTATGTCAGGGTTGGAAATTACACCAGCAATGAAGAATTTCTCACATATGGAGTCCCACAAGGTAGTGTGCTTGGTCCCACCTTATTTTTAGTATACATCAACGACCTGTGTCAACTGGCAATTAACAACTGCAGATTTATTACATATGCAGATGACACGGCGTTGATTGTGCATGCCAAAGACTGGCAGCTAGCCTATAAGGAAACTGAAAAGGCCCTGTCGATCGTAATATCCTGGCTAAACGATAACCTGTTAACCCTTAACGCACTTAAAACAAAATTTATAGCTTTTTCTGGTTCTTCTGCGTCTCAACCATCGGACTCTCTAAAAATTATTGCTCACACTTGTCGTCACTCTAGTCCTAATTGTGACTGCCAACCTCTCATACGCACAACCGAAATGAGGTATCTGGGAGTGCACATCGACTCCCGCTTTAGCTGGGACAAGCATATAGGAAATATAGTTTCCCGTACAAGGAAACTTCTGTACATTTTCAAAAAACTAAGATCTTCTGCTGACCTAGAGACATTAAAATTGGTTTATTTTTCCTTAGCACAATCGATACTAATGTACTGTATACCGGCGTGGGGAGGCACGTTTGCTACTGGCATGCTGCGAGTGGAGAGAGCGCAAAGGGCGGTCCTAAAAGTGCTTTTAAAGAAGCCTATTAGGTATCCGACGGTAACTTTGTACCAACAATGCTCTGTACTCACAGTAAGACAGCTCTATGTGCTTCAGACCGTTCTGCGTAAGCATGCTACAATCCCATATAATCCAAACAACAAGCGCAGGAAGGACATAGTGTGCGAAATTCAGCCGCATAGAACTGCTCTCGCCAGTAGAAATTTTTATGTAAATAGTTCTCGTCTTTACAACCGTATTAACAAAATAGCATACGTACATAACTTACCAAAAAACAAGTGCAAAAAAGAATTACAAATCCTCTTACTAAAATTAAATTACCGGGAGACTGAAGATCTTCTCAAACCAATCCAATAGATGTATCTCAAAAACAGACGCATACATACACTCACTCACACACTAACACATCCACTCTCTCATACACTCACACATACACTCATACATGCAGAATCACTCACCTGTGCACCCGCTGCACGCACACGGACAAATATTAACTTAAGTAATAAGTAGCTTAAATTTAATTTTAGTTTATAATATTAATTGATTTTATTATTTTTAAATTACTTTTACTGTTTATTTCATTACCATATATTTTTTTTTTACGAGTTCACTCTATAGCACGTTCGAATTTTTAATATATTGTAACCTATCTTGGAAGGCGCTGGTGTCTGTGATACAATGATTTAATTCATTAGTACAGACACCAACGATACACTTTTTTCTGTATAGTTCATTTTAGTTGGGAAATTGTTTATGTGAACCTTAAATGTGTTTTTTCAGAAAATAAAAATTTATTATTATTATTTATTATTATTAAATTTATTAAAATCTGTCAAATCTTCTAATCGCTCGTCTCGATAATCGTCAATTATGTAAACGCTATGCCGTAAATGTTCACTGCAGTAAGACCTTGCCAGTTTCAATTGATATGTGCCCAGCGCGAAAAGGATTATTTCTTCCTCAGTCAAATGTGGAAAGTCCTCTATTTGATTTTCTTCTATTCTCACGAAATAAATCCTTTGTCTGTTAAGATGCTTTCGCTCCACATATTCTTGCAAAATGTTAGGTGTGTGTATCCTTTCCTGTATGCAGTATTATCGCAGGAGAGCGTTCACTATCACTGATTACAGGATGAAAATGGTTAATTAATGCTCCGCACACCTTAAAATCATCAAACATGTGTAAAAGTGCTTTGTTGAAATATTCCTGGCGTAAAAGTTTATAGTCACGCTTAAAACGCCCGTTGACTACTTCGATTTCCCAACGACAAATTGTTACTTGTCGAGACTTGTTGGCTTGGGTAGTCGTTAATTGTGTGGCACTTCTATCTTTTGTAGGAGGGATATGACCTTCATAGTCATACATTCCAAGATTTTCGATGGCATCACGAAATCCTCTATCTAAAATAAACACATTGTTCGGGACAAGAAATACGTGCAGCGGGTGTTCTTCGTTTTCCAAAATGGAATTCAATATGGTCGCATCACTTGTTGTTGCAGCATATGGACCCAAAATATCTATTATGTATCCATCACTAGTTGTAATTATGAACGGTTTCAATAAATTGGAAAACTTATGCAAGCTATAACTCAGTCTCTGGAATAAGAAGTTGGAACTTTTTTGTATATAGACATATGTTCCATCGCAAATCACAATCAACTTCGTGTTTTCATGATTTCCGAAGAGATATTTAGGTATTGCCAGATTTCTTTGTAGTGCATCTTCTCTAGTTATGTGGTCAATACCTAAATGCTGAGGAACATATTCATCAATCAAACATTGCCTTGCAATCGCCAGCTTCCTCTCTAATGTTCGTCGAGACATTTTAAATAGGTTCGCAAGCCTTTCATTGCTCTCACCAGTCCGTAGCTTAGCGAGGTAAAGACCGAGTATGGTTCTATTATTGCTGTATGCACGTAGCGATGGTGTTTGCAATATTATGGAGCGAAACTCACTTCCATTGAGCCCAACCCAAAAATGAAGACTGTCGTCATTGAGACCGACCATAGTTTCGAAATCATACTGCTTGTTACTAATGATTCCTTCAGTGAAGATGTTACATACGTCTGTGAAATGTTCTGCTGTAAAGTAATGAGATTTTTTTTTTTTTTTTTTTTTCACCATATTTTATTTTGCAATTATTTTAAGGTAAACATTAACATAATATTAAATATTAGTTACATCATTAATGTTGAATATAGGTATAATGTCAAGGATAAGGAAAACGTTAACTACTATCAAATACAATGTCGAGGATAAAAACTCGCTCGTCAGCAGAGGGCAACTAAGCTTTAGTATCAAAATTAAATTTAACAATTCTCTTAAGTCTAGCATTAGAATCACAAAAGATAGTTTGATATAAATGTTCATTCAAAAGCGGATTCTCCGCTAGTCGGTTACGTTCTAAATCGGCAATGTTCGGCGCATTATCATATGGCGCTAGTATTTGTGGATTTTGACGAACATCCACACGATAACGAAAAGCAGATGCGAAGAAAGCGATAGAGCCTGCGACAGAGAAAGGAGCTCGTATAGATACTTCATTCTGATCATTCAGAACCGCTGTTACGATCTGAGCAGTCGAACCAGTCTTAGATCTCGGGGTGCCACCCTCAACAAATCCACGAACTTCAGAGAGCTGATAGTGGATGTAGTTCATTAACCTCGTGTTCATCGGAATAGCTGGATTATCCGAGTGGAACGCTTCTGGTGCAATTCTTGCATGTCCCAGTGCGACCATCATCTCTTGACGAAGACGTTCACGGGGAGCCCATCCAATGCATCGAGCATTTGGCTGAGGGGCTGGATAATGATGATGAGAAATTGTGCAGTGGTTCTCCAATTCATCCCACATATTACTTTCTAAATGTTCCCTGCATACTCGTGCATGTTGAGGAATATATAACTGATGTGTAGTCATCATATACAAGGTGTAACAGAATCAACGCAAGTCCTGAAAGTAGTTTGGTCATAATTTACTACTGAATCGATTTCAGTAACTATTCATATAGGTTTTTTTTTTCAATTATTATGTATTTTGCAACACTGACCGCTGATTGAGACAAAGAAAATTAAATCTTATCTCAAGTCAATAAGACTCGATTTTAAATGCATAAAGTAATGCTAGGGTCAACACAATTATCCTAATAATAATAGTTAGCTTTAAAAAAAATTGTTTTGGTCTTTGTATTATGCTTTTAACTCAATAATCTAATTGGGGTGTATGAGGTCGTGCGTTAATTATGTTACAAGTTGTATAGCTTGATGGTTTTCGGTATACGCCGGCGGTTATCGTTACCACAAGCGCCAAATATGCAGTGGCTTGATGTGTTTGGTGCTCTTTTATATGAAGGCACATAAAGTTCGCCATCATTGGAACCCTGTACTTCATTTTGCGAAGGTGGAACTGGTATTGGAACTGGTACTGGTGGTGGAACTTCTGGTTCATGTTCTACTGGATTTTGTACTGGATTTCAAACATTGTGGTCGACTCTTTGCCAACAACGATGACAGACAGATTGTGTGCTGTTGAATGATACCTGCAAATAAAATAATTCACAACTTAGATTACCTGTTATACACTTTCTAAAGGATTAAGAAGGTATTCTAAGCAAGCAGCCTATACGAGTTCCCACCGAAGAACATACGGTTCATAGAGAAGTTAATAGAGAGGGATTAGAGATCGTGGTACTATTCGAAACTGGCACCACACATCACCGTAATCGGCAACACGGGTTGTGTAACATATAATTATGTTTTTTGTAACACCTTGTAGATTTCATATGGATCGCACTTTATGTATACCTAGCCTGCGCTTTACATGTATTAAATATACTTACATGCGTTAGATAAACATTATTTAAAAAACTGATATTAATAATAATAAACGGTATAAAACTCACCTGTCTTATAGCGTTTTCCTGTATATAGGAAACATGCGCAGGATGCGTATGTAACAAGCTTGCTTGCAAAATATGATTTTGTCTACGTCTATGAACAGAACGTGGACACAGAACACACAAACGTTCTTCCTGCATTTTTAAGAACAGAACTCAAGTCCGTAAAGGTAGCCAAAGTCAGTTCATGTAAGAATATCACCAGAGTCCAAAAACAAGCAGGGTCGTCGTAATAGAAATACGTTAAAAGTAAGAATAACAGCTGGTGCACTGCACAGTCAGAAGCGGAGAATACCGACTGATCACTGCATAAAACAGTCGAATGAAACGATTTACTTACCTGCTATGCGTGGGCGCTTGTCCAAGGTCAACATGTTTCTCTCTCTTTCACGCGCCCCGTTAGCATTCGCGTGTTATCTTGCTTGAAGACTAATCGCACACAATGCCAATATAATAAGCAACGGTCTGCAATTCACTCTCGCATAGGTACATAGAACTTTTATTACGCCCTCTAATAGTCGAAATACACATATTATTATTTTTGTAACAGGTATATTGTGTTATTATAATCCCATGTGGCTTCATGTGGTTAGAATTAGTGACTTAAGTAATATTTTAAAGTAATATTCTTTCACTCCTATTGAAAAACATTTAATAATTGAAAAATATTTGACATAATTAAATAAAACTTTTCGACGTAGCTGTACAAGAACCCGGTACATTTTTTTTTTTTATTATTTTTCTCGTTAGTTGTGTGTTATGACCTATCACAAAAATAATATCTCATGTGTATTGGTCATTAGGCCCAATTTGTCGCATTGTCCTTTCCTCGTTGACGATCTGTTGGCGGGTGAAGATACAACAGATCATGCCATAATAGCTGCAAAAGAAGTATCTCACATATTGAAGAAGGGTGGATTCACACTCTCGAAGTGGTCATCTAACTGTCCGCAATTTATGAAATCCATTGACACAAACAAACGAAGTTCTGTTGCACAGTTAGAGATAAACAAAATGGATGGCACTGTAAAAGCACTAGGTTTGATTTGGAATTTGGGAACAGACCAATTTCAATACCAATTGAAACTATCAACAACTTCTGTCAACATCACAAAAAGAACAATCTTGTCAGATGTTCAGAGACTGTTCGATCCCTTGGGTTGGATTGCCCCAAGTGTAGTGATGGCTAAGATACTTATACAAAAGCTGTGGTTGGTAAAAGTCGATTGGGATGACATAATAAGCCCTGAACTACAAGAAGAACCTGAACCACAGGGACCGTGAATCATATGATTCAGGACCATTTGGCGCAGCCTGCCTTCGGCTTCGGTTGCGTTCGGGATGTCGGCCCTGACAAATTTGTCTATGTCTACATTTTGAACGGGTCCCCCGCCGGCCACGCGGAAACATATATGTGCGTGGGGTAGACCTCGTTTTTGGAACTCAACAACAACAAATCACTCATGTTATGGTAAGGAAAAACGATGGTGTACCTAGTCTGTTAACTAACGCGATCGCATCCATGTATTTGGTTTTCATGTAACGCGGCCCCGTAAACGTGTTTGGCAAGTAAATGCGACCTGGAACGACGCCACCCTCTCCTAGTACAGTTTCGTCTGTGCTTATTTGGCGCGCCGACGTTTCGACATTGTCTTGGAGTTCATGCAGCGGTGCCAATCTCATCGAAGAAGATTGGTTCTGCAAGTTAGTGATGTAGCGTAATCGTTCTTCCTCGATACGACAATACATATCCACTAACCATTCCTCAGACAGTCGACCGTAATCACGAAAGCGCGACTCTGACAACAGCAAACAGCGAACGTATTTGTTTTGAGTTAACTTCGCGTTGTTGTTGTCGACTTTGTTTATGTACCACCCCGCGGTGGCGTGCGGGGGTACAACAGCGAGTATTGAAATGTTTCGTACAACGGATGAAACAGATCGATCGTGTGTGGTTTATTCGCGCCCATTTTCCAAATTACAATACACCGTGGGATAAACCGTTCCCTCTCCGTGCTAATAATTGCGGCAATCTCGTTTCCTAACGGCATATCACCGAGAATATTACCGTGAGTTTGACGTGTCGTATGTTCGAATTTTAAATGCGCTTCTTGAGACGTTTCGTTATGCAATTGTTTGAAACAATCAATCAAGGGATTTTATTTGACGATTTGACGATCTAACCGTAGACCTGCCGCGAGTCTCTGGCGTTCCTCGTTGTCCTCTATATAAAGGCCGATAGGGTTTGTGGTGTCCGTGTAACTCAAATCGAAAACGCGGTGGTATATTCTACCTTGAATTTTGATAAACGCCAGTCCGGTATCGGGATGTTGGAAACCGTGAGAGACTCCTGACGCGCTGAAGGCAAACAAGTTATTGTATGCGCGCGGGCATTTATTGAAACCCTCACTGTTATAAAAACTTTCCGTCAACGGGAGGAAGTTTTGAACGTTATAAGACCCGCTGCCACAACACCACCGGGTTCGCGATTTTTCTTCGAAAAACAGACACGTGCCACAATGCAGACATTTAAATACGTCATCGGCTTTTAATGACAATTTGCGCAAACTATACAATCGTACCGCATTTAATTCGTCCCCGCTTTTAACCGCAATTAAATTTTCTGAATTACGCAAAGGTGGCTCGATATTTCGAACAGCTCGATGACGTTCAGTGGCAAGTCTGTTGACATCCGGGTTAGTTAGCGCGTAGCGTGCGACCGATTCTCGATTTTCTTCGGGATGTGAAGTCGAATAACGCTTTACGGCTAACGTATTTACTTGCGGATGTGTTTTATTGTATTTTTCAACCGCTTTTACATGTGAATTTTCAATTGCCCTGGTTTGTTTTTTAGGTCGCCCAACCGATTTTTTTTGTATTAACCGCGAATTTGCAGCGATTTTTTCAATGACAACCACTGGTTTTTTTGTATTCAATTATGTCGAATTTAGCGGCATATTTTCGATAACCACAACCGGTTTTAGTGTTGATAATTTGGGGTCGTTTTGGGCTACACTTGGAACCGACACAATTGCAGCTGGGAAAAGTCGTATTGTAAGACGGTGTAGGGTATATTCGTGCGTACCGACGCACGGTGGATCGAAAATCGGCTGTAGAAGACATAGGATCTCGATGTCTTAAATGTTATTTTTTTTTGCTGGAAATGACTTCTGCCGATCATTACTGTTCTATAAAATGTCATATGAAGTAATTGTGTGCACAAATGGAAGAGTTATAATTTTTATAAGAAAAAAATGTAGGAAGCTGACATGAAAAATGAGGATATCTCTGGAATCGCAAGGTTGGCCGTTATATCCTTGCACACTGTTATAGTACTGTTTATTTGTAAATTTTTAACATACTTAATATTGCGGCATCACTTGCGATTTTTTTTAAAAAAATCGTCAAAACTAAAAAATAAAAAATGTTTATGATATGTACATTTTAATGCTTAAATATGGCTATACCAAGTGTAACTTACAATATTTTTTATGCTTAGACCAAAACATTCTAAGAAATCACAAAGTCGTATTACCTACTTATTTGAAATGACATGGTAATTATGAATTACATAATAATTTTTTCTTCTAAGAACTCTGTCGGAGCTTCCTGATCCTGAAGTTTCAGTAGTTCTACTGTTTACTTAAAGTATGTCTGCCTCTTGTGGGCATCTAATTTTGGTCTTGTGGAAGAAATTAGAGGATCAGAAGAGACGATAAGCATATTGAGGATATCCTCGTTTGATGCTTGTCTACTCTTTTTCCTCGAATGGTGTTCTCTGAACCTCCTAAAGTCTTTGTTTCGGGCCTCTGAAGCTTCTTCCGAAAGACTTCCAATTGGTACAGTCGCCAGCACATCAAGCTACCCCACATTGACCTTGAACGCGTTATGAGCAGAAACAGCGAGAATCGTGCGAAAGAGATAAATATCTTTTTGTCTGTTTTTGCTTGTAATGTTTCGTGCTGCAGTGCGTGCGTGAGGGTGTGTGCGTATGCGCGTCGTGGTGTAGAATAACTGTTCTATGCAAAAAAACTAGTTTAGCAGGTTGGATACCTACTTGAATCGAACCGAAAGAATGGCATGGTAATAAAAATAAGTTAGCCGTCACGGGACGCCCGGCAAATTTGAAACATCTATGTAATAGTAGAAAAGGGATGATTCCTGAGTAAAAAAAATATGGTTCAGTTAGATTATTATCGAAAAATATTGGACACGTATTTTTATTTTATCAAATCAATAAACATATGCGAAGATATAAAACGTATTAAAGATCATGAGTGGGGGCTTTTGACGTCACTTTCCCGTAAAAAGTGTACCGAAATGTGACGTCACACGAGTTTTCGACGCGCTGTATCGTCTTCATTTTTTGTTTACCTACGTGAAAAAAGAAAAAATACGTGTCCAATATTTTGCACTTTCATGTGTATTCAGTAAAAAATTGTATTTTGAAATTAAAAACAAACACTCCATTTTATTTATTTGAAGGTAAATAGAATATAAAATATGTTAGTATTTTTAATAGAGACTGTTTTTACAGTGGAGCTACGGGATATTATTTGACGTATCTTCTGGTTTCTGTAATAGTGGCTGTGGTGTTAGTAAGTAGCAAGGTGTATTGGACTGTATTAAAGATTGGCCAATGATAACTGAACTAGGATGTAAAATTGTAATCACCTTAACATTGTATCAACTGCACCAGGAACGTTGATTATTTGTCCATCTAATTATATTCCAAATTGCGTATGAACATGCCTCAATCTACTTATTTGCTTGAAAGGAATACGATCAAAATGCACTTCAAATAAAACAATCGTTTAATTGGTCGTTTTAATTTTAGTCACAACTAGCATAAGTCACAGATTCTACATTTTATTTAGCTAATGGACAGAAAAAAATACGAAGTTTTGTAATCTGAAATCAAAAATCAAACTAAAACCGATTGACGAGTAAATTCCGCTACTTACACACGAAATGACTTGCTAGCCAATGCAACCTCTCAAACATTATTAAAATTACAAGAATTATGTAAAAATATTATTCCATATTGGCTACAGGCAACTCTTAAAATAAATTTAGTGTATGATTGTTACGATCTTTGTATTGTAATGTTAAACATTAAATGTATTCTTTTATCGATATCTATCGATCAAATCTGCATCCGACCTAACTAGTTGAGTGGGGTCGTGGCGTGGATTTTTCAAAAATGAAATACTTAGATCAACAATCGGTCCAAAACAAACTTCATTTTAATGGTAAAAGGTTGATTTGACTTAGCATAGAGGGGGCATCACGCCATGACAGCGTCATGCCATTTCCCGTCGGTTTTACTGCCTAGGCGCGCATGTAGATGTTTCACATCAAAAACAGGCAGCCCGCGTAATGGCTAACCTATAAAAACTTATACTTAATCGATTTAATATATCAGAAAAGGACATAGGATAGGTTCCTACGAGAACACGTGTGAAATCGCGGGAAAAATCTATACAATTATTATAAAGCTGAAGAAATTGTTTGGTTGAACGCGCTAATGCCAGGAACTGCTGGTTCGAATTGAATAATTATTTTAGTGTTGGATAGCCCATTTATCGAGGAAGGCTATAGGCTATAATATAACATCACGCTACGACCAGAAGGAGCGGAGCATCAATGACAAATGTTCTAAAAACGGGGAAAATTTATTCCTTTTGAGAGCTTTCTTTGCGTAAACGGTTAAAGTTAAGCAACAATCATTTTGACGGATTTGTTTCTTTCATTTAGTTTAAAAAAAAACTCCGCGATAGCATGTCTATCTTTTAAGGTGGACTCACTATAACCTTTTCTATGGTAATCTAATTTCTTCTAAAATAATGCATTTTAAACAACAAGCGCGTGTCCTTTACGCCAAACGACACAAATATGTGACAAAATGGAAGGTGAAATTGTGGCTTGCCGTGGAGGGCACGCGTGTGCGTTTATACTCTGGCAGCCAAAAGGTAAAAAATGGTATTAATCCTTATACAAATAAATACGTTTTTCATCACAAGTACTTAATTTTGAACAAAATCTCGCTTATATCATTTGATTTTAATGATTATCTTAAGAGATGTCACAGAAGCGGTTCGTGGATAAAACAAAGAAAGTTCAGTTACCTTTAGAATTTTAATATAAGTAAGTGCCTAAGAGCCTCTGTCTCTTATGAAAGTGACGCAACGAAGTTGCGCGGGTCAGCTAGTATCAAAATAAAATGCGGAACAACAATCTTTATCTTTTTATTTTTTAACATTAAAATTATTATAATAAGAAACTTAAAACAAATACAATACTCTAAATTAAAATATATATAAAACTAAACTACACAAACAATAGAAAATATGAAACTTAACTATACCATACATTAAAAACAACAAGATTATATTAATTTTTACAAACTTTTTTTTATTTATATTTGTAATAGATACAGTTAAATGGGCGCCAAGCAGAGTTAAATGCTGCCGCCAAGCAAAAGTAAGCTTTTACCTAGATTAGTATAACTTGACTGGGCCGTCTACGGCCGCGCGCCCACTGGAGGCACGGCACGACAAGGCATTTTTATAATACTTACAGATGATTTCGAATCTTATCTAACACTGTTAGACATTCACATTTCATTATACAGCACAGCCGTGTGTGAAATGTGACCGCTAAGCATGATAAAATAAGATTTCAAATCATTAAAATTTGCGTTTACTAAAATAACTTGTCGGACATATGTAGGATATTTTGGACAAAGGGTGTATGGGTAGAACCTAGCTAATGACCTCCCAAATCCCTGGAAAAATTGTGTCGGTCCATGCGCCAAACACCCTGTATAATTATGTGTTACAGATTGTCCGACAATGGACTTGCCCGAATATTTAATATTTGGTCGGACCACCTTGCGCATCTAGAACAGCGTCCAGCCTGTCTTTCATGCCGACCACCATGTTCCAGCAGGTGTCCGTGCCTCGGAAATGCTCCCATGTAGTATGGGCTTCTCGCCGCAAGTTTTCGTTGTTGCGGATTTCTGAGGCATCCTAATCGAGAACCATGAGACCCCATAGATTCTCGATTGGATTTAGGTCAGGGCTCTTTGCAGGCCATGGCAGGCAGATGACGTCATCCTGTGCCACGAACCACTCCTGCACCACTCTGCAGGTGTGCACGCGGCAGTTATCTTGGCACAAGTAAATAATGCCCTCTGGATAGTGCAGGCGCACGGTGGGGATCATCACGTCACGTAAAATTTCGACGTACGATCCCCAGTCATGCGCCCGCTAACCTCCACCAGTTCACCCGGTCCCATTGAGCTCATCCACCCCCAAAAATTGAGAGATATTCTTCCACTTGCTCGATTTGGTAAAGTATTCACCTCCACATAGCGCTCATTGCTGTTGCGCCATAATATTTTTCTTCCGTCCGTATCCGACCGGAAGCTTTTCTCGTCCACAAAAATGACGATATTGTTTGCCCAGTCAAAATTATAATATTCCAGGCAAAAACTTACTCTTGCCTCCTTATGCGCCTGGTTCATTAGAATCTTCTTAGCAGGGCGACAGCATTTATCCCTTAGGCGCCTTCTAACGGTGTCCATTGAAATCTAAAACAAACAAAAAAATACTTACATAAGATTCTTAATTATGACAAAATAATGGTACGGGCCAACTTAACTATATGAGTATGGGTCAGTTAAAAATTATTCCTCAAAATATAAACATATAAATAATCCGCCGAATTGAAAATTCCACCTTTGTTAAGACAGGTGCTAAAGAACTAAATATTTATCTATTATCTAGTAATACTAACAATAATAACATTCACTGAGTCCAATACGGACGTATTGCTGCTATAGCTGGAGGAATTATTAGGTATCGCTAGAACGTCCTAGCTAGGCCGCGCGGTGCGCTTGACGCGACTATGACTAAGTATAAAAATTTATGAATAAGATAGAGTGATATGTGTGATAACAAGGTATACATGGACTCACACTGTATGAAGTTGAGGTCACTCTTGTGCTCAAAAACGGGTCGGCAGAGTGTGCAGCGACCATAGCCGCATCGTCTGCCGCCGTCGTGGCTCTCGCGTAGAGTTGGCGGTGGTGCGCTTCGAGAGTTCCGCTTTCATGCCACCGCCGAAGCCAGAAGTAAACTGTTTTTTTCTGGAACGAAACAAATAGCTATAGTTTATTTGCACATGATTACTCAATAGGCTACTTATATGATTCCTTACAATAATTGCTAGCTTGTTAATTTTAAATTACTTATTATTTACACACAAACATCACTAAAAAGGCCTTATCTCTACATTGTTTCAACAGACAAAAAGAACTGCGCAGTTGCGTATTTACTTTAAAATCCAACAAGCAGTACCGACTTAAAAAAAATAACAATGGCGCTTGGAATAGCGCGCAGCGTTAAAAACTTACAATACCGGGAACTCATTAGGAAAGAACCAAAGAACACATGAAAGAAACCTACCGATAGGTTGTTATGGCGAGACAGACATCTATGGGTGTTTCTCGTATTTCGTGCATATTCCATGATATTTTTAAGTTTGAAATTGATTGCCGAATAACGTTGTTTTTTTCTAATATCTATACTTCTATACTAATATTATAAAGAGGTAAAGTTTGTGAGGTTGTGAGGTTGTAGGGGGTAATCTCTTGAGCTACTGAACGGATTTTGAAAAATATTTTACCAATAGAAAGCCACGTTATTTGTGAATATCATAGGCTATATATTAACCCGAATAATGAAAAGATTTTTTGTGGTAGTCGGATTTGCAAAGTAAGTCTGAGAAAAAACGGTCGAATTTTTTTACCGCCCAACGAAGTGGGCACGGTTCAGCTAGTCATTAATATAATATAGATAATCTTACAACCTTTTGTCAATTTTACCTTCCTTCTCCAAATAACAAAGAAATTATTATCATATAAAAATCGGAATACGACGGTAATGAGAACGGTAGGGATTTAGCAATCAAGAGGAATAAAACAATCTAAAAATACACTCACAAGCTTGTTTTAATAAAAAAAAATGATTTCACGGGCCGACCTACGTGGGCAGTATGGAGTGTGGATTTATATACACATAACTTCCTCTTGAATCGCTCTATCTATTGCTGAAAACTCTATTAAAATCCGTTGCGAAGTTTTAAAGATCTTAGTGTACAGACAGCGGGAGCGACTTTGTTTTTTTTTATATAAAGGTTTTTGATCTGGACGTGTAATACGCACGAAAATTGAGAAACACCCTTATTCGTAGGATACGGTAGGCACAAAGTTAATAAAATATTATGGTTCAGACCATACCCGCCGCTAGAAGCAGCATATGAATATTCAATAAAATTGGTTACAGTTTTATCACCAAAAACGGTAACACTTTAATTTAATATCACTCAAATAACATAAATCGTTTACTTATTTAGAAAGTTCCCTAGAAAAACATCAATGACACATTTTTTCAGGATTAGCTATTGTTTATTTAAATTTATAAATTATAATTATAAAAAAAATTTACTCACCGTTATTCCCGTCTGCCGACAAATATCGATTATCCGGCATCCACTCAATCGGAGAGCTATGATGCGCTCCCTTTCTATTTGCGTCAATTGAGGCGCCATAATAAAGTTACTAAAAAAATATGTCACACGTCACACTTGGACTAACTACCGGCCGAACCACGAATTTTGTAACACGGGCGTAATGGAGCATGAATAAGCAAACACTGACGTTCGGGGTAGTTGACTAGTTGCGCAGGGGCATGGGGGTGTATCTTATTCCTAGTAAGGCATGAATTATTGGCTGGTAATTATTAGTATGCGCAACCATTGGTCAATTTTGGAAACGTTGAAAATTCCACCAATCATGCCAAGGATACTTTCTTTCTAACATGCCATGCCGCGTCGTAGCTATACTTATGTTGAGGGTGTATCTTGACGTGCTGGCGACTGTACAATAGCATTTTCTGCAATTATGTCCCCTCCGTGAATCAACAATTTGTGGACGGTTGATGACATGTAGTACCAATCATACAGTTCCACGTATTTTTCAGCGGTTGTTCTAGCGTATTCTTTAAATTTCGGCACGTCTACAATCTCTCCAGATGTGATAGCTTGCAGAATCACAGCAAATCTGCGTATTAGGTCTTCATCTAATCCAGTGATCGCTGCAGTTTTATCAGGAAATTCAAAAAACCGCCTTGCTGTGTTCCCGTCGTTAGTTGTGCCTGATCCATGCTTAACGATGTCAATCAAAAGATTGAGATCATCTTTGAATCGATCTTGAATGAGTTTTTTTCGTGAATGCAATAACTCTTGATGACCTTCTCCTCTTGCAGACCACTTTTTGAAGTCGAGACGATACGCTTTGTGTAGAAGACATTCCATCACATTAATGCGGGCATGAAGTGATGATAATCCGAACTCATACATACCAGAAGAAATGGTTTTTGACGCAATGACATCTAACTTATTCATTTCTGTAGGCTTAGCCAAACACAGGTAGCAGGCCGCATTTGACTTAGCTTCAGACAGATATGTACAAATTTTGCCGTCAATCATCGTCATCATTAATTTGCGACTAATTTCATGTCCTTGACATTTTGAGGGAACGAGAGCTTCAATTTCGTTATCCATTGCAGTTTTTTCATTTATGACAACGTCTTTGGTTTCTTTCACAAAACTAAACTGGACTGGACGGCAATACATAGGTGGGCAGGGTTTTGGATTCACCCATACGGTATCACCGTCAGCTGTCAACTTTAATGGAACCAAAGAGGTCATAAATATGCTGGAATCATCTTGACCACTCTCTATGTTTTGCTTATATCTACTATGGTTAGATGCACCGTCAAATCCCCACTTTGATATTAATATCAATTGCTTATCTTGTATCGCATCAGGACTACGAATGGTTTCAAAAATTCTGTTCACTGTTATATCTAGTAACGCTTGTAGTGCAATCTTAGCAGATGAATCCGTTACAGTCACAAATGTCTTCGGAGGGTAGCACTGTAGCTTTGCTTTTTGCACTTTATAGTAAGACGGATATATCTCCTTTGAACCTTTTCGAATAGTCGTTTCCCTTAATGTGATATATTGCCATTTCGATAGTTTTAATGAAAGTAGCAAACCCAGTGCTTTTTCTGGTAAAAATATTGTTGAAGGAGCTGGTTTGTTCAAGATTTCCTTGATTTTTGCTGCTGCTTCTGGATTTTGGAGCATATGTTCAATAACAGATTCAATATCCTCACGACCATCTCCTTTCAAAAGTGCTGCAGCTGAATAAGCTACTTCATTAGGGTCATCGCCTATATGTTCATCAGATTCATCTCTTCTTCTGCTTGTTACTTAGATCTTCAAACGGCTTTCGAGATCTTTTTGTCATCGTTGAAGTTGATTTCATTGTTGAAGTTGATGGTACAGGTTCAGTAGAAATATTTTCACTTTTTGATTCTTGAATGAGCAAATTGGTTTGCACGGAGTTTGGCCAGTCAATATTTGCCTCAAGCCAATTACTGTAATCACGTCTAAAAACTTCACTTTTCAACACTTTGTAACATAGAATTAAATATTTTTAGTAAATAACGTCGACAATGATGTGGTGCTAGCGATTAATATTTTTCCGCGGTCGATTATCCATGTTATCTTTTTATTCATAGTTATATTTAATGTAATTATTATTACATATCTGAGTACCTATACAATATGCAACCTGAAAGCAGGTATACTTATTGTTTTATTATGAAAAGTAAGGGGTTTAATAATAATAATATGTGGGGACATCTCACACACGGCCATCCGACCCCAAACTAGGCAGAGCCTGTACTATGGGTGTCGGACAGCTGATATACATACACAGATGATATACATAAACAACAAGCAGACACAAGGCAAACACAAGTGCTCATCACACGAATGTTTGCCCTGGGCGGGATTCGGACTCGCGACCCAGTGCGTCGGAGGCAGTTACACTACCACCCAGGCTACGGAGCCGGTTTATTTATGTTATGACTATACATACATACCCCTTGCTTTTCATAATAAAAAATAAGTAGGTACACCTGCTCTGCTTTCAGATTGTATTTGTAGGTACATATACATAGATAATAATGTTTAATACCCGTGCATAATTATCATATGGACTATTTTAATACTACATAAGTACACGTAAATAATTATATATCTTACCTCTTGTAGCGGTTGCAAATTCTGGAAACTACGTTCAACGAAGTCTCTCCGGGATTCGAAAAAACGCTGTGTCAGAACGTGTCTTCGAATACCTCGGTATAACGACCGATCACACACAATACACCTGTTCATGTTCAAAAATAACTAATCGCGAAGCTTATCCAAGTCCAAAGTAATGCCAAAGTAGTATGCAGGGTTATAAGTTCACAAAAGTCGATTATAAACAATGAAGCGCACAGATCTCAACGAAGTATAACGAAGGACTGCGCATTGGTCACGTGACGTGAGCGAGACTACACAATGAGTGACACTCGGCCGGTAACTTGATAAGGTACGAGAATACAGGGAACCTATAAGTGCGAGTGAAATAGTGCAGTTGACTCTTGGTTCGTTTTTGTAGCGAGCGACGACGACGGAAAGGTATTGTGTGAACAAACAACCGGTTTAGTTTAGTGCCTCTCCGCCTTGCAACAAACACTGAGAATATTATAATGGTTAGCGTAGTATGTTAAAATATATGTAAATACATATTTTCTTTAAATAATTCTATTTAAAAATTACTTTCATGAAAAAAGGATTAGCAAAATATTACGTTTAAAAACGAATTTTTGGCTATATTTTTTTTTAGTATGAAACTACTATTTTATACTAAGAATTTGAGATATGTACCGTTGGCGCCGGGGCCTGGGTTTTTTTTGAGCATTATCCTTTGTAATAATGCTTTCCATTATTCACGATCACTGAGTAAAAAGACACGGTAGGATTAGAAATGCTCTAAATGAACTGAAGTTGTGAATCCAATGTTTGACTATTTATTGTTTTTGACTAATGATGGAATCACATTTATCTAATTACTTTCATTAAGTTAATCCTGCACTAATTGCTAAATTAGCGAGTACCCCAAATTATTTTGGTACGTATCCTTTTAACTAGGTATATAGGTATTAAGTTTTATTAATCATTAGCTAATGTGGACTTGAGGCATTAGACAAGATTACGTATTACGTAATTCATAATTACCATGTCATTTCAAATGAAAATCACAAAGTAGGTAATACGACTTTGTGATTTCTTAGAATGTTTTGGTCTAAGCATATAAAATATTGTAAATTACACTTGGTATAGCCATATTTAAGCATTAAAATGTATCATATACTTTTCTTTTTTTTTTTTAATTTTGAAGATTAAAAAAAAAAATCGTGCGCCCCGACGCGAGCGTTAATAAACAAAAGTTGTGCTAAAGCATTTACATCGTGACATTGAAATAAATGTGCTACATTTAAATTTGGATTTTAGTGGTTGTATTTGCCGGTGGCGTCAACCGCGTGACTGTTGAACAGGTAATATTTATGTGAACATTCATGGTATTTTCGACGCATTCTGGATTAAAACACGTTAACAAATTAGTTTTTAGAATTTCGGTGGCATCAAAAAATTTTTGTTGATTTGAAGGATAAAGTCCATTAGCTACCCATTCAACATTTATATTTGCCGAAGAATTTTGAATATTAACATGGTTTGGCAATTCTTCGGGGTACAATAAAGGCGAATTCGATGAGCGTGGAATATTACAATAAAGAATATCACCACTCGGAAGGATAATGTCGTCAATATCAGACGTTGTGAATAACTCGCGGTTCTTTAAACATGAATAAGTGGACGCAACACACGACATTGCGACGCACTGGACGCCATTACCTTTTAACCTTATTCCACCTTGGTGAGTTGTCCCTGCTGCAATGCACCTCACTCCCGACGCTCCATCGGCAGCATCCGCCGAGGGTGGAATAGGATTCGCACTTACCAGACCTGATGTGGAGGCGCTGCTGGTGCGACGACCACGACGTACCTTCTTCGGACGACCGACGCTGCGAAGCATGACGATGATGACAAATTCTGTAATTAATTTGTTAGTTAGTTAACTCGAATACGTATACAAAATTCATTTTTGTGTTGTTGACGATTAAAATATATATATATATATATATACAGGGTGGAAACTTGTAGCGGGGCAGTAAGGGGAAGTACCTTATTCGTTGCAGCTACACGAAAATGGTCTTAATCGTATAATTGCTAATTGCAATCATTTAATCTATTTTTTCCATCTATTTATTAGTTAAACACTTAATTTAGAATAGTTCTGAACTTACCTGAAAGCAGTTGATTGATGAGTGCCCGCCACAACGGCGATTCACTGTGGCTAGATTATTCAAAAATAGAATACCGAAATTAAAAAAAAAATGCCAAAATATATACTGATATAAGTACTGTAGAGGATGTGGTCACCGTTTCCGGCACAGAGAAGTCCAGTTGAATTCAGACAAGGAATTTATTACGACTTTACACAAATTAATACAGGACGGATCCACACAGCCTTTTCCCAGAAGAGACGAAGGAGGGGAACGGGTGTCCTCTAAACCAAAAAAACTGACAATTAGTCTAAGGATTTACTTTAACTTATTAGCAGAGTCCCGTGTAACTATTCCACGTAGGATGTAGTTCACGAATGCACCACTAGTTCAGTCTCACAAAAATTAAATGTTCTAGCGGAGGTCATTAGACCATGAGACTCTTGACACCGCGATTCAGAAGCGTGACGTTTTCCGTGAGCGCCATCTAGTGTCGAGCGGCGGTATTTTGTAGGGTCTCTCTTCTATAATAGGTGGCGCTGGTGGTTTTAAAAGAAGGTTTGCTACAATCTCCCCCTCAGTTCGCGAAGACGTCTCGGTGAGTAGAACTGGAGATTTACTGCTTTCTAGGACGTCCACGGCCTCTTTTGTTGGTGGGAAGCGTGGTCTGAGTAACCAACTTCTTTGCAGGTCGTCCTCTTCTTCTAAGTCTACGGGTTCAGGTACTTTGGAAGAATTTTCACCTTTGTAAGGTGTTAGGGCGGACTTATGATATAGACCGATCGGAATTTCAGGAGTATTCGGTGGAGCTACTTTATAGGATGCAGGCCCGTGCTGCTGCACTATAATAATAAGGGCCATCTCTTCTGGGCGCAAACTTAGCTGTCACTCCCTGATTTTCTCTGATGATCGGGGTTAATGTTGACAAGAACCAGATCTCCTGGTCGGTATTGAGGATGATTGCGTCTCTGTCGGTCAACGTATTCTTTGCGAGCTTCTTCTTTCATCTCTTGAACTTCTCTCGCTTTCAGTAAGCTGTCTGCCAGCGTTTTTAGTTTTGGAGTTATTTCAGGTATGACATTTTCAGAAATGAGTATATTTCTAAAATCAACTTCGTTATCCCTTGGTGATCTCAATTCTCTTCCGAATGTTAGGTATGTAGGTGTTTGTCCCGTTGTGATACAGTTAGTGCTATTCATAGCGAAACGAATGGCGGGAAGTAGCTCTACCCATCGGTTATGTTCCACTCCTTGCACCATTATGGCCAGTTGCATTTTTAGTTCCCTGTTTCTGCGTTCCACAGGATTACATTCAGGATGATAAAGTGGGGTGATGTTTTATGTTTAAGCTATACATTACTTGTTGCATCACCGCACCGACAAACTGAGTTCCGTTGTCACGAAAACGTCTCCTTGGCACACCATATCTTAGGAAAACTTCGTTTATTAGTATTGTAGCACAATTTTCTGCTGAAGCGGTGGCCATGGCAAATAATTCCACCCACCGCGTAGCTATATCTTGGGCAATTAGTATCCATGTCTTCCCATCTTCAGTTTGTGGGAGGGGCCCAAATAAATCAAAGGATACTACTTCGAATCGTTGACTTACCGTAGTAGTCTGGAGTAAACCCGCAGGCTTCTGATGTGAAGGCTTGTATCTTTGGCACTCCAAACAGTTTTGTACATATCTCGTAACGTATTTGCGCATTCCACTCCAGTAATATTTATTTGCCATTTTCTTGTAGGTCTTTTCAGCACCATAGTGGCCGGCAAGAGGATCGTCGTGGTAGGCACTAAGAACATTTCTCCACTCATGCTCAGGTACCAATAATTGAGCATCATCTACCTCAGAATCAGAGTGTAGGCGGTACAGCATGCCATTGTTCATAAGGTAGCCTTTGTTACTCCAATAGGTGGCATTCTCCACTGTTCGTGTTTCCTCAAGAGCCTCTATTATTTTCTTAATCTTTTCGTCTTTCATCTGTTCCTCTCGTACTTCTTTAGTACTTCTTCGGGGCATGTCTATGGTGATTAGACATATGTCACAGGTTTCTTCACAACACGGGGGCCTGGACAGCGCGTCCGCCACAGTGTTCATTCTACCGGGTTGGTAAAGAGCCTTTACATCAAACGACTGTAATTGCAAAGCCCATCTAGCTAGACGGCCTGTCGGTGACTTTAAATTCATGAGCCACTTCAACGCTTGATGATCCGTGATAACGGTAATCGGTAAGCCGTCTATGTATGCTCGAAACTTGTCTAAGGCCCATACTACAGCTAACGCTTCTCGCTCGGTTGTAGAATAATTCCTTTCGGCTGCCGTAAGTAATCTGCTTGCGTATTCCACAGGGTGTTCTTCTTCCTTCTCCCCCTGGACGAGAACTGCTCCGAGTGCAAAACCACTGGCATCTGTCTTCAAGATGTAGGGCTTAGTTCCATCTGCTTGTTTTAGGACAGGCGCAGTTGTAAGCCGTTGTTTCAGTGTGTTATATGCATCTTCTTGTTCTGCATTCCATTCCCAATGTGCCTTTTTCTTCGTAAGCTTAGTAAGTGGTTGAGTTATTCCCGAAAAGTTTTCAATAAACCGACGATACCAGGAACACTTGCATAAATGATATTAGCTGTTTAAGGTTTTTAGGGATTGGCCTCTCAAGGATCGCTTTGGTTTTATCTGGATCAGTTTTCAAACCGTCGGGCGTTGTGATATGCCCTAGATATTTAATTGACGAACGTAAAAATTTACACTTCTCTTTGTTTGCTGTTAAGTTCCATTCTCTCATCTTTTGTAAAACTCTTGCCAGATCCGCAAGGTGGTCTTCAAATGTAGTAGAGAATAAGATTAGGTCGTCTAAATAAGCTAACAGTTTCATGTTTCCCAGGGTAACTCGAAATCTATCGACTAGACGTTGGAAAGTAGCGGGCGCATTGCGTAACCCGAAGGGCATCCTTTGGAATTTATAGACACAAGGCGTTTATACATACAAGGAGTAATAAATGCCGTTTTCTCTTCGTCTTCTTTTCGAATTTTAATCTGCCAATAGCCGGCTTTCAGGTCTAGTGACGTCATAAATGGAGTCGATTTAGCTGAATGCAACAGATTGTCTATTCGAGGAAGAGGGTAAGAGGAAATGAAGGTGGATTAGAGTTCAAACATTAAAGAAAGGATCACATGAATCGTGGGATGTAATTGTTAAGATTATAGACGATTAGTAAAACGGAAAATGTTTAGAAATTAAAAGTTCTCAAGGTTTCAATATGAAGGTTGCAACTCGCTTACAAAAATTTCACACGAAATCTTTTTCATTTGTTACAATTTGTTAAGGATTTGAGCTAAATAGAACCTGGTTAATTTTGAGAATAATCAAAGTCACATAAACTTTTTGGGAAACTGATGAGGTCAAGTTGTTTACAATTATTCCATAAAATGTATTTTAGTCAAACTAAAACTTATTTCATGATGATGCTTTTAATTCAACTATTACTTCGATTTACGGCTTGTGTGGTATTACTAATAATAAGGCAATTTAAATAATAGTGGAAATCAAACAACAAATACTACCAATATTAAAAGGATAACGTTCATCTAATACAAATTATTTTTACGCAAGTAAGTACCTGTTATTAAAGATTATTACTTATTTGATACATTGACTTTATTAGAAAAAAAATATTCTAATAATAAAATAATAAAGTGCTAATTGCGTCTTTTGTTTTGTGAGCATTTTCTTTTGCTGTACCTTCTTTTGTAATTTTTTTTTTGCCTTTTTTTTTGATGAAGTTGTTGGCTTTTTTTGAAAAATCTTTTGGCAATCCTTTTTTTGCCATTTTTGGCGTTATCTTTTGCCAAAAAATATTTTTTTTGAAATACATAGTAATAGTAGTTTCTTCAGAATAAAATTTACTTCTTGGTTCTTGACTTTTCATTTTTCATTGACTTCTTTTATGTTGTCCTTCCTATGTGTATGACTTCCAATGTGCTTGTAACAAAAATGTTTTGTTGTGCAATCTTCGTATTATTTTTCATATACAGGGTGTAAGGGGAACGCTTCCGAAGCCAGAACGTAGATTATATACTACCTAAATGCAAACGGATACCAATAACCTTTCACTTTAAATTGGTTATTTCAAGACTTCATATTTCGTAAACACGCAATGGAAACCGTTCAAAACGTGAGGTCACTGACACGCAAGGCAACATCGCGCCACCTTGCGTCCGCGTGTTTCGGGCGCCGAGCGCTCCGTACGGCCGAGTCACGGGATTTATATGGAATTTACAAACATCACTTTCAAAATGCCTACATTTACAACACTTCACAAAATTATGCATTTAAATCGCATTATTCGTAGCCCACTGTTAAACATTAAAGCTGACAGAGGCATTTTACGTACCTGTCTAAATCTTTTGCGACCTTATGAGGTTTGGCTCGAACTGCGCTCCATCCCTTTCAATACAAAGTCGGGCCCGTCGTTGTGTCGACCCGTGAACACGAGGCAATAGTGTAGGATCCTCAACACATTCTGCACGAAGTTTATCGAAAACACTCACTATTCTGCCCCGCATTTCATCAGCACTGTCACATTCCCGATTAAAAACTCTTTCTTTCACATAACCCCACAAAAAGAAGTCCAAAGGTGTTAGAAAGAAAGAAAGAAAATGCGTTTATTGGCAATCGGTCGATTTTCTAAAACTCGCTGAAAAGCTGCCGTTATCATGCGAGAATCAGACGGATGCCGGACGTTCGGAAATCTGTCTCGGTAAATTCTCAACGCAAGAGAAGCATTGCCACGGGCTTCTCCTAAACACATCAACATGTTGCCGTATTCACGAGCACTGTACACGTATGCATCAGGCATTGTTAAACACAACAAAACTGTACTATAACTAAAAAACAATAAAACAACACTAAAAGCGTAACAATAATAACTAAATACAAATTTAAAACTAACAAAACAGTATTAAATACGGTTCAATACCTATCGACCGATTAAACGTAACGCGCGTTCGCTCACGAACTGAGTCTGAAAGGAACTAACTAGATTACTAAGGAGTACTAAGGACATCAAACATGCCGCCTGGCCTACGTGCGGCGGCGCCGGCCGACAAACGTACCGCCGCGCGCCATCGCGTGTGTGCGGGGACGGGGAATCACATAGCGGTGTCTTTTCATGTGCAAAGGTCAACAAATTACAGAAAATGTTAGAAGAATAATGATAACCAGAAACCAATTAATTTTAATTGATATGAAATTGTACTTATGCTTTATTACAAGCTGTTTTCATTTTCTAATTTTTAAATTAGTTTTAACGGGTTTTTTAGATTAAATTAATTAAATTATCCACTTTCAATTGATTGGTATTACATACCTACTTAATGAAGTATACAGTTATAGCAATAAACGAGTGCGCGTCGTGTGACCCGTAATTACATTGACATAAAGTTCAAATTTAAATGATTCACGCGCGCTTTTTGCTTGAAACGGTGCACGTGATGAAATTTTTTTAGTCATTCACAGGTAAAGTCGGCGATTTTTTACTTTATTTCATTCACTATCGATTAAGAACTTACATACAAAACTGTTATTAAGTGCACGACACGGCCCATTAATTTAAAACATTTCGAGCCTCTGTAATGTTTCTTTTTCTTTATTTTGGCGGCGCTTTACAAAGGATGTCTAGGTCGCCGCCGCGCCGCGCAATAGTCGTCGAAGCTTCTCTCTGTCAAGTGAAGTGACCCGGGTTCAAATCTCGGCCAAATACCAATGACTTTTGTAATAATTTATCTTGATTATCAGAATTCGACCGAAGGTCACAATTATCTCTGTACCTCGCTGGAATGGTCCATCTCGCTTCCCCCTTCACCTCCCCATGTTAGCCTCGTCGCGTGACTCGTCGCCTCAGTACGGTGAGCCTCTTCGTTACTTATATACGCGTCTCGTTATTTTGCAAATTTTTGTATTATTATTGTTTTGATTTTGGATAGTTATTGTTAAGTTTGCCGATATGAAGTCGTCGACCCCAGATCTAGAGATAATCTGACCATGATGTAGGTAGGTAAACATTTCAGTTTTCTTACTGTGCAAAATTTTATTGAACGAATTAACGAAAGTGCTCTTTCCCAATCACAGTAGGTATCTTATTATCTCTATTCGACATGGATCTCAAGGTTAAGCATAAACATCTGGATTTTTCTGATTTGTGAGCATAATTTGCGAACAAGAGGAAAATCATTACGAACCTTGCATGAATGGAATCCGAAAGTAGATATCCCAGAAGGTAATAGTGAACTGAAAAGATATTTGCTTCAACTTTGACGCACATCAATCGCGTGAACAAAGGGGTCGTTGGCCGCGCTGCTGTCGGCAAGCGCTCGCGCACTTTGAACTCGGGGTTATGCGCGATTGTCAGCTGATATTTATTTACGAATACATTGCTTGATAGAATTGTAAAGAAAAAAAATGTGTTTAATCGCAAATAATGGTTTCATTTAACTGTTCTCACAGCATAGTGTACGAAAAAAAAAATGAGTAAAATTGTAAAAAAAAAATGTACAAAAAAGAACTTTTACTTAAGATTTAGAAATAAAAAAGAAACAATCAGAGCTGTAATATTTTTGTTTTTATTTTTTTTACTGATGATTTTATAATGATGCAAAATATCCCTCTATTAGTAGTCTTCGTTGCAAATTAGCGCTTCCTCTTCCATACCGTTCTGGTGCAACTTCATCATCCCTACCTTCCATAATAACAGGAACCTCTTGATCTTCAGGGGGTATGTTTTCCTTTCGTAATATAGCTAAATTATGAAGTACAGCTGTTGCTATGATTATGCCAGGTACTCTATGAAGGCGAATACTTATGCCCCTGGATAATATAGGGAATCTCCTCTTCCATATACCAAATGCCCGTTCAACCACATTCCTCGTCTTTATTTGTGACTCTTGGTAAAGTGTCTCTCCTCGTGTATTCACATTATTTTCTGACAGAGGTGTCATCATAAAGTTAGTTTGGGCATAGCCACTGTCACCTAGCAACAAATTTATCATTATATTTGCCCTGCAAAAAATTGCGTCTTAATGCACAGTTATCCCAAATGTTGGAATCATGTGCTGATCCATGCCACCTTTTTTTTTTTTTTTGTTTCCGGGTTGGAAAATCCTCATGGATGTCCGCCGCCCTGGGGCGGGTGGCGGGGTCTGTCAGACTCTTACTGACTAAAAACCACCCCGGTGTTCCATCTCACACTTACGCCGGGGGTCGCGGGAACGTACGATCCTTCCGCAAACCCCGACTGGTGCCGGCCCGCCACCGCGGGCCTCTTCGGGTCTGGGGGGGAGTGAGGTGTTTGCTCCCCCCGCGACGTCTAAGAGGGACGCGCGTGGAACACTACGCGCCGCCACCTCGGGTCCTGGTGTGTGGGGGGCGACGGACGTTCCCCTGGACCCATTTAGGGGGGCTGGAAGAGGGCGTTGTCCGCCCTCCGCCGACGCCCGGTGCGCCTTCTGCGGGCCGGGTGAGTGGACGAGATCTCCCTCTCCCTTTCCGCAGCCCACCGCGCAAACCACCGCGTCCCAGGACTCGTCGCTGCCGACCATCGACTCGACTACGGCCGGCAGCGACAAGTCACTGCCTACTTCTGAGATGAGGGCACGGCGCGGCTCCTCCCAAGCGGCACACTCTGCCAGCGTATGCCGCGCCGTGTCCTCCCGGCAGTCGACGCAGTGGTGACACCGGGCGTCCGGCTCCCTGTTTATGCGACACAGGTACTTCCCGAAGCAACCATGCCCCGAGAGCACCTGCGTCGCCCGAAACGACAGGGAGCCGTGCCTCCTCCCGAGCCAGCGCTCGAGCACCGGCCGGACCGCCTCGATGGTGACGAGGCCGGCGGTAGGCCGAGAAAGCCTGTCCCTGCCATTCCGCCACCAGGACCTCGCGAAGCTGAGACCGACGCAGCTCCATGTGCCGCTGCATCGGTCCTTCGCCCCGCGCCCTCGCTTCCTCGCGCCACCGATACAATGACGCGAGTACTTTCGCCTTGAGGTCCCATGGCGAGGATCCGGCCAGTACGTAAGCCGCCTCGTAAGAGATCGTGCGATACCCATTGATGACTCTGACGGCCATCGCCCTCTGTGATCCATGCCACCATGCCACAACATCTAAAAACATAAGGTTTGCAGCAGCTACACATCGGGTGTTTATTGAAAAATATCCTTTCCTATTTCTATATATTTCAGCGTTATCACCACCTGGAGATAATATTCTCACATGAGTGCAATCTAACGCACCAATTACTCTAGGGAAATTTGCAATTCTATAAAAATCATTCGCTGTTTTATTTTGCTCTTCTGTTGTGCTTGGAAATTTTATATACATCTTATACAATAATGCAATGGCATGAGTAACACGATGCACTATTCTACAAGCTGTGCTTTCATGTACCTACACCAATCATGTCACCACAAGTTATTAGCTGACTTCCTGTCGCATAAAATCTCAGCGTACATAAAAGTTGGTTCATAGGAGTGACTGATTTGATCCTGCAAAACAAACAAAAATAGCTAATTAGTTACCTATCTATTTATTGAATATTCATTAATAATGAGTATATTTCCTTACTTGTTGCTGGTTTTTAAATGTGGGGCTATTTGCTGTAACAATATTATAGTGGTTTCTTTCGTTAGACGAAACCTTCTGAAGAATTTGCCGTCCGAATACATTCCAAATAAGTCTGCTCTCTCAAACAATTCCCTCGGTCTGTTGATATATTCTATAATCTCCTCATCGTCGTCAGAATACAATTCCCACAAATCCATCTTACAAACTTCCTACAGAACTCTTTACAATCTTTTATAAAATAATAGTAAAATTTCTATAACCTCAAAATGATGACGCGCTGTTACTAAGCCGACCCCGTTTGTCTTTAAAAAAAAAGGCAATAATTCTACTGGAACCACTTTAATGAACCACAGTACAAATATATTTTGGCAATGTCCCTCTTAATTGCTCCCTTAATTTGGGCACACTAGATTACGCGACGGCGTCCAGAATCTAACTAACTAAATTACACATATTATTTCTATGCACTGGGTAAAAATGCAACATCAGTACTTTAATAAAGGAAAAGTACAGTGTTTGTAAGTAAAAGCTAACTTAGGCTTTATTGCCTTGTAATAAGGGTTATAACAGCTCCCCCTTTTAAACGAAGCTTTATCTCATCAAGATGAAGCGAAGTGAGATTGAAGATGTAACTATTAAGAGAGACATTTTACAGTTTTATTACATTAAATTAAAAGTTACATAATTTGGAATGAAAATTGACAACTTATTGGATTACACATTACATTAAAAGTTTAGGTTTCTATTTGACGGAAATCTGATTTTATTAGTCTTAGTAGATTTATAATTTGCGTAATGAGTAGGCAAGGATTGAACGGACTTATTGTCTTCTTCAGAAGTTGAAGATACTTCCGTCCGTCATTTCAATACTATTTGAAATTTTGGACTTGCGTTTGGTATTTTTATTATAACATTGATTAAATATTTGCACGCAGCATCCAGCATTAGAAGAATTTTTGTTCTTAAATACCTATATAATTTATAAACTAAGTATAAAAATAAACACACAATTAGAATATAAGTAAAAGTAGAGTAGTAGGGGCCATATTTGATAAAATGAGATTCCTTTTCCAAATTATTCAATTCTTGCTCTAAACTATCCATTTGGTGAGTTGCATATTTGAGAGAATCTAAATTATTTTTGCTCAAAGAGATTGGCGACAAATGTGGTAAACTTTTATTAAATATGTCCTTCTTACAGCAGTCATCTGCAGTTATATCAAAGCTTATATCTAAAGGAGACTTAGTAAATAAAAAATAAGAACTAGTCGGTATCAACTGAACAGTTTTAGAATACCCAATACAATTAGGCAATAGTTTTACAATTCCTGTACCTGTAATTAAATGGTCATTAATGTTTTCATCACATTTAATAGTCAATTTATTTGTATTTGATTGAACATATGTCCATTTGTTATTTCTTAATTTTTGCCAAATATCAATCTGACCATATAATATTTTAGCATTGCATTCCGTAGGTAATGACAATGTTATCTCAGTTAAGATTTTAGATTCACAATTAGGGTTACTTATACATGAGTATATAGTATTTAATTCACAAATAGAAAAGTTACTATTTATTATTTTACATTTTTCAAGAGTGTCCAACATAGCATAATGCATCCTGTCATCACTTAATGCAATATAAGAATTAGAAGGTTGAATTAAAGCAAATGTATTATATGCGTCATCGTGAGGTGTAGGTAGCGGTATGTTTTTATAGGTCATGAACTTATCAGGAGTGATCAAAGGGATTTGTAATATAAAAATGACCTTATCGTTGTAATAATAGGAACTAAATTCGGAAACATCAATAATAGAATGAATATTTTGAATGGTTAAGGGAACTGGAAAATCTAACCTTTTGCTTACTTGTCTACTATGCTTAGTTAATTCTAAATAAAGATTAAAGGGACTTATAACACTAGGATGTAGTACATTAACCTTAGAAAATAAAATAGAGTTTAGTGTAGTATCTAGTAAATTAGTTATAGCAAGTAAAGAACCTTCGATAATGTTAAGAAGGTTGTTTAACTTTGAAGTATATAGTAATAGGTTATCGGTCTTCGTAATTTGGGAAAATATTTCATTAATCTGATTAATTTGGCGTTTAATTTCATCTCATTTTGATTAAGTTTGTAAATAGTAGTGTTAAAATTATTTATAGTAGACTTGATAATGTGAATGTTATCTCTCATTAAATGAAATATTTCTGTTTCACTCTTTTTGCATGATTCCATTGCAGCATCATATTTTCTTCGGGCGTCATCTGCATCTAATGTGCCGAAACAGAACTTTAAGATTTCACCTCCGAATTCTAAAGATCGTTTAACTTTACTTGTCAATTGATTAGAGATGATATGCGATAATGGTTGCAATTTAATAGAACTAGACTGGTTTAAAACTTCGATAGGGCTAGACATGTCTATGCATGTACCTAACTCTTGTGGTTGAATCTGGTTGCACAAATTATCGTATAACATCGTGTAACATCGAGTATCGTGTAACAGAGATTCGATTTTATTAAGATAAGGTTCTAGAGAAACTAAATCGACGTGGGTGATCACTTTCCAATGATCAGTATAAAAGTTTATATTAGTAGTCGGTTCAAAATAAATCCCGGGGCTATTGGATTGGGATGATGCTTGATTCGGTGCGGCTGAGGCATAAAGTTATTCGGCAGCACGTTATTCTGAAAATAAATATAGTACATAGGTAAGAAGTAGAAGGCTTAATTTCATTGGTATGGTATTTAACAGCCTTGCGACCTACTTGTAGGGTTATATTGGGCTTGTTATGAACTTTGATAATTTTATAAGGGCCTTTCCATATAGGCGATAATGCCTTACGGAGCCTATGATGTTGTTTGAGATAAACCATATCTCCTACCTTATAAGTAACGTCACGGGAGCTTGCATCATAGTATTGTTTTGATTTTTCTTTACTGTTTATAATGTCTTGAATGGCTTTCTCGCGACTAAAGCGCATTCTATATTGTAAAGCTCGAATATATTCGTTGTTTGTATTACCAGAGCTTTCATATAACGAGTTTGGAATGGATGGTTTATAACCATATAATAACTCGTGAGGAGTAAAGTTAGTCGTACTATGAGGAGTAGTATTATAAGCTAGAATTGCAGTGAATAAGTAACAATGCCAGTCGTTCTGGTTCTCATTAACAAAAGATTTTAGGTACTCTTTTAAAGTAGCATGTGAGCGTTCAAGAGCTCTATTCGTTTGTGGATGATACGGAGTAGTAAGAAGGGCTTTGACCTTTAGTATTTCGGTTAATTGTTTAAATAATTCGTATGTAAAACATGTACCTAAATCTGTTAGGATGGTTTTAGGAAAACCGAAAAGAGACATGAAATGAACAAGGTTTCTGGCTATTTCTTCACTAGTAGCCGTAACCATTGGGTAAGCGCTAGTGAATTTAGTTTAGTCTAAAGTTTTGATAGCCTGCATCGGGTAAGGGACCTACGACGTCAAGGGCCAATCTTTCAAACGGCCTAGTAGATGTGGAAGTTATCTCCATCGGAGCTTTATTTGATTTCCTTAAAGGCTTGTTAATTTGGCAAAGCTTGCATTTCTTTACGTATTGTTCAATGTCAGACCGCATGCCTTTCCAATAGTAGGCAGCTTTAATACGCGAATACATTCGTTGTGACCCTGGGTGACCAGCTATAACAGAGTCGTGGTTTTCTTTTAATATTTTAGGAATTTCTACAGGAGTAGGATAGATTAATTGATTTTTATATATGTGGACTTTTATATTGGTATCGTGGAAAATATAGGAAATCATAATTATAAATTTTAGTATACGTAAGCTTTGAAAATGGGTCCGTGAAATCTGGTAGTGCACGGTTGGTAATATTTTGGCAATCAATTAATGAGTTTCTAAGCTTAATTGGTAAGTTATAAACATCTTTAAAACTAGTTTCTTCATAGTGATGTACTTTTGTAAATAGAAAATAGTAGGTTTTATTTTTGACATTTACACATTGTATTGTAAGTGGCTCGCGTTCGGAGTTTAGTAGATCAGCAGAATTATCTAGCTGCGATAATATTTCCTCGCAATGAGGCATAGAGTAGTCAAAGTCTAAAGAGACTGGACAAGCAATAGTGTTTAACTTAGATAAGTGTAGTCCTTGAATACACTCTTTGATGATAGTATTTGGGACTGGAATTTGATTAGTAAATTGAGCTTTGAAATACTGTTCGTAAGAAAAATTATTTAAATTGTTTACGTCAATAGTATTGATAGGGCAACGGGATAGCGCATCGGCGTTAGAATTGAGACGACCTTGTTTATAAACGATTTCATAATCGTATTCCTCGAGTTTGAGGCGCCAGCGAATGAGTCTACTACCCGGATCTTTTACATTAAATAGCCACACGAGGGGCCTATGATCTGTTATTATTTTAAATCTATTGCCATATAAATATGGTCGAAATGTTTTAACGGCGAATATAATTGCTAATAACTCTTTTTCCGTAGTTGAGTAATTACCTTCAGGCTTATTTAGAGTGCGCGACGCATAAGCGATCGGCTTATCTTTGCCGACGGGACCCTGAGACAGTATTGCGCCAATGGCAAAGTTACTTGCATCAATAGTAACATTAAAAGGCTGTGAGAAGTCAGGGTACTGTAGAAAAGGGGCAGTAACTAATTTTTCTTTTAGAATATCGAATGCATGTTGTTGTTCTGTGTCCCAGTGGAACACTGCATCCTTTATTAATAGAGACGTAAGTGGTTTAGTTAACTTAGAAAAATTTTCAATGAATCTGCGATAATAGCCTATTAGGCCTAGAAATGACTTAATATTTTTAGTATTTTTAGGAACTGGAAATTGCGATACAGCGCTGACCTTTTCAGGATTTGGAGATACACCTTTATCGGTGATAATATGGCCAAGGTAAGTTACTTCATGCCTTAGGAACTCGCACTTGTCCGGTTGGAGTTTTAAATTGTATTCACGAAATTTGTCGAATACTAGTTGTAATTTTTGTATATGATCCTGTAGATTTTGACTATAAACTATACAATCGTCAAGATAAATATAGCAATGAAGGCCTTGTAAGCCGGATAACACAGTGTTCACAAGACGCTGAAACGTGGCAGGGGCATTTTTCAGCCCGAAAGGCATTCTGGTAAATTCGTAATGATCAGACATGTCTGAATTTGTGTTAACTGTGAAACCTGTTTTAGGCGCGTCCTTGGGACAAGTTTTCAGTTGGTGGAAGCCACTTGTGAGGTCTAGCGTGCTGAAATATTTAGAGTGACCTAATTGATCTAAAATATCAGTGATAAGAGGCAGTGGATAAGATTCGGAAACAGTGACGTCATTAATACGGCGATAGTCAATGACTATCCTCCACTTTTGTTTGCCGGAAGCGTCCATTTTTTTCGGGAATACCCAAACTGGGGCGCTCCAAGGCGAAGTTGAATGTTGAATAATATTTTGGTTTAGCATTTTACTAATTTGGGAATCGACTTTCTCCTTGTGGCATTCAGGGAAACGATATGATTTGACATTAATAGGTGGGGCATCACCTGTGTTAATAGTATGCTCAATAGCATTCGTGAAGGTTAAGGGTTCACCTTCTACATGAAAAATATCTGTATAGTGGGAACAACATTCTAAAAGGGTCTTTTTCTCTTCATCATTTAGATGAGAGCAACGGATAAGATTTAGTACTTTATTTATGCGATCACTTTTCGAACAAGAAATAGTTCAAGGGGCGTAGCTGTTAAGTGATAATCTTTTATTTCAATGTCACAGTCTGTAGTGTTTAAAATGGTCACGTTTGTTTTCCCGTTTGGTTTAATTGAGACAGTGCAATTAGCGACATAAACGCCTTCACGTAAGATATGATCTAGTATGAGAAATTCATTGTTGTGATAAAGTTCAGGAGAGTAATTTGATACAGTGCACTCGATAACTACTTCAGATCGAGCTGGAATATTATATGAAGGTTGAGTATAAATAATAGGAATAGAGTGATTTAATATGGAAATTGACTTTGAAGAGTAATCGATGTTTGTTTTAAAATAACTGCAAAAATCGCTACCGATTATTCCATCATAATTAATAAGATTGATGTCATCTTTAGTGACATGAAACTTGTACTTATGTATACTACCCGATAAGTTGAACTCCATTTGGAAGGTACCTAGAGTTTCAACTGGAGTTTCAGAACTATTAATGCCCTTTAATTTGACAGTTTCAGTAGATAGACTTGGGAAGTTTTTGTAAACATGACTCTTTAACGATACTAATAGTTGATCCTGTATCAATAAGGAAACATAACTGTTCACGAGCGTGATTAGTATGTAGGTAATTATGAGGTAAAGCTACCTTTTTACAGTAATCATTAATTTCGTATATAGGTTTAGAATAATTATAAGATCAAATCAAATCAAATCAATCTTTATTGTGGATCATAGGTAGGTACATAATACAGGTGGCAGAAATATAATAAATTGTGAACAGCTATGTCCCGCCCGTAGGGCATACAATAGTAGGTAAGTAAATACATAATAATGTTACATACACAATACAATTGGAATTATACAATAGTCAATTTATTAATAGAGTACAATGTCAATAGGTCACTGAACGCATCACGACTGAGTGGGATTGCTCGTATATTGGTGCAGAGATTTGTCTGATAAGAAGTCTTTTACAGAATAATAGCACTTGTTTACTAGCAGATCTTGGAGTGTCTTTTTAAATTTTTCCATTTTTGCAATCATTCGAATGGGCCCTGGAATATTATTAAAAATACGAGAAGCTGCACAAAAGATGCTCTCATGCATTATATGAGTCTTGCTAGCTACTGTGCGTAATTTGCATGCGTGGTTGTAATTTTTCGGTACATAAGTGACATTTTGTTTTATCGCTAGGCGTACTAGAACTCAGTTTAATTGACTGAGATGAAGATTTGGTAGGACTCATCTCTTTTGGATGAGATGCAAATTTAGTAGAACTCATCTCTTTTGGATGAGATGCGAATTTAGTAGAACTCATCTCTTTTGGATGAGATGCGAATTTAGTAGAACTCATCTCTTTTGGATGAGATGCGAATTTAGTAGAACTCATCTCTTTTGGATGAGATGCAAATTTAGTAGAATTAGTATAAAAATTAGCATTGGTCGTGTCATTTATAGCTCTGTTCGATTTCGGCAGACACGGTACCGAAATCTCGCTTAGTTTAAATTGTCATCATTTATTTAGCTGTACTTTCACACGTGTGTGTAGGTGCGTCATTAGAGTTAGTAGGTGCCGAGTTACGGTCACGTTGTGCATAGTCAGCGGCTTGCCGTCGCTTCATATTATATTGAAGCTTGCGACACTCTTTGATCACGTCACCAGCGTTTTTACAATAATTGCAAGTTTTAGGATTACCTTCGAGATTAGTATTAGAATTAGGAGATGGTGAATTATTGTAAATTTTAGAATCTCGATCATATTTTTTATTCTTAAAACATTCTGATTGATTATGACCCAGCTTGTTGCAAACAGAACACTGTTTAGGAAATTTTAGATTAGATCTAGATAAGTTGTATAATTTTTCTTCGTCTATAGCATACTGTATAGCTTCATTGAGATTAGAGGGATTTTTGCAACGGACAATAGTCGATATGGAAGCGTTTAACCCTAACATAAAGGTGTTTAGGGCAAGGTCCTCCATGGCTGCTATTCTGCCAGGCAGTTCTTTGTCATTTTTGCAACTATAATGTATGTCTGACTGTATACGAGTCAATATTGACTCCACCCTTAAGGAATAAATAGTGACATCCTCGGATAATTGCTTACAGTGTTGCAGATCTGATAATAAATGTGTAGCATCTTTAGCTCTGACCACAATGAAAATGACTTAAGGCTACATGCAACCTGTGCTTTACCTTCTAGCTGTGAAATGACAAATTTACATAGCACAGTTTGTTGGTCTAGAGAAGCCAAGGACATGGCATTCTCGCAATTCGTAAGAAATGCAGGGAGGGTTTCCCTGTCACCATTATATGGTTTAATAAATTTGGTTAAAAAAGATAGTGTAATTTTGTCTGACATTTCCTTTGATTTAGTTAACTCTCGTTTAACGGACATTAAAGATTATGATGTGTTGGACAAAATTAAGTTAACAGTTGAATAACAATGTTAGAATAACAAGAAATAGAAAAGACAAAACAATTAAAGTAAGTGAAGATAGAAAGCAGTACTTATAGTGTTAAATTATTTAAAATTATATGAATATCAAAACAGAAACACGAATTCAGAGACACTTTGAATTAGAAAAAAATGGTATTACACAAGAAACACTCACAGTAACACGATAATTGTTGACACCTGCATTATAGGGTACGCAGTGGGAACTCGGAGTCCGGAGTCACGTTGCGCTGTGACGTATCGGAGTTGAATTTTCACACGGTGGTTGACTGGAATTTCTTGAGTTTGAAGGTTGGTGAGTTAGACCTGGAACCGCTGGTGATTTTGATGCCGTCTGGAGCAAACTCACACTATACAGTGGAGGCTAGCTGTCGTCCAAGTGTCGATGTAGCTGGAGCGGGCTCAAGCTGCACAGCTGAGGCTGACCGTCGTCCAATTACTGATGTGGCTGGAGCGGGCTCAAGCTGAAGAGCTGAGGCTGACCGTCGTCCAAGTAGTGACGCAGGCTTGACCTTGGGTCAAGTCTCACTGTCGGTCAATTGAACAGGGGGGCTGTAGATTCGGAATACCAGTGTCTGTTTGACTCAACGTCGTAAGACTTCGTCTCTGATATCCCACTTCTGACACCAATTTGTTACTAAGCCGACCCCGTTTGTCTTTTTAAAAAAAAGGCAATAATTCTACTGGAACCACTTTAATGAACCACAGTACAAAAACACACAGATACACAACTTCTTAGTTACATATATTTTGGCAATGTCCCTCTTAATTGCTCCCTTAATTTGGGCACACTAGATTACGCGACGGCGTCCAGAATCTAACTAACTAAATTACACATATTATTTCTATGCACTGGGTAAAAATGCAACATCAGTACTTTAATAAAGGAAAAGTACAGTGTTTGTAAGTAAAAGCTAACTTAGGCTTTATTGCCTTGTAATTAGGGTTATAACAGCGCGATTGCTAATAAACGTATTTAGCGACGCTAAATAGCCATCTTTGGGTATTTATCTTTGACAGTTCGTTAAACGTGATTAGTGCCTAAATTTTTGTTGTGCAAGACGCTAATTATAATTAGCAGACTAAGGGCGGCTTGCGCATCGTCGTTAAATACAGTTTAAGAGCGACGTAAACGCATTTAGTCTGCTAATTATAATTAGCGTCTTGCACAACAAAAATTTAGGCACTAATCACGTTTAACGAACTGTCAAAGTTAAATACCCAAAGATGGCTATTTAGCGTCGCTAAATACGTTTTTTAGAAATCGCGCGTCATCATTTTGAGATTATAGAAATTTTACTATTATTTTATAAAATATTGTAAAGAGCTGTAGGAAGTTTGTAAGATGGATTTATGGGAATTGTATTCTGACGACGATGAGGAGATTATAGAATATATCAACAGACCGAGGGAATTGTTTGAGAGAGCAGACTTATTTGGAATGTATTCGGACGGCAAATTCTTCAGAAGGTTTCGTCTAACGAAAGAAACCACTATAATTTTGTTACAGCAAATAGCCCCACATTTAAAAACCAGCAACAAGTAAGGAAATGTACTCATTATTAATGAATATTCAATAAATAGATAGGTAGCTAATTAGCTATTTTTGTTTGTTTTGCAGGATCAAATCAGTCACTCCTATGAACCAACTTTTATGTACGCTGAGATTTTATGCGACAGGAAGTCAGCTAATAACTTGTGGTGACATGATTGTTGTACATGAAAGCACAGCTTGTAGAATAGTGCATCGTGTTACTCATGCCATTGCATTATTGTATAAGATGTATATAAAATTTCCAAGCACAACAGAAGAGCAAAATAAAACAGCGAATGATTTTTATAGAATTGCAAAGTTCCCTAGAGTAATTGGTGCGTTAGATTGCACTCATGTGAGAATATTATCTCCAGGTGGTGATAACGCTGAAATTGTATATAGAAATAGGAAAGGATATTTTTCAATAAACACCCAATGTGTAGCTGCTGCAAACCTTATGTTTTTAGATGTTGTGGCAAGGTGGCATGGATCAGCACATGATTCCAACATTTGGGATAACTGTGCATTAAAACGCAATTTTTTGCAGGGCAAATATAATGATAAATTGTTGCTAGGTGACAGTGGCTATGCTCAAACTAACTTTATGATGACACCTCTGTCAGAAAAAATGTGAATACACGAGGAGAGACACTTTACCAAGAGTCACAAATAAAGACGAGGAATGTGGTTGAACGGGCATTTGGTATACGGACGAGGAGATTCCCTATATTACCCAGGGGCATAAGTATTCACCTTCATATGGTACCTGGCATAATCATAGCAACAGCTGTACATCATAATTTAGCTATATTACGAAAGGAAAACATACCCCCTGAAGATCAAGAGTTTCCTGTTATTATAGAAGGTAGGGATGATGATGTTGCACCAGAACGGTATGGAAGAGGAAGCGCTAATTTGCAACTAAGACTACTAATAGAGGGATATTTTGCATCATTATAAAATCATCAGTAAATAAATAAAAACAAAAATATTACAGCTCTGATTGTTTCTTTTTTATTTCTAAATCCTTAAGTAAAAGTTCTTTTTTGTACATTTGTTCATTAAATTCCTTTTTTTTCATTAAATTATCTAACTCTATTTCATATATTTTTTGTTTATGTTCTATTTCCATTTCCAGTGACAGTTTTTGTAATATAACCACCAAAAATTACCGCGAGAAATAGCACGAGAACACTTCACAAATCACCACAACACAATTTGTGTGACTTGACAGCTCGGATGACTTGTTGCTCATTTTTTTTTTTAAGAAATGCAACCATTTTGCTCTAAGTCAAGTGTACAACGCACGAAAATGTAAAAAGGAACGCAAGAAACTGCTTTACCGACTCTCTAACTACGATTAGTTAAATAACCATCCACACGGACGTGAGCAAGACCTTTTTAATTGTATTTAGGCTAAACATATTTAGCAAGATAAACGCATTTAACTAAATTCTGTTTAGACCAAATGTTGCGCAAGCCGCCCTAAATGCGTTTACGTCGCTCTTAAACTGTACTCTCTTAACTTAACTTAACTTAACTCATACCAAGTCATAATGTTTTAGATACTCGGGATATTCATTTACTGAGAGAACGGTCCATGACTTTGATATTACTTAGCTGGTACTCTATTTATAATGGAAGACACTATCCGATCTCGTTTAAAAATCATTTATGAATCCCTTCAATCAAACATAAGCTCTGCTCGGTGTGCCCTAAAGGAATTATCAGAAGAAGACCCCAACTATAATGGACTAGAACTAATTGGTGCTAAACTAAAAGGTATAAATGGGACGTTTGTTTCGGAAATTCACAATTATTGTAAATCGATAAAAGAAATCAACGTTGAGGAAATTAGACAGTATACGTCCACACAGATTCAAGTCGAAGAGTTAATAGCAGAAATAGATGTAAATATTAAGCAGAATAATCGAAACCGCGCACTTGTTTTTACAAAACTCAAACTCAAACCGTCTTATTACAAAAAAGTACTCAAGTACTGGTTTAAACCAAGACTAAAAGGTCTAGGATTGTTACGGTATTAAAGTTAGTACCAGTATCAAAATGTGTTTCAATTACAAAACGAAGACTATCCGAGGATCAGATAGTACCAAAGAAAGTCCATGATTTAAATAATATCCACAGCTAACAAACAAAAATGGCATTCTATCATTCGTTCATAGAGGATTTATTTGAAGCAACGTTCTGTTTCTCTAAATATTGATATTATAATACCTAACACTTGAGATGCTTAAATAAACATTTATCAATACAAAAATATTTCATAAATTGTTCTTTGTTTATGTTACAATATATTGAACAAGCACAACTTGTACTTTTGACGCGCTTTTTATAAACAAGTTGTCATATTTTTTTACACCTCTAGCGTGAGTGCATTAAATACGGCGCGGCGCGCGTAATATGAGATTGAGACGAATGATTTTGTTGCGTTTGCGTCCTATAATAATAAATAACTAAATGCACTTCATAATTTTACTCATTGTTCTTATTATTACTAATAAGTGGTTTGTTCGTGAGTGGTTGTGTTAATTCGTGATCTAAAATTAAAATGGAACAACAAAAGAAAAAACGTGGTGAAAACTGGAGTTCTGAAGAAAAAGTTAGTAAACCAGGGATTTTTAATTGTTATTAGGAAAGCAATGCTTTGTTTCATCTTATTTCGAGTTGCTAACGCGATTTTCCTAATAATAACAGGACATATTACGTCAACTTATTGCTCAATCAGCACATAATTATTATAGAAGACAAGTCCACGAAAACAGTTGCCCAGTTGGGCAGTGCGCAAACCACTTGCACTTCAGGACTCAATGGGCATCCTCGAGGGTCGTGGGATAAATCCTCACGTAAAACATCCACAATTTTTTCTCCAAAACGTTTTGTGAACTTATACCTAAAAACTTCGTCACTCAATTCAAAAGGATTCACACGATGACGATTTCGGTAAGATCGCCGAGACGTCTCCAGCATAACCAAATCTTCCAAATCCATCAAGTTGTGAGTTAGCTCTACGCCCCCTACAGGTGGTGGATATAAATGATACACAGTGTTACTTCACAATGACACGTTATGACGTTTATTAATCAATTCTCTACAGTGACCTACTTAGTCCGAGGCGTGAGGCTAACTGCCCGCGTCGACAAGCCCCGCGTCGAACTATTATAATAATATGTGCGTCAGCACCTTAGAAAGTCAACCATATTAATATCCATTTTTAAGGATTTGTAAATAAAAAGACACAATAATAATCAACGCTAACCTCAAAATAAATTAGTACCGAAGTTAGTCCAATAGTTAAACTAGGGGTCTCGGCGGTTTACATTTAGTACCATAGATAGTTCTTGAACTAGTGATAAACTTCATTTTATAATAACGTTTTATTTAGTCATGGTTTAAACCTAGTAACAATCCTAGTACTAAATTCAGATCGTGTTTTGGAATAAGACGGAAAGCATTTATTTCAATTAAACCATTTACAGGCACTTTTGAATTGTCAAGTGGTCGGTCAGTCAGAAATATGAAGCTAGTGGCCCATTCCAAAGCGTAGTAGGTACCTATGGAGAAGAACGGGCAAGAAACTCCATGGACACTCTTTTAAATTATATTGTTACATAAATATTAGTTACATCATTAATGTTGAATATAGATATAATTATATGTGAGAACGATGTAAATAAGACGTACACGTTGAGTGTCCAGTGTACAGCAAATATAAATTTAAACAAAACAATCCATAATAAAATAAGCCGTGGTGGCTAAGAGATGACCAGTCCCAACTGACAGCGCCCGTTCACGAACATGACGCATGGATCAGCACCATTCAGCTCAACCATTTTGAAGGGAGCTAAATGATCCAACACACGCGTCACCATCAGCGAGACATTTGAGTGAGCATGACATTTATCAGCCACCAGGGCACATTCAAGTCAATGAAAGACATTATACCCGGTAAATGGTAGCTCGATAGTATATAGTACTCACACTTGTCCTATGCAATTATACAGGGTGTTTGGTGCATCGTGTGCCAAATTGAAATGGTCGACTGAAGGGGTCATCCGCTAGCCTTTCAGACCCCTTAACACCCCTCACGCTCTGTGGATTTTTTTTATCGACTTTTTATTGTTTTCCTAAAAAAAGACCCAAATTTTACATTCAAATACAGATTAAAAAAAAAATATTAGGCGTAGACTCTGAATTTTAATTTTATTTCGATGTGTATTGTTTAAGAATACTTTTAAATACAAAATTTGTGATATTAGTCACCTATTTTTTTTTTAATTCACTCGCAAAGGTAAAACTTAAATTAAAGCTGTACATGTTACAGCTATTTATAAGGCTACAAAAAAAAAAAACTAAAAGCGACCGGGATCTTCCAACTCCCTCATTAATTCTCCAGTCTATCCTCTTTCTAATGATGTGCCACATGCCATAAAAGTATTTTAACAACTTTGTGAATTCGCTAGAATTGTGAATCAAGTCACATAAAACTACATTCCAAATTCCAATGAAAAAATATTTATTGCGGAACTGTTACTTGAGAAAGAGGTAAAATTTGTTTTCTCACTCTTTCACAGTAAAATCTATCTTCTATCTCTTTCTTGCATACCTTTTTTTTTTTTTTTTTTGAGGATGGGAAATCATCAAATGACTCCTCCCGCTCTGGGTGGAGCGGAAGGGAGTGTCAGACTCTTACTGACTAAAACCCACCCGTGTTCCTTCCTTGGCCCTTTATGTTCCGGGTCAGCGGTACCCCTTTTGGATGATCCCGCTTTCCCGGCAGGCTTGGGCCCTAGTGGGCCCCCTCTATGATGCTGACATCTCTTTGAGGCGCGCGTGGAACACGTACGCGCCGTCCAGCACGGGCCTGGTCCTGATCGGACGGTGAGCTACCCATTACTCACCGCCCGCAGGCCCGCGCCTACGGTGGCCGGGAGTCGTCACGCGGCTCCCGACGCCCGGAGCGTCCACCGCGGCGGCTTGGACGGGAGACTCTCTCCCTCTCCCGTCCCGCCACCTCCTTCGCTAGCATGACTGCTTCGCAGAAGGAGGCGACTGCCTCCCACTCCCCCTCGCCCCGGACCATGGCTTGAACCAAGGCCGGGCGTGAGAGATCGCCGCCGCTGCCGATCGCCTCTACGAGGACACGGCGGTGCTCCGCCCATGCAGGGCAGGCCCCCACCGTATGCTCCACCGTGTCCTCGGGGCGATCATCGCAGTGGTGACACCCGGGCGTTTCCTCCCGCCTGATGATGTGCAGGAACCTCCCGAAACTTCCGTGTCCGGTGAGGACCTGCGTCAGGCGGTAGGTGAGGACGCCGTGACGCCTCTCTAGCCACTCCTCAAAGAGGGGTCTTACCGCCGCTATCGTGGCGTGCCCTGCGCTGGGTTGCGACAGTCGCTCTTTCCATGCCGCCATGAGATCGCGCCGGAGGTCCGTCCGCTCCGCCGCGATTTGCCGCGGAAGCGGGGTTTCCCCCCGGCGTAGTGCCTCCGCGCGCCACTCATACAGGCGCGCGAGGACTATCGCCTCCAGATCCCACGGCGGCAGTCCGGCAAGGAGGCTTGCCGCCTCGCCCGAGATCGTGCGGTAGCCCCGGATCAGCCTTACGGCTACCACCTTTTGGGGCGCGTTCAGATAGTGGGCGGCTCTCCGCCGAAATCATCGAAATAGTCCAGGATTTCGTTTTGAAGACGAGTACGTGTACGCACGTTGGCTCCCCTATCGATGGCTGTGTTTGGAGGGAACGTTCCGTGGTCGCGAAGCCGCTGAGTGGCAGCTAACATTGTCCTGCGGTCCACTCTTGTACCATACGTTTGGTTAAATGTTCTGCAAGCTAGAGCCACATTATCACCACACGTTGCCAAAGTCCTCACCATTTCGGTATACTGAACATTAGTGTATTGGAAAGACATTGCGCGCGAAAGAATTATTTGATAACACTACGTAACTTCTTTCCACTAATGTTGCCCGCGCGTGACTAATGTTTACTTTTATGTTAGCTTTCATCGTAGCCGCGCAAGCGGTGCTTCATTGTGGCTATCTCGCTCTATCCTTGGCGGGAAGATGAACTTGAAAGGGAACGAAAGTAAGTAAGTGGTTTATCGGTGTCCTTTGTCCAGTTCCTGTTAGTGTGTGCGTGCGGTCAAATCGCTAAGTTTACAATGCATTTGTTAACGTTCTTGGAATAAGGTTTATTTTTCTTTATTTTGTATTGAATGATGGAATTTTTATGAATACAAATAAAACTGCGATTTTAAAAGTCTTATTATTTTGACTTACGGTCCATTTCAATTTGTTTTGATTGTACAGGGTTAATATGACAATAATTTCCGTAGTTTTAATTATTTTTGGGATAAAAAATTACCTATATTAAAAATTATATAAATCGATTCAGTAAACGATTCTGAACAAACTATTTTCAGGATGTGCGTTAATTAAGTTACATGTTGTATAGCATTCACGATGCTCGTACCCCACAACACCTCAAAAAATAACTTCCGGTACCATTTTGTACAACGCACAGTGTGGTATTATGACAATCTAGCTGGACAAAATTATTTTGTCCCATATTTACGTGTTATTAGGTGGTAAAATATAAATGAAAAAAAAAAAAAAAAGATTGGTAGTTTTAGACGTATAATTTAACAACAGAACATTGTTTCCACAACAAGGTATACATCAAAATGAATACTTATAACAGTAAAAACAATAAAAAAGTTATACAAAGTTTATTACACTTAATTCTTAATTAAGAATTAATTAAGAAGCTTCGTCAGATTCTTCAAACCTTTCATCAGAGTCTTCAGATTATGATTCAGATTCATGAGAATCACTATCTGTTTCGTCTTCTGTCATCCCAAGTTCAATACTTGGAATCCTTATTTCTAATAGGGCATTTACCTCGGGTTTAATATTACCACGTTTTGTTTTTGGAGTCGCACGCAAACTAGCGATATACGGATCCGATGAAATTAACAATCTATTTAATAAATCACGATTTGTGTTAATTCTCGAAGATTTTCTTGTAAAAAGTTCCCTGAATTTCCTATTGTGCTTATTTCGAGCCTCTTGAGCTTCTTCAGACATTTGACCTATTGGTAAAATGCATGCAGAAATTATATCTTTTCCGTGAAATAAAATTTTATGTACGCTTACTGGCATTGGGTACCACGAATACTCCTTAAAATATAATTCTCTTGTGGCCTTGGCGAAGTCATGGAATTTGTCAATATTTATGTGATACCCGCTATTTATGGTCTCTAATATGACATGGAAGCGTTTGATAAGCTCAACATTTACACCAGTTATTTCTGCTGACTTTTCAGCATTTCGGAAAAACTTACGAGCTGTATTACCATCATTCGTGTTTCCGGTTTGTTGTTTTGGCATATCTACTACACTTTACTAAAACTAAACTAAACTACACTAAACTAAACTAAACTTTTCTTGTAAGAACTTCTTTTTTTCAGCCACTTTGGTTTTATTTTCGGTTCCCCTAGCCTGCCATGTTTTTATTTCCAGACGGTAAGATATGTGCAAGATGCATTCAAATAACCTAATCCAAGAATGCAGAGGTGATATACCCAGAGACAGAAATTCAGTTCTTACCGTCTTTTCTAAAATGTGTTCTTCATTATTCATTTCACTGGGTTTGGCACCACATATGTAGCATGTTTGTGTGGATGTACATGAAGATACTGCATTACAAATTTTTCCGTCTATCATACAGAATATCAGTGTTGGCTTTACTAACACTTCCATGTCATTTACAATAATTTTAGTAGGTATCAGTGATCTAGCTTGTTCTTTGATTTTGTCAACTTCGCTCACAATAATAGTTGGAGTTTCTTTGGCAAATACAAACTTTATGGGTTGACAATATCTAGTTGATGATGTCGAAAGGTTTTGCCAAACAATTTGTTTACCACTTTGGCCATTCATTGCATACATTTGTATTGGCACCATTGAAATGCTGAACAAACTTTCATCACTAGAGTGTGATTCGGAAAATTTTTGTTTGTAGCGATTTTGTTCTGCTCCATCACAACCCCATTTAACAACAATATCTAAATTTCTTAACTCTTTTATCGCTTTCAGGACCTCTTCTTGCACTTTGCATAATCTTAATATTGTGTGATCCATTAAAGATTGAAGTTTAACTTCGGCATGTGTTTCTGAACCATCAATTTCACTTGGATAACACAATTGTTTTGCCGTTTTCACTCTGTAGTATGGTGGATACAGATTTCTGTTAATCACTTTTGATTGCTCTCGTATGATACCATATTGGTGTGTCGACAGATTTGCATCAACGATTAATGCCAAAGCTTGGTCATTCGAAAGCCCACTTCGCTTTGGGTTTATTAAACACATGTTAAAATTTTTCCTCCTTCTGGGCCACAAGGATCCCAGTACAAAAATAGAAGAAAGGATGCTCATACGCTGAATGTCCAACTGGTAATTAAGCATCAATCAACCTATTAATTTTACTTACATTTATATTATTAATAATCATAATAAATTTATTGGTCAGACCCAAACTGCATATTTTGTACCTACTTATTACACAAATTGAAGCAGCTAACAATTTATTTCATAGATAATAACTAATCTTACAAAATTACTTACCAAGCTTTAAGTTAGGCAAGAGGTTTCAAACCCTTACATGAGGTGTAATTATGTGGTACAGTCAAGAATGTAACTCTGTGGCTCCGTTTATATAAGGAACAGATAAGCAACTTAGTTCAGTATAGGTCAGCTACTTGTCTACATTATGTATAAATGAACCTTTATCACTACTTTGAAACTGATGTTTATAATTCAGATTGCAGATTCAGAATGCAGGATACTTAGTGTGAATGCCAGGTATCCTGGCAGGGTTCACGATGCATTTATCTGGAGCCATTGTGCTGTGAAACAGAAGATGAAGAGGCTGTATAATACCGGGATTAGAAACTATTATCTCTTGGGTAAGTAAGAAGCTAAGGAGTAGCTGGTAAGCTAGGTACAACTAAATAATTTATCATACTAAATGAGACAATGCATTTTTATTTAGTATTTAATTATATTTGGTTACTCAAAGTCAAAGTCAAAGCATTTATTTCAAATAGGCACATAAAAGGCACTTTTGAACGTCAACATTTACATTTAAATAGAATTGATTCTAGTCGCCCCTTCCAAAAGGTAGTTTCGTATGGAGAAGAATGGGCAAGAAACTCCATCGTTACTCTTTTAAAATGTGTTACAATACTTTGTATACATTAATTATATAATTATATGTGAAGACGATGCACCTATAATAAAAATTACCCTACCAAAATAGGTAAAAAGAATTTAATAAACGTAGCAATGATAAATAAGTTAATTAAATGATAGATACATGGTGTTCACATATTTACAAACATTGTAAAAGTATACGATTTCCCAAATTATGTAACCAATTAATATGTCAGTGTGTGAGTTAAAGTAAGTACTTATTTGACTCTGATTAAAGCTTCTTTTAAATCAACACTTACAGATAAATAACAAAATTGTTAATTGCGGAACACTATAAACATTAAAAAATCAACATAACAATAATAATTGGTAATATTATAAAATCAATCTTCTTCCCAGCATCTTCCTATTTTAGCGTCTGCAGCTGCGCTTTCTGCAAAAACAAGAAAAACTGTTTTACTGAGTTCTAAATAATTCCTTTGTTGATGCAGGAGACTCAGGATACCCATTGGAACCATGGCTCATGACCCCCGTGTTAAATGCTGAGCCAAACTCACCAGAACAGCGCTACACAGACTGGCACTGCAAAGTTCGCAATGCAATAGAGCGAACAAATGGGTACTTAAAAGGAAGTCTGAGGTGCTTGGGGATAGATCGGGTACTGCACTATTCACCGGAGAAGTCTTCACAAATCATATATGCCAGCTGCATCATTCATAATTTGATGAAGCATTTTGGGTAAAAAAAAAAATTGTATACAAATTGCACCCCTTCTTTAATATTACAGTACTGTGAGTGAGATTGTATTTTAAAATTTGCAGGGTTCCATTAGAAGAGCAAGAGGAAGATAACCGCGACAATGGAGATATCAATGAATTTAACGAAACACCTGTACGTCTGCTAAGACTGTCCCAAGCCAGACGAGCTGAATTAATTAATCGCTTTATTTAATAATTACTTTTATGTATATCAATTGTAAATAAATGTTAAAGAAAATAATGTATTATGTTGAAATTTTTAATGTAACAGCAGATTTTTGGAGATGGTCCCATAGTAAAAGTTGTATGTATCAATGGGTACTTTCACCCCCTTTCAGCTTGAAGTTACATAAGAGTTTCTTACATTAACAGCAGGTTCCGTTTTTTTAAAACTTTGATCTGCTCCTTCAATTTAATAATCTGCTCTTGCAAGGTGTTATTACGCTCTCTTAATATGTTGCTGTGGCGTGCCTCCTTCACTAACTCCTGAAATTTATATTATCAATATTGTTACATCAGTACAGACAACACTGGATTAGCTACTTTTAATTCCGACAGGACAGGGATACCACATGAGTGAAGTCGCGGGTGGTTGCTAGTTATAAATAATTAATGTAACAATCTAAACTTCCTTACCTTCATTAATGTATTTAGCTCCAACTGAGCGTCAATGAACCTGTCTGGAGGGTGAGTTCTGCGTACGCGTCGTGGTGGTGGTCTGAATGGCGGTGCCGATGTGGATGGTTGCGCTGATGTGGATGGTGGTGCTGGTGTGGATGACATTGCTGGTGTGGATGACGGTGCTGGTGTGGATGAAGGTTCTGGTGTAGGTGGTGATGGTGGGGATGGTAGTGCTGATGTGGATGGTTGTGTTGTTGTGGATGTTGGTGCTGGTCTGCACGGTCGTGGTAGCAATGACTCTCGATTTTCATAGAACTAAAATGAAAGAAAATTAATAATGAAATGACATTTATATTTTTTTTTAAATTATTATTTGAAAGCAAGAACTCTGCAAACTGACTGTGACTAATTTAACAGCTGTCATTCAAAATGTGGGTCTTGTCAAGAGTTTCCATTTTAGCAATAGTAATAGCAGCCACAGTTTGACGTAATACACCACTCAGACCAGCTTCATGCTGCTTTTCCTCCATTCAGTTCCTCAGTTGTATTCAGTAACTTTAAGTAAAAACTTAACTTCCGCGAAAAACAAACCACTGCAGCTGGACAAAATAAAAAATTACCCCTATTGGAGATTCCTCAGGCCCACACCCCACTGCCATTTCATAGCCAATCGTATCCAAGATAATCTCAGAGGTCTGGGATAATTCTGGGACCACTATGTGGTTCCCCGTTGTGTTTCTTGCTTTATTTACAGCGCCACCCTCCTTCCTCGCCTTCTTTTTTTGATCCCTCCAGCACTGAATATATATACAACGTTATAATTAGTATATGCGAAACCCGAAACACCTGTCTAGTATTTTTATGAAAAGAATCTATGTACAAAATTTCAAAACTGTACCATGAAAAATCACAAAGTTATAAGCTTGTTTTGTTACCTGGTTGTCCGTACAAAAACATGGTTACCGCGCGGCGCCCCCGCGCGCGCGCGCCTCCAAGGCCGTCTTGCGCTCATTGATAATAGTTTGGTAGTAGGTACCTAACCCCACGGCAATTGTATTGTAATTAACTGGTGATAATTCTTGGGCACGTCGGAAATGATATGGATATTGTCCATCATCTCGCCACGTGCGCCATGCGTAAGGTTGGCTGACGTTAAATATCGTGCCGGCCCGTGTTGTGCTGCTCTCGGGATTGCTGGCGATGTAGTTCAAAATTCCTTCTTGCACTGTGGTAGGAATTCGACTCACTCCTCTATCAACGGCTGTCGGAGGCCGAAAGGTACCGTACTTCCTTGATCTTTGTGTGGCGGAAAGCATTGTATTCCACGACACTCCGATGCCAAATTGCTCCTCGTACCGCCGCACTGCCAACGACACGTTATCACCACAAACCGCTAGTGTACGTACCATCTCTGTATACTGGACGTTTGTGTATTGAAAAGACATGGTTAAATGATACTTTTCACACCCGATTAAGCGAAACACAATAACACAACTGTACGCACGGCGACCGCGCGCTCGCAAACGGGAGCGGGGAGCGCAACACGTGCGCGTCAGCCTGTAGCATCCGGGCGACTGAAGGGGTTGTTTTACCCCCGCGCCGCTGTGCGCCCGCGCTGCCTACCGCCTAATGCCGCTACGACCTGCCGTGACCTGTGTTGTGCGCGTATTATTGCGGATAGGTACTAAGTGCCGCTCGGTGTCCAACTTGTAACCTATTTTAAATATTTTTAGGACAAAATATAACATGGTATAAAAATTATTGGAATCGATTCAGTTACTTATTCTGAACAAACTATATTCAGGTTTCGCATATACTATTTATAACGTTGTATATATATATATATATATCATATTATATTAGGTGGTTACATGTTTAATTGCCGTTTGTACAATTTAATTAAAAAAGAAAACAAAACTATGTAGATTATTTCTGGTAGATGCCAAATCCAAATTGGGTTCATTTTTTGACTAAACTTACCACCTTCCACTGTTCAATAGACTTACGCGGCCCAAGCTCATCGAGGGCCGCTTTTACTCGTTCCCACTGCCGCTCATATTCAGCGGCACCCTGCGGAGTTTTGAAATCTCCTGCCGCAAAGTTAGCATGCTCATGCATATATTCGCATAAATATGTAATTTGGCCTTTTGTACTGCGTATTCTGAAACATTACAGTTCAATTTGTAACTATCAATCTCTCTTTCAAATTATTAAGGGCACTATTATTGTACAGTACACACATGACAAGTAAACTTTCGTTCGTATTACGAATAATGTTTCACAGCAATGGCAGAACATTGGTAGGTACTTGCTGAATAGTGAACATTCAATATGTATTGATTTGCGTATGGCATAGTGTGTTGTATTTTGTACATTACAGTTAGTACATTTCATCGAGATAAATAATGTAACATAATAATTATTATGATTACTTATCTTCTATCTCGTAGAAAAATGCATTCTTCACACGGTTTATTTTAGAAGTCACTAAAGAACATTGATTATAGAGTTGCTAATAAACTAATATGCATCTCCGCCATCTGTGACGGGATTTTGATCTAATACTTACAATCTCTTTGATGCCAAAGCCATCTTCTTTCTAACAAACCAACAGTTTTTAGCGTGAACCACAACTATCACAACAAATTTTTGAATTGACAAAATGTCAGAGACAATTTTAAGGTCGCGTTCGACGCGTTCACACATATGGCAGCGTTCACGCAATTCCCACCAATATTGACCGAATGAAACCGGCGTTAGTAAACTAGACTATGGTATGTTTTCATGAGATGGCAACATCAGTTATCTCGCGTCGAGAAGGAGAAGTCACGACGAGATATCTTCTCGAGCGTGAGCATGTTAGGAAAAGTGACAAACGAATCGAGAACGACAAAATTTGTCATCTCGTTTATGAGATATGTCGACTTGCGCATGTTAGCCCTGCAGGTAGTGAAACATCAACGTTAGTTTCACTGACAATACCCGTAAATGATATGGTCGCTTCCAACCATGAAGAATTCGTTTTCAGAAAGCGTTCTCGATGTCTTCCTGATTTCGACCATCTTTCGTCAATCTTTTGACTAACTCTACTAATTGTTGCTTTTAAACTCTTCAAAATATCATCCGTAACGGACTGGACACTAAGTTCTTGTAAAATATAATGCAACAAAGCATCTTGTCTTGATTCTTTGGCGTTAGCAAACCAAACATTAAAAAACGAACGACGAGAAATATGCGAAGTCATACTGAAAATAAGAAAATGTTGTATGAGTGTCGCAAACTTTCGCAAGCAAATGAACATTTTTCTTGTAGTATATGAATATACCTTTCAGAAAAATATACCCAATGCACAGGGAAATGCAGGGAAACAAACTAAAACCCTCGATAAAACTCAAAAAGTTCTGTTTGTGATTAAATAAAAACCTTACTCTGTTAATTTAATATTTATGATTAAACTAATATATATACTAACAAAATAATATATAAAAATTTACCTTGAAAGTCCCACAAAAACGATAACAACACAAAATCACCACTAGCACACAGAAACACAGCGTATTCATCGAGCGAACTCAGACGAATGAAACGGTTGCAGCGAGCGGTCGGTCGGCGTGGCTCAGGTAGCCGGCCGTCCCGACCTTTTTTTACCTGCTATTGTTTCGCGTGAATTCCTAGAAAATGTACTAAATTATAGTATAACTTGTTAGCTTTGAATTTACTCCATTAAAAGGATCATTTAAGACATGATCATAATTGACTTTTGTCCTTCTAGATTCTCAAAATATCATACTGTGCAACGCCTCAAAGCGGAGCTGTATGACGCCATCTGGTCACTCAGATCTATGCTGGACTTTCCGGTGTTATAGTCTACGATGCATTTCGGCTTCACGATCGTTTGATTTGTACGAGTTCTTTGCGAAATCATTTTTAGTCCTGAATGTTTAGTTGAGAGTGCGGATACAATCCTCTTATCTCTCCACTTCAATGCCACCATCTTTTGCAGCAACGACATCTGAGGGCAAGTGTTTTCTGTTCAATCGAAGAGTGCCTACTAAATGTGTTTTTCTTTGCTGCAACTGGTAAGCTAGGGGTATACTGGTATACCAATTGTCAGTGTACAGTACTCTTCCTTGATCTAATAATCCGTCGATCAGTTCCATTACAACAGTTTCAGCGACGTCAGTTGTAGGATTTTGAAGTTTGCCACTGTATATCATCATGTTCCAGGTATACCCTATATCCGAACATAATTTGAATACTTTCATCCCGTATTTATGACGTTTGTTAGGGATATATTGACGGAACAAAAGGCGACCTCTCCAGGGTATGAGGCTTTCATCAATGCATACTCTTTGTCCTGGAGTATATGCTTGTTGAAAATTATGGATAAATTGATTGATAACAAGGCGTAGCATTATTAGAAAAATTTAAAAAATTGAGAAGAAGCTCAAATCTGTTTCTAGGCATAATTTTTCTAGCTAGAGGAAGTCCATATAGTTCATCTTTCCCCCAATAATCTCGGATAACAGGAAGCTTTACTAGACCAATCCATCCAATGAGCGCTTAGAATCTCATTATTTCTTCCTTATTTGTTGGGACCCAGGCATGCAGTCTAGAACTAGCTGAAATGTCATTCCCTCTTAAAAGTTCTTGTGTTGCATATATATTTGTTTCATCAATCATTATTGTAAGTATGTCATCTGTTAGAAATAATTCAAAATAATCAAGAGGCTCAGCGTCTGCCAAAATCCCTCGGTATAAGGTCCTTCATGCCACTAGAATATTCACCAGTAAATTCAAAATTAGGTGGGTCGTCAGGCTTGCAATTTTGCCATACAATATTTGAAAGCTTTTGCGTCACCACATCATATTGTGAAGTAGCTCCAGATGTGCTGGGTTTATCGTGTCGTTCTTCATTGTCTAGTAAAGGGCTTGTGGCTCTCAATCGATACAGTCACATGATATTCAGACGAATATGATGATACGGACCTATTATCCGGTGAATCAGATAAATCAGATTGATATTCCGGACGAAAGTCTGGATCTGCTACAGAATCATCGCTTGAATAATCCATTTTGAATAAACTACGCAGAATATTTTTTTTTCTTTTTGAAGTTTTTTTTACACTGTATTATTAGTCTTTTACACTCTACTTGAGTCTTGTTTTATCTGCTTATACACATTTTTTTTTCACTTTTATACACTTTTTTATACTTTTTTTTACACTTTTATCCTGAAACAAACAGAAAAAAGGGTCAAAAACCGTTTATTTTTTAATTTTTTAGGGTTTTTGACCCTTCTTTTTTCTGTAGTTTCTTTTTTCTTCTTATCCTCTTTATTTTTTTAAATCTGAAATGATACAAAGAAAAATATTGAAGAACGTTACAGAAAACAAAAAAAAAAGATGTGTTTCCAAAACGATACACGCGGCCCCTTTTTTTTTTTTTTTTTTTTGTGGGTGGGAAATCATCAAATAACTTCTCCCGCTCTGGGCAGAGCAGGAGGGCGTGTCAGACTCTTACTGACTAAAACCCACCCGTGTTCCTTCAGTTGCCTGTGCCAGGGGCCACGGTAACCCTCTTGGACTTTTCCGCAACCCTAGCAGGCATCGGTCCTAGCAAACCCCGTCATTGGTGCTGACATCTCTTTGAGGCGCGCGTGGAACAACGCGCCGTCGACCCGGGCCTGGTCCTTATCGAACGGCGAGCTGCTCATTGCTCGCCGTTCGCAAGCCCGCGCCTACGGTGGCCGGGAATCGGCCTGCGATTCCCGACGCCCAGGGCGTCTCCTGCGGCGGCTAGGGGCGTGAGGGCGCAAACTTTGCCTCTCCCTCACGCGTTCCGCCTCCTCCTTCGCGAACATTACTGCTTCGCAGAAGGAGGTGACGGCTTCCCAAGCCCTCTCGCTCCGTACCATGGCCTGGACCAAGGCCGGACGCGAGAGATCGCCACCGCCAATCGCCTCCACGAGGACACGGCGGTGCTCCGCCCAAGCCGGGCAGACCTCCACCGTATGCTCCACCGTGTCCTCCGGGCGATCCACACAATGGTGACACCCGGGCGTTTCCTCCCGCCTTATCCGGAACAGGAACCTCCCGAAACAACCGTGTCCGGTTAGGACCTGCGTCAGGCGGAAGGTGAGGACGCCGTGGCGCCTCTCTAGCCACTCCTCAAAGAGGGGACTTATCGCCGCAATTGTGGCGTGCCCAGCGCTGGGTTGCGACAATCGCACTCTCCATGCCGCCCTGAGATCCCGCCGGAGCTCTGTCCGCTGTACCGTGATTTCTCGCGGCAGCGGAGCTACGCCCCGGCGTTTCGCCTCCTCGCGCCACTCCCAAACGTGCGCGAGGACTTTTGCCTCCAGATCCCATGGCGGTAATCCGGCAAGGAGGCTCGCCGCCTCACCGGAGACCGTACGGTATCCCCGGACCAGCCGGATGGCCATGACCCTTTGGGGCGCGTTCAACCAGCGGGCTGGCCGCCGCCTCAAGGAACGCGCCCACACCGGTGCCCCGTAAAGGGCCATGGACCGCACGACCCCCGCGTAGAGCCTCCGGCAGGAGGCGTTTGGCCCCCCTAGATTGGGCAGGAGCCGCTTTAAGGCAGCCCCAGCCCTTTCCAGTCTGGGAGCCAAACGTCGGAAATGCTCCACGAAGTTCCACCGGCTGTCGAGGACGAGTCCCAGGTACTTCATCGTCGACTCGACGCCGATGTGAACCCCTCCTACCGTTATTTGGGAACCCGACGGTGGCGTGTTCCGAGGACCATGAAAACACATGGCCTCGGACTTGTGCAGGGCCACCTCGAGTCCCAATTGCCGGATCCTGTCGACGATTGTCGCAACCCCGCGTGTCGCTAGTTCGGCCGCCGCCTGGTGCGACCTTCCCTGCGCCAGGACTAGCGTGTCGTCAGCGTAACAAACCACGCTGACGCCGCTGGGGAGGTTGGCGCGCAGCACCCAGTCGTAGCCGATATCCCACAGTTGCGGCCCCAGGACCGATCCCTGTGGGACACCGCACGACATCTCTTGCCGGTTCCACACTCCCTGGTGACCGGGGTAGATGACGGCCCTGTCCGTCAAATAGGCCTCGACCACACGACAGAGGTAGGTCGGCATCCGGTGATACCGGAGTGTACACGCGGCCCCTGAAAAATATTTTTCAAAAACTTTTTCAGGGGCCCCGTGTATCTTTTAGGCACACGTGAAAATTAGTGGAAAATCTTGGAGAGCATGCATTTATTTCATACCTATTTTATTAAAAATAGCATTAGAATACGAATTACACCATGTTAACATACTCGCGCGCAGAATAATTACGAAACGGCATCTTTGCAACTAAAACACCAAGTCTTGTAACACAAAGGCAACAAAAAAAACTAGTACGCAGACAGAGTGCCTACACTAAATAAGCACGTAATGTTTTTCGGAAAATAAACACAAGCCCACTCGATAGCATAAGAAACCGAACTAATAATAAGTACTCAAAAACTTATAAACTTTACGTTTTGTTGGAAGGGACTAGGAGCGGCGATTTTTTTTTATCTATGCGAAGCGCGCGCAAACGGAAAATTTTGTATAAATCGACGTTTTACGTAAGTGAAATTATTTAAAAAAAGTACCCCATTGGCAGTAGGCTTCGTGTGAATAAAGTGGTATGAATTTAAAGGTAGACCTATCTTTTGAGCAGTGGTGGTGGCCCAGTGGTAACGGCCGCGACTTACGAGTTGTAGGTCGTAGGTTGGTATTTTTGTGCAGTAATCATAAAATTAATCTTCATTATTTGCCAGTATCTTGAATGTAGTAACTAGTTTACTTTTATTGTAAAAATATCACGGATGAGGACAAACTTTAACATTTTTAATTGGATCTGCAAGAAGTTTAAAGATAAGATTTGTAGTTTTTACAAGGGCGTGCTCTTCAACATCACATTACAGACAACGGACTTGGCTACAACTCGTAAACCAACGTATTTGAAATCTGTAACAATGTAGCACCAACAACCGATCAGCTGTTACAAACACGGGTCGTAACATGCTAGTCCCACGATACTGTATCGTGCGCTTGTTGTCGTGTACAGGCAATCGTGATGTAGTAGTGTGCGTTTGATATTCATTGCGTTTTTGTAACTTCAAGTGCGTAATTTGTTAAGAAAAATCGAAAATTCAGGTAATGTTTGTTTGGAAAAAAGTTTAGTAATAACACTAGGAATCCGTTTTCGCAAAAATGTATAAAAATAAAACGCGACTTCAACCTTCAATATCTCCAGAACCAGCTGACTCCCAGCTATGGTCTAGTGGAAAAAAATGATCCAAATAATGGGTATAATATGTGGCTTTCGGCTTCGGAAAGGGTCTTTTTACAGGCGATATACTATGTTATTAAGGGTATTATTTAAATACAACGGCTTAGATAGGGTTTTTGGCTTAATTAGTTATAAAGTAATAATTAAAACGCAAAATAATTAAGAAAATAAACTTTAATTATAAAAAAGAACACAAAATGCAAAAGTTCTCCTAAAATTCAACGAATTTTCCTTATATCTAAAAAAAACACGTGGGTCTTTTATATTAATAGGAGCTTTTAGTCTAAGCCAATATTATAAAACTAGAAATATGTAATATTATAAAAAAATATAGAAATAACTAAGTTTCTCTTTTCTAGCGAGATCATTCGTTATCTAAATCAGTACAATTTTGGCACATCAGATTTGCGTGTTCCTTACATATTGCAACATTGCATTTGAAACAACCGTTCAACGTCTTCCTATCTTTATTTCTTGGACAAAAAGAACACATTTGCGACGTCCTTGGTTGCTTTTGTGGCGGACCTGGAACCTCTTCATCCAAAATTTGGTGCACACGTTTTCTAATATCTCGATGAACATGAGGATTGTCTTTTATTTTTCTTAGATGATCTTCAAGCAATGAAAGTCCCAATTGCTTGATAAAGTTCCTCCTTATATTGCTTTTCTTTCACTCAATCTCGTTGTTGAACATATGTACTATTAAACAAAGATAAGCATGCTCACTTAAGAAAATATTCCTGCGAGAGCGCAGCTAGTGACAAACCACACCCCTTCCCAGTTTCCCCCAATTAGAGACAATATGCATTTGTGTGAGTAATGAGCGAGTAACATAAAATAACAAACATTATCTAGAACAATTACCTACTGTTAAAAGTATTAAACCAAATACAAGGAATAACTGCAAAACATTTGAAATAATCCTAAGGTAATAAAAAAACGTATGGCCGTTGTATTAAGCCGTCCTCTATTGTTTAACCGAATTTCCAGACATTCCCACTAAATAACAATGGGACTTAGATAATGAACTTATTTTTATTGCAGTTGCGGCCTTGCGACAGCTATAAACAAAAAGCTCTGATAACATTGTGTGAACTGCGCAGAGTATTGGTTCAAATATTACTGTAATTTCCAAGTATTCCCAAATTGCCCAAGTATAAACAAACACATAGAAATTTAGATAGTTATTTACTTTTAATAAAGTCGATTATACACAAAAAATTTCAATATAAACATTTGATACCTTCATGCAGTGCCGGTCAACGCACCTATACCTACCGTATTCAGGGAGCCGTGAGATAAAAGGTAAACAAACCATAAATGTCCGTTCAATCGATTTTTAATGCTATTGCGTTGGTGGCATGACAAATGGCAGCTGCAGTAAACAGTTGGTATTGTAACCACTTTTTTGCCTTTAATGCCATCCATAAGCCTACGGAATAGAAGTTAAAATCGGTGGAACGGACTGTAATAAAACGGTTCGTTTCAATGTCTCATCTTATTGTGAATGGAATGCGGTCGCTGCGGCATGCGGCATCACATAGGATATGGTGAAAATTGGAGAGGCAGTGAAAGTGTTCATAAATAGTATAGACCCGATAGAGAGAGGAAAATATTAAAGTGGATTAATACATATAAATTGTAGTTTGACATATTTGTTATTAGTTATTACAAATTATTTTTGTAAATACTGCAATGCCAATAATACATTTTCTAAACCAAACAAACAGAAGATATGAGTACTAAAATTAATTCTTGTCAATAATAAAATAACAATTTAATTCCATAACAAAGAGCTCACGCCGTGCTGGCCGTGCCCATTAAAAACTCGTCTCTTATCAGAAACAAGTGAGCATAGTACGCTCCTAGTGTGAGTGTCACACATTCTATACATGATTATACTAATACGAACACCACTAAAATACGCTTTGTGCATCCTATTGGTCAAAACTCGTGCATTGTGCGATCGAGTCGTGAGTCGTGCTATGCGATTATCGCCTTTAAGGTGAGCATGCGGAAGTTTGGCCGATAGTACACACTTTCGTGGTTTAGGTATATAAGACACAATGGTTATGTCTTTTTGTAAACCAAATATCGACGATTTTTCTTCACGTCTGGCTTTGAATTGGGTAGGAAGGCACGCCTTGTTTGACCGTAGGGTACCAACAGCAGTCAATTTGTGGTTTTGAAGTAAATTTTCAGCAGTTTCGAAGCTCATAAAAAAATTATCCATTGTTATATTTCTTCCAGATCCAGACACACATCTAACTAAACGGTCTACAACATCGAATGGCTTGTTACTCACTGCGTAAGGGCTACTGTCAGGCTGTTTACCACAGTAAAGGGGATTGTCCAATTTCTATAGGACTTTGGCCACTCATAAACAAACAGTTCAGCTAATAGTATGTGATTGATTTAATAGCTCATATCTGTAAGACTGAGTATACAGGGTGTTTGGTGCATCGTGTGCCAAATTGAAATGGTCGACTGAAGGGGTCATCCGCTAGCCTTTCAGACCCCTTAACACCCCTCATGCTCTGTGGATTTTTTTTATCGACTTTTTATTGTTTTCCAAAAAAAAGACCCAAATTTTACATTCAAATACAGATTTAAAAAAAAATATAAGGCGTAGACTCTGAATTTTAATTTTATTTCGATGTGTATTGTTTAAGAATACGTTTAAATACAAAATTAGTGATATCAGTCACCTAGTTTTTTTTTTTAATTCACTCGCAAAGGTAAAACTTAAATTAAAGCTGTACATGTTACAGCTGTTTATAAGGCTACAAAAAAAAATCAAAAGCGACCGGGATCTTCCAACTCCCTCATTAATTCTCCAGTCTATCCTCTTTCTAATGATGTACCACATGCCATAAAAGTATTTTAACAACTTTGTGAATTCGCTAGAATTGTGAATCGAGTCACCTAAGGCTAATATTCAAAATTATGATTTTAAAAAAATCTCTTAAATGATACCTGTCAAACCTATAAATCTGCTATCTCATTCTTATGGTTAGATAAATTCGTGTCTCATATCTGTATCTTTCGTGGGATTTACTTGAAATAAAAAAACAAAATTACATTTTTAACATTTATTTAATCATTGTTACAAATCTTGCTCAAATTGTTGGCCTCTGTTGCGAATGCAGGCCCGACACCTGTTTCGTATTTCAACAGTTGTTGTACGAAGTCGTATTTCCTCCTTAAAATAAAAAGTCGATAAAAAAATCCACAGAGCATGAGGGGTGTTAGAGGGTCTGAAAGGCTGGCGGATGACTCCTTCAGTCGACCATTTCAATTTGGCACACGATGCACCAAACACCCTGTATAAACCTAGTTTTGTATCAAGATGTATATTTAGATATTTTTTTAACATTTAATTGAAACAGGATAAGTATGAAATAAAACATGTTTTTTTTTTAATAAAATTATATTTATTACTCGGATTCATATGTTATAAGGACAAAATGTTATGAATATTCAGTACGACTTTCCCTGTAACCCTGTATATATAGTAAACAATATTTATGGGTATAATTCAGAGAAGCTACCAGTATTTACCAAAATTTCCGTTTGTTTTCGTAAAAATACAGAAAATATGCTATCTTCTTAAATTAAAGTCGTGTTTAGTTGTTTACCTTTGCCAAAAAAAAAAGTTTGTTGTTGACATTTCTTGAAGTTTGAGAAAAAAACTTATCTGTCTGTATCCGTACACACGGTAAACTCTAAACAAACTGTAAGTACTTTTTCGTATAACTTGAGTTTAATTAATTGAACAATACATAATAATTTATCAGGCTATTTCCACGTTCACGGAGATGGCAGAATCAGCAAGGTACGTATTTTTTATAATAAACAGTTTTAGGTTAGTTTTATAAATTAACTCAATATTACAAGTAAGTTTCTGTATTCAATATTTGACATTAAAATCTTGAGACTACTCTAGATAAGCAATAAACAGTACTAAGGCCCTGCGCGCACTGCTGTGCGTTTTTCTACCGCATAATCTGTGAGTCTTAGAAGTGTGCGACTGTGCGCAGTGCCCGAGACTGAATTTGTTCTACCGGTGCGGTACAAAAACGCAATGCAAGCACTAATTTCAGTACTTTATTCAATTCAACCAACTTTTACTTTTATCATCATCTTTTAGCATTCTACACCACAGTGGCCTGTCCGCTACTGGAAATTGATTTCTGACAACAGAGTGATTACAGTATTAGCTTTTTCTCAATAAAAAGTCTGCTGGATGTCAATGGTTTGCGGCATTAATCTTATGTTTACTTTTAGGCGGCGCTGTAACATGCACAAAAAGGATCATTTAATAAACTGTATGATCGTCAATAAGGACCTCGCCCTCGGGACCCTAACAGGCCCGATGGGCGTGGTCCAACAAAATGAAAAATGGACCAAATTGGCAGAAGAGCTGGCAAACCTCGGCCCAAACAAGACTGTGGATCAGTGGTTAACTGTGAGTGATTATGTGGATGTATTATTATTACAAACGATTCTTTAACACCACATGCATCCCCGAATGGATGTCAGAGGTGTTCCCATGTGTAAACTATGAAGCAAGTCGCAGTCGACACTTGGTACACCCGCTTTTCACTGACGATTATTACTGTCCAAAGGGGATTGTCCAACTTCTATGGGACTTTGGCCACTCATAAACAAACAGTTCAGCTAATAGTATGTGATTGATTTAATAGCTCATATCTGTAAGACTGAGTATACAAGCCTAGTTTTGTATCAAGATGTATATTTAGATATTTTTTTAACATTTAATTGAAACAGGTTATGTATGAAATAAAACGTGTTTTTTTTAATAAAATTATATTTATTACTCGGATTCATATGTTATAAGAACATCGTCAAGAAACTGGGCAGGTGGATTAATATGTTCCTGATACCTTGCCCAACTTAAAAACCAAATAATGGTCATAATATGCGCACAGCAACCTACTGTTCTACGGCCCACCATACAGTTGCAGCAGTATTGTTTTATTGCTGCCCTCCCTTCAGTGTTATTTTCATATAATATACAACATGTAACGTACGAGGGCGGGTCAATAAGTCCGTGACTTTTTCAAATTTCTGACCTCTTTACTGAAAAAGCAACACTACTCCTGTCAACAGGCATCTGTCAGTTGACTCCTATCAAAATTTGAACTTGCTGCGTCAGTTAGTTTGTGTTTGACAGCTATCTTTATCAGACTACCCAGTAATTTGAGGAAAAAATGGAAAATAGTGAATTTCGTGTGCTTATTAAGCATAATTTTTTGCGAAAAAAAACCATTACCGAGACCAAGGCTAAGCTTGATAAATATTATGGGGACTCTGCACCATCGATTTCAATGGTAAAAAAGTGGTTTACTGAATTTCGTTGTGGCCGTACAAGCACTGAAGATGCCGAACGTCCTGGACGCCCAGTTGAGGTCTCTACACCCGAAACAATCGAAAAATACACGATATGGTGTTGGCCGACCGAAAATTGAAAGTGCAAGAGATTGTGGAAGCCGTAGGGATCTCGCATGGCTCAGTGGTTTCAATTTTGAATGATCACTTGGGCATGAGAAAGCTTTCCGCAAGATGGGTGCCGCGTTTGCTCACAGTCGACCACAAACGCAATCGTGTAACAACTTCACAGGAAGGTTTGGCGTTGTTTAATCGCAATATGGAGGAGTTTTTGCACCGTTTTGTAAACGTGGACGAAACATGGATCCATCACAACGCACCAGAGACCAAACAACAGTCAAAACAGTGGGTTTCTAAGGGTGAATCGGCGCCAAAGAAGGCCAAGGTGGGTTTGTCAGCCAATAAAGTTATGGCGACTGTTTTTGGGATGTACGTGGGATAATCCACATTGATTACCTTCAAAGGGGAAGAACAATCAATGGGGAATATTATGCCAACTTATTGGACGCTTCAACGACGATTTGAAAAAAAACCGACCTCATTTGGCCAAGAAAAAAGTTCTTTTCCACCAAGACAATGCAAGGGTGCACACATGTGCAGTTGCCATGGCAAAAATCCATGAATTGGGCTATGAATTGCTCCCTCATCCGCCCTATTCTCCAGATTTGGCTCCGAGTGACTACTTTTTGTTCCCAAACCTGAAGAAATGGCTTGGTAGAAAAAGATTTGACTCCAATGATGAAGTCATCTCGCAAACAAAGGCCTATTTTGAGGACCTCGTCAAATCATATTTTTTGGAAGGGATAAAAAAATTGGAGAAGCGTTGGACAAAGTGTATAGAGCTCAAGGGAGACTACGTTGAAAAATAAAATGATTTATTTATCAAAAAATCTGTGTTTTATTCCAAAAGTCACGGACTTATTGACCCGCCCTCGTAATTAACGCACACCCTCAAACACCCCAATTAGAATATTATGTTATAATCATAATATATACACTTAATTTTTAATTTAACATGTATATGCATTGTTATTTATGAAATTAGTTATACCAATTCTGGGAGAAATTTATGGTCATACTACTACGCACGCAGCGCACACAGTCGCACAAGCAGTTACCGCGCCGCTCGACACAACACAACGAAACTACGGAAAAAGCCGACAATTTGATACACGATGGTTTACGTTAAAGAAATATTATGAAACATTAACCGACGACGTCCGAGAAAAGAATTGTTTATTTACGGTCTATGTCTAGTAAACATTATGATTGCGTCTTTCCATCACACTTTTCAGGCTTTGGACTGTCGACTCTGAATAATTTCGTTTATTGAATATGATACAATGCCAATCGGCAATGAACTGCTGAAAATAAGAGGCGGTACGACAACATTATTCAGAGACGGCATGTTTAAAAGATTGAATCAAAATATTTAAAGTAATTTAAAAAATCAAATAACTTACATACTGATGGCCTAAACACTCATACGACGTTGTCTTTTTAACACACTTTCAAAATGTCCACCACCTTGTTCAATACATTTTAATGCCCGTTTTCTTAATTGATGTTTTAATTTAGAAAGCACTTCAGTGTCATTTCTCACTATTTCAAAACCGTTCACTATCCTATTTTTTAGGTCCTCGGCACTTGTTGTATCACTAAAATAAACTAACGATTTAATTCGTCCCCACAAAAAAAAGTCAAGAGGCGTCAAATCAGCTGATCTGGGGGGCCACTGGATAGGGCCGCCGCGACCGATCCAGCGCTCTCCAAACTCTTCATCAAGGTGCTGCCGAACACTTCTAGTGAAATGGGCAGGGGCACCATCGTGTTGGTAGAATACCTCTTGTAAATTATGAAGAGGAATGTCTTCTAGCAGCGTAGGTAGAGTTTCTCGTAAAAACAGTAAATATGCGTCTCCTGTTAATCTTTGTAAGAAGACTGGCCCCAGTATGTGTGTACCAATGACACCGGCCCAGACGTTAACTGAGAAACGGTGTTGGAAGGAATCCACTCTGCATGCGTGAGGATTTTCGTGCATCCACAAATGTGTGTTATGTTGATTGTACATCCCCACGCGTGTGAATGTACTTTCGTCGGTCCAAATTATGTTCCGCTGCCAATTTTCTAATAACCAGCGGCTGAACTGCAAACGTGGTACGTAATCGTTTGGAGTCAACTCCTGGCATCTTCTGAGGTGGAATGGATGTTCTTTATCACCACGAAGTGTTCTCCACACATGCATATGACTACATTCAAAGTGTGGCGCTGCTTCTCGGGTACTGGCATGGGGATTCTCATCGAAATAGTCCAGGATTTCGTTTTGAAGACGAGTACGTGTACGCACGTTGGCTCCCCTATCGATGGCTGTGTTTGGACGGAACGTTCCGTGGTCGTGAAGCCGCTGAGTAGCAGCTAACATTGTCCTGCGGTCCACTCTTGTACACTTGTACACACACTTTGGTTAAATGTTCTGCAAGCTAGAGCCACATTATCACCACACGTTGCCAAAGTCCTCACCATTTCGGTATACTGAACATTAGTGTATTGGAAAGACATTGCGCGCGAAAGAATTATTTGATAACACTAACTACGTAACTTCTTTCCACTAATATTGCCCGCGCGTGACTAATGTTGAAAGTTGACTAAACTTGAAAGGGAACGAAAGTAAGTAGGTGGTTTATCCACGGAGCAATTGTCCTTTGTCCAGTTCCTGTTAGTGTGTGCGTGCGGTCAAATCGCTAAGTTTACAATGCATTTGTTAACGTTCTTGGAATAAGGTTTATTTTTCTTTATTTTGTATGGAATGATGGAATTTTTATGAATACAAATAAAACTGCGATTTTAAAAGTCTTATTACTTTGACTTACGGTTAGGGATTGCAAAATCCGGTTTTTTTTTAAATTCGGATTTCTGTATTCTTGTCCGATTAAAATCCGGATTATCCGGATTTTTCGAACTTTTTAGTGTTTTAAGTTGATTTGATATAATTGGAATAAAATAGCATAAATTATTTAAAATCGGTATTTATTCGCTCAAATCACAGCACGACAGAATAAAATCAACTAATATAATCAACAAAACTTAGGGTATCAGTCATTTTTCCCGTTATAAATTTACATAAACATAAGTTACATAAGTAACATTTAACATAAACTGTTCTTAAACTTTAGATAATTAGATAACATAACATAAACTTAAGATAATTGAGGTATCCTCCTCTTTTTTATAAAAATGCAGTCTCAAGAAAAAGTTTAACGTAAGTCAGTTACAAATATAATAATATCATAATAGTAATGCGTATTTTAATCAGTCTTTTTTAAAAAACGAGATCTTAAAAACATGAACGCGTCAAGTGTCTCATCGTTTAGGCGCGATCTTATTTTATTACAGAACATGCCAGCAGTAGAAAAAGCTCTTTCGGACTCAACACTGGTCGGCGGTATGGAAAGCAACCCGTTCAGAGCTTTTTTTAGGATTTCTCCACGACCTCCACCGTTTTCAAATAACGCCATTTCAACGTGAATCATTGAAGGCAAATCAGTTGCGTTGATCACACTCGTTGACTGGTGGTGATGATCACTACCCACACTTGCAAGAGAAAGTTGACGATTGAGCTTTTCTTTAAAACTGAGTGGCGATGGATCGGAACTAGATTCACACAGACTTTCAAAACTGTATCTATCACGGATTTCGCACCAAATTCGCGCAAACAATGCTGCTGCCTGCACCTAAGCCTACCAATTCAAATATTGTTCGGATTTGCACATTAGACTAGGTAGGTAATATCGATCTACCGATTACTTACACTGAAAATTTGTAGATAAATATAAATATTATCCGTTAAAATCGGTTTTGACTGAAATCCGAAAAAAACGAAGTTGAGTCTTAAAAACCGGATTTAAAAATGTCAAGAAAATCCGGACTTTACAGTTATTTTCGAATTTCGAAGAATCCGGATTGCAATCCCTACTTACGGTCCATTTCAATTTGTTTTGATTGTACAGGGTTAGTATGACAATAATATCCGTAGTTTTCATTATTTTTGGGATAAAAAATTACCTATATTAAAAATTATATAAATCGATTCAGTAAACGATTCTGAACAAACTATTTTCAGGATGTGCGTTAATTAAGTTACATGTTGTATAAACGAAATATGTTTTTCTACTGATGTGTCTGCTCTGTATTTTCCCACGCATCAAACTGCAGTTGACTGAAGGGAGCGGGGAACTTTCCAGTAGGTTGCTGGCAGTATTTCTGCACAGCTGAATAGTATAGGAACCATCGCCTCTTATGTGTTCTCCATAGTAAGAACGTGCTTGTTTCAATTGATACATTCCACATGCAATTAGAATTAAATCAATATACTCCATCCTCGGAAAGGATACATTATGTATGTTTACATTAATTACAAACCGTGACAGCTCTCGACTTATTAGCAGCAAGGGTTGACAGTTGAGTTTCACCTTGTTGTAAGGATGCAGGCATATGAACTGAATAATGACATTCTCTCAGCAATGGCACAGAATCTCTAAAGCCTCTATCCAGAATAAATACATCACCTGCTTGGAAATATCTCCTTAGTGGTTTTGTTTCTTCATTAAATTAATTTATTATTATATTAGCATCTGATGTTGTAGCTGGATAGAGGCCCAATACATCTATAATGTATCCATCACAACAAACCATAAGTAAAGGCTTCATCAAGTTCCTATACTTGTGCAAAGAATATGTATTTTTTTTTGGTACATATAATTAGATGATTTATGGACATATAAATATGTTCCATCACTTATAATAATTGGTTGCCTATTTTCACCTCCAAATAAACCATTAGGTATTAATAAATTCCTTTCGGAGATTTGTGTTCGACTAATATTATTGATCCCCAAGTAGTTTGGGACAAATACTCGCTCTATTATGTCTCGAGCTTGACCCATTAACCTCATTAGTGTAGTGCGAGGTATATTTAAAAGTGTTGAGATCCTTTGATCACTATCACCCGTTCGCAATTTAATTAAATAGGCAGCAAGCGCTAATTTATTTTGGCGAATGTTTTGCATTTCTGGCAATTCTAAATAGAGTTGTCCAAATTGCTCTTTGCTCAACCCAACCCAATAATGCAAAAGTTCATCTGACATTGTTTCTATATTAGAAAAATCCAGGATTAATTGTCGTTCATTTACAAATGTTGCAAAATCTTGGATTTGTTCTGCATTAAAACTATGAATGGGTGACTGGATATCAGCTAGAACTTCCCAATTATTACTGTATAAATGTACTGAGCAAATCCTACAGTTCTGTGGCACATAGAATTTATAATCTATAAATAACTTCACCCTTAGCCATTTAGGGACAGCTAGCCTTTGGGTCGAATGACAATCTGGATAAAAACAGTATCTTTGAGTGCCTGACATGCACTCACTCTGCATGGCAGAGCAGAGGCTGAAAGAACATCGGATGAAACAAATTTTGTTTCATCCGATGTTCTTTCAGCCTCAGTGGAACGGACAGCAGCTCGATCAACTCGTTGCCAGCAGGTATGACAGATTTGATCGGATCCATGTAACTATAACAAAATAAATACATATCAGAAGCAATAAAAATAAAACTAATTAAAAAGACTTGCTTAGATTTCATATTTAAATACACAAAACCAAGCCACGCAAACACATATGCCAAATTGTGTTCAAATGCTGCTGTGGGGAGAGCCCCGGAGTGCCAATATATACAAGATTGTTTATGTTCCAGTTTCCCGCTTTATTGTAAATATGAATTTTAACAAAACTGTGGTGAGAACACTATGGCGTGGCATTGCCTATACTTATTGCATTTTATAAATACACTCAATAAAAACATGTTTCAAATAGGTACTTACTTGACGAGGAGCAATATGTTCCATCACCATATTCCTAATACGAGATTCTCTTTCCGTCTCAGTATGCAGCCTATGAGATCTTGTCTGTAACAAAGAGCATCCACAGCAGACACAGATACTTCGGCGATGGCCACTACTAGTTGTTGGTTCATTTATTATTTGCGTCCTCGAATGATGAAGAGCCATAGTCCAGCAAGGATGACAAACTAAACTATCATTTTCAATCTAAACAAACCAAAAAAATAGATATTGTTAGTGTTATAAGTAAGCGTTTGATTTTTATTCAAAATCATAAAGATTTAACGGTAATAAAAACTTACCAAACGAGGAGCAATCCATTGTTGTACAGTTTAACCCCACATCTATTAGAATGAGACTGTGTCTCCTCTTTTGAAACAAATCGCTTCCACAATTCACACATCGCTGCGTTGTCACTTCATTCATCAGATCACCGTGAGGCAACACGGGATCCATGTCCACATTCAAGCCGGGGTTATCGTTAGGGCGAGGTTCGGTGTCCGTAGCACACCTACCAGGTTCAACATAAATACAAGGTTCGGGGTCCATAGAAGTGCCGGGGTCGTCATGAAGGGAAGAATCGGAATCCATTTTAACAAAAAATCAAAGTATAAAATACACAAAAACAACACTCACGATGCAAAGAAACAAAGCGAATGATAACTGTCATTTTGACAAATAGACGACATTTATTAAGCATCGTGTTGCCATATAAGAAAAAAAAACAATATCGATCCATTTGAAATCGATCAAAATGTTTAAGTTCTCCAGAAATAAATGTATAAAACGTCTGTTTAAATGTTTATGTCCTAAATCATTTATATCGTTTATTAACATTTTTAATTAAGTGATTTAGCGAAAACTATGTTAAATACAGTGGAGAGATTGCACTGTATTTTAAATCGATTTGAATTTGTTGTTTTATGGAGTTTTGGTTTGGCAACACCGAAACCAAATCATGCGTAGCATCAACTCAGATACTAAAATAAAATGATTTTTAACAGTGCTAATTGATACAAAGTTACTTTCATCAGATATTTACTAAAATAGAATTTAAAATATTGGTAAAAAAATTTTTTGCATAGCATCGCGTTTAAAAATAGCCAGGATCAGACAATGTCCTTTCCAGGTTCATTGTATAAAATGTTTTTGCATCCACTAGTGCATAAACTTTTAACCCATACTTAGCTGGTTTAGAGGAAATGTGTTGACGGAAAGAACATCTTCCTCTAAAGGCCACAAGTTCTTCGTCGATAGTCAAGTACTCAAACGGTGTATAGGCATCCTGACAGTTTTTGACAAAAACTTCAAATACGTCTCTTATTGGTGCCAAACGATCGATAGCAGCTCTTTCTGTACGCGTTGATGCGTCATCAAATCTCAAGTTTTTTAATTAAACGGTTTAAGTGGCCGCCTGCAGGCGGCGCCACTTAAACCGTTTAATTAATCGAAGTCTGATAAACTTTATTCAATTTTTCATTTTTAAAAGATCTGTGGCACACTGTATCCGATTGCTTAGTCGATTTCGTGCTTAAATGCCGCGTATTCAGATGTATGACAACACTACAAGCGTTCAACCAAAAAAATCAAATAATTAAAAAAATATGGCATCTGTTGTTTACGTGATAAATAATTTGTGTTTTAAGTGGGTTTTCAAGTGTTTGAAGTGCTATGGCCTGTTTAAGTGTGTGATAAATATTATAGTGAAGTGAATTACTGCAGGATTTCAAGGTCGGTGAGTGAAAAAATATTACGTAATTTCGGGTTTTTTCCACAACCGGCGCATGGCCGGCGCACGGCGAAGTATGTTTGTTGTCATTACATGTATGTGTTTTTAGATTCTTATTTTAGTACAGTGATTACCACGATTTTTATAACAAAGTTGAAGCATTAAATAAGCTTTCCACAGGTACCAATATTTTTATTCTACGTATCAGGTTTATATTTATAAAACAACATTTTGTTTCCATTGTCTTGGCGGCCATTGTTATTTTTTTGGCGTCGGCTATTTTTTTCAACTTTGGACGCTTGTAAATAGTACATATTGTACTAATGCTATGTGGTTTTATTAGTGTTTTGCGTTAAGTATATACACATAATGTATTTAAAACCTTAAACAATATAGGTCAACGCTCGTTTTTTCGAACTATAACCATTTATTTGAAAACAAAGTTATGATTTACGGTTGCGTCATACTAACGAACGATTTGTTTACCTGAATACTATCCTATTTCAAACGAAACTCCGCTATCTTAAAGCCCCGTTCCTTACCATAACAAAAAAACAAAAGTGTTAGCACCATTCAAAGAAACCCAAGTCGTAAAAATGCTTTGTTTACATTATACACCGGTGACGCATCCCGCATTCAGCCCACTCGATTATTTTTCCCGCGTTTCTTCTTTCTACCGGTGCCATCTTAATTAAACTTTAACTGTAACAATACACAAACTACATAAATATAACCAAAATAAGGTTGAAAATAACAAAGAAACATAAAACTGCATACATACCTTTTCAGCACCGTCCCATACAACGTGGGGTTAAAAACACCGGGACCCGCTATACGCGCGTGCACACACGAGCGCGTTCCGCGCAGTACTGATCCAAGGTCACGAGTCGACGCGGCAACTTTTAACGCCCAGCTACTGGGAGTTTCAATGTTATTGCTCGATTATTACTTATAAGTCGACGTATTTTTCTGGAGCTGGCGTTAAAAACACCCCACGTTGTATGCCGAAGGTTAATAACCCTAACGCCTCTTTCATAAAATCTAACCACTGAGCTTGCAACTGAAGCTCTACATCACGCTGATGAATCCTCTCTCGTTCTAATTCTATCGCAATTCGGTCACGCTCCTTTTCATACTCGGGATAGCATTCCCCTCACACTCCTTAAATCTTTTAAAACGGAGTCATCCGTCTTCTTCTTTTTTTTCGGCCGTTGCCACTGGGTTTGCACTGGAGCTAGTGGTGGTGTAAGTGCTGGTGGCTGCGGAGTAGGAGGAGGAAGAGGTGGAGCGACTGTGTGTGTTGATTGCTTGTTCCTGGAGTATTCCATTCATCTGGAAAAAATTGTGATTCAACAATCAACGTAAATACTATTCTGCTAGCTTTAGTCACCAGGATCTTTTTTTTTACTTTAAGTATGTGCTTTTCTGGATAGCTTCTTGACTAGTTTGTGTTAAGATCTTATTTTTAAATATTTTTACTAGTAGTTATATCAAACAAAAGAGTTATGAGTTAGTTACCAAGTTAGTGATAGATAAATTTAAAATATGCCAACCTTCAGGAATTGGTGTATATTCATAAGAAACATCATCCACAGTCAATTTGTCTACAATTTCTGTAGCAGGTAGTACCTGACCTGGCAAGCTATCTTCCTTCCCACCAACAACCTATTTTAATAAAAACAATAATTGAGTATTAGTGCTTACTTATCCTCCTGAGACCCAGACTATCAAATTTTGTCAGATCCATTTGGTTTTTGGTATGGGTGAGTAAAAATGGGCGTTTTTACCAAAGATATTTGAGAAAAAAAATTTAGCTTCCCCAGAAGTCTGAAATGGGGGGTATCATAGGTGATACTACGGGTCTTAATGGAACTAAATCATGTTATACTTTACTTCAATTTTTATTAGTATGAAAATCGTAAAAACAGTTTCGGTTGACATTCAAACATAAAAAAATTTCACATGTTGAACATTTAATGAATGTGAGATTGTTGCAGCCACTCAACCGGCATTTCGAACGATTTTTTTTATCATTTTTAACGCACATGGGCAGGTGTTGCGCTTCTTTTAGCTTCTTGGCGATGTGGGGTATAGGCACCACAAGTCTGTGTTTTCTTTGTGATGATGTCGATGGCGGATCATCTTGTGTTGCAGGCAGTACAGGTCTGGGACTTTGGACAAAGCTGTTTCGAGTAAGACGATCATTGCTGGGGCTAGAACATTGCAGCACTACCGGTGTTTCGCCGCCGAAAATCAAATGTTTTGCTAGGTCCATCTTAAAATCAAGGTACTGCATTATATTTTTTCTTGGCAACCCACGCTTAAAGGCTACATTCCGATATTCAATCCAGGCTGCAGCCGCAGCAAAATCGAAGAAGTGAAAGATCGCTCTTACTGTCCACTTGCCAGTTCTTCCACGCATGGCGTATTTTCCGATCACTCTGTCCAAAAGGTCGATTCCTCCCATGTGAGAGTTATATTTTTTTACAGCGAAAGGCTGTGGGACATCAAGGTACCGCTGGTCTTTTTTGGACCACCGTCGGCATGTCCCCAAAGGTTGAATAGCGTCCGCAGTTGATGCCAAGTGGATCGGCTTACTATCTAACCACTTGATGACTGCGAGTTTTTTATCTTGCCGCACTGCACAATCGTAGCTACCTCGCCCACATGCCTGCAACGATCTGTCACTCTTGAGTAAAGTCTTTGGTCTTCTATTTTGTTGGTTGGGGCGTCGGTACTCTGGTACACGGTTTTCTGTTATCGTTTCCAGCAGCACAATAGAAGTGAAATATCTATCAATATAAATTGAAGTTTTTTGTGGCAATGTGTCAGCCAGTTTCAATACAATGCGACCACCTTTTTTTATTTTTTTTATTTTACGGGGGGAAATCCTCATGGACTACCTCCGCCTGGGGAAAAGGCGGAGGGGCGTGCCGGACTCTTACCGGCTAAAACCACCCCGGTGTCTCCTCGCACGTGCGCGCGGGGCCGCGGGAATCGAAATTCTTCCGCAGCCCCACACTAGTGCTGGCCCGGTCTGTCCGGGCCTCGTCTCCTGCACGGGGTAGTGAGGTGTTTAACTACCCCGTGCATCGCCTCAGAGGCGCGCGCCGACACCCGCGCGCGCCTTCGCCTCGGGTCCATCAAATAGGGGGCGAGGACTTCCCCAAGTCCCACGCCCCTGGACCCATTCATGGGGGCCGGAAAAGGGCGTTGTCCGCCCTTCTCCTGCGCCCGGTGCGCCTTCTGCGGCCGGGGAAGGGAGTCGAGATCTCCCTTTCCCGTTCCGCAGTTTCCTTCTGCGACATCACGTCCTCGCAGAAGGACACCACCGCGTCCCACGACTCTGCGCTACCGACCATCCTCCGCACTACGGCCGGCAGCGACAGATCGCCTCCTACTTCATTTGTGAGGACACGGCGCTGCTCCTCCCAAGCTACACACTCGGCGAGCGTGTGTTGCGCCGTGTCCTCCCCGCAATGGACGCAATGGTGGCACCGAGCGTCCGGCTCCCTGCCTATGCGGCACAGGTACTTGCCGAAGCAGCCGTGCCCCGACAGCACCTGCGTCACCCTAAACGACAGGGAGCCGTGCCTTCTCCCGAGCCAGTCGTCGAGTACTGGCCGGATCGCCTCGACGGTAGCGAGGCCGGCGGTAGGGCGCAGAAGCCTTAGCCGCCATTCCGCCACCAAGACCTGATGGAGCTCCTCTCGGCGCAGCGCGATCTGCCGCTGCACCGGCCTCGAGCCCCGTGCCCGCTCTTCCTCGCGCCATCGATATAATGACGCGAGTACTTTCGCCTCAAGGTCCCAGAGCGGAGATCCGGCCAGGACACAAGCCGAGAATGAGGTGCCGACCGGCACCGTCACGTCCCCGATTGGTGACGCATCTATCCTCCAGATAGGCCCCTACTGTACGGCGGAGGTAGGGAGGCACGCGATGGTATTTCAGAGCCTCCCGAATACAACTCCAGGGTAGGGTGTTGAATGCGTTGGAGATGTCTAAAGACACCGCCATCACCACCCCACCCTGGGACACCGTCTCCTCCGCCAGGGCCCTCACGCGCATGATGGCGTCTATGGTGGAGCGCCCCCGACGAAAACCGAATTGGTTGTCGTCCAGGTTCGGCCCCTCCCTGCACAAGTGGCTGACGAGGCGATCTGCGATAATGCGCTCAAAAAGTTTGCCCGCCTCGTCGAGCAGCACTATGGGCCGATACGCGGACGGCGAGTCCGCGGGGCGCCCCTCCTTCCTGAGCAGGACCAGCCTCCCCTCCTTCCACACACTGGGAAACTGACCCTGCTCGAGACATGCCGTGAAGAGCCCCCTCAGCTGGGGCTCCAGCTCCTTCAGAGCCAGGACGAGAGCTCGACCAGGAACTCCGTCGGGTCCAGGCGCTGTGTTCTTAGCCCGGAGTCGCGACACGGCCGCTCTCGTCTCTGCTTGCGTCACCTCGGGGACATCGGTGCTCTCCTCTTCTGGAGAGTCTGTGGCTGAGGGCGAAGCCATCGCCGGGGGAACGTGTCCCGCTCGCTCAGGGAAGAGGGCCGATACTACCGCCTCTAGCAACTGGGGTTGCATGCTTTGCACCAGTGGAGGCGCCCAGGGACGCAACTTGCCCCGTACCCAACGGTAGGGGCGCCCCCACGGATCCCGATCTAGGGACCCCAGCAGCTCCTCCCTGGCACGCGACTTAGAGTCGCCGATGGCCAGCCACAGAGTCTCCTTGGACGCGCGGTACACCTCATACAGCGCGTCTTCCTCGACGGAATCCCGTCGACGTCGTCTCCGGTATCGCGTGTACTGGCGGCGAGCCGCAACGCACTCAACGCGCAGCCGCGCGATCTCGTCGGTCCACCAGTACACCTGGCGCCTTGCGGACTGTTTTCGGACACGGGGCATGGACGCATCGCAGATCTGCGTCATCGCCCCGCGAAACCACAGCGCCACCGCTTCGACGTCGACGGGGCCGTCCGTCGTCGACTCCCAAATCCAGGACTGGACTAAGGCAGCTTCCTCGAGTAGTTCCTTGTCGATGCGCTTAAGCGCCCAACGCGGGCCGTCGTTAATCGGGGTTGTTGGATGGCGGCCGCTCGCGGTCTGGGCAGAGACGTCGAACCGGATATACCGATGGTCCGACAGCGTCTCCACCCCCACGGCGACACGCCAGTCGCGGACTCGGCTGGCGACAGAGGGGCTAGCGAGCGAGACGTCCACTATCGACCCGCCCCGCTGCCGCACGCACGTGTATTCCGAACCCCGATTCAGGACGACCAGACCAGTCGTCACCACCCACTCTTCTAGCACCTCGCCCCGAGGGTCAGTGACCAGAGATCCCCACGCCGATGACTTGGCGTTGAGATCTCCGAGCACCAGAACGGGACGAGGGTGATAGCGGCCTACGACTGCGCCCAACTCGACAAGGAAACTCTCGAAGTCGGCGAGACTCTTGTTGGGGGAGAATTACGCCCCCACAATGACGATGCCGCCCGAGACCGCAGCAACCCAGCCGCGGCCCCGAGACGGGTCGATCAGAGTCTCGCCAATAATGGCCACCAAACCGTCAGCGCACCCCAGCCAGTTGTCACGGGCGGGGATGAAGTACGGTTCGGCGACCACAGCCACGTGGATCGACCACTCTGCCATGCTCTGGAGTAAAAGATCCTGAGCTCTGGCACAGTGGTTGATGTTGCCCTGGAGGAAATGGAATTGTGCCATTATTGACTTTCTATTCCCTCGGCAACGGTCCTAGGCCGGGAGTCGACCGCGGAGCTACTAGCCTGCGTGGGCGGCGAGGTTTCCCCGGCAGGTTTAGAGCTCCTCTTCTTCTTCTTCTTGGCCTTGCTGGCAGGCGCGCCACAGGCCCCTCCGCCCACTTTGTGTCCCGCTGGCTTCCCTGCAGCCGAACATAAGCTGCAGTTGAGCGCCGCGGAACACTGGGCCGCCTTGTGGCCGGGCTGACCGCAGCGATAACAGAGGTCACTACGGTCAACCTCAGCGGTGCACTTTGCCCGGACGTGCCCCTTCTCCAGGCACCGGAAGCACCGCAAAGCCCGGGGCTGCAGGAGTTTCACCCTCGCTGCAACCCAGCCAACCAGCAATCTGCCGCTTAAAGCGATCCTGTTCGCCGACGCCACAGGGCACCGAACCCAGACCACGCCGAGTCCGGTGGCGTCGGTGCGTATATCGCCGGCCCGCACCTTGTCCGGCGGACACTCTCCGCTTCGGGCAACGGCCGACACCACCTCTTCAGAGGTCACGGAATCGTCCAGACCAGCAATCCGCACCTCTGCGGTTTTCATTGGCCTGGAGACCCGGACGTCCTCAGGGCTGAGGATCTCCCTCATCTTGGCGGCCAGAGCGTCCGCCTTTTCGGCACTGCCGCTCGCAGCACCAGCCACCTCGAACAGCCGCGCACCCGTGGCAGCCTGCCTGAGGGTGACGGACTGAAGACCAAGATCTGATAATTTGATCTTGGCCTTGGCCTCGGCAATGACCGACTGGTACGTTACGCCGCGCTCCGCTGCTCCGGGCTGTAGCGTGAGCGTCACAGCTTCAGAACGCGGAGCACGTATCGCCGGTCCTTTGCGACCGCCTTTGGCAGTCCGCCGCACAGGCTGCGCAACCGCCTTTGCGGTTCGGCCGGGGGCGCGCGCTGTTGCTGAGGCCGCCTTGGCAGCTTTGCGGGCCTTCTTGCGGCCCACGACTGTCGCCCAGGTCTCACCCTTAGACCCGACAGTCGTGGGCTGATCGCTTGATGGGGCTCCCTCCACGGGCTTTTTTACACCCTCCGCGGGCTTCCCCTTCCGAGGCGCAGGTCTCGGCGGCTCCTCAGCCCTCCGCCGTGTATCGGCCGCTAGGGGCGGACGGAGGATTTCCGCAGGGAGGCGCCGAGAAATCGCCTCCATACGAGCATTGACCATGCTCCCGCACTGAAGCATGCAGAGCCGGACAATGCGCTCGACCTCGTCGTCGGTGTGAGCGCTTGCCGGTCTCGGTGCGGGAGCCGGGGCCACTACCGGTGCGGCATCAGTTGACGTACGTCGCTGTTGCTGCTCGCTCAGCGCAGCGACTTGTCGCCGGAGGTCCTCCAAATCATTTCGGAGACGGCTGTTTTCCTCCTGCAACTTCGCGACCTCGTCTGAGGTCGTCCTGTTGAGGAGGATGCCCACCGCCTCCTTAATGTCCGCGGCAGCTTCCTTCAGACCGCGGGTGAACGTGCCCTTCAGGCTGCCGGATTTGGTGGCAACCTTCAGGACTAGGTCCACCCCGTCCAAGGCAAGCTGACTTAGGGCCACCGCAGATGGTTCCCCCCCTTCCGCCGCTAGAGCAGCGCGTCGCTCGCGTGCGCGTCGGGCCATTTCCGACACTTCGTCGGCCGCGACGGCTTTGCGCTGCTCTCTTCTGGTGGCGTTGAGCTCCGCCTTTGAGCTCCCTAGCGAGACACAACTCTCGCCACCAGGGTCCTCGGTAGTGACCCCCAAGTCACTCTCTGCTTCGCTGGCCGCCGGAGTATTGGGGCGCACGAACCTACCCTGTGCGTCCCTCCGCGGCCGTGAAGCACTCACCCCCCTCGAAGCCTGCCGACCTCTCCTCGCGGTCGACAACTTCGGGGCCAGCAGGCCTTCCTCATCTGAGGACAGATCCACCGACCCACCTCCCACCAGAGCAGGGTCGCGTGGACGTTTCCTAACGGAAGACGGTCCACACGGCCCTCCGTCAATATTTTTTAAATGACTGTTTCCAGTAATATTATCAGCAACAGGGGCCTGGTCGCCTACCCCTGCGCGTCCGTCGGTAACCAATTTATCACTCGCAGGCCCGGGTACCTGCGAGCGCCGGGCGTCAGCCGGGTCGCGACCACCTAAGTCAAGTTTTTCAGGCGTTGGATACATAGCTGATTCGATCGAAGAACCTTTAGCTTGATAGAGGTAGAGATCAAGAGGAAGGCCGTTAGGATTAGCCATCAAAAAAATTTTGATACCTTCAGGATTAGGTTTTCCTTTTACCACTTGCTTGAGTTTGCATTTACCAGTAAACGGCATCATTTGTTCGTCGATTGCCGCACATTTCTCTCTTTGATTCTCTCTACACCCTTGTTCTATCCCAGATACAATAGGCCGTATTTTCCAGAATCTGTCAACTTCTTTCTCAGCGTCAGTAATTAAGTGATCTTTAACAACCTTTATATTCGATCTCAGTTTGAAATACCTATTGCGAGTAATATTTTGAGCAATTAGGTTCACTCTAGTTTCTGCAGACCAAAACATCCTGAACCGTGGAAGACCTATGACGCTCATTGCCATAGAGCACCCAAAGAACGTTTTAAGCTCTGCTGGAGTCGCATTTAGGGAGTTTCCAGTTCGAGCCACGCTGGAAATATTGGTGCAATCGGACATTATTTCAAACAAATTGGGTTTGTTATACCTGTAAAAGTAATCTTGGGGAGGGAGGAGCTCGGAGTCACATTCCAGAAGGAGCTCTTCATCCATGCTCGAGTTATTAAAATCTTCTGTACGATCCCATCTCAAAGGACGATTGGTAGACAAACGATTGGAAGAACGAGCAACTTCTACAAGAGGCTCATCATCGGAGGAATCCCAATCCTCTTCAGCTGCGTCACCAGGTACCAGTTCTTCAACAATACCATCCTGCTTTACTTCCAGGTTTTCTGAATCTTCTTCATCTTCTTCCTCGTATTCAGACACGTCCAAATTCAATAATAAGTCTTCAATTGCAGACTCTCCCAAGTCTGTTAAAAAAAGGAAATCTTAGGTCACGAGCGCCCATATCACCTACGATATTGTTCAAAAACCGCAAAAAATAACCGAGAAATTCATAAAATTTCTAGGTTTTTATTACTGTAATTTAAAGATGACATTGAATGCAAATCGAAACAAACAAAAAACTTCGAAATTACTGCATAAAAACAATAATTACCTGCATGTTATATCTGTGATTGCCTCCCAGATACGTCATCACCATACATTCGGTTACTGTGAATGGATTGCGCAACCCAACTTGACGCATCCAATAAAACGGGTATCATTTAAGCTATTACCAATTTAATTAGTTTTGTGTTTCTTAAATAATAGGGTTTGTCCTCCAAATAGTAGATCTGTCACCAAAATGTAGTCACCAAACAATGCAAAATCAGTTCCACAATAAATCACCTAAAATCCTGAGATATAAGGTCTAGTACCAAATAAATGTTTTTGTATGTATTATAATAGGTGTGTCCTAATAAGTATTTAAGCAAACTAATTTAAAGAGATCACCAATAGTAGTAGTTTTCTTATTCACCACGGATCGATTGATATACATAATATGTCGACGGTAGGGCTTGGTCGACGGAGCCCCGCTTCGCGGGGCTCCTACTTCTGGGTGGTTTATAAAAAAATAACCACGAAGGGGATGGCGGGGTCTCTCGACCCCGCCATCCCCTTCTAACCTAACCTGTCCGAGTCGGGGTGCCCTAAAGTCCAGATTGCATCCAGTTTCTCCTGGTAATTTGTCTCGGGTATCATTTAAGCTATTACCAATTTAATTAGTTTTGTGTTTCTTAAATAATAGAGTTTGTCCTCCAAATAGTAGATCTGTCACCAAAATGTAGTCACCAAACAATGCAAAATCAGTTCCACAATAAATCACCTAAAATCCTGAGATATCAACCTGGGAACAATTTTTGTTTATCTGAGAACGAAAATATTTCGTGGCGATAGATCTATTTATTAGGTGATACAACTTGATGACAAATATAAATTTTGGTGATAGAAAATATAGTTCCCCAATAAAACTAACCAGCAGATTCGGCGCGGGGCCTTTCGTCACATACATCGGTCGTTAGGACAACCTCTTAGTACCTACTCACGTAATATTAAGAATTAATTGTAAACTTTATTAAATTCATTTAGTGGAAATTTTGGGTTTTGTTTGGACTCCTCCGCTGCCCATCACATAATTGGCGCAGTCGGTAGGATTGTCGAGTCAGTGCGTGCAAATCAAAGACTATAATTTCACAATCGAGCTGGACATTTGAACATTTGTGCGTGCTGTTCACGTTTCAACGTGCGTCGTCGACAATCCAGAAGAACCAGAAGCAGCCGTTGGAGATCCTGTAGACCGTATCCAGACATCGATACTACGGGAGCCGCGATATGTACTTTATGTGAGTTGCACAAATTCCTTACAGTCGGTCGCTATTTCCCGCCTCCAAAATTTTTCACCCACGATCATCACGATCTATTAGGGGTATCTGAGTCCTGTGTCCATAGGCTCCCCCTAAACGAGAATATAGGTTTATCATCTTAGAGGTCATCAAGGCAGCTTTTGATTGTAGTATGGTTTCTGTCATATCGGACACTGCATGCTCTACTATTGTTGCAATTGGATGTCCATCTGTGGGAGGAGTGTTGACTAGGTCCCCCATGGGAATATGTGTCAAATACATGTCATGCTTCTCCTCTATGTTCTATGTTCTATGTTATTTGTCTGGTTTCCGCACTTAGTCCTTCAATGGACCATTGTGCGTGACATGCTTCTCCTCTAAACCACATATAACTTCTTCATACCACTCAGGGTACTTGCATTTCTTTATCCCTGTATTCTCTGGCTGTTTCATATCTGTTGAATATTCTTTATATGTCTTCTTCTTTTCTCCAATTCCCAACGCTGACTCTATTTTCTTGTGCCCAGGACAATTCATAGTGTTTATAAAATTGAAAGTAGATTTACTCGAACAATCCCAGGCTTTTAATAAACTAGGGAGCACATCAGTGTTCAAAGTGCTCTTATTGTGCATATTTTCCTCTCTGATTTCAATCAAATTTTCTAGCTGCTCTTTTATGCAACTTATTACTCTGTCAACACACATTGAGTCCTCCCTTTCTTCAACATGAATGTTCTGGACAAAGTGTTCGGGAAGTATTTTGCCCTTGTAGAACATCTTTTCACACCGCATTGTGCTCTCTTTTAAGTTATCAAGATTCTTTAATAACTCTTTAGCAGTGATTGTTTTCGGTGCAGGTTCTTTTACATAAAGTTCATCAATTGACCATTTTTCAAACTGGTCCCTCAAGAGATCTTCTATCCATCTATCTTCACATGACTCTAACCAAGGACTTGGGAAAAGATCCTGTATTGCGCCTTCTTCTAATTTAAAGAATTCTGTGTTTATTCCCATTGCTTCCAATACCATTTTCCTATTCAATAGCAGTCTCCGCACTTTTTCTTCCCCATCTGCTTGCATATTTGGTAAGTCTACCCATTCTCCATTAGTTTCCTCCCATTTTATTAAGTACATACCGCAATTGTTGGGAACCTCTGATTTCGCCTGATAATATCTACTCAAAGCTCTTTCCCTACTGCTTACATACCTTATCATGATAAACTTCTTATTCTTTTTGTCAACAATGTCCCATGTCTTAGTCGGTGGGTCAATTTTCCATTCTTTGGCTACGTGGTTAGTTGTTATTTCTACGAGAGGCATGTAATTCAGCATACTAAATCTATAGTTCTTGTTTGACTCCATGGCCGTTAGTTCTATCAATAGGTCTTCCTCCCTTGACCAATCTGATTCATATGAGCATGTAGTGCCTGAAGTTGACGGTTCATCGGTTTTCTGATCATCAGATGTGGAAGGTCCAGCAACTGGCTCATGTTCTATTTTGGGAATTTTACTTTGATCGGACCTATTGCTGTCATCTCCCGTGTTCTTATCTCTTTTTCTTTTTTTAATCATTAGTTCTTTGTTGCACATTAAGATACAAAGATGGATATGCAATAGCAATAACTCTCTCTCTCTCTCCAGCCCATATTGTGCCATCTCCTGTGTCTCTCTCCCATTTCTTTTATCACTCTAAAATCATATAGACCTCCTTCGTGTATTACTCTGTTGAATTTGTCCATTTTTAGTTTCAATAATTAGGATCTGTTGATACTAACTGACTGTTTAACCAACGAGGAGATGCACTTTTGGACATGACGCAAGTGCGAAGAGTTTGATGCTATGTTGGTACAAACACCTACACTAAATGAAAGATGTAGAGAGCCGAGAACTGCATTAGGTATTTATCTTACAAAACTGCGTACCGGGGAGCCAGATGAAAGACTTGCGACATTATTTAACATGTCACGACGAAAGCTTGAACGTTTGTTGGTTATTGTAAGGGAGTGTCTCAATAACAATTACGTTGGGCTGCATTTGGGAGTGGATCACATTGGCTGACCACAATTATTGGAAAAAAATCTCACTATACCAAAAGCATTATTTGGAAATGAAAATAATGATAAGTTATTATTGATTGGCGATGGTACTTACATTTACATAAATAATAATAATAATATGAGACAACATCCACACAAGGTCTTCAGGTCCCGAACTAGGCAGAGCCTGTACTACGGTAACCTGATGACTGATATACATACTTATATACATATACACACCCAGACACAGGTCAAACAGACATGTTCATGCACACAAATGTTTGACTTGTCCGGGAATCGAACCCGGGACCAGCGGCTCAGAAGGCAGGGTCGCTACCAACTGCGCCAACCGGTCAACCGGTCGGTTATTTACATAAATAAAAGCTCGAACTTCTTATTCCAAAGATTGTCCTACAGTTTACATAAGTTTCAGAATCTACTGAAACCTTTCCTACTTGTATGTACTGATGGATACATATTAGATGTAATGGGTCCATACGCTGCAACAAAAACAGATGCACAAATAATGGGCGACATTATGAATGATGGACAACATCCACTACATTGCTTACTCCGAACAAACGATGCTTTTATATTAGATCGAGGTTTTAGGGACAGCTCGGACCTCATTGATGAATGTGGGTATGAATCCTATGTCCCACCAAGAAAGAACCGCCAAGAGACACAGCTGACCACTGAACAATCCAACGAAGCTCGATCGGTAACGCTATGCCGGTGGGTTGTGGAAGTGGTAAACGGCCGGTTTAAACGTGATTTTAAGCTCTTGCGGCAAAAATATTTTAATAAGTCACTGCCCAATATGTTCACTGATTTTAAGATTGCCGCAGCTATCACGAATCACTTCCACCAACCCATCGTGGATAGCGTACACGCAGACGAATTCGTCAATATCATAAGGCAGAAAATAGATACCCCGAATCTTCTGCATATGTATGTAGAGAGAAAACGGCTTAATCACAGAAGAGTAGATTTTCAGAGGATGGAAGCGAGCCAGATCGAAAACTTCCCTTCAACGACGGAGGAGGATATAATTCTATTAGCGCTAGGTACCTACCAACTCAAGCTGGCAAGATCTTACTGTGCCGAGCATTTATCAAATGGTCTGTATATAATTGAAACGTACAGAGAGGGAGCACTTGAAGATCTGCCAGACTATGGCATACACGAAGATGCCTGGCTTTTGCGTGGACGAATCCAGTCGCGACATGTCCGTATAAAAACATTTTTTTGTTATATATTGATCAACAGTACAAATAATATTGTCCAACAGTATTGCACATGTTTAACCGGGCGACGTACGATGGGCACTTGTGCACATATAGTGTCCATCGTGTGGTACCTAGGCTATGCGAGGCATACGGGATTTACTGCTCCGGCATCTTTCCTCAATGCTGTTATAGTTGATACCGATATGTAATGTTTTAAATCTACTCACTTATTGCTAAAATATTATATGATTTTTATTTGAAGAACGCTTGTTTTCTTACTTCTTTTAATAATAGAATCCTAAGTGTGTTATATCATCGTCTAAGTCTATCTTATTCCAGCTTTATTTTACTAATATAAGTAGTTAGTAGTAAATTCTCATTTATAATACTTGGAGTGAGATTACTGCTTTCCAAACGTGAATAGGGACAGGCGCCATGGTAGACGTTTTTCTGCATCAAAATGTCTATTCAATGATATATTAATGATGACTATTGGAGCGGGTACCACGTTCCATACATTTTTGCCCATTCTCCTTTGTCGTATTATAACAATGTCTCAGACCGCTAGGAAAGTTACTGACCCAATAAAAAAGAGAAGTTATATTAAGGGTAGATTAACAATATTTAAAGGTTATTTAGAAGAAATCAAATCTGTAGAAAGGTTAACTGACCAGCAAGTTTCTGAGTTAAGGTTGAGGTTAACCAAATTAGAAGCATGTTTTTCCACTTTCGATGACTTGCAATCCGAAATTGAAATTAAATCGGAAGATCCGAAAGAACAAATGATGGTACGTTCTGAAGTCGAGGGTCAATTTTATTCTTTAATCTCTCAAGGTCAATGTATTTTAGATAAAATAGAAGAAATTAATGTTCGAAAGAAAAGTATAGCAAATCAAACTTTGAGGAATTCCGATAGTTTCGAAGGTGGAAACATATTCAAAAGTTCTATAAAATTACCCACAATAAAGTTGCCTACATTCGATGGGGATTATAGTCAGTGGTTAGAGTATAGGGATACCTATGAGGCATTAATTCATAATAACGATTCTATCGAGACAATAAATAAATTTCACTACTTGCGATCGTCATTAGAGGGTAGCTCTGTATTGGTTATTAAATCATTATCCTTTTGTTCCGATAACTATCACTTGGCGTGGGATTTGTTATGTCAGAGGTATAATAATAAACGTCTTCTAATAAGCAATCATATGAAAGCATTATTTAATATGGAATGTATAACTAGGGAGTCCGACAAAGCTTTGCGTTTTATGATTGATAGTAGGTATAAAGAAGAATTTGAGAGGATTAGAGACGTTAAAACAGCCTGTAGAATATTGGGATACCATTGGGAGCCAAATGTTATATGCTGATCTCTGTGATAGCACAATGTACGAAAATATTTATTACTTTCCAAGCTTTATAGATACTTTAAAAAAACTTTTCTATCGTATACCTCTTTGGACCAACTTGATGCTGCCCTTCTATAAAGAAGTTAATAATTCAGCTAGTAGCAGTAACGTTGAAAGTTACTTTAAAAATATTAAGCAACTTTTGTTAAACACAAGAAGTGGATTGTTGCGTGTTGATGATTTCATTATGAAACACACCGATTATATATCAGGAGAAATTAAATCGGCACAGTGTTCCTCGAATAACGACACGTCTACATTAGAAACTTCTAAAAACAAACAGCTTAAAAAATTGGATAAAATAAACCAACTTATAGAATCAAAAAACAATTATGATATTAACCCTTTTCTTGACGGAGTGCACTATCAGATACAGTCATCTTTGAAAAATCATACCAAGAAAAATATTATTACTAGAAAAGGAACGTTCCTACTGTTTAAGAAAGTAACTGTTTCTGAACGCATTTACGTCATGTCATGTCAGTTTGACATAACCGCTTTTCATTCCCAATCAAAATGATGAACCGACTCAAAGCAATCCCACCGAAAAAGGTAAGAAAATTGATATTTTATGTTGTTTTTTCATTTTCATTTTGTTGTTTTATTCACAAAAGATGTGAGTTTTTATTGTTATTGGGATTCGATGGCGAGTTGCGTTTGGACAGTCGTTAAATATACAATGCCGTGGTGTGTTTAGAGCACGTGTATACTCCGAAACTTGAAACTCCTGAACATTTTGCACTACTTCCGGCACTGTTTCCGGCATTGCTTCCAGCATTGCTTCCGGCACTGCATCTGGCATTGCTTCAGACACTGCTTCAGGCATTGCTCCGGGCACGGCAGGGTTCGCAAGTCTTCTCACTGCATTATCAGCGGACTGCCAACATCGGTGACACACACGTCGTGTGCCATCGAATACCACCTGTAAGTAGTAAAAATATGATTTAATGTATTTTTTTTGTATAAGTACTTAATTTTTTTGGAACTAAGCTAAAAAAAACTGAGAAAACAATATCACGTAAATACAAAATATTAAAGTGTCGATCGTAACCTAACAACATTTTTGTTATAGTAAGCGCAGATTCAACAAAGTCGTCGGGCCATAAATCATTTCTCTATATCCTTCTCGCTTGCACTTACAGAGCTTATGGAACGCTAATACAAAATAATAGCGCATTAGAATAATAGAAGTGACTTTCGAAGGTCCGATGACTCCACACGTGCGTACAGTGTCCAGGTAGCTAATATCGAGTTAGAAAGGATAGGCCCTTTTGTTTGTACTGCTAACCTTTATCTATTGTTATTGGTAATGGCCGTCTTAAGTGTGCTTATTTAAAATGAAGAACATAATATACTTAGAATAAGAGAATAAACGGCACGGACGAAGGGATGGTGAAATAAAACTACACTTAGATTATAATAATGGAAGTGCTTACCTCCAGAACGGCATGTTCATGAATAAACGCAGCGAACTCAGGGCGCGTTCTTGACAGATTAGCTGTCAAAACATGTTGTTGGTATCTTCTGGTATATAAAGCTCGCCGACACATTACACAGTTGAGACGTTCCATTGCGATATTCCAGTTCGAAAAGCAAATCAGTATAGTCCACAACACTAGCACAGGTCAACGTTAATAGCGGGTAACAAGTCCAGTAGGAGCGCAGGGGTCAGTAGTTAATAAAACCAAGATAGGAAAGCACAAAAGAAACTCAAACAGCAGCTAAACGTCGTCACTAGCGCAAAACGAACGAGCGACTGACGCTCTGTGGACTGACGCGGACACGGGACACCGACGCCTCCCCCACTGCTCCTGCGCACACCCCGCGCTCGGGAGCAGCGGGGCTCGAGTTAAAAGGAGGGGTGCATGGCAAAGTCTTACGTAAAAGCGTTATTAATAGAAAACATGAACGGAAATGCAGAAAATATTACCTTTGTACTCATTTTCTTACATAGATAAGTGGTACCTAATATATTCCAAATGGTGCAAGAGTGTGTACACAGCACTTAGAGAACAATGTTTGGGATGAGCTACCTCAAACATGTAATGTCACTCATGATTTTAATACAGACCAGTTTACTGACATTTGTGACATGTTAAGAATGGCCTTACAACGTGGACCTCGGCTAGACTTCAACACGAGAGGCGCTTTAACCATAAACCATAAATTTTGCCAAAAGAATAAAATCTTAAAAAATCCTCCGGAAAAAGTTAAGCCCTTCTCTGTCTCTCGTCATACAGTTCTAAAATCTCCAATAGTGTTTTGTGAAAATGCATGGACACAGGGTTGTCAACAAGACACTCATTAGTTTTTTCACAAAACTTGGAAATGTCAAAACTGGCGGACAACTTCCCAATTCTCCAGGTAAACACAACCATGAACAGCTTGCGGATGTGAGCAAAATAACCTTCATCCCTGGAGTTTCCAAGAAGGGCAAAACAGAGACCTTCCACATATCTGCTTAGGAACCATTCTTGGCCTCTAATTGTGATATCATTTATATATTCTACCATGTTCTCTGATTGTGATATGTGAGGATTTTCAAGTGTCATGCTGCCCAGCATATTTATTGGGATAAACATAGCGTTAGAAACAAATGTGTTATACGCACTGTCTTCCTTCATTACTGAGTTATGTCTCATAACTATTAATACATTCTTGCATATGTATACTAATGTTCCTTTCAATTCAGAGCAGAACCTTTCTGTTACTTCCGTTCTCTTCAATATCTCTATTGTGATCAGCCCTATTCTATCTGTTGGTTTCCTTGCATGAGAAGGTGCTCTTATTACCAATCCTGAGCACAATCTTAACCGCTCTCCAGTTTTTGTTCCAGAATCTTCATTCGATGACATTTGGGAAACTAGTGGGAAAATTGCTATGTTTCTCTTGTCTTTGTTCGTCTCAGTGACCCTGTGTCCATAGGCTCCCCCTAAACGAGAATATAGGTTTATCATCTTAGAGGTCATCAAGGCAGCTTTTGATTGTAGTATGGTTTCTGTCATATCGGACACTGCATGCTCTACTATTGTTGCAATTGGATGTCCATCTGTGGGAGGAGTGTTGACTAGGTCCCCCAAGAAGAAGAAGAACCATCGCCCTCATCCAAGAGCCGTGGATCAGGGGTGGCAGAATATGCGGTCTTGGCAACATCAGGGGCAAGTTGCTACTAGACACCTCCGCAAGTAACCCGCGTACCTGCATTTTTGTCCCAAAACATGTACCTAACCTTTTAATCAACGAATTCTGTTCGAGGGACTTGACAGCAGTCAGGCTTTTCAGAACCGAACAGGAACTCCCGGACATTGTACTAGCCTCGGCATACCTGCCAGGCGACGAGGAGGTGCCTCTGCCAGAGCTCGCCTCACTGGTTGAGTACTGTGAAAAGGAGAAACTGGAACTAATCATCGCGACAGACTCCAATGCGCATCACACGCTCTGGGGTAATGTCAAAACCAACAACCGAGGTGAGGTAATGCTTGATTTTATTCTTAGTAATAACCTTGTTTTACTAAATAAGGGCTCCGAGCCTACCTTCATAAACGCGAGATCGCAAACAATAATAGACTTAACTGTAGCAACCTTAGGTATATCCAACTCCATACAGGACTGGCATGTGTCCACTGAGATATCATGCTCAGACCACAGATGGATCCGCTATACCATTAACTTCAACCTAACTAAACCACAGCCAAGAAGGGTTCCGCGCAACACAGACCGAGCCAAGTTTACTAAACTGGTTAGGGCTGAACTAAGCAGATTACACGCCCTTCCGGCTGAGATACCAATAACCAACATAGACGAACATGTAAACCACATCACATCCATCCTTCTATCTAGCTATGAACAGTCGTGTCCCCTCACGGTACCCAGACAGGGAGCTCGCCATTCCTGGTGGAGTCCAGAACTGGAAAGACACCGACACAGGTTGAGAAGACTGTTCAACAGAGCTAGGAACACACGGTTACCAGTAGATTGGGACCGCTATACAACAGCTCGTAAAACCTATAAAAAACTGATACGCCTCAGAGGAAAGAATAGCTGGAGGCGTTTCTGCACTAACATCGAAAGTAACAATCAGGCAACAAGGGTCAAAACTTGTCTAGCTCAAGAGACAGACCACTCAATAGGATGCCTGAAAAAAACAGATAACACCTACACAACAAACGACGCTGAGACAAGCGAATTACTCCTAACCACCCACTTCCCAGGATGCCAGATTGCCACCCAGCAAAGCTGGGAACCACATACGGAGAGGGCCACGAGCAGCCTAGATTGGGAAATGGCGTTGGAAGTAATCGACAAAGACAAAATAACGTGGGCAATCAACACCTTCCTACCTTTCAAGGCAGCAGGACTGGACGGTATTTTCCCGGCTCTGCTCAGGTGGAGCCAAGATGTACTGGCTGACTACCTGGTTAAGGTTTTTCGTGCCAGCCTGGCCCACCGCTATATCCCCTTGAAATGGCGGGAAGTAAAAATAATCTTTATACCGAAACCAGGTAGGGGCGACTACACCCAGCCCAAATCCTTTAGACCTATAAGCCTCTCCTCGTTCTTCTTGAAGACCCTGGAGAGGCTGGGGGATATGAGGATCAGAACCCAAATTTCGGTACAGAGACCTCTACATCCAAATCAACACGCCTACTGTGCAGGCAAATCAACTGAATCAGCACTCCACAGCGTAGTCTCACGCATTGGAAATGCTCTTAAAGCCAAAAACCCAACCCTAGGCGCCTTCATTGATATAGAAGGTGCTTTCGACAAAACAAACTTCGTCAGCATCGAGCAGGCACTTGCCAGGCACGGTGTTGCGCGAACACTCATAGAATGGATCAATAACATGTTAAAATACCGTGCCATTCAGTTTACCGTGAACACCACCACGCGAGGTATCGTGAGTAGAGGCTGCCCACAGGGTGGGGTGCTGTCACCACTGCTGTGGAATTTAGTCGTAAATGAGCTCATTGCAGAGCTCAACGCCAGCAGTCTGTACTCGGTGGGATACGCGGATGATATAGCAATTCTGATCTCGGGGAAATTTGAAGGCATCTCATGTGATCTCATGAGAAGGGCTTTCAAAATAATCGAGAGCTGGTGCACGAGGCACGAACTATCGGTTAACCCCTCGAAGACAGAACTAATAATGTTTACCAACAAGAGAACTCTTGGACCCCATAGGCTTCCAAAACTCTTCAACACTGAACTAACACTTAAAGACGAAGTCAAGTACTTGGGGGTGATCCTTGATAGCAAACTTCTCTGGAACAAGCACCTTGACTACAAACTTAACAAAAGCACAATTGCACTCTACCAATGCAAAAGAATGTTAGGGAAAACATGGGGGCTTTCTCCGAAGATAACTCTGTGGTTATACAAAGCGGTAATCAGGCCAATGTTGGCTTATGGCGCTCTGGTTTGGTGGACAAGGACTGAACTCTCGACCACCATTACCAGACTACAACGTTTCCAACGACTGGCCTGTACGGCTACCACTGGCTGCATGAGAACCACCCCAACTGCAGCCATGGAGATAGCCCTTACACTAACTCCCCTTGACCTGTACATACAGCAGGAGGCGGCGCTAGCTGCCATCAGGCTAATGCATCTGGGCATATGGGGCAAAAACCATACCAGCCCACACGCTAATATCCTGGACCGGGCGATTGAGTACCAACCGCTCATCGCTGCCCCGTGTGATAGAACACCAAACCAACCCATGTTCAACAAAAACTATATTATACAAACAGTTCAGGAGGAAAGGGATCAGTCAGGAGCCCATGAAGTGCGCATCTACACAGACGGCTCAAAAACACAAAACGGTTCAGGTGCTGGCGTACACTCCCTTGACCTCAACATTAACCTTCACATACCACTAGGCACACACAGTTCGATATTTCAATGTGAATGTGTTGCCTTAACACAAGCCGCAACAGCAGTAAAGCGCTTAGGCATCCGGAACTACGGCATTAAATTCCTATCCGACAGCCTATCTGTGATCAAAGCTTTAGAAAACAAACAAACTAACAATAAACTAATTTTTGAGTGCCATTTAGCTCTGGAGAGTTTATCGACGTTTAATCGCATTACCCTCCAGTGGATCAAAGGGCATAGTGGATCCTTAGGCAATGATGCCGCTGATGAACTTGCAAAGAGAGGCTCTGATATGGAAGTGCTAGGCCCGTACCCACTTCTCCCTCTGCCTTTCTCACAATTTCGTGCGTGGATTCGTCAAAGATCGACCGAACTCCATAACAACAGATGGTCACGGGCAACAGACTGTAGACAGTCCAAATTGGCTTTACCAATTGTAGACCCGCGGTTAACCAAAAAACTTCTCAACCTGAGTAGAAATAACCTCAGAATAATTATAGGAACAATTACGGGCCATAACCCCCTTAACAAACATCTTTTTAACATAGGCGCCACAGATAGCCCCCTTTGCAGGGGCTGCCTTGACGCCGAGGAATCAGCCGCCCACGTCATCCTGGAGTGCGAGGCTGTGGCTTCTCAACGGGAAGAAATCCTCGGAACAGTGAGGTCGCTCCGCGAAGCCTGTGAAGCCCCCAGGAGGCTTCTGTGCTTTTGGGCGGAGCTAGGCTGGCTGTGTTAGCCAGTATCCCCACGCACAACGGACCAAATGAGAGTCTAAGTGCGGAAAAGGGAGTCCCCATCATCATCATCATCATCATAGGTCCCCCATGGGAATATGTGTCAAATACATGTCATGCTTCTCCTCTAAACCACATATAACTTCTTCATACTACTCAGGGTACTTGCATTTCTTTATCCCTGTATTCTCTGGCTGTTTCATATCTGTTGAATATTCTTTATATGTCTTCTTCTTTTCTCCAATTCCCAACGCTGACTCTATTTTCTTGTGCCCAGGACAATTCATAGTGTTTATAAAATTGAAAGTAGATTTACTCGAACAATCCCAGGCTTTTAATAAACTAGGGAGCACATCAGTGTTCAAAGTGCTCTTATTGTGCATATTTTCCTCTCTGATTTCAATCAAATTTTCTAGCTGCTCTTTTATGCAACTTATTACTCTGTCAACACACATTGAGTCCTCCCTTTCTTCAACATGAATGTTCTGGACAAAGTGTTCGGGAAGTATTTTGCCCTTGTAGAACATCTTTTCACACCGCATTGTGCTCTCTTTTAAGTTATCAAGATTCTTTAATAACTCTTTAGCAGTGATTGTTTTCGGTGCAGGTTCTTTTACATAAAGTTCATCAATTGACCATTTTTCAAACTGGTCCCTCAAGAGATCTTCTATCCATCTATCTTCACATGACTCTAACCAAGGACTTGGGAAAAGATCCTGTATTGCGCCTTCTTCTAATTTAATGAATTCTGTGTTTATTCCCATTGCTTCCAATACCATTTTCCTTTTCAATAGCAGTCTCCGCACTTTTTCTTCCCCATCTGCTTGCATATTTGGTAAGTCTACCCATTCTCCATTAGTTTCCTCCCATTTTATTAAGTACATACCGCAATTGTTGGGAACCTCTGATTTCGCCTGATAATATCTACTCAAAGCTCTTTCCCTACTGCTTACATACCTTATCATGATAAACTTCTTATTCTTTTTGTCAACAATGTCCCATGTCTTAGTCGGTGGGTCAATTTTCCATTCTTTGGCTACGTGGTTAGTTGTTATTTCTACGAGAGGCATGTAATTCAGCATACTAAATCTATAGTTCTTGTTTGACTCCATGGCCGTTAGTTCTATCAATAGGTCTTCCTCCCTTGACCAATCTGATTCATATGAGCATGTAGTGCCTGAAGTTGACGGTTCATCGGTTTTCTGATCATCAGATGTGGAAGGTCCAGCAACTGGCTCATGTTCTATTTTGGGAATTTTACTTTGATCGGACCTATTGCTGTCATCTCCCGTGTTCTTATCTCTTTTTCTTTTTTTAATCATTAGTTCTTTGTTGCACATTAAGATACAAAGATGGATATGCAATAGCAATAACTCTCTCTCTCTCTCCAGCCCATATTGTGCCATCTCCTGTGTCTCTCTCCCATTTCTTTTATCACTCTAAAATCATATAGACCTCCTTCGTGTATTACTCTGTTGAATTTGTCCATTTTTAGTTTCAATAATTAGGATCTGTTGATACTAACTGACTGTTTAACCAACGAGGAGATGCACTTTTGGACATGACGCAAGTGCGAAGAGTTTGATGCTATGTTGGTACAAACACCTACACTAAATGAAAGATGTAGAGAGCCGAGAACTGCATTAGGTATTTATCTTACAAAACTGCGTACCGGGGAGCCAGATGAAAGACTTGCGACATTATTTAACATGTCACGACGAAAGCTTGAACGTTTGTTGGTTATTGTAAGGGAGTGTCTCAATAACAATTACGTTGGGCTGCATTTGGGAGTGGATCACATTGGCAGACCACAATTATTGGAAAAAAATCTCACTATACCAAAAGCATTATTTGGAAATGAAAATAATGATAAGTTATTATTGATTGGCGATGGTACTTACATTTACATAAATAATAATAATAATATGAGACAACATCCACACAAGGTCTTCAGGTCCCGAACTAGGCAGAGCCTGTACTACGGTAACCTGATGACTGATATACATACTTATATACATATACACACCCAGACACAGGTCAAACAGACATGTTCATGCACACAAATGTTTGACTTGTCCGGGAATCGAACCCGGGACCAGCGGCTCAGAAGGCAGGGTCGCTACCAACTGCGCCAACCGGTCAACCGGTCGGTTATTTACATAAATAAAAGCTCGAACTTCTTATTCCAAAGATTGTCCTACAGTTTACATAAGTTTCAGAATCTACTGAAACCTTTCCTACTTGTATGTACTGATGGATACATATTAGATGTAATGGGTCCATACGCTGCAACAAAAACAGATGCACAAATAATGGGCGACATTATGAATGATGGACAACATCCACTACATTGCTTACTCCGAACAAACGATGCTTTTATATTAGATCGAGGTTTTAGGGACAGCTCGGACCTCATTGATGAATGTGGGTATGAATCCTATGTCCCACCAAGAAAGAACCGCCAAGAGACACAGCTGACCACTGAACAATCCAACGAAGCTCGATCGGTAACGCTATGCCGGTGGGTTGTGGAAGTGGTAAACGGCCGGTTTAAACGTGATTTTAAGCTCTTGCGGCAAAAATATTTTAATAAGTCACTGCCCAATATGTTCACTGATTTTAAGATTGCCGCAGCTATCACGAATCACTTCCACCAACCCATCGTGGATAGCGTACACGCAGACGAATTCGTCAATATCATAAGGCAGAAAATAGATACCCCGAATCTTCTGCATATGTATGTAGAGAGAAAACGGCTTAATCACAGAAGAGTAGATTTTCAGAGGATGGAAGCGAGCCAGATCGAAAACTTCCCTTCAACGACGGAGGAGGATATAATTCTATTAGCGCTAGGTACCTACCAACTCAAGCTGGCAAGATCTTACTGTGCCGAGCATTTATCAAATGGTCTGTATATAATTGAAACGTACAGAGAGGGAGCACTTGAAGATCTGCCAGACTATGGCATACACGAAGATGCCTGGCTTTTGCGTGGACGAATCCAGTCGCGACATGTCCGTATAAAAACATTTTTTTGTTATATATTGATCAACAGTACAAATAATATTGTCCAACAGTATTGCACATGTTTAACCGGGCGACGTACGATGGGCACTTGTGCACATATAGTGTCCATCGTGTGGTACCTAGGCTATGCGAGGCATACGGGATTTACTGCTCCGGCATCTTTCCTCAATGCTGTTATAGTTGATACCGATATGTAATGTTTTAAATCTACTCACTTATTGCTAAAATATTATATGATTTTTATTTGAAGAACGCTTGTTTTCTTACTTCTTTTAATAATAGAATCCTAAGTGTGTTATATCATCGTCTAAGTCTATCTTATTCCAGCTTTATTTTACTAATATAAGTAGTTAGTAGTAAATTCTCATTTATAATACTTGGAGTGAGATTACTGCTTTCCAAACGTGAATAGGGACAGGCGCCATGGTAGACGTTTTTCTGCATCAAAATGTCTATTCAATGATATATTAATGATGACTATTGGAGCGGGTACCACGTTCCATACATTTTTGCCCATTCTCCTTTGTCGTATTATAACAATGTCTCAGACCGCTAGGAAAGTTACTGACCCAATAAAAAAGAGAAGTTATATTAAGGGTAGATTAACAATATTTAAAGGTTATTTAGAAGAAATCAAATCTGTAGAAAGGTTAACTGACCAGCAAGTTTCTGAGTTAAGGTTGAGGTTAACCAAATTAGAAGCATGTTTTTCCACTTTCGATGACTTGCAATCCGAAATTGAAATTAAATCGGAAGATCCGAAAGAACAAATGATGGTACGTTCTGAAGTCGAGGGTCAATTTTATTCTTTAATCTCTCAAGGTCAATGTATTTTAGATAAAATAGAAGAAATTAATGTTCGAAAGAAAAGTATAGCAAATCAAACTTTGAGGAATTCCGATAGTTTCGAAGGTGGAAACATATTCAAAAGTTCTATAAAATTACCCACAATAAAGTTGCCTACCCGCTTGAACGTACTCTGGTCACGTCGGCCCCGCTCCATCAATTCAGTTTAACGAACGAGTGAACGCGAGTTCCCTTTAAATTTAATTTAATTTTATTTTATTTCAACCTTTATTGCTTTACTATAAGGTCGGACACACACATTCCGTGTATTTAGTTGATTTCTTGACTCTGTGCCGCGTACTAGGATGTATGACAAAACTACAAGCGTTCAACCAAAAAAATCAAATAATTAAAAAAATATGACGTCTTGTCAGTGGCGTACGACTCGCGCGTGTGTTGTTTACGTGATAAATAATTTGTGTTTTAAGTGGGTTTTCAAGTGTTTTAAGTGCTATGGCCTGTTTAAGTATGTGATAAATATTATAGTGAAGTGAATTACTGCAGGATTTCAAGATCGGTGAGTGAAAAAATATTACGTAATTTCGGTTTTATTCCACAACCGGCGCTGACCGATTCATGTTTATTGTTATTACGTGTATGTGTTTTCAGATCCTTATTTTAGTACAGTGTGTTATTCTAATACCACTACTTTTATAACAAAGTTGAAGCATTAAATAAGCTTTCCACAGGTACCAATATTTTTATTCTACGTATCAGATTTATATTTATAAAACAACATTTTGTTTCCATTGTCTTGGCGGCCATTGTTATTTTTTTGCCGTCTACAAATTTTTTCAACTTTGGGCGCTCGTAAATAGTACATATTGTACTAATGCTATGTGGTTTTATTAGTTTTGCGTTAAGTATATACACATAATGTATTTAAAACCTTAAACAATATAGGTCATCGCTCGTTTTTTCGAACTATAACCATTTATTTGAAAACAAAGTTATGATTTATGGTTGCGTCATACTAACGAACGATTTGATTACATGAATACTATCCTATTTCAAACGAAACTCCGCTATCTTAAAGCCCCGTTCCTTACCATAACAAAAAACACAAGTGTTAGCACCATTCAAATAAACCCAAGTCGTAAAAATGCTTTGTTTACATTATCGGGCGGCCGAGCGGCGCCCCGCCGCGCCGGTGACGCATCTGGCATTCAGCCCAGTCTTTTTTTTTTCGCGCGCGGGTTCATACGACCGGCTACATTCGATGGGGATTATAGTCAGTGGTTAGAGTATAGGGATACCTATGAGGCATTAATTCATAATAACGATTCTATCGAGACAATAAATAAATTTCACTACTTGCGATCGTCATTAGAGGGTAGCTCTGTATTGGTTATTAAATCATTATCCTTTTGTTCCGATAACTATCACTTGGCGTGGGATTTGTTATGTCAGAGGTATAATAATAAACGTCTTCTAATAAGCAATCATATGAAAGCATTATTTAATATGGAATGTATAACTAGGGAGTCCGACAAAGCTTTGCGTTTTATGATTGATAGTAGGTATAAAGAAGAATTTGAGAGGATTAGAGACGTTAAAACAGCCTGTAGAATATTGGGATACCATTGGGAGCCAAATGTTATATGCTGATCTCTGTGATAGCACAATGTACGAAAATATTTATTACTTTCCAAGCTTTATAGATACTTTAAAAAAACTTTTCTATCGTATACCTCTTTGGACCAACTTGATGCTGCCCTTCTATAAAGAAGTTAATAATTCAGCTAGTAGCAGTAACGTTGAAAGTTACTTTAAAAATATTAAGCAACTTTTGTTAAACACAAGAAGTGGATTGTTGCGTGTTGATGATTTCATTATGAAACACACCGATTATATATCAGGAGAAATTAAATCGGCACAGTGTTCCTCGAATAACGACACGTCTACATTAGAAACTTCTAAAAACAAACAGCTTAAAAAATTGGATAAAATAAACCAACTTATAGAATCAAAAAACAATTATGATATTAACCCTTTTCTTGACGGAGTGCACTATCAGATACAGTCATCTTTGAAAAATCATACCAAGAAAAATATTATTACTAGAAAAGGAACGTTCCTACTGTTTAAGAAAGTAACTGTTTCTGAACGCATTTACGTCATGTCATGTCAGTTTGACATAACCGCTTTTCATTCCCAATCAAAATGATGAACCGACTCAAAGCAATCCCACCGAAAAAGGTAAGAAAATTGATATTTTATGTTGTTTTTTCATTTTCATTTTGTTGTTTTATTCACAAAAGATGTGAGTTTTTATTGTTATTGGGATTCGATGGCGAGTTGCGTTTGGACAGTCGTTAAATATACAATGCCGTGGTGTGTTTAGAGCACGTGTATACTCCGAAACTTGAAACTCCTGAACATTTTGCACTACTTCCGGCACTGTTTCCGGCATTGCTTCCAGCATTGCTTCCGGCACTGCATCTGGCATTGCTTCAGACACTGCTTCAGGCATTGCTCCGGGCACGGCAGGGTTCGCTAGTCTTCTCACTGCATTATCAGCGGACTGCCAACATCGGTGACACACACGTCGTGTGCCATCGAATACCACCTGTAAGTAGTAAAAATATGATTTAATGTATTTTTTTGTATAAGTACTTTATTTTTTTGGAACTAAGCTAAAAAAAACTGAGAAAACAATATCACGTAAATACAAAATATTAAAGTGTCGATCGTAACCTAACAACATTTTTGTTATAGTAAGCGCAGATTCAACAAAGTCGTCGGGCCATAAATCATTTCTCTATATCCTTCTCGCTTGCACTTACAGAGCTTATGGAACGCTAATACAAAATAATAGCGCATTAGAATAATAGAAGTGACTTTCGAAGGTCCGATGACTCCACACGTGCGTACAGTGTCCAGGTAGCTAATATCGAGTTAGAAAGGATAGGCCCTTTTGTTTGTACTGCTAACCTTTATCTATTGTTATTGGTAATGACCGTCTTAAGTGTGCTTATTTAAAATGAAGAACATAATATACTTAGAATAAGAGAATAAACGGCACGGACGAAGGGGTGGTGAAATAAAACTACACTTAGATTATAATAATGGAAGTGCTTACCTCCAGAACGGCATGTTCATGAATAAACGCAGCGAACTCAGGGCGCGTTCTTGACAGATTAGCTGTCAAAACATGTTGTTGGTATCTTCTGGTATATAAAGCTCGCCGACACATTACACAGTTGAGACGTTCCATTGCGATATTCCAGTTCGAAAAGCAAATCAGTATAGTCCACAACACTAGCACAGGTCAACGTTAATAGCGGGTAAGAAGTCCAGTAGGAGCGCAGGGGTCAGTAGTTAATAAAACCAAGATAGGAAAGCACAAAAGAAACTCAAACAGCAGCTAAACGTCGTCACTAGCGCAAAACGAACGAGCGACTGACGCTCTGTGGACTGACGCGGACACGGGACACCGACGCCTCCCCCACTGCTCCTGCGCACACCCCGCGCTCGGGAGCAGCGGGGCTCGAGTTAAAAGGAGGGGTGCATGGCAAAGTCTTACGTAAAAGCGTTATTAATAGAAAACATGAACGGAAATGCAGAAAATATTACCTTTGTACTCATTTTCTTACATAGATAAGTGGTACCTAATATATTCCAAATGGTGCAAGAGTGTGTACACAGCACTTAGAGAACAATGTTTGGGATGAGCTACCTCAAACATGTAATGTCACTCATGATTTTAATACAGACCAGTTTACTGACATTTGTGACATGTTAAGAATGGCCTTACAACGTGGACCTCGGCTAGACTTCAACACGAGAGGCGCTTTAACCATAAACCATAAATTTTGCCAAAAGAATAAAATCTTAAAAAAACCTCCGCAAAAAGTTAAGCCCTTCTCTGTCTCTCGTCATACAGTTCTAAAATCTCCAATAGTGTTTTGTGAAAATGCATGGACACAGGGTTGTCAACAAGACACTCATTAGTTTTTTCACAAAACTTGGAAATGTCAAAACTGGCGGACGACTTCCCAATTCTCCAGGTAAACACAACCATGAACAGCTTGCGGATGTGAGCAAAATAACCTTCATCCCTGGAGTTTCCAAGAAGGGCAAAACAGAGACCCTCCACATATCTGCTTAGGAACCATTCTTGGCCTCTATTTGTGATATCATTTATATATTCTACCATGTTCTCTGATTGTGATATGTGAGGATTTTCAAGTGTCATGCTGCCCAGCATATTTATTGGGATAAACATAGCGTTAGAAACAAATGTGTTATACGCACTGTCTTCCTTCATTACTGAGTTCTGTCTCATAACTATTAATACATTCTTGCATATGTAAACTAATGTTCCTTTCAATTCAGAGCAGAACCTTTCTGTTACTTCCGTTCTCTTCAATATCTCTATTGTGATCAGCCCTATTCTATCTGTTGGTTTCCTTGCATGAGAAGGTGCTCTTATTACCAATCCTGAGCACAATCTTAACCGCTCTCCAGTTTTTGTTCCAGAATCTTCATTCGATGACATTTGGGAAACTAGTGGGAAAATTGCTATGTTTCTCTTGTCTTTGTTCGTCTCAGTGACCCTGTGTCCATAGGCTCCCCCTAAACGAGAATATAGGTTTATCATCTTAGAGGTCATCAAGGCAGCTTTTGATTGTAGTATGGTTTCTGTCATATCGGACACTGCATGCTCTACTATTGTTGCAATTGGATGTCCATCTGTGGGAGGAGTGTTGACTAGGTCCCCCATGGGAATATGTGTCAAATACATGTCATGCTTCTCCTCTAAACCACATATAACTTCTTCATACCACTCAGGGTACTTGCATTTCTTTATCCCTGTATTCTCTGGCTGTTTCATATCTGTTGAATATTCTTTATATGTCTTCTTCTTTTCTCCAATTCCCAACGCTGACTCTATTTTCTTGTGCCCAGGACAATTCATAGTGTTTATAAAATTGAAAGTAGATTTACTCGAACAATCCCAGGCTTTTAATAAACTAGGGAGCACATCAGTGTTCAAAGTGCTCTTATTGTGCATATTTTCCTCTCTGATTTCAATCAAATTTTCTAGCTGCTCTTTTATGCAACTTATTACTCTGTCAACACACATTGAGTCCTCCCTTTCTTCAACATGAATGTTCTGGACAAAGTGTTCGGGAAGTATTTTGCCCTTGTAGAACATCTTTTCACACCGCATTGTGCTCTCTTTTAAGTTATCAAGATTCTTTAATAACTCTTTAGCAGTGATTGTTTTCGGTGCAGGTTCTTTTACATAAAGTTCATCAATTGACCATTTTTCAAACTGGTCCCTCAAGAGATCTTCTATCCATCTATCTTCACATGACTCTAACCAAGGACTTGGGAAAAGATCCTGTATTGCGCCTTCTTCTAATTTAAAGAATTCTGTGTTTATTCCCATTGCTTCCAATACCATTTTCCTTTTCAATAGCAGTCTCCGCACTTTTTCTTCCCCATCTGCTTGCATATTTGGTAAGTCTACCCATTCTCCATTAGTTTCCTCCCATTTTATTAAGTACATACCGCAATTGTTGGGAACCTCTGATTTCGCCTGATAATATCTACTCAAAGCTCTTTCCCTACTGCTTACATACCTTATCATGATAAACTTCTTATTCTTTTTGTCAACAATGTCCCATGTCTTAGTCGGTGGGTCAATTTTCCATTCTTTGGCTACGTGGTTAGTTGTTATTTCTACGAGAGGCATGTAATTCAGCATACTAAATCTATAGTTCTTGTTTGACTCCATGGCCGTTAGTTCTATCAATAGGTCTTCCTCCCTTGACCAATCTGATTCATATGAGCATGTAGTGCCTGAAGTTGACGGTTCATCGGTTTTCTGATCATCAGATGTGGAAGGTCCAGCAACTGGCTCATGTTCTATTTTGGGAATTTTACTTTGATCGGACCTATTGCTGTCATCTCCCGTGTTCTTATCTCTTTTTCTTTTTTTAATCATTAGTTCTTTGTTGCACATTAAGATACAAAGATGGATATGCAATAGCAATAACTCTCTCTCTCTCTCCAGCCCATATTGTGCCATCTCCTGTGTCTCTCTCCCATTTCTTTTATCACTCTAAAATCATATAGACCTCCTTCGTGTATTACTCTGTTGAATTTGTCCATTTTTAGTTTCAATAATTAGGATCTGTTGATACTAACTGACTGTTTAACCAACGAGGAGATGCACTTTTGGACATGACGCAAGTGCGAAGAGTTTGATGCTATGTTGGTACAAACACCTACACTAAATGAAAGATGTAGAGAGCCGAGAACTGCATTAGGTATTTATCTTACAAAACTGCGTACCGGGGAGCCAGATGAAAGACTTGCGACATTATTTAACATGTCACGACGAAAGCTTGAACGTTTGTTGGTTATTGTAAGGGAGTGTCTCAATAACAATTACGTTGGGCTGCATTTGGGAGTGGATCACATTGGCAGACCACAATTATTGGAAAAAAATCTCACTATACCAAAAGCATTATTTGGAAATGAAAATAATGATAAGTTATTATTGATTGGCGATGGTACTTACATTTACATAAATAATAATAATAATATGAGACAACATCCACACAAGGTCTTCAGGTCCCGAACTAGGCAGAGCCTGTACTACGGTAACCTGATGACTGATATACATACTTATATACATATACACACCCAGACACAGGTCAAACAGACATGTTCATGCACACAAATGTTTGACTTGTCCGGGAATCGAACCCGGGACCAGCGGCTCAGAAGGCAGGGTCGCTACCAACTGCGCCAACCGGTCAACCGGTCGGTTATTTACATAAATAAAAGCTCGAACTTCTTATTCCAAAGATTGTCCTACAGTTTACATAAGTTTCAGAATCTACTGAAACCTTTCCTACTTGTATGTACTGATGGATACATATTAGATGTAATGGGTCCATACGCTGCAACAAAAACAGATGCACAAATAATGGGCGACATTATGAATGATGGACAACATCCACTACATTGCTTACTCCGAACAAACGATGCTTTTATATTAGATCGAGGTTTTAGGGACAGCTCGGACCTCATTGATGAATGTGGGTATGAATCCTATGTCCCACCAAGAAAGAACCGCCAAGAGACACAGCTGACCACTGAACAATCCAACGAAGCTCGATCGGTAACGCTATGCCGGTGGGTTGTGGAAGTGGTAAACGGCCGGTTTAAACGTGATTTTAAGCTCTTGCGGCAAAAATATTTTAATAAGTCACTGCCCAATATGTTCACTGATTTTAAGATTGCCGCAGCTATCACGAATCACTTCCACCAACCCATCGTGGATAGCGTACACGCAGACGAATTCGTCAATATCATAAGGCAGAAAATAGATACCCCGAATCTTCTGCATATGTATGTAGAGAGAAAACGGCTTAATCACAGAAGAGTAGATTTTCAGAGGATGGAAGCGAGCCAGATCGAAAACTTCCCTTCAACGACGGAGGAGGATATAATTCTATTAGCGCTAGGTACCTACCAACTCAAGCTGGCAAGATCTTACTGTGCCGAGCATTTATCAAATGGTCTGTATATAATTGAAACGTACAGAGAGGGAGCACTTGAAGATCTGCCAGACTATGGCATACACGAAGATGCCTGGCTTTTGCGTGGACGAATCCAGTCGCGACATGTCCGTATAAAAACATTTTTTTGTTATATATTGATCAACAGTACAAATAATATTGTCCAACAGTATTGCACATGTTTAACCGGGCGACGTACGATGGGCACTTGTGCACATATAGTGTCCATCGTGTGGTACCTAGGCTATGCGAGGCATACGGGATTTACTGCTCCGGCATCTTTCCTCAATGCTGTTATAGTTGATACCGATATGTAATGTTTTAAATCTACTCACTTATTGCTAAAATATTATATGATTTTTATTTGAAGAACGCTTGTTTTCTTACTTCTTTTAATAATAGAATCCTAAGTGTGTTATATCATCGTCTAAGTCTATCTTATTCCAGCTTTATTTTACTAATATAAGTAGTTAGTAGTAAATTCTCATTTATAATACTTGGAGTGAGATTACTGCTTTCCAAACGTGAATAGGGACAGGCGCCATGGTAGACGTTTTTCTGCATCAAAATGTCTATTCAATGATATATTAATGATGACTATTGGAGCGGGTACCACGTTCCATACATTTTTGCCCATTCTCCTTTGTCGTATTATAACAATGTCTCAGACCGCTAGGAAAGTTACTGACCCAATAAAAAAGAGAAGTTATATTAAGGGTAGATTAACAATATTTAAAGGTTATTTAGAAGAAATCAAATCTGTAGAAAGGTTAACTGACCAGCAAGTTTCTGAGTTAAGGTTGAGGTTAACCAAATTAGAAGCATGTTTTTCCACTTTCGATGACTTGCAATCCGAAATTGAAATTAAATCGGAAGATCCGAAAGAACAAATGATGGTACGTTCTGAAGTCGAGGGTCAATTTTATTCTTTAATCTCTCAAGGTCAATGTATTTTAGATAAAATAGAAGAAATTAATGTTCGAAAGAAAAGTATAGCAAATCAAACTTTGAGGAATTCCGATAGTTTCGAAGGTGGAAACATATTCAAAAGTTCTATAAAATTACCCACAATAAAGTTGCCTACATTCGATGGGGATTATAGTCAGTGGTTAGAGTATAGGGATACCTATGAGGCATTAATTCATAATAACGATTCTATCGAGACAATAAATAAATTTCACTACTTGCGATCGTCGTCGTGAGGACTATGTGGGTTATTATTCCAGTTTTAATCATGTTCTGGCAGTTTGAGTAGTTTATGTGGCCTACCCAAATGTCCTTTCTTTGGTATTGTTCGTCGAATCGTTGAGCTCCTTAAGTTCTGAGTCGAGCTGCACGGTTACTGACAAATGCGTGCACTGTCTGGACAGGTCCACTCAATCTGTGTGGTTCTTTTCTCAAAAGTCCATTTCAGACACCAATCTGCATGGTCCTCAATGATTATGTCCGGATTTTATATACACATTGACATTAATGAATTTTATATACATATACTATGACAAGAGTATTTACTTTGTAAAGTATTATGCTATTATTTTAACTATTGTGAATGTGAGAACTATGTTGGTCATTGCTTTTTTTTTTTGTATTTTTACTCTTAGTGTAATCATGATCTGGCAGTTTGAGTAACTTGTGCGGCCTACTCAAATGTCCTTTCTTTGGTATTGTTCGTCGAATCGTTGAGCTCCTTAAGTTCTGAGTTGAGCTGCACGATTGCTGACAATTGCGTGCACTGACTGGACAGGTCCACTCAATCTGTGGGGTTCTTTCCTCAAAAGACCATTTCAGACACCGATCTACATAGCCTTCACATGATCTGACCAAGATTCTGTCTGGACTTTAAAAGAGACTGTGACCTCTGAGTTTGTTTCGGCCTTTCTTCTCAGAGTAGTCAGATAGGAAACGCCGACCTCATCTAGTTTAAAAAAAAATATGATTGACGTGTAAAAGTGTTTGTAAAAACCTACTTACAGAAATAAAATCATTTATCATTTATCATTTGTCATTAGAGGGTAGCTCTGTATTGGTTATTAAATCATTATCCTTTTGTTCCGATAACTATCACTTGGCGTGGGATTTGTTATGTCAGAGGTATAATAATAAACGTCTTCTAATAAGCAATCATATGAAAGCATTATTTAATATGGAATGTATAACTAGGGAGTCCGACAAAGCTTTGCGTTTTATGATTGATAGTAGGTATAAAGAAGAATTTGAGAGGATTAGAGACGTTAAAACAGCCTGTAGAATATTGGGATACCATTGGGAGCCAAATGTTATATGCTGATCTCTGTGATAGCACAATGTACGAAAATATTTATTACTTTCCAAGCTTTATAGATACTTTAAAAAAACTTTTCTATCGTATACCTCTTTGGACCAACTTGATGCTGCCCTTCTATAAAGAAGTTAATAATTCAGCTAGTAGCAGTAACGTTGAAAGTTACTTTAAAAATATTAAGCAACTTTTGTTAAACACAAGAAGTGGATTGTTGCGTGTTGATGATTTCATTATGAAACACACCGATTATATATCAGGAGAAATTAAATCGGCACAGTGTTCCTCGAATAACGACACGTCTACATTAGAAACTTCTAAAAACAAACAGCTTAAAAAATTGGATAAAATAAACCAACTTATAGAATCAAAAAACAATTATGATATTAACCCTTTTCTTGACGGAGTGCACTATCAGATACAGTCATCTTTGAAAAATCATACCAAGAAAAATATTATTACTAGAAAAGGAACGTTCCTACTGTTTAAGAAAGTAACTGTTTCTGAACGCATTTACGTCATGTCATGTCAGTTTGACATAACCGCTTTTCATTCCCAATCAAAATGATGAACCGACTCAAAGCAATCCCACCGAAAAAGGTAAGAAAATTGATATTTTATGTTGTTTTTTCATTTTCATTTTGTTGTTTTATTCACAAAAGATGTGAGTTTTTATTGTTATTGGGATTCGATGGCGAGTTGCGTTTGGACAGTCGTTAAATATACAATGCCGTGGTGTGTTTAGAGCACGTGTATACTCCGAAACTTGAAACTCCTGAACATTTTGCACTACTTCCGGCACTGTTTCCGGCATTGCTTCCAGCATTGCTTCCGGCACTGCATCTGGCATTGCTTCAGACACTGCTTCAGGCATTGCTCCGGGCACGGCAGGGTTCGCTAGTCTTCTCACTGCATTATCAGCGGACTGCCAACATCGGTGACACACACGTCGTGTGCCATCGAATACCACCTGTAAGTAGTAAAAATATGATTTAATGTATTTTTTTGTATAAGTACTTTATTTTTTTGGAACTAAGCTAAAAAAAACTGAGAAAACAATATCACGTAAATACAAAATATTAAAGTGTCGATCGTAACCTAACAACATTTTTGTTATAGTAAGCGCAGATTCAACAAAGTCGTCGGGCCATAAATCATTTCTCTATATCCTTCTCGCTTGCACTTACAGAGCTTATGGAACGCTAATACAAAATAATAGCGCATTAGAATAATAGAAGTGACTTTCGAAGGTCCGATGACTCCACACGTGCGTACAGTGTCCAGGTAGCTAATATCGAGTTAGAAAGGATAGGCCCTTTTGTTTGTACTGCTAACCTTTATCTATTGTTATTGGTAATGACCGTCTTAAGTGTGCTTATTTAAAATGAAGAACATAATATACTTAGAATAAGAGAATAAACGGCACGGACGAAGGGGTGGTGAAATAAAACTACACTTAGATTATAATAATGGAAGTGCTTACCTCCAGAACGGCATGTTCATGAATAAACGCAGCGAACTCAGGGCGCGTTCTTGACAGATTAGCTGTCAAAACATGTTGTTGGTATCTTCTGGTATATAAAGCTCGCCGACACATTACACAGTTGAGACGTTCCATTGCGATATTCCAGTTCGAAAAGCAAATCAGTATAGTCCACAACACTAGCACAGGTCAACGTTAATAGCGGGTAAGAAGTCCAGTAGGAGCGCAGGGGTCAGTAGTTAATAAAACCAAGATAGGAAAGCACAAAAGAAACTCAAACAGCAGCTAAACGTCGTCACTAGCGCAAAACGAACGAGCGACTGACGCTCTGTGGACTGACGCGGACACGGGACACCGACGCCTCCCCCACTGCTCCTGCGCACACCCCGCGCTCGGGAGCAGCGGGGCTCGAGTTAAAAGGAGGGGTGCATGGCAAAGTCTTACGTAAAAGCGTTATTAATAGAAAACATGAACGGAAATGCAGAAAATATTACCTTTGTACTCATTTTCTTACATAGATAAGTGGTACCTAATATATTCCAAATGGTGCAAGAGTGTGTACACAGCACTTAGAGAACAATGTTTGGGATGAGCTACCTCAAACATGTAATGTCACTCATGATTTTAATACAGACCAGTTTACTGACATTTGTGACATGTTAAGAATGGCCTTACAACGTGGACCTCGGCTAGACTTCAACACGAGAGGCGCTTTAACCATAAACCATAAATTTTGCCAAAAGAATAAAATCTTAAAAAAACCTCCGCAAAAAGTTAAGCCCTTCTCTGTCTCTCGTCATACAGTTCTAAAATCTCCAATAGTGTTTTGTGAAAATGCATGGACACAGGGTTGTCAACAAGACACTCATTAGTTTTTTCACAAAACTTGGAAATGTCAAAACTGGCGGACGACTTCCCAATTCTCCAGGTAAACACAACCATGAACAGCTTGCGGATGTGAGCAAAATAACCTTCATCCCTGGAGTTTCCAAGAAGGGCAAAACAGAGACCCTCCACATATCTGCTTAGGAACCATTCTTGGCCTCTATTTGTGATATCATTTATATATTCTACCATGTTCTCTGATTGTGATATGTGAGGATTTTCAAGTGTCATGCTGCCCAGCATATTTATTGGGATAAACATAGCGTTAGAAACAAATGTGTTATACGCACTGTCTTCCTTCATTACTGAGTTCTGTCTCATAACTATTAATACATTCTTGCATATGTAAACTAATGTTCCTTTCAATTCAGAGCAGAACCTTTCTGTTACTTCCGTTCTCTTCAATATCTCTATTGTGATCAGCCCTATTCTATCTGTTGGTTTCCTTGCATGAGAAGGTGCTCTTATTACCAATCCTGAGCACAATCTTAACCGCTCTCCAGTTTTTGTTCCAGAATCTTCATTCGATGACATTTGGGAAACTAGTGGGAAAATTGCTATGTTTCTCTTGTCTTTGTTCGTCTCAGTGACCCTGTGTCCATAGGCTCCCCCTAAACGAGAATATAGGTTTATCATCTTAGAGGTCATCAAGGCAGCTTTTGATTGTAGTATGGTTTCTGTCATATCGGACACTGCATGCTCTACTATTGTTGCAATTGGATGTCCATCTGTGGGAGGAGTGTTGACTAGGTCCCCCATGGGAATATGTGTCAAATACATGTCATGCTTCTCCTCTAAACCACATATAACTTCTTCATACCACTCAGGGTACTTGCATTTCTTTATCCCTGTATTCTCTGGCTGTTTCATATCTGTTGAATATTCTTTATATGTCTTCTTCTTTTCTCCAATTCCCAACGCTGACTCTATTTTCTTGTGCCCAGGACAATTCATAGTGTTTATAAAATTGAAAGTAGATTTACTCGAACAATCCCAGGCTTTTAATAAACTAGGGAGCACATCAGTGTTCAAAGTGCTCTTATTGTGCATATTTTCCTCTCTGATTTCAATCAAATTTTCTAGCTGCTCTTTTATGCAACTTATTACTCTGTCAACACACATTGAGTCCTCCCTTTCTTCAACATGAATGTTCTGGACAAAGTGTTCGGGAAGTATTTTGCCCTTGTAGAACATCTTTTCACACCGCATTGTGCTCTCTTTTAAGTTATCAAGATTCTTTAATAACTCTTTAGCAGTGATTGTTTTCGGTGCAGGTTCTTTTACATAAAGTTCATCAATTGACCATTTTTCAAACTGGTCCCTCAAGAGATCTTCTATCCATCTATCTTCACATGACTCTAACCAAGGACTTGGGAAAAGATCCTGTATTGCGCCTTCTTCTAATTTAAAGAATTCTGTGTTTATTCCCATTGCTTCCAATACCATTTTCCTTTTCAATAGCAGTCTCCGCACTTTTTCTTCCCCATCTGCTTGCATATTTGGTAAGTCTACCCATTCTCCATTAGTTTCCTCCCATTTTATTAAGTACATACCGCAATTGTTGGGAACCTCTGATTTCGCCTGATAATATCTACTCAAAGCTCTTTCCCTACTGCTTACATACCTTATCATGATAAACTTCTTATTCTTTTTGTCAACAATGTCCCATGTCTTAGTCGGTGGGTCAATTTTCCATTCTTTGGCTACGTGGTTAGTTGTTATTTCTACGAGAGGCATGTAATTCAGCATACTAAATCTATAGTTCTTGTTTGACTCCATGGCCGTTAGTTCTATCAATAGGTCTTCCTCCCTTGACCAATCTGATTCATATGAGCATGTAGTGCCTGAAGTTGACGGTTCATCGGTTTTCTGATCATCAGATGTGGAAGGTCCAGCAACTGGCTCATGTTCTATTTTGGGAATTTTACTTTGATCGGACCTATTGCTGTCATCTCCCGTGTTCTTATCTCTTTTTCTTTTTTTAATCATTAGTTCTTTGTTGCACATTAAGATACAAAGATGGATATGCAATAGCAATAACTCTCTCTCTCTCTCCAGCCCATATTGTGCCATCTCCTGTGTCTCTCTCCCATTTCTTTTATCACTCTAAAATCATATAGACCTCCTTCGTGTATTACTCTGTTGAATTTGTCCATTTTTAGTTTCAATAATTAGGATCTGTTGATACTAACTGACTGTTTAACCAACGAGGAGATGCACTTTTGGACATGACGCAAGTGCGAAGAGTTTGATGCTATGTTGGTACAAACACCTACACTAAATGAAAGATGTAGAGAGCCGAGAACTGCATTAGGTATTTATCTTACAAAACTGCGTACCGGGGAGCCAGATGAAAGACTTGCGACATTATTTAACATGTCACGACGAAAGCTTGAACGTTTGTTGGTTATTGTAAGGGAGTGTCTCAATAACAATTACGTTGGGCTGCATTTGGGAGTGGATCACATTGGCTGACCACAATTATTGGAAAAAAATCTCACTATACCAAAAGCATTATTTGGAAATGAAAATAATGATAAGTTATTATTGATTGGCGATGGTACTTACATTTACATAAATAATAATAATAATATGAGACAACATCCACACAAGGTCTTCAGGTCCCGAACTAGGCAGAGCCTGTACTACGGTAACCTGATGACTGATATACATACTTATATACATATACACACCCAGACACAGGTCAAACAGACATGTTCATGCACACAAATGTTTGACTTGTCCGGGAATCGAACCCGGGACCAGCGGCTCAGAAGGCAGGGTCGCTACCAACTGCGCCAACCGGTCAACCGGTCGGTTATTTACATAAATAAAAGCTCGAACTTCTTATTCCAAAGATTGTCCTACAGTTTACATAAGTTTCAGAATCTACTGAAACCTTTCCTACTTGTATGTACTGATGGATACATATTAGATGTAATGGGTCCATACGCTGCAACAAAAACAGATGCACAAATAATGGGCGACATTATGAATGATGGACAACATCCACTACATTGCTTACTCCGAACAAACGATGCTTTTATATTAGATCGAGGTTTTAGGGACAGCTCGGACCTCATTGATGAATGTGGGTATGAATCCTATGTCCCACCAAGAAAGAACCGCCAAGAGACACAGCTGACCACTGAACAATCCAACGAAGCTCGATCGGTAACGCTATGCCGGTGGGTTGTGGAAGTGGTAAACGGCCGGTTTAAACGTGATTTTAAGCTCTTGCGGCAAAAATATTTTAATAAGTCACTGCCCAATATGTTCACTGATTTTAAGATTGCCGCAGCTATCACGAATCACTTCCACCAACCCATCGTGGATAGCGTACACGCAGACGAATTCGTCAATATCATAAGGCAGAAAATAGATACCCCGAATCTTCTGCATATGTATGTAGAGAGAAAACGGCTTAATCACAGAAGAGTAGATTTTCAGAGGATGGAAGCGAGCCAGATCGAAAACTTCCCTTCAACGACGGAGGAGGATATAATTCTATTAGCGCTAGGTACCTACCAACTCAAGCTGGCAAGATCTTACTGTGCCGAGCATTTATCAAATGGTCTGTATATAATTGAAACGTACAGAGAGGGAGCACTTGAAGATCTGCCAGACTATGGCATACACGAAGATGCCTGGCTTTTGCGTGGACGAATCCAGTCGCGACATGTCCGTATAAAAACATTTTTTTGTTATATATTGATCAACAGTACAAATAATATTGTCCAACAGTATTGCACATGTTTAACCGGGCGACGTACGATGGGCACTTGTGCACATATAGTGTCCATCGTGTGGTACCTAGGCTATGCGAGGCATACGGGATTTACTGCTCCGGCATCTTTCCTCAATGCTGTTATAGTTGATACCGATATGTAATGTTTTAAATCTACTCACTTATTGCTAAAATATTATATGATTTTTATTTGAAGAACGCTTGTTTTCTTACTTCTTTTAATAATAGAATCCTAAGTGTGTTATATCATCGTCTAAGTCTATCTTATTCCAGCTTTATTTTACTAATATAAGTAGTTAGTAGTAAATTCTCATTTATAATACTTGGAGTGAGATTACTGCTTTCCAAACGTGAATAGGGACAGGCGCCATGGTAGACGTTTTTCTGCATCAAAATGTCTATTCAATGATATATTAATGATGACTATTGGAGCGGGTACCACGTTCCATACATTTTTGCCCATTCTCCTTTGTCGTATTATAACAATGTCTCAGACCGCTAGGAAAGTTACTGACCCAATAAAAAAGAGAAGTTATATTAAGGGTAGATTAACAATATTTAAAGGTTATTTAGAAGAAATCAAATCTGTAGAAAGGTTAACTGACCAGCAAGTTTCTGAGTTAAGGTTGAGGTTAACCAAATTAGAAGCATGTTTTTCCACTTTCGATGACTTGCAATCCGAAATTGAAATTAAATCGGAAGATCCGAAAGAACAAATGATGGTACGTTCTGAAGTCGAGGGTCAATTTTATTCTTTAATCTCTCAAGGTCAATGTATTTTAGATAAAATAGAAGAAATTAATGTTCGAAAGAAAAGTATAGCAAATCAAACTTTGAGGAATTCCGATAGTTTCGAAGGTGGAAACATATTCAAAAGTTCTATAAAATTACCCACAATAAAGTTGCCTACATTCGATGGGGATTATAGTCAGTGGTTAGAGTATAGGGATACCTATGAGGCATTAATTCATAATAACGATTCTATCGAGACAATAAATAAATTTCACTACTTGCGATCGTCATTAGAGGGTAGCTCTGTATTGGTTATTAAATCATTATCCTTTTGTTCCGATAACTATCACATGGCGTGGGATTTGTTATGTCAGAGGTATAATAATAAACGTCTTCTAATAAGCAATCATATGAAAGCATTATTTAATATGGAATGTATAACTAGGGAGTCCGACAAAGCTTTGCGTTTTATGATTGATAGTAGGTATAAAGAAGAATTTGAGAGGATTAGAGACGTTAAAACAGCCTGTAGAATATTGGGATACCATTGGGAGCCAAATGTTATATGCTGATCTCTGTGATAGCACAATGTACGAAAATATTTATTACTTTCCAAGCTTTATAGATACTTTAAAAAAACTTTTCTATCGTATACCTCTTTGGACCAACTTGATGCTGCCCTTCTATAAAGAAGTTAATAATTCAGCTAGTAGCAGTAACGTTGAAAGTTACTTTAAAAATATTAAGCAACTTTTGTTAAACACAAGAAGTGGATTGTTGCGTGTTGATGATTTCATTATGAAACACACCGATTATATATCAGGAGAAATTAAATCGGCACAGTGTTCCTCGAATAACGACACGTCTACATTAGAAACTTCTAAAAACAAACAGCTTAAAAAATTGGATAAAATAAACCAACTTATAGAATCAAAAAACAATTATGATATTAACCCTTTTCTTGACGGAGTGCACTATCAGATACAGTCATCTTTGAAAAATCATACCAAGAAAAATATTATTACTAGAAAAGGAACGTTCCTACTGTTTAAGAAAGTAACTGTTTCTGAACGCATTTACGTCATGTCATGTCAGTTTGACATAACCGCTTTTCATTCCCAATCAAAATGATGAACCGACTCAAAGCAATCCCACCGAAAAAGGTAAGAAAATTGATATTTTATGTTGTTTTTTCATTTTCATTTTGTTGTTTTATTCACAAAAGATGTGAGTTTTTATTGTTATTGGGATTCGATGGCGAGTTGCGTTTGGACAGTCGTTAAATATACAATGCCGTGGTGTGTTTAGAGCACGTGTATACTCCGAAACTTGAAACTCCTGAACATTTTGCACTACTTCCGGCACTGTTTCCGGCATTGCTTCCAGCATTGCTTCCGGCACTGCATCTGGCATTGCTTCAGACACTGCTTCAGGCATTGCTCCGGGCACGGCAGGGTTCGCAAGTCTTCTCACTGCATTATCAGCGGACTGCCAACATCGGTGACACACACGTCGTGTGCCATCGAATACCACCTGTAAGTAGTAAAAATATGATTTAATGTATTTTTTTGTATAAGTACTTTATTTTTTTGGAACTAAGCTAAAAAAAACTGAGAAAACAATATCACGTAAATACAAAATATTAAAGTGTCGATCGTAACCTAACAACATTTTTGTTATAGTAAGCGCAGATTCAACAAAGTCGTCGGGCCATAAATCATTTCTCTATATCCTTCTCGCTTGCACTTACAGAGCTTATGGAACGCTAATACAAAATAATAGCGCATTAGAATAATAGAAGTGACTTTCGAAGGTCCGATGACTCCACACGTGCGTACAGTGTCCAGGTAGCTAATATCGAGTTAGAAAGGATAGGCCCTTTTGTTTGTACTGCTAACCTTTATCTATTGTTATTGGTAATGACCGTCTTAAGTGTGCTTATTTAAAATGAAGAACATAATATACTTAGAATAAGAGAATAAACGGCACGGACGAAGGGATGGTGAAATAAAACTACACTTAGATTATAATAATGGAAGTGCTTACCTCCAGAACGGCATGTTCATGAATAAACGCAGCGAACTCAGGGCGCGTTCTTGACAGATTAGCTGTCAAAACATGTTGTTGGTATCTTCTGGTATATAAAGCTCGCCGACACATTACACAGTTGAGACGTTCCATTGCGATATTCCAGTTCGAAAAGCAAATCAGTATAGTCCACAACACTAGCACAGGTCAACGTTAATAGCGGGTAACAAGTCCAGTAGGAGCGCAGGGGTCAGTAGTTAATAAAACCAAGATAGGAAAGCACAAAAGAAACTCAAACAGCAGCTAAACGTCGTCACTAGCGCAAAACGAACGAGCGACTGACGCTCTGTGGACTGACGCGGACACGGGACACCGACGCCTCCCCCACTGCTCCTGCGCACACCCCGCGCTCGGGAGCAGCGGGGCTCGAGTTAAAAGGAGGGGTGCATGGCAAAGTCTTACGTAAAAGCGTTATTAATAGAAAACATGAACGGAAATGCAGAAAATATTACCTTTGTACTCATTTTCTTACATAGATAAGTGGTACCTAATATATTCCAAATGGTGCAAGAGTGTGTACACAGCACTTAGAGAACAATGTTTGGGATGAGCTACCTCAAACATGTAATGTCACTCATGATTTTAATACAGACCAGTTTACTGACATTTGTGACATGTTAAGAATGGCCTTACAACGTGGACCTCGGCTAGACTTCAACACGAGAGGCGCTTTAACCATAAACCATAAATTTTGCCAAAAGAATAAAATCTTAAAAAAACCTCCGCAAAAAGTTAAGCCCTTCTCTGTCTCTCGTCATACAGTTCTAAAATCTCCAATAGTGTTTTGTGAAAATGCATGGACACAGGGTTGTCAACAAGACACTCATTAGTTTTTTCACAAAACTTGGAAATGTCAAAACTGGCGGACGACTTCCCAATTCTCCAGGTAAACACAACCATGAACAGCTTGCGGATGTGAGCAAAATAACCTTCATCCCTGGAGTTTCCAAGAAGGGCAAAACAGAGACCTTCCACATATCTGCTTAGGAACCATTCTTGGCCTCTAATTGTGATATCATTTATATATTCTACCATGTTCTCTGATTGTGATATGTGAGGATTTTCAAGTGTCATGCTGCCCAGCATATTTATTGGGATAAACATAGCGTTAGAAACAAATGTGTTATACGCACTGTCTTCCTTCATTACTGAGTTATGTCTCATAACTATTAATACATTCTTGCATATGTAAACTAATGTTCCTTTCAATTCAGAGCAGAACCTTTCTGTTACTTCCGTTCTCTTCAATATCTCTATTGTGATCAGCCCTATTCTATCTGTTGGTTTCCTTGCATGAGAAGGTGCTCTTATTACCAATCCTGAGCACAATCTTAACCGCTCTCCAGTTATTGTTCCAGAATCTTCATTCGATGACATTTGGGAAACTAGTGGGAAAATTGCTATGTTTCTCTTGTCTTTGTTCGTCTCAGTGACCCTGTGTCCATAGGCTCCCCCTAAACGAGAATATAGGTTTATCATCTTAGAGGTCATCAAGGCAGCTTTTGATTGTAGTATGGTTTCTGTCATATCGGACACTGCATGCTCTACTATTGTTGCAATTGGATGTCCATCTGTGGGAGGAGTGTTGACTAGGTCCCCCAAGAAGAAGAAGAACCATCGCCCTCATCCAAGAGCCGTGGATCAGGGGTGGCAGAATATGCGGTCTTGGCAACATCGGGGGCAAGTTGCTACTAGACACCTCCGCAAGTAACCCGCGTACCTGCATTTTTGTCCCAAAACATGTACCTAACCTTTTAATCAACGAATTCTGTTCGAGGGACTTGACAGCAGTCAGGCTTTTCAGAACCGAACAGGAACTCCCGGACATTGTACTAGCCTCGGCATACCTGCCAGGCGACGAGGAGGTGCCTCTGCCAGAGCTCGCCTCACTGGTTGAGTACTGTGAAAAGGAGAAACTGGAACTAATCATCGCGACAGACTCCAATGCGCATCACACGCTCTGGGGTAATGTCAAAACCAACAACCGAGGTGAGGTAATGCTTGATTTTATTCTTAGTAATAACCTTGTTTTACTAAATAAGGGCTCCGAGCCTACCTTCATAAACGCGAGATCGCAAACAATAATAGACTTAACTGTAGCAACCTTAGGTATATCCAACTCCATACAGGACTGGCATGTGTCCACTGAGATATCATGCTCAGACCACAGATGGATCCGCTATACCATTAACTTCAACCTAACTAAACCACAGCCAAGAAGGGTTCCGCGCAACACAGACCGAGCCAAGTTTACTAAACTGGTTAGGGCTGAACTAAGCAGATTACACGCCCTTCCGGCTGAGATACCAATAACCAACATAGACGAACCTGTAAACCACATCACATCCATCCTTCTATCTAGCTATGAACAGTCGTGTCCCCTCACGGTACCCAGACAGGGAGCTCGCCATTCCTGGTGGAGTCCAGAACTGGAAAGACACCGACACAGGTTGAGAAGACTGTTCAACAGAGCTAGGAACACACGGTTACCAGTAGATTGGGACCGCTATACAACAGCTCGTAAAACCTATAAAAAACTGATACGCCTCAGAGGAAAGAATAGCTGGAGGCGTTTCTGCACTAACATCGAAAGTAACAATCAGGCAACAAGGGTCAAAACTTGTCTAGCTCAAGAGACAGACCACTCAATAGGATGCCTGAAAAAAACAGATAACACCTACACAACAAACGACGCTGAGACAAGCGAATTACTCCTAACCACCCACTTCCCAGGATGCCAGATTGCCACCCAGCAAAGCTGGGAACCACATACGGAGAGGGCCACGAGCAGCCTAGATTGGGAAATGGCGTTGGAAGTAATCGACAAAGACAAAATAACGTGGGCAATCAACACCTTCCTACCTTTCAAGGCAGCAGGACTGGACGGTATTTTCCCGGCTCTGCTCAGGTGGAGCCAAGATGTACTGGCTGACTACCTGGTTAAGGTTTTTCGTGCCAGCCTGGCCCACCGCTATATCCCCTTGAAATGGCGGGAAGTAAAAATAATCTTTATACCGAAACCAGGTAGGGGCGACTACACCCAGCCCAAATCCTTTAGACCTATAAGCCTCTCCTCGTTCTTCTTGAAGACCCTGGAGAGGCTGGGGGATAGGAGGATCAGAACCCAAATTTCGGTACAGAGACCTCTACATCCAAATCAACACGCCTACTGTGCAGGCAAATCAACTGAATCAGCACTCCACAGCGTAGTCTCACGCATTGGAAATGCTCTTAAAGCCAAAAACCCAACCCTAGGCGCCTTCATTGATATAGAAGGTGCTTTCGACAAAACAAACTTCGTCAGCATCGAGCAGGCACTTGCCAGGCACGGTGTTGCGCGAACACTCATAGAATGGATCAATAACATGTTAAAATACCGTGCCATTCAGTTTACCGTGAACACCACCACGCGAGGTATCGTGAGTAGAGGCTGCCCACAGGGTGGGGTGCTGTCACCACTGCTGTGGAATTTAGTCGTAAATGAGCTCATTGCAGAGCTCAACGCCAGCAGTCTGTACTCGGTGGGATACGCGGATGATATAGCAATTCTGATCTCGGGGAAATTTGAAGGCATCTCATGTGATCTCATGAGAAGGGCTTTCAAAATAATCGAGAGCTGGTGCACGAGGCACGAACTATCGGTTAACCCCTCGAAGACAGAACTAATAATGTTTACCAACAAGAGAACTCTTGGACCCCATAGGCTTCCAAAACTCTTCAACACTGAACTAACACTTAAAGACGAAGTCAAGTACTTGGGGGTGATCCTTGATAGCAAACTTCTCTGGAACAAGCACCTTGACTACAAACTTAACAAAAGCACAATTGCACTCTACCAATGCAAAAGAATGTTAGGGAAAACATGGGGGCTTTCTCCGAAGATAACTCTGTGGTTATACAAAGCGGTAATCAGGCCAATGTTGGCTTATGGCGCTCTGGTTTGGTGGACAAGGACTGAACTCTCGACCACCATTACCAGACTACAACGTTTCCAACGACTGGCCTGTACGGCTACCACTGGCTGCATGAGAACCACCCCAACTGCAGCCATGGAGATAGCCCTTACACTAACTCCCCTTGACCTGTACATACAGCAGGAGGCGGCGCTAGCTGCCATCAGGCTAATGCATCTGGGCATATGGGGCAAAAACCATACCAGCCCACACGCTAATATCCTGGACCGGGCGATTGAGTACCAACCGCTCATCGCTGCCCCGTGTGATAGAACACCAAACCAACCCATGTTCAACAAAAACTATATTATACAAACAGTTCAGGAGGAAAGGGATCAGTCAGGAGCCCATGAAGTGCGCATCTACACAGACGGCTCAAAAACACAAAACGGTTCAGGTGCTGGCGTACACTCCCTTGACCTCAACATTAACCTTCACATACCACTAGGCACACACAGTTCGATATTTCAATGTGAATGTGTTGCCTTAACACAAGCCGCAACAGCAGTAAAGCGCTTAGGCATCCGGAACTACGGCATTAAATTCCTATCCGACAGCCTATCTGTGATCAAAGCTTTAGAAAACAAACAAACTAACAATAAACTAATTTTTGAGTGCCATTTAGCTCTGGAGAGTTTATCGACGTTTAATCGCATTACCCTCCAGTGGATCAAAGGGCATAGTGGATCCTTAGGCAATGATGCCGCTGATGAACTTGCAAAGAGAGGCTCTGATATGGAAGTGCTAGGCCCGTACCCACTTCTCCCTCTGCCTTTCTCACAATTTCGTGCGTGGATTCGTCAAAGATCGACCGAACTCCATAACAACAGATGGTCACGGGCAACAGACTGTAGACAGTCCAAATTGGCTTTACCAATTGTAGACCCGCGGTTAACCAAAAAACTTCTCAACCTGAGTAGAAATAACCTCAGAATAATTATAGGAACAATTACGGGCCATAACCCCCTTAACAAACATCTTTTTAACATAGGCGCCACAGATAGCCCCCTTTGCAGGGGCTGCCTTGACGCCGAGGAATCAGCCGCCCACGTCATCCTGGAGTGCGAGGCTGTGGCTTCTCAACGGGAAGAAATCCTCGGAACAGTGAGGTCGCTCCGCGAAGCCTGTGAAGCCCCCAGGAGGCTTCTGTGCTTTTGGGCGGAGCTAGGCTGGCTGTGTTAGCCAGTATCCCCACGCACAACGGACCAAATGAGAGTCTAAGTGCGGAAAAGGGAGTCCCCATCATCATCATCATCATCATAGGTCCCCCATGGGAATATGTGTCAAATACATGTCATGCTTCTCCTCTAAACCACATATAACTTCTTCATACCACTCAGGGTACTTGCATTTCTTTATCCCTGTATTCTCTGGCTGTTTCATATCTGTTGAATATTCTTTATATGTCTTCTTCTTTTCTCCAATTCCCAACGCTGACTCTATTTTCTTGTGCCCAGGACAATTCATAGTGTTTATAAAATTGAAAGTAGATTTACTCGAACAATCCCAGGCTTTTAATAAACTAGGGAGCACATCAGTGTTCAAAGTGCTCTTATTGTGCATATTTTCCTCTCTGATTTCAATCAAATTTTCTAGCTGCTCTTTTATGCAACTTATTACTCTGTCAACACACATTGAGTCCTCCCTTTCTTCAACATGAATGTTCTGGACAAAGTGTTCGGGAAGTATTTTGCCCTTGTAGAACATCTTTTCACACCGCATTGTGCTCTCTTTTAAGTTATCAAGATTCTTTAATAACTCTTTAGCAGTGATTGTTTTCGGTGCAGGTTCTTTTACATAAAGTTCATCAATTGACCATTTTTCAAACTGGTCCCTCAAGAGATCTTCTATCCATCTATCTTCACATGACTCTAACCAAGGACTTGGGAAAAGATCCTGTATTGCGCCTTCTTCTAATTTAAATAATTCTGTGTTTATTCCCATTGCTTCCAATACCATTTTCCTTTTCAATAGCAGTCTCCGCACTTTTTCTTCCCCATCTGCTTGCATATTTGGTAAGTCTACCCATTCTCCATTAGTTTCCTCCCATTTTATTAAGTACATACCGCAATTGTTGGGAACCTCTGATTTCGCCTGATAATATCTACTCAAAGCTCTTTCCCTACTGCTTACATACCTTATCATGATAAACTTCTTATTCTTTTTGTCAACAATGTCCCATGTCTTAGTCGGTGGGTCAATTTTCCATTCTTTGGCTACGTGGTTAGTTGTTATTTCTACGAGAGGCATGTAATTCAGCATACTAAATCTATAGTTCTTGTTTGACTCCATGGCCGTTAGTTCTATCAATAGGTCTTCCTCCCTTGACCAATCTGATTCATATGAGCATGTAGTGCCTGAAGTTGACGGTTCATCGGTTTTCTGATCATCAGATGTGGAAGGTCCAGCAACTGGCTCATGTTCTATTTTGGGAATTTTACTTTGATCGGACCTATTGCTGTCATCTCCCGTGTTCTTATCTCTTTTTCTTTTTTTAATCATTAGTTCTTTGTTGCACATTAAGATACAAAGATGGATATGCAATAGCAATAACTCTCTCTCTCTCTCCAGCCCATATTGTGCCATCTCCTGTGTCTCTCTCCCATTTCTTTTATCACTCTAAAATCATATAGACCTCCTTCGTGTATTACTCTGTTGAATTTGTCCATTTTTAGTTTCAATAATTAGGATCTGTTGATACTAACTGACTGTTTAACCAACGAGGAGATGCACTTTTGGACATGACGCAAGTGCGAAGAGTTTGATGCTATGTTGGTACAAACACCTACACTAAATGAAAGATGTAGAGAGCCGAGAACTGCATTAGGTATTTATCTTACAAAACTGCGTACCGGGGAGCCAGATGAAAGACTTGCGACATTATTTAACATGTCACGACGAAAGCTTGAACGTTTGTTGGTTATTGTAAGGGAGTGTCTCAATAACAATTACGTTGGGCTGCATTTGGGAGTGGATCACATTGGCTGACCACAATTATTGGAAAAAAATCTCACTATACCAAAAGCATTATTTGGAAATGAAAATAATGATAAGTTATTATTGATTGGCGATGGTACTTACATTTACATAAATAATAATAATAATATGAGACAACATCCACACAAGGTCTTCAGGTCCCGAACTAGGCAGAGCCTGTACTACGGTAACCTGATGACTGATATACATACTTATATACATATACACACCCAGACACAGGTCAAACAGACATGTTCATGCACACAAATGTTTGACTTGTCCGGGAATCGAACCCGGGACCAGCGGCTCAGAAGGCAGGGTCGCTACCAACTGCGCCAACCGGTCAACCGGTCGGTTATTTACATAAATAAAAGCTCGAACTTCTTATTCCAAAGATTGTCCTACAGTTTACATAAGTTTCAGAATCTACTGAAACCTTTCCTACTTGTATGTACTGATGGATACATATTAGATGTAATGGGTCCATACGCTGCAACAAAAACAGATGCACAAATAATGGGCGACATTATGAATGATGGACAACATCCACTACATTGCTTACTCCGAACAAACGATGCTTTTATATTAGATCGAGGTTTTAGGGACAGCTCGGACCTCATTGATGAATGTGGGTATGAATCCTATGTCCCACCAAGAAAGAACCGCCAAGAGACACAGCTGACCACTGAACAATCCAACGAAGCTCGATCGGTAACGCTATGCCGGTGGGTTGTGGAAGTGGTAAACGGCCGGTTTAAACGTGATTTTAAGCTCTTGCGGCAAAAATATTTTAATAAGTCACTGCCCAATATGTTCACTGATTTTAAGATTGCCGCAGCTATCACGAATCACTTCCACCAACCCATCGTGGATAGCGTACACGCAGACGAATTCGTCAATATCATAAGGCAGAAAATAGATACCCCGAATCTTCTGCATATGTATGTAGAGAGAAAACGGCTTAATCACAGAAGAGTAGATTTTCAGAGGATGGAAGCGAGCCAGATCGAAAACTTCCCTTCAACGACGGAGGAGGATATAATTCTATTAGCGCTAGGTACCTACCAACTCAAGCTGGCAAGATCTTACTGTGCCGAGCATTTATCAAATGGTCTGTATATAATTGAAACGTACAGAGAGGGAGCACTTGAAGATCTGCCAGACTATGGCATACACGAAGATGCCTGGCTTTTGCGTGGACGAATCCAGTCGCGACATGTCCGTATAAAAACATTTTTTTGTTATATATTGATCAACAGTACAAATAATATTGTCCAACAGTATTGCACATGTTTAACCGGGCGACGTACGATGGGCACTTGTGCACATATAGTGTCCATCGTGTGGTACCTAGGCTATGCGAGGCATACGGGATTTACTGCTCCGGCATCTTTCCTCAATGCTGTTATAAACTACTCAAAACTAAATAGGGCCCACCATGTTTTTTTGCCTTAACTTAAAATTGAACGTAATTGTTCAGTTTTTATGAATGTACAAGTGTCAAGTGGGCATTCAGGAATAGTGTAAAAATAAACAATGGAATCATTTGTTTATTTCCTTTAATAAAAACACAAATAACAGTTTTTAGGAAAAATTACACAAAATAAAGGATCAACATGATCTTGTAAAGCACACGTCTTCTGAAAAAAATTATGGTGCTTGTTATTTTTTAATAACGAGTGGGTCCTCCTCTGCTCCGTATGCACTCTCTGAGCCTATCTGGTACACTTTCAATCAAGTGAGTCACGTTTGTATGCGGTATTTGTTCCCAACAGACTTTCAGGGCGTTAATGAGCTCCTGCTGGCTGTTAACATCACTGTAGTTTTCTTTCAGGCTTCTTTTGAGTTGATCCCATAAATGCTCTATTGGGTTGAGGTCGGGACTCATGGCTGGCCATGGCAAAACGGTGATATTGGCTTCAGAAAGGGCTCTTTGTGTGGTGCGGGCTGTGTGTGCGCGAGCATTGTCATGCATAAAGACAAAATTATTGCCCACTCTTTGTGAAAACGGGATGACATGTGGCCGGATTACTCGCTCGATGTAACTGGCGGCGGTTACGGTACCTTCATTGAGAATTACCAGCTCTGTTTTGCCGTGTAAGCTAATTCCACCCCATACCATAACACTGGGACCCCCCCATCGGTCTGTTCCATGGACGCATGGTTCAGAAAAACGTTCCCCTTCTCTTCTCCACACGCGTATCCGTCTGTCATCACTGTAAAACTTCACTTTAGACTCGTCCGTAAAAAGCACATTCCTCCAGTTATCCATGGTCCATTCCAAATGTTCCCGGGCGTACCTTAATCTTGCTGCACGATGAGCCCTCGTTAGTTTCAGTCGAATAGCGCGTACTCTAGAGCGTTGTCCATCTTCGTGAAGCCGATTCCGAATGGTTTGGTCGCTGACTCTCGTCCCTGTGGATTGCCGTAGTCGAGTTTGTAAGGTCCGAGCGGTAACAGTACGCTCCCGTCGTGCGGTTAACCTTAGATATCGGTCTTCCTGGGTAGTCGTAGCCCTAACTCTTCCTCTGCCAGGTCTCCTAGCTACACTTCCGGTCTCCTGATACCGTTCCCAAACATTTCGGATTGCTCGTCGCGAAACACCGAGGTGGATAGCCACAGACCTCTGAGACTGTCCCTCTTGAAGCAAGGATACTGCTCTTGCAGCGGTTTCCATGTCCATATGACGGCGAGGACCAGGCATAGTGATCACAACTAACACAGAAACCAAACAAAATTGTTAAAAACGTGAGTATTCCACAACACTGTTTAGTGTAGACTGAAAACTTAAGTGACTGAGAATTTGTGCATTCGACGATTTTTTCGAGTACTTCACTTTTTTAGCTACCCTCTTGAAACCAATATGAATGTTGTCGAAATAAACATTGATAAGGGTTCCTAAACACGTCAGCTTGACGGTTCAATGCATAACTTTGTCAACAACTACTTAGATAACTTTATTTTGACCAAAATAGTGACTGATTCGAGGTGGGCCCTATTTTGTTTTGAGTAGTTTAGTTGATACCGATATGTAATGTTTTAAATCTACTCACTTATTGCTAAAATATTATATGATTTTTATTTGAAGAACGCTTGTTTTCTTACTTCTTTTAATAATAGAATCCTAAGTGTGTTATATCATCGTCTAAGTCTATCTTATTCCAGCTTTATTTTACTAATATAAGTAGTTAGTAGTAAATTCTCATTTATAATACTTGGAGTGAGATTACTGCTTTCCAAACGTGAATAGGGACAGGCGCTATGGTAGACGTTTTTCTGCATCAAAATGTCTATTCAATGATATATTAATGATGACTATTGGAGCGGGTACCACGTTCCATACATTTTTGCCCATTCTCCTTTGTCGTATTATAACAATGTCTCAGACCGCTAGGAAAGTTACTGACCCAATAAAAAAGAGAAGTTATATTAAGGGTAGATTAACAATATTTAAAGGTTATTTAGAAGAAATCAAATCTGTAGAAAGGTTAACTGACCAGCAAGTTTCTGAGTTAAGGTTGAGGTTAACCAAATTAGAAGCATGTTTTTCCACTTTCGATGACTTGCAATCCGAAATTGAAATTAAATCGGAAGATCCGAAAGAACAAATGATGGTACGTTCTGAAGTCGAGGGTCAATTTTATTCTTTAATCTCTCAAGGTCAATGTATTTTAGATAAAATAGAAGAAATTAATGTTCGAAAGAAAAGTATAGCAAATCAAACTTTGAGGAATTCCGATAGTTTCGAAGGTGGAAACATATTCAAAAGTTCTATAAAATTACCCACAATAAAGTTGCCTACATTCGATGGGGATTATAGTCAGTGGTTAGAGTATAGGGATACCTATGAGGCATTAATTCATAATAACGATTCTATCGAGACAATAAATAAATTTCACTACTTGCGATCGTCATTAGAGGGTAGCTCTGTATTGGTTATTAAATCATTATCCTTTTGTTCCGATAACTATCACTTGGCGTGGGATTTGTTATGTCAGAGGTATAATAATAAACGTCTTCTAATAAGCAATCATATGAAAGCATTATTTAATATGGAATGTATAACTAGGGAGTCCGACAAAGCTTTGCGTTTTATGATTGATAGTAGGTATAAAGAAGAATTTGAGAGGATTAGAGACGTTAAAACAGCCTGTAGAATATTGGGATACCATTGGGAGCCAAATGTTATATGCTGATCTCTGTGATAGCACAATGTACGAAAATATTTATTACTTTCCAAGCTTTATAGATACTTTAAAAAAACTTTTCTATCGTATACCTCTTTGGACCAACTTGATGCTGCCCTTCTATAAAGAAGTTAATAATTCAGCTAGTAGCAGTAACGTTGAAAGTTACTTTAAAAATATTAAGCAACTTTTGTTAAACACAAGAAGTGGATTGTTGCGTGTTGATGATTTCATTATGAAACACACCGATTATATATCAGGAGAAATTAAATCGGCACAGTGTTCCTCGAATAACGACACGTCTACATTAGAAACTTCTAAAAACAAACAGCTTAAAAAATTGGATAAAATAAACCAACTTATAGAATCAAAAAACAATTATGATATTAACCCTTTTCTTGACGGAGTGCACTATCAGATACAGTCATCTTTGAAAAATCATACCAAGAAAAATATTATTACTAGAAAAGGAACGTTCCTACTGTTTAAGAAAGTAACTGTTTCTGAACGCATTTACGTCATGTCATGTCAGTTTGACATAACCGCTTTTCATTCCCAATCAAAATGATGAACCGACTCAAAGCAATCCCACCGAAAAAGGTAAGAAAATTGATATTTTATGTTGTTTTTTCATTTTCATTTTGTTGTTTTATTCACAAAAGATGTGAGTTTTTATTGTTATTGGGATTCGATGGCGAGTTGCGTTTGGACAGTCGTTAAATATACAATGCCGTGGTGTGTTTAGAGCACGTGTATACTCCGAAACTTGAAACTCCTGAACATTTTGCACTACTTCCGTCACTGTTTCCGGCATTGCTTCCAGCATTGCTTCCGGCACTGCATCTGGCATTGCTTCAGACACTGCTTCAGGCATTGCTCCGGGCACGGCAGGGTTCGCAAGTCTTCTCACTGCATTATCAGCGGACTGCCAACATCGGTGACACACACGTCGTGTGCCATCGAATACCACCTGTAAGTAGTAAAAATATGATTTAATGTATTTTTTTGTATAAGTACTTTATTTTTTTGGAACTAAGCTAAAAAAAACTGAGAAAACAATATCACGTAAATACAAAATATTAAAGTGTCGATCGTAACCTAACAACATTTTTGTTATAGTAAGCGCAGATTCAACAAAGTCGTCGGGCCATAAATCATTTCTCTATATCCTTCTCGTTTGCACTTACAGAGCTTATGGAACGCTAATACAAAATAATAGCGCATTAGAATAATAGAAGTGACTTTCGAAGGTCCGATGACTCCACACGTGCGTACAGTGTCCAGGTAGCTAATATCGAGTTAGAAAGGATAGGCCCTTTTGTTTGTACTGCTAACCTTTATCTATTGTTATTGGTAATGACCGTCTTAAGTGTGCTTATTTAAAATGAAGAACATAATATACTTAGAATAAGAGAATAAACGGCACGGACGAAGGGGTGGTGAAATAAAACTACACTTAGATTATAATAATGGAAGTGCTTACCTCCAGAACGGCATGTTCATGAATAAACGCAGCGAACTCAGGGCGCGTTCTTGACAGATTAGCTGTCAAAACATGTTGTTGGTATCTTCTGGTATATAAAGCTCGCCGACACATTACACAGTTGAGACGTTCCATTGCGATATTCCAGTTCGAAAAGCAAATCAGTATAGTCCACAACACTAGCACAGGTCAACGTTAATAGCGGGTAAGAAGTCCAGTAGGAGCGCAGGGGTCAGTAGTTAATAAAACCAAGATAGGAAAGCACAAAAGAAACTCAAACAGCAGCTAAACGTCGTCACTAGCGCAAAACGAACGAGCGACTGACGCTCTGTGGACTGACGCGGACACGGGACACCGACGCCTCCCCCACTGCTCCTGCGCACACCCCGCGCTCGGGAGCAGCGGGGCTCGAGTTAAAAGGAGGGGTGCATGGCAAAGTCTTACGTAAAAGCGTTATTAATAGAAAACATGAACGGAAATGCAGAAAATATTACCTTTGTACTCATTTTCTTACATAGATAAGTGGTACCTAATATATTCCAAATGGTGCAAGAGTGTGTACACAGCACTTAGAGAACAATGTTTGGGATGAGCTACCTCAAACATGTAATGTCACTCATGATTTTAATACAGACCAGTTTACTGACATTTGTGACATGTTAAGAATGGCCTTACAACGTGGACCTCGGCTAGACTTCAACACGAGAGGCGCTTTAACCATAAACCATAAATTTTGCCAAAAGAATAAAATCTTAAAAAAACCTCCGCAAAAAGTTAAGCCCTTCTCTGTCTCTCGTCATACAGTTCTAAAATCTCCAATAGTGTTTTGTGAAAATGCATGGACACAGGGTTGTCAACAAGACACTCATTAGTTTTTTCACAAAACTTGGAAATGTCAAAACTGGCGGACGACTTCCCAATTCTCCAGGTAAACACAACCATGAACAGCTTGCGGATGTGAGCAAAATAACCTTCATCCCTGGAGTTTCCAAGAAGGGCAAAACAGAGACCCTCCACATATCTGCTTAGGAACCATTCTTGGCCTCTATTTGTGATATCATTTATATATTCTACCATGTTCTCTGATTGTGATATGTGAGGATTTTCAAGTGTCATGCTGCCCAGCATATTTATTGGGATAAACATAGCGTTAGAAACAAATGTGTTATACGCACTGTCTTCCTTCATTACTGAGTTCTGTCTCATAACTATTAATACATTCTTGCATATGTAAACTAATGTTCCTTTCAATTCAGAGCAGAACCTTTCTGTTACTTCCGTTCTCTTCAATATCTCTATTGTGATCAGCCCTATTCTATCTGTTGGTTTCCTTGCATGAGAAGGTGCTCTTATTACCAATCCTGAGCCTAATCTTAACCGCTCTCCAGTTTTTGTTCCAGAATCTTCATTCGATGACATTTGGGAAACTAGTGGGAAAATTGCTATGTTTCTCTTGTCTTTGTTCGTCTCAGTGACCCTGTGTCCATAGGCTCCCCCTAAACGAGAATATAGGTTTATCATCTTAGAGGTCATCAAGGCAGCTTTTGATTGTAGTATGGTTTCTGTCATATCGGACACTGCATGCTCTACTATTGTTGCAATTGGATGTCCATCTGTGGGAGGAGTGTTGACTAGGTCCCCCATGGGAATATGTGTCAAATACATGTCATGCTTCTCCTCTAAACCACATATAACTTCTTCATACCACTCAGGGTACTTGCATTTCTTTATCCCTGTATTCTCTGGCTGTTTCATATCTGTTGAATATTCTTTATATGTCTTCTTCTTTTCTCCAATTCCCAACGCTGACTCTATTTTCTTGTGCCCAGGACAATTCATAGTGTTTATAAAATTGAAAGTAGATTTACTCGAACAATCCCAGGCTTTTAATAAACTAGGGAGCACATCAGTGTTCAAAGTGCTCTTATTGTGCATATTTTCCTCTCTGATTTCAATCAAATTTTCTAGCTGCTCTTTTATGCAACTTATTACTCTGTCAACACACATTGAGTCCTCCCTTTCTTCAACATGAATGTTCTGGACAAAGTGTTCGGGAAGTATTTTGCCCTTGTAGAACATCTTTTCACACCGCATTGTGCTCTCTTTTAAGTTATCAAGATTCTTTAATAACTCTTTAGCAGTGATTGTTTTCGGTGCAGGTTCTTTTACATAAAGTTCATCAATTGACCATTTTTCAAACTGGTCCCTCAAGAGATCTTCTATCCATCTATCTTCACATGACTCTAACCAAGGACTTGGGAAAAGATCCTGTATTGCGCCTTCTTCTAATTTAAAGAATTCTGTGTTTATTCCCATTGCTTCCAATACCATTTTCCTTTTCAATAGCAGTCTCCGCACTTTTTCTTCCCCATCTGCTTGCATATTTGGTAAGTCTACCCATTCTCCATTAGTTTCCTCCCATTTTATTAAGTACATACCGCAATTGTTGGGAACCTCTGATTTCGCCTGATAATATCTACTCAAAGCTCTTTCCCTACTGCTTACATACCTTATCATGATAAACTTCTTATTCTTTTTGTCAACAATGTCCCATGTCTTAGTCGGTGGGTCAATTTTCCATTCTTTGGCTACGTGGTTAGTTGTTATTTCTACGAGAGGCATGTAATTCAGCATACTAAATCTATAGTTCTTGTTTGACTCCATGGCCGTTAGTTCTATCAATAGGTCTTCCTCCCTTGACCAATCTGATTCATATGAGCATGTAGTGCCTGAAGTTGACGGTTCATCGGTTTTCTGATCATCAGATGTGGAAGGTCCAGCAACTGGCTCATGTTCTATTTTGGGAATTTTACTTTGATCGGACCTATTGCTGTCATCTCCCGTGTTCTTATCTCTTTTTCTTTTTTTAATCATTAGTTCTTTGTTGCACATTAAGATACAAAGATGGATATGCAATAGCAATAACTCTCTCTCTCTCTCCAGCCCATATTGTGCCATCTCCTGTGTCTCTCTCCCATTTCTTTTATCACTCTAAAATCATATAGACCTCCTTCGTGTATTACTCTGTTGAATTTGTCCATTTTTAGTTTCAATAATTAGGATCTGTTGATACTAACTGACTGTTTAACCAACGAGGAGATGCACTTTTGGACATGACGCAAGTGCGAAGAGTTTGATGCTATGTTGGTACAAACACCTACACTAAATGAAAGATGTAGAGAGCCGAGAACTGCATTAGGTATTTATCTTACAAAACTGCGTACCGGGGAGCCAGATGAAAGACTTGCGACATTATTTAACATGTCACGACGAAAGCTTGAACGTTTGTTGGTTATTGTAAGGGAGTGTCTCAATAACAATTACGTTGGGCTGCATTTGGGAGTGGATCACATTGGCAGACCACAATTATTGGAAAAAAATCTCACTATACCAAAAGCATTATTTGGAAATGAAAATAATGATAAGTTATTATTGATTGGCGATGGTACTTACATTTACATAAATAATAATAATAATATGAGACAACATCCACACAAGGTCTTCAGGTCCCGAACTAGGCAGAGCCTGTACTACGGTAACCTGATGACTGATATACATACTTATATACATATACACACCCAGACACAGGTCAAACAGACATGTTCATGCACACAAATGTTTGACTTGTCCGGGAATCGAACCCGGGACCAGCGGCTCAGAAGGCAGGGTCGCTACCAACTGCGCCAACCGGTCAACCGGTCGGTTATTTACATAAATAAAAGCTCGAACTTCTTATTCCAAAGATTGTCCTACAGTTTACATAAGTTTCAGAATCTACTGAAACCTTTCCTACTTGTATGTACTGATGGATACATATTAGATGTAATGGGTCCATACGCTGCAACAAAAACAGATGCACAAATAATGGGCGACATTATGAATGACGGACAACATCCACTACATTGCTTACTCCGAACAAACGATGCTTTTATATTAGATCGAGGTTTTAGGGACAGCTCGGACCTCATTGATGAATGTGGGTATGAATCCTATGTCCCACCAAGAAAGAACCGCCAAGAGACACAGCTGACCACTGAACAATCCAACGAAGCTCGATCGGTAACGCTATGCCGGTGGGTTGTGGAAGTGGTAAACGGCCGGTTTAAACGTGATTTTAAGCTCTTGCGGCAAAAATATTTTAATAAGTCACTGCCCAATATGTTCACTGATTTTAAGATTGCCGCAGCTATCACGAATCACTTCCACCAACCCATCGTGGATAGCGTACACGCAGACGAATTCGTCAATATCATAAGGCAGAAAATAGATACCCCGAATCTTCTGCATATGTATGTAGAGAGAAAACGGCTTAATCACAGAAGAGTAGATTTTCAGAGGATGGAAGCGAGCCAGATCGAAAACTTCCCTTCAACGACGGAGGAGGATATAATTCTATTAGCGCTAGGTACCTACCAACTCAAGCTGGCAAGATCTTACTGTGCCGAGCATTTATCAAATGGTCTGTATATAATTGAAACGTACAGAGAGGGAGCACTTGAAGATCTGCCAGACTATGGCATACACGAAGATGCCTGGCTTTTGCGTGGACGAATCCAGTCGCGACATGTCCGTATAAAAACATTTTTTTGTTATATATTGATCAACAGTACAAATAATATTGTCCAACAGTATTGCACATGTTTAACCGGGCGACGTACGATGGGCACTTGTGCACATATAGTGTCCATCGTGTGGTACCTAGGCTATGCGAGGCATACGGGATTTACTGCTCCGGCATCTTTCCTCAATGCTGTTATAGTTGATACCGATATGTAATGTTTTAAATCTACTCACTTATTGCTAAAATATTATATGATTTTTATTTGAAGAACGCTTGTTTTCTTACTTCTTTTAATAATAGAATCCTAAGTGTGTTATATCATCGTCTAAGTCTATCTTATTCCAGCTTTATTTTACTAATATAAGTAGTTAGTAGTAAATTCTCATTTATAATACTTGGAGTGAGATTACTGCTTTCCAAACGTGAATAGGGACAGGCGCCATGGTAGACGTTTTTCTGCATCAAAATGTCTATTCAATGATATATTAATGATGACTATTGGAGCGGGTACCACGTTCCATACATTTTTGCCCATTCTCCTTTGTCGTATTATAACAATGTCTCAGACCGCTAGGAAAGTTACTGACCCAATAAAAAAGAGAAGTTATATTAAGGGTAGATTAACAATATTTAAAGGTTATTTAGAAGAAATCAAATCTGTAGAAAGGTTAACTGACCAGCAAGTTTCTGAGTTAAGGTTGAGGTTAACCAAATTAGAAGCATGTTTTTCCACTTTCGATGACTTGCAATCCGAAATTGAAATTAAATCGGAAGATCCGAAAGAACAAATGATGGTACGTTCTGAAGTCGAGGGTCAATTTTATTCTTTAATCTCTCAAGGTCAATGTATTTTAGATAAAATAGAAGAAATTAATGTTCGAAAGAAAAGTATAGCAAATCAAACTTTGAGGAATTCCGATAGTTTCGAAGGTGGAAACATATTCAAAAGTTCTATAAAATTACCCACAATAAAGTTGCCTACATTCGATGGGGATTATAGTCAGTGGTTAGAGTATAGGGATACCTATGAGGCATTAATTCATAATAACGATTCTATCGAGACAATAAATAAATTTCACTACTTGCGATCGTCATTAGAGGGTAGCTCTGTATTGGTTATTAAATCATTATCCTTTTGTTCCGATAACTATCACTTGGCGTGGGATTTGTTATGTCAGAGGTATAATAATAAACGTCTTCTAATAAGCAATCATATGAAAGCATTATTTAATATGGAATGTATAACTAGGGAGTCCGACAAAGCTTTGCGTTTTATGATTGATAGTAGGTATAAAGAAGAATTTGAGAGGATTAGAGACGTTAAAACAGCCTGTAGAATATTGGGATACCATTGGGAGCCAAATGTTATATGCTGATCTCTGTGATAGCACAATGTACGAAAATATTTATTACTTTCCAAGCTTTATAGATACTTTAAAAAAACTTTTCTATCGTATACCTCTTTGGACCAACTTGATGCTGCCCTTCTATAAAGAAGTTAATAATTCAGCTAGTAGCAGTAACGTTGAAAGTTACTTTAAAAATATTAAGCAACTTTTGTTAAACACAAGAAGTGGATTGTTGCGTGTTGATGATTTCATTATGAAACACACCGATTATATATCAGGAGAAATTAAATCGGCACAGTGTTCCTCGAATAACGACACGTCTACATTAGAAACTTCTAAAAACAAACAGCTTAAAAAATTGGATAAAATAAACCAACTTATAGAATCAAAAAACAATTATGATATTAACCCTTTTCTTGACGGAGTGCACTATCAGATACAGTCATCTTTGAAAAATCATACCAAGAAAAATATTATTACTAGAAAAGGAACGTTCCTACTGTTTAAGAAAGTAACTGTTTCTGAACGCATTTACGTCATGTCATGTCAGTTTGACATAACCGCTTTTCATTCCCAATCAAAATGATGAACCGACTCAAAGCAATCCCACCGAAAAAGGTAAGAAAATTGATATTTTATGTTGTTTTTTCATTTTCATTTTGTTGTTTTATTCACAAAAGATGTGAGTTTTTATTGTTATTGGGATTCGATGGCGAGTTGCGTTTGGACAGTCGTTAAATATACAATGCCGTGGTGTGTTTAGAGCACGTGTATACTCCGAAACTTGAAACTCCTGAACATTTTGCACTACTTCCGGCACTGTTTCCGGCATTGCTTCCAGCATTGCTTCCGGCACTGCATCTGGCATTGCTTCAGACACTGCTTCAGGCATTGCTCCGGGCACGGCAGGGTTCGCTAGTCTTCTCACTGCATTATCAGCGGACTGCCAACATCGGTGACACACACGTCGTGTGCCATCGAATACCACCTGTAAGTAGTAAAAATATGATTTAATGTATTTTTTTGTATAAGTACTTTATTTTTTTGGAACTAAGCTAAAAAAAACTGAGAAAACAATATCACGTAAATACAAAATATTAAAGTGTCGATCGTAACCTAACAACATTTTTGTTATAGTAAGCGCAGATTCAACAAAGTCGTCGGGCCATAAATCATTTCTCTATATCCTTCTCGCTTGCACTTACAGAGCTTATGGAACGCTAATACAAAATAATAGCGCATTAGAATAATAGAAGTGACTTTCGAAGGTCCGATGACTCCACACGTGCGTACAGTGTCCAGGTAGCTAATATCGAGTTAGAAAGGATAGGCCCTTTTGTTTGTACTGCTAACCTTTATCTATTGTTATTGGTAATGACCGTCTTAAGTGTGCTTATTTAAAATGAAGAACATAATATACTTAGAATAAGAGAATAAACGGCACGGACGAAGGGGTGGTGAAATAAAACTACACTTAGATTATAATAATGGAAGTGCTTACCTCCAGAACGGCATGTTCATGAATAAACGCAGCGAACTCAGGGCGCGTTCTTGACAGATTAGCTGTCAAAACATGTTGTTGGTATCTTCTGGTATATAAAGCTCGCCGACACATTACACAGTTGAGACGTTCCATTGCGATATTCCAGTTCGAAAAGCAAATCAGTATAGTCCACAACACTAGCACAGGTCAACGTTAATAGCGGGTAAGAAGTCCAGTAGGAGCGCAGGGGTCAGTAGTTAATAAAACCAAGATAGGAAAGCACAAAAGAAACTCAAACAGCAGCTAAACGTCGTCACTAGCGCAAAACGAACGAGCGACTGACGCTCTGTGGACTGACGCGGACACGGGACACCGACGCCTCCCCCACTGCTCCTGCGCACACCCCGCGCTCGGGAGCAGCGGGGCTCGAGTTAAAAGGAGGGGTGCATGGCAAAGTCTTACGTAAAAGCGTTATTAATAGAAAACATGAACGGAAATGCAGAAAATATTACCTTTGTACTCATTTTCTTACATAGATAAGTGGTACCTAATATATTCCAAATGGTGCAAGAGTGTGTACACAGCACTTAGAGAACAATGTTTGGGATGAGCTACCTCAAACATGTAATGTCACTCATGATTTTAATACAGACCAGTTTACTGACATTTGTGACATGTTAAGAATGGCCTTACAACGTGGACCTCGGCTAGACTTCAACACGAGAGGCGCTTTAACCATAAACCATAAATTTTGCCAAAAGAATAAAATCTTAAAAAAACCTCCGCAAAAAGTTAAGCCCTTCTCTGTCTCTCGTCATACAGTTCTAAAATCTCCAATAGTGTTTTGTGAAAATGCATGGACACAGGGTTGTCAACAAGACACTCATTAGTTTTTTCACAAAACTTGGAAATGTCAAAACTGGCGGACGACTTCCCAATTCTCCAGGTAAACACAACCATGAACAGCTTGCGGATGTGAGCAAAATAACCTTCATCCCTGGAGTTTCCAAGAAGGGCAAAACAGAGACCCTCCACATATCTGCTTAGGAACCATTCTTGGCCTCTATTTGTGATATCATTTATATATTCTACCATGTTCTCTGATTGTGATATGTGAGGATTTTCAAGTGTCATGCTGCCCAGCATATTTATTGGGATAAACATAGCGTTAGAAACAAATGTGTTATACGCACTGTCTTCCTTCATTACTGAGTTCTGTCTCATAACTATTAATACATTCTTGCATATGTAAACTAATGTTCCTTTCAATTCAGAGCAGAACCTTTCTGTTACTTCCGTTCTCTTCAATATCTCTATTGTGATCAGCCCTATTCTATCTGTTGGTTTCCTTGCATGAGAAGGTGCTCTTATTACCAATCCTGAGCACAATCTTAACCGCTCTCCAGTTTTTGTTCCAGAATCTTCATTCGATGACATTTGGGAAACTAGTGGGAAAATTGCTATGTTTCTCTTGTCTTTGTTCGTCTCAGTGACCCTGTGTCCATAGGCTCCCCCTAAACGAGAATATAGGTTTATCATCTTAGAGGTCATCAAGGCAGCTTTTGATTGTAGTATGGTTTCTGTCATATCGGACACTGCATGCTCTACTATTGTTGCAATTGGATGTCCATCTGTGGGAGGAGTGTTGACTAGGTCCCCCATGGGAATATGTGTCAAATACATGTCATGCTTCTCCTCTAAACCACATATAACTTCTTCATACCACTCAGGGTACTTGCATTTCTTTATCCCTGTATTCTCTGGCTGTTTCATATCTGTTGAATATTCTTTATATGTCTTCTTCTTTTCTCCAATTCCCAACGCTGACTCTATTTTCTTGTGCCCAGGACAATTCATAGTGTTTATAAAATTGAAAGTAGATTTACTCGAACAATCCCAGGCTTTTAATAAACTAGGGAGCACATCAGTGTTCAAAGTGCTCTTATTGTGCATATTTTCCTCTCTGATTTCAATCAAATTTTCTAGCTGCTCTTTTATGCAACTTATTACTCTGTCAACACACATTGAGTCCTCCCTTTCTTCAACATGAATGTTCTGGACAAAGTGTTCGGGAAGTATTTTGCCCTTGTAGAACATCTTTTCACACCGCATTGTGCTCTCTTTTAAGTTATCAAGATTCTTTAATAACTCTTTAGCAGTGATTGTTTTCGGTGCAGGTTCTTTTACATAAAGTTCATCAATTGACCATTTTTCAAACTGGTCCCTCAAGAGATCTTCTATCCATCTATCTTCACATGACTCTAACCAAGGACTTGGGAAAAGATCCTGTATTGCGCCTTCTTCTAATTTAAAGAATTCTGTGTTTATTCCCATTGCTTCCAATACCATTTTCCTTTTCAATAGCAGTCTCCGCACTTTTTCTTCCCCATCTGCTTGCATATTTGGTAAGTCTACCCATTCTCCATTAGTTTCCTCCCATTTTATTAAGTACATACCGCAATTGTTGGGAACCTCTGATTTCGCCTGATAATATCTACTCAAAGCTCTTTCCCTACTGCTTACATACCTTATCATGATAAACTTCTTATTCTTTTTGTCAACAATGTCCCATGTCTTAGTCGGTGGGTCAATTTTCCATTCTTTGGCTACGTGGTTAGTTGTTATTTCTACGAGAGGCATGTAATTCAGCATACTAAATCTATAGTTCTTGTTTGACTCCATGGCCGTTAGTTCTATCAATAGGTCTTCCTCCCTTGACCAATCTGATTCATATGAGCATGTAGTGCCTGAAGTTGACGGTTCATCGGTTTTCTGATCATCAGATGTGGAAGGTCCAGCAACTGGCTCATGTTCTATTTTGGGAATTTTACTTTGATCGGACCTATTGCTGTCATCTCCCGTGTTCTTATCTCTTTTTCTTTTTTTAATCATTAGTTCTTTGTTGCACATTAAGATACAAAGATGGATATGCAATAGCAATAACTCTCTCTCTCTCTCCAGCCCATATTGTGCCATCTCCTGTGTCTCTCTCCCATTTCTTTTATCACTCTAAAATCATATAGACCTCCTTCGTGTATTACTCTGTTGAATTTGTCCATTTTTAGTTTCAATAATTAGGATCTGTTGATACTAACTGACTGTTTAACCAACGAGGAGATGCACTTTTGGACATGACGCAAGTGCGAAGAGTTTGATGCTATGTTGGTACAAACACCTACACTAAATGAAAGATGTAGAGAGCCGAGAACTGCATTAGGTATTTATCTTACAAAACTGCGTACCGGGGAGCCAGATGAAAGACTTGCGACATTATTTAACATGTCACGACGAAAGCTTGAACGTTTGTTGGTTATTGTAAGGGAGTGTCTCAATAACAATTACGTTGGGCTGCATTTGGGAGTGGATCACATTGGCAGACCACAATTATTGGAAAAAAATCTCACTATACCAAAAGCATTATTTGGAAATGAAAATAATGATAAGTTATTATTGATTGGCGATGGTACTTACATTTACATAAATAATAATAATAATATGAGACAACATCCACACAAGGTCTTCAGGTCCCGAACTAGGCAGAGCCTGTACTACGGTAACCTGATGACTGATATACATACTTATATACATATACACACCCAGACACAGGTCAAACAGACATGTTCATGCACACAAATGTTTGACTTGTCCGGGAATCGAACCCGGGACCAGCGGCTCAGAAGGCAGGGTCGCTACCAACTGCGCCAACCGGTCAACCGGTCGGTTATTTACATAAATAAAAGCTCGAACTTCTTATTCCAAAGATTGTCCTACAGTTTACATAAGTTTCAGAATCTACTGAAACCTTTCCTACTTGTATGTACTGATGGATACATATTAGATGTAATGGGTCCATACGCTGCAACAAAAACAGATGCACAAATAATGGGCGACATTATGAATGATGGACAACATCCACTACATTGCTTACTCCGAACAAACGATGCTTTTATATTAGATCGAGGTTTTAGGGACAGCTCGGACCTCATTGATGAATGTGGGTATGAATCCTATGTCCCACCAAGAAAGAACCGCCAAGAGACACAGCTGACCACTGAACAATCCAACGAAGCTCGATCGGTAACGCTATGCCGGTGGGTTGTGGAAGTGGTAAACGGCCGGTTTAAACGTGATTTTAAGCTCTTGCGGCAAAAATATTTTAATAAGTCACTGCCCAATATGTTCACTGATTTTAAGATTGCCGCAGCTATCACGAATCACTTCCACCAACCCATCGTGGATAGCGTACACGCAGACGAATTCGTCAATATCATAAGGCAGAAAATAGATACCCCGAATCTTCTGCATATGTATGTAGAGAGAAAACGGCTTAATCACAGAAGAGTAGATTTTCAGAGGATGGAAGCGAGCCAGATCGAAAACTTCCCTTCAACGACGGAGGAGGATATAATTCTATTAGCGCTAGGTACCTACCAACTCAAGCTGGCAAGATCTTACTGTGCCGAGCATTTATCAAATGGTCTGTATATAATTGAAACGTACAGAGAGGGAGCACTTGAAGATCTGCCAGACTATGGCATACACGAAGATGCCTGGCTTTTGCGTGGACGAATCCAGTCGCGACATGTCCGTATAAAAACATTTTTTTGTTATATATTGATCAACAGTACAAATAATATTGTCCAACAGTATTGCACATGTTTAACCGGGCGACGTACGATGGGCACTTGTGCACATATAGTGTCCATCGTGTGGTACCTAGGCTATGCGAGGCATACGGGATTTACTGCTCCGGCATCTTTCCTCAATGCTGTTATAGTTGATACCGATATGTAATGTTTTAAATCTACTCACTTATTGCTAAAATATTATATGATTTTTATTTGAAGAACGCTTGTTTTCTTACTTCTTTTAATAATAGAATCCTAAGTGTGTTATATCATCGTCTAAGTCTATCTTATTCCAGCTTTATTTTACTAATATAAGTAGTTAGTAGTAAATTCTCATTTATAATACTTGGAGTGAGATTACTGCTTTCCAAACGTGAATAGGGACAGGCGCCATGGTAGACGTTTTTCTGCATCAAAATGTCTATTCAATGATATATTAATGATGACTATTGGAGCGGGTACCACGTTCCATACATTTTTGCCCATTCTCCTTTGTCGTATTATAACAATGTCTCAGACCGCTAGGAAAGTTACTGACCCAATAAAAAAGAGAAGTTATATTAAGGGTAGATTAACAATATTTAAAGGTTATTTAGAAGAAATCAAATCTGTAGAAAGGTTAACTGACCAGCAAGTTTCTGAGTTAAGGTTGAGGTTAACCAAATTAGAAGCATGTTTTTCCACTTTCGATGACTTGCAATCCGAAATTGAAATTAAATCGGAAGATCCGAAAGAACAAATGATGGTACGTTCTGAAGTCGAGGGTCAATTTTATTCTTTAATCTCTCAAGGTCAATGTATTTTAGATAAAATAGAAGAAATTAATGTTCGAAAGAAAAGTATAGCAAATCAAACTTTGAGGAATTCCGATAGTTTCGAAGGTGGAAACATATTCAAAAGTTCTATAAAATTACCCACAATAAAGTTGCCTACATTCGATGGGGATTATAGTCAGTGGTTAGAGTATAGGGATACCTATGAGGCATTAATTCATAATAACGATTCTATCGAGACAATAAATAAATTTCACTACTTGCGATCGTCATTAGAGGGTAGCTCTGTATTGGTTATTAAATCATTATCCTTTTGTTCCGATAACTATCACTTGGCGTGGGATTTGTTATGTCAGAGGTATAATAATAAACGTCTTCTAATAAGCAATCATATGAAAGCATTATTTAATATGGAATGTATAACTAGGGAGTCCGACAAAGCTTTGCGTTTTATGATTGATAGTAGGTATAAAGAAGAATTTGAGAGGATTAGAGACGTTAAAACAGCCTGTAGAATATTGGGATACCATTGGGAGCCAAATGTTATATGCTGATCTCTGTGATAGCACAATGTACGAAAATATTTATTACTTTCCAAGCTTTATAGATACTTTAAAAAAACTTTTCTATCGTATACCTCTTTGGACCAACTTGATGCTGCCCTTCTATAAAGAAGTTAATAATTCAGCTAGTAGCAGTAACGTTGAAAGTTACTTTAAAAATATTAAGCAACTTTTGTTAAACACAAGAAGTGGATTGTTGCGTGTTGATGATTTCATTATGAAACACACCGATTATATATCAGGAGAAATTAAATCGGCACAGTGTTCCTCGAATAACGACACGTCTACATTAGAAACTTCTAAAAACAAACAGCTTAAAAAATTGGATAAAATAAACCAACTTATAGAATCAAAAAACAATTATGATATTAACCCTTTTCTTGACGGAGTGCACTATCAGATACAGTCATCTTTGAAAAATCATACCAAGAAAAATATTATTACTAGAAAAGGAACGTTCCTACTGTTTAAGAAAGTAACTGTTTCTGAACGCATTTACGTCATGTCATGTCAGTTTGACATAACCGCTTTTCATTCCCAATCAAAATGATGAACCGACTCAAAGCAATCCCACCGAAAAAGGTAAGAAAATTGATATTTTATGTTGTTTTTTCATTTTCATTTTGTTGTTTTATTCACAAAAGATGTGAGTTTTTATTGTTATTGGGATTCGATGGCGAGTTGCGTTTGGACAGTCGTTAAATATACAATGCCGTGGTGTGTTTAGAGCACGTGTATACTCCGAAACTTGAAACTCCTGAACATTTTGCACTACTTCCGGCACTGTTTCCGGCATTGCTTCCAGCATTGCTTCCGGCACTGCATCTGGCATTGCTTCAGACACTGCTTCAGGCATTGCTCCGGGCACGGCAGGGTTCGCAAGTCTTCTCACTGCATTATCAGCGGACTGCCAACATCGGTGACACACACGTCGTGTGCCATCGAATACCATCTGTAAGTAGTAAAAATATGATTTAATGTATTTTTTTTTGTATAAGTACTTTATTTTTTTGGAACTAAGCTAAAAAAAACTGAGAAAACAATATCACGTAAATACAAAATATTAAAGTGTCGATCGTAACCTAACAACATTTTTGTTATAGTAAGCGCAGATTCAACAAAGTCGTCGGGCCATAAATCATTTCTCTATATCCTTCTCGCTTGCACTTACAGAGCTTATGGAACGCTAATACAAAATAATAGCGCATTAGAATAATAGAAGTGACTTTCGAAGGTCCGATGACTCCACACGTGCGTACAGTGTCCAGGTAGCTAATATCGAGTTAGAAAGGATAGGCCCTTTTGTTTGTACTGCTAAACTTTATCTATTGTTATTGGTAATGACCGTCTTAAGTGTGCTTATTTAAAATGAAGAACATAATATACTTAGAATAAGAGAATAAACGGCACGGACGAAGGGATGGTGAAATAAAACTACACTTAGATTATAATAATGGAAGTGCTTACCTCCAGAACGGCATGTTCATGAATAAACGCAGCGAACTCAGGGCGCGTTCTTGACAGATTAGCTGTCAAAACATGTTGTTGGTATCTTCTGGTATATAAAGCTCGCCGACACATTACACAGTTGAGACGTTCCATTGCGATATTCCAGTTCGAAAAGCAAATCAGTATAGTCCACAACACTAGCACAGGTCAACGTTAATAGCGGGTAACAAGTCCAGTAGGAGCGCAGGGGTCAGTAGTTAATAAAACCAAGATAGGAAAGCACAAAAGAAACTCAAACAGCAGCTAAACGTCGTCACTAGCGCAAAACGAACGAGCGACTGACGCTCTGTGGACTGACGCGGACACGGGACACCGACGCCTCCCCCACTGCTCCTGCGCACACCCCGCGCTCGGGAGCAGCGGGGCTCGAGTTAAAAGGAGGGGTGCATGGCAAAGTCTTACGTAAAAGCGTTATTAATAGAAAACATGAACGGAAATGCAGAAAATATTACCTTTGTACTCATTTTCTTACATAGATAAGTGGTACCTAATATATTCCAAATGGTGCAAGAGTGTGTACACAGCACTTAGAGAACAATGTTTGGGATGAGCTACCTCAAACATGTAATGTCACTCATGATTTTAATACAGACCAGTTTACTGACATTTGTGACATGTTAAGAATGGCCTTACAACGTGGACCTCGGCTAGACTTCAACACGAGAGGCGCTTTAACCATAAACCATAAATTTTGCCAAAAGAATAAAATCTTAAAAAATCCTCCGGAAAAAGTTAAACCCTTCTCTGTCTCTCGTCATACAGTTCTAAAATCTCCAATAGTGTTTTGTGAAAATGCATGGACACAGGGTTGTCAACAAGACACTCATTAGTTTTTTCACAAAACTTGGAAATGTCAAAACTGGCGGACAACTTCCCAATTCTCCAGGTAAACACAACCATGAACAGCTTGCGGATGTGAGCAAAATAACCTTCATCCCTGGAGTTTCCAAGAAGGGCAAAACAGAGACCTTCCACATATCTGCTTAGGAACCATTCTTGGCCTCTAATTGTGATATCATTTATATATTCTACCATGTTCTCTGATTGTGATATGTGAGGATTTTCAAGTGTCATGCTGCCCAGCATATTTATTGGGATAAACATAGCGTTAGAAACAAATGTGTTATACGCACTGTCTTCCTTCATTACTGAGTTATGTCTCATAACTATTAATACATTCTTGCATATGTAAACTAATGTTCCTTTCAATTCAGAGCAGAACCTTTCTGTTACTTCCGTTCTCTTCAATATCTCTATTGTGATCAGCCCTATTCTATCTGTTGGTTTCCTTGCATGAGAAGGTGCTCTTATTACCAATCCTGAGCACAATCTTAACCGCTCTCCAGTTTTTGTTCCAGAATCTTCATTCGATGACATTTGGGAAACTAGTGGGAAAATTGCTATGTTTCTCTTGTCTTTGTTCGTCTCAGTGACCCTGTGTCCATAGGCTCCCCCTAAACGAGAATATAGGTTTATCATCTTAGAGGTCATCAAGGCAGCTTTTGATTGTAGTATGGTTTCTGTCATATCGGACACTGCATGCTCTACTATTGTTGCAATTGGATGTCCATCTGTGGGAGGAGTGTTGACTAGGTCCCCCATGGGAATATGTGTCAAATACATGTCATGCTTCTCCTCTAAACCACATATAACTTCTTCATACCACTCAGGGTACTTGCATTTCTTTATCCCTGTATTCTCTGGCTGTTTCATATCTGTTGAATATTCTTTATATGTCTTCTTCTTTTCTCCAATTCCCAACGCTGACTCTATTTTCTTGTGCCCAGGACAATTCATAGTGTTTATAAAATTGAAAGTAGATTTACTCGAACAATCCCAGGCTTTTAATAAACTAGGGAGCACATCAGTGTTCAAAGTGCTCTTATTGTGCATATTTTCCTCTCTGATTTCAATCAAATTTTCTAGCTGCTCTTTTATGCAACTTATTACTCTGTCAACACACATTGAGTCCTCCCTTTCTTCAACATGAATGTTCTGGACAAAGTGTTCGGGAAGTATTTTGCCCTTGTAGAACATCTTTTCACACCGCATTGTGCTCTCTTTTAAGTTATCAAGATTCTTTAATAACTCTTTAGCAGTGATTGTTTTCGGTGCAGGTTCTTTTACATAAAGTTCATCAATTGACCATTTTTCAAACTGGTCCCTCAAGAGATCTTCTATCCATCTATCTTCACATGACTCTAACCAAGGACTTGGGAAAAGATCCTGTATTGCGCCTTCTTCTAATTTAAAGAATTCTGTGTTTATTCCCATTGCTTCCAATACCATTTTCCTTTTCAATAGCAGTCTCCGCACTTTTTCTTCCCCATCTGCTTGCATATTTGGTAAGTCTACCCATTCTCCATTAGTTTCCTCCCATTTTATTAAGTACATACCGCAATTGTTGGGAACCTCTGATTTCGCCTGATAATATCTACTCAAAGCTCTTTCCCTACTGCTTACATACCTTATCATGATAAACTTCTTATTCTTTTTGTCAACAATGTCCCATGTCTTAGTCGGTGGGTCAATTTTCCATTCTTTGGCTACGTGGTTAGTTGTTATTTCTACGAGAGGCATGTAATTCAGCATACTAAATCTATAGTTCTTGTTTGACTCCATGGCCGTTAGTTCTATCAATAGGTCTTCCTCCCTTGACCAATCTGATTCATATGAGCATGTAGTGCCTGAAGTTGACGGTTCATCGGTTTTCTGATCATCAGATGTGGAAGGTCCAGCAACTGGCTCATGTTCTATTTTGGGAATTTTACTTTGATCGGACCTATTGCTGTCATCTCCCGTGTTCTTATCTCTTTTTCTTTTTTTAATCATTAGTTCTTTGTTGCACATTAAGATACAAAGATGGATATGCAATAGCAATAACTCTCTCTCTCTCTCCAGCCCATATTGTGCCATCTCCTGTGTCTCTCTCCCATTTCTTTTATCACTCTAAAATCATATAGACCTCCTTCGTGTATTACTCTGTTGAATTTGTCCATTTTTAGTTTCAATAATTAGGATCTGTTGATACTAACTGACTGTTTAACCAACGAGGAGATGCACTTTTGGACATGACGCAAGTGCGAAGAGTTTGATGCTATGTTGGTACAAACACCTACACTAAATGAAAGATGTAGAGAGCCGAGAACTGCATTAGGTATTTATCTTACAAAACTGCGTACCGGGGAGCCAGATGAAAGACTTGCGACATTATTTAACATGTCACGACGAAAGCTTGAACGTTTGTTGGTTATTGTAAGGGAGTGTCTCAATAACAATTACGTTGGGCTGCATTTGGGAGTGGATCACATTGGCAGACCACAATTATTGGAAAAAAATCTCACTATACCAAAAGCATTATTTGGAAATGAAAATAATGATAAGTTATTATTGATTGGCGATGGTACTTACATTTACATAAATAATAATAATAATATGAGACAACATCCACACAAGGTCTTCAGGTCCCGAACTAGGCAGAGCCTGTACTACGGTAACCTGATGACTGATATACATACTTATATACATATACACACCCAGACACAGGTCAAACAGACATGTTCATGCACACAAATGTTTGACTTGTCCGGGAATCGAACCCGGGACCAGCGGCTCAGAAGGCAGGGTCGCTACCAACTGCGCCAACCGGTCAACCGGTCGGTTATTTACATAAATAAAAGCTCGAACTTCTTATTCCAAAGATTGTCCTACAGTTTACATAAGTTTCAGAATCTACTGAAACCTTTCCTACTTGTATGTACTGATGGATACATATTAGATGTAATGGGTCCATACGCTGCAACAAAAACAGATGCACAAATAATGGGCGACATTATGAATGATGGACAACATCCACTACATTGCTTACTCCGAACAAACGATGCTTTTATATTAGATCGAGGTTTTAGGGACAGCTCGGACCTCATTGATGAATGTGGGTATGAATCCTATGTCCCACCAAGAAAGAACCGCCAAGAGACACAGCTGACCACTGAACAATCCAACGAAGCTCGATCGGTAACGCTATGCCGGTGGGTTGTGGAAGTGGTAAACGGCCGGTTTAAACGTGATTTTAAGCTCTTGCGGCAAAAATATTTTAATAAGTCACTGCCCAATATGTTCACTGATTTTAAGATTGCCGCAGCTATCACGAATCACTTCCACCAACCCATCGTGGATAGCGTACACGCAGACGAATTCGTCAATATCATAAGGCAGAAAATAGATACCCCGAATCTTCTGCATATGTATGTAGAGAGAAAACGGCTTAATCACAGAAGAGTAGATTTTCAGAGGATGGAAGCGAGCCAGATCGAAAACTTCCCTTCAACGACGGAGGAGGATATAATTCTATTAGCGCTAGGTACCTACCAACTCAAGCTGGCAAGATCTTACTGTGCCGAGCATTTATCAAATGGTCTGTATATAATTGAAACGTACAGAGAGGGAGCACTTGAAGATCTGCCAGACTATGGCATACACGAAGATGCCTGGCTTTTGCGTGGACGAATCCAGTCGCGACATGTCCGTATAAAAACATTTTTTTGTTATATATTGATCAACAGTACAAATAATATTGTCCAACAGTATTGCACATGTTTAACCGGGCGACGTACGATGGGCACTTGTGCACATATAGTGTCCATCGTGTGGTACCTAGGCTATGCGAGGCATACGGGATTTACTGCTCCGGCATCTTTCCTCAATGCTGTTATAGTTGATACCGATATGTAATGTTTTAAATCTACTCACTTATTGCTAAAATATTATATGATTTTTATTTGAAGAACGCTTGTTTTCTTACTTCTTTTAATAATAGAATCCTAAGTGTGTTATATCATCGTCTAAGTCTATCTTATTCCAGCTTTATTTTACTAATATAAGTAGTTAGTAGTAAATTCTCATTTATAATACTTGGAGTGAGATTACTGCTTTCCAAACGTGAATAGGGACAGGCGCCATGGTAGACGTTTTTCTGCATCAAAATGTCTATTCAATGATATATTAATGATGACTATTGGAGCGGGTACCACGTTCCATACATTTTTGCCCATTCTCCTTTGTCGTATTATAACAATGTCTCAGACCGCTAGGAAAGTTACTGACCCAATAAAAAAGAGAAGTTATATTAAGGGTAGATTAACAATATTTAAAGGTTATTTAGAAGAAATCAAATCTGTAGAAAGGTTAACTGACCAGCAAGTTTCTGAGTTAAGGTTGAGGTTAACCAAATTAGAAGCATGTTTTTCCACTTTCGATGACTTGCAATCCGAAATTGAAATTAAATCGGAAGATCCGAAAGAACAAATGATGGTACGTTCTGAAGTCGAGGGTCAATTTTATTCTTTAATCTCTCAAGGTCAATGTATTTTAGATAAAATAGAAGAAATTAATGTTCGAAAGAAAAGTATAGCAAATCAAACTTTGAGGAATTCCGATAGTTTCGAAGGTGGAAACATATTCAAAAGTTCTATAAAATTACCCACAATAAAGTTGCCTACATTCGATGGGGATTATAGTCAGTGGTTAGAGTATAGGGATACCTATGAGGCATTAATTCATAATAACGATTCTATCGAGACAATAAATAAATTTCACTACTTGCGATCGTCATTAGAGGGTAGCTCTGTATTGGTTATTAAATCATTATCCTTTTGTTCCGATAACTATCACTTGGCGTGGGATTTGTTATGTCAGAGGTATAATAATAAACGTCTTCTAATAAGCAATCATATGAAAGCATTATTTAATATGGAATGTATAACTAGGGAGTCCGACAAAGCTTTGCGTTTTATGATTGATAGTAGGTATAAAGAAGAATTTGAGAGGATTAGAGACGTTAAAACAGCCTGTAGAATATTGGGATACCATTGGGAGCCAAATGTTATATGCTGATCTCTGTGATAGCACAATGTACGAAAATATTTATTACTTTCCAAGCTTTATAGATACTTTAAAAAAACTTTTCTATCGTATACCTCTTTGGACCAACTTGATGCTGCCCTTCTATAAAGAAGTTAATAATTCAGCTAGTAGCAGTAACGTTGAAAGTTACTTTAAAAATATTAAGCAACTTTTGTTAAACACAAGAAGTGGATTGTTGCGTGTTGATGATTTCATTATGAAACACACCGATTATATATCAGGAGAAATTAAATCGGCACAGTGTTCCTCGAATAACGACACGTCTACATTAGAAACTTCTAAAAACAAACAGCTTAAAAAATTGGATAAAATAAACCAACTTATAGAATCAAAAAACAATTATGATATTAACCCTTTTCTTGACGGAGTGCACTATCAGATACAGTCATCTTTGAAAAATCATACCAAGAAAAATATTATTACTAGAAAAGGAACGTTCCTACTGTTTAAGAAAGTAACTGTTTCTGAACGCATTTACGTCATGTCATGTCAGTTTGACATAACCGCTTTTCATTCCCAATCAAAATGATGAACCGACTCAAAGCAATCCCACCGAAAAAGGTAAGAAAATTGATATTTTATGTTGTTTTTTCATTTTCATTTTGTTGTTTTATTCACAAAAGATGTGAGTTTTTATTGTTATTGGGATTCGATGGCGAGTTGCGTTTGGACAGTCGTTAAATATACAATGCCGTGGTGTGTTTAGAGCACGTGTATACTCCGAAACTTGAAACTCCTGAACATTTTGCACTACTTCCGGCACTGTTTCCGGCATTGCTTCCAGCATTGCTTCCGGCACTGCATCTGGCATTGCTTCAGACACTACTTCAGGCATTGCTCCGGGCACGGCAGGGTTCGCAAGTCTTCTCACTGCATTATCAGCGGACTGCCAACATCGGTGACACACACGTCGTGTGCCATCGAATACCACCTGTAAGTAGTAAAAATATGATTTAATGTATTTTTTTGTATAAGTACTTTATTTTTTTGGAACTAAGCTAAAAAAAACTGAGAAAACAATATCACGTAAATACAAAATATTAAAGTGTCGATCGTAACCTAACAACATTTTTGTTATAGTAAGCGCAGATTCAACAAAGTCGTCGGGCCATAAATCATTTCTCTATATCCTTCTCGCTTGCACTTACAGAGCTTATGGAACGCTAATACAAAATAATAGCGCATTAGAATAATAGAAGTGACTTTCGAAGGTCCGATGACTCCACACGTGCGTACAGTGTCCAGGTAGCTAATATCGAGTTAGAAAGGATAGGCCCTTTTGTTTGTACTGCTAACCTTTATCTATTGTTATTGGTAATGGCCGTCTTAAGTGTGCTTATTTAAAATGAAGAACATAATATACTTAGAATAAGAGAATAAACGGCACGGACGAAGGGATGGTGAAATAAAACTACACTTAGATTATAATAATGGAAGTGCTTACCTCCAGAACGGCATGTTCATGAATAAACGCAGCGAACTCAGGGCGCGTTCTTGACAGATTAGCTGTCAAAACATGTTGTTGGTATCTTCTGGTATATAAAGCTCGCCGACACATTACACAGTTGAGACGTTCCATTGCGATATTCCAGTTCGAAAAGCAAATCAGTATAGTCCACAACACTAGCACAGGTCAACGTTAATAGCGGGTAACAAGTCCAGTAGGAGCGCAGGGGTCAGTAGTTAATAAAACCAAGATAGGAAAGCACAAAAGAAACTCAAACAGCAGCTAAACGTCGTCACTAGCGCAAAACGAACGAGCGACTGACGCTCTGTGGACTGACGCGGACACGGGACACCGACGCCTCCCCCACTGCTCCTGCGCACACCCCGCGCTCGGGAGCAGCGGGGCTCGAGTTAAAAGGAGGGGTGCATGGCAAAGTCTTACGTAAAAGCGTTATTAATAGAAAACATGAACGGAAATGCAGAAAATATTACCTTTGTACTCATTTTCTTACATAGATAAGTGGTACCTAATATATTCCAAATGGTGCAAGAGTGTGTACAATACACGTGTGTGTATAGAGTGTGTGTACTTAGAGAACAATGTTTGGGATGAGCTACCTCAAACATGTAATGTCACTCATGATTTTAATACAGACCAGTTTACTGACATTTGTGACATGTTAAGAATGGCCTTACAACGTGGACCTCGGCTAGACTTCAACACGAGAGGCGCTTTAACCATAAACCATAAATTTTGCCAAAAGAATAAAATCTTAAAAAAACCTCCGCAAAAAGTTAAGCCCTTCTCTGTCTCTCGTCATACAGTTCTAAAATCTCCAATAGTGTTTTGTGAAAATGCATGGACACAGGGTTGTCAACAAGACACTCATTAGTTTTTTCACAAAACTTGGAAATGTCAAAACTGGCGGACAACTTCCCAATTCTCCAGGTAAACACAACCATGAACAGCTTGCGGATGTGAGCAAAATAACCTTCATCCCTGGAGTTTCCAAGAAGGGCAAAACAGAGACCTTCCACATATCTGCTTAGGAACCATTCTTGGCCTCTAATTGTGATATCATTTATATATTCTACCATGTTCTCTGATTGTGATATGTGAGGATTTTCAAGTGTCATGCTGCCCAGCATATTTATTGGGATAAACATAGCGTTAGAAACAAATGTGTTATACGCACTGTCTTCCTTCATTACTGAGTTATGTCTCATAACTATTAATACATTCTTGCATATGTAAACTAATGTTCCTTTCAATTCGGAGCAGAACCTTTCTGTTACTTCCGTTCTCTTCAATATCTCTATTGTGATCAGCCCTATTCTATCTGTTGGTTTCCTTGCATGAGAAGGTGCTCTTATTACCAATCCTGAGCACAATCTTAACCGCTCTCCAGTTTTTGTTCCAGAATCTTCATTCGATGACATTTGGGAAACTAGTGGGAAAATTGCTATGTTTCTCTTGTCTTTGTTCGTCTCAGTGACCCTGTGTCCATAGGCTCCCCCTAAACGAGAATATAGGTTTATCATCTTAGAGGTCATCAAGGCAGCTTTTGATTGTAGTATGGTTTCTGTCATATCGGACACTGCATGCTCTACTATTGTTGCAATTGGATGTCCATCTGTGGGAGGAGTGTTGACTAGGTCCCCCATGGGAATATGTGTCAAATACATGTCATGCTTCTCCTCTAAACCACATATAACTTCTTCATACCACTCAGGGTACTTGCATTTCTTTATCCCTGTATTCTCTGGCTGTTTCATATCTGTTGAATATTCTTTATATGTCTTCTTCTTTTCTCCAATTCCCAACGCTGACTCTATTTTCTTGTGCCCAGGACAATTCATAGTGTTTATAAAATTGAAAGTAGATTTACTCGAACAATCCCAGGCTTTTAATAAACTAGGGAGCACATCAGTGTTCAAAGTGCTCTTATTGTGCATATTTTCCTCTCTGATTTCAATCAAATTTTCTAGCTGCTCTTTTATGCAACTTATTACTCTGTCAACACACATTGAGTCCTCCCTTTCTTCAACATGAATGTTCTGGACAAAGTGTTCGGGAAGTATTTTGCCCTTGTAGAACATCTTTTCACACCGCATTGTGCTCTCTTTTAAGTTATCAAGATTCTTTAATAACTCTTTAGCAGTGATTGTTTTCGGTGCAGGTTCTTTTACATAAAGTTCATCAATTGACCATTTTTCAAACTGGTCCCTCAAGAGATCTTCTATCCATCTATCTTCACATGACTCTAACCAAGGACTTGGGAAAAGATCCTGTATTGCGCCTTCTTCTAATTTAAAGAATTCTGTGTTTATTCCCATTGCTTCCAATACCATTTTCCTTTTCAATAGCAGTCTCCGCACTTTTTCTTCCCCATCTGCTTGCATATTTGGTAAGTCTACCCATTCTCCATTAGTTTCCTCCCATTTTATTAAGTACATACCGCAATTGTTGGGAACCTCTGATTTCGCCTGATAATATCTACTCAAAGCTCATTCCCTACTGCTTACATACCTTATCATGATAAACTTCTTATTCTTTTTGTCAACAATGTCCCATGTCTTAGTCGGTGGGTCAATTTTCCATTCTTTGGCTACGTGGTTAGTTGTTATTTCTACGAGAGGCATGTAATTCAGCATACTAAATCTATAGTTCTTGTTTGACTCCATGGCCGTTAGTTCTATCAATAGGTCTTCCTCCCTTGACCAATCTGATTCATATGAGCATGTAGTGCCTGAAGTTGACGGTTCATCGGTTTTCTGATCATCAGATGTGGAAGGTCCAGCAACTGGCTCATGTTCTATTTTGGGAATTTTACTTTGATCGGACCTATTGCTGTCATCTCCCGTGTTCTTATCTCTTTTTCTTTTTTTAATCATTAGTTCTTTGTTGCACATTAAGATACAAAGATGGATATGCAATAGCAATAACTCTCTCTCTCTCTCCAGCCCATATTGTGCCATCTCCTGTGTCTCTCTCCCATTTCTTTTATCACTCTAAAATCATATAGACCTCCTTCGTGTATTACTCTGTTGAATTTGTCCATTTTTAGTTTCAATAATTAGGATCTGTTGATACTAACTGACTGTTTAACCAACGAGGAGATGCACTTTTGGACATGACGCAAGTGCGAAGAGTTTGATGCTATGTTGGTACAAACACCTACACTAAATGAAAGATGTAGAGAGCCGAGAACTGCATTAGGTATTTATCTTACAAAACTGCGTACCGGGGAGCCAGATGAAAGACTTGCGACATTATTTAACATGTCACGACGAAAGCTTGAACGTTTGTTGGTTATTGTAAGGGAGTGTCTCAATAACAATTACGTTAGGCTGCATTTGGGAGTGGATCACATTGGCAGACCACAATTATTGGAAAAAAATCTCACTATACCAAAAGCATTATTTGGAAATGAAAATAATGATAAGTTATTATTGATTGGCGATGGTACTTACATTTACATAAATAATAATAATAATATGAGACAACATCCACACAAGGTCTTCAGGTCCCGAACTAGGCAGAGCCTGTACTACGGTAACCTGATGACTGATATACATACTTATATACATATACACACCCAAACACAGGTCAAACAGACATGTTCATGCACACAAATGTTTGACTTGTCCGGGAATCGAACCCGGGACCAGCGGCTCAGAAGGCAGGGTCGCTACCAACTGCGCCAACCGGTCAACCGGTCGGTTATTTACATAAATAAAAGCTCGAACTTCTTATTCCAAAGATTGTCCTACAGTTTACATAAGTTTCAGAATCTACTGAAACCTTTCCTACTTGTATGTACTGATGGATACATATTAGATGTAATGGGTCCATACGCTGCAACAAAAACAGATGCACAAATAATGGGCGACATTATGAATGATGGACAACATCCACTACATTGCTTACTCCGAACAAACGATGCTTTTATATTAGATCGAGGTTTTAGGGACAGCTTGGACCTCATTGATGAATGTGGGTATGAATCCTATGTCCCACCAAGAAAGAACCGCCAAGAGACACAGCTGACCACTGAACAATCCAACGAAGCTCGATCGGTAACGCTATGCCGGTGGGTTGTGGAAGTGGTAAACGGCCGGTTTAAACGTGATTTTAAGCTCTTGCGGCAAAAATATTTTAATAAGTCACTGCCCAATATGTTCACTGATTTTAATATTGCCGCAGCTATCACGAATCACTTCCACCAACCCATCGTGGATAGCGTACACGCAGACGAATTCGTCAATATCATAAGGCAGAAAATAGATACCCCGAATCTTCTGCATATGTATGTAGAGAGAAAACGGCTTAATCACAGAAGAGTAGATTTTCAGAGGATGGAAGCGAGCCAGATCGAAAACTTCCCTTCAACGACGGAGGAGGATATAATTCTATTAGCGCTAGGTACCTACCAACTCAAGCTGGCAAGATCTTACTGTGCCGAGCATTTATCAAATGGTCTGTATATAATTGAAACGTACAGAGAGGGAGCACTTGAAGATCTGCCAGACTATGGCATACACGAAGATGCCTGGCTTTTGCGTGGACGAATCCAGTCGCGACATGTCCGTATAAAAACATTTTTTTGTTATATATTGATCAACAGTACAAATAATATTGTCCAACAGTATTGCACATGTTTAACCGGGCGACGTACGATGGGCACTTGTGCACATATAGTGTCCATCGTGTGGTACCTAGGCTATGCGAGGCATACGGGATTTACTGCTCCGGCATCTTTCCTCAATGCTGTTATAGTTGATACCGATATGTAATGTTTTAAATCTACTCACTTATTGCTAAAATATTATATGATTTTTATTTGAAGAACGCTTGTTTTCTTACTTCTTTTAATAATAGAATCCTAAGTGTGTTATATCATCGTCTAAGTCTATCTTATTCCAGCTTTATTTTACTAATATAAGTAGTTAGTAGTAAATTCTCATTTATAATACTTGGAGTGAGATTACTGCTTTCCAAACGTGAATAGGGACAGGCGCCATGGTAGACGTTTTTCTGCATCAAAATGTCTATTCAATGATATATTAATGATGACTATTGGAGCGGGTACCACGTTCCATACATTTTTGCCCATTCTCCTTTGTCGTATTATAACAATGTCTCAGACCGCTAGGAAAGTTACTGACCCAATAAAAAAGAGAAGTTATATTAAGGGTAGATTAACAATATTTAAAGGTTATTTAGAAGAAATCAAATCTGTAGAAAGGTTAACTGACCAGCAAGTTTCTGAGTTAAGGTTGAGGTTAACCAAATTAGAAGCATGTTTTTCCACTTTCGATGACTTGCAATCCGAAATTGAAATTAAATCGGAAGATCCGAAAGAACAAATGATGGTACGTTCTGAAGTCGAGGGTCAATTTTATTCTTTAATCTCTCAAGGTCAATGTATTTTAGATAAAATAGAAGAAATTAATGTTCGAAAGAAAAGTATAGCAAATCAAACTTTGAGGAATTCCGATAGTTTCGAAGGTGGAAACATATTCAAAAGTTCTATAAAATTACCCACAATAAAGTTGCCTACATTCGATGGGGATTATAGTCAGTGGTTAGAGTATAGGGATACCTATGAGGCATTAATTCATAATAACGATTCTATCGAGACAATAAATAAATTTCACTACTTGCGATCGTCATTAGAGGGTAGCTCTGTATTGGTTATTAAATCATTATCCTTTTGTTCCGATAACTATCACTTGGCGTGGGATTTGTTATGTCAGAGGTATAATAATAAACGTCTTCTAATAAGCAATCATATGAAAGCATTATTTAATATGGAATGTATAACTAGGGAGTCCGACAAAGCTTTGCGTTTTATGATTGATAGTAGGTATAAAGAAGAATTTGAGAGGATTAGAGACGTTAAAACAGCCTGTAGAATATTGGGATACCATTGGGAGCCAAATGTTATATGCTGATCTCTGTGATAGCACAATGTACGAAAATATTTATTACTTTCCAAGCTTTATAGATACTTTAAAAAAACTTTTCTATCGTATACCTCTTTGGACCAACTTGATGCTGCCCTTCTATAAAGAAGTTAATAATTCAGCTAGTAGCAGTAACGTTGAAAGTTACTTTAAAAATATTAAGCAACTTTTGTTAAACACAAGAAGTGGATTGTTGCGTGTTGATGATTTTTATTATGAAACACACCGATTATATATCAGGAGAAATTAAATCGGCACAGTGTTCCTCGAATAACGACACGTCTACATTAGAAACTTCTAAAAACAAACAGCTTAAAAAATTGGATAAAATAAACCAACTTATAGAATCAAAAAACAATTATGATATTAACCCTTTTCTTGACGGAGTGCACTATCAGATACAGTCATCTTTGAAAAATCATACCAAGAAAAATATTATTACTAGAAAAGGAACGTTCCTACTGTTTAAGAAAGTAACTGTTTCTGAACGCATTTACGTCATGTCATGTCAGTTTGACATAACCGCTTTTCATTCCCAATCAAAATGATGAACCGACTCAAAGCAATCCCACCGAAAAAGGTAAGAAAATTGATATTTTATGTTGTTTTTTCATTTTCATTTTGTTGTTTTATTCACAAAAGATGTGAGTTTTTATTGTTATTGGGATTCGATGGCGAGTTGCGTTTGGACAGTCGTTAAATATACAATGCCGTGGTGTGTTTAGAGCACGTGTATACTCCGAAACTTGAAACTCCTGAACATTTTGCACTACTTCCGGCACTGTTTCCGGCATTGCTTCCAGCATTGCTTCCGGCACTGCATCTGGCATTGCTTCAGACACTGCTTCAGGCATTGCTCCGGGCACGGCAGGGTTCGCAAGTCTTCTCACTGCATTATCAGCGGACTGCCAACATCGGTGACACACACTAACATCATAACTGGAAGATTCTAGTTTAAGTTTTTAATTTAAAAAATAGGAACAGTACTGGGTTTATCTCCAACCCCCCACGACCATAGTTCTATTACCGAACCTTAAGCTGGCTGGCATATTGGGTGACATTTATCGTCACCCACCTAATGTAATTAGGGTTGTATATTATAATAAATATATGTTGTTTCCAACAGTTTGTTGTTTCCTTACCTTCTAATACCAAACCACCTTGCATCTGGGCTTGGGTTCCATTACCTCTAGAGGGACAAAAGCACAAATGTAACAGTACGTAGTAATTAATTTAAAAGTTGCTTCACACTCCTTTCATTCTTCCTAAAACTCTGTAAACTCCGCTTCTGAAGGTGACCTTTACACACATTCGCCTTAAGCGCGATAGTACCCTATCCATACGCTTGTGCTTACGCTGCCGTGGTCACCGTCAGGAGAGGATAAGCAGAGGACTATTTACATACTGGACGTAATTCCAGGGATCAAAGTTCGGGTTTTCACGAACGGGTATTTATTCGTGGAAACCGTCGCTGCGTCACTTGGTGACGACACACACCACAGACACGGGTCACCGCTGCTGGCATCTAGCATCCGACGCCACTTCTGGCATCGGGCTCCCAGTACAGCTACCATCAACCCTGCGGGTCCTACGCCCAGCTCCTCGGCTCCAGCGTCCCTACAGCTACGCGCAAGCCAGGATAGTACTTGACGCGCCTACCTCCATGAACAGGAAAAAGATATTAATGACGGGTTTTTTTGTACTTACGACCTCATAATAAATTTTAATTGAAAGTGTTAGTGAGTTTTTGTTCCTTACAATAGTTACGATAACTCCAACGCTTCATTGGCGCCCTTATCGTGGTTTTAATGGTCATTTTTTTTCTGTTTTTATGGAGGTAGTAGTGTTTTCGGTGTTTTGTGTGTTTTGTTTTTCTGTTGTAAAACGCTTTGTTTTTTTGTGTGCAGTAACTGGTGTGAAGAGTAAGATAGTTCGTTTCATTTAGTTGTTTTTTTTTTGTTTGTTTAATCGTTTCGTAAATTGAGGGTGAACTGTTATTTTTCTGTTATACCGGGTGTTCAACAACATTTTTTTTGTTATACAAGGTGGTTAACATAAAATATGTAGGTATTAGTTCATTTATTATATATTTGTTAACACATTCCGGCGCTGTAACCGTATTTTCAAAGCTCGTGGATTGACAGTACGGCCATAGCCGTTTATTTAGCTACTTTCTTTACGTCAAACACAACTACCGCGGTGTCAAATTTATTTGCTTATTGTATAGACTTTATGTTCAAAGCAATAAGGCTGAGATCACGTCGATTTACTGTCAAAAACAAGTGGTTTACGAGCTCAAAATGTGTGCCATACCCTCACATAAACAGATTTCATCCACAACGCTAGTACGGCTACAACCGGGTTGGTTACTATGAAATGTCAAAATACTAGAAAGTCAGTGTCACGCTAGCGACGGTCAGAGTTGGGTGTGCGGGCGTCGGTTTGCGCGGGAAAATTACGAGCAACCAAAGCTCGAGGTAAGTGATAACTATTGACTTCTTAGCCTAAACATTGGCAAATACTTGTATTATTATGTTTTATCTGATATAAGATGCTTCATTTTACGTGAGTGTTGCATATTTTCAACATGAAATCCGTTATTTTATAGATGAGTTGGCGCAAAGTTGATGATGATCGCATTATGAAGCTTTTAGATGACACGTCTACGCCTGAATTATCTTGTTCAGAAGAAGACCCTTATTGTGACGACGGAGACTATGGTTCTGATAAAGACTTTGAGCCGGATTACAACGAGCTTTCTTCCGATTCGGACGGCCTACAAAAGAGACAGCGCCGTGCAAATTTGAGTGTGCAGCATTCAACCAGACATGAAATTACAGGGCAATCTGATACAGATTTAGAAGACGAGGTGAGTGACTTTGATACCGGTTTACTGGATGACTATATTCCTGTTGTTGACAGAACTCTAATCCCAGACTACAGTCCAGCTCACAGCCAAACTTCTCTTGACCAAACAAATTTTACTCCTGGATTGCCACAAACAAATATACAGCAAAATATAGTTATTGCTGAAGTACATAGATCAGAACATGTTGAGCCGAATAAAAACTCCACCTCAACCCAAAGTGTGGAAAAGCCTTTGCAGTCACCAACCTTGATCCATGTGTTAGGCAGCTCAGTTGATATCCAGTACGAGGAAACAACTACGGATAACCAACCTGCAGAGAATCCTAGAATATCGTCTAGTCTAGATGAAATTACTACAATTGCAGCTGAAGTGTTCGATGAGCCACAACTTTCACCTAAACAAACATGTCTACAAGAAAGCGAAGCAGCCCTACCAGCCACTAGAAGAGGTGTATCTCCTATACTTCTATCAGATGATATATGGCATGAGACTACGGAACCTATTCCAGTATTTGTTTTCGACTATTTATCTGCCGGTCTTCGCATAGGCATCGACGAAAATCTTTCAGAACTTGATATGTTCAAATTAATGTTTTCTGATGAACTGCTCGAGTATCTGGTATCACAGACAAATTATTATGGAATAAACTTGACGTTCATGGAAAGACCACATACAAGAAATAGCAGAAAACAAGTTTTTCGTCACGTAGATAAGGACGAAATGCTTGCCTTTCTTGGTCTATGTCTCTTGCAAGGGCAATGCAGCATTCCGAATACGAGGTCCCTGTTTTCCTACTCGAATGCCCTATATTACCATCCGTATTTTTCTTACACAATGTCTCAACGGAGGTTTGCACAAATTTTGAGATGTGTATACATAGGTGAAATTGGCGCACAGCGGGAGAAGAAAGTTGTGGATTTTATCGAGGCATTGTGTAACAACTTTCGCAGGGTGTATGGACCAAATAAAGAACTGTCCCTAGACGAGTCCCTGATCCTGTTCAGAGGTAGACTCGATTTTCGTCAGTACATCAAAAACAAGAAGGCTCGCTATGGAATCAAATTTTATGAGTTAACATCTTCAGATGGATTTATTCTGAACATAATAATGTACAGCGGAAAGGAGGAAAACACAGATGTGACGACAAAGAAAACTGAACAGATTGTAATGAAGCTGCTGAACCCATATCTGATGAAAGGACATCACGTGTATATGGATAATTTCTATAATGACGTTGAGCTGAGCCAAAAACTTCTAAGACTGCGGACTCATACTTGCGGTACCTTGAGAAAAAGCAGAGTTTCTAATCCAAAGGTTCTTACCAATGCTAAATTGAAGAAGGGCGAGCATTTATGGCGTCGTAAAGGGAATGTCTACGTGTCTGTGTGGAAAGACAAAAGGCCTGTTTATATGATTACTACCATCAACCATCCAAAATTGCAATGGGTGTCCAACCGATTTGGAAAATATTCAAATAAGCCTAAAGAAGTGGCTAAATATAATCAGTTCATGGGCGGAATAGACCGCAAAGACCAAATGGTTTCTTATTATTCGTCACCACAAAAAACCATTCGGTGGTACAAGAAGGTATTTTTTCACATGTTTGACGTGACAACGTGGTATGCTTTTTATATTTATAAGAAATACTTCAAACCGGATGGCAGGTACGAATTCCTTGACTTCCGAGATGCTTTGATAAAACAAATGACCAAAGTTGACAAAAAACTCTCAGGAAGGGACATGGTGAGACTTGGCAGTATATATGCTAGCAGAAAAACAAACACTGCACAACCAGACACCACAGCAGAGTCAGAAGTACTACCGTTACTTGTGATGGTAACATTAACAAGTTTGCGAAATTAAAATTCGACGGCAAGTCCTGCGTCCGGGCGTTCATTCGACGTTGTGAGGAAGTTTGTGTCGCTAGAAATATCTCACACGATAAGATTTTGACATACGCTACCGACATATTTAGCGGTGACGCACTACATTGGTACAGGAGTATTAGGGATACGGTTTCTGGTTGGAGCGATCTTACAGTGTCTTTGAGACGTGATTTCGATCAATCTGATTATGATTATAGATTGCTAACAGAAATTAGGGCTCGTACACAGGGAGAATCGGAAAACATTATTATTGACCTTTCCATTATGTTGACTTTTTTCACGCCTAACGAAAAAATTATCAGAAGAAGATAAATTGGAAATCTTACTCCATAACATTCGTCCTATCTACGCTAACACCCTCTCTTCTGTATCAGCCGTCAAATCCATAGATGAATTGCGAACCTTGTGCCGAAATTATGAAGCTGTTCAATCACGATTTACTCAATTTAGAGAACCTCCTAAGCCGTCCTCAGATACCCTTGCACCTGAATTCGCATATTCGGGACAGTCTAACAGTAAGACTTACTCTAAATATAACAATAACTCTTATAATAAAAACTACTCTAAACCAAATAATTATCAAAATAAACCTAATTCTAGTAACAATACGGAACCTAGGATGGTTCATACAGTTGATAACTCTAAGTCTAACACAAAACAGCTTTACTGTCCCCGTTGTCGTAATAATACACATAATCTGAGGCAGTGTACTGCTAGCAAAGATGAGTTGGTTTGTTTTAAATGTGGCCACAAAGGTGTAAAAGTACCAGACTGTCCAAAATGTGGTAAAAACAATCCAAAAAACTAATCAAAGAGAATTGTGAAAATAAGAAATTTGATAGTGAAGACTGGAAAAACTGGTTACAAACTATTGAACTATTTTTCAAATCGTATAACATCAACGCAATTCTCTATGATAAAGGCGATCTCGATGATAGACCTTACGTATCTGTTAAGATTAACGAACTCAATGTTTCAGGACTACTAGATTCAGGCTCAGCTGTCACTATTTTAGGCAACGGTGCTCATTCAGTGCTAGTTGCTCATGGCTTGCCACTTGTTGAATCTGATCGTATATCAGTAACAGCTGCGGGAGGTCAGAACTTAAAGAGTTTAGGTTATATCAATATTCCAATTCATTTTGAAAATCAATTTCATATTTTAAGAGCTTTCGTTATTCCAGAAATAAAACGTAATCTTATTTTGGGTATAGATTTTTGGCGTAAATTTAAACTATGTCCAAAACTTATTGGCAGCATTACCATGGCGAAGTCCAATGATTGTTCTTTGGTTACATCACATTCAACCTTCATACAAGGTTATGACAACCTTGATCAGACGCAAAAACAACTAGCTGATAGTGTTATTGGACAGTTCAAGGATATTTCATATCAGAGCAAGGGTTTGGGCGTGACAAGTCTTATCACGCATCGCATAGACACAGGTGACTCGGAACCAATTCGTCAGCGATACTATCGATTGTCTCCGGAGAAGCAGCGTATCCTGACGGAACAGGTTGACGAGATGCTTTCACTTGACGTAATCGAGCCTTGCGAGAGTGCTTGGTCATCTGTTCTGATCGTGGCAAAGAAGAACGGCCAACCTCGTTTTTGCCTAGACAGCCGTAAACTAAATTCCGTCACAAAACGAGATGCTTACAATCTTCCTTATATTTCCGAGATCCTGGACAATTTACGAGATGCTCGCTATTTAACCAGTATTGATCTTTCCAAAGCATTTTGGCAGATTCCTATTGCTTCTGAGGATCGCGATAAAACTGCGTTCTACGTTCCTGGCAGAGGCACATTTCGTTTCAAACGTACTGCTTTTGGCCTCACAAATGCACCAGCTACTCAGCAGCGATTGGTTGACTTACTTTTTTCTAAATTTGATCTCAAGGTATTTGCTTATTTGGATGACATTATCATCATATCTGAAGACTTTAATTCTCACGTCACACTACTTTTACGTGTACTTGACAAGTTGAAAGAAGCTAACCTAACAATTAACCTTGAAAAGTCAATTTTTTTTAGCTCACAGTTAAAGTATCTAGGGTATGTCGTTGATGGTTCTGGCTTACGTACGGATCCAGCCAAGGTTGAGGCTATACTTAATTATCCGACACCTAAATGCCGTAAGGACCTCAAACGCTTTTTAGGAACTGCGACTTGGTACAGACGTTTCGTTCCCAACTTTAGCACTGTCGCAGGTCCTCTTAATAAGTTGACTTCATCTAAGAAGGGCACCCCTTCTTTTAAATGGACTCCTGAAGCTGACGCTGCGTTTCAAAACTTAAAAGAATGCTTAATTTCTGCACCAGTACTGTCTTGTCCAGACTATACTCGGCCCTTTGAAGTGCATACGGATGCTAGCAGTTACGGCATCGGTGCAATGCTTACTCAGTCGTTAGATGGCAAAGAACACCCAATTGCTTACATGAGTAAGTCACTAACCGCTGCTGAGAAGAATTATAGCATAACGGAACGCGAAACCTTAGCCGTAATTAATGCTCTCGAACATTGGCGTTGCTACATTGAAAACGGTCAACAGTTTACTGTTTACACGGATCACAGCGCTCTTAAGTGGTTCTTATCCTTAGGTAACCCTACTGGTCGACTAGCTCGATGGGGCGTACGTCTTTCAGCCTTTAACTTCGTCATTAGACACCGACGAGGCGTTGATAACGTTATTCCTGACGCGCTGTCCAGAATCGTTCCGGTTGATGCCACCAATATTTCCAACTCATATTCAGTTACTAAAGACTCCTGGTACAAAAATATATATAACGGTTGTCTAAATGATCCTTCCAAATTTCCAAATTATATTATTAAAAACGATTCATTATAATATAGGTTATCTAAAAATAAACACGAACTAACTTCTGAATTCTCGTGGAAAGAGGTCGTACCTATGGAACACCGCGAGACCATTATAATTGAAAATCATTCCGAGCCTACGGCTGGACATATGGGAATTTTCAAAACTTACCGACGTCTCGCTTTGCGGTACTGCTGGCCTGGCATGTACCAAGACGTCGTAAAATTTATTGGTTCTTGCGAAAAATGCTTAGCTTACAAGTCCCAAAATCATCAAATTTTAGGAGAGATGGGTCGTCCTAAACATTGCTCGCGACCTTTCCAAATGATCTCTGTTGATCTCATGGGACCTCTTCCTACTTCAAAAAAGGAGAGTAATTATATATTTGTCGTAACTTGCTGTTTTTCTAAATATTGTTTAATATTTCCAATTAAAAAGGCTAATTCGGATATAATTACAAAAATTTTGGAAGAATCAGTATTCTTAACTCACGGCATACCTCAAACCGTGTTAATGGATAACGGTACTCAGTTTTAACAGAGGCATTATTTAAGAAATATAATATCCCAAATATTCTTTATACACCTAAGTATACCCCTCAGGTAAATTTAGTAGAGCGATATAACAGAACTATTATCACTTGCATTTCTACCTACGTGGATAATGATCATAGATCATGGGACACATTCGTTCCTAAGGTGCAGTTTGCTATTAATAACTCTGTAAACGAGGCAACAGGATTCTCACCTTCATTTTTAGTTTTTGGTCGTGAGCTTGTTACATGTGGGTCGCATTATACTGACAATGACCTCGGTGACGAAATACTATTCCTGCCACGAGACGTATATGCAGAAAACTTAGGATGTTTGTCTTCTATCCTTAATGACGTGCAGGCGAAGTTGTGGCAAGCCCATGTAAAGAATACTTCGCATTATAATTTGAGACGCAAGTTTGCCGAATTTGATATCGGAGACGTAGTCATGAAACGCGCCTACTTTCTGAGTGACAAAGAGAGCAGATTCTCAAAGAAGCTGGCACCAAAATTTATTAAATCCAAGATTATTGAGGAAAGGTCACCTCTCGTGTATGTGTTACAAGACATGTCTGGCAAAAATTTAGGTTCTTGGCATATCAAAGATCTGAAACTAGTCGGTAAAAATAAATAATAGCATAAAATTGTTGTTATATTTTGTTTAAATATGATTTTTAATTATTCACATTAAGTTATGTTTTTACGAATCACGATTTGTATTCCCTCTCGCATATATTCCACCTTCTATTGGACCGTCTATTGGTAAGGTATCCAGTTAGATAAAAACAAGATACCTATATTTCTGTTAGAGTGCGTCAGTTATGTCTGTATCGGTTATATACAATAACTGCTGCTAGTTAATGTTAGCGAGAAGTATGAAAGATGAGTTATAAAAGGTAAACCTATAGAGAAACTTTAGTTCTTAATGCGGATTTTAATTCATTTTAGAGATGACAAAAATCCTTGATTGCGCGCGGGGGTATTGTAACGTTGTTAACTATTTAATTGGCTAAAAGGTAATCATAGTAATCATACGAAACCGTTAGTCATTGTAATATCGTTCCAACCGATCGCATCACCTGATACGCCTGCATTTCATCTCGCTCGCTCTCGGTGTTAAGTCCAGTTTCTTCCCACTCCAATCGTGACTAAGCGCGCCGCGAGCGACGAGCGAGAGTCAAACCTACAGGGGTCAGTCGAGTTTTGCGCTCACGTACATCACACACGCGTGACGCGTGACGTTACACGCGCAGCCTCACGTAATAGACCTCTAGAAGTTCGATTTATAGCAAACTTAATTAACTGTAATTATTTAAAAAGTTCAACTAAGGAATAGTATCGGTGCTTCAGTAAACCCCATATTGGGTAAGTGTTGACAATTCACGCAGTGCTTTTATAATGTATCTTGGTGGTCTATGATTTTCAAAATTATTTTATCATCTTTTCCTTTACACACCATTTCTATCTTTTCTTTCAACCTTTGTTTTACATCATTATTTATGTACGTAGTAATTAATTTAAAAGTTGCTTCACACTCCTTTCATTCTTCCTAAAACTCTGTAAACTCCGCTTCTGAAGGTGACCTTTACACACATTTGCCTTAAGCGCGATAGTACCCTATCCATACGCTTGTGCTTACGCTGCCGTGGTCACCGTCAGGAGAGGATAAGCAGAGGACTATTTACATACTGGACGTAATTCCAGGGATCAAAGTTCGGGTTTTCACGAACGGGTATTTACCCGTGGAAACCGTCGCTGAGTCACTTGGTGACGACACACACCACAGACACGGGTCACCGCTGCTGGCATCTAGCATCCGACGCCACTTCTGGCATCGGGCTCCCAGTACAGCTACCATCAACCCTGCGGGTCCTGCGCCCAGCTCCTCGGCTCCAGCGTCCCTACAGCTACGCGCAAGCCAGGGTAGTACTTGACGCGCCTACCTCCATGAACAGGAAAAAGAAATTAATGACGGGTTTTTTTGTACATACGACCTCATAATAAATTTTAATTGAAAGTATTAGTGAGTTTTTGTTCCTTACAATAGTTACGATAACTCCAACGCTTCAACCTATGAAGGAATATCTGTTAACCATCTACCCTACTTTACAGATATATTGAGAGATGTTAAAACAATTTGCAATAGAATGTGGAAAGAATACTTTGACAAAAGATCTGAAGAGAAGGGTATATGGTACAAAACAATTCAGTCTGAACCGCCAAAGATTCCTTGGTTCTCTGAAGTAAAGATGAATACACAATTGTTAGTAACAAGCATGCGTCTGCGATCCGGGCACATTCCATTGAATGCGTTCGGGCATCTCATGAAGGTTGTCGAAACCCCAAACTGTCTGATTTACAATATGAGGGAGGATACCTACCACGCTTTGGTGGAGTGTGCTCGGGTTGGGGCAGAACGGCGAACTTTGGAATCAGAAGCGGGAGTTAGGTTAAGGGATTTTGGCATATGTAATTTGATTTTGTCTAAACCTACATCCAAATTAGCTATTAAGGGCTAAATTCACCGATCCTCTCCAAAACTGCGTTCAGTAAAACTACGTTTACACTAATTAAAAATAAAAAAAAAAAAAAAAAAGAAAGAATTGCGATTAATAACAAGATTTGATCTCGTTTAACATCGATTGCATTTCACAGAGCAAAACGCCACGATCGTTGATCGCGTTTATGAAAACCGAGATATGGCATTTTAGAACGGCAACATTGCTTTGCGTTTTGTCCTTGCACCGAAACTTGACAAAAGTATTACAATATTTGTGTAAAAATACATGTAACAAAATGTCCTTCAGTTGTCAATGTCAAGTCAATTGTCAACTTGGTAAAGTTTAGTGATTGAGGTTAGTCCAAACAATAGTTCGTTTTGGGTAGTTATTATTGTGAGTGTGCACGTTTTAATTTGTTGATTTTTCTTCTAAAAACTGAGAATGTCTAAAAGAAAAAGAGACCCATCATTTCAACCAAGTGAAAAGGTGCTATTGGTAGAGTTGGTCGAAAAACATTAATTCATAGTAGAGTCAAAAAAAACTGATGCTGTGAGTGTTCGGGAAAAGAATGACGAGTGGCGCAAAATCAGCATTGAATTTAATGCTACGTCTGGTTTAAATACCAGAGATTGGCAGGTTTTAAAAATTTGCTGGGAAAATTTGAAAAAAAAGGCTAAAGGCCTAATTACCAAAGCAAATCAGAGCTTTCTGGCCACAGGTATGTTTTCTGACATCAGCTATTGAATAATAAAAATAAATATTTCAGAGTAGAAATGCAGATTATTATGATTTATATTATGTTTTCTGGACCTCTCTAAGGCGTTTGATCTGGTGTCGTATGACTTGCTGTGGCAGAAATTGCTCATCGATACTTCTGTGGATAGGGGGGTTGTGTCAATACTTAGATATTGGTACAACAATCAGACCAATTGCGTGAGGTGGGCGGGCTCATTTTCGGATGTGTACAGGCTGGAGTGTGGGGTGAGGCAGGGTGGGTTGTCCTCGCCTCGGCTTTTCAGTCTGTACATAAACCGGTTGATCGTGGAGCTCAGCAACACCTATCAGGGGTGTCACGTGGACGGCGTATGCGTCAATAATCTAAGTTATGCTAACGACATGGTGTTGCTGAGCCCTTCGATTAACGCAATGTTGAGTCTGCTTACGTTATGTGAAAGGTACGCGGAGGCCCATGGGCTCAGATACAATGTTAAGAAAAGTGAGGTACTAGTTTTTAAGGCCGGTACTAAAATCTACCCCATTGTGCCACATCTGAAACTTTGTGGAAGTCCTTTAAAACAGGTCACTAACTTTAAGTAAAGGCTACACTATTTACAGCGTACTGTCAGTCGTTGTATACATGCAGTCTGTGGGTTAGCTACACGCAGAGGACATACAACGCTCTGCGCGTACAGTACAATAATGCATTCAGGGTGCTGATGGGGTTGCCGCGGTACTGCAGTGCTTCGGGCATGTTTGCAGAGGCGGGAATAGATGGGTTTCCTGCACTCATGCGTAAACGCTGCGCATCCATCATGCAGCGGATTCGCGTCAGCCCCAACAGCATTCTGAAGCTTATAGCGGACAGGTGGGACAGCCCCATACTGGGACATTGGATACGCCTACATGCCACTGCGTACATGTAGTGTGTGACCTAATTTTGTATTTATTTTCCGGTAGATTTAAGTACTAACATTAGTTTATAAATGATAAATGACTTTATTTCTGTAAGTAGGTTTTTACAAACACTTTTACACGTCAATCATATATTTTTTTTAAACTAGATGAGGTCGGCGATTCCTATCTGACTACTCTGAGAAGAAAGGCCGAAACAAACTCAGAGGTCACAGTCTCTTTTAAAGTCCAGACAGAATCTTGGTCAGATCATGTGAAGGCTATGTAGATCGGTGTCTGAAATGGTCTTTTGAGGAAAGAACCACACAGATTGAGTGGACCTGTCCAGTCAGTGCACGCAATTGTCAGCAATCGTGCAGCTCAACTCAGAACTTAAGGAGCTCAACGATTCGACGAACAATACCAAAGAAAGGACATTTGAGTAGGCCGCACAAGTTACTCAAACTGCCAGATCATGATTACACTAAGAGTAAAAATACAAAAAAAAGCAATGAACAACATAGTTCTCACATTCACAATAGTTAAAATAATAGCATAATACTTTACAAAGTAAATACTCTTGTCATAGTATATGTATATAAAATTCATTAATGTCAATGTGTATATAAAATCCGGACATAATCATTGAGGACCATGCAGATTGGTGTCTGAAATGGACTTTTGAGAAAAGAACCACACAGATTGAGTGGACCTGTCCAGACAGTGCACGCATTTGTCAGTAACCGTGCAGCTCGACTCAGAACTTAAGGAGCTCAACGATTCGACGAACAATACCAAAGAAAGGACATTTGGGTAGGCCACATAAACTACTCAAACTGCCAGAACATGATTCAAACTGGAACAATGACCCACATAGTCCTCCCATTCACAACAATTAAAATAATATAATACTTTATACAGTAAATATTCATGTCATTGTATATGTAAAAAGTTATAGATACTTATAGCAAAGATTAAAAGTACAATAGTTAGCAAAAAAAACAAAAAAAAAATAATCAACGTTCCCTGTGTAAATTTATTGGAACAGCTCACTCCCAAGCCTTTTTGTCCTCAATAAAGTATTTGACAGTATAATAGGCTTTCTGGCATAGTTTCCTTTTTATAAAAGATTTGAATTTATTAAGGCTTAGTTCTTGAATGTGGCTAGGAAGTTTATTATAAAAATGTATACATTGACATCTAAACGAGCCACCTATTTTCTTGAGCCTGGTTGTAGGAACAACAAATTTGTGTTTGTTCCTAGTATTTATACTATGGATATCACTGTATTTTTTAAACAGATTAATATTTTTATGTGCATACAAAAGATTTTCATAAATATACTGAGAAGGCACAGTCATTATATTAATCTCTTTAAATTTTTCTCTGAGGGAGTGTCTGGGACTTAATTTATAAATTGAACGAATTGCCCTTTTTTGTAAAACAAAAATCGTCTGAATATCGGCGGCATTTCCCCACAGCAGAATACCGTACGACATTACACTATGAAAATAACTAAAGTATACTAAACGGGCTGTCTCTAAATCTGTTAAACCACGAATTTTTCTAACAGCGTATGCTGCAGCGCTAAGCTTTTTTGACATTTTATCTATATGGGGGCCCCATTGCAGCTTGGCGTCTAAAGTTATGCCTAAGAATACTGTGGTATTTTCGGGTTTCAACTCTTCCCCCTTTACGAGAACACTTGTTTCTACCTGTCTAACATGTGGTAACGTAAACTTAATACATTTAGTTTTTTTCTCGTTAAGAAGAAGGTTATTAACGTTAAACCAGTTAACTACTTTTGCGAGGGCGCTATTTACATTGTCAGTAACCAGCTGCTGACGTTTGAGTTTAAATAAAAGTGAAGTGTCGTCTGCAAACAACACTATATCATGTTTATCTTTTATGAGGTAAGGCAAGTCATTTATATAAATAAGAAATAAAAATGGACCAAGAATTGAGCCTTGAGGGACCCCCATTCACGTTAAGGTTCAATTAAAAGTTTTTTTTTCCTTGCACACATGCACAAAGTTGTTGTTTAGCGCTCGTCTGGTGGCGAGGCGCGGCGCAGCACGGTTATCACTGCCAAACAAACATCTTGCAGCTGAAACTAATAATCGGGAATTCACACTCCCGTCCAACACTGGTGGAGGCCCGTGCAATACAGGCAAAGGGCGCCCCCGCACCCACCGCCTGAGCCGGAGGTGACTACCAGACCGGCGTCTTCCTCGACCCCCCCCGCGCGCCGCTGCCTCCCTCCGGGACAGGACCGCCTATTCCGCAGCGGCGAAGGAGTATGTCTACCTAGGGCAAGTCACCCAGCTCGACACAACTAGACACACACACATATCTGAAATAAAATTATTTATTATTATTATTATATTTAAATAAGTGCCTATATCTTTTGTAGGTGGGGGCCCTCCAAACTCTTAAAGCTCCTGTAGACCCTATTATGGAAAGGGTGACCAATTTAATAAATCCACTGTCACTGGGTTTACGAATGAATTTGACGTAGATGGAACCCTAGTGCTAGGTATGTAACTTTACATATGTTTATTTTGATGTATCAACCTAAGTTCATAATATCTATTTCAGTTTCAGGGAGCACTGCGGACAATAAAGTACAACCTACGTATATAAACTCGCAGAAACTGGAACAGGAAGATATTTACTTTGAAATAGTATTACATTGTATGTATTAAATATTAGGCCCATTATTGTCTTAAAATGTGGTATACTTACATCATTTTGCTATTGAGATACTAAGAAAATTATGTTAGCAAAGTAATTTCTAAAATGTAATATGTCTTTCAGCAAATGAACGCCATGAGTCACCGGAAAAACAAGTTGAACTTGTAGATAGACCCATTGACAACTCAAAGGTAAAACTGCAATATTTATATTTTTTATAAATTACCACATGGTCGTATTTCATTGTGTTGTTAAAATAATTTTGTAACTCTGTTTGATTGTTTGTAGGACTGGTCTAATTACTCTCCAGCAATGCTACGGGCACCTATTAGAGACATTGAGAACTGATAACCAAATGGAACAAAATTCAATTACTGAAAATGTTGAACCTGTACCAAGTTGTAGTAATGTGCAGTCATCCTATGAAGCTACACCAGTAAGATAAAGAATTGGTGTAAATACTAATCATTTGGAGAAAAGATTTAACAGTACATTCATAATGATGGGTTTAAACAGGAAGATTTTTTAGTCACCGTCCAAATTTTTTCTAGGCATTAGGTATCATTCAAAACTCCATTTTTGAAAATAAATCGATACGTAAAAATTTTATATTAAATAATTTTCTCGAAAGATTTATCCGCTCTGCGTGGTCACAAGTTAAACGTTAATAATACTACACTTGCCGCGCAAACATTCAATGAAAACGGCAGCGCGCACCTCGCTTACCCCCGCTCCGCTACACCTGCGCGGAACATCTATCGTTAGTCCGTTAGTCGGCCCCGCGCACCCTTCCGCGACGCAATCGCTTACTTCCGTGTTCCGCATCCCGCCGCGCGTCGGCGCGGCGGCGGCGCCCCGCGCTATCGTGACTTTGTTTACAATGTATTCCTACCGCGAGTGTTACGAAATGGTGCGATCTTACTTACCTTACTCTTAGACCCAGAGACTGTACGAAGCAGAAAGTATTCCTCGCCTTCGCAATCAAGGGATAATAAATCCTTCAGTACCTAATCGCCAAACGATTTTGGCCGCAAATCAGAGGCTATTAGACCAAGGCCAATTTATAGCTCCTACACACGCTCAAGGACGTGGCAGGCCGAGACTCGCAGTAGAGATCGAAGGAGATATCTTCGATTTCTTTGAACGGAGCCCTAGATCGAGTACGCGAGATGCAGCGCGGCGCTTCGGCGTAAGCCAATATGCCGTGTGGAAACTTCTCCATACTGCTATTTTCAAAAGGCACAGGCCTTGAACGACGCAGACGCCGCGCGCCGTTCCTCGTCGAGCCTTCTGCGAGTGGCTGATCATACACCCCGATGCTAACATTTTGTGGACTAACGAGGCCTTGTTTACTCGAGTGGGCTGTATAATCAGCATAATGAACATTGGTGGTCATTTCGAAACCTTTTGAATTTGATTTGTAAAGTGACACTGTAGTGCTCAACAAAATTAAAAATAATGTGCAAAAACGTGCAAGACTCTGTTTAGAGAGAAACGGTATGCATTTTGAACATTTATTAAAGTACTGTTAATGTGATTGTTCTAAGATGATTTTGATTAAATTATTAATTATTTGTACGTTGATTCAATTTTTTTAAATACGCCTAATAGCAAAATGTTTTGGCACGGTTTTAATAAGGTATAAAGTTCTTATATAACTAATTTATTTTTACTTTATTTGTAATTGATTAATGGATTACATTCTTATCATAGTGAACATAGCACAAACCTTTTGCATATTGACTTGAAAGTATGAAGAGAAAATTTGCAACTTTGTTTATTATTGTGATATCAATGAATTGCGGCGGCGCGCGGGGCGGACCGGCCCACGTAACTTCAACTAGCGCGTACGCACGGCGCGGCAGTGTCCAGAAACATAAACTTTTTATAGATAACTTTGTGATGTGATATCTTAATATTTTTGTTTTGAGTGATACTGAAAGAAAAAACAAATATTCAATGATTTTCGCCAAAGATTAATATATCAAAATTTGGACGGTGACTAAAAACTCTTCCTGTATATATATTTTTTTTTCAGAATAAAAACTCATTCAGTAAGTCGTAGAAGACCTGTCCTAAACCAGAGCCCAACTTTGACTCAACAACGAGTTGATTCTTTACTGTCAGCTTCTCAGCAAGCTAAGGAACAGCATGAGGCTCAAATGCGGATTTTAAAATTGCAAGACGAGAGGGAGATTGAATTGCTCAAACAAGAGAGACTACGGACTGAGCAAGAGCAGCTCCGTATTTTAATATTAAAAGAAGAGCTCAAGAAGTTTTGAAGATTTGTTTAGGATTTGTTTGATTACAGGCTAAAATTATTGTGACTCAATTTTATTAATAAAACAAATTAGTAAGTACTTAAATAATGTTTGATTTTTATTTACTTTCATATTATAATTATTATGTGACGCAGTCAATTTCAAAAGTTAACACTTCACTGTCACTCATTAAGTACCTCATTGCCTTGCTAATGTAGAAAAATAATTGTTAATAATATCTTTACGCTTTCTACAGGGTGTCCCGTAAATAATGGATCAAACGTAACGGGTAGGTAGCTTACCTCATTTCCAACAACTAATTTGATAAGTTAAAAAAAAAATCGGTAATATTTTTTTTATTTTATTTTTTTTTCGTATTCGAAAAAACTATTCAATTCGGGTTTTTTTTTCTAAGGCAAATAAAATGATATTTGAAAAAAAAGGATTAATAACGTTAGTAAGCTATTCAGAAGTTTTTGACCAAAATCATACCTAAAAATTTTATTATTTGCAGCGACAGCATTAAGAATATCTTGGTTACCTTACCGGTTTTTTTTAAACTATTCAAATTAGTTGTTGGAAATGAGGTAAGCTACCTACCCATTACGTTTGATCCATTATTTACGGGACACCCTGTATAGTAAGGGTTTTCTCTCAATGTTCTACTAGACGAGTGAGTCATGTTTCCTTCATTAATATTGCCTTGAGCTAATGGAGCATCCCAAGAAGCAGGCAGTACAACTTGATAATCATCAGGAGGAAGACTTTCACCTGATTGCCTTGCCATGTTATGTAAAACAGCTGTGGCAACAATTATAGGGAAATAATTTTGTAGGCTAACTCCTAAACCAACAGCCATTGCTGGGAAACGCCTTTTCCACACTCCAAACAATCGTTCAATAGAATTTCTGGTTCGTATTTGTGACTCATTGTACAAATTCTCTGCAATTGTGTTACACTGTTCAAGCGGTGTCATCATGTAGCTTTTACAAGCATAACCGCCATCTCCGACAAGTACAGCATCTTCATATGTTCCTTGTTCAAACACAGCTCTTCGATAACAGTTATTAAAGATGTGAGAGTCATGTGAGCTACCTGGCCATCTTGCAACAATATCAGTAAATTCTAATTTGGCATTGCAAATAGCCTGAACGTTCAGTGAAAAGTATCCTTTTCTGTTGCGGAAAGACTCTGGATTTTCTCCTCCCGGAGACCTAATATACTTGATGTGAGTACAATCTATAGCCCCGATAACAAAAGGAAATCGAGCTTTCTTGTAAAACTCAGTTTGTGTCTGAAGTATTTCACTTTCTGTGCTAGGAAATAAAATGATTTGAGGTCGTAGAGCAGCAATAGCACAACTGACTCTATGCACAATTCTGTGTGCAGTAGATTGACTAAATCCACATAAATCAGCAGCAGTTATTTGGTAGCACCGAGTTGCATAGAAGCGAAGAGCACATAACAACTGGTTAATGGGTGATATGCAGTGATTCCTGAAATAAAAAAGAATCCGTAAGTACTACGATAGTAACTACATTACTATTTAAAGTTTTGTTTAACCTGTTGTATTAAATATGTTGTAGTTGTTTATTATCCCTTAATAAATAAAATAAAACTATATAATATAGGTATAGGTAAGCCTTTGACTATTCAATGTGGAAAGGTATACCTTTAAGCGGTATCCAGGTAGGTACTACTTTTAATATAATTTCTACATAACATCCTTAAATAAGGTTTAGGTAACCATCTTGATGTAGGTAGACCTACCTAACCAAACTTTGAAGGAATAACATGTTAAGTAGGTACTTACTTTGTATGTACCTAACTAATGAGGTATACCTCATTAGGTAGGTACATACAAAGTAATTTCCTATATGTAATGTGTGTATGTAATTTCATGTATGTAGATCTATAGATCTACTTACATGTTTGTAGGAAATTCTAGTTTATCTTCAATAGCTTCCAATAGAGAGAGGACCGTCGGTTTTGTAAGTCGAAATCTTGTCACAAAGTCATAATCGTCTAGAGCAGGGATGCACAGACCACGGCCCGCCGGCGCCGGTCGAATACTGGTGGCCCGCCGACAGCAAAAATAATACTCTCGTACATTCGAAAAATATTGAATTCTATTCCAGAATAAAACCAAAAAAAATATGTTCGAAAAGTAATTTGAATCTCGCGCGCGCGCTCTTATGTGCGCTTATCGGTGCGCCGTGCATGCGTCGGTAACAGCGGTCGGTAATGTTCGTGCCGATCTCGGTTAAATTCGTTTTCTTGAGGAAGCGCCGCGGCCGGCGGCGCGGCGACGACGGCAGCGCGGTGGCGGCTTATCCACGGGTTATATTGTTAGAGCAAGCGAGATAGCAATAGTCCCGAATTCCCGATTGCTCGCGTAGGTAGATACACGAAGCTTCCAGAGTTGGTTTCGAGATTTCTCCAGACAGTTTTCGACTCTATACGCGCGGTATAAAAGCCACGCTAACCGCAGCGACCGACAGTTCAGTTTTAATTTGAGTGAAGTGTCAATAGTTCTAGTGTAGATTTTAACTCGACTAGCCGGTGTCATATATTTTGATCCACATTCAACGTAGATTTCCCGTCAAGTGCCGTGTATAAATGTGTTGTGAAATCGTAAGTAAAACTCTGTTATTAATAAGTGTTTCCCTACATATTTAATCAATTATTTTTAGTAATTTAAAAAAGGATGGGTAATTTAAGTAGGTACTTTAATTGTTTTTAGGTGCTGTGTTAATCCTAGCCAGGATTAGAACGCAACATGGACAAGCCAGGGCCTAGTAAAAAACGTAAGGTTAAAGATGAAAATCGGCAGTTTCAAGAAATTTGGACTGAGAAATACTTTTTTGTATGGTCGCACGCAATTAAACAAAGTCGTTTGTTTAATTTGCAAGAATTCTGTTGCGATTGCAAAGGAATATAATGTAAAAAGGCACTATGAAACGCAGCATCCTACTTTTACCAAGTTTACAGGCGAATTAAGAAAGCAAAAAATGTTGTCTTTAAAACGGAGCTTATTGGTCAGCAAGCTATGTTTACAAAACCCATTCAAGATTCAGAAACAGCTACAGAAGTTAGTTATGAAATTTCTCGAATGATAGCAAAGCGAAGTCGCCCCTTCAATGATGGGGATTTTGTAAAAGAATGCATAGAAATTGCCGCTAAGAAAATGTGTCCAGAAGCAGCAAAAAAGTTTGAAAAAATTCAACTGAATCGTATGACTATCTAAAGACGAAATATGTCTTTGTCAGGTAATATTGCGGAACAATTAAATGAAAAAACTAAGATCATTGAATTTTTTTCATTAGCACTCGACGAATCCACTGATATTAGTTCCACAGCTCAACTTCTCGTATTCATACGAGGTGTTACTCAATATTTTGAAGTCTTAGAAGAGTTATTAGGAATGTGTTCATTGAAAGGTCAAACCAGAGGAGTTGATATACTCAATGTACTTTTGGATGAGTGTTCAAAAACTGATTTGGACTTATCAAAATTATCGGGAGTTGCGACTGACGGTGCTCCTTCGATGATTGGTGTCAATTCTGGGCTAGTTACTTTGCTGAAAAAGCATCTGCAAGAAAAAAACATAAACGCTGAAGATCTCATGCAGTTTCACTGCATTATACACCAAAAAGACCTCTGTTCTAAAAAAATTGAATTTTAAAATGTCATGAAAGTGGTAGTTTCGACTGTAAGTTTCATAAAATCACGAGGACTTAATCACAGGCAATTCAAACAATTCCTTGATGACATCGAAAGCGAATATGGAGATTTACTGTATTATACAGAAGCAAGGTGGCTAAGTCGTGGATTGACACTGGAACGAATTCTAAATTTAATAGAAGAATTTGGAATATTTCTGGCGGAAAAGCAAAGGGATGTCCCGGAACTTAAAAATCCTGATTGGTTGTGTGATTTGGCTTTTTTAGTTGACATTACAAATCATTTGAATGTCTTGAACACACGGCTTCAAGGCAAAAATCAACTGATATCCCAGCTCTACGCTCATGTATCATCCATTCAATGCAAGCTGACACTTTTCAGATCGCAATTGAATTCTGGAAATTACAATCATTTTCCGAATTATAAGAAAATGGCTGAAAAATTCAACAAAACTGCGATTAATTTCAGGTATGTAGAAAAGCTAGATATTTTGATTCAATCTTTTCAAGACAGATTTTCGGAGTTTAAAAAAGTGAAACCTCTGTTGGACATATTCACCAATCCTTTCACGATTTCAGTTGAAAATGCGCCAGAGTCCAATGCAGTTAGAAATTATCGACATTCAAAACGACCAAGATTTACGCAACAAATTCAACGAAGGAGACTTGTTGAACTTTTACCGCTGCATAGATAAAAATACGTACAAAGAGTTGCGCATAAACGCTCTGAAATGTGCCAGCTTATTTGGTTCTACCTATATATGTGAACAAACCTTTTCAATACTAAATAATAATAAAACAAAAATCGAAACGGCCTTGCAAACGAAAGTTTGGAAGCAGTTTTATGTGTTGCTACAAGTAAATTTGAGCCAAATATAAAAAAGATTGTAAGCACTATGCAGTGCCACGCTTCAAATTAATAAAAGTAGTATATAATTGGGGTTTCTAGATCAAAGGAGATCTACAAACCCCAATTATATTCAAATAGATAAAAAATGTCGATTCAAATAGAAGAAATTTATTTATTTATTTATAATAATAACCAACTTGAATTTACAGTTTAACCACACATACAAGTTATTGGCCTGTACAAAATAAACATAAATCATTTAAAAAAGAACAAATTAAACATACTGACAAGCAAAAATAAATATAAACAGAACAATAGAAATAATAATAATCAATATGTCATAGAGAAATTAGTACGCATGCACATTAAAACTTAAATAATACAAAATAACAATAATCAATTATATGTAGGTATAAATCAAAGAATAAACATAAAATATTGCAATCAAACTCAATTAAAATTAACACTAATTAAAGAGGAATTGTACTAGAGGCAGCAATAGACTCCAGGTAACGAGTAGCAGTGCTAAGGAATGTCAGCTCAGTAGTCGCAAAGATATCTAATGTGTCATCAAATGATAATATGTTGTTTATGAGGGTGAGTGCAACGTATAATGGACTGGTCTTGAGGGATTTGGATGTTTGGGGTACAAAAAATAAAGGACGTTGCCGAGGACGAAGTGTATGACGGATAGGTAGAGGGATATTGAAAGAAATGTACTGTAAGAGCGAAGAGTTGAAGTGGTAACCACGAATAAGGCGGATGAAATATTTAACCGTGGCAAGATTTCTCCTGACTTCCAAACATTGGTAGGTTACCATACCTAGCACAAATGGTGTAGGATACAGATACGGATAATACCCATACAGTTTCAAATAAAGATAGCGTATAAAAGACTTTTGGACCTTCTCAATGACTAATGTATAGGTTTTTTCATGCGGGTTCCAGATTACACTATTGGTTTCAAGTATACTACGAATGTATGAGTTGTATAAGAGTGTTACAGCTTGTCTATTGCTGAAAATTTTGGCCTGACGCAATACAAAACCTAAGTTTTTGCGGGATTTGTTACATGTCTGAAGTATGTGCTGGTTGAAGGTTAGGTGTGGATCAAAGTTTGTACCTAGGTCACGTATGGTAGTAACACGTTTTAAGGGCTCGTTATTCAAGGTGTAGGTGTGGTGTATGGGTTGTGTGGATTTTGAGAACGTCATGATAGCGCATTTACTAATATTAAGGTTGAGGTTGTTCACCATACTCCAAGCGTGAATATTATCGATGTCAAGCTGTAGTATGGCTGTATCACTAGGGTTAACTATTGGAAAAGCTACTTTGAGATCATCAGCGTACATTAAAACGGTGGAATGTTTTATACATGTAGGTAGATCATTTATAGCTATTAGAAATAATAGAGGCCCGAGATTAGTGCCCTGTCCTATGCCAGACGTGACCGAGTAGTGCTCGGAATTGGCATTTTGATATGTTACATATTGCTTGCGTCCATTTAGGTAATTAGCAAAAAATTTAAGCAGCGATGCGGAGAAACCCGCCAATGATAATTTACTTAGAAGAATGTCGTTGTCAACCCGGTCAAAAGCCTTCTGGAAGTCAAAATAGGCTACATCGATTTGCTTTTTGTGACAAACATTTTCTGCCAATAGCGTAGTTATATTGAGCAAATTAGACGTGGTTGAACGATTTGGCAGAAATCCATGCTGCTCGTCTACGAACCACCGTCGTAGGTGTTTATATATTTTTTTGTAGAGGACTGACTCAAATATTTTCCCGAATATGGATAACACTGCTATTGGTCTGTAATTTTCTATTTCACTTTTAGGACCGCTTTTATGAACTGGGAGCACTCTAGATGTTTTCCACTCAGTTGGATAGATATTGGAAGAAATAGATAGGTTGAAAATAAATGTTAAGGGCAGTTTAAAGATTTCGCACCCATCTTTAACTATGAACTGAGGTATTCCGTCCGGTCCTTGAGTTGATTTTGGGGGTAGCCGAGCCATGGCACCGCGCACATCTGATTCCAGTATACGTTCTATATTTACTAGCTGAGATGCGCAGTTAAGAGATGCATTTGCCGCCGCATGAGCGACTTCGGGATCCAATGATGGTAAATTAGGCAAGAAAACGCTGCTAAAATATTTTAAAAATGCGTCTGCTACTTGCGTCGGTGACATGTCGCCAAAAGTAGCCTGCTCGTTGTTCTGCCTGTTATTTTCCACAAAGCTCCAAAAAGTTTTCGGATCGCGCTTGATGTTGGATTGGATGCGATCAGTATATGAGGCATAATCTGCCTCCGTACTTTTCTTTAATAAACGTCTGTAATAGGAAAAAAATGCATAATTTAATTGGTTTTTATTATTTTGTTTGTATAATTTGTGATAGTGATTTTTTAGGTTATTTAGTTTAATAGAGGCAGGTGTAAACCATTTTGGGTAGTGCAATCTTACTGCTTTATTCTGTCTAAGAGGGACGGTTTGACAGATAACATTATTAATTAACCCATAAAAGGTTTCAACAGCAATATTTACATCAACACAAGAGCACACTGGCTCCCAGTCTATAGCAGCTAGTTCCGTGTATAATGATAGAAAGTCTGCCTTACGAAAGTTCCGCATTGATCTTGTATTGGTTGAATTATTTAAACAGTGGGTGTCATAGTTGTTGGGACTGACATAAGGCGTGTTTATATTAATGGAGATATCTAAAGGTTTATGATGTACTTCAGGTGACACAATGCCGGAACATACTGAAACTGAGACTCCCGCCACACATGAATTAACCAATATAAGGTCTAACATTCTGCCAAGGTCATTCAAAATTGTGTTTTGTTGCAATAAATTACATTCCGAAAGAAACAATTCAAAATCATTATTTATATTTACACTAGCTGAGCAAAGATTAAAATCTCCTAATACTATTACAGGTAGTTTGCTTATGTTACCTATAATAGTTCTTATACAATTGAATACAGAATAATATCTAGAATCAGGTACATTGGGAGGTAAATAGACAACACAACAGACGAAGCGTAAACGACCTTTGGTAACTATTGCACTTATTATTTCGTCGCACTGTTCCGATTTGCAGTCCAAACGTGTGAGTGAGTAAGGCGAGCGCGCGGCCAGCAGCACGCCACCGCCGCCCCGCCCCACTCGGTCACATCGCAGCACGGCATATTCTTGCGGGAACACCTCGGAGTCAAAAACGCCATCATCGAGTCTAGTTTCTGTTAAAGCGAGTAGGTTACTTGGAAAAGTGTGTAATACATTCTTAGTCTCAGAACGCCTCGACTTCAATCCCCGGACGTTTTGGTAGAAAATCATATCAAGCTTTTTAGTTTTCCTCACGAAAAAATGATTTATCCGTTTCAGTGGATTGCGTTTTTTTATTCGCATTCCTGTAGGTGAACCATTCTTGAAGTGATGTATTTAAGGGCCAGTTGTCAGGTGATAAGTAAAAATCAAACAGGTGCATTGGGACACCCAATATGAAGCAGTTATGTCTGGAGTGCTCGCGATCAGGCTTTTTTATGGAGAAAGTGTAGTTTGGGTGCCTTCTGTGAACATAAAGACTTAATGGTCTCCTCTGATACATCTGGATGAAAGTTCCAAGCATGAATGTACTTGACAGGTTCCAGCGTTTTTAAATCTGTATCAGCTGCACCGGTCGCACGAATTACAGATCGACGAGAACGAGGTTGAGTTTTCCCCATTGTAAATATTCTTGTATTATATGAGTTTATTGGCGGCATTTCGCTGCATAATAATGGTTGCGACATGCTGTCATGGACAGCTGATGATGACAAAACAGGGTGCGAAACATGCAGAGACGAAGCCGAAGCTATGGGGTCCTGGACGTCCAAAGGTGAGTGGTGATAATTATTATCAAGCGACGTGGATAATCTGCTTGATAATTTTTCATTGACAGTTATTTGATTTTCAATTTTATCGATACGCTGCTTCTGAATCATAATTTCACAATGATAATCTTTCATTCCCGATTCCAATATATTGTTCGTGTTTTCATCACATTGTAGCTGTAGTGTAGCAAGTGCACTAGAAGCGACATCAGAGGATACCAGTAGCTGGTCTACGTCCGTTCGAAGGATGTTATAATTATTGTTCAGAGTGGTTATGGAACATCGTAATTCTTTTACATTTTCAGCCATTTTATTTATAGAGGCTTCTTGGGTATGATCCCTAACTTCACTTTCCTGGCGGAATGCACGGAGTTCCATTAGGACAGTTTCTAGTGTGCAATGAGTTGTGGTTGAGCCGTCAGAACTTGGGTGGTGAGTATTCGACTGAGTCGCAGGCAACGCAGTTTTTCGCCTCAATGTCACATTAGCTGAGTCGTTATCATTTGTGTGCTGCGATTGCATCGGACTCGCTAGTGTTGCAGAGTTTATTGCCTTCGGTCTTTTACAGCGACATTCATGACATACCCAACCCGACTTTTGTGTTGCAGTCATAGAATTAAAACTACTCTGAGGTAAGTTAGCACATTCCAAGTCATACGAATGTTTACAATTGCAACAGGCTAAGATCAGGCTGCCTTGTAGAAGTTGTTTACAACCAGTGCACACCAATGCCATCTTGCGGGAAAACGGTGACGGGTGACAGATCGGTCGATACAGTTCGCAGATAAATTAATAAACTGCAGGTAGGCGAGTTACTTCCACGAAAAAATTGCAGATGGCGCTATTTTCAATTCTCTTGATTGATTAGATGGCAGTATTCCGTTTTTTATTTAGGTCGCCGGTTAAAAATCTTAATTGATTATACAAATCGTAGATAATACTAAAAATGAAACTAGAAAAATAACTTTTCGAGAATCAAAAATTGTATAATAAAAACAAAAAGACTTCACTCGATTGCACTCGGATTCGATCCAGGGTCCCCTCTCACCACAGTCCAGAGCACTTTGTATACGGACACTAGACCTACACCCAACTTGAGCAAAATAGGTGTACTATATTAAGATAAATTTAGAAAGTTCGTTATGAATTTTTATTTGACTTTGTTTGACCTCTGGACTTAGCAGTTATTTTGTCACTAAACTTTTGAGTCTTTTTCTTTTAGTTAATCACATAAGAAGTACGTGCACAATCATTTTATAGTTAGCAATGAGTTAGAGGCACTAAAAACTCAATAACACAGTCACAGTTTCTGGTCCGGTTAGCACTACACAGTTGGTTCAGATTAAAACACTTATAACTGTTATACTTGAATGTTACGTTGAGATAACGTTCACGCTTGTTATTCACTTATTTACAATTACGTTAATGATAAAATCAGGACTATATAACTGGTTTACGTATTTTAAAGATAAAATAGTAACGGAGCGCAATGTTTACGCGACGGCTAGCGCCATCTCTCTCTTAGCTCTCTAGCGAAATCTGTTTTTTGAATAGATGGTCTATTTGAATATACTGTTTAATTCATCGGAACATATCTATTCAAATAGATTAAATTTTGTTTCTTGAATAGATTGTCTAATCAAATGGACTATTCAAATGACATTAACATTTCTATTCAATTAGTTAATATGTATTTATTAAACAATTCTTCTTCTTGAGTTGAAATGATGGAGCTTAAACTAAATGTGAGCTATTACAAGTTGCCTCTACTACGTATTGTTTTCATGCAATCTCTCATGAAAAATGTCGATTCAAATAGAAGAAATCTGTTTTTTGAATAGAAGGTCTATTTGAATATACTGTTTAATTCATCGGAACATATCTATTCAAATAGATGACATTTTGTTTCTTGAATAGATTGTCTAATCAAATAGACTATTGAAATGACATTAACATTTTTATAGAAAAGTTTCTGAAATATATTCAATGAAATAGATGGATGGTACAAGCACGTTGGCTTAGGGGCATTACAAATAAAATAAAATACATAGATAGTAATCAGTTTTTTTTATTTCTTTTTAACGTCTACTCTTATATGTCTACAGCTAACCTAAACACTGTACCTACTACACAAATTCACTTTTGCGCTTAACGTACTTAACTTAACGTTGTCCCTAGATGTATCGTATAAAGGGGTCGCCCTGGCAGAAACTGACTCTGTTAAGTTTCTTGGAATAAATTTAGATAAGTTTTGCTCATGGAAAAATCATATAAATGACATTTGTGCTAAAATAAATAATTTTATATACCCTTTGAGGCGTATTAGCTGCGAGGTATCTAGAAATGCCGCAATAACGGCTTTCCATGGCTATATAACCTCCACTCTAAGATATGGTATTATCCTGTGGGGTCGTTGTGTAGAGATTGATCAAGCATTCGTAATGCAAAAAAAGTGTCTTAGAGCTATATTTGGGTTGAAGCAAATAGAGTCGTGTCGTCCATTCTTTAGGAAATATAAAATACTGACTCTACCATGTATTTATATATTAGAATCTTGTGTATTTGCTTTCAAAAATAAGAGACTTTTTCAGCAAGCGACAAGCTACTATGCCCCACGATCTATGTATACTAATAAGTTACTTCAACCGAGGACGAATCTCACATTTACAGGTAAAAACAGCTATATTATGTGCATAAAATTGTATAATAAAATACCGAATTCGATAAAAACGCTACCATTTTCTAGATTTAAAAGCAATTTGACGAGGTTTTTAATTGAAAAATGCTTTTATAGTGTACATGAGTTTTTAGATTATAAATTGTAAGTTTTGTAAATTGTTACTTAATGCTATTATTATTGTGTGGCGAATCTCTCCCATCATTGACATGATTATTATTGACATTTATGACTATTGTTTTATTATTAGGTTTTTAATTTTTTATTATTTTTTATTATTATATTGACATTTGCTTAATTCAATAATACAAATTTTAATGGGTTTATCTGTTTAATGACTGCATGATGATGATCAATAATATATTTAAATAAAATGTAATTAACTTTATTTTATATTTGCACGCCGAAATTAAAGGCAGAGTAAGAGCGCATTTCTTTACATTTACCAACCTTCTGTACCTTATTCAGGCAAATAAATGATTTTGATTTGATTTGATTTGATTTGTAAGCACACTGACTAAACCACTGAACATGTTGCTGCCAAGGATCATCATCATCTTCCCAATCTTTTAAGCATCCACCACAATGAAAACACATCGTTCTGTCTCCATAACCAGTATAAAAGAAACCGGCATCAGCAAGTTCTTCCGGCTTCTGACGCATACTTATAGGCCAGGTTTTGAAACTGAGCAATCGTTTTGTTTTTGTGCTGAAGTGCGGATGCTGAGGTCTGTTGTCTCTTTTATTTTCACTCATCAATGAGGCTATTGTTCTGTTCACCTGTGATGAACCAATACCACACTCATCCCTTCCCTCAGGATCATAAACATCACTTCCTTCATTTATTTTTAAAATTTTTCACACTCATTTTGTATGTCGCTAATTCGAACAAATATACGAGTAACCTCACCGTCACGCCTGCCGGGAAAGCGGGGCCTGCCGGGAAAGCGGGATCATCCAAAAGGGGTACCGCTGACCCGGAACATAAAGGGCCAAGGAAGGAACACGGGTGGGTTTTAGTCAGTAAGAGTCTGACACTCCATTCCGCTCCACCCAGAGCGGGAGGAGTCATTTGATGATTTCCGATCCTCAAAAAAAAAAAAAAAAACCTCACCGTCACTCTTGAATACAAGGTATTTTGTGTTTTCAATATTCGGTTTCACCGAATCTTCCGTACGGCTTGCATCGTTGTCCTGATGTTTTGATGAATCTGAGTTTGATATTTTCTGAGCAGTCCGCATACTTTTAGTAGGGTCAGATGTCCAACAATGAAACAGTGGTACACAATAAAACACTGTAATATTTCTAAAATACGGCGTTGCTAGATCGTGCATTATGTCGCGTTAGGACACTCAAGTGAACCCCCCGCCCTACCTCAGTTTGCGCCGGGTCCGCGCGGAAGAAGACGTGTTTGCGGAGAAATTTTAAATTTTTCGACAAAAATGTAAGTATTTTCATAATTCTTTATAGATTTTTCATTAAATTATGGTTGAAAACTTCATATTTTTCATGATTACCTAGCATTAAATATAAGGTGCTATAAAAATATCTGCCACGGCTTTAATGGGAGGTAGTATTGTGTTTATAGATTACAATAGTAAAGAAATTTCGTACCCCGGAACAGTTAATTCAATTTGAGAAAATAAAGTAGTTAAAATAACATTGACTCTACTCTGCATAATGTGGTTCACAAATTACGCGCGATGGGTCGCTTCGTCAATGAAAACAACTGCTATCTCTTTCCATCTGTTCTTTGAATGAAAACTGATATCAGCTGACTAGTTCGTCACTACCTAATCTACTAGGTACGCAATAATACGCCAAGTGTTTTAAAAGTGCAATTACTTACCAGCTACCGCATTCTTCCAAAAAACTGACGTAACTATGATGATAAACTTCCCATCACACTTAAAACAGGCTTTGGACTGTCAAGTTAGTGTAAGAATCGCAATTTTTTTCTTATTATTTTTAAACAATAGGTTGTTGTTGTTGTTGTGGTCCTAAGGCACCCCGCTGGTGTTGAGGGCCCCAACAATAGGTACTTAGATTAATATCAAATAACGATAAATTACAGTAACTTGGCGTGTTTAAAAGTTAATCATCTTATTTACAACAATTGCACTGTATTTACAGTTATTTACACACTCCCTACCTACTTATCTACAAAACTGTTGCACAAGTCCGCCTTCGCGTTGCACACAAATGTAGGCACGCTTACGTACATGTCTCTTCACTTTATCTAATGTGTCCGTTTCACTTTTAACTTGCCTAAATGCGCGTTTGATGTGTCTTTTTAGTTCTTCCACACTTCTAATGTCATGTCCGGTTTGGCCGTACACAAGGTCCTTTACACGACCCCACAAAAAAAAGTCTAGAGGGGTTAAACCCGTGAGCGAGGAGGCCACGGCACTGGCCCTCCTCGGCCTATCCACCTTTCACCGCCGTACCACACACCGTTTAAAAAGTCCCGTACGCTGATGGCGACTGGCGACTGGCGAGCGGGCGGTCGGCTGGCGCGTGCGACGAACGGGGTAGTGCGGGTGAGCGTGGGGGCGCGCGGGGGGCGACTGGCGAGCGGGCGGTCGCGTCGCACAGTGGATCGACTCCATACAAAGTTTCGGACATAGGATTTTTAAATTACACATTTCCGATTTTTGAAAAACTAGTGATGCCAAACTGTTCTCCTATATGATACAAGACCAAATCATTTACATAAATTTTTCGATTAAAGTTCAATTTGAGAAGATATTTGACTTTAAGTGATTTCAATGTATGAAAATGTATATTCAAGTTAATGTATCTTCTGATTTTCTCACATTTTCTCCTTTTGACTCATATAGCAGATTTGTAGAGGTGTTTAGCAAAATTTTTCCCAAACACACTTGTGCCCCCCCGGGCCCCCCTTAGAAAATATTAAATTATTTTACAATAAAATTTATTTTGATAAATTAATTAATCTACAGCAGTAAATACTAAGTACAATTAAAATTTAAGAAAATATTACTTAAGATTAAATTAATTTTATCAAATATTAACTCAAATTTAAATATAAATTAGGAAAATATATGAAAATAAACTATTATCTAAAAATCCAGTTTTAAGTTTGAATGGAAACAGGAACAACTTAAGTTTGGCTATTCCTTGCCTGACTTACAAAAGTTTCCCAGCTACAAAATTTTAGTTCTACTGTTTTCTTTGCAATTGGTGAGTAATGATTCTTTGAGCAAGCAATTTATGAACACTTGGAGGCATGTTATACCAGGGATATAATTCCATATAAAACTTGTTTGTTTCCTGGCAGAATTGCTTAAACTCTGGGATCTTAATTTTTTCACCTGATGAAATGCACTGTAGAATAACTGCAAATCTTTTCACAAGACCAACGTCTAATCCAGTCAGTGAAGCAGTTTTGTCAGGATCTCCAAAAAACTGACGAGCGCTGTTGCCATCGTTAGTAGTTCCACTACCTTGTTTCACTACATCAAGCAGCAATCCAGTTTCTCTTCTGAAATCTTCTTGGATTTTCAGTTTCCTGTCATTCATTTTTTTCTTATTTTCGTCTCCTCTAGCCTGCCATGTCTTAAATTCCAGCCTGTAGGCAATATGAAGAAGACACTCCATGCATCGAATCCAAGCATGCAACGAACTTAGTCCATATTTGTACATATCTTCATTTGCTAGTTTGTCTTCAACTAACGCCAATTCATTCATCTCTCTTGGTCGAGCTTCACAAATGGTACAAGAGGATGTGGGAATGTTTGAAATGTACGATGCTATTTTGCCATCAATCATCGTCATTAGTAGCTGGTGTTTGATATGGCTGTTCCGGATTATTGTAGGAGTAAGTTCTGAAATTTCTGTGTCAATCTCACTCTTTACAGACAATACGTTAGCTTTATTTTCTTTCATAAACTTCCACATTATTGGACGGCAATATGAAGTTGATGAAGGACGCTCGTTTTGCCAAATAACTTCACCGTCTTCCGTAACTAATTTCAGTGGCACTAAACTAGCCATAAAAACACTTGCCATTAGGTCTTCGTTACTTTTCTGTTTATAAATACTTTGATCGGGAGCGCTATCAAAGCCTCATTTACTGATTAGTATTAGTTGTTGATCATCAATTGTGTTACTATCAACCAATGACTCAAACTGTCTTGCTGTAGTTAGGTCTAAAAGAGCTTGCAAATTGATTTTTGCTGATGTCTCTGTAACAACAATATTACTTTTGTCGGGATAACACTTTTTCTTTTCTTTTTGTAGTTTGTAATAACTTGGATATTTACTTATGCCTTCGTTCATGCTAAACTCTCTAAGAGTAATGTAGCGCCATTTAGATAGTTTCAATTAATATACAAGGCTAACGCCTATATTGCTGGTATTTCTATTTGTAAATTTGGAGATTCTCCATCGATGTTTCTTTTGATGGCTGAAACAGCTTGTGGATTCTCCAGCATATATTTTAATACTTCAGCAACTTCATTATTTCCGGTTGACTTAAGTGCTTCTACAGTGGAAAACGCTAGTTCGTTAGCTTCACTTTTCGCACGTACTCGTGCGTTCTCTGAAAGGCGTCTACGCTTCTGACGTTCACTGAGATCATCAAATGGCTTACGGGGCAGTTTCTGTGTAGACGTGGAGGCATCTTGCTTAGGTGATATATAATGTTCTTGTTTTGACGTTGATTCACTAGTATCCGGTGGTGATACAAAGTCAATTTGCTCGACGCTTGCTGCAGGTGCTGTTGCATTTTCCTTGTTGAACAGCGGCCATTGTATATCAGACTCAAGCCAGCTAGAATTTTTCTTGATAAACTTGTCTTTGCAATGCTTAGACTGTTTTGATTTTGCAAGAAGGCGATAACAAAATTGGCGGCACCATATTTGTAACTCTGTTTTCTCATCTTCACTCAAATCAAAATTAGAGTTTGATATCAAAACATTGCATAAAAATAAATGATCGCGTATATCTTTGTGGTTGCTCAAAGCATCATAAAGATCCAAGTAAGTCACAAAGCCACGGAAAGACATAATGATGTCACTCGAAAGAAATTGCAGTGTAAACTAAATAAAAAAAAGTAGCTGGGAAACATTTTGTAAGTCAGGCAAGAAATAGCCAAACTTAAGTTGTTCCTGTTTCCATTCAAACTTAAAACTGGATTTTTAGATAATAGTTTATTTTCATATATTTTCCTAATTTATATTTAAATTTGAGTTAATATTTGATAAAATTAATTTAATCTTAAGTAATATTTTCTTAAATTTTAATTGTACTTTGTATTTACTGCTGTAGATTAATTAATTTATCAAAATAAATTTTATTGTAAAATAATTTAATATTTTCTAAGGGGGGCCCGGGGGGGCACAAGTGTGTTTGGGAAAAATTTTGCTAAACACCTCTACAAATCTGCTATATGAGTCAAAAGGAGAAAATGTGAGAAAATCAGAAGATACATTAACTTGAATATACATTTTCATACATTGAAATCACTTAAAGTCAAATATCTTCTCAAATTGAAGTTTAATCGAAAAATGTATGTAATAGATTTGGTCTTGTATCATATAGGAGAACAGTTTGGCATCACTAGTTTTTCAAAAATCGGAAATGTGTAATTTAGAAATCCTATGTCCGAAACTTTGTATGGAGTCGATCCACTGTGCGTCGGCTGGCGCGTGCGACGAACGGGGTAGTGCGGGTGAGGGTAGGGGCGCGCGGGGCCGATCAGAATGGCAACAGTATGCATGTTGTCGCCGCGCCGGCGTTTTTGAATGAATTCGGTGCGGTGCGGCAACTGCTTATAAGTCTACGGGATGGTTTTATGCTAAAAAATCAATTCAAATTTATACGTAATTATTTTTGTATGAAAAAAAATATGACAAATAATCAATAATTTATCTTTACTTTTGTAATCTATAAACACAATACTGTCTCCCATTGCAGCCGTGGCAGATATTTTTATAGCACCTTATATATTTCATAGATTAACGTGGAATATATCGTAAGTTAAAGTGTTACAATTTAGTGGGTTTTTTTTTGAGGTTAGTAAAATAAACATTAGGTAGTCAACAATGAAACAGTTGCATAATGGACACAATGAAACAGTGTTTCATTGTGTACTATCTTGTTTCACTGTGCACCATATAATATCATGGTACTTTCTGTGCAAATTAATAATTTTTGAGGCTAGAAATAAATCATAATTTTTGTTTTTTTTTCTTTTATTTAAGATGGCGCGTTCTAAAGCTCTAAAACGTAAGAAAGGCGATAATTTAGGGGAAAACATGCTACGAGCAATTCTAATGCACATAAATGAAAAGAGCTTGAGAAAAGCTGCACAAGAGTGCAATGTATCTTATCCTACGCTGTTTCGATACATACATAAATATAAGAATAAATATAATTAATAATAATTTATATTTAATATTCGTTAGTCATTATATTGATGCCAATTATTGGTAACATTCACCTGATTTTCGTAATTTTGCGATTTATTTGTCGCTATGTGTATGTGATATCTTAATGTAAAGTGATCTCTGTTAATTTTTATAGATAGTTTGTGATTTTATAATTTTGAGACTGATTAATGAAAAACACAACATTTTAAGTCATTATTGCTTAACTAGAGTTAAATTTAGTAAGTTACTTCTTAGTTTTATTTTTTAAATTGTATGTCGTTATTATCTTAAATCGTTATTACCTAATATAGGTAATCTGAAGAGTCTGATTAGAGTGAAATTAAGAATAAAACCTGATTGAACTCGAGTATTTTTTGTCATTCACCTACTCCCTAGGTTACACAAAATATTAGACAGCCACTATTCAATATTATGTTTCATTGTTGAATTTGTGGTGTTTCATTGTGTACGCGACGATGGACACAATGAAACATTACCCATTTTTTAGTTTTTATTTTGTGCTGATTGATTACACTTTAATTTTTAAAAACTTTAAGTGACATCCAATACCCAATAAAATTTCCTATGTACCTGTAAAAAATTTGACTTATATCTTTATAAACAAAATGTGTATGAGACTTTGAATTTTTAGTGTTTCATTGTTGGACACATGACCCTAAATATTATTTCACCATTAACATTCTTGATAATAATTTCACGAATGCCTTCTATATCAGATTTCACTGAATCGACCATTGTTGATATTAATTTTAAATAATAGCGTATAGAGAACCGTAATTTAGAACCTTCACCCAGCAATGGTGAGATCTAATGAAGCTTTGTATCTGGTGTTGTTAATTTTTAAAGATGCGGTGCTGCGAGTCATAATGGATAGGATTGAACTTTTAAATTGTAGCATAGTTCGTTGTGGTTGTGGTATTGTATATATTATGTATTTTATTTAGTAACGAAATAAAACAATAAAACATAAATCAAAAAATGTATTCTCTTCTGTACACCATTTTCTCAAACACATTACAGTTTTTAAAGCACATACATTCGAATGATACACACAACTAAATATATTATTAGACATTCTATAATCATGAAATAATTTTTGTAAACGAGGACAATTCTTATCTTCTAAATTATATATTTTATCGTGTTTCACAATGTTTTTATAACCATGATACTTTTTCACATCCTTTAACGTAAATGTTTTTATCTTCCAGATAAGGTACAATATATCGATATAAGTTTAGGTATGGTATAAAACCCTCTTTCCAGAATTTTTTTCTGTTTCTTTCTATCCAACTTACTTGCAATCTTTCTTTTTTTGTAAGATTGTAAAATGGGAACGGTGGTTTGATTAATAATACCATAATTTGATTTCCACATGCTATTGCTATTTCTTTCACGATAAACTCGTTACTTTCCATCTTAAACCCTTGCACATCGACTATAGCGTTCATAATATTTTTTTTACAATACCACTTAAGGGTTTATATTCGAATAGACGATCGTTGATGATTAGACAATAAGCAGATGTATTTTCTGGTATATCTTCAGAACTTTCTATTTCCAGTCTCACATCTACAGCCCCAGTTTTCAAGGCTTCGTTCTGTCTTGAGCAATCAATTACAAATAAAGGAGCCTTTTCTTTAAATTCGTCCAAAACAAGCATTGGTTCAGACCGAGTGTTATAATAAGACTGGCGAAATTTGGTGAACATTTCATATAATATACAGGGTGGTAGGGAAACGCTTCCGAAAACGAAGACAGGTGATAGGGCTAGTGATTCTCGATACGATACCATAAAAAAAAAAGAGTTTTTTTTTTTTACAATTTTACTAATTTTTTTAGCTTTTTCGTACACTATGCTGTGAGAACAGTTAAATGAAACCATTATTTGCGATTAAACACATTTTTTTTTCTTTACAACTCTATCAAGCAATGTATTCGTAAATAAATATCAGCTGACAATCGCGCATAACCCCGAGTTCAAAGTGCGCGAGCGCTTGCCGACAGCAGCGCGGCCAACGACCCCTTTGTTCATGCGATTGATGTGCGTCAAAGTTGAAGCAAATATCTTTTCAATTCACTATTACCTTCTGGGATATCTACTTTCGGATTCCATTCATGCAAGGTTCGTAATGATTTTCCCCTTGAACCGGGTTACAATTTTGATCCGAATGTTCGCAAATTATGTTCACAAATCAGAAAAATCCAGTTGTTTATGCTTAACCTTGAGATCCATGTCGAATAGAGATAATAAGATACCTACTGTGATTGGGAAAGAGCACTTTCGTTAATTCGTTCAATAAAATTTTGCACAGTAAGAAAATTGAAATGTTTACCTACCTACATCATGGTCAGATTATCTCTAGATCTGGGGTTGACGACTTCATATCGGCAAACTTAACAATAACTATCCAAAATCAAAACAATAATAATACAAAAATTAGCAAAATAACGAGACGCGTATAAGTAACGAAGAGGCTCACCGTACTGAGGCGACGAGTCACGCGACGAGGCTAACACGGGGAGGTGAAGGGGGAAGCGAGATAGACCATTCCAGCGAGGTACAGAGATAATTGTGACATTCGGTCGAATTCTGATAATCAAGGTAAATGATTACAAAAGTAATTGGTATTTGGCCGAGATTTGAACCCGGGTCACTTCACTTGACAGAGAGAACGACGACGACTATTGCGCGGCGCGGCGGCGACCTAGACATCCTTTAAATAAATCCAATTAATCCAAAATGTTTTAAATTAATGGGCCGTGTCGTGCACTTAATATCAGTTTTGTATGTAAGTCGTTAATCGATAGTGAATGAAATAAAGTAAAAAATCGCCGACTTTACCTATGAATGACTAAAAAAATTTCATCACGTGCACCGTTTCAAGCAAATAGCGCGCGTGAATCAATTAAATTTGAACTTTATGTCAATGTAATTACGGGTCACACGACGCGCACTCGTTTATTGCTATAACTGTATCCTTCATTAAGTAGGTATGTAATACCAATCAATTGAAAGTGGATAATTTAATTAATTTAATCTAAAAAACCCGTTAAAACTAATTTAAAAGTTAGAAAATGAAAACAGCTTGTAATAAAGCATAAGTACAATTTCATATCAATTAAAATTAATTGGTTTCTGGTTATCATTATTCTTGTAACATTTTCTGTAATTTGTTGATCTTTGCACATGAAAAGACACCGCTATGTGATTCCCCGTCCACGCACACACGCGTGGCGCGCGGCGGTACGTTTGTCGGCCGGCGCCGCCGCACGTACGCCAGGCGGCATGTTTGATGTTCTTAGTACTTCTTAGTAATCTAGTATCTTCTTAGTTAGTTCCTTTCAGACTCAGTTCGTGAGCGAACGCGCGTTACGTTTAATCGGTCGATAGGTATTGAACCGTATTTAATACTGTTTTGTTAGTTTTAAATTTGTATTTAGTTACGTTTTTAGTGTTGTTTTATTGTTTTTTAGTTATAGTACAGTTTTGTTGTGTTTAACAATGCCTGATGCACACGTGTACAGTGCTCGTGAATACGGCAACATGTTGATGTGTTTAGGAGAAGCCCGTGGCAATGCTTCTCTTGCGTTGAGAATTTACCGAGACAGATTTCCGAACGTCCGACATCCGTCTGATTCTCGCATGATAACGGCAGCTTTTCAGCGAGTTTTAGAAAATCGACCGATTGCTCCGATAGCGGCAGGTGGTGGACAACAAGTGAATGTTCAGACAGAGGAGCGTATTTTAAATGTGATTCGCCAAAATCCTCGCCTGGGCACACGAAGTGCAGCGAAATTATTGCGGCGCCGGGGCGAACCGACAGTCTCTCACTGGACAGTTCACAAAGTCTTGCGCCGGAACAGAATGCGGCCCTACAAAATACACAAAGTACAAGCTTTACTACCCAACGATCACGTTCGTCGTCGTGCGTATTGTCGTTGGCTGCTAGATCAACAACAACGTGCGCCTGGCTTTATTGAGCACATTATCTGGACGGACGAGTCCACTTTCACGAGGAACGGGATGTGGAACAGGAGGAATGCTCATGTATGGTCAGACGTGAACCCGTCCGCCACTCAAGAAACCGGCCATCAGACCCGATGGTCCGTCAACGTATGGGCTGGTGTTTTTAATGGACGAATTCTAGGACCAGTGTTTCTACCGCAGCGCCTCAATGGATCAGAATATCTTATTTTTTTAAACGAACATTTAGATGATATGCTAGATAATGACATTATCTAGCATATCATCTAAATGTTCGTTTAAACAACATTTAAAAAAAAGAAATTCAGCCAACGATACATTGTATCGTTGGCTGAATTTCGTCGAGCATGGTTCCAGCACGATGGTGCTCCACCGCATGTTACGCGCCCTGTCCGCGAGCGTCTCACTGAGCTATTTAATGACCGCTGGATCGGAAGAATGGGGCCGCACGCCTGGCCGGGTCGTTCACCTGACCTAACACCTTTGGACTTCTTTTTGTGGGGTTATGTGAAAGAAAGAGTTTTTAATCGGGAATGTGACAGTGCTGATGAAATGCGGGGCAGAATAGTGAGTGTTTTCGATAGACTTCGTGCAGAATGTGTTGAGGATCCTACACTATTGCCTCGTGTTCACGGGTCGACACAACGACGGGCCCGACTTTGTATTGAAAGGGATGGAGCGCAGTTCGAGCCAAACCTCTTAAGGTCGCAAAGGATTTAGACAGGTACGTAAAATGTCTCTGTCAGCTTTAATGTTTAACAGTGGGCTACGAATAATGCGATTAAAATTCATAATTTTTGTGAAGTGTTGTAAAGGTAGGCATTTTGAAAGTGATGTTTGTAAATTCCGTATAAATCCCGTGACTCGGCCGTACGGAGCGCTCGGCGCCCGAAACACGCGGACGCAAGGTGGCGCATATGTTGCGTTGCGTGTCAGTGACCTCACGTTTTGGGCGGTTTCCGTTGCGTGTTTACGAAATATGAAGTCTTGAAAATACCCAATTTAAAGTGAAAGGTTATTGGTATCCGTTTGCATTTAGGTAGTATATAATCTACGTTCTGGCTTCGGAAGCGTTCCCCTTACACCCTGTATAATACTTATCTTCAGAAAATTTCGTATTCACCGATTCGTATGGATAATATTGAGAATTTAAAAAGAGTAACATTAGTTAATTTACAATGGTCAAATAGTGAGCAGTCTTTACTTTTTATATTTTTTCTATTTGTCTGCAAACCAAAGATCACATACCTTGGTTTTTCGAGTTGTGAAGCAGTTTTAACAACCCAGGAATGTTTTGTTGTTTTAGGTAATAAAGGGTATTCGTACAAATCCCAATTTCTAAAAGCTATTTGAATAGGACGATCCTTTTCTAAATGTTTAAGTAATGTTAATCTTTCCCGATCTGAAACTTTAATATGAGGCATGCGCCATTGCAGTCTCTCTATATTTACTTCAATAGAGTCATTATTATCAAGTATAACACTATTAAAATTCGAACTGCTTCTTTTAAGTATAAGTTCATGTTTACAGTTAATAATAATTTTATTATAATCTTCTGCAAATCCTAAAACTTTATTCAGAGGTATAAGGGCACTAAAAATACCATCATTATCTTTAATCCCTTTCAAATTCCAACCCCAAATAGCGGCAGCCTTACTTTCCCCCTCGCTCATTGACACATATGATTTTAGAGATGTAGAAATACCTGCATTTTTTATTCGGTCTATCTCTACACCGTTAATTTCATATCGAATGTCTTGAAATAGAAATGATATATGGTTTGTTCAGCCATCTATCGGCAATTCAATGTCGCACTCTGTGTTGTTTTGTAACATTAGTTATTATTGGGACCAATAGATGGCGCTTTTTATTTGAGTCCGAAAATTAGATCGCGGTGTCGAGATTCTCCGCCGATCATATATAGCTTGTATGTAATAAGGTTCAAATTTGTACATTTTTTAATGTCACCACAACAAGGTGGAATAAACATTTGGTTGATTGGTACCCTATGTTTCATTTTTGGATTCAGACCTAGAGACGTAGGGACCCATAGCGTCATTGTGACCCTCACTAAGCCCGAGGGTTCGCATGATCTATAGCAGCAGTCTGTTCCACCAGCTCGCAAGGTGAGCGAGCATCCCTAAACCACTCACAAAGCCCGAGGGTTTAACATGGTCCTTCGAGCCGGATGGTGATGATGAGCCAGTGGATCCAGTTCATCAAGCATCAGATGCTAAGCCTACTGTGACTGAGGATAGCATCAGCCGAACGTGCCCAATTCAAGTGGAGTTGTTCCGGTGTCAAGACGGTCGAGCAGCGACCGGACTCGGGAGTCAGCAGCAACGGGACGCGCGGGGGGAGAACTACATACAACGCAACAGCAGCATCGAGGCGCTGCAAACGACTATAGTCGTAAGAAGCTAAGTGTTACAAGTGAAAACCGTGAGTACTTTTAAAAATTCTTTACTGTCAAGCAAAAGTGATCCTAATTTCAAGGTGCAAATTAACTTAGTGATTGTGCAACGCGATCTTAGACTTAGTTAGATTTAAGGCAAATTGTGTTGAGACGGGGAACCTATGCCCGATTTTTATTTTTATTGTAACGTCCAAACACTTAGAAAATTTTGTTTGTTTACATCGACTTAGAATATTTTCTTCAAAAATATTTTGGACTTGTGAAATTCTTAGAAAAAATTGTGGTTACATATCGACTTAGAATATTTCTTCAAAATATTGTCGTTAATAATTTTAGTTTTCATAAACATAGAAAAATTTCCTTAAGAAATATTTTCAACCTGAAATTAAACCTAATCAGATTTATATCATAAAATAAATTTGTAAAAATGTCTCAATTACAAGCATACCTCAAGGTGCAGGATGATCTGTATGCTCGATTGTCAAGAGCCAAAAGTAACTTCAAGAAATCACCCAAGGATAGGATTACCAAACAATATGTAGAAGCAAGGTTAGAAAACGTGGAAGAGCTGTGGACTCAATTTAGCTTAACACACACACAGATGGTTAAAGATTGTGAATCTATTGAGTTAACAAAGTCGCCTTACACTATAAACGAAGTTTACTTCAACACCGAGGAAGTATATTTAGATTTGAAATGTGAACTAAAAACTGTTTTAAATAAATTCAAGAGTAGTAGCGATGTTTCTCCAATTGCGGGCTCGTCATCAAATTCAGAAAGTAGAAACATGCCCATCAAATTGCCTAGAATATCGATCCCAACGTTTTCTGGGAAATATACTGAATGGATCACATTCAGAGATTTATTTGTTTCCTTAATTCACAAAAACGACAAGATAGATAAAGTGCAGAAACTTCATTATTTAAAAAGCCACCTTACAGGTGAGGCCGAGCAACTTTTGCGACACATTCAAATATCCGATTTAAATTATGATAAGTGCTGGGCTCAATTAGAATCGCGTTACAACAATAAAAAATATCTTTCACATTGTATTTTAAAACGTTTATTCAGTCAAAGAAACATAACCAATGAATCAGCTAGTGGTTTAAAAGATCTAATGGATACCACATCGGATTGCTTAAATGCGCTTATTAATTTAGAGTTAAATGACACAGCAATTAGAGATTTATTAATCATTCATATCCTCACACTAAAGTTAGATTCAGACAGTCGCAAAGAATGGGAGTTAAGGGTGACCTCAAACATTGATTCCGCTAAGCTACCAACGTTTGAGCAATTTAAAGATTTTTTAACCAGTAGATACAGAGCATTTGAATTCTTAGAACCTAAGTCGACTACAAATCAAAATGTAAATACAACTAAGGCAAAGGTATTTCACACAGTATCTTCGAGTTGTCCTGTATGTAATGATGAGCACAAGATAGGGACTTGCAAACAGTTCATGGGTAAAGATGTGGCCGCTCGGCGTAAGTTCGTACAGGAAAAGCATTTATGCTTTAATTGTCTGGGGGGTAACCACTCTGCCAGGTTTTGCAAGTGTACAGTCACTTGTCGAATCTGTCATCGTAAACACCACACTTTATTACATTCTAACAGTGAGCAGGAGTCTTTAGAGGGGAAGAGTACTCATACGGTTGGAGCAGAAAATCAAGAGATAGTTGCTTGTTTTTCGAAGGGTTCAGCTAATAACCAAGTCTTATTAGCAACAGCTTTAGTGAAGGCTGTATCGAAGAACGGGTCTATGTTCACGGTTAGGGCTTTGTTAGATCAAGGCTCTCAAGCATCGTTTGTTACGGAAAACATTGTCCAAACCTTAGGATTAAAGAAAACACCAGCTAAGGGTTCGATAGTTGGTATAGATGTCAACCACAAAGTAGAGTTGAATTCGGTTGTCAAGGTTAAAATACAATCTAGGGTTGATCCATCTGTGGAATTGGAAGTAAATGCATATGTTCTAAAATCACTTACATCTTTATTACCTAGTAGGGAAACAGCACATTTAGACTGGGTACAATTCCAAGATATACAGTTGGCAGATCCTAAATATCACAAACCGGACAAAGTTGATTTCTTGTTGGGGGCAGAAATTTACTGCAAGGTTTTGCAAAACGGGTTGAAAAAGGCTTCGGGTTGCAGCACGGTGGCGCAGCGTACTTCTCTAGGGTGGATTCTGTCAGGAACGATAGCTTCTGCTGCCCAAAGGTCTTCCAACTTTACCGTGATGCACGCTCTCGTAGGCGATGACGAGATCCTGAAAAGATTCTGGGAATTAGAGAAAGAACCAGATGAAAACAAGAAACATACACTCACCGAAGCAGAAACCAGATGTGAGGAGATATTCACTGCCACAACTACAAGAAATGACAGCGGACGTTATATTGTGAACTTGCCATTCCGAACCGAAGACCCAGGCTGTAAATATGGAAAAACAAGAGAAGTAGCAATTAGGAGGTTTCATGCTCTAGAATCTAAACTACACCGGAATGAGGAATTGGGTATTAGATATGCAGAGGTAATCAAAGAGTATCTCGAACTGGGGCATATGAGACTGGTAAGCAAACCGGACTATCATGCAAACGAAGCTGTATATTTACCTCATCACGCAGTAGTTAGAAATGACAAAGACACAACCAAGGTGCGTGTAGTATTCGACGCATCTTGCAAGGGAAAAACCGGCATTTCGCTCAATGATGACCTGTTGGTTGGGCCAAGTCTGCAACCTGACTTGCGGCATCTATTGATGCGTTGGAGAAGACATCCTATTTGCATGATATCAGATGTAGTCAAAATGTATAGACAAGTACGCGTAGCGGATAAACATCAGGATTTTCAACGTATCTTATGGAGAGATAACAGGGACTCTGAATTGAAGGATTATCAGCTTCAGACGGTCACCTTTGGCACTGCGGCTGCACCATTCTTGGCTGTTCGAGCTATGCAACAAGTAGCATACGATGAAGGAAAGGATTATCCTCTTGCAGCTGAAAAAACACTAAAAGATTTTTACGTTGATGATCTTATGACAGGGTGTGAAACAATAGAAGAAGGAATAGAAATTTGCAAACAAATGGAAGAGATGCTCGCCAAAGCAGGGTTTGAGTTACAAAAATGGTCGAGTAACAGCAACGAGCTGCTGGCAAAAATTATAGATGGGAAAAAAAAGGACAAGGATCGTGCGGAACCGGGAATTTGGATCAAGCAAGATGAAATATTAAAAACATTAGGACTCACCTGGAATCGAAGTTCTGACACATTCCAGTATTCAGTTCAGCTGCATCCAGTAGAAGAACCTGTAACTAAAAGAAAAATGTTATCTGACATTGCAAGATTATTCGACCCCTTAGGGTGGGTCGCTCCAGTCATCGTGAAAGCAAAAATGCAACTACAAGCGTTGTGGACTTCGGGAATTGGATGGGATGAAGAAATTCCTACTGAAATAAAGGATGAATGGTGTACTTACCGACATCAGTTGCAAAGTTTAGCAGAGTTTTCAGTACCGCGATGGTTGAAAATGAAGCACGGTGACAAAAACATCGACTTGCACGGATTTTGTGATGCGTCCAAATCAGCATACGCCGCGGTTGTGTATGCTCGGGTAGTCGATGCTAATGGTAGAGTATCAGTCACTCTTCTAACTGCTAAAACTAAAGTTGCACCTATAAAAACTGTCTCAATTCCTCGCTTAGAACTATGTGGGGCAGTGCTGTTAGCAAAACTCATATCCGAAATATCGTTAGTCATGGGTATCAATAAATCTGATTTACACTTTTGGACAGATTCAGAAATCGTATTAGCTTGGTTAAACAGTCACCCCAACAAATGGAAAACCTTTGTCGCTAATCGCGTATCAGAAATTTTATGCATAAGTGAACCACACCAATGGAACCATGTCACATCAAAAAACAATCCTGCTGACTGCGCATCACGGGGTATGTACGCCTCAGAGTTCATACATTTTAAAATGTGGTTAGAAGGTCCTGACTTCCTCAAAGACACGATAATTGGAACGGGTAAACGCAACTCAGTTTCAACTAAAGTGGAGGAAAAGAGGGTACACATATCAGTGAATGCCGACCATTTTTTCTGGGATAAATATTCATCTCTTGACAAACTATTGCGAATAGTAGCTTATGTGAAGCGGTTTCTCGAACTAAGAAAACCGAGGGCCACAAGGAAAAGCCTCAGTTATATTACAGCAGAAGAGCTCGAATTATCGTTAGAGACATGCATTAGAGTTAGCCAAGGCAAACGATTCGAAGCGGTGATCACCAACCTAGAAAAAGGGGAAATTTGTAAAGAGAAGTTCTTAAGGTCCTTAAATCCTTACCTGGATTCAAAACAAATCTTGAGGGTGGGCGGTAGATTAGAACGTTCAGATCTCGATCACAACCGTAAACATCCAATATTGATTTCCGGTAACGATCACTTAACCAATCTCTTAATATCAGATGCGCATAACAGAACTCTTCATGGAGGTCCCCAACTTATGCTGACCTATTTGAGCACGAAATACTACATCCTAGGGGCCAAGCGGTTAGTTACAGCATATGTAAGGAAGTGTGTAACTTGTATCAGGTATGCAGCTACAACTAAACCTCAACTAATGGGTCAATTGCCGCCTGCGCGGGTTATACCAAGCAGGCCGTTTAAAAACAGTGGGGTAGACTATGCAGGTCCTATAAATTTAAGGACATCTAAGGGTCGGGGTCATCACGCATATAAGGGGTACATTTGTTTATTTGTATGTATGGCCACAAAGGCTGTCCATATCGAGGTCGTAAGCGATCTCACAACAAAGGGGTTCATTGCCGCATTCAAAAGGTTTGTGGCCAGACGTGGTCACTGCAAAGATTTGTGGAGTGACAATGGCACGAATTTTCAGGGTGCTTCTAAAGAGTTAGATGCAATGTTACGCTCTGAAAATTCAATTTTAACTAAGGAAATTGCCGCGGCTTTAGCTGCTGAGGGAACAACATGGCATTACATTCCACCACATTCTCCGAACTTTGGCGGTTTGTGGGAAGCCGGAATAAAATCCTGCAAAGGGCATTTGCGTAGGGTAATAGGCAACTCTACTTTAACTTACGAAGAAATGTCCACTTTTTTAAGTCAAGTAGAGGCATGTTTAAATTCACGTCCGTTGTGTAGGGTAACGAATTCCAAAGGTTGTGATGCATTAACACCTGGGCATTTCCTTATTGGGGAACCCGTTGTAAACGCACCAGATAGGAATTACGAAGACGCTAACATATCCAGTCTAAAGAGGTGGCATTTAGTTCAACAAATGCTTCAACAGTTTTGGAGACGCTGGTCAACCGAATACCTAACCACACTGCTCCATCGGTATAAATGGTCTACGCAAACTCCTGAACCAAACATAGGTGACATAGTTTTAATTAAGGAGGATAATATGCCCCCCTGTCGGTGGCTACTTGGCAGAGTGGTTGAGAAACATCCAGGGCTGGATGATCTGACACGGGTAGTCACGCTGTGTAGCAACGGTTCTAAATTTAAACGACCAACCTCGAAACTGTGTGTCTTACCTATTACTTAAACATGTTGTTCAGTAAGAACTTAATATTAGTAATTTACGCATGTGTCTAGTGTGAATTTGGTGTAAGTACTCGTAGATTATAAGCTATTTTGAGAGATGTCTTCGATAAAGTAATTGTATTGTATTGTGTTAGTAATAACTTTAATAGTTTGAAGGACATAATGTTCACAATATGTCCTTGGTGGGCGGAATGTTCAGCCATCTATCGGCAATTCAATGTCGCACTCTGTGTTGTTTTGTAACATTAGTTATTATTGGGACCAATAGATGGCGCTTTTTATTTGAGTCCGAAAATTAGATCGCGGTGTCGAGATTCTCCGCCGATCATATATAGCTTGTATGTAATAAGGTTCAAATTTGTACATTTTTTAATGTCACCACAACAAGGTGGAATAAACATTTGGTTGATTGGTACCCTATGTTTCATTTTTGGATTCAGACCTAGAGACGTAGGGACCCATAGCGTCATTGTGACCCTCACTAAGCCCGAGGGTTCGCATGATCTATAGCAGCAGTCTGTTCCACCAGCTCGCAAGGTGAGCGAGCATCCCTAAACCACTCACAAAGCCCGAGGGTTTTTGGTAAAATTTACAGCCTTTCGTGTTAGTTTTCCTGCTCCATCTTTCGAAAACGTAGTGGCTCGACCTTCAACGTAAATGTAGCTGGCTGAAGGTAATACGTACAAATCTTGCTGATTTATGGGTATACGTATTTCATCATTTTCATTAAAACTGTTGCTATAAGGATTATAAGTGTGAATTTCATAACTCACTATAGAGTTGTCGAATTGTGGTAAATCATTCACTTGAATAATACTCATAATTTAAATCCCAAAGCTCGAAGAAATAATCTATTACTTTTAGTTATTTTTTTTATAGTTCGTACAATATGTCTTCGTCTTTTGATGGTACGAGAACGAGTAAAATTATTAACTTTGGCAGTTGATTTTATATTGTAAATTATCATTTTTAAATTTTCTCTATTCTAATTGACATTCATCTCTTGTGACAGATAATGTCAAAGTGTTGTCTTATATAGACGACACCTAACATTTAAACCATTTTTAAGTACCTAATGAGTTGATAAAACCTTGCTTTTTCCTTAACTCTTTAAGAAATTTAATGCATAAATGTCCGCAATTGAATAAGTTATTATTTTGAAAATTACTGTAATTATAATTAATATTGTCACAACCTACATAGCGAACAAATTCTATTGGAGGTTTCAAGTTGCCGTAACTGTCAAAGTACTCAACATATTAATTTAAAATTACATAGGCTACCCAATGTGTACCAGAATTTTTAGAATTATCTAAATTTATGATTCCACACTCTTTAGAAAACGGAGACTGCGGTAACGTATCTCTCATATACACTCCGCGAAAATATGGAACGTTTTTGGTAAAATGTATTATATCTATATTAGTAAGAACACGATTAGGTAGCGTATGATTTAGTTTTTTTTTCTTTAAATTTGTATATATCCCAAGTCCATCCTTGTAACGGTTTAGTTGCAGTCCATTTCCAATATATACACCTTCCGTATTCTTATTATGTCTTTTCATTTCTTCTAAACGCTTTTTTGCAACTCTATATTCTTTTATGGTTTTGACGATTCCAGCAATTCCACTTGCAATACTGCCAGCAGCGGACAAACCGGCAAATATTGGTATTAAAGGTAGAACCCCTCCAGTCTTAGGAATTGGTATTATGCGTGGAATCCTGGCAGATGAATCACGATTCAATTCTCTAGCAGCAGCGTAAGCCAATTCTATTAGTTTTTTCCTACACTTTGGTTTAACTTTTTTAATGCAGTTTTTAGTATTGGTTACTAAATTTTTAAAGTTGTTTTTGAGTCCAGCTCCAGAACTTACTTTTGTTAACATTATATTATTAACATTGGCAGCAAGTTTTTCTCCTGTGCTTGCATCGGTAGACAAAGCACGCTTTTTTGCCATTTTTAATAAAATTATATCTGCTTTGTGGCGATCTTTCAAATTTTTGGAATTGTTATATGCAATATCGTGATTTTTACAATATTCGTCTAACTTGTTTACACCTTTATCACTTCGAGCTAATCTTTCACGTAATTTAGTTCCTGGACCGCAATAATTATATCCTGGAAAATGTAGCTGAAATGGTAAATTATTAATTAAATTATTAATAAGTCCTTCTAACCAAACAAAAATATAAAATATAATAACCTAAACTAACTAAAACTATTAACAAATTAAAATATGGCGTCGAAAAATTCCTCTGCATCGCTGTCGACTGGTAAAGTACCCAAGAGACTGGCGGCATTGCCACGTTGTATGGCAATGCTAAGCCTCTGGCCAAGGTAAAGGCCAGCCCTTGGATCCCGGGAAGTGTCAACAAGCCGTTTGGAGATTTCGTTGAACAAACCGTGAGCACTCGGACCCCACGGCCCGAGGGTTTCAACCCCAAACGGCTCGAAAATATTATTGCCGATAAGGTTATTATACTTTCGCCGTTTGAGGTTTTCCGCAGCCGCAGCAGCAGCGCCTGCACAGCACGCCGAGTCAGGAAGATGGGATGGCGCAAGAGTATCGACACAAGTTGCGTCCCACACTAAAGGCCTACCCACCTTCCAAGGAAATAAAGACATGCCGTCCGGTCTCTTGCCATCGTCGCGTGCCAAGCCATTAGGTTCTAATACAGCTGGAACGCCGACGGTGACAAGAGCTCGTCGGATGATGTCATTTATGTTCGCGTGCCGAGCTAAGCGGCCCGCACTTCGGCTGCAAGACAGGCCATGGTGTCCAAGGCTGTTGACAACTTCGCCACAGTGACAGCGATGGGGAGAACAAGAAGGAGCTCCTAGTCGTAGGCAAGCAGCGAGGCGGAAAGTAGTGTCGTTTAACAAAGTGCCTATGTTCGACGACAGTAGTGCATGAAGCCAAAGACCCGACTCCCACTTACCCACAGCAAGCAGGCGTGCACGCTCCGCAGTAGTAGCAGACGTGTTAAGTAAATTGTTCTGTACTACTCTGCAAAGCGGCTCATCCCACTTTCTCTGGGAAGATGGATTATCGGGTTGATCTGAATTCGGACAAGCGAGTCTCCAGGCATGCATAGCCTCGGTGAAGCATGGCACATCAAAATTAATCAGTGTGGGGGTTAGGATTTTCCTGATTAATTTTTCAGTGCCGTAGACCGAGGATATGAAAGCCGGTAAACTAACACTAGAAATTTTGCGGACGCCGAGGCCTCCCATACGAATGGGAAGAGTAGCTTGTGTCCAAGCTCGGTCGTCCATGGCCACATTTAAAATCGAAGTTAATGTATGTCGAATAATTTGGTCCATTTTTGGTGGAGGGTGAGTGTGCTTCCATAGATGGGAAGCGCGAAGGAAATATGTTAATTTAGGGCCGAAACAGCAATAACGGATTAGGGTTAAGGCCGAATGCATGTTAATTTGGAACAATCTTTCCGAAATGTCTTTGAAATTTTGTATTTTTTCTTCAATAAAAACGGGAAAGGAATTCTCGAAGACAGGAGACCCAAGAAGACGAAGAGAGCTTTTTTCAATAATTAAGATTTCTGGAGCTATTGCGTTAAACTTGGGGAGTGTCAGATGTCTGTCAGTACTGTCCGCCATATAAAGTTCACATTTCGAGTGGTTGAGATCAAGGCCAATGGAATGAAGTTCATTTTCTAAGAATTGTAGATCTTTTAAAACGGTTTCTACATCGCCTCCCAAAGTTCCATCGTCAAGATACCAAATGTTAAATTTGGAATTTAGCTGTCGAATAATTGGGTGAATGGCTAAACTAAAGATCACTGGTCCGAGGGGGTCACCTTGTTGACAGCCAACAGCAGATTCCAAAAGGTGGTCCCGATACATTAATTTAGAAGGATGTCTGTAGCATTGCCAAAGGAAACTATAGATTTGAGGTATTTCTTTTTTAGTTTCTGCCAGCAAGGTGTCCCTATAAACAGAATTGAAGGCGTTCTTTATGTCAACCTTCAGGAAGTCCTTCTCCTTTCATGTATACAAACAAAATGAGATCACTATCATAGACCATGATGTTATATTGATAAACCACTCATAAAACATTGGTATCGTCAATCCAACTATTTTCGCAGGATGTCAACCCCAACCATTTCACGACAACTTTTCTGCCTTTTCGTTTTAAAACTTTTTCAACAAGGTAAATATCAGGATGTTTGGTTTTTTGTAATTCATGACCGTAAAATGCTCCTAAAATAGGTTGCTGTTTACCATCTTATAATAAATATGTAACAGGATTTGTGTTTTGAACTTTACTGATCTTGAATATCTCTGTTGACCAATTAGGAGTGTAACCTTTTTCAAAACAACCTTTATGTTTACTTATTCGAACAAAATCGCCTGTCTTTAACTTTGAACACTTTGTTTTCGTTCGATTTTGATTGAAATATCTCTGTAGTACTTTAGTTTTATTGCTACGATTAACTTGAGCAGGTGGTAAATCAATTGTTCTGTGTATTGTATTGTTATATCTACTAATGGTTTTTGCAAGTGTCCCGTCAATCCATTTATTTATTTATTAAAACTTTATGCACAAGTAAAAACTGTACAAAGGCGGACTTAATGCCTTGGGCATTTTCTACCAGTCTACCTTAGGGTGATGCAGAGACAATACTTAGTAGGTGCAAAAATAACTTAGAAAATATTTATAACTAAAAATAATAATAATAAGAATAAATACATATATACATACATACAACAAAAAAATAAAATTAAAAACATTATGAGAGTTAACAAGAAAACCAACAACAACTTAATTCTGAGACGAATCTGCCAACTTCTTGCGTATGTGTTCTCGAACTTTCACTTTAAATGTGAACTGATTGGTTACCGTCCTGATATTCTGAGGGAGCGCATTCCAAAGGAAAACCGCCTGGACAAAGAAAGAAGACTTTATAAAACCAGAGCGATGAGAAGGACAACGAAGAAGACGATTATGTTCAGACCGAAGATTCTTGCTATGTGCAGAGCATAAATATTGACAGAGAGAGGTCAGATAAGAAGGAGAAGTGGGTTTGTGAAGGATAGCAAACAGGGTTGTCAAAGCCCTCAACGCTCTGCGCTGCCGGATGGGTAACCACTTCAAAAGCGATCGATGTGCGGATACATGATCGTACTTGCGGAGATTGAAAACGAATCGAATGCAGCTATTAAGAAGTCGGTCAAGTTTATTGAGGAGATCTGCATTCAGGTAATAGTAGCACACATCACCATAGTCAATTATGGGGAAGATTAGGGACTGTACAAGCATTGCCTTAATGTGTGATGGGAGAATATTTTTTAACCGATAGAGCGACCGCAACGTTCCAGTGACCTTCTTGCTCACAATCGCGACCTGCTTACGCCAGTCGAGGCAAGTGTCAACATGCAAACCCAGATCCTTGACGTCAGAGCTAAACGGAATCACTGTGCCATCAAATGTAACAGGTGGCACCGTTAAACCATGCAGCCTCCTCAAGCTATACGGGCTCCCCACAATGATAGCCTGACACTTGCTTGGGTTAACCGCCACCCCAAAACGATCAGACCAGTCTTTGACAACACGTAAATCCCGATTTAGCTCCTCGACCGCACGGGTTAAGCTGTCAACACCTGCCCGACAGTAAAGCTGTAAGTCATCAGCGTAGAGATGATACGCACACTGAAGCAGGGAAGTTATGAGATCTATAAAGATAGAGAACAAAAGTGGAGATAAAATGCCGCCTTGAGGGACGCCAGTTTCCAGATCGCACCAGCTGGAGTTAGAGTCACCAGCAAGAACTGATTGCTGACGCCCCCGAAGATAGGAAGAAAACCAATCCAAACACTCGGGAGAGACCATGCGATAGGAGAGGATGGATAAAAGGACTTCGTGACTGACGGTATTAAAAGCATTTGAAAAATCGATCAACACTAGAACCGTAACTTTAGTGTCTTCCATTCCTCGCCTTATATCGTCAGTCACTTTGAGGAGAGCAGAAACGGTACTGTGCCCGGGTCTGAACCCAGATTGGAGCGGACTGATGAGAGAGTTTTTGTGAATGAAGTTGGAGAATTGTTTATGTACACAGGCTTCGAGTACTTTGTACAAAAAGGGAAGGATGGAAATTGGACGAAAGTGACTAAGAAGAGTGGGATTAGGGATTTTTGGTAGTGGTCGAACATGGGCTTTCCGCCACAGGGAAGGGAAAACACCGGAGAAAAGGGAGAAGTTAACTATATGGGAAATTGCAAGAAGGAGCTGATCTACCACTGTCACGATCATGTGTCGACTGATGTTATCACAACCAACGGCTTTGGATTTGATGGATAGGATAATCTTTTTGATCTCTCCCGGGTCGACTGGGCTGAAGGTGAAGGGGGTAATATTGGGTCGCGTCAGACCAGCAAGGTAGTCAAGAGTTTGACATTTGGTTGGATTATCAAGGGTGGGAACAGTAGAGAAGTGACGATTTAGATCGTCCAAGCCAAATGTGCTAGGAAGGTCTGAATGTCGCGACTTGCCGATACCGAGAGTTCCAAGGAATTTCCAGATATCAGCAGGAGAAGAAGAAGTGATGTTACTAAGAATGTGGTGGCGTTTAGCGTTGCGTATCATCTGATTACAACGATTGCGAGCAGTTTTGAAGAGGCTCCAATTATCATCTGACCGATCCTTTTTAAACTTCCGAAACGCGCGGTCCCTTCGTCGCATCGCCATCCGAACTCCCACATTCATCCATGGCGCAGGTGGGCGCTTTAGCTTGACTCTCCTGATAGGAGCGTGGGTGTCGCTGACAGCTTAACTACAATATTGTTGAAACAGGCTACTTTATCGTCAACTGTAGCGGCTGCCTCCAGGTCTGTCCAGTCAATATTAGAAGCATCTTGTGTAAGCTTTTCACAATTCATCCTCGCAAAGGCACGCCTGTACTGGAATGTAGGTTTGGGTTTAGGGGCTTTAAGGATATAAGACAGGAAAATAAGGTCGTGATGGGAAAAACCAGGAGCGTCAAGTTGACCATGTGAGGAGACTAGGGAAGGATTTGAGGTGAGGATCAAGTCGAGCCAAGTATCATCACCGACAGCGTTATGATGAGTTGGTCGGAGAGGCAACACATGCAGACTAGCTGACTCGACCAGGTGTAGAAGTTTACGGGATCGATGGGAGTTGTGGGCAAGGAGATTGGTGTTGAAATCCCCCATGACTATGTGATGTGCATACTCCGAACCTAAAGATTCTAAGACCGATTCGAATTCGGTGAAGTAATCAAGTGAGGGGGGACAATACACAACGCCAAGAACGGTTTTAGCTCCTTTGACACAGACCTCAAGAAAAAGAAACTCAGCCGAAGCATTACAGGAAGAAGTAGAAAGAACTTTAAAAGGAAGATCAGCACGGAGATATATAGCTACACCACCCCCTCTCCTACCGACTCGGTCATTCCGCAACAGAACGAAACCTGGGAGAGAGTAGGAGGTGGATAAAAGTTCAGGTTTTAGCCAAGTTTCAGAAATCAGGACGGCATGGACGTTGTTGTTCGTGAAAGTTTCATACAACTCATTGTAGTGGCTTGGAATGCTTTGAGCATTTATATGACAGACGTTGAACAGCCGGCCAAGATTTTGGCTGAAACCTAGACGTAAAAGTTCACCAAGGGTTTCCGTAACAGAACAAAAGCTATCATCACCAGAAGAGGCAGTAGATTCATTGGCAGAGAAAAAAGATTCGTTATCAGATGTTGTCATGGACACAAATATATATAAATATACAATAAAAACAGATATAAATACTAAATAAATATTCTAATAAACTAGAAAGAGACCTACACGAAATACTGGTAAGACGTTTGCATCTCTGCACCACCCGCCAGCTAACATCATCATTAAAGACAGTGAATAGGTACAATAAGCAATAAAATCAAGAAACGTTACAAAGTAGTAGTGACAGATGAATTCTTACGCAATTTTTTACCATTCCGAACGCACCCTTCAAGCCTTCAAGACATTGCATTTTCCTTGAACGTATCCAAACATAAAAAACTTCATTGGGATCTGTGAATATGATTGACATGATGTTGTTGACATTGACATTACTTGTCACTTGACAAGTTGACATTACAAAACAAAATTGCAAAGGTGAATCAAAAAACAAAAAGTGAACAAATATAAATCCGGTTGAGGGTAAATTACGCTGAAGTATGCGTTACTTGACTTACTTTTATAATTATTTACAACTGAGAGATTTGCGAGGAGGAATAGAACAGAAACAACTACTTTACTAATATGCAAATGAGACCAAATTAAACCAGGAAAAATGGAAGATAGCAAACTTTAAGGTAAGGAAATCCTAATTAGATAATGGGTATCTAATGCGTAAAAATTATGCTGTAAAAACATCGAGGACTGATACTAACTCGTCTTGTTTTTCAGGCTATCTCCAGACGTTTGAACCCGGGGATACTTCACCAGCAGCGGACTCAGTTCTTCAAATGATGTCACCTTATGTTTGCTTCCATCGGGGGCTTTAACTACGATGACACCGTCCTGTGTCCAACATGACCGCATAGTGAAGTGAAGCCGTGCCTTCCCAAAGACCGATTGTCGGGTCTTAGCAAAAACTCCTTGACAGAGATAGATGACCCCTTCAGTCCTGTCTTCGCTCTCCAGACCGCAGACCTGTCGTCATAGCTCGAGAACTTGACTAGGATGGGCCTATGGTGATCCTTTTTGGCTAGGCCAAGTCTGTGGCAGACCTTTATGGAGGATGCAGTGATAGTATTAAGAGACAGCTTCTTACTTATCACCTCCAGAATCACTGAGCTGCTGACTTCCCCTTCAACCTCAGCTATGCCCTGGAAAATGAGTGCCTTCCGCCGGTGCCTGGTCTCCAACCCGTCGACCTGTCTAGCACACTCGCTGATCTGTCTTCTAAGCAGACTCAGCATGTTGAAGATCAGCTCCCTAAAGGTGCGAAACTCCTCGGCTACCCTCGCCACGGTGTCCTTGGCAGGTCCTGCACACTGTATCTGCGCTTCCAACTCGCTCATCTTCCGGTTAAAGCTATCTTCTAGGGTCTTCTGTGCAGATATTATCTCGTCAAATTGCGACATTCTAGCAGTAATTGTCCACTTGTGTTCAGTGAAGTGATGATTTGGCAGGTGGTGTAAAATTATTGCTTGAGTCACATAAAAGTGCTGCAAACGTGAATACCCGTAGTGTATAGGCTATACACTGATAATATGTAGAAAACTAGTGAGAATACTGTGGATTACTATTTTAAATATAAAATGAAAACTAGAATTACGTCTGTCTTCTTTTTACACCTACCCGCGATCAACCCAACAAAATCAACAAAATTTATAATTCCCCTTTAAACTAAATTCCTTGAAAAGCTTACTCTTTATCGTCCTTATTAATCGTTCTACAATTGAAGCCTTTTTCGTTGAATAAGTGCAGTAGTGGTTGATAGGATTGTTTACTAATATTTTTTGAAAACTTTTATTGTAAAATTCTTTTCCAAGATCTGTTTGCAAGTTTCTAGGCATGCGTTTTTCTCTACTCAATAACGTAATAAAAGCTTCAGATACCGCTTCTTTGTTTTTTTGTTTAAGTGGAATAAGCCCAAGCGTACTTAGAGAATCCGTCAATGATAGCTAAAATGTATTTGTTATTGTTGAATTTGGAGAAACTTTGCATATCCATTAAATCAGCTTGCCAAAGATCATCAATATCTTTTAATATTACATGCCTTCGAGGAAAATTTATTCTTGCACTTCTATGAATTTCGTTTATAATGTCTCTTTTAACTTTGCTCATTCTTTCAACTGTCTCTCCTGAATTACAAAATTATACTGATATTCAATTTATATGATGAGTCTTTTTATTCTTTTATAACACCCGCTTCTTTTAACTCTTCAACAATTGATAAGATTTCGTTGTCAAGATTAGTATTACCTGCAGTTTTAGATGCTATCAAAAGTTTAAGCCTGTCCACTAATTCATTAGGATCATCCCAATATACAATATCAGTATTTTTTTAATATTTTTTTAGATAAGGCAGACCAGCACCTCGTTTTTGTTTAGATTTAACTTCTGTAGGTTCTTGTAAACGTTTACTAGACTCAGGAAATAATGGTTTGATCACTTGAGAATATTTTAGACCCTTATCACCTTTAACTTGACCTGCAGGGTCAAAGTCTCTTTTATGAGCATTAGTTGTGATGAGTATTTCTTTGTAAACTAATTTATCTTTTAAATTGACTAAACTTAAATCAGGCTTCTTGCGAAGCAATAATTCTTTTAGACCAGGTGTTATTTTATATTTTTTATTAGCTACGCGAATAAAATACACTTTGTCAGAGTTCTCGCGAGTGGTAGAGAAATTAACTATAGTATTTCCAATGATATGCTTATCATTCTCACTACGTACGCCAAATGGTATATTCACATCGTCGTATATTTCAAAAATATCTTCTTTGTTCAGCGACATATTATTAACTTTGTCTGATTCAGATGTGTCACCTTCTTCGTCTTCTGAATAAAACGTTTCTGATTCAGATGATTCATGTTTGTACTTATCATATGATTTATCACGCAAAAACATTTTTGAACCTATACCAGTGATTTTAGTTTGGTCATCATAAGTATCTTCATTTTTTATAACAGGAAATTGCTTGTTAGCTGCTATAGCATTAAGAGGGTCAGCAAGAGGTTAAAAAAAAATACTTCAGATGAGTGTCGGTACTAAATTCATAATCTTTCATTTGTTTCACCTTTTCCTTTATAGCGTCCGCAGACTTTATTAATTGATTTTTAATGTTATGGTCCATTATACGACTTGTACGCTGAAGTATTTATGCTCAAATGATTTATTTTTTGTTTTAATTCATAATTTATATAACCATTAATCAAAATAAATAAAGTTGTCAAAAGACTGTCTGTATCTGCCTTTGTTTAATTCACAATCCTTATTAATTGCTAAAAAATCATAAGGATGCATCCAGATTTTAGAACACAATCTTTGAACCTGGACCACTCTATATCAGAACTAACATGTTCATCATATATATGTTTCATGTTAACTTCATCTTGGTTGAAAATGATCAAAAAGTTAGCATTATCACGTATTAACTGCTTTGGGATTTTAGAATACGTCTGAGATAAATAAAAACAGTCTATACCTCTATGTCTACCCATTGTAAAATAATTACGTAATATGTTTATTTGTTTTTCACAAACTACATCATCGAATATAATAAATTGATAACAGAGTTCAACAATGCGTCGTTAGGATGAATAACATCGTCATCAAAATTATAAACAAAAAATTTTACCTCTGGAACTCTTTGCAATACTTGTTTTAGAAAACTGTATTTCGGCTGAAAGCTGGTCTTAGAATATAGATAAACATTGTTAAACTTTAATCCGTTAGCATGAATTAATAAACTAATCATGACATTCGTTTTCCCACAATTCGATGGACCACATATTATGCATCGAATATTATTTGGGAGAAGTACGCTGTGTTTCGGGCGTAGTGAATTTTCCTTTACATCAATATTTTTAACATCTAAAGATACTTGTTGCTTGATCCACTTCATGTTTGTATCTGTTACGAAAACAATTCAGGCTCTAGTATTTATAATTCATAACAGAGTTATTGATCGAAGTAATATATGAGTTCTACTACTTTAAAAAAATGCGTGGATAGTATATGGGTAAATAAATTAATAAAACAAAATGCGTTTAACAGTTTTATTACATAAAATTATACCTAATACATTATACACATTTTGTTTAATAGATATATTTATAGACAAATTTCAACATAATCATATTTCTATTTTTAAAAACAGGAGAATACACAGCTATAATCTGACACTTTATTTAAGTAGGTACATTTATAACTGAATAATATATTTTAAGAAATTGTATCGCAATGACCCCATGGTAAGGTTTCAATTTGATTTGAAAGTATTTGTCTTTTATCGTCACTTCTATTTAATGCAATTTTATTCACTTGTTGTGAATATAGAACGTGTTTAATTGATTTAATTACATTCATTTTACGTTTGATAATTTTGTTATTGTGTAGGGCAGCATTATAATCAGAAAGCTTTAATTGATTTGTTACGGGGTTTGTTATACCTTTTGCCTTCTTTAATGTTGTTTTCAAACAATAAAGTTTAGCCCTTAAGCCAATGAATTCATAAATTACTGAGCCTCCGAGTTCATCTTTAAACAAGCCTGGTACTTTTTCATTAATTTTAGGTATTCCATAATATGGATTATCCTCAGCGAAATTACTGGTGTCAAATTCCGATATATTATCAACCATATCCTTATAAAAATTATTCGTTTCTACTAAGTAAAGTAGGCTATCCGTGTCAGTGTAACATAGTTTAGCTTTCGTGCCATATTTGTTTTTGATAAAATCGTAGTGGAATTGATATAAGTGTTGTTTAGCATACTCCAATACAGTAAAACAAATGTAAATCGGTCTATCCAATATTATTTTTTCAGGGCTTAACTGAACAGCCGCAAAATTTTCTGAAAAGATTGCAATACTTTTCAAGTTGGGTTGTCCATTCCAAGGTTGCCTGGAAGAGATCGCAGAAAGCGATAAGGCCGCCCATTGTATATTAACTTAATAAAAAAATAACTTAACAAAAATTAATAAATAAATTAACTTAACAACAAAAATTAAACTGAACACTACTTAATATTATTAAGTAGTGTTCAGTTTAATTTTTGTTGTTATGTTTTTTGTGGTGTACAATAAAGAATATATAAATAAATAAATTGTTACTAACTTTACATTTACTTGCTTGCATTTATTTTCTATTGTTTTTCCAAACACAGCATTATTCAAAAGTTTGAAAAAATCTTTTTCGAAGGCTGAGGTAGAAGTTTGACGCAAACGAGTATTTAAATCAATGTACTTTTGCAAAAAATGATCTTGTCTAAATCTGAGAATGCGATGTATTCGGCTTAAAATCAACCCATTGTTCAAGAATTGTTTTAAATGTATGTAGTTAATGACGTAATTATACACGGTCAATTTTAGGTCGTTCTGGAACCGAAAGCCATATACTCGATCATCGAACTCAAAACGATTGGGACTATCATTTTCAATAAGTTGCAATAAAACAAAATCACGAAAAATCAATTTTATTGTTTTTTTTTGTGTATTAGTGAGAACTCGTAGTAACGCTTCCTTGCGATCAATGCATATGTGTGTAAAACGTATCGACGAAGTGCAACACTTGCGAACGGTACCCACCCCCACCCATTGAAAAATTCATTCATCGATCAGACAGCATGATCCGTAAGCCACGCCCCCGGCCCCTTACAGTCTAGCCGACCGCCCGCGCGCCCCCGCCATTCCCATTCCTATTCTTATTCCTTTCTAGTATTGTCTCGCGTTTCGTTGTATTAGGTCACGCACGCGCAACCTAATTACGCGCCAAAAATTGGAGTTTTGGGCTATGGTAGATTTTTATGTGACATGGCGAACCATAACTTAGAAGAGGCCAGACGTTTGTATGCTCAGCCGGAACACCTGAACTCACTGCGCCCACGTGGAATCACTGACCCTCAAGTTCCCTTCACCTCCACCATCCTGGCTGTAACCCAGCGCCTCCTCGATCATGGACAGTTTCGAGCGCCCACACACGCGCAGGGCCGCGGTAGACTACCATACTCGGCGGAGTTGGAGGAAGACATACAGGAATACTTCGAACGCGACCCACGCGGCCACGTCGTAGTACCATAATGGCGGCCAGGCGATTCAATGTTAGCCAATATTATGTATCTCTCTGGCACATTAACGCGGTCTGTTAGTTCTATCAGTTCAGTGCGTGCGTATTTAAACAGTGTGTTTGGTGAGCAGTAGATAGGTCGTGGTGGCCTTGTGGTTTGGCGCATGGAGCCCTGACTTAACACCACTGGATTTTTATGTGTGGTTCGAGATAAAAAGACTAGTTTCTTCCGATTAGCGTAGGTACTACTCGAGATGACTTAAGAAGTGCGACAGTGGACGCTTTTAATGTGAAAAGTGAAGTGAATAAAAGAGTACCCTACTTAGATACGAAACATGTACTCGTACTTACTTATTACTGACGCGACGGTCCTAACCCCGTAGAAATTATGAAGGAAAAATTTGAGTTAGGTATTTAACTGATAGGTATGTATATAAACGCAATTTAAATCAAACAATGGTTATGAATGCGGAATCAAACGATTTATTATTGTCGCGGTTACTTAGGTATCTACAGCAAAGTGCAAGTAGGTACTGATGACCGCAACTGGTGACTGAACACCACAGTGAAAGGTGGACATCTTGTTCACTGTGTACCTACCTACATCAAAACAATCTTTTTTTGACCGTGGGAGGACAAGGAGGTTCCTCAATAATATCCTTGCTAGCAAATTTCTAGTATTAATGTACCTACCTACTGAAAAAAAATAACTTTTTATTACATTAAAATTCCTGCTTGCCATTTGGACGTACCGCCACTATTTAAGCGGATTTAAACTTATTTATACTCTAAACATATGGCTGTAGTACTATGTCTATTTTATCTATGCGTACGTTGAGGTACCTAGTAGGTACCTCAACGTACGCATAGATAAAATAGACATAGTACTACAGCCATATGTTTAGAGTATAAATAAGTTTAAATCCGCACCTAGTTCACAGAGGTCGCCGATCGCCGCTAACATGCAATAGATAAAATAGGTACACAAATAAAAATACGAAAAGCGAATTCAGACTTTATTTCTTAACCGTAAACGGTAACAAATCGAAATTTCACCAAGCTAGGTACAATTAACGTAGGTACGCAGTTTACTAAAATTATTCTGAGAAGCCACAGAATTGATGCACAACCGAATTCAGCGGTTAACTTTATAAAAATAAGGTCTTAATTCGGTACAATATTTTCATAGAAAAGGGCACCACCAACTTATAATGAACTCTATTTGACAGACCAAACGATTTATTTTTCTGTTTGAATTGTCTGCCTTTGTATTGCCGCCGCCAGTTACACCGCCGCCGCCGCCGTTACATTGTATTGGTTTCGGCAGTATTATTTTTATTCATCATAATTTTATTATGGTAGGTAGATGTATGCTTATTAAGTACCTATTAGCTCGATTGGTGGACACTCGATTCAAGGCCTTAAATAAAACTCACAAGCGTACTCGTCATGTCTAGTTGAGGTAATAGACCGTACGATTACTAGTGATTTCGTGATGCGAGAGTAGTGAATGAAATTTCAATTAATTTCTCTCGTTTACGAGGAGATGTGATAGTAATAAACACCGTGCCGTGCGTCCAATTAGGTTCCAATACAAACGAGAGATAACGGAGGTAAATGAACTTACACCAACCTAAATCGTACCTACCTGAAATAAAATACCTACTTGCAGCAACGTCCGTTGACCTACCACGAGCGCGCTATCGCACAGCTGTTCGTTTATGAATGAAATAGTGGAAGGGCTACTAAGATTTAACTCGAATGACAGAATAAAAGTGATAAATTTCTAACTTCTATATTAGATGTCTTAAAAAAATTGTAACAATGCCAATAGTAACTATTAATCGTCTGGAGTTACTGTGTTTCGGCTCCAGAACGATGTAAAATTGATCGTGTATTTGTCATATAAATTTGAAATTAGTTTTGTAGTTTTCCCTCCAGGAGGTACAAATTTTTCTGGTGCGAATGGTAAGTCACTATGCAAATTATGCAATATTTCTGGGTAGGTCAGATCGACTTCCAGAGTATATCCATATTCAGAATCATCAGATATATTCAAAACATCAAAGTTAGCACTTTCATTTTCTGATAAAAATTTAAATTCCGATACAGGCAATCTTTTTCTCATAGCATATCCGTAAAGATTGTTACAATCAAGATATATTAAAAAAGATGATGGCTTAGTATCATCAAAGTAGGGAAGATATTTATTATTTCCTTTTGCATGTCGTAGGGAACACTGTGCTAATCCTCCAAGTATTCCCTTTTCAAGTAGGTTATACATTTCCAAGTCATGCATAAGCTCCAATTTAACACCAGTACACAAAAGCATTGCGTCCCAGCATAAACTTGGCGCGGATACATAATATGCTGGATCGAGATTGTAATATTCTAAACTTGTGTTTCGAAAATGTTCAAATATATCACATAATAATAATACATCACATTTTAAGTAAAGATCAGTATATTCACCAAGAGAATTGATATTAAAAGTACACCAAACTTTTTGTGCATGTGTATATTCATCTTCAGAAATATGCTCAAGTTTCATTGTGTTATAAAAATACTCTCTATAGTCAGAATTTTAATTCGATTCCAGATTTGACATTAGCTACTGTCATTTTGTGAAATAATGATACCACATATAATAGTGTAGTGATGAACATAAAAATCTATAAACAATCAGTGTGTGTGCCATCAGTGTGCCAATTAAAGACTAAATTATTGATTTTTATTTAAATAAATACATTCATAATAATTATTTATTAATTAGTAATCGCTGCTCTATTTTATAAAAAGTTAATATATTTGTTTTTATATTAAAAACAAAACTTATAATAAAAGAGCCTAGATAGTTTTCAGTATTGGCAACCCGTGCGCGCTCGTGCAGCTATCGCCATTTTGTTTATCGTGTCATTCGGCTTCATTCTCCCAGTCTGACTGCACGAATATCTTATTTCATTGCGAATCGATATTTTGTTGGGTTTTTGTTAAAGTGTTGTTACGTTGTGTTTGTTGTTACGTTTATAGTTTTTTGTGAACTTTGAGTGAATCTATTTGTTTTGGTTTTCCATCAAAATGGATCCTCAGCCAAGTACATCACAAAAAGACGTGGATGTTTTCTTGTCCCCAAGAAAAAAACGTCCACGAAAAGCTTTCACTGTTACTGAAAAAGTAATGATCCGCAACGCCTACAAATACTTGAAAAATGAAATTTCTGCGCAATTGGAGGCCTTTGAAGTTGTGGAAGAAAATGAATGTATGAGCAAAGTTGCTGACATATTGGGAATAACCTCACGCTCTGTTTGTAACGTTTTGAAGGAAGTAAATAAAGGTGCGCCGCCAACTCCTCCTAAAACAACTGGACCAAAGCGAAGTTTCAAAGATAAAATTGATGAATTTACATTCTCTGCAATACGAAGAATTGTTCATCAGTTCTTTTACCAAAATGAACCTCCAACCATTGCAAAGGTTAGTCAATCAGTCAGACAGTATTATTTTATACCTACATCTTTTATACAGGGTGTCCAAGAACCTGGCGTCCAACTGGATTCCCACGATGCCCCAAGTTCTAACAGTACTCAGAAAAATATTTTAAAAAATCCACCCCATGTACTTACAGAATTATACTGATTTCAAAAAAAAAGGGGAAATGAGCACCCTGTGACATACTTTTGAATGCTGTGACTGCTAATGCTGATAATTTCGATATTTCTTGGAGGTTTTGTAATCTAGGGTATTGCTGTGTCTAAATAGAATGTAAAAATAATGTACTTATTGTACCATTTTAAAATAAAATATTATTTTAACTAAAGGTGATATGGAAAACTATTGAATTTCGCAACTTTGACCGACTGTAGTGTAAAAAAAATGTACCAAAATAGTATGGCAAGTGACGTCAAATTTTGACGCGTTTATTCCTCTTTTTAAAAAGGTATAATACTTACACATTAATTTGAAAAAAAAAATTTTTGATAATATTTTTACTCAACAACCCAATTTTTACGATGTCTTACAGAATTCTTAGAAAGAAAAATTTACGACGAATTGAATCTAACCTCTAAAGAATTACTATTGTATGCTCATAAAAATAACAACAGGCCTCTCAAAAAACAGGTTAGACCGTAAGGGACGGTATGTGCATGCATCTCACCATAGTGATTCGTTATTACAACAGGAGGGAGCAAGACAGAAACTATCTTTGCGATTTGCTGGTTCTTCTTTATGGTACCCCATTATTCAGGTAAGAGTGAGGGAGAAAAAGGTTAGAGGTGCGAGTGAGATAGATAGTGACGCTATCTGGGATCGTGCTATTTAGGATAACAGTACGGTCAGTACGCGTCACTGCCTCCTGCCGTTACTACGCACCTCTCTCTTATTGTTACCATTGATCACGTACTACGATTTAAAGCTTTGTTTATTGGACTCGATTACTCTTTGTGCTCTGGACTTTGAAACGAACTCTTTACGACGACCTTTGCCTGTGTTTGGACAGTTTGTGTTTTGTGTGTGCTACCATGGCGACCTACACTCCGCAAGAATACGCAAATATGCACTACATTTATGGAGAATGTAGAGGTAATGGACGAGCTGCAGCGAGACTTTACAGAGAAAGGTATCCGAGGGCTACGCGATATCCCGACCATCGAGTTTTCATTAATGTGCACAGATCACTATGTGACGGGCGGTTCCCCAATCAAGTAGCTGGTGAAGGACGACCCGTAAATGACTTCATACGCGATGAAGTTTTAGAGGCGGTGTCGGCAAATCCAAGCATCTCTGTGCGAGGAATAGAAGCTGATACGGGGATACCGAAGAGCACAGCACACAGTATTCTCCAAAAAGAAGAATATCATCCGTACCACGTACAGCGAGTGCAAAGTCTTTTACCTCGAGACTATCCGAGCCGAGTCGCGTTTTGTGAAACAATCCTGCAAAAACATCGAGAAGACGAAAACTTTATCGACAAAATTTTGTGGTCAGATGAATCAACATTTAAGAAGGATGGCTACATGAACCTACACAACTTGCACGAGTGGCATGTGGAAAATCCGCACTTGATGCGAGAAGATAGATCCCAGTACCGGTTCAAAGTGAACATGTGGACCGGTATTCTCTGTGGGAATATTATTGGTCCATTTGAGATGCCCGAGAATTTGACTGGCGAATCATATTTAAATTTTCTTCAAAATGATTTGCCAAACTTACTAGAAGAGACCCCACCAGATATGTGGTTCCAACACGACGGCTGTCCAGCACATTTTCGCGTATCCGTTAGAGAGTTTTTGGACGAGCAATACCCGAACAGGTGGATTGGGCGATCAGGAACAATCCCGTGGCCAGCCCGCTCACCTGACTTAAATCCGCTGGATTTTTTTTTCTGGGGAACTATGAAGGAGCTCGTTTATGCGAAGCCCATTAATGACATCGCTGACCTTCGTGAGAAGATAACACAAGCAGTGCAGGTGATACGTCAAAAAAGTTACTCGCGAAACATAAAGCGGTCCTTTTTAAGGAGAGTGAGAGCTTGTATTGCCGCGGGTGGTCAACATTTTGAACATTTATTGTAATAAAATATCTTTAAACTAACATTCTTTGCTTTTATTCTACTGGGAACCCATCTACCTGTGTGTATTTCCTTCTTGCTCACTCTTGGAACCGAAGTAAATAATAGTAGTAACATAACAGTTTCTAAGATAAGAAAGGGTCCGACAGTTACCGTTAGTAGGTAGGCACTTCGTAAAAATTGGGTTGTTGAGTAAAAATATTATCAAATTTTTTTTTTTCAAATTAATGTGTAAGTATTATACCTTTTTAAAAAGAGGAATAAACGCGTCAAAATTTGACGTCACTTGCCATACTATTTTGGTACATTTTTTTTACACTACAGTCGGTCAAAGTTGCGAAATTCAATAGTTTTCCATATCACCTTTAGTTAAAATAATATTTTATTTTAAAATGGTACAATAAGTACTTTATTTTTACATTCTATTTAGACACAGCAATACCCTAGATTACAAAACCTCCAAGAAATATCGAAATTATCAGCATTAGCAGTCACAGCATTCAAAAGTATGTCACAGGGTGCTCATTTCCCCTTTTTTTTTGAAATCAGTATAATTCTGTAAGTACATGGGGTGGATTTTTTAAAATATTTTTCTGAGTACTGTTAGAACTTGGGGCATCGTGGGAATCCAGTTGGACGCCAGGTTCTTGGACACCCTGTATATAAGTAATGATTCCAAGCTATTATAAAACTTACTATTTTAGATTTCACAAGTGATGAACGATGATTCAGAAATGCCCAAGATTTCCAAAGACACCCTCAGAAAAATTTTGAAGCATCTTAATTTTAAATTTGTTGCACGGTCACGCAAGAGCACACTTATTGATCGAAATGATATAATAACATGGCGCCAGCGTTACTTGCGATCTATATGTCAGTTTCGACGAGAAGGAAGACATATATATTATCAAGATGAAACTTGGGTTAACGCAGGTAAGGCTAACATTTATACACAAAATGAATTTATATACATTTTACATTAAATTTAATAGTAATATTTAATGTTCATGTACTATATTTATTTTAAGGTCATACTGTAAAAAAAACTTGGGTGGACAAGAAAGTCACATCATCTCGACAAGCGTTTTTGGAGGGACTGACCACTGGATTAAAAAATCCATCTGGAAAAGGCAAACGTCTCATAATTAGCCATATAGGTAGTGAAGAAGGCTTCCTGGAAGAGGGGCTCATGATTTTTGAAGCAAAGAAAAATTGTGAAGATTACCATGATGAGATGAATGCAGTTTGTTTTGAGGCGTGGTTCGCTGGAGTCTTACCAAAATTAAGACCAAACTCAATTGTGATGGATAATGCACCTTACCACTCCCGAAAATTGGAAACGGCACCAAAAATGAGCTGGAAAAAAGCTGCCATTCAAGATTGGCTTTTAAATAAAAATATTCATTACGAACCAGACCAGAGTCCAGAGAATAGGGACCAATTAGTTCAACCAGGTTTCAGACTGGCTAAAGCAGACTCATCCTTCATGGGGTACTGTTTAAAATGTTACAATAAAATACCTCCCCACATACTCCAACTGAATGAAACGAAATTTAAATCCTGTATAAAACGCACACTATACAGCCAAGCATATTATAAGTTGGGGGATTATATCGCTGACAAAAATGCTTGGCTCAGGGCTGGTCCTGCTCCACAAGGGCGCGTAAACTAATTAATTAGCATTCGAAAATAATGTTGGAGCTGATGAAGATTGTACAACCTATCTTTGCATTGTATAAATTCAATCTCATAGTATTGTATAATTGCATAGCACATGTGTGAGCACTATGTACCCACTATAAAGCTTACTGGGTTCGTCTTTCATTGACTTGAATGTGCCCTGGCGGCTGAGAGTATGTCATGCTTACTCAAATGTGTCGCTGGTGGTGGCGTGTGTATTGGATCATTGAGTTCCCTTCAAAATGGTTGAGCTGAATGGTGCTGATCCATACGTCATGTTCGTGAACGGGCGCCGTCAGTAGGCACTGGTCATTTCTTAGCTGCCACGGCTTATTTTAATTCCATAATTGTTTTTATCTTTTTATTACGGACGCTTTTAACGTGCACGTCTTTCTACATCGTTCTCACATGTATAATTACAACATGAATGATGTAACCACTCTATTGTAACAATATTTTGATTTAAAAAAGTGTCCATGGAGTTTCTTGCCCGTTCTTCTCCATAGGTACCTACTACGCTTTGGAATGGGCAACTAGCTTCATCTTTCTGACTGACCGACCCCTTGACAATTCAAAAGTGCCTGTAATTGGTTTATTTGAAATAAATGCTTTGAGTTTGAGTTTGAGTTTGAGACATGGTTAAAGCTACGCTTTTAGAACTGATTCCACATAACGAGTCTTTTAATAAGTACGCTGTAGACGAAATGGCAGCACAACATGGGATCACGGTTTTAAGACTGCCCCCTTACCATTGCGAGCTAAACCCTATCGATTGATCAATTCGATTTCAATTTCAATTCAATTTCAATTTTGAGCTACATGCCCCTTTACCTGCGCCGCGCAGGTAAAGGGGCATGTAGCTCAAAATAATAAAACTTTCAAATTGACAGACGTGAGAAATTTATTTCAGGAAGGCATTCAAAAAATTACGGCTACCGAATGGTCTAAATGCGTATCCCATGTTGTCAAAGAAGAGGAAAAAATGAGTAGGCTAGATATGTTAATTGACAATATCACAGACACATTTGTAATAAATGTTACAGAAAGTGACAGCGATAGCGATATCGATGACGGCGACAATATATAAAATAAATTATTACCATAATACATCTATCTGTTTTATTTGTCATTGATGATGATGATGATGATCATGATCACATTTTTTTATTTATTTCACACACAATTATAAAAGAAAAGTCTCAGATCGTTAATTAATCGTCAAAACTAAATTATCGGTTCAGAAATATTTAATTTCCTGATATACTTAGTTTACGAGAGTAAAATTATTAACGAGAAGAATCGATCCGGAAATATTCCATTTCCATATCGAATAATTTCGCAACGTCACTATTTAGTACTTGTCATAACGTTGCAACACTGAAATTGTCAAATCTGGAATCGAATTAAAATTCCGAGTATAGGTGGCAACATTTTTCATCTTACTTATACCATGCATCAATATATTCGTATGGATAAATACCCTTTTGCCTCAATAAGCATAAATCGGCATTATTATCAAATTCTCTTGAAAGATTTACGAAATCTTCTACATGTAAACTCTTAGATAATTCATCTAAACTCGTACTTAAGGCGGGGTGTTATCTCAATATTCCCAAAAATTGGTTTCTTAGAACGTCGAGTATGACGTAATGTAATAAAAATAAGTAACGCGAAAAATACAGTGAACAGAGAAGGGTATAAAGAAGAATTTAAACCGAACAGAATAATAAATAATAGTTTGATATTCCCAATAAAAAATTGGGAAGTTGTAGCACAAAAATAAACTTTGACGTCGAAGATCTCTGTATTTCCAGCGATAACAACAGTTTTTTTTTTAAGAATTTAGTAGGTTTTCCATTTTTTTAAAACTTTAACCAAACCATTATTTAATTTTATGTCTATATTTTAAATAATCTAAAGAAAAGCAGTAAAATAAATGCCCATTCGCAGCTTACGTCACATTTCAACACAAATATCATTTTCAATTTTCAATCTTATTGACGCTCCATAGTGGTGACAATAGCTTACGCGGTCATACTTTAGTCGTCGGGCAGCGCTCGACTTGGATGGTTGGCACCGGACGCTCTGTGCATAATTCGATTGTAGTTTTCAAGTAATTTATGACTGAAAACAGTGTGTGAATTGAACTAAAGTTCTGTGGCGGACTACTAAGGCTACTCACTGCCTAATATTGAAGTGAAAATTCAGTCTCAGTGGAAATATGGGCAATAAAAATAAAATGTTGCGAAAGAGTTTTACAAGAAAAAGACGAAAAACTCGAAAAAATTATGGAATGTTTGGGTAAGTAGGATGATTACGGTATTGTATCATAATAACATTTGAAATTTGTATTTAGTTTAGTATACTTACGAAACTGTATAAATCTATAGAAACGGTATTGACAATTTCTACAAACATTTTGCTAAATCCAAAAACAAATAGGTGCACTCTATTTTGATGTCTATAGAATGCATATTTGAATGCGCCTAGTGCAAACGTCTCTGGTCGAAGCAACCATCGAGGCGATAGCCATATTGCAATAGTAGGTATAAGTAACAAAAACAAACTTGCAGATAAATCAGAGTGCGTTCGTAATTATTATAATAATATAAATATTGCACTAGTTATATAAAAAGCATTTTGATTCTTTTGTAAGATTATTTTTATAATATTTATTGAGTCATTAGACCAGTGCCGATAATTTTTGAAAACGAAAAAAGTCACAGTAGGCTGAAACCCATTGGAAAAGAAAGAGAATATAACAAAAATGAAAGGAAAAATAATTTACGGGCGATCCGAGGTCGGGAAGTGGGGGTTATCTCGATTTCCGGCAAAACTACAAGTCATATGGAAAAAAGTGTAATAGCAAAGTTGTAGGTAATAAAAAGATCTACAACTTTTGTATTCACACTTTTTTCAAGTAACCTCAAAATTTATGTGAAAAATTCAATTCATGTGAAAAATTCAAATTTGACAACAAACAATTTATGTGAAAAATTCAAATTTGCCGGAAATCGAGATAAACCGCTTTATACCCTTAAACCCCCACTTCCCGACCTCGGATCGCCCGTAAATTATTTTTCCTTTCATTTTTGTTATATTCTCTTTCTTTTCCAATGGGTTTCAGCCTACTGTGACTTTTTTTGTTTTCAAAAATTATCGGCACTGGTCTAATGACTCAATAAATATTATAAAAATAATCTTACAAAAGAATCAAAATGCTTTATATATAACTAGTGTGCAGTATTTATATTATTATAATAATTACGAACGCACTCTGATTTATCTGCAAGTTTGTTTTTGTTACTTATACCTACTATTGCAATATGGCTATCGCCTCGATGGTTGCTTCGACCAGAGACGTTTGCACTAGGCGCATTCAAATATGCATTCTATAGACATCAAAATAGAGTGCACCTATTTGTTTTTGGATTTAGCAAAATGTTTGTAGAAATTGTCAATGCCGTTTCTATAGAGTTATACAGTTTCGTAAGTAAACTAAACTAAATACAAATTTCAAATGTTATGATACAATACCGTAATCATCCTACTTACCCAAACATTCCATCAGTTTTTCGAGTTTTTCGTCTTTTTCTTGTAAAACTCTTTCGCAACATTTTATTTTTATTGCCCATATTTCCACTGAGACTGAATTTTCACTTCAATATTAGGCAGTGAGTAGCCTTAGTAGTCCGCCACAGAACTTTAGTTCAATTCACGCACTGTTTTACCAATTTTAGCAAATACCAACTAATATTCAGCCAGCAGCAGCTTCCATTCCCGTGGATGATCCCTCTATCGTCTAAATTTTTCAGAATTCTAGCTTCCGTCCCGGCTCCGCATTTTATTAGAAACATTATGGCATTTGTCACTTTGGAGCTGTGATATTATTGCATTTATTTAGAGTTTATGTGATTTTTAAGTGGTCCGAGGGCCTTTATGTTGGTTTTGTTTTCTATTTTTTTACCGCACCCACTAAGTACCTATCTAAAACACAAACATTAGTTTGAAATGGCATAACTACCCATTTAATTAACCCTTCCATCCCTGATACTGACTTACACCCGAAAAGCATAATTCCCCTTCTAGAGCAGTCGGGTAAAATTCGGAATGTTTATATTTGACCTGTTTATCATGTACTGTAATAAAAATAAACAGTAGTGATGTTTTTTTTTAAATTGTTATGTGTAATTATTTATTGTATCATATTATGAACCGACACTGTAATTACATCGAATTTTAGAACGCACGTCATAAGTAAGTATATTCAACAGAAAACATCTGATTTCCTTACGTATACTATGCAACTTTCCTTGAGCACACAAACGCCCGTGTTAGCGTTTGCGAGTGTGTGCATAATTACCGTAAAACGCGCAGATGCGGTTGTGTGAGTGCGGTAATAGCGATTAAAATCGTAGTCGGTCCGCGTCTTAAAAATTTATAAGAATCTGTAAACTTTATTTGAACACAACTAGGCTTGTTCTTAGATACGAGGCTTTTCATTATACAAATGTATTTTTCTTTTGATTTAGGAATTATTTTAATAGGACCATCGTACTTAACCAATTCTTCAATAAATAAATGAGCATCATATCCAGACAAATTATGGAAAACAACAGGTATAAACGGACATATTTTAAACGTTAAATTGCAACGAGAGTGTGCTGCTACTCTGTATTCAGATGTAACATGATCGTGATCTCGAACTTTATCACCCAATAACAAATGTTTACAAATATGACATCGAGTAGCCTCTTCATACTCTATTTGTTGTTTGACAGACAAAGCTTTCATGGATCTACTTTCACGCAGTATGGAATTTATATAAGTGACATCTTCAATTAACCGTTTTATAAATACTTCTACACAATCCAAACCTCTATACGTAACATATTTATTCAAATCTGGATCGTGTGAACAACACATGTAATATGCGAAACAGGATGGTTTATGCACTTTTAAGTTCTGAGTATTTTTAGATCTATTTTCAGGACAGTTTATTAATATACTTTCAAAATCAGCATAGATGATGAAATGTATTCTTTGTTGTCTCTCATAATTTTTAAATTGTATTATACTGTTTTTTTTCGGTAATATAGTTAACACTTTAGAACAATCGTGTGAGCTATATTTTGAACCACTAGAAAAAAATTGCAAACTAGCATCGCAAAGTAAAACATTACCTTTGTGATGAGTAACTTGACGACGGATAAGTTTTGCTAGGTCTTTAATTAGACAGTAGTGTCCTGAACCATTCCGCTCGAAATACAACAAATTTACATGTTTGTTTTTCTTTGAGCTTGTCATGTATAGAGGTCCAGTCACACGGCACCTTTTATCTAAACCATATATATTAACACTGATATTAGGGTTTGTTTTTTCAAACAATTTTATATCAACCAAGGTTGGTGGAAATGTCATTCCTTCAATCTTTAAAACATCTGAATAGTGAGGATATGATTTTGTTCTACAAACATTATCCTGTGATGGAAATATTCCAGTTGTCATTATTCTGTATGTTTAAACAACTTTTCGTATTCCTTATAGCTGGAGGAAGCTCGATATACGTGCCACCTCTCATTGGACAATATTTGTTTATATTAATTTCTAAGTGACTTACAGAGATAAATGACCAACCGGAATCACGTTGGTTAAATTCAGACATTTTCCTCTGAAAAGTTTCTTTAGCATTCAAGTATAATTCATTTAAATCAGTATTTAGGTAAATATTAGCATACTTTGTATTAAAATATTTTAGCTGCTGCTCACCCGTTTTTGGTAATAAGAAGTAAGCAAACAGCTCGAATTTTTTTTTTTCGATTTGTAGCCGCGCGCTAGGTGCACGGCCATTGATATTTAGCCACGCGCTTAAAAGGTTAATACAATTATGATTCATTAAAAATATTTTAATTAGTTTCAAAATATCGCTTTGATTCCCAATCAGAAAAGCCTCTGGAGTTAAATACTCTACATCTGGTGCTGGATTTAAACGATATGTGTTTATTCTGTTTCGAAAAGCAGTTGCTATTATTTCAACGTTTTTCAATTCAGTTTTAAGCAAACAATTTGATTTATGCATATTAGTTCTCACATGATATCTATATTTCTGTTTTGGTAATTCGGTTTTACATTTATCACATTCTATTAAAATATCTTTTTGAATTGTTGGTAGTTGGTTCAACTGAAAAAAAAACAAAATTGATTATATAAGTATGATGATTCTTTAATAATGTCTAATTATATATGAATAACAAACTTGATTACATGATTAGCTTAACTAATAACTACCTACCAGGATTATAAATGTAGATAGACCCTATAAGTAATACCTCATAACTGTATCTAATAATGAGAACTCATAAAGGTCTGAGGGCTAGATTTAAATTCTTTGCGTGTTGCGCACAGAAATTTAGTCAGATAACCCCAAGCCTCAGTACCCTCATCCGTCCGGTTTTTGAGAGCTACAACAGCCTGACGCCATCGGTTCATCGACGCTACATTTTCGATTTCATCGCACCGATAAACCTTCAGTTCGATGTAATGCGTGCCCGTTTTGGTAGGCAAGATTTGGCGAGCGTGGCCCGTTGCTAGCCTTCGAGTTATCGATGAATGAAGAACAGTACTGGGTTTTTTACCGGTGGTTGTCTGCGTGTCCCCGTCTTCTTCATCGCTATCGGTGCCGAATAAATCTGTTGTGGTGAGATGAGGCTTGCTGACTGGATTAATCTTCATCTTCTTTGAAGATGAAGATGACGACGTGGTTGGAATGGTTTTCGATTGTTGATGACCCGATCTCGAATCCGAGCTTGACGGCTACGATCGTCTTTTTCTTTTTTTCGCTGATTGCCACATCTTGCACGGAGCTCTTGTCGTCATCCGACAGAAAGAGGTCGTCTGCAAATCTGGACCTGTAATAATATAAATAACTGTGATTAGAAACTGATACACATACCAACATATTAGAGAACTGTTCAATTTATTTCCACTATATACACCAAATATCTAATAGACATTAAGTAGTAAGTACGATAAACACTGTTGAATGACCTAGGGAATCGAACCCAGGGTCAAAACGTCAGCAGTTGCACTTGCTAAGTAGTTATTCTATTCATAGCATATTTAATTTTCATTCTATTCATACTAACTGTGATAAGAAACTATGTGCGAGCAAATACATATTAAAGAAATGCCCAATTTCATTCCTTAAAATAGACATCAAATATTTAATAGACATAGTATGAAAAGAGCTATAGATTAACCTAGGGAATCGAACCCGGGGTCTAACGCTCAGCAGTCGCACTTGCTATTCTATTCATAAAATAATCGCCTCACAAAACAAAACAGTTGATTAATTAAACAGAGTTGATGATACTTATTGAATAGATAACTTAAAGATAGGTAGGTACTTACATTATAAGCCGTTGTTTCACTTTTCACTTTAGATTAGGTAGATAATTAATTAGGAGATGTGAGGTCACCACCTTCAGGAGAGCTAATGTTGATCCAGCTTCCTGTCCAACGGTTTAAATACTTTTAATTATTATACGTCACAATCCCAAATATGGAGAGAGTACACGATATTAAAACTGTTTACTCGGCTAAAATTCTAAACAACACTATGCAGTTGCACATACTATAGAAATATCGCGGGTTTGCTTGTTAGATTTAATTAATTCATAACAAAGAAACGTACTTCCTATGTATTTTTGAATTATACTAGTTTTACCCCCTCCCTCGAATACGATTAAATACTCTCTTTACTGTAAGTTTCCCATTACACTGTTATTGACACGCGAGTTAATACGAATACCTACTAAAAATATAAAAATCAATGGACAAACAAACATTGTTATTTATTATAGGTATATATTAGAGGTCAAACTGTTCAGGGATGCTGAACCTTTTTATATCTGCATGTTGTTGTCGATAAAATGTTAGGTGGCTTGGCATGTTGCACATACTATAGAAATATCGCGGGTTTGCTTGTTAGATTTAATTAATTAATAACAAAGAAACGTACAAACAGACATTGTTATTTATTATTGGTATAACTTAAGTTAAGTTAGTTAGGTTTGGGTAGGTAAAACTGCTCAGGGATGCTGAACCTTTTTATATCTGCATGCTGTTGTCGATAAAATATTAGTTGGCTTGGCATGTAATCTGTCCTACCTACTTGGATTTTAGTCAGGCAAATAGAATGATGATGTGCTTAAAATTTTAGCTTTGAGCCAAGGGTTCGACATCTCTGCTCTACATAGTTTGATGCTTGGTTTTGAATTTCATCTTACCTTTTATGTCGAGGAATGTCTGTATCAATAAAACCATCTATTTTGAACTCTATCAACCAAACAATAAATAAAATCTTGAATATAAATAGCTGAAAATACCACCGAAAATCATTCCAATTTTGAAGGCTGAACGGGAACACCTAGCGAGATTGTCGCAGTATGTCGGTAAGTACTCACAATATTATGTATTTAAATAAATTATTTTATGTATGTAGTAATATCGTTATTATCTTTAGTATGTTGTTCATATTATTTTATGTATGTAGTAATATCGTTATAACTACTTATAGCAATATATTATTGTAGTAGGTATATTTCCACTTACATCTCTATTAGATAACTTATTTTCAAACATTTAAAGGTTTGTTTTCTCTTTTCAGGATACGGAAGATCTATTCAATTTTGTGCCAGTGGAGCAACCGACCGCTATTATAAGACCAGGACAAAAATCCCTGGGTCTTGTTCCACCTTCCCGCAAGAGAGCAAGAACTGAACCAACAATATATTCATACATAAAAAAAACAGTGACACGGGGTACAAAAATAATTAAAATTGAAATTTACGACGCTGATAATATGCCAAAATCTGATAATTCTATCTGTAATTGTGTGCGACGAAATTAAGAGACCGAGTGGTAGATAAAATGATAGAGATGGGTGAAATGAATGACCGAAGCGTAAATGAATGTTGGAATGAAATGGCTCAGTATAGTAGGAGTGCAGCAAAAGGTATTTTGGGAGAAACGAAAGGAAGGGGGCACGATAGATAGGGATACGTGGTGGTGGTCGACAGAGATTCAGAATGTGCTGCGAGAAAAAAAGAAGAAATTTAAGGAATGGCAGAGCATTGGAAATGAGCGTTCTAGTCTGAGAGCTGAAAGAAAGAGTGAGTATGATGCTCTCAAGAAAAAAGCCAAAAGAGCTGTGGCTATAGCGAAAGCTAGTGCTCACGAAAAGCTTTATGACATGTTGGAAACTTCGGCAGGCCAAAAACATCTATACCGGCTTGTTAGAGCTAGGGAGAGAAAGGCGAAGGATGTGGTTCAGGTAAAATGCGTAAAAGACGAAGCTGGAATGATACTGTCGGAAGATGAGAAAATTAAGAATAGGTGGAAGGTTTACTTTGAAAGACTGATGAATGAGGAGAATGACTAGAGTGGTATGCTTGATAATAAACCAGGAAGTGAGGGATTAGTAAGAGAAGTCAGTGTGGATGAAGTGAGGATTGCTGTAAGCGGAATGAAGAATGGTAAAGCATTAGGACCGGACGGAGTACCTGTTGAAGTATGGAAAATATTGCGGATGGCCGGTTGGACGTGGTTAGCTTTATTCTTCAATAAGCTGTTGCTGGAAGAAGCCATACCTGACGAATGGTTTTGCGAAATTTAAAACTGTAAAGTTGTCAAAAAATGTAGCAATCAATTTAAATGAGAGAAATACTTAAATACCCATTCAAAGGGCCTTTTTCTGTTACCTAAATGTCAGTGGGTAATAAAACAATTAAATTACATTTAAATGAATTTATTCAATGAAGTAATTGCTCAAATTGACGCCCTCCATTTTGAATGCACGCGCGACATCTGCGTCTTATTTCAACGGTTGTCGTCCGCAGCAGCATCTCTCCCCTCATCACTTCGAATGCAGCATTAATTCTGTTGATTAATTCTTCACGCGTTTCTACTACCGTGAAGTAGACAAGTTCTTTGGCTCTTCCCCACACGTAAAAGTCGAGCGGAGTGAGGTCGGGTGATCGCGGAGGCCATGGGATTGGTCCCCCTCTGCCAATCCATGAATTGGGGAAACAATTGTTTAGTAGCTCGCGTACGCTCAGACTCCAGTGAGCTGGGCAGCCATCGTGCTGGAACACGATAGGCCTGTCTTCATCAAATGCTTCTTGTAGCAATGGTGGTAGATCGTTGATCAAAAACTCGAAATAATTGCTCCCATTAAGATGTTCCGGCAAAAAATGGGGCCCTATAAGCCTGTTTCCAATCACTCCGGCCCAGACATTGACTGAAAATCTTCTTTGGAACCCCTTTCGTCTCTTCGTATGTGGGTTTTGACCTTTAGGGGCCCAATGATGCAAATTATGCAAGTTGGTAATCCCTTCTTTATCGAACTTAGATTCGTCCGTCCACAGTATGCTCCGCAAAAAGTTGACATCTTCTACATCAGTATGCAGCAAATGGCGACAGAACTGCATTCGCCTCCCAAAGTCATTATCTTCAAGATCTGTAATACCCCAAACAAGTCTTAGAACAATAAAAAAATTTACCTAATGGGTTAATTCTTAAAGATCTAAAACTACTCGTACATTCACAAAAGGGAATGCAATGCAGTGCAGTGCAAAGATGCCTGATTGATACATAGCATAAGACACAAATAAAAAACTGGCGAAGTCAAGGTCAAACTAATTTAAAATTTTCTTTTTTATTTAATTCTAGAAACTTACTCATGCTACAATTTTGTTTCGGATCAAAACAAATGCTTCAATGTGTAAAAATCTTACCTTGCACTGGAGTGTGGTGAAAAGCATGCCTCCCATCTGCCCGGAGAACAGACCACACTTTCCAAATGGACAAGCCAAGTCGTCTAGCTATCACCCTTATGCTAGTGTTAGGGTCTGCCTCAAACTCAGCTAGAATTTGCTCGTCAACGGCGACATCGTGAATTCCCCGGTTCACTCTTGGCTCTTGAAAATTTAGATTACCGGTAGTTCGTAAACGTCGGTAAGTGCTGGCAAAAGTTTGATGACTTGGTACTCGCCGGTTAGGATAAGTTTCCTGGTAAATCCTTCGCGCATCACGCGAATTAGTGTTGGCGCGTCCATACCCTAACAACATGTCAGCGTATTCTTCACTGGTAAAGGTAGCCATTTTTCACCAAGAAAAACGTAATAGCGCACAGTAACAAGAAACTTAACAGTAGGTACAGTAACGTAACATAAAACTTAACACACAGATAACACAACAAGTAATTAACAAAACGACTCGGAACGAAAACAGAAGTGACGGGCACAAACAATCGCAGAGGCAGTTAAGTCTCGACTGATTCAAATTATTCAAAATCATCGTTTTGGCCTCTTCAGCGGGCCCCGCCGGGAGCGAAAGAGAAAAAAACATGCCTTATGACTGCGCACGAGTGAGACAAAATGTTTACCTGCTTAGTGCTCCAGACCCCAGGTAAAAAAATGTAAGTGGTTTAGTTTTCCTAGAAATTTCGCAACAAAGGAGTCTGTGCAGTGACTGGTAACAGAAAAAGGCCCTTTGAATGGGTACTTTAAGTACTCCTCTCATTTAAGTTGATTGCTACATTTTTGACAACTTGACAGTTTCAAATTTCGCAAAACATTTTAATTTTATGTTTCGTCAAAAACCTCCTACTTGATAAAATTGTCAAATAAGTCCTGACTTTTTAATTTAGTAAATGTAAATTACATACCGTTAGAAAGCTCATACAGCAAAGATGTTTTGATGTAATCCTAAGTTCTCGATCACTTTTAGTTTTTTTTTAAATGCAAGTCAAAGTTACGCTCTAAGTATTTTTTTACATCTTTTTGTACCTTTAAAGACTCATAACTTTTTTTCCTACTAACATTTTAACCAAACAATAATTTTATGAGAGTCTGCTACTATTAAACATTAATACAAAACAACATCCTGCCAATTTTACCGATCGCAAAAAAAGATATTCGAATTTAAAGTTAAAAATCTGGTTATTTTCTGTAAAATAAAGAAAAATTAAAAAAAAAAAAAAACGGTTGGGCCAAGGTCAAATAATTTGGGCCAAGTGGGTAGCAGATGACCCCAACTAACCACCATTTTCGTATGTTCAACGTTCTACCAAACACCCTGTATATCCTGGAAACAGTAATGTTCGTTAAATCTAATTCTCATTTATTTCAGCTTTGGTCTGATGCTGTCCCTAGGAATAGACGTGATAATTTCAAACTCTGTGTTCACGGCGCTAAAACCACTCTGATGCGTAAGAGCATCTTTTGCATGGCTCCGACCATTTTTAATAAATTGCCCAAATCTTGGAGAACATTAAATATATCTTCTCTTAAAAGTAAAATGAAGAGTTTACTAACTGAAAGAGCATATTATAGTATAGCAGAGTTTATGAAAGAGGACAATTTTTCTTCGCCTTTGAGATGACAATGTTGTGTGTGTATTTTTTTGACTAATTGTAATTTGGAATTTAAATTTTAATGACAGTAATTCATATTTTTTTATTGACTAATTTATTTAATGACTATTTTGACATTGATTTTATCCAATTAATAAGTACCTACATAATTTATAATGTTAATTTTGATGAATATTATCATGGTTTATGCACCATCTCTTTCTACCAATTTGTACGCCACGTTATGCGGCTGAACATGTTAGAACTTACCTGGGCCTGCAGTCTCGACATGACGCAAACGGCTGTCGCAAACTACCGAGCGATAAATAATAGCAAAAATAATTGTTTGCCGTAACGATGCTTACGACAAATGGAAGTCTCTACACCCGAGATAACGCGCAAGATCGTACATAACTTTGACAAAACGGTGTCGGTACGCCAGCGAAAAGCGTATTCATAGTTCAGTTTTTTGAAGACAATTAATGTCCGTAACAAATTCACCTTGAATACAGGCAAAATTAGTGAACATGATTTCATAAAAATAATTATTTTTCTGGAATATTTTATAGTGGCTATGTAAACCATATCTTGGAAACACTATTTTTCATGAAAACTATTAAGTAGCGATGACCATTTTAAAGAATTAAAATAAGTTGTTAAATATCTAAGGACATTAAAATCTGCGTCCTTGCAACATTATTAACCTAATGCCAAACTTGTCAAGTGTCAATGTCAAGTCATTATGGAATTGTAAATTGTTTATTTGTTGTCATTGCAAGCAAACCATGTATTTTCAATTCAATGGTATTTACTTATAATTGTTCATTGATGTGACAATGTTACAGCATATTATTACTCGGCTAACCCAATTTGGCTCAAGCGGCGACCCCACTGCTCAGAGTTTCTCATTAAAGTAATAGAGTTGCGTAATATGACACTGGACTACAGCAACTCTGCAATGCTGTAGCATTTGAAGAAATGGCTAATGTTTACCTAGGAGCTCGATAAACACGTCTCCTGAAATTCTGTAAAGATACGGAAATGAAAGATTTCAACGGATTTTCACTTTCGTGCGATTTGCAGTCTCATAACCATATCAAGGCTGTTGGAGGTCTCTGAGGCAGCATGAAGCAAGCGGTCCACACTTCAGAAGGCCACATAGCTTGGAGATGCATCATTTGTGGTGGCTATCTCCTGTAGTGAGAGCACGATGTAGAAGAAGAAGAAAACAATTTGAACTAAGTGAATAGTGAAAGTTTACATTTTCAATCAATAAATATTTTTCGATAGGTATGCAACATGCCCCATGTAAACAGTGTCTAGATTATTAGCATACATGAACTTAGGATATGATTGTGGTAATGGAAATTTAATAAAGTTGAAAACATGATTTGTGGTTGTGCGTTATTTGTTTTTCAATAGAATATTTATTTACAAAGAATACACATACTAAAATCAGTTGTTACAGTTGTGAGGAATCCATGTACATTCTACCTAATATAGCAGGCTAATTTAGTAAATAAATTACAAAAACTAAATTTCAATACAGTTAACTTACCGGTTACCGGCTAAGAAATCTTGTACAGATTAATAAATAAATCTACTAATGATGCTGTTAGCTGTTTTCTACATTATTGAAATGGTAGATCTTTAATATTGCTAGGTATTTTATTATAAGTTATAGGTGAGGTGCCATACAGATATTTTTTTCTTGAGTAAAGAAGTTATGAGTCCCGTGCACGAGTCCTTGGACATTGTGCCACCCTATGTAAAATTTCTACATATATGTCTGTAATTTTGATGGTGTACATATTAAACAGTATCATATTATATATCTATGTATTGAGCTCTCATATCTGTAGCATGTGTCATAGTTTCATTAGAGGTAGAAAGTAGGTAGATGTTTATTAGTTTTTTTTACAAATTTGGCTACTTCAATGATATAAAGGCATGGGAAGGTTAACAATTTATGAGACACCAAACCTTAAAACAGAAAGTAGGTACCAAACCATGGTAAGCAACCAATATTTTCGGCAGACTAACTTCTTTTTGATAAGTTATGCAGCTTACTCTTGTACAAATTTCCTCTGCCTGTGCCTTCCTCGTCAACTGGCTGTCAATTAAGATCCCTAAAAATGTTGTGATGGTTATACTCTTTTTCTAAAGTTTATACGGTTAACCATAGGTAAAAGTGTATGATTTAGGTTTTTTGGAGATTTTAATTAAATTTCATTATTGTCACTTTATTAAACTACTGAGTTTATTGGTAATGTCATGCGGATAGGTGTGCAACATAGACATGACATGACATGACAAACAGAGTTGTATAATTAACATTGTAAACAGAGTGTCTCGAATTATAATGTGTGAACTTAGGAAAGGATAGTCATACTTAATGGAGATTTAATATAGTTGAATGATTTGCGGTTGTGTTCTTTATTTATATACCTACTAAGATCGGACAATTCGCTCCCTTCAAAAAGATTTAAAATGTCTTTGGCTCCTTCTAATGCGGTGATTGTCGGCGACGTTCGTTCGCACGTAAGTAGTATGTCCTGAACCTATAAATAGGTGGACTTAAAAGCCTCATTGGTACAGACACACAGACACACCATCGCGACACATAATTCCGCATAATTTTTGTTTGAAACTACATACTTACAACACCAAAATATTATAGTTTACGATGACAAGTTGACAACGAATCATTTAGCGGGCTGTCAAAAATGGTTGCAAACTATAATCGTAAACACTAAGGATATCATCACTTTTTCGACCAAGATTGATAAAATACTGGTAACAACCGATAAATTTGAGTGTCGAGACTACCAAATATCGTTACATCTGGATTGTTAGGACTTAGCAACCGAAAACGATTGCTAAGCGGTTTGCGTCAAGTCGAGACTGCAGGCCCTGTATATCATTATTATCTTGCATGCAATGTATCATGTACACCATGTTTAAGCAAATAAAATTCTATTCTATTCTATATTAAAAATAATCTAAAATCTAAAGTTAAGGAAATAAAATTATCTCAGGCGTCTTGTTTGCAGTTGGACATACTGAAAAATATTGTATTATGCATTTATAGATCCCCTTCAAACGTCAACACTGAAGCTTTTATCAGTTCCTTAAGTTCACATCTAGATCATTTACAAACTCAGTAAAATATTATTATAGCTGGAGACATTAATATAAACATTAGAACCAAGGATACAGAATCTTCTTATGAACACAGAAACAGAACTACTTACCTTGACACCCTATCCCTGTACGGAATTTTACCCGGGCATACTCTACCAACCAGGAATAAAAACTGTTTAGACCATTTTATGCTGAAAATAAACAAACATAAAATCTCAGCATCCATCGCTATCTTACACACTAGTATTACAGATCATTACACTACACTTTTATCCCTATCAAAATTAAAAAATACCCCATTAGCTAACAAAACTAGATCCATTGTCGATTTTGAGCAAGCACTTAAGTACGTACAAGAAAGTAATCTAGCAGACTTACTTTTTTGTAATGATCCTGAAACTAACTAACCTACTAGTAGATAAACTAACGGAGTCCATCAATAAAAATACTATTCTTACTAAAATCCCTAACAGTAAGCGCATTATAAAACCATGGATAACCCCAGGAATTTTACGTTGTATTAAAAATCGTAATATGTTACAAAAAGATAATAAAAGAGATCCATATAACGACATATTAAAAATAGCATATATTAGATATAGAAATCACTGTAACAATCTTATAAAAAAAATAAAAAGAAAATATGAAAGAGAATTAATTACAAAATCAGTTACTAACAATAAATTACTTTGGAAGAACATAAAAACTATAACTTAGACAAATAAACCTAACAATTGCAATACAGACATACTTAATATTAAATCGACTCCTTCAGAATCAGTTAATCATTATTAGCGAATATTTCGCGAACATTGGTAAGAGCCTTGCTCAAAAAATCCAGCCAACTTTAAATTATGATCAATTTGACCTGCAGTGTTCACAGCGAACTCAACGCAACTCCTTCGTAATGTTAGACACTGACGATGTTGAAGCGAGTCATATCCTAATGAGTCTTAAATCTGACAGTGCGTCTAGTTGGGATAATGTTTCTACTTCATTTCTAAATTACATAAAAAAGGAGGTTGTTCCCATAATTACACATCTTGCTAATCTTTGCTTTGGTGTAGGCATTTTCCCGACTTCCTTAAAGCTAGCCAATATTACGCCAGTGTACAAGGGGAGGGGACAGAGACGATGTCTCTAAATTCAGGCCCATATCTGTATTACCCTCTATATCAAAAATAATAGAAAAACTTATGAATATAAGGCTTTTAACATACCTAAAAGATTTCAACGTTCTATCTGAGTCGCAATTTGGCTTTCGTCGAGGGATTTCCACTGAAGATGCAGTTACTGCACTAAGTACTCATATAACTGAACAGCTTGACAAAGGTAAAAAATGTATAACTGTATTCTTAGACTTAAAAAATGCCTTTGACACCGTCTCTGTCCCAATCCTTGTAAGAAAGCTGGAATGTATCGGAGTTCGCGGGATGGCTCTTAGCCTTTTGGAGGATTATCTCAGAAACAGGAAGCAGAGGGTTAGAGTGGTTCAGTACACTAGTGAGGACGCAAACACATCATACGGCGTCCCTCAAGGAAGCGTATTGGGACCTACATTGTTCGTTATTTACGTCAATGAACTTTCTAACATTAATATTGCAAACGCACAAGTCTTCTCTTACGCGGATGATACTGCTGTAGTCTTCACTGGTGATACTTGGCAGAATGTTACACATAATAATGAGACAGGATTAGCGGAAATCGCCAAGTGGTTAACAATTAATTTTCTGACATTAAACATCACAAAAACTAATTATATTTGCTTCAGCGTCTGCCAACGTACACAACCAGAGGAAGATTTTAATGTAACAATTTATACTTGCAATAACATTAGTTGTGGCTGCTCAAATCAACAAAGCACCTCACATTAAAGTACCTAGGTGTTATCGTGGACCAGAGACTGTCATGGTACCCACACATAGAGCAGGTTGCCAATAGAGTCAGGAAATTAAGCTGGATGTTAGGACTCTTAGATACGTCGTTCCCAAGACTGCCAGTAATCAATCAACCCATCAAAAAGATCTCCTTAAGATGATTTATGTTGCACTAGTCCAGTCAGTACTTTCCTATTGTATAACGGTCTGGGGTGGCGCAGCCAAAACAAAATTTAAATGTTGAATGTAAATTGATGTCCTGAAACACAGGTTTATCATAAACCTAGATCAGGCAGGTCGTCGGCGGAGGGCGGAGAACGTCCTCTTCCAGCCCCCCTAAATGGGTCCAGGGGCGACGGACTCGGGGTCGTCCGTCGCCCCCCACACATCAGGACCCGAGGTGGAGGCGCGTAGTGTTCCACGCGCGCCCCTCTTAGACGTCGCGGGGGGAGTCAAACACCTCACTCCCCCCCCAGACCCGAAGAGGCCCGCAGTGCCGGGCCGGCACCAGCCGGGGGTTGCGGAAGGATCGTACGTTCCCGCGACCCCCGGCGTAGGTGTGAGATGGAACACCGGGGTGGTTTTTAGTCAGTAAGAGTCTGACAGACCCCGCCGTCTGCCCCAGGGCGGCGGACATCCATGAGGATTTTCCACCCCGGAAAAAAAAAAAAAAAAAAGGCAGGTCTACATTACAGTTAGAATTTAACTTTCCTTGATTGTAATTAATGTAAATCATATTTTTGCTGTACTTTATACTTGAATAAAATTTTATTATTATTATTAATTTTGTTTATACCTACACTTGTTTTACCAATAAACCATTTTTATTTTATTTTTTTATTTATGTTAGCTTAACAATTTGCTGAAAAGCTAGAGCTAAAACATAATTTTGACCAGGAAAATGAAATGCATGCATGGTTCAAAAGCTTTATTGATTTATTGAACGAAATCCGGAACTGTCTATCAGACAAGCTGAAGGTTTATCTGTGGCTAGAGCTAAAGGTCTTAGTAGAGACGAAGTAAATAACTTCTATGATCTTTTGATTAAAGTCCTGACTGACAATGATTTGTTGGACAAACCGGAAAGGATATATAATATGGATGAATCCGGAGTTCAGCTAAATAATAAACCCGGAAAAGTCGTAGCAAAAAAAGGTGCAAAAGTCGTCAATTCAGTCACATCTGCCGAGAAAGGTGAAACAATGACAATCGTTGGTGGTTGCAATGCAATTGGTAATTTCCTTCCACCAGTTCTTATAATAAAAGGTGTAAATAAAAAAACCTGAATTCGAAGATAGACTTCCAAAAGGCTCAAAAGTGTATATGAATAAAAAGTCAGCATATACATATAAACACTGGACTTTTCTATAAATGGCTAACAGAACATTTCATACCTTTGAAGCCGCATGGTAAGGTTCTGCCTATTTTAGACGGTCACTCGTCACATTCAACTGCACCGAACATGCTGCAAGCTGCTGCTGATAACGACATAATTTTACTATGTTTACCTAGTCACAGAACTTCAGCTTTACAGCCTTTAGATAGATTTGTATTTGGGTCATTTAAAACCTACTTCAATCATGAAACTAACCAATTTATGCGCTTGCATCCAAATAAAAAGATCAGCCGTTACAATGCTGCAAGGCTTATACGCAATGCTTGGATTCGCGCTGCCACTCCTGCAAATGCTCTTAGTGGCTTTAGAGGTAGCGGAATTTACCCCGTTGACCCAAATGCTTTGCCAGATACTACTTTCCTGATATCAGATACTGCACTGGGTAGTGAAGATCCTGGCACTTCTCGTACGCTTGATCAAGTTGTAGGACGAACATCAACCGCCCAGCCTCAGACACTGTCTTATTCATTAGATTGCCAACCAGAGCTTGTCAATATCTCAGAAAATATAGAATCTCGTGAGCCTATTGCGGTCGAACAAAGAACAGAAACTTCTGTATCTCAAAATTCTGCTTCTATAGTTGGTCGACTAGAGCTGGACAATCAAAAACAAAATATTTCTGAATATAAACAAAATAAGACACCACCAAATCCGATACGGACTTCAATTGACAGAGAATCTCCTAGTCTCTTAATCGATTCCGAGCTTTTAGAGGATATTAGTATTGTTGACATTGGTGATTCTACAATTGCAGAGAGTTTAGGTACCGATATAGAACCAGAAATACCTTCAAAAATTCTAATAGACGCATCACCTATACCAAAAATTCCTTTGACCATAGCTAAGAGGGCGAAACAATCAGCAGATATTTTGAATTCAAAATAAAATATAAAACAAAAGAAGGATGTGGCTGAAAGAAAGGAAAAACAAATAAAAGCTAAGTTAGATAAGAAAACAAGACTTTTTTAATTTGTTTTATTCTTAAATTTTATTAGAGGCTTTTATCCACAGTAGCATGTCAGCCTCATCATAACTTAAACTATTCTAAACTACCTCTAATAATATATTAAACATTATAATTAATGTCGAAACAAATCAGCAAGTAGGTTTGCTATCTCAGGTGAAGGCTGCGCTAAAACTTTGACGTAAGGACCAATGTCATATTTGTTTACGTTTATTCTACTTAACAGTGTTTTTCTTTCCTTCTTTGTCTTAGAACACTCCATAAGTAGATGGTGAACATCTTCAACTGTCCCGCATGTTTCACAATTGGGAGAACTCACTTTGTTCATCAAATAACCAAACTTGCGGGATGGGTAGTGACCAGAGCGTAATCTGTGAAGCAGAACAATATGATACCTACTCATTTCCTTGATAGCAAACCACGGTATTCGAGGAGGCTGATATTGTATAGTTTTATACCAGATGCCCTTTTCCCTACTTCGTTCATCAAAGTACTCCTTAAACCTATCATAACAAATTGTTTTGCAATAACATAATTGTTCTAAATAATTAAGTACTATACAAAACTCTTGACCTTGCATGACCGCTAATTTTGCTAGTGTATCAGCCTCTTCGTTACCTCTCAAACCCACATGAGATGGAACCCATTGCAATCTTAGCACTATACCATTGTTTGTAAGATCTATAACGTTACTTACGACCGTATTTATAAAGAAGTAATTACTTGTTGCTAAGTCATTTCTTGATTAAGTCATTACTTAGGGTTAGAATTCTTAATTCCAAATTCTCATTCTATAGTTGAGTAACACCCGTTACTTACTTGAGCAATTGCCCAAGTAACACTCGAAGTTTGGTGGTTGTTTCTGTGTGGCAACACTTCGTGACTGCGTTTAGTTTCGTGAAAAGGCAAACGTAAGGTCTAGATAACTTTTAAAATCCTGCAATAATATAATTGATATTACTTTATTTTAGATTTATAATAGTAACAGCGTCATATACAGTAGTTTAAATAGTAAAAAGTACATTATTTTCATTTAATTTTGTCGGTACAAAAAAAAAGAATGCTTGGAGAAACAAAACGTTTGACATGTTAGAACCCTACTAAATTTAAATGTTTACTCTTTACACATGGATTTTAAGCCGACACGTGATTTTTTTACTTAGAAAGATTATACATTCATTTCTGTCAATTGTCAAACCCGAAGGTACCGTAAACTAATTCTGAAACCGAAACAAAACAGTTTTGTCGGCGAGTTGAGTTTTTATTTGAATCTCTTTATTTAAATCAAGTAAATAATTTATAAATATGACTGAAGTGGACAGGAAAAAACCGTTCTCGAGTTTGGAAAAAGATTTATTTTTAAATATCATACAAAAATATGATACTATCCTAACCTACAAACAAACAAACGCTACGAGTGCTCTAAAAAAGAAGCAGTCATGGGATAAAATAGCAGCGGAATTTAATGAATCCTCTATTGTTACTCAAAAGGTAAATATAATGTGTTTTGTATACTTTTATTATTTATAGATATGTAGTTTCACTTGTGTGCCATGGTCTTTTCCTGTGTCGTTTTAGTACTATGCAGTTACTTATTTAATATCCAAACGTTTCATTGTTTCAGGCATCTACGAAACAATTAATTAAGCTTTGGTATAACATGAAGGCAAAAGCAAGGGAATCTAAAACAATAGAAAATATTCGCCACTTAACAGGAGGTGGGCCATCTGTTATGGATATGGATCCTATCGATACCAAAGTCATGGATATAGATAAAAATATCCTTACTAACATTGCTGTGGATATTGATAGTGATATTGATGGTAAGATCACTTGGCTAAACAACTCACTAGCTACGCTGACAGGTTGAAGCACTATCACATGGAGACACTAACCAGTCGTAGGAAGAAACTGGATTGCATCATCCTCCATAAAATATTAAGTGGAACCATAGATTGCAGTGAACTCTTGAGCTCATTAGATATTAAAATTCCGACGCGAATTCCCAGGCCTAACACTTTTTACTTATTTTACATCCATGGCTCAAAAACTAACCTCGGTCATTACGCCGCTGTGCCAAGACTTTGTAGGCAATACAACATGTTATCTAAAACTACAAATTTAGACATCTGCGAGTCTCTGTCTAAATATAAGAAAATCCTAATAGATTCAGTTTGAGTACCAATATCTAGAGGTTTTATCTTATTGTAATTTTTTTTTATTTTTTTTTATTACGTTTTGTGTCTATTAATTAACTTTTCCAAATTTTTACTTTGTTAGCTTAGTTGTGGTCTCCTATAAGTGAAGGAGTACACTTACTTATTACCTGATGTAACTCTTTATTTATGTGTCATGTATTGTGTACATCTTTTGTTGGAGATCCTAAATAAATAAATAAATAAGAGATTATCCATTATAAATAACTAGCTGTGCCCAGCATGTATAATAATGCCTTTTTATTATTAGTCAGAAAACTTTGCAGGCGTGCCCAAAGTTTTGTTTTCAATTTTTTTTTTCTATGTCCTTCAGCATAAAGAACTGCAAACTAATGCCTAGTAATAGTATGTATGTGTGGGTATGTTTTTTATTCCTTCAAATTCAAACAGCTGAATAGACTTCGATGAAATTTGGTACCAGGATAGGTAATAACCTGGATTAACATGTAGGTTACTTTGGATCCCGGAAAAGTGCAGTATAACACAAGCGAAAGCTAGTAGTAGTACATGTATTTATCATTATATTTTGTGTCATTTTTTCTGTTTTTCAGGGAGCATAGTCATATTAGGCGATAATAATAATGAAGCTTGGGGTAAAATACCAGAAGCAACAATGCAAGTTACTCAAGAGGAAAAGGTAATTGACTTCAAAACTCCTATCAAAAGGAGTTACGAAAATTTGAGAACTAATAAAATAGATATTGTTAAGTGTAAAATATTAGAAGAAGAATTAGAATTTAAAAAAACAATACACAAGGAAGATCTCAAGATTAAAATTTTAGAGAGAGAACACAAAGAAAATTTGTTTAAAATTGAATTGCAAATAAAACTGAAAGAATTAGAAAAGTATGAGAAAGAATAAATGTTATGTTCATTGGTTTTTTTCTGTGTAAATAAATAAAATATAATGTAAGTGAAAATATACGTTTTATTTTATAATTAATTTAAAACATGTAATAGCGTGAAATAATATTTGCTCGAAGTACCAATCCATCACTGGTACCTGTTGTGCTTGTCGTTGCTGTGTAAGAAGGCTGAGCATTATCGTCCATGGTGGCATCGACTTCCAAAATGTCATTTACTTCTATTGCAATGTTGTGAAGCACTGCACAAACCATTATGATATTAGCTGTTGTCGAAAGTTTGGTTGCTAAACCAATTTGTAAGCATGGAAACCGTCTTTTCCATACTCCAAATAAACGTTCCACTGAATTTCTTGATTTTATTTGCACCTTATTATATCTCTCATCTTGTGGAGTTCTGGGATTTGAAACTGGAGTCAATAAATATCTGAAATAAAGAATGCTTTATTGTTAACCAATTAGCTATATTGAAGTGAGGTATTTATGATGCTTTTAAGACCACATGGCACATAGTATCGATTTATTATATTATTATTTACCTAGTGCAAGGATATCCTCCATCTCCAAGTAACACCCCATCAATTTCATTATTTAATAACCTTATATTTAGTCGTGAGTTTCTAAAGATTCGGCTATCATGTGTACTGCCAGCCCAACGTACAACTATATCATATATCATCAAATTTGGGCCACCAACTACTTGCACATTCAATGAAAAATAACCTTTTCTATTCCGGTACTGCTCTGTATGAAGAATACCTCTAGGCTTGGTGATTTTAATGTGGGTGCAATCGATTGCCCCTACAATATTTTTCAGTCCAGGTGCTCTGCCAATGCAACCAAGCTTTTCGAAACCGTCCTTTGTATTTCTCAAATTTGCAGGAAACTTAATAAAATCCCGCTTGGCAGCGCTAGAACATCGGAAATTCCCCAACGACCGGCGGCTCACACAATGACGCATCGCTACGCGCCACATGGCCGCACTGAACAAAACATTTTTTTGTTTACTCGTTGGCGACGGGCGTAATCTCAAGTTATGTTTTTGTTAGAGCTTATGAATGGCCCTTTCGGGTGGTGTTAAGTGTTTGTTGACATTTCGTCTCTAATTTATTAGAATAATTGGTAAATATTGACTATGGTTGAAAAATAACATTATGTGAACTTTAAACATTATTATTTCAAAAAGTAAAGCGATACCATATATATTTTATGGCTTTTATTGGTGGAAGGGTTCTATCTTCATACGAAAAAAAATACAAACACACCTCATAGTAAAAAAATATTTATTTACAGGCATAAAACTGGCACAAAACATTTGCCGACGGTGAAAAAATTTTCAACAAAATTAAATAAATTATTACGACTATACAGTTTCACGAAACTTAAAAATATAGTTACTATCTGAAAGCTACATTCATAGAGGAACTTATGCGTAAATATTAAGTGCATAGGTCTATTCAATACAGAAATACATGGGATAGATTGAAGGAATTCCCACTTACGAAAAAGCGTACTTAACATTTCTTGTCTTTTTTGTTCAGTGAAGTTTGAGTAAAGAAAATACAATAAATCTAACTATATTCTACAAGAAATGCCCTTTCCAATGAGGTATCACACATGTTATTCAATAGCCATCGAAAAAAAATACAAGTAAAGAAATGTCACAAATCGGGAATATTGACAAATCACAGTGTCACGTGACACCCATAAAGCCCGGGTTACATTGGATATACATCACAGGTTAAAAGCTATTGTTTGCAAAAACATGTGTGATACAAATAATAATGAGGAGTCACAGGTCCCAATCCCGGTTTCAATGGGAGGATGAATGCAAGAATTTTTATTACCCGACTGCAAAAAAAGAGGGTAATGTTTTTCCAATGTATGTAAGTAATAAAACATGTGTGATACAAATAATAATGAGGAGTCACAGGTCCCAATCCCGGTTTCAATGGGAGGATGAATGCAAGAATTTTTATTACCCGACTGCAAAAAAAGAGGGTAATGTTTTTCCAATGTATGTAAGTAATATTCGTTGGTACCGTCTACACAGATGGACCGATTTTGATAAATTATATGTCGTTAGATTTGTCTTAGCAGCCAGAATGTCACTGGGTCAATTCAATAAAATAAAAAACAAAATGGCGGCACCACATAGCGCGTTTACAAAAACTCCCGAAGTGGTCGGCTACTGTCAGCGGCGTTTACTTACTGCATCGGCTCATCTTCTCCCTCCTCGATTGCCTGTTGCAATAATAATTCCGACTCCCTGTAAAAGATAACATTTTGGTAAGGATCTAAAATAGGTAACCAAATATAATAAATAAATAAAAAACAGAAAAAAGCACAAACATTTCGCTGAACTCCAGGGAGCGTCGGCTCCCGCGTGCGCGCCCTAAACCACTCCCAGCAGTCCCACGCGTGCCGCGTGGACGCCCACGACCTCCACCACCACGCTTACCGTTAGCGTTAGCATCCATTTCTAAACTGAAAGCAAAGTAAACAAAAAATAAAGAAAGAGCAAAAAAAACTCTTCAAAAAACATTCCAACAACATCTTCAAAACAAACAAACAAACATAGTTCAAAATAAGAAATCAATAAAAAACAACAAAAAAAATTGACCGATGACCGTACGAAATTTCTCCGGTGTGATCCTAGCTTTACGGTGGCGGCCATCTTGACAGTTCATTGATTTATGATTTCCGCCGAACCGTTGTACAAAAACTATTAATCTTATCATAATTTTGTCGATTGCGTATATGTTTTGCTTGAAAACTATTATCGAGTAACTATTCAATGCGATAGTTGTTTTACTTTTTACACAGAATTGGTCAAAATTATCAAAAACACTACGAAAACATTCCGACAAAAGTCCGTTGCGACTTACACGGCACCGAAAATCACACAGAAATTGAAATATACTTACCTCTGGGTAAAACCCCGTTGCACACACATTATCTATATTATAATTAACCAATAAATCAGTACTTTACTCAAAAATACGCACCCGTTAGCAAAAATACGATGTTTTTCTTGAACAGATGTTATGTGTGACGTCGCAAATTCACGGACTGACTTTGACAATTTATTTTTTCACCACAGACACATTTTTGTCGGCCAGTGATGCTTTTTTTACGGCGGATATTCTCGTTCGTTCAAATAGAAAAGAGAGAATCGATCCAAAACACAGAGGTTAGAAGAAATAAGCAATAATATGACGACACAGTACTATCACCCCATATGGGGCGATGAGCCGCCAACGGGTAAAAATTTCATCACCCCATTTGGGGTGATGCGCCGCCAAGCGGTTAGCAATGCCAATGCTCGACTAACTCTCTTCACTATATTACACACCGTCGATTGAGAAATATGCATGATATCTCCACATACAATCTGAAAGCTTCCAGTGGCGTAAAAACGTAAACCAGTAAGCAACTGACACAGTGGAGTTATAGGAAGCCCTCTTTGTGTCTCTGATTGTAAAGAGTCTGTAATTCTCGGTAAAATCACATGTATCACAATACTTTTGGAGAAACGAAATCTCTGTTTAAAACAATCTTCCGAATAGTCATGAAATGGATCCACATCACGAAAGTAAACTTTGGGATTTCTAGGTTCAGCAACTTCTAACTCCTCTATTAAATTATCATCTATTTTGTCGACAACAGCAAAAACCGCTTCGATGCTATCCAAAGCTTCCATTTTGTATCCAAAATAACGACAAAGTATTGCTTAAGTAAAGGAAATGGTGACTATTACTTGGCTGAGAATTCTAACTTTTGACAGTTCTAACTTCGATCAATTACTTAACTATAGAATACAAATCGTTACTTAAGTAATTACTTTTACTCAAGTACTTACTTTTACTTGTTTATAAATACGGGTGTTAATATGGAGTAAGCTATCGAAATACCTCTGAAACCAGAGGCACATCGAGCTAAATGCTGCAGACCACTCTTACTATCCGTGAAAATCACAAAATACCGATCTCCCGGTTTATAAGCAGATTTAATGGCTTCGTAGATTGCAATGAGTTCCATCGTCATAATAGACACATTAGTGTTTACTTTATACATACATTCACGAAACTCCTCGCAGAATAAGGCATTTGGCATACATAAGCGAGTTCACAGCAGATATACGTCACATAAGCGGACATAGCAACACGGTAGCTGACACCTTGTCACGTGTCGAGACAGTTTTCTGTCCCACGGTTCTAGACTACGACAGAATAGCTGAATTGCAAGAAACCGACGCCTACGTGATAGCATGCAGCGCAAACAACACCGATTGCATTCCTTTAAAGAAGATATATGTACCTACATGTAATAAAACACATGTAAACATGTATGTATGTACATGTAAACCAGTTTATTGTGACGTATCCACTGAAATGGCAAGACCGTATATACCACAGGAGTTAAGGCGAGTTGCATTCGACAGTATACACAACCTTAGTCATCCCGGAATTCGGGCGACTCGAAAATTAGTTGGTAAAAGGTTTTTTTGGCCAAACATGAATAGCGACATTAATATATGGTCTAAAACATGTTTACAATGCCAGCGATCAAAAATTAATCGTTACACTATTTCAGATGTGGGTCAGTTTCCAAAAGCCGATCGTTTTCAACATATACACATAGATATTATTGGCCCACTACCTATTTCGCAAGATGGATTCAAATATTGCTTAACAATAATCGATCGATGTACACGGTCGCCCGAAGCTTTTCCTATGCAAGATATTCATGCTGAAACAGTCGCTAACATTTTATACCGAGATTGGATCTGCCGATATGGATGCCCAGTCAAGTTAACAAGCGACCAAGGTCGTCAATTCGAGAGTACGCTTTTCTAGCAACTTTTAAAACAGTTAGGAATTAGTAGGTTACGTACCACAGCTTACCATCCGCAGGCTAACGGAGCTGTGGAACACTGGCATAAGACATTAAAAGCCGCACTTATGGCACGTTTGAACGATAAGTCATGGGTTAACGAATTACTAACGGTAATGTTAGGTTTTCGAGCAGCTTGTAGGAGTGATAGTGGAATATCAGCCGCAGAGTTAACTTTCGGTCGCACTTTACGTCTTCCCAGAGATATCTATGATACAACGAGAATAGGTTTATCAGAGCCATCTAGTTTGGTACAGCAGATTCGGGAACATATTACGTCACTTAAACCGGTACCAGAACCTCATGGCAATTCGCGTTCGTGTTTTGTGCATCCAGATTTAGACAAAGTAGAATACGTATTCGTCAGGGACGACACAGTACGTAAACCTTTAAAGCCTCCTTACGACGGTCCGTACCGCGTTCTACAAAGAAGGCCTAAGGTTTACGTCATCCAGTTGCCCGGAAGGAAAGCTAGCATATCCATAGATAGGTTAAAGCCAGCGTACGTTTTAACACTTTCGCGGACAGAACGTAATTAGACGTCATGATTGGTTTTGGTACGGCACAACGTATGATGACGTTCAAAACCAGAATATTATTTACGGCAGGACGTTGATACCCGGTGAATTTTAAAGCAAAAATTCGTTATATTGTACCCTGTGTTTCAACATATCTTATTTTTCTCTTCTTGTTCTCACGCACTATTGTCTACGTTTCTTTTTTACTTCTCCTTTCGCAGGTCTGCTGGAAGAAATTTCTTAAGAAATAAGCAGTACCTTTGTACTCAATTTATAATTATGTCTTATCTCTTGTATTTTATTGTGTGTACATAAATAATAAATAAATATCAAAAACTCAAAACGTTACTGTCACGTGAACTTTGTTTGTAACCGTTTCAAAAATGTGCTGTTGATAATGTGCGGCGACACTGCACACACAAGCACACCGTGTTTATACGTCTCCCGCGCCCCTCGCGTCCCTACACTCAGTGCGGCAGTGTCACGCTAGCGAGGTGCACGCGTTCCATCAGCGCGGGAGTGGCGCATCGTAATATTTGCAGACAAATAAACATCGTAAGTAATCCGCTGGAGTGGATGAGGTGACCAAAGTCGCCGCATAAAAAGTAATGCGGAGTGCATGCTCTCACCTAAGTAACCCTTTAATTAATCGAAATCCGATAAACTTTATTCAATTTTTCATTTTTAATAGATCTGTGGCACACTGTATCCGATTGCTTAGTCGATTTTGTGCTTAAAGGCCGCTTACTCAGATGTATGACAACACTACAAGCGTTCAACCAAAAAAATCAAATAATTAAAAAAATATGGCGTCTTGTCAGTGACGTACGGACTCGCGCGTGTTTTGTTTACATGATAAATAATTTGTGTTTTAAGTGGGTTTTCAAGTGTTTGAAGTGCTATGGCCTGTTTAAGTATGTGATAAATATTATAGTGAAGTGAATTACTGCAGGATTTCAAGGTCGGTGAGTGAAAAAATATTACGTAATTTCGGTTTTATTCCACAACCGGCGCTGACCGATTCATGTTTATTGTTATTACGTGTATGTGTTTTCAGATCCTTATTTTAGTACAGTGTGTTATTCTAATACCACTACTTTTATAACAAAGTTGAAGCATTAAATAAGCTTTCCACAGGTACCAATATTTTTATTCTACGTATCAGATTTATATTTATAAAACAACATTTTGTTTCCATTGTCTTGGCGGCCATTGTTATTTTTCTGCCGTCGGCAAATTTTTTCAACTTTGCACGCTCGTAAATAGTACATATTGTACTAATGCTATGTGGTTTTATTAGTGTTTTGCGTTAAGTATATACACATAATGTATTTAAAACCTTAAACAATATAGGTCAACGCTCGTTTTTTCGAACTATAACCATTTATTTGAAAACAAAGTTATGATTTATGGTTGCGTCATACTAACGAACGATTTGTTTACATGAATACTATCCTATTTCAAACGAAACTCCGCTATCTTAAAGCCCCGTTCCTTACCATAACAAAAAACACAAGTGTTAGCACCATTCAATGAAACCCAAGTCGTAAAAATGCTTTGTTTACATTATCGGGCGGCCGAGCGGCGCCGGCACGCCGGTGACGCATCTGGCATTCACCCCACTCGATTATTTTTCCCGCGCTCTGCTGCGCTCTGCGCCCTAGCGGATATTATGCTATTATTATTACTAGGTTGTAAACTAATTCAATTATAAGTGTATTGTATGAAAATTGTATGTCATGTGTTATTTTGTTTGTTTTTGATGGATAAGCGCAAGAGAAATCTGATGAGAATTTTTGAGGATTCCGATGACTCAACCGAGGCGGACCCATTACAGGATCATGATGGCGACTTTGGATCTGACAAAGATTTTGACCCTCGAGAGGATACATCAGGTAGTGAAAGTTGTCGTATTTTTTATCGCCAGAATTCGTCAATAACCTCTGCTAAAACACATTCAAAATCTGTTGGGATCTCGACTCAGAAACCTAACACCGATTTTAGTTCTAACACTAGTGATGATGATAACGATACACAATCGACTAAAAGTGATTGTATCCGACGTACTCAAGAGGAGGGTACAGATGACTCGAGTTCCTCAGAAGAAATTTTTCCCCTAGCTAAACGATTAAAACTATCAAATGCTCCAACTATATCTGAAAGCCATCATGAGATCATTCAAGAAATAGCTGGATGCTCTTCTGTACCTGATATAAATGAACTATCATTTTCACAAAACTTGTCTCAGAATATGGTATTCAAATCTGTTACAAGCGACATCTGATGAGACGACTCAAGAAAACCTACTCGTACTACCGGCTTCACCTACCGCTTCTCAAAATGGAACTTTGTCAACCCTCTCACTAATTTCCAATGTCCTTGCTGAAAACTGCGATCATGAAGGAGGATTCCGGTCTCTTGACAAACTACCACCTTTATTCGACGCGTCTCAAAATGGGACATTGGATTTATCAAATTTAATACCGATTTCTCATGGTGTGGCTGAAAACTGCCAACGTGGGGTAGTCCAGGAAGAGTGTAGGTGGTCTGGTGAGCTACCTTCTTCACCCAGTGCGTTAGAAAACAGGCCTGGAGGATCGTCTCATCCCACTGAGACAACGTCTAATGAAGAAGATTGGGTACAAACAACAACATCCATACCAGACTTTAATTTTGACGCTGATTCTGTGGGGGTAAAGTTTTCCATAGACGATAACACAATCGTGTCTGATGTATTTCATCACTTGTTTCCATCCATCATTCTTGACTATTTAGTAGATTGCATAAATGTATATGGCTCAAATATGTGTCAAACTAACAGACCAAAAACCAGACACAGTCGATCATATTCATTTAAGCCCACAGATCGTAACGAGATGATGAAATTTTTAGGATTATGCCTGCTAAGTGGTCAAGTCAACGTACCTCAAAAACGAAAGCTATTTACATTATCAGATAGTTTATACTGTCACCCTATATTTGTATCTAAAATGTCAGTCCGTAGATTTGAGCAACTGTTAAGGTGTCTATACACAGGATCTTTAAGTGCTTAAGGCAAAGATAAAATAAATGAATTTATGGATGCTATTACTAGGAATTTTCGGGCATGTTACTCACCTGAAAAAGAACTATCTTTAGACGAGTCGCTTTTGTTATTTATTAGCGTTTATCATTTAAACCATATATAAAATCAAAGAAAGCTAAATATGGTATAAAGTTCTATGAATTGACGGAAGCTAATGGCTATGTTTTAAACATATTAATGTATACTGGTAAAGATAACTCTATGGAAAAAGGTAAAAAAACTGAAAAGACTGTATTAAAACTAATGAAACCATATGTTCTGAAAGGTCATGAATTATTCATGGATAATTATTATAATTCATATGGTTTGTCTCAAAAACTACTTGACCTTAGAACGTATACAAATGGTACCCTCAGAACAAACCGTAAAGAAAACCCAAAGGAGGTTATGGAAAAAAAATTAAAGAAGGGTGAACACGTATGGGTGAGAAAAAATAATATCTATGTTTCAAAGTGGGATGATAAGCGACCTGTAACAATGATTACCACAAGGGATCATACTAAAATGGTTAACATTACAAATAGACGAGGACAATTGAAAAGAAAACCGGTAGAAGTGGTCTCTTACAATGAATTTATGTCTGGCATCGATCGCGCTGATCAGATGGTATCGTATTACTCGTCTCCACGAAAATGTTTGAGATGGTACAAAAAAGTTTTTTTCCATTTACTTGATTTAGCCGTATGGAACAGTTTTTATTTATATAGAAAATACAAAATGAATAACAATAAGAAATATGAGTTTTTAAATTTTAGAGAGGAATTGATAAGAGACTTGATTGGTATTAGCCCTGCTCATAAACCTGATCTTTTAATGAAGCATTCCAGGAACGATAACAGAACAGCAGACCGGTCAGTATATCCAGGACCTTCCTCGACACATCTCGATGATACCAGCGGTGGACATTGGCCTGAAAAAATTCCGCTTCCTCTTGGCTGTAAAAAGACTTCTAACTACCTTAAATGCAAAATGTGTGCAAAGAATAAACAACGTAAAGAAACTGGTTTGAGATGTAAGGGTTGCAAAGAAAAACCAGCACTTTGTGCATTGTGCTTTGAAGAATGGCATAAGACTGATCATTTAATTACAAGTTCCTAAAGATAAATTTTGTTGATTTGTTTAATTTTTTACTAAGATTACTTTTTCACTAAGATGACTAAGATTTATTTTGTTGATTTGTTTATTTTTTTTACTGTGTGCAGAAGTTGCAATTGTTTTTGTGATATGATTACAAATATGCAAGTTGATGTTTGTGAAGACTAATACCTAGTAATAGTTGATTAAGTTATTTTTGTCATACGAAAATTGTCACAATTCCGTTTGATAGCAATTGATACTACTACAATATTATGGTTGTGATTAGGTGAATAATTAGAGTTTACGATTCCTAAGACTAATAAATGATTGTCAAATAATTAAAGTTCTGATTTACATACAACTCCTGTTTTTTTTAAAAGTCCTTTTAACGTCAGTGGCGTTGTGCCACACTCAATATATAATTACACCATGCAATATGGCAAAACGTATATACATTGGACGTATAACCAGTAACCACGTTGTGATTCGGGTACTCTATTTTGGCATTTATGATATGACAAAACGTATAAATACGTCAAACGGTGTAATACGTTCCGACCATATTACACATTACAATAACACCGAAAGTGACAGAACGTTACTTCACGTTCGACGTATAGTGACGTTGTGATGCTACTACTATTCATCTATACTATACGTCCTGCCAGAACGTATGGATACGTTGAACGACATTACACGTTGTGTCTATCATACGCTATATCAGTTGTACTATTAGTGACACAACGTATGCAAACGATGACGTGATAGAACGTTTCTGTCATATTGACTTTTAAACATCTAATAACATATAACACAACGCATTTAAACGTCAAATATAATTGTATGGCAATTTATTGTGTCATTATAGAACACAATTTAAACTGAGACCGTCCACGAACGTGTTAAGTGAATCATTACAGTCAAGTAGTAACGACAGTACAGAAAGTTCGCATAGACCATTAAATGAAAATCAAACGGAGTTTGAACCCATAACTATACGCACTACACGTTCTGGCCGTGTCATCAAACAGCCAGTAAGTTTTTTAATATAAGCATTGCTCCTCTGTCAGTGAACGTAATGCTAAGCGATGCTATTAGAGGCTACTTTCAAGTTAAATGACGATTAAATGAATCGTAAAATAAGCATAGCCTCACATCGCCTAACACTACGGCACTAGCTTTATGTACCATGTAAGTAGGTTAGAATTAAACAAAATTAAGCAAATTGTAGATATATACTTATGCATTTTATTACAAATCCATTTTAAAACCATTTGGGTCTTAGCTTAGGTGCTGTTAAAGGCAATAAGGTCTATATCTATTTGTTCGCTGATATAAAATAATAAAAAACTTTAGGCGTCTTTACTCAAAGGACATTTATTTTGCACTAAACCTTCACTTGCAATATTTAAATGAGTGGACTGTATGAATGTTGTTTGTATGTGTGTGTGTGTGCAGTATGTGTGTGTGTAAGGAGACTACTTATTACTATTATGTGTATCTTTTTAGACAGGTGCATTATACATATTGTACCACACTTCGTATTTTACGCATTGTATTAAAATGGGAAAGTCGTACAGCACACAAGAAGTGATTATTATAGCTCACAATGGAGCAAACAACGCCGATCAAAGGTCTTTGGAACAGAAATTAGAAGTACACGGATTAATGATGGCGAGTCTAATAGTGTTGGTACTCCTGATTGTAACATGTTGTTTGCTCAAAAAGTGTCACCAAGGCAGCAAGAAATGGGCTCAAAAGCAACTTAGAGCAGCAGTGTCATCGAGTCAGGTTGACAAAACCGCTCAACAGACCTCAAACGATTCGTATGTGTAATTGTGAAGCTTTTTGTATGTGTTTGTGTTCCAAATCAAATGTTAGATAAGTAAATAACCTAATCATGTATGCAACCAGTGCTTAGTTGAACTATTTCATGATAAGTTTTTTTTAATGAATATCAATTACTATTAAAGTGAAATGTTCAGAAGGTCAATTATACTAATTAACAAGCAAAGTGAAAAACATGACACCAGAATGCGATGACATTGTGAACAGACCAAAAAAAATTATTCTGCTCATGTTAAAATTCGGTTTGTTCACGTTCCGGTCGCAATATCATCGCAGTCTAGTCTCATGGCAGTCAAGTTTGTTCTCGTTTACGAAAAATAACATACACGAATAATTTTACATCGTTCTGGAGCCGAAACACAGTAACTCCAGACGATTAATAGTTACTATTGGCATTTTTATAATTTTTTTAAGACATCTAATATAGTTTATCACTTTTATTCTGTCATTCGAGTTAAATCTTAGTAGCCCTTCCACTATTTCATTCTTAACGCAACATTGTATGCGTTCCACTCGGTGATGACGTAGCGCGGGACAGCTGTGCAACGGACGTTGGACGAATATTTAACCTGCTGCAAGTAGGTATTTTATTTCAGGTAGGTACGATTAGGTTTGTGTAAGTTCAGTTCCCTCCGTTATCTCTCGTTTGTATTGGAACCTAATTGGACGCACGGCACGGTGTTTATTACTATCACATCTCCTCGTAAACGAGAGAAATTAATTGAAATTTCATTCACTACTCTCGCATCACGAAATCACTAGTAATCGTACGGTCTATTACCTAAAACTAGACATGACGAGTACGCTTGTGAGTTTTATTTAAGGCCTTGAATCGAGTGTCCACCAATCAAGCTAATAGGTACTTAATAAGCATACAGCTACCTACCATAATAAAATTATGATGAATAAAAATAATACTGCCGAAACCAATTCTTACAATGTTGCTGGCCGGCGGCAACACAAAGGCAGGCAATTCAAACAGAAAAATGAATCGTTTTATCTGTCAAATAGAGTTCATTATAAGTTGGTGGTGCCCTTTTCTATGAAAATATTGTACCGAATTAAGACCTTATTTTTATAAAGTTAACCGCTGAATTCGGTTGTGCATCAATTCTGCGGCTTCTCAGAATAATTTTAGTAAACTGCGTACCTATGTTCCTTGTACCTAGTTTGGTGAAATTTCGATTTGTTATCGTTTACGGTTAAGAAATAAAGTCTGAATTCGCTTTTCGTATTTTTATTTGTGTACCTATTTTATCTATTGCATGTTAGCGGCGGTCGGCGACCTCTGTGAACTAGGTACCTCAACGTACGCATAGATAAAATAGACATAGTACTACAGCCATATGTTTAGAGTATAAATAAGTTTAAATCCGCTTAAATAGTGGCGGTACGTCCAAATGGCAAGCAGGAATTTTAATGTAATAAAAAGTTATTTTTTTTTCAGTAGGTAGGTACATTAATACTAGAAATTTGCTAGCAAGGATATTATTGAGGAACCTCCTTGTCCTACCACGGTCAAAAAAGACTGTTTTGATGTATGTAGGTACACAGTGAACAAGATGTCCACCTTTCACTGTGGTGTTCAGTCACCAGTGGCGGTCATCAGTACCTACTAGCACTTTGTTGCTGTAGATACCTAAGTACCCGCGACAATAATAAATCGTTTGATTCCGCATTCATAACCATTGTTTGATTTAAATTGCGTTTATCTACATACCTATCAGTTAAATAACTCAAATTTTTCCTTCATAATTTCTACGGGCTTAGGACCGTCGCGTCAGTAATAAGTAAGTACGAGTACATGTTTCGTATCTAAGTAGGTAAATACTTACTTACTTGTAGGTACTCTTTTATTCACTTCACTTTTCACAATATTAAAAGCGTCCACTGTCGCACTTCATACTCGTAAGTCATCTCGAGTAGTACGCTAATCGGAAGAAACTAGTCTTTTTATCTCGAACCACACATCAAAATCCAGTGGTGTTAAGTCAGGGCTAGAGAGGCGTCACGGCGTCCTCACCTACCGCCTGTCTCCCGTCCAAGCCGCCGCGGTGGACGCTCCGGGCGTCGGGAGCCGCGTGACGACTCCCGGCCACCGTAGGCGCGGGCCTGCGGGCGGTGAGTAATGGGTAGTGATAGAGTGGATTTTGAACTTTTAAATTTCTTATTTACCCACTTTAAATATTTTTTTTTACGTAATTTTGAATCTATTTAGTGATTAGAATAATAATATGAATTTTAATGGCTAGTATTAATGTATTCGAGATGTATTTATTTACTACTTAGCTAAATTGAATTTTATTCAAACGTCGACAGTAACTTTAATATTTAAGTACCTGCTGCTTAGGAATGTACAAAATAAATAAAAGCATATTTTTCATTGGCCTTTTTATTTTTTTACTATGAACTCTTGCTCGTTCTCGCAAAGCAAAACGATCGGTCTGTTCCGTACTAGCTGGGTCCGGACCGATAAATCGATGGCCTCTGCAGCGTGCTTACTCTTGCAAGTTGGGATGCCAAAACACCTTTCTTGTATGGGGACTCCCTTTAGTTTTATTATTTGTTGTTATAGCGGCCATAGTAGTAGGTACCTATACACTCGGTGAAAATTTCAAGTGTCTACCTATTACGATTCAAAAGATACAGGCCCTGTGACAAATGGACGGACAGACGGACCCCAAAAACCATATAGTTATATTTTTATAAGTACAAGCAAAGTCATGCAAGGCAGTCGGCGAACCGCCAGGCTGTGTGTTTCATTGACTAGAGACTAAAATAGCCATTCTCTTCCCATGTCATAATTGACTGTTTAGCTTGATAATAGTAATGATTTTCATTTCAGAGTTTAAATCCGTAACTAATTTGCAATTTCGTCTCGTATTATTACAATCCTGCAGTAAACTATCAAAGAACAGGAAGAAAATTCAATATTATTCTACCCCCCACAGTACCTAAATAGCGCGATAATATTATTGAGTATAAACTCAGCAGTGGGTGGAACAAGACTGCCAGTAATAATGATGATGGTTTAACCTACACTTAATGACCCGACCTTCAAAGAATATTTTTGCAAAATTCGTACCTACGTACCTACCAAGCTTTTGAATAAATTCTTCTGAATAGATAATTTTTTCAGAAGCTTGGGCATGCATACAGACAAATTACCAAATAGGCACAAATACTAAAAACCAATCCATATTATAGGCATCAGAATCATTCCTACACTTCGTAGCACATACTATTTCAAAAATATTGAACGCACAGTTTTGACTTCTCTGCAATTTTATTATATGTATAGAATATACGCACATTTATAAAAATCCATACGTGATACTTGTCTCCGTTGTCTAGTCTCAAGTGTGGATTTTATTAAATGTGTGTCCTAAATAATTATATGGGTTTGTGTAGTAAGTTTGGAGCTGTGACCACCTCACACTCCTCACCTCACTTCACCTCACGAGCATAGTGAGTGAGCAACCATCATATCTAATAAACACACTAAAATGCACGCCAGCGTGCCGTGAAAGTTGCAGGCGAAGTGCTAACCGACTATAAAATCTGCCCTATAGAAGTGGAGTTATCATCATAATTTCAGCTGAAAGACGTCCACTGTTGAACATAGGCCTCCTTCAAGCGTCGCCACATTGACAGGTTCTATACTTCTATGTGCCTCCAGAAAAATGAAGTCACTACTAAAGTGAAACGTAACAACGTAAACGTAAAACTTATCTCTTTATTAATAACTTGTGTTGCAGGTGTTAGGAAGAAGGTTGATGATCAATGATATAAATAATGACTTACAACTTTTATATTGTTACCAGTCCAGCGACACGTACAGAAAAAAAAGACCAAAAATAAAGTTACACAAACTTTTATAACATTTCAAATGACAGTTGTCTACCCTTACTACATAACTAACATGAACATTGCAACAGATGAAATAGACTGAACTACTATTACAAAACAAATACTTTTAAACTAAAAATTGTAACAATGCCTTCACAAAAATATAATTGATAAGTAAATTAATCTCTTGGTATATTCATAACAAAATAATTGAATGGAACTTACAAGGTCAATCATTTAGTATTATACATAGTTACAACAAGTCATTCAAATGGCAACCACAGATAAATTGGTCAGTGTGACCATAAACAAACCTAATATACTACGATAACAACTATATACGATAACATTCGGCCGTCCTGACTAAAGCCGTGTCCCACGGCGATCTTGTTTACTGGCATCAACTGGTGTAGAAGAAGTCATCACGGAGGAAGAAGAAACGCCGCCTGTCGCGCTGGTCAACCACGAAGTAGCCCTTGGCGGTGTTCTGTCGATCTGAGCAGCAGCAGCAGTGGTCGGTAGAGATCTCCCCATCTGTAACGTGAATTTAGTCTACCGATCAATGGGTCCATGTATGTAAACAGATTGCAAATTCCTAGATAGGTAACTAATATTATGACATGAGGATTGCACACAGCATCTAAATGAATATCATTCCTATAGCTAGTTAAATGAATTTCGTAGCTAGGTAAATGTATAGCACACAGCTCAGTAAATAGGTAGCACATAGCTCAGTAAATAAGTAGCACAAAACTTTATACTTAGATAGCACAAAGCTTTATACTTAGATAGCACATAGCTCAATAAATGGGTAGCACATAACTCGGTCAATAGGTAGCACATAGCTGTATACTTAGATAGCACATAGCTCAGTAAATAGGTAGCACATAGCTTTATACTTAGATAGCACATAGCTCAGTAAATAGGTAGCACATAGCTTTATACTTAGATAGCACATAGCTCAATAAATGGGTAGCACACAGCTCAGTAAATAGGTAGCACATAGCTTTATACTTAGATAGCACATAGCTCAATAAATGGGTAGCACACAGCTCAGTAAATAGGTAGCACATAGCTTTATACTTAGATAGCACATAGCTAAGTAAATAGGTAGCACATAGCTTTATACTTAGATAGCACATAGCTCAATAAATGGGTAGCACACAGCTCCGTAAATAGGTAGCACATGGCTTTATACTTAGATAGCACATAGCTCAATAAATGGGTAGCACATAGCTCAATAAATGGGTAGAACATAGCTCAGTCAATAGGTAGCACAAAGCTTTATATTAAGTTGGCACCTAGCTCATTAAATATGTAGCACATAGCTTTATTCTTAGAAAGCTCATCGCTCAATAAATGGGTAGCACATAGCTTTATACTTAGAAAGCTCATCGCTCAATAAATGGGTAGCACATAGCTTTATTCTTAGAAAGCTCATCGCTCAATAAATGGGTAGCACTTAGCTTTATACTTAGATAGCACATAGCTCAATAAATGGGTAGCACATAGCTTTATACTTAGATAGCACATAGCTCAATAAATGGGTAGCACATAGCTTTATACTTAGATAGCACATAGCTGAATAAATGGGTAGCACATAGCTTTATACTTAGATAGCACATAGCTCAATAAATAGGTAGCACTTAGCTTACTATTTAGACAGCACATAGCTCAGTAAATAGGTAGCACATAGCTAATTAGATTTATACGTGGATAGTGAGAATTAAACAGCATTATTACCAAGCGGAATTTCATATTGTTTGTAATCTAAAAACATTTCAATTGCTTCCCGAAGTATATTCTTAATTGAATGGCAGTATTTGAGCCAAAAGACCGAAATGTTCTGGAGTGGTGACTGCGTGAGTGTGTAGATAATTATTGTTGTACAATCGTTTTGTTAAAAGTATACAATGTATACATATAGACTTGAGTAATTGCGAATACAACAAAGTTCTAGTCATGTTTAAGTCAATGTTAACTTTAGCTTGCTTATTCCTAGAAATTAGATGTCTCCTTTCTTCGTTGTTTATTTGCGGTGAAGATTGTGGCACTGGCAAACGATTATTCTGATGTGCAAATAATAAGTAATGCTGCCACTTATCACCGAGTGTATTGTATTATTAATGTCCCAAACTATATTTATCAATTTTGAATCCAGTCTACATTCCTGTACGACGGATGTACCTAACCCATCTAGAATTGTTCTATTCACACGTTCAGTTATGGGATGCAATTCCCCTCGCATCGACCGTAACCTGATTTACCATACGCACATTGGAGACAGCTTCTAATATATTTTCTAATAAATCTAGACATATTTGGAAACCAATAAGAAGATTTTATTAGTTTTTCAGCCCTTTCAAAAGCTGGATGCCCAATCTGGTCATGGAACTTTTGCAATATACTGTATTGGCCAGTTTTAGAATAACAAAACGTTCACCTGTTAACGTTTTTCTGTACCTATAACCTGCCGTTAGTTATGGTATAATTATTAGTGATATCTCGATTTTCCGTACTCCCCTGTAGCTGTCTATTAATTTGTTGGATACCGTCATCCTGAAGTTGAACCGAGAGCGCCCGGGCGGTTTTGTCAATCATGGCAATATCTACTGTGTTGACGCTTACTGGATTTCGACTCAGTGCTTCTGCATGCCGCATTTTATCACAAGCCTATAATCAATCTATATTTCAAAATCCTAAATAATTAACCATCATCGTGCAATGCGTGGTATAAGGTCCCTTTTTTTTTTGTTAAAGAAGTATGAATGGCTGCACAGTCTGTGACGACCTTTACCGGTATACATACAAGATAGATTCGAAATATTTTTAGAGACTGCACACCACAGCGACTGTTTCTAACTCGTAGCTGTGGTAGAATTGATCCTCTTTACTGGTGACTCTACTGAAGTACGCTACAGGTTTTAGTGTATTATCAGGTCTGATTTTACCTACTATCCGTATGTAACTCTGATATCGTGTTACGATTGTAAATAGTAAGTACCTACAGGTCTTTCAGTTAATAATCTTTTAATGGTAATAAAAGTTATTTTGTTTATCGCCCCAGCACCAAAGTCTTTTTTTGTCAATTCGTTTAAAGGGGGAGCTATGAATGCAAAATCTCTAATAAACTTTCGAAAATATGGTGCCAAATCTTTGAAATGACGTATTTCGTGAACATTGTGTTACATTCGAGCTTTTATCCCTCTAGAGGTAATGGAACCCAAGCCCAAATGCAAGGTGGTTAGGTATTAGAAGGTAAGGAAACTACAAACTGTTGGTAACAACATATATTTATAAAAATAAAATAAATCCCTAAATACATTAGGTGGGTGACGATAAATGTCACCCAATATGCCAGCCAGCTTAAGGTTCGGTAATAGAACTATGGTCGTGGGGGGTTGGAGATAAACCCAGTACTGTTCCTATTTTTTAAATTAAAAACTTAAACTAGAATCTTCCAGTTATGATGTGTAGTTAAATTAAATGAAAGGGCGCCAGGGACTATAAGTCCCGGATCCCGGAGCCGACGAAGATGTTGAATACACTTCCAGATAAGCCGGTAGGCAGGTGTCGAACCCGGGGTCTTTTATTAGGTGTTGAACACCGGCTTCCAACTAGGGAAACCTGTCAGGTAATAAACCGGTTCTGACCGGAACCGTTTGGTTAAATTAAAATGATATATATAAAAAAAAACCGTCCCGCCTGCGCTATCGCTAGACGGACTCTGCCAGCCGCACAGTCGCTGCCGCTTCCGCTCGAGGCTTCTGGTCGACTCGAGGAATGGGTCTCGCGTCCAGGCTCCAGACACTCCTCTAGATCCTGGCGGCGAGACGAATCTCGCGAGTTGCCTCTCGGTTGATGAAGGAGGGTGTAGCAGCAGCGGTGAGGTTTGTGAAAACTCAGGTGTAATATTTGATTGTGTTGAGGATTATTTATAATAAAAACGATGTGTTAGGTTTAACGAGCAAATTCTGTATTCGCCATATTTTTTACAATACTCAAGGAGAGGGGTGAGGGAACAATATTTTACTTAGAAACCAATCACGATCGAGAAAATTAGGATGACGTAGCGTATAGTGTCGTTCTTTGCATCGAGACGTCGCTGTCAGTCGCTATGTGTATATAGGTAGTATCTACGAGTACACAACATGCCCCCGGCCTTGGAAGCAGTGGCTTTCAATGATCTTCAGTCACTGCATCAGTGTCGATCACGTCCTGTATTAGAGGACAAATCTTGGTGTATGCGCGTCTCACCACGCCCGATGACGTCTGTATATCAGCCACCCGGGATATGCCATCCTTTCCTGGGATAGTGCAAATGACACGTCCCAAATGCCACTTCAAAGGTGGGAGGTTATTGTCCTTAATAACCACTAAGGAGTTTGGTTTAAGTTCGTCCTTGTTTGCCGTCCATTTTGTCCGCACCTGCAGCTCGGAGATGTTTTCTTTCGCCCACCGGTTCCAGAAGTGCTGGCGAAGTTGTTCTACCCTCTGGTATCGCTGGAGACGACTAGCTGGAACATCACGCAGGTCATCGCCGACTGGCGCAGTTAGTGGTCGGCCAATAAGGAAGTGACCGGGAGTGAGCGGGGAGAAATCATGAGGATCGGGAGAAAGAGGAGACAGAGGTCGGGAATTTAGTACGGCTTCTATTTGAGCCAATACTGTGCTGTACTCTTCGAACGTAAGGTGCGCGTTACCTATCACCCGACGAAGATGGTATTTACTCGACTTGACTCCTGCCTCCCACAGACCACCAAAATGCGGAGAATAAGGGGGAATAAAATGAAAGTTAATATTTTGACTAGATGCGAATTCTAAAATATCACTACTACAATTACTTAAAAATTTTGATAAATCATTCATTACACCTACGAAATTACGACCATTGTCAGAGTATATATCTGCAGGCCTACCACGGCGTGAAATAAATCTTTTTAAAGTGCATAAATACGCTTCACTAGAGAGGTCACTGACTAACTCCAGGTGAATAGCACGTGTCACGAAACAAATAAAAAGACAAATGTACCCTTTGATAAGCCTAGCACCCCTACCTTTGCGGTTAAGAATGAGCACTGGCCCAGCGTAATCCACTCCACACCGAACGAATGGAAGACTAGGTGTAACTCGCTCCCTAGGTAAGTTACCCATCAGAGGACTAAGCGTCTTGCCTCTAATGCGAGTACAGGTAACACAACTATGCACTACCTGGCGAGCTAAGTTCCTACCTCCGACAGGCCACCATAATTCGCGTAAATGGAAAAGTAATGCCTGCGGAGCAGCGTGGAGAAGCTGAATGTGCTCATGACGAAATAATAAAGTGGTAAAATGATGTTTACTACTAACTACAATTGGATGCTTTTTACCGTAAATAAATTCATCAGAATTAACTAAACGGCCACCTACGCGCATTAATTTGTGATCATCCAAAAACAAATTCAATTTAGACAAACGACTTTTACTTATAATAGTCTCATTATTACATAATGCCTTGTATTCAACTGGATAAGATTCCATTTGACAATATCGAGCTAATGTTTTATCCGCATTGTCAAACTCGTCAACACTAAGGCCGCCCGTACGCTTATTATTTTTACAACGACTGTTGTTAATAAAACGTAACATAAAGGCAGCCGCACGACTCATACGTTTAAATTGAGAGAACCGATGAAAGGGAAACAAAGATGATTCACAACAATCCTGAGCTACAACAGCAGTGACGCATGACTTGACTTCAGGCAACTCGCGATGTTTGAACGAGTCAGAACTTTTGTGATCGTCTATTGAAAAACTAGGGTCACGAAGAAATTCAGGACCCTCCCACCATAAAGTAGACGCAGAAAGTTCTTCCAATCGAGCACCACGTGATGCTAGATCGGCGGGGTTATCTCCACTGCGTACGTGACGCCACGGGACGTCTAGTGTAAGGTCATGAATTTCCGCGATCCTGTTTTGAACGAATGTCTTCAGTTGGTTAGGCTTCATGTGTAGCCAGCCTAAGACAATCGTGGAATCAGTCCAAAATATTATGCTATTGAACTTAGAACGTAATGAGTTGCGTACCTTGTCATACAGACGAGCACCTAATAAGGCCCCACAAAGTTCGAGACGTGGTATACTAATAGGTTTTAAAGGCGCGACCTTTGTTTTTGAAAACAATAATCTAACTGATACTGTTAAATCGGTGTTAACTGTGCGAACATACAAACACGCGCCGTACGCCGTCTGAGACGCGTCGCTAAAAACGTGTAACTCAATATACATAGGCTGTGTACCTATAGCGTGGCGAGGTATACGAACAGTGTTTAGCGCTTGCAATGAAATAACAAACCGATTCCACACGCGCGCCGTGTCATCAGGAACGTTATCATCCCAACCTATTTTTAATAGCCATAATTGTTGTAAAAGAACTTTGACAACAATTATGACAGGACTTAACAAGCCGAGAGGGTCAAATATTTGCGAAACATTTGATAAAATAGACCTCTTTGTAATAACTTTGTTATTTTCAACTATAACTTGAGAATTAAAATAAAAGTGGTCGCTTGCGTTATGCCAGCCTATTCCTAAGGTTTTAGAACTAACATTTTCGTCTAAACTTAAAGGTTTAAACTGACTAGACGACTGACGGTCATCATCGCGTTTAAAATTAAATATCCACTTCCTAAGTGGAAAGCAGCCCGACTGCAGCGTCTTCTGAGTTTTATCACATAAATCTAATAATTTAATTTTATCATCTAAGCCCGTAATGTAGTCGTCGACATAAAAATCCTCTTTTATAGCTCGCGCCACATCAGGATCAGGAGATTCAGATGCTAATTGTTTCAGGCACCTAACACTTAGAAAAGGCGCGGAGGCGGTTCCATACGTCACGGTGTTTAATTTAAATATACCTAACGGTTTTGAGGGATGGTCACGCCACAGAATCATTTGCAAGCTGCGCTGACCCTCATCTACTAGACATTGCCGGTACATCTTCTCCACGTCGGCGCACGCGACGTACTTATGCTGCCGAAAGCGGAGAAGAATTGCAATGAGATCACCCTGTATAGGAGGTCCAACTAGTTGCATATCATTCAGTGACTTACCTGAGCTCGATGGTGCGCTTGCGTCAAACACCACGCGCAACTTGGTGGTGGTGCTGAGCTCACGGAACACGCCATGATGCGGCATGAAATAACACGGGGATTCATACGAATCTACCTGTGTCATATGGCCTAAACGTTACGTGGCTAAAAAGTTGCAATAAAGACTTTTATATTCAGGCGAACGCTGCAGACGTTTTTCTAGGGCAAAGAATCGACGTTCTGCTTGTGTGTAAGAATCCCCCAAGGTATCAGGTGACTGACGGAGTGGAATGTGCACGCAGAATCTCCCCTCGCTATTGCGAGTAGTAGTGCGAACAAAGTGATCTTCGCATGCACGTTCTTCCTCAGTCTGTGCGTCTCTGACCTTAGACAGTTCTTCAATCTCCCAGAACAATCGGAGTTGCGTATCTAAAGAATTAATAATATTGCAATGAATTGGCGCATTTTTGCGCGTATAATTAACTATAGGTCCGGAAATAATCCAGCCTAGTTTGGTATTCTGTAGAAACGGACCACTAGACAAACGAATCTTACCGTCTTCTAACAGATCCCAAAACATATCTGCGCCAATTAAAATGTCAATATTTTTATAGTCTAGAAACTCCGGATCAGCTAACCGTATGTTGTCTGGAATACAGACTTGCACGCTTAATTTACACACGGCAGGCATCGAAGCCGTAATTCTAGACAGCACATAACAATTAATGCGCGTAGTAAATGAATTATCGACGCAGGATTTGATAACGATATTACAAGCTTGCGAACAATGTACTACCGAATCACCTACGCCTCGAACTTCGTTTGTGGACTGTATTAATGATGCGTTTAAGAGTTGACATAATGATTTAGAAATGAAACAGCGCTGGCTTCCATTATCAAGGAGTGCACGCGCTTTATGATATCTACCGTGTACATCTGCTACTTCAACGATAGCTGTTGACAATAACACGGACTGCACACCTATAGATTTAACCGATTGCGTTTGCATGTGTGCCTTGTTTACTTGAATGGGGACCGCGGAGTCCGAGGCGGCTGGTGCGGCCGCGGAGAGGTGCGCAGCAGGCGCTTCCCTCACATTAGCACGCGACGCCTCAGTGTTCGTTGTAGTATGCAAAGTAACCGAACTATTAGCGTTAGAATTGTGCAATAATGAGTTATGTTTTTGATTGCAGTGTCGACAAGGCCCAAACTTACAATTATTTATTGAGTGTTTCGAATGTAAACAGTTCTCACATAAGTTGTGCTCGCGTACCAAATTCAAATTCAAATTCATTTATTCACGTATAAATAGAGTAAATACAATCGGTGGTTTCCATGTTACATTATTTGGTCTTATAATTCTATTTAGCCTGTGATATGGCATGTGAATCGTTTTCTTAAAAGTAAAAAAGGAATAAAGAAATATAAATAATGGTTAGTCTTAGCCCGTGGTCTTAGCCAATACGTGTCTCCGAAATTCATAGTCTTATATAATGTCAATTAAACAATTATGTGCCTGGTAAAATACATTGTCAAATGCCAATAAAACTCAGTCATTTCTACGTTGAATTAATAATACACAACACACATTATTTAAAATATTTATATATAGAATATTTTCCTTATTCCTGTAGCCATTCATTTACCGAGTAAATCATTATTTTAAGCAGTAGCTCTTTAAGCTTTTTCTTAAATTTTGGTAGGGGGAGATTTTGAATGTCTGTTTGTAACCTATTATAAATTTTAACGCACATAGCTGAGCAATTTTTTTTGAACACCGCAGTCTTTGGTGCAAAATCTAACACTAGTCGCTGACCATGTCTGGAGTTACGAGGGTAGACATTATCCCGTGTATAAATATCACGAGCTCTTACAAATAGATTAGGATTGGACTTTACGAACACACAAACTTCAAAAATGTACATACTCGGCAGGGGTAATATCTTGAGTTTATTAAAGTGAGGTTTACATGACTCATAAGGAGGAATACCAACAATTGCTCTTATGCATCGTTTTTGGGAGAGAAACGCCCGCTGGGAGTCTGTTGAGTTTCCCCATAGTATTAACCCGTATCGTAGCACGGAAGCTACATGGCCATGGTATGCCAACAATACCGTACTTTGGTTAGACGTAGTTCTTAGTCTGTTTAGGACATATACGAAAGTGTTAACTCTCTTGCAGACTCCGTCAACGTGTCCTTTCCAGTCTAGGTATTTGTCCATGGTGAACCCTAGAAATCTTACACTGGTAGATTCATTTATTTTTATAACGTCATATGAAATATGCCTTGGAACAATTTTTGATCCACGGGTTTGGAATTGTACAAAAGTCGTCTTATTGATATTTACTTGTAAATTGTTCCTTACTAACCACTCTATAACTAAATCAATTGTATTGTTTATATCAATGTCAAAGTTATTATTAATTATACTGTCATACGCTAATATTATTGAGATGTCATCTGCAAATAATATACATTTTTTAGTAAGAATGTCAGGTAAATCATTAATGTATATAAGAAAAAGGAGGGGTCCGAGGATACTTCCCTGCGGAACGCCGTAACTGTTAACAAGATACTCAGACCTCTCTTGTTTTACCGCTGTATTATGTTCACAAGGTATTTCTACACATTGTTCGCGATTACTCAAGTATTGTTCTAACCATTGTAACGCTGGGCCTCTGATACCATAGTTCTCCAGCTTTTGTAGAAGCAGATCATGAGAAACGAAGTCAAATGCTTTTGACATGTCAAAAAATATTACTATTGTCTGCTTTTTCTTGTCAATGTTTACTAGGATATTGTGTACTAAATCGAATGCAGCAAGTGTAGTTGATTTTCCCTTTTGGAAGCCATACTGTTCATTCTTAATTAATTTGTACTTATTCAAATACGAAGATAATCTTTTATGCATAGCCTTTTCAAATATTTTAGACATGATAGGGATTAAAGTTATGGGTCTGTAGTTACCCATTTCTGTTTTCTCTCCTTTTTTATGCAATGGCTTGACTACTGACTTCTTTAACCGGCTAGGGAAATTTCCTTCCTGGAAGGATAAATTTATCAGGTATCCGAGCACGGGGACAATACTGACGACACATTTTTTTAAAATATCGGTTGTAATACCATCATAACCGACAGAACTTGTATTGTTTAAGGACATAATAATATTTACAATTTCAATGTCTTCTATCGGTGTAAGAAATATGGTATTGTTTGTACGGTTTTTATTTGTATTTTGTATGTTATCATTATCACTGTTAGATAGTTGTATTAGGTAATTATTGAAATGATTTGCTATGTCATAAGGATTGGTTACCATACCATTGTCAGTTTTTATTTCATTTATGAACTCTTGAGTGGCATTATATCCCATATCATCATTAATGACTGTCCACGCAGCTTTACATACATTCTTAGATTTTTCAATAAAATTGTCATTAGTGATTTTTTGCGACTTTGATATACAGCGACGCAATAAGTTTGAATAGTTGTGGTACTTAGCTTTATTTTCTTTTGTTCGCTTAGCGTAAAATTTAAATCTTAAATGTCGCTTGGTTTTACAGCTGAGTCGAAGCCCCTTAGTAATCCATTTTATATCCCTATACTTTGTGGTAATCATTTTCCTAATTCTTGGGAAACATAATTCAAAAAATAAGCACAAATCGTCATGAAAGATATTAAAGGCTGAGTTCAGGTTAGGCTGTTTGTAAACAATGTCAAAAGTTAACATGTCTAGACTTTCCCGAAATTTTCGAATATTATCCTGACAGAAGTCTCTCTTTGTTATATAATATTTCGAAGACTGAAAATTTTTGGTTTTTATTGTCACGTCTAACATCTGTGCTGTGTCGTGGTCGGAAAGTCCTAGTTTCAATATTTTACTAGACGCTTTTTTAACGTTACTAATTATATGATCTATGCAGGTATTTAGTCTTGTTGGCTCATTAATATGCATTGTCAGATTATAGTTATGTATGATGTCCTTTAAATTTTTGACAGCTTTACATACTTTGAGCGTGTTAATATCACCTGCAAGAACAATTTTATGTTGGTTGTATTTGCTGTTAAATAATAATTTATATAACAGCGTATCAAAATGCTTTAAAAATAACTCAACATTTGATTGAGGTGTACGATAAATACATATTATCACAATTTTTAAACTTGGCACCTCTATTCCACAGCATTCGAAGATCGTTTCACGAGCAAAGTTTTGTAAAATATTTATTTCTTTGTACAATATACCTTTCTGAATGTATACGCAAGTACCGCCTCGCCTTTTTTCCCTACAGTATGTTGATGCTAAGTTGTATCCAGTTATTTTGGCATTTTTTATATCATTTTTCCCTAAAAATGTTTCACTGAAACATAGTACATGTGGGATGATTTTTGTTACCTGTAAATTTGTGAGAGTCAATTCAAGAATATCTTTTTTGCACATTAATCCCGCTATATTCTGATGCAAAATATGAAAAAACGATGTATTATTTTTTTTGTGAACGAAAAAAGTCATCAATATTTGACTCGCATTTTTCTACTGGCACGGTTTTAGTACTTTTTACAAAATAATACGGGATTGTACCAATTTTTGGTTTGTTTTCCGATGATATTCTCAAATTTACTTCAGTACTGGTGTGTTTATCATGTTGAGTTTGCAATTGAAAATAATAGGGTATGGTACCTTTCTTTGGAAAACTTATTTTGTTTTTGATTTTCTCGGTGGGGATAGTTACTGGCCACGTAGTATGTACATCTTTGGGAGTTCTATTATTATATGTCAAATATTTTTGCTTGTAGTCAATAAAGTCAATTCCCAAATTTATTTGTTTACAAAGTTCATTATGCTCATCCTTGTCATAATAATCAAAGTATGTGACAATATTGTCCCTATCGTACCCATTTCCTATACTCAAGTCTATAAATTGACAGTTTTTGAATTCTTTACAAACTAATTTTAGCATATTATTCAATATTTTTTCATTTAAATATTTACTGCTTATAATACTTGTTACAAAAACCTGTCGATCTTCAAGAAGTTTTAAAGCAGCTGAGATTTCTGCCATCACGTGTGTGGGATTTACATCGTGTTCTCCTATAGATAATATAACTCGGTCATCTTCTTGAATTTGAGAATGATGTTCTTGAATTGGTTTTAATATGTCTTTGGCTCTAGCCCCAGGTTTTATTAATCCAATAATAGAATATTTTCGGTGTTTTTTTCCTAGTCGTGAATTTATAAGCTGACTAGATAGTCCTCGGCATTGTTCACCTCCAAATATGTGAATTTTATTTAAGTTGTCCGTACCCTTCCTGTCATTGTTATAGTCACATACCTCTGGAGTGTATGTTTGGTCAGCTGAAATCTCAGTAATATCCAGTACAGGATCATGCATCTCTTGGTTCATATCTTGAGTTTCGACGTTTTTAATTTCCATGAATCTAGAATTGTCGATTAGCATTCGTCTTGATTTTCGCCTTTTAGACTGTATCTGATTCTTAATATTTTGGGTCGGGGGTGTAGTACATATGTTTTTTAGGGAGTTTATTTGTCGAGTTTGCTGACTAACAAGGTTTTTTAATTGATTCAATTCTAAGTGAAGGTTCCCGATTGCATTATTAGCCACCTGTAACTGCTCTGATAATAATTGATTTTCGGCCTTCATTTTTTCTAGTAAATCTACGTCCTGACCAGTAGATAAATCTAAGCTTCGTGTGTGTGGTTCCGTTGCTGACGAGTTGAGTGATGGTGAACATAGAGATTCTATTGATTTCGCTCTATGTAATCGCTTAGGTCGCATTGTTACATTCTTGCTTGTATTATTAGGTGTTGAGTCCATTATTGATATATTATTGAAATCCATTATATTTTTGTGCAGTATTTGCCAAATATATAAAAATGTATGCTTAAAAAAATGCAAAAAGTAAAATCATAAAGAGAAATCCGCATAAGTCATTTCCGCTAGGATGCGAACCCGTAACTGCGCGTGCAGTGCGGCAGCTATATACACCGCTCCGCCAACGAGACTTTACCAGTTGAGTCGAAATATTTGATCGCTATGCGCTGGGTTAAGAGTATTGCGCAGGCGACGACGGGGACGGTAGCGGTTAGCGCGGGAGGTATCGAGCGCGCTGCGGGTTGTCGTAGGTCACGGTTATAGTTCGTTATCACAATTTTTGAATTTTGAGTTTTTTTCCACGGGTTTATTTTTATTATAACTTTAGATTGCATATGCCAATTACTATAAAAAATACACCGTTCAGTAGGTCACTTCACTGGCTTTGAGTCAATAGCATCATATGGCCACAATATTCACTTTTTACCACTTTTTACATTTAAAATCTGAGGAGCAAAGTAAACAACGTTCCGTCTTTAACACTTCTCGAAACCAGTTTAAGCTTTGTGTCTAAGTCGCATTCGATAAACTCTTTACACGTATACAGTGGATGATTCGCGTTGCATTTTGCGCATGTTAGCTTACCGCGTTGTTTATTTGATTTACTCGGCCCGCTAGAAACATTGCAGTGTGACGTACTATGACATTTTGAGTGTTGTTTTTTGTTGTCAGTGCTTTGAGCTTCTTTGCTATGTGAACGCTGCAATGCCTCCAGCATGTCTGCTTTATTGCGCAAAAAGTTAATTAAGACATCCACCGATAAACGCTTAGAATTATCCTCATTTGGATTCGGAAACAATGTGCACTTATGAGACCCCCATTCTCTTTCAGTGATTTTATCTAACTTCGACACCATGATATTAATAATTAAGCTATCCCAGTAGTCTGTAGGCTCACCTAGGATCTTAAGGGCGCGTAAATTTTTCAAAATAGTGTCTGATAACTTTCTAATCGAAGAAGGCGACTCTTTAGTTATTGCAGTTATATTTAATAGTGATTTAATATGGTGATCAACTAAAAGTCCGCAATTATTATATCGGTTGAGCAACAAGTCCCATGCAACCTGATAATTATCAGAAGAAAATTCTATGGAATGTATAACTAGTTCTGCGCTGTCTTTTAGGGACGATTTGAGATAGTGAAACTTTTGTATATTGGAAATATCTTTAGAATTATGAACTAGTGAGGTAAATGTGTCTCTGAATTCCAGCCAGTGCTCATAGGAACCGTCAAATGTAGGCATGGAGATAGTGGGTAACTTAACAGAATGTACTTGGTTGTTATTATGACTATGATATGACTTGGAGCAGTGAGCAACCTCATCAGTGTTCATCATAAATTCAGCTAGTGATATTAAACTGTAGTAACTATCTTCAAATTGTTCTCTTTGATTTAATTGTTCGCATAATTCACTATCAGACACTTTTTCTTCTATTTTAGTTTGAATGGCGTTAAATTCAGAAAATAAAGTAGTACATCCTTGAATCCTCAACTTTAAATCAATGCGTTTTTGAATAGGAAAGTCATGATTACAATCTTTTAAAGACTCTAAATAAGTGTTAAATTTGGTAAGCCTGCCCTTAATAATACCTCGCTTCCTAACTAAATCGCGAACTAACTCACTACTTTGTACACTTAGCAAATTAGGAGATTTGTCACGGGATTTAACAGAGTCAATAGACATTTTGGTGGTCAGTGAAAAGAGGAGTACTCACGGTTTATAATCGTCAGATCAATCACACACGGCACTGATGCTAGCAACGTCACCAGGTTGGTAATTGACTGGAAGTTTAATATTCCGAGAATACAATGCGGCAATTTCACTGAAATAAGAGCACAGACACACTATATAGCACCAAATAGAACTCAGCAAGAGATGGAAAAGAGTAAGGATTGGCCCCACCGATTGCATATGATATCCGATGAAACCTTTTGCGTTTTCTTCTCAATCCGCCACGTGCAAGGGGTCATCCAAAGGTCGTTCGGCGATCTTGGAGGTATCAATATCCCAATGTTCGGTTCGAAGGTCCAAAATGTAGCAGCAGCGGTGAGGTTTGTGAAAACTCAGGTGTAATATTTGATTGTGTTGAGGATTATTTATAATAAAAACGATGTGTTAGGTTTAACGAGCAAATTCTGTATTCGCCATATTTTTTACAATACTCAAGGAGAGGGGTGAGGGAACAATATTTTACTTAGAAACCAATCACGATCGAGAAAATTAGGATGACGTAGCGTATAGTGTCGTTCTTTGCCTCGAGACGTCGCTGTCAGTCGCTATGTGTATATAGGTAGTATCTACGAGTACACAACAGAGGGAATCACTTGACTGCAAGACTCTCGACTGGCTAGATATCAACGCGGCTCTGCGCAATTTGGAATCCTGTAATAAATATCCATAGATCACGTCAGTATTGTTTTAACAACAAGGGAAGACCACTCACAGACTCTAATAGACCAAACTCCTCACCTTTTAAAACATGGAATAAGGTTTGTATTAACCTCAAGCGTGTTCACATCACCGGCAATTAGACGCCATCTCCCATCAATCATTCAGTCATAGATCACAACCGATATTGGACGGAACATTCATAAAATCTCCCTTGACTCGGGTAAAATTCATCTAAGATCACGGACGTTAAATATTGAACTTAAGACACAAACTTCTTGAAAATCACCGACAACTGTCCAACCTGACGTTTAAACGCTGAAACAATCCGAACTTCCAAGACCCAGACTAATTAACAAATTATTAACGTAATTTCTAATACTAAAAATTATCCTGTTGGCTAATTTTCCCAGGTTTGCTAATTATCTCAGCAAAATAAAAAAACACAGCTTACCACACTGGATCCCAGTCAATCCACAGATTAATTATGGATTTTGGGACAGAACTTTCTAGAGAAAAGTCTATATTGAAAAAATTATTTAATTTCCGTTATTCCGAGTATAAACAGACCCTATATTCACTTCCTCATTACATTCTTACTCAAACATCAGTTGAATCACCAAAGCTAAAAACAAGATGGGACATATTAAGAACCATTTGTTTCTGGCACTTTCAATTATCATTATACAGAAAATCAAAGGAGAAATGACATGCATTAATAAAAACAACAAGAAATGCCAAAATATTAATGGGAAGTTAGACCTAATAATTGTTGCATGTAAGGAACACTTAATTATTCATGACACAGAAGATATGGAGAGTGCTTGTACGTTCCTTGAAAACTGTTCTGACCATCCAAAAGACCTGAAGTGCATGGTGTCCAGCACATTGATAGATTGTTATCATTGTATACATAGAACCGCCATGCTTGATTATAGGAACAACCATGAGAAGGCCAAAGTATTCGGGGTGATTGAAGAACAAGGTGAAGGAAATTCCAATCCCAAAACAGCACTATGACACTTACTTTATTATGAACTTTTACCAAAAGCTGAAAATTATTAAGGATTGGACTTTACAATATTATTTCGATGGTTACCAAACAAATGTTAAAATTAACTCATATCGATTAAAACTACAACTGTGAATCGGCGACCACTAGGTGTCGCCTCTAACTGTCAAAACTGACGTTCAACCGAATGACATTTGGAATGTAAACATTCAGAACGCTATTACTATTTTTGATCTAATTTAATAAGTAAACCTATTTAATAAGGTTTTGAAAAGTGTTTTATCGTGAAAGTGTTACTTAAGAGTTCTGTGACGAAATACAGTTGAAGGAATTAGTCCTTCTATCAATTGCAAGTCAAAGACAGTTGCACAAATTACAATAAAATATTTTACTAGGAAACAACACAATTTACTACGTATGTTTACAGGCAATTGCTTTTTTATTTATTAGGTAAGTAGCTGTGTTATACCAACCAGTGGTAGCTACAAAAAATACAACGTAACAGTACCTCCCCAACCACCAGAGATTTGACCGACTAGGGCAAATCTCGACGCTGGCCCTCCAGCGTCAAAGCAGACTCTAAAGGACGCTAACAAAAATCTACAATGTTCACGCCAGAAATCAGGAACTGAGAAAGAAAAGAAAAAAATAATGTAGAAGCCGATGTACGATTTCTATATATATATATACAACAGCAATACTGTATTCATGTTACACTTCAAGTATAGAGTAACAGACCGCTCTATTAGGCGACATTGTAGTAGGCTTTGGTTGTCGGGTCTACAATTCCGCCCGTGTTTTTTGGCTTATTTTTCATTATCCATGTAACATGTGAAATATATTATATATGTTGCTTCTTGAGCGAGTCTAATCCATTTACAAACATGAAAAAGACAAGCTTCAAAGAGAGTAGAAATGTGTGAAATATATTATATATGTTACTTCTTGAGCTAGTCTAATCCATTTACAAACATGAAAAAGACAAGCTTCAAAGAGAGTAGAAATGTGTGAAATATATTATATATGTTACTACTTGAGCGAGTCTAATCCATTTACAAACATGAAAAAGACAAGCTTCAAAGAGAGTAGAAATGTGTGAAATATATTATATATGTTACTTCTTGAGCTAGTCTAATCCATTTACAAACATGAAAAAGACAAGCTTCAAAGAGAGTAGAAATGTGTGAAATATATTATATATGTTACTACTTGAGCGAGTCTAATCCATTTACAAACATGAAAAAGACAAGCTTCAAAGAGAGTAGAAATGTGTGAAATATATTATATATGTTACTACTTGAGTGAGTCTAATCCATTTACAAACATGAAAAAGACAAGCTTCAAAGAGAGTACAAATTGGTAAATATCTGCTGAAGTAGTAACATCCTAGTCTGACCTACTATAATTATATAGGAGAGACCATTTAACTTAATCGTACACCACCCTTTACATCCCATTCCTGACGGTGCTGACCGCCGAGAATAATGCTGAGCTGGTACACAAATAATACATCAAAAGAAATTAAATTATATGCTACCTACAAACTAATGAAAATTGGCTAACCGACTTCCCTTAATGGAAAGTGACGGTTATTCGCCCCGTACATTAAAAATACCATTTATAAACGTCTTCCATCAATGCAGCCTACACGCCCGCCATTATGGCCTCCAATCTCAGGACTATCTTAATGCTGCCTTACCAGCTGTCCGGAGGTTTATACACTCTTCAAGGGTGTCAATCCTGTAACAACAACAGACCAACAACAATTTTTTAACCATCGGCTTAACCAATGATTAAAAATATAGTTCACCAACGTGTACACCGTTAGAACCTGTATAACACTACGAAAAATACCAATTTGAGTGCGGTTAGGCACCATAGCCACCGACTAACAAGAATGAATTATAACTGTGAGACACAATTTAAAATCTCAACATCGCTTAAGATGCAAGAATAAAAAGAAGAATGCTGTGATCGGCACAACTCCACCAATCATCCGAGCACAAACACCTTCGAAAATAAATGCATATTGTGATCGGCTCAACACTACCAACTTCCCGAGCACAATAGCAGAACAAAAAAAAATGCATCCTGTGATCGGCACAACACTACTGACCTTCCGAGCACAGAAGCAAAAACTACGAACCACAAACACAGTGTAAAATATATTTAATAGCTATGGTTCTAGCACCGTCGCATATACAGCCACTAATGCTAAAAGAAAACCAGCAACCCTAAGGCATATACAGCCCTCTAAGGTCACTGCGACCAACTACTACAAGTAACTAAGTACTAATTTAAATTTAAAGTCTAATAAACTATAAAGAAAAGTTATTCCTCGCTACATGGTGATTTAAAATCCTTGATATGCCATGTGCCAAGGTTTTTACCGGAACTACAGCCTTCCAATTCATATACTAAGGGTGAAAGTTTTTTCCTAATTATACATTTCTCATATTTTGGAGCCAATTTGGCCATAAAGAATTTTGAGGCGTCACTTTGAGGATATGTCTTCTTCCACACAGTGTCGCCTACCTCAAACTCCGCGTGCCTCCTACTACTGTTATAATACCGAGCACTACGTGTATGTGACTTTATGAGCGCGTCCTTTACTTTATTGAAGATATCATCCAAACCCCCTAACTGATTGGCATATGAACTGCGGGAAGCGCAAGCTAGAGTGGGCTGTGCAACGGTATCATTGCCGAAGACATCTCCACTGCTAACTGCCTCTCTGCCATGTACTAGGAAATACGGGGTAAAACGAGTAACTTCATTTGTGGAGGTGTTCATAGCGAACTGGATCTTTGAGATGTTAACATCCCAGGATCTATGATCATCCTCCACGAGAATTGATACCGCGGTCATAATGGTACGGTTATAGCGTTCCACGGTGTTCACGCTTGGGCAGTAACGAGGTGTGAAGTGAACTTGAGGTATTTTGTACCTCTCCAATAGTGAACGTAACTCATTGCCCGTGAATTGCGTCCCGTTGTCTGCTATCACCGTACGGGGTATACCGTGTACCAAGAAAACGCCGTCTTCTAGTTTCTGCACTATAGCCTTACCAACAGCTCTACGTAAAGGAAACAGTAAACAGTACTTCGTAAAACAGCACACGACTACTAGGAGATATGTGAATCCCGCTCTGGACCGGGGCAACGGACCTACCAAGTCAATGCTTATGGTTTCAAACGGCTTGGAACACTCTTTCGCATCCCCCAAGAGACCAGGAGGAGGTAATTGTGAGTGTTTATATGCGGCGCACTTGTCACATTTACCAACGTAGCTAATCACATCTTTATACATGTTAGGCCAGTAGTATCGGAGTGCAAGTCTTTTGTAGGTTTTAAATACTCCGAAATGTGGAGATAATTCGCCACTATGGTGGCTCTTTAACAATTCTAGTCGATTGCCCTCCGGTACTACCTGCTTCCAATCATAATCACTAGCCACCCCGAATTTATTTTTAGAATAACGGTAAAGTTTATCCTCCTTAATAATAAAGTTAGGGCACGATCTGGGAGTACTGACACATTTATCCCACAACCCTTTAAACCAGGTGTCAGAGACGGGCACTTTAATTTCCAGCACCGGAACGCCACGAGATAGGGCATCTGGAACCACATTGTCCCTACCTTTGCGGTGCTCAATGGTGAAGTTGTAAGGCGACAACCGACAACCCCAACGGGCTAATCGACCAGAGGGATTGGTTAAATTAAAGAACCATTTTAAGCTAGAGTGTTCGGTTATCACTTTAAACGCAGGACCGCCTTCCACGTAGGGACGAAAGTGTTCGATGGCGAAGACCACAGCGAGGGCCTCACGCTCCGTTGCTGAATAGTTGCGTTCCGCCGTATTAAGCGAACGACTGCTATAGGCTATCGGGTGTTCCTTCCCATTTATAACCTGAGTCAGAGTGCCCGCAATCCCAAAACTGGATGCGTCACAATGTATCTCAAAAGGTTGAGAGAAGTCTGGACAAGCCAATACCGGAGCAGATACCAATGCCTCTTTCAATGTTGAGAACGCGGTTTCTGTCTCAGCCGTCCACAGAAAAGGTGGCGCTTTTTTGCTCGTACTTGTTAGTGCGTTTAAAAGGGCCGCTATCGTACTGAAATTTTTAATAAAACGTCTATAGTAGGAGGCCGTTCCAAGAAACATTTTCACTTCCTTACGGGTTGTGGGAGTTGGAAAGTCAACAATCGACTGAACTTTCGACGGGTCAGTGTGCAAACCATGCTCGTCCACTATGTAACCCAGATATTTTAATTCTCGTCGAAAGAAACAGGACTTAGGTAAATTAATTGTCAAATTTGCCTGCCTTAATTTATCGAAAACCCGTTTAAGTAGCGAAATGTGCTCCTCGAAGGTTGATGAGCAAATAATGATGTCATCTAAGTATACGAACACCTTATTACCAAACTCTGGGCCGAAAAGCCTGTCCATTAATCGCTGTTGGGTGGCTGGGGCTCCCGTCAACCCAAAGCACATTACTTTAAAATGGAACAAACCTCGACCTGGAACAGTGAATGCTGTTTTTTCTTTGGATGAATCGGAGTCCAACTCGATTTGCCAAAATGCAGATTTCAAATCAATCGATGATAGGTATCGCGCGTCCCGCAATTGGTCTAAGATGTGAGAGACGTAGGGTAGTGGATACGCATCTTGCTTGCTGACCGCGTTCAGCTTTCGGCTGTCCAGGCAAAATCGCCATTCCCCATTCGGTTTTGGAGCTAGTAGAACCGGGTTATTCCACGCGCTATTGCTAGGTTCCACCACTCCCATCTCCAACATCTCATCCAGCTGACGGTTAAGTTCCTTGAGGCGTTCAGGTGATAAAGGGTAATAATGCTGTTTAATAGGAGGAACATCCCCTGTGTCTATTTTATGACGCAACAGATGGGTACGACCTAATCCTTTTGCCTCAAAGGAAACGTTTTCGAAATCTTTAATTAATGACTCCGCTTCATTCTTTTGAATTGGTGTTAATTCGTCAAAAGGCTGTAGGTGCCTAACCTCCGAGACGCATGTATGGCCTCTATTGTTTTTTAAATAATGTAAAGGCAGTTTATTAAAAATATTTGGTGCCAAATTAAAGGTTTTCCAGAAATCTAAGCCAAAAATCAACGGTGTGGTGATGTCTGGAATAACATAGAATTTAATAACCTTAGTCACTCCCATGAGAGTCACTGGTAAAAATAAATAACCCTTCACGGATGCCCGCGAATCATTGGCAGTTACGATGCTGCCCAACTGCGTATCGGCGTGCAGAGTCGCACCAGCCCTTATGAATTGCTGGGCAACATCGGAACCCAACACCGAAATGCAGGAACCCGAGTCGAGTAAACCGTAATAATACTCATCGTATATGGAAACAGTTAAATGTGGACGACTATCGTCCGTAGTTTTATATCATACTGTATCGACCCTTAGTGATTTAAAAAATAATTTTAAATATTTTAAATAATCGTCCCAATCGGACTTATCAAAATGTTAGCTGTAGTTCCGTAAATTTAGTTTTTTGAATTGCAGGTTGAACAGGACTTAGCATCCTTCTGCTTGTTATTGCACCTAGGGCACGATGGTGCACGTACGCCTTTCTTGCCACAACGGTAACACACAATTGCTGTGGATTTGCATTGTAATAACGAATGCCCTTGAACCCTACAACGAACACAGAACAACGAACTCGATTCAGTTTGCACGGCTTCAATTCTTTGTAAAGCTTTCGGGGCTCTGTATGCCAAGTCTGCTGCAACAAAAGAAGACGTTGGTTTGGGCGGTTCATGGAACTGAGCCCTGCTATGGAAACCTAGCTCCAGTTGTCTACACTTTTCCTTCAAGTCGTCCAGCGTGTTGACAGTCATTATTGACAACTCCGACGTGTATTCCGGTCTCATGTTGAACTTGATCCGTGCCAAGCGATCGTGTTCTGGAACCTTAAATGACAGCCTATTGTACAAATTTTCCATTACTGCTATATATATACAGGACAGCTCAGTTGACCCCTGCGTTCTGTTAGTTATTTCCGAAATGAGACGCATATCGTAATCAGGTGGAGCGAAAGCTGTGAGCAACTGCTTCTTCAGTTCCGCCCAATCAGTAACCGACGCCTTAATTCCACGGTACCACAATAAGGCTCCGTCCGAGAAAAGATCTATAGCCGAACTATGTAAGGAGGCTTCGCTAATTTCTCTGGCCTCGCAAAGCTCCTCAAGGCGCTCAATAAATACTTTTACGCAACCTGTACCATCAAATTTAACACCTAGGGCCTTAACTGTTTCTTTCCTGCAGGAAATGATGACGTCCCTTGGCTCCGAATCTGACTTAACCTTCGGTGTCTCCTCGGCGGATGTAAAGGACTGATGAAAGCTCGCGTTGACCTTATCAATTCTAGACAAATAACCGCTAAGCTGCTTGTCAATGGCTGCATAATCGGTGCTGAGATCAGTTGGGGGAGTAATCCTACTCAAGCGATGATACAGGTGGAAACCTAAAGCCCTAGCGCGGTTAAATTTTTTAAAACTGGATGGGTACCTATCCAGTACATCACCGATTTCGGGCAGTTTGGCCTTGATTGCCTGTAATTCGGTTTTCGGATCTAAATTTGTCTCCACTATATCGTCGGTACATACCAATTTACTGAGATCCCTAATTTGAACACGTAGTTCCTCCACAGTTAAAGCAGGTTTTGCGTCTCGGACCAGTACTTCATATATGAGCTCATCCTTGCGTAATAGATTAAAAGTAATGGGTCGTTCCATTGTGTAATTTTTAAATTATTTAAAGTAAACTGAACTGAAAACTGGCTGTCACAATCTATAATCTCATACAATGTGTAAATAATATTATGTATAGTAAACGCAGTTACTATATTAGCAGTATCGTAGTTTGAATTATAATACAGGCTTTATTTTCTAAGGACAAAAATCCTTCCGTTAAACGACACTGGTTAAAAAAAAAATGTAAAATGTATAGCGGCAAGAAATGTAAAAATTATGTAAAAGTAAATAAAAGTGTATAAAACAGTACAAACACATAAACATGAACACATTAACAAAGGATTCCCGCGCGACGGTTTTTTCTTAATAAATAGATTACTTAGAAGGTTCTAGAAACAGTACTCTGGCTTATAAGGTACAGCAATAGACGTAACCTCTATCTCCAACCAATACACACGTTGGTCGCCACTGTTACATTCGAGCTTTTATCCCTCTAGAGGTAATGGAACCCAAGCCCAAATGCAAGGTGGTTAGGTATTAGAAGGTAAGGAAACTACAAACTGTTGGTAACAACATATATTTATAAAAATAAAATAAAACCCTAAATACATTAGGTGGGTGACGATAAATGTCACCCAATATGCCAGCCAGCTTAAGGTTCGGTAATAGAACTATGGTCGTGGGGGGTTGGAGATAAACCCAGTACTGTTCCTATTTTTTAAATTAAAAACTTAAACTAGAATCTTCCAGTTATGATGTGTAGTTAAATTAAATGAAAGGGCGCCAGGGACTATAAGTCCCGGATCCCGGAGCCGACGAAGATGTTGAATACACTTCCAGATAAGCCGGTAGGCAGGTGTCGAACCCGGGGTCTTTTATTAGGTGTTGAACACCGGCTTCCAACTAGGGAAACCTGTCAGGTAATAAACCGGTTCTGACCGGAACCGTTTAGTTAAATTAAAATGATATATATAAAAAAAAACCGTCCCGCCTGCGCTATCGCTAGACGGACTCTGCCAGCCGCACAGTCGCTTCCGCTCGAGGCTTCTGGTCGACTCGAGGAATGGGTCTCGCGTCCAGGCTCCAGACACTCCTCTAGATCCTGGCGGCGAGACGAATCTCGCGAGTTGCCTCTCGGTTGATGAAGGAGGGAATCACTTGACTGCAAGACTCTCCTGGCTAGATATCAACGCGGCTCTGCGCAATTTGGAATCCTGTAATAAATATCCATAGATCACGTCAGTATTGTTTTAACAACAAGGGAAGACCACTCACAGACTCTAATAGACCAAAATCCTCACCTTTTAAAACATGGAATAAGGTTTGTATTAACCTCAAGCGTGTTCACATCACGGGCTAAAACGCCATCTCCCATCAATCATCCTGTCATAGATCACAACCGATATTGGATAGAACATTCATAAAATCTCCCTTGACTCGGGTAAAATTCATCTAAGATCACGGACGTTAAATATTGAACTTAAGACACAAACTTCTTGAAAATCACCGACAACTGTCCAACCTGACGTTTAAACGCTGAAACAATCCGAACTTCCAAGACCCAGACTAATTAACAAATTATTAACGTAATTTCTAATACAAAAAATTATCCTGTTGGCTAATTTTCCCAGGTTTGCTAATTATCTCAGCAAAATAAAAAAACACAGCTTACCACACTGGATCCCAGTCAATCCACAGATTAATTATGGATTTTGGGACAGAACTTTCTAGAGAAAAGTCTATATTGAAAAAATTATTTAATTTCCGTTATTCCGAGTATAAACAGACAGACCCTATATTCACTTCCTCATTACATTCTTACTCAAACATCAGTTGAATCACCAAAGCTAAAAACAAGATGGGACATATTAAGAACCATTTGTTTCTGGCACTTTCAATTATCATTATACAGAAAATCAAAGGAGAAATGACATGCATTAATAAAAACAACAAGAAATGCCAAAATATTAATGGGAAGTTAGACCTAATAATTGTTGCATGTAAGGAACACTTAATTATTCATGACACAGAAGATATGGAGAGTGCTTGTACGTTCCTTGAAAACTGTTCTGACCATCCAAAAGACCTGAAGTGCATGGTGTCCAGCACATTGATAGATTGTTATCATTGTATACATAGAACCGCCATGCTTGATTATAGGAACAACCATGAGAAGGCCAAAGTATTCGGGGTGATTGAAGAACAAGGTGAAGGAAATTCCAATCCCAAAACAGCACTATGACACTTACTTTATTATGAACTTTTACCAAAAGCTGAAAATTATTAAGGATTGGACTTTACAATATTATTTCGATGGTTACCAATCAAATGTTAAAATTAACTCATATCGATTAAAACTACAACTGTGAATCGGCGACCACTAGGTGTCGCCTCTAACTGTCAAAACTGACGTTCAACCGAATGACATTTGGAATGTAAACATTCAGAACGCTATTACTATTTTTGATCTAATTTAATAAGTAAACCTAAATAGGTTTACTAAATAATAAGGTTTTGACAAGTGTTTTATCGTGAAAGTGTTACTAAAGAGTTCTGTGACGAAATACAGTTGAAGGAATGAATCCTTCTATCAATTGCAAGTCAAAGACAGTTGCACAAATTACAATGAAATATTTTACTAGGAAACAACACAATTTACTACGTATGTTTACAGGCAATTGCTTTTTTATTTATTAGGTAAGTAGCTGTGTAATAACAACCAGTGGTAGCTACAAAAAATACAACGTAACAATTGGTTGGCGTTTTAAATACACAATACAATTTAGTACGAGTACACAATCAATTTTATGTTGAACTGGTCTAATAGTCTCCGCTGTAATTTTATGGCCCAAGTAATCAGTTGATAAGTCTTAATTTCGCACGTTTTAGCCGTTCTAGAACTGTTTCTAATAATATAAAGCCCTGTTGAACGGTGACTGTAGGAAATTAATGGCGACTACTTCATGTTTACCGGTACCGTTAACATCCTTATTACTTATTTACTACTTTTATTAGCCCGTGTACCCAAAGAAAGTTTTAGAGCTCCATAGAATACAGCCGGTGTATTAGCTCGGCCAAACGGCATCCTAACAAACTCATATTGCCCAGATGGTGTTACGAACGCAGTTTTAGGAATAGATGTGGGGAAATCGGTACTTAGAATTGACCAGATAGCAAGCTTACAAGGTCATCTTTGTGGTAAAGGGAAACGATCCTTTACCGTTCATGAATTAAAAGGTTGATAGACTATACATAGCCTATATTCTCCATAATACCACAAAGCCCGCGTACGGGGAATTTGATACTCTTGCTATTCTAGAATTTAATTGCTCTTGTACTTTTTCATCTACTATTTCCCTCTCCATACCTAAGTGATAACCTATACGGCTTACAAAATGCCGGTTTGCCAGTCAAAAAGTCTATCGACATTTCTATTAGATCCGTGCAACCTAAACTAGCCGTGCTGTTAGCAAACGATTCAGAATATTTACGATGTAATTTCACCAATGCCTTTTGTTCACTATTATTTCGCGAAAGTTTTCGGAATACACTCCATTTTCCACTTGAATACTATTAAAATTTGGATTATATATGTAGCATAATTAATATTCACAATACGCTTCTCATTACAGCCTTTGGTCAGTGGGTCGACTTTTAGGCCTAGTTGATAAACGTCCAGCCCACCAGGTTATAGATTCATTTCCTAAATTAATTATTTTAATTGCTTCAGTCGTAGCGATTACAACAGCGCCCGGTATAAAATACGTAGCTTCTGAATTGTATACTGGGAGCGTAGTATAAGTTGTATCCAAACAATCACTATTGATAAAAATATGAACAAGCGTTTCACAACGTGGAGGTATAACCGCAACTTTCAACCGTAAAGAATATTCATGTTCAAAGTCATCGCTATGCAGATTATATTGCGTTAAAAATAACTACCACAGGGGTCACATTTTATTAAAGTAGCACTAGTCGAAGTAGTTAACAAGCTAATGTTATTTTGACAGATAATAGGTTGAACTACAATCATGTTATTATCACCCATATAAATTGTTACTTCTGCATAACTGGGTATCCGTAATTTATCAATGTCTACCGTGAAGTGAACCATTCCCAAGGAATTTATACAACTACCCTCAAACCCACTCAGAACTATTGCAGATGGCCCTTACGAAATATTTAATCTTTTAACCACGTTCATTCGTAAAATATTAACTGTACTACCAGTGTCTATGTATACACTTGTACAACAGTTATCAATGAAAACCTTTTAATTTTTTTTTTAATAGTCACTATTAGCATTAATGTACTCAAAAGTGTACATCACCTTAGCTGCTGTGCTCCAACAGGTGGCGGCTTCGTAGCCCCGGTCCTTTAACTCATGGCCAGGCCTCCGGCAGACGTTGATGCACAGCTTCACCGACGGCTGCGTCGTACCTCAATGCCACGTGGTTGACGTAGTCTTGGCAGGATGGCTAGCTTCTTTGGTCTTCACAGCGCCGCTGTCCAGCCTCCTTTAATTTTTCAACGAAGACAAATACCCGTAGTACAGTTCTTCAGCAGTAGGTATCACATCTGAAAGCTTTTGAATTAGGTCTAAGTTCAACTGAAAGACACCTGATTAAACACGAGATCGTCGCTGCTTCATCTAGTTAGCATTTCTTAGATAACGATAGTTTATCATGAAAATGTGCGTTCACGGTTCCCTCCAAACTTTTCTTACGTGCCAACATCGAGTTTGAGAGCTTATACTTATCAAAATGTTCATACCATTCCCTTTCCCTTGCAGAGCCACGTAACCTCATGTGCATAATATAGGAATTATCAGCGGCACTCCAATCGTAAATATGACAGTTGATGAATTCACTCAAAGAATTGGGTCCCGGGTTGAATTTGGAGATTAACTCTGTATCCTTGTGGGTAATTTTCCTTTTCTTCGCAGCATTCGGACAGCAGTTGGAAGGGAAAAAAAACAGAATATTTTCAGTTACCTCGGCACTAGTAGTTTCTGCATTCTCCGTTTTTTCTTTTCTTACCTAGTCCGCCGATGAGGGTTTCAAAACCCGCCATTATTACCTTGTTACCTTGTGAAGCGGTAAGTAGGCCCTTATCCCACTTCTGAAATGTTGCAGGTGTTAGGAAGAAGGTTGATGATCAATGATATAAATAATGACTTACAACTTTTATATTGTTACCAGTCCAGCGACACGTACAGAAAAAAAAGACCAAAAATAAAGTTACACAAACTTTTATAACATTTCAAATGACAGTTGTCTACCCTTACTACATAACTAACATGAACATTGCAACAGATGAAATAGACTGAACTACTATTACAAAACAAATACTTTTAAACTAAAAATTGTAACAATGCCTTCACAAAAATATAATTGATAAGTAAATTAATCTCTTGGTATATTCATAACAAAATAATTGAATGGAACTTACAAGGTCAATCATTTAGTATTATACATAGTTACAACAAGTCATTCAAATGGCAACCACAGATAAATTGGTCAGTGTGACCATAAACAAACCTAATATACTACGATAACAACTATATACGATAACACTTGTTATCCTAAAATACAATCTCTTAATAAATAAGTGTTTGCAATAATATTACCTAAGTAAATATAACTTTATCTGAATGTAATAATAGTATTTTAAGAAATAGCTACCTACTTACCTATAATAGAATTATTTATATTATTGTTATTAACTTTGTAAGCAAATATAATCATTTAGTTTTCCTGTATAATTTTATTGCAAATTTTAGCTTTCTATGATTTAGTTTTTTTTAACTTTAAGTAATACTTAGGGAAAGGTCTACAACGGCTTTTAGCTGTAAGCCTTTTGTTAAAATCTTGTTTTTTACCTTGTGGAATGCAAATAAATGAATATAAATAGGTATGCATATGAAACCCTATTTTAATTAAATAGCCAACTAATCATTAATACAAACATATAAAATATTGTTTGTTTGTTTAATGCACAATGTACACAACCATAGTTATGATAATAAATGATAAATGATAAATGACTTTATTTCTGTAAGTAGGTTTTTACAAACACTTTTACACGTCAATCATATTTTTTTTTTAAACTAGATGAGGTCGGCGTTTCCTATCTGACTACTCTGAGAAGAAAGGCCGAAACAAACTCAGAGGTCACAGTCTCTTTTAAAGTCCAGACAGAATCTTGGTCAGATCATGTGAAGGCTATGTAGATCGGTGTCTGAAATGGTCTTTTGAGGAAAGAACCACACAGATTGAGTGGACCTGTCCAGTCAGTGCACGCAATTGTCAGCAATCGTGCAGCTCAACTCAGAACTTAAGGAGCTCAACGATTCGACGAACAATACCAAAGAAAGGACATTTGAGTAGGCCGCACAAGTTACTCAAACTGCCAGATCATGATTACACTAAGAGTAAAAATACAAAAAAAAGCAATGACCAACATAGTTCTCACCTCACATTCACAATAGTTAAAATAATAGCATAATACTTTACAAAGTAAATACTCTTGTCATAGTATATGTGTATAAAATTCATTAATGTCAATGTGTATATAAAATCCGGACATAATCATTGAGGACCATGCAGATTGGTGTCTGAAATGGACTTTTGAGAAAAGAACCACACAGATTGAGTGGACCTGTCCAGACAGTGCACGCATTTGTCAGTAACCGTGCAGCTCGACTCAGAACTTAAGGAGCTCAACGATTCGACGAACAATACCAAAGAAAGGACATTTGGGTAGGCCACATAAACTACTCAAACTGCCAGAACATGATTCAAACTGGAACAATGATCCACATAGTCCTCCCATTCACAACAATTAAAATAATATAATACTTTATACAGTAAATATTCATGTCATTGTATATGTAAAACGTTATAGATACTTATAGCAAAGATTAAAAGTACAATAGTTAGCAAAAAAAATAAATCAACATTCCCTGTGTAAATTTATTGGAACAGCTCACTCCCAAGCCTTTTTGTCCTCAATAAAGTATTTGACAGTATAATAGGCTTTCTGGCATAGTTTCCTTTTTATAAAAGATTTGAATTTATTAAGGCTTAGTTCTTGAATGTGGCTAGGAAGTTTATTATAAAAATGTATACATTGACATCTAAACGAGCCACCTATTTTCTTGAGCCTGGTTGTAGGAACAACAAATTTGTGTTTGTTCCTAGTATTTATACTATGGATATCACTGTATTTTTTAAACAGATTAATATTTTTATGTGCATACAAAAGATTTTCATAAATATACTGAGAAGGCACAGTCATTATATTAATCTCTTTAAATTTTTCTCTGAGGGAGTGTCTGGGACTTAATTTATAAATTGAACGAATTGCCCTTTTTTGTAAAACAAAAATCGTCTGAATATCGGCGGCATTTCCCCACAGCAGCATACCGTACGACATTACACTATGAAAATAACTAAAGTATACTAAACGGGCTGTCTCTAAATCTGTTAAACCACGAATTTTTCTAACAGCGTATGCTGCAGAGCTAAGCTTTTTTGACATTTTATCTATATGGGGGCCCCATTGCAGCTTGGCGTCTAAAGTTATGCCTAAGAATACTGTGGTATTTTCGGGTTTCAACTCTTCCCCCTTTATGAGAACACTTGTTTCTACCTGTCTAACATGTGGTAACGTAAACTTAATACATTTAGTTTTTTTCTCGTTAAGAAGAAGGTTATTAACGTTAAACCAGTTAACTACTTTTGCGAGGGCGCTATTTACATTGTCAGTAACCAGCTGCTGACGTTTGAGTTTAAATAAAAGTGAAAGTTATATATATAAGTAAAGTTACATGCTATGCTTAAAAATTGTGATTACATGACCCTGTTAGGGCGCTGCAAGATAACTTAAAACTAACAATATTGCAGTAAGTATCTATTAACTAATAACAAGTAGATTAGGAACTTTCATAATTAAAAATATTATATTAATTAAACTTATTTAGATCTCTATACATAAAAAAGATTATAATTGTATTATAATTAACACACAGTTAGATAAGTATTTGAACTCTATTTTAACATTTTATCTTCCATAAATTCTTGGATACTATAGTAACATTTTTCTAAGAGCAATGCCTTTAACCTAGCTTTAAATACACATAGTGTTCTCATGGACCATATTATATTTTCAGGTAATTTATTATATATTTGTATACTTCGGTATTCTGGGCTATTTTTGTACCTTTGTAGTCTTACACATTTCAATGTAAGTAACACTATGTATCAGGGTGCTTTTAAAGGCTTTTTTACTAGACATAGAACATGCATTTCGCTCTTATACTATAGCACAACCAGCAATCAGAACAACCACCACCCTGCTCATTCAACCCCCCGCTGTGTAGCGTACCCGTGATCCCTTCAAATAGCAATGTAAAAGTGTGACACCCCCGTGCCTAGGAAAGCATGTAAACCCGCTGGTACTGTGCCTAAACTCTTCCCGGTTACATCATATTGCCTTCTCATCAGAGTATGAGAGTGAGGGAAGAGGAGGTGCACCTATGCACACAATTGTCCTCTTCTCCATAGTACCTCCCATATACTTTGGCTGTCTCCGTTGAAATTGGCTGCTGTGACCGCAACTCGGTTGGGACTTCTGGAGGATATTGTTACTTCTCTTAATTATCAAATGGTCTTATGAAGCAGAAATGTGTTACACGTAGCGTAGCTCATATAAATGTATGGAATCTAAAAATAAGACATAATATTAAGTATCTTGATAGTGAATTGACAAAGAAATTCTGTTATTCATCTCGCATAATTTTTAAGATAACCGTCACACTTTCAGCTTATTGTAGAATTTTTCTTGTTAAGTACATGTATTTTAAATATAGGTATGTGGGTGGTCCAGGGCCAATGTGGCTTGCTACATGGCTTGGGATCTGAAATAATATAGCTACTCGCGCAAAACGCAGGAAGTTATCAGAACCGAGAAAAGTAGATATATGGTGATGACGAAGATGCTTAGAATATACTCGTAGTTGCCTTGTTGCATGTCAATCAATAATATCTTGATATATTATTATAATAATGTGTACGTAGTAGATCAACCTTGGCTGCCACACCCAGTCCATTTTTTCGACGCTTAAATCCTGTTGGATATGCGGCTTCAGTTCGTAAGATTTGATGAGTCTGTAACTTTTTCCAAACGCACGGTAGCTTATGGAACATGCGTCTTATATGAGCCACCGCGGCTGGCGATGCTAAGAACACTTGCTGCTGTGTTCTCTACGTTATTTTGCCGTCGATTCGTCGTCTGCGCGTTGTGCGAGGAATGAAAAATACTCCTACAGGCCGAACCCACTCGTTTTGCATTATTTCACCACACAAACACAAAATGATTGATAACAGTGTTACTGGTTAAGTTTTTACTTCATGAATCTTGGATTTCAAGAAGATTTCAAGGATAAAATCGAAATAAAACGAGAAATATGAAACTGCAGAAGCTAAAATTTTTAGTTACAGTTCAGTCTACAAATAATGTCATGCTTATGTCAGTTTTGACGTTTTTATAAGTACTGGAATTCACATTTTATTTTCGGTGTCAAGTCGAAACTTTAGCAGAATACAGTTTTAGTACATTTCTTATTTTCGATCTAGTCGCAATCTCATTGCAGTAAACGTCACGTTTGACTTAGTTTTTTTGGTTTAGCAGAATACCTATTGTGACATTTTGGAACTTTTGCAGCACTGCGACTTGAATTTGAACGTTTTTTAAGTACGAGAATTGGCCTTCTGGTGTTAATAACGAGCATCGCCACGTGCAAACTTAACACCTGGCCTTGTAAGCGATACTTGCACGCTGACATAATGTAACGTTTGCAAATAGACCAACTCATCGTGTTATGGTACAAAAAACTTGCCTCCTGCTCTGCCCAGAGCGGGAGAAGTTATTCGATGAAAAAAAAAAGGTAAAATGAGTTAAATATACAAAGTGACTCAAAAAAGTACACTCTTTCACATCTTATATTAAAAACAGGTCATTTATGGTCAGAGCGGGATAGAGGTATTTTCGGTCTCTTTGCCTTTGAGCGCTTCCCTCTCCCCGCGCCCGAATGAAAAGGACGCAATCAGTACTGCACCACGAGTTTTTGTAGCAGGACGTGTCAAGTTTAGTACTGTAGTGACCGATTCCGTTTTGCGTCAGTTTTGTGCTTATATGTAGGGGTAAGTTTTGCTACAATTTATAATCATAAAGTGACTTATAAGTCACTTTCTTATTTCTAATATTAGCAATTTAGGTGACATAAATTAAATTCGGTCATTTATTTATTAAGGCATGAGTTTAACTCATAGACTCATTTTGAAACCGGTCTTTTTAATTTTATAATAAATTATTTTTATTTGTACTATTACAAAAAAGTCTGATTAAATTTTTTACTATGTGCCTTGCAACTGACATATTGATTAATAGTACACTTCATTATTTTTTTTAGTTTTATGAATCCTATTGAGTCGGTTATCTCAAAAGTTAAAAATGAAAAGGAGTGCTTTAATTCTTCAAATGGTGGAAGGCAAACAGAAAAATTAGGTAATTAAATATACTTATTTATGATTGTACTTACATCTTTTTGTATTTATGTGCTAAACAGATTCTAAAAATCGTTTTTCATGATCCTTATCGCGTATGTACCGAAAGGTTGTAAATTAAGATCTTATTTGTAGAACACTAATGAGGCTTGTTATTAATGTTTTAGAACATTGAAAGAGCTCGTCAAGAAATAAATGATGAATCAGAAGCAACCGAAAAGACCTTGGGTACTATAATTTTGCAAAACACTAATGTGGCTTGTGAAATCGACAAGGAAAACATACCATCTAGTCCTTCCATCATCAAAAATACACCACCAAGTCGGGGCCAAGAACATCACATACTCCTAAACGCAATCAATAAACCCAATACTTTGAATGTAAGTGATTCTCTAATCGTTTGGGTGATGTTTGAGACCTTGTATTTATATTTTGATTTTATTATGCTTATTAATGTTTCAGGACATAGAAAGAGTTCATCAAGAAATAAATGACGAATCAGAAGCTACTGAGAAGACCTCGGGTACCATATCTACCGTCCGATCGCATTCAATAAGTTCGAGTACCAGCAGTTCATCTTCATCCTCAAGTAGTAACAGTACTTCCATCATCTTCAAGTAGTTCTAATACGAATAAATTTGAAAATACAGCTTTTCCTGGCCCTAGTACCAGCAATTTCAGGCCTCAAACAGGTAAACAACGTTCTTACGCTCAGTCGCCAATCAACCCGAAAGTGATGTGGATCTAAGTGACTCAGATCCAACATACCATGCGGAACATTCCAACAATAGAAGAAGTAGACGTGTTTCCAGTTCTAGCTCTTCATCTTCAATTCAAATTCTTCAGTTCAACCGGAACCCTCAAAAAGTAGAAAGCGGAAAAAGAACCCTGGTAACTGGAAACAAAACAAAACTAAAACTTTAAGAAACTCCGGAGAAAGGTATAGGTCTTTGTCCAAATCTAAAAAAATCATTCCAGCTAGACATGTAAAAGAAACTTGTACAAGTAAGTGTAGACTTAAGTGTTTTGATAACGTTAATGAAAATGAGAGATCTGAACTGTTCAAAAACTATTGGGGTTTGTCAAATTTGGAATTAAAACGTGCTTATGTTAGGGCGTGCATGATGGAAGTGCAACCTCGATACAGGTACTCAAATGCTCAAAAACCTCGCCTGCCGAACAACGCATTTTTTTCACGGTAAATGGCAACAGGATCCGGGTTTGCAAATTGTTTTTTATAAATACTTTGAACATATCGGACAGACAACTTAGAACTGTTAAAAGTAAAACTAACAGCCATGGTTTCGTAGAGCCTGAGGGTAGAGGAAAGCATGAAAATAAAAACAGGGTAGAACCTGAACTGTTACCATGCATCAGGAATCACATAGAGTCGATACCGAGGGTCGAATCTCATTATTTAAGAGCAACTACTAGTAGGGAATACATATCTGACAGCAAAACTATCAGGGACCTCTGGACTGATTTCAATAAAGATCAAAACGAAAAAAACCGGCCGCAGTGCGACTACTGGTTGTACTTAATCACTTTTAACAAAGAGTTAAACATAAGTTTCTTTCAACCAAAAAAAGACAGATGTGAAACGTGTGTTGCGTACCAACTTGCTCCAGAACATACTAAAACTACTACTATTACACTACTTAAATCTAACTATGATAAACACCTAGAAGAAAAAGAATTGTGTCGCAAAGAAAAACGGATAGACCGTCATAGCATTGACGAGACACACATCTGCTAAATTTATGATCTACAGTCCGTCATGTTATGTCCTAGTAACAAAATACCTTGTAATATATTGCAATTAAATGAAAGAAAATTTAAAACTCATATAAAAAGTTCACTGTGTAAACAAGCATATTACCAATTAGAGGATTATATCCAAGATAAGGATGCTTGGAAACATGTTGGTCCAGCTCCACAGGACAATCTAGGGTCTAGACAAAATTAAAACTTGTTGCTATTTTAATTGTATGGTTTGTTATTTTTATGACATTGATTTACATTCTGTGACTACTTTAACTCACACACTGACATATTAATTGGTTACATAATTTGGGAAATCGTATACTTTTACAATGTTTGTAAATATGTGAACACCATGTATCTATCACTTAATTAACTTATTTATCATTGCTACGTTTATTACATTCTTTTTACTTATTTTGGTAGGGTAACTTTTATTATAGGTGCATCGTCTTCACATATAATTATATAATTAATGTATACAAAGTATTGTAACACATTTTAAAAGAGTAACGATGGAGTTTCTTGCCCATTCTTCTCCATACGAAACTACCTTTTGGAAGGGGCGACTAGAATTAATTCTATTTAAATGTAAATGTTGACGTTCAAAAGTGCCTTTTATGTGCCTATTTGAAATAAATGCTTTGACTTTGACTTTAGTCCTGAATATTTTTACTATTCTTTTAAAATCAACTGTCTCGATTTCACAATAACAGAATTAAAAAATGGAGAAGACGATAAAAAGTCCTATGGAGACGTTTACTGTTATTTTTGGGATGAGACGCGGGGCCAAAGAGGGGCCAATGAAATAGGTTCATGTATTCTCGATTACCTAAGTACCATAAGCAGAAACAACGCAGGTAAGAAGTTACATGGAATCTGTTATTTTGACAATTGCACTGGCCAGAATAAAAATAAAGTAATTGCTAGCTTATACTCATATGCGGTCGCTCATTTTGAAAAATAGAAAGTACTTAATAACAGGACACACTCAAAATGAAGCCGATAATGTGCATAGCTTGATTGAAAAAGAAATTTAAAAAAACGTAAAAGCTGGGCTTATACATACCCGTTCAATTTGCTACCTTGATTAAAAGCGCACGGAAATCTGGAAAAACTTTCATAGTTAAAGAACTTAATTACGAGTTCTTCTTAGATCTCAAAAAACTTCAAGAACAGTGGGCATATAATTACAGAGAAAACATAAATAAAACATCAGTATTGTGGAATGACATTAAAACAATAAATTTTCTCAAAGAGGAGCTGTTTCACTTATATTATAAAACATCATACTCTGATGAGACGTTTTCTCTGATTGATATGAGGTATAAACGTAAAAAAATGTTAAGCTACAATGAAATTATAATCGATAAGTTGTATAAGCAGCCACTTGAGTTAAAAGAGATCTCAGAGATTTGGTAAGAAAAAATTGAATACCTAGTATTTACGCGAGTTTTTATAATTCTTTGAAGCTACGTAAGCAAATAAAAATAAAAAATGTACAATGTATAGGTACATGTGATAAGATCGAATGATTATTATGTGATTGTTAATGGCTAATCTGAATTAGTGGAGTGAGCACAAAGTTCCTATTAGATTGTAAAACTGAATTATATATGGAAGACTGAAAAGTTTTATTTTATAGATAGTAAAAAGAAGAAGATTTAGTAGAAGTTTTATTTTAATAGTAGTTTTGATTTGGCTAAAATATTTTATTATTTTTGTTATAAAATAATTATTTTTTGTTATGTTTCCTTTTATTTTAGAATTACTTTTTCTAAACGAGTGTAAAGAAGAAGAATACTCACTGTGTGGTATGATACCAATTTTTTATACGATTTTGATATTATTATTTTATTTGGCGTGTTGATTACAGGTTCCTATTATGTCGTAGTAGTGATTTAATAAATGGCATTTAACTAATTTTTGCTGTTTTATTGACCTTGTGTGGGAAAATGCGCAAAATTGTCAGAACAAAACTGACACATTTTGAAAACGGAACATATTTCATTGAGTACTACAAGAAATAAAAAGACCTATAACAAAGAAAGGCTGTAGGAATTACAATATTTCTAATACTAAAGTGACCTATTTTTTTTTTGTAAAGGTTATTTTCTATAGAAAAATAATATAATTTTTTTCTTTTAATACGTATATTTATAGCGGTATAGCCAAATTATATTATACAAAAGAAATTCGTAACTTTCGTTATCATTTAAAAAAAAGTTATCGTAGAATGAATTGAAAATGTTCAATACGTCGAATACATTTTCTTCTATTCCCAAAAAGCGTAAATTTTGATTTGAGTCACTTTTGTTCTCAGCGTGCGATATGTATGCAAGTGTTTATTATTAGCTACGAAACTAAAAGAAGGGACAACCCTGCAGCAGTAGGTATTTAAGTCTCCTACGGGGCGAGAGTTGACCTACTGTTCTGGTTTTACTATGCTCGATAACTCAATAAACACACTGTATAAATACTGTACATGTACCTTAATGTTACAGCAAGCATTTCATTTGGTGGTACACACAGCCTTAATTTTGTATCTTGTTTCTTGATCCACGCGCTTAAGCGGTATAGCAAAAAATCATAAGTACTTGTAGACATCCGATCGCAGTTAAAACAAAATCTTTCGTCCTGTCTCAATTTATTGTGGTTTACGTAAAATGACCCTGTCAGGTACCTTTCACTTATAAGGGGATAAACCTAGAATTCTTTTTGTCTTCTACGCCTTCGCACGTAGAGTAATAAAGCAAGCAACTGCCGACGTTCCAAGAAACTCATCGTTCAGACTTAAAGGTCTCTGCACACAGCGGGCGCGGCGCGGCGCGGCGGGACGGGACGGCGACGCGACACTGAGCAGTTGTAATGTACTAGATATTACGGACGACGCCACACAGAGCCGTCCCGCTCGACGCGACGGTAACCGTCTCTCTGTGTGGCGTCGTCCGTAATATCTAGTACATTACAACTGCTCAGTGTCGCGTCGCCGTCCCGTCCCGCCGCGCCGCGCCCGCTGTGTGCAGAGACCTTAATTGCGCGTGCGTGGCGTGTAGTTTCGAAGACAGAGAGAGCTACCCTACACTGAGGCGTATCATCCGAGTAAAGACGGACAAGTGCACAAGCCAATCATCCGTTTTTTTCATGCCACTTCGGAATGTACGTTACCCCAGCAAGAAAGTGTCTCCTAGAGTTATAGGAGTAGAACGTATAATTGGTGCCTTATCTGCTGTAAATAGGCCCCTACATAAAAAATTTGTGACCCCTGTCGTTTTGGAAAAAAACCGAAAAAACTATTCTTGCTGGGGTAACGTTTTTCTAGCAGGAAAATTCTAAACTAATGATCGGAGAGAGAAAAATTTTGCATGGCCAGAAAGCTTATAATTATGTGTGCCAAAATGTGCCCCCAAAAATAAAATCTGTGCCCCTTCAGGTTTTCGAGATATTGCATTTCCTGCTGCAGTAACGTTTTGATGAATCGTATATCTCTACAACCATTGCATGTGCCCCTGTAGAATAAACATACACGAGTAGCTCTTAATGTGTGCCCCTTAGTGCCCCAATTAGATTTAAGAAAATATTTATAGTTTTCAAGTTATCGCGGTTTTATGAAAACCCGAAAAAACATCGCAGCGCCTAAATTAGACACGGCAAAAGTTCGCTGAAAACTGTATTCGGTCCTTCTTGACGCTAATAATAACCACACAAAGTTTCAAAACTGTTCATGCATGCGTTTTTGAATAATCTCGTTAAAAGTCAAAACGATGGTGTCATAACTTTGACGGCAAAATACAAGGAACCGGCTCAATCCCAGATGTGTAGGTGTAAACCAAAATCTTGTGCCTTTAGTCAAAAATATATGGTGAAAATATTCAGCTTGGAATGTTTCGCATTAAGTAAATATAAACAAAAAACCAAAATATGTAAACAACGGCTGGTTATCCGACCAAATTCCAATGACTACTAAAAAGCGACTGATTCATACATATCGATGACCTTCTTTATTGGACGTATTATACCTAAGGTGTTGTCCGTACAGTCGCGTTCAAACGTTTTGGGGGCTAATTAAAAAATATATTAAATGCACCTTGTGACTATAATAAATGGAACACCTTGTTGATGTGGAAATTATTATTTTTATTCCCTTAATTTTAATTCTTAAAGTAATTATTGCATCAAATCACAGATCAAAGTTCCTACCTATAAATATTAGAAATTATTTGCACGTTGTGTTGTCATTATTATTTAAATCACAGATCAGTTTTTCATCTAAGTCTAACATATAATTAGTAAATTCGCATCACAAAAAATCACAGATCAGTTTTAAGTATAAGTATAATATTGTGTAAAAAAAATATTAAATTTTAAATCACAGATAAATAATTTTCTTACGAGTAATTTGCTTACACATACAGTATGTTAAATAACAGAGGGCGTTCCCCTAAACTCGTTAATCTATATTGATCCCCTGGTATGTGGCGCGCTCCAGTTTGGGCCGCTGTCAAATGCCAATGCCCGGAATGGTCGCTTTTTGCAAAATCACTGCGCACGTACAAAACTTGTATAGCCTGATAGAGGGTCTTAACACAAACAATAGTTATTATGAAAACTTTGCTCCAAAACGTAACCATTCGGAGAAATAAGCAATAACATTTTGTGATTTTTTACTATTTTATTGACTATGTTAGGACTTTTTTAGTAAAATCATTTTAATTTTTGTTATCAAAGCATTAGTCTCACACGGAAGAGAACACTAAAATTAAAGTTTTAATCATTCTCATCAGTGTGCGTGCCCCATTTTCAGGTAAACCCTTCTTTTGTGATGACTCACACACAGCGTTCTGTTTCTACCTGAATTGTGAACAATGGGACCAACTGGGTTCTTTTTGAACAGCTACTGTTAGCTACTAATACTAATCACTCATCGTTCTGCTTTTGTGTGGTTCGCATGCGTACTCTCAGTCTCGGATTCACTTTGAAAAAAAAAACGACCTTGGCTTTCGTATTTTGGACTTTTGTGAAGTGACTTACTAGTTGACCTGTGCTGTGATATTTGGACTTGCATCTTGACTCATCGTTTTAAAGATGGAAACTTTTAGACCGTGCATCTCTTGTAAGAGAAGTTTGAATCGAGTGGGTGGCCGTCATCTTCTTCGATCGATGCCTCTAACACAGGATTATATCGAAAATAATCCTTTCGTTTTGGATTATTTAGTTGAAGTCTGCAGCATTCGACAGGTAAGATATGTTATTTTAAATGGTAAATAAAGTATAAAGAGACATTAAAAAAATTAAGTTAAGTATTATCAATGATTAACTTTTATGGAATTATATGGAACTGGATCGAGTCACATTACTATTGGGATTTATTTACAGTAGAGGCGGGACATTTCTAATAAAGGTGATCGATTTCTAATTAAATGCGTTTGAGATGAAATGACTTTTATTTTATTATTATTTTTATTCAGTACGGATTGGCACAGTCATGCCAAATAATACTAAACCATTTTTCAAAATAATGAAGCTATGTAACAAATGCTAAAGTTAAAAAAAAAATACTACAGTATGTTAATTAACGAAGGGCGTTCCCGTTAACCCGCAATAGTATAGCGTCCATACATGCTAAAAAATATTAACATTAAAAAATTCGCGAAAAATAAATCAGCTGTTCCCTACATTTTGACGAGTTATGCGAACATAAATAGTAGGGAACAAGGGAACAGATGTTTTTTTTTGCGAATTTCTCAATGTTAATATTTTTTTTAGCATGTATGTAGGTATGCTATACTATTGCGGGTTAACGGGAACGCCCTTCGGTAATTAACATACTGTATAATGCGCCGTTTCTTCACTATTAAAGATTTCTTTATGAGGCAGTTTTTTTTTATTATTATTGGTTTTTATTTTTACAGATTGCTGATGGGCATCGCTTTTGTCGAAATTGTTTTCGACGTGCTCAGCGCTATTTCAATGAAAGAATTAGACAACAGAATCAAGAAGCTGTTGAAGAGCCAGCCGTGGAGCCTCCTCCAGGAGCAGCCGCGGATACTCCCCCCCAATTACCAGCCGTGGAGACTCACCAATTACCAGCCGCGGAGCCTTCCCAAGCACCACCCGCGGAGCCTCCCCAAGAACCAGTCGTAGAGCCTCCTCAAGGACCAACCGTAACCGAGAGGCCTCAACAATATCCTCTGACAGGATATTCTCGGGCACCCTTCAATACAAGGCTATGCATATTCGCAACATGTATGAATGGTAATCTACTACCAGTAAAAAAACATTTGAGAGCGGCCATTTTGAGAGAAAAGGGATTTTATATACCCAGGCGGACGCGAGTATGTCACGAGCATCGCCATCACGACGCCTGGCTCAATGTAGAGATGAACACTCGTCACGTGTATAATACATTTACGCTACGACAAGTAACAGAAATGTTGAATTTATTGAGAATGCCAACCAAGACTTTGAACTTCGAACAATTATCAGGTATAGATGATAATATGTTCCATTATTATATAGGGTTTTCAAAAGCGAAATTCCAAGAGGTTCTAATAACGACGCCTTCTCTATCACGACTGAGACAACCTGCCACTATTTTGGCGTGTTTTCTGGTTAAACTTCGCACAGGGGAACCAAACAAACGACTGGCGAAACTGTTCCGTATATCACGGCAACGGTATGAAGCAAAAATGGATCAAGCACGAGAATGCTTAATGAGAGAGTTTGTACCGAGGCATTTGGGGTATAATCACATCAGCAGGGAAGAAATGATTCACCGTTGTCTTGCCATTCCCAACGCTTTATTTGGAAATAGTAATGACGCACCCGAAGAAAGAATTGTCATAGTTATTTTCGATGGTACTTACATATATCTACAGAAAAGTAGTAATTACTATTTCCAAAGAAAGTCTTACAGCATGCACAAGTGGCGAAACCTCTATAAACCTTTTTTAATGGTGTGCCCTGATGGTCACATAATAGACATTTATGGGCCATATGAAGCAACTACATCTGATTCCGTTATATTAAATAAAATGTTACAAAGTCGCACTGATCCATTCCATTGGGTGTACAAAGAGCATGATGTATTTATTCTAGACCGAGGATTCAGAGACTCTGTAATGCCACTCCAAACATTTGGGTACGTTCCTAAGTTGCCTGCGACAAAATCTAATAGGCGACGTCCTCAACTTAGTACCGAAGAAGCTAACAATTCGAGGAAAGTCACAATGTGTCGATGGGTAGTCGAAACTATAAATGGTCGGCTTAAAAATCAATTTAAGCTTTTGCGACACGTTGCAAATAACAGGGCTCTTACACACCTGTTTGAAGAAATTAAAATCGCCGGCGCGCTACTAAATGCCTTTGGACGGCCATTAACTGACCATAGACTTGTGGCAGACATTCTAGCAGCTGTAGCAGAGCGATCTCAAATAAATGAAAACTTTTTAGGAAACTATGTGTTAGCAAATAATATGAACAGTCGCCGAGCAGCATTCTCATCAATAACTGCAGACAACCCAACTCTGGATAACTTCCCGATACTAAATGAAGATGATCTAATTATATTATCACTCGGAACTTATCAACTGAAGCAAGCCCGCAGCTACTACGGCGAGCACATCAGAGCCAATGGTTCATATAATATTGAAGTTTACAGAGAGGTAGATATCGGTAATCTTAACCAATGTGGGATAATTGCTATAAATCCGTGGTTGCTAAGAGGACGTTTACAATCACGTCATAGACAAGCCAAACAATACTATGTATATATTTTACTTAACGAAAATGTTCGTGAAAGGGACGGAATTATTGGCTACTATTGTAGTTGTGTCATTGGAACTCGGACATTAGGAAGTTGTGCCCACGTTATGTCGATCATTTGGTACCTTGGATGGGGAAGGCATCAAGAAAACCTATGTCCGCCAGCTCCATTCTTAGATACCATTATTCGACATGATGTAGAAAATGAAGTTTACGATGAGACAAGTGACGATGAAACAAATATAATATAGTATTATGATATCATGACCTTTGTAATCTTATTTTTCTGATCTTCATTCTTGATGAATCATTGTGTTAAAACAAATAAATGATACAGAATAATGATTGTGATTTTAATATCCGACAATCCCTATAGGTACAGTTAAAAATCTGAAATAAATTAAATAACAAGCTGAAATCAATTAAGTACTTTTTAAAATAGGCTTTAATAGTGCTTTTATTTAATATATAAAAAATATTAGAATAAAATAGAATTGAAAGTTCCTTGATATCTGAACAGTTACGGTTTGGAGCTTATCTGCGATGGTATCTTGTATGTATATTATTAAGTAGCGACTAGCTAGGTTTGTAGTCAAAAGAACCCAGTTTGTCGCATTGTTTATGCTGTGAGTAATTAGGTCATCACAAAAGAAGCGTTTATCTGAAAATGGGGCATGTATGTACACTGATGAGAATGATTAAAACTTTATTTTTAGTGTTCTCTTCCGTGTAAGACTAATACTTTGATAACAAAAAAAAAAGTGATTTTACTAAAAAAAGTCCTCATATAGTCAATAAAATAGTAAAAAATCACAAAATATTATTGCTTATATCTCCGATCGGTTACGTTTTGGAACAAGGTTTTCATAATAACTTTTGGTCGTTTTAGGACCCTCTATCAGGCTATACAAGTTTTGTACGTGCGCAGTGATTTTGAAAGAAGCGATTACCTCCATACTATTTCGGGCATTGCCCTTTGCTGCGTCTGTGGCGTGCTCCCTTTTGGACCGCCGCTTTCGCGCTCACGTTTCGATCGTAAACACATTGATAGACTGTTTTAGTCTTTGTCTATCTCATTTAAAGGCGTTATGCGTGAAACGAGACAAGTAGCAAGCGGTCGTCTGAGTACTCGGTAGGCGAACAATTTGGCGCCAACCGGCAGAGAAATATCGGCATCGGCACTCTGCGTACGTGTGCGGTATTTTATACAACAGCAGTGTTTTTAGTTGGATTTAAAGAAGAAAGAAGCAGATAATCGCTTGAAATGTAAGTAAACTTTCGTTTCATACTAGAATTACGTGTGTTTATTACGATTTTATGCAAAATAACTGCCACTAAAACAGAAGCCTAACCCATGCCTTGCATTTACTTGCTCGATGTTTTTAGTTTTTATAACACTATTATTTCATTTGGACATTTCACATTAATTTGATATGATGTTAAATTAACATAGTTTTCTTGTTATAATACTCTAACATGGTTAAATATTCCGTAAAGTCTTAAACAATAACGAAAACAAGTACCGGTTCACTAGAAGCCCAAAAGTTACCGCGTCACAGACCGGGCGCAACCCAAATCGCACCTCTCACAGACGGCCTCTGCCGAGTTTTAATGGCCGCCGCGGCTGGTTCGCTTAGCATGGATACGCCGTGGCGGATTTCCTTACAAATTATGTTTAATGAAAAAAATCAACTTTAAATATGTGTATTTTTATGTTTGTTTATTTTGAAAGCTATGTTTGGTCATTAACAAAGGGTGCACTTTTGAGAAGATATTTTTAATACCTAGTTTCTTTCGGTTCAGTACAAGAGCTAGTTTTCATGCTAGATTTGACTAGATTTGAATTAAATTAATACCTTTTTTTAGGGTTCCGTACCCAAAGGGTAAAAAACGAGACCCTATTACTAAGACTCCGCTGTCCGTCTGTCCGTCCGTCTATCACCAGGCTAAATCTCATGAACCGTGATAGTTAGACAGTTGAAATTTTCACAGACGATGTTTTTCTGTTGCTGCTATAACAATACTAAAAATAGAATAAAATAAATATTAGGAACTCTCCCATACAATAAAGGTGTTTTTTTTTGCTCGTGTTTTATTTTTATTTTTTTATTTTTTTTTTATTATTTTCTGTATGGTACGGAACCTCCGACTCGCACTTGGCCCGTTTTTTTTTTTTGCAATTATTTCACGGTGTTCTTTGTTTTCGACTTTTATACTCCGTATTTTTTTTGTGCATCTCGTGCATTTGTTTAGTTTCACGCATTGCATGTTCAACAGCTTTTTATGTTTTATTATTATATAAGGCCACGCATGCGAAAAGGCGCAGGCGCACGTCGTCCTAGACGAGGTGGGACCCCTGGGCGGGGTGGTGGAACGGAGAGAGGTGGTGGTGCCGGGCAAGGTAGTGGTGCCGGGGAAGGTAGCGGTGCCGGGCATGTTGATGCCAGTGAAGATGGTGGTGTTCTCACACGTGGTGGTGTTCGCACACGAGGTGGATCACGCCCACGTCGAGGTGGCGTACGCACACGAGGTGGTGGTATAAACGTAACGTTTGCCCTGCCAAAAATCGACGTCGCCACTGAGTCGCACCCCAATTCGGCGGAAATGTAAGTATAAAATAACTTCTATTTGGAACTTTGTCTAAAGGTTTACTTTTTTATTTACCTAGTTTTGCTTTTATATTTACCTACTACTCCTTGTTATATCTAGAATTTTTTGCGGTCCAATGTCTGCTTGGCCGAAGGGGAAGACGCTGGAGGTGCCTCTTCGCTTAAAAGCGAAGTCGTTACTAAATCGGCCCTCAACGGGTCCTCCCGCGCCACCACCGTATGTATTTTAGGGTCAGTCTGTGTTATTTCAATAAATTCTATACTTTTATTAACTTGACCTTTTTTTCCTTCACAGATCAATAAGCTTAGATATGCCGGCGGCATCCGTCGACCAAATTTCTCCGGCGGACCTGTTGCCGTAGGTATTTTAGGGTCAGTCTGTGTTATTTCAATAAATTCTATATTTTTGGCAACTTGACCTTTTTTCCTTCACAGATTATCAAGCGAAGATGTAACAATGGCACCATGTACTACATGTGCCAATGAAGATATCATTATGGCAGTAGTGTCTCCGCCTGCGTAAGTATTTTACTGTCTACAATATCTTATAAATTATTCCACATTCTACATTATATTTCTGCAATTCTTCCGTTTTTATACAGATTATCTGCAGCAGAAGCATTGATAGCATTCAGTCACCCAAATCCACCATCTCCAGCTGCGTGAGTGTTGTTTACATTGAAACTTATTCTTAACGTTATGTTGAAAACGAGCGTTATAATAATATTATATATTGTTTTACATACAGAAACGATGAACTTGGTGGCAGTGGACCATCCTTGCGATAGACCCTTCGAGCAGTGCGACGTGTTGCGAATCCGTAAATATAAATTAACAATAGATTACATTTTCATTACAGACAGTTTGGTCTGTTTTATTTTCATTATTATTGATATTCAAATATATTGCAGCATAACTACTCGCCCTACCCCTGCCCCTGCTCCACGCCGTCCATTGCGGGACAATGAAATAGAAAACGTCATTTGCTTTGGTAAGTTAGATACAATGCGTTTAAATTTAAAACCAAAATATGCACATAGCTAATTTTTTTTGTTCACAGGTAGCGATGAAGAATCCGATGATAGTGATGATGATGCTAATGAGCTGCAGCCGTTGATAGTGCCGAGGGTGTTGCGGCCATATTATAATATGGACGGAGATAGCGACGAAGAAGGCTCACCGGCACTTGTGGTCGACCAATCGTGGCCACCCACTCGCCCAGCCAGTCTCAATCCTGCAGCATCCATCGTGCCTGCAGCGCCTATCGAGCCTGCAGCACCTATCGAGCCTGCAGCGCCTATCGAGAATGCAGCACCTATCGAGCCTACAGCACCTATCGAGCCTGCAGCTTCCATCAAGCCTGCAGCATATTATTCGGTTCCTAATAGGTTTGATTTTCAGTGGAGGCAATTCCCGCAACCTCAAATTCTGCCTGAATTGAGGAGGGAAGTGTTCTCCGAGACAAATGGTCCTACTGCTCTATACGGCAACCCATATGAGGCATTCATTGCTATATGGGATCGCCCAATTATGGAGTACATTGCTGAGGAGACCAACAAATACGCTCAACAGATTGCAGAGGTGATGCTGGTGCAGGGAATTGCTCCCTGCAGCAGAATCACCAAATGGAAGGACACGACAGCGGATGAACTCTACACGTATTTTGCCATAGTCCTGGCAACTGGGATTGTGGTAAAATCACGTTTAGAGAAGTACTGGAATTCGTCGAAAGACATTTTCAGTACGCTTGAGTTCTCCACTGCCATGCCCTTCGATCGCTTCATTCTGTTGAGCAAATGTTTGCATTTTAATGACAATGCTGTATGTAGTCCACAAACAATGTCAATAAGTGAAGCGAAATTGTTCAAAGTGCTGCCTATTGTGCAGCATTTGAACAACAAATTCGCTTCACTGTATGTGTTAGGTCGTAATATTGCTCTAGATGAAAGCCTAACCCAGTGGACTGGACGCCTAAACATAAAACAGCATATTCCAAACAAGGCGGCCGCAGTAGGAATTAAAACTTACGAAGTTTGTGAGTCAGATACAGGCTATCTGTGGCGTTTTGAGGTGGAGGCACGTCAGTCCAGTCCAGACGACACAGAGCAAATTAATCCTCTGTCTGGGAAAATTCCCAAGTTAGTGCTCAGACTTCTTGATGGTCTAGAGAACAGAGGGCACACTGTCTGGATGGACAATTATTACAACTCTCCCGCCCTTGCAAGAGAATTAAAATTCCGTGGTTTTGACTGTGTCGGGACCCTGAGAACCGATCGGCAGCTCGTTCCCGCTGAGCTGACGAACCTGCAAGCGAAAGACATGGCCGTTGGTCAGGTATGTGGTTGCACGTCAGGTGATGTTGATCTCATCGCATGGCGTGATAAGAAGCGAATTGCTCTTATCTCGACGTACCATGGGTTGACAACCACGACGTGCGACGACATTGTCAAACCTGCTCTCATACACGATTATAACATCTGTATGGGAGGAGTCGACAAAAAAGACCAGATGCTAGCCATGTACCCCATTGAGAGAAAGCGGACCACGGTATGGTACAAGAAACTTTTTAGGCGCCTCTTGAATGTTAGCGTGTTAAATTCATATATAATGCTTAAGGCAAACCTACACATCAACCACCGAAGCTTTCGCAAATCTTTGGTGGTTGAGTTGTTGGGGCGCCACAACACATATACAAGGCGCACAATAGAAACCGTGCAGTCTAGGCTGCACATTCCACATTTATTCGAAGCCACCCAGACAGGATCACGCCGTCTCAGGCGCAAGTGTGCTGTTTGCTCGAAACGCACAGCGTCCTACTGTGGAATGTGTGACGGTAAGCCTATGTGCATTCCGTCATGCTTTTCACGTTATCACACTTCAGAGTAGGAATATTTTTATTTATTTATTTATTGACACACCCACACCCAATATATAAGAATTAATAGGCTAACAGTCAAGACAACGCTTCAAAGTGGCATTGTTTCTGTGGTACATAAAGCATTGTTGATGGGCTCCTTAGCTTTTTTATTATTCTGTGTAATTATGCAAACAAGTAAGTGGTTTCCTTATCATATACCTAGGTGGTCAACCTGACCATCCCTGGTGTCAGAGTTATTGAGCTGCCTCTCAGCCTCTGACAGGGCTCGTGTAACGACTACTTTCCGTAGAAAGTAACCGTTACCGACGGATTAACGTGTCCTCCGAAGCACGGAATCATCTTATAATATTTCGGGCAATCGGGTAATTCAATTTGCAAGACCCTAACCAAACTGAGGACATTCTCAGAAAGGAATTTTTGTGAGATAGTGTCCCCACCGGGAATCGAACCCGGAACCTCCGTATCATGAACCGAACGCTCGGACCACAAAACAGAAGTTTAGAAACAAACTTGTTAACAATATGGACATAGCCTTGGCGATGCGATGATCGAATACTGGCATTTTCATCCAAGTTAAAATAATAAAAAAAGCCTTATCCATATTAATCTAACACTTTGTTTTGTAAAGTGGTCCTTTTTGCTTACTTATTTGCTTGTTTTGTTTACATGTTTCTGTTGAATTTTCTTTGAATTGATGTTATTTTTGTTGTTTTAATGTATAGCTTGTTACCTATAATTATAGGAAAATATAATTTCTCTGTGAAAAAGTTAATAATTGTTTTGTTAATCACATAAGTATCAAGGTAGTATTTTTTTATGACAAAATAATCATCTTTTTTGTGTAACTCTTGTATAAAATCTACTGAACCTACACTGTTAATACTCTTGTAAAACCCAGATAGTAACCTTTATTTATTAAAAATGTAATACTGTGTTATCTGCAGTGTGAAATGATTTCAAAATATCATGTAATACTAAGCCTCATTGAGGTTGATCTCAGGGTAGGCACCATTTTTCTACTATACTGAAAACGTTGATTTTGTGAAATATTTGTACATGAGTCATGTGTATTGTGCTTTTTCCTTGTAAATAGTAATGTAAGGTAAATAAAAACATGGTTACTAAGCTAAAGAGTTTTTTTTTATTATATATTTATGATACATAACTTATTGAAAATTTAGGGACCCCTGTAATTATGACAGCTGTACAACTTTATTACTAACCAAATATTACAAAAGCTTACTATTTTAAGCAGGAAATTTTATTTTAAATAGGTTTAATTCCTAATAAGGGCTTCCGCTAGAGCAAAGAATAAACAAATGCAGTTTTAGTGTAGGTCGGGCCCCCTCCCACCCCATACTGTGGCGTGCTCCAATCTGGGCTCACAGACTTGGGTCATCTGTCATTTTGACAGCCACAGTTGAGGGGTAGATTAAAATAAAAATATCAGCATCGAAAAATAAGCATAAAATAATCCGAATTCAAAAAAATAAATAATTGACAATAAATTCGAAACCTCCTGTTAAGTAGCGCAAAATAACACCTAGCGTAGTAGCACTGCCCAAACCGGCAACGTCGCAATACGCACCATGCCGAGCGTCTCACGAATACTCACGAAGCCGAGCGAACCGGCCGCCGCGCGCCGCGTTCTTTCTTTGTTTGTTTGAATGGCGAGCGGCGACTTAATGGCAGCATAAAACGTCTGGCACTTTAGCGGATAATGAATTAGAAAGACGCGTCGTCGTCGGGTTGTTTTTAGTTTGGAGAAAGTTTCATTTATTTAAACCACAGTTTAGGCTAGAATTAAAATGATAATGACGGTATTACAAGTTACTCGTAGCAAGTGAATTTTTTCTCCAATACAGAAATTTAAAAACTTTTACTTTATGCAGTTGCCTTCGTAATACCTAAGTACTTGCGTTTATTCATAGCAATCGTGTAGGGGAGAGCGGGGTTGAAAGTGCCGGGGGTAAGTAGTGCCGACGCGAATATCTCCCAGAGTAAAAGAGATAGCTATACGTATGTATTGCGTCACAATAACACTAGCGGACCGGCATGCACGGCAGCCATTTTAGTTGCGCCAGCGCGGCGACGCGGACCAAGCGGCCGTGTGTATAGTGATCCACAAACGCCACGTGAGTAAATATTTTCGTATTTATACTTTTTGGTCTCAAGTAAGTAGTTTTGATACTACGGACATAGAAGTTTCTCTAACATGCTTGTATCTTATTAATAAATGTTATTTTATGCAATTACAATGCTAAAACTACAGTGTTTTTTTGGTATATGACAAATAGTAACTATTATTAAAAAGGGGTAAAAAGTGCCTTCAATCGGGGGCCAATTGTGCCGCGCCACAACCAACCCCTGACTAAGCTGACTGACTGAGCTTGTTCCTTGCTATCACGCTCAAACAGTTGAACCCATCACTTCTCAAACAGGAGGTAATGACGCAGTACCTTTCTCTCCAGAGCTAATCAGACCATTTCCTAAAGCGCCTCCTCGATTAATTGGAGGTAATAAACAACGCAAAAGGAAGTCAGCTGTTCTTGCGGATACGCCAGAAAAAAATGCTTTGGTAGAGGAACAAGCAAATAAAAAGAAAAAGAACGAAAGTAAGGCTACGAAGAAAAGCAAAGATAAAGGGAAGGGAAAAGGTAGCAAAGGATGTTCTAACCTAAAAAAGAAGAAAACCAAGAATCCCGCCAAAAGAAAAGTTCTTCAAGAGAATGATGAAAGTACTGATGAAGAATGGTACTGCATCATATGCTGTGATACTTACTCTAATTCTGTGTCTAGAGAAAAATGGATTCAATGCAGAGTTTGTAAGGAGTGGGCACATTTGCAATGTATTAATAATGACGAAGCCTTATCATTTGTATGTCCCAATTGCCATTCTGATCAGTCATCAGAAGAATAAGATTTTACTCTTTTTGTTACTTTTTGTTTCTTTTTTGGCTTTATTGATAAGACTAAAGCAAAAGACTGATAACCTAATTAGGTAATAATTATGTCATACAACTCAGTTACCTAAGGGATTTTGATATTTACTTAAATAGTCTAGTGTAGTCTTTAAAGGCTGATTTTTTATAATTGTCTAAGAGATCTCTTTAAATTGAAGTAAATTTTTTTTTATTTTAAGTGCAAGTTACTATTATACTTTTACTATTATACTATTATACGTTACTATATTACTATATATATTAAGTGTAAATTATTAACATAAAAGTTACTTTTTTTTCATAAGCACGAAAATATCTATTTTTTTCAGTTATTTAGTATACACGGTCAATTTTAGGTCGTTCTGGAACCGAAAGCCCTATACTCGATCATCGAACTCGAAACGATTGGCACTATTATTTTCAATAAGTAACAATAAAACAAAATCACGAAAAATCTAATTTATTGTTTTTTTTGTGTAATAGTGAGAACTCGAAGTAACGCTTCCTTGCGATCAATGCATGTGTGTAAAACGTATCGACGAACTGCAACACTTGCGCACGGCACCCATTGTAAAATTCATTCATCGATCAGACAGCATGATCCGTAAGCCACGCCCCCGGCCCCTTACAGTCTAGCCGACCGTCCGCCATTTCTTTTCTTATCCCTTCCTAGTTAGTATTGTCTCGCGTTTCGCTTTATTAGGTCACGCACGCGCAACCTAATTACGCGCCAAAAATGAGTCGGCAATACGTGTACTCCAACTTGGAGTATTGGGCAATGGTGGATTTTTATGGGATGGCGAACCATAACTTGGAAGAGGCTAGACGCTTGTATGCTCAGCCGGAACACCTGAACTCACTGCGCGCACGTGGAATCATCGACCCTCAAGTTCCCTTCACCTCCACCATCCTGGCTGTAACCCAGCGCCTCCTCGATCATGGACAGTTTCGAGCGCCCACACACGCGCAGGGCCGCGGTAGACTGCCATACTCGGTGGAATTGGAGGAAGACATACTCGAGTACTTCGAACGCGACCCACGTCGTAGTACCACAATGGCGGCCAGGCGATTCAGTGTGAGCCAATATTATGTGTGGAAAACGTTGAATTCGAATGGATTGCATCCATACCATTTTCGTCGAGCGCACGCTATTTACGAAGGCGACGGGCCAAGGAGAATCGCGTTATGCCAATGGTTGCTGGAAAATGCCACTGCCAATATACTGTGGACGGATGAATCCTTATTTACGCGAGTGGGTCTGTATAATGTTCACAACGAACATTATTGGTCGTTAATAAACCCGCACCTCATTCGCGAAGATAACCATCAGATCAGATTCAGCGTGAATGTGTGGGCAGGCATTATCAATGACCAAATAATAGGGCCTATTTTTATTGAAGGTCACCTGACTGGCGCTTCATACCTGAATATGCTGCAAAATATGATACCGGAGTTGCTAGAGGATGTGCCTCTGGCATATTTACGCGGTCTATTCTATCAGCATGATGGATGTCCTGCTCATTATGCTACTGCAGTGCGTGCCTACTTAAACAATGTGTTTGGTGAACAGTGGATAGGTCGTGGTGGCCCTGTAGCTTGGCCTGCCAGGAGCCCTGACTTAACGCCCCTGGATTTTTATTTGTGGTCCGAGATTAAAAGACTAGTTTATTCCGAGGAGCGTACTACTCGGGATGACTTAAGAAGTGCGATAGTGGACGCTTTTAACGTTGTGAAAAGTGATAGAGACACATTAAGAAAATTAAAAGAAAATTTAGTTAAACGTGCACGTTTATGTATCGAGCGAAGTGGACTCCATTTTGAGCAGTTGCTTCGATACAGGGAAGTGTAAATTGTAAATAAGCTAAACGTCCTTAGCCAAAGTTGATTATGTTTGTAAATAGCTCCAATTTTTTAAATACGCCTGCGCCTGCAGTAGGTAAGTACTTTTTCTGAATAAAAGAGTAGGTACCTACAAGTAAGTAAGTACTTACGTACTTAGATACGTAACATGTACTTATTACTGACGCGACGGTCCTAAGCCCGTAGAAAGTATGAAGGAAAAATTAGAGTTATTTAACTGTTAAGTAGATAAACGCAATTGAAATCAAACAATGGTTATGAATGCGGAATCAAACGATTTATTACATCTACAGCAACAACGTGCAAGTAGGTACTGATGACCGCGACGTATAGCGAACCTTCAATACAAAGCAAAACAGAGAAGTACCTATGGCTTGAATAACGAATTAAATTACACTCGTGTGTATGTATCTTATTAGTTCATCCGCTAGTGGCGCTAAAAACAACCGCGAGACGCGTGCCGACGAACAGATTCTCCGTCTCAAACACAAACGATGCCGCGACCGCGACCAACATAAAAGTACCATAAACGTTATTCCTGCCTAATCAATATCATTTTCAAAACTTCTTCAAGCTAGTTTTGAACTAGAAAACCCGCCTCTCAATTGCCTAACCAGTGAGATACATGAAATTCCTTTTTTTTAAACGTTCTATTACATTAAAATTCCTGCTTGCCATTTGGACGTACCACCACTATTTAAGCGGATTTAAACTTATTTATACTCTAAACATATGGTCGTAGTACTAGTACTATGTCTATTTTATCTATGCGTATGAACTTAGTTCGTCACAGAGGTTGCCGATCGCCGCTAACTTCTTACGCGCCGACTTCTTTAAACATAATTAAAAACACATATTATGCAATAGATAAATAGGTACACAAATAAAAATACGAACAGCGAATTCAGACTTTATTCCTTAACCGTAAACGGTAACAAATAGAAATTTCACCAAACTAGGTACAAGGTAAAGTAGGTACGCAGTTTACTAAAATTATTCTGAGAAGCCACAGAATTGATGCACATTCGAATTCAGCGGTTAACTTTATAAAAATAAGGTCTTAATTCGGTCCAATATTTTCATAGACAAGGGCACCACCAACTTATAATGAACTCTATTTGACAGACAAAACGATTCATTTTTCTGCTTGAATTGCCTGCCTTTGTAGAAGCCGTCGCCGCGTCGCGTCGTCTCGCAGCTGCAAGTTACCTACATTGTAAAACTTCGTTTAGGCAGTATTATTTTTAATCATCATAATTTTATTATGGTAGGTAGCTGTATGCTTTTTAAGTACTTATTAGCTCGACACTCGATTCAAGGCCTTAAATACAACTCACAAGCGTACTCGTCATGTCTAGTTGAGGTAATAGACCGTACGATTACTAGTGATTTCGTGATGCGAGAGTAGTGAATGAAATTTCAATTAATTTCTCTCGTTTACGAGGAGATGTGATAGTGATAAACACCGTGCCGTGCGTCCAATTAGGTTCCAATACAAACGAGAGATAACGGAGGTAAATGAACTTACACCAACCTAAATCGTACCTACCTGAAATAAAATACCTACTTGCAGCAGGTTATTCAACCAACGACAGCTGTCCCGGCCTACGTCATCATCACCGAGTGGACCGCATACAATGTTGCGAAATATTGAAATAAAATTTTTGAAATTGTTGAATGAAATAGTGGAAGGGCTACTAAGATTTAACTCGAATGACAAAATAAAAGTGATAAATTTCTAACTTCTATATTAGATGTCTTAAAAAAATTATAACAATGCCAATAGTAACTATTAATCGTCTGGAGTTACTGTGTTTCGGTTCCAGAACGATGTAAAAGTGATCGTGTATACAAGGTGTCCAGAAAGGGTATCGGGTATTTGTAAGTTCAATGAAACAAAAATTATTCGTATGCAATAAAAAAGTTTATTGTTTATTATTAGCATATGAATTGGAGAATTATTTGGAAAAGATGATGTTATCCAAATGATGACCGTTACGTTGCTGGCACTCTTCTAAACGGACACGAAGATGGGCGATAACACGTTGACACATAGCTATCGATATTGCTGCCATTTCTGACCTGATGTTTTGCTTTAACTGGGTTAGATTCGTCGGATTGTTTTGATAAACCTTACTTTTAAGGTACCCCCATGCAAAATAGTCAAGCGGGCTAAGGTCGGGGCTTCTGGGAGGCCAGTTGATGTTACCCCTTCGCGAAATGACTTTATTAGGGAATAATTCGTTAACAACTTCCATTGAGTCATTTGAGGTATGGCAAGTGGCCCCATCTTGTTGGAACCACGTTCTTGAGTTGAAACCTGCAAACTCCTGCAACTCTGGGACCAAAAAATTTCGCAACATATCGCAATAACGGTCACTATTCACATTAATTGCTCGGCCTCGTTGATCTTCATGAAAATAAGGACCAATTATGCCTTTATCAGACATAGCGGCCCAAACAACGACCTTTGGGCTATGCAGGGGTCGTTCATGCTTTCGTCTCGGATTCTCCACTGCCCAGTACCGACAATTCTGCTTATTAACATGACCATTCAAGTGAAAATTTGCTTCGTCACTGAACAGTATGTTGTTAAATCGCTGCAGCATTTCGTTCGCAAAATTCAGTCGATTAGCATAGTCCGTATCCTTCAATTCTTGAACCAATTGAATTTTATAGGCTTTTAGATGTAAGTCTTTCTTTAAAATCGAATGTAAAGACGATTTTTTGATGTTCAACGCTTGGCTTCGCTTTCGGATGGATAAAGACGGATTTTGACGAACCGACGCCTCAACTTCTTCAATTGTTCCTTCATCGCGAACTGAACGAGGACGGCCAGAGTTATGAATTTTAACTGTCGCACCTGTATTCTCGAACATCCTGATCCATTTTCTAATGCTATCGTCACTTGGCGCGTGGCGTGTACGATATTCCGCACGATAGAGACGTTGAGCAGTCACTATTGAATCACCATTACGATAATACGCTCGTACGCAAAATGCGCGATGCGTCCCCGAGTACTGTTCCATCGTGTCTAAAACTCCACAAAATGGCGGACGCCACGAACCCCTCCCCGCACCCCTTAGACGCCCCGTTTCGAAAATGGCGCGAAAACAAATACCCGATACCCTTTCTGGACACCTTGTATAATTATAAAATGTTTATTTATTAATTACAAATAAATATAAAAATAATAAATTAGGTGGTTTTATTACTTCCACTCCATTTTAACCAGTACAACGACCAAATATTACGGACGGCACAACTGACCCCAGCGAGGGGTCGGTTGTGCTTTAAGACCGCGGATTGAAAAAATAATGCTCTAAAGAAAACCTTTAGATATGCACAAAAACTGATTACAGATTTCGAATCCAGACAACATTCCACCTAAGATGGACTAGAAGTATTAGCCGTACTATTGGCTCTACCCGATTTAAATAAGGATTTGTAAAAATCGGCACTTTCACGTCACAGTAGTAACACGTTCGTTGAACGGGGTACTCCCTGAGTATAAAAGCAGTTTTAGGAAAGAGTGGGCCTTCTGAACTTATTAATTTTGTAGCACAGTCGTTTAGTGTTATTTTTTCTTGTAATGTTTTCGAAATGTTTTAGCTATTATGATACATTTAAATAATGTTAAAAACTTACCTAGATTTTGGAGGTATTCTTCGTAGCGCTCCCGTTTTGAAACGCTCCCATCTAAGCGCTCCCGTTTTGTTCCTCCAAGCGCTCCCAAAAAGAGCGCTTCGAGGAACGATTAAAAATATTAAAATTTATTTCCTCGAAGCGCTCCCATGATTAACTTTCGGATAGAGATGGGACTATACTAACTGTTTGCGCCTGATGCTTTAGTGGCTTTAGTCTCCATGACAAGTTGTTATAGGAGACTGTATCCGATCAGACGCACATAAGTGACGGTAGTTCACAAACAAATAAATCGGCTAAGGAAAAACTTCTACCCGACTTGTGGATTAATTGATTACAAAAAAACTCTAATAAGGACGAACATCGATCCGCATATTTTAACTTGTTTTTGTATTCTAATTTATTCAAATTCATAATAGAACGAAGTGTAATGTTTTCTCCTGATATAAATCCATAATTTAAAGTAAAACTCCTTCGTTTTATTGAGCATCAAGCTCCAGTGTCTCGTCGTAGACATAATTGGCGACCGTGACAGGACAGAATCGGAAAGGAAATTCGGAGTACCAAGGTCTAGCTGGAGTTGGTCAGCACCGCGCCGCAGCTGTCAGTCGGTCAGCACCGCGCCGCATCCAGCCCTTGGAAGAAGCACGTACATCGGAAGAACATAAGCAGTACTTAGCACCGCCGGATATTGATGCTAAATACAGCGTCACACCGCAGCGCAGCAGAATTTCTGCAGCTAAGTGCCTTTCCTTAATTCCTAAACTTCCGTTCAAACCACGTAGCCTACGTCCTTATCCAATGTCTGTATGGTTTTCCACTTGTGCAATCTCATATTTTTATAGGTTCACCTTTGTCAAGGTTACAGTATTGCGTCATACTTTCTTAAATTATGGTTTTCTATACATTTCCATAAGTTCGCTATTATTTAGTATCAGCGACAGTTTCTAAGGATATCTACGCCTGGATGTTTCAATTTTTTACCGTTTTGGGTGGATTTTCAAGTGAATTTTATACTATTTATACTTATCTCAAAGTACCTACAAACCTGAAGTTATTACAAACTTAGGTTTGTTGTATTTCTTTTAGGAAAATATTTCCACAGGCTGCTGTGCCTATTTAGTTCCGTTTAGTGATTATTCCGCCGAACATTTCAGATTTGCCTACGTTTCCCGTGCATCGCTGAGCGTCGTTGCCGTAGCGCGCAACGTCTGTGCAGCCTAAGGCTGTCCGCAGACCGGTGCCTGCGACTTCGGCTTCCCGTGCGGCAGAGACCACCAACCAGGGGCGTGAGCGTATTCTTTATTACTTTATTTGGTTTATTTTAACGTTAGTTTTTCTTAAGTTTATTTCAATCTTACATACTTACTTAACTTTAATTTCTTTTTCGTGAGAATTTGTTTGAAATAAACAGTCATAATGGGTTTAGGTGATGATGCCAAGAGCTTGGCGGAATTAAATGTTAGACGTAGTTCCGTCAAGATCAAGTAACAAAGTTTAAAAATTATTTAGAAAAAATATCACGGTTTGACACTTTTACTACAACACATAGGGCGGAACTTACACTTAAACTTAGTAAATTTGAAACCTTATCTTCAAAGTTCGATGACTTACAAATTCAAATTGAAATTTATAATTGTAGTGGGTTGGAGGACGAACTTGAAGAACGAGAAAATATAGAGAAGGAATTCATTAGCAATATTGTAACGGCTCAAGAGTTGTTACAAATGCACGGTAGGGATGAAGGCGTCCACGACTCAAGCAGTCCTCACAATACAACTAATTGCACTGTCGATCATAATGAGATCGGTTTCAGGCTACCTTTGATACAGGTATCTAAATTTGACGGATCATACTTCCGATGGATGGAATTTCGTGACACGTTCCAATCCATACATGAAAATAGTAGAATTAGTTTAGTGAACAAGTTTCATTATTTAATTTCTTATTTAGAAGGTGAAGCAGCACGAACCGTTTCAAATCTAGAAGTATCTACTGATAACTATCGGGAAGCTTGGAACCTATTACTTGAACGTTACGACAATAAACGTTTGCTGATAAGTCATCATCTCAGCGCATTATTTAACATTAATTCTGTAAACTTGGTTGACCACGTGACAAAAAATATGCGTGCCCTCTCCAACTTAGGACAAGCCACTGAGCATTGGGATGCCCTTGTCATTCACTTAGTCGCTTCCAAGTTGGACAATAACAACTTTGTTAAATGGGAGGAACACCGTAACGCGTTGCCAACAGACACCTCTACGCTTAAGGAATTTTATAAATTTTTAAATGATCGTGCAGCCGTGCTTGAGGCCTTGCACCGCAGCAAGTCAGACAACGCCTTTAAACCCAATCATGATAAACGTTCAGAAGGCCATTCAAAGAAACCGGACTACATACGTCATACTAAAGCACATGCATACATTAGCAGTACTAGTAGTAACCAACCACAAACACAATCATCCTCGTCATACCTCTGCCGATGCTGTAATGCTGATCATAAAATATTTGATTGTCCATCGTTTAAGGCAAGGAGCATAAGCGAGCGTATAGCCGAGGCAACTAAATTGAAATTGTGTCTTAATTGTTTAAGGTCGGGTCACCCTACATTTAGATGTCGTTTAGGCCGTTGTAGTGAATGCAACAAGAGACACAATTCTATGTTGCACCTTCCTAATGGAAAGGCTGACAGTTTAGCTAGTACTAATACCGACGGTCCTTCTGAGACGTTGGCTAACTGTAACAATCAAGGTAACGAACATGCTCTTCTTTGTACTGCCTTGATTGAAATAGTCAATCCCAAGACTAGTAAATCTGAAACGGTGCGAGCCCTGCTTGATTGTGGCAGCCAATCCTCTTTCATAAGTCTAGGCCTGAAACAAAGGTTATCATTAGAGAACTGCCCTATCAATGCTGCAAAGGTAATCGGTTTTGGCAACAGCGATGCAGGCACAATAACTGAATATTGCATTGCCCAATTAAAATCGTTAAATACACCATTCGACGTTATTTCTAACTTTTATGTTATGAAAGAACTAACAGCTTTAGTCCCCAATGCGGTAATTGATATTAGATCGTTTAATATTCCTAAAAATATAATCTTAGCAGATCCCATATTCAATCAGCCTTCTTTCATAGATATTCTAATAGGCTCAGATTTATTTTTGGACATTATAGGTTGTGATCAGCGCTCATTAGGCCCTAATTATCCTAAGTTGCACGACTCAACGTTGGGCTGGTTAATTGGAGGCCCCCTGCAACATAAACAACCTAAGGATATTAAATGCAATCATGTACTTACCCATTTTTCTTATGATGAAAACATAGAATTAAAATTAAATAGATTTTGGGAACTTGAAGAAATCCCATCTAAATCTTATTTAAGTGAAGGCGAGCAGGCATGTGAAACGCATTTCTTACAGCACACCGGCCGCTTAAGAAACGGCAGATTCTCTGTCAAGTTACCTCTTATTGACTCACCGGATTGTCTCGGTGACTCCTACAAAATGGCCAAGAAAAGGTTTTATAATTTGGAACGCCGATTTAGAAGGCAGCCTGAAGTTAAGTCGCAATATACTGAATTTATCAGAGAATATGCAGAATTAGGTCACCTCTCTGAAATTGCGCTAAATAACTTGAATTCTAATTTATGTTATTTCTTACCTCATCATCCTGTGTTCAGAGAAAACAGCGAATTTACAAAAATTCGCGTAGTCTTCGATGCATCAGCTCGCACTTCCTCGGGCCTCTCTGTCAATGACATACAAATGGTTGGGCCTCAAATTCAAGACTCTCTTTTCTCCATATTAATTCGAGCTCGATTCTACAAATATCTGTTAGCAGCAGACGTCGAAAAATTATTTCGGCAAATATTGGTGGACGAGTCAGATCGAAATCTTCAGCTTATTCTATGGAGAGAAGACGAGCGTCAGCCCCTTAAGACGTTACGTTTAAATACGGTGACTTATGGTTTCACAAGTGCAAGTTTTTTGAGTACAAGGTGTCTTTGGCAATCAGGTGAGGAGTGCGGGGATCCACTCATTAGAACGATTATACAACATGATCTATACGTAGACGACTTAATTACGGGCTGTAATTCTGAGAAGGAACTTATACATATTCAAAAATCTGTATCGGAAGCCCTTAAGGCGGCATGTTTCAATCTACGAAAATATAAATCTAATTCGGCTAGCGTTCTTGAAGCCTGCTCCGAAAACTCTACAGACACCCTTATCATTAGTGAGTCCTCAAATGCTCTCGGTTTAGGGTGGAATTCTAAAACTGATAGTCTACATTATTCTTTCGAAATTCCCCCTATCAATGACAAAATAACAAAGCGCTATATTTTATCAACATCGTTTAAAATCTTTGACCCACTCGGTTTTGTCAGCCCCTGTATTATTATTCCTAAATTAATAATGCAGCAACTTTGGCTTGACAAGGTTGGCTGGGACGAACCTCTTTCCGAGGAAATAGAAAGAGCTTGGCGTAAGTTTTCCAATAATCTGTCTAGTCTAGCTACATTTACACTGCCGAGGCAGGTTCTATGTGAGTCACCTGTTGATACAGAGCTACATATGTTCAGCGACGCCTCCCAAAGAGCTTATGGCGCTTGCGTCTATGTAAGGTCTATTGATGAAGGAGGTATCGTGCATGTCAACCTTTTGTGTTCCAAGTCAAAGGTGGCACCAATCAAGGCCTGTACTATACCTCGTTTGGAGCTGTGTGCCGCCTTACTAGCTGTTCGACTCTGCAAGGCCGTCGTGGATTCCTTGAGGTACCCAGTAGCACGTAAACTATATTGGTGCGACTCCAGCGTCGTCCTTGCTTGGCTGCATACCAGCTCTAGAAGATTAAAGACCTTCGTGGCTAATAGAACAGCAGAAATACTGGAATCATCAGATGTTTCTTGTTGGCGCTATGTACCTACCTCTGAGAATCCTGCTGATCTCGTCTCGCGCGGCGTTTATCCCGAAGAGATTAAAGATCGTAGTCTGTGGTGGTCAGGGCCTAAATTTTTACTTCAAGGCGAATCTTCTTGGCCTACCTTACCAAATAAACACGATTTTGAAATTCCTGAAACAAGGTCAAACATTGTTGCTAAGATAGATAATTCTTCAATAATTCCCTATCATAAATATAATCAATTAAATAAGTTAAAACAAGATTACGCGTATGCATTAAGATATTTTTATAATTTGCGCAATCCTAATTCTCGGCGTTGTGATGCCCTTAATTTAGAAGAATTACAAAATTAATTTTATCTTTTATGTCGTAAGGCTCAACAGGAATCTTTTCCTGTGGAGTACGATTTGTTAACTAAAGAAAATTCTATTAGTACAAAATCACCTATCATAGCGCTTACACCTTTCATGGACGCAAATGGGTTAATACGAGTGGGAGGCCGACTGGATGCTTCCGCTATTCCATTTGGCAGCAAGCACCCTATCCTACTACATTCCTCACACCATCTCACTGAACTAATCTTTGAGCGGGAACACTTACACAAACTACATGCTGGCCCACAGCTTCTCCTCGCTAGTGTCAGGCAATACGTGTTGGCCTATCAATGGGCGACATCTCGCTAGGAGGACTGTGCGCAACTGCATCACATGCAGAAAGGTACAGGGCAAGACTTTAAAACCCTTAATGGGGAACTTGCCCTCTCAGCGCGTTACGGTGGATTTCCCGTTTCGTAGCGTTGGTGTAGATTTTGCCGGACCCTTTTATATCTCAAATAGGAAGGGTCGCGGATCAAGGGTCACAAAATGCTATTTATGCATTTTTGTTTGCTTAAGGTACAAGTGCGTACACTTGGAAGCGGTAAGTGATCTTTCGAAGGACGCTTTCATTCTTACCCTGCGTAGGTTCATATCCCGTCGGGGTAAGCCTACTGAAATTTTTAGTGACAACGGCCGCAATTTTGTGGCCGCTGCCAAAGAAATTGGCAACTTTTTGAAATATAATCGCCAAGCAATTACAGATTTCTCTAACGAAGAAGAAATTAAATTTTTGTTTTCACCTGCTTACGCTCCCCACTTTGGTGGTATCTGGGAGGCCGGGGTAAAATCCGCTAAACATCATATAAGACGTGTAATGGGCAACACGCATTTAAATTTTGAAGAGATATCCACGTTGTTCGCACAAGTGGAAGCCATATTAAATAGCCGCCCACTTTACCCCATGTCCATGTCTCCAAACGACCTCCTTTTCCTCACCCCAGGGCACTTCCTGCTTGGACGGCCGCTAACTGCGCTGCCTTCACCGAGCCTAGAAAACTGCAAGTCCACTCAACTGAAGCGCTACCAACGACTTGAACAAATCCGGCAGCACTTTTGGAGGAGATGGCAGAGGGAGTACCTGGCTGAGCTGCAGCAACGATCAAAATGGCGCACCGATTGTACTCCACTGAGCGTTGGCGACCTAGTACTGATTCAGGAAGACCACTTACCACCATTGTGCTGGCGTACGGGCCGAATCAGCAAACTTTTTCCGGGTCCTGATGGAATATGTCGGGTCGCAGATGTTCAAACACCACAGGGATGTTATCGGAGGCCCCTCAAACGGCTCTGTCCTCTGCCTGCGACGGAGCATCTTATTGAGTGAAGGTTAAAGACCGGAGGCCTTTAACGGCGGGGAAGATGTTTGCGCCTGATGCTTTAGTGGCTTTAGTCTCCATGACAAGTTGTTATAGGAGACTGTATCCGATCAGACGCACATAAGTGACGGTAGTTCACAAACAAATAAATCGGCTAAGGAAAAACTTCTACCCGACTTGTGGATTAATAGATTACAAAAAGAAACTCTAATAAGGACGAACATCGATCCGCATATTTTAACTTGTTTTTGTATTCTAATTTATTTAAATTCATAATAGAACGAAGTGTAATGTTTTCTCCTGATATAAATCCATAATTTAAAGTAAAACTCCTTCGTTTTATTGAGCATCAAGCTCCAGTGTCTCGTCGTAGACACTAACTGAAATTATCGATAATAAGTAGAACACATTCTTATAATATACGACTAGCGGCCCGTCCCGGCTTCGCACGGGTTTGGTAATTAATTATTTTTTTGTTTTATTGTAAATCCTTTAGTCCACCAAATACATGAATATAATCTACCGACATATGTACCTATTCATATTTTTTTATTGTTTAGAAAGCTTATGATTTCTCTCCATTATGTTTCCCATTACTACCCCCTTCCCCGCACACCTCAATGTTTTTTTTCGGAAGTTTTTTTGTAGAAATAAGGCAATGAGGTGTCTATCGTTTACGTCAATGGTAGAAATGACTTTCCTTGTCCTAGGCGGGGCGAGAGAGTGTCAGACTCTTACTGACTAAAACCACCTACTGACTAAAATCACCTGCTCTGAGCCGGGATCCAGTAACGTATTGCGCTCAACGGTGATGCTACCTATGCGATTGATAAAATGGTTAAAACAATTTTATAATTAATGTTTGCCAAAAATAGCGATACTAACTTCTTAACTAAGAGTTAAAGATGCGGCGCGCGCGGCGTGTGAGTATTGCACACACACATAAAAACCGTAACCCCGCCTCCCCATTGTATTCTAGAGAGTCGCGTTTAACGAATTCACACGAACCCAGCCGAGCATTGCCCGAACTTGTGTTTACGTAAAATTGCGTTTTGTTGTTATCGCAAGTTGCGCGAATGTGTCACGGAAGCATGTTTGTTTACTAATAAAGTTTGTGAAATAATTGTGTGAGCATGGAACCAATTGCTGGACCAAGTACTGGAAACGTGCTAATTAAATACGTCCAAAGTAAAAAAGGAAAGAAAGTGTTGTTATGTGATAATTATATATACAGACCTATAAAAGTTAATAAGAATGGGAACAGTGTGTGGCGGTGTACAATAAAGACGTGTGGTGCCTTCCTAACTCTTAATAAATATGAAGATATTTTAAAAAAGAACGAACATTCTTGTCGGCGTAATGAGGCATCACAATTTGTGCGAGAAGTAGTGGAGGATATTCACCAAGAAGCCATGTCCACCTTAGACCCTCTCCCTGAGGTTTATAAAAGAAAACTTAATTGTTTATTAGACCAGGGAATTAATTTGACAAATCAAATACCAAAGTTTGAAAATATTAAAACTGGACTTTATAATAAAAGAAATAAAAGTTTTGGAGTTAAGCGTTTATTTGGGAAATGTCTAACAGATGTGCAAGTAAGTAATTAATATAAAAATATGTATATTTTATTTGATGCCTTGCCCTTTAGAGTCACATTAATCTATGCTCTAGCACAGATTACGTACAGATACTTCACTCCATAGAAAATTTATAAAACCTACTGCTATATTAGCCTACTCCGTCGCGTCAGCAACCACTGCATGCTTAAATGTGCTTAAATACTCAAGCGTACAGTTGTAATTGCTTCGCACCGAGCGATCCCACAGCAATCGCAGGGCTGCTCTTCGATAAAATTAATTTAACATAACTTTTTGTGTTTATGTTATTGAGTACTGTGATAATTTTTTAACTATTTTTTTTATCAACACATCTAGATAAATAGAGGTCAGTATGAAGGTAAAATAAAAAAAATCTTTAAAAGTTACATGTGTTTTATATATATTATAATTATGTAGGTATCATGTTTAGATAAATTTTGTTTATCTAAACATAATCGTTATTTTCGTCAACGTTTTTGTAAATACCGATCACTGCCAATGACCATAAATTTCTTGTTTTAGGTGCCAAAATCATTTCACAACTTCACCCTTGCGGATTATGATGACGGTAAAAGGAGGATCCTTTTGTTTGCTACCGAGAAGAGTAGAGGGGAATTAGGAAGATGTCGTCATTTATACTGCGACGGGACTTTCAAAAGTATGCCAAAACCATTTAAGCAGCTGTACAGCATCCATGGAGAAATCGATGGCGTTGTGAAGCCACTAGTATATGCTCTATTATGTGATAAAAAGAAGTCAACATATAAATTATTATTTCTGTTGTTGAAAACAACAGTACCAAATATGCAGGTTGATTTTTTTAAAAGCGACTTTGAGGAAGCCGCATTCAGCGGTTTTTTAGCAGAGTTTCCAAATGCAGTTGCAAGTGGGTGTATTTTTCACTACAAACAAGCGCTTAAAAGAAAATCTCGAGACCTAGGTCTATCCAAAAATAGTATTTTTAGGAAGCATGTTGCTTTGTGTACTGTATTACCTCATTTACCTGCCTCAGATTTAGATGATGCATTTCTTTATATAATGAGTCAGTCTCCACAGGACAAAAATATCACAAAATTCAATGATTATATGGTTTCCCAATGGTTAGAACACCGATTTTGGAAAAACAAATTTACATGTTACGGTGAAAAGAATAAAACAAATAATTTCGTGGAATCACATTATTCAGACATTAATAAAAAAATCAATCAAAAGCAAGGTGTAAATTTAGCCAAACTGCTAAGGTACTTACAAAACTATTGTAACAATTTTGCTAAAATAAGATTAAAAATGAACATTTCCGAAAATCAAAAACATGCCCAAGAACGAAACAATGTAATTGAAAATATATTACATCAATACGTGTCTGGCGCTATTTCTATAGGACATTGCCTAGAGATGTTAAGATTTTAATAAGTATTTTTGCACCTGTTAGTAATGATTAATTAATCAGTAATAATTAAGATTATGAAACGATCTGTGATTTTTAATATTAAAGATTTTTATATTATTATACTACTCTTAGTAAGATTAATATTGTTTCAATGTGATTGTAACTGGAAATATTATTTTATATCCTATTTGTAATTTGGAATTGTTAAACATGAAGGAACCATCTGTGATTTTTTTTTTTTATTTGCGATAGGCTCGCGTTTGACCATAATCACACCTGATGTTAAGCGATGATATGGCCTACGATGGAGCACGCTTGCCTAGAAGCAATCTATTCACTCTAGACTTGAAGACTCCTAGGTTGTAGCTATCAGGAAACACAGACTCCGGCAGGGAATTCCACTCCTTAGCTGTACGCATAATGAATGTGTTCCCAAAACGCTTTGTACGTATGGGTGGGATGTCGACCATGTAACGGTGGCGCAACGCCGTACGTCTTGTGGTCCGATGATGGAAAGGACTTGGCGGGATCAAATTGTGCAACTCCAATGAACACTTATTAATTAGTCAGTAATAATTAAGATTATGAAACGATCTGTGATTTTTAATTTTAAAGATTTTTATAATATACATACTTATACTACTCTTAGTATTAATGTTGTTTTAATGTGATTGTAACTTGGAATATGTTTTTATATCCTATTTGTAATGGATAATGTTACTTTGCCAAATCGCCTGAAAGTTTGTCATAATATAGCCTGTATGGATACAAGTTAACAACTTTTTGTTTCTCTCAAAAATACCTAGTAGTTTTTATTTTATTAGCATTTAAAGTTTCGAAAAATATTCAGTCGCGCTGGCAGACTCGCTAATGCGTATGACGTCACAGTACCGTGGCGTGGAGCTAGTCGCCAGGGGTTATTCCCGTTCGTCCACACCCCGTCGCCAGTGGTACACACAAAGTACTAATGTAATTATTACATAGAAATATAAAAAACAGGAGAAGTGGCAAGGGGGCGTGTCTGTGTCGACGCGACATGCGCAAGCTGCGCATTCACTCGGCAAATGGCCGTCTCCGCGAACTAGTGCGCATTCGACCGTGGTCGCGATAAATTATAAAAATGCCGTGTTGTTCAGTGGTTTCCTGCAAAAACCGAAGTGATATTAAAAACTTCGTATCTCACGGAATCACTTACCATATGTAAGTAAAAGTATTTTACTGTATTTGTCTTTAAAATCATAAAAAACAACAAATCCTAAAATATTTCTTGCTTTTACTACGTTATTTTTGTTTTCAAATATCGCCGCGGCTGTACTATTTTTGCAGCAAGTACATTGCTCCTTAACCACTACCTTAAGTATGTCGCTAAGCGACTGGACAAGCAATGTAAAAATAACAAAACGATACTTTATTTACGCGGAGCGTCGCATAGTACAGCCGCTGTGTCTTGCGGGGAGATAGTGATGTGGTTAAGATCCACTAACGTAGGCTATCGATAATAATATCGATTGCCCAACAAATATTATATTGCTATTATAGTTTATTTTTCAATTTGTCGACCGTTTTAGCCCGGTTGGAATACTTGAAAAGATGACGTTTAAGTACGGTTGGAAACTTTAACTATGCACCACAAGATTCGAATGCGTTGTACTAATCGGTATGGTTCAGATAAAATATATTAGTGATTTTTGCTTAAAATAAGTCAACATCTTCATGCTATTTATTTGTTATGCATGAGTGTGGTATGTGTTCGTTTTCATATATTTAACAATTTCTTAACTAAGGGTTTTTTTAAATAACAAAAGCCTATTCGCCTGTTGCCTGCTACCTGCTTACTCATCGTGAGGTTTAGAAGTATAGACCGCGCGGAACTAGTTGACCGCGCCTTAGGTATGTGAGCGGTGGGACGGAGGAGCGGGGGAGCATTACTCAGTACGTGCGTTGCGAACCGCCGCCTCACCCCTGTCTCAGCGGCCAACTAGTTCCTTAAAATAAGTTCTTATTGTACCTTTTTAGCTTCCCAAAAGAAGCAAATTCAAAAAAAGAATGGATTGATGCCACAGGAAGGCCACCTAACTGGTTCCCAACAAAATATAGCACCATATGCTCAATTCACTTTGAGGCAGAAATGTTCCAGCCTCTATAGAAAACTCGCAGGCTTTTTGAATGGGCAATCCCAAAATTAAGAGTACAGCAGATTTTTGCAGAAGTGGGTTAATTTTTATTTTATTACTGAATGATATTCTCATGTTTTATTCAAATTCATAAAATCTTTCATTCAACTTTTCAGGATTATACCCTAGTACCTATAACGCCGGGATGTTCTGATCAAAAGTGTAATGTAAGTAAACATACTCTTCTATTTACCTGTCGCTACGACAATTAAATATTAAGACTTGCCTTAAAATAATTCTGCCCATGTTTTTTTTGTTACATTGTTTTATTGTAGTAGTGTTGAACATTGTGCGTTTTGTTCGTTTAGCCACCACAAGAATTGAATGTTTTGGAGTTACCTGACAAGTTAAAATCGCATAACGAACAATCTGATGAGCCATCTTTAAAACGCATATGCCTTAATATTCAACAAAAGGAAAATGACATTCACAAACCCCAGAACCAGGATTTGGTAAGAAGTTTTTAGACTTAGTGTTTCACTTTAAAATGAACTACGTAGATGTAAAACTATAATTTTATGTTCTTCTATTTTTTCAGAAACCAGCAGACGTTTCCGATAACATCCAAATAATAGAAACACCCCGAAAACGGAGAATGCGCATCGAAATTACTCAGAAAGAAAACTTAATAAAAAAACAAAGATTTCAAATTAAACGACTACAAAAGAAAACGTACCGGTTTCGTAATAAAATTGCAAATTTAAAAGATATTTTGGCAGATATTCAGGAACAAAACTTTGTGAATTCAGACCAATCCACACATTTAGAGAACCTCGGTGTAAATGATTTGATAGCTCGTTACAAAAGCACACTTAGTAATGAAAACGTAAAAACCAAGTATTCACCAGCTCTTAGAACGTTTGCTTGTACCCTTCATTTTTACTCGCCAAAGGCATACGAAAAAAATTCCAGACTTGTTTACCTCACTCTCGTACTATTAAAAAATGGTACGAATCAGTAGATGCGCATCCAGGTTTTACACAGGAATCATTTAAAGCATTGAAGTATAAGGCTCAAAATACTGACTATAAATTGCTATGTAACTTAGTAATAGACGAAATGGCGATCAGGCAGCGTATTGAGTGGGACGGTAAAAAAATGCATGGATATATTGATATATGTAACAAGGGAACATCAGGCGATTACTTGGCAGAAGCTAAAGAGGCGCTTGTGTTTTTGGTTACAGCTATTAACGGAGCATTCAAGATACCAGTAGGGTATTTTCTTGTAGCCGGCGTTACAGGAGAACAGCGATCTAGCTTAGTAAGACAGTGTTTAGAATTGCTGGAAGAAACTGGCATTGAAGTAACTTCGCTGACATTTGACGGTTGTCCAGCTAATATTTCAATGGCAAAAGAACTCGGATGCTCACTAAATACAGAAATTATTAAATCTTACTTTAATCATCCCCTTACAAATAAACCAATATTTATATTTCCCGATCCATGTCATATGCTTAAATTATTAAGAAATGCTTTTGAAGCATATGGCATTATAGTCGATGATCTAGGCAGACACATAAAATGGTGCCATTTAAAACATTTAAATGTAATTCAAGAAAACGAAAAATTGCACTTAGCAAATAAATTAAGACGAGGCCATATATTTTTCCAAAATCAAAAAATGAAAGTGCGATTAGCATCCCAATTGTTTAGTGAGAGTGTTGCCGATGCCCTGATATTTTGTGCTGAACGCAACATACCCAAAGGAGAAGGCAATTTTTGGCATTACTGATTTTGAAAAGTTACAGAATTCAAAGCTATTTAAAAAAAAAGTGCTTATTTTTATATATTGATAGCCAGATTAACTTTATTATTCATAATTGGGATAAAATCTCGTTTTTAATGAGCAGCTAACTTGATTTGATTTACCGGATTTACCACAGAGCTTTTTGGTCATGTCATACTATGTATGACAGTGTTGTCATAAAAAAAAAAACAATTAAATTATTAATAAATTAATTTATATAATGTTTAGTTTGTTAGCGCATAAATAAAATCATAACAAAATCAAAATATGTATACAGTTCTTCGGAGTCTCTTAGCACAGGCTTATTTGCTTAAAAGGAGGCTCCTACCCCTAGTTGTTAAGGATTACTTGTTTAAACGAATAAAGCATTTTTAATTTTTTTCATACAGTATACGAGGACTCTTGATGTAGCTAGAAAATTGTTTTTTTTATTTTATTCAACCTTATTGTTCCGATTTTATTTTTATTGACAAACCATAGACTGTAGATTACACAAAAAAAAGTAGATGACATTTCGCGTCACTTTCACTGACAGTTGACACAACTTCACAAGTCGCATCTTGGTCGCATCGCTCGCTGCTGTGTTTTGTGCTCGTGTGAATGTTTTGCGCTCCCAAAGTTTTACGTGGATTATTACAACGACCTGGCTTGCCTTTGGATTTCGAAGACTCCTACCTTTCTGAACAGCCGTTGCGAGACTTGGACCTCGACGTTTCCTACCTCTACGACCGACCTTGGCGCTCTATCTTGGACACTGATATTTCTTTGATCATCTCGTATTTGTTTGTGTGTATATTACGAGTCAACGTGATGTCAACCACGGACCGCTGCGTAAACTGTAGAATATCTACAAATCGTTGCAGTACGATAACTACACATGCTTTGGAAGATGAATCCATTCTATCGGTCATTCGCTTATGGATTGCTCCTGAGCCTGTAAGTTCATTTTTTATGGACCTATTTTATTAGATAAACATTTCGATTGTTTTTTGGTTAAATCTTATTTCGATTTTATTTTTTTAGGTGAGCAATCAGGATCATATATGTAATGCCTGTTGGGTACTTGTAACCAATTACATAAATCAAGCAAATACTACGCCTGAACCACATCCACCTTCTTGTACCGTTGGGCACCAACAGGTGTGTCTATTGTGGAACTTCTACTGCACGTTCAAGAAATCACCAATTACAGACTGACACGGACAGAGAACGAGGCATATATAATGTGATTCGAGAATGGATACTGCCCCGACAAGTAAGTTAATTATGACATTAATTGAAAAGTTATTTATTCAAGACATTCGCGGGCACTCAAATAAATAACCTGGGACATTCCTTACACACGGTCATCTGATTCCTAACTGATCAGAGCTTGTACTTTGGAAACTAGATAACTGAACTAGCCAGCCAGCCCAGCCCCTTGCGTTGGTTTGTTTTAGATGACAATTAATGTTTTATTTTAGGGTTAGGAATATCAAAAATATATTACAGAACCATAAGAGAACAAAGCTAAGGTTTACTTTTATGTTATTGCACTACTTTAATCTCTATTAAAACTATATTGTTGTATTTAAGTACCTATTGATCATTTTATTATTTTTTGTTCTTTGTTTAAACTCCATTTCATAATAATTGAAACAGTACTACCGTTTTTTTTTCAACACAAGAACATAAGTTCATGCAGATGTGGGTTCCACAGTTGTACTTGATAAGTTTCTTTTACACTTATATAAAGTCCACATTTAAGTACTTATGTTTTACATAAATGTTTTATTGTTGCAGCTGCGGACTACAAACAATGTTTGTCACCGTTGCTGGGTGAGAGCAGACAAAGCTTCTCGTCATTTCGTATCCAGGGCATCCACATCCTCGAGTGGGCGCTCTCATCTTGATTCTGAAACTTCTGAAGGTACACCTGATAATGAGTCTATGCCCCAACATGACCCTGAAACCCGCCCTCAACCTAATGTTGAAATTCTGCCTGAACCTGATGCAGATAATGAACCTGCATCTGATGTTGAAGATCATCCCGAACCTGTTGTTGAAGAGCAGTCTGAACCTGATCTTGTAATCAATCAGCCCGTATCAAGAAGACAAGAGACAATTGTGTTGCCTGATTATATCCGAGCTGTAGACTCTGGCTCAAGGTGCATTATTGAAGGTTGTCAGGGGAATGAAAGATTCAGGCTACCAGTGTCAACAAGAAAAATGCTGCTTTTACAGTTTAATTATTATGTACCAGTCAATAGTCGTGTGTGCAGTAATCATTTAAACACAGAAACGTGGGACTTCCAAGCTGGAATTAGTGCTTATTCAAATGCATTTAATGCAATGCATATACAAGATATGTTGCATTCAAAGAGCACAAATGTTAACGCATTAGATTTTTCGAATATAAATAATATGGAAGACCATCTAGTACGTCACTGGATTGGCTACACAAAAGATCAATTTAATCAATTAATAAATGAAATACCTACCATAAATGAAATGCGAAGAGGTAAAACGGCTCTCGCTGCATTCTTAATGAAACTGAGGACAGGTGAACCCAATGAAAGGTTGGCAACATTATTTCATATTCCAAGGAGAAGTTTGGAGATGCTGATGTCAAAGGTTCGAGAACTATTATTTACTAATTTCGTTCCAACTCACTTGGGTGTAGCGCATTTATCGAGGGAACAAATAATACAAAGAAATCTATTGATACCCCGAGGATTGTTTGGAGTGCAAAGTGATGGTCAGGAAAACCCTATAGTCATAGCTGATGGCACATATTGTTATATACAAAAAAGTTCTAATTATCTTTATCAAAAAAATACTTACAGCTTACATAAATATCGAAATCTAATGAAACCATTTATGTTAGTATGTTCTGATGGATATATTATAGATATTCTGGGCCCCTATCCAGCTACAACATCAGATGCAGCTATAATGCTAAAGGAATTTGAAAACGAAAATAGTTATTTACGCAGACATTTTCAAGAAGGTGATGCTTTTGTACTGGATAGGGGTTTCAGAGATGCCTTGCCCTTACTGAATGCTTGTGGTTATAAAACCCATGTTCCAGCTTCATTACAGACGGGTGAAACCCAACTATCGACACTAGCAGCAAACAAATCTAGGTCAGTTACTATTTGTAGATGGGTTGTAGAAGCAGTCAATGGTAGGTTTAAAAGAGATTTTAAATTGTTTAGGCAGGAATATTTTAATTTAGCCTCAAAACATGCAATGATTAATATTAAAATAGCTGCTGCATTAATTAATCGGTTTCACCCTCCAATAACTAATAGAAATGATGCCGGGGAAATCTTAAGTATAATAAATGCAAACATGTTTGTAAATAATAATTTATCTGATTTTGTTAATATAAATCAACTAAACAGAAGACGAGCTGATTTTGTAAGTGTTACCGTTGAAAATGATAATGTAACAGATTTTCCCCGGTTATCTTATAGTGAACTTATATTAATTTCTCTTGGAACGTATCAAATAAAACAATCGCGTTCCTATTATGGAGAGCACGTAAGGGCAAATGGCACATATATAATAGAAGTATGCAGGGAGGTTGACAGGAGTCTACTGGAAGAGCTGTCAACATTGAACACGTTGTGGATTTTACGGGGAAGAATTAAGTCAAGGCATGTAGGAAGAAAGATATACTTTGTTTATATTTTGATTGACAGCTCTCTAAGTGGCCGGGAAGCTATAAAGCAATACTGTTGCAATTGCATTGTTGGACGAAGAACAGTAGGATGCTGTGCTCATGTCATGTCAATCATCTGGTACTTGGCATGGGCACGGCATCAAGATAGCCTGTTTCCCCCTGCACCTTTCTTAGATAATATATTGTTAATATATGATGATGAGCATGAATAAATTTTTTTTTTTTTTTTAAATCTTTATTTAAAGAGCTTTGTCGTAGATCGACAATGTCGCTCTATACGTACTCATATACATAAACAAGAACAGACAAAAAAACATCAAACAACAAGCAAAGGGAAAACAATCAAATGAGCTTGAGATTGCAACAATCAATGTCTCAACCTCAAGCCCAAATTGACCAACTTGTACAGCGCCATAGCTGCCCTCGACAGCGGAACAGCTAAGGCGCTGTTACATCCACCCACCGTACGAATTTTGGGATATTTGTGTAAGATTTCTATTCTAAGCGATTCGTTCCGGACACATTCCATCAAGATGTGATATAGATCTTCAGCTGTATTGCATTCAGTGCTATTAGGTGACTCAATTTTACCCATCAAGTGAGCAAATTTATTAAGTGGAATGTGTCCGGAGCGTAGTCTCAACGCTGTGACCAAACTGAACCCATTCAAACTGTTGCCAATCCAGGGACAATACAATGGCTGTGGTTGTATGGTCTTATACCATATACCCACTTCTCTCGATCTTTCATCGAAGTATTCTTTCCATGCTGAGTAGCATCTATTTTTGACTAACGATACACACTCTGTGAAGAAAGGGAGAGATGGGACTACGATACCGTCTATCGCAGCTTCTTTAGCTTGGGCGTCTGCTCTTTCGTTACCTTCAATTCCACAGTGTGAAGGTATCCACTGCAAGTAGACCGATTTTGACTGCGTTTGGAGTTCCATCATGAGATGAATAATCGTATAGGCAATCGGGAATCCTCGACAACTCGAGGTACACCGAGCCAAATGTTGCAAAGCGCTTTTTGAGTCAGTAAAAACTACAAACTTATCGAACTTGACAGTAAGTAAATGTGTTAAAGCTGCTTTAATAGCGATTAATTCAACATGCATGATAGAGAGACCAAAGACAATCTTAATCCTATAATCTTGATTTAACTGTGGGTCATAAAAAGCAGCTCCCGATCCATTAGTATCTTTGGAACCATCCGTGAAAATTTTATAGAAATTATGATATTTTTCATTGCACATGATTTGAAAATTCTGTAATAATTCATTGGATTTATAATTTCTTTTGGCTTTATTAATTAGATCCATATTAACAGCGATATATTGTGGCAAATTTATGTTACTAACCCACGTATCCAACGAGAACATTTCTAATTTTGAACTAATTATCATTCGAGTATTCTTTAAACTATTATGCGTTTCAATCAATAAAGGACACTTTTTTCTTATCCACCGGTGATTAGAGAGACGTCGCGAGAGCTCCGACATCAAATCTATAGTCTTATCATCTTTTAAAGATTTGATTTTAAGCCACAATTTTCCACACAAATACTGTCTCCTGTTCTTAAGTGGACTTAGTGATAACTCACTTTCCATCACGTGGATAGGAGTTGTTCTGATGAATCCCCCAATGATACGCATCGCTCGGTTCTGAATCCGGTCTAACTTGATAAGGTATGAATTAGCAGCATCCCCATATAGAAAGGAAGCGTAATCGATTCGACTACGAATAATCGCTATATAAATTTTCCTCAAATGTTTAGGATGCGCACCCCACCCCGAGCCTGCCAGCACTTGTAAAATCTTTAAATATTTTGAACATTTTTCATGTGTTTCGTTTAAATGTTTTCCCCACCTTAGTGCGCGATCCAACCACAACCCTAAGTATTTCACACATTCGACTTTCTGTAAATTAACTCCATTCACCTTCAAACAAATTTCTTCAAGGGATGGTCTTTTTTTAAATATGCAAACTTTGCTTTTAGAGGGGGAAAGATCAAGACCGAGTTTTAGTAACAGTGAATACATCGTATTAAGGGCCGTTTGTAACTGGAAAACAGAATCGTTAATGTTTTTGTTTGACGTAAATAGAACGAAGTCGTCAGCATATTGCATTATGTACACATTTTCAATTAATTTGCAGATATTTATGGATGCTATATTGAATAAAAGAGGGGATAAGGGATCACCCTGTGCTAAGCCCCGCCCACAAGATCGAGTAATAATTTGGTTTTGTAAACGTATGCTAACATATCGTTCGCTTAAGAAATTCCAAATATATGAACAGAGTTTCTGGCCTATTTTATAATATTCCAATGTAGATAATAGCGATGATAAATCCACGTTATTATAGGCATTATCTACATCCAGGAAACAACCGACTGTAATCTCATTTTTAGTAAAACTAGATTGTATTTGACTAACTAAAAATCCTAAATTATCTATACACGATTTAGCTTTCCTAAAACCAAAAGTTTTGTCCGAAAATAACTGTTGTTTTTCAAAAAACCACTCCAGTCTCTTACATAAAATATTATGGAAAATTTTGCAAATACAGGATAATAATGAAATAGGTCTTAAGGACGAAGGTAGATTTGGGTCACGACCTGGTTTTGGTATGGGCACAACACTAATGTTGCGCCACTGTGTGGGGACAAGGTTCGTTTTAAAAAAAATATTAAACAAGGCTAATAAAAATAATTTACCTCTATGGGGTAGTTTTTTGATCATGGAGTAAGAAATTTCATCCGAACCTGTAGCCGTGTCTTTATTTTTAATACAGGCTTCCATCTCATGTAGGTATATTTCCATCTCCAAGACTGATTCGCATCGCTGAAACTGAGGTTCACATGGCGTTACGAAATCGGGACATAAACTTTTTAAAAGACAATTTCCTTTTTCTATACTAATATGGACATTCTGGGTTCTATTTTTACCTTTAATCCACTTCATTTTCTGCCACATCTCAGAAGAAGAAGTGTTCTCATCAACGGAGTCGCACACCTTATGCCAACCCTCACGTTCAGCCCCGCGTATGAGTCTCTGTGATTCTTTGATGGAGTCAGAAAGTAAATCCAAATTATCTGGGGTGGGGTTGCGTCTAAACTGCGCTAGTCTTAGTCTACGAATCGCAACAGATCTTGACAAAGTAGCACTCCAATACGGTTTAGGAGTGAATTTACTTTCCATCACTTGACCGCACTTAATATATGGAATACTGGAATCAGCTGCATCATTGAGTATATTTACAAAGGAATCGTACGCAACTTGTGGATCATTACAGTTATTAGGTAACAATATGTCTCTAAATTTATTTTCCAGCTTTTCTGAGTATAGTTTCCAGTTGGTTGCTTTGAAGTTTCGTTTTTTAATTTTAGTAATCTCTATTTGTACTTTAGCAGAAATTTTTATCATAACGTGATCGCTTCCTAATGACTCGTTCATTGTATGCCACTGGAAATCAAGCGCCATATCGGTTGACACAAACGATATGTCGGGTGACGTCTCCCTTAAGATACCCTGTACTAATTGAAAACGCGTAGTCGATCCGTCATTCAAGGAGATAAATCCGTATTCTAAGCTAGACTGATATAACTGATTGCCCCTTGTATCAATTTTATAGGACCAGTTTGTGTGGTGACCGTTGAAGTCCCCCAAAATTAATGTGTTTCTTACCGAAAATGAAAAAATATTATCCCAATCGCTTTGTTGAGTGCGAATATCACTGGGGCAATAAATACATACAACATTTTTAATGTTACCACAGTTCCAAACTCTAATACAAACAATTTCTATGAGAGGGTTGATATTAATTTGGATACGTTCTGTTTTAATAGATTTGTGAACTAATAGCATGGCTCCCCCTCCCTCAGACGAGCTATCCCTGTCCTGTCTAAATGCAGAATAATTGGAAATATTTAAATTAAACTCCGGGTCAAACCAGGTTTCAGTAATTGCCGCTATATGTATTTTCTCCTGGACCAGCAACTGCCTAAATGAAGTCAATTTGTTCAAAAGGCTACGTGAATTCCACTGCATAATATTAAAATTAAGTACATTATTATTATACTTATCCATTGAAAAGTTCAACAATACTCTTAAAGATAGATACGTCTGACAATAGTGAGTATATATAACTAACAATCCAACTTATAAATGTTTTACCAATGTTTTTAATTTTGTCAACCAGATTTACCCTTTTCAAAAAAAAAATATCCTTTATTTTTTGTATCAAAATCTCAAATGAAGCCAATTTTTCCGAATTACATTTAGCCTCTTGAACATTATTCTCGTCGTCGGACGAACTATTCTCGACGCAACCGTTCTCGAATATATCCCGTTCCCAGCTGCATTCGTTTCTCTGCTTACGAGAACGTTGTTTTTTTGAATTGTTTGATACAACCTCAGCATATGAATTAAAGTGCGATGTACTGGACGTTAATGATTGAGAAACCGGTGTTGCATTTGCATTGGTCCCGATTGCGTCACAACAATTCCTAATGAGGGGCGTGGCGGGTGGTGCGGGCGGCAGCGGCGGGTGCGCGAGAGCGGGCGCAGGCGCTCTGGCTGAGTTACTGTGTTGACTCGAAGTAGTGGGTACGTACATTGAAGTCGCTTTGCGATAAGTAACATTAAATTCGGACATTAGTTCACGAATTCTTTTTTCTTTTAGATAGATCGGACAAGACTTACTAAGCGCCATGTGTTTGTCGCCACAATTTACACATTTAAAAGATGTGGTTTCGCAGTTTTCGTGTGAACCTCCGCATTTAGGGCATATACATTTATTAGCTGGACACAGTTTTTTCAAGTGGCCGAATCTCCAACACTTAGCGCATTGGGTAACCGGAAACGTGTATGGATCTACTTTGATTCTTAAATCACACAAATAAATAAATGTTGGTAGGTGAGACCCAATGAAACCTATTCTGACAGACTCGCTCAGCACCCAGCCGTCGTCGTTATTTGTGCTTCTTCGGTTGAGCCGTTTTAGTGAGGATATAGGAACGGAGCTATTTATATATTTTAGCATCTCATCCTCCGGCAAATCGATGTCAATGTCCTTAACAATTCCGTATGATATTCCCACTTCCCACGTTTTTTGACTATACCAGCCGATCTCTTTAATCCCTTCACATGAAATAAATTTCTCAGCATGTGTCTCTGTTCTAAAATTAACCAATAATTTGTAAGGATTCGCATATTTAATTTTCATCACCCCTTGAATATTCAATGATTTTAATAACTTTGCTAAGGCGAATTGTTTCGGAAACCTTTCTTTGCACACAACACTTATTTGTATGTCCTCCGTAGATAATCTCTTGGTCCTCCTATAGTTCACCTCCGTCCACTCCTCGTCTTCCTCTTCACTAGCCTCTTCCCTCCTTCGCTTGTTGCTGCGCTCTGATTCCCCGTCACTCTCTGCGTTACTCGTCACCAGTTGCATGCTATCCACGCCATAGTCCAGCTGTCCAGGTGGTATGGACTCGTCCCAACGACAATTGGGATCCTCCATGTCATCCTCAGGCGGGCCCGCCTCCTCGGTCATCGCTAACTATTACCGTTACGACACGTTATAAAACGACCACGCACGACAACAACACACTTATCGGCTCGCGACGGCGAGAAACTTTCGCAAAAAATAACACGTGCGCTCCGTACGAGGATGCGGCCGCGTCTACATGAATAAAATATTGATTAAATACCTACTGGTTTTTTATTGTACCTATAATCATCCTGTTATCCTTTTTTTTTTTTTGTTGGGTGGAAAATCATCAAATGACCCCCCCGCTCTTGGGCAGAGCAAAGGGGAGTGTCAGACTTCTACTGACTAAAAACCGAACCCATGTTCCTACTTTGCCCTTGTGCCGAGGCCACGTAATCTAGTACAAAATACCGCGGCCCCGACGGTCCTGTTATTATTATAACTATGCTTAGATTCCGATAAGTGAGTCTAAAGTCTCCTGAGTTTTCTGTAACTAGTGTGACTACTGAGTTTAATTAAAACAGACAGCGTACACTTACCTAAACTCATGTGTATGATCAGTGAGTACCTAAATCATTGAACTAAAAAAAACTTCAACAAGTATATGGTTATCATTTTCAAATCATTACAAAGCGTATTAAGCAATATGTTACGCATACAATAAACATTTTTGCGTTAAAATAGTAATTATAGAGGTAAAATAATCTATTAAAGTACCATTAATGCACTTAACCACACTTTTACAAAAATTAAGATTTCTCTTTAACCCCATTGTTATTTTTTTTTTGTTATTTTTAAATAAAAGCGCATTAAATTCCCATCAACCCATGCCACTTTCATTTCTGTAGAAACTAAAAAAGTTTAATGCCAGCGTTCTATGAGCTTCTGCCATTCTCCTTTCAATCCGTTGATGGAACAGTTAACTTTTTAAAAATTATAAATAATCTTTTCGACATTTTAAATTCAAGAAATATGATGCAACTTAAATTCAAAAAGCCACTTTTTCCGGGTAATAAACTGCGAACATTTGAATTTCTTGATAGAACTGAAACTTACATAAATTCCTTAAAGTTAACAGATGGGTCGAAAGTAGTGCAGTCTGGTAGAAAAACTGGGTTTATAGGTTTTTTGGTGTGCATAAAAAGCATAAAAGGTATTTATGTTCATCTTATTGAACAAGAACAAAGACTGCAGCATGTACCAGCCTATAAAATAAGCCAAGACCACATAGAGCTAATGTTTGGCCATATTCGCGCTCATGGTGGGTGTAACACTAACCCCACAGCCCGACAATTTCAGGCTATTTATAAGAAATTGTTAGTTAAATCCGAACTGAGGGATATAGACCAAGGCAATTGCACATCTCTTGAAAAAATATCTTTTTTAACATGCTCATCCGCTGTGCAACACATAAATATAACCGTTGAACCACGGTACACCGATGAAAGTATTGATGACGATATTGATCAGCTATACGAGCAGGCACAATTTGACGAAGAAATTAGTATGCTTGTCCAAGACTTGTCGGAGTTTGGCTCGCAGGCCATTTCTTACATTGCGGGCTTTGTTGTGCATAGTTTAATAAAAACTGTAAAATGTGAGACATGTGCTGGCGCGCTACTTGCCGACAAATATGAAGAAGCACATCATTTTATAAAATTAAAGGATAAAGGTGGGCTTTTGTACCCATCTCCTGATGTCGTCATGATTTGTAAAAGAATGGAAATAATCATTAAAACAGCTTGTCTCACCGATGATAAATTAACAGTTAAAACTAAAAATGTCAAACAGGAACTCATGGCAAAGGCTTTGCCACATTTTATAGGATTAGACCTATTTAATAATATTAAGTTTCACCAATTTGAGCAGTCTCCTATGAATAATCACATAATATTTCTCATTAAAGCAGTCACGGAAAAATATATGAGCTTAAGATTACACTATTTGACAAAAAATGCCACCCCTAAATTGTCAAAGCGTCAAGTACTGAACAAATACCTCCACTTTACAGGTCAGTGAGTAAACACATAATAACAGGGTTCAACAATTCCTATGGTTTCAATACTCTATGACAGCCTAAACCAACTTAACCGGATTGTTTTAATTTATTGATTCAGGTTTTTTTAAACGACTTCAAAAAAGACAAGGAAGTAGGTGTCAAAAAACGAAAATGCGGAACCAACGACACCGACTTCCGAAATTAAAGTTATTTTTCACTTTGTAGTGTTTTTTGGAAGTCGGTTGTTTTTTTGTAAAAAAAGTTTTTATTTTAATCTACATTTTTTAATTTAAAATATATAATACTTTCTGGACATATCATTTTTTATTTTATTTTCAGGACCCCAAATTTTTCTTGTACAGTAATAGATGGAAGTATCGATAACTTTCCGATTTAGTCAATCACTAGCGTATATGTAAAATAAATTGCTTTTGCACAGCACAACGATAGCGACAGATGTTTAAGTGTGAGTAAGTTGTACGGTGCATGGTAAATGCACGCTGTGTGTGACGAGTTAAGGTTTATAATTGATTGTGTAGTATGTTCTGATTTATGAATTGCAAGTGTGTGCGCGACTTTGTATCTATTGCTTTTACTGAACTACATGTGTAGTAGTGGCGCGGTGGTGGGGCAAACCTAGCGACATCGGGTTCTGATACATTTTCAACTACCGGGCATATCTCCTTCTTTCATATATCTATGAATTATTATGTAGGTCTACTGCAATGTGATTATTATACGTATATAATTTATATTAAGTATATCTATGCGTTTAATTTATAACATTCTCTTTGAATACCTACACAATAACATTGGTCCTTGTATACACATAAGAGTGCCGAAAGCAAAAAGATATTATTCTCTCAATTTCGTAATTTGGTTAAGCAACTTCGATGTCGATGATGCACACATGAGTTTTTAAAAATTATCGATATAATTCATTACTTCATGCTTTTCCCTATTTTTAAACGTGGGAGCGCTTCGAGGAAATAAATTTTAATATTTTTAATCGTTCCTCGAAGCGCTCCTTTTGGGAGCGCTTGGAGGAACAAAACGGGAGCGCTTAGATGGGAGCGTTTCTAAACGGGAGCGCTACGAGGAATACCTCAGATTTTGAACTGCTCAATATGCTGACCTCCTCTGTCTACACATTGTTGCAATCGCCGACGGTTATTTTGGTGCACTCGTCGCATTAAAAGCGGGTCCTCGCGTATGCGGTTCCTGATAACACGGAATGCTGTGTGGATTCGCATTTCCATCTCCTCCCGCGAGTGGCTTTCTTTTTTATAAACGAGTTGTTTGACCCAAACCCAAAAAAAGAAGTCAAGTGGCGTTAAGTCAGGTGACCGTGGTGGCCACGCCTCGGGACCGTACCTCCCGATCTAGCGGGTATCAAACAACTCGTTTAACCGCGACCGCACTTCGGTTGAAATGTGAGGGGGTGCTCCATCGTGTTGAAACCACACATTTCGCAGCTCGGCTAGCGGCAATCTGTCGAGGTAGCGCACGACGGTGTAGTTAAGAAGAGCCAGATACCTCTCCCTGGGATGAAGACCGGTCCTATTATTTTATTACTCTTTATCCCAGCCCACACATTCAGTGACCACCGTATTTGATGTGCTAACAGCCGAGTGGCACGCGGATTATGGCCTCTTACTGCCCAGTGATGGCATACACGCACATTCCACATGCCATTGCGCGTAAATAGGCTTTCATCTGACCATATGACGTTTTCGATGAAGTGGGTGTCCTCCGCGCATCGCTGCTGTGCCCACTGGCAATAAGTTAACCGGCGCTCGAAGTCAGCTGGACCAAGCAGACCTTGTACTTTTTGAAGTGAGTACGCATGCTGCTTGTTTTTCTTTAAAATGTTAAAGACTGCGACGTGACTCATGTTTAACAGGCGGTCGGCTCTTCTAATGCTTGAACCAGGCTCCTCCTCAAAATGCCATAGCACGTTCTCTTCCTGCCGCACAGAGATCACGGTTCGGGGGCCACCAGAACGACGCGGCACTACCGGTTCATTGTTACGAATACCAGGGCACTCACAATAACACGAGAATTCCGCGGTTGATGTGCATTGGGGTACCTCTCAGCATACATCCTCAGAGCACGTGCACCATCATAATTACACTCAGCATAAATGAGTACCATGTTCGCATACTCCTGAGCACTGAACTGATAACGCGGCATTTTTCACACAAGAATGACGCAATACGTTGCAATGCGAAAAGAATGCACGTCCGGTCAGCGCGTGATATTAGTTCCGACTAAAATTAGGTGGACATCCGGGGGCAGGGGGCGGGGCTAGGCACAACAATAGATCGCCGCACGCGCGGCCCGTTCATTCATAAATAGGTAAATTGCGAAGTTGCCGTCCTTCAAGTACGCGTGTACAGACTGTTTCTTTTACGTAACAATTTAACATTTTTAGTGAATATTTTAATATTAAAAAAAATAAAAACAATTTGTTTTCGAATGGTAATATTTTTTTTAGCATGTATGGATGCTATACTATTGTGGGTTAACGGGAACGCCCTCTGTTAGTTCACATACTGTAGATTCAGATAAAGTGTGTTAGTATAGTAAACCGCATAAAGATATAACTGTAAACATCGAATGTGCACAAATTATCAGATGGTATTTGGCTATAAATAAACATACACACATCAAAAGTGTCTAGGGATCAAGCATTTTTATGCGGATTTCTTGAGATTAAGATGTGGCTTTGTAATAAATTTATGATTTTATAAATTTATATGGATCCTTTTTGGTGCATTTCATAATTTGAATCAGGAACTGTGAATCAAATTCGAGTAAAAGATGAAAATCAGCTGTCAATATTTTCCCTATAAAAACATACAACGCATTGAAGACATTATTAGTGCTACTGTTTCCCTACTACTGATTAAAACCAACGTTATTATGGAGCGGCGACGTCATTTAAGCAGGGAAGAAATGCTCAGAGCCGTGGGAATGATAGAAGCTGGTTCCCGGCAACGTACTGTGGCTTTAGCTCTGAATACAAGTCAGAGTGTTATCAGTCGACTTTGGACACGTTACCGAAGCACTGGTACCGTGGCTGAGCGCCATGGAGGACGGTATCGCTGCACCACACGGAGACAAGACCGATACATTCAAATCTTAACTCGAAGAGCTCCAACAATAACCGCCATGATGTTAGCCGTGAGGCTTCATCACTCTTCAGGGAACTTAATTAGCGACCAAACAGTCAGAAACCGCTTGCATGAAGTGAACCTTCATTCCCGAAGACCGCTACGGGTACCACCTATAGCAATGCACAATCGTAGGATTCGACATCAATGGGCTCTTGAACACAGAAATTGGGCAGAAGAACAATGGCGTTTCGTGTGCTTTTCTGATGAGTCTCGTTTTGGTATGAGACCGGATACAAGACGTATACGACACTGGAGAACCCCTGGACGCCAACAGCGATTAAAATCCTGCCAGGAAGTCCATCCTTATAGTGGTGGAACCATCATGGTATGGGCGGGTATTTGGATCGGCGGAAGAACTGAGTTGATTTGGATCAGAGGCAACCTCAACGCTCAAATTTATGCTGAGACGATTGTATCAGACGTCATCGTTCCTCTACAAGTGCAAATCGGTCCCTTATTTCAGTTAATGCATGATAATGCACGACCGCACACCGCAAGAGTTGTAAGACAGACTCTCGCCGCAGCTAACATCAATGTCCTGCCCTGGCCTGCTCAGTCGCCAGACTTGAACCCGATTGAGCATGCATGGGATATGCTACAGAGAAGAGCTCTGCCGAATATGGAGGGTATCCAGTCGCAAGAAGACCTTTTTTTGTTGTTGCAACGAACATGGGCGGCCATTCCACAGCGTGATTTGGATGAACTCATTTTGAGTATGCCAAACCGATGTTCTTGTGTTGTTAGTGTTCGCGGTAGAAACACGGATTATTAATTGTTTAAGTTACCCAATAAAATTTTAAAGAAAACTGTTATTTCAGTCTTTTTTTCGAACTTTTGTGTTAGTGGTTCAAATGTCAAAAATCCCTTTATTAGGAAAATGGCAAATTTCTTTATTAATGCAAAGGTGACTTGGTTTATCGTTACTGTGACAAACGAAAACACTTTATTTTATGAATCCTTAAAGAAAATTTTAATTAATATCAATCAGGAGAAAAGTTATTGCAAAAATATATGTTGATCCCTAGACACTTTTGATGTGTGTATTTATCCCATAAACGTAACAACATTATCACCTGACTGTGGAATGACACTTATACAATTATGTTAGTTCTAAAGTACAGGATCTTGATGTACGCCAGTTCGAAAGTTCACTGGAGCGAAGTATGCAAGGCCGACGTATCGTATATCGTTAGTTAGAAAGCATACGAGTGGCGATGTACGCCAGTTCGAAATTACCCTGTTGCGAAGGATGAAATGCCTCCGTACTGTTAGTTAGAAAGCATACGAGTGCAATAGGACTATTCGCACTCGTATGCCTTCTAAGTTCGATATCGACACTATCGCTATTGGGACAATTGTAATAGGTTTTAAACAAAACACATTCATAAATAGATATATCTTTAAATTAATAAAGAATAAAACAAATTAAACCAGAACTAAACAAAAAAAAAATGCGCTTGAGCATTACATAACGTAATGTTATTAAAAACACCATTTAGATTAAATATGTATTATAGTATCAGTAATTTAATTTATTTCAGTTTTGTATATAAAATTAAATCTTCATATAGGCTATGTACGCAAGACCACTTATGTATTATTTTAAATCTACGTTACGTTATTGTTTTAAATTTAGTTTTTGTTATAAGTTGTTGTTTTTAATTTAGTTTTTGTAATAAGTTGTTGTTTTAAATTTCAATTTTGTTAGGGTTATTACAATGCCGAGACCAAAAGTTATTTTACGCCGACAAGCCAGAAAAATGGTCTTTGATGTGTATTGTTATACAAGCGAAAGAAGCTCTTACTGAAAAAGAGACGGTAAAACGGTCTGCAGAAGCCACTAAAACGTCAGAAACGACAGTTAGACGTATAGTCCAGGAAGGAAGAAATTCTGAATTCTTCACTGCCTTTAGGACACCGGGAAAAAAGAGGAATAAAACAAAGCCAGTCACAGAGATCGATACTTTCGACCAGTCAGTTGTTAGGACCTGTGTTCACAATTTCCATATAACTAACAAAGAGTTACCAACAGTTGAAAAACTAAGAAAAAAACTAAAAGAAGACATACATTTTAATGGTTCGGAGCGCCGTCTGCGCAGGATTTTAAATAATTTAGGTTTCCGGTGGAAAAAAGCCGAAAACAATAGGCGAATTTTATTAGAAAAAACGAATATCAGGTTGCTAAAGGCAATTTTACATTAAGTCAGTAACTGACGTCAGTCCACTGCCGAGTCAGTGCTGACCTGGCACTGCCATCGTGTAAATTGATTTCAAGTCAGTACAGTATTGTCGCGTCAGTACTGACTTCAATATTCCCGCTTCATATTTTTGGCGTCAGTCCGCTCCCCCCGCCACCCGCGCCAGCGCAACTGACGCCGTGTAAATGCCGAAGTCAGTCGCTGCCGCTCTATTGTACGGGGACCACGCTGCGTCGCACCGCATCACAAAATGACGCGAAAACTGAGCGAGACGGAAAACTTAAAGCTTATTCAACTATACCGCGATAATGAATGCCTGTGGGATAACAAATCAGGAAATTATAGAAATAAAGAAATGCGTGCAACAGCATTACAGAATATTGCACGAGAAATGAATTTAGAAGGGTTTGGCCCTACCGAGGTCAAAAATAAAATTAAAAACTTGAGGGCAACTTACTACTTGGAACTGGATAAAATAAAAAAGTCCTCAAAATCAGGCGCTGGTGGAAATGTCTATACTCCAAAGGTGAAATGTTTCGAAGAAATGGACGCTTTTATAAGAAATGTATCTATACAAAGGAAAACAACAGTAAGTACCCACAATATTTATTTATTTTTAGTATTCAAATAAAACAAATATAATTTAAGAAATTCTGTTAAACTGCCACGGTACACTTCCATTCGTCATAAAGTAATTTTTCAATAAATCTCTTCTCTCTTTCGCATTTACAGAATGGTTACCTCTAAGTTGATCAGTTATACTTATCAATGGAGTTATTTCCGATCGCCAAGTACCTGGTATTATTTGTCCTTCAGAGTCTTCTCTGTCTACACAAGTAGGTGTTATGTAGGAGTCAGTTTTTTTTCGCAACCAATTATGAAGGGCACAGGATGCACAGACAATTGCATCAGTTGTGTTCAAACTGGTGGGAATTGCTTTTTCGAACACACGGAATCTAGAAACTAGAATTCCAAAAGTATTTTCCACTATACGCCTCGCACGAGATAGTCTGTAATTGAAGATTTTTTCACTAGTAGACAGTTGCGAACCTGGATACGGTTTGAGTAAATAAGTCTTTAACGGAAAAGCTGCATCGCCAACAATGATTCCATCCATTGGCAGTAATCCATCTTCTAAACGGCGATAAATCGACGAATTTTTAAAGACTCCCCCATCAGAAGCTCTGCCATTCGCACCAACATCGATGTATGAAAAACAGTAGTTATGGTCTGCAATAGCCATCAAAACAATACTACTGGTTTTTTTATAGTTGTAAAATTCACTTCCACTATTTGGTGGCGCTTTGATAGTGACATGCTTTCCGTCAATTGCTCCGTAACACGAGGGGAAATTCCATCTGGTGTTAAATCCGTCTTCGATAATTTTCCATTCATCCTCTCCATCTGGAATCTGCAAAGGAAAAATAATAAAAATGTATTAAACAAACAATAAACAATCAAATATATTATTAGTATAGATGTGTGGTGTGTGTAGGTAGGTATGTATGTATGTAGGTAGGATTGTAGGTATAAGGTTTGTATGTATGTAATTAGCTATACGTTATGGTAGTTATACTAATAATTTACGCATAGTAGGGTATTTTATATTTTTAAATTGATTTAGGTACTCGTTATTATAACTAATTACTTATTTTCAGGATAATTCGAACACTCTCAACAATATTCCTGTTTCTGGTGATGATGATGAAGATGAGATAAGATTTAACCCTGAAAATAATAACACTGCGAATTCACCAGCTTCAGAATCCGGGCCGACCACACAAAACTCCAATCAACCGACAAGACCGAGGTCAAAACGTAGCAAACTGTCTCAGATGTCCGAAATGATAAAAGACATAAAAAATGTATCACATAGTATCAATATGCCATCAGACGAAGAAAGTGAATGTGATATTTACGGAAAGCATGTGGCTTCTCAGTTAAAAAAACTCTCTGAGGAACAATGTATGCACAGGAAGAAATACAAAGAATATTATCCAAATGTAGACTGGCAGATATAGAAAAGAGAAGAAGAAACGTGAATATTTACCCAAATACACACTTTTCTTCGAGTTCTACTACTCGTACACAGCCTCAGCAGAACACTCCTAGTCCAGCTTCTACGACAAACAGCGGCAGCAGTAGTTCCTTAGGACGTTACAGTATTAATACTTTACCTATTGAGACACATGGAGCGATACATTTATTTGCAACCAACAATGAAGTCGACAAATACAATAATCAAGTATTATCTCGGATGAACACTGAAGGGTGCTCGGTTAAAGCACTTGATGTGGTTTCTGGAGCACCAAATCCGCAAGCTGCTAGAAAAGCCTTGCAATCTGTAAAGGCTCTAGCTACAATGCAAACGTACGGTCTTCCTAAGAACTTGTTTTTACGGGTAGGTGCACGTTATATGGTAACTGTGAATATGGACACTACGGATGGCCTTGTGAATGGCACTACCGGAATATTGAAGGCTATAGATTATGGTCGACACAAGAAAACAAGTGAAAAGCGGCCTTTACGTATTTGGGTTCTGTTTGATAAAAGTACAGGAATAGCTACAAGAAGTAAATGTCAAGTAACTTCGCGGAAACATCGTCAATATCTCAATTCGTATTGGACGCCATTAGATGCTGTCACTTATACCGTGAAACGGTGGAAATCTTCAAATCTTGTAGTGCAACGTACTCAGTTTCCAATAGTACCAGCAGAAGGTATTACAATTCACAAGTCGCAAGGTGCAACCTTAGAAAAAGTTGTGGTTCATATTTCTAAAAATGTAAAAAGATCAATGTTGTATGTAGCTTGTTCTAGAGCAACATCATCGTCTGGACTGTTTTTAGTCGTGAATTCGGGTATATTTAAACCTCCCGCTGAAATATTAGAATCGAGTGCTGTAAGTATAGAAATGAAAAGACTAGAGCAAAACAAATTGGTGCCATATTTCAAATTTTTGCAAACTCCTGAAGATAATGCAGTTCAAATTATTTTTCATAACGTGCAATCATTGCGCAAACATTTTTCGGACGTCATCATAGATCCTATTATCCATTCCTCCCATGCAGTATTGTTTGTTGAAACTTGGGGGTGCTGTAGAGATACTTTCGAACTTAATGGGTTTTATGAGGTGAGCAGAGTTGATGGTCCAGCTATATCTAATGCAAATCCAGGTTGGGGATCTATCGCGTATGTACGTCGCAGTGTCAAAGATGCCGTGACAGATGGATCATGTAAAAAATATTATTTAAATAACCCAGGCGCTGCAAACGGCCATTGTGAATGCTTGCATTTTGAAATGTTTAATGTCAGAGTGATAACTGTATATAGGTCACCACAATGTCCAATTAATGTTGCAATAGAATGCATAAATACAGCAATATACGACAACAACCTCAATAGGTATACACCATGTTCTCGTCTGATTGTTGTGGGAGACTTCAATATCGATTTTAGAATGAATCCCCGAAATGGAATTTCCACATATTTTTCATCCCTAAACATGTTTCCGTTAATAAACACTAGCACTACACGAAGTAGTACAACTATAGATAATGTTTTTTCGAACTTCAATGTTCAATGTGGTACTATTCATACCTTTTTCAGTCACCATTTACAAATCTGGTTCAAATTTAATTCTTAATTAACATTTTTATACCAGATTTCTAAATAGTGACTAAAAAACTGTAAATAAATAACTTTAATAAAAAAGCTTGCCCTCATTCATCAGCAGACTTTTGCAAGGCTGCTGCAAGGCTAATGTAGGTATTTCAGTTATATTATAAAATAAATGATATGTTTTAATATAAAATAAAAGATTACTGGAACGATAAAGATACCTTTGTCATTAATTGATGATCCTCCAGCTTTCCATATTTTGATGTTATAAATTTCATTTTGCAATAAAAATACCATAACTATGACTCGATTGTCGTGATGGGTGAACTTTTACTTATATACCTACAGGTTTGTACGGAACCCTCGGTGCGCGAGTCTAACTCGCACTTGACCGGTTTTTTTTTCTAATAACGTTGTAGAACGAGCGATCAACTTAGTCGTGTCAACATGGCTACCAACTTATCGTTTTCTAAGATCGCTTACGCCAAGGCGTTAACGATTGTAGAAAGAGATACGATACGAAGCGTTTGTAACTTGGCTAAGCCTGCAGGGCAGTAAAGTGACACGACATACCTTTGCTCCTCTTTCCCGATTTCCTGTCACAACATCAAGGTTCTCCCATATCCACCTTGATATCGTCGGCCCTTTACCTATCTCTTATGATTACAGGTATTGTCTCACTGTCATCGACAGATTCACCAGATGGCCCGAGGCGTACCCCATCAAGGACATCACGGCTGAGACCTGCGCAACAGCGCTGGTGTCCGGCTGGATCGCCAGATTCGGTTGCCCGCTCAAAATAACAACTGATCGCGGCACACAGTTCCAGTCACACCTCTTCCGAGCTGTCGCTGCCATGGTTGGCGCACGCCACTACAGCACAGCCGCCTATCACCCAGCTGCGAACGGTATGGTCGAACGTCTGCACCGACACATGAAAGCAGCCATCATGTGTCACTCTACTCCGCATTGGACCGAAGTTCTTCCACTAGTACTTCTGGGGATACGAAGTGCATGGAAACCGGACATCGAAGCATCACCAGCAGAGCTGGTCTACGGCGAACAACTGCGGCTAACAGGGCAATTCATCGCACCAACTGATGACTACAAGTCATCTGACGTCACAAGTCATACAGCGCCAACCCAAATATTACAGGCTAGACGTACGTGGTAAAGAAGTTACCGTCAGCGTTGATCGGCTGAAGCCGGCCTATGTCATTCAGGAAGCAGACGATCAGCCATCATCAGCTCCTGAGCCACCAGCTCTACTTCCCGTTACAGCAAAGGAAGAAGAGAGGAGGACGAGATCCGGGCGTCGGGTGCACTTCCCAGATTATTACCGCCCGCAGTAGCGGTCTAAGCGGGGGAATACTGTGGCGCCAGCCGTGATCAGAGGACGCACCTGTTTGGAGCGCCCGTGGCTCGCACCTTCGTCGACCGCGCGATGTGTGGACCACACCGCCTGCGCCCGCGCACCGGCTTCGCCCGCTCGCCGCACGCCAGCGCGGGGGTTCTTTAAACCGCAATCGCTCGGTCATCCGCGCCAGTCGTTAGCCTACTCCGACCGCGAATGCACGCGCTAATCGTACTAAATCCGCAATTACGTTTCCGTAATCTAGTGTATCTAAGTTTCAGTGTTTTATCTAATTCTCGATCCTATAACTTCCTTGTGCTTGTTTCTTCTTATACTTCAAACTGTAAACTATCTATCCTATTAAAATCTTCTATCTTCAACTTTGAAAACGCCTGTCATTTCTTCGCACACCCTCCAAGTAACCACAGTGAGCAAGTCAGCTGTGGATACGTCGAACGAGATACTACGCGGGCGTCCATATGGTGGCGTGGCGCTAATCTGGAGACGGAGTTTGTTTACATCGGTGTCCGTCGTTGAGTGTAAAAGTGTGCGTCTAGTGGCGGCTAAGTTTGTAGTGGCGGAGCACGTTTTCATAGTTTTTTCCATTTACATGCCTACTGACTCAACGGACAACCTTATTGAGTTTACGGAATGTTTAAGCGAAGTGAGTGCGATTATTGAGAACGAGAACGTTGAAAGTGTATTTGTGTTGGGAGATTTTAATTCCCACCCAGGTGAGCGTTTTGGTGTTGAGTTACTTAGTTTCTGTAATGAACAAAACTGGTTATGTGCAGATATAGAGAGACTTGGACTGAATTCTGATACATATACATATGTTAGTGACGCTCATAATAATTGTCGTAGATGGCTTGACCACTGCATGGTCACTGAGGCCGCCTGTCAAACTATTGTAGATGTTAAGATTGTTTATGATGTTTTTTGGTCAGACCACTTACCCGTACAGCTGACATGCAACCTAAAAGTATTGCAGCCAAAAATTGTTAGCACTAAGACCTCATGTAACAGGGTTAAGTGGGGGATAAGAGAAGCTAGCCAAATAAATAGGTACCACGAGTTGTGTCATGAGAAGTTGAGAGAAGTTGACTTTCCGGTTGTTTTTCATGAATGTTGTGATAATATGTGTCACAACCGGGAGCACAGACTACATATAGATAGCTTATACAAAACTGTTATTGACTTGTTATGTGAGTCAGCAGCGGCGACTTGCTTGTGTCGGACTGAATTGAAGCGGAGGTATGTCACGGGCTGGAACAAATGTGTGAAAGAGGCTCATGCGGAGGCTCGACTAAGGTTTGAGCTTTGGATGCAATATGGTAAACCCGGTGTGGGACCCATTTATAGCCAAATGCGTGACTCTCGAAAAGCTTTTAAAGCAAAGCTAAAGTGGTGTCAGAATAACCAGCATCAAATTAAAATGGACATTATTGCTTCTCACCACTCGGCGAGGAATTTTGCACATAGCGAGACTGGTGGTACCACTTCATAGGTCTTGTTTTGAGCCATAAAAACTAACAGCTCGCTTTTCTTGGCATTATACCTTAGTCCATGGGCTCCAGCATAGCACTCACAGATATTTAACAGCTTCCTAAGAGCACTGATCGACGGACTCAGCAGCACCATATCGTCAGCATAACTGATGTTGTTGAAGGACACGCCATCGATCGTGCATCCGATGCCAGTGCTACTGAGTTCCTCGATCAGCTTATTCACGTAGATGTTAAACAACTTGGGGGAGGTCAGACCCCCCCCCCCCCTGGGGATCCCCCACAGCGCATACTTCCACGTAGTATCCCCCGGGCAACGCCGTGTCTGACCACCGTAACGGAGTGGCAGACCGGCGGCTAAAGTGCGCTGTGACTCACAGACATAAATGCGGTCGTCTGTGACAATGTCGAAGAAAGCCATGCGTGACGCCTCCGGGCGCTTTTGTTTTAACCCGAGTCGCCCTTCTCAGGGCGATTCAAACGGCCCTTCTCGGGGCCAACGCAGTGGCCCTTCCCAGGGCCCATCCACCGGCCCTTCTAAGGGCCACGCTGAAGCAGGCCGCGCACCATCCGCGGCCAGCTTATCCAGTCTGCAGGCGGAGTTTTCGGACTCTGACGAGTCCACCATGGACACGTCGGCGGCCGAAAACGACCGCCTTCAGCGGAAGCGGACCTACCTGAGGGTCGGGTCCGGGGGCTCCTCGGAGTCGGTGGGAAAGTCGAAGAGGAAGCCGAAGTCAAAAAAGGCTTCGACTTCGGCTTCGACCCCCACCCACGACGTGGGCCTGTTGGACGCCGAGCGTCAGTTAGGCCTGGCGAGGAGGGATCAGCTCCAGCTGGACCTCGAGGAGAAGGTCGCTGCCAGGGAGCAGCAGGCGCGGGCCGCCAGGTCGAGGGCTGGATACGGCACATCCATTGTGCTGTACGCCGACCACTCCCTGGCGGAGCTGGAGCGTATGGCGCTCCAGGACAAGGAGGAGGTACTGGAGGTCGCCTCCAAGTCCTCCAACCTGAAGGGGACCTTTCAGAAGGCCCTCAAATGCCGGGCCGTGAGCATGCACGGCATCATCATCGAGCTGGTGCAGCGGACGGCCACGGACGAGACGCGGCAGCTGCAGGCGAAGGTGGATCGCCTGCAGTCCGAGGTCAGTCAGCTGCACCAGAAGCTGGCTGAGGTCACGGCTCGGCCTGCGCAACCAGCCCCTGGACAGGTGGTAGGAGGCTCCACCTCCTCCAATTGCAACCTTGAGGAAATATTCCGAAAGGTTGTCATGGAGGAGAGGGCCTTCACAAGAGCCTGCTTCGCAGGGATAGAGGACCGGCTCTTGCCGGAAAAGCGGCTCCGCCCGCCGCTAGCGGCGGATAAGAGTCCGCCACCGACGGAGCCGGTACCTGTACCTGCACAGCCTGTGGGAGACCCACCATCGGGTGTGCAGCCCCAGGCCTCGAAGCCCCCCAAGGGCAAGGGGAAAGGCAAGGGGACGGGCAAGAGGAGCACTGTGGCTCCTCAAACCCCCACCACAAGCGCGGAGGGAGCGTCTGCCACTCCGGCAGCCCACCAGAACACGCAGCGGGAGGACGCCATGCTTCCCTCCACCACCCCGTCCAACCGGGCGTGGACGGAAGTGGGCAAGGGGGGAAAGGGCAAAAAGCCCAAGCCCGCTGCGACTGCTTCGGCAGCCCAGAAGGCTCCGGCGGGCGGGAGGAAGTTGGTTCCTCCCAAAACTGCAGCGGTCGTGGTGACCATCACCCCGGAGGCCGCGGAGCGGGGCGAAACGTACGAGTCCGTCCTAAGACGGGCTCGTGCTAACGCGGATCCCTCCCGGCTGGGGATTGGAAACATCACGTGCCACCGCACCCAGGCCGGAGCCCGACTTTTTGAGTTCGGGGGCGATCAGCGCGGCGCAAACGCGGACCTCTTTGCAACATAGTTGCAGGAGGTCATCGCGGATGTGGCGACGGTCGCCAGACCAGTCAAGACCGCATCCTTGGAGGTGATCGATATGGACGATTCGGTCACTAAAGAGGATGTGGTGGCGGCCGTTGCCACCGCGGGAGGCTGCAGCGCTAGTGCGGTAAGGGGGGGAGCCATCAGGCCCGGCCGCCGTGGCATGGGCGCCATCCGCGTCGAGTGCCCAGTCGCCGCGGCGCACAGTGGTGCAGGTAGTACGGGCATGCGGAAAATATTATTTTTAAATGAAAAGACGTTGCGTTTCTTCATAATACTTTATTAAAATGATATAATGGATGTACCAGTTTACAAAGAGAAAGATATAAGGGTCAGCTCACACCGAGACGCGACGCGACGCGACGCTGCGCGCACATTTTAAAAGAGCGACTCAAAATACAACTTTATTTTCTACACGAAAAGATACACATTTCATTGTGAGAATTGCGCGGCGCAGCGCGGCGCAGCGCTGCGCCGCGCTGCGCCGCGCTGCGCCGCGCTGCGCCTCGCGGCGTAGAGCGACGCAGCCGGTGCGCGCGGCGTGCAGGAGCGGCGCTGCGCAGCGCGACGCCGCGAGGCGCAGCGCGACGCCGCGAGGCGCAGCCGAGGTCACCGTGGCGAACTATTTTCGTCCAGACTTCGTGTAGAATTGATGCAGTTCGGTCGAGTGCTCGAGTGAAATTATAATGATAGACTGGGATCTTGTTATAATCGGACTTCTCGCAGAAGAGGAAGAGGAAGAAGAAAACAAAAATAAAATTAAAAAGAAGACATCACACAGGAGTATTTGGGTGCATAATTTGTGGAGAAATAGAATAATTCATGGTGAATTTCATACCTTGGCTTTGGTTTAATGCTCTAAGCTTGGCTTATGACCACCTTGCCAATTATCCAGAAAAATTTTATGATTATTACATGCAAATGGTAGAGTGCGGGTGGACGGGCGGGGCGGGTGATCGTGGCGAATGCAGCTACACGTTCCGCTGCGCCGCGCGGCGTCTCGCTGCGCAGCGAGACGCCGCGCGGCGCAGCGAGGCGTCGTGTTGCCAACGATTTCAAGATGCGCCTCGCGACGTTGCGCTGCGCCGCGCGGCGCAGCGCGAAATCACTGGTCACGTCGCGTCGCGTCGCGTCGCGTCGCGTCTCGGTGTGAGCTGACCCTAACACGTATTTTTTTTTATTAACATGAAAATATTCATCAAATTTTTTCACATGAATTTCATATAATTAAATCAGCATTTTTAAATAAATAAAAATTAATAAACTAAATATTAAATAGAGAAGACATTGATTGAGAGATGGGTGCTATCCACTAATAAAGCTTTGGCATCATCGTGAAGAGGATAGTATTTTTTATTCGGTACTGCACGTAAACTGTTGATAAGGGGATCTGAGGTAGCTAAGAGCATATTCATAACATCTTCATTACATGATAGACGAGAACATTTTCTTGAATGACCTAACCTATAATTGCGGTAATCTTTATTTCGCGCTTCTTGAGCTTCCTCAGATAACATCCCAATAGGTAAGGCAGCAACACTTATTATTTCTTTGCCATGCAGCAAGATTTTATGCACAGTATTTGGCATATTATACCAGCTGTACAGGCTTACGTATAGTTCAGCAGTCTCGTAACAATAACTACCAAACTTATCCGAATCAACTAATGCACTAGAATTAATTGTTTGCAATATTATACCAAACCGATGAATAAGTTCTTTATCGACTCTTGTGACTTCAGCTACAATGTCTGCATTATTGAAAAATCTTCTAGACGTATTTCCATCGTTAGATGTTCCCATTCCTTGCTTTACAAAATCCACTTTTAGACCTAAACGTTGAAACAGCTCACTTTGGATTCTTTTCTTCTCTTCATCTTTTTGTTGTTTGGTAGTTGCGTTCGTTCTCCAACTGGTAAATGACATATTGTACGCAATATGTAATATGCATTCCATAAATTTAATCCGTGCGTGAAGCGGGGATAAACCGACCTTGAGAGCCTCCGTATCCACAGTTTTATTTCGCACTTGGTCAAGGTTATTCATTTCTGATGGCTTTGACTTGCATATAAAACACACTGCACATGATGATGTGTCCGTAACTGTCTGCGCTATTTTGCCATCTATCATTGTGAACACAAGTTTATGGTAGACTTTGTAAGTCTTTTCCTTTAAACTAATAACAGTTTCATTTAAGTTTGCTATTTCAGACTCCATTCTAGCAATTTAATTTTTCGTAGATTCTGTAGTTTCTTTTTGAAATTGGAATTGTACCGGGCGACAACACCTTGTAGAAGAAGGAGTTGCATTTGTCCAATACACAACAGATTTATTTTCCTTTTCATACAGACGCAGTGGAACTAATGATGTCAAAAACATATATGAATCTGACACATTTTCGTCGATAAATGACTGTTTGTACTCAGCATGACCTGATGATCCGTCACATCCCCACTTGTGTAAAAACGTTGAATTTACACTAATCTGTGTAAGGTCGTCTTCAAACATTACTTCAAATAATCTTCTGGTTGTGTGATCCAGTAATGACTGCAAACTTACACAAGCGTAGCTTTCCGTTACATCAATATCCGTGGGGTAGCATTGCCTTTTTACTTCAAGTACTTTATGATAATCGGGAAAAATATCACAACCAATACTTTTTGCTGCATTTCTCAGTACTTGATATTGATGTTTCGAAAGTGATGCATCAAGTAATAATGCCAACGCTTTTTCTGGAGTAAACTTGATAGTATCCGATGATCCTTCTTGTACGAGTACCTTAGAGGCAGCTTTCTTAATCATTTCTTCAGGAACGCTTTCACACAATCTTTTAACTTTATATCGCTTTGTTCGATCGCAACATTCATCAAATGATTTTTCTGGTCGTCCTCTATGAGAGCGTTTTGATGGCCCTGGAACATTACTGTCACAATTCACCACATCAGTCTGCACCGAAGATGTCTCAACGGTAAAAATATTTTTCAGCCACTGTTCATTTTTTGCCATAAAAGCATTTTTATTTCTCGCTGCAGTTTGCCACTTTTTTGTAAATAAGGGTAGAAAATTACGGCTTAACTTTTCATAAACTTGATTCCAAACACTTTCTGTAAGCTGTGGATACATAAGTTTTAAATTTTCGAGGCATTTATGTATCTCACGATTACTTGATATTATGATTTCCACTAAATCGGCATAGACAATAGTAAAGCTATCCATCACTATAATAACACTGTTATCGTAAGAGAAAATAATTGTAAGTGAAGTTAAAACTACCATTCAATGCTATTTATACTTACACGATATGATAAAATGTTAATTACCCTCATTAGAAACACTTATTAATATAATGCACTTTTTCTTAATTACAGAGCGTCATTAGTTAAGGACCTGGTATTTCCAAGATCGCAGGTTATCGCAGCCAAAACTAATGTATTCTTAATCTATAGGGTCTAATTAATCTCCGAAAGTATATTATTACGTATCGGTCGATAACGGAGATTAGTTATGATCTCATGATTGAAAACAAAAGGTTCCAAATGACCTTCTTCACTAAAAATGTAATAGTAAGTAATTATTCATTATATTATAACATTATGTTTACTATTTTATTAGTACACACAATAAACTTATGACTAAACTAAAAATGAAAGTTGATAATTATAGTATTTTGGTTCTATTCATACTTGAAATAACAATATTTTTTGCACGAAATTTGTAAATTCTCGATCACCCTACTTTGGCATCATATAATTAAATACTGTATAATTATTTAACCGTATTAATTTTAGGACTTGTTTCTACTAACATTCTAGTATGTGTGTACCAAATTGTAGACATTTTAAACAAGGTTGAAACAAAGGACTTTTTTCCGCCCTTGTACCAATGTGCGGCGGCGGCCGCCCTTAAGGCGACCAAGGGACGCCTGCTCGTGGGCTTCAGCTCGGCTGTGGTCCGGCTGCTTGAGGACAAGCCTGCGCGCTGCTTCAAGTGCTTCGCGCCGGGCCACACCCGATCTACGTGTCCCTCCAAGTTCGACTGGGGAGAGTCTTGCTTCCGGTGCGGACAGGAGGGACACAGGAGTGCCACTTGCGGTGCCGCCACGCCACACTGCCCGGCGTGTGCTGCCAGTGGTCGCCCCGCGGGGCACAAGATGGGGGGCAGGAATTGCCAGCCGCCCACGAGGAAGGGCATAGTGCCGGCGCAGGTTCGCCCTGTCGCCGCCACCGCCGCTGTCGCCGCCGCTGTAACTCCAGCACCAGCGGCGGTAGCTGAGGAGGGGGGTGCGATGTCGGAATAATGGTTTCCAATCATCGCATCCTCCAGGCGAACACCAACCACTGCAGAGCGGCCCAGGACCTGCTGGTGCAGGCCGTGGCTGAGTGGTCGGTGAACGTAGCGGTGGTCGCCGAGCCCTACTCGATCCCCAGCAGTTGGCTGGGTGACGACGACGGCTTGGTGGCACTAGCGGCGCGGTCCTCCACAGACTCCCCTCCCATCTCGCTATTAGAGAGGGGACCGGGATACGTGGCCGCCGCGTGGGGAGAGGTAGCCCTCGTGGGCGTCTATTTCTCCCCAAACCGCCCTCTTCAGGACTTCGAGAACTATCTCGGAGTCCTGGCCGCCGTGGTCGGAAGGGCGGCGCCGCGTCAGGTCTCCGTATTGGGAGACCTGAATGCCAAGTCGGTGACCTGGGGCAACCGGGCCACCGACCCTCGCGGGCGGGCAGTGGAGATGTGGGCGGCCTCCTCTGGGCTCTCCCTCCTTAACAGAGGGAACGTCCAGACATGCGTGCGGCGGCAGGGTGGCTCGATAGTGGACGTCACCTTTGCCACCCCTGCGTTGGCCGCGCGCGTGCTGAACTGGCGGGTGGACCTGGTGGAGACTATGTCGGACCACCGCTATGTGCGGTTCGACATCTCCGCCAGTGGCCCCGGAGCGGTGCAGCCCCTCTCGGGGCGATCACCGTTCCCGCGGTGGGCTTTCACCCGCCTGGACAGGGAGGCAGCGGCGGAGGCGGCGTTCATCCAGGACTGGCTGTCGCCGCCTACCGCCGGCCTGGATGTGGACACCGCGGCGGGCCAGCTGAGGGAGTCTCTGACCGAGGTATGCAACTCCAGCATGCCCCGGTCTCGCCGCCCGGCTCTCCGCCGCGCCGTCTATTGGTGGTCGGAGGAACTGGCGGGGCTCAGAACCGCCTGCGTGGCGGCCAAGAGCCTACACGCGGAGTCGGCGGCGGCGTCAACGCAACCGGCCCGACGAGGACCGCCTCTACGAGGTGTACGTGGAGGCAAAAATGGGCCTCGATCGGGCCATCGCCGCCGCTAAAGACTCGGCGAGAGCTGAGCTGCTGGAGGGTCTCGACAACGACCCTTACGGGAGACCGTATAAGGCGGCGCGCAACAAATTGCGCCCCTTTGGTCCCCCGGTTGTCGAGACCCTGGAGCCCACATTTCTGGATGGGGTGGTTCAGTCCCTGTTTCCGTGCAGGGACAACTTCACCCCGCCAGTGATGTGTGGAGCCCCGCTGGAGGATGAGGAGGAAGAGGAGGCTCCCTCTCCTGTCACGGAGTCGGAACTTGGCGCAGCGATTGTGCATATCCGCGCCAAGAAGACGGCTCCGGGCCCCGACGGTGTCCCGGCGAGGGTGGTGGCAATTGCCGCCACCCAAATGGAGGAGCGGTTTCGGGACCTCTTCAGCGCATGCCTTGCGTCTGGAAGGTTCCCGAAACCGTGGAAGGAGGGGCAGTTGTGCCTCCTCCGCAAGGAGGGCCGCCCTGCAGACTCCCCCTCGGCATACCGGCCCATCGTTCTGCTCGATGAGGTCGGAAAAATGTTCGAGGGGATAATCGCTGCCCGCCTAAAGGGCCATATGCGGCGTATCGGGCCGGACTTGTCGGACGCTCAGTTCGGTTTTCGGGCTGAGCGTTCGACGGTGGACGCGCTGGCCTGCCTCAAGAGGCAGGTGAAGGAGGCGGTGGAGGTGGGGGACGGATTGTTGGCGGTGACATTCGACATAGCCAACGCCTTCAACTCTGTTCCCCACAGCACCATCCTAGAGGCACTCCGATTCCACGGGGTGCCTCGATATATGCGGCGTCTACTGGCCAGCTACCTGGAGGATCGGGCGATCGTCCTCGTGAACAGGGCTGGCCAAGTCCGGCGGTACGCAGTCGAGGCCGGCGTTCCACAGGGGTCAGTCCTGGGACCTCTCCTCTGGAACGTCGGCTACGACTGGCTCTTGCGGGGAACTCTCCTCCGAGGTACGAGTGTCGTCTGCTACGCGGATGACACTCTCCTCACAGCCCGGGGGGAGAGTTTCAGGGAGGCGGCCAACTTGGCCTCGGCGGGCGGATCCTTGGTCGCAGGGAGGATCCGCCGCCTAGGATTGACGGTGGCGCTGCACAAGACCGAGGCTGTGTTCTTCCACGGGCCTCGGCAGCGCCAACCACCAGACGCCCACATATTTGTGGAGGGCGTCCGAATCGAGGTGAAGGCCCAGATGAAATATCTGGGCCTTGTACTCGACAGCAGGTGGCGTTTCGGCCCGCATTTTAGCGGGCTGTCGACGCGCCTGCTGAAGACTGCGGGCGCCCTCTCGTGGCTGCTCCCCAATTTGGGGGGGCCCAGCGCGCGATGCCGGCAACTCTACGCCGGCATCTTGAGGAGCATGGCCCTTTACGGGGCCCCTATCTGGGAGGACTCCCTCCAAAGGCGGGAGAACGCCGCCGCCTTGCGGGCCCCCCAAAGGGCCATAGCCCAGCGGGTGTCGCGGGCCTACCGCACGGTGGGTTTCGCGGCAGCGTGTGCTCTGGCTGGCACCCCTCCTTGGGAACTCGAGGCGTGGGTGCTCGCCAGAGTATACGAATGGACGGCGGGGCGCAGGGCGAGAGGAGAACGCCCCGCCCCGGAAGAGCGGGAGGCCGTCCGGCGGGAGGCGAGGGACGCCATTGTCGTCCATTGGACGAGGGACCTCGCCACCGCAGCCTTCGGCCGCCGAACCCTCGACGCGATCGGGCCGGTCCTGCGAGACTGGCTCGATCGGTCGCACGGGTTTCTCTCGTTTCGTCTGGTGCAGGTGCTGTCCGGACACGGTTGTTTCGGATCGTACCTGCACCGAATCGGACGGGAGGAGACACCGTCGTGCCACGACTGTGGCGCGGCGGAGGACGCGGCGCGGCACACCCTCGCGGTGTGCCCGTCGTGGTCGGAGCCGCGCCGCAGTCTCACTGCGGTGATAGGACCGGACCTCTCACTCCCCGGTTTGGTGAACGCCATGCTGGGCGATGAGAGGTCCTGGGCGGCAGTGGCCTCTTTCTGCGAACACGTCATGTCCCAGAAGGAGGCGGCGGAGCGCGCGCGGGAGGACGACCCTCACGCGGCGGCGCTCCGAAGACGGAGGAGGGGTCGGAGAAGACGTCAGTATGACGGTCATCTCCGACTCCTCCCAGGTGGAGACCAGCTGGCAACGGGTGCGGGGTCACCCTTGCCTCTATTGCACAGGCCTCCACCAGTGTCGGACGGGAATGGCCAGGTGTTCCCGGCCATTCCCGTAGCCCCCCAGTTAAATGGGGGGCATGCGGGGACCGCCAACTAGGCGGGCATACGCCGGGAGGGCTGTGGAAGCAGAGGCTGAGCCAATTTCCCATAGCCCTCCCATCACGGCGTCGCGGGAACACCGCTGAGTTTTAGTGGGTATACTGCCACTCTGGCAGGGAGTCCCACATATCCCGTCTCGTCCCCCGACGAGCGGAGATGCGTAATGTCATTTCTCAGCGACAAAAAAAAAAAAAAAAAAAAGGTCGGACCCCCCTGCCTCACTCCGCACTCTAACCTGTACACATCTGAGTATGAGCCTGCCCACCTCACAGTGTTGTAAATAACAATAAAATCATGCCATACGGTGTAACTACATATCCTGATCTTAAAGAGAAGTTTATTTACGAGACTATTAAGGAAAAGATGAAACTGGAACATTCTAGAAGTACCTACAGAAATGAAAAAGAAAAACGTGGCATCATACGTCACGGAAAAGCATTGAAAAGGTGCTTCAACTGTGGTGACGGTGATCATGTGTCGGAAGACTGTCCGCAGAAGGCACAAGGTCCAAAGTGCTTTAACTGCAATGAATATGGCCATATTTCACCGAAGTGCCCGCATAAAAAAAACATGGCGGTAGGTGGCGGTAAGGAAGATTCGAGTGCATCAAGATGGCGTAGTTCCGGCACTTCCGGCGATAGAAAAGGTCACGACGGCGGCGGCGCATCGACAAGTGGGAGCGGGAGCGGCGAACGTGTGAGCAAGCAAGCGATGTTCGGTCAATCATCGTTCAACGACGCGGATGATATGTCAAACTCACAGAATGACAGTGACAAGATGACAGAAGACGAAGATAGCAAACGTCAAAGTCAAATCGAGTATGACATTTACGATGTAAACAAACAATTGAAACAATCACAACGGAAAAAACCTATGAAGATTGTAGAATTGTGTGGAAAAACAACAAGTGCGCTTATTGATTCGGGCAGTGATGTGAACCTGTCTCATATGAGTTTTGTGTTAACGTCAGTAAAGTGATGAACAATAACATAACGCTGGCTGGACTTGGTTTCGCTAAAGTGGAGTCATTAGGTTGTATAACAACAAGTGTTGTGATCGACAGTACGAAATACGACGATGTGTTATTCTACGTGGTACCTAAAGACTGTATGCCTTTTGATGTAATCATAGGTGACGAATTTCTTAAGAATGTTATAACGGTTATGAATGGTAGTGTGGTGTGGATGAAACCTGTGGAATGGGTGAAAGAAATAAATTGTTTTAGTTGCAGTGTCGAGGTTGGTCATGTAAGTAATACTTACCTTAAAGACGAGGTTGTTCAGATGGTTGAGAGCTATAAACCATGCCAAATTAAAGAAGCTCCTATCCAGCTCAAAATAATTGTGAAAGATGATGTCCCGATGGCGCAACGTCCACGACGCATATCACTAAAGGAGCAGGCTGTAGTTGAAGAACAAGTTGCGGAGTGGCTTGAGCAAGGAATTGTACGCGTAAGCTACTCTGAATATGCTAGTCCGTTAGTTCTTGTTCGCAAAAAAGATGGTGCTATAAGAGTGTGTGTAGACTACAGGAAATTAAATAGTAAAATTATGAAAGATGAGTTTCCATTACCGATTATTGAGGATTACATTGACAAGTTGGCGGAGGCAAAAGTATTTAGTGTACTGGACTTAAAAAATGGATTCTTCCATCTGAATGTTAGCAGTGAGTCAGTAAAGTACACTGCATTTGTTACGCACCACGGTCAGTTCGAGTTTTTGAAAGCTCCGTTTGGCTTGTCTGTTTGCCCAAACTACTTTATGAGATTTGTGACCATAATCTTCAGAGAATTAATATCTAAAGGGATTGTTCTGATATTAACTTTTATTTATTTATTTTTTAATTTCAGAATGATGAGTCTACCCCAAATACATCTCACAGTCAAGTTAATGACTCGGTGTTTAATATTGACGAAACACAAACAGTCCAAATTGTAAACTCCGCTATCGATATAATTGATTTGACACCAAAGCCACCCGAAACTATAAAGACCCAAAAGAAAACTAAAACCAAAAATTTGGACATCGATTCAGCCATCGATAGATTAGATGCTATTGATAAACGATGTAGGCAATCTGAGGACGATTTGGATATGTTTGGGAAGTATGTTGCATCCAGCTTGCGCAAGCTTAGTGAAAAAAATATGATATTCGCTCAAGATGAAATCCAGGCAACACTTTCAAAGTTTAAATTGAGAAATTTGCAAGAGACAACTCCAATGCCTGATTCCCCATTTTTTAGAAGTGATGGCGATGTACAGTGGTGGAATCCTAGCATGCAACATGACATTGCAAACGATTCCATGGATGCAGAATAATCACATTTATTTTTTTGTGACGTTGATTTTTAACTATAAGTGAATTATCCTATTATTATTTTTTTTGTAATAGCTCTTACCTCATAAAAGCAAGACTGATGTTGATTAAATAGATACTCGTAGATATTATATAGATTTTTGAAGTGAAATAGTTTTTTATTCTCGTACATTAATAAAATCTTCCAAGGTTGTGTAAATAGCTTGCAAAACTTCAACCAAAAAGTAGCTTATGGTACACCTAGGTACTCTAAATATTTCTGATAATGTTTGAAAGGAATCTCCTGTAGCTTGCTTGACGCATATTTGTATCTTTTTTTTGTATAGACGGTCCAATTTCTTGAAGTAAATATGAAAATTGGGCTTTTGTAACTCGAAACATATTTTTGAATGTCTCTTCATCTTCCAATTGTAATTCAAGACACAAAGTATTAGATGCTCCAAAAGTGTTTCTTCTCGCTATCCATTTTTTCACCCAACATCTTTTTTCCCGTTTTCGTTTCATTAATTCTTGTCTTAAAAGAGCAGATATAATTAAAACACCCTCGCGCACTGCACTCATAGTAGCGACTGGCACAAAAACTCGAAATACAATTCTCGCTTTGTAGTTCTGTTTACACGGAGACAGATAAATTCTATTGCGAGGTAATTGTCGCCCAAGGGGCAAGGCGACAATCGTGAATTTTTACACGAAGAGACTTTTTTAATGTTCTTTCGATAATCGTGTCTTCGAGTCGAGAAACTCTCTCCATCTTAATGGGCCTTTAAGAAAATAATGGAAAACTTGCATCTGAACGATAACGAAATGGAGCCCCCAAGAGGTTCTCCTGGACATGATAAACTTTATAAATTGAGGCCAATGATAACTGCTTTGAACGAAGTACACTCGAGAGCAATGAATCCGGGTCACTTAAAGAATCCTAAAAATCTCGGAAACTGAAAATGCTAGGTTAATGCAATAAATTGTATTTAATAGACAATGTAATACTCCTTAAATGAAGTTATTAAAACTTCTTAGTTATTGTAAAGTTATATCATAAAAAAATCAAATTTGAAAAAGGGCCACTTTCGAAGATGGAACTACGAAATTACAGCATTTGGTTTTGCTTTTGTTTGTAATCTGTCATTTATGTGGGTACATAAACCATGTTGATAGTGCTCTATATTCATTATTCAAGCTGAAATTATGTCGCTTACGCCTGAAGAATGCACCAGAATACTTACAATGCTGGAAACCGGCCGGAGTCAGCGCGATACAGCCAGGACTGTCGGTGTGTCGCTGTCAACAGTACAAAGAGTTCTCCGACGTTACGAAGAAACTGGTTCTAACCTACGCAGACCAGGAACGGGCAGAACCAGGTGTACCACAGCACGAGAAGACCGATACTTGGTGAACACCATGCTTCGAAATCGCTTTCTCACAGGAACTGAACTCACCAATCAGTTTCGACGCCTCGGAGGAAGTAACCCAAGTGCATGGACAGTAAGACGTCGGCTTGCTGAATCTAACTTAAAACCCCTTAGACCTGCAAACGGCCCTAAACTGGAGCGTGGGCATCGTATTTCAAGACTAAGATATGCCCAGAGCCACGTAAATTGGAGTATTGAAGATTGGTCAAAAGTTATGTTCTCCGACGAATCAAAATTTATGCTCTACAAGCACGATGGAAGACACAGAGTGTATCGAAGACCAGGGGAAAGATTCAAGCAAGCATGCATCGAAGAAAAAGTAGCCTACGGTGGTGGGTCTGTACTTGTGTGGGCCGGAATTTCTTCTGAAAGTCGCACAGAGCTGGTGATCATAGAAAACGGCTCTTTAACTAGCGTAAGATATGTGGAAGAAATCCTCAATGATCACGTTGGTCCATTTATGGTCAATTTAGGTGAGGATGCTATATTTATGCATGACAATGCCCGACCTCATACAGGTAGGATTGTGAATGACTACCTTCAAGAGATGAACATTACTCGTATGGAGTGGCCAGCGCGCAGCCCGGATATCAACCCGATCGAGCATGCTTGGGACGAGCTAGGCAGATGCGTAAAACAACGAAACCCTCCCCCAATCACGCTTCGTGAGCTCAAAATTGCTCTCACAGAGGAATGGGAGAATATTCCCCAAAATCGTATAAGGAACTTGGTGTACAGCATGCCAAACCGCGTAAACGCAGTAATGGAAGCACGAGGAGGCAATACGAAGTATTAAAATTCAAGAAAATCGTAATAAAGTTCAAAAATTTCATGTTTCCTATTTTTGTTTTAAGGAGAGATCAGCAGTTTTTTTCTTTATGTAATTTTGTGTTAATAAAATGTATTTTTTTTTACTTTCATTTAAGGAGTATTACATTGTCTATTAAATACAATTTATTGCATTAACCTATCATTTTTAGTTTCCGAGATTTTTAACATTCTTTAAGTGACCCGGATTCATTGCTCTCGAGTGTATTTATGAATGAAATGGATGACTCGAGCCGACAATCCATTGATGAGTGTATGGTCAAATTTAAGGGCAGAAGTAGTTTGAAGCAGTACATGCCTAAAAAGCCCATAAAAAGGGGCTTCAAAATATGGGCTAGGTGTGACGCTACATCAGGGTATATGTACCAGTTTCAAATTTATACTGGTAAAGGAGACAGCGTAGAAAACGAGGGACTGGGCTATAACGTGGTTATGTCCCTTTGCCAGGATCTTCCACGAAATACGCTGGTTGCTTTTGATAACTTCTTCACTAGTTGCAACTTAATATAGGATTTATTTGATAAAGGTATATACGCTGTAGGAACAGTCCGAAGCGATCGGAAAGATCTCCCAAGACTCCGAGTCTCCTAAGACTAGATAAGCATCAATTTGCCTCTATGACGTCTGAGCCCATATAACTGCGTTGAAATGGCACGATACCAGGGATGTGACTCTTTTGACAGCAGCTCATGAGCCACTTGACACGTTATTTGTGAAAAGGACACAAAAAGATGGCTCGCGAATAGACGTTCTCTGCCCAACGGCAATCGCCGCATACACTGTCAATATGGGTGGGGTGGACCACTTTGACCACTTTAGGTCATCGTACGCAATAGACAGAAAATCTCGAAAATATTGGATGAGGTTGTTTATCTTCATGTTCGATTCCGCTATTATTATTATTTTATTATTATATCATTTATTTCGGGCTACGCCCATAGTGTTAGTAACAATGGTCTTAAATACTAGTGTTAGTAGACATAGGTACAAGTTTTAAACCGTGTGGAGTTTCATCCAATGTCGCAGCATTGGAGACTCCCATCTATCTGCGAATAAACTCAAGATACTGTTGGTACTGCCACGAAGACGAGCGAGCAGAGAAGCGCTTCTCTTTCGCATGATGGCCGTAAAACCATCTATATGCCTATCTGCAAACATTTTTGACGCACTACATCGCCATGGCAGCCCCAACAGTATCCTGAGTGCGTTATTATACGGGACCCGTAGATCGCTATATGCACGCAAACTGTAACTAGTCCACAGGCTGCACGTGTAAAATGATGAGCAAAAAGCTTTGAACAGAGTAACTTTCACCGCCTCAGTACATCGCGCAAACCTGCGGGCCAGCATATTGCAGCGCACCGACAGCGATCTACGTTCCCTGTCAATGTCCTTATTATCTTTTAAATCGTCGGTAACCCAGTGACCCAAGTACTTGAAACTGGTCACCCTATTTAAGGGTGCTCCGCCGAGCGATATCTCAGGTATAGTTGGGTAACCTATAGCACCTGCCTTAAAGACCATTATTTCGCTCTTTTTGGCGTTATACTTGAGTCCATGGGCTACCGCGTATTCTTCACAGATTGACACCAGTCTCCTTAAGGCACCCATCGATGGGCTCAGCAACACCATATCGTCGGCATAACTAATGTTATTAACACATACCCCACCTATATGACAACCGATATTAGTGTTGCTGAGCTCACCGATCAGCTGATTCATGTACAGATTGAAAACTCGAGGTGAGCTCAACCCCCCCTGTCTCACCCCGCACTCCAACCGATACACCTCGGAGAACGACCCCTCCCACTTCACACTGTTTTGCTGGTTATTATACCAATATTTAAACAAATTAATGATGTTACTAGGCAAGGTAGTTTCTTCTTGTAGGTTACGCCACAATGCTTTATAATTAACGAGATCGAATGCCTTTGACAAATCCAGAAAACAGGCAAACACAGGCGTTTTTCTGTCAGTGTAGTACTGTACAGTCTGTTTGAGGCATAAAATAGCACTCTCTGTGGAGAGTCCAGGTCTAAAGCCGAACTGACTGTCTTTTAAAATAATATGCTTCGAAAACTGTTTGTCAAGCAGACTGTCCAGCACCTTTGCTATGACAGTCGCCAATGATATAGGCCTGTAGTTGGAAATGTCAGAGGCATCCCCAGTTTTTTTAACAATAGGCACTACAGTAGTGTATAAAAGGTCGTCAGGTAAATAACAGTGACTCACACAAAGGTTAAAAAACATGGCCAACACTCGCGGCAGGTGTACGCCGGCATGTTTCAGATGCTCGATGCTAAGACCGCCGTGACCGGGTGACTTACCTCTTTTCATTCCTGATATCACTGACGCAACTTCCTTTGCAGTGAAGTGAACGGTAACATCACCCGAAACGGCTTCAGCATCGCACATCTGAGCCAGATCTCTAAGTTTCAGTGTATCAACCTTAAAATGTTGTTTAAAAGCATTGGCTATACTTGTCGGTTCATGCACGCCCGCTACACTCACAGGGCGGCTCGACCTTGGATTCAAGCGATTAGTGGACTTCCAAAATGACCCAAACTGTTTCGTTGAGTGGTTTTTTGCTATTATGTCCATTTTTATTTGCTGTTCATTATCTTGACAGTATTTTAATTTGCTTTTAAATATATTTCGGAATTTACACATATTATTGTAAATATACCCTATCCTGGGTTTATTGTGCAAAAGCCAAGTTTGATACCACAGCCGAGCCTCCCCATGAGCGCCACGAACATGCAAGTTCCAACCCGGTACATATTTTTTCTTATAGTTTACCGCTTTTCCACTACCCACATATGTAAGCTCAGCACCCCCTGCTAAAACATTAACCAAACTAGTATACATCTGGTTTAACAGTGTGAAGTGGTGAGTATCACAACACATTCCATGAGCACAATTAATGAATTCCATAGGAAAATCAATAAGTTTTAATTTGGTATGACAATAGCCAGAGTATTCAACAATCATATTATTATCCCTTTCACCCCATATTACTTTATTACATTTATTTATTTTCAATACTAATTTGGGTATAATTAATTTTAAATTACATTCAATTATCACCGGAATGTGATCAGATGAGTACACATCATACTTAACTGACGCATTCACAACTAAATGTCTCGCAGCACTACTTACCACACAATGGTCTAGCCAACGAGATGCACCATTCGCGGTGCTTACAAACGTATACGTGTCCTGTGGTAACAACTCCATCATTAACTCGCTTGCAAAACGTTCACCGGGATGCGCATTAAAATCCCCCAATATAAAAACAGACTCCGTATCACTATTCTCACATATTGCTATTATCTCACTGAGGCAATCTGTAAACACTATTAGATTTTCTGTCGAATTTGTAGGCATATACACTGAAAAAACCAACAGAGAACTATCCGCATTATCAATCTTAATAGCTACTAAGCGATCACTTTGACACGACAACACGGTTACCGTTTGGAAAATAGTCTTTCTCCACAACAGTGCCACGCCACCGTAAGGCCTTCCAATTAAAACTCCAGCTGATGTGTCAACGGCAGATTTTCCAGTATACGCGAAGTCACTGTGTAGATTCCCCAAGTATGCTACGTCATGTGGAAGCAGCCAAGTCTCTTGTAATGCTATGACGTCACTAACTTCACATAATTCTCGAACGCAATCAGCTGATCTAACAATATTCTTACAATTGAATGTCGTAAACTTCACGTTTCTAGTTGCTATATCCGTTATGTGAGTTGTTTATTTGCGTCCTTAATCACCGACATGGTGTCTCTGCCATTCTTGAAATGAATAAACCGTCTATACCTTCCGGCCATAGGTTGTCCTCTCTTCCTTCATAGTAATTTTCTCTAAAGTAACTATTTCATTGGACTTCATTTTTATGTACTCACAAATGTCGGTTTCCGTAGTCTCTTTATTGACATGCGATATAAACAAAGGGATTTTTAATTGATTATAAACGCATACATAACTTACAACATGACTCATGTAGTAACACCACATGCACACCGAAATGAAAATTTTACTGCAAAGAAGCAATTTAGACCGACAATATTCAAAAATAAAAAAGGAGGACACTTTGGAGTACCAGAGGAAATTCGTCTCCTCAACGTCGGTGTGCATTTGCCTGAAGAAACTGAAACATATAAGAGGTGCAGATTTTGCAGCACCAAAAAATTACAAAAGAGGTCAATAATATGTTGTTCTATGTGCAAAGTGACTCTGTGCTAAGTCGTGTTTCAGGCTTTTTCACACTGCGGAGGAAGCTCAAGGAGAATTACTAAATAATTTCCTTTTTATAATTAATAAAACTTTCTTTTTATTATGAACACGAGTATATTTTATTTACCTACTACAAATAGACATTACATTCATATCTACATTCGAAAAAATGTTAATACCTATATTTTTTTGTATTACTTAAATTACGCAAGCAAATCCAGGGAAAACAACTAGTATAGAAATTCGTTCAAATCGTATTGGATAATGGTAACTATTTTACCACCATCGTAATATTTTACAAGTCGATAATGGATAATGGTAAGATATTTATCACCCAAAAAAACCCCCTTTCCCTCCCCTTTTTAGTTTTTTTTCCATCAAAAATGAAATCAGCAGCCCGTAATTACCTAGAAACAAACCTCGTTTTATCCTAAATATCCACAGGGGCTCGTGTTTGTCCTCCCAAACGTCCCATGATACCGCATAGGTTCATAAGAGAAAGCGCACGAAATTTCAAGTGAACCGCATAGGTTCATAACTACTGTCATGGTCACGGTCGCCATTGGACGATCATATTTTACGTTTATTTGCACATGCAACACGATCCGGCTGTATGACTCGACTAATCGATTCATACTTGACCGGTTTTAGTAACATTTTAGTGGGAGCACCAAGAAAACGAACGAAAAAAAAAAAAAAACAAAATTGTCAGTGGTAGTGTGACGCGCGGTCGCCATATTGGTCAAAACTCTTTGGAAAGCCCGTGTTGTTTGTCTAACAGAAAATGAACGCAAGAGGAAAATGGTGAGTAATCTTAGAATAATTTTATACAGATTTACTGGGAACTAAGTGTAGATTTCGTATTGAATGATAGTTTATCGAAAAGTGATAAATATTTCAGTGAAAAAGTAACAAAAGTTGTACATGGCACTAATTGGACGTAGTTAAGCAGAAAGGACTCAATCCACAATAAGTCACTTTTGAGTTATGGGTGTTTGAAGTTTCAGCTGTAATTTCTCTAACAAAAAGTTAGATTTTTTTAATTTTTTGCCCGTTATTATTAAGAAGATAGTTTATATTTTATTTGTCTATCAAAATAGTGATATATTTTGCAATAGATTTCGAGATATTAAGTGAATTGTGGGTTAAGTCCTTACAATTAAACTTAAGTTTGTAAAGACAGGTATTTTTTTTGACTTTTTCAGAATGGACTCAAAACTACAATCAACTAGAAAATAAGTTATTAAAAAAAATAAAACAAGCATTATTATAAAAAAGTTACATAGTTATTGACCTTAATCATATAATTAACAAAATCACGTAAAAATGTAATTATTAAAATAAAAAAAATAGAAAAAACAGTGCAATAATGAGTGCTTATATTAATTTCCGTCATTCTCCAAGTCAAAATCAAGAGTTGGCCCGTATCCATCAACATCCTCGTTGATAGAGCTGCTTCCCCTAAGGTTATTATAAAATGCGTGACAGTCTTCGGGTATTAGAGTAAACATAGATCTGAGATCTTCGAACTTTGCTTGAGGAATGGCTTTTCCCTGATGCCAAAGAACTTCAAAATCTTCTTATGAAAATTTGATTGTAACCAATCTGTTTTTTTTTTTCGACAAATCCAGCTTTTGAATATCAAAAAAATTACGACGTCTATCTTACAGAATTCGAAAAAGTGTACGGCAGCGAGAAGAAATACGTCTCTTTTGCTACCCTGAAGCGCGTATTTTATACAAATTTCAATCTCCGCTGTAAATCCTTGAAGAAGGATACTTGCAAGAAATGCGATTTATTAGCCCTTGAGATTCAGAGGTGTTGTGTTCCAGAAGAAAAAGAACTGTTGATCCAGCAAAGAGATATTCACCAAATGAGAGCGGAAGATCTTCGTAATCAAATGGCTCAAGACAAGACATGGCGCGTCCTAAAACAGATCCCAAATTTGGGATAAGTATAAAAGCTAAAACGTGCTAAAACACCTATGATCTCGAAAAAACTCTACCTTTGCCCCGTATACCTACTAACATAGTATTTTATAAACGTCATTTATGGGTTTATAACGCTGGGATCCACGTTGGCTCTAACGATCAAGGACGATGCAATATCTGGGTTGAAGGGGAAGCCGGACGAGGAGCCCAAGAAGTTGGCTCGTGCCTCATTAATTTCATTAAAAATTATCTGAGGGATGGAGTAGAGAATTTAGTCCTTTGGAGCGACTGCTGTGGGGGACAAAACAGAAATATTAAAATAATCCTCATGCTAAAAACTGTACTTAACAGCCACCCAAATCTTAAAACGATAACTTTTAAATATTTAGAGACCGGCCATTCCTTTTTGCCTAATGACACTGATTTCAGTAAGATTGAATGTGAGCTTAAGCGTCACAAGCGAATTTACACCGCAGAAGAATACATGAATGTGATGAAAATCTGTAAAAAGAAAAACCCCCTTCAAGTTACTAGGATGAAAACACAAGATTTTTTAAGTAAAAAAAAATATAGAAAAAAAATAGTTAACCGTAAAATATGTAAAAATAAAGATATAGTAAACTGGCTAAAAACTAAACAAATTTTATTGAAAAAAGAAGATCCATACTTAATTACTATGACGTCAGAGAGTGGAGATATTCAAAAGCTGGATTTGTCGAAAAAAAAACAGATCGGTTACAATCAAATTTTCAGAAGAAGAATTTGAAGTTCTTTGGCATCAGGGAAAAGCCATTCCTCAAGCAAAGCTCGAAGATCTCAGATCTATGTTTACTCTAATACCCGAAGACTGTCACGCATTTTATAATAATCTTAGGGGAAGCAGCTCTATCAACGAGGATGTTGATGGATACGGGCAAACTCTTGATTTTGACTTGGAGAATGACGGAATTTAATATAAGCACTCATTATTGCACTGTTTTTTCTATTTTTTTAATTTTAATAATTACATTTTAACGTGATTTTGTTAATTATATGATTAAGGTCAATAACTATGTAACTTTTTTATAATAATGCTTGTTTTATTTTTTTTAATAACTTATTTTCTAGTTGATTGTATTTTTGAGTCCACTCTGAGAAAGTCAAAAAAAATACCTGTCTTTACAAACTTAAGTTTAATTGTAAGGACTTAACCCACAATTCACTTAATATCTCGAAATCTATTGTAAAATATATCACTATTTTGATAGACAAATAAAATATAAACTATCTTCTTAATAATAACAGGCAAAAAATTAAAAAAATCTAACTTTTTGTTAGAGAAATTACAGCTGAAACTTCAAACACCCATAACTCAAAAGTGACTTAGGTATTGTGGATTGAGTCCTTTCTGCTTAACTACGTCCAAATGTGCTGTTCATCAAAAAATGTTTTTCTGTAATATCTCAAGTGTTTTGAGTCGTTTCTGATGTATAAAAATAAATATTTTATGTCAGTAAACCTATATCACAGAAACAACTCAACCTGTTTGAGTCGTTTCAGTTATTTGATAAAATGATATTTACATTCAATACTAATTCTTAGTAAGGATCCAAACTGTTTGAGTTTATTCTGGTTTATCGACCTTAAGAACATACTCATAGAAACATAATTACTCAGAAACATTTCAAGCGGACTGAGTTCGTTCAGCAAATATATTTTGTATGCTCTTCATACTGTGGGTTGAGTCGAGGTAGTGTGAAAAACTCGTTTCCATGTACATTTAAAAAATAGGGTTTTCACTACATGATAGATTCGACACTCAGGAGTACGATGGCATACTTAACTCAATTTTGGTCAAAGTGTGGATTGAGTCCTTTCTGCTTAACTACGTCCAATTTTGACCCTGATGACCGCCGTATATAATAATGTTTTATGATAAATATTCTTGTATATTGTTTGAAATGCACATAAGTATCTAGCTTATTAATCTACGAACATAATTTGGCTAATAGCTACTGATTTTATTGCGTAATGTTATCCGCTCGGACGCAGAGCGCGGGAAAAATAATCGAGCCAGATGAATGCCAGATGCGTCACCGGCGCGCGCGGCGCGGCGGGGCGCCGCTCGGCCGCCCGATAATGTAAATAAAGCATTTTTACGACTTGGGTTTGTTTGAATGGTGCTAACACTTGTGTTTTTTGTTATGGTAAGGAACGGGGCTTTAAGATAGCGGAGTTTCGTTTGAAATAGGATAGTATTTACGTAAACACTACGTACGATACGTACGTACGATAGTATTTACGTAACTTTGTTTTCAAATAAATGGTTATAGTTCGAAAAAACGAGCGTTGACCTATATTGTTTAAGGTTTTAAATACATTATGTGTATATACTTAACGCAAAACAGTAATAAAACCACATAGCATTAGTACAATATGTACTATTTACGAGCGTGCAAAGTTGAAAAAATTTGCCGACGGCAAAAAAATAACAATGGCCGCCAAGACAATGGAAACAAAATGTTGTTTTATAAATATAAATCTGATACGTAGAATAAAAATATTGGTACCTGTGGAAAGCTTATTTAATGCTTCAACTTTGTTATAAAAGTAGTGGTATTAGAATAACACACTGTACTAAAATAAGGATCTGAAAACACATACACGTAATAACAATAAACATGAATCGGTCAGCGCCGGTTGTGGAATAAAACCGAAATTACGTACTATTTTTTCACTCACCGACCTTGAAATCCTGCAGTAATTCACTTCACTATAATATTTATCACACACTTAACAGGCCATAGCACTTCAAACACTTGAAAACCCACTTAAAACACAAATTATTTATCATGTAAACAAAACACGCGCGAGTCCGTACGTCACTGACAAGACGCCATATTTTTTTAATTATTTGATTTTTTTGGTTGAACGCTTGTAGTTTTGTCATACATCTGAATATACGTTTTTACGAATATACGAATATACGTTTTTTTAGGATCATGGTTTTTACAGGTAGTACAGTAATACTTTAGTAAATTATTGCTTTATGATATTTTTAGCATGGCGAGGCTGTCCTCTACCTCGAGGTCGAGGAGCGTGACTCCCGCTCCCTCGGAAAGAGGGCCACCAAAGCAGAGCACCGCCCGTCGCGCTCTTATTATGGGCCTTATGGACGCTGACGCTCGCCCCGATCCTGAGCTATCCCCATCCCCACCGCCGTGGTAAGTATTTTTTGTATAGCTTATTACTATATTTAATTTCTGTGGAGTAATTTGTATTTATTATCTTTTTAGCCGCATCCAGGCTATCCCGGTCATAGCTACCCCAGGTGGTTCTTTCAACGTTCAGGGCGAGGCTGTGCCCGTGGTGCAGACCCCTGGTGGTCGCATCCGATGTGTCCAAACCAAGCCCGCCGTGCCTCTCTGGTAAGTTGGTTCTCCTTCATAGAGTAAATTTTTGGTAACTGTTCATGTTTAGGTTATATATTTACAATATTGTACTTGCTTGCAGTTTCGATGTAGTCGAGCGGGTGGAGGCATTGGACATGTCGGAAGAATAAACCGAGGAGTTGCTGGAGGAGGCCCCCTGGCATGTCAGGCGGTGGGTGCAGGATCTGCCGGGGCCTGCTGATAGCGTCCAATCGACTCCTGGACAGCTCATGCCAACCGTCTCGCCTGGAGTGACCGTCACCAACTCTGAAGTTGAAGTTCGCCCATCAACTTCGGGATTGACGGCGCCGTCAAGAAGGGTGGACGGCAGTGAGTTGGACAGCGAGTTCGATGATGAGTTCGATGTTTCGGAGGCCATGCCGGGATGTAGCAACAAAGAGATTCCGGACACCGAGGAGTTACTAGAACCCATGCAGGAAATTGTAAACGGGATAGATACGGGCATGGATGACGCAGCTGATCGCCTGCTGGGTACATCGCCTAGTTTTACGTGGGTTTCCGACTTTGAGTCGTTCAGGGGTGTTCGTGAGGTGTTCTCAGTACCTACCCCTGGACCCACCAAAGATTACGATTCGCCTTATGATGCTTTTATCGACATATGGGATAAAGATATCATAGGGTTGATCGTAATCGAAACTAACCGGTATGCTCAGCAGGCGATCGACACTAAGCGCAGTAGAGGGACTTTGAAACCATCATCTCGCTTTCGTTCGTGGACTGACACGAATGCAGACGAGATAATGGTTCTTTTCGCGGTGTTCATGTATATGGCCATCGACCCGCGGACGTCGATAACCGAATATTGGACACAAAACGAAGTTCTCCAACTACCGGGGTTCAGGCGTCTTGTGTCCTATAATCGGTATGTTTTGCTGAGTAAGTTTCTTCATTTTGTAGACAATACCGCTGTCGCGAGTCAGCAATTGCCGCAAACTGGAGACGTTTCCTCAGTGAGACTGTCGGCTAAGCTGGTTAAGCTGGCACCTATAATTGAACATCTCGGAAAGAAGTTCAAATCCCTCTATAACCTAGGGCCTAACATATCCATCGACGAGTCTTTGACCTTGTTCAAGGGCCGCTTGTCTTGGGTCCAAACAATAAGGTCAAAGGCTGCCCGATTTGGAATAAAGTCGTATGAACTGTGTGAGTTCCACACTGGTTATATGGCTGGATTCCCGATCTACACGGGCAAGTTTGATGGGTCTGGTGGTGACCCTTCGCTTGGTGTCAATTTGGGGGGTAAAAGCACTAAAGTGGTTCTTGAGCTTTTGCAAGGTCTAGAACATCGGGGGCATTGTGTTGTGATGGACAATTTTTACAATTGTCCATCACTAGCACGATATCTTAAGAGTTTGGGCTTTGATTGCTTAGGAACCCTTCGTGTATGCCGTCGAAACGTCCCTAGTGACATTGCTAAAGTACCGAAGAAAGTGAGTAAGGGGACTATTATATCTCGCCATTGTGGAGACGTATCCATCATTGCATGGATGGACTCCAAAATGGTGAATATAATATCTACCTATCACAGACCCGATACTTACAATGGCACGAAGGCCGGTAAAATGCTTGTGAAACCTGTGTGTGTAAGGGATTACAACACATCCACGGGGGGAGTTGATCTCAAGGATCAAAAACTCTCCATGTATCTGTTAGAGCGAAAGAGAGGCGTGAAATGGTACATGAAGATGTATAAAAGGTTGCTAAATGTAAGCATTCACAATGCTCTGGTTATGTACGTTAATTCGTTGAAACGGCGCGATAAATTGCCTGTGACGCATCGTGAGTTTCGTTACGAGCTTGCTGAAGCTCTGCTTAGGCGGCATCGCCCCTGTCTACCAGAGATCAACCAGCTAGTAGGGGAGCTCATGAGGCTGAGGCGAGATATCGTGCACGAGCCAGAGCATTTGAAAGGACAACAGTTTAGAAGAAGATGTGTGATATGCTACCGAAAGAAGGAAACCAAAATGATTCACACTAAGTGCGCCCAATGTGACGTATATCTTTGCTTCGTGGATTGTTGGTGAATTTGGCATTCTGCAGCAGAGCTCCCAGGCGAAGATACACGTGGGCGAAAAAGGAGGCGTACTTAATTAATCTGTTTGCGGTGTGGATGTGGAGTATGAACAAGAGTGAATGCGTATGAATGTGATGGTGGATGTGGACTATGAACGGGATCCGGATCTTCGCACGAGGGCCGCCTTTCGACGGTATGGGACGCCGTACAAATATGATGCCGTATTACAAGATATAAATTTAAACGACTTGGGGCCTCCTAACACTCCACTTAATATTTATTCACCGAAGGTAATGACTTCTGTTCAAAAATCTTCTCCATTAGCATTAACTCCAGCAAGTATTGAACCTTTGTTTTCGGTCTTCACTAATGATCCTTCTGACAGTATAGATAATACCCCCGTACCTTCACCCTATTGCGATTTTTCGGAATCTTCACTTTAAACGCTACTTTGGTGCCGACCTCTTGCTACAAAGAGACTGAAGATAGAACACTGACACCTGAAATCGGTACATCCGCCCAGGAAAGTATTCCTGATTCGCATATGGATAACGGCCTCACCAAAAATACAGATTCAGTATCGCCAATATCTACTCCATGTAATTCAATTTTCTCGCCTGCAACGTTCAATGATAGTGACTATTCTGGAGTATCGACCCCTAAAAATACTAAACGTAGATCATCAAAAAGGACTGATGTGGGTCTCAAACGTCTTAAACTTGAAAATGAATGGATAGCTAGAAAGAGAAAACGATTGTGTAACACAGGAATGGAGTATACCACGTCAAAAGGAAAAAACTAAAGCAGCAAGAAGTATTAAAGTCAGTTGTGTCAATTGTCGTCTGCAATGCTATAATAAAATAAGCCACGAGCTTCGTGTTAATCTGTTTGATAAGTTCTGGAGTACTGGTGATCACGCGAAACAATGGGAAATCATAGCCAAATATGTGATACAAAAAAGTAAAAAGACTGCCACTAATGTTGAAAGTGAAGTTAGTCGTCGATCACACACTTTGCATTATCATCTTCCCATAAATTCTGACAATGGCACCACATTACAAAAAGTTTGCAAAACAATGTTCTTGAACACATTCGATATTAGTAAAGATTTTGTTTATACTGCAATACGGAAAATCCAAGAAATCAATGATTTTACTGATGTTACTGGTGACATATGATCGGCATAAAAACCGTAAATATATAATTTCAAATGAAATGAAGCAGGGTGTCATAGATTCTTTCACCCCTGTCGAGTCTCACTACGTTAAAAAACGTACGAGTAAAAAATACTTAGATCCTTCTTTATCTGTTTCGAAAATGTTTAAGTTGTATGTTGAGTGGTGTGCTGATAATAATTATAATTTTAGAGTACAAACAGTAAGACAGTATAGGGATACTAGTTAATGCTAATTTGAAGATAGGCTTTCATTTACCAAAAAAAGACCAATGTGACCTCTGTCACCAGTACAAAAATACACCTAGCCCTACAGATGAATTGAAAGAAAACTACACGAAACATCAGAGAGAAAAAGAAATTTCCCGTAAGTTAAAATTAGACAATAAACTGTTAGCTATCTCTAGTAACAATGTAGCTTGTATTGTATTTGATTTTCAAAAAGTTTTGAGCTCACCACATGGTAATATAAGTGTTTATTACTATAAGCGTAAGCTCAATGTATACAATTTTACAATTTACGATATGGGATCAAAAGAAGCATTTTGTTATATGTGGGACGAACAAATGGCTAAGAGGGGGGCTAATGAAGTTGCCAGTTGTTTATATCATTTTTTAAATAAATTAGCTTCTAAGGGAGTTATCGAAGTCAACCTATGGTCAGACAACTGTGGGGGACAAAATCGTAATCGTATCGTATACTATATGTATTTATTAGCTGCAAATATGTTTCAAATGAAGATTAGCCACCATTTTATGGAAAAGGGCCATACACAGAATGAGGGCGACTCAGTTCATGCTTTAATAGAAAAGACTGCAAGAGGTAGAGAGGTTTATTCGCCAGATGAATGGTATTCACTAGTGCGATGGGCAAAAGTCAACGGGAATCTTTATATTGTTATCGAGGTCAATCAAAACATGATATTTGATTTTTAAAATAATATAAGAAAAAAAAATTGGACTAAAAACATAAATAACGATAAAATTATGTGGAATAAAATTAAAAAAATTGAAGTTTCTCCTGATAATTACGGTTTGTTGGAATATAAATATAGTTTAGGTGATAGTGAAAGTAATCAAATACAATGTTTTAAAAAGACAACTAAATTATCCCAGTTGGAGCCCTTTCCCGAAAAAGCATACAAAGCTTTGTTAAAAATTAATGTGGCAAAATATAAAGATTTAAAATATTATTGTGATAAGAATATTATACCCGAAAAGTATCGTACATTTTATAGAAATTTATTAATAACTGAACATGATGTGGACAATGCAAGTGATGACGATTAAGAGGTTAAATAATTACATCTTATTGTTTAAATTATGTGATTTATATTCACCAATTGGAAGTTTTTGTTTATTTTGTTTTAATTATGTATCTAGGTACCTACAAATATTACTATCTACACAATTTTATTGAATTAAATTTTTGAAATCCGCCAGAGACGTATGTACCGGTTAAACAAAGCTAACTTAAATAACTTGTTATTCAGCATGATAAATACAATAATATATCTTGTGGGTGTATATAATACCCTAAAATTATGATTAATACACAAAATACTGTAATTTTTTTATTGCAACGTAATAAAAATAACACTTCTTTAACACTACGACCTCCCGTACTACACACTACGCTAACATTAGTTAGGCGTGTATAACATGTAACATTTTATTGATGAATTACGTTTACATACGGCTAACTCACGCTAAATCAAAAAATATAAATAATTAAGGAAAACTAAATATGAGATATTACAATGAATAAATTAACTATTAAGTATACCAAATTTCAAATAAGTATCTTAATTAATGTAAAAGTTATCACGTTTTTCCCTTTAAACGCCTCTACTGTAAAGTACGCTTTTTTGAGTTAGCGTAGTATAAATTGCTGGTGTCGATATGTAGTTTATACTGACGAGACTTAGGGCCGGTATTTCAATGTTGCCTTAACTTATTGCTTAAGTTAAGTACTGCATTTAAGCTAAGTCTCACTTTTGAAAGACAGAAACGTATTTCAATCCGGATCTTCCTCGCCTTAACTAATCTAGGATAAACCGCAATATTGCAACATAATGAACCGAATATCGTCGGTGATATTCTGAAACCGCGGAACTAACAGTGTTTTAAAACCGCGTATTTATAAAATTTGCAAAATCGAGATTTCGCGGGCTTAGCTTCGTTGTAGTGATGGGCTGCGTTCTGTGATGTTGGCCGGGCCGATTATCCAATAGGAAGCCGTGAAATCGAATGTCTTTTAAACCGCGTAACGTCAGGTGATTGTTTATTGTGCCTAAACCGCGAATCTGCGCATCATAACATGAAAGGTGTGTTTGTTTAACGAAGCGTGCGTGAAATAGTGTGGTTTTAATTATAAATGCTGCAGTAACTGGTAAGTGAACACAATAACCCCATATTATATTGGTTAAGTTACTTTTTAGGATAGTTTGTTATTTGAATTATTAATATTTACACTAAGAAAACGTCTTTAACTATTTCGATGTTAGATTCGCGGTTTTAAAACTCATAACGTTTTTCGTTTTCTGTTACATACGCGGTTGCAAAATTTATGTACCTACTCGTAACTCAGGTTAATTTGTTGTATTTATTATCATAAAAGTACACTGCGACTGGATGTGTCTGTACTAACACCTACTAGTAGGTAATAATAGTAAGTAGGAGGTAAAGTTTTTCTGTTTGTAGAAAGTTATCTCTGGATCTTTTGAACCTATCTTTGAGAATTCAACTACTATTTAATTATAGGTTTGTTAACTGACCCTACCTTTGTTTTTTTTTAGTTTACGTCATGGAGCAAGAAAATGAATGTGCGGATATGTCTGTTGTCACTTTAAGAGATCTAGCAAATCGTCGCGCCGAACTTGTGCGTAAAAAGCAGCTCATCTTGGATAAACTTAATAATACTAACTTACACATCCCTCAAACATTAATTGAACCGTCTCCAGCGACACAACTGCCATGTTTCCCAAATGCCTCTACATCCGAAAATGTTCATGATAGCATTGCATACTGTGAAACTGTGACAACAGTTTTTGAGCCTCCCCCTGGCCCTAGCGCATCATCTATGATGATTTCAAATATTCCAGAAGCTTTAGATTTTTCTTCTGATGATGTAGATAATGATCCCGATTACGTTCCATTATCCGAAATAACAAATTTACAGCCTATTGCTACTCCATCTGAGTCTATTTCTAATGAAAACGTTGAATGGTATATAGAGAGAGAAATTGAGCCTGAAGTGGCCAAAGAGTCACGTACAAGAAAAAGAAAGGCTGATCGAAGTTCGTGGGCAGTATCAATTAATAAGAAAAATAGAATGTTAGGCAAAGAGTATATAGGCTTAAACAAAATTGACAACCTTATTCAGAAACAAAAAAGACCTAAAAGAGCAATAGGTAGGTACTAAATGTAATTCAGCGTTTTGTAATAAAAGCAAAGTAATGTTTTGCTCACAATTAACGGAAGATTTGCAAAAACCTATTTTTGGAGATTTTTGGAGTAAGTCGTGGCAAGAAAAGAAAATATTTGTGATTTCAATGATTGACAAGGTGCCTGTTCAAAGAGGGAAGAAAGGACAAAACTCTAGACGTTCTAATACTAAATTTTACTATTTACAAGTCAATGGGAGGAAAGAGAGAGTTTGCTTGAAAACGTTTCTAGCTACTTTGGGTATAAAGGAATGGACTGTACGCTATTGGTTAGGCGAAGGAAGAGGTGATGCTCGCTCTAATACAGAACTTATAACAAATTTAAATGCTACCGCTACTCAAGATTACAGTACAACCAAAAAATCGTCTGTTAAGGTCTGTCGCTAGCAGCTAGTGCTTTATACTTTAAGACCAAATTAGCTGTGCACAACTTTACTTTATACGATATTGCAACGAGTCATGTAACTTGCTACTGGTTCGACGAAACCGCCTGTGATTTAAAAGCTACCACTTACGCATCTTTTTTCATTGATTATTTCACTAAGTTATTAGATGAAGATTGCAGGGATGTTGTCATCTGGACGGATGGCTGCACTGCACAGAACAGAAACTCAATAGTTTCTAATGCCCTTCTAAGATTAGCAATAGACAAAATACAACAATTACACAAAAGTATCTGGAAAAAGGTCACACTCAAATGGAGGTTGACTCGGTACACTCAGTGGTGGAAAGAAAGCTGAAAAATTTTGAAATTTTTCTTCCATCTCAGTATGCCTCAATTACAAAAGAAGCCAGGAAGCATCCTTCTCCATACCAAGTGTTTCAACCAGATTACACCTTTTTTTAAAGACTACAGTCTAAAAGAATACCAAATGTATGATTCCATTCGTCCTGGGCGTTCTGCTGGAGATGATTGCGTAGTGGATCTGAGGGTTTTAAAGTATAATCCTAACGGCACAATAGAGTTTAAAAAACACTTTAAAGATGATTTCAGCCCACTTCCTCGGAGACCGAAACCTATTTCAGCTGTAGTAAATAATGTACCTCCCCTGTATTCATCTAGACTGCCTATATTAGACAGTAAGTATCAGCACTTACAGCAATTAAAGATTGTGATACCTGCAGATTGTCACTTATTTTACGATAATTTGCCATTTAAGAAAAAGTAAAGTTTTATTGATCTCATTTTTTAACAAAGACGACCTCTAAGTGCAATTATTATTCTACTCGGAAGTAATATTTTTATACATTTTGTTTATTCATTTTTAGTTTTAACTGTTAATTAGTAAGTACCCTACAACAAGGTATTTTTAACATACTTAGCTATAAAGAGCTATTTTTTTAACATTATGGGGATTTATGGTGTTATTTTCCTGTATATTGTTGATTATCTAATGTACCGATGATAATTATATGCCAAAAATTAAACTGAGAAGTTGACTGAATAAATAATAATATGATTTTGATTGTATTCTTTTGTTTTATTTCGGCGGATAATTCCGCGTAAGTGACATAAAAAAACTTATTTTGATTTTATTTGTGATGATAAATCCGCGAAAGTCGATTTTCTAATTCATTAATACATATTTTACTTATCTAATGCCTACAATATTATGAGGAATATTATAATTTGACAATTTAAAAGTTTAAACAATAGAAAGTCAAGTGGTTTAGTAAATATTACGTATTTCTTCGTTCCTGTAAAGTTAACTGCACCTACCTTACGCGGTTTTAAACACTGTATAATGGTTGTAGTACTTTTATTACAGAAACATTAAAACGAATACAATTATACAGTCAGTAGGGCACAACAATTGAACAATAGATCCAAGGGCCATGGAAGCAAACGAATTTAGTTAGCTCGGTACGACGCGCTGTGCGAACTCTCTCGAACTACTGAAGACGCGCGGGGCGGCGCGAAGCGGCGGGCCGCGCGGGTGCCATCTGCGACGCGTACGAGTATTGGACGAGAGCGTCCAAACGTCATTTGCGCGCGAAACTAGAACGGCTGGAAGCGCGGGCGTTATAACTGTTAGTTCCGCGGTTTCAGAATATCACCGACGATATGTCATTTGTCTGTGATTTTTGTTGTCATTGATAGTTGACTGACATTAACATGACACTTCTGTCTGCCAAGTTTTTACTTTCCTGTTATTATGTTGTTTATTTATCTAAAAATAACAAGTTTTAAAATCAAGTTCACGACATTTCTGCTGCGAAAAATGAATGAAGAGTTGTCTCAACAATTGAGTACAGGCTGAAACTTTTCGGTGCCGAAAACTATTTTTTTCATTAAATGTTCAAGCCATATGTACGGCTGATTTGATCATTCAAGATATTGTTGCTCGTTGGCCCGGATCAGCACATGATTCAAGAATATTTCAAAATAGTCTGGTGAAAGAGAGATTTGAAAGGGGAGAATTTAATGCATCTATTCTGCTAGGGGATAGTGGTTATGCTGTTACAAACTATTGTCTGACTCCCCTTGCACAGACTACTACAACAGCAGAAGAATTATTTAATGAAGCTCAAATTCGAACCAGAAACCCCATTGAAAGGACATTTGGTGTTCTGAAGAGAAGGTATATTAGCACTTGGTATTCGTTTGGCACTTACAAAAAAGCAGCATATATTATGTGTGGCTTGTGCAAAATTGCATAATGTTGCAGTGAAAATGAACAATGGTGATCCGCCTGTCAATTTACCAGAGATTGAACAGGCCATCTTGGAGACTAGTAGTGTGCCAGTAGATGCATTTTATAGAGGCAGCCAGAATGTCTCTCCACATGTTCTGCCATACATTCACTATTTTAATAATTTGTAGCAAGGTGTAATAAAATAAATTATATAAAAGACAATGAGCAGAAGTGGTCCAAATTTCCACCACTATTGAGGGCTATGTAAGCTTAAAGTCGACTAAATACCATACAATTTTGATTACTAGGTGAAAAAAATATATTCACTCAGAAAAAAGTTATGACTGTTTTAAAAATACGTATTTTTAGTTATTTAACCGTTAATTTTTTTCGCACATAGCCACATTTCAAGCAGTAAAAACATGGTAGCAATGATGACGCATTCCCCCTGTTCTGTAATGCGCTCAAATCGTCTGCAAAGTATACAATGATAACCTTAGCGCACCTACCCATATAAAAATGTAATCGGAACGGTTCGCAATCGTGCTAAAAGTATTTTTTAATATTTTTGCATTTCGGAACCCGGGGATTGCTAGCGTCGACTCGTAGATGGAGATAGCATTAGTTTTGTCCCTTTCGCACTTAGGAAGCAATACGGTATAACCTAACTACCTGACCCAATCAACACATGTGTCCCACGCAGTCGTTCGTTTGCTTGCTTTCGGTGCGTACTGTGCATTTTCTGGTTATATTTTCCCTGTGACTTTTGTGTACTTGATTTCTTCTGATTCTCTACTTTCGACCACGGCTATATCTCATCGGACTTTTTGTTGTTGCTTAGTGTATCTGTGACAATGGAAGCGGAAAGAAGAATCTGCATATGTTGCAATTATTCATTGTTTCAAAGAAGAAACTATCAGTTGCTTCAACCGTTTCTGGATAATCACCCAGGAACTGCAGAGCATATTCAAGGACTTTTAGCACCTCGACAGGTTAGTACATGCATATGTGTATTTTATTTGAAATGCCGTGCCCCGACTCCATTTGAGATTGTCGGAAAGCGTGAACAATAAGATTACTTGTAACGAAAGATCCCTAGAAAAACCTTTTTGAAGCGAAATATTTTGGACTTTTTCAGTCTTGATCCATTTTTGTTACTATTGTTTGTCAATTAATCAATATTTTAGTATCGGTAGTAACGTCATGTTTTAATCATCATTACCGTTTTTTGGGTCAGTGGGTAGCCTTAGGGCGGATTTTTAGGAGTTGGAGTATATCCTTAGGGGCGCTATGAGAAGCAAAGAACACGAAAAAAAAATTTTTTGATTAAAAAAATTTTTTGGGACAAAATTTCTCCTTACTTTTCACCTTGAGTACGGTTAGGGGCGAACACTTAGAAAATTTTTCGATTTTTTTTTTTTTTCGAATTGGTACCATACGCTTATAGGCACCATGAGCCGTGCAGAAAACGAAAAAAAAAAATTTTGGGACTACTTTTCCATAACAAGTGGCTCTCGTTACGGTAAAGTTTCGACCCTACCTCAACTATGCTAAAAATACGCGAATTATTGGGAATTCTCAATACTCGGGCGATCCAAAGTTTTTGCTGTCGTTAGATAATTCGTTGTAGTTTGTTGTAATTTGATATTTTTTAGTGTTTGTTTCTTTTTATTTTCGTTTGGTTAGTTTTTAATTTTAATTTGTTTTAGTGGTTTTTTTTTTATTTTTTTCGTGTTTTTTTAGTTAGTAAGATTTAATTTGTTTTTAGTTTTAGTTTTTTTTATTTTCTTATTAGTTTTCAGTTAGTTTTTCTTAGTTTTAGTTAGTTTATTATATTTGTTTATTTGCAAAAACTATGGATCCTTTCCAGCTTATTTTGGACAGGAATTTTAGTTTGTGGAATTATGCAGCCAATATTTCCACAGAGGAAAGGGCCATTGAAGCGGCGAAAAAGTGGCTGCTTATACCAGCGCAAACGCCGCGCTGCCCGTCGTGCAGGCGGCCGATGAATGCGGAACGTAATACTAATTACAAATTGGGGTTCAGATGGCGTTGTAGAAGGGCAGGCTGCAATGTCATTACGTCTCCATTAAAAGGGACTTCTTTTGAACGTAGCAATGTGTCAATTTTGAACACGTTGAGACTTTTGCTGCACTTTTTTAGAAATGACCAAGTGTCACAGGCTGCTAGAGACGTAGGAGTAACCCGCAAAACAGCCATTCAGGTATACCACTACCTACGTGAGGTGTGCGAGGTGGCCGAAGCTCATGACCGCGAAATGATCGGCGGGGACAACGACATTGTAGAGGTCGACGAAACCCACCTTTATACCAACAAATACCACAGGGGCCGATTATTGCAGCAACAAACGTGGTCTTTCGGATGCATATGTCGGTTAACAAAAAAAATTCACGTGGAGCTTATACGAAAATAAAAATAGGACCACATTAGATCCAATTATCCAAGCAAATGTTAGACCTGACTCTTATATTATGTCTGACCAGCACCGATCATACATGGGCGTGCACTTGAGACTGGGTATGCGTGGACATTTCAGTGTCAACCACAGCCGACAATTTACGGCAGGGACTGTCAGTATCCCTGTGGATCCCAGCCTTGGGATCCCAGTACCAGGCACAAATAACGTTCGGTGCGTGGTCCACACAAATACCATAGAGCGGCAATGGCTAGAATTAAAACGCCAATGTCGCACGTGTAGGAGTCGAAATTTTATTTTTTATTTTATTATTTCTTTCGCAGTTTTGTTTTGTTTTTATCGGATATACGAATATATCGTAAGGATAGGAATGACGGTTATGGTGGGGTAGCGGTCTTAGTCCACAGGTCACTCAAGTCAAGTTATGTGTCTTTTGAAAGCCTTAACCCGGGGATTGAGATAGTATGTGTCAAGATTTGCAATTGTGAGCATATTCAGTACATATTATCCTTATATTGTGCTCCGTCAATTCACACGAGCCAAAGTGATTGGGAACAAATATTTTCTCGTTTTCACAGTAAGGTAGTGATTCTGGGCGATTTTAATGGACACCACACAAATTGGTCTCATAAAATAGATCAGAGAGGTACCCAAATTTATGACGCACTTTTAGATACTGAACTCGTAACTTTGAATAATGGTAACCCTACTCGTATTAAATTAGTAAATAATTCAGTACAACAATCTTCTCCAGACATATCATTGGCTTCCTCAGATATAGCTTACAAATTTAATTGGGGCACGCTTAATGAAACGTTTGGCAGCGATCACCTTTTGATTAAAATTTCAATGCAGGTGGATAGTCTATCCATACCTCCGGTACGCAGGAATTATAAAAAAGCCGATTGGTCTCAGTACCGCAACTTAATACAAACGCTTATGCAAGGTTTTATTATCACGGAAGACTTACAAAAATCATATGATTCATTTATTGAGTTGATTAATTTAGCTGCCGATATTCACATTCCATACATTAAAATTAATTCTAACCCCGAGAAAAATTTCACTCCGAAACCTTACTGGAATAGTTCCTTATCAAAATTAGTGGCTGAAAGACGGTTAGCGTTATCAACATTTCGACGTAACCCTACACCTTTTAATTTGGACAAGTTACAGGAGAAAATTAGGGAAGGTCAGAGGTGTCTTCGTATAGCAAGAAATAAGGGTTTTCAAGACTTCTGTACTTCATTAGACGGAACAACATCTCATACTGTTTTATGGAAGAAAATGAAATGGTTTAAGGGATGCTATGTACCCCGATCGGGTATTAGTAAAGAGAAGGCGTTTATGTTATTACAAAACCTGGCGCCGGATTTCGTTTGTACTGATGACCCAATATTTAATTCAAATAACCCTAAGCTTGAGACACAGATTTCTTTACACGAATTGGACAGATGTTTGCGCATTAAAGATACTTCTCCCGGTAGCGATAACATTTCCTATTCAATGCTATATTATTTACCGAATAATGCAAAGTTGATTTTAGCTAGTTTTTATAATATTTTTTTTACGATGGGTTTTGTTCCACAGCAGTGGCGTAATATCACTATAATACCTATACCTAAGCCCGGCCGGGACCCTCAGTCCGACTCTTCGTTGCGACCTATCTCTATGATTTCCTGTGTGTGTAAAACACTACATAATATATTAATTAAAAGAGTAGAATGGTTTATTGAACATAATAACATGTTATCGGCCGACACTATTGGTTTTCGCAAAGGGCTCTCCATTTTAGATAATTTGTCTACCTTGGTGTCGAGGATCCAACTAGGATTTTCTAAAAAACAATCAACGATCGCTTGTTTTGTTGACATTGATAATGCGTACAACAATGTAAATTTAGAACGTTTAATATATATTTTAGATAGTATAGGGATGGGTAATAAAATATGTACGTACCTACGGTTTTTTTTAAAAGAGAGGAACTTAAGTATTGAGACAGATAATAACTCTGTCATAAGTAGGAGATGTTGTTTCGGTTTGGCTCAAGGTGATCCATTTTCCCCGCTTTTATTTAATATCTTAACAATGGAGATTTGCAATACAATAAATAATGTCTTTATATCACAGTACGCAGATGACTTCGTGCTATATGTAACCTGTAATAATATAGAAGAAGGAAGACACCAATTACAATTGGCTTTAAATCAATTTGTTAATACTCTTTCTCTTGCCGGGTTAGAAATTTCAGCACTCAAAAGTAAAATCTGTATTTTCCAAAATAAATTTGTACGGGACCCTGTGTCTCTAGTTGTAGGTGGTATCTCTTTAGAAGTAGTGGATTGTGTAAAATATTTAGGTATTTGGTTAGACAGGAAGTTACGATGGTCTAAACAAATAAATGAATTAAGAGAAAAATCGTCAAAAGTTCTTAATGTTTTTAAAGTTTTAGCGGGGACAGGTTGGGGTATTCACCCAACTAATTTAAGGCGCTTATACATATCGTGTATTCGTAGCAGACTAGATTATGCAAGTTTCCTTTACGGTAATAGTTGTAAGACACATACAAGGAAGCTGGATAAAATACAGAATCAGTGTATGCGGGTAATAGGTGGCTTTATTAAAACAACACCTATACACGTCATGGAGTGCGAACTACACCTACCGCCTTTAAGTGTACGAAGACATTACTTGGCCGGAAAATATTGGTTAAAAGCGAAATCCTTTTCTAACCATAAGATTATTCAAATTTTGGATGATTTAATTCCTTTTAGTCAAAATTCCTATTGGTGGTGCAAAGAAAAGCCAATTTTAATTTTAGTTCATAGTTACCTTAAAGATACTGCTGTACATGTTAGTACACAATTAGATATGTTTGCACTTAATACCTGGGTCAGCAATGTGGATATTTCAAATTTAATTAAGTTTAACATAGATGCCGTAAGTAACGCTAAAAGAAGTTATAATTCGTTCGCTTTACAACAATTATGTAATAGTTTTATTAAAAGCACGTATTTAAATTATTATAAAATTTATACGGACGGTTCGAAAGAAAGTAATTGTGGCGGATTAGCTATTTATGACCCGCAAGTTAGTAGTTCAGTGAAACTACGTATTGACTCAAACATCTCGATAATGTTGATAGAATTGATAGCAATATCAGAAGCAATTTCATATATTCAATCTTTTCAGTCAGGCAAATACGTTGTTCTAACAGACTCCAAGAGTGCACTACAACACATTGCTAGATGCACCTCGAATAGTCGAGGCACACCGATAGCATACAGCATCTTGGAGTCACTTTCCACATTAGCCACTAAAAATTATACAATAGTGTTGCAATGGATACCTTCACACGTAGGCTTGGCAGGAAATGAAGAGGCAGACTATCTCGCTAGACAAGCATTATCTGATGGTATCCCTATGGTCTGTTTGCCCTATTATACCGATGTTTTTTATATGATAAGAATTAAATGTAGAAACATGTGGAACGAATATTTTGATGAGCGCTCTCTAGTAAAAGGCATATGGTATAAAACAATACAAAATAATTTGTCCCGTTCTCCTTGGTTTATTAATTCAGAACTGTCTAGACACACCATAGTATCTGCTATGAGGCTGCGTTCCGGACATATCCCATTGAATAGTTTTGCGTACCTAATGGGCAAAGTTGCTTCTAAGAATTGTACTGACTGCGATTTTATTGAAGACGTTTTTCATATTTTAGTGGAATGTGTTCGGAACGAAGCCGAGAGGTTATCTTTTAGGCTTGCTTACGGCATTAGCTTGCACGACACCGGTGTATGTAACAGTATTCTTGCTTTCCCCTTATCAGAGGAAGCAAGATTCGTATATAAAATGGTTGATTGTGCCCTAAAACGTAGATAAGATGTGAATATGTAAGATGTATGTAACTATGGGGATGACATGATAATGCATGATCAAATCCTCATTTTTCAATAAAGATATAAAAAAAAAAAAATAGCTTATATCAACCAGAATAACGTATGAATACACCTAAATCAATCGAGTAGTTTAAAAGATATAGTGAAATAATGAAGCGTAAAAAGGTTTTTAAATTGCAAGTTTTCATGGGGTCATAACTTTTTACTCAGTAAATATTTTTGGTTGCGGTCTTCTTACAATGATTCAGAACGCAGTGTTTCATCATATGTCATAGTTCTTATTGATGGTGGAAATTTGGACCAAGCTCCATATATTTTTGCCCATTCTTCTTTACATTGTTTTATTTAATTAAACTTAAATAAAAATATCAAGTCAGAAAGCAAATCAAGAAAACTCTAGGTACTATAATAGGTAGTAGAAGCCTAATTTTCCGAAACTGAATCCTCTTTCTTTGCTATTTCTAATTCTAATAATTGATTTTGCAAATCATAATAGCGTTTTCTTGATTCGCTTTCAGCAATAAGGGCTCGCATGTGTTCTTTTTTCATTTGACATAATTCCTTTTTCTCATTTGGCGGGTCAGTCCAGGCTTTGTTCGTCAATTGTCCAGTGTGATTGCGCTTTCGGTATCTACGGAACGGATTTTCTTTGTCATCATCTGTAACTACATAGTTGTAGTGATGGCTTCGTCATTAATGTTTTTGGAGTGTAGTCACTCCACTTATTAAGTTCACCCTCTTGCAACTCATTATCCATACTCTGAAAATAATAACAATAAAATAAAATTTTGTCAGTAAACAATAGTGGCAGGGGAGTGAAAAACATTAGAAGAAACATAGGTTGGCATTTAATATATTGACAACTTCTTGTAGTATTACCTCACAGACGTTCAAATTCTCTTTGTCGTTATTGGTCATATCCACTGTGATATCTGTAAGTATTATAGAGGCCTGACTTGGAACTTGTACAGGAGTATCAGGTTGATAGTCACTATCACAGACAGACTCAGTGCCAGCTGCTTCAACACTAATCAGTCTAAATATTCCTTCCTCTTCTTTGGTGAGGTTGGGAGGTGGCATTGGAGGACCTCCCCCCGTGCCAAGAGCATATTTTCTTTGGCCCGTCACCTTATCTTTCACAGTTTTTTTCATGTTGTCCCATTTTTTACGAAGTGTTTCAGTTGATTTTGAATTAAAAAATCTGCTGTTAAATTCAACGCTAATTTCTTCCCAGCAGTTTTTTTTTCGCCTTCCATGTCGCATCATTCCATGTCGCATGTCGCATCACTTTTCAAAAAACAAATTAGTGAAAGAAAAACTGTTTAGGCTTCGCTAAAGGCTTGGCTCCTATTAATTCACGTACTTGCGTAAGAAAATTATTTTTTAACAAGCAAACAGCCATTATTTCATTACGTATCATAGCGTGTTGATTTTTGCGGGTCAAAAATAAATTACTTCAAAGCAACTTTTTTTTGAGGTAGCCACACGCCTCAGATCGGAACTTAAGCGACAGAAATCCTCCACTTAGGCGATTCTCACACTGCCCCGCATGATGCAGCGTAGCGCGTGGATGCGTGTTCTTCCGTTGCTTGTAAGTATCTCCGTTTGTATGGAAAACACGCACAGTCTAACACACAGAAAATGCATCCACGCGCGTTCATGCGGATCACGCGCATACACGCGGAGAAACATGCACCCCCGCGCGTAGGTGCGGGGCGAGACGCAAGGTATGGCACACCGAATCCCGCAGTGCCGCGCGTGATTTTGAATGGGCGTGACGTGTGTGTTTGAAAATGGATCTCGATATCGATCGATTTATATTCGAAATCGAAAACCACCCAGCTATCTGGAATATGAAATGTGATGAATACAGTGACAGAGCGCAGAACGTGAAACAATGGGAGGAAGTAATAAATATGTTTACTGATAATAATGCATCGGTTGAAGAAAAAAAAAAGAACGGTAAGTTGTTTTAATTTTTTTATTTACTACAAGTTAATGATAGGTAAATTACAATTATGAACGCTGCAGCTAGTTTAAGCATATTTGTTTTGCCACGGCAAAGGGTCAATATTAACAAAAAAATCAGCTAAATTATTCCTTGCGTCACTTCCGCGTGTACCTGATAGAACTCTAGCCCTCGGAATTTCGCACATACCCTCTGTATCACCATTGAATACTATTTCGTTGAAATTAACACCATGCCTTTCTCTTACGAAATTGTGAAGCAAACAGCACGCTTGATAATTTTTATTGCTAAATTTACGTTAACATCTAATGGTCGTTGAAATATTCGCCATTTGTGAGTTAAAATTCCAAATGCACATTCTATATACCTGCGCGCTCGGCTCAAACGATAGTTAAATATTCTTTTAGTAAAATTCAAGTTGGTCCCCGGATATAATTTTAATACAAGAAATAAAGATAAAATTGATCAACCATTTTTCAGATTAGCTAAAATACATATGGGGTACTGTGTTAAATGCTACAACAAAATACCTTGTAATATATTGCAATTAAATGAAAGAAAATTTAAAACTCATATAAAAAGTTCACTGTGTAAACAAGCATATTACAAATTAGAGGATTATATCCAAGATAAGAATGCTTGGAAACATGCTGGTCCAGCTCCACAGGACAATCTAGGATCTTGACAAAATTAAAACTTGTTGCTACTTTAATTGTATGGTTTGTTATTTTTATGACATTGGTTTACATTCTGTGACTACTTTAACTCACACACTGACATATTAATTGGTTACATAATTTGGGAAATCGTATACTTTTACAATGTTTGTAAATATGTGAACACCATGTATCTATCATTTAATTAACTTATTTATCATTGCTACGTTTATTAAATTCTTTTTACCTATTTTGGTAGGGTTATTTTTATTATAGGTGCATCGTCTTCACATATAATTATATAATTAATGTATACAAAGTATTGTAACACATTTTAAAAGAGTAACGATGGAGTTTCTTGCCCATTCTTCTCCATACGAAACTACCTTTTGGAAGGGGCGACTAGAATCAATTCTATTTAAATGTAAATGTTGACGTTCAAAAGTGCCTTTTATGTGCCTATTTGAAATAAATGCTTTGACTTTGACGTTGACTTTGATATGGCCTTAATATGTGTTCAGAAATGCTAAAAGCTTCATCGCCTATGAAAAAATATGGCAGATCATTGGGAACTCCCGGAATATTCGATTCTTTTGGTATATTAAGATTAAATTCCCTAAGTTTTTTGTAAAATATTGAATTCTGAAAAACAGTACTATCGCTACATTTACCATACGCACCAACATTGATGAAAATGAATTTATAATTAGAATCACAAATGGCTACTAACAATATTGAAAAAAAAATGTTTGTAATTGTAATACAATGATCCTGTTAAGGATGGTTTGTAAACTCTGACATGTTTTCCATCAATAGCTCCAATCACATGAGGAAAATTTGCCCGTTGTTGGAAACCTTCAGCTATGCTTAACCACGCTTCAGTCGTGAGCTCAGGAAAACATTCTGCTCTCATGAAGTCCCAAATGGCTGTGCAAACTTCTTCCACGATTTTTCTGATGGTTGATAATCCTATTCTGTGGCTGAAATGAAGCTCAGTAAACGAGCAACCGCTTGCTAAGTATCTGAAATAAAAGAGTTTTTTTTAATTTTGTTTTAGGAACATTACTTCAAAAAAGGTGGAGAACGCTTCGTGATGGTTTTGTTAAACAACGGCGGGAACTAGCTACTACCAAAAGCGGATCAGCTGCTACGCATACAAAATACAAATATTATAATCAACTCTTGTTTCTCTTACCAGTAGTATCAATGAATAAAACGCACAACAGTATGGCAAATCAAGAAAACAATGACCCAGTTGAAGAGCAACATGGTAGTGACATAATTCCACCGAAACCAAAGAAAACCAAAAACAGTGACCCAACAGATAAAATTGGTAGTGAACTTGTGAACGTTTTAAAATCTACGTTGCAACGAAAGACTGATGAAGAAGATTCTGATCGACAATTTATGTTGTCATTGGTTGACGATTTTAAAAGGGTGCCTCAAAGATTAAAGCCAAGGATAAAGATAAATATAATAAAATGTATCTTGGAAGCACAAAATGAGGAAGGCAATTTCCAACAAGTACAAGGCGCCGATTATTATGAATACGGCACTTATTCAAATCAATATGGTGGTTACTACACTAACAGAGAATGTACGGAAAAAAAGCGTCCAAGTAATCAGCCCTCCTCATCCAGTTTTAATCTACCAGCTGAAGAATATATTGAAAGAAACTTTTACAATAATCAGCAATCACTTGTGGAAAACTCCACATTGGCAATGGAAGATCAAATATCTCCAATGTCCGTTCCGGTAGTTGAAAATTCTTTTTTTTGTGGTCAGGTTACTTCTTGGATATGGCCTTAGGAAATTATTTCCCTGCGGAAATGCTTCATCACCTAAAAAGACAAATGGCATTGCTGGACTATCAGTGCCTGGAAGTGGTTGGGGTTCTGGTAAATTTAAGCGCTTCTCAGCCAGTTTTTTCCCAAATGCCCAGTTACTAAAAACACTGCTATCACTTTCCCTGCCATAAGATCCTACATCCACAGCAGTGAAACAATAATCAGAGTCGACTACGGCCATTAACACTATAGAGTAGTATTTTTTATAATTGAAATATGCGGAACCACTATGAAGAGGTGAAATCACACGTATATGTTTTCCATCACATGCACCCACACAATTAGGAAACTTTGTCCGTTTTAAAAAATTATCTGCGATCTCTTTCCAACGGTTCGTGGAAATCTGTGTTTTCATTTCCAATGGCTGTAGCTCCTCCCAGATAATCTGACCTGTTTCTCGAATTATATTTGATGCAGTTGAACTCCCCAAATGAAAATTAAAATTAATTTCTTCAAAATTATTTCCCGTCGCTAAGAATCTGAAAAAATAAACTAATATTAATTTGAATAATTTTCATTTATTTATTTTCATTAATTAATCTATGCCAATTCACATGTATAGTTTATAAATGGTTAAGTTTGAATAACATAAATTAAATTTGTTTACAGGCAATAACATAAAAAAGAAGTGGAACCACATACGCGACTATTATAGGAAAGACTTGCAAAAATCTCAAAATACACCATCTGGATCTGGTGCGAAAAAACATAAGTCGTATACATATGCTCCTTTTCTTGAATTTTTGAGGCCCGTTTTTGAAAGAAGACAATCTCAAGGCAACCATGATGTTGCAGCAAACGTCCCAAATCTCGATCCAAGTCCCGAAGAAGATCCATTAATCCAAAATGAAGAAAATAACGTTGTGCAACATTCAACAGCTTCGCCAATTAGTCCTGAAGTTCACGGATGCTCCAGTCAAGTTTCCACCAAAATCATTAAAAAGAAAAAAGATGTACCAACAGCAATTTTAGATATATTACAACGGCGTACACAACAGGCGGCACCGATAACTACTAGTAAAGAAGATGACGATGATAAATTTTTACTTAGTTTCCGCAGTGACATGAAAAAGATGAATCATAGCCAGAAACTTGATTTTAAAATTGGCATGCTGCAACTGATGAAAAACATAACAAGCTCAAATGAATTTCAAAATTTCCGCCCTTCTACTAGTTCGAGCAGTTATTTAAGTTCTAATCCAGGAACACCACTTTCTGACACAGCACAACCAGCTGCAAGTAATCCACATGTTCCGAATACAAATTACGGGTATTTCCTCAATACTCCAGAACTTAATCAAACTAACATTACTTCACCTACACCACCCAATAATCCACGTGTTGTCATACAATCAGTTACGAACATTCCACAACATCAGACTCTTGGCGACGCCGACGACAATTACATTCTTGGAGATTACTTACTACTTCCAAAAGATAAGAGTCCATAAGTTAAAAAGCTCTACTTTACCTTCTTGAAGAAATTTTGGGAAAGGTTGTCAGTCCCATTATTGTTACTTGGTACATTATATTTTTCATTAAGTACATTATAATTTCCAATTTTCGTATTATCAATAAAAAAAATTGTATCCAAACACAACCACTTTTTCATATACCCTTTCCGTTACACCCTGTATAATAAGATTTCAAAATTTATAATTTACTTACCTCAAAGTAAGAACAAGTCTTTCTTCTGCAGGAATGGCTAATCTCATGTGAGTATCTTGTTTCACCAGTTTGTCTCTTATTTTACCAAATAATTCGTCGAAAGAGTTTATGGACATCCGATGATAATCAAAAAATCTTTCTGGATAGGCTCGTAATTTAGCTCTTTTCACATTCTATTGGCCCTCCGTTAATCTTTGTGTGTTTAGTGGATGTACCCAGTAACGACGACGCTTTTTCTTTTTCTGAGAAATTAAAAATGCGATTGCAAGGAGGAAATCGTCGTCGAAATCCATGTTACTTCCAAACGTGTGCACTCCACTGAAGCTACTCCCAGACTAATCTAGGTATTCCGAACGGAAAAAATCGAATGTGTGTGGTAGTTGTACGGAATTTTTCATGATACTGTTTCCGAATCAGGAAAACTGATGTATGTGGCCGCCTTAAGTCGAGTGAATTACAAGCAGTGAACAGTTCGAGTACGTCTAATTCGAACGTGAATAGTGAGCCAATGGTAGCGGTCCATAACAATGAATGGAAGTTAGTACAAAATAAATCATCGAAACTAAATAGGTTAGTTAGTCTGAGGGGTCGTGCTTCCACTGAGCCTGATGTTAAATTTCGGGCGCCCGATGTAAAAGTGCCATTATTTTTGCCAATTTTTCAATTGCCAAGAAGAAAGTGATATTATTAGTTACATTATGGCTAAAACAAATGAGAGTGTGTCTTTAAAAAAGATGAACATTAAGTCATTTAAAAAGTACAATGCGTACAAAGTATTTGTTTCAAAACGTAAAGTTGATGTATTTCTAAATGACCAGTTGTGGCCGGATGGCATTACTTTTAGCCGGTTTGTGCACTTCATGTATCGAACCAACGCTGAGTCTAAAGTTATAGTTAGTTAAATATTTTCATAATGTATAGTAACACTAATAAGTACTCAAAATTTACTAGTTTTAATTGTCAGTCAGCTAAACGCTCTGTTGATAACATTCGAGCAATCTGTGTCTGGTCAGATCTTGTAGCCCTCCAAGAGACATGGCTTCTACCGCATGACATATTGATGTTAGGGACCATAAGTCAAGACTTTGAATTTACTGGTAAGTCAGCGGTTGACACATCTGTCGGGCCGTTAAAAGGAAGACCGTATGGGGGAGTGGCCATTCTCTGGAGGAAAGGTTTGTTGAGTCAGTTTCTGTTTTGGACTGTAGTAGTAAACGGATTGTGGCCATTAAGGCAGTGACTGGGGAACGCTCCGTTATTGTTTTCTCTGTCTATATGCCTACAGACTCGCTGGAGAATTTAACTATGTTTACTGATGTTTTAAGTGAGATAAGTGCTATTGTAGCGAGTTATGATGTTGAAAACGTGTTTATATTGGGAGACTTTAACGCGCACCCCAAAGAAAACTTTTACAATGAATTGATGAACTTCTGTACGGACCAGTCATGGGTTTGTGCTGATATTGAAAAACTAGATGCTGAGCGTAATCACTACACATATATTAGTGATGCGCATGGGTGTAGGAGATGGCTTGACCACTGTGTGGCATCTTTATCGGCGTGGCACACTGTTGTAGATGTAGGTATTAAAGAGGATGTATATAATTCTGACCATTTACCCATCTATATTGTATGTGATTTGAGTATAGTAAGGTCAAAACTGGTGACTCAGACAGTGCACCGTAATGCGGTTATATGGGGTGAAAGAAACTGTTCTGAAATTGACAGGTACCGGTTTTTGTGCAACAGTAAATTGCGTGACATTGATTTCCCCCAAGAATTTACGGAGTGCAGTCATGGGTCATGCAGTCTGGCTGAACATAAAGTTATACTGGATAAGTTGTATGATCGGATTGTGAACATTCTGTGTGAGGCGGCTGAACAATCTAAGGAGTCGAGAGACTAGAGGCCTCACAGACAATATCGGTGTTTGTATGGCTGGAATAAGCATGTACGGGATGCTCACAGCGAGGCTAGGCTTAAACTTAAAACCTGGATCGAATATAAGCGACCGACTCAGGGTTACATTTGTGAGCAAATGCGAGAGGCTCGTAAAATATTCAAAAGTCGCTTGAAATGGTGCCAAAAGAGTCGAGAACAAATTAAAAAGGACATATTAACAGAACAACGAGCTGCTAAGAATTTTGGCAAATTCTGGAAATCCACAGGTAAGTTGGATACTAAGCCTGGCCTCGCGGTGAGTGTGGGGGGGGGAGAGTGATCACGGGGATATTGCAAACCTGTTTATGAAACATTTCCAGGTGCAATCTCCTCTTGGTCCCTCAGTTCCTTCCACAGGCACGGAGTATTGTTGTCAGGAAGAGGAGAAACCTATGCACTTCTCAGCCAAGCAAGTCAAAGGAGTCATACAGCGCATGAGCAGGGGCAGGTCTCCCGGTCATGATGGGACTCAGCATCGAGCACTTGAAATATGCAGGGGTCCACGTGCCAAGGGTCTTGTCACTGTTCTATGCGATGTGTGTTAGCCATTCATACCTGCCGGAAAGTTTAATGAAAACTATTGTGGTTCCCATTGTTAAGAACAGGGTAGGGGACATATCCAGTGAAGGGAATTATCGCCCGATTTCCCTGGCAACGGTCATGGCTAAGGTGTTGGACAGTATGCTTGACTCATGTTTGAAAAATATATTAAATCTTCATGAAGCACAGTTCGGGTTTCAGCCTGGACTATCTACTGAAACTGCTATCTTGAGTCTCAAGCATACTGTTCAATACTATACTGATCGTAAGACGCCGGTGTACGCCTGTTTCCTTGACCTCTTAAAGGTCTTCGATCTTGTTTCCTATGATGTGCTTTCGGACAAGTTGAGGGACAGGGGTGCCCCTGCTGAAATACTGAAAATTTTCCAGTACTGGTATGCCAATCAAAAGAACCAGGTAAAGTGGTCTAACACTCTCTCTTCAGCATATAGATTGGAATGCGGTGTGAGACAAGGGGGTTTAACATCCCCCAGGCTTTTCAATCTGTATGTTGATGGCCTCATCACTGAGCTCAGCAGCATGAGTATTGGATGTCGAATAAATGGAGTAAGCGTCAATAACATCAACTACGCGGACGACATGGTGCTGCTGGGCCCAACTGCTGGGGCAATCAGAGAATTGCTCAGAGTGTGTGAGAATTATGCTGCCTCACACGGACTGATTTATAATGTCACCAAGAGTGAATATATGATTTTTAAGGCCGCGGGTAGGTGTCCGGACTCTGTTCCGGAAATAATAAGACTGAATGGGCTCCCGTTAAACAGGGTGTCCAAATTTAAATATCTTGGACATTTCATCACCGACGACCTTAAGGATGATATAGACATAGAGAGGGAGCGTAGGGCTTTAGCGGTCAGAGGTAACATGTTGGCCCGTAGATTTGCTCGATGCTCTGACCAAGTAAAAATTACGCTTTTTAAGGCCTACTGTCAGAGCTTTTATACGAGCAATCTATGGGTCAATTACACCAAGAGATCGCTGGATGCCCTGCGCGTACAATATAATAATGCATTCAGGATGTTGTTGCGACTGCCCCGTTTCTGCAGCGCTTCGGAAATGTTTGCTGAGACCCACACAGGTGGCTTTCATGCTATAATCCGTAAGAAAACCGCGTCGCTGCTGAGCAGAGTGCGGGGTAGTCTCAACTATATCTCCTGAGAGCTGTGGCGGAGAGCTATACTCCAAATATTCGGCATTTTATCCGGAGGTTGCTCAGGTAGGAAACATGTTTTCTTGCCTGCTCGTCCTCTGCGCGGAGTGTGCATCATTGTATTTTATTTTATTTTATACCTACCTTTAACTACTACTAACACTAGAATATAAGTTGTTTTTTGTAATACTAACATAATATGGATCACGCGAATACACGTGTTCCCAATTTTCCAATAAAAATGGATGAGTTTTTTATTGAATGTGTCCGACAATATCCGTGTCTTTGGGACACAAAACTGATTTCATATAAACAATTAGACGTGAAGGACGCAGCTTGGAAAGACATTTTAAAGAAAACAAACATAGAAACCTGCTACTCAACCAGTCTTTTGACGAAGGTATCTTCCCTGATTTATTAAAAAAATCTGTAATAAAACCAATCCACAAAAAAAAATACGAAAACAGATCCAAACAACTATCGTCCAATAGCTCTCTTACCATCAGCCTCTAAAATCTTTGAGAAAGCCATGTGTGACCGTATTTATACGTTTTGCGAAAAATATAATATATTTGATGAAAGCCAGAACGGCTTTCGAAAAAATCGTTCCACCACATTAGCAGTCTACAAATATATCCAAGAAGCCCTTAATATTATTAATAACAAAAAACATGCAATAGGAATATTATTAGATATAACCAAAGCCTACGATAAAGTACAATTTGGGATATTGTTGAACAAATTATACGGAATAGGTATACGCGGAAAGGCTCACGAATGGCTAACATCTTATCTAAAGAACAGGGAACAATTAGTAGAAATAGAATACTTCGACCATAAAAATAACGAAATTAAAAAGATCCGATCACATAATAAAGCAATTAACGCCTCAATTCCTCAAGGAAGCGTCATAGGGTGCCTTTTATTTTTAATATACATAAATGACTTACCTAAGATCATAGAAGGGCCATGTGTCTTATTCGCAGACAATATATCCATACTAGTCTCATGCCAAGACAATGTAAATATAGAAGAAACTCTCGCTTCTATTCTTACTAAAACATGCAATTGGATGAATGAACACAACCTCGAGATAAATTACTCCAAAACCAAATTATTTACTTTCCACCCTTGTCAAAAAACTCCTTTAGCTTTAGACTTTACGTTCAACGACTCAAAATTAGAAATAGTTAACGAATTTACTTAACTCGGACTAGTCATAGACACACACGTTAATTGGAAATCACACATACAGAAAACTCACTCAAGGATATCAAAGTTCTCATACGCCCTCCGTGAAATAAAAAAAGACCACCAATTTACAGAAAGCTCTCACCACCTACTATGCTTATGCCTATGCATGGCTTAGCTATGGTGTTACTCTTTGGGGAAACAGCACAGATGCACAAACACTGTTCACCCTGCAAAAGAAATTGGTCAGAATCCTGGTGAACATTGAGCAAACCGATAGTTGTAAACCTTACTTCCAAAAACATAACATTTTAACCCTTCCCTGTATATACATTCTAGAAGCATGCAAATTTGTGCGTAAACATCAAGAATTTTACTCCAAACGTGAAGACATTCAGTCACGCTATTTACTTAGACACCGATCTAGACTAAACATACCAAGTTCTCGACTAAAAATGCACTCTAAAAGTCCCTACGTAATGTCCATCAAAGTATTTAACAAACTACCCGCATCAATAAAAAAAGAAGAAAATATTCACATATTTTTAAAAAAAACTTAGACAATTTTTAATTAATAAAAGCTACTATTCGCTTAATGAATATCTAAATGATAGATTTATAAAGTCATAATTTTAGTACCTAGACGAAAATTTAAAATCATCTCATCATCTCTCTTATAAATACCTATTTACTTATATTTTATACTGTTAATTTTTCTTAGAAAGTACCTAACTACTATTTTATAATTATAAATTAAAAGTGCTTCCTCTCTCCTAACTCACTTATTTTGCTGTGCCCGACAGGGTCCATGTGATCTAATTTTAAGTTTACCACCTAAGTTTACATGTGGAATGCAATAAAGTATTGAGTATTGAGTAAAGTGGTAAGTTTTTTATTTAACATCTATCTAACACAACCTATAGTTAAATCAATATTCATTTTGCAGAGTCTAATGTAAGTTATGTGTTATCCTATCAGAATTTAATACATTTTGCACACGGTTATTTTGCCACGAAACTGTTCCAATGGAATTAAAATATTCCATGAAATATTCTCTCACAAAAAAGCCGTCTTCAAAATCTGCTGAGTTTTGTTCAGATACCTCGGAGTAATTTCTTGACATATTATCAGAAAAAACTGACTGTGAAGGCGCCTTTTCGATTTCATTGCATAATACATAGTTATGTAGAACGCACGCAGCCTTTACAATTTTTTTGGCGGTACTTATTTTAACATCTAATGGCCTAAAAAAGATACGCCATTTGTGCACCAACATACCAAACGCACTTTATACCATTCGGCGTGCTTTGCTCAGTCTATAATTAAATATTAACTGGTCTTTATCCAACCTTTCATGATCAGGATATGGTTTTAATAAATGTGTCATCAACGGAAATTCACAGTCACCAATAAAAACATAAGGCTGAGGCAAACCTCCTTCCCGAGGACACGGTGGAGCATACGGTGGGGGCCTGCCCTGCATGGGCGGAGCACCGCCGTGTCCTCGTAGAGGCGATCGGCAGCGGCGGCGACCTCTCACGCCCGGCCTTGGTTCAAGCCATGGTCCGGGGCGAGGGGGAGTGGGAGGCAGTCGCCTCCTGCGAAGCAGTCATGCTAGCGAAGGAGGTGGCGGGACGGGAGAGGGAGAGAGTCTCCCGTCCAAGCCGCCGCGGTGGACGCTCCGGGCGTCGGGAGCCGCGTGACGACTCCCGGCCACCGTAGGCGCGGGCCTGCGGGCGGTGAGTAATGGGTAGTTCACCGTCCGATCAGGATCAGGCCCGTGCCGGACGGCGCGTACGTGTTCCACGCGCGCCTCAAAGAGATGTCAGCATCGAAGAGGGGGCCCACTAGGGCCCAAGCCTGCCGGGAAAGCGGGATCATCCACAATGGGTACCGCTGACCCGGAACATAAAGGGCCAAGGAAGGAACACGGGTGGGTTTTAGTCAGTAAGAGTCTGACACTCCCTTCCGCTCCACCCAGAGCGGGAAGGGTCATTTGATGATTTCCCATCCTCAAAAAAAAAAAAAGGCAAACCTCCTTCATATAGGGGTTCATCTGCGGGTAATCTCAATCCATTGTTTTGCAACACATTGTAGAAATTACTATCTGTGAATATTCCGCTGTCACTGTATCTGCCCATTGATCCAACATCAATCATTATAAATCTTCCATGAGCATCAGCAATTGCTAACAGTACAATCGAAAATGTTTTTTTGTAGTTAAAGTACTGTGATCCCGATTTACGGGGCGAAAAATTACTACGTGCTTGCCATCAATTGCACCAAGGCAATTATTGAAATTCCACAAATCATAAAAGTCTTTTGCTATAACTTTCCATTCGGGTTCAGTAGGGAGCTTCATTACTTTTGGCTGCAACTTGGTCCATAAAGATTCACATACTACTGGTATTATTTCGGAGAGCGTAGAACGGCCTATTCTATAGCTTTTTGACAATGCTGTATATGTAGTTCCGGTTATAAGATATCTGAAAATAAATAAAAATATCAAACAATATTAGTTAATAACATAAAATTAATTTTGATGTGGTGTTATAATTATTTGTTTTATTTACAGTTACACAGGCAAAATTAAAATGGAAAAATTTGCGAGACACGCACCGTGAAAAATAAAAAAAAAATCAAGAAGACAACAAGTGGACAGTCACAAAAAAAAAATAAAACCCTGGAAGTACATGAGTCACATGGAATTTTTGCTTCCATATTTATGACAAATGCGGAACGAGATACAAATGTTACACCACATCCTGATATTTCGACAAGTTTCGAGGAAACAGCTAATACAGATTGTTCGATCCTTGTCTAGTTTAAGGTAGTTTTAAGCTCCATTAATTTTTGTGCTTCTACCCTCACTTCTGGTGAGGTGACGGCGATGAGCAGCCATCTTTGTGCTGCGGGCAGTCGACGTTCGTCTACCAAAAGAGAAGCAGGATCGCGTTGCCGTGCACGCCGATGTGCCATTTACCACATTGTAAACCCTGACTTTTCAACTACTATTGTGATATAGTGCCTTCTGATCGTATCAGAACAATCCTAGACAATAATTTGTGTGTGCCTACAATTCGGATCCCGAAAGACTTTCTAGAAGCCCATAGCGACGTCACATCCAACCACGCGGCAGCGAGCTGCATCAGCAGCTTGATCCAAGCCAGGACAAGGGTGAAGCAAAAGGTTAGTGGAGTCGAATTGCCTGTTCTAGTCAAGGATCTGAATCTCAGCCAGTTTACACCGAAATTATAATTTTTTAGGTATCTTTAAAACCTTCAATATTTCTCATACAGTCCACTACTCAAAACTAAAGGCCCACGTGCCACATTTTTTGGTTCTTCGAGCCGGATTTCAGTACCTATTTTGTTTCTCAGTACCTACTTGCATCACCTTATAGTTTCCATTATATAATATTTTACGTCGTACGTAAAAATTATACTGTGTGCAGATCATTGCATACACACCTCAATCTATTAATTGGATAGCATCAATACCCAATAAATACTTTCATTAAATAAGTACGTATCTAATTTGTACTACCTACAATCAACAATATTGACAACTTATAACGTTGAAGGTAATCATGCCTCCCAAAAAAGATGTTTCATTGCAATCAACGACATACCTAATCCAAGAAAAGGAAGTACTCTTTGAGCAATTACAATATGCCTATGAAATGTCAAAGGACATTTCAACGCCTGATAAGCGGGGATTACTTTTATTACGTGTTTCGGACATTGACGAAGTGCGTGATCGATTTCAAAAGGTAATTTTTAAAATATGTGAAACGGAGTTGGAATCATACCCGGAAGCTAAAGTGCGAACCCAGGAAATAAAAAGTTTCGATGATATTTATTATAACGTGAAATTAGTTACAAATAGATTAATTAATAAAGCTGCGGGTAGTGATAAATTTGAAAATCAAAACGTAATTCAATCAAGGCCGCGTTTACCTAAATTAGAGCTATTTACATTTGATGGTAATATTGAAAACTTTACCACGTTTTACGAAACCTTTTGTTCACTGGTACATAACCAACCTCACATACCAAATATCGATAAATTCCATTACCTTCTGTCATGTTCGAAGGGCAGTGCATTAAATATTGTTAAAAGTTTACCGATTACTGCAAGTAATTATGATTTAGTCTGGAAAAGTCTTCTTGACAAATACCAGGATAATCGTATGCTGGTGGGTAGATACCTCGATAAAATGTTAGGTTTCTCACCGATAAGTAAGGAGTCTTCAGCTCAATTAAATACCTTTATTGAAACATTTGAGCACTCTTATCAAGCTATTCAAGCGTTAAATATAGAAAATTTAAATAGTTATGTGATGTGTCATATTGCACTACGTGCCTTAGATTCACAAACTAGAAGATTATTTGAACAAAATTGGGATCAAAATTCTGTTCCTACTTTCCATGATTTAATCAGCTTTGTACACAATCATATCAAAGTACTTGATCACTCTATTTCTTACACTAATGATGCAAGTTCAATGAACTTGCAACAAAATAAGCGTCAATCAATTAATAAGACGGAAAAAACTAGGTCATTTACTCATGCAGCTTCTTCGCAAATCAGCTCTTCTTGTTTACATTGTGACGGTAATCATATGATTTTTAGGTGTGATAAATTCCGTGAATTGTCCACTGAGAAGCGCATTAACCGTGTTAGTGCACTTAAATTGTGTCATAATTGCCTAAAACAAAACCATAATGCTAATGAGTGCAAAAGCCAGTTTAAATGTCTAGTTTGCCAGAAATCGCATCACGTGTTATTGCACCTCGACGATAACAAACCGGTTTTGAGTTCGCGCCCAAGCCGCAGCGACTCGAGTACATCTCATGCAAAATCATTGCCATCACAGACGACATCTGGTGGTACAGTCCCAAGTGAAAGTAACAGTTGCCATTCTGCTTCTTTACACACAACTGCTGGTACAGTTATACTAGGTACCGCTGTGGTGCATGTGTTAGATGAAACTGATTGTTATCAGCCGTGTCGTGTTTTGATTGATTCTGGCGCTCAAACAAACTTTATTTCTGTTGATTGTTTACAACGTTTAGGATTAATGCCTCGTAAATGTAACTTTGATATTTTTGGACTCGCAGGCGAAAGCGTAAAAAATCATGGTATGACTTCGTTCGCTATGAAACCGCGTCATAGTAACGAACCATCTTTTAATATTGACGCTGTAGTGCTTACAAAAATTACTGGTGGTTTGCCGACCGTACAGTTACCTCAAAGCGTAATTGATGAATATAGAAATTTAATTCTAGCTGACCCTACCTTTTATAGGCGTTCAGATATAGATATTATTTTGGCAGGTGATGTTTTTCCGTATATTTATGACGGAAAGAAATTAATCTTTGGTTCAGATATACCTGTTGCGTTAAGTAGCATTTTTGGGTATGTGATTACGGGAAGGTTTTGTATTTCCGAGAACAACCTTTCTCACGTAACCGCTGCTACTACATCTCTGCATACAGTAACGTTTACTGTCGAGGAAAAACTCCTCAATGATTCTCTCAAACGTTTTTGGGAAGTTGAATCTTTGCCGTGCGAAGTTCAACACTTAAATCCGCAAGACGTTCTTGCTGAAAATATATTTTCTGTAAATCATTACAGGGACGAAACGGGCCGATACGTTTCTCCTATTTTATTAAAACCAAACCACGAGCCTTTGGGTGATTCCTACAATTCAGCTTACAAGCAGCTAACTCAATTAGAGCGCAGACTTGATAAATTACCCGATTTAAAACAGGCCTACTGTGATTTTATGAACGAGTATGAATCGTTAGGACACATGGAACTTTATAAGGGTACGGAATCTAAATATTTTATTCCGCACCATTGTGTATTGAAACCCACGAGTACAACTACACCTTTGCGTGTTGTTTACAATGGTTCAGCTCCTACCACTAACGGATTATCACTTAATAATATTCTTTTAACCGGACAAAAACTACATTCAGATATTTTTAAAATTCTAAGTCAGTTTCGGTTATACGATGTTTGTTTTACCGCAGATGTTTCTAAAATGTTTCGAGCGATCAATATTATTCCGTCTGAAAGAAAGTACCAACATATTCTCTGGCGTGATACAACATCAGACCCCGTACACATTTATGAACTTAAAACAAACACGTATGGTCTTAGAAGTGCCCCGTTCATAGCTATTCGCACGTTACATCAATTGGCTTATGATAATCCGCAGTCCTTGGCTTCCAATGTGTTGTTACAAGGGTGTTTTGTTAATGATGTATTATGGTCGTGTCCCACGATAGACGAAGCTTGCACATTACAAGATGAGTTAACCTAACTTCTTAAAAGTGGAGCATTTGACCTCCGGAAGTGGGCAAGTAATCGGTCTGAATTACTCACGCGTATGTCAACCGAGCAGGTATCCGTTATTAATTTTCAAGACGATACGTTATCGTCCTCAATCAAAGTGCTAGGGTTGACATGGTTACCTAGCTGTGATTGTTTTTCCTTCAATTATAATTTAAATGACTCGCTCTCAACAAAGCGGTCAGTTCTCAAATTACTTGCGAGTATCTTCGATCCCGTGGGTTTTATATCGCCATGCACCTTTGTTGCTAAGTGTATTATGCAAGATTTATGGAAGTTAAGTTTAGGATGGGACGACTATTTACCAACCGAATTAAAAGAAAAATGGCATAAATTCTTTTCAACCTTGCCCTGTCTTGCAGAGTTGCGAATTGAACGACATATTTTAATATCTCAGTTCAATTGGGTTCAGCTCATCGCCTTTTGCGATGCGTCATCCTTAGGCTATGCAGCATGTATTTATGTTCGCAGCACTGACAACGCGGGTAATATAAAGGTGCGGTTGCTAACAAGCAAATCAAAAGTGGCTCCAATGAAACCAGTGTTGTCAATCCCTAGACTTGAACTCATGGCGGCCGTGCTGCTTTCTAAACTTATTAATTCTATTATAAAAAAAATAAAGGAATTAGATTCCCCAATTATTGCACTCAGCGATTCGAGTGTCGTTCTTTCATGGCTTCAGACTCCATCATATAAACTAAAAACTTATGTTTCTAATCGAGTCAGTCAAATAACTGATATCTTGGAGCCTAACTGTTGGTATCATGTCAGTAGTGAGAATAACGCTGCTGATATTTGTTCACGAGGCGCTTTACCTGATAAATTTATGGAATATGCGCCAGAATGGATCCGTGGTCCTTCGTGGTTATATCAGGAACGTGGTCTATGGCCTATTAAAACGGTTTATGTCTCTGACCAAAATAAAGTGCCCGAATTAAAATCAAATTATGACACTTTTTGTTTTAATACTACTGACAACAAATGGAAGAATTGTAAAAATAATCTAGAAGAATTAATATTTAATAAATTTTCATCATTCAACAAGTTGCAACGTTGTATCGCCTGGTACCATCTTTATTTAGACTATTTAAAATCGAAACAGATAGTCTCAGGGCCACTCAATACCCTTGAGCTAGCTCGAGCTCATGATTCTATAATTAAAATAATTCAAAGGAACTATTTTGAAGATGAAATTGCCATACTCTCTAAAAAGGGCAACGTAGTAAAATCCTTAGTAATCCTACGTAAACTTTCACCCTTCGTTGATGACAATAAGTTCCTCAGGGTGGGGGGTAGAATCTTACAGGCTGACTTGCCTTATGATACCAAGCATCCTTTGCTTTTGCCAAAAGCATGTCATACAACTGTAATTTTAATAGAATATTATCATAAACTTTATATGCATGTGGGTCCGCGCACGTTGCACGGAATCTTATCTAGGAGGTATTGGATTATAAATGGTCGTAATGTTATTAGATCGGTGTTGTCAAAATGCGCAAAATGTTTTAAATTTAGACCGACTTCAATCCAACCAATAATGGGTACGTTACCCTCAAGTAGACTTCAACCTAACAAAGTATTTAATCATGTAGGTGTCGATATTGGGGGTCCGTTCATTATAAAGGAAAGCCAAAAACGTAATGCTAAAACTTATAAGGCCTATTTGTGCCTGTTCATTTGTTTTTCTACCAAGGCTGTACACCTCGAGGTCTTATCAGACTTGTCATGCGAGTGTTTTTTAGCAGCTTTTGATAGATTTGTTTCTCGACGGGGCTTATTTAATACCCTATATTCTGATTGTGGCACAAATTTTGTTGCAGCCTCAAAACATCTGAAGGAAGTCTGTAAATATTTTAATAGTCAAAGAAACCGCAATGACATTCTCAATGGTCTAACAAAGCGATCAGTTAATTGGAAATTTAATCCACCTAGTGCCCCTTCAATGGGTGGCTTATGGGAAGCCGGAATAAAATCGGCAAAGCATCATCTCTTTCGTTCCTGCGGAGATAAGGTCTTCACGTTTGAAGAGCTATCAACGGTTTTTTGCAAAATTGAAATGATAATGAACTCACGCCCACTTTGTCCAATGTCAGATAACCCTAATGAATTTGATGTCATTACCGCTGGTCATTTTTAAATTGGTCAAGGTATGCTATCGGTTCCAGAGTTTAACTTAGAAGATGTTTCTTTAAGTAGGTTGTCACGTTGGCAATCACTTCAAAGAATTACACAATCATTTTGGAAACGTTGGTCTCATGATTATCTTCACACTCTGCAGCAGAGAGCGAAATGGTATTCATCACCACCTAATCTGAAGGAAGGAGACTTAGTTCTCATAAAATCTGATGTCAAGCATCCATCCGAATGAACGCTGGCAAGAATTGATAAAACTCGAGAGCAATGAATCCGGGTCACTTAAAGAATCCTAAAAATCTCGGAAACTGAAAATGCTAGGTTAATGCAATAAATTGTATTTAATAGACAATGTAATACTCCTTAAATGAAGGTATTAAAACTTCTTAGTTATTGTAAAGTTATATCATAAAAAAATCAAATTTGAAAAAGGGCCACTTTCGAAGATGGAACTACGAAATTACAGCATTTGGTTTTGCTTTTGTTTGTAATCTGTCATTTATGTGGGTACATAAACCATGTTGATAGTGCTCTATATTCATTATTCAAGCTGAAATTATGTCGCTTACGCCTGAAGAATGCACCAGAATACTTACAATGCTGGAAACCGGCCGGAGTCAGCGCGATACAGCCAGGACTGTCGGTGTGTCGCTGTCAACAGTACAAAGAGTTCTCCGACGTTACGAAGAAACTGGTTCTAACCTACGCAGACCAGGAACGGGCAGAACCAGGTGTACCACAGCACGAGAAGACCGATACTTGGTGAACACCATGCTTCGAAATCGCTTTCTCACAGGAACTGAACTCACCAATCAGTTTCGACGCCTCGGAGGAAGTAACCCAAGTGCATGGACAGTAAGACGTCGGCTTGCTGAATCTAACTTAAAACCCCTTAGACCTGCAAACGGCCCTAAACTGGAGCGTGGGCATCGTATTTCAAGACTAAGATATGCCCAGAGCCACGTAAATTGGAGTATTGAAGATTGGTCAAAAGTTATGTTCTCCGACGAATCAAAATTTATGCTCTACAAGCACGATGGAAGACACAGAGTGTATCGAAGACCAGGGGAAAGATTCAAGCAAGCATGCATCGAAGATTAAGTAGCCTACGGTGGTGGGTCTGTACTTGTGTGGGCCGGAATTTCTGAAAGTCGCACAGAGCTGGTGATCATAGAAAACGGCTCTTTAACTAGCGTAAGATATGTGGAAGAAATCCTCAATGATCACGTTGGTCCATTTATGGTCAATTTAGGTGAGGATGCTATATTTATGCATGACAATGCCCGACCTCATACAGGTAGGATTGTGAATGACTACCTTCAAGAGATGAACATTACTCGTATGGAGTGGCCAGCGCGCAGCCCGGATATCAACCCGATCGAGCATGCTTGGGACGAGCTAGGCAGATGCGTAAAACAACGAAACCCTCCCCCAATCACGCTTCGTGAGCTCAAAATTGCTCTCACAGAGGAATGGGAGAATATTCCCCAAAATCGTATAAGGAACTTGGTGTACAGCATGCCAAACCGCGTAAACGCAGTAATGGAAGCACGAGGAGGCAATACGAAGTATTAAAATTCAAGAAAATCGTAATAAAGTTCAAAAATTTCATGTTTCCTATTTTTGTTTTAAGGAGAGATCAGCAGTTTTTTTCTTTATGTAATTTTGTGTTAATAAAATGTATTTTTTTTACTTTCATTTAAGGAGTATTACATTGTCTATTAAATACAATTTATTGCATTAACCTATCATTTTTAGTTTCCGAGATTTTTAACATTCTTTAAGTGACCCGGATTCATTGCTCTCGAGTGTACATCCCGGTGTTGACAATATTGTTCGCGTCGTTACTGTCCGAACAAAAAATAGTACCTATAAAAGACCGGTAAACAAACTTTGCCCATTACCGTACGCTAACTAGTATTTTTTAGTTAATAAAACCTACCTCTAGGTAGTTCTAGTTTAATAAGGAACTATACCTACTTAACCCTATACTTGACATTGTGCACTTACATGCACATTAAATTCAGTAATTTTTTTCTAAAAAATATTACATCGTATCGTTATAAAAATAACTCTAAGTGACTTCGTAAACGTCTCTTTACGTAAGAAAAAGAAATCTATATCTGTCTCGCTCACACATTGTCAGTGGTGAACAAAATGGCGAGCCGTCGGTCAGTGCCTGCGCAACGCTCTGTAAGTATCCTAATTAATCTCAACTAAATTAAGTTATATGTATGAAATTTTTATGATTTTACTTTCTGCAAGCTTTATGCAATTGTTTGGTAATATTATTTTTGTGATATATGTTTTGAATATACAGTAATTCACGATTTTCTTTAGGTGTGCATTAAAATACACACTGCCTGGTGCAGGGTGAATAACTTAATATTTGTTGTGTATATTTAAATGCACACTGCCTGCTTCGCTGTGAATAACACCCTATTTGTTGTGTGCATGTAAATACACACTGCCAACGTCATAGACTAATACTATTTATGAATTTTGTGTCTATAAATGCACATTGCCTACTGTGCTACTATATACTCGAGCCTTTGTTCACACAGAGTTTTTTTCATAATGCATGACAGCAACTCGTATTACACTTTCCACCAAATTCCTATTCCTTAGCTTGCAATACTTTTATTTCAGATGACTAGAAGTCGAAAAATTCTAGCTTTGGTGCCTAAATGCGGAGCTAAGTCTGATGAAGATTCTAGCGAATCTTCGGAAGATGAAATCCAGATGTGTAGGCCTCATCAAGATGACTCCGAAGACAGTTCCCCTGTCCGATCAATAGCGTCTTCTGTCGAAAATGTGAACATCTCCGATAGTGATGACTGTGAGTATCGAGAAATATACGCCGTTGCTTCAGTCCATCAAGAGCCGAGATTCAGACACAACACTACCGATTCTACTCCATACTCACCTTCTATTCTGCAACATGATCCTGACATTATACCGCCTTCACCATCAGTTTATATTCCACCGTCACCGTCTATAGAATCAATCTGCAGTCCCGCATCTTCAGCACCTGCCGCATCTTCAGTGTCTGCCGCACCTACCGCAGCTACTGTGCGTCTTCGGCGTTATAAGAAAACTCCGGTAATCGTAAAAAAAACCGTATTGAAACCTACCAAAATATCTCCTAAATGGACAAGAATGAAATTTCAAGGATCAGCAGATATAGAAGATAATATGTTTTTTGATTCTACTGATATTGAAAAATCGCCGCTTGATTACTTTAAACTATTTTTTACTGACGATATACAAGAACTAATAGTATATCATTCTAATTTGTACTCTGTGCAGAAAAAGGGCACTTCAATTAATATAACCAAAGACGATATAAAAGATTTTATAGCTATAAATATTCTAATGGGTGTTGTAGATATGCCAGCATACACCGATTACTGGTCAAATGAATTTAAATACAGTAAAATTGCTGACGTCATGACACTAAAGAAATTTCAATCTATTCGACGTTACATTCATTTTAATGATAACTTAAAAGATGACGGTGACAGGTACTATAAAATAAGGCCACTAGTAGAAAAAGTTCGTCATAACTGTGCCTCGAATATTCCTGAAGGAAAACGCTTCAGCATCGACGAGATGATGGTACCTTACAAGGGTACTAGAGCCGGAAGCCGTAAACAATATGTACGGAATAAACCCAAAAAATGGGGTTTTAAGTTTTTCGTTCGTGCGTCTCCATCTGGCCTCGTACATGATTTTATTATTTATGGAGGAGAAGATACTTTCAGACTACATACTTTTACTGAAACAGAAAAAGGTATGGGTCTTGGAGCCAAAGTTGTAATAGCTTTGGCCAAATCTATCAAGCAAAAACCATGCTCCGTACTATATTTTGACAACTTTTTTACGTCAATTGAATTGATGCACCATCTAAGGAACGAGTATGGTATATTCTCCCTAGGGACAGTCAGGGCAAATCGACTTCGTGGGGCAGAGAAAAAATTACCAACTGATAAGGAGTTGAAGAAAAAGGGCAGGGGAGCTTTTGCACAGGTCGTGTCTAACGACTACAATATCGCTGTTGTGAAGTGGTTCGACAACAAATTTGTTGTGGCAGCAAGTACTTATGTGGACGCCCACCCTGTGCAGAATATAATGTGTTCACGCATCATACGCGTGAACGAGCAGCGGCGGGGGACGCGGGAGGAGAGGTCTCAGCTGATCGGGTCGGCGGCCGCGCCGCGCACTCTCGCCTACAGATTCGGACAGCAACGCACGCCTAGTACCTACTAGTTTTAATTTATATTGTAACCGATTTCTGTACCAAATATAATCAATATTCAAGCGAAGTCACATTTTATTTAAATATATCCAACATTTGGCGACCGTGAACAAAATCGAAAGTTATTCTGGTCATTTGGCGACCATAGCTTCAATATACGCTGAAGAGATTGGAAGGGATTGCTGCTTATGCTGCCTTCTGCCCTGGTGGAGTGAAGAACTTTGCTGAAGACCGTGTTGGACGTCTGGCTGGGTACTCAAGGGAAGTAGGCCTGTATTCCTATCCACTATTTTTCCTCTTCGAACTTGTGTGCAGCTTGCCGCTCCGATAGCGTTATAAGATAGCATTTCGTGTACACGTACTATCTATATTTTTCCTATTATACGCTTCGGCTATTGCGAGAGCTTGCCTATTTCCTACCTACTATATTATTTTATAAAGTATTTCTATATCTTACTGCATTTGGTGGCATTGCCTATAGTCATTTAGCTATCCATTGCATTTCAAAGCATAAATCCATTTATCATAATATTGCCTAGTCATTTTTTCCGTTAGCGATTTTTTTTTTTCCCCATATACCCCCACATAAGATTATCATAAGATTTGTTGTTAACTGTTACTCATTTATGCAAAATTCCAGATAAGCGCTAAGGCCTTACGTCGCAGCTAGCTGTTTTCGCTAGGCCCAGAGCTTGGTTTGTGGCTGACGAGCCGTCAAGCGCTTGAGTGCCGACTGCGGGAGGGCGGCTGGTTCGAAGATCGACGGAACCGTTGTAACTGGTTTGATCGTTTCATTTTCTTGCCTAATTCATTGTTCAGTTTTGTTGTTTCTTTTAGTAAGTTATGGAAGGAACTGTAAAGGAGCTTAATAAAAAGCGTAGCATTATAAAGGGGAGATTAACAAAATGTAAAGACTATGTAAATGTTTTAACGCAGGTAGGCGCGAATAAATTGACTAGTATTCAAGTGAGAGAATTATCGTTACGGGTTGACAAATTTCAAGAATTGTTGTCAGAGTTCAACGAAATTCAATCGGAGTTAGAATTACTCTCACCAAATGAGGATGAGCAGTTAACAGAGCGGGAATTTGTTGAGTCACAATTTTTTTCTCTTCTTTCCACAGCTAAAGAATTAATTGAATTTGCTAATTTAGAGAAAAGATCAGAGAATGGTGAAAGCATATCGAGCCAATGTTCACATTCCATGAATTCTATAAAATTACCCACAATAAATTTACCGAAGTTTGATGGGAACTATTTAAAGTGGTTGGAGTATAGGGATACTTTCGATTCCCTTATTAATAAAAATGATTCGATTCCATTAATTAATAAGTATCACTATCTCAGATCAAGCTTGGAAAATAGTGCCGCTGTCGTTATAAGATCAATTGAGTTTACCGCTGATAATTATAGAAATGCCTGGCAAATTTTATGTGACCGTTATAACAGCAAAAATATTTTAATAAATAACCACCTTAAGTCGTTATTAAGTATCGATCCTATTGTGAAGGAATCATTTAAAGCATTGCGCTATTTAATTGATCACATATCTAAAAACTTGAGTTCTTTGCACACTTTGGGGCGTCCTACTGAACAGTGGGATGATTTATTAATATTTATAGTCTCAGCAAGGTTGGATCCCGTCACTAGTATGAAATGGGAGGAATATAAAAATAGTTTATCGGATTTACCGACACTCATTAATTTTTTCTCATTTTTACGCAACCGAGCGGACATCTTGGAAACTACCCACTATAACAGATATGATAAACATGAACATAATAAATCGAACTCTCAAAGTAATAAATCGGTGAGATCTTTCTTAGCTGCTTCGGATTCGGATACGGAAAGGAAGGATCATAAATATCAATGCGTAATTTGTAATCAAAATCATTTTGTTTATAAATGTTCGAAGTTCAAGGAAATGAACAACGATGATAGGATTCGCGAAGTAACTAAGTTAAAACTATGCACTAAATGCTTACGTAGTGGGCATAATAGTCATCAGTGTCGTTTGAAAAGTTCATGCCAGATATGTAAAGGGAAACACAACACTTTGATACATAGAAATGACACTAACACGACCGAAGAGCAAAGCGCAAGCGCACATAGTCCACCGGTTACATTATCGGCTACAACGATGACTCATACGTTGTTGTGTACGGCGCAGGTGGAGATCGTTAACGAGTCAAACAATAGAAAGGTAATGGCACGTGCACTATTAGATACTGGAAGTCAATCGTCATTTTTAACAGATGTTCTGAGGGAGAAATTAGGGTTCAATAAAACCTCTAGTGAAACCTTTAAGGTTTGTGGACTTAATGATATTAAAACTAACATTTTAGGAAAGTGTATCGTAAAAATAAATTCTCATTCAAGTACCTATAGTACTCGGGTCTCCTGTTTATTGGTGCCAACGATAACAGGTATTTTACCTAGCGTCGAAATAGACGTCCGAGAATTAGATATCCCATGCGGTATACAGCTCGCGGATCCAAAGTTTTACCAGCCTTCCAATATAGATATACTGTTGGGGGCTGACATATTTTGGAATATTATTGGAACAAATCAAATTAAGCTAGGGTCTAATAAGCCTACTTTACAAGAATCACAATTAGGGTGGTTGATAGCCGGTCCAGTCGGTATCAGTCAATCCAAGTCTAAGGTCTATTGTTATTTCAATCATTTTTCGAATCTCGATAATTCCCTTAAGAAATTTTGGGAGATTGAAGAACTACCTGCAGAGACAAAAACATATTCATTAGAGGAACAGTTTTGCGAAAATGACTTTATAGAAAACACGAGCCGCTTACCTGACGGTCGGTTTTGTGTACGTATGCCACTAAAAGAACCCGAAACTAATCTCGGAGATTCGTATTATCTGGCTAAGAAACGTTTTTTGAATTTAGAATTAAAACTAAATAGAAATCCAAAACTTAAGGAGTCATACACTCAATTTATAGATGAATATAAAGAATTAGGTCATTTGAGTGAAGTAAATGGTCTAGAGTTTGGCAACTACCTTCCACATCACTGCGTAATTCGCGAGAAGAGTGAAACGACAAAGTTGAGGGTGGTATTCGACGCCTCGGCCAAGACTACTTCTGGTAAGTCATTAAATGACATACAGGCTGTAGGTCCAGTTGTACAGTCCGACTTAATCTCAATTTTGATACGCTTCCGCGGGCATAGGTTTGTTCTCTTAGGAGACATTGAGAAAATGTACCGACAAACGGCCTTGCATACTTCTCAACGTCACCTTCAGTTAATTCTGTGGAGGGATTCATCTCATACGGAACCCGATGATAATAATGATTTAAAAGTTTTACAATTAAATACAGTAACATATGGATTGGCCAGCGCTCCATTCCTGAGTACCAGATGTTTATTACAACTGGCTAAAGAATGTAATGACGACACTATCGCGAACATTATTAAAAGTGACTTTTATATAGATGATTTGAATACGGGAGCGGAAAGTGAAAGTGAATTGCAGCACATTTACAAAAATATTAAGGAAATTCTAGATTCGGCATGCTTCCCTTTAAGAAAGATTCGTACTAACTGTTTACAGGCATTTGCTGTTGATGAAACTATGCTCGACCCGGTAGATTTAACAAAAGAATCCAGTGTGCTAGGTTTGAATTATTCTCCAAAACTAGATATTATTGGGTTTCCCTCAAAGATCGAATCGCCACCGGAAATTATTACGAAAAAGGTCGTTATAGCTACTATTTGTAAAATATTTGATCCTTTAGGATTAATTTGTGCATGCATTATTAAGGCTAAAATCTTTTTGCAACAGTTATGGGTTATCAAGCTAAACTGGGAGGAGCCTATACCACAAACTCAATTAAAAACATGGTTAAAATTCATTACTAGTTTGCACTTCCTTTCTAATATTAAAGTTAGTAGAAATGTTCTTTGCGATTTCCCGATATCCATACAACTACATTGCTTTGTCGATGCGTCACAGAAAGCGTATGCCGCATGTGTATACTTACGATCAATAAACGAAAAAAATGAGGTTACTGTAAGACTTCTGTGCGCAAAGGCAAGGGTTGCGCCCTTAAAGCCTATGACTATACCAAAATTAGAATTACTGGGTTGTTTGCTGGGGGCTAAATTATCTAATAAAATTCTTCAGTCATTTCGATTTAATATAAATTGTAAAACCATTTGGACTGATTCAACAGTGGTTTTAGGATGGTTAAAAACAGATGTGAGAAATCTAAAAATGTTTGTCTGCAACAGGGTTAATGAAATTAATGAGTTAACTAATGGTTTTGAACACCGACATGTACCCACAAATATGAACCCAGCTGACTTGGCCTCAAGGGGAGTTGAACCCCAAGATCTATCATCTTCTTCCTTGTGGTGGGAAGGTCCTTCTTTCCTAAAGAAAGAACGTTTAGAATGGCCACAAAATTCAATCGTAGCTAAAATATTACCAGAGTTGAAGGTACATTCATTATTATCTGCAGCAAACAATTCTACCGACAAAACTTCATTTATAGATTTTAATAAGCATTCCAATTTCAATAAGTTAAGTAGAATATTTGCATATGTTCTACGTTTTGTTAATAACTGTAATAAAAATAAACAAAAGTACTCAGGCCCTATAAACTCAGACGAAATAAATAATTCAATTATGTTTTTAATTAAAATTAGTCAATTACAATCATTTTCTTTCGAAATTGAGTTACTTAAACAAGGAAAAACATTACCACGAAAAAATAAATTATTACAATTAACTCCATTTATAGATTCCAATGACATTGTTCGTGTGGGTGGTCGTTTAGAAAACTCCAATTATAATTTCGATAAGAAACACCCTATAATATTGAATTCAAAACATCATTTAACTAAGATACTAATGATAAGTGAACATATACGTTTGTTTCACGCAGGTCAACAGCTACTGTTAGCGTCAGTGCGTGATAAGTACTGGCCCATTGGAGGGAGATGCCTAGCGCGGCAAGTAGTTAGACAGTGTATTGTGTGCGTTCGATTGCGAGCGAATACCTTACAACCAATAATGGGTCATTTACCTGAAGCGCGTACTAATGCTTGTTTCCCTTTCTACTCGTGCGGAGTTGACTTTGCTGGACCTTTTATGATAAGTAACCGTAAAGGTCGTGGTAACCGAATTAGTAAATGTTATCTATGTTTATTTGTATGCCTTAGTACCAAGGCAATTCACTTGGAACTTGTAAGTGACCTGAGTACTCAAGCTTTTATTTTATGCCTAAGACGATTCATATCACGCAGGGGAAAATGTCATGAGATCTTTTGCGACAACGGTAGGAATTTCGTAGGAGCTAACAATGAATTAGGTAGGCTGCTTCGATCCAGCCGTCAGTCTGTCAGTGATTATGCCTCTTCTGAAGGTATCAAATTTGTATTCAGCCCCGCTTATTCTCCCCACTTCGGTGGAATATTTGAGGCTGGAATTAAATCAGCTAAGTTTCATCTGAAACGTGTAGCAGGAAATGCTGCTTTGACGTTTGAGGAGCTAGCAACGCTGTTCACACAGATTGAAGCAATCCTAAATTCACGCCCGCTGACTCCTCTCTCGTCCAATTGTACTGATCCTTCTCCTCTGACTCCAGGCCACTTTCTAATTGGGAGACCACTGATGTCTGTCCCAACGAAGCCCATCACTGCTACTAGACCCAACAGATACGAGCTCCTAGAGAAGATAAGGCAGCACTTCTGGGAGAGATGGCGCCGGGAGTACATCTCTGAGCTGCAGCAGCGCACCAAGTGGCGCACTGGACAGCAAGGGCTCACCTGCGGTGACGTGGTGCTACTGAAGGAAGACAACTTACCGCCACTACAATGGCGGCTGGGGCGCGTGTCTCGCCTCTATCCAGGGGCCGACGGCGTCAGCAGGGTAGCTGACGTCACTACTTCAAAGGGCATTATACGAAGGGCGATCAACAGACTATGTCCTTTGCCAACTTCACAATCCAAAGATGACAACGAAGCGGAGCGGGCCGCATCCAGGTCCCCTTCCCCGTCTACTTCTTGAAAGCTATGGCTCTCAACGCGCCGGAGGATGTTCACGCATCATACGCGTGAACGAGCAGCGGCGGGGGACGCGGGAGGAGAGGTCTCAGCTGATCGGGTCGGCGGCCGCGCCGCGCACTCTCGCCTACAGATTCGGACAGCAACGCACGCCTAGTACCTACTAGTTTTAATTTATATTGTAACCGATTTCTGTACCAAATATAATCAATATTCAAGCGAAGTCACATTTTATTTAAATATATCCAACAAATGCGATACAAGAAAGAAGAAAAGAAGAAAGGTCTAGTCACATGCCCAAATTTAATAAAGCACTATAACGGAAATATGGGTGGAGTTGATCTAGCTGACATGTTAGTTGCTTTATACCGTACTGATTTGAAAGGCCATCGTTGGTATTTAGTATTATTTTCACAGATTTTGGACATATGCGTGAATAATGCTTGGTTGCTGTATCGTCACGAGAACAATGGTAAACAAAAACTGTTGCCACTCAAAAGGTTTCGTGTCGCTTTATTTAGGCAACTGCGTTTTTTTGAGAGGAGTACTAATCTACAACCTGATGCTCTTCCCAAATCTGTGAGAAAAGTAAAAAAACCAGTTGCAGAGAGGCCTGATGATGCTACTCGTTACGATCTGATGGGACATCTTCCTGCTTTTACGACAAAAGGCAGGTGTAGACACTGTACCAAACATCAAACCAAATATTTTTGTCCAAAGTGTAATGCACGACTATGTATAGTTGAAGGGCGAAATTGCTTTACAGATTTTCATACCAAGTAGTGTATTTTTTTATATTGTTACATAGTAAATAGATAATATTTAAGTAAACTTTGATCTCAGAACGTTAGGACTGAATATTGTGATAAATAATAATAGAAAGTTTAACTTTGGTATAAAAAAAATGTTTAACTATATGTCATATATCGTAACATACTATACTCATTGACCTAATTCCTAGCAGATCTCAAAAGTTGTTGATATTTTCAATATTTATGTTATTTTTTATGTTTTTGTTTCTTTTTTAGTTTAGTGGTTACATGGCAGTGTGCATGTAAAGACACATTTTTGTTTGTAATTTTTTTCTTGTGAGCTTGGCAGTGTGCACTGGAAGACACATAATATATCCTGAAAACTGAAATTCAGAGATTTTTTATTTCATTTTTCCCGATATCCTTATAATCCAATTAACGTAGGGAAGTAGTAAAAGTTTAATTTTTTGAAGGTAAAATTCCCTGCCAAGTATAGGGTTAACATAATTTCTTATAGGTTCGTCCCTTCCCCCCTTTTTTTTATTTTTTTTCTACATGGCTCCATCAGGTTTGTGACCACTGATGTAAGCCTTCTCTGGCTCGTAGCCCGATCTCTTGTTTTATTTTTTTTCTTACTTATCCGCTAGGGCGCAGAGCGCGGGAAAAATAATCGAGTGGGGTGAATGCCAGATGCGTCACCGGCGTGCCGGCGCCGCTCGGCCGCCCGATAATGTAAACAAAGCATTTTTACGACTTGGGTTTCATTGAATGGTGCTAACACTTGTGTTTTTTGTTATGGTAAGGAACGGGGCTTTAAGATAGCGGAGTTTCGTTTGAAATAGGATAGTATTCATGTAAACAAATCGTTCGTTAGTATGACGCAACCATAAATCATAACTTTGTTTTCAAATAAATGGTTATAGTTCGAAAAAACGAGCGATGACCTATATTGTTTAAGGTTTTAAATACATTATGTGTATATACTTAACGCAAAACACTAATAAAACCACATAGCATTAGTACAATATGTACTATTTACGAGCGCCCAAAGTTGAAAAAATTTGCCGACGGCAAAAAAATAACAATGGCCGCCAAGACAATGGAAACAAAATGTTGTTTTATAAATATAAATCTGATACGTAGAATAAATATATTGGTACCTGTGGAAAGCTTATTTAATGCTTCAACTTTGTTATAAAAGTAGTCGTATTAGAATAACACACTGTACTAAAATAAGGATCTGAAAACACATACACGTAATAACAATAAACATGAATCGGTCAGCGCCGGTTGTGGAATAAAACCGAAATTACGTAATATTTTTTCACTCACCGACCTTGAAATCCTGCAGTAATTCACTTCACTATAATATTTATCACATACTTAAACAGGCCATAGCACTTCAAACACTTGAAAACCCACTTAAAACACAAATTATTTATCATGTAAACAAAACACGCGCGAGTCCGTACGTCACTGACAAGACGCCATATTTTTTTAATTATTTGATTTTTTTGGTTGAACGCTTGTAGTGTTGTCATACATCTGAGTAAGCGGCCTTTAAGCACAAAATCGACTAAGCAATCGGATACAGTGTGCCACAGATCTTTTAAAAATGAAAAATTGAATAAAGTTTATCGGATTTCGATTAATTAAAGGGTTACTTAGGTGAGAGCATGCACTCCGCATTACTTTTTATGCGGCGACTTTGGTCACCTCATCCACTCCAGCGAAATCATCATAGTGATTTCGGTGGGGGGTATGTTCGATCCTTGTCTAGTTTAAGGTAGTTTTAAGCTCCATTAATTTTTGTGCTTCTACCCTCACTTCTGGTGAGGTGACGGCGATGAGCAGCCATCTTTGTGCTGCGGGCAGTCGACGTTCGTCTACCAAAAGAGAAGCAGGATCGCGTTGCCGTGCGCGCCGATGTGCCATTTACCACATTGTAAACCCTGACTTTTCAACTACTATTGTGATATAGTGCCTTCTGATCGTATCAGAACAATCCTAGACAATAATTTGTGTGTGCCTACAATTCGGATCCCGAAAGACTTTCTAGAAGCCCATAGCGACGTCACATCCAACCACGCGGCAGCGAGCTGCATCAGCAGCTTGATCCAAGCCAGGACAAGGGTGAAGCAAAAGGTTAGTGGAGTCGAATTGCCTGTTCTAGTCAAGGATCTGAATCTCAGCCAGTTTACACCGAAATTATTATTTTTTAGGTATCTTTAAAACCTTCAATATTTCTCATATAGTCCACTACTCAAAACTAAAGGCCCACGTGCCACACAGATGTTAGTAGAGATTCAGCAGATACGATAACAGCTCCAAAAAAAAGGAAGACGGATGAAATAATTCATAATGACGAGGATTTGTTAAATTTTTTAAAAGATTTGGATGATAATCGAGCAAAACGAACTGCGCAGAGGGATGAGTTACGTAAAGAAGTACTAACATCAAGTGATCCTTTAAAAGCTTTTTTGGATTCAATGTATCATAGTACAAAGAGAAGCAGAGTATTATCAAAGAACAATAAAAAGAAAGTAGTTTCAATTGGTAATGGATGCTAAAGACAATATTGCTAATACAAACTATTCATATACCGGTTACTACTCAAACGATTATTCTTACAACTCTCGCCCTTCTACGAGTCAGACAAATTTTTCTTCTGGACACGGTTCTGCCTCACCTGAACCCAGCGGTTCTGGTGTGCAGCAAATTGGAATTGGAAAACATACTACTCGTAGCCTAAACGAAGAGATCCAAGATTAAATGTCTGCCGCTGAAATCACTCCAAGCGATGGAGCCTTACCTTAATGTAATGACGAGACGCTCTCTTGTACCAATAGCTTCTCTATAATTTGTATTTTCTTTTTTAATCTCGTCATCTCGTCGTCTCTTGTCATTCTAAAATATGTGCGAAAGCCATGATTTGTTAATTCACTGCCAATTCAATGCCACTCCTACGTCTAGGCGACTATAGCCGCCTAAAAATTTTATGCGTTGAGCGGTAAGGCGACTATGGCAGCCTCACTGACTTGTACACTTTAAACGAGTTTTTATCTGTGAAACTTTTCAAAGAGCTTCATGAGTGTGCCACTAGATGACTCTATATTAAATAACGGGTCTAAGGGTCGATAAAACAGAAAGTCGGGTAACAGCAAGCATTGAAAAAAAAATTGTTTACAAACAGTGTGTCAAGTGGTACCAAGTGTTGTGAGATCCGATTTTAAAATGTAAGTAACAATTTATTTATTAACCCTATGTATTAGTGTTATATATTTAAAAAAATCCTGAAAGTTTATTCTTTCAGATTATCTACCAATTTTAAGCATCCACAGTCTAAAAAGATGTTTTTACATATGTTAAAGTCGACTGACCAAAACTTCGCCCTAGCGTGCCGGTTTTTCGTCAAGTTTTTGTATGATATTATACGTATTTTAGTAAAATACTTCTTGTAATTAGAAAAACAGGTCTTTATTCATATTTAAGTAGACTTCAGGGAAAGTAATATGACGAAAATAATTAGGATTTCACGTTTTTATATTTTTGTTCCCAGGATTTAGGTATGGGCGACCATGGCCGCCCGTAACGTTTACGTATAAACCAAAATAAGGGTTTGTTCTGACGAGGAATCATGCGTGTATTTAATATGAGTTTTCGTTGCTGCTTTATTATTTTATTTGGCATTGCACCTTTTTAACATAAATATTTTTACGTGTTGGTCATTCATTTATAGGTGTTGGTCGATATAAAATATAAAATTACTTTTCATTGTTGTGGTGGCTGTGCATGTGTTTTTTTGCAAAATGCTTATCTTTCGTCTGCTCTCATAAAAACAAAGAGCGGAATTTAAATTAGATTATGTTCTAGGTCTGATAGTCAAAACCCTGATGGTGGCCGACGTCTGAATGAAGCCCCGCCAGGCCAACCGTAAGAATGCAATATTAATAATAATATATTATTTCTTGAATGAGGACTGGTAAAAGTTAATTTATTTTTATAATAATTTATTTTAGAACTACAAGTAATCAAGACGTAGGAGTAGGACGAGGACGTGGGAGAGGGCGAGGGCGAGGTCGAGGGCGAGGTCGAGGGCGTGGGAGAGGGAGAGCTGCACAAACGTACGTGTTTTTTTATCATACCTAACAAATTAAATTAGACTACAATTAATAAACCAGTTGATTAAAAAAAATCTTCAATGTTTTACAACTGTGTATTGTTTTTCAGCGCCACCTTGGAAGACACTCTCTACCAAATTAGGGCAGAGAGACAAATTACGCAACGTCGAATCGCCACTCTGCCGACAAGTGCTCGTCAGGAACTTGTCGCCCGGAAGCGCGAGGCTCATCTGGAGCGAATGCTTATGCCTGATGCACCACCGCGCAAACGGCAAACAAAGTAAATTTTTCCTTCACGTATTTATTTTTGTTTTTTCCCATCACGGACATCACCTTGCCATAATTTTTCTTTCCAACTTTAATATTTTTTTTCACTATTCTATTTGTAAGATAAGTAATTATAAATAACTTATTTAATTTTCAGAAGGCTATCTCCAGAACGTCAGCCATGTATCATGGTTGATCAGTCAGCCAAAGGATGTGTTGGTAAGATGGTTATTTCATAGAATCAATTAATATTTTGCTGTTTAATTTATATTCTATCATAATCATAACTTATTCAACCCCACAGATGCAATTGAAGTTGAGGCTTCGACGTCCGGAGTGCCCCATTCTTCCAGTAAGACGGTTATTCCAAATAGGTGATTAGTCCTTTGTTGTTTTATGTAGATTACATCATAAAATGGTCTTCTTTTTTTAGACCTTTACTCCGCGGAAACAGCCGAGGTTGAACCTTCTACTTCCGGAGTGACTCATTTTTCCGGTAAGATAATTATGTCAGACAGTTTGTAATTACTTTGCTGTTCAATATAGCTTAAATCATAACTTGTTACAGAACTCCTTTCTACAGAACCAGGTAGAGCTGAAACCTCCACTTCCCGTTCTTTGGGTAAGATAGTTATTTGAGCCTGACTTCTTTCATTTGTTATTTGAGGTAGAAGACATCCTAATATATTATCTTGTTTGTTACAGAATGCTGCCCCGTAATTATTGAATACGGTAAGCTATGGTTTTCTCGGCGTCATAATAAGACTTAAAAAATGGTTTACAATAAAAGTGTTTGTTGTTACAGTTGACGAAGCTGTGCCTCAGGAAATGGACAGAATCGGTACGCCAGAGGCAGACACTGTCCCCAACTCTCCGTATAGTTCCCCAAGTCGATTGTCGACAGCAAATAGCTTACCTTATGTCACATTGAGGCCAACTAAAAAAAGAGCATACCCGGAAAGCTCTTCTGAATCGGAGTAGGGATTTAATTTATATTATTTTAAATAAATAATTGGAACTGCTATTCTGATTTTTTTTCTAGACGTTGGTGCAGAAGTTATCGTGGCCACATCATCCTCGCCTCACATCACTTTATCTTCGCAAATTGGTAATAATTATAAAGTAATGAACGACAAAACACTAATCAATCCCGCTTCTTCCGCATATGTGACGTATTTTTTATTCCAGGTGTACAGGACGAAAATTTCGAGGGAGTAATGAACGAGTGGTTGCAACTGACTGACTTATCAGACAATGACGATGACTTAGACATTGTCGTTGACGAATGCCTCATCCCGACTGTACAAGAGCGTAACGCTGCAGCTGAACCCGCATGTGACAGTGACTTGACTCAATTTCAAGCGGAAGTGTTACGGAGGGAGGACAACGCGAATGACCGAGCTCTTCGTGACATTACGACTGACGATTGTTACACTTTCGCTTGGAGTAATGACAGGGCGACTTTTTTGGGACGACGCGACGTGAGACATTCACGGGTACATCGGGGCCGACTTTTGAGGTGACTGACCAGACGCGAGCTATTGACGTTTTCGACAAAACTTTTGACATTGACTTCATTGACCATCTGTGTGTTGAGACTAATAGGAATGCGGAGCAAAAGATTGCTTTACTGCGTGAGCAAAACAAACTAGCTCCACATTCCCGATTTCACCGTTGGTCTCCTACTGACAGGGACGAAATGGTTAGCTTTTTAGCTTTACTCATTTTACAGGGTCTCTACCCCTTACCAGAGGAAGAAGCCTATTTTACATACAATGGTTTTGGCACTATGCCATATATTTCCAAAATCATGTCGTATAATCGGTTTTTGTTGCTAAAAACCTTCCTCCATTTCGTCGACAATCTGACTTGCCAAGACATGACTAGACTTAGTAAAATACAACCTGTGGTTGACTATTTTAATGCAAAATTTTCCAGCCTATACATGCCTTCACAAGAGATAGCCATTGACGAATCTCTTTTAAAGTGGCACGGGAGGTTAAATTTTGCACAAAAGATTTCGTCGAAGGCCGCACAAGTCGGAGTCAAAACCTACGAATTGTGCGAATCTTCCAGTGGCTATCTCTGGAAGTTTTATGTATATGCTGGAAAGGTTAAACCAACCTCGACTACTGACAACACTGACGTACAAAATTCACAAACAAATGACAGACCAGTCGGGGACGAGGCGACGAGATTTACTGATGACGAGACAAATGACAGACCCGATAATGACGGACCGACTAATACAATGACTGAAGATAGCGGAGACCGTCCCACGAACGCTACTGCTAAAATTGTTTATAATTTGATCGAGCCACTGCTTCACCGTGGGCATACTGTAATAATGGACAATTTTTATAATAGTCCATTATTATTGCGTAGCTTGAAAAAACAAAAGACCGACTGTTATGGGACACTAAGACTTAACAGAGAATTTGTACCTGACTCAATCAAGACTTTGACAAAGACAGAACTTCGACAAGGTGAAGTAGTGGCCACGTACTGTTCCGATTTGGCAATTCTGGTATGGCGAGATGCTAACTTAGTTAGTATGATCTCCACATACCATAATCTCCAAATCGGAACTCAAGATAAGTACAACAGACTGACGTACAAACCAAGCGTAGTACTTGACTATAACAAGAGCATGGGAGGAGTTGACAGGAAAGATCAATTCCTGTCAGCTCAACCTATGGAACGTGTGAGGAACAGAGTATGGTACAAGAAACTCTTCCGCCGATTGTACAATGCAGCAATTTTTAACTCTTTTGTGATATTTTCCAGTTTTCACCGGAAAATATCGCATCGTCAGTTCCGTACTGTATTGGCGGAAGATTTACTCAAGAGACATAGACAAATTGACTTGACAACTGAAAGCCGACGTTTGAATATTAGATCAAACACGACTGGACAAGTGACGACGACATCAATAAGACGCAACACTCGACACAAGACGCAGGCCAGACCGATGGTTGAAGCTAACCACTTCCCAATTCGGACAGGGTCAAAAAACACCTGTTGCTGGATGTGCCCTAAAAAAACCAGGACTATTTGGAAGTGCGAGGAATGCGATGTGAACCTTTGCATCGAAGGGTGTTTCAAGGCTTATCACAAGCCTTGATATGTTTTTTATATATATATTTTTTTATTGCTTTTTTTTATTACTTTTTTTATTACTTTTTTGAGAAATATAAAACATACCCACAATAATTGACTATCATTTAAAATTAAAATAATTTATTCTAAAACAAATCCTAAAGCTGTGTGAACAAATCCTTAGGCGGGCGGCCATCTTGCCGTCATTTCGTTATCGGAGGCGATTTCAGTTTGCTGCAGGAATGCGTTGTTTGTTTTGGTTTAATGTGCTACACTGTTCATTATAAGTAATGATATATTGGTGTCAAAAAAAAGCTTATTTAATCTAGTTTAATAAATAGTAAAAAATATTGAGAAAAGTTACAAAATATTTCGTTAAAACCTGTTAAAAGAAATATTTTACTTAAATTTAACCCGTATTGTTAAATTCAATTTTTTTTTATGAATTTCAGGTTAATTGTTGTACTTTAATTAGTATATAGTTTGATTCCTTGATAATTCAGCTTTATACTGGTATTTTTTACATTGCTATAGCTGCAATAGTTTGCTATAAAATACACTTTGAATCAGTAATGGTATGCGGCGCTCGGTGCGGTTCAATACCGATCGCGCGCGCGAACGGACAAGGTGTTGACAGGTGTCACACTGGAACGCTTGAGTGGATAGAATAGTTTGAATTCACTGCATTCTTTTCTGAAATAATTAATATTTTCCATCCATATTCTTCTTTTTTTCTTCATTTTTTCCTTACGTTTATTCAGAATTACTGCAGCCACTACACAAATCCTACCATAGAATTCATCATCATCGTCGTCTGAACTAGATAACAATGACAATTCAAATAATTTTTCGATATTCATATTAAATAAAATAAAACGTGTACTTTCAGATACGCACTGTAGAGAAATGACCACTGGTTGCTTGCTCTCTCGGCGTGAGTTCTAATCGCTTGGCGAGTATCGCCGAGCGAGTGTTATCTTTCATAGCTCTTGTCGCTCAGCGACAAACTAGTGAAGCGAGTGCTCGCCGGCAGTGTGAACAGTCAGGGATCAACTGTTTGTATATGCATCTCTTTTGTTCACACGGAAAGTATATCTATTGTACGTTTCTTGAGCGAGAAAATAGCCGATAGTTAGTCGTTTTCTCGTCGTTGGTGGGACAACTGCCATATGCTCTAACTTTTAAATAAACCGCGCAGTAGACACTGGCAAAATGCACGGTGCCATTGCCAAAAAACCGCGCGCGACGATGGCGGACGAAGATTACCGAATGTAGCCGAGCGTTCGAACGCTCGGCTGTATTCGGTAATCTTCGGTAGGGAGTTGCGAGCTGAGGTTGCGAGCGACTAGCATTTATTTTATTTGACATGTTATTGTTTTGAAGGTGCTAAGTCAAACGTAGGTGATTAAAAAATATTCATTCAGTGTCAATATCAAAGTATAGAAATCTGTCTGATTGATATTGTGTTGGGATTGTGATACGCAGATACATTCTGCTGAGCAATAATAAAGATAGATATGGACATTCGTACATTTTTTTGTAAGTATTTTTTCTGTTATCATTTTTAACAGTTTATTCGTAAAAGGAAGCAATGTTGTTCGTACCAAGGTAGGTGTACGTTACGTAGGTAAAGAAAATTGAGATTATCTTATCGGTTTATTCAGCTAGAACGTATTTAGGTACTTACTTAAGTTTTCTTTATTGTCTGGCTAACGAAAGCCGAACCTCGCGTTTTTACGAACGTCAAGCAACTTCAAACAATTTAAATGTGAACTTTCAATTTCACACACACAGTTTATGTTAGTAGACGTGATGTTCTTGATATCTGATTTAATTAAATTTCGTTTTTGTTTATCTGTCTGTTTAATGATAATCTATTTCACTCTTTTATGTAGGTATTTAAATAAAGATTATTTTGATTTTAAAACATCTTCAATTCAAATGCATTTCGTTTATTGTTATTTGGTCAATTAAAGGGATTGTTGACAAAAATACATGGTGCACAAATATGATCGATTTATTGATTTTTAAGAAAATCGTGGAATTCGTTTCGATTTCGAATCGATTTGAATTCGAATCGTTTTACATTGGTACATACGTATAGATCGAAAAAAAATCCTCTTTTTTAGGTCAGTTAAAAGTTCGCCTAACCTTATATATTGTAACTGCACACACTAATTATTGGCATTATTACACGGATCGTTGAATTAAACAGTTCTCTTTTATTTTGCCTACATCACTAATACATGGCGACCCTTAGCCAGCAATTAAAATTTTGCAACTTACGTGAAAGCGAAGATGTCTGTAGTTGAAGAAATCATGAAGATTTTTACTGAGAGAAGTTTGTGAAGACGGAAAATTAGAAGAAAGAAAGCAAAGAAGGTTCTTAAAATTATAGAAGAATTAGAATCTATAAAGAAGAATTTGTTTTGAAGAGGTGAAAACATTAAATAAGAAGGCAGAAAAGGAACGTTGCTGCCGGGTGCCGTCGGTCAAACACTAGTAAGAAGACCAAGAGCGGGAGGACCGTGAGTTTCCCGACTACTATCGATCGTAGTCACGATCTCGGCAGGGGAGTACTGTGGCATCCACATAATCCTGAGTCCGGACCCTTGAGTACGGCCCTGTACAGCGGGGGACCACGCGGGGCGAAGGAGCGGAGGTCACCTAGAAATCCCGTTATATTCAGTGCGCGCGCGACGCCGCGCCAGTAACCGACCCCTCTAGTTACCGCCCCATTAGTCTGCTCAAAGTTCTGGGCAAAATCTATGAGAGGCTTATATACAAGCGACTCAGAGATTTTGCCGAGACCAAGGGCCTCATCCCCGACGAACAGTTCGGATTTAGATCCCAACACTCGAGCGTCCAACAGGTACACCGCATCATCGAACACGTAAGCGCTGGTTTCCAACGTGGGTTCATGACGGGTGCTGTGTTCTTCGACATAGCGAAAGCGTTCGACAAAGTCTGGCACAATGGCTTATTATATAAGCTTTACCAACTCGGTGTGCCAGACCGTCTCGTACTCATCCTGCGAGACTTTTTGGCTAACCGAACCTTTCGTTATCGAATCGAAGGGGCGCTCTCCTCCCCCCACCCTATCCGCGCAGGAGACCCTCAGGGCTCTGTGCTAGCTCCCCTCATGTTCACCCTATTCACCAGTGACATCCCGAAATGTAAAAATGCGCAGTTGGCTCTGTTCGCAGACGATACGGCCATTTATTACACTGGGCTCGTCCCCGACTCGATATCTCGCACTCTCCAAACCGCAGCAACAAGCTTGGCGCATGGTTCAGAAAGTGGAGAATCGAAGTTAACCCCGACAAGAGTCAAGCGGTTCTCTTCTTGAAACCGCGTGTCAAACGCAGACATGACGACGCCCGCCCGATCAAGATGTTTGGCAAGCCGATCCCTTGGGAGAAGCATGCCAAATATCTGGGTGTGACTTTGGACAGACGTCTCTCCTTCGCAGAGCACATAAAGGTGGTTCGTTCGCGAGCCGCCTTTGCTCTGAGTAGACTACATTCCGTCCTAAATGCACGCAGTAAATTGTCACTCAGGTGCAAACTGCGCATTTATACGACATGCATCCGACCTATTATGACATACGCCTGTGCTGTTTTCGCACAGGCCCACCCCCGGCACATCCACAGGATGCAGACCCTACAGAACCGTTTTCTACGTAAAATCACGGGTTCCCCCTGGTTCGTTCTGTTATACGGGACCATGTAAATCTTGTTTTAAAAAAAACACTTTGTTTTACACGAAAGAAGTAATTTAATTTGGGATTTGACCTTATTACAATTTGGGTTAACATTAAGTCAGAACTGGCAGACACAACTATAAACGGAGATGGTAGAGGTTCAGAGGTCGGAACGAGACTGGCGCGTCGCGGGAAGTGGGAGGATGACTGCTCTAAAGTGATTACAAGGCAATTTACAGGAAATCTAAGTAATCGATTATTGTTGATTATTAAGGGTTTTCCTTAACATTGGGAAACCGTAACAGCTCCCCGATTTGGAGTAAACTACACCCTTTAAAGTGAAGTTTATGTCTAAATTAATGAAATGCAAGTCAGCCGATTCGAAGAGAGGGACCTGTGTTGACGTTTGAGAGTTCAATGTCATCTAACTCAGGGTCATTATTTTCAGGAGTTTTATTTTCCTTAAATTTCATTATTTTCTTGTGTATGCCAGTTTTATACACCTTAAAGATAATAAAGCACAAAATAGAAATTATAATTACAATTGTAACACCCGAATAGTATTTTTGATACAAAACAATATGTGGCTTTTCAATTATATTGTTAAGGCCTTTCAAGATTTCAGGGTTATCATAAGCTAAGGAATCTAAGTTAACATTCTTAAGATTAACTACAGGTAAGTTCGATACAATATTATTGTATGCTACAATATTACAACACGAATCATTTAAAATATTAAAATTAGAAACAATAGTTTTCAGCTGAATCTTATGATTTTCATGCGAGGTGAAACGGGTGTCTTTGCAGTAGGCAATACATTTAGAGGGTAAGTATAATACACCATTTCCACTAAATTCTATTTCAGTAGATTGAGAGTTATTACATTCAATACTTATTTTAGTTCTTTCTGACATTACATATAACCATCTACTACAGCGTAGTGGTTGCCAGATGCTAACGTGACCTTGAATAAATTTGGTTTCACAAATCGAAGGGATTGAGGTAAGTACTTTTGTAATAATTTCCGTTTCACAGGATGGTGTCGCGGAAGAGGAATATAATATTGATGTTTCACAAAGGTAATGATCATTATTAATTGTCTTGCAATAATCCAGATTATCTAACTTACAGTACATTGACCTATCTCTGCTGATACCAATATATTTGGAGGATGGAATAATGGTCGAGTATGAATTTGGATTATTCTTATCATGAGGAACCGGCGAAGGTAAGTTATGATATACACTTAAGTGTATAGGGTTAATGAGAGGGATTTTTACTGTAAACACAACTTTTTCTTTACTGAAGTAACTAGATATTTCTGATATATTTAAAATTGTATACATGTTATTATTTATTTAAACTTGAGTATAGTTTTAAATAGTGGCGTGTGCTAGCTGACATATGGCAAATAATTTTAATATTTTTGTGTTTCGTAATGTTAATTTATTTATTACTATATGTATAGAATCCAGTTCTTCTAACTGAACAGACAGCAGTGCTGCTGGGGAGTTTGTTCCGCCACTTCTTCTTCCCAGCTAAAGCACTAGGAAGTGGTGAAGGGTGGGCGTTTTGGGGGGACTGTCTTATGTGATTTTGACGTTCAAAAAGTGCTGATTCTCAGCCTAATTTGAATAAATGACTTTTGATTTTGATTTTGATCGAGGCTTAAAGGAACTGGAAGTTGTTTAGATTCTGCTAAGAATCTATAATTATCGACCAATTCTGTGTAAAGTTCTTTAGGTGTTAGGATAGTAGGGTACAGGACATTAGATTTGCTAAACATAATAGAGTTAATTATATCTTCAACTTTGAAGGACAAGGCTAGGAGACTATTTTCTATCATGGAAGTTAATTCCAGCATGCGAGACCTAATACCTAATTCTTGTGAAACGTAAGTCAGATTTAGAATATCTTGAGACAATTCATCCATTGCATTTTTCAGATGATTTTCATTTGTTTTTATTGTACACAGAGTTTCATTGAAAGATCTAAGCGAAGAGGTAGTGACTAATATATTTTCCTTCATCAGAAGGGCTAGTTTCTTTTGGTCTGTTTCTACTTCTTTAATGGCATTGTCGTATCGGATGGCATCGTCTTCATCCATTGTGCCAAATATTTTTTTGGATATAGTGCCTACGAATCCTAGAAGTGCAGATCTCCTTGACTGGCGAGATGTAAGGTGAAAAATGGCCTCGTTGCTATGGGATATATCATTATAACGGGTATTCAATGGTTTAAAGAGATTACTACATTCGAAATAATCAAAGACTTTACCATTGTCACATATTTGATTAGATTTATCGAGGATAAGACGGAGGTTTAGAATATGTGGGTTAATAAAGGATACATCATAAGGGATAACTATACTAAGGTGACTATCGATTAAACTTAAAGAACCTAAAGGGTCGAAGTAGATGCCAGGACTGTTCGTCAAGGGCGTAATGAACTCCTGACCCAGCGTAGAACTACTGTAATAAAATAAAATTAAAATTAGTATTAAGTATATAACTAAAGCTATGTTTCAGATCTAGGAGCTAGTTTGATTTCGGCATAGTGATGTGTCACATGACGTCTATTTATCAGTAAGGTCAGGGTGTTTTTGCCATTGATTTTTACAACCTTATACGGTCCTTTCCAAATTGGCGAAAAGGCTTTGCGCAAACGCACATGATTTTTGAGATATACGTAATCTCCTACTTTATATTGAATAGAACGCGAGCGTGTGTCATAATACTGTTTAGATCTTTCCTTACATCTTTGTATGTTTTCGATGGCTTTTTCTCGTGAAAGTTTTAGACGATGATGCAGGGATTTGAGATATTCTGGATACGTAAGGTTTGATTGTAATTCGTAGACGGAGTCCGGAATAAAAGGCTTCTGGCCGAAAAGGAGCTCGTATGGTGTGAAGTTCGTAGTGGAATGAGTAGAGGTGTTATACGCCAACATAGCAGTATAGACATATTTATGCCAATCAGAGTGGTTTTCATTGACATAAGATTTAAGATATTCTTTAAGTGTAGAGTGACTGCGTTCAAGTGCACCTTGAGTTTGAGGATGGTATGGGGAAGACCAAATTTGTTTGATTTTCAGAAAATCGCAGGTTCTTTTAAATAAATCTGCGGTGAAGTTTGTGCCTTGATCGGTTAAGATGGACTTCGGGATACCGAAAACAGAAATAAAGTGCACTAAACACTCACATGTTTCTTCTGCAGTGGCATTAGCAGTAGGGTAAGCGAGAGAATATTTGGTGAGGTCGTCTTGTAGTGTAACAATAAATTTTAGCTTAGTAAGGCCAGCTTCTGGAAGTGGACCCACAAGGTCGAGGCTGAGTCGTTCAAATGGTTTAGTGGAGGTGGTAGTTATTTGCATTGGTGATTTATTGATCTGTCTGAATGCTTTGTTACATTGGCACTGGGAGCAGTTTCTTACGTATGTTTCGATATCTGTCCGCATATTTTTCCAGAAATACCTTTCTTTTATTCGATTAAACATTCGCGTGGATCCTAAATGTCCGGCAATAGGAATGTCATGGTTTTCGCGGAGTATTCTAGATATCTCCGAGGGTGTCGGGAAAATTATGATATTGTGATAGATGTGAACTGATACTGGGGTATCGTTAAAGATATAGCAGAACATGTTGTATATTTTCGTCCAGATATGCTTGTCAAAAGGATTTTGGAAATCAGTAATGGCTATGTTTACATTGGAATCAGTAGAATTACGTAGCATATCGGATTGAAGATTTTGTATACTTTTATAAATGTCTTCGTAAGGACTGTCATGAAAGTGATATACTTTGGTGAATAGGAAATATATTGTCTTACCTTTGTGATTGAATGAGATAAAGGAGTAGAGAGTTCTTTCCCTATCTAGGAGTTCTTTAGAGTTTTCGAGGTTGCTCAGGATTTCTTCTACGTGTGGGTTGGAGTCATCGAGATCGATGGAAGTAGGTATAACAATGATTTTGCAGTTAGATTTCAGGACGCTTTCGTTATGTTCTGTGATTTTAGCGTTGCTATTAAAGTCTTTGTTACTCTTTGTTTTCAGGAATTTGCTATAGTTATCATCGCGAGAAGGATTTGTTGTGAGATTCGGAGATTTGCTAGATGTGGTAGGTGTAATAGGATCATCGATACCTGGTGGTAGGTCATCTAAGAGGTCTACAGACGGTAATTCATAGTCAAGTTCTAGGGAACCAGGAGGTAGTTGGATATCAAGATCCTCGAGAGTTAGAGGGCTAAATTGGCTCCAGGGGTGGCTCCTTAATTTTAGTAAGCAACCAGCTTAAATTTAAAGAACGTAAGGATATTGTGAGCCTATCTGTTGAGCGGACAATAGAAATAGCCTGTATAGAATTGGAGCAGTTTATTGTATTAAGTGTGTACAGACCCCCTTCAGGATTGTATGACTGCTTTGAAAAGGTAATGGATGACGTGTTAAACAAGATTTGTAACTCGAACAAGTCCATTATCACTTGCGGTGATTTTAATGTTAATTTATTAGAAAACTCAGGTTCTTGTAGTAAAATATTAAGTCTGTTTCAGTCCTACAATCTTGTAAACCTATTTTTGGAGCCCACTAGAATAACCCCTACTAGTGCAACATGCCTAGATAATATTTATACAGATGTTATACCAAGCCACAAAGAAATAATAAATTTACTAGATTCTGATCATTGCGGGCAAAGGATTACTATCCAAAACCAAATCAAGAAAGTGGCTAAAAAGGATATCACTGTCAACCCCAAAACTGCAAGTCGCTTGGAAGCTTTTAAAGTTAAACTCATTAATAAATTACCAGTTTTATCTATTAATTTTGATCCTAATCATCTATATGATGATTTTTTTAATATATACTGTAAACAATTTAATTCCACCTTTGTTCCCAAGACTATCTCGGTTAATAGCAACGCATCTTTCAGTGATTGGGCTACCATTGGTATTCATAAAAGTAGAACACGGCTTTATGAACTGTACAATGAAAGGACCGTTTTAAACACTGCTGAATTTAATTTATATGTTAGAAATTATTCAAAATTATTTAAAAAAGTTTGTTGTATGGCCAAGTCCCGTTATTTGAGTTCGAAGATTAAAAACAGTAGTAATGTAATTAAAACGACTTGGAATATTGTTAATAGTGAAACGGGAAGGTCTAGTAACCGAAATACTGACTACAGCCTGTCCATTAAAGACAACATAATAAAATCTGACTCACAAGTCGCCGCGGCCTTTGAAAATTTCTTTTCAGATATTCCCGTTTCAACTACTAAATCACTAAACTCATCACCTTCTGTTGCTGAGTATTTGCTTAAAGAAAATGTTAATGTTTGCGATTCGGAATTTCATTTTGAACATATTACTTGTAGAGATATAATTAAAACCTTTCACACTTTAAACGTAAAAAAGACTGCAGATCTGTGGGGTAATTCTGTAGAAGTTGCTAAGTCTATTATTGACATTGTAGCACCTACTTTAGCTCTTATTTTTAACAATTGTATCGACTGTGGAGAGTTTCCTGACCTCATGAAAAATAGTAAAATAATACCTTTGTTTAAATCAGGTAGTACTACAGACCCCACAAATTATAGACCTATTTCAGTACTACCTATCTTTAGTAAAATTTTTGAGAAATTAATTTTAGCCCAATTGCAAAGATTTTTTAATAAACATAAATTATTACATAGTAAACAGTTCGGTTTTACAAGGGGTCGATCAACTACTGATGCCGGTGTTGAACTTTTAGGACATATCTATAATGCATGGGAAGATAAATGCGATGCCTTGGGCATTTTTTGTGATTTGTCCAAGGCGTTCGATTGCGTTCTTCATGAAACGCTAATCAGGAAACTCCGCCACTACGGGATCCGGAACACCGCTCTGGATCTTCTTACTTCATACTTGAATAATAGGGTTCAGAGCGTTGACGTTAATGGTAAAAGATCTCCCGGATCTATAGTAACAATGGGAGTCCCACAGGGCTCAATTCTTGGTCCTTTTTTGTTTCTTATTTATATTAATGACTTGCCTTACCTCATAAAGGATAATCATGATATAGTGTTGTTTGCGGACGATACTTCACTTTTGTTTAAACTTAAACGTCAGCAGCTGGTTACTGACGATGTAAATAGCGCGATCTCAAAAGTAGTTCACTGGTTCAATGTTAATAATTTACTACTTAATGAAAAAAAAACCAAATGCATTAAGTTTACGTTGCCTCACGTTAGACAGGTGTTAACTAATGTATTGATAAAGGGCAGAGAATTGAATCCTGAAGATAGCACAGTATTCTTGGGCTTAACTTTGGATGCTAAGCTTCAGTGGGGCCCACACATAGATAAATTATCAAAAAAGCTTAGCTCCGCAGCATACGCTGTTAGAAAAAATCGTAATTTAACTGACATAGAGACAGCCCGTTTAGTGTACTTTAGCTATTTTCATAGTGTAATGTCGTATGGTATTCTGTTGTGGGGAAATGCCGCCGACATTCAGACTATCTTTGTTTTGCAGAAAAGAGCTGTTCGATCAATTTATAAATTAAGCCCGAGACACACTCTCAGAGAGAAATTTAAGGAGATTAATGTAATGACTGTGCCTTCACAGTATATTTTTGAAAATCTTTTGTATGCCCATAAAAATATAAACTTGTTTAAAAAATACAGTGATATCCATAATATAAATACTAGGAACAAACACAGCTTCGTTGTACCTACAACAAGGCTCAAGAAAATAGGTGGCTCGTTCAGATGTCAATGTATACGCTTTTATAATAAACTTCCAAGCCACGTTCAAGATCTAAGCCTTAATAAATTCAAATCATTCATTAAACGTAAGTTGTGCCAGAAAGGCTTTTATACCGTTAAGGATTATATTGAGGACAAAAAGGCTTGGGATTGAGTTGTTCCAATTTTCTGCATACTGAATGTTTTCTTTTATTTCTGTTACATACACTGATAAATTGATAATTATTATAACAGAACGATCAATTATTGTGAATGTGAGGACTATGTGGGTCATTGTTTCAGTTTTAATCATGATCTGGCAGTTTAAGTAGTTTATGCGGCCTACCCAAATGTCCTTTCTTTGGTATTGTTCGTCGAATCGTTGAGCTCCTAAAGTTCTGAGTTGAGCTGCACGGTTACTGACAAATGCGTGCACTGACTGGACAGGTCCTCTTAATCTGCGTGGTTCTTTCCTCAGAAGACCATTTCAGATACTAATCTACATGGTCCTCAAAGATTATGTTCGAATATTTATATACACATTGACATTGATGAATTTTATACATACAATGACATGAGTATTTACTTTGTAAAGTATTATATTATTTAAATTATTGTGAATGTGAAGATTATGTGGATTATTACTTTTTTTATTTTATTTCTTAGTTAGTTTCACGATCTGGCAGCTTGAGTAATTTATGCGGCCTACCCAAATGTCCTTTCTTTGGTATTGTTCGTCGAATCGTTGTGCTCCTTAAGTTCTCAGTTGAGCGGCAAGATTACTGACAAATGCGTGCACTGACTGGACAGGTCCGCTCAATCTGTATGGTTTTTCCTCAAAAGACCGTTTCAGACACCAATCTACATGGTCTTCACATGATCTGACCAAGATTATGTCTGGACTTTAAAAGAGACTGTGACCTCTGAGTTTGTTTCGGCCTTTCTTCTCAGAGTAGTCAGTTATGAAACGCCGACCTCATCTAGTTTTAAAAAATATGATTGACGTGTAAAAGTGTTTGTAACAAACCTACTTACAGAAAATAAAATCATTTATCATTTAAATTGAGGTGTGGAATCATCTGTATTTTGGTTAGAAGTAGATGGAATTGGATCACAGTCTGATGGTTGAATTGGATTTACAGGATATCGGGATAAAGCATCAGCAGCGGCATTAAGTTTTCCCTTTTGATAACCGATTTCGTACTCGTATTCCATTAGCTTCAGGCGCCATCTTTGTAATTTGCTACTGGGGTCTTTATGATTAAACAACCACTTTAATGGCCTATGATCAGTAATGATCAGGAATTTTCGTCCATAGAGTCCTGTTGGGGTTTTATATCCAGAATTATTTAAATAAAAGGCTTCCGATGATTTAAGAGCTGTATTCCGTGCAAAGACAACAGGAAGAAGGAAAAAGCAAAAATGATAATATACGTAGGTACTTAAAAAATAAAATTCTTACAACTAAGCGTTCATGCAATAAGACGTGCGTGTGCATAATTGCGAACTAAAATTGAGTAGGCGTTACAGATCAACTATATTATTCTAAACATCCCCCCGGGCGTTGAGAGATCGTCTCTCAACCAGAATCCTCTGTGTGAGATAGAGGTAACGGGCATATCTTGCTGAAAGCTCGCCGAACCACTCCACATGTCGTCTTGATGTCAGCGACGCGACTGATGCCGTCTTGTCCAGGGAAAACTGCCGCGACTCGGCCCAATCGCCACTTCAAAGGAGGTAGTTTCTCATCCTTAATGAGCACAAGAGTGTCCTTTTCCAATGGCTTAGTGCATGATCGCCATTTCACTCGCTGCTGTAGCTCTGAGACGTATTCTTTGCTCCATCGGGACCAGAAATGTTGCCGGAGTTGCTCTATCCTCTGGTGTCTGGTCAAATAAGTCACGGATCGGTCCTCGAGGTTAGGTGCAGGTAGTGCTGTCAGAGGCCGTCCTATTAGGAAGTGTCCAGGCGTTAGCGGCGACGAATCGTTGGGATCCGATGAGAGTGGTGTGAGTGGGCGAGAATTGAGTAAAGCTTCTATTTGAACTAATACAGTGTTCAGCTCCTCAAATGTAAGATTACAATTTCCCAGTACTCTCTTTAAATGATACTTAGTAGACTTAATACCGGCCTCCCAAAGACCTCCAAAGTGAGGAGCGTATGGAGGGATAAAATGAAAATTAATTTCTTCATTTGCTAAATCACTGGACAACGAATTGCAATTACTTTTTATGAACTGCCCAAGTTCGTGATATGCTCCAACAAACGAGGTCCCATTATCAGAGTAGATGTGTTTAGGTTTTCCTCTCCGCGAAATGAATCTACGGAGAACTGATAAAAAATTGTTGCTTGTTAAATCACCTGCCAATTCGATGTGTACCGCCTTAGTCGTGAAACATACAAAAAGAACAACGTATACTTTAGTAAGACGACAACCACGTCCTTGTCTAGTGGCTGACATAATCGGTCCAGCATAATCTACACCTACTGTTTCAAAGGGGTAACCCCCGGGAATCAAACGCTGCTGCGGCAAATTACCCATGAGAGGAGAGACTACCTGTCCTTTCATACGACAACATAAAATACATTTACTATAAATAGATTTAGCTAAACGTCTACCACCAATCGGCCAATAATTTTCTCTAATTGACGCTAGTAACAGTTGCGGCCCAGCGTGCATAAGTTTTTTGTGCATAAATTCAAACAGCAATTTTGTGACAATATGAGTGGACTGTATTAATAAAGGATGTTTTTTATCGTAACAAAATTGTGAATTTTCGAGTCGACCTCCAACACGCATTAATTTATGTTCATCTAGAAAAACTTTGAACTTAATCAATGGACTCTTTTTTGGTAAATCTTTTTTATTTAATAAAAGTGTGTATTCTGGATATGAGTCCTTTTGCGAGAGCCTTATAATAACATTTAATGACTGTTTTAATTCGTCAGTGCTGAGAAATTGATTTTTAGGTGATCCTTTTTTAAACCTCAAAACATATGCCACCGACCGTTTAAGAGTAGTGAAATTTGAAAATCTATTAAATTCTATAACTGGTCGTGGACTTGCGGTTGTCACAAGTAAAGAAACTTCAGACCGAATTTCAGGAAGTTTTTCCTTTGTGACTGTAGGATTACTAGGGCATTTCGAGATATCGTATCTCAAGAATTCAGGGCCTGACCACCACAAATCTAAAGATTGCAAATGACTTACATCTGTTCCGCGTGATATGTGATCAGCTGGGTTTAAATTTGTAGGGACGTACCTCCAGGAGCATGCAGCTGTCTTATCCAATATTTCTGCGATACGGTTGCGCACAAACGGCTGTAATTTATTGGGCAACATCTTAAGCCAGCCTAACACAACCGTCGAGTCAGTCCAAAAGGTGACGCTTCTGACTTGAGCTCTAAGAGCGTGAATCACCTTTTCGTAAAGACGAACACCAACCAACACCGCGCAAAGCTCAAGCCTTGGTATCGTAGTTGGCTTAAATGGGGCTACTCGGCTTTTGGCTGTAAGCAAACGTACCAGGACATTAGCATCATGACTTGTGCTTCGAACATACAGACATGCACCATATGCCATTTGCGATGCATCGCTAAATATGTGCAGGTCTATATCTTTATACGAATCACAAAGTACAATCCGTGGAATACTTAATGTATTTAATATTGGTAAGCCACGCATAACATTGGACCAAATTTTTGATATTTCAGATGGCAACTGATCGTCCCATCCCAATTTATATACCCAAAGTTTTTGCATGATGGTTTTCATAACAATAATGTAAGGAGCTAATAAACCTAGCGGATCAAAAATCTGAGCTATTGTAGAAAGTATCCCGCGTTTTGTCATTGCATTAGTAATATTGGTATTAATTGAATAACACAACACGTCGGGCTCAGTATGCCAGCTCAGTCCTAAAGTTTTGCAGGGTTCTATTGAACCAATGTTCAAGCTTAATGATGAATGATCTGTATGATCAGACACCACTTGAGAATTATTTGATTTCCATTTACGTAACGGCATTCCAACTGAAGCCAGCTCTGCGGTTACCTTACGACGTATTTCAAGGACCTCTTTAATTGTATCCCCTCCCGAAAGCAGATCATCGACATAAAAATCATGTTTTATGATTGCAGCAATTTTTTTGTCGGTGCAATCGAGCCCTACCTGTCTTAGACACCTAGTGGCAAGATACGGTGCGCTAGCGGTACCGTACGTAACCGTATTTAACTGGTAGGCTACCATAGGCCTCGAGGGATCATCCCGCCATAGGATCTGCTGTAGATGCCTGTCATCGGGGTGTACTATTACCTGGCGGTACATTTTCTCCACATCTGCGGAGAGGACATATTTATATTTCCTAAAACGAAGAAGAATTGACACCAAGTCATCTTGTACAGTAGGTCCTATCATTTGTAAATGATTGAATGACACTCCCGAGGTGGTGGGACTACTAGCGTTGAACACCACCCTGAGTTTTGTAGTTAAACTACTTTCACGCACAACGCCATGGTGAGGTATAAAATATGCAACCTTCTGTGGATCAGGTACACATTTAGACATATGTTTTAACTCAACATATTCTTTCATGAAGTCACAATAACGTGCTTTAAATGATGGCTGACCCTTAAACCTGCGCTCTAATGAAAGCAGACAGTGCTTAGCTCTATGAACAGAGTCACCTAAGTTATTTTGTGATTGTTTTAAAGGTATTCTCACACAGAAACGGCCGTCCTCGAGTCGCGTTGTGTTTTGAATAAAATGCTCTTCACACATTTTCTCCTCTTGAGAGAATACTGATGACTGATGGCTAACTTCCTCAAGCTGCCAAAAACGCATTAAAAGGTTTTGAATGTCATCAGTACTAGAGCTTTCCACTGAAACATTAGTTTTGGGATTATTAACATTTGTTAAATTACAAAGTAGAGGAAGCGAACGCGGAACTTGGCCACTATGTAGTATAGGGCCTGAAGCTATCCAACCAAGTCTAGTTTCATATAGCACCGGTTTGCCATTACCGAGGTCTATCTTTTCTGTACCTAAGAGGTCCCAGAAAACATCTGCACCTATAATTAAGTCTACAGGAGATGGTGTATGAAAGTGAGGATCTGCTAGACATAAATCACTCGGAATATTTAATTCATTGAGATCCAATTGACGACAAGGCACTTCATCAGTAATAGAAGGTAAGATAAAACAGCAAATATTTTTAGAAAAGTTTTAATTTAAAGATTTTATTGGAATGCAACACATTTTACCTATTGGTGACTTAGAATTATTTATACCCATCAGCGACTCGTTAACTTTGATAGTCGGTAAATTTAATAAATTGCAGAATTTTTCTGTTATAAGGCACGACGTACTGCCACTGTCAAGAATGGCACGACCGAGATATTCGCGGTTATTGCCATCGTAAACTTTTAACAATGAAGTGGCTAAAAGAACTTCTCCTTTATTTTGTATATTCGTCGTGACATGTGCCGATAATGTTACGTTCTTGTTAGCCAATGGGTCAGTAGCTTCACCGCTGTCATCACGGTCACCAATGGTAGTAGATGGTTTAACTGTCGCCTTAGCTTTAACATCTGTAACATGAACAAGTGTGTTGTGCTTGCGCTTACACACTTTGCAACCACTTGATTTACAATGATTGGCATAATGGCCTGTGCGGAAACAATTAAAACATATTTTATATTGTGGTAGTAACTCTAACCTCTGTTCATTACTAAGTCCTAAAAATTGTGGACAGTTACTGAGGCTATGTTCACCTTGACATTTCGGACACAACTTTAATGAATTAGAACCAGAATTAGGCCGACTAGTTGTTGTGCTGGTCACAGACACCATGCTTTTATGTTTATTGTTAGAATTGGAAGAATTATAATTAGAATTATTTTGCGACATTTCAATTGTTTCTAATAAGTCTGACCGATTTCGCAAAAAACCAATAAGCATGTCGAATGTGATGGACTTTTCTTTATCTAAACCACCTTTAAATTCTTCCCATTCGCGAAAAGTTTTGGAATCCAACTTATTTGTAACTATATGAATTAAGAGCGTGTCCCAATGATTTGTTGGTTCTCCTAATGATTCTAATGAACGCAAATTCTTGTTTACAGAATCAATTATACGTTTTAAAGTAACAGATGACTCCTTCCTAATTGTTTCGAGATTAAATATCGCCGTTACATGATTTTGTATTAAAATCCGCTTATTGTCGAAACGTTCACACAATATTTTCCATGCGACCGAGTAATTACTGGCAGAAAACTCAATAGATTGAATCACCACAGCAGCTGATCCCTCGAGAGAAGCCCTAAGGTAATGGAATTTGTTGACGTCATCTATTTCATCATTAAAATGTATCAAACTAGAGAACGTGTCGTGGAACTCCAACCATTTTTCATAGGAACCACAGAAATTTGGCAGTTGTATGGTAGGTAATTTAACAAGCCTACGATTACGCGTTCGTGATGAACAGTTATCATTTTCCAAAGGATAATCATCCTTAGTTGTTTTTAAATTACGTGTAAGTAACTCTTGAGCCTTTGAAAAGATCTTGTAATATATAGATTCAAACTCGTTTCGCTCCTGTAGTTGGCTATTTACGTCATCGACTAAACACTCCAATCTTAATTGAACCTCGTCAAATTGTACAAATAAATTTTCTATCTTACCCAAACGTAGTTGCAATTCGCACACCTGTGATGGATTCAACGAATCTTCCAAATCATTGACATAATTAGAAAAAGCTGTCAAACGTCCCTTGTAACTTGCCCTTCTTTTAACTAACTCCTTGTCAGTCATTTTGAGACACCGGTATTACACTGAAATACACAAAGTTACACTTAAATAACGTACAAATACTACTTACAATAACAATAAGTCTTGCAGCTGAAATACAACAAGTTAAAGTACAATCATTAAAACCTACCTAACAGATTGTTTTATACCACCTTACACTAATAATAACTTAGCTGAAAAAACTACACTAATGCTTAATGATATATTGATATACCTAATCACTTTACAAACAATACACCTAGTTTCAGCTTAGTTTAAATAATGTAATCAGTTAACTGCAAATAAATTAATTAAGTATCTGGTTATAACAATCAAAGTAAAATAAAATAGGTAGGTAGTACTAACCTTAACAATTTTCGGAAACTTACTCGAAATATTACCTTAAAACAAACCTAATTAAGAGTACTGGGTATTATCAATAATATTATCCACTGAACACTGTATTTATCCACATCCAGCTATCCAATATCTCCAAATATAGCAAGAATTCCAAGTTGACCTTCGTCTTGACCTTTGGACTCCGTGTACCGGGCTACTTCAATAATCTTCAATATTATAATTCCAGTATAAATCCGTAGTTTTCTTATTTCCACTGATTATTATTGAATCTTCATTAATATCCGGCTCGTTAGGACCATGTTGGGGTTTTATATCCAGAATTATTTAAATAAAAGGCTTCCGATGATTTAAGAGCTGTATTCCGTGCAAAGACAACAGGAAGAAGGAAAACGCAAAAATGATAATATACGTAGGTACTTAAAAAATAAAATTCTTACAACTAAGCGTTCATGCAATAAGACGTGCGTGTGCATAATTGCGAACTAAAATTGAGTAGGCGTTACAGATCAACTATATTATTCTAAACAGCAACCGTACAAAATAGCAAGCAGTTCTTTTTCAGTGGTATTGTAGTTGGATTCGCTCTTATTGCGGGTGCGAGAGGCATAGGCTATTGGTTTATCTTTACCAATTGGACCTTGACTGAGTACGGCACCAATGGCATAATTAGAGGCATCACACGTTAAGATGAAAGGGGCAGAGAAATCTGGATAAATGAGAACAGGAGCAGAGGTAAGTTTGTGCTTGAGCTCGTCAAAGGCAACCTGTTGTTGGTTTTCCTATAGGAAGGGGACATCCTTTTTTAAAAGTTGAGTTAGAGGTTTTGCAATTTTCGAGAAGTTAGAGATGAAACGGCGATAGTAGGATACAAGTCCGAGGAAGGACTTAATGTCCTTTGGGGATTTGGGAGTAGGAAATCGGGTTACTGATTTTATCTTTTCAGGGTTAGGTTTTACACCATCTTTAGTTATATGATGGCCAAGATATGCGACTTCACGTCGGAGAAACTCGCACTTATCAGGTTGGAGTTTTAGATTATAATCTCGAAGTCTTTGGAATACTGACGAGAGATTATCAATGTGAGAGTTCAAATCGTGAGAATATATGACTATATCATCGAGATAAACAAAACACCGTATGCCTTGAAGACCTGTGAGGGCGGTATTCATTAACCGTTGGAAAGTAGCGGGTGCGTTCTTTAAGCCAAACGGCATCCTTGTAAATTGGTAATGCCCTTGAGGTACACTAAACGCCGTTTTAGGAGTGTCGTCCTCATTAATCAAAATTTGATGGAATCCTGATGCAAGGTCGAGGGTTGAGAAATATTTACTCTGACCCAACTGATCTAAAATTTCGGATATCTGCGGTATAGGGTAGCTATCTCCAATAGTGATGTCATTTAATTTTCGGTAATCGATAACTATACGCCATTTTTGTTGTCCGGATGCATCGATTTTTTTTGGGACAATCCATATTGGTGAAGACCATGGGGACTCCGAAGGTTTTATAATTCCTTGGTCTAGCATTTGGTCGATTTGTTTTTTGACTTCTTGTTTGTGTACTTCTGGGAACCGGTAGGATTTTACATTTATTGGGTTTTGAACGCTCGTCGTTATGTTATGTTTAAGTGCATTTGTATGGGAAAGTTTGTCACCAGGAATATAGAATATATCTGAGTATTCAGAGCAAACATCGTGAAGAGCATTTGCCTCTTCAGGATTGAGGTGGGAGATTCTAAGAAGGATTAATACTTCTTGTGTTCGGAGGTAAGAGTCGGTGTGTTTGAAATGACAAACTGTATGAGCGTTTACTGGATCAAAAGGTTTGATTAAAGAACTCAGGGGAGTGAGTGTGATATCCAAATTTGACTTTAGGGTTATAGGAGCTTCAGAAGTATTGATTATTGATAAATTAATTCTTTTGTTTTCTTTAACTACGACTAAGCAATTGGCGATCAGTAAATCTTCGTGACAACATTGGTCTAGTACGAGTCCTTCTTTTACCTCGGGGTTGGAGACGGAGCATTCTATGACAGTTTCAGTCCTAGGAGGAATCACATAGGTAGGCGCATTGAAGTGTAGTTTTATTTCGTTTTTACCAATTTTCAAGGTTTCACGGGTGTAGTCAATAGTGCAGCCAAAATCAATTAGCATATCAGTGCCGATTACACCATCATAAGGTAAGTGTATTCGGGGTATTATATGGAATTTATGCGTGATACTATTTTTATCATCTATTTCTATTTTAAGCGGAAAATGGCCTATTGTTGGTGAAGGTTGATCAATGGGGTCAATACCTTTCAAAAGAATTATTTCTGTTGTGATATCAACTGGTACTTGTATGGAAGAGTTTTTCAGAAGGCTTACAGTTGCGCCGGAGTCTACCAGGAGAGATAAGGTAGTGTTTGACACAGGTGTGTGGACAAGGATGTGAGGTAAGCGTCTCTTAAATGGACTAATATTAATTTCATAAATTTTTGTTTCAGGAATTGAACGAGGAGTGATTGAGTCTAAAGTGGATTCGTCATATACAGGATGATTTATTTTACGTTCTGCGGGGGCAGTGGATACAGAGGATACAGCGGTTGCATAGGATACAGAGGATACAGCGTTGCGTTTTATTCGCAAATCCCTATCGTTAGGGGATACAGAGGATACAGCGGTTGCAGAGGATACAGTGTTGCGTTTTATTCGCGAGTCCCTATCGTTAGGGGATACAGAGGATACAGCGGTTGCAGAGGATGCAGAGGCTACAGTGTTGCGTTTTATTCGCGAGTCCCTATCGTTAGGGGATACAGCGGATGCAGAGGATACAGAGGATATAGCATTAGTGTCCTTGATATAGAAATGTTTTGGTATTTGAGGTTTGGGTCTCACGAGACACCACCGTGAGCCCTTTATTCGTTTAAATAATTATTTGGTTCACCTTGAGTATTTTCCATGTAGTCGTTATCCCCGTTGCTATTTACCGCGTGAATTTGAGCTTGATTATTTTGGTAACGCCTTGGTATTTTGAGGTCTTTGATTATTTTGATCTCTGAAGCGATTATTATTGAATTCACGTTTCCTACATTCCTCAATAGTATGGCCCACGTTTTTACAATAACGACACACTGGAAGGCCTGAAGTAGATGGTCTTTGGCTATTGGGCTCGTTTGAAACACCTTGCTATGTAGGGTTTCGGTTCTGTTGGAATCGACGCTGAGACCAACGTCCTTGATTAGATGAATTGGTATTGATTGCTGATGGATTTCGCTTAGAGGTGGTTTGTAATATTTTTTCTTCGGACACGGCGAAGCCGATGGCTTCATTTAAAGTTTCAGGGTCACGGCATCTGACTACAGTTGATAATCGAGGATTTAAGCCACTGATAAATGTATGCAATGCTAAGTCTTGCATTGCAGCGACACGGCCAGTCAGTTCACCCTTCTTTTTCGTGGGTATTGAAATATTGATTTCGGTTAATAGTTTGGCTAGGCATGTCTCTACGCGTAGTGCGAACTGGTTGACTGTTTCGCTATTAGTTTGACAGCAATCTTGGAGTTCTGAGAGTAGTGCAGCGTAATGTTTTCTCTCACCAAATTGGTTTTTGAGAAATTCTTCTAGCTGTTGCCAGTTTTCAAATTCTTTAATAGAGCACGCAATTTCGGCACGGCCTTCAAGCTGGCTTAAAATATATTTTAATATTGTGTCTTGTTGGGATGATGACGCAAGACTTATTGCATTTCTGCAATTATTTAAAAACGCATTAAGTTTTTCACGGTTTCCGTCGAATTTGTTAATAAATTTGCTTATAAAGTTCATGTCGATTTCTTTTGTTTCTTTAGACATGGTACTGGGTTCGTCTTTAGGCATGACAAGTTAGTCAAAACAAAGCTAAAGTGTGAGGTCTGGAGTTGCGATAAGAAAGGAATGTTGCACTATTCTCGGAACTGAATGATAAAATAACATACAGGAACAATTGATTAATTGAATCTTACTAAGTCTACACTTTGAATTCCGGATTATATTGGAACTATGCGATTAAACTTTGTAGTTTTAAATCACTGGCACTATTTTCACAACACGGATATTTTCGATGTAGAATGGATGTACTTACAGGAACACTGCGACTGCGACGATACCACGAATCATTTCGTAGTTAGGAGAGATCACCCAAGGTGAGTGATAGATATTCGGGGCACACCCCGTTACTTCAACACGGCACGTGAGGGCCTGATAAGACCAGCAGGACCGCTGTGTGTTGAGCGGAAAGACACAGCGACAGGACACGGAGGTAAAGTCTGATTTTAGCACTTTTCAGTATCACGAGTAAGTATAGTTTGGTTTAATTTAGTTTTCACTGAATGGAGGCGTTCCGAGGATTTTTAAAATCCCTTAAGCTGCCACCAATGTTATACGGGACCATGTAAATCTTGTTTTAAAAAAAACACTTTGTTTTACACGAAAGAAGTAATTTAATTTGGGATTTGACCTTGTTACAATTTGGGTTAACATTAAGTCAGAACTGGCCGACACAAATATAAACGGAGATGGTAGAGGTTCAGAGGTCGGAACGAGACTGGCGCGTCGCGGGAAGTGGGAGGATGACTGCTCTAAAGTGATTACAAGGCAATTTACAGGAAATCTAAGTAATCGATTATTGTTGATTATTAAGGGTTTTCCTTAACATTGGGAAACCGTAACAGTTCGTAACATTAACTTACATTTAGATTTGAAAATCCCCACCATTCAACAATTCATGAAACGCGCTTGCAAGCGTTTCTTCGATACCGCTGGCAGCCATCGCAACCCTCTGGTTGCGAAGGCCGCCAGTTATGTCCCCTCTAGAATCAGTAAAATCCGCCGTCCAAGGCACGCACTGACCGACCCCGACGACCCCACCACCCTCCTCCAGGAAAGCAGTAGGGCCACCAGTACAGTATACAAACACAGACACAAAACGAAGTTCCGACCTCGCCGCCGAGGTCCTTCGCGTCCGCGTCCGCGTTCCTCCCCGATAGATTCCTCATCCCCTCCCTTGATCGGATCCACAGAGCCAGCTGGTGGCGTAGCTGAGCCAGTAGTTTTACCCCTTAATAATAATGAACCCATTTTGATCCAGCCTGTCCCCAACTTGCTGTCCTTCCCCAGCGACGCCCTAAGCCGAGGTCCGTACCCCACAGGGGGTGCCCTTAGGTGATGGTCGCTTAGTTTATAATTAATATTATGCCCCTGGCTGGAGGCTTCGAGTTAGCTCGAAGGCACCACAGCATTGACTCAGCCACCCGCACTTATAAACTCGCTCGTAAAATCACTATTGTCTTATATCGGTTTAAAGAAACTTTATTCCCAATAAAGACATAAGTCACTTACTTGAGAACAGTACTAAAAATATAGATTACAATATGTTCGTCATCAGTATTACAATTTAATTTTACCCATCCAATGCATTCATTTCTCCAGAAGTGATCGATCCGCAAGTATGTGCTGGCTAAGTTGAGTTTTGAATGCATTGTAAGAGTGTATATTTCTTATACAGGACGGTAATTTGTTATAAAGCTGTGCTCCTTCAAAAGTTAGCATTAGATAATTTTGTTTTAGCAGCACTGCCCCAAATTTCGATTAAATTAAGTAGATGTGGCTTTACTAGGGAGTTGTAAATAGTATACCGCAATTTTGGTGGAATACAACGAACAATGTTAAGCATTGACCCGGAGAGTGCCAAGAGTTTACTTTTTATATTTTTTATTTATTATTTATTTATTTAAAATTATGCAAATAACACCTTAACAGCTATAACGCCAATGCGATGTTACTACCAAGATACACATACCGATAACTCACTTACAAAAATACAATTAGGAAAAAGAACAATTAACATATGATCAATATGAGCACTCCACGTTAGTGAGCTGTCCATTCTTAGACTATTAGAGGTATTTTTCGCATGGTTTTTGCTGTAGAGGGATATCATTTATTGTTAGAGGGTCATATGAGGGAATTGAAGGAACCCATTGCCCATGGAGGCCAATGCCCAAGGAATTAAGGGGCACTTCATTCAGCAATGCCATGAAATCCTCCTTTGATCTCCCAATCCAATAAAAAAATAGATTGTCATCAATGTCTTGAAATTTTTCAATACTGCTGAAGTCAAAATGACTCTTGAAAGCATTTACAAATGAGAATACATGCTCTATTTGTTGCACAGTAAAAGTACTGATGCTGTTTGTGGAGTTATAAAGATTGTCCCAGTTATTGCTGTGTAAATGTTCCAGACAAATTCGAGCCAGCACTGGAATGTAGTACTTGTTATTACTTAAGACAGTTGCTCTCATAGAATCTGACATTGTATGCAAGTGGTCATTAGTGCAGCCAGGGAATAAACAATGTGAAGCAGTATTTGCAGCACGTCGATAATTAAGCAGAACTGTCTCTGGTTGAACAGCAACAGGTTGAGCAGAAACATCTGGGATTTCAGGCGATGTATTGTCCTCCACTTCTACAGTTTGCTGTAGATCTTGTTCAGGGAGCTCAGCTTCATGTGTTAAATCAGAAGATTCATTTGCACCTTCTGGAGTAAGGGATCGTGCATCATTTGTTTGCTGCTCACGAAGTGCAGAACGCTTGGCTCTCAGCCAGCATGGATGACAAACACGATCAGATGATATTATCCAAAAAAGAAAAAACTTGCTGTAAACACACCTTTACATTACCAGACCATTAATTGAAACAGTCCAATATGTAATTCAGACTTAATATGAGGGATAGTGGTCAAACACAAGCCTAGTATGATTATAGAAAAAAACTTAGTGAGCAGTCAGTTCTAGTTAGTTGTAGAAACATGCACATCATATTTCTTAAATCGTGATGGAGACCAATAGATAATAATGTAAGTGGAGTTAAAAAGTAAAAATGCTTGACTCACCTGACGTGGTGCTATTCTGGATTGAATGATATTGGCAATGTTTATTTCTAAATCAGAGGCATTTCCTCTTAAAATAAGGTCACTTCGTCGTCTTAATAAAGATAGACCACAGATAATGCACACTAGTCTATGGCCCTGGTGAGAAGAACCAGCGGCTTGTTGTTCGCCACTGTTGTCAAGAACTAATGCATCATTGACTGTTTGAATTGCAATCTCCCAACAAGCCTCACAAATGTAATCTTCATCAGTGATCTGAAAATAATTTATCAAATATAATGTTTGTTTGTGTGAAAGTTCAAGATTCAATACATCCTTAGACCCCACCAATATAGAGATGTGCAAAGTGGAAAGGAGATGCTTAGCATCTAAGGTTTTTCTACTGAGCTGTGTGCTGACTAGAGCGGACTTCAGCTATATGTGAGGAGCGCGGAGATTGGCAAACGCACTCACTAGCACACAGCTAGGCGGGCCTATCTGTACCGCTCGACGTTCACCAGACACCACTCATATCTCTTATCGTCTCTGCCACCACCTGCTACTGAGATGCTGATCGCGTCAAAGAAATACGAAACATCTTCTATCGTCTCAGCTCAACCGTACCCACTGAAGCTAAGCCCAGACGAGATGTGTAAATAACGAAATTCTATTGGTTATATACAACAAATCTCCTCTCAGCTTCGCACATCTCCGCTTTGGTGGAATTCGGGCTTTATGTGGATTGAACCTTTAGTTGCTTCTCTATCTCTAAATAAATAGTATAAAATAAATTAAAGCTATTCTGCTGTCTTATATCGGCTGTTCAAATTCATAACCTAGTATCTCAGATTTTTGGGAAATTCGTTTTATTCAATTTTCTGACTTACTAGGTATCCGCTCGGTCGCAGAGCGCGGGAAAAATAATCGAGCCAGATGAATGCCAGATGCGTCACCGGCGCGCGCGGCGCGGCGGGGCGCCGCTCGGCCGCCCGATAATGTAAATAAAGCATTTTTACGACTTGGGTTTGTTTGAATGGTGCTAACACTTGTGTTTTTTGTTATGGTAAGGAACGGGGCTTTAAGATAGCGGAGTTTCGTTTGAAATAGGATAGTATTTACGCAAACACTACGTACGATACGTACGTACGATAGTATTTACGTAACTTTGTTTTCAAATAAATGGTTATAGTTCGAAAAAACGAGCGTTGACCTATATTGTTTAAGGTTTTAAATACATTATGTGTATATACTTAACGCAAAACACTAATAAAACCACATAGCATTAGTACAATATGTACTATTTACGAGCGTGCAAAGTTGAAAATATTTGCCGACGGCAAACAAATAACAATGGCCGCCAAGACAATGGAAACAAAATGTTGTTTTATAAATATAAATCTGATACGTAGAATAAAAATATTGGTACCTGTGGAAAGCTTATTTAATGCTTCAACTTTGTTATAAAAGTAGTGGTATTAGAATAACACACTGTACTAAAATAAGGATCTGAAAACACATACACGTAATAACAATAAACATGAATCGGTCAGCGCCGGTTGTGGAATAAAACCGAAATTACGTAATATTTTTTCACTCACCGACCTTGAAATCCTGCAGTAATTCACTTCACTATAATATTTATCACACACTTAACAGGCCATAGCACTTCAAACACTTGAAAACCCACTTAAAACACAAATTATTTATCATGTAAACAAAACACGCGCGAGTCCGTACGTCACTGACAAGACGCCATATTTTTTTAATTATTTGATTTTTTTGGTTGAACGCTTGTAGTGCTGTCATACATCTGAATACGCGGCTTTTAAGCACGAAATCGACTAAGCAATCGGATACAGTGTGCCACAGATCTTTTAAAAATGAAAAATTGAATAAAGTTTATCGGATTTCGATTAATTAAAAGGTTACGCGAGTGGACGCTAACGTGCGGCGCCACTTTCTATGCGGCGACTTTGGTCACCTCATCCACTCCAGCGGGTATAGGTCCTTGTGACCAGGTGCTTAAAACAGCCATTTTCATAAGATAAATTTAAAAAAATATTGAGCAAGTCAAGCTAATTTGTAATCCATGTCTAGTTACCCTAAAACAACAAATTCATTACGTAGTAACTCAGAAAACAATTTCAAAAACCTAGTAAGTCAGTCAGTTACTAGGTTTTAATTTTGATACTCACTGTTACTTTGTTTTGAAATTGTGCCATTCATTCGTTCGTCGGTCATTCGTTCCAGTAAGTCAGTTTACGCGGGCGCAAAAACTTTTTACAGTGTTGAACACTGTGTAAAAAGTCAAACTTATTTTTAATGCTATGAAAAATGCTGAAGAAACTAGGTAAGTACAAACCTTCACATAGTTTTATTAAATTTTATATAAAGGAGATGTTTGATTTTGGGCCACCACTATGTACACTACATAGATAAATAGGAAAAAATAGGGGAATTTCATAAAAATACTAAAAAAATCATTTGAAATAGGGTACAGTGGTACAAAAATGATAATTTTTTTAGGGCAGCCATGACAGTTGTGTTAGACATGACGTTTGACAGTTTAAAGCACAGCTCACTCCTCTCCTATGAATTATCGAAGTCCAGGGTATATTGATAGGCACTAAAGAATGAAGCAGTAGGACTGTTAATAAACAAAACGTTCAAGCCTTAGTTACGTTTCTTGCTCCTCTTGACACCGATATAACCAATCTCTAACTGCTCGAATAGGTGATAGAAGATGTGCTGCCGCAGTCGAGTAGAATACCCTGTACTCCTGTAGTCTTATTTTATCGAAACCAAAACCCAAGATTTTCGAAATTCATATTTTTTTCGTTTTATGGCAGCTAATACACGTCAAACAAATGTCATTGTCAAAATGACATTTTTCGCATGCTGCTAATCTGATCCACCATGTTTAATTTTATGTTGTGTTGCTCTCCTTGGCCAAGTTACTTTGAGTATACTTTGAAACGAAGTGAAATTAAAGAAAATTAACAATAAAAAACGGTTACTGTAATACATAACGATATTTACATATAGTGTACATAGTGCTGGCCCAGGCTCCATACATTTCTGGAACATCTCCTTTGGTCGTAGCATGAAAGTAACCTCAAAATATTTCAATGTTTTTAATTGTTGGTTCTTTTATGGGATTCTGTTTATAAGTAAAGCTTTATAATGCCCAGTTATTACTGAAATCCACTTACATACGCATCTTCTTTCTTTTTATTAGCATTTCATTCGCTTGAAACCCTGGTATCTGGTGTTTTAAAAGTACTGAGTACCTATAATTCTGTGAATGTTATAAAGTACGATAGCCAGTTCTTTTTACTTATTGGCGGTAGTATTAAAACGAATTATACTATACATTGTTAAGGGTTTAAATTATTATTGAACTATTACAAAATATTAGCAATAATGTCGTCAGGATACTCATTCTCCCGCCAACATGAACTGTCAAAGTAAAAGCTAGTGCGGGGACAAACATCTCGCTGCTTGAAGTAGTGTATGTAGTGATTTTCTACTGCAGGTCCAGTTCTAGGTCTAGTATTAGTATTCGGTCTAGTACCTCATCACTACATAGTATAAAACAATGTCGCTGTCCGGCTCTGCCTGTATGCTTATATCTTTAAAACTATATATCACATAATTATATAACTATAATAACTATGTGTTGCGTCCCTATTCATTTTGCTTGAATTTTTTATCTTTTTTTATCAATCATAACTGCTTCTGGGGACTTGCTTACCAACAGCTTGCTTTTCATTTTCTTTCAGATCTAATACCATAGAGAGTAATAAAGAAGCTATCCCTTATATTGCTATAGATTATGAAAATCCTGTACCTGGGACATCAGCTACGAGCAGCGTAGAATCAGATGATGTAGCCTTAAGCGTGTTATATTCAAGCGATTATTCTGTAACTGATCCTGAATACCTCCCACCCTCGAAAAAGAAACTGAAAAAGGGCTTTACTTTTGATTGCAATGACACAGATTTTCTTTTCGAAAATCTTGAACTTCCAGAACCAACATTTCCAATAGAAGATCTGCCCCAAATACCTTCTTTTTCACCTACTCCAACCGGCAATTCAATTTTAGAACCAACATTTCCAGTAGAAGATCTGCCCCAAATACCTTCTTTTTCACCTACTCCAACCGGCAATTCAATTTTAGAACCAACATTTCCAACAGATCTTCCCCAAATACCTCTTTTATCACCAACTCCAAACAGCAGTACAATTTTTGTTGCTACATATCCAAATACAACTATTTTTATCGATGTTGAACAAGCTTTCCGGTTTGTTGCACCAGCACGCTTTTCAGCAATGTATCCAGGTCCGATATACGATTTGAATAAATCTGATAAACCTTCCGATAACGACACACAATCGAAGGTAGTTAAGAATAAACTGAAATATCCAATAATGGCAAAAACCTGTGAAGCGAAATGTAGGAGATCTTGCAATTATTTGACTGAGAAAGAGCGATAAGACATGTGGAATAACTATTGGAATATGAGTTATTCTTCACGTCGACAGTTTCTGAATAAATGCGTAAAAATTGAACCAAAAAAACAAACTACTACTGCTATTGAAAATTCAAATAAAATGCACCTGAAGAAAGAGTCTAGATACTATTATTTTTACTATATGGGAAAAGAAATAAATGTGTGTAAGGCGTATTTTCTCCAAACTTTAGGTTATAGGACTGACAGTGTCATAACAGAACTGAGTAAAGCTGTCAAAAGGAAACCACTTTTTGAAGATGTCAACGAAAATAGGGGAGGAAAGAAGCCTTTACTTTCAAGAGGTCCAATTCAGCAACACATCATGAGTTATAATCCGGCTTTGAGCCATTAGCGAAGAAATAATGCGCCTTTGACAAAATACCTTCCAAGAACACTTACACTTCAGTCTATGCTCAATGATTATAAGTCGAAAAATCCTAACTCCAAATGTTCACTTGAAACCTACCGGACGACGATGAAACAAATGAAGGTGTCATTAAATTTTCCAAAAGGAGACCAATGTACAGATTGCGGAGTTTTTGAAGAAAAAATTAAGAATGGTGACGAAACAGAAACTTTAAAAGAGACATATGAAAGTCACAAGAAAAAAGCTGAGAAAGCGATTAAAAGATACAGAGAAGACGGGACATATAAAAATACCGCTACAAATCATACCTATTCTATGGATTTGCAAAAAGTAACTCTACTACCAGACATGCCGAGTATTAAAGACTTAGTTTTCCTCAGCAGATTAATCGCATTTATTTAACATTTGCACCGATAAAGAAAGACACAGACATACACTCTAAATGTGTTGTTTGGCACGAAGCATTGATGGGTAGAGACGCCAATAACATAGTCGACGCTTTAGTTGCGTTTCTTCGTAGCGAGAGAAATGTTAAACATTTAATACTGTGGTGTGACAACTGTGCGGGCCAAAATAAAAATTGGTTTTTATTCACAGCTCTTGTTACTATAGTAAACTGTCAGTCTTGATGTTGAAACTATTACATTTAAATATCTTACGAAGGGGCACACCCATATGTCAGCGGACGGTGTTCATGGTAACATCGAAAGAGACTTCAATCGGCGAAACGGAGTTTACGACTACGAGGACTTTAAAGATGTGATTGCGCATTGCAGAAAAAATATGAATGTGATTGAGGTGCAACAATCATACCAATGGCCAAAGAAAAAGCGCGTTGCTCGTCGGAATGCAAAAGATGATCCTCTGGATAATTTTTTACTAGGTCCATTAGTCGAGGCTAAGTTCACAGCAGGATCACGTAATCTTTTGTACAAGACTGATTTTGGGGACCCTTACAAAGAACTCGATTTTCTTATTAATAAATTCGATGTATCAAAGCTTCCACCTTTATCAAATAACATTCCACGTGGAATAAAATCTTCAAAAAAAGATGGTATAGTTTCTAAACTAGTACCACTAATGCCCATTAGTCGAAGAGAGTTTTGGTTACAGTTACCAATTAATAACCGATCTATTGATTTAATATCTGATGGACAAATAACTAATGATGAGTAAATTATTTACATATTGTAAGAAATTATTACTTGGAAATAATACAGACTATTTCTTAAAATATCGAGTTAATTTATTCATCTATTTATATTCGATTTTTCGATCGCATTCCGATTATTTTTTGTCACAGTTGATCAACGTTATTTATGTAAAAGTTATTGTGAGGTAGTCAACTGTACTTATATGAATAATAATAAATACATTCACTTATTATTTTGTATTATGTGTTTTAATTTCTGTAGTATAGGAGATACTATCTTTTGAACTTTAAAAGATAATCACGTTTACAAATCAGACGCAATTTTAAAACCTAGTAAGTATACTTACTGTGTTATGATTTGGTTCCTTATTGAATAATTGGTATATTTGATCAAATTATTAAATAGTAAGGAGGTTCTAAGCTGTACTGAACGCCTTCTTGAGTAAAAGACAATTGAAAAGTGTAGCTGATTTTATTACGCACATTTTGGTCTAACATTCATAACCCTAACTCTAATGGTTCAAATAGGGCAGACGATTAAGGATGCAAACATATTTTTGGCTTTTTCTGGACATTTTTGAAATTATGAGTTACTAGGTTTTGATTCTGAACAGCCGATATGTTTAGTAACTACTTCCTAAACTTAACCGTTCGGTTCCAAGCTCTGTTGAGCGAGACTGTGATGTGAGTGGATATTTCAAGTAAGAAGTAGACTAAATTGCATCTTTGTGAAGCCAGGGCAAGTCGCTAGCTATGTATATAATCATGAGCGTCGCTTAACAGTAATGAATTCTTATGAATACACCTTTGAGTTATAATGTACTACGTACTAGAGGAGACGCCTCAACTCGATTGTTTGTTACGACGAGTTAGAGCGCGTACACTCCAACGCACTTAGTCTGTACCAAGCGCTTGCTGCAACGTGACACGTTTGAGTGAAGTTTTGTTTATTAAAATATGCCTTCGTGTGCATTGAGATACTGTTCAAACAACTCCAGAAACATAAGTTAAAGTCAAGGAGTGACTTTTCACCAGTAAGTTCAACTATTATCTTTAAAACACGCGTAATTTAATTATAATTTTTCAATTACAACGCGTCACCGTGGCGTGCCGTGGTGGCGGCCATGTTTACGTGAACGTCAAAGAGTAAAGCATTTTGTATGCCAGACTTGACACTATCGACGTAGGTATAATTTTAATAATTATGAGCAAAAAAATTTTTAACATTTAATCTCGATAGTAATGTTGTAATAATATTTTTTTATTATTATTTGGATCTAAAGGTTTCCTCGGCCGTGTCATGAAACAAGAGAATCATGGATCAAATTTGTTCAGAAGAATCACAGCGAAGAAATGTGGTTACCTTCAGATTATTCACGCATATGTTCCGTGCATTTCCAAGAAAACGACAAATACACCACAAAGACAGGAAGAGTGTACTTAAAGAAATCTGCAGTACCATGCGATAACGTAATTTATATTATTGTATAACATTGCTGAGATTTTTGTTTTATTTTGTGATTAGAAAAACTAACTTATTTTGAAGTTCAGTATACTTACGGGGCTTATTAGAGGCGGAACCAGTATAACTATGGCGGTTTTTTGTAATACTGTAACGCTAGAATATTTACAGGCTTCCAAAATAACGATTTGTTTTTTTTCAGCCATCAACATGTGGTGAACAGGAAGTATCAGAATCGTTGTCTGAATCAGTAAGCAGTTCAAATTCAATTTTTGATACTCCGAGAAAAATTGTTCTTAAAAATAAATTACGCAAGGAATCTGCAGCTAAAAAGAAACTCACTGAGAAATTTAAGAAAATACGAAGACAAAATATTTATTTAAAGAAAAAATGTGCTTCTTACAAAACAACTGTACAAAATTTGAAAGAGAAATTCGGTCTCAATTTAAATGCTGAGATTGATTTAATGGCTAAAGCAGAAGTTGTCGAGTTACATACCTTGTTTTTTTTTTTTTAATAATTATTAAGTATATTTATTTTCTGATTGTATTTTTGTGTGTTGTGCTGTTTTTTGTGTGCACCAAATAAATGGTTTATCTATCTATCTATCTACATAAGTCTTTAATGAAGAAGAATAAACAGAGCAGGCATTATTTATTATACACTGCACCCTTACGTAAATTCGCATTGACATTACACTATTATTCACCAGCTGCATATAAATACGTTAGAGAATGCTACAATAAAGCTCTTCCACATCCTAGGACAATTTGCAGATGGTATTCAACGGTAAATGCAGAACCCGGTTTCACAACAGAAGCATTTACAGCGTGGGGTACTTTTTGACGGCCGGTGTAAATGCTGAAACAAACGCAAATTTGATAAAAATATGCTTGCAATAGTGCCATGAGGTTGGCGTCATAGTTTTAAGTCTTACATTTGATGGTTGTTCTGCAAACTTCGGTGCAGCTGAAATTTTGGGCTGTGAACTATCAGAAGGCCAATTCTCGTACTTAAAAAACGTTCAAATTCAAGTCGCAGGGCCGCAAAAGTTCCAAAATGTCACAAAAGGTATTCTGCAAAACCAAAAAACTAAGTCAAACGTGACGTTTACTGCAATGAGATTGCGACTAGATCGAAAATAAGAAATGTACTAAAACTGTATTCTGCTAAAGTTACGACTTGACACCGAAAATAAAATGTGCATTCCAGTACTTATAAAAACGTCAAAACTGACATAAGCATGACATTATTTGTAGACTGAACTGCAACTAAAAATTTTAGCTTCTGCATAGTTTTATGTGTACACAATTCTTACTTCCCGTTGTTTTTAACCCATTTTAATATTTAATTATTCAGTATAGCTTCCTTGAACATACTTTTTGTTATTTTTTTTTGGTTTGTGAAGTGTTTTGTAAGTGTAAGTGTTTGAAAATGAGTGGTTTTGGCTTGCGGTTAATGTATTTGACCCTGGCCCAACGTGCAGACGATGCACAGGTATCAGAAAGACGAATAGAACGCCGCCGTTCTCAGCGTCGACGTCGCCTTGCGACAGATGCATTTTCCATGAGCGACCGTGAGTTTGTGAAGACCTACAGACTCAATAAGTCGCTCGTGGAAAACTTAATAACGGAGCTGACGCCTCACATCCCTCGGGAAAGACGCAGAGATGGACTCGATGCTGCCGCCAAGGTTAGTCTTAGATACTTAACTACATATTGATTGACAAGCAACAAGGAAGCTAGATTCCAAACATTAAAGTATCTACTTTTTCTAGGTACTGATAACCCTGGCGTTTTACGCCAGCGGGTCCTATCAGACCTTGGTAGGGCAGCACTCTTCACATTTAGTTTCCCAGCCGAGCGTCTCTAGGGCGGTAAAAGAGGTTACCCTGGCGCTGAACCACCCCCACACGTGTACAAATCACACGTTAGTTTCCCTTTGACAAGGGAGGCCCGGGAAAGGGTTAGGAGTGGGTAAGTCTAAAGACTAACACATATCATAGCCACATTAGCAGCACATCTCATTATAAAACTGCTCCAAGACAGGTTACGCTGCAAAACAATCAAGCTAGTTATCTGTCGACATTGCTTGTATCAAATCAAGCGTATGTTGCGCTGCTGGCACGCCTATAGTGTGGCTTATACAAAACTAACAACCCGACCCTGCTTGGCACAGTTTTTATAACTTGGCTAAACATTGATATTTCTTTACTATAGGTATGTAATTTTAATGATAAATAATATTTTCTCTAAATGATGGTGGAAACTGCATCAAAATAGTTTACATGAACATCACGGTCACACAGAAAGACACGAAAAGAGACTTTAATTTTATACATGTATTGATGATGCACGACAATTTTCCAATGTGTTGCATTGCTACATGGCCCAAACTAATAAGCAACCTATTACTATGTTAGCTATACATATAATACAATATAATAAAATCTGCATTTTAGATTCTACGCTAAATTTGGATTCCCGTGGGTGATTGGCTGCATTGATGGTACTCATGTCTGCATTATAAAACCATCAGACCACGAAGAGGCCTATTACTGCCGGAAAGGCTACCACTCGCTAAACGTGATGATAGTAAGTATTGAGATTGATGTATTTAGTACTAACCCAGCGGCCACAATGGCAGGGTGCGGCGAATAATCCGTCAGGGCTGGCCCAGTAGCCCGTCAGATAAATATTTAATTAGTAATTAGATTTTTTACACTGTCTCCACTAAAATTCCCTGATTTTTTAAAGTACACACATCAAAAGTGTCTAGGGATCAACATATATTTTTGCAATAACTTTTCTCCTGATTGATATTAATTAAAATTTTCTTTAAGGATTCATAAAATAAAGTGTTTTCGTTTGTCACAGTAACGATAAACCAAGTCACCTTTGCATTAATAAAGAAATTTGCCATTTTCCTAATAAAGGGATTTTTGACATTTGAACCACTAACACAAAAGTTCGAAAAAAAGACTGAAATAACAGTTTTCTTTAAAATTTTATTGGGTAACTTAAACAATTAATAATCCGTGTTTCTACCGCGAACACTAACAACACAAGAACATCGGTTTGGCATACTCAAAATGAGTTCATCCAAATCACGCTGTGGAATGGCCGCCCATGTTCGTTGCAACAACAAAAAAAGGTCTTCTTGCGACTGGATACCCTCCATATTCGGCAGAGCTCTTCTCTGTAGCATATCCCATGCATGCTCAATCGGGTTCAAGTCTGGCGACTGAGCAGGCCAGGGCAGGACATTGATGTTAGCTGCGGCGAGAGTCTGTCTTACAACTCTTGCGGTGTGCGGTCGTGCATTATCATGCATTAACTGAAATAAGGGACCGATTTGCACTTGTAGAGGAACGATGACGTCTGATACAATCGTCTCAGCATAAATTTGAGCGTTGAGGTTGCCTCTGATCCAAATCAACTCAGTTCTTCCGCCGATCCAAATACCCGCCCATACCATGATGGTTCCACCACTATAAGGATGGACTTCCTGGCAGGATTTTAATCGCTGTTGGCGTCCAGGGGTTCTCCAGTGTCGTATACGTCTTGTATCCGGTCTCATACCAAAACGAGACTCATCAGAAAAGCACACGAAACGCCATTGTTCTTCTGCCCAATTTCTGTGTTCAAGAGCCCATTGATATCGAATCCTACGATTGTGCATTGCTATAGGTGGTACCCGTAGCGGTCTTCGGGAATGAAGGTTCACTTCATGCAAGCGGTTTCTGACTGTTTGGTCGCTAATTAAGTTCCCTGAAGAGTGATGAAGCCTCACGGCTAACATCATGGCGGTTATTGTTGGAGCTCTTCGAGTTAAGATTTGAATGTATCGGTCTTGTCTCCGTGTGGTGCAGCGATACCGTCCTCCATGGCGCTCAGCCACGGTACCAGTGCTTCGGTAACGTGTCCAAAGTCGACTGATAACACTCTGACTTGTATTCAGAGCTAAAGCCACAGTACGTTGCCGGGAACCAGCTTCTATCATTCCCACGGCTCTGAGCATTTCTTCCCTGCTTAAATGACGTCGCCGCTCCATAATAACGTTGGTTTTAATCAGTAGTAGGGAAACAGTAGCACTAATAATGTCTTCAATGCGTTGTATGTTTTTATAGGGAAAATATTGACCGCTGATTTTCATCTTTTACTCGAATTTGATTCACAGTTCCTGATTCAAATTATGAAATGCACCAAAAAGGATCCATATAAATTTATAAAATCATAAATTTATTACAAAGCCACATCTTAATCTCAAGAAATCCGCATAAAAATGCTTGATCCCTAGACACTTTTGATGTGTGTATTTTATGTGTTTTGTACCTATTGTGTGTTTGAATGATTGTATTGAGTTTTTAATGCCATAAAAACTTTATTTTGTTTTAATCACCCTACCATATTAATTTTCAGATCTGTGATGCAGACATGAATATACTCTGCGTAGATCCCTCTAGCCCTGGAAGTTCACACGATTCAACCATTTGGAGGGATCACCCACTAAATAACCATATTGAAGGACTTAATGAGGCTGGTGAAGCAATTTTCCTCTTAGGTATCTAAATACAATTAAAATAATTTCCAAATTTTCTCATGAAATTTAAAACAAGCTGTCAACAATAGGACTTTAGTGCTTATTTTTTTATTTATCTTTAATTCAGGCACATTACCCTTAATGGTTAAAATTATTGGTAAATGTAAAAAAATTGTAAAAAATTAGTAAGTGGTGGAAATTAGTAGGACTTAAAATACGTTAGTATAATTAATTAAGACACAAACATAAACAAATCAAACACAATAATACAACACAACTTAAGCAATTCTATAATAATATCTATTGTGCCATCTTCTGGAGAAACCTAGCAACAATACATGTACTGCGCACAGGTGCCCCATCAGGTGGCCTTCAGTCTTTCTATTATTACTATCTTATTGAACCTTTATAAAAAATAACATTATTACAGGTGATAGTGGGTATCCCCTCAGGAGCCACCTAATCACTCCCCTTCTGAACATCGAAGAGGGTAGCCCGGAACACTGGTTTTACAATAAACAAGTCAGGACAAGAAACATAGTCGAACGAACCATAGGTGTTCTGAAGGCTAGATTGAGGTGAGTCAGTATAGAAATGGTTTATGTAATGACAACCATTATGAGTTTATTTTTTAATTTTTATTAATCTATTTTACGCAGGTGTCTCTTGGTTGCGCGGCAATTACACTATCGGCCAGAGATGGCCGCAAAAATTGTTAACGCTTGCTGTGTGTTGCACAACCTGGCCAACAGATCAAGGCTTAACGTCCCGGAACTGATGGCACGTGAGCGCGAAAACGAGCAGCGGCTGCAGGTGCAGCAACACCACGTGGAGGCAACGTTGGGGTCCCCTGCGCAAGCCGCAGCCGCGGCTTTCTCCGAGCCCGCGCGCCGTCATAATCAAGCTTTGGCGCAAGGCAGGGCTTTGCAACAGAGCCTGGTCCAATGTTTGTGGGCCAACAGAAATTAAAATCAGCCGTTTATATTTCATTCATGTACACTTATATAATCTAAAGTAAATCTTCGACTGATGGTCGCTTTTTTTACAGAATATTCTTATTTAATTTTTCTAGTCTTTTTCAAAACAGTCTGTATCGTTATAGTTGTACGCAGTAATTAATTTAGGGCACCCCGACCAAATGGGTTAGGTTAGATTAGAACTATGATCAACTACTACATCCAAGTTGGTTAAAGAACCTAGTAGGATAAAGTACAACATAAAAAGACGGATCAGTGAGCATATTGACTTATCGAATTATTCTTAGGAAATCTAAATGGGAATCATATTTTGTGGATTGATTCAAATGTGCCATTAAAATATTATCTAGCACAGACGGGTCTAAGTATGAAATGTACCCATCCACGGGCCGACCCGCGCACGATTTGCGTAGCCTGACTTTGATCGATGGACCCGTGCAGCTGTTACTTAGCCTCGAGCCCCTAGTAGGTATTGATTAATAAATAAGACACAATAAGACTTTTTATACATAAACTATTTATTAAGTAGCTTAAATTAACGGCGAGCACGGCGTGGAAGTAGGAACTGCGACTGCGAACTTGCCCGACGCTACTGCACACCAGCGCGGCAGCGTCAACAAAGCCCTGAAAAGGAAACAAAATGTCGTTTAATAAAAAAAAATAAAAAAAAAAATCGTATAATAAATAAGTTTTATTTGTATATTAAATCTACTCATCGTTTTATTTACAAAATAACAAATGGTAGGGGAATCCCAGAGGATTTTTCAACAAGCATATTCATTCAGAAGGAATACTGCTTGCTGAAAAACCCTCGGGTGCCTCTACGAAAAGTGACGCGACGGTTCAAAAGCATTACTTCTAATAATTAGTAATAAGTTCACAAATTCCAATAACATACCTTGACCATTTAAGGGCTCTGTTCATCAATTATGATGCTGCTGTTGCTTGAATTCTAAAAAGTTTCTTTTTTTTTACAAAACATCTTATTGCGAGTATGGTCGTCTGATTATTATTCGCTTATATACTTACACTTGCTCTACGCCCTCGCAGTCGAAGACTCTCCTCATAGAGGTCGACAAAACGTTTTGCAGCCCCTGCTATTTCCTCCATAGCAGAAGCATGTCTGTTCATGCCTCGTGCCAAATCTCTGTCAACCTCTATTCGAGACTGTTCTATCGAAAGCAGTCGCTGTTGAGCCGCTTCAAATTCTTTGTTAGCTAAAACCAGCAATTAACAGTCGCATTCTATGCAACTAAATCAATAGTCCAACCAATCATAAATATACATTAAGTATATAAAAGAAGCAAGTTATAAAGCTTATAATAAAAAGGTACCTATTTCGTAACCTTTGGGGGAAGATGAGCGGTGACGAGGACGACGGCGACGCTTCGGAGGGTTTCGGTCCCTACAAAAGTTTATAATATTATTATATGATTTTGTGATGATTTTGTATTCTTTCTGTAAGAGTTAAATAAAAACTGTTCACCTTATTGGATCCGGACTTTTTTTCCCAGATACTCCTTTTCTACAGTAAAAAAGAAAGGGAACGTTTTAGTTTTATCTTTTTCAACTATGTAAGTAATAATAATACATTTTAGTTCTTGAGTTCACTTACTCAGAACAGCTGCTGGCAGCATCGGGAAGAACTTCTAAATACCTAAAAAAGGAATGGTTTTCATTATATAAACAAACATAGTAGGTACGTACTTATTGTTTTAGTTTTGTGATGTTAAACTTTACTGTAAACTCACTCTCTATCAATCTGCCTGGCAGTAGGCGAGACAATAGGCTGGTCAGCATCTTGCTGCACAATGATAATATCATCAATGCCATCACCATGTCCACCACTACTGTCATTTGCCGGCTCGAAGGACTAGTAAAAAAAATCATACATTAAATAGGTAATAATAATAACTCTTAACAGTACAGGCAAAATGATGTTCAAGATGTGAAGACAATCAAAAAAATTAAAAACTGCCTGTAACTTATCAAGTTTTTACCGGAGCATCCAGTGGGTTATGCCTGACTGGTAGAGGGGAACTGCATCCTCCCACAATGCTGATGAGGCGCTCTTCAAGGGGAAACAATGAAAGACAGGGTGCCGGCCCACCACCAGTTTTTGTTCTGCCCTGTTTTATTTGACGGAGCTTAGACTTCGTCCGGCTTTTGTACTGGTTGTAGTACTGCAAACAAAATAAATTATGTAAGTATTTGTTGTTTTCCGACTCATGTAAGCACAGCTAGTGGATACAATAAGTTACTTAACTTCTTCCACTCCGGCCCAGATTTAGTGAGTCCACCAGCATCAGCATTTAACAATTCGGCGCACTGTTTCCAGAGCCTCTTAGACAAGGCATTGCCTTCCCTGCCTCTTACCTTGCCCAATGCCAATGATTAGTGCTCCTCCAGAAAATCTAGAAGGAGCTCTAATTGGCGAGGCGTAACTTGGTGGCCCATAATTTAATTCGGATTTAAGAACTTGAATAAGTATTAAATTATGACGATGTTGATGCAGATTCACACTTTCGCGCGGATATGACAGGGTTGCTAGTAAATAATCGTCTATTACCCACAACCACGATAAAAGTTATTAGTTTTCACTCGACTATCGCTATGTGTTCCCTCATAACTCCAAAATCAATCATTAGTAATAAAATAATAATAATAAAATAAACTAGTTTTTTTCTTTTCTCTTAACATTATTTTGATATAAACTCACTCAAATTCATCCCACCCAGAAACGATTTGAATTACGATCGTCGACTATTGGATCGGATTCACTCTATACACGCCCGGTTCTTCTGTCCGTAAATTGTGTGTGTGTGTTTATCCGTAAATTCAGTCGTTCTAGCTCCCCCTAGTTTAGAGCGTGTGGCCTAGCAACTCAACTCGGTCGCTTAAAAGGAGCAGTTGGATATTAAGGGCGAAAATACCTTCAGACAGTCGGATGGACGATAATATCGAAAGCCGCCTAAGTTTCTGACTCTGAAGTACAATCTGCCTATCGGAACGGACCTGTATCAATTAATTTATTACATAGAATAATATAGTTATCTAATCGATAAGCGAAATGTCAATATTTTAAATCTCCTAAAGCAAGGCTTCCTCTCTCCTACCCTGTTGCTGTGCCCTACAGGGTCCATAATGATCTAAATTATACAACGTGGCGCTACAATGGTGACTTTAATTTAATACACGGGTAGGGCTAGTGCCCATTGACCATATAAATATTGATAGGTTAAAATAATACGTAAACTGAAAAAAACATTTTTTCAAACAAACTAAATAATAAAAAAAGTCATTAAAATTGGGATCACCCTTGCAAAAATTCATTCATGAAATTACTTACCTAGCTCGCTTACGTTAACTCGGAGCGGCAATGTGTCGGTTCGCGGGCTGGCAACCGCGCATCGCGTCTTGTACCTACTCGTGATCGGTCCGATTCTTTGACGGCATATTATCAAAGAAACCGAGCGGCGCAAGTGGTACAAACACTTATCACATCACCCTCTCTTGTTACTATTAGTAATAACTGTCATCACTAATCACTGCCATCACGATCATAAGTTTACACAAGCACTAATAGCACAAATAAATGCGTCCGTATCGCAAGAGGTGTAAACGTACCTACTAGATAAGAAAACGAAAACCAATCAAAGTGTCTTTATCGCAGTACCATGATCTAATTACTATCCTAATTACACAAAAAGAAATAAATAAAACAATAGCTAAGAGTCTTTTTCGCGACGTAATTATGCGCACTAGTGTAAATAAGTGCGTCAAGGACACGGGTTCGACTAGCACTAGAAAAGCAAAAAAAGAATTCGTGTTCGGTGCGGCGGGTGGGTGGAAGGGAGAGCGCGCGTCGCCTGCGCTGCTCGCCAACAAAGGAAATTTCCTTAAATTCGCCTACTCTATGCATTTGTTTCATCCTAATAGTATTGCTTATTCGTTTTAATTTCATTGATGCGAAGTTATGATCCATGACCGAGGGAAATGACCGCTGCGCGACAGTTCTTTAAGTACAGGTTGCTCTAAGATGCTATTTCCTAAATTCTTTAATAAATCTGTAAATAATAACGTTTAATGGAAATAAAAAATTGTCATGAAACGAAAATGTGAAAACGTATATGTGTGTTAAATTAAGGTCACCATTGCAGCGCCACGCTGTATAGTTACCACCTAAGTACACATTATGGTAAAGCAATAAAGATATTGAGTATATTATAATTAATAATAATATACTCAATATCTTTATTGCTTAATTAATTTATTATTATTATTCAGTCCAGCTATAACGTATCACCTAATTTACCCGCGTTTGGGAAATTATTCGCCAAATGGCAACTCTGACGCAATTGACATACCTACTGTACTGAAAAATGCTGAGATAGCTAGGTACGATAATCGAGAAAATCAATGTCGTTCTATATAAAATGAAATAAATTTACACAATAATTGCGGAAAAAAAGAATTGGTTTAGAATAGAATTATAGTTTCACATTACTGAACATATAACATGACGTCTCTTCTTGACAGCGCGCTTGCGCGTCACGATTACCAATACGTTCCAAGTTAGCTTTTTATCCGATTATTTATTTTAATAATTTTGTATTCTCAAAGATTTAAAATAACAAACGGGAAATGAAAATACTATGAGTGTGTACTACTCCAAGCTAACTAATTAATACAATAAAAAAATCATAAAATAAGGTTGCAAAAAATTTAAGTATCACATTATCGTCTGCATACATTGAACCAACACGAAAATGTTTTTTTTTTCGTAAACGAGAACAAAGTTGACTGCCATGAGACTAGACTGCGATAATATTGCGACCGGAACGTGAACAAACCGAATTTTAACATGAGCAGAATACAATTTTTTGGTCTGTTCGCAATGTCATCGCATGCCCGTGTCATGTTTTTCACTTTGCTTGTTAATTAGTAGAATTGACCTTCAGATGTCAGTAATATGAAGACTTATTTTCCACATCCATGCACGGGAGAAAAAGTTTGCATTTTTATAGACCCTTGCCATGTTATAAAACTAATAAGAAACACGTTCGAGAAGAAAAGACTGCTGTTCGATAATAATGACAAACAAATGAAATGGCAATTACTAATAAATCTTAATAAGCTTCAACAAAATGAAGGTCTTAGATTCGGAAACAAGATAACACCCCGTCATATAAATTTTCGACAACAGATTATGAAAGTAAAGCTTGCAACACAGCTGCTGAGTATGAGCGTAGCAAAAGCTTTACTTCTATGTGATGAAATTTTGAATTCGAGACAGTTTCAAGATTCATCAGGAACAGTGAATTTCATAACTTTAATGAATAATTTTTTTGACATTATGAATTCTAGAAAATGTAATTTCTATGGTTTTAAACGCCCTGTCGATAGCAAAAGCAAGTCTCAAATATTTTCTTATTTGGACAAAGTGAAATCCTTTATACTTGCATTGAAATTTCGTTCTCAATCAAGAAGAATAATTAAACGAACAAACCAGACATCCAGAATATTATTACAAATTTCAAAGAAAAACATAGTTGAGTCTGCTAACAAAACAGGATTCATTGGTGCCATAATATGCATTGAATCGATTAAGACGAGCGGACGGACCTCCGGCGCGATCTCATGGCGGCATGGAAAGAGCGACTGTCGCAACCCAGCGCAGGGCACGCCACGATAGCGGCGGTAAGACCCCTCTTTGAGGAGTGGCTAGAGAGGCGTCACGGCGTCCTCACCTACCGCCTGACGCAGGTCCTCACCGGACACGGAAGTTTCGGGAGGTTCCTGCACATCATCAGGCGGGAGGAAACGCCCGGGTGTCACCACTGCGATGATCGCCCCGAGGACACGGTGGAGCATACGGTGGGGGCCTGCCCTGCATGGGCGGAGCACCGCCGTGTCCTCGTAGAGGCGATCGGTAGCGGCGGCGATCTCTCACGCCCGGCCTTGGTTCAAGCCATGGTCCGGGGCGAGGGGGAGTGGGAGGCAGTCGCCTCCTTCTGCGAAGCAGTCATGCTAGCGAAGGAGGTGGCGGGACGGGAGAGGGAGAGAGTCTCCCGTCCAAGCCGCCGCGGTGGACGCTCCGGGCGTCGGGAGCCGCGTGACGACTCCCGGACACCGTAGGCGCGGGCCTGCGGGCGGTGAGTAATGGGTAGCTCACCGTCCGATCAGGACCAGGCCCGTGCTGGACGGCGCGTACGTGTTCCACGCGCGCCTCAAAGAGATGTCAGCATCATAGAGGGGGTCCACTAGGGCCCAAGCCTGCCGGGAAAGCGGGATCATCCAAAAGGGGTACCGCTGACCCGGAACATAAAGGGCCAAGGAAGGAACACGGGTGGGTTTTAGTCAGTAAGAGTCTGACACTCCCTTCCGCTCCACCCAGAGCGGGAGGAGTCATTTGATGATTTCCCATCCTCAAAAAAAAAAAAAAAACGATTAAGACACTATACAACTACATAGTTGAAGAAAAGCAGATGCTTCGTTACACATCTATGTACCGGATAAGCCAAGACCACCTGGAACAATTTTTTGGGTTAATAAGAAGACATGGCGGCTACAATAACAATCCAAATATTTTGCAATTTAGAGCAGCCTATAAAAAACCTTAAATCATCTTGAACTTCGGTAATCTTTTACCGGCAATTGCATCCCTCTAAATAATTTCTCAATTTTAAATTCTACATCCGTAAACATAATTAACAGTACCTCCTGTTCAACTAGATATGACCAACAACCTTATGAAATACTACAAAGTACACGATTGCTGACATCCAATTTGGAAGCTGAAAATAATTGCGATATCTTTGCAACAATGCTTGACCACGAATCCTTTACATGTGAGTCAAAATTGATAGTAGGTTATATATCTGGATATGTATCAAGACAATTAACAGAAAAGTTAAAATGTGAAGATTGCGTTGACAGTTTGACTACGCCAAATAAACTTCCACATCACACACTTATAACTATAAAAGACATGGGTGGTCTATGTTATTCTGCAGAAGACGTGTACATAATATGCTTGGCTACGGAAAAGATCATACGTAATTTAATTCGCCAATCCGGTGGAAGTCTTGCCTCGAAATATGATTTTAATTATATAACCGTAAACACCCTAAAGCATTTCATTGGGAAAGAAGTATTTGTAAATTTGAATCAACATTCACTGAATCAGCCATCAACGTTCAATCACAGAATCCATTTAATTCGAGCTATAATAAATCAGTACACAAAAATTAGATTGCATCACGAAGCAAAAACTGATCCAACTGTGGATTACTATACCAAACGGCAGAAACTAACTAAACTTATTTTATTTAAAGGAAATTAAAATATTGTTACAGTTTAAATACTTTTTTATTTATTCTCTGAGTAAGTACCCACGTAGGCAGAATAATAAAATTATGTCGCATCTGCGCGCATTGATTGTTATCTATGGGAACATGACAACCCCCGCTTGCCCCGCTGTCATCAAGTGCGTGCGCTATCTTTTGTTTGAAATAGCTTCTCTAGTACGTAGTACATTATAACTCAATGGAATAAACTTACGATTAGAGGGGAGATCCAACTGCTGACTACAGAGATGATTCTGGTGTCAAGTTCCAGGACGACGAAGCGGCGCAGTGTATTAACACAGATATTGCAATTAATACAATGGAGACGTCGGCGCCGTCGAGTTGACTGTTCCAATGGGTTCATTATGAAAATCCGAGAATAATCGGCACTCTAGCTAATCTAAATCACAAAGCGTTATCGGTGTCAAGGGTTCAATAGCACAGGGTCGTCAGTAATAGAAGGATCTATCGGAGTCCGTAAACAAAGCAAAGCCACAATTATCACCACACAGAACACAAGACAAGGAATCGCACAGTACGCAACGACACAAGAGCAACGATGGACTGCGCGGGAGAAGCTTTGACAGCTACCGGGATGTCAATATGTCATGCGTTTAATTTCATCTATTGGAAGTAATAAATGTATTTGATAATTTGGCCTAATTATTGTTTTAATTGTTATTAACTACCAAATAACAATATTAGAAGAATAAAAACGACACAATCAACATAATCTATAATATTTAAAAAAACTGGTATTTTTTAAATCGTAACCGCTTCAATGCTAGTGCTAAAACTAAACGTGTATCCAGTTTATGATAAAACATAATAAGGTGCGTTCAAAATTAATAAAAATGTCGTAAAAAAGGTTTTTTTTAAAAATTGCATTTATTTTATTCCGGCTTTTAATAAATAATTCAATAGTTGTAAATTAATGCTCCTTTAATTGACTATTTTTTGACATATAACTCGTTACGGGTCTCATCCGAATTTGGTCAGTACCCCGAGTGTGAGTTTTTTCATACAGAAAACGCTACTACTACGTTTCTGTATCGAGTACTAAATGTATGAAAACGTAAAAAGCGCCCCTGGCGGAAAGTATTGTAAACCGAAACAGCGAGTGTAAGTTTTTTAACGGTACTACAATAGTTCGGTATTTTAAACGTGACGTGCATAGTAGCGTTTCGAAGAACATTTCGCGGGTTGTTGCGAGTGTGAGTTTAAATTTTGACGTTTCTAACAGTGTTCAAGCGTTTGTAAACGTAAACGTTGTAGTAAAGTCACTCACTTGCTGTGTGTCCGGTGAATCGTTGTTTATATTAGTTACGTTCGTATTATTTGCGTGTAATTTTGTGGTAAATTGTGTTAAATGATGACAGCACGTAATTTTTTCGCCTGGAAAATGATGATGACTGCTCATTATCAAGATGAACGGAATCATCTCCGAAAACAAAGAGCCGAATTTCGTGCCTGTTTTAATCCAGTCAACGATCCTGAATTAAGGAATAGATATCGTTAATCAAAGGAAGCCTTTCTATTTCTTTGCCAAGAACTAGAAGAATTGACAAATTTAAGGTTGACCCAACGAGTTAAACCAAGGTAAGTATTGTATCTACGCACTATTAAAATACTTAATTAATTCCTTGTAGGCGCTTTTAGGAAACTAGGTACATAGTTTTAAATTTGTTCATATTTTTTAGGTACTCGTCGCTCTATTCTTTTATGACACAGGCTCGTATCAACGGTCTGTGGGAGTAGCCAAAAATCTGTCTCAAAAGATGTGCAATGTGTACATTCATGAAGTGACCCAAGCTTTGACTCATGATTTATTGTTGGAAAAGTATATACAATTCCCAAAAACTCGTGCTGCTCGACAGGCAGTAAGTCAGAGGTTAGTACTTATTTATTTTAGCACTTAAGTAGGTACCTACTCAATTACAGAACCTAACAATAATAATTAGAGCTAAGTAGGTATAGTATTAATAAATTGTTACAGATATTACTCAAAATTTGGAATACCTGGTGTAATTGGGTGTATCGATGGGAGTCATTTTAGAATACATGGCCCGCCAGTAGAAGAGGAGCATTTATACTACTGTAGAAAACATTATCATTCAATAAATGTACAAATGGTAATAATTACTTATACTGATTTATTTTGAAATGCCATAATGAGCTAATTACTACATATTCAATCGTTTTTAAATCTAATTTTAATAATTACTATATTTTAGGTGTGTGACAATGATAGTAGAATAATAAATGTCAATCCTAAATTTGGTGGTGCTAACCATTATTCATTTATTTGGGAGAACAGTCAAGTCAAATGCAATCTTTACATGCACAAGGTGAAATGTGTTGGCTGCTGGGTATGTACCAATTCACTGATTTTTAAACATTAGTAAGTATACACCTGTGGTTGTGAACTTGTGTTTTATTCCTATATGAGTGACATTTGTTCCAACTAGGAGTGTTTTGCTTTAATAGTAAGTATATCTGTTAACACCAACATCATTAGGGGATTGCTTTTTTTAAAGTTACATATACATAGTAATTTCATTATTTCAGGTGATTCTGGATATCCATTGCGCCAATGGTTAATGACACCATACTTAGAAGCCACTGCAGAATCTTCAGAAGCTATATTTAATCAGCAACATATAGTTGCAAGAGTTCTGATTGAAAACACATTTGGTCGACTGAAAAATTGTTGGCGTTGCTTATGCAAAGACAGAGTATTACATTACAGGCCTCAAAATTGTGCACAAATTATTCAAGCCTGTTGTGTGCTCTATAACATAGCGTTAGATTATGGTGTACCTGAACCGGATGATTTTGGTAAGAATATTTATAATATATATTACTTGGATACTACTGGGTGAATAAATCAGCTGTTGCATAGATTTTTGTTCAAATAACTTGAAAAAGGGTATGGAAAAGCGATTCCAGGGTTGATCCCATCCCAACTTTTATGTTCATATTCATTAGTACTTTCACCCCCTAAAAGATTGCCAATGAATTCAGTCACCCAGCTTTTTATTTATATCTACAAACTCATTTTTATTTTCAGGTCAAAACGAATGTGAACAACCAGCAACAGACAATGTCAGATATGACAGAGATCAAAGAGCAACCACCAATTTAATCCGAGGAAGAGCATTGCATGATCAAATTGCCCGACAATTACATTGGTCATTTCTGCATACATTCAAAATCTAAGCCTTAATTAATGTTTTGAATTTATTAAATGTAAGTTGTGCCAGAAAGCCTTTTAAACCGTTAAAGATTATATTGAGGACAAAAAGGCTTGAGATTGAGTTGCTCCAATTTTCGGCATTCTGAATGTTGTTTTTTTATTTTATTTTCTGTTACACCGACAATTATTGATGATTATTATATGCACAAGGACTTGAATACTTACCTTGAGAAGTATAATTTATTATTTTAATTATTGTGAATGCGAAGATTATGTGAGTCATTACTTTTTTGTTTTCTCAGTTAGTTTTAATCATGATCTGGCAGTTTTTCTTTGGTATTGTTCGTCGAATCAGTGTTCTGAGTTGAGCTGCACGATTACTGACAAATCCATGCACTGACTGGACAGGTCCGCTCAATCTGTATGGTTTTTCCTCAAAATACCGTTTCAGACTCCAATCTACATGGTCTTCACATGTCTGACCAAGATTATGTCCGGACTTTAAAAGAGACTGTGATCTCTGAGTTTGTTTCGGCCTTTCTTCACAGAGTCGTCAGATAGGAAACGCCAACCTAATCTAATTTTTAAAATATGATTGATGTGTAAAAGTGTTTGTACAAACCTACTTAGAGAAATAAAATCATTTATCATATATATTTTTTCCGAGTGTTTGTTTCATTCTACCTATGTGTATACCTACCCGAACTACGTTAGTCCATACATAACACATTTAAATCATTAGAATAATGAAACACTGACGTCAAATAGAATTGTTATTTGGTCAATAAAACATACTTTACACATACTAATGGTAGCCTTTATTTACAATATAAAATTACCAAACGCAAAAAAATAATTAAGTACTAATATCTTTATCTTTAATTTCGCACACACACAAACATTTCTTAGGAGACAAAAATTATGGCGTTTTGACAACAATGCACAAACTAATGATCCTTTGTGAGAGACGGGTCCATAATACTAGGATACCCTTTGTGAGGGATCACCAGGCTCTCACCGCGCATTAAATCTGACTAACATTACAGTGGTCAATTTTTAAACTCAAGACGACAAATTATGTATTGATGAAGGAAATAAAACATAACAATTTGATCGAGATGTAATACGTGTGTAATGTGCATGACTGTGGAGTCCAAGGAGAGGTAAAATGATAGTGTGAGTGTGTTGGGTGTTTACAGTCAAAAACCCGATATTATTATATTATCGAAATCGAAAGTAATGAAACACAAGCGCGAAAAACTGATGGCAGAAGCAGAACGAATTTTAAATGGTTACATGACGCCCGCCATTTGAATGATGACATCACACCACTTATTTCACATCTCCCTTACTCACTACACGGTAAAACGAAATAGGAACACCTCATTCATAAAAAATATTATTCGTCTAAATTACGTAGGGCACGCATAACCCTTGTTAACATGGTTGCGATAAGATTTGTATTTTAGTCGTATTATCTCGCCGAAACCATTCTAAGTTCAATATAGGCAACATAATAAAAATAACAAAACGTTGGGCATACTATCAGACAAGTGACGATACGAGCTGTGGTTCGTATGACATACTTCGACTCACACTCAGACCATTTTTAAATACCATCGCTCATTAGTTAGCTCGATTAACTTGATCGTCACGTATTTCGTGATACGGCAAGAAACTCACACTCGGGGTACAGGTCAATTATTGCCATTGTTCTTTTCTTTCATTTAATTGCAATATATGACAAGGTATTTTGTTGTAGCATTTAACACAGTACCCCATAAAAGATGTGTAGGGACACAAAGTGTCGGCTAAGCAATAATAAATATGTAAGCGTGGGCGTGTGTGAACTACGTGGCTGTGACCACGATGCTAGTACGTCAGTCGCAAATAAACTCGCAGTCGATTCAGTGGTATAATATTTTATTTCCCAAAACCTACCTCCTGTAGTGCACATTCAATAAATTAGAACATTTTTATGAGATATAACAAGATACTCTAAAGTGTTGACCCCGACTAACATTAATTGGAATTTTTTTTTCGTTTTCTGAGAACTTTGAAGTACTGAGTCAGCAAAATGAATCCGGAAAGCGCACGTGCACCAGTGGCAAAAAGTGAGGTTAGTGGCGAAAGCAGCGAGAGGGCGTTAGCCAGCATCACGGTGGCTTCACGTATCCCGGAATTTTGGGCAGATCAAACGCGACTGGTGGATCAAAACCTGGTGGTCACAAAACTCAGCAAGGCCGCTATACAGCAAGTGAGTGATTTATTACTAGCTCCGCCAGAAAACCGCAAGTATCAAACCTTAAAGGAGAGGTTGCTGCAAGTGTTCGAAGAATCAGAGACAAGGAAGCTTCAAAAGCTCATAGGAGAGATGGAGCTGGGGGAGCAAAAACCTTCACAGCTGTTACGCCGAATGCGGGATTTGGCAGGAGGGAAAATGCCAAATGACACATTGAAATTAATGTGGCAGTCACACCTACCGACTGCGGTTCGAGCCATACTCACGGTGACAGACTCGGAGAAACTGGATGTGCTGGCGGTGATTGCGGACAAAGTCCTGGAAAATACGGGCACGAACGAGGCGCAAATCGCGGCGGTTAAAGCAGCGGCGACAGCGGCGCCTGCAGGAGCACCTGGATCAGCTGGTGAGCCGTCAGAAGAATCGGAATTAGGCAAGATCAGAGCAGAAGTGGCTAGGATAAATGTGCGACTCCAAGATTTGGAACGTAGCAGGCCTAGAGAACGCCACGATACGGATCGGAGGTTTAGATCGGTTTCGAGGAGTGATAGCACGTCTGGTAAAAGAAAAACGGCTAATTGGTTGTGTTTTTACCACTTTCGTTACAGAGAGAACGCGACAAAATGTGTGAAACCCTGTAATTGGAGTGGGGAGCAGCAGAAGCCGACGGGAAACTAGCGTGCGTGCAGCCGACGGCGGGTGCCTGCACGATATATGACCGCCTCATTGTATGTGATAAGAACTCAGGTATGAGTTTTTAATTGATGCGGGAGCGAACGTGTCAGTGATACCGGCAGACAAAAATAGTTTACGTAAATGTGACAGCGATACGTGGGAATTTAACTTGTACGCAGCAAACGGGACAATAATCAGAACTTACGGGTTAAGATCTTTAAATTTAGGTCTAAGGCGTCCGTACACTTGGAACTTCATTCTAGCTGATGTCAAGCAGCCGATTATCGGCGCCGATTTTTCTACAAAGCACAAGTTGATGGTAGATCTGAGTGGACGGCGGCTTTTAGACCAACGCACTAGCTTAAGTATTATAGGGTCTATTGTATTGTGAAGGAGGCATCGTTAACTACGATAGATAACAATAATATTTACTCTGAGTTGCTACTACAATATCCGGAAATTACTAAGCCTGTATCATTTAGAGAGGATCCACCGTATACTGTGTATCATCACATAGAAACAAAAGGGCCACCAGTTTTCGCGCGTGCTAGGCCATTAGCACCGGAGAGGTACGTAAGGTGAAGGAAGAATTTCAGCGAATGCAGGGGTTAGGCATATGTAGGCCGTCGAAGAGTCCCTGGGCAAGCCCGCTGCATGTGGTGCCTAAAAAGGATGGGCAATTGCGTCCTTGCGGAGATTACAGGGCATTGAACGCTATAACACGACCGGATCGGTATCCCATCCCCAGAATCATCGATTTCACATACACACATCAAAAGTGTCTAGGGATCAAGCATTTTTATGCGGATTTCTTGAGATTAAGATGTGGCTTTGTAATAAATTTATGATTTTATAAATTTATATGGATCCTTTTTGGTGCATTTCATAATTTGAATCAGGAACTGTGAATCAAATTCGAGTAAAAGATGAAAATCAGCTGTCAATATTTTCCCTATAAAAACATACAACGCATTGAAGACATTATTAGTGCTACTGTTTCCCTACTACTGATTAAAACCAACGTTATTATGGAGCGGCGACGTCATTTAAGCAGGGAAGAAATGCTCAGAGCCGTGGGAATGATAGAAGCTGGTTCCCGGCAACGTACTGTGGCTTTAGCTCTGAATACAAGTCAGAGTGTTATCAGTCGACTTTGGACACGTTACCGAAGCACTGGTACCGTGGCTGAGCGCCATGGAGGACGGTATCGCTGCACCACACGGAGACAAGACCGATACATTCAAATCTTAACTCGAAGAGCTCCAACAATAACCGCCATGATGTTAGCCGTGAGGCTTCATCACTCTTCAGGGAACTTAATTAGCGACCAAACAGTCAGAAACCGCTTGCATGAAGTGAACCTTCATTCCCGAAGACCGCTACGGGTACCACCTATAGCAATGCACAATCGTAGGATTCGATATCAATGGGCTCTTGAACACAGAAATTGGGCAGAAGAACAATGGCGTTTCGTGTGCTTTTCTGATGAGTCTCGTTTTGGTATGAGACCGGATACAAGACGTATACGACACTGGAGAACCCCTGGACGCCAACAGCGATTAAAATCCTGCCAGGAAGTCCATCCTTATAGTGGTGGAACCATCATGGTATGGGCGGGTATTTGGATCGGCGGAAGAACTGAGTTGATTTGGATCAGAGGCAACCTCAACGCTCAAATTTATGCTGAGACGATTGTATCAGACGTCATCGTTCCTCTACAAGTGCAAATCGGTCCCTTATTTCAGTTAATGCATGATAATGCACGACCGCACACCGCAAGAGTTGTAAGACAGACTCTCGCCGCAGCTAACATCAATGTCCTGCCCTGGCCTGCTCAGTCGCCAGACTTGAACCCGATTGAGCATGCATGGGATATGCTACAGAGAAGAGCTCTGCCGAATATGGAGGGTATCCAGTCGCAAGAAGACCTTTTTTTGTTGTTGCAACGAACATGGGCGGCCATTCCACACCGTGATTTGGATGAACTCATTTTGAGTATGCCAAACCGATGTTCTTGTGTTGTTAGTGTTCGCGGTAGAAACACGGATTATTAATTGTTTAAGTTACCCAATAAAATTTTAAAGAAAACTGTTATTTCAGTCTTTTTTTCGAACTTTTGTGTTAGTGGTTCAAATGTCAAAAATCCCTTTATTAGGAAAATGGCAAATTTCTTTATTAATGCAAAGGTGACTTGGTTTATCGTTACTGTGACAAACGAAAACACTTTATTTTATGAATCCTTAAAGAAAATTTTAATTAATATCAATCAGGAGAAAAGTTATTGCAAAAATATATGTTGATCCCTAGACACTTTTGATGTGTGTACGTACTAGGTAATAAGAAAATATTCTCGCGTCTCGACATTAATAGGGCTTATCATAACATATTGGTCGCGCCGGAAGATGTAGAAAAAACTGCTATAACGACTCCATTCGGCTTGTACGAGTTCACACGTATGACTTTCGGGTTGAGGAATGCGGCTCAGACATTTCAACGATACATGAACAATACTGTTTTCCAGGGTTTAGAACAGGAATTTAGTGGGGAAGACAAATCATTAAACCCCAATTTTTATTTTTGTTACATAGATGACGTAATTGTGGCCAGCGAAACAACGGACCTTCATGAGCGTCATCTGAAAGCGATCTTCGAGCGGTTAAATAATTACGGCATTACTATTAACTTAGCGAAATGTTGTTTTGGAAAAACAAAATTAGAATTCCTCGGCTATGAAGTTACACCGGAGGGAATTAGCCATTAAAGGAAAAGGTTCAGGCAATCATAGATTTTCCGAAACCCAAAACTGTAGATCAGTTAAGGCGTTTCCTGGGTATGGTGAATTTTTATAGGCCCAGTTTACCAAAAGCCGCGGAATATCAAGCCGTGTTAAATAGCTATTTACAAAATGCAAAGAAAAAAGATAAATCGCTCATTTCGTGGACGGACGAAGCGGTCGCCGCGTTTGCGAAATGCAAAAGTAGCCTACAGAACGCAACTATGTTGAGTTACCCGATAGCAAATGCAGAGCTTGCTATTATGACGGACGCCTCAAATGACTGTGTAGGTGGCGTGTTGCAAATAAGGACTGGTACACACTGGAGACCGTTAGGTTACTTTTCTAAAAAGCTCAGTGATGTTCAGTTAAAATATAGCACGTACGATAGGGAGCTTTTGGGAATATACTTATCTGTGCAACATTTTAGATACATGGTAGAGGGTAGACCATTCGTAATTTATACTGACCATAAACCTTTGATTTACGCGTTTTCAAAAAAACCTAGTGACAAGGAGACACCTAGACGTATAAGGCAGCTCATGTTCATTAGTGAGTTCACGACAAACATTCAATATATTAATGGTAATGAAAAAGTAGTGGCGGATGCCTTATCGCGAATAGAAACTATTGTATGCCCGACGTCGCTGGATTTCGCAGAATTAGCGAAGGCACAACGGTCAGACGCAGGACTGGCTAAGTTGTTAGCTGAGAGTAGCGAGCGATTGCGGTTTAAGCAAATTGTTTCGCCTGACGGTCATTACGAGCTCACGTGTGAGGTCTCAACTAATAATATCAGGCCATATCTACCTGTGGAATTTAGGAGAAGGGCTTTCCACGCGGTCCATGACATATCACATCCGGGAATTCGGACGACCAGGAAATTGGTTTCGGCCAAGTATTTTTGGCCAGGTTTAAATGCAGACGTTAACAGCTGGTTAGACCAGCTGTTAACGTCTGCATTTAAACCTGGCCTGCATACATTGTCAGAGGTCGAAGGTTATACGGCACACGGTATCAGGTTTAGGAACATTTGAAGCTAGCGGCAGATTTGAACACCTACACGTAGATTTGGTCGGACAGTTCCCGATATCAGCCGAGGGTCATCGGTACTGTCTTACGGTAATCGATAGGGCAACTGGTTGGCCCGAAGCATTCCCGTTGAAGGATATGTATGCTCAAACGGTGGCCAAGACACTCTACGACGGCTGGGTTACCCGTTATGGTTGCCCTGTTAGGATCACTACTGACCAGGGCAGGAAGTTCGAAAGTAGTCTATTTGCGGAATTGATGAAGTGCTTAGGGATAAATAAGTTAAGAACAACGGCATATCACCCGCAGGGAAATGGAGCCGTTGAGAGATTTCACCGCGTTTTGAAAGCAGCTCTAATGGCTCGGAAAGACAAGGGAACGTGGGTTGAGGAGTTACCTACGGTTTTATTCGGTTTGCGAGCAATGCCACGTAGTGACACTGGTGTCAGTGCGGCTGAGTTGGCATTCGGCAAAACGTTAAGGTTACCTGGAGATTTTTACGGTGGTAATGATGTAAGAGTTAGTGATGCGAATGAATGTGTAGAGCAGGTCAGGGAAGCGATAAGGAAGCTCGCACCGAGGCCGGCACAACAACGAGATTCGCGTAATATTTTTATACACTCAGATTTACACACCTGCTCGCACGTATTTGTGCGGGTTGACTCAGTTAGGAAATCTTTACAACCTCCATATGAAGGGCCATTTAAGGTTATTGGCAGGAAGGACAAGTATTTTCTGGTACAGATGGCAGATAGGCAGGCAAATGTGACAATAGATAGGTTAAAACCTGTTGCATATGTGTGTAATTATAAGTAAGCGGGCACTTGTAATTGCATCTGACTCAATTAAAATATACGCTCGGTTCGAACGCACGTCTTGTATTTAGCAGTGGCGACGAGGATTAAAAAACCAAACTGTTCGGTGCGGAGTAGTTTATATAATTGTGTCGTGTAATCGTGGACAATCGCTACGATGTCTGTGGGCAAAATCAAAGACTTTGATGTGAAAACCGGTAACTGGTCAGCATATGTGGAGCGACTAGAAATGTACTTTGTGGTTAACAAGATAACGGACGATTTAAAGTTGCCAACTTTAATCGCGATAATCGGGGAACAGGCTTACGAGTTGTTGTCTACATTAGCGAGTCCTAGCAAGCCGTCAAGCTTATCATATACGGCCGCGGTGGATCTACTGCGTGCACATCTGCAACCGACACCGTCAATCTTGGCAGAGAGATATAGATTTCGTCAAAGACAGCAAGTGGCAGGCGAATTGATAGCGGACTACGTGGCTGACTTGAAAAATATGGCTAGGTACTGTGAGTTTAAAACGAACTTAGAAGAAAACCTACGCGATCAGTTTGTGTGCGGTCTACGGAGCGATTTTATTCGGCAGAGGTTATTTGCAGAGAAATATCTAGACTACAACAAAGCTCTACAGTTAGCCAATACCCTGGAGGCAGCCGAGCGGGACGCGGGAGCTGTCGAGGGCTCGCGGGAACAAGTTTCGGACCGGGAACTAAGCGAGAAGATGCACAAATTAGGAATCAGAAATTGTTCAGCGTGCGGTGGCAATGGACATAGCACACAAAACTGCAGGTACAAAGATTTTGAATGCAGTTACTGTGGAAAAGTTGGCCATTTACGAAGAGTATGCAGGAAGAAGGAATTCGATCGCAGTATGACATCGTCTAATTCAAACTCCAACGGCACGCGAGGAAGGTCACGCAGAGGTCGCGCACTCGGCCCGAGCGGCCACAGCGCGCGGGAGGACGGCGGGGAGCGACGCAGGGGCGCGGCAGCGGCGGCACGCGGACGCGGTACGCGCGACCGAGGAAACGCCGCCGGCGCGGCCAACGACGCTGCCGGTGCAGCGCACTGGCTACGTGAACCAGCAGCAGGTGACAGCTCCGGGGAGGAGCGGGAAGCCTCGGGTGATGACGAGGAGGCAATGTACCAGATGTCTTTAGCGAAGTATAGACCGGTGTGTATGACAGTTAATATAAACAATAAACCCATTAAAATAGAAGTCGATACGGGATCGGCGTTATCTTGCATAAGCTATTCAACATACACAAAATTGTTTAAAGATTTACCTCTGGAAACATGTAAATTAAACTTAAAATTTTACGATGGTTCAGCTGTTTATCCAATAGGGTACTTGGAGACAAATGTTGAGTATAAAAACAAGGTGAAAAGGTTAGATTTATATGTAATACATAAAGGTAGTACTAGTTTGTTAGGGAGACAGTGGTTGTCCGAATTGTGTATAGAAATACCTAAGCTAAGTAAGTGTTCAGAAATTCATAATATAATAACAAGTAAAAATAACTTGCTAAATGATATTATCTCCAGGCATGAGGGACTATTTGACGGCACATTGGGCAAGTACACTGGGGAAGAGGTCAAGCTGTACGTGCGGCCCGGGGCGCAGCCGATTTACTGAAACAAATCATTCAATTGACACAAGAGGTTGAAATACTTAAACAGATCTGTAGAAGCCCTATATCGTCATTACGTAAAGTTCAACCCTCCGCAAATAAATATACTACCAAACGAAGGCTCACTGACTCCTTCACAGCTTCTCCGCTCACAATGCAGAAATCACCCTCTGTACCGGAATCTAACACTCAATCTACGGTCAACAACGAGGCTATTCAAATTATGTCACCAAAGAACCAGGACTCAGATGTACCGAAACATGCTGCCATACAAACTACCAACACAAAACCGCCGCGCAATTCTTCGAATAGCAAACCTAAAATAAGTATACTAAGTAGCGAAACTTCCAATGAATTATACGCTCTTACAGAAGAAACTAGCCTTCGAGAATACGAAATTTGCCACTATCGCAAACCTAAATGTGGAATAAAACAAATCCTAGAAACAATTGAGACAAAACTTCAAAACTTTACGATTGAGGACTACTGCATAATCTACATCGGCGAAGAGGATTTCCGTACTACTCAAAACTATGTAGATTTAGTTATGTTTATTAGAGAAAAACTATTAATGTTAACCCATACCAACATTGTTATTTGTCTGCCTACCTATAAGTTTAAATTTAATTATTCTTATGCTAAACACCAGTTCAACTATAGCTCCTCTTTGTACAATAGCCGTTTAGAAACTTTCAACAATCTTCTTTTTATGGATGCGCAAACGTACGAGTATGCACACATATTGGACTCCAACCTTAACCTTTCGTACGATTTCGATATGTATAATCAGCGTTCCGGAGCAATAAATCATGTTGGCAAAAAAATTATAATATCTAATTTGGAAGATTTGGTACTATCAATAAGGAATTTAAATAATCCAAATTCGTATCACGTAACGGCAGATGTACACTCACCAACACGTGCAAATACAAAGTTTTTTTGCCACTAAAAACTCCATTCCTAACACTATACACCTACATCCACAGAAATTAAATATTATTTATCAAAACATACAAAGCTTAAAAAATAAACGATACATTTTAGAATCAATTACAAACGAATACAAAATAGAAGCACTTTGTCTTACAGAAAATTGGATTACAATAATAAAAAAAGACCTGTTACAATTACAGGGATATAACTTAGCCGCTAAATACTGTCGCGCGACCCACACGGGAGGTGGTGTTTGTATATTTTTAAAAGAAAATATTGAATTAAAGGTCCGACATGACATAGCAGACATGTCAGTTGAATGCATTTTTGAAACCTGTGGAGTGGAGATACCTAAACTTAATATTTTACTTATAGTTATTTATTGGCCGCAGAAGAACAGGGAAACTGAAATATTTTATACTTCCCTAGGGAAACTCTTACATAAACTTAACGTAAAGAATAAACAAAGAGATATAATCATCGGAGGAGATTTTAACATAAATATTCTAGAAAAAAATAGAAATTATTTTGCTCTCCTGAACTTTATGACTAACTACAACCTCCGACAGCTAGTGACGGAACCTACGCGAGTAACAGCCACGAGCTCAACATGTATCGACCTAATATTCACAAACAACCACATTCATGAATTTGACCTGGAAGTTTTAAACCTGGGACTCTCAGACCATAAAGGAATAACGCTTTCAATACCTACAAACGACCCTATAATAAAAAATATGACACAAATGACAACTCAAAAGAGACTTTATAATAAACAAAACATGGAAGCGTTCAAAGCTGAACTACGGAAAGTAGATTGGAGTAATAAAATTGACACAGATCAAAACACTAACACAAATTACGTATCCTTCCATAACCATCTACAAAAAATGTTAGATCAGTGCATCCCGAAGAAAAACATAAGAATTAAAAGTACGCCCCCTAAAACGTGGCTAACTACTGGTTTAAAGGTGGCATGCAAACACAAAAGGTTACTTACTAAAAGCACTAATAACTACAACCAATACTGATATACTACATAAACATTACAAACAATACGAAAAAATACTCAAGAAAACGGTAACCCACTCCAAAAGACTAAATTATATCAAAAAAATAAACAAATCAGAAAATAAAACCAAAACAATGTGGCAAATAATTAAAAAGTGTACAAATAGACAAAACAAAAAAACAACAGGTAATATGCAATTGCGCGTGAATAATAACCTTACAGATAATGCGAAATTCATAGCAAACGCTTTCAATGACTATTTCATATCAGTTGGCAAATCGGACAGTACAATCGGAGATAATGCTGCAACTGGCCGCCCAGGGCCCTCGCAAAGCGAAAACTCTATTTACATTAGCCCAGTGGACCCAAACGAAATAAAACTTATAATTAAAAAACTTAAAAATAAACGAAGCTATGGACACGACGAGCTACCGCCAACACTAATAAAATTATGCGCTGAGGAATTATTAATGCCACTGACTCTACTAATAAATCAGTCCCTTGACGAAGGATGTGTTCCCGACCTGCTTAAAGTAGCAGTAATAAAACCGATCCATAAAAAGGGAGATCAGACCGATACAAATAATTTTCGGCCTATAGCCGCACTACCTACATTCGCGAAAATTTTTGAGACAGCAATGTCAAAACGACTTTACTCATTTTGTGAAAAGTACAAAATCTTCAACGATAGTCAAAATGGTTTTAGGAAAAATAAATCTACTACACTGGCAATATTTAAATACATACAAGAAGCATTAAATATAATAAATAATAACAAACACGCAGTAGGGATTTTACTAGACATGAGCAAAGCCTACGACAGAGTGTCTTACAAGATCCTTCTAAATAAACTATATGAAATAGGTGTCAGGGACACAGCTTACAAATGGTTTTGCTCTTACTTAGAAAATCGGGAACAATATGTAGAAGTAGATTATCAAGATGCACAGACTGGCCAGATATCGCGTGTTAAATCTGGTAGAGCAAAAGTAACCACGTCAATTCCTCAAGGTAGTGTTTTAGGGTGCCTATTGTTCCTAATATATATAAATAACCTCCCTAAAGAAATAAATTCATATAGCGTCCTATTTGCTGACGACATTTCAATAATTTTTCCTTATGATAATAACGGGACCATAAATGAAATCATAAATGACATTCTTACTAATATAGTGGCATGGTTGAAAGACCATAATTTAGAAATAAATTTCTCGAAGACGAAGCTGATGCAATATAGACCATATCAGAAAGAAAAGGTAGATATCGACTTCTCATATAATAATACAAAATTACAATGTGTAAACGACTTTTCATTGCTAGGCCTGACTGTGGATACAAATATAAACTGGAAAGGTCATATACAAACCCTATCAAATAAATTGGCTAGCTTTACATACGCCTTAAGAGAACTAAAAAAAAGCAACAGACTTCAAAACAGCTCTTTCAGCCTACTACGCATACGCATATTCGTGGCTAAACTATGGAATTATATTGTGGGGAAATAGTGTAGATATAGAGCGACTATTTATTTTACAAAAAAAATGCGTTCGAATCCTAGTAAATATAGAACGTACGGAAAGTTGCAAACAATACTTTATAGAACATAAAATTCTTACGCTAACAGGTATTTATATCCTAGAAGCTAGTAAATTTGTGAGAAAATACCCATCGCTTTTTCCGCTAGCTAAACAGCAACGCCCACAGCAACGCAGTCTTAGAAACCGATATCTAAACGAATTAGCGGTACCAACTTCAAGACTAGCTATATTTCGTTCTGGGCCTCTGGCCATGTGCGTTAAAATCTATAATAAACTCCCGAATTCAGTTAAGGATACAGAGTACGACAACAAATTCAAAAATGACCTACAAAATTACTTAAACTTAAAATCATATTATAGCCTAAAATAATTTTTAACTGAGAAATAAATAAATGACTATCGACTCGAACACATTACACATACATAGCTAGGTACTCTACAAGACATCAGTCAGAAAATGATTATTTATTTATTTAGTTTGTAAGAATGACATAATGTATAATAATAATTTTTAAATTAATCTATATCAACAAATTGTATTAATAATTAATAATGATAGCATGTTAAATTAATTAAAACCTGTCGCCTATACATTGCTGTGCCCTAGCAGGGTTCATTGTTTGGAACTATCATAATGTAACAACCTGTAAACAACATGAAATGCAATAAATGAATATGAATATGAATACTGCCGCGCGCGCCCGGTGCCGTACGCACTGTTCCCGCGAGTGGACGCGGAGCTGGACGCAATGCTGCGTGCCGGCGTCATCGAGCCCGTTGACCGGTCCGACTGGGCCACGCCGTTGGTCATAGCAAGGAAAGCGGACGGCGGAATACGACTGTGCGCGGATTATAAGGTGACACTTAACAAAGCTTTGTTGGTTGATAGGTACCCGGTTCCAAAGGTGGAAGATTTATTTAGTGGCCTGAGTGGTAATCATTATTTTACCAAGCTAGACCTATCACAAGCTTATAACCAGTTAGTTTTAAATGAAACGTCTAGGAACTACACGGTTATTAACACACATAGAGGACTGTTTAAATACAACCGATTAGTGTATGGTCTCTCTTCTAGTCCTGGAATTTTTCAAAAATTAATGACGAATCTCTTTAAAAATGTCCCCGACGTAGTAGTATTTTATGATGATATTTTAATAAAAAGTAAATCGTTGGATACACATTTAAAAAGTGTAGAACAAGTATTTCGTATTTTGGAAACGAACGGCTTAAAAATAAAAAAATAAAAATGTGAGTTTATAGCTGACCAAGTGAAGTATTTAGGGTTCATAATAAATAAAAAGGGAGTTCGAGTAAATCCAGAAAAATTAAAACCAATATTAGATATGCCACATCCAACTAATATAACAGAATTAAAATCGTTTTTGGGCATGGTTAATTTCTATGGGAAATTTATAAACAATTTAAACATGCATATTAACCCTCTTTATGACTTGCTCAAAAAGGGAAGACACTGGAAATGGACAACGTCACATACAAAGGTTTTTAATACGATTAAAAACCTTCTGTGTAGTGCGGAAGTTTTGACACATTTCGATATGTCGTTAGAGAGCATAGTAACATGCGACGCGAGCTCACGTGGGCTTGGCGCGGTGCTGGCGCAGCGCGCGCCCGGGGGCGGGGCCGGCGGCGGCGAGCGAGTGGTGGCGTACGCGTCGCGCGCGCTTACCTCCGCCGAGCAACACTATAGTCAGATTCATAAAGAAGCTCTCGCGATAATATTTGCAATGGACAAATTTCACCAATATTTGTTTGGGAGAAAATTCACTTTACGTACGGACCATAAACCGCTGGTAACAATCTTTGGACCGCATGCTGGTATTCCCAACACGGCGGCTAGCCGACTACAGAGATGGGCAATTAAATTATCAGCCTATGACTTCAATATAGAGTATTTATTTATTTATTTAACACTTTAAGCACACAAATGTACAGAGGCGGACAGACAAGAATACAGCGGATGTTTTGTCTAGGTTGATTAGTAAGCATAAGGAGGGGGTTTGTAGAGAAGAATTAGACACCCCAGAACAAACATATTTACATTTTGCTGCAGAAGCGTTACTCTTAGACTCGCATAAGTTAAAAAAAGAAACGGGTTCAGATAGTATATTAAACAGAGTAGCTAGATATATTAATGACGGATGGCCGGACGATGTCGAAATGAGAGAACTAAAACCTTATGTTAATAGAAAAAATGAGTTATATTTAGAATTAGGTTGTGTGATGTGGGGACACAGGGTCATTATTCCAAACTCGTGCAGAGACAAAGTAATTACGGAGCTTCATGAGGGTCATATGGGGGTAGTGAAAACAAAGGCGTTGCCCGGAGCTATGTGTGGTGGCCGGGCATAGACGAGGCTGTAGAAGCAGCGTGTCGTGCCTGCACCATATGCGCCGCGGTAGCTGACGCCCCTCCGGCGCATGCACCGCGCGCCTGGCCATGGCCGGATCGCCCATGGACCAGGATACACATTGATTTTTTGGGCCCGATAGTGGGGCAAACTTATCTTATTGTAGTGGACGCTCATTCAAAGTGGATAGAGGCAATTAAAATGAGTAGCACTACAGCGAAAGCTGTAATAAAAGAATTGCGGGAAATGTGGGCGAGATTCGGTTTGCCGAAACAAGTGGTTAGTGACAATGGTCCACCATTTTTCAGTACTGAGTTTAAACAATTTTTAAGCACCAATGGGATTGAACAAATTTTTTCAGCCCCATATCACCCGGCTTCGAATGGGGCAGCGGAAAACGCCGTTAAAATATGTAAACGCAATATTAAAAAAGCAATTAAGTCTAAAACAGACATACATGCTTCCTTGTGTAGATTCCTACTGGCTTATAGAAATACACCACATTATACAACTGGTGAAAGTCCGGCAAAGATGTGCATAGGGCGCAATTTGCGCATGCGTCTAGATTGCATAAAACCGGATCAGAAAGAATTAGTAAAGGCTCGCCAGAAGCAGGCGGAAAACTCAGCTGGGGGAATAGTTAGACAATTTACATCGGGGGACGAGGTCTGGTTTAGAGACTATCGGGGCTTTGATAAGTGGACGGCGGGGACAGTAATAGAGAGGTCAGGTAGTACGGATTACAAAGTTAGATCTATCAATGGAACCGAAGAATACAGACATGTCGACCAACTAAAGCTTAGTGTCAAGAGATGTAACTAAGACAGTAAAATTAACACGTAATAATAGTGACAGTCACCCGGTACGCGAAAGACCTGTAAAACGATTCCGCCCTTCGCTAATTTTTCCAGTAGACAACGACCAGCAGTCTGGCACACCGGTCGGGGGCCCGAACCCGCCCGCGCCGTTGGTAGCCGAGGCCGCATCACCAAAACCAACCGACGATACGGACATTGCGTTAACAGCAACCCCGCTAAAAACGTCTAGCGAGCCCAATGTGCAGGAAATAGATACTCATAGCTCGAACAATAATGTACCTAATGAACCGCCTAATGTTCGGCGTGTACGTAAACCAGTGAGACGATATGGTATCGAGGACTGTTACAAGTAGATAAGGAAAGAAGATAATAGTTATATTAATTATTAGTATTGTTAAGCTTTAGAAAGTTGCTTGTGGTTTTGTTTATTTAGGATAAGTTCAGTCTAAAAGTAAGTAAGTTTTAGTAATTAGTTACAGCTGTTGTTACTGTGTTAGTAATAAGTATTGTAGAAAATAAGGGTGGAGGTGTTGCATATGTGTGTAATTATAAGTAAGCGGGCACTTGTAATTGCATCTGACTCAGTTAAAATATACGCTCGGTTCGAACGCACGTCTTTTATTTAGACGACGTCTTACGTAATTGACGATGGCAACTTATCACATAAAAAACAAAAGAAAAATGTAACTTTTACTAATCAGAAGTGTAACGATAAGTCTATTACTGATAGTGATAAAACTACTGTTAATGTTAAGCCTAATACTTGCACCACGCGCAGTGGAAGAGCCGTTAGGCGGCCAAAAAAGTTCCTGTAATTCCATGATTTTTGGTATAGAGTAGTGGGTTCGATTCCCGCACCGGGCCGCGCATGAAATTATACATGTACATAATTGAAAACATAATGTATTATTCTGTGTACACCTACCTTTATTATTTATTAGTTAAGCAATATGTACATATGTGTGCAAAATAGGTGATGCAATTTAGCGATGGAAAATAATGTAAAGTACTTAAAAAGTCGAAACCAGCAACTATGCTTGATATTATTGGCAGCAAAAGTTTTATTGCTCAATCATAACCAGTCTGTACGCTAACGAAACAATTACGTTGTATTATAAGTCTTCATTACTATATTGAAGGGCTATATTGTTTTCTTGTGCGATTAAACCAGTGTAAATTAAAAATGGGTGGCACTACCAGTAAACCACAACAAAATAACGTTGCACTGACTCAAACTGAATCCAATGAAATCATGGGGCAACGAATAAATACTGTAGAAATTGTATTAGTAGTATTTGCTATCATGATTGGAATAATGTTATTGTGGGTTCTAACTGTTCTAAGGAACCACTGCAGAAACAAAGTGCGGAATTGGTTCCGCAAGGAAGCAGCTGTCATTGGATTGGTACCACCAGTAGTTAAAGTCCATACCGCGCAACCACCAACCACTCCGCGTACAGATGTGTATTAGTATGGTTAAGTGTCATGTGCATTAGTGTAATTAAGATTAGGTGCATTAAGTTGTAACTTAATAACGACCAGTGTAACAATAGATGTAGCCCGTAACACATTTCAGATGTTTAAAAATTATACAGATTTTTTATGATTATAAAGATATTTTTATTGTATAAAATGTTTGATTATATAGATTTTTTTGATAAAAAAAAAATATATAGAATGATTGATTATATAGATTTGTCTGATTATATAGATTCATGATTTATTTTTGGAGGGGGGCTACTGTAGGGACACAAAGTGTCGGCTAAGCAATAATAAATATGTAAGCGTGGGCGTGTGTGAACTACGTGGCTGTGACCACAATGCTAGTACGTCAGTCGCAAATAAACTCGCAGTCGATTCAGTGGTATAATATTTTATTTCCCAAACCCTACCTCCTGTAGTGCACAATCAATAAATTAGAACATTGTTATGAGATATAACAAGAGACTCTAAAGATGTATGTACTTTAGCTAATCTGAAAAATTGTTGATCTATTTTATCTTTATTTCTTGTATTAAAATTATGTCTATCACTTATTTTATTAAAAATATGTAGCTAGTATATTGGCAAGGTACCGTCATAATATTAATCCTTTTAAATAGTTCCCTGAGAGATTCGCGGTGACGTAGATTATAAATGGCTCTGACAGCTCTCTTTTGCAAAATAAAGATGGATTTAATGTCAGCAGCCCTACCCCACAGTAAAATGCCATACGACATAATGCTGTGGAAGTAGCTAAAATAGACCAAACGCGCGGTTTCTACATCTGTTAACTGTCTTATCTTTCTAACAGCATAAGCGGCCGAGCTTAGCCGCCCCGCAAGAGATGTTATATGAGGTCCCCATTGTAATTTCTCGTCTAGCGTGATTCCCAGGAAAACCGTGTGATTAATAAATTCCAGTTTCTCTGCATTCAACATGATGTCACACTCGCTACTTCTTACATTCGGTAATTGAAATTTAATGCATTTGGTTTTTTTACCATTTAGTACCAAATTATTTACCGTAAACCAATCATGGACCTGAAGAATAGAGCTATTCACGTCGTCAAGATTTTGTGACCGTCGGTCTATCTTAAATATCAATGATGTGTCATCTGCAAATAACACCATCTTCGATTGATTTTGAAGAAATTGGGGTAAATCATTAATATAAACTAAAAAGAGGAATGGACCCAATATCGAACCTTGAGGAACGCCCATTGCCATTTCAGACCCTAATGAGTTTATGCCGTTTACGATTGAATCAGCTCTGGCGATGTTAGGTAGAGTCTGGCTAACGAAAGTAGGCCTTAGAATTATTTGCGAACTTTTTATATAGCAACTCTGTATGAACGTCAACGTCAATTTGACAAGGTTGTCGTTCGGTATCTCTGGTGTCAAATTGTATGCGTTTGTGTAAATTGTGATTCTAATTACGGTTTAAAATGAACAAATCTATCAAAAGTGGTGTACGAAAGATGTTGTTTTGCATGATTGGCAAGTTCAACGAAAAACAACAACAGCGTGATGCCGCGTTTAAACAAAAACAAGATTGTCTACGTGTGGTGTTGAATTTCATAGGTTAGTAGACAATATTATTTTGATACTTTGAACACCTACCTATCCAGTCGTCTTAATAAAATTTTGATTTATAATTTACGTATTCTTACAAATAAGTTACTTTCGCTTTTTCGTATTGAATAAAACTAATTATATTCATTCGTACATCGCATCAGTCAACGTATTCATTTTAATAACATCACCTATGTTTTACGTATATACTCATAATGAATTTTTGCTGTATTTTTGTTGGTAATTTATTATTTATTATATGCTTTATTGTACATACAAAACGATATATAACAGAGGAAAAAAAACAATTAAAATACATACAATGGTAATTTTAAAACGATTAACTTTCTTTAACAGAGAATCTGCAAGATGTCGAAGGAGTTGATGAAATAGTAAGAACTATTGAAAATCTCACTGAATTAGAGCAGAAAGATAGGATAATAACCCAGAATCAGTACTTAGAAGAAATAACTTCAATGACTGGTAAGTTTTTACTATACACTGGTGTTTTGAAATTATGCCGAAAAAAACCTTTGCATTTACGTAAACCAAGAATTAATTACATATTTTGTATATCTTCTTTGCAGAAGTGAGTGTCAGAACACTAAAGAGAGTAAAAAGGGAAGGTGCAGTAAATGAAGGTGTCTGGAGTACCCCGGGGAAGAAACGCCCACGGAAACCTACTGTGTCTAACCTAGATAACTTTGACATAGATGCTATGCGTAACAAGATAAACGAATTTTATATTGTTAAAAAACAAGTTCCTACACTGAGGACACTGTTGGTGGAGTTAAAAGAAAGTATTGATTTTAACGGATGCAGAGAAACTCTGCGCCGCTTGTTATTAGCCAATGGCTATGAATTTAAAAATAATAAAAATGAGCGTTCTGTATTAATAGAACGCTATGACATATCTGCTTGGAGACATAGATTTTTAAGAACTATAGCAGGAAAACGTGCAGAAGGCAAGCCAATCATTTATTTAGATGAGACTTATGTCCATAGAAACTACAAGCCTAAGAAGTCATGGCAAGGTCCTTCAACTAGTGGTGCAATTGAAAATGTTTCGACCGGGAAAAGGTACATTATAGTTCATGCTGGATCAGAGAAAGGCCCCGTACCAAACTCTTTGTTAGTGTTTAGTACTAAATCAAAAAATGCTGATTATCACCATGACATGAATGCTGAAAATTTTAATAAATGGCTTAAAGAAAAACTTATACCAAATTTGGAAGAACCAAGTGTAATCATAATGGATAATGCTAGTTACCATTCGGTAATTATAAATAAGGTTCCGAACACACAAACACGTAAAAGTAATATAAGAGAGTGGCTTCGTGATAATGGAATTCAATATGAGGATTACCACACGAAAGCAGAGCTGTTGTGTATTGTATAACGAAATACGCCTAATCCAATATATGAAGCTGATGAAATAAATCAATGTGGTCATGAGGTGTTGAGACTTCCACCCTACCATTGTGATTTAAATGCGATCGAGCTTGTGTGGAGTTTGGCAAAACGTAAAGTGGCTAGCAAAAATATTGCAGTTACTACAGCTGCATTAGAAGAAATAATTAAAGATTCATTTGAAAACGTAAGTTCACAGGATTGGAAGAAAATGACTGATCATGTAATACATGTTGAAAATAAATATAAAGAACGTGATAAAATAACAGAAGAAAATTTAGAAAGTTTTATTACAAATGTTGGAGACAGCGATACTAGTGACAGTGATGAATCTTTTGGCATTGAAGTGTTAGAATCTGATTTTGATTACGATGAATAAAACTAAGTTATTATGTATGGAATATTATCGTATTTTATTTGTCTATTTATTTTCGGATTCCGCTCATATTTACCTCATATACTAACACCTATACCAGATCAATAAATCCTTAAAATCCCGTTACAAACCTGATACATATCAAAAATTAATACATGTGTAGATAAATTCTGTTTCTTTATTTCCCTAACATAATGTTCTTGTACTGTCTATTTAAAGGGTTTTTCATTAAGAGCGCTCGAACTTTCAAATGAAATAAAACAACCTGTTTAAGTGATATTACTACAATTTTATAACATTTTAAAGAATATTCAATGACATTATGTGTGGAAAATAATATCAGCCAAATGGCCACTGCGACTCCGCTGTAGATGGCGTATTCTGATGGACTAATCTTGGAGGACGTCTTCGCATAAATGGTCAATTTCACGAAGAACGCGAGTTATGTTGGCCTTTAGGGCAACAATTGACTGGTTTATCTGCGTACACTAAAGATATCATGTAACCCCACAGAAAGTAATCGAGCGGTGTTAACTCACACGATGAACGCCATAAATTGAACACAACGCACAGAACGTAGGCGAATAGACAACTGGTTTTGATAATAAATTTTACACAATTTCTACGCGTTGTTGAAGCGTGTAGCGTTCCATGGTGAAATGTCACGACAAAATATATATTCATGCCAAATTTGGTAGCAATCGCATTACCGAAATGGCCGCTATGCGCTGCTAAAGTTCGAGCGTCCTTATTGAAAAACTATATATATGATATTTTTAATAATGAATTACCAAGTATCAAAGTAGGTTATTCCAATTTTCATAGTATAATTTTAGTGTTGTCATGCATGTATTTTTTAAATTTGCCGCCAATATTCTGGGGCCAACTTTCGTTAGCCAGACTCTAGTGAGGCTGGTCGAGTAACCGAATCGCTTCTACACAATTACGAACACGACTAGCAAAAATAGCAAGATCTTTACCTTCACCGGAGACGCGCGGTAAAGCGCGCATTGCAGCTGACTCCTGAGCCACTATAAGCTCGGGGCGGCCGAAGCGCGTATCGAGCGCGCGCATCACGACATCAGGCTCGCGCGCCGTTGCCAACAGCATCATGACGGCTTCACGTGCGCATCCCTTCAATGCTTTGTTCAACCTAGCTAGATTTTCCACAGCAAAATACGAGTACATCGTATCTAGAAAGGCTCTTTTAAAAGAAAGCCATTCTAGATGCGATTTACCGTCGAAAAACGGCAATGGAAAATCCCTATCGCCCCTACGGTGGCAAGCGCCTTTATTAACATTATCTATGAGAATGCCTAACGATTTCACAAGGCGGTCTGAATCGCTGGAACAAAGATGAATGTTAGCATTTGTAGGTGTAGTGGCTAGGTCAACCGGTTTTATAGGCGATACTGGGGTTGGGTTAACTAGAGCCAGGCGAGAAGGGCCGAGGGACGCCATCGTCGTCCATTGGACGAGGGACCTCGCCACCGCAGCCTTCGGCCGCCGAACCCTCGACGCGATCGGGCCGGTCCTGCGAGACTGGCTCGATCGGTCGCACGGGTTCCTCTCGTTCCGTCTGGTGCAGGTGCTGTCCGGACACGGTTGTTTCGGATCGTACCTGCACCGAATCGGACGGGAGGAGACACCGTCGTGCCACGACTGTGGCGCGGCGGAGGACGCGGCGCAGCACACCCTCGCGGTGTGCCCGTCGTGGTCCAAGCCGCGCCACGGTCTCACTGCGGTGATCGGACCGGACCTCTCACTCCCCGGTTTGGTTAACGCCATGCTGGGCGATGAGAGGTCCTGGGCGGCAGTGGCCTCCTTCTGCGAACACGTCATGTCCCAGGAGGCGGCGGAGCGCGCGCGGGAGGATGACCCTCACGCGGCGGCGCTCCGAAGACGGAGGAGGGGTCGGAGAAGACGTCAGTATGACGGTCATCTCCGACTCCTCCCAGGTGGAGACCAGCAGGCAACGGGTGCGGGGGCACCCTTGCCTGTATTGCACAGGCCTCCACCAGTGTCGGACGGGAATGGCCAGGTGTTCCCGGCCATTCCCGTAGCCCCCCAGTTAAATGGGAGGCATGCGGGGCCCGCCAACTAGGCGGCCCTCCCATCACGGCGTCGCGGGAACACAGCTGAGTTTTAGTGGGTATACTGCCACTCTGGCAGGGAGTCCGTCAGGTGCGTAATGTCATTTCTCAGCGACAAAAAAAAAAAAAACAAAGGCGAGAGGGGCCAACCGAGATAATTGACTTAAAATCATCGGGGTCAGCTAGCCCAACTGTATCAGATTTCAGAGCAGCTTGCGATTTCTGCAGCCAGTCATTGACCGAACGGCTGCTTCTCGAACTACGATGACTGGCATCGGCATCTATAGCCGCCAATTTCCGCTCGGAGTTCCGACTCCGCTGCCTCGCGCTCTCGCGCGACGACCCTCTCTGCGGCGACCCTCTCTGCGGCCCTCTCTGCGGCGACCCTCTCTGCGGCCTCCTGCTCCAATTCAGCCATACGGCGAGCATGTAAAGCCTCTGCGGCTAACTTTCTAGCCACCATTGTAGCAGAAGAACGAGATGAAGTTATACTTACTGGTCTCGACGGAGTCTGGGAGGTAGTGGCGGGCCTCGGCGGGAATCTGCGGGGCCTCTGAATGCCGGAGACGGGTCTCGAAGGGGTCTGGACTGCGGCCGCCGCGTTGGCGGGTGAGTGGCTGGGCCCTGGATGCTCCAGCTACCTCTCCACAGCGTTCCCTTCAGCTCCCACCTTGGCACCCGCACGAGTAAGCACCATCACCACTACTTACCTACTAGACTGGCTGTCGAAGGACCGCGATATAGAGGACTGAGCCTAAATTTCCACTGCTGGTTTAAGTACTTGACTTTTCCTATTTTCTAGGGGACTGTTCTACTCGTAGATAAAGTAAACGCCGTGAAGCACCGTGGTAGACTGATTTATTCAAACAAAAAGGTATCAAAAATAACAAAAATAAATAACATTTGTAACAAACACACAGCGCCATCTATTATTACTTATCCAAAGTACTATGATGAGCGGACCAATAACATAGAAGACAGCAAGTCTTATAGACAAGTGACGCCATGTACAATCTTCGTGTGTAACAATCTGAACCAACGCAACTCCAGGAGTTATCTGCACTACATCGACAGAGGACTACACGACGATGTTATACACACATGCAAACCGAACCGCTTTATAAGCAGAGCTGTCTTCGAACAAATTGTCATTCACTAGCTAGAGGTTCTGAGCGCGGCAGCCACGCAGCCAGCTCTGATCCTAAGTAAGCCTAGTTCCTGCTTCGATAGCCTAGCAGTCTTCAGGAACTAGACAGCTAGGGGAGGTCTGATTGGAGATAGCCACGCAGTCCCTTTCATCCCTCCACTTAGGGTTGCCACCTGATATATTATAAATATTGTAACTATTGTAAAATTATCATAAGCAAGTTGCCAATAAAATATCAACAAGTCAATGGGGCTTTAATTTCACTAACAGCAACCCTACATTGGCGCCCAACGAAATAATCTACGGATACCCACATAACTGGACGACCAACCCTACATTGACGCCAACGAAATAATCTACGGATACCCACATAACTGGACGACCAACCCTACATTGGCGCCCAACGAAATAATCTACGGATACCCACATAATTGGACGGCCAACCCTACATTGGCGTTCAACAAATAATCTACGGATACCCTTCATTAGCCGCATATTTTGCTCGGCCTACCTGCAAACTGGAAAATAACCAAATACGTATCATTTAAAAATGGCAATCACAATGACACAAGAGCAGTTCACTGAATTGGTGAATACAATAACAACAACTCGAAGCACCATGTCGGGAAAAAACTTTGCTAATTGTACCAGAAGATATGAAGGTGAAAGAGATTTTAATAAGGTCGAAGAGTTTATAAACAGCATCACAGTGTACAAAAAAGTGGAACACATCTCTGACGAAGATGCATTAGAAGGTTTGCCGTTATTGTTAGGCGGCATGGCAGCAACATGGTGGCATGGCGTGAAAGCTGACGTTAAGAAGTGGAACAACGCGTTGGATGCAATACGTTCAGCGTTTGCCCCAAAGAAGCAGGCTCATGACATTTATTTAGAATTGTTCGGCAAGAAACAGACTAATGAATCAATAGATGAGTTTGTTTGTAACAAACGTGCGCTACTATCGCAATTACCGCCGAAACGCAACCGAGAGGAACACTTAGACTTTGTTTACGCACTGCTGAAAATAAATATCAAAAAAGCAATCGCCAGAAGCGAGTTAAAATCATTTGCAGACTTGCTGGAGAAAGTACGACATCTAGAAAATATCGAGAGGGAATCACAGGCAAGTACTTCCACGTCTACAGAACAAGTTGAAAAAAAAATATTAAAACGCTGCGCATTCTGTGCGAGGAAAGGCCACACGACTGAAGACTGTCGGAAGCGCTTAGCAGAGGCCAAAAAGCAACCTGCAGCAGCAACCACAGACAAGGAACCTCAAAAGGTATCTTGTTATGGGTGTGGTGAACCAGGAGTCTTCAGAAGCAGCTGCAAGAAGTGCCAAAATAAAGAAACCCCACCAAAACCAGTAGCTTTCTATACAGTAGACACAACAGAAATAAAACAGGACCATGTAAAAATTCCTACTATTGAGGTCACCTGGGAAAATCAGCAAGGATATGCCTACATCGACACTGCTGCAAGAACAAGTGTGGCAAGTATACAGTTGTACAAATTACTCATTAGAAAAGGTGCCACATTCAATGAGAAAACAGCGGACACTACACTAGCCGATGGAACTGTGAAAACCCGGAGACTACTCACTACAAGCATAGATATCACTGTTGGTAAACGTTCCCTACCAATAACGTTCACAGTGATACCCGACGCCACTGATAACCGCACACTGCTTGGCATAGACTTCTTGGAAGCAGCGGGAATAGTGCTGGACTTGGCACAACGAGTTTGGTACTTCGCAGATAAACCTCGGGACCCACACGCTTGTCTACAATTGAAGAATGAAAAGATTCCTTTAAAGGCAGCTGAATGCTTGACATTTAACTCAGGTCAGTCATCACCAGAATCCCTATCAAGCTTTATGCAGTGGGCCAGAGAACTACAAATGATATCCCCACTACCAGAATCACCACAAGCGATGATCAACAATGGAGACAGTCCACCGCCAACAAAAATTACAAAATGGTCACTTCAAAAGCTGGACACACCGCTACGTCCTGTCCGCCCTCGTGAACCAGCTGATCAGGTATCTCAAAAAGATCCCCGTATTGATTATGTTACAATAAATCAAATGACATTCTATTCCTTTGATATTTTTTTACACTCAGGTGAAGGGAAAATATTATCAGAAGTTGAAAGGTCACACTTCAACCAATTGCTAACTACCTATAGCGATGTATTTGATAAAAACACAAAACCAACACCATATATCTTGCATAGAATAGACACAGGTAATCACCTACCCATAGCTCAAAAGCCATACCGATTATCGCCACACAGACAACAACAACTGAGACAAAAACTAGATGAAATGCTAAGCAATGATATAATAGAGGAATGCGATTCACCCTGGGCAGCTCCTGTTATCATGGTCCCTAAAGGTACAGACGATATTAGAGTTTGTATCGACTATCGGCGACTCAACGAAATAACAAAACCAGATAGATATCCATTACCAAGGATTGACTATCTACTACATCAGGCTAAAGCAATGCCATACATGTCTACCATTGATCTTCAATCAGGCTATTGGCAAATATTGGTACATCCCGAAGACCAAGACAAAACTAGCTTTGTCTCACCGTTTGGAACGTTCCGTTTTAAACGCATGCCGTTTGGGTTATGGAACGCGCCCGCCACGTTCCAGAGATTAATAGATAAATTCATTCAAAGTTTGGGAACGAAAACAAAGTGGGTGTTGTCATATTTAGACGATTTAATCGTAAGATCGGTCACTTTGACACAACACATTGATGATTTGAAGGAAATATTTGAAAAACTCAGAGAGTTTAACCTAAAAGCTAACAGGAAGAAGTGTAAATTCGTTTGTTCAGAGATAAAGTATTTGGGACATCTAATAGTTCCAGAAGGAATCAAAACAGACCCGGAAAAGATTTCGGCTATATCAAACTTATCAAAACCAAGAAATATAAAACAATTGATAACATTTCTACAAACTGCTTCGTGGTACCGAAGATTTATAAACAACTTTGCAGACAAAGCCCGACCGCTAACAAACTTAACTAAAAAGAAAACAAGTTGGCAGTGGAGTAATGAACAACAAGAAGCGTTCGAAAAACTTAAAATAGCGTTAACTACAACCCCAGTACTTAAACAAGCTGAATGTGATACTCGATTTACAATCAAAACCGATGCAAGTCAATATGCAATTGGAGCGGCTTTAGTACAGGGGGAGGGCGAAAACGAACACCCAGTTGAATATGCAAGCAGACTTCTTACACCAGCAGAATGCAATTATACTGTAACTGAAAAAGAAGCCTTGGCAATTGTTTGGGCTGTCTCAAGATTTCGAGGTTACATTGAAGGGACACAATTCATTACAATCACTGACCACCAACCACTAAAATGGTTAATGAATCTGAAAACACCAACAGGGCGCCTGGCCCGTTGGGCACTGCAACTACAGCCCTATAACTTCAACATACAATATACTCCAGGGCGTACTAATGTAGTAGCAGATACTTTGTCAAGACCACCATGCACACATGACAATGAAGCATGTAATTTATGCTATGTAGAAATTGAATTACCAAAATTCAATGAAAAGCAGATACGTGAAGAACAACTAAAATATGATGAGCTCAAGATAACAATAAATGCACTTGAAGAGGAAAATCAAACAGAAAATTATATAGAATGGTCTAAAAAAGGTTACATACTTCATCAAAATGTTTTATATCGGTTTACACCAGAACAAGAAGACGATAATGCCAAATTATTAATACCTATACAAGAAAGACCTAATATATTGAAAGCATATCATGATGATCCTACAGCTGGTCATTTAGGAGTAGAGCGTACAGTTCAACGTATCACTGATAAATTTCACTGGAGAGGATTAAGAAAGGATGTAATTAAGTATGTAAAGACTTGTGTAGAATGTCAGAAATATAAACCATCAAATAAAAAACCAGCAGGTTTATATCAGTCAACGGCAAATAATCACAGGTTCGAAGTTCTATCAATTGATCTGTTTGGTCCCTTACCAAAAGCAACTACTGGAGAAAAATGGATCTTTATTGTTGAAGACACAGCTTCTCGATGGGTTGAACGTTTTGCTATAACAGAAGCAACGGCAGAAACCTGTGCACTCACTCTTCTACATGAAATATTTCTGCGTTATGGTCTACCAAGGAAAATTATAAGTGATAATGGAGTACAATTTATATCAGCAATAATGCAAAAACTAACTTATTGTTTAGAAATACAACACATTCTCACTCCTGTATATCATCCAGAACCTAATATTGTGGAAAGGAAAAATAGAGACATGAAAACTCAAATTGCAATTATGGTAAAGAATCAACACCAGAAATGGCCAAATACACTGCCTGCAATCAGATTTGCAATGAACTCAGCTGTATGTCAAACAACAGGATATTTACCGTCCTACTTAACTTTTGGACGTGAATTAAGAACTCCCTATGATCTTACACATGATTTCAGCACAGTTTTAACAAAAGAAAAATTTATATCACAAATTACACCAACTTTGAAGCAGTTAGCTGAAGATTTATTAATTGCAAAGGAAAACATAGAAACAATGCAAAACAATAATAGGCAACGTGCAAATCAAGGAAGAAGACCAGATCCATGCTATAAAATAGGAGATTTAATGGGTAGATCTCCAGAGGCATTTTTTTTCGTGTCGGGCTGGATAAACCCATTTTAAAATCGAAAAACGTTTTTAAAATATTTTTTTATATACAGTTCGGTGTCTAATCTACGTGATACAAGGCTAATATTATGAATAAGTTTATTTTAAATATTAAAAAAAAAATCTTAAACCCTAAAATCCTGATCGCTCTGGGTTGACCCAACTCCCGATTAAATGAAAAAAATATTCTTTAACTTTTTAATGAGAAGGTTCATATGAAACAACTTATTTAGATTACATAACAAATAGTTAATCTTCATAGTAGTAAAATATTTTTAGTTATAGTAACAATACTTTTGCCACAATTTGAATTTAAAATCGTGACCGGGCATTTTATCTCATCGCTCTGCGCTGAGGTAAAACATCCCGCTCATCCCTAGTTACGCGTTATAGACACTCTATTCCCCTCCCGCGGGGCAACGCCAGTAGTGGTCTAACCGCCGAGGAGGATACCTGTGTGCCACGTTCCCTCGCTCCAACATTACGCAGGTAAGTTTATGATTGCTCTGGATTTGGTTCTCGAATTTTATGATTGCTATGGCACGTTATTTAAATTAAATAGTAAGCTTCTGAATGTGTTTGTTATGTGAATTAAGTGATCGTTATGATGTTTTTTATGAGACGTAATCACAACTTTCTACTGCTTTTAAATTCGGCAATATTTATGATTTTGTGACTTTTTGTGATCGCTATGGCTGTGATTGCTCTGTCCAAAAAGACCAGAGCGATGATACTTTGCATGAATTGTACGTTATAAATCTATTTTAAGTAGTAGTACCGGACTGTAACAATGACAAACGATGAACTATGCATATAACCTTTCCTGGGTTTCTTTGGGTAACCTAAACCCATAAACAGATTTTGACGTATTTTACCTTGATGATTATTATTATATTGGCATTTAAAATTTAATGGCAACTATTGTTGCAGATTGAAATCATGCCTCGAAATAAATTATCTATTGAAGAAAAACGTCTTAGGAAGAAATTGGCTGAGCGTCGTAGAATGGCCAAGATAAAAAATGATCCAGATCTATACGCACAATGGCTTGTAAAGTCAAGAGAGAGTTACCAAAGGAAAAAAGCTCGGGGTACAGTACTACCAATGAGTGATTTGACTCCAAGCCAGCAAAAGGTTCGTAGGAAGAAAAGTAGGCAGAGTTCTCGACGATATTTCTCTGGTAACGGCTAAATAAATAATAAGTATTTTGTAAATATTTATTTTTTTGTTTCACTGATTTCACCATTTATGATCGCTCTGGCACCAATTATGATTGCTCTGGTCGCGAAATTTTTTGAACTTAAATATTTCCATAACTGTTTGTGTAAATTGAAGGCCAATAGTAAAAATGTACTATTTGAATATCATTCTTTTTAATGAGATACATAATTATCATTAAATATCAATATCTGAAAAGCACCAGAGCGATCACACGAATACGCCCGTTTTGGAGATTTATCCTATAATATTGGTTGAGACACATCCAATAAGTAATAGTGAAAAACAGTTCACAGCAAAATTTGCTCCACGCAGAGATGGACCATATGTAGTAATAAAGAAACATGGAGCATCAACATATGAGGTAGCAAACCCAAAGTTACCAGAACAATCTATGGGAAAATATCATACTTCAGCAATATGTAAATTTGAACAAAGAGATGAGAAAGTACCCAAACCTTTAAATCCCATAAGAAAAAGAGGGAGACCAAGGAAGATGGATACTGATCCTGGTACTCTGTCGGGACGACTATAGAGTACCAGAGGGGGAGAATTTAACAAACACACAGCGCCATCTATTATTACTTATCCAAAGTACTATGATGAGCGGATCAATAACATAGAAGACAGCAAGTCTTATAGACAAGTGACGCCATCTACAATCTTCGTTTGTAACAATCTGGACCAACGCAACTCCAGGAGTTATCTGCACTACATCGACAGAGGACTACACGACGATGTTATACACACATGCAAACTGAACCGCTTTATAAGCAGAGCTGTCTTCGAACAAATTGTCGTCGTTTTTATGTTAATTCCGTAAAATCGCGATGAATAATCCACAACGTGGGGGCAGACGCCCAAATCTAGATAACCCAAGCCAATCCGGTGGCAACCGCCGTGGGCGAAGGGATGCTGAGAGGGGCTATCAACATATGGTTGATAGGAACCAATTGGCTCAATGGTCATACGAGCCTATTCCCTATGACCAGCGTTATGAGCAGCAGTGCAGACCGAGAAATGCAAGGTCGGGCAACTTCAAGAAGAATATGGAAGAAAAGAAAGCTGCAAAAGAACAAGCGATGATTAATACCGCTTTACCCCGTTCGACAGTGGAAACTCCACCAACTGACGAACCTTTATATGATATAGGACCGCACACTTCGATGGTACCTATAAATGACATACATTGTCAAAATTTTGAGTTCTCCGGATACATTACACTTATTGAAGAGATCTATGAAAAATTAAGATCTATAGATCCTAGACTACTGGAACGATTGCCGTTTTCGCTATTTCAGCATGTGATGTGCAACCACCTCAATCTAACAACTGCAGAAGTCGCGCGCCAAAGCGGTCAACAAATTCTGAACTTCAGAACCGACCTGCGTGAATCCCTGCCTGACTACCAGTGTATCCCGAAAGCTGTCGCCGACTATTTAGCGCATATAACTAGCGTTATTACTGGCACAGGAATTGAAATTAAATTGAATTTACCTAATATAGCAATACCTGAAGGGGGAGCAGAGACTTCAGGAACATTCGGACCGTGCAATGCACAATCACACAATGTGTACGAGGCTTATGTCAGCCCGTATGTCACGGCCGCTCGTGTAATGGCAAGCCGGAATAATCAGGAAGACTATAATCCGCAGCATATACGCCACCAAATCTTGTGGCAAACAGGAATCTACTGGGCTATGGACCCATAGATATACAGAACCCCGGAGTACGTCAAATACTTATGGGTTTTGATTTTCCAGCGGATGATACCGTTGAGGGTAGGTATAAAGTAAATCCTACAGCGTGTACTCGTGTTTATAACATATTGAACAAATTGTCATTCACTAGCTAGAGGTTCTGAGCGCGGCAGCCACGCAGCCAGCTCTGATCCTAAGTAAGCCTAGTTCCTGCTTCGATAGCCTAGCAGTCTTCAGGAACTAGACAGCTAGGGGAGGTCTGATTGGAGATAGCCACGCAGTCCATTTCATCCCTCCACTTAGGGTTGCCACCTGATATATTATAAATATTGTAACTATTGTAAAATTATCATAAGCAAGTTGCCAATAAAATATCAACAAGTCAATGGGGCTTTAATTTCACTAACAGCAACCCTACACATTCCAAATATAAATAAACACTGTACAAAATACACCAAAAAGTATAAAACTGTAAAAAAGGTGCGTCGCGCACAATACTTATATTGAATATTTAAGTCTGGACGTCGATGAATACAAAGAAAGTGTGTTACAATATATTGCGGGTTTTGTAACACGAAAGTTGTCACGGCAGATAAAATGTGACTTATGTTTATCGCTGCTAATTGGGGGAGAAAACAATGACAGCTTGATCTTCCAGAAGTCTCGAGGTGGCCCAACGCAGTCATAAATAATATAAAGAAGACTGAAAAATTAATTAAACCTCACCTCACAAACCAGGCGAAACCAGAAAATTATTATTTATATATTATTAAATTTTTGACCGAGTATTACGACAGTGAAAAAATATTATATTTGCCACTCAATATGGAGCATAACACCAACCACAGGCTGTTGCTTATTAAATGTATAATATTAAAGCCTATATTGACGTAAGATTCCGATATCATGCAAAAAAAACAGTGATAAAGTTTCCTATAGAAGCTACCTAAATAAGCTAATTTTGTTCAGAAATTAATTAAGATCTTTTTTTATATAAAACATTGTTATTATTTAACATACAATATGTTGTTCGAAAAGTAGAAAGTTAAAAAAATATTATTATTTATTTCCTACCCCGTTGGCCTAGTGGTCGCAAGCGCGACCGCTAAGCATGGGGTGCTAGGTCAATACTCAGGTCGAACTTCGATTATTAATTATTAGTTTTATTACTACATAATGACATTTACATACTACTAGATTGCTCAAAAAGATATATGAAGGGTTCAATTCGATAACGGTTTAACTGTCATTTTTCCACAAAATGAGTTACAGGTACCGTTAGATTCAGTGCAAAATTATCTACATTATGACATTCACAAAATAGCAAATTTCGGCTTAAATCTCGAGATATTCAGTTTAAAAACGGTTTAACTGCTATAAAAGTTGAGATCGCTAGTGCAAAAAAGATTTATTATTCGACAACTCCATGAAATATACATAATTCTACTTTGTTCTAATACAGAAATGGATTATTGAACTAAAAGCCGTTTTTATGTTCTTAAAGACAATAATTGACCTAAGTTTTTGAATACGGGATTAAGGTAATTTAAATCATTCTTGCATTAACTTTTTATACACAAACCATGCAAATTTCTGGTTATAAGCGATAATAAACCCTTTTTGTACTAAGCAGACCGCTCGCGCCAAAATGCGCGCGATTATGTGTCTCTTTCCCAGGAGAAAAAGAGACAGGTTACATTATATTTCTTGTAGAGTGAATGCGACAGTCGCGCGCTTGATGTTATTTTGTTTAGTAAACGCTTGTCAACAACGTTGGTCGTGCGTAATGATTGAGTTTGAGTGCACTAGCAGGTTTTTTACTGTGAATAATATTGTTTTAATGTAAAAAGTGTTGTGACTTAATGAGATGTCAAGAAACCAATTAAAACGTGGCCGTGAACTACACTCGGCGTCAAAAAAATCGCACCTCCGCGAAAATAACTTTTAAGCGTTATTAACCCTTAACACGCGCATGTACCCCCACCAATATTGATGGCATTTGAAAGCCCATTAAATAAACTTAAAAAAAAAAACATTTCATTTCATTAAAAAAAAAAGCTTGATACCACAAATGTGACTTTAAAAAAAAATGGCAATTTTGCTCCTCACAAGGGGCACAACTTGCGCTACCTTTAGTGGGTATAAAAGGGTTAATACAGGTTCAATGGAGGTCATTCGCTATCCAACCGTTGAAGAGGACACACGAGAAGAACTTTCACAAAAAAAACCACCTTGAAGATGGATACCACTGCTGATGAAGCCGCTCAAGTGATTGCACTACTGCAATCAGGGATGCGTCAGTGTGATGTCGCTCGGCAACTGAACTTGAGCCGTTTTTCGGTTCGAAGAGTATACCAGCGGTTCCTGGAGACCGGTGGCCTTGTCCGGAGGCATGGGTCTGGTAGACGTCGCTGCACCTCGGAGAGAGACGACCGATTCATCGTATCGACATCCCTAAGAAATCGGTTCTCTAATGCTGTTGAGTTGCAACAGCAGCTCCAGGCCGCTCGCAGAACAACCGTGAGTATTTCTACGGTTAGACAAAGATTGAGGGAGAAGAAGATAGCGGCACACAGAGCTGCTACGGGTCCAAAATTGACCGCAGAGCATCGGCGAGCCCGCTTGCAGTTTGCTCGCGACCACGTCAATTGGACCCTTGACCAATGGAGAGCTGTTCTCTTCTCAGACGAGACGAGAGTGTGTCTGTTTTGCAACGATAGACGCAGAAGAGTGTACAGAAGACAGGGGGAACGTTTCGCCCAACCCTGCATCCAGGAGACGGTGGAATACGGGGGCGGTTCCTGTATGTTTTGGGGCGGCATGTCGGCCGACGGCAAAACCGACCTTGTAAGCGTCTCCCGGACTGGAGGTGCTCGCGGGCAAGGGTCGCTGACTGCTCACCGGTACGTCACAGAGATCCTGGAAGAGCATGTGGTCCCCTATGCCGGTTTTGTTGGCGAGGGGTTCACATTAATGCACGATAACGCTCGCGCTCACACTGCATTAATTGTGCGTGACTACCTTCAAGAGGTTGGGATCTCTGTCATGCAGTGGCCAGCGAGAAGTCCAGACCTGAACCCGATAGAGCACCTTTGGGACCATTTGAAACGCAAGGTTCGGTCTCGTGATCCCACTCCCACGACTCTCCAGGAGCTCGAAGAGGCTGTTATTGGGGAATGGGCCAGTATCCCTCAAGAAGAGCTCCTAAAATTGGTAAGATCCATGAGGGAGCGTATGGAAGCCGTCATCCGGGCAAGGGGGGGTAACACTAGGTTTTAGGTTAGTTTTAAGAAACTTTTTGTATTTTTTTTTATGTTTATTAATCTGTTTTTAATTAAGGCTTAGTTAAGGATTTTTATTGTTTTGTAAACTTTATTGTTTTTTGCACTTATCCAATAAAAAATAAAAATTAATTGAATTGTTTTTTTAAGTTTATTTAATGGGCTTTCAAATGATACCAATATTGGTGGGGGTAAATGCGTGTGTTAAGGGTTATAAACGCTTGAAAATAATTTTCGCGGAGGTGCGATTTTTTTGACGCCGAGTGTAGTTGGATGGTGCAACAATCGAAATAGTGGCTTCACTGGCGAAGAAAGTAAGTACCTAACATTACTCATATTTTTGGCGGGTTAATTTTCTAATTACCTTCCCAAATCAAACCAGAGAATATCATGTTCGGATATTTTCTGGTTCCAACTAAGCAGGAGATAGTTTGGCACTCAGGTTTCAAATAAGTGGGAATTAGTTATGTGGTGTATTTTCTTAAGTTTGAATATTTTTTGTACCTACTTAATTGTTTTTTTTTTTCAGTGGCTTCATCAACACATAGTCATTTTAACATTGAACCACTACCGTATGAATGGCCGCAGAATGACCCGTCTCTAGAGGTCTCGGAACAGAACAATTTACCTTCTATTGAAAATACAAGAATTGAGTTTGCAGAAAAAAATATTGATGTACCATCGCCGGAGTTAATACAACTTAGTGAACTTATTGGCCCATATGAAAAATCAAGTTACACTGTAGATGAGGAAGAAAATTTAGTAGAAGTAATATCTGAAAAAAACCATTATGGTGATATAATAATTGAACCTGCTGACGGTATGACTTTATTTTAAACTAGCTGTTCCCCGCGGTTTCACCCGCGTTAAGTTAGGTTTTTGGTTGCTCCGTTCCCGTGGGTCATAGCGTGATGTTATGTAGCCTATGTTACGCAGGGTGAATGTAGCTTTCTAATGGTGAAAGAATTTTTGAAATCGGCGCAGTGGTTTTTGAGTTTATTCATTTCAAACATAGACACACACAAAAATACAAATCTTTCCTCTTTATAATATTAGTGTAGATTACTGTTACTATTTTGAGGATGACTTGTTGGAACTACCTTTTTCGTGAAATGTTTTTTATTTGCAGATGATTATACAAAGAGTAAAACTACAAGTTTTAAATAACATACCTGAACTACGTATTGAGTATATCGATTATCAAATTGAAGGAAATGTTAACTTGATTCGAGATGTCGTTGGCATACAAAACGATTCAGAGGCAAACGAAAGATGCGAAATGTTAATGCAGCTGATGCTGAAAACGAATTACCAGTAGCTGTCGAAGATAACCAAAGTGACCAAATTGAAGGAAATGTTAACTTGATTCGAGATGTCGTTGGCATACAAAACGATTCAGAGGCAAACGAAAGATGCGAAATGTTAATGCCAGCTGATGCTGAAAACGAATTACCAGTAGCTGTCGAAGATAACCAAAGTGACCAAATTGAAGGAAATGTTAACTTGATTCGAGATGTCGTTGGCATACAAAACGATTCAGAGGCAAACGAAAGATGCGAAATGTTAATGCCAGCTGATGCTGAAAACGAATTACCAGTAGCTGTCGAAGATAACCAAAGTGAGCAAATGTCCAGAAAAGAGAAAAGATTTCAAGAAAAAGAAAACTGAATAAAAGTGAATGGAAATTTGAGAAAATGAAGAATGCTAGGGCTACAGGCAAAGAATATGTAACAGTAAAAGGAAAAGTCATTGCTGAAAAAACAATTTGTCACGGTACTCTGTGCTCCAACAAGTGTAGGTTGGGTTGTTCATCGTATTTTTGTGAAGAAGAGCGTCAGCGTTTGTTAGACGAATACTATTTATTGCCCATTAATGCAAAGAATGCAATATTATTTAAAAGCATGAAACCAGTACCAGTAAAACGACGTTTAGTTGCAGCACAAAAGGTACGACGACAGACCTTTACATATCATGTTAAAAAAAGCAATAATGTAGAACAAACTATTTGTGAGAGAGCTTTTATGAGCCTTTTTCAAATAACTGTGAGAAAAGTACAAGTGATTCAAGAAAAACACATATCTGGGCAGATACTTCCTAAAAAAGATATGAGAGGAAAGCACGATAACCGACCCAAGAAAGTAAAGGCTGAAGTCAAAGAATATGCAATGACTCATATAAAGAGTTTTCCAGCTGAAGAGTCTCATTACTCTCGAAATGAAAATCCTAATAAACTGTACCTCTCACCATTATTGAATATTAGAGAAATGCATCGACTATACATCCAGAAATGCGAATCAGAAAGTATGGACAGTATGTATCGCGTAAAGGAATGCACATACAGGAATATATTTTGTAGTGAATTCAACTTGTCTTTTGGCTTACCAAGGAGCGACGTTTGCTCAAGGTGCGAGAATGAAGATCATGAGGATGATTTGCAAGTACACAAAGAGACTTACAAAGAAGCGTATGAGCTGATGAAAGTTGATAAAAATCAGTGTAAAAGAGAGGAAGGAAAACTTTATTGCACTGTTGACATTCAGCAGACAATGCCATTACCTAAGATGCCTGTTTTTTATTTGCGGCAAATTTGGTTTTATAACCTAGGTATACATCTGGTCAGTAAAGATAAAAATCATGCTTTGATGTGCACATGGACTGAAGATATTGCAAAAAAAGGAAGCTTTGAAGTATCTTGCGCTTTACATTATTTGGCTATGTATTTAAAAACTACATGTGAAAACAACGCAATGAAACACTTGATTATATGGTCGGATTCATGCTCAGGGCAGAATAAAATTTTTAATTTAATATGCCAGTATCAGTATATGGTCCTTAAAAAATATTTTGATGTTATTGAACACAAATTCCCAGTTGTGGGACATACCTACATGGAATCTGATCGGGATTTTGGCCGTATAGAAAAAGCGTTAAGAAAACATGAAAAAATCTATACACCCGAAGAATATAGATGCATAATAAAAAAAAATACATCGAAGAACTCTGTAGTGGTAGATATGCAAGAACATCTGTATGACGTTGAGGGTGTTCAGAAAAAAATGAAACTGATAAACAGATTGAAAAATACGTTGGGACATAAAGTAGACTTTAGAGATGAAGTTAAATGGATAAGAGTAGATCATTTTGGAAGCTATATGTATAAAAAGAGCTATGATCCTAACACCCCATTTTTAATGGTTGACTTATTGAGAAAAGGAGCTACCGTAAGCCCTGATAGTGTAGAAATCCAAAGACTGGCCGGATGTCGAGGTGAGATCTCGGAAGAAAAATAACAAGATATTAGAAAACAACTTAAGTTTATTCCCATGGAAAAAAGATTTTTCTATGAAACCATATTAAATGCATAAGTGTGCTAGTGCCAAAATATTTTTTTTTTAATTTGATTTAATTATAATAATTAATTTCATTTTTTTATATAATTACTAAGAAAACAAGCCTGCAATTGTGCAATTCTTTAAATATATTAACAGGTTATTGTCCAGTTACCTAAACAGCAAATGCCAAATTGGTGATATATTCCGAGTGTAAAAACGGTTTGTTCCGTTATAAACCGTTTTTACACTCAAGAACTGTATCAATATCGATAAACACTGTTGGTTTAAATGAAAAATGGTCGATATTACAATAATAATGTATCTTTTAAAACTACTTTTGTATTGCATTTTATAATAAAAGTATTTTTTTAAACACTTGAAAGTTTACTCCTTTTTTTGGCACTATTTTCATTATCCAAATCAACAAATAGTCACCAATATTTTAAGGACCAGTTTCTCAAAATGGCTGATTTCACAGATAAACCATTCTCGAAATGACCTGATATATTATAAATATTGTAACTATTGTAAAATTATCATAAGCAAGTTGCCAATAAAATATCAACAAGTCAATGGGGCTTTAATTTCACTAACAGCAACCCTACACATTCCAAATATAAATAAACACTGTACAAAATACACCAAAAAGTATAAAACTGTAAAAAAGGTGCGCCGCGCACAATACTTATATTGAATATTTAAGTCTGGACGTCGATGAATACAAAGAAAGTGTGTTACAATATATTGCGGGTTTTGTAACACGAAAGTTGTCACGGCAGATAAAATGTGACTTATGTTTATCGCTGCTGATTGGGGGAGAAAACAATGACAGCTTGATCTTCCAGAAGTCTCGAGGTGGCCCAACGCAGTCATAAATAATATAAAGAAGACTGAAAAATTAATTAAACCTCACCTCACAAACCAGGCGAAACCAGAAAATTATTATTTATACAATATGTAACAAAAACCCTGTTGTTCCTTTTACCTACGTTTTAAGAATCGGTCTAAATACGTAATAAAGCAAGTCATTTATAAAAAACTGTTCAAAAAAATTATTAAAATAAATATTTAATAATTAATATTTGTAATGTTTAACTGATTTCTTACCTCTGCAATTCTGCATGAAGCGATGACGCGAACCAGAAAAAAATAGAACGTTCCCGCCCACTCTTTGATCTGTGCCGCCGGCCGGTACACCGCCGACACTTACCTACATATTTTGCTACAAAAGTTCGTGACCTTGTCAGCTGTTGTTTTTCACTTTAACGAATGAATGTTTGAAAATGTTGGTTTACACGGTATTTTGCACAATTGATAATTGTTAAAACTACATTTAACACTTCACTACATTAAAAAAAAACAAAGTCGCCGCGTCTGTCACATAAAACCTTATGTTTATTTGAATGCATTCATTTATTATGATGTCTATTTGACGACTCGGAGATGCTCTTCGATATGACCACCTTTGTTGCAACGCCTACGTACGCTCCGCAGAACGGAGGTATCGGACTTGATGTGGTCAAATGCTGCTACTATCTGTGAACGCATTTCGAACTCCGTATCGCACGTGTTTTTGAACAGCTGTTGCTTTACACTGCCCCAGAGGAAAGAATCTAAAGGCGTCAGATCAGTGATCTTGCAAGTCCAACATTTGCTCCTCGGTGTCAATGTCTCCAGTCCTCGGTCTGCCTCTTCCTGCGTCAGCTCGATGTTGCTCTCGTCCGGGCACACTTCCGGTATTGTAGGTACGTGCAAACGTTAGAATGCAATCACCGATGGCGATGGCGTGCTCATCAGCATATTCAAATATTCTACGTTAGAATAGGACATGGTAAACGTAAACAAATCACAAGTCACTCACTACGTAGGTCAACAATAACATCCGTTCAAAACTAGGTTGCGCGGGAGACTAAAGGATAAATGAAGTGATTCGCCGGGCGGCGCCGGCGGGTGGCGGGGTCGCGGGGTAGGTAGGCACGCACGTGCGCCGCGGTAGCTTTGGCGGCATCTTCTATCGGTTCAAAGAAAGTCGCCGAACTCGTAGGCTATTTAGCGAAACAAAGATGTACTTGTAAAATCAGATACTCTAAACATTTTTTTGAATGTGCCGATTTTAATAGTTATTTGGTATTGACCTCTCGACTGGCCAATGCTCATTTTTTTTAAATTATAATTTCATCAATGTTGTTCTTGTAGGTAAATGTATACGTCCCTAAAAGGAACAACAGGGTTTTTGTTACATATTGTATATTGGTGCCGATTCTCTTGTCACAAAATTCTCTAAACTAGACTAAAAATCACCAAAATTTAGTTTATTCCTGTCAAAGGACGATTTCCCATTCTGAAATTGACTAAAGTGACACAACTTAACTAAATTTTAGTTTGACAGCACTAAGATGGCACTGAGATTATAATTTAGTGAAAATGGCAATTTTGCTATTCTGAATTTTACGTTTTTCACCAAAAATTTTGATTGTCTTAACTAAATCTGACTATTTTTAATCGCGATTAAAAAGGTGTGGAATAAAATTAGTTGTCATGAACTAAAATTCACACCAACACCTCGACTTCAGATGCAAAAACGGTACTGTATCTTTTTTTCTTTTCTTTTGCTTATATCTCGAAAACGGTGTGTCCTATCGCAAAAATAATGAAAATTTCGACCCCCTTTGCAAGCCGTAAACCTATAAAACTCAACGTGTTGGAATTTTTTTTTTTTTCCATTCAAAAAGTAAAAAATTCCATACAAAACAAGTCAAGGCCGCACATAATGCGCGCCTACGGCTCTAAAAAAAGATCACGTGGTACGGCAAACAAGTACCACGTGGAGTCGCAATAATTGTCAAATTTGATTTTAGATGTGTCAAAATTATTTTTAAATTTAGAGATTTTATTTTGCAGAATAGCGTTAAGATTCTCATAGCCAAAAGTAAGGAATTTTAGTGATAGTTTAGTTAGTTTAGTGCGGTGTACAACAGAATCGGCACCATTATTAAATTTTTGACCAAGTATTACGACAGTGAAAAAATATTATATTTGCCACTCAATATGGAGCATAACACCAACCACAGGCTGTTGCTTATTAAATGTATAATATTAAAGCCTATATTGACGTAAGATTCCGATATCATGCAAAAAAAACAGTGATAAAGTTTCCTATAGAAGCTACCTAAATAAGCTAATTTTGTTCAGAAATTAATTAAGATCTTTTTTTATATAAAACATTGTTATTATTTAACATACAATATGTTGTTCGAAAAGTAGAAAGTTAAAAAAATATTATTATTTATTTCCTACCCCGTTGGCCTAGTGGTCGCAAGCGCGACCGCTAAGCATGGGGTGCTAGGTCAATACTCAGGTCGAACTTCGATTATTAATTATTAGTTTTATTACTACATAATGACATTTGGGTACTTAGTCTGAACGGCCCAAATCGAATGGCACGTGGGCCATTCGCACGTAAACAAAAATCGTCTACGTTCAAATGGCCCGGTGGTAAAATGAATTTAAAAATAATTCAAAAGTACAGTCGCAAACATTGTATTAGTCACATAGTTTATGAATTTTAACTAAATAAATATTTAATTATTTGAAATCGTCTAAATAAACGGAATACATCTTCATAACCGGTCGGCACGATTTCAGGTAGCTAGATAAACAATGACCCTTTCTTGTCATCCAATCACAAGCAGGATGCTTAACTGTGACGTCAGAGGAGTGTGGAGAAATAATGTTTAATATGCAGCTTAGTAACACCACTGTTAATTTTGCAATTGTCCATTAACCGCTGGAGTGGATGAGGTGACCAAAGTCGCCGCATAGAAAGTGGCGCCGCACGCTAGCGTCCACTCGCGTAACCTTTTAATTAATCGAAATCCGATAAACTTTATTCAATTTTTCATTTTTAAAAGATCTGTGGCACACTGTATCCGATTGCTTAGTCGATTTCGTGCTTAAAAGCCGCGTATTCAGATGTATGACAAAACTACAAGCGTTCAACCAAAAAAATCAAATAATTAAAAAAATATGGCGTCTTGTCAGTGACGTACGGACTCGCGCGTGTTTTGTTTACATGATAAATAATTTGTGTTTTAAGTGGGTTTTCAAGTGTTTGAAGTGCTATGGCCTGTTAAGTGTGTGATAAATATTATAGTGAAGTGAATTACTGCAGGATTTCAAGGTCGGTGAGTGAAAAAATAGTACGTAATTTCGGTTTTATTCCACAACCGGCGCTGACCGATTCATGTTTATTGTTATTACGTGTATGTGTTTTCAGATCCTTATTTTAGTACAGTGTGTTATTCTAATACCACTACTTTTATAACAAAGTTGAAGCATTAAATAAGCTTTCCACAGGTACCAATATTTTTATTCTACGTATCAGATTTATATTTATAAAACAACATTTTGTTTCCATTGTCTTGGCGGCCATTGTTATTTTTTTGCCGTCGGCAAATTTTTTCAACTTTGCACGCTCGTAAATAGTACATATTGTACTAATGCTATGTGGTTTTATTAGTGTTTTGCGTTAAGTATATACACATAATGTATTTAAAACCTTAAACAATATAGGTCAACGCTCGTTTTTTCGAACTATAACCATTTATTTGAAAACAAAGTTACGTAAATACTATCGTACGTACGTATCGTACGTAGTGTTTACGTAAATACTATCCTATTTCAAACGAAACTCCGCTATCTTAAAGCCCCGTTCCTTACCATAACAAAAAACACAAGTGTTAGCACCATTCAAACAAACCCAAGTCGTAAAAATGCTTTATTTACATTATCGGGCGGCCGAGCGGCGCCCCGCCGCGCCGCGCGCGCCGGTGACGCATCTGGCATTCATCTGGCTCGATTATTTTTCCCGCGCTCTGCGTCCGAGCGGTTAATGTTGTGCATTGAATTTGAAGATTTGTGTTTTGTTTACTGTTGGATCCTGGTAAGTTTTTTTTTATATATTATAAGGCTAATTGCATATACTGCAATATTTTTCTCAAAATATTTCTTCAGTTAAAGGCGTTTCCTATGTACATTATATTCTCTATCTTTTTGGGTCCATGAACATAATATGATCGAATTTAATAATATAAGTATATCTCTCTAAACTCGTTTGTAAACCACATCAATATTCGGGCTAAAGACTAAGCTACCAGATTTTATTTAGAACATAAATAATATATGACCGGGACTAGATTTCAGAGCATACACATACAAATCTGTATCATATACTTTCACACTTCTAAGGCCCATATTGTATATCCTGGGTTTAAATAATCAAAGAAATGGATGACGCACATCCCTCTACATCACAATCTGCAAGTGAGGGTATATCAAGAAAAGGTGCTCGCCTTCTACGTAGAGGTGGTTATGAATATAATTGGAAAAGGCTTAACAAAGACGGAACAGAACTTTGGCGTTGTGCAAAAAAAAGTACGTGCAGTGCTTCTATTAAAACCAAAAGCAACCTTTTAACAGTTGTACGTGAAACATCGCATAACCATGGACTTAAAGACTTAGAAACAAGGGAAATTAAAGAGCAAATGGAAAAATGTATTAACGCTGTTCAACACGATGTATCTATTCCGATTCCTCAAATATTTATTGAGCACATGCAAATACTTACACAAAAAGGAGTACAAATTTTACCTAAGTTTGAAAATATAAGCAAACATCTATACCAAAAACGAAATAGTTCAATTGGAGCCAAGAAACTTTGCTTTAGAAAAGGAGCTGACGTTATTATCCCTCAAAAATATTTATTTATGTTATTTGCGGATTATCAATACAGACAAAAAAGAATATTAATATTTGGACATAAGGATTTCATTGTTTATTTGAGGCAGTCAAGAAGTTTCTTCTTTGATGGGACATTTAAGATCTGCCCGAATGGTTTTTATCAAGTTTTTACAGTTCATGCAGATATCGGAAGCACTCAAGAATTTGTTAACGTGATTCCTATTTTGTATGCTTTACTACCTGATAAGAAGCTTGACACATATCAGTTACTATTCGAATTAATAAAAAGTCAGGAACCAGAATGGAAACCGACTTATGCCACTATGGATTTTGAAGCGGCTACCATAGTTGCATTACAAAATATTTTTCCAGATGTTAAAATAACAGGGTGCAATTTTCATTTTAATCAATGCTTGTGGCGTAAAGCAAATAAATTAAATCTACACAAGACCCATTCAGGCAAGGCACATATAAAATTATGTACAGCATTATCACACATTCCTCCACAATTCGTTGACGATGGTTGGCTTTATATTATGGCAGAAAGTCCGTGCAGTGATAATTTTACAAAATTCAACGATTATTTTGTTAGCACATGGCTAGAAGATAAGGTGAATTCAAGTATCTGGTGTACATATAATAAATATCATAAAACAAATAACATTGTAGAGTCATGGAACAATAGAATTAGAAAATTCATAAAAGTCAAACCAAATATTGGTCAACTTCTACAAGGGTTGCATAACGATTTCAAATATTATTCAAATCAGTTAAGGAAACCTGATGGCATCAAAATTTCACAAAGGAAACCTGAAACTTAACAAGAAACTGGAAAATTCAAAGTACAGTAGAAGAATTATTGACTGGACAGATAAGCGTGGGGCATTGCTTAGAAAAATTTAAGTTTTAATCAATAATATTGTTCAGTCGTATTTTCTTTTTATTTTGTTGATTTTTTATTTTAAAATAAGCCCGATTATTACTAAATCTTATTGTTTAATTGTATTTTTATATTTTGTTGATTTGTTTTTCTAAAATAAGACTGATTTTAGGTAAATCTTATAGTAAATTCTCATATTTTGTTGATCTGTTTCCTTAAAATTGCTGGCTGGTTTTGACTAAATATTGTTGTATAATTATATTTTTATGTTTGTTCATTTGTTTCTCTAAAATAACCCTGATTTTCACTAAATCTTATTTTTTAATAGTAAATTCTCACGAATTGAGGATTTTTATTCTTTAAAATTAGGCTGCGTTAAACTAACTTTTTAATTGTATTTTTTTTATATTTTGTTGATTGGCCTATTTTGGCTTATTGTTTTATTTTATCTTATTGTTTAATTTTTTATGTTGATTTGTTTCACTACTTATACCTAACATAATGACCATATTTAACTGTTGTAAACATTTTACATTGTTGTTGATTGTTTTAATGAAGATAATACAAATCTAAGAAAAAAATATCTTTTATTTAAACTTTTTACTTTTGCACCCGAATGTACATAATGTAGCTTATCCATTGAATTAAGATAGATTTTTTCACCAACGGGCCATTTGAACGTAGACGATTTTTGTTTACGTTCGAATGGCCCACGTGCCATTCGATTTGGGCCGTTCAGACCAAGTACCCGACATTTACATACTACTAGATTGCTCAAAAAGATATATAGTTGCGATCATCTATTCGACTATATTTAACAGAGTTTACACAAAAACCCATGGAGACCGCGAATCGGCAACGTATACCTTATTTAACTTGGCTTGAGACAAAGTATAAACAATCACACTGTATCCTTTTGTGGTGAAATACGAAACTAGGCAATGAAAAATACGAAACACACCTTCGATCATAAATACCCTAGATACAACATCTCCTACAAATTCACGCCGAAAAAGTGTCCGATTCGCTTAGTTATAAGTATGCACGTATAGTAGACAAATTCACAATGTATAATGTACTAAGACTATATTAATAAAAATTGAATACAACTTTATTCCCTACACAAAAGGTTTTATTCGTAATGCACGCGTTAGGCGGTTGTGACATTACAAAATGCGATAATCGCGCAAGTCGTAAAATTTTAACGACCGTCGGCCGTAGGTGTACGAATGTACACCTTAAGTCAATCAGAATTAAGTATAATTCAGTTTACGCTGCGTGGGGATCGTAGCCTTGAGTCTTGTAGGAACAGAGTAGCAACACGCGCGGGAAAGGGACAACCGCGTAAGCGATTTACTTCAACTATTTTAGAAAGACAATGTTTTTACTTAGTTAGAAGGTAAATTTAGCCACAAATCCATTACATTATGAAATCTTGAATTAATACTAACCGAAAATAAGAAACCCCATCCTTTTTCAAGCTATTTGAAGTATTATTTTTGCACTTTTTCACGGAGCACTTCGGCATGTTGACCTGACGGTGACCGGCGCGCGACTGCGAGCGCAATTGTGCTACAACGCGTTTTTAGCACAATTGATTCATACCGCGCTTGAGGCGTATCTAGGGTATTTATGATCGAAGAAACACACACACAACTTCATTTAATTACCTAGGTAGATCATACATTTTTTTTTTGTTAGTAATTAATGTTTTGATATATTTTACAGAATATCTTATTATTATGAGTAGTTAGATGTTGTTTACGCTTTGTCTCAAGCCAAACTGAATAGGGTTAGGTTGATTAGGGATATAGGACGTAGGGTAAGTGCTCCAGTGAATGAACACCCCCCAGTGAATGAACAAAACGCAGTTTTATCCAAAAAATAAGAAATCTGAACGTTTCTACCATGTGTAGTATTTTTTTTCATAATTGCAACTCTATTTCCCATTTAAGTGGTTACATTCACGTTTAATGTCATAATTCATTTCAAAATGGCGAGTGGTTAAAGTTTAAGTCGATAGAGAAATTTTTACTTGTTCGGGCTAGAGTTTAGGACTGAGGTAAGTGGAATCTTTTTTGATTTGAGATTGTAATGTTAGATATGAGCGCCGCGCCGCACAGTGGGCCGAAAACTAATCTCAATGGACTTAGCGATACCCGAAAATCGACTATTTTATTTTGGAAAAGTAATATCGTAAACGTGTTCTACTAGTCAATACAAATATTTGTTATCATGACACTTTTTTGTTTAAAAATTTATTTACAAAGTTATACGACATAATTAAAATTTTTGTATGGAGTAGAAAATAAAAAATAGTATAAATGGAAATCCTTAAATTTTCTTATAGAATTTTTTATAGTATCAATAAATGGTTATTATTAGTAATTTCTGTACAAAATTTTGTATCTCGGAAACCCTCGGAACCGCGCCATTTTGAACTTTCAATATTTTTATTCTTTTAAACAATGCGTTTTTTATTCTCAAAATTTAGTAAAATTACTGGTTTTTCACAAGCATTACAATAAACGTGGCCATTTTGTAATTAACACAATGCATTTTGCATAAAAAATGACGTCATCTATTGTTGACTACGTGGTATTTAACGCGTAAACACCTTTCAACTACCCGACTTCGAGTGCTATTACGACACGTCATATACCACGGGCCAATCAGAATACAACAGAAGGCAGCTTTAACCAATCACAGCACTCTCACTCGCACCGATCAATCAGTAATCCATCAGTCTTGTTCTTGTCTTTGCTATTAACGGACGTCCTTACTACCATACTTCTGCCATGGAAGGTTTAGTTACTAACCTCGACGTATTTGTGAAATTAAAAGAAAGTGGAAGTGTTAAAGACAGCAACTTTATGTACAACTTTATGGAGTTAAGTTTAAAGAAAGAACTGAGTGACGAGCAGAAGAAAGTCCTTAAATCGTTTTGTAGCACATACTGTTATAATCTTAACATAAGGTGGATAAAATCGGGTTCCAAAGGCTCTGATTTTTTAAAAAACAACAGTGATTGGCTTGGATCAGATGTAATTTGGCCTGACTTTATTAAAGTGTCTGCTAGCGAACCCATAGCTGGATCATCTCAAGAAGGTATTTTAGCTTCTAGAAATCAAATTAGTCCCAGAAAACCAATTTCTGATTTAGGACCTAAACAGAAAAAGAGAAGAGTTGATGATTTGGCATCTACTCTTTCTTATGAAGAACAAACGTTAATTTATATGTCTTCATTGAAGGCTCGTGGGTACAATGATGTCGCCGATATATTAGACTACCTCTTAAAGAATCCTGTGAAGGTTAATCAAGTCAAAGATTTTATTTTTTCTGAGAAACAAACGTGATGTCTTCTGAAAAGGCTTTAGGTACCATGCTGTCCTTAAAACTGACGAAGTGGCAATATAATACTATGAGAAAATCGGTTCAGGAAGAAGGATTTGATATATTTCCGTCTTATTACTCTATTCAAAAAGCAAAATCCGAATGTTACCCGCCAAAAGAGGATATTGAAATAAATGATATGACTGCACAGATAAAAATGCAGTCTCTTTTAGATAAAACTGTTGAAAGACTTATGAAAATTGTCGAAATTGGAGACGATAAAAACAAATTAGAGTTAATTAGTAAATATGGTTTCGATGGTGCAACAAGTCAGTCTAACTATAAACAAAAAAGCGAGACCAATGAGGATGATTCTAGTGTATTTATGGGGAGTTTGGTTCCTATAAAACTGATGTGTGGTGAAGAAGTTGTATGGGAAAATGAAACTCCCAATTCAACTTACCTTTGTCGTCCAATATTTTTCAAAGTTAAAGAGACGCGAGAAACCATCACCAATGAGATGAACAGGTTAGAATCGGAAATCAAAAATTTAAGTAATACTATTGTTAAAGGAAAATCCATATCTCACAAATTGTTTTTCACAATGATTGGTGGAAAAATAACATCAGTACTGAGCGAGACTTCGACACAGAGTTGTGATATATGTAAAGCCACTCCCAAAGAAATGAACGAAATACACAAAAAGTACAACACTGACATTTACTCTGACTTTTGACGGGGGTCGAGGGTCTTGGCTTAACCGCCCGGACCGCGAGGAAGATCAACCTCTATAAAAAATCCCCAAACCTCTAAGTGGCGGCGCACCGTGAGGCAGGTTGTAAGCTTGGCTGATGGGTAGCTTGATTCAGTCGCTAGTGCGAACCACGTTAATTTTGAGTAAATATATAAAGTTCTTACTCGTGGGATCAAATATGGAAAAATTTCTTTACAAAAACCAAACCGAGGAGGGGAGGAGTGGTGCGGGGTCGGAGTCCGACACCGCGCCAAGTGGCGCGAGAACGGGAGGCTCATTGAGCAACCGCCGCGCGGAGGAGTTGGCCGCTAAAACGAAGAAGAAGAACAATATCAGGTTCTTCAGTAAGCGGCCAAGATCAGTGGACGGCCAGGGGTCGTCCTCTGACGGCGAGAGAGCCTCGGCTCGAAAAATCCCCACCGGTAGGCGGGGAGGGGGGGTCCAAGAGCGAGGCAGGGGGAGGGGGCTCACAGCCCGGGAGGCAGCGGAGCTAGCGGAGGAGCCCGCCAAGGAGGGGGTGACTGGTCGTGCAGTCGCTTCGGGGCCCTCAAGCGACGAGGCGAGCCTGTCGAGTGGCCCCGACAATAACAATGAGGCCTGTACAACCAGCCTCAAGGAGGTAGTGGAGGCTGAGCTTCGGAAGGTGACCCTGAAGTAGATCAAGTCGTCCAAAAGCAGGGCCGTGGTCGCGGCAACGGCCTCCATCATGGCGGCGGTGGAGGCGGCCAAAACCGACGGGCCTTCGGGCGGCGAAGAGGCCGAACTGCGGGCGGAGGTCGCTCGCCTGACGGCTGCCATGAAACTTCTCCGGGAGGAGAATGGGAGACTTAGGGAGGATCTGGCTGGCCTGAAGGCCACCGGCAGCGGGCAGGTGCAGACGGAACAGGAGCCAAGCCAGCCCGTTCGGCCAAGCCAGCCCATTCCGGAGGAGAACTAGGTCCTCAATCTGGCAGGAGCTGGCGGCCTTCCAGGCGCGGTTCTCCGTCCTGGAGGGCATAGTCCTGCGCCCACCACTAGCAGGCAGGACAGCACCGGGACCGAGGGTGGCCTCGTATGCGGCTGCTGCGGGAGTCGCCGCCCCTAAGCCCGGGTCGTCTGGCCGGGCCCAGCCGCTGGCCAAACCGGCGTCAGCAGGCGGAGCCCAGGCAAAATCGGCGTCGGCCGGTGGAGCCCCGGCGCCGGTAACGCAGACGTCGGCCAGCAAAACACCAGCTGGGGCCCTAAAGAGGAAGGGCAGGACGGAACGGGAGGCGCAGGCCCCAGAGCCTACTTCCCGGCCACAGAAATCACCCACGACTGACGCCGGGTGGCAGGTGGTATGGGAGAAAAAGAAGGCGGCCAAGGCAGCCAGAAAAAAGGGGCAATGGCGGCGCCACAAGGAGCGAGCCGTCGCGGCAAGGCTCCGCGCCCCAAAGACCGCGGCTGTAGTGATCACGCTACAGCCGGACGCGGTTAAGAGGGGCGTGACGTACCGTGACGTGCTCACCAAGGCGAGGGAGACGGTGGACCTCCAGGAGCTGGGGATCACCGAGGGCCTCCGGCACAGGGTGACCGCAACTGGCGCATGCTGGAGATCCCCGGTGTGACGAGTGGCCCCACCGCTGACGCCCTAGCTGAGAAGCTAAGGGCGTCCCTCAATGCGGACGAGGCTCGAGTCTCCAGGCCCGTCAAGTGCGCAGACATGCGAGTCTTGGGCCTGGATGACTCCGTAACGGAGGGAGAGGTGGTAGCCGCCGTCGTCAGGACGGGCGGGTGTCTGGCCGAACAGGTGAAGGCGGGCACCATACGTCCGGACCCCGCGGGTATGCGAACCGTAACGGTAAGCTGCCCCGTGACGGCGGCGAAAAAGATTGTGGAGGGCCGAAGGCTTCTGGTGGGCTGGGTTTCGGCGCAGGTTAAACTGCTGGAACCCAGACCTCTGAGGTGCTTCCGATGCCATGTGGGGCACCACGTTGGCGTCCAGTGCACCTCGGAGGTGGACCGCAGCACTCTGTGCTTCCGCTGCGGTCAGCCCGGACATAAGGCCGGCTCGTGCGAAGCCGCGCCGCACTGCGCAGCATGTGCGGGTGCTGGCAAGCCGGCCGATCACCGGGCGGGCAGTAAGTCCTGCGCTCCACCCGCCGGAACCAGGAGGAGAGGCAGGCCCTCCGCCGCCGTTGCAATTACCACCGTCACCGCGGCCAGTGCCACTGCCACTGTTGCTGCCGCCGCCACTGCCGCCACCCGGGAGGAGACTGAAATGGAGGAGTAACGGCTGCATTGAGACTCCTCCAGGCGAACATCAACCACTGCGCCTGCGCTCAGGACCTGTTGCTCCAGAGCATGGCGCAGTGGTCGATTAACATTGCCGTGGTCGCTGAGCCGTATTTGTCCTGCCCAGGGATGACTGGGTTGAGGACCTGAGCGGCTCAGTGACCATAATTTCGTCGGCCGCCGCCGGCACCCCATCCCTCGAAGGTGTCACGAAGGGACAGGGGTGCGTAGCAGCACGGTTCGGGGAGATAGTAGTAGTGGGAGTGTACTTCTCTCCGAGCCGAACTCTCGCCGAGTTCCAGAACTCTTTAACAGAGTTAAGTGTCGTCGTCGCCGGGTACCATCGCTTCCCCGTGCTAGTGCTCGGGGACTTCAACGCCAAAAATCGGCCTGATGTGCGGGGCAGGATGGTGGAGGACTGGGCTCTGGAGACAGGCCTGGTCGTCCTAAACCGGGGTTCTGTCCCCACGTGTGTGCGGATGCGGGGTGAGTCTGTGGTGGACATCTCGTTAGCCAGCCCCGCTCTGTCACAGCGTGTCATTGACTGGCGCGTCATGGAGGAGGTGGAGACCTACTCCGACCACCGGTATATCCGGTTCGACGTCTCCGCACAGACCTCTAGCGCGCCGGTCCAACAGGCCCCGAGTGGTCCGCGGTGGGCGTAGGGACACGAAAAAAGTATCGATACTTTGTGGCATCGAGTACATTTCCATTCGATACCGATACTTTTGTACTCGATACTTTGTATTCGATGCTTTTACTCAATGAGTACTTTTTGGCAGGTGTCGTATCGCATAAGAAATTAAGTTTTAAATGGGTAATCTTAGAAATTACCCATTTAAAAGTTGCGATCTTTAGGGCTTATGTTTATGGTTATGGCAACGCCATCAAGTTCACTCGTTCCAAACCTTCTAAAACATTACATCGATCTTTGCTCGAAATCGTTCTTTCCGTTCACAGTTAAATCCTAACCTTTCCTCATTCATTTACTACACTAATCCATCCCTCATTCACTCACTCGTTCAACTTTGTCATTTAATTTTATCGTATTCGTTTCGCGCTTGGTTTTCTACTTGCTTGACTATTATTTGATTTATTCAAGTGTATTGTCTATCGATATTTGAGTCATTAGAAGAATACCGCCTACTAAAAGTGAACTTTGGCAGTATTTTGTCAAGATTAACAACAACGAAGTGAAATGCAAGATTTGCTTCAAAACCATACAAACGTCAGGAAATACGTCAAACATGAATAAGAAACACTCTACGACAAATGCGTCAAGGTATTTTTTAATAATTTTATGCTTTTTTGTAGATAAACCTAATCTAAAATGATTCCATGTTTTTATTAGTATTGCTACCAAGGCACTTATCTGCACAGGTTTCACCCTTAGATCCCTTGAAACAATGGGAAGATATTAAAGTTGTATTCCCAAAATTATACAAATTGGCACGAGAATATTTATCAATTCCTGCGACGTCAGTGCCTTCAGAACAAATATTTTCTAAAGCAGGAAGTACAATCACGAAAATCCGAAACCGCTTATCTCCAAAACGGCTCAATAAACTTAAATTTTTAAGTGATTGTACGGAGCAGGAATGGGAACTTTAATGTATATGCTATAAAGTACTAGATAATTTAATTTTGTTTCTATTTTTTTTTATAGTTGAAGTTACAGTTGTCTTTTTCTATTATTGTATTCAATTTGTTTACCAATACCATTTGTTTTTTCATGTCCTGCTCTACTGAAGTTAAACTGATGTTATTTACTGACTGATATTGACCTATGCTCTATGCGAATTAGGCACTAAGAAAAGTACTCGATACCTTGAAGTATCGATACTTTGGTTTCGATACTTTTATACGATATTTTTTTTCGATACTACTCATGAGTACAGTATCGATACTTTCTATTCGATACCGTGTCCCTAGGTGGGCGCTGAAGCAGATGGACCGGGAGCTCCTCCTGGAAGCCTCGATCGTGCAGGCCTGGGTGTCATCACCGGACAGGCCTGCCGATATTGACGATGAGGCGGAGTGGTTCCGGGAGGCCATGTCCGAGATTTGCGACGTGGCAATGCCCCGAGTCCGTCCAGGAAGCGCCCGACGTCAGGTGTACTGGTGGTCGCAGGAGCTGGAGACGCTACGCAAGGCGTGCGTCGCAGTGCGACACCTGTACTCCAGGCACCGTAGGCTCCGCATCCGCCCTCCGGATGCGGAAGCGACGGAGGTGGAGCTGTACGAGGGATACAGAGCGGCGAAGGCCGCCCTCCAAGAGACTGTCCAGCGGGCCAAATATACGGCCCGCGAGGAGTTGGTGGAGACTCTGAACGGAGATCCATGGGGGCGCCCTTACAAACTGGTGCGGAATAAACTCCGCACCTGGGCCCCCCCGCTGACGCAGAGTCTCCGCCCCCAGCTGGTGGAGGAGGTGGTGAGCGCTCTGTTCCCTTCACGGGGGGAGCATACTCCCCCTCCCATGGCTCCGCCGCTCGCGGTGCCTGAAGCGGACCACGCGGACGACGACGACACCCCTGAAGTGACCGGGGTAGATCTGAGAGTAGCGGTAGGTAGGCTGAAGGCCAAAAATACCGCCCCAGGACCCGACGGCCTGCCAGGGAAAGCCTGGGTCCTGGCCTCGACGGCTCTTGGGCCTCGACTGGAGGCGCTCTTAAGCGCATGTATGGAGAGAGGCCAGTTCCCACTCCGTTGGAAGACTGGGAAGCTGGTCCTCATTCGGAAGCCAGGGCGCCCTGCGGACTCTCCGTCCGCATACCGGCCCATTGTGCTGCTCGACGAGGTCGGCAAGCTCTTTGAGAGAGTAATTGCAGGCCGCCTCGTCGGGCACCTGGTGAGGACGGGGCCGGATCTTGCGGATAGTCAGTTCGGCTTCCGCAAGGGGCGCTCGACGGTGGACGCCATCATGCGCGTTAGAGCCCTCACGACGGGGGACGCGGTGTCTCGGGGCGGGGTTGTCGTGGCGTTGTCACTGGACATCGCCAACGCATTTAACACCCTGCCCTGGAGTTGCATTGGGGAGGCACTCCGGTATCACCGGGTGCCAACCTACCTCCGTCGAATAGTCGAGGCATATCTGACGGACAGAGCCGTCATCTACCCCGGTCGCGATGGGGCGTGGAACCGGCGAGAGATGTCGTGCGGTGTCCCACAGGGATCGGTTCTAGGGCCGCTCCTGTGGTACATCGGTTACGACTGGGTGCTGCGGGCCGACCTCCCTGATGGCGTCAGCGTGGTGTGCTACGCTGACGACACGCTGGTCCTGGCGCAGGGGAGGTCGCATCAGGCGGCGGCCGACGCGATGACACGCGGGGTTGCGATAGTCGTGGAGAGGATCCGGCAGTTGGGTCTCGAGGTGGCTTTGCACAAGTCCGAGGCCATGTCTTTCCATGGGCCCCGGAACAGGCCACCATCGGGATCCCAACGGCAGGAGGGGTTCACATCGGCGTCGAGTCCACGATGAAGTACTTAGGACTCGTGCTCGATAGCCGGTGGAACTTCGTGGAGCACTTCCGACGTTTGGCCCCCAAACTGGAACGGACTGGGGCCGCCCTCAAGCGGCTCCTGCCCAACCTGAGGGGTCCAAACGCCTCCTGCCCGAGGCTTTACGCGGGGGTCGTGCGGTCCATGGCTACATATGGGGCCCCGGTGTGGGCGCGTTCACTGCGGCGGAGAGCCGCCCACTATCTGAACGCGCCCCAAAAGGTGGTAGCCGTAAGGCTGATCCGGGGCTACCGCACGATCTCGGGCGAGGCGGCAAGCCTCCTTGCCGGACTGCCGCCGTGGGATCTGGAGGCGATAGTCCTCGCGCGCCTGTATGAGTGGCGCGCGGAGGCACTACGCCGGGGGGAAACCCCGCTTCCGCGGCAAATCGCGGCGGAGCGGACGGACCTCCGGCGCGATCTCATGGCGGCATGGAAAGAGCGACTGTCGCAACCCAGCGCAGGGCACGCCACGATAGCGGCGGTAAGACCCCTCTTTGAGGAGTGGCTAGAGAGGCGTCATGGCGTCCTCACCTACCGCCTGACGCAGGTCCTCACCGGACACGGATGTTTCGGGAGGTTCCTGCACATCATCAGGCGGGAGGAAACGCCCGGGTGTCACCACTGCGATGATCGCCCCGAGGACACGGTGGAGCATACGGTGGGGGCCTGCCCTGCATGGGCGGAGCACCGCCGTGTCCTAGTAGAGGCGATCGGCAGCGGCGGCGGCCTCTCACGCCCGGCCCTGGTTCAAGCCATGGTCCGGGGCGAGGGGGAGTGGGAGGCAGTCACCTCCTTCTGCGAAGCAGTCATGCTAGCGAAGGAGGTGGCGGGACGGGAGAGGGAGAGAGTCTCCCGTCCAAGCCGCCGCGGTGGACGCTCCGGGCGTCGGGAGCCGCGTGACGACTCCCGGCCACCGTAGGCGCGGGCCTGCGGGCGGTGAGTAATGGGTAGCTCACCGTCCGATCAGGACCAGGCCCGTGCTGGACGGCGCGTACGTGTTCCACGCGCGCCTCAAAGAGATGTCAGCATCGAAGAGGGGGTCCACTAGGGCCCAAGCCTGCCGGGAAAGCGGGATCATCCAAAAGGGGTATGGCTGACCCGGAACATAAAGGGCCAAGGAAGGAACACGGGTGGGTTTTAGTCAGTAAGAGTCTGACACTCCCTTCCGCTCCACCCAGAGCGGGAGGAGTCATTTGATGATTTCCCATCCTCAAAAAAAAAAAAAAACATTGACATTTATAAATATGGAATTTCGTCACTCCATGCTTGGATCAGATTTATGGAGTGCATTTTACATATTTCTTACAGACTTGAGTTTAAGTCTTGGATAGCCAAAGGCGAAAATAGAGTTAAATTGGAAAATAGGAAAAGGAGAATCCAAGAAGCCTTTAAAAATAGATGCGGGTTGCTTATTGATATTGTAAAACAGGGACATGGTACCAATAATGACGGTAACACAGCTCGGAGATTTTTCGCGGACGTGACCACTACTGCTTCTATTACAGGAGTAGACGAAACTCTAATAAGAAAGTTTTCAATCATATTAGAAACAATCTCATCCGGCCTTCCCATAAATACAGACAAATTCAAGGAATTTGCAGATGAGACTTTTGCATTATACATTCAACTGTATAAATGGTATTACATGCCTGCGAGCGTGCACAAAATTCTAGTGCATGGTGCAGACATCATTAAAAATCTCGGCCTTATTCCAGTGGGAAAGTTGTCTGAGGAAGCAGCCGAATCCAGGAATAAGGATTTCAGAAAGTACCGAGAACACCATTCTAGGAATTTTTGTAGAAGAGCGACCAATGAGGATGTTTTTCACAATTTACTAGTTACATCTGATCTATTCATTTCTACAAAGAGGCCGAAGTTGAGTAGAAAACACAAATCGTTGTCTAAAGAAGCACAAAGTTTGGTGCTCAACCATGATAACGAAGAAGCAGATAAAGAAATGTTGCTTTTGTTTACGTTGATACTGCATTAAGCGATAGAGAAAGTGACAACGACAGCGATTTAAATACTTTAAACTAAACCGAAATTTATCGTTCACATTTCACTTACTTTTAATATCAATGTTAGTAGCTTTGTAGTGGATTAGGCCTCCTGGGGACACCACTTTAAAAGAAAACGCATCTGGTTCTTAACCTCCCGTGTGATGTGGAATAAGGAACAAATGAATATTAGGGATAAACGCAAAATAACAAGTCCGAGAACACTTGGGAACATTAACCAAGACTCAATGAATTTTGTAAACTTCTCTGTTCTGAAACTCTCAAGATATTAAGTTTTCGAACAAGTTCACCTAACATAAAAGGTGTAAAAAAAGCGTACAACACGAATATGTGTTTCATATTTGCTAAGTCCAAAAAATTAAATTCCAGTCCACTGTGCGCCGGCGCGCCGCGATTCCCCCCGCGCCGCCACCGCCGACCCTAGGCGCCGCACATACATAGATTTAAATGATTTAGACGGCCAAAAGTATTTTTTTTTAAATCAATATAGTGGTAAGGTATCTATACAATTGGTGAGTCAACAGTTCTATGTACAATATAACAACCCCTCCCCCCGCCTTTGGAGCGCGGGAGTCGACTTTGATCAGTCGGAATTCGATAGTGAGCAAGTGTGTACATGTCGGGTCTGGGCGCTCTCCTAAACTTATAACTTTCCAAAGTAATGATTTAGACGGCCAAAAGTATTTTTTTTTAAATCAATATAGTGGTAAGGTATCTATACAATTGGTGAGTCAACAGTTCTATGTACAATATAACATCCCCTCCCCCCGCCTTTGGAGCGCGGGAGTCGACTTTGATCAGTCGGAATTCGATAGTGAGCAAGTGTGTACATGTCGGGTCTGGGCGCTCTCCTAAACTTATAACTTTCCAAAGTACGTTATTCATTTCAAGCTAATATTTCTGTTTTAACTGTGATGGATTGCGATAATAGAGGTAAGGACAATTTGTTTTCGTTACAGAAAAATTTAATTAACATTCTCTGTCATTCATTTTTAACACGACAGACATCACTCTCGTCCAAAATTTATTTTTTTAGATATATTTAAATTCGAGTGCCTTTCTAATACCTCGGGTACTAAAGTAGTGACTCGTCAATACATATTTGACCAACTAGATAGTCAATATTTACCAACTTTAAATGAAAAACTTGACTATTATGAGAATTTTCTCCTTATGCGCTATGGGCACAACAAAGAGGACTTAAAAAAAAGATTTTCTTATGTAAAATCACAAATCAAGCAACGATGGGCAAAGGCAAATAAACACCAAGTTGTTTTCCTGAAAATAAACCAATCATGGTTAGAGGGAACATTCGAGATTCCCATTGAATCAGCCTCCTCGCAAGGTCGACCACCCAAGTCTTTTGGAGAACTAAGTGAGCGTAGTAAAAGAAGAAAAACGGAAGAAATAAGGGCCTCCGTAGGTGATGAAGTTATTGTTCACGCTGCTACATCTGTGTTGCAGACAACGGGACATAGGACCGCCTCGAAAGTGCTCAAAGATATTACGAACTCACCAACACGGGCTAGTAAATATAGAAAAGCCTACAGTAGAGTTATCGACAACGATGAGGTACCTCAATTGACGCCTCTGCAAGCACTTAAGATGTTCGTTGAACAAGATATTGGTACATGGAAGCCAAATCATAAAAAGTTCGCTGCTTCCAATTGGACAGCTATCGGAAGAAGCTGCAGAAGCCCGGAACAAGCATTTCCGATCGTACCGGCTAAACTTTGCCAGAAAGTTTTCTAGGGAAGAATGTAACTTAGATGTATATTACTGGCTGATGGCTTTTGTTAAGTTCAGATCCCTTCATTAGTTGCTTGAGACAAATAAGAAAACCTTCACGTAACGCATTTCTACCAGAAACGGTTAAACTTTTATTACCTGCTGACCCTAACACAGAGTCAGTAGAGACATCTGGACCTGAAGATACCGATTTTTAATGTAATTTTATATTTAAAGAAAACTTGTTAAATTCTGTTTCCATTCATTTGTATTTTTTTGTGAATATAGCTCTGTTATATATTAATATTCTTTATAACCTGACAAATATATGTATGTTTTTATAAATATATACCTTTTCTTTATTTTAATTGAACTTGGAACTAAAATAACCCCAAAAATAATTTTGGCCGCCTAAATCATAAAAATCTATGTATGTGCGCCGGCGCGCCGAGCAGCCCGAGCGGCGGCATTCATCAGTTTAACCCTAACTAAGGCAGAGGCTATTTAAATACCTCATAATTAAAATGAATTTACTGAAAAACCAAAAACAGTTATATGTGAAGAGTTTGTAGTGTTCCCATTTGCATTTACCCGTGCTTTGAACTTTTTCATTGTGATGAACAATCTATTTGCTGAAATTGTGCTACTGGCCAATACCTAAAACAAAAAAAGGCCAGTACGCTGCGCTATTCGTTTGTTTTTTCATCTACATGACGTCTACATATCAAAACATTGTAAAATGAATTATAATAATTTATTACGAAAAATATTTTCTTTAAATCCAAAGAAATTGTACATAATAAGTTTACAAACAGTAGTAAAAATCATGCAAACTCAAATAGAGGAGCAATTGAATAATTACAAGAATTCAATCCTCGAAAATGTGAGAATCAAAGCCCTTACGGCCGTGCCACGAAAACAGCTACAGCGCCTAGCCTAGCCCGTCTTCGTGGTGACAAGTTGTGTTTTTGTTAATTTTAAACGATGTAATAAAATCTTATTACTAAACATATTTCATATACAGTAGAATTCATATATAACGACTTCGCTTATAACGACTAACCGATTTTAGCGACGATAATGTTTACTCAAGTTAGGTTTCATATTCAGGTACTGAGAAAATATAACCGTTTAGTGCGACTCCGGTTTAAGCGACCAACTGCTTATAGCGACCAGTATTTATTATTAATACGTCCGGTTAAAACGACGCGCAATGTTTTGTTTACACAACCTACGCACCAATACCTCGGCGCCCCAACTTCACCCCGCCCCGCGCGCTTTACCTCTCCTTATTGGCGCGCGTAAATCACAGTTAATGTTTGTCACCTGTTATGACAAGTTCTTAAAGCTCAACAAAATGAGTTCTGTGAAGCGAAAGTGTTTGACAATTGAAGATAAAAGTGCAATATTACACCGATTAGAAGCCGGTGAATCAAATGCAACCCTCGCAAAGGAGTTTGGCGTATCTCATTCTACGATATCTACAATAAAGAAAAATAAAGATAAGATCGAGCCGCTGTTTAATGCCAATGTTTTGAAATGCAAACGTGTAAGGACATCTACTCATGACCAGCTGGATAAGGCATTGTTACAGTGGTTCAAGCTTCAGCGCGACCGGGGAATACCCGTTAATGGACCTCTGCTACAAGAGAAAGCAAACTTTTTCGCTAGACAGTTAGACATGCAAAATTTCACATGTTCCATGAGTTGGATAAACCGTTTTAAAGTAAAACACAACATCGTCAGTGGTAAGATTGCTGGCGAGTCTTTATCAGTTCAACAAGGTGATGTAGTCGATTGGTTAGAAAAGGTTTTTTTTTTTTTTTTTTTAGAGACGCAATTTAGAGATGATGAAATTTTATATGCAGATGAGACCGGACTGTTTTATAAATTAACTCCAGACAAGACATTAAAATTTAAAGGTGAAAAATGTTAAGGAGGAAAATTATCAAAGGAGAGAATAACTTTGATGTTGGCAGCCAACATGAGTGGCGCTGTTAAAAAAAAACTTCTCGTAATCGGAAAATCTCAACGTCCCAGATGTTTTAAAAATGTACGGCATTTGCCAGTGGTTTATGAGAGCAATCGAAGAGCCTGGATGACTGCTGTCATTTTTAACAAATGGGTACGCGCATGGTATCGTGAACTTACGAAAAAGAGCAAGAAAATCCTGCTGTTAGTTGACAATTGTCCTGCACATCCCCATATTGAAAACTTGAAAAGCATAACCCTGGTGTTTCTGCCTCCAAACACGACATCAGTGTTGCAACCCATGGATCAAGGGATTATTCGAGCTTTGAAATCACATTTTCGTAAAAACCTTGTCCTGAAAATGATCCAGTTACTAGACGGCTGCGGAAGCAGTAGTGTTGAGTATATAAATAGTTGTTTTTTTTTTATGATTTACGCAACCTATAGAAAAAAATATAAATTTGTCGCATTTACTCAGCCATTCAAAAGGTGGAAGCGCGTCGAAAGTCGGTAAGCTAAAATTCAAAATCAATGAAGTGGTAGAATGGAAACAAACTGTCAGATTACACAAATCAACGAAACAGGCAGAGTGCAAATTTCAACCACATGTTTTTTTTTTAAATTGATTTTTTTTTGGTGGTATTGTATTCTACAATGCTTCGCGAACATGAGACTGTGGCGGCTTAGGAATCGCGATTTGCCGAGTTGCAATCTTGACGAAATACGAGAGAGCGGGCGATCGGCTCGCCAGTCGCCTACGTTACACCGCCCTGCCTTAACGCATATCTAGTACGTAGTTAGTTATAACGAAGTATTGTGGAACTAAAATAAAATACATTTTCTTCTGGAAAGTCACGTCTCTTTTAATCATCTCACCATACACAGAACACGCACAACACTGGTGAACTTTCGACGATTTCAAGATTTTACGTTTTCGTGACAATAGAGTAGGCGACTCAATAAGCGTAGAGGCAGAGGCTTAAACACCGCGGGTGCAAAGTACAACGCAACGTGCTAAAGTTAGGTTAAAGCAACGCGTGTGTATCTTTCCGCGAAATGAACCCGCCAGTGGTAACCGGTTCCCCCGGGACAACTTCAGCAGCAAATGCAAACGTCGCGATGGTTACGGTGCAAATGAGAATTCCGGAATTTTGGAGAGAAATACCAAGATCGTGGTTCAGCCAATTTGAGGCAATAATGGCACCACAGAAACAAGGTGACAGTCAAAAGTATGATATGGTGCTCGCGAGATTGCCCACAGACGTTGTACAGCAAGTAACCGACATCATCGAGGCACCGCCGGAAACAGGGAAATACGATACGATCAAAAAGCGTTTATTGACTGTTTATGAAGAGAGTGCGGATAAACAATTTCAGAGATTTATGAACAATACAGTTTTACAAGGATTAGAGTATTTAAACGGAGAACAGAAAGGGGAATGTTCGTACCTATTCTGTTACATAGATGACGTATTAATCGCAAGTACAGAAGCCGAATTACTTCGTAAACACCTAAGCCTTGTTTTTAGCAGATTCGAACAGTTTGGAATAACTATTAACCCTTAAATGCATATTGTGCCGAAAACGGCACAACAACTTTAAGTTCAAATTGCCCGCCAAATAGTAAACTGTCATACTATTAGCTGTTGTATTTTTAATCTATTATCTATGAAAAAAAAATACGAGAATATCAGCCTCTACTTGGTATTACCAGTATATTTTATCTGTCAAATTATGACAGAAGTCAGAGTACTTAGCGCCAACCGAAGTTACAAAAGTTTTTTCGAAAAAAATAAACTGTCCGTTTATTATATTCTTTCAAGTAAAAATAATATTTTATCAGGTAAGTTCATCAAATATATGTGCTTATTATTATTTTACTTCAAATTTCAATAATGCGCTCGTAAAAACGCAAAAATATCTTTGTGCCGAAAACGGCCCTTTTTTTTTTTTTTTTTTGTGGGTGGGAAATCATCAAATAACTTCTCCCGCTCTGGGCAGAGCAGGAGGGCGTGTCAGACTCTTACTGACTAAAACCCACCCGTGTTCCTTCAGTTGCCTGTGCCAGGGGCCACGGTAACCCTCTTGGACTTTTCCGCAACCCTAGCAGGCATCAGTCCTAGCAAACCCCGTCATTGGTGCTGACATCTCTTTGAGGCGCGCGTGGAACAAAACGCGCCGTCGACCCGGGCCTGGTCCTTATTGAACGGCGAGCTGCCCATTGCTACGTCATGCTCCCTGGCGGAACCACCTTTGCTGTAACAAGTATAAGTTACATGAAAAATTCTATGGAATGTCTATAAAATTCTAGTCCTATTAAAAAAAAGTCTATATCTCTAGTTTCGACGTAAACTTTTATTTAAAGTGGTTGCGCTGCAGAGTATCCTTCCCAGCGAAACCACCATGATATTTCTATTACTATACATAGTATTTGCAAATATACACGATCACTTTTACATCGTTCTGGAGCCGAAACACAGTAACTCCAGACGATTAATAGTTACTATTGGCATTGTTATAATTTTTTTAAGACATCTAATATAGAAGTTAGAAATTTATCACTTTTATTTTGTCATTCGAGTTAAATCTTAGTAGCCCTTCCACTATTTCATTCAACAATTTCAAAAAATTTATTTCAATATTTCGCAACATTGTATGCGGTCCACTCGGTGATGATGACGTAGGCCGGGACAGCTGTCGTTGGTTGAATAACCTGCTGCAAGTAGGTATTTTATTTCAGGTAGGTACGATTTAGGTTGGTGTAAGTTCATTTACCTCCGTTATCTCTCGTTTGTATTGGAACCTAATTGGACGCACGGCACGGTGTTTATCACTATCACATCTCCTCGTAAACGAGAGAAATTAATTGAAATTTCATTCACTACTCTCGCATCACGAAATCACTAGTAATCGTACGGTCTATTACCTCAACTAGACATGACGAGTACGCTTGTGAGTTGTATTTAAGGCCTTGAATCGAGTGTCGAGCTAATAAGTACTTAAAAAGCATACAGCTACCTACCATAATAAAATTATGATGATTAAAAATAATACTGCCTAAACGAAGTTTTACAATGTAGGTAACTTGCAGCTGCGAGACGACGCGACGCGGCGACGGCTTCTACAAAGGCAGGCAATTCAAGCAGAAAAATGAATCGTTTTGTCTGTCAAATAGAGTTCATTATAAGTTGGTGGTGCCCTTGTCTATGAAAATATTGGACCGAATTAAGACCTTATTTTTATAAAGTTAACCGCTGAATTCGAATGTGCATCAATTCTGTGGCTTCTCAGAATAATTTTAGTAAACTGCGTACCTACTTTACCTTGTACCTAGTTTGGTGAAATTTCTATTTGTTACCGTTTACGGTTAAGGAATAAAGTCTGAATTCGCTGTTCGTATTTTTATTTGTGTACCTATTTATCTATTGCATAATATGTGTTTTTAATTATGTTTAAAGAAGTCGGCGCGTAAGAAGTTAGCGGCGATCGGCAACCTCTGTGACGAACTAAGTTCATACGCATAGATAAAATAGACATAGTACTAGTACTACGACCATATGTTTAGAGTATAAATAAGTTTAAATCCGCTTAAATAGTGGTGGTACGTCCAAATGGCAAGCAGGAATTTAGAACGTTTAAAAAAAAGGAATTTCATGTATCTCACTGGTTAGGCAATTGAGAGGCGGGTTTTCTAGTTCAAAACTAGCTTGAAGAAGTTTTGAAAATGATATTGATTAGGCAGGAATAACGTTTATGGTACTTTTATGTTGGTCGCGGTCGCGGCATCGTTTGTGTTTGAGACGGAGAATCTGTTCGTCGGCACGCGTCTCGCGGTTGTTTTTAGCGCCACTAGCGGATGAACTAATAAGATACATACACACGAGTGTAATTTAATTCGTTATTCAAGCCATAGGTACTTCTCTGTTTTGCTTTGTATTGAAGGTTCGCTATACGTCGCGGTCATCAGTACCTACTTGCACGTTGTTGCTGTAGATGTAATAAATCGTTTGATTCCGCATTCATAACCATTGTTTGATTTCAATTGCGTTTATCTACTTAACAGTTAAATAACTCTAATTTTTCCTTCATACTTTCTACGGGCTTAGGACCGTCGCGTCAGTAATAAGTACATGTTACGTATCTAAGTACGTAAGTACCTACTTACTTACTTGTAGGTACCTACTCTTTTATTCAGAAAAAGTACTTACCTACTGCAGGCGCAGGCGTATTTAAAAAATTGGAGCTATTTACAAACATAATCAACTTTGGCTAAGGACGTTTAGCTTATTTACAATTTACACTTCCCTGTATCGAAGCAACTGCTCAAAATGGAGTCCACTTCGCTCGATACATAAACGTGCACGTTTAACTAAATTTTCTTTTAATTTTCTTAATGTGTCTCTATCACTTTTCACAACGTTAAAAGCGTCCACTATCGCACTTCTTAAGTCATCCCGAGTAGTACGCTTCTCGGAATAAACTAGTCTTTTAATCTCGGACCACAAATAAAAATCCAGGGGCGTTAAGTCAGGGCTCCTGGCAGGCCAAGCTACAGGGCCACCACGACCTATCCACTGTTCACCAAACACATTGTTTAAGTAGGCACGCACTGCAGTAGCATAATGAGCAGGACATCCATCATGCTGATAGAATAGACCGCGTAAATATGCCAGAGGCACATCCTCTAGCAACTCCGGTATCATATTTTGCAGCATATTCAGGTATGAAGCGCCAGTCAGGTGACCTTCAATAAAAATAGGCCCTATTATTTGGTCATTGATAATGCCTGCCCACACATTCACGCTGAATCTGATCTGATGGTTATCTTCGCGAATGAGGTGCGGGTTTATTAACGACCAATAATGTTCGTTGTGAACATTATACAGACCCACTCGCGTAAATAAGGATTCATCCGTCCACAGTATATTGGCAGTGGCATTTTCCAGCAACCATTGGCATAACGCGATTCTCCTTGGCCCGTCGCCTTCGTAAATAGCGTGCGCTCGACGAAAATGGTATGGATGCAATCCATTCGAATTCAACGTTTTCCACACATAATATTGGCTCACACTGAATCGCCTGGCCGCCATTGTGGTACTACGACGTGGGTCGCGTTCGAAGTACTCGAGTATGTCTTCCTCCAATTCCACCGAGTATGGCAGTCTACCGCGGCCCTGCGCGTGTGTGGGCGCTCGAAACTGTCCATGATCGAGGAGTCCTCCACCATCCTGGCTGTAACCCAGCGCGGTTACAGCCAGGATGGTGGAGGTGAAGGGAACTTGAGGGTCGATGATTCCACGTGCGCGCAGTGAGTTCAGGTGTTCCGGCTGAGCATACAAGCGTCTAGCCTCTTCCAAGTTATGGTTCGCCATCCCATAAAAATCCACCATTGCCCAATACTCCAAGTTGGAGTACACGTATTGCCAACTCATTTTTGGCGCGTAATTAGGTTGCGCGTGCGTGCGTGACCTAATAAAGCGAAACGCGAGACAATACTAACTAGGAAGGGATAAGAAAAGAAATGGCGGACGGTCGGCTAGACTGTAAGGGGCCGGGGGCGTGGCTTACGGATCATGCTGTCTGATCGATGAATGAATTTTACAATGGGTGCCGTGCGCAAGTGTTGCAGTTCGTCGATACGTTTTACACACATATGCATTGATCGCAAGGAAGCGTTACTTCGAGTTCTCACTATTACACAAAAAAAACAATAAATTAGATTTTTCGTGATTTTGTTTTATTGTTACTTATTGAAAATAATAGTGCCAATCGTTTCGAGTTCGATGATCGAGTATATGGCTTTCGGTTCCAGAACGACCTAAAATTGACCGTGTATAGTATCAAATAATCCTATAACAATTCTATATTGAACTGGCACCCCTAAATCTTCAATCTAATTTAAATATACGAACCAAACGGTGCCTCAAACTTTGTCTTCGAAATAGTCGCTAAGTGCCTAGATTAAAGTTTTTAGCAAATAACGTTTACGTCAAATATCATACAATGTCTTTCAGGCGTTTAGTTTAAAACATACAAGTAATATTTTATTATATTATATTTTATTGTGTTTTAATTATTAGTTTTAATAGATTATTATAATATTAAATAATATTAAGTGAAACATCTGTGCATCCATTACTAATACTGGCCACATAAAGTAATAAAGTGATAAACGAATTTTCATTATCCTTTACTGCTGTCAGTAAAGTCATTTTATTTTTATTATAGAATACCTACTAGTAGAATGGTTATTTCCTTTTATATTTTCCTGTGACGGCTTATTGTGTGTATCGTTAAAACTACTAGAAGGATCCCTCCTTCCCACTTACCCTACTCAAGGAACTTTAATAAAATCAACTACCCACATTTTAATGAAATCATTGTTAGTTAGTGCGTTGCAAATTTCAACATCGATCTAAGGTGCGTGTGTAACTGTTTACAAAAATGAAGCGTGGAAAGAGATTATCAGTGAGTTTAGAAGAACAAAAGAGTGTTTTCATGCAATATCAAGAACATTTCAAAGGTTCTGAATTGCCTCCTTCATGCAGTGTTGTGTACAAAGATATAAGTAGAACATTATGTGCTCGTATGACTCCTTGCGCGCTATATTTTTCAGCAAAAACAAATTACGCTTATTTTTTTGGCAGTATTCAAAATAGTACACAGGAGGAAAAAAAAATAGTGGCAGTACTAGTAGTAGTGATACTGATTCTGGTGATTGCATAGATAATGACAATAACTCTGATTCGACTTACAGCAACCAAGAAAACGTTTCCTTTGAGTTACATTTAAATGATTGGGAAAATATCCGCCCGGAGTTTTACTGCGAAGCTCGAAATGATAAAAATAAGCCAACAGTTCACACTCGTAATAAGCGACGCATGCCAAAAAATAAATGGACAGATTTTATGAAGGATTGTTTGGATGTTCATGGGTTTTTAAAACTAATACAGCCAATGACGATTATTCTGTAAATACTTATGGATATTGCAAAGAATGTAAGGGTACAATTAGAATCCGAACATAAAAAAGGGTGATTCCAATGTATCAGTTCATTGCAAGATGGTAAATGTAAATTCACAGTTGTTACATGAACCAAAAAAAGTTCGAATCACGAAATTCAAGAAAAACCAATTGGCTCCCCAACTGGAAAATCAATACGCTATCGTCATTAGAAACAAAATACTGAATCAAACACTCACAAACGATGATACTAAAGAACCGCCCTTTGTGCCGAGTCTAAAATGTTTGCAAAACATAAAAAGTACAACTAATACGTCGAAATACTTCCATAAAATAGTATTAGTTGCTTTATGGATTATGACATGTATGCCCCCGTATGACAATGTTGTGCGAGATATTCACTTAAATCCATTCTATGTGTACTATTGGACTGAATCACAACGACGTTTTTATGAAAACTTTTCACGAACGCACTATACAGCAATAAGCCTAGATGCTACCGGTTCTATATTTAAGAAAGTCAAGCCACCCATACATTCTGATAAGTATCAGGAGAAACATTTATTTTTATATGTGGCAGTACTTAAGTTAAAAACCACATCAGTTCCAGTAACCCAGATGGTTTCGGCAAGTCAAACGGTAGAAACTATTCATACGTGGTTAAAAACTTGGATTAATAATATGATTAAGCCAAAAGAAATAATCACTGATGACTCGAGTGCTTTAATAGGAGCATGCGTGAAGGCTTTTACAACTTTTAAGTCAACTAAGGAATATGTTAGTCACAGTTTTAAGGTCCTTGAAGAGAAGACCGAAAATGTTCCTACCTGTTTCTTACGCTTAGATTCATCTCATTTCATAAAATGCTTGTATGGTCTACAGTGTTTCAAGTTGGTAGACGTACGTGTCAAAAATTTTTATTTAAGAATTTTATTACATTTGAAAATTTGCACAAATTACGTGGAATTTAATGAAATTATAAAACATTTAGTGACGGTGGCTGTTAATAGATTTGATCGGTGTTCAGAAAACGGAGAACGAACTAAAAAATATTGAACTGATTAATGATAATGATGAAATGGAAACATCAAATATTCAAAAATCTATAATCGAAGAAGATGCCACTTTTATTGATGATGACTATACACATTGTCTTTGGCTTGATGAAATAATAGATAGCCAAATGTTATATGCTGATCTCTGTGATAGCACAATGTACGAAAATATTTATTACTTTCCAAGCTTTATAGATACTTTAAAAAAACTTTTCTATCGTATACCTCTTTGGACCAACTTGATGCTGCCCTTCTATAAAGAAGTTAATAATTCAGCTAGCAGCAGTAACGTTGAAAGTTACTTTAAAAATATTAAGCAACTTTTGTTAAACACAAGAAGTGGATTGTTGCGTGTTGATGATTTCATTATGAAACACACCGATTATATATCAGGAGAAATTAAATCGGCACAGTGTTCCTCGAATAACGACACGTCTACATTAGAAACTTCTAAAAACAAACAGCTTAAAAAATTGGATAAAATAAACCAACTTATAGAATCAAAAAACAATTATGATATTAACCCTTTTCTTGACGGAGTGCACTATCAGATACAGTCATCTTTGAAAAATCATACCAAGAAAAATATTATTACTAGAAAAGGAACGTTCCTACTGTTTAAGAAAGTAACTGTTTCTGAACGCATTTACGTCATGTCATGTCAGTTTGACATAACCGCTTTTCATTCCCAATCAAAATGATGAACCGACTCAAAGCAATCCCACCGAAAAAGGTAAGAAAATTGATATTTTATGTTGTTTTTACTTTTGGAGTTAGGGTGTGACCTTTATGTGCACAGTATTAAACTGTTACCTGATGGATCTCGCCCTTGTGAATGGAGAGAGGAAACTGGGTACTGGGAAATGCCAGGACTTGCTTCCTGAGGACCTTTGTATTCCGGATAATCTTTATCATTTTCTGGCTAACATCGGCAACACTACAACAGTAAATGGAGAAGAAATCAAAATAAACATCCCTGAAGTCGCTGTCCCCCAGCCTCAAGCAGATGATATTCCTGCAGGTTCTTTCGGTGTACTAACTCCCGAAAACCATAACGTTTACGAATGTTACATCTCACCACTAGTTACGATGAATAGGGTACTTAATTCCCGTCGTCCACACGGAGAAGCTGAAATTCCGCCACTTCCAGCAGCGATGGTACCAGCAGGTGGAGTGCCCACTGAAAACCTTTTAGGTCACGGCCCTCCCGACATATTACAATTGGAGGCACGTCAAAGAATAGAAGGATTCGAGTTTCCTGAAGGCAATTCTGAAGCTGCTCGTCTCCGCGTTTGTCCAGAACTGATGGCTCGTGTTAATACCGTACTTTTTTGAGATTGTTCTGTAAATCGGTGACACATAGGCGGTTGTTAGCCGATGGTACGTAGTCGTCCGCCGCTGTACGTACCTCGTTCAGTTTCCCTGTTTGGTATCCCAATTGCACGGTTTCTCACAGCGGTGCGCCTGATCCCTGAACTTGTTGTGGTAACGGCATAACCACTTCGGGTCATTGGGTGTAATCCTGGTTGTAGATTTGGATCGGGAACGGGAACGGTCATATCTGCGTCCTCGGAAGTCTCGTCCTCTGCTTCGTCCGCGGAAACGGCTGCGTCCTCGATTTTGCACTTCTGTTCGTAAAGTGGCAACTTCCAATGTTAGTTTATTCATTTGTGCTGTGGCGACCCGATACTTAGCTACGTAAAGTCGAGTCAGCAAATAGTTCTCTTGCACAGGAATTGAGCTACAGTGTGGTCCAAGATCGTAGAGTGGTTCATCTACAGGAGCTGTTTCTTGGACTGCTTTGAAGTCATAGGCAGCAGAGGCATCATCTTTCTTCTCTTGCTTGTTCTTCTTCTTTTCTTGCTGTTTATCCCTCCAGTTTGAGCTATGCTGTGTTGGGCCCCTTGGTTTTGGGGGGCGCTCTTCGAATTCGCGAGCTTCAGACCAATCAGTCTCAGCAACCTTTTGTTGTTGGAAGTTGTAGGCGCGTCTTTGACTGCGAGTGCCGGTATTATGTCGTCGGTCTTGGTTTTCACTACCGCTAGCGGGATTACCACGCTGGAGTCGGTTAGTGTTACGTCTACTATCGTAGGAAGACATCCTGTCTGAGTATAAAGTTCAACTTTTAATATTTTCTTGTCATAAAATCGACGTAGTGGCCGAGTTACGAAACCGACCGTAAGATTTCTGACAACTACTTGAAACTATGAAAGTATTTAGAATCATTAGAACTTCTCACAAATAAACATTTCATTATTAAACTTTATGATCATAACTGACCCATACTTACGTCCAAACATGGGTACAACAGTCAGTAAACCAGAAGAGATTATTATAGCCCAAAACGGAGCTAACAGTGCAAGTACGAGTAATTTAGAAGCAAGCGTAAAGATGTACGGATCCATCATGTTGGCAGTACTTATTTTATGCGGAATAATGTTCATATATTTTTGTCTACAAAAGTGCAAATCATGGAGTGCAAATTGGATGCAATCTCAAGTTAAAACTGTACATACGGAAGTTCCTGTAGTTGCTATACAGCAACCAAGACCACAATAATGTATAGAATTATTGGTATGTTAATTATGTCATTACTTATATAATTTAACTTAAATAAAATCAAGTAACCACTGTTAGATCAAATTATCCATATATGTTTCACATCCTGTTGTATCAGCAAGTCAGTTACAAAGAATAAGATTACAACATTGTTTTACTTTGTAACAAACAAGTGTGTTAAGTTTCAGTGGTCACAGCAAATTATGTTACATTATTGTTTAACGAAACTTATGTTATGCTTACACTGTTATCGTTGTTGCAGAATGATGACCAAGCTCCGGTTATAATTAAGTATATTATGTAGATGTTTAGGCATAAGGTAACAATTGTAAAAAAAATACAGAAACAATGTAATTCCAGATTTAATATGTATTCCAAAATTTTGTAAGAGGGGGAGTAGCTGTGGCGACCCGATACTTAGCTACGTAAAGTCGAGTTAGCAAATAGCTCACAAAGCGACCACCACCGTCGCGTCGTGTGGTCGGTCTCTTAACTTCGCTACCTGACAGTGAGTTAGACGTAATGGATTCTGATACAGCTGCAGAGTATATACCAAGTTCTACTTTACCCGGCGCCTCCACCACTAACCCCAAAGTGGTGAACCCGACGTGATCTAATTGAAATAAATGCTAACCGACGTGATTAAGTGAAGTGAACTAATTGTGGACAATAAATATTCAAAATTTAAAATATCGGACAATGGAAGGTGTAATCATACAGAAAACAAATACGGACACAGTTCAAAACCCCGTTTACGTAATGCCGCAAACATCACCAACCAAACCAACGTACCAGCAGGCTTAGCCAAGTTACAAACGCTTCGTATCGAATCTCTTTCTACAATCGTTAACGCCTTGGCGTAAGCGATCTTAGAAAACGATAAGTTGGTAGCCATGTTGACACGACTGAGTCGATCGCTCGTTCTACAACGTTATTAGAAAAAACCTATACTTTAGTCTATGGTGAGCGTTCCTACAAACGTCAAGTCAAAGTCACAGTTGTTGGGTACTGTACTTAGTGCGCGGGCAAATAAATTGTTATACTTACGTGATATAATTTTTTATAAGTTAGCGATATAAGGTAAAGTTCTTCTTTTAATTGGTTTGTTACAATATCACAGTGTGGAATGTAATTTTAAACATGACTATGTCTAGAAGTATTATGATATGATCCTGCTTATGAATGAAAGATACCTTAAATGAAGTGATAACTTTTATAGGATGGAATCTAGATCTCGAGCAAGTCCAGAACAGTTCGCAGCTTTACTGGAATTCATGGAAAGGTACGTTAATTATTAGTTATTTCGTAAATATCTTCCTTTGTTATTTGAAAATCTATCATACTTACTCAGGCACTTGAAAGTTTGAAACATAAACAATGACGTGATAGGTACGCAATTGTGTTTGACCCTTTACTTAATCAATAGACCCATTGTTTCTCTGAAATGGTTTTAACTTATGTTCTACTTTCTAGCCACGGCGATATAACGAGGCCCCAGCAAGGTCCTCAAGGTCGAATCAAAGCTGACCGACTGTGGCAGGAACTAGGAGAGTTACTTAACTCTCTTGGTGGAGGAGTTGGTAAAGTCATTGGACAAATGGAAAAGAGTAAGATTCTCACACAAACCACTGTAAAAATATTGTTTTATGGTTTCCTATTATTAACATTTTGTAGGTATTCTACAAGATAAAGTACATACAACAATCAGCTTACTTTATAGACTAGAAAATGATTGATGTAAACATGCATGACAAAAATTAACAGATAAATATGTTCAGGTGTGGGCAGACTGGAAAACAAAAACAAAGAAAAAAGCTTTGTCAATATGTTGTGAGGCTTCTGGTACTGGTGGTGGTCCAAGCAGCAGACAAACTCTCACTGCTTCAGAAGAGAGAGTGTTGGGCATAATGGGTTTGAATGCTGTCATTGGTCAAGCTGGAATTGAGGAGAAAGGCTTTGATGTTAGTCTTTTTTCTTTGCTTGTGGTCTTGGCTTATTACTATATTTTCTTTTATAAACAAGTGTAATATTTCTAATTTAAATTCCTCATATTTTTCAGGCCCTACCATCAGAGATAAACTCTCTACCACCACCAACCAGAGATTCTGAAATTTCTGCCAGGAATGAAATTATATTAGATTTTATTCCTTCTGATTATATACAAGGTATGTACCTTTTAATATTTTATTTTAAAGATACAATATTTTGGCTAAATAATTCATTTGGGCACATCTTAATATATGACTAATGATTTATTCTCAGCAACAACAGCATCTACCGCCTGTCCTTCACTGCCACCTCCCACTGGAGAACTTCCACGCCATCCTCCACCACCAGTGCTAGCGCCGCCGCCCGGCTCTGCGTCCGCGCCGATGCCGTCAGCGACGTCGCCTACCACATCCACGTCACGGGGGGCTCCGCAGCGGCGGCGGCATCGGGCAAGTCCGTCGCCCGCGGCATCGCCCATCACATCCACGCCGCGGGCTCTTTCGTGCACGCACACGCCGGATACAAACGCCCTTCGAACGAGCCACGAGCGAGTTCGTGGCTGTCGAGCATCGCCGGCTACAACAAGAGGCAGACCGGGAAAAAAATTATCACGAGAGGGAGATGGAAAGGTTGCGATTGGAATCGAGAAGAATGGAAATGGAAGAAAATCAAAATCAGATTTTAAGTCGTTTGGCTGGTACTGTAGACAATTTGATAGAAATTTTACCACAGTTGAGACTATCATCATTACCTTCGACAGATATTATACCTTAAAATGTTTAATGTATTGATAGTGGTCTCAGCTGAGGGCTACGGACATTTCAAATTGCCAACATTGGTGCCGATTCTGTTGTACACCGAACTAAACTAACTAAACTATCACTAAAATTCCTTACTTTTGGCTATGAGAATCTTAACGCTATTCTGCAAAATAAAATCTCTAAATTTAAAAATAATTTTGACACATCTAAATTCAAATTTGACAATTATTGCGACTCCACGTGGTACTTGTTTGCCGTACCACGTGATCTTTTTTTAGAGCCGTAGGCGCGCATTATGTGTGGCCTCGACTTGTATTGTATGGAATTTTTTACTTTTTGTAAGGAAAATATAAAAAAATATTACCAACACGTTGAGTTTAATAGGTTTGCGAGTTGCAAAGGGGGTCGAAATTTTCATTATTTTTGCGATACGACACACCGTTTTCGAGATATTATAAGCAAAAGAAAAGAAAAAAAAGATACAGTACCGTTTTTGCATCTGAAGTCGAGGTGTTGGTGTGAATTTTAGTTCATGACAACTAATTTTATTCCACACCTTTTTAATCGCGATTAAAAATAGTCAGATTTAGTTAAGACAATAAAAATTTTTGGTGAAAAACGTAAAAATCAGAATAGCAAAATTGCCATTTTCACTAAATTATAATCTCAGTGCCATCTTAGTGCTGTCAAACTAAAATATAGTTAAGTTGTGTCACTTTAGTCAATTTCAGAATGGGAAATCGTCGTTTGACAGGAATAAACTAAATTTTGGTGATTTTTAGTCTAGTTTAGAGAATTTTGTGACAAGAGAATCGGCACCAATATCAGACTAGCAATTAATTTTTATTTCAATTGTTTGCTATTCTAATCCAGTTTTATTTTCCCTTCCCAAAATTTTATATTATATACAAATTGTTTGTATCATTTTTATTTCTTCTAATTTAATTGATCTTTTTATAGTAATAAAACAAAACCTATTTTAAGACGGACTTGAAATGTTAGAATGAAACCAATATATTTTATGTACAGTAAGTGTAGATAATTGATATTATTTATGTTAAGTATTTGATAACAAATAATACCTACAATGTTGGTATTGAGTGAATTGCAAATACAAAGTATTGGATAACTGAAAAAATCCTTCCTTCTACCTACCGTGCACGCCACCACCAAATTATTAGGAATGTCTGTGTTTTAATAATAACATTATATTTGTAATAATAAAGCTGTTTTATTAATAATTTAATCCAAGTACACACAGCTACATAAAAAGCTATATTTTCCAGCATAATAGGCCTACATTCTGACATTCACAAAATACAAAGAATCTATTTAAAAGGTAAATAAAAGAATAAAAGCCTATTTAAACCAAATTACATGGTTGCCATTACAACTATAACAAATCTGAATTATGTCAAAAAGGTATGTAAAAAAATTGAAAATAAAAGTAAACAGTAATTTGGGAGCAGTTAATAGACATTTACATTACCAGGGAAACCACATGTGCAGAAGGAATTTTGCCAGACTTCCTTGTCTTCAATGCAGTCTATAATCTTATAATAATTATGGTTTTTATAAGGATACATTCGATGCGGGTTTTGAACATCCCATCACTAAGTTCTGTAACTTTGGCAACTTGTTATTAAAGTGGATACTGTTTATAAGAAATGACTTGCTTGTTTTAGTAAATCTAAATTTGGGTATCACAATTTCATTTTTATTATGTGTATTTATACTATGGAAATCACTTCTTATTTTGAAAAGTCCTAAGTTTTTGTGATTATACAAAATACTTTCTAAGATATAAAGAGAAGGCAGAGTTAGTATATAAATTTCTTTGAATTGGTTTCTAAGAGACTCGCTACATATTAAAGAGCGCGCGGATTGCCCTTTTTTGTAAAATGAAAATTGAATCTACGTCAGATGCCGATCCAGACAGCCATAAGATATAATACTGTGGAAATAAGCAAAGTATACTAACCCTCAAAACCTACTCCTAAACCCCCGAAACTAACTAACAATAACTTATTACTCATATCTACATGATAAATTCAGTATAGAGTACATAAAAAGTTTAATTTATAATTAGGAAATGTAAATAAAATCCTATTTAAGCTTAAAATAATCTTACTATAACCTATTCAATAAACATCTCAGCATGGCTCTTCCTTGGATTACTTCACTTTGGCTACCCACAGTCGCAGTGGGTGTGGGATCTTGCATGGTTATATCATCCCCATCGTCATGTGCAGCAGGAAGTAGTTGTGGTGGTGGTAAGCCAGCTTTCAAAGCCATGTTGTGTAACACACAACACGCCATTGTAATATTGCTAGCTACATGAGGATGATAGTGAAGAACCCTGTCTCTAAGCAAACATCTCCACCGTGCTTTGAGTAATCCAAAACAGCGCTCAATGCAGTTACGGGCTTGCACATGCTTATGAGTGTATCTTTCTTCAACGGAACCTTGAACTGTATTGAGGATAGGTATCATAAGCCAAGGGCGTTGTGGATATCCAGAGTCACCTGAAAAAATAGTTTTTGTAGACAAAACACATGAAAACTCTTATAGATTAAATGTTTTTACTATTATTTAATACCTACCTAATAGCCATACTTGTTCATTATTTTGATGAAGTTCACGCATATATGATTCAACTCTACTAGAAGACCATATATGTGAATCATGTGTAGCTCCACCAAACTTTGCATTAACATTTAAAATTAGAAGATTGGTATCACAGATCTGAAAATAAAACTTTTATTAAGAATTGATTTGTCTAGCTTTAACATGCCATAGAGTTTAGATAAATATAATATCTACCATTTGAACATTTAATGAATGATACCCTTTTCTATTATAAAAAAAGATGCTCTTCATCATTGGGCTTTACCAAAGCTATGTGGGTACAATCTATACACCCAATTACACCAGGCAGGCCAAATCTTCTTTGGAACCTGAAACAATAATGGTTAATTTGAATTACATTACATGCATGCATGCATTAAATATTGTTAAATCATTTGTTAAGTACCTACTCACTCTTGTTTTAGAATTATTGCTCTGTCTTGACGTGTTTTCGGAAACACAATCCATTTTGCCATGACAGCAGGATGGTTCAACGCATCAACAACTTGTCTGATGCACCGACTAGCTGTGCGTTGGGCAAGATGCTGAGTGACGCCGACAATACGCTGATAGGATCCTGTGGCTAGGAAACTAAGAGCGCACAACACCTATCAAAAACAAAACATTAAAAAAATTAAATGATAGCGTATTAGGAAAATTGCCAATACTATACGTTAGTCAGCTTAATGCACTTACCTTAACTTTTAGGGGAATCTCGTTGGTTCCTTTCAACGATGTATTTTGGTGGAGTTCTTGACAAAGGGCTTGGAAAGTAGTTTTGTCTAGGCGAAATTGCTGCACAAATAAAGTTTCCGGCATTTCGCGTATTGTCTCCATGCACTGACGATTTACGTCTCTTTTTCGGCGTCTAAGCAACACTTCTTCATTATGAGCGCACCACAACATATTTAAAGTATGCATTTTAAATGCTAAATCGTAAATAAAGTTCAAAATTATGGTAAATAAACAAAACACTTCTCGGTCTCAAGACAGCTGTATCATAATAGACGCCATTTTTTTATCGTTTACTATTGGGTCTCGGCGATCGCTTAGCTGTCGTTCAAAAACTTCGACATCGTTTCGTTAGCACTTGTCAAAACTGTAACTTGGCTGTATCTACGGGATGTAGCGATCAACGTTGTGGAAACGATCACATTTCATTCTAACATTTTGAACGATTGTAACTTGTCTACGAATTTTCTATTCGTTTGTTCTGACCACGTGACTTAACGTTGAGATGATGTCATTCCCATACATTTGACTAGTTTTCTAATAGCGTTATCGATTGTAGATTGTCAACTTGGCTAAGCCTGCTGGACTGCCTCGGGGGGACACCGACTGTCACCGGAGCTGCAGCGGAGGAGGCCGCGATTAGCATCAATGCACGACTTCCCGATTTTTGGCCACATATGCCAAGGCTTTGGTTCGCCCAATTCGAGTATGCCATGATGCCTCAGAAGGCTAGCGATGACGTAAAATTCCAAGTAGCGGTTTCGAAACTTGCACCGAATGTGCTTCAACAAGTAAGCGACATAATTTATAACAGCTCTCTTCCACACAAGTATCAAACCTTGAAAAACAGACTACTGCAAGTTTACGAGGATTCCATCAACGCACAGTTCAAGAGATTAGTAAGCGAGTTAGAACTCGGTGCACAAAACCCGTCACAATTATTGAGGCAAATGCAGGACGTAGGTCGTAACATGCAAATATCAGAACAAATATTAAAGAACCTGTGGTTAAGTAGACTTCCTGCTACAGTCAGAGCGAGCTTAGCAGTGACTCAAGAGCTAGAGTTGGACAAATTAGCTGGCATAGCAGACAATATTATGGAGCATATCAACGTCGGCGAGGTCGCAGCCTTGAATAACTCAGCACCGTCGACATCAGCAGCATCAGCCTTTCGTCGGTTAGCATTCAAAAAGTCCGAAAGGTGTTATTATAGCAGTTTTTTGAATATCTGATTCATTTACGGAAATACAATGGTATGCTCTATTTATGTCAATGCGCGTAAATATTGTTTTATTTGCTAGAATATATGTAAAATCGTGTAATCGTGGAATCGGATATCTATCAGGTATTGTAACGGAATTCAACTGTCTGTAATCACCACAAGGGCGTAATTGACCATTCTTTTTTAGAACTACATGTAACGGACTAGCCCATGCACTTTTTGAAGGCCGACAAATCCCTAACTCCTGCATGAGAGAAAACTGCTCTTTGACTTTTTTGTAACGTTCGGGTGGTAACCGCCGTGCTTTTGTATGCACCGAGGGTCCCGTGGTTTCTATAAAGTGACATACTGAATGAGCTGAGATTTCTTTAAGTGATACCGGTTTTAAAACTTCAGGAAATTCGCTCAAAATGCTGTAATACGGGTGGCTACTATCGATGGTGTTAATTGTGTCTTGATGTGAGCAAACTAAGGATGCAAGTACATTCAATTTTGTTACTTGATCGACTAATTTTTTAGAACTTAGGTCAACGAGTAGCTTATAGTAAACTAGGAAATCTGCGCCTAGAATTGGTTGAGACACATCTGCTATTACAAAAGTCCACCTAAATGCTCGTTTTAACTTTAAATTTAACACTAGAGTTTTTACGCCGTAAGTACGGATTTCACTACCATTTGCAGCAAATAAACGGTATTCTGTTGACTCACCACACTTTTTGTCCTTAAAAGAAGCCGGTATTACTGAGATGTTGGCACCAGTATCCACAAAAAATTTGAGATTGTTCTGTAAATCGGTGACACATAGGCGGTTGTTGGCCGATGGTACGTAGTCGTCCGCCGCTGTACGTACCTCGTTCAGTTTCCCTGTTTGGTATCCCAATTGCACGGTTTCTCACAGCGGTGCGCCTGATCCCTGAACTTGTAGTGGTAACGGCATAACCACTTGGGGTCATTGGGTGTAATCCTGGTTGTAGATTTGGATCGGGAACGGGAACGGTCATATCTGCGTCCTCGGAAGTCTCGTCCTCTGCTTCGTCCGCGGAAACGGCTGCGTCCTCGATTTTGCACTTCTGTTCGTAAAGTGGCAACTTCCAATGTTAGTTTATTCATTTGTGCTAATATCTCCGAGACTGGAAAGGCTGATGCTGCTGATGTCGACGGTGCTGAGTTATTCAAGGCTGCGACCTCGCCGACGTTGATATGCTCCATAATATTGTCTGCTATGCCAGCTAATTTGTCCAACTCTAGCTCTTGAGTCACTGCTAAGCTCGCTCTGACTGTAGCAGGAAGTCTACTTAACCACAGGTTCTTTAATATTTGTTCTGATATTTGCATGTTACGACCTACGTCCTGCATTTGCCTCAATAATTGTGACGGTTTTTGTGCACCGAGTTCTAACTCGCTTACTAATCTCTTGAACTGTGCGTTGATGGAATCCTCGTAAACTTGCAGTAGTCTGTTTTTCAAGGTTTGATACTTGTGTGGAAGAGAGCTGTTATAAATTATGTCGCTTACTTGTTGAAGCACATTCGGTGCAAGTTTCGAAACCGCTACTTGGAATTTTACGTCATCGCTAGCCTTCTGAGGCATCATGGCATACTCGAATTGGGCGAACCAAAGCCTTGGCATATGTGGCCAAAAATCGGGAAGTCGTGCATTGATGCTAATCGCGGCCTCCTCCGCTGCAGCTCCGGTGACAGTCGGTGTCCCCCCGAGGCAGTCCTGGTACGTTGGTTTGGTTGGTGATGTTTGCGGCATTACGTAAACGGGGTTTTGAACTGTGTCCGTATTTGTTTTCTGTATGATTACACCTTCCATTGTCCGATATTTTAAATTTTGAATATTTATTGTCCACAATTAGTTCACTTCACTTAATCACGTCGGTTAGCATTTATTTCAATTAGATCACGTCGGGTTCACCACTTTGGGGTTAGTGGTGGAGGCGCCGGGTAAAGTAGAACTTGGTATATACTCTGCAGCTGTATCAGAATCCATTACGTCTAACTCACTGTCAGCTAGCGAAGTTAAGAGACCGACCACACGACGCGACGGTGGTGGTCGCTTTGTGACCTATTTGCTGACTCGACTTTACGTAGCTAAGTATCGGGTCACCACAGCTACTCCCCCTCTTACAAAATTTTGGAATACATATTAAAATCTGGAATTACATTGTTTCTGTATTATTTTTTTTAATTGTTACCTTATGCCTAAACATCTACATAATATACTTAATTATAACCGGAGCTTGGTCATCATTCTGCAACAACGATAATAGTGTAAGCATAACATAGGTAAGTTTCGTTAAACAATAATGTAACATAATTTGCTGTGACCACTGAAACTTAACACACTTGTTTGTTACAAAGTAAAACAATGTTGTAATCTTATTCTTTGTAACTGACTTGCTGATACAACAGGATGTGAAACATAATATATGGATAATTTGATCTAACAGTGGTTACTTGATTTTATTTAAGTTAAATTATATAAGTAATGACATAATTAACATACCAATAATTCTATACATTATTGTGGTCTTGGTTGCTGTATAGCAACTACAGGAACTTCCGTATGTACAGTTTTAACTTGAGATTGCATCCAATTTGCACTCCATGATTTGCACTTTTGTAGACAAAAATATATGAACATTATTCCGCATAAAATAAGTACTGCCAACATGATGGATCCGTACATCTTTACGCTTGCTTCTAAATTACTCGTACTTGCACTGTTAGCTCCGTTTTGGGCTATAATAATCTCTTCTGGTTTACTGACTGTTGTACCCATGTTTGGACGTAAGTATGGGTCAGTTATGATCATAAAGTTTAATAATGAAATGTTTATTTGTGAGAAGTTCTAATGATTCTAAATACTTTCATAGTTTCAAGTAGTTGTCAGAAATCTTACGGTCGGTTTCGTAACTCGGCCACTACGTGTGGTATAAGTGTTAGGCTTCACGCTCGTAGCGGATTCATTATGTTGACAGTTCTGGTTTACATGAGCATCATTAAAATTATTAGTTTTATCTGAACAACCTAGTGCTTCAGTTTGCTTATCTACATTTAATATGTATGCAGGTTTAAGTCTGTCAATGGACACTGAATTTTCCTTACCAAATACGTCTATAATAAACGATTTTTCTCCTTTCCTAATGACCTTAAACGGGCCTTCTTAGGGGTGTGTGAGTGACTGTCTAACCATATCCTGCCTTACGAAAACATGTTCGCATTGTTGTAAATCTTTGTGTACGAAAATAGTTCGTGAATCTCTCTGGATAATTGGTCTTGGTCTCAGATCATTAATAGTACGGTGTAGATTATTTACGAATGTATATGAACTATTATTTTCCGCTATATTAACATTATAGAAATCGCCTGGTAATCTTAATTTTGTACTATACGTTAATTCTCCGGTGCTGACGCCTGTATCTGCGCGCGGCACAGCGCGAAGTCCAAACATTACAGTAGGCAATTCTTTGTACCAATTTAAATTATTATTTAACCTAGCTCTTAACGCTGTTTTTAATGTTCTATGCCACCTCTCTATTATCCCATTACTTTGAGGGTGATAAGCATTAGTACGTAGTTTTTGTATCCCTAATAACTTTGTGAGATTATTAAATAAAGAGCTTTCGAATTGTCTTCCTTGATCAGTCGTAATGCGACGAGGACAACCGAATCGTATAATCCAATTGTCGTAAATATTTTTGGCTACGGTTTCTGCCGTAATGTCCTGCAGTGGTATTGCTTCTGGCCAACCGGTGGCTCTATCTATCATAGTCGGTTCATTCGCGCGACCTTTTAATTAAAGTACTTGTTGCGAATATATATTGAGTTTATTACGAGAGTTAATACATGGTGTTGTGTGTACCGCGATGGGAGACCGACTGTGGCGACGCGACGCGACGGTGGTGGTCGCTTTGTGAGCTATTTGCTGACTCGACTTTACGTAGCTAAGTATCGGGTCGCCACATACTCAATAATATAATAATTATGCATATCACGATAAAGTACATTATTGTATACGTGTCAATTGAGTGAATTTTTATGCAAAACTGTATATTTGGTTTAGTAAACTAGAGCCAAATTGCTATGTATCTCGCAGTGCACACGGCCATGTTTACTGGTTTTTTATGTTTTGGTGTTATGTGTCATGTAGTGCACACTGCCACGTTTATGGTATTTTTATTTTTATTGTTTTGTGTTAATTGCTTTGATGGTGGCTTATTGGTGAATGAGGTGATGGTGTTGAGCTAAAGCATAAAAGGTTCCGGGTTCGATTCCCGGTCGAGACAAAATCGATTTTTATACATGGCTACAGGTCTGTACATACTTTTAGTCTTGGTAGGTATACTGTATGCTCTTGTCTTTGAAATCTGGTTGTTGGTTTCTGGTCTTTTTATGGAATGTTTATGGTTTTGATTTTCGCTTAGCATGGAGGGTTAATTGAGCTTGTTTATCTTAGGGCGGAGTACAGCAAATCTTCGCAAGAGGCAGAAAGCTTTGTGCGCTTATCCCAAAATCGGGCAGAAAATCGTCGAATGACGATTCGTCGACGGAGTCCGAAAATGAAATCCGGCAGTTTCCAATTCGACATAGGGCAGACGAAGAATCATCACCAGTGCCTTCACTACCATCGTCGATGGAAAATCTCAACCTGCTATCGGACGATGAAATAGTTGATATCAAAGAAGCGGTCACTGCGTCACCATTACTGGCATCTCCACTCACTCCACTAGCTGCGCAAAATTTGACACAATCTGTAGCGGCTCCACAGCAGGCTCCGACTCTTACAGCTCTACAGTCTCCAGCTACTCCTTTAACATCAACACGCGCCAGAGCAATTAGACCAAGATTAGTTATAGCACGTCGTCCTCAGCTAGCGAGAGTAAAAGTGCAATCTCTCAATTTTAGATGGACTGGACAACGATTCCGTCATAGAGCAGAAATAGCCAATAATGCTTTTCAAGAAGAGGCCTGTCTCAAAGATCCATTTCAATATTTTTCCAGCTTTTTTACTGACGACATTTTTAACTACATAAAGGAACAAACCAACTTATATTCTACTCAACAAACTAATAGATCGTTGAATTTTACAGTCGAAGACATAAAAGACTTTGTTGCAATAAATCTGCTAATGGGAATAATTGATATGCCTTCGTATACAGACTATTGGTCCCGAGAATTTAGATACAGTCAAATAGCAGATATCATGCCCCTCAAAAAATTTCAACAATTACGTCGTTACATCCATTTCAATAACAATTTGCTTGACGATGGGGTTCGCTACTACAAGATCAGACCTTTGGCAGATATGCTACGTGCCAACTTTTTGAAAGTACATCATGAAAACAAATTCAGCATAGATGAAATGATGGTGCCTTATAAAGGGAAAAAAGCTGGTAATAGAAAGCAATATGTCAAAAATAAGCCTAAAAAGTGGGGTTACAAGATTTTTGTTAGAGCTGGTGTAACGGGCTTTGTTTACGTTTTTCTTATTTATGGTGGTGAAGATACTTTTAGAGCCATAGATTTTTCACCAGTAGAGTCTTCTCTCGGAATGGGCGCTAAAGTTGTGATAGCATTATGTAAAACTATACCAGATCCAGCGTGTACTGTAGTGTACTTTGATAACTTTTTTACAAGCCTCGAATTGATTCACTACCTGCGAGAAGAGATGGGTATATTTTCACTTGGAACTATAAGGGCAAACAGATTACGCGGAGCTGAGAAGAAGCTCATCACCGATAAAGCACTGAAGAAGAAACCAAGGGGTTCTCATTCTCAAGTCGTGTGCAATAATAAGAAAGTGTGTGTCGTCAAGTGGTACGACAATAAATGTGTCATAACCGCAAGCAGCTATGTAGATGTCCACCCTATATCTACGATCCAAAGGTACGACAAGGACAAAAAGATGAGGTCAGCAGTGCCATGTCCGGAAATTATAAAGCATTACAACGCCCATATGGGCGGTGTTGATTTAGCTGATATGCTAATAGCTCTCTATAGAACTGAGCTAAAGGGGCACCGCTGGTACTTACCATTGGTATCACAGCTGTTAGACATATGTATAACAAATAGTTGGATATTGTACCGGAGAAATATTGGTAATGGAAAAATAATAAGTTTGAAGAAATTTAGGTACAACATTGCCAAAAACTAATTATTACGCCACAGAACCACCACGAAACACGCGGACAATGTAAAGGGTCCAACCCCATCAAAACTAATAAAGGCGCCGGTTGCTCCAAGGCCAACAACAGAAATTCGCAGTGACCAACTTGGCCATTTCGCGACTTTTGGGACAAAAGGCAGGTGCAAACTATGTATCAAAGGTCAAACCACTGTGTCATGTACTAAGTGTGGAGTCAGATTATGCTTAGTACCTGACAGAAATTGTTTTTATAGTTTTCACCACCAGTAATGTCTTGTTAAGTACAATTATGTGATCTCATTAATTAAAAATAATTATTTTATATACCATTTGTATTATTACCTCTTTTTGGCAGCGTGCCTCGTGAGATACATTCGCCTGAGATGGTCATTCCATACGAACATGGCAATGTATCTCACGGGATACGGAAGGTATCTCTAGAAACAAAACTTTATGTTTTTTTTTTATTATTTTCCCCTGCATTCTACGTTCATATATAAAGAGATAATTTGAAAAAAAAACAGTAATTTAAGAAATTTTTTTTTGCCAAGAAAAGGGTTAACTTTAGAAAGGAATCTGAATTTCAAAACGCGCCCATTTATGAAGAAAATTGGCGAAATAAAACTAATGAAGATAAGAAAATATCATTAATAGAAAAAATGAAGCCTAAATGGCAATATAAGTCGCACAAATATTACAGACTTAATATTGCAAAATACTTGTGCTTTTGATGCTGCGGTGCAAGCATTCGCAGTTGCTTATAAAGAATACACCAGTGTTCAAACATTGCTTAAATCACAACACTCATCATTTTCAACGCTCGTAAAAGCTGTTTCTAAAAATGATACTTCTGTGGATGTTCTAAGATTAAGAGCTGAAATTTTGTCAATTTTTTTTGAAACAATAAAGCGAAATAATAATATACGAATTGTTGACTGCAGCTGTAATGTTACCCGAATTTTTGAGGGACTATTATTAAATGAATTTTACAGTGCGAAACATGAAAAGGTATGCCTCGATTGTGACTTCAAAACGGAAAGAACTTGTCCTATATTGCCACTCGATATTTTGATTTTGGTAGAAGATGGCCTGGCAACTGGATTGGAAAAGTCAGCTAATTCAATGTTGATTGAAAAAACCATCGAAAAAACAAACTCATCCAATCATCAGTGCAATAATAAAAAAGGAGTAATTACTGAAAAATACAAATTAAGTGATCATTTAATAGTTTTTGAAATTGGTGACAACATAAACATTACCGAAATACCAAACAATATAGTTCTGGTCGAGAATAAAAAATACAGTATTGTGGCCGCCATAGAATATGTGCCAGGATTACCAAGTGGCTTAGGACACTATAAAGCACACTGTAAAAGTGGCGCCAAATGGTTTTGTTGTGATGATTCTTCAATTAAAGTGACAAGAACAAATGTAAAGAGAAATATGCAGTTAGATATATTAATTTATGCCAAAGTCTAATTTTTTTTCACGTGTTTTATAATTTGTAACAAGAAGTATGTTTTTTTTTGGTGTGTAACATAAGTTAAGTTGTACAGTGGTTAATTTCTTATATAACTAGTTGTTTCAATTCTTATTTCTAGGCACTTAGTGATTATTTCGAAGACAAAGTTTGAGGCACCGTTTGGTTCGTATATTTAAATTAGATTGAAGATTTAGGGGTGCCAGTTCAATATAGAATTGTTATAGAATTATTTGATACTATATATTTGCAAATACTATGTATAGTAATAGAAATATCATGGTGGTTTCGCTGGGAAGGATACTCTGCAGCGCAACCACTTTAAATAAAAGTTTACGTCGAAACTAGAGATATAGACTTTTTTTTTAAATATGACTAGAATTTTCCATAGAATTTTTCATGTAACTTATACTTGTTACAGCAAAGGTGGTTCCGCCAGGGAGCATGACGTCCATTGCTCGCAGTTCGCAAGCCCGCGCCTACGGTGGCCGGGAATCGGCCTGCGATTCCCGACGCCCAGGGCGTCTCCTGCGGCGGCTAGGGGCGTGAGGGCGCAAATTTTGCCTCTCCCTCACGCGTTCGCAGAAGGAGGTGACGGCTTCCCAAGCCCTCTCGCTCCGTACCACGCCGGACCAAGGCCGGACGCGAGAGATCGCCACCGCCAATCGCCTCAACGAGGACACGGCGGTGCTCCGCCCAAGCCGGGCAGACCTCCACCGTATGCTCCACCGTGTCCTTCGGGCGATCCACACAATGGTGACACACAGTGTGTGATACACTCGGCGTTACAAAAATCGCACCTCTTTAAGAATTCCCTTCAAAGTCATTTTAACCCTATTAATCAATGGTAGACATATGACTATAAGGTATCATTAGAAAGGCAATTTATTTAAATTTCAGAATAAATCAATGGATTTGGTTTTTTGTTTACAAGGGAATAAAAAAAAGCAAGCTAATGCAAATTATTAAAAAGTTAAATTTTATTTTATCAGCAAAAAATTACAACAAAGTCCTTAATGGATGCATATGGGATAAGAGGAAACATATTGAATTTAATACAATCATACCTACAAGATAGAAAACAAGTAACGCAAATTAGTAGAATAAATATGAGCTCTAAACGTGAAGAGATTTTCACGTCATGCGAGCGTACAGTCCCTCATGGAGTTCCGCAAGGCAGTGTACTCGGACCACCCCTGTTTACACTCTATATTAATGACTTCCCTAAATCCATTAAACACCCCATGACACTGTTTGCGGATGACAGTACGATTACTATACCATGCCATAATAAGAATACATATGAACCTGACATAAAAAATACATTAATTGAAGCGGTAACGTGGCTGAATAATAATAATTTAAAAATTGATATAAATAAAACTTTGATTATGCACTTTAGCCAAAGATCATCATTATTTTCTAGTCTTGACATCGAATTTAATAATAATAAAATACAGATAGCTAATACCACAAAATTCTTAGGCCTAACAATTGACAGAAACTTAAATTGGAAAGCGCATATTGAGGCTCAAGCCAAAAGAATAAGTAGTGGTGCATATGCACTATATAAATTATCACGTACTCTAAATATAGAAGCGCTACTAACGGCCTACTATGGTTTAGTTGAATCCGTCATTAGATATGGTGTTATCTTCTGGGGGAACTCTACCGATAGGGATATCATCTTTAAAAGACAGAAGTACTGCGTAAGATCTATGTTTAAACTTAAAACTACTGATAGCTGTAAAAATTATTTCACTAAATATCGTATATTAACACTACCTTCACTTTATATATTGGAAATAGTAATGTTCGTAAAAGCAAATCCACATTTGTTTCCTCGTATGGCAGACAAATTTCCAAGAAACAGACGTGATGATAGCAAAATATGTTTACATACATCGAAAACTGCACTTATGCGCAAGAGTGTTTTTTGCATGGCACCAATTATCTATAACAAATTGCCCAAAAGTTGGAAAGAGCTAACTATACCTAAACTTAAACACGCAATGAAATTGTTTTTGGCACAAAAAGCATATTATAGTATTGCAGAATTTTTAAACGACACATGGTGATTATTATAAATAAATAAATGTAACTACATTAGGTATAGTAGTTATGGTCTTTAGTAGTAATTGTGGACCTTTATCTATAATATAAAAATGAATCGCAAAATGTGTTGGTAAGCGCATAACTCAACAACGCCTGGACCAATTTGGCCAAATCTTTTTTTAAAATGTTCGTTGAAGTTCAAGGATGGTTTTTACGGCGAGAAAAATTAGAATTATTGCTGGAAAAACCCTAAAAATAGCCCTTTTCTTTTTCCCATACAAATGATTTCTAACTAAAACGTAGTCAATTTGTGCTTTATTGCTATGGTATAAAGTTCATATTAAATTACAAGCACTCACTGTTGTCTAAGCAATTTAGGTGTGTTCCTAACGTCAAAGATCATATCTATCAAAACAATGTGCGTGTGTGCGTTGGAGCACAGAATACATAGTTGGAGGAGTTTAATGTCGCGTTCCGAAACTCGCGTTTCTTTTGTATTAGTTTCGGCACGCGAGATAAAATGCATCAGTTTCCACGTCATTACATCAGTCAAACAAAAATCGCGTTACCAACAGTGTTTTATTATTTTTAATATACAAATTTTAAATAAATAAAACAATTCGTACGGCTTAAAAGGATTTGACTTCAAGTCATATCAAATTTAAAAAAAAAAAGTTGTCTGTTACCTAATCTACTGAGTTTGCTTTTGTCAACTGATACACGAAACAAATTCGTATATCGTGTTTTGTGCAGAGTGTTTAGTTAGTTAGTGTTTGTTTAGTTCGTGATTAGTGAAAAAATAATTTATATTTGATGTGCCTCCTATAAGACGAAGCAATTTAGGTAGAAGAACCAGAAATGCTACAAACCAAGCTAATTACCGATCTAATCGTACTGCACAAGAACGTGACGACGGAAATGAACGTGAAAGAATTCGGATATCACAAACGCGTGAAGCGCGAGCGCGACATTCAACTAATAATCGCGCAAGTTTGAATCGAGCTGCTTTCAGTTACGATGTGTCAATTGACTACAGTAACTACCAATGTGTTGTTATTGGTTCTATGAACTCGGTTTGCTCACACTGTAAGGCATTAAAATACAAAAACGAAGCCAATGGATTGTGTTGCGCAAATGGTAAAGTGAAATTGATACCATTGGATCCACCACCAGAACCATTGTACTCATTGGTTTCAGGAATAGGAACAGATTCTATACACTTTTTGACACATATCCAACAATATAACAATTGCTTTCAAATGACTTCATTTGGGGCAACAAATGTAGTTCGGGAAAATTTTATGCCAACTTTCAAGGTATGTATTATAGCAGTTACTCATAATTATTTTAGCGAACAAAATTTTCTGTCACCAAAGTTAAGATGTGTCACTAATCTTCAATTTCTTAATCATTACGAAATATATCACTTAGTCATCATATTATATGGTGATTCAGTTTCAGTGACACTTTTATTATATTTTATTATATTTGATAGATATTAGTTAAAACTAAATATATACTTTTTAAGATCAAATATTATTTAAGTTTGATCACTGACAATCCATTAATTTATACCACACCATAATATTTTTTTTTTATTTACAGATACAAGGGCAAATATATCACAGAGCAGGTTCACTGTTACCAGTGTCAGATAGCGACAACAAATTCCTGCAAATTTATTTTATGGGCAATTCACCACAAGAAACTAATCAGCGTTATGCACATAACAATTTAGTAAAGAGGTCTATTGTAGAACAATTACAAACTTTATTTCATCAACACAATCAATTGATTATATTGTTTAAAACTGCCCTGGATCTGATGCCATCCGATAATCACAAAATTGTAATCAGAGCTGATAAAACACCTGCAGGTCAACATACAAGACGTTTTAATGCACCAACTATTGATGAAGTTGCTATCGTTGTAGTTGGAGAAAACTTGGAATCCCGTGATATTGTTTTACATCGTCGGAATGATCAATTACAACGTATAAAGGAAACACACCGCTCATATGATGCACTGCAATATCCCATTATATTTTGGCAAGGTGAAGATGGCTACGATTTCTCAATAAAAATGATAAATCCCATTACAGGTAACTAAAATATTAGTTTAGCTATGGCGATAATATCTCAGTCATTATATTATGTATTTTAATTTTATATTTGAATGTTATTAAAACAAAATCTATTTACAGGTTCTGAAACCAACAAAAAAGTAAGTTCAATAAACTATTATTCATACCGCCTAATGATTCGGGAAATGAAGATAATCACATATTGAAATGTCGGCGATTATATCACAAATATGTTGTTGACATGTATGTTAAAATTGAAACGGAGAGATTAACACTCATCAGGTTGAATCAAACCAAACTCCGATCTGAAGAGTATATTCACCTTCGAGATGCGATTAATACTGATGGAAATGCACAGAATGTCGGTCGGATGACTATTCTTCCAGCAACATACATCGGAAGCCCTCGGCATATGCACGAATATGCTCAAGATGCCATGTCGTATGTTCGTCATTATGGTACAGCAGATTTGTTCATCACATTTACATGCAATCCGCAATGGATAGAAATCAAGCAGGAGTTATTCTCTGGGCAATCACCCATTGATCGTCATGATATTACAGCCAGAGTCTTTAGACAAAAGTTGAAAACTTTAATGGATTTCATCGTAAAACATAATGTGTTTGGTGAGACACGCTGCTGGATGTATTCTGTGGAGTGGCAGAAACGAGGATTGCCACATGCACACATTTTGATTTGGTTGGTTGAAAAGATAAGGCCAAATGAAGTTGATGCAGTGATATCAGCTGAAATCCCTAATGTACAAGTAGATCCTGGATTGCATGAGGTAGTTATCAAAAACATGATACATGGTCCCTGTGGAACTCTTAATCAAAATTCACCGTGTATGATGGATGGTAAATGTTCAAAACGATATCCACGGACATTAATATCGGAAACAATTACTGGTAATGACGGTTATCCATTGTATCGTCGCAGATCGACAGCAGACAATGGAAAATCAACAATTGTCAAATTAAATCAACAAGATATTGAAATAGATAATCGTTGGATTGTTCCATATTCACCCATTTTATCAAAGACATTCAAAGCACACATCAACGTTGAATCTTGCCTTTCAGTGAAATCTATAAAATACATTTGCAAATATGTAACCAAAGGGAGTGATATGGCTGTGATTGGAATTGGTGCAGAGAATTCCAATGATGAAGTTACCCAATACCAAATGGGCCGCTATGTCAGTAGTAATGAAGCAGTTTGGCGAATATTTTCTTTTCCTATTCATGAGAGACACCCTTCTGTTGTTCACTTAGCTGTGCATTTAGAAAATGGACAAAGAGTGTATTTTACAGCACAGAACGCAGTACAAAGAGCTGCTCAGCCACCATCTACTACATTAACCAGTTTTTTTGAAACATGCCAAAACGATGATTTCGCACAAACATTGCTATATTCTGAAATGCCAAAATATTATACCTGGAATCAATCCTCAAGGAGATTTATACGACGGAAACAAGGAAAACCAGTTCCAGGATATACAGATGTATATTCCACCGATGCGATTGGCCGGATTTATTCAGTACATCCAAGCAATGATGAATGTTTTTATTTACGACTGCTATTAGTCAATGTACGTGGCCCAACATCATTCCAACAGTTACGAACTGTTGATGGTGAATTGTGTGGATCCTACAGAGAAGCCTGTCAACGTTTGCAATTGCTTGAAAATGACGCTCATTGGGATCAAACTCTCAATGATGCTGTAATATCATCACACGCTCATCAAATACGAACATTGTTTTCTATAATCATATCTACATGCTTCCCATCAAACCCAATTGATTTGTGGATCAAGTACAAAGATTATATGTGTATCAAATACGGAATAGAATGGGAAATCCAAATATACAAATCAGTGAAGAAATTTACAATGAAGCATTGATTTCAATTGAGGACATGTGCTTGATAATGTCAAACAAACTATTAATTCAATTAGGCCTGACCGCGCCCAATCGTCCAATGCATGACGCTTTTAACCAAGAGTTGCATCGAGAAAGACTGTATGATCTCAACGCTTTGAAAGAATTAATTCAAACAAATCTTCCACTGTTAAATGAACAACAGAAGTATGTATTTGAAACTCTTATGAAAGTAACAAATGATGAAACTGGAGGGATTTACTTCTTAGATGCACCTGGTGGTACAGGAAAAACTTTTTTGATTTCATTAATATTAGCAACAATTCGCTCACAAAATAAAATTGCACTTGCACTCGCTTCGTCGGGAATCGCAGCAACTTTGCTTGAAGGTGGTCGAACAGCCCATTCAGCACTAAAATTGCCATTAAATATGCAAAGCAATGAAACTCCAACCTGCAACGTTTCGAAGAACTCTGCAATGGCAAAGGTTTTGCAGCAATGTAAATTGATTGTTTGGGATGAATGCACGATGGCACATAAAAAATCTTTGGAGGCTTTAGACAGAACCTTAAAAGATCTACGGAGCAATAATAACCGATTTGGTGGTGCAATGATTTTATTAGCAGGAGATTTTCGTCAAACATTGCCAGTGATTCCACGATCAACGCCAGCTGATGAACTCAATGCATGTCTAAAGTCCTCCAATTTGTGGAAACATGTCAAAGTACTTCATTTAAGCAAGAATATGCGTGTCGAGTTGCAAAATGACCAATCTGGAAACATATTCTCTAAACAACTCATTGACATTGGTAATGGCAAATTTCCTATAGACATGTTGACTGGCTGCATTAACTTTCCTCAAAGTTTTTGTCAGTTAACTCGATCAAAAGATGAACTTATTCAGAAGGTGTTTCCAGATGTTTCTCAAAATTACAGAAACCATGATTGGTTGAGCGAACGAGCTATACTGGCTGCAAAAAACATAGATGTAAATGAATTAAATTTCAAAATTCAAGAACAAATTACAGGCGAATTGAGGATATATAAATCAGTTGATTCGGCTACTAATCAAGATGATGTAGTCAACTATCCACCGGAATTTTTAAACTCGCTGGATTTGCCAGGATTGCCACCTCACAATCTTCAATTAAAGGTTGGATCGGTGGTTATAATGTTGCGAAATATCAACCAACCGCGTCTTTGCAACGGTACACGGTTAGCGATAAAAAAATTACTAAACAATGTGATAGAAGCAACTATACTCAAAGGAAAGTATAAAGGAGAAGATGTTCTCATACCGCGCATCCCAATGATTCCGACTGATGTGCCATTTGAGTTTAAACGACTACAGTTTCCAGTGCGGCTTGCTTTTGCTATGACTATAAACAAGTCCCAGGGGCAATCATTAAGTGTTTGTGGTATTAATCTAGAAAACCCATGTTTCTCACATGGTCAATTGTATGTTGCCTGTTCCCGTGTTGGAAAACCATCAGATTTGTTTATCTATGCGCCAGGTAATCAAACAAAAAACATCGTATACCACAAAGCACTACAATGATAATAATAATAATTATGATTCACATGATTAACAATAAAGCGATTACTTACTTTTAAACCCTTATATATGTTTTATTTAATTATTTTTTATTCACAACGCCCTATCACCAGGGTGACGGTTCTGTTCAGGAGAATTTTTTAAAATACGTAGGCACAAAAACTGCCACATTACAAATCTTTTTGACAGGACGAAGTCTGTCGGGTCAGCTAGTTATAAATAAATGAATGTCTATTAAAAGTAATATAAATCTTTATTATGATAATTGTAATCTGGAATATTGGACAAGGAAAATAAATAATAATAATTGGATAATGTAAATACAATGAATAATAATAGATATTATATGTATAAGTATATTAGTTAAAAAATCATTAATTCAGTACCTATTAATAATTGTACAAATATATTTGCACGCCATGAGAAATGGCAGACATGTCGTGAGCCACTTATTATTTCGAAGATCTTGCATGCATGTATTGATTTTAATTCTGTATGTATACACATGTTTGAGCAAATAAAATTTCTTTCTTTCTTTCTTTCTTTCTTAAAAACAACTTAAAACCTAGTGTTACCCCCCCTAGCCCTGATGACTGCTTCCATGCGTTCTCTCATGGACCTAATTAATGTGACAACAGTCTCTTGAGGAATGTTGTCCCATTCTGCAACGACGGCATCTTGGAGGTCTTGGAGAGTGGTAGGGGCAGAATCACGTGCCCGTACTCGCCGTTTCAGTTCATCCCAAAGGTGCTCAATAGGGTTCAGGTCTGGACTTCGCGCCGGCCAGCGCATAACAGGGATTCCAACTTCTTGCAGGTAGTCTCTTACAATTAAAGCGGTGTGACAGCGGGCGTTATCGTGCATTAACGTGAACCCACTGCCAACAAAACCCGCATAAGGGACAACCTGCTCCTCTAAGATCTCTGTTATGTACCGAGCAGCAGTCAGCGACCCTTGCCCGCGAGCACGTCCAGTCCGAGAAACACACACAAGGTTCGTTTTACCGTCGATTGACATGCCGCCCCAGAACATGCACGAGCCACCCCCGTATTCCACTGTCTCTTGAATACAGGCTTGTGCGAATCGTTCCCCTTGCCTCCTATACACTCTTCGACGCCTGTCGTTGCAGAAAAGACACACCCTCGTCTCATCCGAGAAGAGCACAGCCCTCCATTGGTCTATTGTCCAATCCACATGGTCACGGGCAAATTGCAACCGGTCTCTCCTATGCTGTGCAGTCAATTTTGGCCCTGTAGCAGCCCTATGAGCTGCAATTTTCTTCTCCCGCATTCTTCTTCTAATCGTGGAGACGCTTACAGAAGTTATGCGAGCTGATCGCAGTTGTTGTTGCAGCTCAACAGCATTGGAGAACCGATAACGTAAAGACGTCGAAACAATGAAGCGATCGTCTCTTTCGCATGTGCACCGTTGTCTTCCTGATCCACGTCTTCGGATATAGCCACCAGTCTCTTGGAAGCGTTGGAACACTCGTCGAACGGCAAAACGACTCAAGTTCAGTTGCCGAGCAACATCACATTGCCGCATCCCTGATTGCAGTAGTGCAATGACTTGAGCGGCTTCATCTGCAGTGCTATCCATCTTCTGGGGTATTTTTCTTGCTGTAGCTGTTCACGTGTGTTCACTTCAAAGGTTGAATAGCGAATGACCCACATTTAACCCGGGTCGCCCGTTTTATACCCTTGTAGGGAGGTGCAATTAGTGGCCGTTGCAATGCGTATTTTGACAACATTTTTTTTAACGTTACGTGCTATTGAGATCTGTTGTGTTTAGGAATTCTAAATGTTGTTGATTTAAAGGTCGTTAAACATACTTTCAATTGATACCAATATTAATTGGGTTTAATGTATTCGTTACTGGCGGGACATGTTTTAAACTTATTTTCGAAGAGGTGCGATTTTTGTGACGCCGAGTGTAGATTAGAAACATACACAGTAGAAGACTTGCGAAAATATTTAGGGATTATCACTTTCATGTCTGTTTACCACTACCCCAATATTCGGTCATACTGGGACAAATTTGGGTTCGGCCCAATACGAGATACCATGCCCGTGAACAAATTTGAAAAAATTAGAAGGGTATTGCATTTCAACGATAACTCAAAACATCTCCCAGTCGACCATCCAGACCACGACAAGTTACACAAATTGCGGCCTGTGATAACACATTTGACCGAAAAATTTTCTAGTGTTACGATTGACCAACGCTTGTCAATCGATGAACAGATGTGCGCAACAAAAATCGGACACTTTTTGAAGCAATATATGCCGAATAAGCCTCACAAATGGGGTTTCAAATTATTTGGCCTTTGCAGCTTACTCGGATATTCATATAATTTTATAATATACGCGGGTAAAGACAAGGATGACGAGAGACTGCCAAGTGAACCTGAAATAGGAGTAGTTGGACAAACTGTCATGAGGTTGCTCAGAGTGGTTCCTAAGCAAAAAATTCATATCGTATATTTCGATAATTATTATACATCTTTGCCCCTAATGTATCATTTGGCCACTGAAGGTATCCATTCCTTAGGAACCATACAGCGAAATCGTTTGGGCAAAACTTGTAAATTGCCTCATAAACAAGACGTAATGAAAAGTTCTATACCTCGAGGAATATATGAAGAATATGTCACAAATTTTGAAAATGTGGACATGTCTGCAGTTTCGTGGAAGGACAACAAACAAGTTTTCCTGGCATCCACTTACGTCGGTGCAGAACCTGTGGAAGCAATCCATAGGTATGATAAAAAATTGAAACGAAAAATCGAAATTGCTTGCCCCAAACTCGTAAAAGAGTATAACGCTCATATGGGAGGCGTCGACCTAGTGATGGGCGACTCGAGTTATCTAACTCGAGGAACTCGGGCTAGACCGTAAGCGAGTCAGCCCGAGTTAAAATATCTGCAAACCGAATTGACTCGGAGAACGCGCGCGGCGGCGCACACTGGATCGACTCCATACAAAGTTTCGGACATAGGATTTCTAAATTACACATTTCCGATTTTTGAAAAACTAGTGATGCCAAACTGTTCTCCTATATGATACAAGACCAAAACATTTACATAAATTTTTCGATTAAACTTCAATTTGAGAAGATATTTGAATTTAAGTGATTTCAATGTATGAAAATGTATATTCAAGTTAATGTATATTCTGATTTTCTCACATTTTCTTGTTTTGACTCATATAGCAGATTTGTAGAGGTGTTTATCAAAATTTTTCCTAAACACACTTGTGCCCCCCCGGGCCCCCCTTAGAAAATATTAATTAATTTTAAAATAAAATTTATTTTGATCAATTAATTAATCTACAGCAGTAAATATTAAGTAAAATTGAAATTTAAGAAAATATTACTTAATATTAAATTAATTTTATCAAATAATAACTCAAAGGACCATGCGTCATTTTGGGCCCACTTTTCAACCTTGTCCAACAGTGATGAATTATATGTCATACGAAAGCTCTTGAAGTGTACTTTATTTAATTTTATGGCAGCTAAGTCGAAATCGGGCGCAAAAATAGTTTTTTTTTGCGTTTTTTGATATTTGTTTTGTTTTTATTTTATATTATGATTAGCTGTTTGTCAGTAGCTAGGATTATAAATAACTCTTATTTGACTAAAAATACACTAAAATAGATCAACACATAGGCCGTGTATTGCCCTGGAACATGTTATTTTGGTTTTGAATGATTAGTTAGTTTTGTTTGTACGATCATAATAGCCAACTAACTATGCTACTTAGCGGACGGGGTTTTTTACCTGCTGTAAAAAAACCTGTCTCCAAACTCCGTCACGGAAAAGGGACAACGCTATGAGTCGTGTATAACTCCGTCTCTCTCTTGCACCGGAGCCTGACACGTCATGGTATGGCTCCTGTTTTGTACCTGCGTGCACGCAGGACACAACCCTCCCTTCCCCCGCATTCTTACACCCTTACACAAACGGGGGATGATCATGTCTGTTCAGTCGTTGCTCGTACGTTATTTACGCTCGGTGTAAGTGCTTATTTGTGTTAATCTCGGCTTGTATTACGACTTACTGATCCCGGCTTGTTAATGGACTCTGATATCACTTTGTGTAAAGGATATTGTTGTTTAGTTTTATCTATCATTACCCTGGCTAGCATATGGACATTGATTTAATTGGTTTGTGACTGTTTGCAATGGCAGAAAATTGCTGTGTTATGATAAATGATAAATGATTTTATTTCTGTAAGTAGGTTTGTTACAAACACTTTTACACGTCAATCATATTTTTAAAACTAGATGAGGTCGGCGTTTCATAACTGACTACTCTGAGAAGAAAGGCCGAAACAAACTCAGAGGTCACAGTCTCTTTTAAAGTCCAGACATAATCTTGGTCAGATCATGTGAAGACCATGTAGATTGGTGTCTGAAACGGTCTTTTGAGGAAAAACCATACAGATTGAGCGGACCTGTCCAGTCAGTGCACGCATTTGTCAGTAATCTTGCCGCTCAACTGAGAACTTAAGGAGCACAACGATTCGACGAACAATACCAAAGAAAGAACATTTGGGTAGGCCGCATAAATTACTCAAGCTGCCAGATCGTGAAACTAACTAAGAAATAAAATAAAAAAAGTAATAATCCACATAATCTTCACATTCACAATAATTTAAATAATATAATACTTTACAAAGTAATTACTCATGTCATTGTATGTATAAAATTCATCAATGTCAATGTGTATATAAATATTCGAACATAATCTTTGAGGACCATGTAGATTAGTATCTGAAATGGTCTTCTGAGGAAAGAACCACGCAGATTAAGAGGACCTGTCCAGTCAGTGCACGCATTTGTCAGTAACCGTGCAGCTCAACTCAGAACTTTAGGAGCTCAACGATTCGACGAACAATACCAAAGAAAGGACATTTGGGTAGGCCGCATGAACTGCTTAAACTGCCAGATCATGATTAAAACTGAAACAATGACCCACATAGTCCTCAAATTCACAATATTATTAAAACAATAAATTGTACTTCTCAAGGTAAGTATTCAAGTCGTTCTGTTATAATAATTATCAATTTATCAGTGTATGTAACAGAAATAAAAGAAAACATTCAGTATGCAGAAAATTGGAACAACTCAATCCCAAGCCTTTTTGTCCTCAATATAATCCTTAACGGTATAAAAGCCTTTCTGGCACAACTTACGTTTAATGAATGATTTGAATTTATTAAGGCTTAGATCTTGAACGTGGCTTGGAAGTTTATTATAAAAGCGTATACATTGACATCTGAACGAGCCACCTATTTTCTTGAGCCTTGTTGTTATGTGTTTGCGTTCACGTGTTTTGCGGACAAGACGCCATGTTTTAAGAGATGATCTACCTGCGATTCGTCCACAGTTTGCTGAATATGTTCAGCAGAATGCTTTGATCCAGGTATGTACCTACCTATTACTGTATCATATTTTAACATTTCAATATCTCCGACCCAATATCGACTTAATTATGTTACTAAATAAAAAGTTTTTGTATTTATAATCGTTTAATGTTCAAACCTATAACCTACTTTGGATTATTGGTTTGTAAAAGAAGAATAATACAAGAATTTTATTATCAATAGACATAGTAATAATAACCGTCCTGGTGGACGTTCTGCTACACATTTTCTACCTTGACAATTCAAGTGCCTGTAAACGGTTCAATTGAAACAAACGTTTTGAGTTTGAGCTTTGAGTACATCATAACCTATCAGATTTGAACCATCGTCTAAACAAAATAATATTTTGTGAATATGATATCAATCGTCCAAGTTAGAAGTGCACCGATTATATACATATAACACTATCAAAATATCTGTGCACCTTGCTGGAATGCAATGCCTCTCGCAAATTCCCTTTAGCCACACCGCGCTCGCCATGTCGTCACACATACTGTATTAGAGTGCTAATATGACGTCATCGATGCCAGGTGCACAGATATTTTGACCGGGTTGTAAAGATAACAATATATAGAAAAAATAATAGCTAACTTAAAAAAAATCTTTTTGACAAGAGTTCTGCAAGACAGTAATCTAAAGAATAATTAGGAATATCTTTAACGATTTATGTGTTCATAAAATATAATCTTTGCAGGTAGTATTTAATAATACACAACAAGTTTGTCACCGTTGCTGGCAAAGAACCAATGCTGTTGTTATACAACGACCTACAGAGAACACCGATAATGATGGCATTAATGAACAAGGACCTGCGGAAAACGTCCAAGATGATGCCATTAATGAAGAAGGACCTGCGGAAAACGTCCAAGATGATGCCATTAATGAACAAGGACCTGCGGAAAACATCGAAGTTGTTGCTATTAATGAACAAGGACCTGCAGAAAACATCCCAGATGATGCAGTTCGTGTACAAGATCCCGCGGTGCAGAACTTTCAACAATTTTTTTATGCTCCCGAACATGTTAGAGCACCGAACTCTACCAGGCGTTGTATATTTAATTATTGTCACAATATTGAACGTCATAGAATTCCTAACACGATTATTGTAAACGTACTTTGTTCACAACGTTTGTACATCCCTGAAAATGCTAGAGTATGTACCGATCACCTGGAAAGTAACGAATGGCATTTATTACATGAGAATTGTAATGTTTCAAATGAGTTCAATGTTGCACATTTCACAGACATGTCTAATATACTAATATCTGCTGTTAACCGAAGATCGAGATTTGATTTCGAGTTTTTGGAATCAATAAATGACAACGATGTTTTTTTTTTGGACTGGACTCACCATCGGCCAATTCAATACAGTATTGGAAGAAACTCCTTCGCTGACACAAACGGTTAATCGTTCGCGCACCGTGATCGGGGTTTACTTAGCTAAACTTGGAACCGGAGAGTCTAACGAAAGATTAGCTACTCTGTTTAATATGTCACGCAGGTCTTTGGAAAGAAAATTAACATTAGCTAGACAACATTTAGTGAGCGATTTTGTAAACATTCATTTAGGTATGGATAATATTTCCAGGCAAAACATGCTTCAAAGGAACTTGTTTTTACCAAAAATGATATATGGTAATGAAGAAAATACAAAAGCTATAATAATATGTGATGGAACATATGTTTATATAGAGAAAAGTAGTAACTTTCTCTTTCAGCGTTTGACCTATAGCCATCATAAGTTTCAAAATCTATTGAAACCTTTTTTAATGGTATGCAGTGACGGTTATATAATAGACGTTCTTGGTCCATACGCTGCAACAACAAGTGATGCGTCGATTATGACTAGCTTATGTGCTAATGAAGATAATACTTTTCATTGGATGTTTCATCAAAACGATGTATTCATTTTAGATAGGGGTTTCAGAGATAGTGTAGTAGATCTTCAGTCATTAGGATATGAACCACATATTCCTCCAACAAAGGATAGAAATGAAAGTCAATTGACGACCGAACAAGCTAATAAAGCAAGATTAGTAACAATATGTCGTTGGGTGGTGGAAGCGGTGAACGGCAAGTTTAAAAATAGGTTTAAATTATTACGCCAAGATTATTTTAATAGAGCATTGCCACATATGTTCATTGATTTTAAAATTGCGGCTTCTCTTATAAATGCTTTTTATAAAGTAGCCATAGACCACCGGCTTAGTCATAACATTTGGAATATTATAAATGAGAAAATCAACTCTCCGAATCTTTTATTTAATTATGTTACACTGAAAAACCTAAACAGGCAAAGGGTAGCATTCATAAGAATGGAAGCTAATCTGCCTCATTTAGAAGATTTTCCCCAGCTAACTGAAGATGATATATTAATGATTTCCTTGGGCTCTTACCAAATTAAACTTGCCAGGTCATACGTTAGTGAAAACTTACGGGATGGTGGTGTATACACAATAGAAATATATCGTGAAAACAATTTAAATGACTTAGAGCAATGCAATATTCAGCAAAATAATGTATGGTTGCTTAGGGGACGTGTACAGTCACGACACGTTAGATCGAGGATGTATTATACCTACGTCTTAATTGACCGTGACCAAGTAGGCAAGGACGCCATTATACAATACTACTGTACATGTCTCACGGGCAGACGCACTATCGGAAGTTGTGCCCATGTCATATCCATAATATGGTACTTGGGACTAGGTAGACATGGGGATGGTTTCCATCGACCAGCAATACATTTAGATGAAATTATTATAGATGCCTTTTAAAAACTGCCTTTTATGGCTGTTATGTGTTTGCGCACACACTTGTGCACTTTAATATGTCCCGCGCAGATGGCTTGTCTCCGCTGAGACTGGCCGCCGTGGTCGAAATTCGGCCAGAAGGACTATTATTTATTATAATTATTATAACTAATACGTTCTAAGACGCGCCGAGAGGCATCACATAGTAGCTGTTAATGTTGAAATAGTCCGCCTCTGTACACTTGTGTGTATAAAACATTTAATAAATAAATAAACTCGTACAAAATAAGTCGTTTTTTATTTGTAAAGAACACTCACATCACAATCACACCTAAAAAATATTGTACAAGACCAAGTCGATATTTATCATTCTTTAATTTTAACCGCCTCTGTGGTCTAGTGAGACCACTTAACTTCAGACCCAGAGGTCCCTGGTTCGATTTCCAGTTTTTTAGGTTTAGTTGGTGGTAGGGCTTGTTCTAAGACCGCCTGGCTAGCTAACGCCATCTTATCTAAGTCTGTCGCCATAGTAACAATGTTAAGCATTGTTGTGTTTCGGCAGTAAGAGGTAAGATAGCCAGTTCCTCTGTGGTTGATGATTCCGGGTGAAGCTCGTTTCCACCTACGGCCGATCACCCTTGCTACCAGGTAAGATGGAGGCCGAGAGCTTTTCCGTTATGCATAAATAAAAAAAAAATGAATAAAAAAGGAGCAATAAGTAATAGGTCATGCGCATTTTTCATTTACAATATTGTTTTTGAACGCACTAAAACGCCAATTTCGCGCTGGATTTGAACTTAGCTACCATAGAATGAAATAAAGTACACACTAAGAGCTTTCTTATGACATAGGTTTCATCACTGTTGCACAACTTTGAAAAGTGGGCCCAGTGTTCATACAAAAGTGCCCATGGTCCTTTAATTATAAATTAGGAACATATATGAAAATAAACTATTATCTAAAAATACAGTTTTAAGTTTGAATGGAAACCGGAACAACTTAAGTTTGGCTATTTCTTGCCTGACTTACAAGATGTTTCCCAGCTACTTTTTTTTTATTTAGTTTACACTGCAATTTCTTTCGAGTGACATCATTATGTCTTTCCGTGGCTTTGTGACTTACTTGGATCTTTATGTTGCTTTGAGCAACCATAAAGATATACGCGATCATTTATTTTTGTGCAATGTTTTGATAACAAACTCTAATTTTGATTTGAGTGAAGATGATAAAACAGAGTTACAAATATGGTGCCGCCAATTTTGTTACCGCCTTCTTGCAAAATCAAAACAGTCTAAGCATTGCAAAGACAAGTTTATCAAGAAAAATTCTAGTTGGCTTGAGTCTGATATACAATGGCCGCTGTTCAACAAGGAAAATGCAACAGCACCTGCAGCAAGCGTCGAGCAAATTGACTTTGTATCACCACCGGATACTAGTGAATCAACGTCAAAACAAGAACATTATATATCACCTAAGCAAGATGCCTCCACGTCTACACAGAAACTGCCCCGTAAGCCATTTGATGATCTCAGTGAACGTCAGAAGCGTAGACGCCTTTCAGAGAACGCACGAGTACGTACGAAAAGTAAAGCTAACGAACTAGCGTTTTCCACTGTAGAAGCACTTAAGTCAACCGGAAATAATGAAGTTGCTGAAGTATTAAAATACCTATATGCTGGAGAATCCACAAGCTGTTACAGCCATCAAAAGAAACATCGATGGAGAATCTCCAAATTTACAAATATAAATACCAGCAATATAGGCGTTAGCCTTGTATATTACATTGAAACTATCTAAATGGCGCTACATTACTCTTAGAGAGTTTAGCATGAACGAAGGCATAAGTAAATATCCAAGTTATTACAAACTACAAAAAGAAAAGAAAAAGTGTTATCCCGACAAAAGTAATATTGTTGTTACAGAGACATCAGCAAAAATCAATTTGCAAGCTCTTTTAGACCTAACTACAGCAAGACAGTTTGAGTCATTGGTTGATAGTAACACAATTGATGATCAACAACTAATACTAATCAGTAAATGAGGCTTTGATAGCGCTCCCGATCAAAGTATTTATAAACAGAAAAGTAACGAAGACCTAATGGCAAGTGTTTTTATGGCTAGTTTAGTGCCACTGAAATTAGTTACGGAAGACGGTGAAGTTATTTGGCAAAACGAGCGTCCTTCATCAACTTCATATTGCCGTCCAATAATGTGGAAGTTTATGAAAGAAAATAAAGCTAACGTATTGTCTGTAAAGAGTGAGATTGACACAGAAATTTCAGAACTTACTCCTACAATAATCCAGACCAGCCATATCAAACACCAGCTACTAATGACGATGATTGATGGTAAAATAGCATCGTACATTTCAGACATTCCCACATCCTCTTGTACCATTTGTGAAGCTCGAGCAAGAGAGATGAATGAATTGGCGTTAGTTGAAGACAAACCAGCAAATTAAGATATGTACAAATATGGACTAAGTTCGATGCATGCTTGGATTCGATGCATGGAGTGTCTTCTTCATATGGCCTACAGGCTGGAATTTAAGACATGGCAGGCTAGAGGAGACGAAAATAAGAAAAAAATGAATGACAGGAAACTGAAAATCCAAGAAGATTTCAGAAGAGAAACTGGATTGCTGCTTGATGTAGTGAAACAAGGTAGTGGAACTACTAACGATGGCAACAGCGCTCGTCGGTTTTTTGGAGATCCTGACAAAACTGCTTCACTGACTGGATTAGACGTTGGTCTTGTGAAAAGATTTGCAGTTATTCTACAGTGCATTTCATCAGGTGAAAAAATTAAGATCACAGAGTTTAAGCAATCCTGCCAGGAAACAAACAAGTTGTATATGGAATTATATCCCTGGTATAACATGCCTCCATGTGTTCATAAATTGCTTGCTCAAAGAATCATTACTCACCAATTGCAAAGAAAACAGTAGAACTAAAATTTTGTAGCTGGGAAACTTTTGTAAGTCAGGCAAGGAATAGCCAAACTTAAGTTGTTCCTGTTTCCATTCAAACTTAAAACTGGATTTTTAGATAATAGTTTATTTTCATATATTTTCCTAATTTATATTTAAAGGGGTTTGGGTAAAAGTGGCATGTTTTTTTAAATACGCGGCCACTAATGAAAAGTGTTTTGTTAAAAAGAACACATTAAGTTGTTATTTTTTTTCTATGAACGTTACTTTCCCACGTCCATCGAAGCCGAGATATTTAAAGTAAATAATCTATAAAATCAAATTGCCGTTTGCTTTAAATTGTGTTTATTTCATTCATTACATTGTAGTGTTACTTGTATTTCTCTTTATAACTCGTAATTAGCGATAAACAACACCACAAAAGCCGTCCATTGAGCCCACTAAAAGCACCGATCTCCTCGCCCAATCATAGCATAGGATTCGTTTACCTGAGTCTCCGAGTCACACTCCGGCGCGCGCGGCGGCGCACCGACCCTCACTCCCCGTTTGGCGATAGTGTTGAGTGCGAGTGTGTTTATTTGTATCCGTTTTAAATCACAACGACTTTGCTTACTTACTGGACTTTGTTATTCTCTTACTTTGTGATTTGGCATTAAGAACATGGATATTACAAGTACAATATGTGTCTGTTGCCGACGAAGTTTAAACCGTATTGGTGGAGCTCGCAGGCGATCGATGATCTTAACAGCAGAGTTTATACAAAACCACCCATTTTTAATGTCGTACTGTTTAGAAGTCATCAACATACATCAGGTAAGAATATTATTGGTGTAATTAAGTTCAAGTTATTTATTTCATAACAAAAATATGTTTGTGTCGAAATATTTGCACAGTATTATGATCCGCGTATTATCTTATTTCGTTTCGAAATACTCTTATCGAAATATTTATAACATTAAGGGCCCTGAGAGTCTATTACGTGAGTAAGAATGTTCCAGACTTGTGTTAGAAAAGACTTAGAATTATGTATCTGAGGGTCTATAACGAGTTTCTTTATAATAATCAAATGTGTTAATTGTCTAATGTTTACTACTAGAAACATAACTACGTTGATAACGCGAATAATTGTGTTGTTGCTGATGTTTAATGTTTATCTTATATTTTCCAGTTTGATCAAAATGATCGAATATGTCGTCCATGTTTTCAACGAGCTCAGCGTTATGCTGAAAGTAATCCATCTCCACGAGACATACTGGACCAACCAGAAGAAAATACGTCAGGTCAACCTGCTCAAGAGATCCAAGATGTATCGATGCGAGATGTTGTAATTGGCGACAATCCCGTACCAGAAACACCTAATCTTCTCGTAAATGAAAATATGCGTGATCAAGAAGTGCAAGTAAGTAGACCGCAGATGATAGAAATATCTGGGTACACGCGAGCACCATTTAATTCGCAATTATGTGTTTTTGCTGAATGTGCCAACAGAAATCTTCAGAGAATTCACGTTGATTTAAGGGCTACAATCCTTCAAGAAAAATGTTTCTATTTACCACGTGGGATACGTGTATGTGACGAGCACTCAGAGTTGTGGCAAAATATTGAAACGAGTACACGCCGAGTATTTAGTACTTTCTCGGCTGCACAAGTTAAAGACATGATGGATATTTTGAGGAAACGTAAGGTTTTTTTAGACTTTGAAAAACTATCATCAATAAATAATGGCGTATTTCACTATTACATAGGATTTTCAAAAGAACATTTTGAACAAATCATTCATAGAACACCAAGTATCACACAGCGGTACAGAAAAAAGCCGAGAACAGCCCTTGCGACAGTCCTTGCTAAACTTCACACTGGGGACTCAAATGAAAGGCTGTCTAAGGTATTTAATATGACCAGAAAGACGTTTGAGAAGACAATGCGACTGGTTAGACAAGATTTAATCGCAGAATTCGTGCCACAGAACCTGGGTTTTAACCACATGACCCGTGAAGAGGTTATATCCCGATGTCTATCCATTCCAAATGCTCTATTTGGAAATCCAGATGCCCCTATAGGTGATCGTAGAGCCATTATTATACTAGACGGCACATACGTTTACTTGCAAAAAAGCAGTAACTATTATTTTCAAAGAAAATCTTATAGCCTTCATAAATTCCGTCACCTACTGAAACCATTTCTGTTAGTTTGCCCCGATCGATGGTCATATAATTGATATCTATGGATTATACGAAGCAACTAAGTCTGATGCTATAATTCTGTCGGAGATTATGAACAATCACACTGATCCGTTTCATTGGTACTTCCACACAGACGATGTGCTTATCTTGGACAGAGGCTTCAGAGACTGCATAGAAACAGTGGAGTCCCGTGGGTACCGAACACATATGCCAGCCACAAAAGATGAAACAGAACACCAGCTGACTGTACAGCAGGCTAATGAGTCTAGGAAAGTTACAATGTGTCGCTGGGTCGTAGAAACAGTAAACGGTAGATTAAAAAATCAATTTCGTCAACTACGATCTCAAAACTTTAAAGTCGCTGCGTCGCACTTATTTGATGAAATTAAAATTGCAGGAGCGCTACTAAATGCTTTCGGTGTGCCTTTGACCGATCACAGACTAGTCAATGAAATAATAAGTAGACTAACAGAAAATAATTATGATCAAAATCGGCTAGGTGAATATGTCTTAGATAATAATCTTAATCGAAGACGAGCTCATTTTCAGCCTATAAATGCTGTAATCCCTGATAGCGATGAATTTCCAGTATTGAGAGCGGATGACCTCATCATATATGCTTTGGGTACTTACCAAATTCATCAAGCGCGCAGCTATTATGGTGAGCATATCAAAAACGGAACGTATTTAATAGAAATATATAAGGAGCCCCATATAAACGAGTTTAGAAGACGGAATCCCGAGTATCAGGACCCATGGCTGCTGAGGGGAAGGATACAGTCCCGTCATGTATCTAGCAGAATATACTCTGTGTATATTTTGATACAACGAGGGTGCCAGGGAATAAATGCCATAATAGGACATTATTGTTCGTGTATTGTAGGGAAACGCACACTAGGTTGTTGTTCCCACATTATGGCTATCATATGGTATTTAGGGTGGGGGAGATATCAAGAAAATCTGTCTCCTCCAGCGCAGTTCCTCGACCTAATAATTAGGCATGATATAGAAGAAGAACCATAACCGCTCGGTCGCAGAGCGCGGGAAAAATAATCGAGCCAGATGAATGCCAGATGCGTCACCGGCGCGCGCGGCGCGGCGGGGCGCCGCTCGGCCGCCCGATAATGTAAATAAAGCATTTTTACGACTTGGGTTTGTTTGAATGGTGCTAACACTTGTGTTTTTTGTTATGGTAAGGAACGGGGCTTTAAGATAGCGGAGTTTCGTTTGAAATAGGATAGTATTTACGTAAACACTACGTACGATACGTACGTACGATAGTATTTACGTAACTTTGTTTTCAAATAAATGGTTATAGTTCGAAAAAACGAGCGTTGACCTATATTGTTTAAGGTTTTAAATACATTATGTGTATATACTTAACGCAAAACACTAATAAAACCACATAGCATTAGTACAATATGTACTATTTACGAGCGTGCAAAGTTGAAAAAATTTGCCGACGGCAAAAAAATAACAATGGCCGCCAAGACAATGGAAACAAAATGTTGTTTTATAAATATAAATCTGATACGTAGAATAAAAATATTGGTACCTGTGGAAAGCTTATTTAATGCTTCAACTTTGTTATAAAAGTAGTGGTATTAGAATAACACACTGTACTAAAATAAGGATCTGAAAACACATACACGTAATAACAATAAACATGAATCGGTCAGCGCCGGTTGTGGAATAAAACCGAAATTACGTAATATTTTTTCACTCACCGACCTTGAAATCCTGCAGTAATTCACTTCACTATAATATTTATCACACACTTAACAGGCCATAGCACTTCAAACACTTGAAAACCCACTTAAAACACAAATTATTTATCATGTAAACAAAACACGCGCGAGTCCGTACGTCACTGACAAGACGCCATATTTTTTTAATTATTTGATTTTTTTGGTTGAACGCTTGTAGTGTTGTCATACATCTGAATACGCGGCTTTTAAGCACGAAATCGACTAAGCAATCGGATACAGTGTGCCACAGATCTTTTAAAAATGAAAAATTGAATAAAGTTTATCGGATTTCGATTAATTAAAAGGTTACGCGAGTGGACGCTAGCGTGCGGCGCCACTTTCTATGCGGCGACTTTGGTCACCTCATCCACTCCAGCGGATAAAACACCCGAAAAGTCGACTTTAACCGACTTCTAAAAAAGGAGGAGGTTCTCAATTCGGATGTTTGTATTTTTTTATATCTAATTAAGTAATTGAGGTTTGTGTAAAAATATAGTGATTTTATAGTAATCATGTTTTTTATTTAATTGTCGCATAAAAATGCCGTACATACTCCTCCAATAACATGCGTAAGTTTATGAATGTATGTATTGTGCCATGCGTGCTGTATTTTTTCACAATACATATACGTGGTTACGTCCTTATTTAGACGACATGATGTTGAAATTCTTCCTACTTCCATATCATATATTTAAGCTCCGATATTACTTAGGGCAAAGTTATTTTATGAGTCATTATTATTATATATATCACTATACGTTAGCAACAATAAATTATGTGGCCGCTAAAAAAAAAAAACATGCCACTGGTTCATACAAAATTACCCAAACCCCTTTGAGTTAATATTTGGAACCTGGAACGCGATGTGAACCCTATAAGTCGTGCCCGTGTTTATCTCTCCAAAATAAAATATTTTCCGTGGTCAAGAAGACTTCTTATACGCAAATTGTAAGCCTGGTTTAGTGCATTACGCCATCTTATTAATAAACGACCATCCACGAAGTGCAAATCAATCAGTTAAAAGCAATAATAAAATCCGACAAAAGTGCCGTATCATAGTGCCAAATCCGCGAGTGCACGGAATTCTCAGCGTTGGTGCGAATTGCCTTAAGGCGAAAGTCCTGCGCGCGCGCATCTTTGCCCGCGCCTTTGCTGTCAGTGATGCCAACCTTCTGACGACGAATTTGGCGTCAGCGTTCCAGCGACGTACTCGGTGCGAGTAGTCAGCATTACGAATCCATGCGACAAGTGGCGCCACCCCAACAAATCAACATATTGTTGTTGGACAGCATAAGCACAGTGAAGGTGTTTATGCGAAAACAAGGACAATCAAGCGGATGTCTGCGGGACCGGGTACGCTTCGGCTGTGCATTGAAGAGTAACGGAGCCGACCAACAGTGCCCGGATCGCCACCCTGCCAATTTTATCACTTTTATTTATGCAACACTCTGCTATTATTAGTAATGGGAAAGTTATTTATTTTTATTGACATATTGGACTATTATATTTGTTTTTGTTAATCGTAATTTTCTCTATTTTGTATCTTTAATATGTAGTTTTAATTATTGCAGCGATTATTAACGTTTTTTTTTTGTTTTTTAAATATATTTTTATTTAAAAGAGAAAAACGTAAATATTTTAGATGGCATTTTTAATGTCAACATTTTGCTATTATTAGTCCATAGCAAACTTAATTATTTGTTTTTATTTTCTTGACATATTGAAGTATATTATTGTTTCTGTATTTAATTTGTAGTTGTATCTGAGATTAATGATTTATTATTACTGTTGAAATTTATTGAGAATTGATTATTGTTGCTGGTTTTACCTGAGATTAATGATTTATTATTGTTGAGATTTACTCGTATTGAGATTCGATTATTGTTGCGATTTTATTTTGATATATTTTATCGCGATTTTAATCAATGGTCTGTATTAATTGTATTTTCCAATTCCCGAGCATTATTATTATTTTTGTCCGATATGAGTTTACCTTCATTATCAACTTGCCCTCACTGCCCTGGGTCTTCCCGCGTTTTCTCTGCGCACGGTTTGAAGGTGCACATTGGGCGCATGCACAAACATGCAGTGCGTTCAGGTGCTGTTTCGCAGGCCTTGCCGGTCGATGCAGTTAACACCTCGACGTCTGGACAGGTGCCGCCAGCGCATTCGCCTGCCCAGGGTTCCTTGGACAGGCTAGCCGGTCTCAAGGCGAGTGTCCCCGTTCTCCGACATATACCTAAGGGTGCCAGAAATCAGGCGGCAGGGAGGCTTTGCGACATTATTGATTCTTGTATTGCTAGTAATGGGGTAGACGAATGGAGCGCCCTTCTTTCGTTTGGGTACACAGCTTTAAGAGTCCCAGCAAAAGAGCTGCCTGGTAACGTGACATCTAAAGTTAAAGCCAACATAATGTCATCAGCAGGCTTAGCCAAGTTACAAACGCTTCGTATCGAATCTCTTTCTACAATCGTTAACGCCTTGGCGTAAGCGATCTTAGAAAACGATAAGTTGGTAGCCATGTTGACACGACTGAGTTGATCGCTCATTCTACAACGTTATTAGAAAAAACCTATACTTTAGTCTATGGTGAGCGTTCCTACAAACGTCAAAGTCACAGTTGTTGGGTACCTACTGTACTTAGTGCGCGGGCAAATAAATTGTTATACGTGATATAATTTTTTATAAGTTAGCGATATAAGGTAAAGTTCTTCTTTTAATTGGTTTGTTACAATATCACAGTGTGGAATGTAATTTTAAACATTACTATGTCTAGAAGTGTTATGATATGATCCTGCTTAAGAATGAAAGATACCTTAAATGAAGTGATAACTTTTATAGGATGGAATCTAGATCTCGAGCAAGTCCAGAACAGTTCGCAGCTTTACTGGAATTCATGGAAAGGTACGTTAATTATTAGTTATTTCTTAAATATCTTCCTTTGTTATTTGAAAATCTTATCATACTTACTCAGGCACTTGAAAGTTTGAAACATAAACAATGACGTGATAGGTACGCACTTGTGTTTGACCCTTTACTTAATCAATAGACCCATTGTTTCTCTGAAATGGTTTTAACTTATGTTCTACTTTCTAGCCACGGCGATATAACGAGGCCCCAGCAAGGTCCTCAAGGTCGAATCAAAGCTGACCGACTGTGGCAGGAACTAGGAGAGTTACTTAACTCTCTTGGTGGAGGAGTTGTAAAGCCATTGGACAAATGGAAAAGAGTAAGATTCTCACACAAACCACTGTAAAAATATTGTTTTATGGTTTCCTATTATTAACATTTTGTAGGTATTCTACACGGAGCACAAAACCACAACTGGTTTTGTGCTCCGTGGTATTCTACAAGATAAAGTACATACCTACAACAATCAGCTTACTTTATAGACTAGAAAATGATTGATGTAAACATGCATGACAAAAATTAACAGATAAATATGTTCAGGTGTGGGCAGACTGGAAAACAAAAACAAAGAAAAAAGCTTTGTCAATATGTTGTGAGGCTTCTGGTACTGGTGGTGGTCCAAGCAGCAGACAAACTCTCACTGCTTCAGAAGAGAGTGTTGGGCATAATGGGTTTGAATGCTGTCATTGGTCAAGCTAGAATTGAGGAGAGAGGCTTTGATGTTAGTCTTTTTTCTTTGCTTGTGGTCTTGGCTTATTACTATATTTTCTTTTATAAACAAGTGTAATATTTCTAATTTAAATTCTTAATATTTTTCAGGCCCTACCATCAGAGAGAAACTCTCTACCACCACCAACCAGAGATTCTGACTATATGTATGGACAGATGTCACAAATTTCTGCCAGGAATGAAATTATATTGGATTTTATTCCTTCTGATTCTATACAAGGTACATACCTTTTAATATTTTATTTTATAGATACAATATTTTGGCTAAATAATTCATTTGGGCACATCTTAATATATGACTGTAATGATTTATTCTCAGCAACAACAGCATCTACCGCCTGTCCTTCACTGCCACCTCCCACTGGAGAACTTCCACGCCATCCTCCACCACCAGTGCTAACGCCGCCGCCCGGCTCTGCGTCCGCGCCGATGCCGTCAGCGACGTCGCCTACCACATCCACGTCACGGGGGGCTCCGCAGCGGCGGCGGCATCGGGCAAGTCCGTCGCCCGCAGCGTCGCCCACCACATCCACGCCGCGACGCCGCGGGCTCTTTCGTGCACGCATACGCCGGATACAAACGCCCTTCGAACGAGCCACGAGCGAGTTCGTGGCTGTCGAGCATCGCCGGCTACAACTAGAGGCAGACCGGGAAAAAAATTATCACGAGAGGGAGATGGAAAGGTTGCGATTGGAATCGAGAAGAATTGAAATGGAAGAAAATCAAAATCAGATTTTAAGTCGTTTGGCTGGTACTGTAGATAATTTGATAGAAATTTTACCACAGTTGAGACTATCATCATTACCTTCGACAGATATTTTACCTTAAAATGTTTAATGTATTGATAGTGGTCTCAGCTGAGGGCTACGGACATTTCAAATTGCCAACAATATCAGACTAGCAATTAATTTTTATTTCAATTGTTTGCTATTCTAATCCAGTTTTATTTTCCCTTCCCAAAATTATATATTATATACAAATTGTTTGTATCATTTTTATGTCTTCTAATTTAATTGACCTTTTTATAGTATTAAAACAAAACCTATTTTAAGACGGACTTGAAATGTTAGAATGAAACCAATATATTTTATGTACCTACAGTAAGTGTAGATAATTGATATTATTTTTATGTTAAGTATTTGATAACAAATAATACCTACAATGTTGGTATTGAGTGAATTGCAAATACAAAGTATTGGATAACTGAAAAAATCCTTCCTTCTACCTACCGTGCACGCCACCACCAAATTATTAGGAATGTCTGTGTTTTAATAATAACATTATATTTGTAATAATAAAGCTGTTTTATTAATAATTTAATCCAAGTACACACGGCTGCATAAAAAGCTATATTTTCCAGCATAATAGGACTACATTCTGACATTCACAATATACAAAAAATCTATTTAAAAGGTAAATAAAAGCCTATCTAAACCAAATTACATGGTTGCCATTACAACTATAACAAATCTGAATGTCAAAAAGGTATGTAAAAAAATTGAAAATAAAAGTAAACAGTAATTTGGAAGCAGTTAATAGACATTTACATTACCAGGGAAACCACATGTGCAGAAGGAATTTTGCCAGACTTCCTTGTCTTCAATGCAGTCTTATAATAATTATGGTTTTTATAAGGATACGTTCGATGCGGGTTTTGAACATCCCATCACTGAGTTCTGTAACTGTGGCAACTTGTTATTAAAGTGGATACTGTTTATAAGAAATGACTTGCTTGTTTTAGTAAATCTAAATTTGGGTATTACAATTTCATTTTTATGATGTGTATTTATACTAAGGAAATCACTTCTTATTTTGAAAAGTCCTAAGTTTTTGTGATCATACAAAATACTTTCTAAGATATAAAGAGAAGGCAGAGTTAGTATATAAATTTCTTTGAATTTGTTTCTAAGAGACTCTCTACATATTAAAGACCGCGCGGATTGCCCTTTTTTGTAAAATGAAAATTGAATCTACGTCAGATGCCGATCCAGACAGCCATAAGATATAATACTGTGGAAATAAGCAAAGTGTACTAACCCTCAAAACCTACTCCTAAACCCCCTAAACTAACTAACAATAACTTATTACTCATATCTACATGATAAATTCAGTATAGACTACATAAAAAGTTTAATTTATAATTAGGAAATGTAAATAAAATCCTATTTAAGCTTAAAATAATCTTACTATAACCTATTCAATAAACATCTCAGCATGGCTCTTCCTTGGATTACTTCACTTTGGCTACCCACAGTCGCAGTGGGTGTGGGATCTTGCATGGTTATATCATCCCCATCGTCATGTGCAGCAGGAAGTAGTTGTGGTGCTGGTAAGCCAGCTTTCAAAGCCATGTTGTGTAACACACAATACGCCATTGTAATATTGCTAGCTACATGAGGATGATAGTGAAGAACCCTGTCTCTAAGCAAACATCTCCACCGTGCTTTGAGTAATCCAAAACAACGCTCAATGCAGTTACGGGCTTGCACATGCTTTTGAGTGTATCTTTCTTCAACGGAACCTTGAACTGTATTGAGGATAGGTATCATAAGCCAAGGGCGTTGTGGATATCCAGAGTCACCTGAAAAAATAGTTTTTGTAGACAAAACACATGAAAACTCTTATAGATTAAATGTTTTTACTATTATTTAATACCTACCTAATAGCCATACTTGTTCATTATTTTGATGAAGTTCACGCATATATGATTCAACTCTACTAGAAGACCATATATGTGAATCATGTGTAGCTCCACCAAACTTTGCATTCACATTTAAAATTAGAAGATTGGTATCACAGATCTGAAAATAAAACTTTTATTAAGAATTGATTTGTCTAGCTTTAACATGTCATAGAGTTTATATAAATATAATATCTACCATTTGAACATTTAATGAATGATACCCTTTTCTATTATAAAAAAGATGCTCTTCATCATTGGGCTTTACCAAAGCTATGTGGGTACAATCTATGCACCCAATTACACCAGGCAGGCCAAATCTTCTTTGAAACCTGAAACAATAATGGTTAATTTGAATTAAATTACATGCACTTAATAATTTAAATATTGTTAAATCATTTTGTTAAGTACCTACTCACTCTTGTTTTAGAAATGCTCTGTCTTGACGTGTTTTCGGAAACACAATCCATTTTGCCATGACAGCAGGATGGTTCAACGCATCAACAACTTGTCTGATGCACCGACTAGCTGTGCGTTGGGCAAGATGCTGAGTGACGCCGACAATACGCTGATAGGATCCTGTGGCTAGGAAACTAAGAGCGCACAACACCTATCAAAAACAAAACATTATTAAAATTAAATGATAGCGTATTAGGAAAATTGCCAATACTATACGTTAGTCAGCTTAATGCACTTACCTTAACTTTTAGGGGAATCTCGTTGGTTCCTTTCAACGATGTATTTTGGTGGAGTTCTTGACAAAGGGCTTGGAAAGTAGTTTTGTCTAGGCGAAATTGCTGCACAAATAAAGTTTCCGGCATTTCGCGTATTGTCTCCATGCACTGACGATTTACGTCTCTTTTTCGGCGTCTAAGCAACACTTCTTCATTATGAGCGCACCACAACATATTTAAAGTATGCATTTTAAATGCTAAATCGTAAATAAAGTTCAAAATTATGGTAAATAAACAAAACACTTCTCGGTCTCAAGACAGCTGTATCATAATAGACGCCATTTTTTTATCGTTTACTATTGGGTCTCGGCGATCGCTTAGCTGTCGTTCAAAAACTTCGACATCGTTTCGTTAGCACTTGTCAAAACTGTAACTTGGCTGTATCTACGGGATGTAGCGATCAACGTTGTGGAAACGATCACATTTCATTCTAACATTTTGAACGATTGTAACTTGTCTACGAATTTTCTATTCGTTTGTTCTGACCACGTGACTTAACGTTGAGATGATGTCATTCCCATACATTTGACTAGTTTTCTAATAGCGTTATCGATTGTAGATTGTCAACTTGGCTAAGCCTGCTGTTCAGTGTCATGATAGCGTATTGGATGGGGGTCGGAGGTCCGGGTCCCGGTCTATTAAAAACACCATTGAAGCAAAGGTATTTGAAGGCGATTTAAGAGGGGCGGTTCGACTTTTGATGTCCGATGACACGTTTGCTCAGGGGGATGCCGACACATTGGCTTCATTAAAACTCAAGCATCCCGAACCTTCGCGTCCTCTCAGTTTTCCGCCAGACCCCGACCCTTCACTTACCGCATTGTCAGTCACCGTGGAGGACGTGATATCGGCGCTTGGTTCTTTTTATGCAGGATCAGCAGCGGGTTTGGACGGGATCCGGCCGGGACACCTCAAAGAGCTGACGTCTATGTCGGCAGGGGAGAATGGGAGGCGCCTGGTGGGGTGTTTAACTGGGCTGGCAAATGTCTTGCTATGTGGTCGGTTAGACCCACGTATTTGTCCGTATCTGTACGGGGCATCACTCTTTGCACTGGCAAAAAAAGATGGTGGAGTAAGACCAATTGCAGTCGGTAGCGTCTTCCGCCGCCTTACTGCCAAATCGGCTTGTCGTGCAGTCAAGGAGGATATGGCCAAATACTTGCAGCCACATCAGGTGGGTTTTGGCACACGCCTTGGATGCGAGGCTGCCATCCACGCCACGCGAACATTTGTGATGAACCCGGAGAACGAAGACTCAATTTTGCTGAAGCTCGATATTCGCAACGCGTTCAATACTTTGGAAAGAGACGTTCTGTTGAGCGAAGTTAAGGAACAAATCCCTACTTTATACCCCTTCCTCCACCAGGTTTATAAGTCGCCTTCTAATCTTTTCTTCGACAACAGTCTTATTCTTTCTAAAGTGGGAGCCCAGCAGGGGGACCCGCTCGGGCCACTCGTTTTCAGTTTGGCTATTCATAAAGCGATTGTCGAGCTGAATTCCGGCCTAAACGTGTGGTACCTTGACGATGGCACTATCGGGGGCAGACCGGAAGACGTTTTTCAGGACTTGGAATCTCTGGTCCCTCGCCTCAGAGACCTGGGTCTGGAGGTGAACCCCTCGAAGTGCGAATTCTTCCCCTGTAGCACTGAGGCTCGTACACACTTTTCTCGTTTTGAATCTTTTTTTCCTGGCCTCAGAGAAATTTCATGCTCCGATTTTTATCTGCTAGGATCCCCTATTTTTCTTAGTGCAGTTCCTGAGGCCATTATTTCTCGAAAGCAGCTCCTCCTTTCTGCTCACGAGCGTCTTAAAGATCTTTCCGCGCACGTTGCGATTATCCTGCTGCGCATGTGCTACGCTCTTCCGAAGATCACATATCTGTTGCGGACCACCCCTACTTGGCTCTGTCCAGAGGAAGTCTCCTCGTTTGACAACGCCTTGAAATCGGTGGTGGAGTCGATTCTCAATGTCTCCCTAGATGGGCCTCATTGGACACAGGCGGCTCTGCCTATCCGATGTGGTGGTCTCGGGGTGCGTTGCGCACGGGATGTGGGTTTGCCGGCTTTCTTGGCGTCTGCGCATGGGGTTGCCAACCTTGTCACTGTATTACTCAATATTAATGGCGACGGGGGAAGCATGCCCTTTGTGTCGGATGCTGTGTCAGCTTGGTCTACCCTCAACACGGATGCACCAATCCCCGAAGCAACACATGTTCAGCGGGCGTGGGATGACATAGGGGTAGGGCTGCTCCAGGAGCAGCTGTTAGCGGGTGCGTCAGGAGTCGATAGGGCTAGACTACGAGCAGTTTCGCAACCTGAGTCCGGGGCGTGGTTACAGGCGATTCCTTCACCTCACCTGGGCACTTTACTAGACGATGACTCTTTGCGGGTGGCGGTGGCTCTCCGCCTGGGCTGTAAGGTGTGCGAACCCCACATATGCACCTGCGGTTCCATGGTGGAGGCCGATGGACATCACGCACTGAGTTGTCGGCGTTGTACAGGGAGGTTCCCGCGTCACCATGCCCTGAATTACTTAGTCCGTAGAGCCCTTATATCGGCAAACATCCCCTGCGTGCTGGAGCCTGCAGGTCTTAGCAGGTGTGATGGTAAGAGGCCGGATGGGCTGACTCTAGTGCCGTGGAAAAACGGGAAGTGCCTGATCTGAGACGCAACTTGCGTCAGCACTGTCGCCGCCAGTCACCTGGGTCGCACCATGCACACTGCCTCTGCCGCTGCTGAAGACGCCTGCACTGTTAAAAGGCTCAAGTACGCTTCCTTGGAGCAGGCTTACTATTTTGTGCCGGTAGCTGTGGAGACCCTGGGCAGTTGGAGTAGGGCAGCGAAGGGTTTTGTGGCGGAATTGGGCCGTAAGCTCGGGGAGGCAACTGGTGACCCCCGCTCTAGGTCATTCTTGGTGCAAAGGTTGGCCATCGCTATTCAGCGAGGCAATGCGGCCAGTGTTATGGGCACCTTTGCTCCGGGGACGATCAGGGGTGGATTATTTTGTGACCATTGACGGCGTATTTATTTAATTTATACCACCGTTTTATGTTTGTATTTAAGATTGACATTTTTTATTTAATCTTAAGTAATATTTTCTTAAATTTTAATTGTACTTAGTATTTACTGCTGTAGATTAATTAATTGATCAAGATAAATTTTATTGTAAAATAATTTAATATTTTCTAAGGGTGGCCCGGGGGGGCACAAGTGTGTTTGGGAAAAAAATTGCTAACACCTCTACAAATCTGCTATATGAGTCAAAAGGAGAAAATGTGAGAAAATCAGAAGATACATTAACTTAAATATACATTTTCATACATTGAAATTACTTAAAGTCAAATATCTTCTCAAATTGAAGTTTAATCGAAACATGTATGTAAATGATTTGGTCTTGTATCATATAGGAGAACAGTTTGGCATCACTAGTTTTTCAAAAATCGGAAATGTGTAATTTAAAAATCCTATGTCCGAAACTTTGTATGGAGTCGATCCACTGTGCGGCGCGGCGAGCGGTGCGTCGGGTTGGCGGCCCGAAGCTAGCCCGGCCGGCCGCCTAGCCCGCGAGTCGCGAGTCCCGAACGACTCCGAGCGAGCCCGAATCAGCCCGACGACCGAACGTCCGAGCCGCGAGGGAAAGAGATAGTTCTCGTTGTTGGTTTCTTATTCTTATCAGACGGTTGAGTTTTGAGATAGCCAGCTAGTTATGAATACACCTCGCCCGTCTGCTCTAGATTAAGCTAAGTATGTCTATCTTTGCAACCTCAGCGGTCTATGCCCGCCGCATGAGCCCTGTACGCTTTTGAACTTAGAATAAAACTCGCCTCCAAATCGGCAGTACGTGTTCTCATTTTTATCCTCAGTAAAAATCCTGAGTAGTTAGATTATTGTCAAAAACGGTTTCTCACGCTCCGAAACCAAAAGTGGCGCAGCCGGTAGGATTTCCTCCTTGAAATCCGTAGTTTCGCGTTTTGTCCGTCGTCCAAATTCGACCAGGCGTAAACCTACGAATGCAGAGGAAATCCTCGAACCAAAGAAATATTCTTTTGAATCGCGTGAGTGCAGAAATCGTCGAGTATGGGAGTCGCGGGCGGTTGGTGAGTAAATCTTTTCGCCAATCCTATGTTACCCTATTCCTCCTATATTTTTCATAAGTTTTAAATGTTATTTTCGAGATCAAATCTTGCTCATTATAACAGTGTTTAGTCTAGTTGATAACTCTGTATCAAATTATATGGTCTTATCTCTGTGCAATTCACAGAACATGAAACATAGAGTAGTGTCAATGTTACGTGCTGGCCACGGACAATTCGCTATAGCGAAAATTCGCGCGGCGCGACCGGCGGCGCGTCTTGCGAATGAATCAAATGTATGGAAATGTACTGGGCATGCCACGCGCAGCGGCGACCAGCGAGACGACCGGGGAATTTCCCCGAGCGAATCGCGCGGCACGACTAGCGATCGAAACAAATGTATGAGTTATTACGGCGCAGGCCACGGAGTCGAGCGGCAGACGCGGCGACTACTGCCGGAGCGAACTTAATTTAAAATAGTTTGTTTTTTTTTCGCGAAAATGGAGACGGAAGCTTTTATTGCAGAAATTCTAGCTAGACCAGCTATTTGGAAGTCTAGCCACCCGCAACATAAGTTTAAAAATGTTGTGAAAAAGTTGTGGGAAGAAATAAAACAGCAATTTCTAGATTCTGATGGTGAGTATTTATTTTTATTCCCCGACGCAAAAACGACTTCTACTTTTTTAGAGGTTTTTTTTTGAGTAAGGGGTTTTTAGATTTTTAATTTAATTTATTAACAGGTACCAATAAATATTTATCAATAGTTTACAAAGTAGTCTTTGAAATTATTTCTTATATCTATGGCTTGCAATGAAGCTCTATTATTACGCCGTGACGTTATAATCCTCCTAGACCTAGTTCTCGATCTCATGTGTCGCCGAAAATCGGGATCAGAATTTCCATCTCTTTCTCTTACAATATTATGTAGCAGACATCCAACCTTAATTATAAGTTTTGCATGTTTTGTGTCAGTCTCGATTGCTTTGAGGAAAATGCGCCATTTATTCGTCATAATACCATAAGCACACTCAATTGTCACTCTGGCTCTTGATAACCTTTTGTTAAAAATTCGTTTCGAATGATCTAAATTGCTGGATGGGAAGGGTCGCATAAGAGAAGGTTTCAGTGGGTAGGCTTCGTCACCAACCAGGACGTGTGGGCATAATATATTTGATCCAGGCAACGTTTTCGGCGGTGGTAAATTAAATCGATTGTTAGTAAACAACTCGTTAAGTTTAGAAAAATGGAACGTGCCTCCGTCACTTTGTCTTCCCCTTCCACCGATCTCAATTACAGAAAATTTGTAATCAGCGTCGGAAACTGCTTGTAAGACCAATGAAAAAAAATGTTTATAGTTATAATATTGGCTTCCGCTTCGTGGGGGCTTTTGTATTCGAAAATGTTTCCCATCAATGGCTCCTATACAGTTAGGAAACTGCCATCTTAAGAAAAAGTTATCAGAAATTCTCGTTAAATCTTCACTGGTCAGTTTTGGTGACATATGCTGATTGACGAATTTATTCCATATTGCCTTTAAAGTTTGATAAATCGTTTTAGCAACGGTACTTCGGCCTAGAGAGTATGAATGAGCCAGAGATTTAAAAGTCATCCCAACTGAGAGAAACCTGAAACAAAAATATTTTCTATAAGTATATACACTATACAGTCAGCTATAGGGGATATCCATAAATTATGTCACATATTTTGAAAAGGTCATTGGGCATATCTGACCCGCTTTGCGAAAAGTGGCGGACATTAACCAAAATAGTTTTAAACTAAAGAGAATAATGTGACCTTTCATTGCATATAATTATTTTATTCAAAATCGATGGAGAAAAATGTACAGAATCGTTTAAAAAAAAAATTAAAACAAACGATTTCAGAGGATTTTATTTCATCATAATTATAATGGCCTAAAAATAATATATTATAATGACAATTCCGATACCATACAGGTTGGTGCACGGATGAGCTACATGATCAGAGACATGTACCATCGAGGAAACTTACATCTGACCAATTTGAAAACCAAATCCCGTGCACACGATGACCACATCTGTTAGCAAGCGTTACTATAGCGGCCGAGCGCTGCATGCAAGAATAGTCGTTACGGTGTATAGATGTTCGTTTCTCCTATGGTACATACGCTGTCTCTTTCGCACATTAGACAGGTAGAAAAAGTTTCGTTGCGCTCGGGCACCTCACCACCCTCCGCGCAGTCCTTCGTTAGCTATCGTTGCGATCTGTGCGTTTACCTAGTTTCTATTGTTTTATCGACTCATTAGCGTGTTACATGGACTCTGCTTATTTGCTTTTCGATTGGATTTTCGTTGATATGGAAAGACAAAACAGCTGCGTGTCGTGCGATCGATCTGTGTTACGTCGTAGAAAACACAGTCTTAATGAAGTGTTTTTCGAAAGATACCGGGATCACGTAGTGTTGTTATTACAAGAAATCATACCACGCGAGGTAAGTACTCTGTCAGTACATGTCTATTTATTTACTAGGAAAACAGGCGTAAGAAGCGAGTTTTGTGAACAAATCAATTGTTTATTTATTTTATACTTTATTGTACACAATTTTAACCACTATTGCACAACAGCAAACGTAATGCCAATAAGTGTGCAGGAGCATAATAATAGTTTTAGGCATGTGGTATTTATAGTTTTGGGACGAAACGAATTCATTGTTGTTGGCACCTACTGAGAAAAATATGCATTTCTGGTATTGGTATTACTAATAGTTCGTAGTAACAGTTTGTGCGGATATGGTAATCCGCACCAGATGTGTTTCATAATAGTCTTAAATAGCGTAGCTAGTATTATTGTTGATCCGGAGCGTGTGAAATAGAAGCAATGAAATAAAGCCACTGGGGCATAAAAAGCAGTTCATATTCAGATCTTGTACAACTCGTGCGAATTAACATGGCACCTGGCTAGGAACCCCCGCTACCCGCGCAGCGCCCCGCTGTTACCCTCGCATGGCGACAGTGGGGCGCCGCGCCGGTAGCGGGCGTTCCGAGCCAAGTGCCATGTTAATTCGCACGAGTTGCACAAGACAGTTGGCAGCAGTACTCGGAACAATATACTTCAGAGAAAGACCACGTGTTTCACTCTCCACCAATACCAGCAACAGCAAAGTGTACAGTTACGTACCTACACGAAACAATAAGCATTGCACCTTCACCAGTTAACTTTAGGGATATTGGCGAGTCTTTGTCTACAAATCTTTTAACTATTTTATGCTTTATTGTACATAATCTTAACCACTGTTGTACAAAATCAAACGTAATGCTAAGCATTGTACCTATACCAGTTAACTTTAGGGATATTGTGAGACCTGTTTATGATCAAAGAATAGCATCTAAGGAATTCAGTGAAATAAAAGACTATTTTTCGAAACTACTCTAAAATAATCTCGTTGATGTTTGATGTTTTTATAGATATGTACAGAATGTTTTATCTTGTTTCAGGTTTCTTTTGACGGCACAAGATCTATTTGCCACCCTTGCTGGCAGAGATATGATCGAGGTTTACATAACCATCAATTAGATGATGTGCCACCCCAGCCAGTACAAGAAGGAGCAAATCAAGAAGAAGTTAGAGACGCAGAGGCGGCCCAACAAATAGATGTCGGGGATCAACAAGGTCTTGGTTTCATTACTGTTAGCGGATACAAACGTGTATCAAATACAGCGAGACGCTGTATATTTCTAAACTGCAGAGATATGAATACACATCGTGTGCCAACCTACGCCAAGTTTTATCTGTTGCACAATTACAATTTGTATATACCAGAACTTGCTCGAGTTTGCCACCCTCATTTAGTTCAAAATGATTGGGAAGAACTAGTGAATGTTCCGACAACACATGAAAGCTTTAATAATGCTCATGTACTAGACATAATCAATTTATATAAATGGGGATTAGAAAGCAGGTCTGAAATGAATTTTGAAAATATTGAAACAATTGATAACAACGACTTCCACTTTTGGACAGCTCTAACTAAAAACCAGTTTATGACTATTTTAGAACAAACACCGTCTCTCCGTAACAGATCTGATCGTCCTGCTACCATTTTAGGAATTTATTTGACGAAAATAAGAACTGGTGAATCTGATGAGCGCTTAGCTACGAAATTCCAAATATCCAGGAGAACATTAGAGAGGAAGTTAAATATAGCGAGAGAATGCTTAACTGAAGATTTTATTCAGCGTTACCTGGGCTTAAATCACATAACCAGAGAAGAAGTGGTGGCACGAAATCTTCGTATCCCAACTCATATTTTTGGTGGTAGACAAAACGAGCCGGCAGCCATTCTTGTGTTCGACGGAACATATATATATATCTTCAAAAGAGTGCGAATTTCCTTTTCCAAAGAAAAACTTATAGCCTTCACAAATTCCGCAACCTGGTCAAACCTTTTCTAGTCGTATGTACAGACGGCTATATAATAGATGTCGTAGGACCGTATTCAGCGACTACTTCGGATGCAACAATTATGCGTAGCCTGATGCGAGAAGACTCTGCTTGGCATTGGTATCTCAGACCTAACGACGTGTTTATATTGGACCGCGGCTTCCGGGATTCGATCCCTGCTATTGAAGAATGTGGATATAATCCCCACATGCCGCCAACTAGTAGAAGAGGCGAACAGTTATCTACACCTGAAGCTAATAAATCTCGATTAATTACAATGTGCCGTTGGGTGATTGAAACAATTAATGGACGATTTAAGAAAGATTTTAAAATATTTCGACATACTTATTTTAATGTTGCGATGCGAAATATGATGACTGATTTCAAAATAACCGCAGCAATTATCAACGCTACTCGGCGGCCATACGAAGATAATATATACGCCGAACAGTTTATGGATATCATAGATCAAAATGTAAATAGAGAAAATGAGTTAGCAGAATACGTAACAACAAATAACTTAAACAGACAAAGAATAGCATTCGTGCCTCTTGATGGAAATAGTCCAGATTTTGACGATTTTCCACAGCTGACCTTTGAGGATCTAGTCTTGTTCACGTTGGGCTCATACCATTTGAGAATCGCAAGGTCTTATTGTCACGAGCATATCCGACCAAACGGTAATTATATAATACAAATGTATCGACACCAACATTTAATTAATAATAAGGTACTGATCAGAGGACGAATCCAGTCGCGTCATATCAGAATGAAACAGTATTATACATATATTTTGTTAAACCCAACACAACACGGAAGACAAAGTATAGAAGAGTATTACTGCTCATGTATACACGGCCGACGCACTGTAGGAAGCTGTGCCCATATCGCAAGCATAGTGTATTATCTATCTTGGGCCAGACATCAAGAAGCTACAGACGCACCCGCTGCCTTCTTAGATGATCTAATAATTGATTTGGATCAAGTTGAATAATAAATATTATAATGAATTAGTATTTTATTTATTTTTTATTTTATTTATTTTATTCATGTTCCCTATATCACTTTATAATACTTGCAAAACTTATGCCACACACACTTAGGTATAACATTTAATAACACTTGTACATTGGTAATATGGTAATGGTAATTTTATATTTTTTTCGAGATTCCCGTGACTCACATTAATGAGATTAATACCATAGTAAATCAGAGCCATATATCAATACATTTTGATATATTTCGTTTGTGTCCGCCATGGGTATGGTTTCCATACTAAGATGCCCAATGACCTTTACATCTGAAATTATTAAATTAAAACAGTATTTCCGAAATTAGTTTCGCTTTATTTTTCGACATCTTACGTTACGAAATTTAGTAACCCCTTAACGTGTGACGTAATTTATGGATAATAATTAAACTAAGTGTAACATGATGATCATGTGAACGTCCTTAACTAAATAAATAAGTAAAATTAGGTAACAATTTAATTTTCAGTCAACGATCTTAAGAAGAAGTGGAAGAACTTAAGAGACACATACAGTAAAGAGTTGAAAAGAATTCCTAAGCCCCGATCTGGATCCTCAACTTCAAATTATGAACCGTCGTGGAAGTACTTCACACTTTTAGGGTTTCTGAAAGATGAGTACATGCCTCTTGCGTCCGAATCAAATTTAGATGAAAATGCTCCTACAGTCAATGAAAATGACGACATATACGTGGACGATTTCAGTGGGGTATCTTCACCAGCAACACCACTTTCTCCTGCGCTTACATCTTCACCAATTGAACCCTCAACATCTAGTGGTCAAGATTCTACTAGAAAAAGACAAAGTGTAAGAGACATTCGAGCCGAATACTTAGATATTGAGAAAAAGAAATTAAAAATTTTAGAAAAAGAATCTGCTAAACAACATGACAGTGAAAGACAGGAAAAAAAATCTGAAGATTATCACTTTTTGATGAGCATTCTACCTGAGATGGAAAAATTACCCCCTATGCAGAAAATTAGGCTTAGGAATAAAATTAATCAAGCTCTTTTAGACGAAATTACTGTGACTATGTATGGCGAACCTTATGGGAGATATGGATATTCTACTCAACCAAACCAGCTGAACAATAATTTCAATAATGAGTAGATAATAATATTGTTAAAATTCAATTTTAATCATTGAGAAGACTGATTGTTATTAGATTTATTATTCAATTTTAATTAAGATAATTATAGTGATCGTAAGTGGTTAGCTGATTAAAGGGGAAGTAAATTGGAATGATTTTCAGGGTAAATAAAAATTTGACTGTGATTACAAAAGGCTGATTAAAATTGAGAAAAGTTGTTATTACAATTAAAAGTTTAAAATAAATAATTTTTTAAATTGTTTTCGTTTGTTTTTTTTTCTAGTAAAGTGGGTTAGTACTGTAAAGAGCACGTCAAACTTGACACTAAAATGTTTTTTTCTTATTCTATGGCAAATCTATAACATTGATTAAGAGCGCGCGTTTGTACCTTTGTATGCAAGCTTGATATGCTCTATACTGAATCAGTATATGTATAGATATACGCACAAATAAATACCTTAACGTCAAAAACAATTTTTCTGCAGCACTTAAAACCCTGCTTGAATTCATCTTTTTCTCCAGTTCTGATTGAATGCTCCCAAGTATATAATCGAATGTTTCGACGCTCATTCTGGTGTATTGGAAAAAAAAAATCTGGGTGCTGCCTATATTTTTCATATTTTTGGTGGAATTCTCCGTCTGTAACACGATTTCTATTTAATTCGTGTACTCCACTATATCTTCCAAACATTAAATCTTGAGCAAAAAAGCTGCTACTCTCCAAACAACGTCGAGCTAACTTTGATAAAGCCATCTCGTCTCCTCGTCTACACTGGTCGCGGCGGCGAACGCAACTGCCCGTGGCGTGCTTGCCGCGCCGCGCGAATTGCCGCGCCGCCCGCCGCGCCGTCGGTCGCGCCGCCGGTTCCCGTGGCCAAGGTGTTAGAGAGTTCACATTTTTAATATGTTTTAGTCTTGAAAAATTTAATTGAATAAAATAAACTGTATTAACTGTTGATTCTATGAAAAGTAGTAATCTAAAGTAATTTTTAAGGAAAAACTATTTTTACAAATTATTCATTAAAAGTTTTATAAATTTTATTTTCTAAATGTATCCAGTATTCCCGATTATATTAGTGCTTTAATTGTGTGTTTATTGTATTTTAAGTGTGTGTGTGAATTTTAATAGGATTGTTTTAAAGCGAGCTGCAAAATCTGATCAATTCATTACTCTATAATCATGACGACGCCCACGCCCACAATAGTTGCAGTTGCACCAATACCAAACGAAATTGTAAACTTAATCCCACTGTATATTGGTGACAAAAGACAGCTAAACCTTTTTTTGAGAAAATGTCAGTACGTAGTTGATCGATATAAGGGCAGTGTAGAACAAAATCTTTACGTTTTTAATGTTTTAACAAGTAGATTGAAAGAGGATGCAGCTGCGCTCTTATCGGAACGTGAAGATATTGTTACATGGTCGGAATTCAAACAATTGCTGATTCAACATTTTGGAGACCCACGTAGTGAAGCGTGTATTAATATTGAATTAGAATCGTTAAAAATTAAGTCCGGTGAAAACTTTTTAGACTTTTGTAATAGAATCCAAAATGTTCGCTCGTTATTAATGTCGAAGGTGAATTCAATTGATGATACGGAATTAAGACGTGCTAAGGCAATTATCTACAACAATACGGCTCTCAACGTATTTTTGTACAACCTTCCTGAAAGTATGGTGCGTATCGTTAGGCTTAAATCGCCTACAACATTAGAAGCAGCTTTGAGTATCGTACTTGAAGAAGTCAATTTCTTAAATCAATATAATATGCGTAACCGCTTTCTTGGGAATAGTCAAATTTCGGGATCAACTTCAAGGTCATCGGTAACCCAACCAGAGGTGAACAAACCTACCGTACCTTTTCAGCCTACACAAATTAAGATACCTCAAACAATGGGTCAAGGTCAATCATTTAAGCAAGTATTAGAGTATCGCCCCCAAGCTGGTTTGCAACCGTTTGGTTATAGGCCAGTTCAGCAGTTTGGTTATAGACCACCACAACCGTTTGGCTATAGGCCACCTCAATCGTTTGGCCATAAGCCACCTCAACCGTTTGGCTATAGGCCACCTCAACCGTTTGGCTATAGGCCACCTCAACCGTTTGGCTATAGGGCACCTCAACAGTTTAGTTATAGACCACCTCCACAGTTCGGCTATAAACCACCGCAACAGATTGCATCGAATCTTCCCCAGGTATTAAAGCCCCAAAATCAAGACAGTGACGTATCCATGAGAACAGCCCAACCTAAGCAACAACACGGTTTTATTTTAAATGAGCTCACTATGAACGATTACGGATATGAATACGATCCATATTATGACGAATTTTACTCGTACTATTATAATCTAACAAATGACTATGACTACTTGAACGACATTAACGATTACTATGGTAACGAATGGTGCGTGAACGATTCTAAAGTACCTGATGCAAAATTAGAACCAACAAATGACAGTAATAAAGTGGATTTTCAGGAAAAAGCCTCGTTGAACGACAAGAAGTCTTAGAACTAAATTGCGATCCAAATTTAAAACTTCCTTACATTTACTTAGAAGAAATAGACGCAAGAATGATGATTGACACTGGTAGCATGAGATCATTCATTAGTCCTCGAAAGGCTTATGAATTTTTCCGTGACTATATTAGGAAAGAACATTTTCAAGTGGTAAGCACCCATGCTTCGAGTAGACACGATGAAGTAATGGAAATTCCTCCGTTACCTTCCTTTGTAACTAATACTTGGCATACATTTTATTTGTATGACGTTGACGCACGATATGATGGACTTATTGGTAATGACCTTTTGCTACAATTAAACGCAGTAATTGATTTAAAAAACCAAGTATTAACAACTAACACTACTTGTATGCCAATAATTAATAATAACTTAAATTATATTATTGATATACCGTCACGAACAGAACAACGAGTTAAGTTACCTGTCAATCAATATTCAAGCGAAGCTATTCTTGATTTTCAAGAATTTGAGAATGGTCTACGAATGCCTAGTGCTATAGTAAATTGCGTAAATGGATACGCATCCACAGTCATCCAAAATACTTCAGATAGTCCAAAACGATTAAATATAAAACAACCCTTTACAGTGACTAAATATGAAAATAATGAATGTAATATAAATTTTACTAAAAACAATACTGACATAGAGATAGACAAGTTACTTGAAGACAATTTAAGAAAACTCAGACTAGACCATACCAACGAGGAAGAACATGAAAAGATTTATAGACTTTGCGAGGAGTTCAAAGACATATTTTACTGTGACCAAATTCCCTTGACATTCACTAATTCGGTAAAACATCACATAAGGACTAAAAATGAAGACCCTATATATGTAAAACCGTATAGACAGGCTCCGTTTGTTCAAAACGAAATTAACAGACAAGTTGGCCAATTAATAAAAGACAATGTAATACAAGAGTCCCATTCTCCTTGGAATGCTCCGGTCCACCTGGTGCCTAAGAAGATGGACGCATCTGGTGAAATTAAATACAGGATGGTGATTGACTTTAGACGACTTAACGAAATTACTGTTGATGACAGATACCCCCTACCGAACATTCATGACCTTTTTGACAAGTTAGGAAAGAGCACTTATTATACTACGCTTGATTTAGCCAGTGGATATCATCAGATAGAGTTAGACGAAAGGGATAGGCAGAAGACCGCTTTTTCCACTCAAAACGGTCATTTTGAGTTCCTCAGAATGCCGTTTGGTCTAAAAACCGCGCCAGCTACATTCCAAAGGACAATGGATAACGTTTTACGTGGATTACAAGGACTACACTGTATGGTATACTTAGATGACATTATAGTCTATGGTAATAGCCTTGATAATATGATACAGAATTTACGGACTGTATTTGACAGAATCAGGGCCACTAACATGAAAATTCAACTAGATAAATCAGAGTTTTTACGCAAAGAAGTACTTTACCTAGGACACACAATTACCAAAGAAGGACTAAAACCTAATGATGACAAAATTACGGCTGTACTTAACTATCCCCTACCAAAAACCACGACTGAGATTAAAAGTTTTCTTGGACTAGTAGGATACTACCGACGTTTCATCAAGGACTTTGCAAAAATTACACAACCATTGACATCTTGTTTGAAAAAGCGAAACAAAATTATAATGGACTAGAAATACATTGACGCATTTAACAAATGTAAAGAACTCTTGACACACGCCCCTCTTTTACAATACCCCGACTATGACAAACCCTTCATTCTTACGACTGATGCATCAAACATAGCTCTGGGCGCAGTTTTGTCACAAGGACAAATTGGCAGTGACAAACCTATTGCGTACGCTAGTCGCACTCTTAGCGACACCGAATCACGTTACAGTACCATCGAGCGGGAATTGCTTGCTATAATTTGGGCAGTAAAACATTTCAGACCATACTTATATGGTCGAAAGTTTTACATATACACGGACCACCGTCCTTTAGTATGGCTCCGATCTCTCAAAGATCCAAGTAGTAAACTTACACGTTGGGGGCTCCGTTTGCAAGACTATGACTTTGAATTGATTTACAAAAATGGCAAACAAAACACCAATGCCGATGCCTTTTCTAGAATTAAAATTAACGCTTTAGACTCTGACGATGATAACGAATCACTTGCAGTTAACGTTGATGAAGAAGGGACAGAATACCTAGATAGAGTAGCTACAGAAAAGTCCACGGTTAAAAGGAAAAGAGAACGCAGCGATTCATCAACTATAACAGAAACAGAGAGAGAAACAGACTATAAGTAGAACAGCGACTGCTAGCTCTATAGAGTTTCCCGACGAAATCATTAATGAACACCCTGTTCCGTTAGAAGTTAGTAAATCGGATACAATTCATTCAGCTTTAAACGAGTCCACTGGAATACCAATTTTACACGAAGCTATAGACACCAAACCAAATCAAATTTTAGTGTTCTCATGGCTCAAAAACGAAATGCAAGTGAAGGATCTCTCGCGTGCCAAACAGAAAGTACTAGAAGTTTTTTTACCAACAGATAATCCAGAATTGATAAAGGAATTTTTGAAACAATACATTAAACCAAAATTTAAGTACTTCATTTATTTTGAAGAAAATGAACATCGCAAATTATTCGGTAATATAATAATTCAGCTTTTTAGGAAAGATTTGATTAATTTTTATGAATGCACAGAACGAGTAATTTATGTAGAAGATGAAGGAGAACAGAGAGCTATAATAGTTAAGCATCATGAAGGACACACATGCCATCGCGGCATCAAAGAGACATTAGTTAGGCTTCGTAGGAATTATTATTGGGATAGAATGCAGGAGACAGTAGCGGCAGTTATAAATACTTGCGAGGCATGCCAGAAAATGAAATATGATAGAAAGCCCATTAAACCTATCCTACAGCTGACACAAACACAGAATGCTCCGTTTCAGGAATTATTTATAGATCTCTTTAGTATTGAAGGTAAAACTTATCTAACCCTTATAGATGCCTTTAGTAAACTAGGTCAGGCTATCGAAATTCAGAACAAATCTACCCCAGAAGTTGTCCGTGCTCTAATGAAGTATTTTTCATACTACGGCGTTCCTAAAAGGATAAGTTCCGACCCAGGGTCTGAGTTCAATAACGAGTTGATGAAGGAATTTTTAAACTTACATAAGGTTGAACTTCACATTGGCACACCCAATAACCCCAATTCAATGGGTTTGATAGAACGATTTCATTCCACTATAATTGAAATATACAGATTGGCGAAGTACGAAAAACGATGTACCGATGCGGCATCAGTAATGACGTACTCGGTTATGGCATATAATCATTCCATTCACTCTGTTACCGAACTCACTCCATTCGAAGTTGTTTTCGGACATACCGATACAAATAACCCGTTTAGTATAGAGTTGGAAAAGCAATATTTTCAAAAAATGGTCAAGGATCATGCAAAACGAACCAGAGTCATGTACACACATTTGACAGATAGAATGGTAGCAATCAAAGAAAAACGCAGGGAAAGAAAGGGTGATGAAGTTGAAATTGAGTTTAATGAAGGCGAGATTATTTTTGCGAAAGACGTGAACAAGCGTAAAAGTAAAGACAAACCAAGATACGTAAAAGCAAAAGTTATAGGTCAGGCTGAAAGAAATATTTTACCAATTCAAGTAGGAGAAAGAATCACTAAAACCCCTATTAAAAATGTAAAACGCCCTCCGCAGGTGGTGCGGCATCCTGTCGGTAGTGATGCCCTCGCTGGCCCTTCATCTGCAAAATCTTGACGGAAACCCAGGTATATTCCCGGTAAAAGAAGGTCTGGCACACATTCAAACTGATCACTGGACTATAGTTAAGCTCATTAGTTTAGATAAGATTTATAATGATTTAAGTCACATATCCAGTAACTACCAACAAATGTGTAAACTTATCGATTGGAATGCATCATATTCTCAAGAATTCACGAGTATGAAAATACATACAGAGTTTATACGCGATATAACTGTAGAAAAATATCGACAACTAGTTCCACAGAAACGTTCTAAAAGAGGCCTTATAAATCCATTGGGTTCTATTATAAAATTAATAACTGGTAATTTAGATCACGATGATGCCGTTAGGTACGCAGAACTTATTTCCAAATTAAACCATAATCAAATAATTGTTTCAAAAAAATTAACAATTGTCTCCAAGATGTTTGATAGCTTCATTAATGTAACTGAAACAATAAATCAGAACACTGTACACTTTCATAATCGCCTGGCAAAGATTGAACTGCTTCTGAAAGATTTATCTGCTAAGCAAAACAATTGGATTTTTTTAACTTACCTTACGGGATTATTTTCTGTATTCACGAGTAGTTTTCGTACTATCTTTGCTAGGCTAAGTGAAATTGAAACAGCATTAGCGTTAAGTAAACTATCTGTGCTACATCAATCAATCGTGAACTCTACAGAACTATTGTATCATTTAGAACTGATTTCTTACTCTGGAAACTTAGTGTATCCTCCACTAGAAACAAATTTATTGAAAATAGAGGAGACCATTCGTGTAAAGTCATTTATTAAAGATAATCAGATAACATTTATAATGGAAATTCCACTTACTGATAACTCATCATATAACTATTTTAAGATATATTCCTTACCAATCTTCCATGAATCCGAAAATAAAACCTTAGCTATTATTCCCAAATATCCTTACCTTCTGGCGAAAGGAATGAAATACTTACCGCTAATAAAACCATGTCGACCACTCTCTGCTGGCGATCAGTTTTTATGCACTGCAGACAATCAAGCCTTATACTATGAACTTACCTGTGCAGAACAGTTGATGAAATTTGAAGATGATCATACTCCCTGTAAACAACGAGAAATTCAAATCGAGAAAGTCAGGGTCCAGCAAGTCAACGCAGCTAGCTGGCTCCTTTATAGTAGATTGAGAACAACACTGACTAAGCAATGCGGCGAAGAGATCAGTAACCAACTTGTATTCGGCACTTACCTGTTGACATTAGACGAGCCTTGTGACCTGCAAATCTATGGAATTCATATTCACCGTCGTATTTCAGTTGAGATGGAAGTTGTAGAGAAGATCCCCATTGTCACACTACCCCAGTTGCACGTGAATGCCACTCTCGCCAAATCAAGTGCAGTTAATATGGAAGGAATCAGTTTAGACGAAGTGAAATATATGGCCTTTTCGTTAAAACATAGTGAAGTGATCGAAAGTGTCTTGAATAAAAGGAAAGACTTTAACTTCAGTGAAAATTTAGGATATGTAACCTTAGGTTTAGTTATTTTTACTTTTATTACGTTTTCAGTTTATATAATCTGGCTAAAATCGCCGAAATGTTTATTGTTCTGGCAAAATTATCGGAATGATTCTCAAATCGAACCCTCCGATAATTTCGCTCTTAGGGTCGGAGGAGTTATTGTTGGAATATGAACATAAACCTGACATAACCTCGTTGTTTCTGAACGATATGCGCGTTCCTCAATAGTGTGTTTCTCAACGAACACACCTCTGTCTGCGATCAACGTTTTTGACGAGTCACTCTCGCTTTCATCTACATTCGATTGTTGTAACCGTTTTTAATAAACTAGTTAATACTAAATCTTTCTGTTTCATTACAATAGGTTATGGGCCTATGACCCGTTAATAGTCATAAATAGTGAAACACCGTTAGTAAAAAGTTCTAGTTCCGCGAAGTGATTTCTCTGATTTTTAGGTAGCCATCATTACAAAGCATTTTTTTTTTAATTTGCTCCGACGTAAAATGGCTATGAATAATATTCAAATAGAAAAATTAAAGGGAAGAGAGAATTACTGTACATGGAAATTCGCAGTACAGACATTTTTACAACACGAAGACTTGTGGGACTATGTTGAACCAGCCGATGGCGCAAAGGTAAATCCGAAGCAAGACCTGAAAGCAAAATCAAAAATCATTCTGCTTGTGGACCCGGTAAATTATATACACGTCCAAGATGCACAAACATCTAAAGAGGTATGGCAAAATTTACGAAACGCCTTTGAAGATTCTGGTTTGACAAGAAAAGTTGGGTTACTCCGAGATTTGGTTAATACCACATTAGACGGATGTTCAAATATAGAAGAATACGTTAATAAAATAGTAACCACCGCCCACAAACTGAGGAATGTAGGATTTAAGGTAGATGATGAATGGTTGGGTACATTGATGTTGGCAGGTTTGCCGGAACAATACAAACCTATGATCATGGGACTGGAAAGCTCTGGTGTGAAGATAAGTACATACTCAATAAAAACTAAACTTTTGCAAGAGGTAAAAGAGTCAAATAATGTCTCTGTTCTTTATACAAAGCATAAGTCTACCCACCAACAGAAATATAATAATAATCAGCAAAAAAAAACAGCAGGCCCCCGTTGCTACAATTGCAACAAGCATGGACACCTAAGTAAGTTCTGCAGAAACAAAACAAAAGATAACAATAAAGGTTATGCAGCAGTATTCTCAGCAGCACATGAATGTATCAACAGTGTGGAATGGTATGTGGATTCGGGAGCATCTTTACACATGACTAATCTACCTGACTGTATGTATGATGTCCGGGCTTCTCCGATACAAGGTATAAAGGTTGCCAACAGTACATCAGTTACTGTGGAGAAAATGGGAAATGTTGACCTAGATTTAATTGGTGAAAATGATAAAATAAATCACATACAGGTGAGAGATGTTTTATATGTTCCACAATTAAGTATTAACTTGTTGTCTGTCAGCCAGTTGGCAAAGAATGGCTGTCAAGTAATATTTAATAAAACTGGCTGTGAGATATATAATAGAGAGAAACAATTAGTAGCAACGGCAAGGCTGTCTGATAATATGTACAAATTAAACACTGTCAAAGGAAATGCATACATGTCAACTTTAGATGGCCCGAGCATAGATGTATGGCACCGTAGAATGGGACACCTTAACTACAATGATATTAAAAAATTGCCATCATGTACCGAAGGTGTAAAATTATTAAATCCTAATGACATTAATAATAATTGCATTCCGTGTTTGAAAGGTAAACAGACTAAGCTACCTTTTAAGAATAAAGGCTCACGAGCTACTGCACCATTGGAACTGATACACTCAGATTTGTGTGGCCCCATGGAGACAGCATCCATGGGCGGAGCCAGGTATTTCATCACTTTCATAGATGATTATTCAAGAAAAGTGTCAGTCTATTTTCTGAAAAACAAAATGAATATTAGAGAAGTTTTTGAAATTTACAAGAAAGAAATGGAAAATCAATTGGACTGTAAAATAAAAATTCTACGCACCGACAATGGCTTAGAATATAATAATAACCAAATGTCTAAATATTTGGCAGGTACAGGTATCAAGCATCAGACAACTGCACCATACACGCCGGAGCAGAATGGCCTTGCCGAACGCATGAACCGCACTCTCGTGGAGCGTGCCAGGTGCATGTTATTCGATGCTGGACTTTCAAAACAGTATTGGGCAGAGGCAGTGGAGACAGCTGCTCATATTATTAATCGTTCTCCGACTCGAGTTCTTGACTACATGACACCACTGGAGAAATTGACAAGTAAGAAACCAAACATTTCTCACTTAAGAATATTTGGCTGTAAAGCTATGGTTCACGTGCCGAAAGAAAAACGATCAAAGTTGGATTCAAAATCTACAGAAATGATTTTTCTAGGATACTGTGAAAACACCAAGGGATATAGATTATTGAACCCAATTACAAAGAAGATTACTAAAAGCAGAAATGTCACATTTATTGAAGACTGCCCCTGTGATAAGAATGAAAACCTAAGCTCAAATGTAACCAACAATAATACATTACAGATACATATACCATTAACGGAAACCATACAGATTCCAATCACTGAAGAAAACTCGACCCCTGTCCACAATGACCAGATTGATGAGATTGTCTCTACATCTAACTCAGACGAAAGTTTCGAGTCCACAGCGGATGTAAAGTCTGATAAGGATGAAACTTATGAACCTAGTACTGATTGCTCATTAGACTCTCCAAACTCATTTATAAATTTGAGGCCTCGCAGAAGGCCACCCCTTGATAGAGGAGAATCAAATCAGGCATGTTGGGCTCTAAGTCAGGATCCCATAACAGTAGAAGAAGCCATGTCTAGCTCAGAATCCAGCCTTTGGAAGAAAGCCATGGAGGAGGAGTATAACTCATTAATGAAAAATAATTAAACACTGGCAAGAAACCTATATCCTGTAAATGGGTCTTCAAGACCAAAAGGGATGAGGAAGGAAACATAGCAAAATATAAAGCGAGATTAGTAATAAAAGGATGCGCTCAAAAGAAAGGATTGGATTACAATGAAGAATATTCACCGGTAATCAGATATTCATCTCTGCGCTATTTGTTTGCATTAGCTGTGAAATATAATTTGGATATTGACCAAATGGATGCTGTGTCTGCCTTTCTGCAGGGTGATGTAGAAGAAAGTATTTATATGTCACAACCTCCAAGCTTTGAAAATAATACACAAGTGTGTTTATTGAAAAAATCACTTTATGGATTAAAGCAAGCCAGTAGACAATGGAATAAAAAATTGGACAATACACTGAAAGAAATTGGTTTGACACAGTCATCACTTGATCCCTGTATTTATTATAACATAGAAAAGGAAGACATAACTTTCTTAGCTGTGTATGTAGATGATTTAATATTATTTACAAGCTCTGTGAAAACTAAAAATTACATAAAGGAAAAGTTATTTTCAAATTTTGAAATGAAGGATTTAGGAGTATTAAAATATTGTCTGGGCTTGCACGTGCGCAGACACAGGACAAATGGTACTCTATGTATAAATCAAAAACAGTATATTCAGGACATTTTGAACAAATTTGGAATGTCAAATTGTAAGAGTGTGAAAATACCTATTGATCCAAAAACAAAGTTTAGTATGAGTAAGGAAGAAAATTCAACTGTTGATACAACTTCATATCGAGAAATGATTGGGTCTTTGTTGTATTTATCGCAAGGAACACGCCCAGATATATCCTATGCTGTGAACACTCTAAGTAAATTTAATTCAAGACCGGAAATGCAACATTTGGTGGCCCTGAAACGAGTCTTAAGATACCTGAAACATACTGAAAATTATACTTTAACTTATAAACAAAATATAGATGAAAAATCAATACATGGTTATTGTGATGCAGATTGGGCTGGTAATGAAGATGACCGAAGATCACGTACTGGCTATGTATTTATATTTCAAGGTGGCGCAATCACATGGAATTCACACCAACAAAAAACTGTTGCGCTATCCACTACCGAAGCTGAATACATGTCACTATCCAGCTGCACTCAAGAGGCTATGTGGCTTAGACAAATGCAAGAAGAGTTTTGGCCCCACTTGGCCACCATACCTGTTACCATTTTATGCGATAATCAAAGTGCTATTAAACTTGCAGGTACTGAAAACTATCATTCCAGAACCAAGCACATAGATATACGACACCACTTTGTACGTGATAAGGTGCAATTAAAGAAGATTGTCATTAAGTACATTCAATCAAATGAAATGGTGGCGGACTCGCTGACTAAAGGGACTCCGCAACTGAAGCTGGACTACTGCTCGGCAAAAATGGGTTTATGTCCAAGGGAGGATGTTGGAATATGAACATAAACCTGACATAACCTCGTTGTTTCTGAACGATATGCGCGTTCCTTAATAGTGTGTTTCTCAACGAACACACCTCTGTCTGCGATCAACGTTTTTGACGAGTCACTCTCGCTTTCATCTACATTCGATTGTTGTAACCGTTTTTAATAAACTAGTTAATACTAAATCTTTCTGTTTCATTACAATAGTTATGAATACACCTCGCCCGTCTGCTCTAGATTAAGCTAAGTATGTCTATCTTTGCAACCTCAGCGGTCTATGCCCGCCGCATGAGCCCTGTACGCTTTTGAACTTAGAATAAAACTCGCCTCCAAATCGGCAGTACGTGTTCTCATTTTTATCCTCAGTAAAAATCCTGAGTAGTTAGATTATTGTCAAAAACGGTTTCTCACGCTCCGAAACCAAAAGTAGCTCGCTAATTTGTTTTGTTTAAGTTTTTGTTATTGTTACTTTGTTCGTTGTTTATTGTTTTGTTGCAGTTTTATTAGTTTAAGTGTTATTTGTTTTGTTGAGTTTAATAAGTTTGTAGGCGAGTGCCCGTCCATATCAGAGTCAGCCATGCTTCAGCAAGTGGCAACGTGGGTAGGAAGCAGCAAAGAATCACTCGAGTCACAATCAAAACTATTTAATTTAAAGTTATTTTAACAAAATGTCTTCTGAACAGAATTTAATCGAAATACAGTCACTAGCAATCAGAAAAACACTAAATCAACCGAACCAAATTAATTCCGGAACATAAACGCATAGGATTACGCGGAACAAAAGCGATTCGTCGTATCAGTGGCGCGCTCGCCGTTGAAGTCCGAAAGCCACTGACATTCAACATGGCGGCGCCGACCATAGACTCGACGCTCCGCTAGACTGACAGATGTCAAATCTAGTTCCGACGTATCTTCAACAGATGGCGCTAGCAATGCGCCGTCACGGCCGGACTGACATTCGACCGTCCTCGGGCGCATCAGTTTGCAGTCTTGTAACAATCACACAGTCAATCGCACGGGTATCTACCTATCTTATAACCCGCTCGTTCAGCCTGACAAGCTATGACCAGTAGACATAACACTTTTCTCATAATGACTGTAATATTATAAGTAGTCGCTATGTGCCTCAGAACACAAGAAAGCGTGTGTCCTTTCGACTACGCATGGACCGGACGACACCTTTCTCTAACAGTTATTAACAGTGCAGTCTAAATCCGATCAGTATGTCCCATCAACCAACCCTCAGATTTGGCTCGGACGATACCGTCGTGCTGCGATCAACCATAACGCAATTATTAATGTGGACCGGACGGGTGTGTCCTTTCGACCAGCCGCTCGTGCATGGCCCGGACGACACTGTCCCTTCGACCACCATTAATCAACTTTCCTCTCAATGTGAACGTGGACCGGACGGGTGTGTCCTTTCGACCAGCCGCTCGTGCATGGCCCGGACGACACTGTCCCTTCGACCAGTTCACAGACAGGGTCTAGACAAGTGTGTCCCTTCGACCAGCCCCAATGGCATGGACCGGACGGCACTGTCCCTTCGACCGGTTCACAGACAGGGTCTAGACAAGTGTGTCCCTTCGACCAGCCCCAATGGCATGGACCGGACGGCACTGTCCCTTCGACCGGTTCACAGACAGGGTCTAGACAAGTGTGTCCCTTCGACCAGCCCCAATGGCATGGACCGGACGGCACTGTCCCTTCGACCAGTTCACAGACAGGGTCTAGACAAGTGTGTCCCTTCGACCAGCCCCAATGGCATGGACCGGACGGCACTGTCCCTTCGACCGACTCATTATCAGACGTTAACTACCAAAAACATGGACCGGACGAGCGTGTCCCTTCGACCAGCCGTAAAAGTGACATGGACCGGACGACGCTGTCCTTTCGACCAGTTTTATCACAACATGTTTAATATGAAGGAACAGAAATGTCACATACCTCTCAGTTACGAACAATCTTCTTGCTCATTTTGAATTTGGACGTCACGCTCAACAATCTCGCGATCCGAAGCAACGCCCAGGGTATCAGACCCTTTTTTTTTTTTTTTTTTTTTTTTTTTTTTTTTTTTTTTTTTTTGTCGCTGAGAAATGCTTTATGCATCCCCGCTCGTGGGGGACGAGACGGGGTATGTGGGACTCCTGTCGAAAACCGCACTCGACAGTATACCCACTAAAACTCAGCGGTGTTCCCACAACGCCGTGATGGGAGGGCTATGGGAAATTGGCTCAGCCTCTGCTTCCACAGCCCTCCCGGCGTATGCCCGCCTACTTGGCGGGCCCCGCATGCCCCCCATTCAACTAGGGGGCTACGGGAATGGCCGGGAACACCCGGCCACTCCCGTCCGACACTGGTGGAGGCCCGTGCAATACAGGCAATGGGCGCCCCCGCACCCACCGCCTGCTGGCCTCCACCCGGGAGGAGCCGGAGGTGACTACCAGACCGGCGTCTTCCTCGACCCCTCCCCTCTCGGAGTGGCGCCGCGCGAGAGAATCATCCCCCGCGCGCGCGCCGCTGCCTCCCTCCGGGACACGACCGCCTGTTCCGCATCGGCGGCCCTGCCCAGTCTACGCCCACTCACCTCCCTCTGTAAGCAGAGGAGGAGTGGGCGTACCCTCTGTAGCCCGGTTCCCTTCACCGACCATCAAGCATGATCGGCGATTGGAACCGTGACCTTTCCCCGCTTGTTGAAGATTAGCCGCCAGCCCCAATTGTCCCCCAAAACCGCACTGGGAGAAATTGGAGCCGACGTTGCCCAGGGTGCGCCACGAGGAGGCTCTTCAACGTGCACCCCAGGGTATCAGACCCTGCCGTAACTGCATCTGACAGCGCAGAAAGGGTTTCGGAATCCGCAGATAACGCATCACAACTACTCAGTCCGTCGAGGCGACCCTCATCGAGTTCAACGTTCCCCGGCGCCGTCATGGCCTCCTCCTCCATCATCAAACCAGTAGATATCTCAACCAACCCATCGTGACCCGGAGGTACTGGACGCAAGCTCTCGTGCGCGCACCTTAAAGCACGATGTGAACCGGATAAACTTTGCAGCCCGTAGCGATCGCTTTCCAACACCGCAGCCACTACAAAAGGACCCCTAAACTTTCCATCTAACCCGGCTCGACTACGTTCACTACCCTTGATAAAAACGAAATCACCCCCCGAAAACGGCCATTATGCGCTCAGGCGCTCCAAAAAGGCAAACGGCATTTTCAAGGGCTCGAACTGCACGGGCTGCGTCCAATGAAGAGGTATGCTCCAATAGCACGCATCCAGTGAACGCATCGATGACCACCGAACAGCACTCCTTACGGTCACCCCCTCCACTCAGTTTCCCGGCAAAATCTATATGAATCGTGTGCCACGGCACCGACACCTTCGGAATGGAGTGCAGCTGCACAGGCTGAGCGCCCGAAGGACCCTTCGATGCCTTGCAAACAATGCAAGAGTCAATAAACCTTCCAACACACTTGGACATCCGAGGGAACCAACACCGCTCATACAGTCCGTCCAAGGCTTTGCCACCACCCAGATGTTGCAATTCATTATGGATGTGATTAATCAAAGTCCATATCAAGGAGCGAGGGACGACTGGCAGCCACGAAACAATCCTGCTTCTTGCAACCTTCCTATATAGAATGCCATCTCTAACGTCACACGTTTGACCAACCGTTTCGGGAAAATCGCCACTGCTACGCTTGTTTATTAAGTCTTGAATTTCCGAATCTCGCCCCCGCTCTACATGAAGCCAACCCTGATGCAACTCCACAAAACCCACTGTCTTGGCTACAGGTCCAGAAGAGACCTGCGATGCGGAAGCCAAGCTACTGGGGTCCGGCAAGGCGCCTCTCGAGAGGCAACCCGCATGCTCCACGCCACGACCCCCGCGACATATGATATCGAAATCATATGCTTGCAAAAACGCCCACCAACGATGAACGCGTGGAGCCAGATCGGCTTTCGACCTCGATGCCTTCAGCGAGCCACAGTCCGTGAAAACCTTGAAACGCCGGCCGTACAGATAGTGCCGGAAATGTTCAACCGCTCGCACGACTGCCAGCGTCCCCAGTTCGCACGAGTGGCAGCGGGATTCGACTTCAGATGCTCGTCGACCAAAACACTCCACAACATGTGGCAGGTCGTTCCCCCTCCGCATTAGGACCGCCCCACAGCCCCCCGAGCCAGCGTCGCAATGCAATTCAACGGGCAAATCCGGGTCAAAGATCGTCAGAACCGGTTCGGACGCAAGCATCTCCAGAATGGCACCACGCATCCCTTCATATTCCCCGTCCCACCCTATAGGACCCTTCAGCCTTGCTAAGGGGTACAACGGACCAACAACGTTCGCAAATTTAGGGATAAATTTTCGGAAACACGACGCAAGACCCAAAAACTGACGGACTTGCGTCGCAGCCTCGGGCCGGGGAGAGTCCACCAAAGCCTGCATTCCGCGCGAGCCTGGTCCCACCTCTCCGCACTGCAGAGAACATCCCAGGAAGTCCACTTTCCCCTTCACAAATCTACACCCCTCAAGATTTAATGAGAACCCAGCGGTAGAGAGAGCATCTAAGGAGGAGAAGTAATGGGCACCACCAAGCCGATCTACCCGCTCCTCAACACGAGGGAGAGGGCAATGCTCGGGTCGTATACCGGAGCCAAGCTCCCTACAATCGACACACACTCCGCCAGTGCTGTCCCTTCTCCTCACCAAGAGAATGGGGCCCGCGAACGGCGAAGAGCCCTCCCGAATCACACCCGCATCCAGGAGCTCCTGAATCCCCCCTCTAACGACTTGCCCTTCAATTGGTGCCAGCCCACATGGACGTCCCTGAACGGTCCTATGGGGGTCCAATAAATCAATTTGTAACTCTCCTGTTTTCACACGCCTGTGGGGAACACCCTCTATGAAACAGCTAGCAAATTTGTTCAATAGTTTAATGAGATTGTCTCTATCGTCACCTGTCAAATCCGTATCTATCTGAGTAAAGTCTGGCTTGGTAGCAATCGACTCGCAAACATTAGCTTGTTCCTTAAAATGAAATATCAAGTTATCATTATCTATTTTAACGCTCACACCATTTTCTAAAATGTACCTATTATAACGGGGTCCATGAGGCAAATATCTGGTACTACGTGAAATGTCAAAGTTTGCAAAATATCTCCAAGATTTACCTCACTCGAAATTTGTGACGTACATTTTATTTCATTGCCTCCAATACCTGTAAGATACACGAGATCATTGCGCACAGTACCTGGGAATTTACAAATGAAACTCTCTTTTATTAAAGAACAAGACGACCCACTATCAAATAAGAAGGAGACCGACTCACCGGATAACGTCCTCAAGGTACCTCTCGACAGTCATTGTTCGCAGAGATTGACCTCCTTCCTCGCAGCAGCTCCAGCACCCTTCCCTTTTTCATGACAATTCGTTGCAAGGTGTCCTGGACTACCGCAAATGTAGCAGGTCACTGTCGAAGTCCTTCAATGTCCGCATCAGCATCATCGGGATTAAACTGAACGAGCTGCACTGCATTAGACTGGGCGCTGGTACTTGCCACCGGCGGTTGCGACGTTGCTAACATGCGTGTAAGCAAGGCTTCCATATTTCCAAACAACTTCAGGGCAGTATTTTCGTCAGGTGGTCGTTTTTCTTCGGTCGGCAGCTCATGGGATCCCACTTCTGATGTAGGCACGTGCCCGTCCATATCAGAGTCAGCCATGCTTCAGCAAGTGGCAACGTGGGTAGGAAGCAGCAAAGAATCACTCGAGTCACAATCAAAACTATTTAATTTAAAGTTATTTTAACAAAATGTCTTCTGAACAGAATTTAATCGAAATACAGTCACTAGCAATCAGAAAAACACTAAATCAACCGAACCAAATTAATTCCGGAACATAAAGGCATAGGATTACGCGGAACAAAAGCGATTCGTCGTATCAGTCGTGCGCTCGCCGTTGAAGTCCGAAAGCCACTGACTTTCAACATGGCGGCGCCGACCATAGACTCGACGCTCCGCTAGACTGACAGATGTCAAATCTAGTTCCGACGTATCTTCAACAGATGGCGCTAGCAATGCGCCGTCAAGTTTAAAATGGCTCCTGGAAGTAAAAGAAATGTTGCGTGGGAGTTTTTTTCGAAAACTGAAAACAACACTAAAGTAGTTTGTAAGTTATGCTCCTGTGAGTATAAATATAGTGGAAATACCACTACGTTAGTGAACCATTAAAAAAAAACCATATTATTCAATATAGTGAAACCGTTGGCGCAAATTTACCCAGAAACGAATGTGCAAGTGTAGTAAGCGTGAGGTTTCGAGAATTGACTTGCCAATGCCAAGTGTGTCCGGTGTTTGTGTGTCGGAGAATCGGGAGGAGAATAATACCGTGGGCGGTTCTGTTCCTGAGCCTCTTCAGCCACCTCCAAAGCGGGCGCGACAGATGCGCTTAACTGCTCCATATAAAATAAACCAAAAAGCATGTGATGAAGCCTTACTAGATCTAATAACCATCGATATGCAACCCCTACAAATTGTTGAAAATGAGGGTTTTATAAAATATTCAAAAAAATTAAATCCTGATTATGTATTGCCATCAAGAAAAAAATTGTCTCAAATGCTGGAAGAAAAATATAACATATGCAGTTCTGAAATAAAACAAAAATTACAAGATGTAGAATATATTGCCCTAACAACGGACATTTGGAGTTCAGATAGTCAAAAAAGTTATATTAGTGTTACTGCTCATTTCATTCAAAATTCAAAATTACAATCGCTTGTTATATCAACATCTGAACTTGCCGACCAGCATACGTCGTTAAATATAGCAAACGCTTTGCGAGCTATTTTAACTGAATGGAACATTTTCGACAAAATAGTTACTATTGTGACTGACAATGCCTCGAGCATGAAAAAGGCTGTAAAAGATTTTTTTAATAAAAGAAATCCTTTCTGTGTTGCACACACCATAAATTTAGCCGTTGAAGACTGCATTCAAACAGAAAATGACGCATTCCCACATTTAAAAAATGGCGCTGTGTTAGAGGTCATTTCAAAAAGTCGCGCCATCGTTACTCATTTTAAACAGAGTACAAAATCGTGCAATGCACTGAGAGAAATGCAAACCCAAATGAATTTAGAAGTAATAAAACTCAAACAAGACGTACAAACGAGGTGGAACTCAAGCTTTTATATGTTGCAGAGGTTGTTAAGAACCAAAGTTCCCCTATCTGCAACATTGCCTCTGCTTACATCACCTCCACCAAGTTTGAGTGCAGAGGACTGGCTGATAATAGAAGACTGTGTTGCTCTTCTACAGCCAATGGAAAAAGTTACATCCGTGCTATCTGGCGAATCGTATCCAACGCTATCTTCCATCATTCCTATAGTCAGAGGAATACAAAATGCGGTTCAAAATAAATCTCCAAAAACCGAACCTGGAAGACATGTTCAGCGGTCGCTGCTGGAAGTCATAGACAGAAGATTGAGTGTATATGAGTCCAATAGAACAGCAACAAAGGCCACCTTATTGGATCCACGGTTTAAAAAAAAAGGTTTTGGTGTAGAGAGCAATGCCGAAAATGCTGTAAAATTTGTTCTGGAAGAATTAGCTCAATACCTGGCTCAACACCGACCAGCTGAAGAAGGAAATCGGCCGACTGTACCTACTGCGCAAACTTCCACTGGCAATGATGACGAAATCTGGGATTTTTTTGAAAAAAAAGTAAGTGAAGCAATAACAACACAAACACCAATATCGTCCGCTTCGATGGTTTTAAAACAATATTTAGATGGACAGAAAACAAAACCCGCTACAATTTTGGGAACAGCGGAAACGTATTTTTCCAACACTTTATCGAATAGCCTTTAAGTATTTGTGCATACCGGCTTCCTCTGTCCCATCAGAGCGACTTTTTTCTAAGGCTGGTTTGGTTACAAACCAAAGGAGGAACAGGCTTAAGCCAAAAAAATTAGACCAAATATTGTTCTTGAACTCGTATTGTAGCGAGAAAAAGTCTTGAATATCTCAATCTCAAGAATCTTATAAGTCGAAACGTTGTGTACGCTTCGCCTTAATTCATTATATCATAACTTTTGTTCCTAATATAAGATATCAAAAATCTAATAAGGTATGCGTTGTACCTATTAAGTAAGAAACATTTTAGAGTCGTTTTTATTTTAGTTCCGGTACTTATTGCAAATTTTATAAAAGTAAAAACTTACAATGTTGTTCTTTCAAAGTATTGTTGAACTTAAGACTGAAATTCAGAAACAAGTGCCATGAAACATAGTCATTTTTATATAATTACTTACCAAATAAGTATTGTTGAATTTAAGACTGACATAGAAATAAGAGCCTTTAGATTTATAGGTACATAGCATCTGGTCTATTAAGTCTATTTCAATGTTGATTAATTTGTATTACACTTATTTTTATAGAGTTACCTACAAGGTATTTTTTTAACTTAAGACTGGTATTCATTCAGAAATAAGTACCATTACTTAAATGTTGATTAGCTTTATTTATAGGTGTTAGTTGATGATCAAATACCAAATGTGTCGGCGTTTAATTTAAGGAATAAAGCACCATTAGTTTATTTTTTTTTTAGTTTCTTATTATTTACTTACTGGGTAAAAATGTTACCATTCGTAGTAGTTCGTTTTCTAATGTGATTGTGATGTTTGTAAACACTTTTAATAATAATAAACGTCTGATTTTTGAACGGGCTCAATTTTATTTGACTACCATTGACTCGACGCCACGCAGCCCGCTTGACCCGCACGGCGAACCGTGAACGTAGGTAACTAGCAACCCGCGGAACGATGCACCGAGTTGAGCATTTACTGACTCGGACGGACGACGCGGTAACGACGCGACGGATCCTAAGGCAGATTGAGTCGAGTCAACTCGAGTTGCAGCCCGAGTTGGTAACCGGGTCAACTCGAGTTACCAAAAAGTCGACTCGGCCCATCGCTACGTCGACCTGATGGATTCTCACCTTGGCAGGTATAGGATTCGCATCAAAAGCAGAAAATGGTACATGAGAATATTTTATCATCTGTTGGACCTGACCATCATCAATGCCTGGATTCTTTACAGAAAAGTTATGGGTCAAAGAGGGAAAGCCAGCAAAGATATCATGAATCTTGCAGACTTTCGTTCTGAATTAGCAGACACACTTTGCAAATATTCCACACCTATACCGAGGGGTCATCCACGTTCTACATCAACTACAGCAGCTGGCCCGCCTCCCAAGATACGGAAAGGAAAGCCTTGTCAAGTTTTACCCCCAAACGACGTTATACTCTATGGCGTGGGCCATGAACAAATAAGAACACCTAATAGGATGAGATGTATGTTTCCAGCCTGCAATTTGAAGACTGTAATTATGTGTGCGAAATGTAAAGTTCATTTATGCGCAAAAAAAAGCAAAGACTGCTTCATTGACCTTCACAAAAAATAATAAACTAACTAATGCATAAAGTGCCGAAAACGGCACATGTTGATTTTTGGTAAAAAATATACGTAAATACATAATACTGATTTTTTTAATTATTTTTCCTCGAATCTAAGCACAATATTCTATAAAATACATTTTTCAAATATTAAAATAAAAGATCATGCATTTAAGGGTTAATCTATCCAAATGTTGTTTTGGTAAACAGGAAATAGAATTTTTACGTTATAATGTTAGCCCGGAAGGGATAAAACCGTTGAAAGATAAAATAGAGGCTATACAAGGTTATCCGCGGCCGGAAACCGTCGAACAGCTGCGACGATTTCTGGGAATGGTGAATTTTTATAGGCTACACATAGAGCAGGCGGCTGAACACCAGTCCGAGTTAAATAAGTTTTTGCATGGAGCTAAGAAGAAGGATAAGTCGATAATAACATGGGACGATAAGGCCACGGCGGCTTTCGAGCAGTATAAGGCAAGCCTACAAAGCGCCATCACACTGGCTTATCCAGAGGACAAAGGTAGACTGTCTCTAATGTGTGACGCATCAAATACATGCGTGGGGGCAGTGCTACAACAAGGAGTCGCGGGAAAAACGAGGCCCTTAGGTTATTTCTCAAAGAGACTATCGGAAGCCCAGCAAAAATACAGCACTTACGATCGAGAGCTCTTGGCAGTTTATTTAGCTATTGTACATTTTAGAAACATGATTCACATGATTGAGATCACGATTCTCACTGACCACAAACCATTAACGTATGCTTTTACTAAAATAGGTACCGATCGAGAGACCCCACGGCGCACAAGGCAGTTATTGTATATCAGCGAATTCACAAGCGACATACAATACGTCAACGGAAACGAGAATCCGGTTGCAGACGCGCTATCGCGGGTAGAGTCCGTTGTTTGCCCAACGTCTATCGATTTAGACGAAGTCGCACGAGCACAGGAAGCGGACGATCAAATGGCGCGTATGTTAGCATAAACGCAAGGTAACATTGTTTTAAAACAAATACATTCACCGTTGTGTAATAAAACAATTTATTGTAACATTTCAGATACACAGGTAAGACCATATCTCCCACACAAATTTCGTAAAATAGCTTTCGATACAGTACATAACATAGGCCACTCAGGAATTAGGGCCACACGGAAGATGATAACGAACCGTTTCTTTTGGCCAGAAATGAACAAAGATGTAACCAAATGGGCTAGGTCTTGCATTCATTGCCAAAAAGTAAAAATACAACGGCATACAGTCACCAAATTGAGTAGTTTTCCGTTAACAGATAGATTTGAACACCTACACGTCGATATAGTTGGTCCACTACCGACGTCACAAGAAGGCTACCGATATTGCGTCACAATGATAGACAGGTTCACTCGGTGGCCTGAAGCGATACCAGTGAGAGAGATAACCGCGGACACAGTAGCAAAAGCCATATACGAAGGTTGGGTATGCAGGTTCGGGTGCCCCCTGACACTAACAAGCGACCAGGGAAGACAGTTTGAGAGCGAACTTTTTAAAAGTTTACTAAACATTTTAGGCATAAAAGAAACCCGTACAACAGCTTATCACCCGCAGGCAAAAGGAGTGGTTGAAAGAATGCATCGCTCACTTAAGGTTGCAATTAGGGCTAGGCTACAGAATAGGTCATGGGTCGAAGAACTACTGACAGCATTGTTGGGACTTCGCGCGGCTTGTAAAAATGACGATAATGTAAGTTCAGCGGAATTAGTATTAGGACAAACACTACGTTTACCAGGCGATTTTCATTGCGAAACCAAAGGAACCAAAGTTCATCATTTACCTACGTTCGTAAGCAAACTTCGAAGCGTTATAAATAGTATGCGGCCACAGTCAAGAGAGAACAGCGATTCGCGGAAAATATTCATCCACAAAGATTTAAATACGTGTTCTCATGTTTTTATAAGAAATGATATGGTAAAAAGTTCACTAACTCCATCATACGACGGCCCTCATAAAGTAATCAGTAAGGATAAGAAAACCTTTCACATACAAATAGGTGACCGTCAATCAACAATTTCCATATGTGTGTATTCAAATTTTACGTAGTACATCCAGATGCATGGGGCCCGTGTAAGGGTTAACCAAACACGCTGACCTAACCGAACGCACGTCTGAAATGGCGGCACTAGACGTAGACGTTTACAAAACGAAACTCGTTGATGTTACAATTTCTGTGATGTCCAAAATATCAACAAACAAACACAGTTTTTGTTGGACCTATTTTTTTTAGATGAGATAAGATTTTTGTAGATGGGTGGTGGAAGTAGTTAACGGTTACTTCAAAAGAGATTTTAAATTAATAAGAACAGAATATTTTAATAAGACTGTGCCACACATGATGCAGAATTTTCAAATAGCGGCCAGTCTTTTAAACAGGTTTGGTGTTCGTCTAAGAAATAGAGATGATGCGGGGACAATGCTAAATATAATAAGAGAAAGGATGCATTTAGAAAATAACCTGTCCTCAATGGTGGATAATACAAACATGAACAGGCGGTCTTCCCACTTTACAAACATGACAGCAGACAGGGATAATTTAATTATGTTTCCTAGGTTCGAAATGAACGAATTAATTATTTTCGCCCTGGGAACCTATCAGATCAGACAGGCACGTTCATATTATGGAGAGCATGTTAGATTCCATGGTGGTTATAGAATAGAGATAAGTAGTGAATCCATAGACATTGAGGAGTACAATTTGAGAGGAAGTGGCAACAATACTCTGATACGGGGAAAAATAAAATCAAGACATGTGTCGAGAAAACAATACTATGTTTATATTTTAATCGAAAATAATATACCAGGGAGAGAGGGCATAGCAGAGTATTGTTGCAATTGTTTGGTAGGACGTCGCACTGTGGGATGCTGTGCCCATGTCATGACTCTGGTATGGTACCTTAGATGGGCTAGACATCAGAGCAATATTTCTGCTCCTGCAGAATTCTTAGATTCTGTCGTAATAAGAGAAGATCTGGAATAAATCAATATAAATAACTGTTTTATTTTATTTATACCTCCTGTTCCTTGTACCCACGGCTACATAACAAGCTATACATTTCCAGTATAAGCCTCTCAACAAACCTCTAAACAATGCGAGATTAGCTTATACTGGAAATTTATAGCTTGATATGTAGCCGTGTGTACCTACATTCTCTTAAGAGACTTAATAGAATTGTTTATAAATTATGATCTATAAAAGAAAAAGTGAATTGATTGCTTGGTGAGTAAATACCTATTTTAGTTCATGTATGATCGAATTCTATAGGTACCTACCATTTTTCATTACAATTACTAGTCAAGAGCGGTGCATACGCTGTTGCATAATATTCCCAGATTTTACGGTAGGTATTAAATAATAAAATGTTCGCATACTGATTGTAATGAAGAGAGACCTATATCAATCATTATTTATATTTATTTATATATTCTTTATTGTACACCACAAAAAACATAACAACAAAAATTAAACTGACTCATTGTTAAGTATCCTGGATAGGTACGTACAGGTAGCCACCCAACTATTGCGTGACGACTACTGTAGAAGCGGTGCTAGGTTACCTTTAAAGATACCTATGCATTAAATTGAATAGGTATGGCCAACACTACATCAGTCTGAAATAATTATTTTCATCAAGAAAAACTATATATGCTTGTTATTTTCACACAGAAGTGGGACTGTGGATGACACAGAACACGTAACTAACAATGATTAGCATGATTTTAATAGCGGTGGTCGAGTTTCCGACTTGTCAAATTCTAACCTCCATTATGAACAAATAAATGCAAAAATCTATTTTCTCCCGCTTCCTAAAAAAATATTTTCACTACAGCATGGATTATTACAAGTAGGTGAACCAATAAAACCATATCCCATCAAAGGTCGCGATACTTTATAGTCAGGTCATAGCATGTATGGACCGTGGCCGACGTTCTTTGAGTTTCTGGTAATTTGATGTGCTGCTGTGTGTTCATTTCTTCAGACTACTGACACGTAAGTAAGGCTAACCTTTCGCCATATCTTACTGTTGAATATCACTCAAATGTCAATGTTCTTTTACAGATGGTACTTCTGCGAAGTTATTGGCAGATAGCTGCAAATCTCAGCAGAAAAATGAAGACAGAAATTCTAACAAAATATCGATCTATGAATCGCCAGCTGTAAATGAAGTTAGCGTCGCCCAAACACCCCGGACAAAAGTTGCAAAAAAATTTAATCCTTTATTTGACAAAATATCTAACGAGATTGCTGTAGAAAGTCACGTTTTCATTCAAAATTCAACGACATCGTCTGATATTATGATATGCACAGTCAATCAAGTAATAGTTTCAGAATTTGATAATAATACTTCACTTGAAGATATAAACAACTGTGACAAATCCGCGTCAGTTTTAACTTCACAAGCAGCTCCTGACATTGATGACAATACAGAAAACCACGTAGGGGAGAGTGGGGTGCATTCGTACAACGGGAGCATTCGTACAGTAGTGATATCTAAGCTATACAGCACACTGGCGTGTTCATGTTTGTGTGCGTAACTCCCACTCGGACGCATAGGCTACGCGCGGAGCGGCGGGGCAGTGCGGCTCCCGGCATCGACACAACAGGCCCGTTCATGTTTTCGCTCCACGTAAGTAATTTTTGGATTCACTTTGAAACGTGTTTAAATGTTATTAGTTTTACTCTAGTTATAAAAGTGATTCAATTTAGTTGGTGGAATGGTATTGAGGTCTTAAATGCACGCAGTTGTTTTCTAATAACTATAACGGGTATTTTTATTTTAAATTAAATCGTTGTATTTTTGGTTTGGGGTACCTTCGAGCAGTTAGCAGTGGGGTAGATTCGTACTGTACGAATCCTCCCCACACTAACTTGCATAGCATTAAACATTTTTTTTACCGAAAATATTATTATTACAGAATCAAAATGCCGCGAAAGTATGTGAAAAAGGGGACGAGAACGGGACAAGTAGACGAAGATAGAATGAAATCTGCGATAGACGAAGTTTTGAATAAAACCTTATCTATCAGAAAGGCTGCGCAAAAATATGGCGTCAAACCAACTACGCTCGAAAGTCGCTTGACGAAGTTACATAAACAAGCAGCTACTGAAGACAGACATAGTAAGGTACGTGTTTTCAGTTCCAAATACTCTTCAAACCAAGTGTTTTCTGCAGAAGAAGAGGCTCATTTAAATACGTACTATCAGAGAAATATTGACCTAGCCAAATTTAAAACAAAATCCTTTGCATAGATGACTAAGACTGATTTCCGTCCCCTTTTGCATCAACCAATAACAGTGGAATAAAAAGGGACGAAAAAAGTAACGGCAATTTTTTACTTAAAAGATTTTGCGCTCATGTGCACATCTGAAGGCCAATTCCCGTAATTAAAAACGTTCAAATTCAAGTCGCAATCTCATCTCAGCGACAGTCTAATGTCAAAAATGTAGGTAAGCGCTATACAATTTTTGACAGATTGACACTGAGATTAGAATGCGAACGTTCTTAAAAATACGAGAATTGCCCCTCTGGTCATTTGGGCTGTTAGCCCAAAACATCTGGACATTTGGGTTTCTTTTACCTACTATAGAAACAAAAGGATCGGAGAAGAGAAAGCTATCAGCTTTTTAACGTTTTGAGTTAACTATATTTTTTGAGTTTAGTTGCTATTTGTACAGCGTTCCGTAACAACCTAAACATCCTCATATTTGATAACAATGTCTTCCTGCCGTTTGACCATGGAAAAGAGACATCAGATCGTGTTTCTGCACGAGGAAGGACTCAACATCTCCCAAATTGCCGAGGAGCTGCAAACGACAGTAAGTAATAGTCATTTACTCTTATTCTTATCCTAATAGACCAAGAGCTAGTGAACCCTGGGAGTAACGGTCTCCCTGTAAGATTAGAAATTTGTATACTTACGATTTATGACATGCTAAGAGCAATAGCCATGACCTGGCAGGCGTCAGCCCTGCACGTCATCAGCCCCTTTATTTTTTGGACTGTTCAGTAAATTGAGTTTCAAAACTTGTTTCTGTAAATTTGAAAATTTAATAGGATAAAGTTTATTTATTGTACATCTTAAAAAAAATTGACAGGCGATTACAATAAGCAGAAGTATATGACAGATCAATTAGAAAACGTACAGTTGACGAGGTAAAATAAACTTTATCCTGTATACTTAAAATTTTTATATGTTTTCAAGTAAACGTCTCAGAGTAAATATATACAATGCCAGACGGTTTTGAACAGCATAAGACCTTGACAGGCGAGGGGACAGCTGCTAAGGGCGTGCGAGTGAGAGGTGTTGCGTGAATGCCTATAGTGCGAGTGAGACCGTTTATCTAATACGAAGGGACGTATACCTGCTCTCAAGCAACAATGTACAGAGAAGAATTTCGTCAGTTGTGCCACTGATTTTTACTTGTGAAGATGCTTTGAGCTATAACATTTCTTATGTTGAGTGATTTCTAATTTTTAAAAAATCAAACTTTATATTATTATCAATTGTGCAGTGATATTGTGTATTGTTGTACTTAATATTAACATTTCAGTAAATAGTGTGCAAGATGGAATTGGAGCACGTGGTTTGTGTGATTTGTAACGAAGACACTGATGAAAAAACTGTACGATTTACAGAGACTACGTTGAATAAAAGTAAATCAATATTGAAAATAAGAAAAGACAATAATTTAAAATTTAAAGATATTTCTTTGCCAGAGGAAATTAACGCAAATACTGGTTACCATGTAAAATGTTATAAAAACTTTCTTGCCGTGATGAAAAAATATCGCACAAGTGAATCATCAACTTCTTCAAATCTACCAGCATCATCATCAGGTATTTTTTATGAACTTCTATATTTTTTACTAGGCTTTATTCTTTAATTGTAACTATATTTTTGATTTAATTACGTGGTACAAATTTTACCATTATTAAGTATATATTAAATGGAAATTATTCATAATAATGGTACTGTAACAATAATTATATTAATGATCAAATCACGATTTATTAATTATTATTGACGGAAATAAAAATAATTACATAAAAATAAAAATTATTATTAATCATTAAATATGAATATCTCAATGGCTTTTTTTTTATAGAAATGTCATCGACAAACGTAGAAACAGTTACAGTAGCCCCTCCAATAGCTACTGAAGAAAGCGGAGCATCAACATCTGCTGAAGTGCCCGTTACTAAAACTAGCCATGCTGATAGGCTATGTGTGTTTTGTCAAAATAAATATAAACGAGTGAAAGGGCGGTACCAACCTCTTCACTCGTCAGAAAGAGCAAGTTTGATGCAAGTTTTGAAAGAATTTGGCGAAAATAATGAATTTTATGAAAAAGTTAGCGCAGATTCAAGCCCATTGATTTTTTATCATAATAGCTGTCGAACAATTGCCATATATACTTTACTAGAACAAGCGAAGACAAAATCACCACCGAAGAAGACTTGGAAATATTTTCACAAACTGGCTTTTGATGAAATGCAAATTTTTATCAGCGAGGAAATAATAAATAAAAAAGGACATTTTCATTCACATACTTATGTAAATACTACTTTGAATTATTACAAGGAATACTCGAGGAAAATGATGAAGATGTTGATGTTAATTTTAGTATCCAGCGGTTTGAAGCTAAATTGTTACAGAATTACGATGAAATTACAATTATCAAGAGGGACAGAAAAAAATATGTAACATTAAAAGATTCTGTTGTTGATGCAAAATTATGTGAACTGTTGGAAGATGCGGAGATATTGCAAAGAGCAGCATTAATTTTACGAAAAACTATTTCAAAAATGACAAAGAAAGAATTACCAGAAAATATAACAACTGCTGATTTGTTAAATGGCGAATGTGAAATACCTAAGCAATTACTTGATTTTTATTGTTTTCTTCTGGGTGGTCATAAACGACGTCGGAGAATTAGTGAAGGTTGTATAAGGAAAACTAATTCATTGGCAGAAGATTTGATTTATAATGTCACTAATGGGTCTGTCAAAACCAAAAAACACATCACTCTGGGCATGACATTGAAGAGTTTGACGAGCAGCAGATAAATAAATATGGTCATTGTTGTAGTTATCATGTTATTGAAGAATTGGAAACTGCAGCAACAACTACGTTATTGAATCGTTCTAAAATTTGTCCAAATGAAATTTGTAAAAGACAAGATTAATTCACAGGAGTAGCCTTCGACAACTTCGATCGTTATGTTGATACTGCTACTGGTAAAGATACCCTACTTCTAGAAAATGAGGAATCAACAGAGGGAACTTCTGAGCAACTCCAAAATCCTTCTGAAAATGGCGAGTGCACAGGCTAGCTATCCGTTTCATGTGTTCATGCAGGACATAAAAGAAGAAGGACTCTTGATGCTATCATCCCAGAGTTAGTCCCATATTCAAAAAAACCCAAGATGAATGATGAATTATTGTCTTTATCTGACAATTTAAGAAATGAAGCAACACCAGCTTCACTAGAAATAATTTATCAGCAAAAGTTTCTGTGGATGCTTTGCCATGCTCTAAAAATTAAAAAAACATCGATGTGGGTTGGGTTCCATCATAATTTAAACAATATTTATTTAATATTATTTAAACGTTATCTCTTAATAACAAAGAAAAAATTTGTTATCTCACACCAATAAACGAATCACCGACAAATATACCAGTTGTAATAGAAACTATGAAACAAAGTCAAAGTATTGCTGCAGAAATTGGACAACCTTGCATTAATGTAACATATGATCTAGCTATAGCAAAAATTGCTATGCAGGTACAGTCTACAGAAAAACCAGTTTATGATAATTTATTTATTAATTTAGGACCGTTCCACATCATGTTAGCATTGCTTAGAGCAATTGGAAAATTTATTGACGACAGTGGAATAATGAATGTAGCTGTTGAAAGTGAAATTATCGCAAATGGTTCAGTAGATGGATTTTTGAAAGGAAAACATTTTAATCGATGTAAGCGGCTGCATCCATTAATGGCACTAGGACTAGAAATATTATGTTTTCAATCTTTCATAGAAAAAGAAGATATAAGTATTGATGAAGATGTTTACAATAATCTCTCTACATTTATCGATGGTAATGAACCGTTTGTGAACGTCATAGAAAATGAAGCAATATCAACATTGATGACTCGATACCAATATCACAAAGAACAATGTAGAAAAGGAACTTTTGGTAAAACGCCTCAATTTTATGTTATTTATATGGATCTTGTTCATCACTATCAGTTACTGAGTCGAAGCATAAGGACTGGAAACTTTTCTTTGTACAAATATATTTTGTCAAAAATAGCAAATATATTTTTTATGACAAATCAGCCTAATTATTCACGATGGCTGATAAAATACCATGATAATTTGTTAAAAGTTGGTCTTACACATCCATCAATTGAAAAATTTATGAAAGATGGATACCTTGGAATCAAACGTACTGATAAATCTTTCTCTAGACAACCAACAGATCTAGTACTTGAACAAACTATTAATGCCGACGCGGGAAAAAGATTAACTGGTGTAATCCAGTTCACACATTCTATTTCTCAGCGATGGGCTAGAAGTCACGACATAAGAACAACAGTCATATCTCACACTCTGGACATTACTGGTTTACGAAGAAAAAATGATGTATCAGCAGACCTGGAAGAACATGCAATAAAAAGAGATTCAGCACAGTTGTGGAAGTTCATAAATACCTTTGAGAAATTTCTAAATCCATTTATGTTGAATCTAAACAAAGATTGTCTGTATAACATCGGTAATGGTACAGTAGCTTCGATCGCAGTACAGGATTACTTATTGAATTATATAGAATCAGGAGAAAGATTGAAAGAGAATTTTATAACTGAATGTTCACAGAATGGAAAAAGATTTGAAGAAAGAATTTCACAAGTGAAAATTATGAATTTTGCCTCTGAAAAAAAAAAGAAAAAAATCAAAGTCGGTGATAAGGTTCATGAAATCCGTGTGCAACGTGATTTCTTTGGTCGCCTGTTAGCTCTGTCAATACAACATAACATCGATTTGGAAAAGACGTTATCATACCCCATTACAACTGTTCCATTGTCATTGTGTCACGAAGATGGTACAATACATAAAACTCAGAAATCAGTAATGGTTGAAATTTTAAAGGCAAACGTCAACAGTGAAGAGGTACCAAGACGTTTTGATGTTGTCATTTTTGATGGATTCTTTTTACTGCATACATTCAAAAATATCCCTAAAACATTTGGTGGTATTTCCAAAAAAATTATGTCACTACTAACAGCTACACATGCCTCACGAGTAGATATCGTTTTTGACCAATACTTTTCGCCGTCAATTAAAGATTATGAACGAGCCAAACGACAAGAAGTAAGAAACATAAATTATTTCATTACCGGACCAGAACAAATTCGACCAGTTGATTTTATAAAAGAACTTCGTAACATACAATTTAAAGAAGCTTTCGTAGATTTTTTAATTACACATTGGAGCACAAATGAAATGATAGAGTTTATCGGGAATAACATAGTGAACTTAAATTACAAACACTGCCATACTTATAGTGTCCACAATAACTCTGTGATTGTCGATATAAATGATGATTTATCGTGCCAACATCATGAAGAGGCTGATACAAAAATAATATACCATACATGCCAAATGGATGAAGATGTATCCGACGTATTAATAAAAACATGTGACACAGACATTTTAATATTACTGCTCGGAGACATGGACCATCTCCACAATAATAATTTAAAAATCTATATGGAATATGGTACTAATAATTGTAAAAAATGGATAAATATTTCTGAACTATATACAAAATTGGGACCTTCTATATGCCAAAGCTTACCGGGATTTCATGCATTAACCGGTTGCGATTTCAATCCATCTTTTTCAAGAAGAGGTAAAAAAAAAACCATTCCAAATATTGCAGAAATCGAGTGTATATCAGAAGGCATTCAAAGAATTAGGAAACGCAGAAATAGTACAGAAGAAAGAAAAAATTTTCCCGATACTAGAGAAAGGACATTGTCCGATCCTGGCCATTTTTAAACGCGATGCTATGCAAAAAAATAATTTACCAATATTTTAAATTCTATTTTAGTAAATATCTGATGCAAGTAACTTTGTATCAATTAGCACTGTTAAAAATCATTTTTTTTTAGTATCTGAGTTGATGCTACGCATAAATCGGCTTTGGATTTGGTTTCGGTGTTGCCAAATCAAAACTCCATAAAACAACAAATTCAAATCGATTTAAAATACAGTGCAATCTCTCCACTGTATTTAACATAGTTTTCGCTAAATCACTTAATTAAAAATGTTAATAAACGATTTAAATGATTTAGGACATAAACATTTAAACAGACGTTTTATACATTATTTCTGGAGAACTTAAAACATTTTGATCGATTTCAAATGGATCGATATAATTGTTTTTTTTTCTTATATGGCAACACGATGCTTAAAAAATGTCGTCTATTTGTCAAAATGACAGTTATCATTCGCTTTGTTTCTTTGCATCGTGAGTGTTGTTTTTGTGTGTTTTATAGCGACTACTTTGATTTTTTATTAAAATGGATTCCGATTCTTCCCTTCATGACGACCCCGGCACTTCTATTAACCCCGAACCTTGTATTTACGTTGAACCTGGCACACCTACGGACACCGAACCTCGCCCTAACGATAACCCCGGCTTAAATGTGGACATGGATCCCGTGTTGCCTCACGGTGATCTGATGAATGAAGTGACAACGCAACGATGTGTGAATTGTGGAAGCGATTTGTTTCAAAGGAGGAGACACAGTCTCATTCTAATGGATGTGGGGTTAACTGTACAACAATGGATTGCTCCTCGTTTGGTAAGGTTTTATTACCGTTAAATCTTAATGATTTTGAATAAAAATCAAACGCTTACATAAAACACTAACAATATCTATTTTTTTGGTTTGTTTAGATTGAAAATGATAGTTTAGTTTGTCATCCTTGCTGGACTATGGCTCTTCATCATTCGAGGACGCAAATAATAAATGAACCAACAACTAGTAGTGGCCATCGCCGAAGTATCTGTGTCTGCTGTGGATGCTCTTTGTTACGGACAAGATCTCATAGGCTGCATACTGAGACGGAAAGAGAATCTCATATTAGGAATATGGTGATGGAACATATTGCTCCTCGTCAAGTAAGTACCTATTTGAAACATGTTTTTATTGAGTGTATTTATAAAATGCAATAAGTATAGGCAATGTAAATTATTTCCTCCACAGTTTTGTTAAAATTCATATTTACAATAAAGCGGGAAACTGGAACATAAACAATCTTGTATATATGGGCACTCCGGGGCTCTCCCCACAGCAGCATTTGAACACAATTTGGCATATGTGTTTGCGTGGCTTGGTTTTGTGTATTAAAATATGAAATCTAAGCACATCTTTTTAATTAGTTTTATTTTTATTGCTTCTGATATTTATTTATTTTGTTATAGTTACATGGATCCGATCAAATCTGTCATACCTGCTGGCAACGAGTTGATCGAGCTGCTGTCCGTTCCACTGAGGCTGAAAGAACATCGGATGAAACAAATATCAACTTGCCTTTGTATACCAGAGCATCAGGCACTCAAAGACACTGTTTTTATCCAGATTGTCATTCAACCCAAAGGCTAGCTGTCCCTAAATGGCTAAGGGTGATGTTATTTACAGATTATAAATTCTATGTGCCACAGAACTGTAGGATTTGCTCAGTACATTTATATAGTAATAATTGGGAAGTTCTAGCTGATATCCAGTCACCCATTCATAGTTTTAATGCAGAACAAATCCAAGATTTTGCAACATTTGTAAATGAGCGACAATTAATCCTGGATTTTTCTAATATAGAAACAATGTCAGATGAACTTTTGCATTATTGGGTTGGGTTGAGCAAAGAGCAATTTGGACAACTCTATTTAGAATTGCCAGAAATGCAAAACATTCGCCAAAATAAATTAGCGCTTGCTGCCTATTTAATTAAATTGCGAACGGGTGATAGTGATCAAAGGATCTCAACGCTTTTAAATATACCTCGCACTACACTAATGAGGTTAATGGGTCAAGCTCGAGATATAATAGAGCGAGTATTTGTCCCAAACAACTTGGGGATCAATAACATTAGTCGAACTCAAATCTCCGAAAGGAATTTATTAATACCTAATGGTTTATTTGGAGGTGAAAATAGGCAACCAATTATTATAAGTGATGGAACATATTTATATGTACAAAAATCATCTAAATATATGTACCAAAAAGATACATATTCTTTGCACAAGTATAGGAACTTGATGAAGCCTTTACTTATGGTTTGTTGTGATGGATACATTATAGATGTATTGGGCCCCTATCCAGCTACAACATCAGATGCTAATATAATAATAAATGAATTTAATGAAGAAACAAAACCACTAAGGAGATATTTCCAAGCAGGTGATGTATTTATTCTGGATAGAGGCTTTAGAGATTCTGTGCCATTGCTGAGAGAATGTCATTATTCTGTTCATATGCCTGCATCCTTACAACAAGGTGAAACTCAACTGTCAACCCTTGCTGCTAATAAGTCGAGAGCTGTCACGGTTTGTAGGTGGGTGGTTGAAGCTGTAAATGGCATATTTAAACAATCATTTAAATTGCTGAGGCACGAATTTTTTAATCTTGCATCAAGACATGCAATGACAGACTTTCGCATAGCAGCAGCTCAGATAAATAGGTTTCATCAAAGAATTAGAGACAGAGAGGATGCAGGGCAAATACTAGAAATAATAAATCAAAACATGCACATAAATAATTCTCTTGCTGATTTTGTCAATCAAAATAATTTAAATAGACGGCAAACAGATTTCCTCTCAATTAATGTAAACATACATAATGTATCCTTTCCGAGGATGGAGTATATTGATTTAATTCTAATTGCATGTGGAACATATCAATTGAAACAAGCACGTTCTTACTATGGAGAACACATAAGAGGCGATGGTTCCTATACTATTCAGCTGTGCAGAAATACTGCCAGCAACCTACTGGAAGGTTCCCCGCTCCCTTCAGTCAACTGCAGTTTGATGCGTGGGAAAATACAGAGCAGACACATCAGTAGAAAAACATATTTCGTTTATATATTATATGAAAATAACACTGAAGGGAGGGCAGCAATAAAACAATATTGCTGCAACTGTATGGTGGGCCGTAGAACAGTAGGTTGCTGTGCGCATATTATGACCATTATTTGGTTTTTAAGTTGGGCAAGGTATCAGGAACATATTAATCCACCTGCCCAGTTTCTTGACGATGTTCTTATAACATATGAATCCGAGTAATAAATATAATTTTATTTAAAAAAACACGTTTTATTTCATACATAACCTGTTTCAATTAAATGTTAAAAAAATATCTAAATATACATCTTGATACAAAACTAGGTTTGTATACTCAGTCTTACAGATATGAGCTATTAAATCAATCACATACTATTAGCTGAACTGTTTGTTTATGAGTGGCCAAAGTCCCATAGAAATTGGACAATCCCCTTTGTATGCCAAATGTATGGTTTGAAATGTTCAAAGTTAAACAATGCACGTTATGAAAAGTTCCTTGCTACGTACAAAACAAATAATCCGAAAGTGTTTATGAAAAAAGTAGTAAGCTATGATTCATCGAATTTACCACCCTGCCAACGTGAACTACATCAACAATTATTGAGAACTGCCTACATTACAAATATATGGCGAAATTGTAATTTAAAAGAACCAACAATTCTTACACCTGAAAATAACGGTTGGAACTTAATTGATAGTCGTTACGAATTTAATTGGTTTGAGGGGAATACGGTTCCATCTTCTATATACGACATACTTTTACAAGGACCTGCTGATACTGCCACAGCACAATCGACTGAAACTGAGGAATGCATTTCAGGTAACATACAACTATTTTATTCCGTAACATTTAATACGCAGTCCTATGTAATTGAGCTTAATATTTAATTCTTAACAACCTTATTGATTCATAAAAATATTTTTTTTTACTATTTGCAGATGAGGAAAACATTGTTGAAGAATCAGATGATGATGAAAACAATGATAGCGAAATTTCGGATGATGCTGAAGAAAATGAATGTTAAAAATAATGTAGATTGCATAAAACCCAATAAAATACATTGCATTTACTGTATGCGTTCATGTAACATTTCTTATTTGCACGCCCTTAGCAGCTGTCCCCTCGCCTGTCAAGGTCTTATGCTGTTCAAAACCGCCTGGCATTGTATATATTTACTCTGAGAGGTTTACTTGAAAACATATAAAAATTTTAAGTATACAGGATAAAGTTTATTTTACCTCATCAACTGTACGTTTTCTAATTGATCTGTCATATACTTCTGCTTATTGTAATCGCCTGTCAATTTTTTTTAAGATGTACAATAAATAAACTTTATCCTATTAAATTTTCAAATTTACAGAAACAAGTTTTGAAACTCAATTTACTGAACAGTCCAAAAAATAAAGGGGCTGATGACGTGCAGGGCTGACGCCTGCCAGGTCATGGCTATTGCTCTTAGCATGTCATAAATCGTAAGTATACAAATTTCTAACCTTACAGGGAGACCGTTACTCCCAGGGTTCACTAGCTCTCCAGCTATAAACTAGGTAATTCAAACTTCCTATTCATCCTTTACAGAGAACTACGGTCCGCTTATGGCTGCAGCGGCATGTGGTATGCTGCAGTAAGAAGGTGACGCCGCGTGCGCTTCCATAACCGCCTCCTCGAGACTGCTGGTTCTGCTGGACCGGGTCGACCAGCAAAGGCAGAAGCACCATACACGACCACTAAAAAATAATTAATAAGTTATAGTTTTTTATAATAGTCTTTTATTTAGTTTGTTACCTAAAGAGTTCTAAGTTTTAAATTTAAAAATAATGTTTGTGTATGATTAAGTGTAGGTAAGTAAGTATAAGAATTTTGCATCTGGTGTAATATTATTAATTAGAGTGAGTCTAATGAAAGCGCGACTTAAATTTTTTATTTTTATTTAATTGGCAGCATTATTCACCGCAATTGTAGGAAATAAAAAAAAAATTGTGATGTGTCAAGACATGATTCCTACTAGTTAGTAATACCTACCACATACAAAATTTTTGGACTTAACTTCTTTTTCTCAGGTCGCGCTTTTATTAGACGGACTTTATATACTCGTAACTAGGTTAAGAATAATAATAGGTTTCTAATGTTGGGCGGAAATCATTTGTAAGTAGTCTATTATTAATAATTAATAATAGACTACTTACAAATGATTTCCGCTATATTTTTTTAACCTAGTTACATAATTATTATGTAACTAGGTTAAAAAAATATAGTTTTCTATTTTCATTGTTATTCCTTATTTTTTTTTATTATTTATAATTGACATTGTTTATTTTCACATATTTTTGATTAGTTTTATTAGTGGTAGGGAAATCTTTTGACATTATTTTGACTTGACAAATATGGCAAATAAATTATTTTGTTTTGTAATTTTTTATTTATTGTCTTTTTTATAAAATAACACACACAGACACACACAAAGACACTTAGAGTTGTTCCTACCCTTAAACAGTCTAATTGATTTAACAATATTAAATAATAAATATAAAACTTACCTCTGAGATTCACGTCTGTTCCTTTTCGGCATTTTTGGTAAGTACTGTGGTCTATATGAGTCCTCACATAAAGCCCATGATGATGAATCTTCATTATTTGACACATTTGTTATAAACAAAGAATCTGATAGGCTGTATAAGTAACTCACAGTGCGGTTTTCAACAATAGACCGTTTATGAACCTTCAATGAATGACCTGTTATCGAAATGCTTTAATAAGTCTACTTTAAGGTTTTAGCTACATTTTTTACTGCAATTGTAGCAACAGGTAACATTGTAAAGTGCTAAACATTAAAATAAATATAATCTCTTAAAGTTTATTCATCTACTTGTCTAATTATCTACTTCTTATGTCAATTGTTGATACTGTCAAAATAACTTTATCTGTCTCTGTGAGCCGCTACAAAAAGTTAATTTCGATAAAGCATAATATACGTTAGTTTTTTGTGAGTACGAACCCTTAGAACAACTTCACCTAAACAAAATATCTCAAAACAAACATGTGTAGAGCGCGTAGTAAAACAATCCTCATCCTATAGAAATTTATTAAAAGAAATGGTTTGGGTTTTTTTTGTGGATGTTTACAAATATAATAAAAAAGAGCCTAAAAACCCGTTAGGTTTGCTCACTACGTGTTGATGACGGTTGCTATTGGTCGATGAGAAACAAAGACGCTGCTATACCGGCCGGGCAGTGCAAGCAATAATTACACTTAAGGTGGCCAGGTCAATATTTCCCGGATAGTACATAATGAAATGCTCCAAAATGCACTACGGATTGACGATTGTCCAAGTAAGAAAACTTGCGTACGAGTTTGCAAAAGCTAATAGATTACGTTATCCTTCTAATTGGGATCACAATCAAATGGCAGGAAAGGATTGGGTGGAGAGTTTTCGCAAGCGTTGCATAAATTTAAGCCTCAGAAAACCAGAAAACACCAGTGCCGCAAGGTGCTTCGCATTCAATAAGAGTGCCCTAAAAGATTTCTTCGAAAACCTTGAGACTGTATACGTAAAATACAAGTTCACTGCTGACCGAATTTACAATTTTGACGAGTCGGGGATATCCACAGTATTAAATACGCCCAAGGTTTTAGCTGAGAAAAACCAAAAACAAATCGGTCAATTTGTTTCGGCTGAGAGAGGAGAACTTGTTACATTTGGAGGAATCATATCAGCCAGTGGCAACACAATTTCGCCTCTATTTATCTTCCCCAGGGTTCATTTTAAAGACCATTTTATGGACGGTGCTCCGAAAGGTAGTCTGGGAATGGCAACAAGGAGTGGTTGGATAAATACCACTATATTTTTGGAGGTGTTGAAACATGTCCAGAAGAAAACGTGCTCAAAAGATAACCCTATCTTGCTACTGGTTGATAACCATGAAAGCCACGTCACAATAGAAGCAGTAGACTATGCTCGTGACAATGGCATAGTTTACCTTTCGTTCCCACCGCATACAACTCACCGTCTTCAGCCCTTAGACGTTGGTGTATTTGGACCTTTCAAGGCAAAATTGAAAGTGGCATTTAACGATTGGCATGTGAATAACCCGGGCAAAACTCTAAACATATACAATATACCGATGCTTGCCAAAGTAGCCTATTTTGAATCGTTCAGTGGGAGAAATATAACACGTGCCTTTGAGAAGACTGGAATCTGGCCATTTAATAAGCTAGCCTTCGGAGACGACGACTTTGCAGCTGTAAGCGTATACCAATCCGGGTCCACGTCAGATCCAGAAGAGATCGACGAGATAGGTAATGTTGAAGATGTGGAACAACAAGATTTACCACCAGGGTTGGCCCCTACATCAGCTTCTTTTCCACCACAGTCAGAATCCGCACAAGGTGAGCAGTCTATTTCAACAGCGAGTCAAGGTGCCAATGTATCGGAAACGGAGCTTACTCAAGAAGATCTCGTAGAGAGCTTAGTTCCTGTTTCACCTTCCTTACATAGATCTACAACTCCACCGGCGACTTTACCTGCTGGAGGACTAATAACTCCAGAAGTTATCCGGCCTTACCCTATAGTAGACAGAACTGAGTCTAAAAAGTCGAGAAAAGGGAAACAGCAAGGAAAGTCGAGAATATATACAGATACTCCAGAGAAAATAAGACTAGAAGAAATAGAGAAAGCAAAACAGTTGAAGAAGCAAGAGCAAGAGATAAAACAAAAGGCTAAGGAGATGAAGCGAGCTTTCAATTTAGTATCCGCCAACACCAATCCAAAAAGACAGAAGAAAACTGTAAGGACCACTAAATCAAAGAGGCAAAATAAAACTTTCAAGCCTGTCAGTGAGGACGAGTCTGATTCTGAGGATGAAACTAATATCAGTTTAAGAGAAAGTTCTTGTTCTCCCATCGAAGAAGCGTCCAAGCAATTGGATGTTCAAGATGAAACTCCAGTTATGTCTATGAACATTAACCAAGGATGTTTCGTGCTAGTCAAATTTGCTAAAAAAAATACTGTTTTATATTATGTTGGGCAAGTGCTTATAAAATACAGTCCTATTGAATACATAGTTTCATTTATGAGGAAGAAGCCTGGTTCCTGGAAATTTGTTTTTCCCACCACCAAGGATGAGGGGAGTGTCAATATAACAGATGTGGTACATATACTGACACCATCAAAATCTGCTTTGACAGCGAGAACGTCCCACATTTATAGCTTCGAGAAAGACTTATCTGTGTATGCTGTCGGATAGTACGTGTATTAATACTTAAGACTAAGGCTTGTTGCTGTAATGGTAGAGTTTATTATGTTGATTCATTAGGTACCTACTTATTATATTAATAAGAGAAAAGTTATGATACGTTTTTGTTACCAAGACTAAGTAGTAATTTTTAGTACTGAGGTACGTTTTTTGTTACTAAGAGTAAGTAGTTATTTGTAGTACCTACTGAGGTACACAAAATAATAATTGATAATTGTCCCTAAAAAAAGGCTGATTCTGTGTTAATTGTGATCTCAATAAATGATAATATTACATTGAATAGTGGTTATTTCTCTCATTGTACGAAGGTACCCCACTATGTACGAAAGCTCCCTACGCTATGTACGAACCTACCTCATTCTCATTTTAGTAAAGTTGTCGTAGCATCGCCATGCTTTCTTATGTCGAAACAACACATCATTCATCTTAAAGGCTGATAAGTGCAGTATGTGACAGCATTAAAGTTATTTTTAAATAATGGATAGTGTTTGTTCTATGTGGCTGTCACCTGACTGGCGCTTCATACCTGAATATGCTGCAAAATATGATACCGGAGTTGCTAGAGGATGTGCCTCTGGCATATTTACGCGGTCTATTCTATCAGCATGATGGATGTCCTGCTCATTATGCTACTGCAGTGCGTGCCTACTTAAACAATGTGTTTGGTGAACAGTGGATAGGTCGTGGTGGCCCTGTAGCTTGGCCTGCCAGGAGCCCTGACTTAACGCCCCTGGATTTTTATTTGTGGTCCGAGATTAAAAGACTAGTTTATTCCGAGGAGCGTACTACTCGGGATGACTTAAGAAGTGCGATAGTGGACGTTTTTAACGTTGTGAAAAGTGATAGAGACACATTAAGAAAATTAAAAGAAAATTTAGTTAAACGTGCACGTTTATGTATCGAGCGAAGTGGACTCCATTTTGAGCAGTTGCTTCGATACAGGGAAGTGTAAATTGTAAATAAGCTAAACGTCCTTAGCCAAAGTTGATTATGTTTGTAAATAGCTCCAATTTTTTAAATACGCCTGCGCCTGCAGTAGGTTAGTACTTTTTCTGAATAAAAGAGTAGGTACCTACAAGTAAGTAAGTACTTACGTACTTAGATACGTAACATGTACTTATTACTGACGCGACGGTCCTAAGCCCGTAGAAAGTATGAAGGAAAAATTAGAGTTATTTAACTGTTAAGTAGATAAACGCAATTGAAATCAAACAATGGTTATGAATGCGGAATCAAACGATTTATTACATCTACAGCAACAACGTGCAAGTAGGTACTGATGACCGCGACGTATAGCGAACCTTCAATACAAAGCAAAACAGAGAAGTACCTATGGCTTGAATAACGAATTAAATTACACTCGTGTGTATGTATCTTATTAGTTCATCCGCTAGTGGCGCTAAAAACAACCGCGAGACGCGTGCCGACGAACACATTCTCGGTCTCAAACACAAACGGTGCCGCGACCGCGACCAACATAAAAGTACCATAAACGTTATTCCTGCCTAATCAATATCATTTTCAAAACTTCTTCAAGCTAGTTTTGAACTAGAAAACCCGCCTCTCAATTGCCTAACCAGTGAGATACATGAAATTCCTTTTTTTAAACGTTCTATTACATTAAAATTCCTGCTTGCCATTTGGACGTACCGCCACTATTTAAGCCGATTTAAACTTATTTATACTCTAAACATATGGTCGTAGTACTAGTACTATGTCTATTTTATCTATGCGTATGAACTTAGTTCGTCACAGAGGTTGCCGATCGCCGCTAACTTCTTACGCGCCGACTTCTTTAAACATAATTAAAAACACATACGCAATAGATAAATAGGTACACAAATAAAAATACGAACAGCGAATTCAGACTTTATTCCTTAACCGTAAACGGTAACAAATAGAAATTTCACCAAACTAGGTACAAGGTAAAGTAGGTACGCAGTTTACTAAAATTATTCTGAGAAGCCACAGAATTGATGCACATTCGAATTCAGCGGTTAACTTTATAAAAATAAGGTCTTAATTCGGTCCAATATTTTCATAGAAAAAGGGCACCACCAACTTATAATGAACTCTATTTGACAGACAAAACGATTCATTTTTCTGCTTGAATTGCCTGCCTTTGTAGAAGCCGTCGCCGCGTCGCGTCGTCTCGCAGCTGCAAGTTACATTGTAAAACTTCGTTTAGGCAGTATTATTTTTAATCATCATAATTTTATTATGGTAGGTAGCTGTATGCTTTTTAAGTACTTATTAGCTCGACACTCGATTCAAGGCCTTAAGGCGCGGTGTTATCTCAATATTCCCAAAAATTGGTTTCTTAGAACGTCGAGTATGACGTAATGTAATAAAAATAAGTAACGCGAAAAATACAGTGAACAGAGAAGGGTATAAAGAAGAATTTAAACCGAACAGAATAATAAATAATAGTTTGATATTCCCAATAAAAAATTGGGAAGTTGTAGCATAAAAATAAACTTTGACGTCGAAGATCTCTGTATTTCCAGCGATAACAACAGTTTTATTTTTAAGAATTTAGTAGGTTTTCCATTTTTTTAAAACTTTAACCAAACCATTATTTAATTTTATGTCTATATTTTAAATAATCTAAAGAAAAGCAGTAAAATAAATGCCCATTCGCAGCTTACGTCACATTTCAACACAAATATCATTTTCAATTTTCAATCTTATTGACGCTCCATAGTGGTGACAATAGTTTACGCGGTCATACTTTAGTCGTCGGGCAGCGCTCGACTTGGATAGTTGGCACCGGACGCTCTGTGCATAATTCGATTGTAGTTTTCAAGTAATTTATGACTGAAAACAGTGCGTGAATTGAACTAAAGTTCCGTGGCGGACTACTAAGGCTACTCACTGCCTAATATTGAAGTGAAAATTCAGTCTCAGTGAAAATATGGGCAATAAAAATAAAATGTTGCGAAAGAGTTTTACAAGAAAAAGACGAAAAACTCGAAAAAATTATGGAATGTTCGGGTAAGTAGGATGATTACGGTATTGTATCATAACATTTGAAATTTGTATTTACACACATCAAAAGTGTCTAGGGATCAACATATATTTTTGCAATAACTTTTCTCCTGATTGATATTAATTAAAATTTTCTTTAAGGATTCATAAAATAAAGTGTTTTCGTTTGTCACACTAACGATAAACCAAGTCACCTTTGCATTAATAAAGAAATTTTCCATTTTCCTAATAAAGGGATTTTTGACATTTGAACCACTAACACAAAAGTTCGAAAAAAAGACTGAAATAACAGTTTTCTTTAAAATTTTATTGGGTAACTTAAACAATTAATAATCCGTGTTTCTACCGCGAACACTAACAACACAAGAACATCGGTTTGGCATACTCAAAATGAGTTCATCCAAATCACGCTGTGGAATGGCCGCCCATGTTCGTTGCAACAACAAAAAAAGGTCTTCTTGCGACTGGATACCTTCCATATTCGGCAGAGCTCTTCTCTGTAGCATATCCCATGCATGCTCAATCGGGTTCAAGTCTGGCGACTGAGCAGGCCAGGGCAGGACATTGATGTTAGCTGCGGCGAGAGTCTGTCTTACAACTCTTGCGGTGTGCGGTCGTGCATTATCATGCATTAACTGAAATAAGGGACCGATTTGCACTTGTAGAGGAACGATGACGTCTGATACAATCGTCTCAGCATAAATTTGAGCGTTGAGGTTGCCTCTGATCCAAATCAACTCAGTTCTTCCGCCGATCCAAATACCCGCCCATACCATGATGGTTCCACCACTATAAGGATGGACTTCCTGGCAGGATTTTAATCGCTGTTGGCGTCCAGGGGTTCTCCAGTGTCGTATACGTCTTGTATCCGGTCTCATACCAAAACGAGACTCATCAGAAAAGCACACGAAACGCCATTGTTCTTCTGCCCAATTTCTGTGTTCAAGAGCCCATTGATATCGAATCCTACGATTGTGCATTGCTATAGGTGGTACCCGTAGCGGTCTTCGGGAATGAAGGTTCACTTCATGCAAGCGGTTTCTGACTGTTTGGTCGCTAATTAAGTTCCCTGAAGAGTGATGAAGCCTCACGGCTAACATCATGGCGGTTATTGTTGGAGCTCTTCGAGTTAAGATTTGAATGTATCGGTCTTGTCTCCGTGTGGTGCAGCGATACCGTCCTCCATGGCGCTCAGCCACGGTACCAGTGTTTCGGTAACGTGTCCAAAGTCGACTGATAACACTCTGACTTGTATTCAGAGCTAAAGCCACAGTACGTTGCCGGGAACCAGCTTCTATCATTCCCACGGCTCTGAGCATTTCTTCCCTGCTTAAATGACGTCGCCGCTCCATAATAACGTTGGTTTTAATCAGTAATAGGGAAACAGTAGCACTAATAATGTCTTCAATGCGTTGTATGTTTTTATAGGGAAAATATTGACAGCTGATTTTCATCTTTTACTCGAATTTGATTCACAGTTCCTGATTCAAATTATGAAATGCACCAAAAAGGATCCATATAAATTTATAAAATCATAAATTTATTACAAAGCCACATCTTAATCTCAAGAAATCCGCATAAAAATGCTTGATCCCTAGACACTTTTGATGTGTGTAGTTTAGTTTACTTACGAAACTGTATAAATCTATAGAAACGGTATTGACAATTTCTACAAACATTTTGCTAAATCCAAAAACAAATAGGTGCACTCTATTTTGATGTCTATAGAATGCATATTTGAATGCGCCTAGTGCAAACGTCTCTGGTCGAAGCAACCATCGAGGCGATAGCCATATTGCAATAGTAGGTATAAGTAACAAAAACAAACTTGCAGATAAATCAGAGTGCGTTCGTAATTATTATAATAATATAAATATTGCACTAGTTATATATAAAGCATTTTGATTCTTTTGTAAGATTATTTTTATAATATTTATTGAGTCATTAGACCAGTGCCGATAATTTTTGAAAACGAAAAAAGTCATAGTAGGATGAAACCCATTGGAAAAGAAAGAGAATACAGGGTGTTTGGAAGGGAGCTGTACATACGCCTAGGGTAGAAACTAGGGATAGTCTGCTACCTACCCCCGCCCATTATATTGACCTTGGCCTCAAGGTTTTTTTTAAATTTATTTTTATTTTTTATTTGACTTTTTTGTGATTTTTTGACTAAAACTACCTGTAGCTCAAAATCTATCCATGGGACCGGTCGGCTAATGGTCTTGTTTTAATCGTTAGAGTCTTAGGGTCCTGCAAAAAATTATTTTACACCAGAAAATTGTGGAGAAGAAAAGTTATGGGGCCTGAAGTACCGTAGTAAGGTAAAGAAATAATTTTAAGGTAAGGTAAAAAAAACCTTGAGGCCAAGGTCAATATAATGGGCGGGGGTAGGTAGCAGACTATCCCTAGTTTCTACCCTAGGCGTATGTACAGCTCCCTTCCAAACACCCTGTATGACAAAAATGAAAGGAAAAATAATTTACGGGCGATCCGAGGTCGGGAAGTGGGGGTTTAAGGGTAAAAAGCGGTTTATCTCGATTTCCGGCAAAACTACAAGTCTTATGGAAAAAGTGTAATAGCAAAGTTGTAGGTAATAAAAAGATCTACAACTTTTGGATTCACACTTTTTTCAAGTAACCTCAAAATTTATGTGAAAATTTCAAATAACCAAGTTTTTGGTTTTATATTTTTATCTTTTACACAACATTTTTTTTTCGCGAAATTTGCTGAATACTTACCTTTTTATGTTCCAAGCACACTGTATTTTTATTGATTTAAAATATTTATTTTTTTCACCTTATTTTGACCTAATATCGAAAAAGCACCCTAATTTTCAATCGAAAATTCTCACGTGAAAATATCTGCTTTTTTAAAAACTCGGTAAAAAAAATAATTGCTGTGTAAAAGATAAAAATAAAAAACCAAGAACTTGGTTATTGGTTGGACTTTGGTTGGTTGGTTTGAATTTTTCACATAAATTTTGAGGTTACTTGAAAAAAGTGTGAATACAAAAGTTGTAGATCTTTTTATTACCTACAACTTTGCCATTACACTTTTTTCCATAAGAATTGTAGTTTTGCCGGAAATCGAGATAAACCGCTTTTTACCCTTAAACCCCCACTTCCCGACCTCGGATCGCCCGTAAATTATTTTTCCTTTCATTTTTGTTATATTCTCTTTCTTTTCCAATGGGTTTCATCCTACTGTGACTTTTTTCGTTTTCAAAAATTATCGGCACTGGTCTAATGACTCAATAAATATTATAAAAATAATCTTACAAAAGAATCAAAATGCTTTATATATAACTAGTGCAATATTTATATTATTATAATAATTACGAACGCACTCGGATTTATTTGCAAGTTTGTTTTTGTTACTTATACCTACTATTGCAATATGGCTATCGCCTCGATGGTTGCTTCGACCAGAGACGTTTGCACTAGGCGCATTCAAATATGCATTCTATAGACATCAAAATAGAGTGCACCTATTTGTTTTTGGATTTAGCAAAATGTTTGTAGAAATTGTCAATACCGTTTCTATAGATTTATACAGTTTCGTAAGTATACTAAACTAAATACAAATTTCAAATGTTATTATGATACTGTTACGAGCTGGGGTTCGGGATAAATAAAATACCAATTTACACGAAAAACACTATAATTGAAAATCACAAATACAGTAATCAGAAACTTTAAACACAATCACTTGTAGTTCACTATTAGTCCGCTTCTACTGTTGTTAGCTTTTCTTCACTGTTTCGCATTCTAAACTGAACTGTCCTACAACGCTGTCAACCCCTTATTTATATAACGAGTGTAAGTTACTAGAATGTTCTAGCATAATACCAGAACATTCTATTACTTACGGGAACGGTCCAGTGTAGTTCGGCTATTCGATAACAGATGGCGTTAGCGTCTAACGTGTAGTTCTTCTATTCGCTAACAGATGGCGTTAGGATCTACGTGACACTGCCGCCTCCTAAGACATGCTCGTCCCGAGCATCATTATTCCCGTAATATCGTGCCAATCGATCGACATGAACAATTTTAGGAGTAGTTCGCGTATTCCTTTGAATTCGGTAGGTGACATCGTTGATCTTGGTCACGATTCTGTACGGTCCGTCCCATTTTGCCTGTAGCTTAGGGGACTTCCCTTTGCTGCGGGCTGGGTTATGCAACCATACTAGCGAACCTTCGTCGAAACCACTATTGTTCATTTTCCGGTCATAACGAGTTTTCATTTTCTCGGACATCTGTTGGCCTGATTGTCTGACATGCTCATATACGTCATTCATCTTGTTGCGCAGGTCATTCGCATAATCTGTTAAACTGCGTGGAGTATCAGGGGGGATGCCGGTAATTAAATCTGCTGGTAGCCTTAACTCCCTTCCGAAGTTCGCGAAGGCTGGTGTCACAGTCGTACTCTCGTGAACTGCACTTCGGTATGACAGGAGAAACGGTTGTATGTGCTTGTCCCAATCCTTTTGTCTGCTTGCTACAACTTTTGCCAGATATCTTTCCAACGTCTGATTAAATCTTTCCACCATTCCATCAGATTGTGGGTGGTATGAAGTAGTTCTGGTTTTGTGAGTACCCATCACCCGACATGTTTCCTGAAACACTTGAGACTCGAAATTTCGTCCTTGATCGCTGTGGATTTCTAAAGGTACCCCAAACCGACAGAAGACTTCGTGGACTAATTTATCAGCAGCTGTCGTAGCTTCTTGATTAGGAATGGCGAAGACTTCCGGCCACTTAGTGAAGTAATCCATGACAACCATGAAATATTTGTTTCCACTTTCACTTTCAGGGAAAGGGCCAGCGACGTCTAGTGCTATCCGTTCCCAGGGGGCTCCTACGTTGTACACTTTCAATGCACCCCTGCTGCGTGTGTGAGGTCCTTTTACCGCAGCACAACTAGTGCATTTGCGACACCAATCCTCAACATCCTCTCGACAATGGATCCAGTAGAACCGGTCTCTGATCTTCAATAGAGTCCTTTTTACTCCCATATGACCTCCTGAACATCCATTGTGGTAGAGCTGTAGAACCTCTGGTACCTTTACTTTAGGTACGATCATTTGCAGATGGCAGCTGTCCCCTCGAGCATTTTCCCATTTGCGGCACAATACACCGTCCTGGATTACCAAGCTCTCCCACTGTGCCCAATAACTCTTTGTGGTTGTACTCATCGTTGCAACATCACACCATTTCGATTTAGGAGCATTAGCTTCAATCCACTCGAGAATTGGCTTGATATCTGTATCGCTTCGCTGAGCATGCTGTAGAGTTTTCTTCCATTTGTCGCTAAGGTCCGTTCTTACCATCCTGACAGGTACCGCTTCCTTAGCTTCTTGTCTAGTACAATGCTTGCAGTCTTCAGGACAAGGCCTTCTTGATAAAGCGTCCGCGTTACCGTGGGATTTCCCACTGCGATGTTCAATTGCGAAGTCGAATTCTTGTAGCAATTCAATCCATCTCGCTACTTGTCCTTCTGGATTCTTAAACTGCAACAACCACTTCAATGCAGCATGGTCAGTTCGCAGGTGGAATTTACGTCCCAACAAGTACTTGCTGAAATGCTGTAATGTCTTCACTACAGCAAGTAGCTCGCGCCTCGTGACGCAATAATTTCTCTCTGGTTTTGATAAAGATTTGCTGAAATAAGCAATCACAACTTCATGATCTCCTTTCCGTTGGGATAACACACCGCCAATTCCAGTATTACTAGCGTCCGTGTCAACTATGAATTCATTTTCTGAGTCAGGGAAGCCCAAAATTGGGGTATTGCATAAACGTTTCTTTAAGTCCTGGAAAGCCATGTCACAGCTCTCATCCCAACAGAACTGTCTCTTCTCTTCAGTAAGCTTGTGTAGAGGTTTGGCAATATCAGCAAAATTCTTGACAAACCGTCGATAGTACGAGCACAAACCCAGAAATGCTCTAACTTGCGTCTTGTCTTTCGGAACTGGCCAATCCTTGACGGAGACGATTTTCTCTGGATCAGTTTGTACTCCCTCTTCCGAGACCACGTGTCCCAAAAAGCTTACTTGCTTCTTGAAGAATGAGCACTTTTTCGGACTTAACTTAAGATTGGCTCCTCGGATTTTTGACAGTACACGTTCCAAGTTTCGGAGGTGGTCTTCGAATGTGCGGCCTACGATGACGATGTCATCTAAATAGACAAGACAGGCGTCTCCAATTAATCCGGTGAGTACTAGCTCCATAAGCCTTTCGAAAGTTGCAGGAGCATTGCACAATCCAAATGGCATGACGTTAAATTGCCATAGTCCCTTTCCCGTAGAGAATGCGGTTTTTTCCTTGTCCTTAGGATCTATCTCCACTTGCCAGTAGCCACTTTTTAGGTCTAACGTGGTAAACCACTTCATTCCTGACAGCGTGTCCAATGTGTCGTCGATCTTGGGTAGTGGATAGCTGTCTTTCTTTGTAACGTCATTCAGTCGACGATAGTCCACACAAAACCGCATGCTGCCATCCTTCTTTTTCACCAGGACCACAGGAGAACACCATGGACTAGATGAAGGCTCTATAACTCCATCCTTTACCATGTCTTCAATCATCTTATCCATTTCCTTTTCTCTTGCCACTGGTATTCTTCTTGGTCGCTGACGAATTGGTAACTCGTTTCCCGTATTAATTCTGTGCTGAACCAATCCAGTCTTCCCTATGTCAGCATCATTTGCAGAGAAAATGTCGGCGTACTGAAGTAGCATCTTCTTAGCCTTCTCCATTTCTCCTTCCGATAAATCTTTGCGACAGTCTTCCAAAAGATTTGACATGTTAAATCTTGCACTTTGGACATTATTCCGAGAAGGCTGATGTTGGCATTTACGCACCCAAGCCACTTCTTCACAGGTACCCATCAACGTACCCTTCTTGATTACTTGTTCCCTTTCACTTGGGTTCAGTATGCGTACGGCTGCAACGTTGACTTATTTTTTTTTTTTTTTTTTTGTTTCCGGGGTGGAAAATCCTCATGGATGTCCGCCGCCCTGGGGCGGGCGACGGGGTCTGTCAGACTCTTACTGACTAAAAACCACCCCGGTGTTCCATCTCACACCTACGCCGGGGGTCGCGGGAACATACGATCCTTCCACAACCCCCGACTGGTGCCGGCCCGCCACTGCGGGCCTCTTCGGGTCTGGGGGGGGAGTGAGGTGTTTGACTCCCCCCGCGACGTCTAACAGGGGCGCGCGTGGAACACTACGCGCCGCCACCTCGGGTCCTGGTGTGTGGGGGGCGACGGACGTCCCCGAGTCCGTCGCCCCTGGACCCATTTAGGGGGGCTGGAAGAGGGCGTTGTCCGCCCTCCGCCGACGCCCGGTGCGCCTTCTGCGGGCCGGGTGAGTGGACGAGATCTCCCTCTCCCTTTCCGCAGCCTCCTTCTGCGAGACGACTGTCTCGCAGAAGGAAACCCACGCGTCCCAGGACTCGTCGCTGCCGACCATCGACTCGACTACGGCCGGCAGCGACAAGTCACTGCCTACTTCTGAGATGAGGGCACGGCGCGGCTCCTCCCAAGCGGCACACTCTGCCAGCGTATGCCGCGCCGTGTCCTCTCGGCAGTCGACGCAGTGGTGACACCGGGCGTCCGGCTCCCTGTTTATGCGACACAGGTACTTCCCGAAGCAACCATGCCCCGAGAGCACCTGCGTCGCCCGAAACGACAGGGAGCCGTGCCTCCTCCCGAGCCAGCGCTCGAGTACCGGCCGGACCGCCTCGATGGTGACGAGGCCGGCGGTAGGCCGAGAAAGCCTGTCCCGCCATTCCGCAACCAGGACCTCGCGAAGCTGAGACCGACGCAGCTCCATGTGCCGCTGCATCGGTCCCTCGCCCCGCGCCCTCGCTTCCTCGCGCCACCGATACAATGACGCGAGTACTTTCGCCTCGAGGTCCCAGGGCGGGGATCCGGCCAGTACGCAAGCCGCCTCGTAAGAGATCGTGCGATACCCCCTGATGACTCTGACGGCCATCGCCCTCTGCGGCTTTCGCAAAACTACGATGCTGCCGGCCGTCAAAGTCAAAGTCAAAGTCAAAGCATTTATTTCAAATAGGCACATAAAAGGCACTTTTGAACGTCAACATTTACATTTAAATAGAATTGATTCTAGTCGCCCCTTCCAAAAGGTAGTTTCGTATGGAGAAGAATGGGCAAGAAACTCCATCGTTACTCTTTTAAAATGTGTTACAATACTTTGTATACATTAATTATATAATTATATGTGAAGACGATGCACCTATAATAAAAATTACCCTACCAAAATAGGTAAAAAGAATTTAATAAACGTAGCAATGATAAATAAGTTAATTAAATGATAGATACATGGTGTTCACATATTTACAAACATTGTAAAAGTATACGATTTCCCAAATTATGTAACCAATTAATATGTCAGTGTGTGAGTTAAAGTAGTCACAGAATGTAAACCAATGTCATAAAAATAACAAACCATACAATTAAAGTAGCAACAAGTTTTAATTTTGTCAAGATCCTAGATTGTCCCGTGGAGCTGGACCAGCATGTTTCCAAGCATTCTTATCTTGGATATAATCCTCTAATTTGTAATATGCTTGTTTACACAGGGAACTTTTTATATGAGTTTTAAATTTTCTTTCATTTAATTGCAATATATTACAAGGTATTTTGTTGTAGCATTTAACACAGTACCCCATAAAAGATGTATGTATTTTAGCTAATCTGAAAAATGGTTGCTCAATTTTATCTTTATTTCTTGTATTAAAATTATGTCTATCACTTATTTTATTAAAAAGATGTAGATTTTTTCTTACGTACATAATATTTTCATAGATGAATTGGCAAGGTACCGTCATAATATTAATCCTTTTAAATAGTTCCCTGAGAGATTCGCGTTGACGTAGATTATAAATGGCTCTGACAGCTCTCTTTTGCAAAATAAAGATGGATTCAATGTCAGCAGCCCGACCCCACAGTAAAATGCCATACGACATAATGCTGTGGAAGTAGCTAAAATAGACCAAACGCGCGGTTTCTACATCTGTTAACTGTCTTATCTTTCTAACAGCATAAGCGGCCGAGCTTAGCCGCCCCGCAAGAGATGTTATATGAGGTCCCCATTGTAATTTCTCGTCTAGCGTGATTCCCAGAAAAACTGTGTGATTAATTAATTCCAGTTTTTCTCCATTCAACATGATGTCACACTCGCTACTTCTTACATTCGGTAATTAAAATTTAATGCATTTGGTTTTTTTACCATTTAGTACCAAATTATTTACCGTAAACCAATCATGGACCTGAAGAATAGAGCTATTCACGTCGTCAAGATTTTGTGACCGTCGGTCTATCTTAAATATCAATGATGTGTCATCTGCAAATAACACCATCTTCGGTTGATTTTGAAGTAATTGGGGTAAATCATTTATATAAACTAAAAAGAGGAATGGACCCAATATCGAACCTTGAGGAACGCCCATTGCCATTTCAGACCCTAATGAGTTTACGCCGTTTACTTGAACTGTAACTTTTCTATCTTTCAGGTATGATCTGAGTAAATCAAGAGCTGTATTTCTAATCCCATAGTGCTCTAGTTTCAGCAGAAGTGTCTGATGGTTTACGCAATCGAACGCCTTAGAGAGGTCGCAAAAGATTCCAATGGCATCTTGTGCTTCTTCCCAGGCGTTAAAAATGTTCTTTATTAGGGTGACACCAGCGTCAGTGGTACAACGCCCTTTGGTGAAACCGTACTGTTGTTCATGAAAGATGGAATTTTTATTAAAGTGACGTAACATTTGATTGAGCATCAACTTTTCAAACACCTTACTGAGAACGGGCAGAATTGACACAGGCCTATAATTGTTGGGTTCTTTACTATCACCGGATTTGAACAAAGGAACTATTTTACTATGTTTCATGAGATCCGGTAAGACTCCTTGGTCTACACTGGTGTTAAATATAAATGCTAAATAGGGCGCTATGGTTTCAATGATAGATCTACAGACTTTTACAGACATTCCCCAGAGATCTTCAGTGGATTTAATTTTTAGATCTTTAAAGGCTTTTATAACAGCCTGGGGGTTTGTATGCTGAAACCTAAACTCCAAAGGGCATGCCTTTACATTCGTTCTAAGTAACGCAGCAGAAAGCGCGGGCGAGGATTTTAAAGCTTTAGTTGTTTTGAGGGGAATACTACTAAAAAAGTTTTCAAATTCCTGAGCTATTTCTACATCTGAGCTGATGAGGCCATGTGCAGTCTCTAAATTAATTTCCGTATTACGGTGTTTTTTCCTACCTGTTTCATTATTTATTATTTGCCAGGTAGTTTTTATTTTATCATCAGCTGATTTTATTTTATTGCTAATATAAAGAGCTTTAGCTATTCGGCACACATTTTTAAAAGTTTTTGAATATTTTGCAACATACTGTTCAAAGCTTTTATTATTCATGTGTTGCTTTAGGCCATACAGTTCAAAAAGTTTCCCCCTGCTTTTACGAATACCTGGAGTCGCCCAATCACTAAATAAGAACTTTGTATAAATACTTTTAGTCTTTAGTGGAAAAGTGTTATTAAATTGCGTGTTTAATAGTGAAAAGAACTCGGCGTAGAACTCATTTGGGTCACATATATTATTAAAACCATGAACACATAATTTATTGGCCGTCAGGTCAGAGGCCCACACCGGGACCCCATACAGGGCCATGGATCGCACGACCCCCACGTAGAGCCGCCTACAGACGGCGCTCGGACCCCCCAGATTGGGAAGCAGCGTCGCGAGCGCGCCAGCCGCGCCCAGCAACTTGGGCGCCAGCCGTCGGAAGTGGGGCTCGAAGTTCCACCGGCTGTCGAGCACCAATCCTAGGTACTTCATGGTGGACTCGACAGCGATCCGAGCCCCCCCGACCACGATGTGTGAGCCGGGTGGCGGCGCCCGCCGGGGGCCATGAAAAACCATGGCCTCTGACTTGCTGAGGGCCACCTCCAGGCCTAGGCAACGTACGCGGCCCACCACCTGTGACACCGCAGCCGTCGCCAGCAACGCTGCCTCCCTGTGCGAGCTCCCCCGGGCAGTGACTAGCGTGTCATCTGCATAACACGTCAGGTCTACGCCCGGTTGGAGCTCGCCCCTCAGCACCCAGTCGTACCCGATGTTCCACAGGAGCGGCCCTAGGACCGAACCCTGCGGAACACCGCACGACATGCGGCGCTGGTTTCCAACGTTGATTGCCCTAACCAAGGTCCGCGCCATCTTCCATGGAAGGTTTTCGTCCAATCTTTCAATGAGAATACATCGATTTTTCTGTCCAGAATTATGTGGAAGACTAACTGGAACTATTGTTTCCGACCGGGGAGGAAGAACAATCCTCTTTAAACAGTACACTTCGCCCGATGGTGCACCTTCCATGAACACTTCTTCTGAACCACATTTCAAGACTCCTTGATTCACGTCGATCTCACAACAGTGCTGTCGCATGAAGTCCAAACCTAGGATGCAGTCATCTACTATGTCAGCCATGATGACCTTATGCCGGTAAATTGTGTTACCCAGTTTTAACTCCACCTCTTTCTCTCCTCGGACGGGTATGTGCTGACCGGTAGCTGTTACTAAATTTACGCGGTCATGCTTACCGAAGAAGTCCCCAAGAAAATGATTCGCTAGTTGGGAACTGACAACCGTGCGAGAAGCTCCAGTATCCAATGTCAGCTTACATGGTGTTCCATTCACTTCACCTTTGATGATAAGGCTGTTCCCATCATGGGCTTGTGAGATCGAAATCCTTGGGGCTCTTTTAACACCAGCCAGCACCCGCCCCGCAATCGTGGAGTTTACTCGTTTCCCCTGCTGCTGGGCGGTGACATCAGCCGCCCTTCTTTCCTGGGTGTGATCTTCGCGGACAGTGCTTCGCTTCGGGCAACTCGACTTGAGGTGGCCCTTTTCTCCACAAGTGTAGCATCTAGGGCTGTACCTAGTACGGTCACGTCCTGGTAACTCCGCAACCTCCTTGATGCGGTGGGCTCGATGATCGTGCCTTACTGCCTCCACCTCCAATGCATGGGCTAAGGCGTCCTTCAGCGTCTCATGGTGCCCAAGTCTAACAGCAGCTCTAACTTCCAGGTCCCATATACCATCGATGAATGCTTGAACCAGAATCCCTTCGATGGGTGCAGGCGCAGACTGGTACGCCTTTCGAACCAGCTTTTCAATTTCCAGGGCCCACTACTGCAGGTTTTCACCACTGCGTTGCACACGATCTTTTAACTGGGCTCGAAATACGTGTTCCAAGTGTGCGTCACCGTATCTGGCTTCTAACGCCTCAAGCAGCTGCTCGTAAGTCACATTCTTACCGAGAGCTTCCAATATGGTTAAGGCCTGGTCGCGAAGGCCCAAAGTAAGTGCGGTCATGGCCTGTCCTTTTGTCCACCCATTTGCTTCCTTGACAGCTTCAAACTGGATTTTGTATGCCGACCACGAAGATGTTCCATCGAAGGGTGGCACTTTAAACCCGCGCACCGAAGGTGCAGCAACTACAGAAGTCGCAGTCCCATCTCCAGCTTTCAGGTTCCCCAACGCTTTTCTCATGTCAGCGATCTGGATTTCGGCCTCGGAGATACGATTTTCGTGCAGCTGAACCTTCTCCTTCACGGCTGTGATGTCCTTGCCAAACGTCGCGCGTAAATCTTTAATGAGGAGGATCTGCTCTTCTTGTCGGCGGGCCTGTTCCTCTTGTCGGCGGGCCTGTTCCTCTTTGTCACGCTGAAGCTGTTCCTCCAGCCGGCGGGCCTGTTCCTCCTGTCGGCGGGCCTGTTCCTGCAGCATCACCATCAGAGCGGAAAGATCCATTGCTGGTGATGCTGTAGGAACTCCAGATGGTACTTCGGAGATTTGCTCCGTCGTCGGCTGATTACCACCAGGTGTCTGTATCGGAGAACCTTCAAACCGCCTCTGGTCCACCTCCTGCTGGCGCTGACTCCGGGTACGGATACCCTCCGTGTCGTCCTTCGGAAAAACTGGCATAATTTATCCCACTTCTGACACCAAATGTTACGAGCTGGGGTTCGGGATAAATAAATTTATACCAATTTACACGAAAAACACTATAATTGAAAATCACAAATACAGTAATCAGAAACTTTAAACACAATCACTTGTAGTTCACTATTAGTCCGCTTCTACTGTTGTTAGCTGTTCTTCACTGTTTCGCATTCTAAACTGAACTGTCCTACAACGCTGTCAACCCCTTATTTATATAACGAGTGTAAGTTACTAGAATGTTCTAGCATAATACCAGAACATTCTATTACTTACGGGAACGGTCCAGTGTAGTTCGGCTATTCGATAACAGATGGCGTTAGCGTCTAACGTGTAGTTCTTCTATTCGCTAACAGATGGCGTTAGGATCTACGTGACAATACACGGAACAGAAAAAACAGTGGAAGTGCAAAGTAGGCGTGGCACGCGTGCCACAAATAAGCACTGTTACGCTTACTTGTTGTAGTTGTGTTCTAACATCGCGTCGAGTTGCTAGTCTCGCGACAAATTTATTTTTCCGTAGCTATGCCGTATTGTTCCATTTTGGAGTGCAAAAATGATAGTAGGAGAAAAAATCTTAAAAATGGAGGTGTTTCGTACCATCGGTAAGTACCATTTTATTTGTTTTCTAATAAAATCTTAATTAATTTCAATTTACTAATAATTTTATAGAACGTCTAGTTAAAATCAACCTTATACGATTACAATAAAGTTTATTTTGGATTGATTGTATTCACAATTTATTCTCGAAAGTTCTTCGCTACTCAATTAGTGATGTGGTCGGGTCGGATGTTGGTTTTATCGATAAATATCGATTAAAGAAAAATAGCAATTTGCTATATAACATTACAATACAAATATAAGGTTGGTAAGGTACCTACATTAATTTAAAATATTTTTAGGTTTCCCAAAGACGGTAGCGTCAAAGAGAAATGGATAGATGCAACGGGTAGAGTTAATTGGATGCCATCCAAATTAAGCACAATATGCTCTGAACATTTTTTAGAAGTCGATTTTTTCATATCAAATAAAGGATATAGATACACGAAACCTACAGTCATACCATCTATGAAAATCGTTAAGTTTTTTAATCAAGTAAGGTACCATGTTTTATTTTTATCACTTAAAAATAAGGATTGAAAATACTTGTTATGGTACGATACTAAACAACGCACCTACCTGTTATGTTACTTGTATGAGGATTCGATAACCAGAAAAAAACAGCATTTACTGACTTAATATCAAATCTAATTCATAAACACATTAAGGGGCCTGCGAAGCATGCGTTGTTCATACAAACGTAATACCAAAATAATTTGTAAATCAAACATATTCTTAAGGTAGTGTGTATTTATTCCGATTGAATTACAGAATATCTAGGCTTCCAAATATATATTTTGAATATGTTTGATTTACAAATTATTTTGGTATTACGTTTGTATGAACTACGCATACTCCGCCGGCCCGTTAGTTAATTTTTCTTCTGTTCATTGTTTTATTGGTATTGTTTTCAATTATTTTGGTTTCAGCCGCAAAATGTTAATGTAGCCACTGCAGGTTCATCAAAAAGACAAAGTGATTCGGAGAGCTCTGAGTTTAAGTCACAGCCAAAAAAGAAAAGTCGACTTCATAAAGGTTTCGTGGATACACACATAGTTGAACAAAATTTTATACAGAAAGGAGATGACGTGATTCCTGTGCAGTTTCATTTCGCAGACAGTTCAGTTCAATTCGAAGGAGAAACAGTTAAAAATATAGATGTTACGAGTGGTTCGAATTGTTCAACGCCGAGGAAAAAGAAACTAAAAGGCCAACTAAGATTTTGCAAAGGCAAAATAATAAAACAAGGTCTAAAAATAAAACGATTGCAATCAAGAAATCGAAGGCTTAAAAAGAAAATAAATAATATTGATGAAGTATTATTGAGATTGGAAGAAAAATTTGCCATGGCTAAAGAAAACTTGGATTGCCTCAAAAATACTAATTTAGAGGTTTGTTTTCATTATTTTACATAATTTTACTCGTGATAAATATTGGTAGAATCAAATGTGAATATATGTATAAAATGTGTTTTTATAGGTTCAAGAATTGGTTGCTAGAGAAGTTGGAAACACGGAATCAGGAGTCATATCAAGGAGAAAGTATTCGCCAGCACTACGCAGCTTTGCCCTGACATTACATTATTACTCGCCTAAGGCGTATGATTACGTACGCAAGACTTTCCATACAAGCCTACCACATACCCGTACATTAAAGAATTGGTACTCGAAAGTCGGAGGAGAGCCTGGATTTACAAAGGAGTCATTAGCTGCTTTGAAACAAAAAACTGAGGTGTTTAATCAACCAATATTAGCCACCTTAGTTCTAGATGAGATGAGTATTCGTCGCCGTGTGGAATGGGATGGGCACAAATTTCATGGATACGTTAATATGGGCACGGAAGTAGAAGGTGATCACTTGGCGGAGGCAAAAGAAGCCTTGGTATTTTTAGTTACTGCGTTAAACAGTAACTTTAAAGTTCCTGTTGGCTTTTTTCTGGTAGATGGTGTAAGTGGAGAACAGCGCGCTGACCTCGTAAAACTTTGCTTAGAATTAATTCACAAGGCTGGCGTTAGAATAGTCGCTCTCACTTTTGACGGTTGTGCGGCGAATATTTCCATGGCAAAACATCTTGGTTGCTCTTTTGAAGAACAACGTGTTAAATTTGAACATCCTGTTACCAAAGACCTCATAGTTGCAGTCCTAGATCCCTGTCATATGATAAAATTACTAAGAAACACATTAGAAATGTACAAAATTCTACTAGACAAGGATGGAAAAAAAATTCAATGGCAACATCTAGTTGAATTGAACATCAATTACGTATTGTGCCTGTTCGTTCTCTCTATTCATTCTGTCATTTATATTGTTAATAAACTGCTCGACGTATACACTATCTTCATACGGACGCCTGGTAGCGTTGATAATTGCCGCCGTAATTTTGAAGTCCGCCATCATATTTCGCATGGCTACATTGAAATATGTGTGTCGAAATATTTTATAATCTTTTTTGAACCGGCCATTTATGGCCTCGATTACCCATCGACACATTGTTATTAACCGTGACTTATTGGCATCTGGTGTCGTCAATTGTTCTCCTCTTCCTCTGGAAGGTGGCATTTGTGGTACATAACCACATTCTTCGATTAAAGGAATTGTATCTCGAAATCCACGATCTAATATTAAAATGTCATTAGGTCTTAAAAACCAATGCCAGGGGGATTCTTGTAACAGATGACGCAGGATTGAGGCATCTGACGTTGTCGCTGGATATGGCCCCACAACGTCTATTATGTAGCCATCGGTGCAAACAACCAGAAAAGGTTTTTTTACCGAGTTTCGGAACTTGTGAAGACTATAGGTTTTTCTTTGAAATAAAAAATTCGCACTTTTTTGGACATATAAGTACGTTCCGACCATCACAAAAATTCCGTTTTCATTTTGGTTGCCACCAAAAATATGGCTCGGGATCGATAGGTTTCTGGCTACTGCATCATCTCGAGTTAAATGATCCAAGCCCAAAAACCGTGGCATAAAATCTTCAGTTAAGCATTGTCTAGCTATTTGTAACTTTCTTTCAAAAGTTCTTCTAGACATATTCCGTCTTATTACAAAACACGATCTAACTTTAGCCCGAGCCTAAATCTTCGATTTAGTTTTTGTATTTGGAACTTTGTGCCGACTTTAGTAAAGTTCTTAATACAAAATAGACAATCTAAGACCATACCAAGTTGTCAGTTTTGTAATAGGAACTGTATTTCGATTTCTGTTAGGTTCTTATTTCAAAAACGGTTTCGATGGTTTAAACCATGTCAAAAGAAAAACCTTGTTTTGTAATAAGGCCGATTGAATTTTGATGCTAAGCGCTCATCTGATTCGCCGGTTCTTATTTTTACCAAATAAACCCCTAAAACGGTGGCAGGATATTTAGATCTGCCCCGAAGAGATGGAGTTTGTTGTAAAATGGTGTTAAATTGAATTTTAGTTAAAGACGTCCAAAAATGCAGCTCGTCATCATCAAATTCTTCAATATTTTCAAAGTTCATTTGGTTTCGACGCTCATATCCCCATTTGTACAGACTTATTAGATCTAGCACGTGTGCACTATTGAAGTTTTCATGTGTTATTATCTGACCATTCGCAAGCATGTCCCAATCATTTGACATTATATGAGGCTGGCAAGTTCGTGCTAGATCGGGTACATATAAATTGTGATTATGTAATAGATAAATCTGGCATATAATGGCACACCTCGTGTAACAATGTTCCTGCAGTTTTGAAATATGCAGCGTCGTGCAGTATTCGATGCTCGTAAATATCCAGGAATAGGAAATAAACCTTGACCCTCGACTGCTATTTCTTGATCAACTTGATCATGTGGCTGCCCTTGTGCATGCTGATTGTGCACAGAGCGATCAAATCTTTGCCAGCAAGGATGACATATTGATCTTGTGCCATCAAAAGGAATCTGAAATAAGTTAAAATTAATGTTTGTCGTCTATGAGACATTGATTTTTCAATATGGCTATCCGCTAACTCACAATAACGATAGATATCTTGATCAATGTTATTTATATTACATGGGCAAGGTTTTCATCTTATTATTTGAATCACATAACAAAGTATAAATATTTACTAAAGCGCACATTGAAACGCAAAAAAAAACTTCAATATGTAAGTATAGTTATAGTTTATGGCGTTTGTAGACAAAAGTGGAGGTAGCACTCTGATTACCTAAGTAAAGACGACTGTGGTCGGACACTCGCTTTCGGAATACATAGATAAGATACAGAAAACACAAATGTCACTGTCTCGTTCTTATGTGTGTATTTAGACCACAGTCCTCTTCCCTTACATATTTAGAGTGTTGCCTTCACTTTTATCTAATTACAAGCTTTTTGGGTGTAGGTAGGTACTCAAATATCTTGTCAGTTGAACGAAAGACAAGACAATATTTTGACCGTTTAAATGGTTAATGCAGTGTCACGAGGTTGCATAAAACTGCCTGTTTTTACTTATTTAAGTAAAATACTGCATTTGGCATAGACAAAACTGATGAAACATGTTTACAAGACTTACCTCGTGTGGTATTATTTCTTGTAACAATAACACTGCGTGATTCCGATATCTTTCTAAAAACAGTTCAGTAAGCATGTGTTTTCTGCGACGTAACACGGATCTGTTACACACTACACAATTATTACGTCTATCCATATCAAAGAAATTCCAAACAAACAGCAAATAATCTGGTCCAGTAAACGTGCTCAGGTAGTCGATAAAAACAAAAGATAACCGGTAAAAGCACAGATCACAACGAAAGACAACGAAGGACTGCGATGACACGAACGAAACAGTGCGCCAGCGCAACAAGCGAGACGCGACATAATGTGTGAGAGAGAGAGTGGGAGCGAACGTATACCTGTCGATTTGATCACGCAGGACCCACATGCACTCGCCAAAACCCTTAGTAGCTATTTAACAGAACGGCAACTTACATAAATTAAGTATTCGATTTTTTTAATAAATATTATATTTTTGGTTCAAACTTTGTTCTCCCATGGATTTCAAATAAAATAACCATATAACGGGTGATTCATTCGCAGTTACTTTTTCCAAAACTAAAAAAAATATGAATAAAACAAATTTATCGGGTAATCTTTATTATAATACAAAAGAACCATTCCTTACATTTACTTTTTAAAGCAGACTGACCTACCTAATCGCCACCGATTTAGTCTTTGGGCTCTTGAAAAGCTTGCAGAAAATCCACTGTTTTCAACGAAAATTTTGTTTAGCGATGAGGCACATTTTTGGCTCAACGGATATGTTAACAAACAAAATTGCCGTATTTGGTCTGAAGAGCAACCTGAAGAGATTCAAGAGCTACCATTACATCCAGATAAAACAACAGTTTGGTGTGGTTTATGGGGTGGTGGAATCATCGGTCCATATTTCTTCAAAAACGAAGCCGGCCAGAACGTCACTGTCAATGGTGACCGTTATCGTACCATGATAACGGACTATTTGTTTCCTGAAATTGAAGCCCGTCATCTTCAAAACTTTTGGTACCAACAAGACGGCGCCACTTGCCACACAGCACGTGAAACCATGGCTTTGTTGCGAGAAAAATTTGGTGAACAGTTAATTTCGCGTTTCGGACCAGTCAGTTGGCCGCCTAGATCCTGTGATATCACACCCTTACACTTTTTTCTGTGGGGTTATGTAGTCCAAAGTTTATATGGATAAGCCGCGTACGATTGATCAACTGGAAGCCAACATTACTCGCGTTATTCGCCAAATACCACTGGAAATGCTCGGTCGGGTCATCGAAAACTGGAACTCCAGAATGGACCACCTTAATCGCAGTTACGGACAACATTTGAAAGAAATAATCTTTAAAAAGTAAATGTAAGGAATGGTTCTTTTGTATTATAATAAAGATTACCCGATAAATTTGTTTTATTCATATTTTTTTTAGTTTTGGAAAAAGTAACTCCGAATGAATCACCCATTATAATATGCTAAGTGAATTTATACTCTTTCATTTTATACAATTTTCATTAGTGTCCGCGACCGGGTCGGATTCCGCCCAATGACCTTTGAGAAATACAAAGGACGGTTCCGAAAAGCTTGGTTGCATTGGCAGAGCACCTGGACTGAAAAATATTGTAGGGGCAATCGATTGCACCCACATTAAAATCACCAAGCCTAGAGGTATTCTTCATACAGAGCAGTACCGGAATAGAAAAGGTTATTTTTCATTGAATGTGCAAGTAGTTGGTGGCCCAAATTTGATGATATATGATATAGTTGTACGTTGGGCTGGCAGTACACATGATAGCCGAATCTTTAGAAACTCACGACTAAATATAAGGTTATTAAATAATGAAATTGATGGGGTGTTACTTGGAGATGGAGGATATCCTTGCACTAGGTAAATAATAATATAATAAATCGATACTATGTGCCATGTGGTCTTAAAAGCATCATAAATACCTCACTTCAATATAGCTAATTTGTTAACAATAAAGCATTCTTTATTTCAGATATTTATTGACTCCAGTTTCAAATCCCAGAACTCCACAAGATGAGAGATATAATAAGGTGCAAATAAAATCAAGAAATTCAGTGGAACGTTTATTTGGAGTATGGAAAAGACGGTTTCCATGCTTACAAATTGGTTTAGCAACCAAACTTTCGACAACAGCTAATATCATAATGGCTTGTGCAGTGCTTCACAACATTGCAATAGAAGTAAATGACATTTTGGAAGTCGATGCCACCATGGACGATAATGCTCAGCCTTCTTACACAGCAACGACAAGCACAACAGGTACCAGTGATGGATTGGTACTTCGAGCAAATATTATTTCACGCTATTACATGTTTTAAATTAATTATAAAATAAAACGTATATTTTCACTTACATTATATTTTATTTATTTACACAGAAAAAAACCAATGAACATAACATTTATTCTTTCTCATACTTTTCTAATTCTTTCAGTTTTATTTGCAATTCAATTTTAAACAAATTTTCTTTGTGTTCTCTCTCTAAAATTTTAATCTTGAGATCTTCATTGTGTATTGTTTTTTTAAATTCTAATTCTTCTTCTAATATTTTACACTTAACAATAACTTAACAATCTATTTTATTAGTTCTCAAATTTTCGTAACTCCTTTTGATAGGAGTTTTGAAGTCAATTACCTTTTCCTCTTGAGTAACTTGCATTGTTGCTTCTGGTATTTTACCCCAAGCTTCATTATTATTATCGCCTAATATGACTATGCTCCCTGAAAAACAGAAAAAATGACACAAAATATAATGTAATAAATACATGTACTACTACTAGCTTTCGCTTGTGTTATACTGCACTTTTCCGGGATCCAAAGTAACCTACATGTTAATCCAGGTTATTACCTATCCTGGTACTAAATTTCATCGAAGTCTATTCAGCTGTTTGAATTTGAAGGAATAAAAACATACCCACACATACATACTATTACTAGGCATTAGTTTGCAGTTATTTATGCTGAAGGACATAGAAAAAAAAATTGAAAACAAAACTTTGGGCACGCCTGCAAAGTTTTCTGACTAATAATAAAAAGGCATTATTATACATGCTGGGCACAGCTAGTTATTTATAATGGATAATCTCTTATTTATTTATTTATTTAGGATCTCCAACAAAAGATGTACACAATACATGACACATAAATAAAGAGTTACATCAGGTAATAAGTAAGTGTACTCCTTCACTTATAGGAGACCACAACATGCACAAAGTTAAACAACTAAGCTAACAAAGTAAAAATTTGGAAAAGTTAATTAATAGACACAAAACGTAATAAAAAAAAAAAATTACAATAAGATAAAACCTTTAGATATTGGTACTCAAACTGAATCTATTAGGATTTTCTTATATTTAGACAGAGACTCGCAGATGTCTAAATTTGTAGTTTTAGATAACATGTTGTATTGCCTACAAAGTCTTGGCACAGCGGCGTAATGACCGAGGTTAGTTTTTGAGCCATGGATGTAAAATAAGTCAAAAGTGTTAGGCCTGGGAATTCGCGTCGGAATTTTAATATCTAATGAGCTCAAGAGTTCACTGCAATCTATGGTTCCACTTAATATTTTATGGAGGATGATGCAATCCAGTTTCTTCCTACGACTGGTTAGTGTCTCCATGTGATAGTGCTTCAACCTGTCAGCGTAGCTAGTGAGTTGTTTAGCCAAGTGATCTTACCATCAATATCACTATCAATATCCACAGCAATGTTAGTAAGGATATTTTTATCTATATCCATGACTTTGGTATCGATAGGATCCATATCCATAACAGATGGCCCACCTCCTGTTAAGTGGCGAATATTTTCTATTGTTTTAGATTCCCTTGCTTTTGCCTTCATGTTATACCATAGCTTAATTAATTGTTTCGTAGATGCCTGAAACAATGAAACATTTGGATATTAAATAAGTAACTGCATAGTACTAAAACGACACTGGAAAAGACCATGGCACACAAGTGAAACTACATATCTATAAATAATAAAAGTATACAAAACACATTATATTTACCTTTTGAGTAACAATAGAGGATTCATTAAATTCCGCTGCTATTTTATCCCATGACTGCTTCTTTTTTAGAGCACTCGTAGCGTTTGTTTGTTTGCAGGTTAGGATAGTATCATATTTTTGTATGATATTTAAAAATAAATCTTTTTCCAAACTCGAGAACGGTTTTTTCCTGTCCACTTCAGTCATATTTATAAATTATTTACTTGATTTAAATAAAGAGATTCAAATAAAAACTCAACTCGCCGACAAAACTGTTTTGTTTCGGTTTCAGAATTAGTTTACGGTACCTTCGGGTTTGACAATTGACAGAAATGAATGTATAATCTTTCTAAGTAAAAAAATCACATGTGTAAAGAGTAAACATTTAAATTTAGTAGGGTTCTAACATGTCAAACGTTTTGTTTCTCCAAGCATTCTTTTTTTTGTACCGACAAAATTAAATGAAAATAATGTACTTTTTACTATTTAAACTACTGTATATGACGCTGTTACTATTATAAATCTAAAATAAAGTAATATCAATTATATTATTGCAGGATTTTAAAAGTTATCTAGACCTTACGTTTGCCTTTTCACGAAACTAAACGCAGTCACGAAGTGTTGCCACACAGAAACAACCACCAAACTTCGAGTGTTACTTGGGCAATTGCTCAAGTAAGTAACGGGTGTTACTCAACTATAGAATGAGAATTTGGAATTAAGAATTCTAACCCTAAGTAATGACTTAATCAAGAAATTACTTAGCAACAAGTAATTACTTCTTTATAAATACGGTCGTAAGTAACGTTATAGATCTTACAAACAATGGTATAGTGCTAAGATTGCAATGGGTTCCATCTCATGTGGGTTTGAGAGGTAACGAAGAGGCTGATACACTAGCAAAATTAGCGGTCATGCAAGGTCAAGAGTTTTGTATAGTACTTAATTATTTAGAACAATTATGTTATTGCAAAACAATTTGTTATGATAGGTTTAAGGAGTACTTTGATGAACGAAGTAGGGAAAAGGGCATCTGGTATAAAACTATACAATATCAGCATCCTCGAATACCGTGGTTTGCTATCAAGGAAATGAGTAGGTATCATATTGTTCTGCTTCACAGATTACGCTCTGGTCACTACCCATCCCGCAAGTTTGGTTATTTGATGAACAAAGTGAGTTCTCCCAATTGTGAAACATGCGGGACAGTTGAAGATGTTCACCATCTACTTATGGAGTGTTCTAAGACAAAGAAGGAAAGAAAAACACTGTTAAAGTAGAATAAACGTAAACAAATATGACATTGGTCCTTACGTCAAAGTTTTAGCGCAGCCTTCACCTGAGATAGCAAACCTACTTGCTGATTTGTTTCGACATTAATTATAATGTTTAATATATTTTTAGAGGTAGTTTAGAATAGTTTAAGTTATGATGAGGCTGACATGCTACTGTGAATAAAAGCCTCTAATAAAATTTAAGAATAAAAAAAATAAAAAAAGTCTTGTTTTTCTTATCTAACTTAGCTTTTATTTGTTTTTCCTTTCTTGCAGCCACATCCTTCCTTTGTTTTATATTTTATTTTGAATTCAAAATATCTGCTGATTGTTTCGCCCTCTTAGCTATGGTCAAAGGAATTTTTGGTATAGGTGATGCGTCTATTAGAATTTTTGAAGGTATTTCTGGTTCTATATCGGTACCTAAACTCTCTGCAATTGTAGAATCACCAATGTCAACAATACTAATATCCTCTAAAAGCTCGGAATCGATTAAGAGACTAGGAGATTCTCTGTCAATTGAAGTCCGTATCGGATTTGGTGGTGTCTTATTTTGTTTATAGAAAGAAAGAAAGAAGAAAGAAAAAGTGTTTATTGTGACTCGTACAGGAAGTGCACAAACTAAATTATAAAAGAAAAAACCAAACTATATAAAAACAAAAAGTAACAAAAAAAAAAGGAAACAGAAATTCCTATACGAGGCCAAAAGGCTCCTATCTCAGCATGATGCTGCGACATTTAAAAAATAAATAAATGCCGCAACGCTGGTATTCTGATAGGGCCCGCTGTGAAGTCACGGGCATTTAACAGTAATAGATAAATAATGAAATACATATAAATGTAAAATAATAACAAATAAAACATTATAATATTCGCATTTCTATCCGCGCCAGACGTAACCTACATGCTTGTCTATGCCATTGAGTGTCACTCTGTGGCGTTCATATCTATAATATATAGTCTGTGGTGGCATTGCTGTGACAAGCAAAAGGACGCACGCGCCGACCCTACGAAAATAAATAAATACATTGGAACAGTATCACTAGTGAACATACAATATAGATATATGTACATACGTGGTATGTGGTGAATCAAAGACATTAAATTATTCGTAATAGTGAATTAACGGAATGGATGAAATAAATAAACTATTGATGTGATATCGAGTTACAAATATTACAAGAAACAGTGACAGAACCAAACATTGTGTAGGCCAGCAATAACAATTCTTCTCTAAGTGCTGCCAGTAAAGGCGTGGAATAAACATTAGATTTAATGAAACATCGAACATGTACATAATGAACTCAAAACAAGAACAAGGTGTGAAACAACTGCTGCGCCCGCCCAGTGAACAATCGCTGCCAAACGCTCGGACCACCATTGTTATCTGCGTGCACATCCAGGGTAGGTTCAAAGTGTGGTATCTTTTTGAAGCTGCAATAAATGCCGTTTAAACTTAATTTTGAAAGTACCAATTGTCTTTATAGCACGAAAAGGAGGTGGCAAGTCATTCCAGCAACGGGAGGCAGCGAATTTGAAACTACCACGGAATGCAGCAGTTCTATGCGATGAGGCTAACATTAGGTAAGAAGAAGCTCTTGTTTTAATTTTGTTAAAATCGCGTGACCATGACAGTTTTTTATATAAATACTCCGGTTTCTGTGTGAGAATTGTGCCAAAGAGTAGGGTAGCCAGGTGAAGCTTTCTGCGTGCTGACATTCTCATCAAATTACCCTTATTTAGAAAAGGAGTGATGTGGGATCGTGGTGGGACATTGTAGCAAAATCTTGCACAAGCATTCTGCACCCGCTGAATCAGCCTTTCGCTTCTACCAAGTATGCACGCCCCATACACAGTGTCAGCGTAATTCAGCTTGGATAAAACAAGTGACTCACACAGCATGACACGCATATCCACACTTATGTAGGGACGGATACGATACAAGACCTTGAGTCGGTAGAAGCAGTTGCGCACAGCCTCCAATATGTGTGCTTCAAAATGCAGCTGCCCATCAAATACCACACCTAAATTACGAGCCTCCAGAACCCTTTCCACACCACAACCATCAATCCTGAGGTCCAAGTTGCAGTCAAGCATTTTGTTCAGGAAATCCCTAGATCCCATCACAATATACTTGGACTTACTGGGATTCAGGACCAAGGAGTTTCGTGTAGACCAAGCTGAGATCCTTTCCAAATCTTCATTTATTTTACTTAAAGTTTCAGCTATGTCCTGGGACCGGAAGGAGAGGTACAACTGCAGATCGTCAGCATACAGGTGGAACTTGGTATTGATCAGACAGTTAGTGATGTCAGCACTGTACAGGATGAAGAGAAGCGGGCCCAGGATTGATCCCTGAGGTACACCCCTGACCACGCGCTTCGGACCAGAGGACATGGTGTCTCCGCTGTCACAGGTCACCTGGACAAACTGCGATCGATTGCTAAGGTAACTCTCAAACCACTTAACAGTTCCAGCTTCACACCCATAATAAGACAGCTTGGAGAGCAGAAGTGACGTGTTAATTGAGTCAAAAGCACGTGAAAAGTCCAGTAGGACGAGGAGGGTTCCCATACCTTGGTCTCTGGCTTCTAGGATGTTACCAACTACATCCAGGAGCGCTGTTGCTGTGCTATGGCCCCTGCGAAAACCGGATTGAGCCAGTGGCAAGATACTATAGTGCTCAAGATATGCCTTAAGTTGGTCAGAGACAACCCTTTCTAATATCTTGGACAGACATGGGAGCAAGCTTATCGGACGGAGGTCTTTCAAACTAGTGGGGTTAGGTACTTTTGGGATCGGTCTAACTATTGCCATTTTCCACAGATCAGGGAAAGAAGAGTCGACAATGGACCTGTTGATGATAGCTGTGATCACTGCAAGCGTCCTAGGAAGTGTCAACATCAGCATCTCCAGATAAATTTGGTCAGAGCCCTGTGCATTGGACTTAAGATTGCGCAAGATCTTCAATACTGCATCCCGCTGGACTGGCTCAAGCTGGAAACAACTGTTGCCGTGTCTATGATGCTCAAAATAGGTTAAATCTGCAGTAGTGACCTTCCCACTGCCTGGTACATCCAAAAAGTGTTGGTTAATAGATTCTGGGTTGCTACAGAAATGAGGCAGACTATGCTCTGGCTTTCTCGAGGTGACTGCTGCTGTTTTGATATGACTCCATAACTTCTTAGGTTGTTTAATATTATCATTAATATATGTTTTAAAATATGCGCACTTCTCACTATCAAGAGCAGCTCTAACAAGATATTTAAACTCCTTGTAGGATTTAATATGATGTTCGGATTTAGTCGATTTCGACCTCAAATGACACTTATCACGAAGCCTCATCATTTCCCTGACCGTGTCTGTTATCCAGGGATAAGATTTCTCTTTAATTAGGACTTTTTTTAAGGGAGCATGCAAGTCGAAAAGTGTAAGAATGTATTGATTAAACATGGAAACCATTGCGTTCACATCTTCCAAACTTTCAATATATTCCCAGTCCATTTTGTTTAAGTCTTCATTAAAGAGTTCGGGGAGGATGTCTCTGAGTGGCCTGAAGGTAATCCAGTGTGGAGAAGGCTTCTCTAATTTGAAGTTTAGTTCGACAGATATAATCGCATGTTGACCAAGCTCCGGTATATGTGATACAGAGACCCCACACACACGGGCATCAGTGCACACCACATCAATTAGAGTTTCACTATGATCAGTAAAATGGGTTGGCTCAGTAATAATTTGTTTAAGCTTGCAGCAATGTATAAAATTATTCAGAAGTTTAGTTTTATTTTCACTTTGGTTTAAGACATTAATATTAAAGTCGCCGAGTAGGATAACTCTGTCCGCGTTAGCAAAGGAGAAGAGAGAATCGGTAACCGCATCCAGGAAGGCATTCACATCAAGCCACGGCGGCCTGTATGCTGTACCAACAATAACTGAATGCGAGTTGACGTTAAGTCGGAGCCACATCTGCTCAACCTGCGGCGCGGGCGGGTGCGGCACGGCTCGCACGCGCACCCCGCGGCGCACGTAGAAGCCCACGCCGCCCCCGCGCCCGCCGCGCACGGAGCGCGGCCGCGGCACGTGCCGCAGCCGGTAGCCCGGTACTGTCGGCGCGCGACCCTCCTCTCCCTGCCTGAGCCAGGTCTCATTTATCGCCATGATGTCTACCGAGAGGTTATCCATAGCAACTAGGAACTCCTCATGACGTGAACCCAGCGACCCCGCATTAAATAACCCAACTTTTAAATTTCTTGTTGTCTTAATCATTTATGAAAATATTAATGTATTTAATAGTAATATTTTGGATGTAGATAGCGTCAGAGGTATAACGTAGTGTGAAGTTTTGCTTAATGAGATGTGTAAATATACTGAAATACATGGTGTTCGGTATAATTCGAAAAAATAAAAAGTGAAGTATTGTAAATATTGTAGAAATATAGATAGTCATCCAAAGTGTATAATTATATAAAATTCGTAAAATCAAAAATATAAAAAATATTGAAAACGCGATAATAGTGAGCTGAAGTGTGATACATATAAAATGCACATAAATAGTCATAGGTCGTGCTGGGCCACTAGAGAAAACCAAAGTATACTGAGACAGGGAAACAGCCGGCCTCGCACAAGCCAATCTTAAAAATCTAGGTGAATACAAAACAGAAAAATAAAAGTATAGTTCTAGACACACAGTACAGTGATTCACGAGGGCCAAGTAATCAAACATCCTTTGCAGTTGACACCTCACAACCAAAAACCCGCGCAAGATCCGCCTCTGAGCGGATGCAGTGGGTGGGCTTCCCGTCACCCTGCTTAGCCAGAATGCGGCCGAACTTCGTCCACGTATACCTCCATCCCAGACGGCTGCCAGCTTCACGCACCAGGTAAAACAGATGCTTGTTAGCTTTGGTGAGCCTCTCGTTCAGAAAGAAGCGACGTGGGGGTGCAGATAACCCTAGGTCCGCGGTGGTGGCTCCGCGCCGCACGCGCGCGCTCTGCAGCAGGTCGTCGCGCAGTGCGCGCCGCGTCAGGCGCAGCACGATGCGCCGCCCGCGCGCCGCCGCTGCTCCCGCTGGGCTTGCTGCGCCGACCGGACTCGCGCCGCCCACAGAGCTCGTCTGCACCTCGCGTTCGACTCGCAGGCCCACCCGTTGCGCAAACACTATATCACGCTCATCGAGCGTCACCCCAAGCTTTGCCGCCACCAGTCCGACGGTGTGCAACACATTCTCACCAGGCGTCTCCGGGATATTGGTGATCTCAAGGTCGGAGCCAAGTAAATCCTGCTCGCGATCGTTTAGATCGAGCTGCAACTGTAGCACAATCTGCTCAAGCTGGCTCACTTTGCTGTCAGGCACTGCAGCACTTTGCCTACTCTCGAGAGCTTCGATCCTGGCCTCCAGGCCGTCAACTCGCTCAGTGCAAATTCCCATTGAAGAGTGCAGGCCTGACATCTCGCGTCGAAACTCCCTCATTTCATCTCGGACTTCCCGCAGCTCAGATCTGAAGAGCCTTATCTCCTCACGAAGGGTCAGCTGTGTATCAGGCGAAGGCTCCCCATCAGTAGCTCCCTGTTCACTGCCAGTGCGGCTGAGAGGCTGAGTACCCTGCGCCTGCGACCCCGCCACAGGTGACCTAATCATAGCGCCCTGGACCTGTACTGGAACTGGAGACGTTGCCGCTGCCAACGCTGCTGCTGGTTTTGCTGGGGGACCACTACCTAGGTCCTTGACGGGTGTGGCGCTATTGTCTCCCCTGGGCAATTTTTTTTTGCACTCGGGGCACAGCCAATCGCCACTTATCTGGGTTGGGTCGGGCAATAATAAGCACGCTAGGTGATACCGATTGTGGCAGGCAGAGTTGCCACAGCTAGCGCCCCCTTTTGCCGACAGAAACCTTCCGCAAGCTGCACACTTCACCATAGTAGTGTGGCTAGAAAGAGATAGATGGCGCCTGCTACGCAAAAAATATTGACCAACATGCGCAGATCTGCGGCTATAGCGGTCAAACTTTTTGAAAAAAGTGACACTTTTTGGAGGTACCGGCGGCACAAAAAAACTTCAACTGACCTATAAGTCTAAAAGTACGAAAAAAGTTATATTGTTTTTACGGATTTATCACAAAATTACACTTCCGAACTGTTATATTTTTCTTCCACACGATCACACACGTAAGTACCACTAAAGTGATATCGTACTAAACGAATTGTTTTCGGATTCTATTAATGTTTAATTTTACAATTGCGCAGACACGAACAGTAGTTGTGTACCGTAAAGCGTCCGTGACGTCACCTTCAGAAATATTTAGTTTTTGATTGTCCAGCTCTAGTCGACCAACTATAGAAGCAGAATTTTGAGATACAGAAGTTTCTGTTCTTTGTTCGACCGCAATAGGCTCACGAGATTCTATATTTTCTGAGATATTGACAAGCTCTGGTTGGCAATCTAATGAATAAGACAGTGTCTGAGGCTGGGCGGTTGATGTTCGTCCTACAACTTGATCAGGCGTACGAGAAGTGCCAGGATCTTCACTACCCAGTGCAGTATCTGATATCAGGAAAGTAGTATCTGGCAAAGCATTTGGGTCAACGGGGTAAATTCCGCTACCTCTAAAGCCACTAAGAGCATTTGCAGGAGTGACAGCGCGAATCCAAGCATTGCGTATAAGCCTTCCAGCATTGTAACGGCTGATCTTTTTATTTGGATGCAAGCGCATAAATTGGTTAGTTTCATGATTGAAGTAGGTTTTAAATGGCCCAAATACAAATCTATCCAAAGGCTGTAAAGCTGAAGTTCTGTGACTAGGTAAACATAGTAAAATTATGTCGTTATCAGCAGCAGCTTGCAGCATGTTCGGTGCAGTTGAATGTGACGAGTGACCGTCTAAAATAGGCAGAACCTTACCATGCGGCTTCAAAGGTATGAAATGTTCTGTTAGCCATTTATAGAAAAGTCCAGTGTTTATATGTACAGGGTGGCCCAAAAGTCGTGGATCAAACGCAACTAGGGGTTAGGTGGGGTCATCAGCTGCAAAAAGTTGTTCTACGGGAGGTCCTTAAGGTCAACCCCTGCAGAGTATAATTTATTTTGAGTTTTTATAAGAAAATTGTCATTTTTTAACTAATTCTTATTGAAATTCGAAAAAATCTACATCCTGTATCTTTTTTATAATTTTCACTAGATTGGTACTGATGAGTACTTGCCTTAGACATGCTATTTATGGTTGTTGATTGGGTGTGTTGAAGATAATATTAAGTTTTACGAAATTTTTTTTCTCAAATCATAACTTTTCATTTACTTTGGACCCCACTGTGAAAAAAATATACTCTACCGAAAAGTGACCCTGTGTAACCTGTGTTACAAGTTTTGGCGCATTTAATAGGGATTCCGAAAAGGTATTACACATGGCCATGAGTGGCTCTAATATCTTTCTAGGACGAAAAAACAAGACAACGATTGTGAAATAATTGTTTTATTAAGCAAAACATTTTACAATAAATGCTCAAAATTCCTGCCTCTGACCATAATACATAATCTGCACCGTCTAATAAAATTCCTCCGTAACTTACGGAATGCACCTCTGTTGTTAGTAACTTAATATTATCTTCAACACACCCAATAAACAACCATAAATAGCATGTCTAAGGCAAGTACTCATCAGTACCAATCTAGTGAAAATTATAAAAAATATACAGGATGTAGATTTTTTCGAATTTCAATAAGAATTAGTTAAAAAAAGTCAATTTTCTCATAAAAACTCAAAATAAACTATACTCTGCAGGGGTTGACCTTAAGGACCTCCCGTAGAACAACTTTTTGCAGCTGATGACCCCACCTAACCCCTAGTTGCGTTTGATCCACGACTTTTGGGCCACCCTGTATATGCTGACTTTTTATTCATATACACTTTTGAGCCTTTTGGAAGTCTATCTTCGAATTCAGGTTTTTTTATTTACACCTTTTATTATAAGAACTGGTGGAAGGAAATTACCAATTGCATTGCAACCACCAACGATTGTCATTGTTTCACCTTTCTCGGCAGATGTGACTGAATTGACGACTTTTGCACCTTTTTTTGCTACGACTTTTCCGGGTTTATTATTTAGCTGAACTCCGGATTCATCCATATTATATATCCTTTCCGGTTTGTCCAACAAATCATTGTCAGTCAGGACTTTAATCAAAAGATCATAGAAGTTATTTACTTCGTCTCTACTAAGACCTTTAGCTCTAGCCACAGATAAACCTTCAACTTGTCTGATAGACAGTTCCGGATTTCGTTCAATAAATCAATAAAGCTTTTGAACCATGCATGCATTTCATTTTCCTGGTCAAAATTATGTTTTAGCTCTAGCTTTTCAGCAAATTGTTAAGCTAACATAAATAAAAAAATAAAATAAAAATGGTTTATTGGTAAAATAAGTGTAGGTATAAACAAAATGAATAATAATAATAAAATTTTATTCAAGTATAAAGTACAGCAAAAATATGATTTACATTAATTACAATCAAGGAAAGTTAAATTCTAACTGTAATGTAGACCTGCCTTTTTTTTTTTTTTTGTTTCCGGTGTGGAAAATCCTCATGGATGTCCGCCGCCCTGGGGCAGACGGCGGGGTCTGTCAGACTCTTACTGACTAAAAACCACCCCGGTGTTCCATCTCACACCTACGCCGGGGGTCGCGGGAACGTACGATCCTTCCGCAACCCCCGACTGGTGCCGGCCCGGCACTGCGGGCCTCTTCGGGTCTGGGGGGGGAGTGAGGTGTTTGACTCCCCCCGCGACGTCTAAGAGGGGCGCGCGTGGAACACTACGCGCCTCCACCTCGGGTCCTGATGTGTGGGGGGCGACGGACGACCCCGAGTCCGTCGCCCCTGGACCCATTTAGGGGGGCTGGAAGAGGACGTTCTCCGCCCTCCGCCGACGACCTGCCTGATCTAGGTTTATGATAAACCTGTGTTTCAGGACATCAATTTACATTCAACATTTAAATTTCGTTTTGGCTGCGCCACCCCAGACCGTTATACAATAGGAAAGTACTGACTGGACTAGTGCAACATAAATCATCTTAAGGAGATCTTTTTGATGGGTTGATTGATTACTGGCAGTCTTGGGAACGACGTATCTAAGAGTCCTAACATCCAGCTTAATTTCCTGACTCTATTGGCAACCTGCTCTATGTGTGGGTACCATGACAGTCTCTGGTCCACGATAACACCTAGGTACTTAATGTGAGGTGCTTTGTTGATTTGAGCAGCCACAACTAATGTTATTAACGTTATTGCAAGTATAAATTGTTACATTAAAATCTTCCTCTGGTTGTGTACGTTGGCAGACACTGAAGCAAATATAATTAGTTTTTGTGATGTTTAATGTCAGAAAATTAATTGTTAACCACTTGGCGATTTCCGCTAATCCTGTCTCAGTATTATGTGTATCATTCTGCCAAGTATCACCAGTGAAGACTACAGCAGTATCATCCGCGTAAGAGAAGACTTGTGCGTTTGCAATATTAATGTTAGAAAGTTCATTGACGTAAATAACGAACAATGTAGGTCCCGATACTCTTCCTTGAGGGACGCCGTATGATGTGTTTGCGTCCTCACTAGTGTACTGAACCACTCTAACCCTCTGCTTCCTGTTTCTGAGATAATCCTCCAAAAGGCTAAGAGCCATCCCGCGAACTCCGATACATTCCAGCTTTCTTACAAGGATTGGGACAGAGACGGTGTCAAAGGCATTTTTTAAGTCGAAGAATACAGTTATACATTTTTACCTTTGTCAAGCTGTTCAGTTATATGAGTACTTAGTGCAGTAACTGCATCTTCAGTGGAAAGGAAATAATGGTCCACACTTAGCTATTTGTTTGCGCAACTCCTGCACTGTGGCAGCTGGTGATTCACCCCTAACAGCAACTTCATACTCAAGCTCAGACTTTTGAAGCGACATCAACTTCACGGGATAAGCCATTATAACAATAATTTAAATCAATAGAAAATATTAAAAATATTTCAAAATGGTGGGTAAATGTTGAACAATTCCGTATAGTGAAAAAACTAATAAGTACTAAATACTCCGTCTGTTACAATTTTAGTTAATATTCAACGTCTTGTTGTTTTTTTCACTTAAATGAAGCTAGCAAAAAAAAACTAACTAAAAATAAAATATTAAAAAAAACGCTAAATAAAATAATATTCAGCCAAGATACCAAAAAAAAAAAATAAGCGTTTCAAAAAAAAAAAAAAAAAAATGTTTTGCAAGTGGTATGAAGAGTAGGAAGGAAATTTAAAGGAAAGAAAAAAAACGAAAGTAATTAAGATGGCCAGCATAAAAAAACACCAGGGTATTAAAAAATTGAGTGTAGTACCTCCCCCGGGCGAGCCGTTACTATAGGCTCTACTACTACGGTAACGTTTAACACGCGGTATTCATAAAAAAAAAAAATATTAACACATTTCGGCGCGGTCCTTTATTAGGGAAAGACAGTAGAATTTTTCATACAAAATCACAATACTGTCACAACCGTACTGACAATATCACGGAAAATTAAATCGTGTACATAGGGCGGAAGACGGCTACAACCGTATCCGCATATAGCCGTACTGTCAGGGTCGTATGAAATAAAATCTTTGTTATGCGGCAGTACGGGTATAACCGTTTAACGGTTTCAGCCGTACTGACACAACTGTATGCAATATTACTTATAGCACGCGCAAGTACGGTACCAGCAGTAACACATCTGTGGCCGGACTGACCATCTCAAGTGACAATCTGCAAATACTAATGACAGTCTGGCTATGACCGTTACGTTACCTTAGAGGTTAGACTTTAGTTTTTATATAATATCTAGCTGTTATGGCATCAAATGGTGTTTCTAATCAATATTACATTTCATTTCAATCAAAGGTTTTTTTTATTGTTAGGAGAAGTACAAAACTTATCAAATTAAGAATAAAAATCTTTTACATTATATTATTTTGTTTTAGCTTAATTTTACATTTATTTTAATCAGTCTCATTTGTTTGGGATCAGTTAAATCAGCCTTATGCAAAATGTTAAATCACAATTTCAATTATCTTTGGCATCCTCTATAGTATGCCACTCTTCAAAGCAATCAGGGCAAAGAGGAGTATTACTTTCACAACCCTTACACCTATATCTTGTTTCCCGTCTAACTTTTTTTTTTGGTGCAAAGCTTACACTTCAGAAACTTAAACTTTCGTTTAGCGCCTGCAGAGCATGGAATCAGTTCAGGCCAGTGTCCGCCAGAAATTACTTGTGACTCTGCTGTGGTGTCTGGTTGTGCAGTGTTTGTTTTTCTGCTAGCATATATACTGCCAAGTCTCACCAAGTCCCTTCCTGAGAGTTTTTTGTCAACTTTGGTCATTTGTTTTATCAAAGCATCTCGGAAGTCAAGGAATTCGTACCTGCCATCCGGTTTGAAGTATTTCTTATAAATATAAAAAGCATTCCACGTTGTCACGTCAAACATGTGAAAAAATACCTTCTTGTACCACCGAATGGTTTTTTGTGGTGACGAATAATAAGAAACCATTTGGTCTTTGCGGTCTATTCCGCCCATGAACTGATTATATTTAGCCACTTCTTTAGGCTTATTTGAATATTTTCCAAATCGGTTGGACACCCATTGCAATTTTGGATGGTTGATGGTAGTAATCATATAAACAGGCCTTTTGTCTTTCCACACAGACACGTAGACATTCCCTTTACGACGCCATAAATGCTCGCCCTTCTTCAATTTAGCATTGGTAAGAACCTTTGGATTAGAAACTCTGCTTTTTCTCAAGGTACCGCAAGTATGAGTCCGCAGTCTTAGAAGTTTTTGGCTCAGCTCAACGTCATTATAGAAATTATCCATGTACACGTGATGTCCTTTCATCAGATATGGGTTCAGCAGCTCCATTACAATCTGTTCAGTTTTCTTTGTCGTCACATCTGTGTTTTCCTCCTTTCCGCTGTACATTATTATGTTCAGAATAAATCCATCTGAAGATGTTAACTCATAAAATTTGATTCCATAGCGAGCCTTCTTGTTTTTGATGTACTGACGAAAATCGAGTCTACCTCTGAACAGGATCAGGGACTCGTCTAGGGACAGTTCTTTATTTGGTCCATACACCCTGCGAAAGTTGTTACACAATGCCTCGATAAAATCCACAACTTTCTTCTCCCGCTGTGCGCCAATTTCACCTATGTATACACATCTCAAAATTTGTGCAAACCTCCGTTGAGACATTGTGTAAGAAAAATACGGATGGTAATATAGGGCATTCGAGTAGGAAAACAGGGACCTCGTATTCGGAATGCTGCATTGCCCTTGCAAGAGACATAGACCAAGAAAGGCAAGCATTTCGTCCTTATCTACGTGACGAAAAACTTGTTTTCTGCTATTTCTTGTATGTGGTCTTTCCATGAACGTCAAGTTTATTCCATAATAATTTGTCTGTGATACCAGATACTCGAGCAGTTCATCAGAAAACATTAATTTGAACATATCAAGTTCTGAAAGATTTTCGTCGATGCCTATGCGAAGACCGGCAGATAAATAGTCGAAAACAAATACTGGAATAGGTTCCGTAGTCTCATGCCATATATCATCTGATAGAAGTATAGGAGATACACCTCTTCTAGTGGCTGGTAGGGCTGCTTCGCTTTCTTGTAGACATGTTTGTTTAGGTGAAAGTTGTGGCTCATCGAACACTTCAGCTGCAATTTTAGTAATTTCATCCAGACTAGACGATATTCTAGGATTCTCTGCAGGTTGGTTATCCGTAGTTGTTTCCTCGTACTGGATATCAACTGAGCTGCCTAACACATGGATCAAGGTTGGTGACTGCAAAGGCTTTTCCACACTTTGGGTTGAGGTGGAGTTTTTATTCGGCTCAACATGTTCTGGTCTATGTACTTCAGCAATAACTATATTTTGCTGTATATTTGTTTGTGGCAATCCAGGAGTAAAATTTGTTTGGTCAAGAGAAGTTTGGCTGTGAGCTGGACTGTAGTCTGGGATTAGAGTTCTGTCAACAACAGGAATATAGTCATCCAGTAAACCGGTATCAAAGTCACTCACCTCGTCTTCTAAATCTGTATCAGATTGCCCTGTAATTTCATGTCTGGTTGAATGCTGCACACTCAAATTTGCACGGCGCTGTCTCTTTTGTAGGCCGTCCGAATCAGAAGAAAGCTCGTTGTAATCCGGCTCAAAATCTTTATCAGAACCATAGTCTCCGTCGTCACAATAAGGGTCTTCTTCTGAACAAGATAATTCAGGCGTAGACGTGTCATCTAAAAGCTTCATAATGCGATCATCATCAACTTTGGGCCAACTCATCTATAAAATAACGGATTTCATGTTGAAAATATGCAACACTCACGTAAAATGAAGCATCTTATATCAGATAAAACATAATAATACAAGTATTTGCCAATGTTTAGGCTAAGAAGTCAATAGTTATCACTTACCTTTTTACCTTTTTTTACTTAGCTTTGGTTGCTCGTAATTTTCCCGCGCAAACCGACGCCCGCACACCCAACTCTGACCGTCGCTAGCGTGACACTGACTTTCTAGTATTTTGACATTTCATAGTAACCAACCCGGTTGTAGCCGTACTAGCGTTGTGGATGAAATCTGTTTATGTGAGGGTATGGCACACATTTTGAGCTCGTAAACCACTTGTTTTTGACAGTAAATCGACGTGATCTCAGCCTTATTGCTTTGAACATAAAGTCTATACAATAAGCAAATAAATTTGACACCGCGGTAATTGTGTTTGACGTAAAGAAAGTAGCTAAATAAACGGCTATGGCCGTACTGTCAATCCACGAGCTTTGAAAATTACAGCGCCGGAATGTGTTAACAAATATATAATAAATGTTGAGCACCCGGTATATCAAAAAAATATGACGTAAATATGAAAAAACACCCTGTATTACAGTAGAATACTAATATAATAAACTAATACCTACATATTTTATGTTAACCACCTTGTATAACAAAAAAAATGTTGTTGAACACCCGGTATAACAGAAAAATAACAGTTCACCCTCAATTTACGAAACGTTTAAACAAACAAAAAAAAAACAACTAAATGAAACGAACTATCTTACTCTTCACACCAGTTACTGCACACAAAAAAACAAAGCGTTTTACAACAGAAAAACAAAACACAAAACACCGAAAACACTACTACCTCCATAAAAACAGAAAAAAAAATGACCATTAATACCACGATAAGGGCGCCAATGAAGCGTTGGAGTTATCGTAACTATTGTAAGGAACAAAAACTCACTAACACTTTCAATTAAAATTTATTATGAGGTCGTATGTACAAAAAAACCCGTCATTAATTTCTTTTTCCTGTTCATGGAGGTAGGCGCGTCAAGTACTATCCTGGCTTGCGCGTAGCTGTAGGGACGCTGGAGCCGAGGAGCTGGGCGTAGGACCCGCAGGGTTGATGGTAGCTGTACTGGGAGCCCGATGCCAGAAGTGGCGTCGGATGCTAGATGCCAGCAGCGGTGACCCGTGTCTGTGGTGTGTGTCGTCACCAAGTGACGCAGCGACGGTTTCCACGGGTAAATACCCGTTCGTGAAAACCCGAACTTTGATCCCTGGAATTACGTCCAGTATGTAAATAGTCCTCTGCTTATCCTCTCCTGACGGTGACCACGGCAGCGTACGCACAAGCGTATGGATAGGGTACTATCGCGCTTAAGGCGAATGTGTGTAAAGGTCACCTTCAGAAGCAGAGTTTACAGAGTTTTAGGAAGAATGAAAGGAGTGTGAAGCAACTTTTAAATTAATTAGTACATAAATAATGATGTAAAACAAAGGTTGAAAGAAAAGATAGAAATGGTGTGTAAAGGAAAAGATGATAAAATAATTTTGGAAATCATAGACCACCAAGATACATTATAAAAGCACTGCGTGAATTGTCAACACTTACCCAATATGGGGTTTACTGAAGCACCGATACTATTCCTTAGTTGAACTTTTTAAATAATTACAGTTGTAGCGCGCACCGTTTCGGAACGTACCCATTTTGACCGCTAAGTTGGCAGTACGGTGAGTGCGCCGCAAAATAATACCAACCGAAAGGCGCGTCCTGCCGCCCGCGCCTCATATCCCCTCTGGCTCTCCCAAAAAACACGACGCAAAAGACGCTCGCACCCCGGGCGCGAATATAAGTTAATTAGTACCTATTGATTGTATTGATGTATCTCCCTGTGTTTTATTGACATTATACTGTTTCAAATAAGTGTGCGGACATTTTTACTCCACGAACCCCTACAAGTGGCTGCCCAACGTGCCGCGAGTGGTAATAGTGCTCGTTCGAACTTAATAATTTTCGTTACTCGCGTGTGTTCGCCATTACCATGCCTCGGAAGAAGATCGTGGATCAGGCGGCAGCGCTCTCAGGCGATGAGGCCGAGATCGACGGCGACAATGAAAACGTTGCAAGTTTTTCATCAGGACAAGTGGCCGCCATGATGGCCGCCATGCAGCAATCCCAAACGGAAGCGTTCGAGCGCCTGTTGGAGAAAGTTGTTAGTCGCCAACCGCCATCCCCAGTTCCAAACTCTGCGTCTGCATCACCGGCCGTCGGCAGCGGCACCTTCACGCACTGCACCGCCCGCTTTGGCGGTGACGCCGACGAGTCCGTGGACGCCTTCATAGACGCCATCCAGATCTACAAGGACTGCGCTAACGTTTCTGAGGAAAATGCCCTCAGGGGCCTCTCTATGGTGCTCACGAATAACGCCGCAATTTGGTACCAGGGAGTGAAGAAGGAGATCGATACATGGGGGGATTTCATCGAATTATTAATAAACACCTACGGTGATAAAAGACCGCCACACCGCATTTATATTGAATTGTTCGATCAAAGACAAGGTGATCAAAATACGGACGTGTTCGTCGCTAAATGCCGTGCATTGCTGTCAAAAATTCCCGCCAACGAAATATCCGATAAAGCGCAAGTCGATATGGTGTATGGCTAACGTGACCAGACGTCCCGATTTGAACGGGACTGTCCCTTTTTATAATTACGCGTCCCGGTGTCCCCGAAATGAACTCAGGGACGCAAAATTGTCCCGTTTTCGGAAACCGCGCGAAAATTTGAGTAGTCGAGCCGGCCGGGCGGCCGCCGCGCCCGCCGCCGCGGCGCGCGGCGCCGCCTCGCGCCGCCGCGCCGGTCGGACGCGAGCGGTGTGCGAGAGAGAGCAAGACCGCGTCGTCGGTTGACGCGAAGATAGAGGCGAGAGCTCAGAACAATAACTATTGTTCTGAGGGCGCGAGTACCCGAGACGTCATCGCCCGCGCTTTGTTGACTATTTGTTTGACAGATTTTTCGTTCGCCCATTTATCGCTATTTGTTTTGTTGTTGTTTGATGCTCGTGTAGTAAATAATTTAAACTTCTTTTATTTTGGAATCATAAATTAAAATGCCAAAACGCAAGTGTTCGTTCAACGTTAGCTTACAAGCAAAATATGCGTTTATCAAGCAAATAAATACTCCCTCAGATGTTAGATGCGAAAAGTGTCGTACAGAGTTTAGTATTTCCCACAGTGGTGCCGGTGATATTGAACAGCATTTAAAGTCTGAAAAACATAAAAATGCCGATCGTGCCGCCGCTTCGAGTTCTTCGATGTTAAACTTTTTCAAGAAATCGGACGCGCCAACTTCAAAAGATTTGGATATCGCCGCGGCAGAAGGCGTCTGGGCTTATCATACGATACAAGAAAACCACAGTTTTCGGTCTAATGATTGTGCATCGAAATTAATTCAATCATGTTTTGAACCCAAATTTACATGCGCACGTACGAAATCAGAAGCTATTGTAGTAAATGTTTTGACGCCCACAGCGATGAAAGAATTAAAAGATGATCTTAATAAGTCCAATTGTATTACTATATTAAACGACGCTTCAAACCACGGTAACAAGAAAATATACCCTATTGTAGTGCGCTATTTTCAACCTTACGTAGGTGTGCAAGTAAAAATTTTAGATCTCCAAGACCAACCAGGTGAGACTTCTGATATCATTGTCAATTATTTAAACCAAGTGTTGACAGATAATAATTTGACAGCAAAAGTGGTGGCATTTTGTGGGGACAACGCCAACGTCAATTTCGGAGGCGCGGCTAGGCGAGGAACTAACAATGTGTTTACGAAATTACAATCATTTCTGAAAAAGCCCTTAATAGGTATCGGATGTGGAGCCCATGTTATTCACAATGCAATAAAGTCTGCTGCAGATGGGCTACCCTTAGATTACGAAAGCATTATTGTGAAGATATATTCATTTTTTTATATTTACACGATTCGAGTTGAAGCTCTAAAGGAGTTTTGCGCCGAAACTGAAACGGAATATCAACAAATGCTCGGCTATAGCAAAACCAGATGGCTTGCTCTTATGCCTGCCTTGGAAAGGATTTTAAAAATGTATCAGCCATTAAAAAACTACTTTTTGACTATTGAAAAATGTCCCCTGTTACTAAAAAACTTTTTTGAAGATCCCACATCCGAGTTGTGGCTTTATTTTTTACACGCTCAGTCAGCAAGTTTTCATCAAGCTGTATTGAAACTTGAAGGTCAGACTGTATCGGCAATTGAAGCTGCAACAGAAATCATTCAACTAAAAGACAATTTGCATCAAAAACAGACCAATCAGTTTCTTCCATTTACGGTCCGTCAATTAATGGTGAAATCGAAAGATAATGGTACTGATATAGATGAAGAGTTTGTCAAAAGGACGGCTACAGAATTTTATAAAACAAGCCGTGAATATCTGGAGCAGTGGACTTGCTTTCTTACCAAAGAAATGGAGATATTTTATTGGGCAGATTTAAAAAAGGTCCCCGCATGGGATGATGTTCAGAAATCTCTGGATGTATTGATTGAAAAGGAATATATTGACTGTGATAAAGATACAAAAGTTTTTGACGAATTTTCATTAATTTCTAACTACATTACATCGCAAAAAGTAACCGAATGGAATAATCTAAATGTTTCCACGGAAACTCGTTGGGTGGAAGTATTCAAACACTTTCACGCCAACAATCTACAGCATGAAAACTTTTCTATTTTAATTGAATATATTTTATGTTTGCCTGCTACAAATGCTCCAGTAGAAAGAGTATTTTCTATGATGAACAAATTGTGGATATCTGAGAAAACCCAGTTACAAAGGAGAAAGAGCAAAATGGTCTATGAGCGGCCAACAACGAAATAGGTATTAAATGAAAGTACTATTACTAAGGACTAACTTTTACTATGAACGTAACATTGCAGCTCATTTAGAAAAAAAAATACATATAGGTAAAATACTTAGATAATAAGTGCAAGAAAATGTGCAAACCCATTTTATAAAATACTTATTAACATTAGTTTATGTCTTCAAAAGTATTTCAAAACGTTGTCAGCATACCGTTTACAAGACTCAGCTCAACAATGGGTTTACTACATGGACTACCTGAGTTCGAACGGCCCAATCAGCTTCGAGTGCAAACAAAAGAGCCGAGGTGTGGGGTGCGTGTGCGTCACTCGGCGCAGTCCTTCGCTTACCCTTGTGACGTTGTGTACTGTGCGCTCATCTACGGATTCTTTTTCAAACGTTTTGACCCTGGCTACCCTCTGGACTGTGTTTCTTCCTAACCTGATAACCTGGCTATTAACTCTGAACTTCTGTACGTTTGTGCTTGTGTACTTGGACTCTGGACTTGTGTACGCCAAGGGAACATTATTGAAAAATGGCAGAAAATCGACCTATATGTGTTTTGTGCAATCGATCAGTGGTTAATAGAAGAAGGTTAGAAATAACCCATGCTCTTTTTGAGGAAAATGCTGCCAATGCTCAATATATTATTGAAGCTATAGCTCCACAGCAAGTAAGTATTTTTAGACTATTTTTTGGTTGTTTTTACCCGTATGTACGCACCCTATAGCGGTGATGGCCTCATAATATTGTGTCACGATGTGCATATGCGACACATCGTTGGGTGAAGTGTGGGCTCTTTATTGAAAGTCCACGTTACAGTTTTGATTGTATTTTTATGTACGTCCTTTTAGTGAATTATGTTATTTCCTTAAGCGTATGGTTCTTTTCTAACAATACTTAAGTTATAGTCAAAACAGATCTTCTCTCTCTTTTACACACATGGTGCATATGGAAACAGAGCCAACGTTATCTAGCTTCGAAATATAATAGAGGCCAACCACTCATTAACAATGCGTATGAGCATGACTCATTCGTCACGTTGAAAAAGAGCTCGGCATGTTCTACTATACAACACATGATTTAACTGAAACTGCTGTGAGTTTTAAATACTATGTTATAAACTATTTTCCTTTTCAGGTTGAATACAACGGCCGAGAATACGTTTGTCGACCCTGTTGGCAACGAGCTCAACGGGCTGTGCAGCCAAACAATAACCCTGCCCCGCACGAATGTGTTCTTCAAGTGGAAGAATATTCACGAGTGCCTAGCACCTCGGCAAACTGTATGTTTGACAGATGCCGTAGTGTTTCACGTCGTCGAATGCCTGAGAATGTAAGGATTACTCTTATGTTACATTCTAACTTATTCATACCAGACAGTGCCAGAATATGTGATGCACATTTAACATCAAGTGATTGGGAAGAGCTCATTGATAGTCTAAATCTCAGACATGATTTTAACAGCTCTCATTTTGTGCAAATACTAGAGCTTTTTAAAAAAGCTGTTTTAAATAAAAATATTCTGGACTTTGAAGATATTGCAAATATGGATCCTAATGAGATTCATATTCGATTGGGCGTTAGCAGAGATCAATTCAATACAATCTTGGAACAAACGCCTTCTTTGTCTGAGTCAAACGCCAAAACAAAACTAGCCATTTATTTAATGAAGTTGCGAACTGGTGATAGCAACGAGAGATTAGCCACGCTCTTTAACATAAGTAGAAGGACTCTAGAAAGGCATTTAAAAACCGCGCGTGATGCTATATCTCTGGATTTTAAGCCACGACACCTGGGACTCGACCATTTAAATAGAAGAATGGTCGCTGACCGTAATCTTATTGTACCAAACGCGTTATTTGGAAATCCCGAGTCTTCTCCAGAAGAAAGGAAGGCAGTAACAATCATGGATGGAACATATATTTATATACAGAAGAGCTCCAACTTTTCGTTCCAGCGACAGACCTACAGTCTACACAAATACGAAAATCTATTAAAACCGTTCTTAATGGTGTGTTCCGATGGGCATATAATTGATGTTTGCGGGCCCTATGCTGCTACCGACTCAGATGCCAGTATTTTGGAAAGAATTATAAATGACGAAGAAGGCACATTTCACTGGTTTTACCGGGCTGGCGACATATTCATTTTAGATCGTGGGTTTAGAGACGTCTGTGGCGATTTGGAGCGATGCAACTACAGTGCCTATATGCCAGAAACCAAAGACCGCGGTGCAGACCAGCTTACAGGCCAATAGAACTAGGCTGGTAACTCTATGCCGCTGGGTAGTGGAAGTTATAAATGGCAGGTTCAAGCGAGATTTCAAATTGTTTAGGCAAGAATATTTTAATCGCGCCTTAAGTCACATGTTTGAGGACTTTCAAAACGCAGCGGCACTCATCAATGCGTTCCAAACACCAATACAAGATAGTATTCATGCATCATCGTTCGTAAATATAATTAATGAACGTTTTGAAATACCGAACCTCTTAGCGGACTATGTTATCCGTCATAACATAAATAGACAGAGGGCATCATTTGAAAGACTCAGCAGCGACCAACCTATTTTTGAAGACTTTCCGGTTTTTTCTGAAGAAGACCTAATTCTGTTTGCACTTGGCACATACCAAATCAAGTTGGCTCGCAGCTACTACGCTGAACACTTAATTGAAGGCTTATACAATATCGAAGTATACCGGGAGCGACAAATAAGTCAGCTCAGAGATTTTATTGAAGAAGAAGATATTTGGTTATTACGTGTGCGAATACAATCTAGACATGTAAGGTCCAGAATATATTATTCTTATATTGTAATTAACCGACAAAGACAAAATAGAGAAGCAATTGCTCATTATTATTGCAGTTGTTTGAGTGGAAGGCGCACAATCGGTTGTTGCGCACACGTTATGTGTGTAGTGTGGTATCTGGCATGGGCTAGACATCAAGACGAGGATATTTTATTACCGGCATCAGAACTCAGTGCTATTATTGTACATTAAATGTATGAATGTGGACGAGGCAAAAGGAGTATGTAAGGATCGTAGCAAGTGGCGTTCTGTGGTTTCTGCCTACCCCCATGGGAAAAGGGCGTGAGTTTATGTATGTAAAATAAATGTATTGAAGTAAACAAGTCATTTTATTTTATTTCCTTATTTTTAAGACTAAATCTTAGTAATTAATACGCTAAATCACAGGCTTACATATCTAAAATAAAAATGTATTTAGTTCCATTAATAATGACACTACAGATATAAAACTTCTTGAACCCGTTATTGTAGGGTGATATTAAACCAAAAAAAAATAAAATGTTCCTGGCCGCTGATAGACCAAGTGCCGTACGATTTTGCCCATTCTCCTTTCAGTTCTAAAGGCGATGTTGATAATTAAGGTGAATATAAAAAAAACGTGCCATGAGTTTCATTCTTACTTAAAATCTTCACCCGCTATATTAAAGCAAATTTGTTCCTCTGATAAATATAAATATAACTAATCATTTTGGTAACTTTTAGGCTAACTAACTTTTTATGAATAAATAACTTTAAAAAAGTGTTTTTTTTTCAATAACTACCTGTTAATTGACCTAAATAAACCAATGTCCCGTTTTGAGTCAAAGAATAAATGGTCACGTTATGTATGGCCTACTTGACGCACGGATACGAAATCACCTGAGGAGGGAGGACTTTACGAACTTCTCCGGTATGCTTCGCCTCGCCCGTTCCATCGATATTGAAGTTTCTGAAACGCGTACTCAGACGCACCCGCAGCCCGGCCCGCCATCCAGCGGCCGCTCCACAAAGTCGACGAGCGCCGGCGCCGGCCCCGCCCACCGCAACGGCAGCACGGCGCGGGCGACCGCGCCGCAGCCGCGCCGCTCCACAGCGCCAGCGACGCCGAGCGCGGGCAGCGCAGCACCAGCAGCGTCGTCGAATACGGTTGATAACGCGTCGAATCAACATGCGAAACCTAGATGTGTTTATTGTAAACAATACGGACACGTGCGTGACGAGTGTACTAAATTAATTAATAAGAGCCGTGGTAATGATAAGTCTCTAAATTGTTATGGTTGCGGAGCGAAAGGAGTAATGAGGTCGCAATGTGCTAAATGTAACAATAACTTGTCCTTTTCATCTGTTACAATCGAAACTTATCCGTCAGAGTTGGTAAGTGAACACAAACCTATTAATCCTCCTACATTCTCAAATAACACTCCAAGTCATAATATTGCCCGTAGTCGTAGTAATAGTGTTTATCTAAATAAACAAAAACGCGATGCTTATACAAATAGTTATCGTAGATCGCCGTGTTTACAATCGCAACCATGCGAACGCATTAATAATAATAATTTCTGTTGCGATTGTCGAACTCGTATTAATTCATGTAAGTCAGATGAATGTTATTCGCGTTGTTGTGACTGTAATAAAGTAAATCTAGTACGTTCGAAGTTCCCGGTAATTGAACCGATCTCAGGTACTCTTGTAGACTCGCCTGATAGGGTAGATGTGCCTATTATCGATAATTATGATAGTGACTCACCTGTTAGGGTAAATGTACCAGTTATCACAGGCAGTCATAGTCACTCATGTGTTAGGGTAAACTCACCTGTTACCGTTAATTATGATAGGGACTCGCCTGATAGGGTAGATGTACCTATTATCGATAATTATGATAGTGACTCACATGATAGGGTGAATGTACCAGTTAACACAGGCAGTCATAGTCACTCATCTGTTAGGCTAAACTCACCTGTTATCGTCTCAGCTCGTGGATTGTGCTGCTCAAACATTGACCAGTTTGACACGACTTCAGTAGTTCCTACATTTTGCGCCGACACTACGGCGACTACTACTTGGGGTTGTGTTACTTCTACGGTCCCTCTCTCTGCGTCACATGTTCTACCAAAGACGACCGCACTTTCAAAGCAGCAGAGGCCAGTGCTCAGTATCCAGGTTCTGGGTTTACGGGGTATGGCCCTTATTGATACGGCTGCTAGGTGCTCCATAGCGGGACATACACTATTTAAAATATTTAAGGAAAAGGGATACCTACCTTTGGATCCCAACAGGTTTTCGTGAAGCTGGCTGACGGTGTCGTCCGTTCACGCGAAGTCCTGGTGGCAACTGTTGACGTCAGCATCTCTGTGGGGAAAATTGTTCGAGTGGACTTCGTCATTTTTCCCGATGCTGACAGCAATGATACTCTTCTTGGTATCGACTTCCTCAACTCTTCAGGTATGGTTATTGATTTTTCTGCTTCTTCCTGGCACTTCTCTGGGTGCACGCAGACTTACCCGCTCGAGTATGAGGGTGAACCAACGTCACAGCCCAACCCAATCTCCTCCGTCTCTTCTATGTCCTTAAGGGCTGACGAAGGTTTGTTGCTTACCTGTGATCAACGCCAGCAGCTCACCGATTTACTTCAGCACCATGAAGATGCCTTCCGTCTAGGAGGAGAGGCTACTAGCTTCGCCGAGCATCATATTGATACGGAAGGTCATGCTCCTATAGCGGTGCCTCCTTACCGCCTCACGCCCGCGAAGAGGGCTGCAATGGAGGCGGAGATCAACAAGATGTTGAAGGATGGTGTTATTGAGGAGTGTGAGTCAGCATGGGCTGCACCCGCTCTCCTCGTCCCTAAGAAGGATGGCTCGACTAGGTTCTGCGTCGACTATCGTCGACTCAATGCAGTTACGAAAAGCGATACTTACCCTCTGCCGGTCATCGAGGACCTTCTTCACGCTACCAAGAGGGAAGGGTACATGAGTAGCATAGATCTCCGGTCAGGCTACTGGCAGGTGATTGTATCACCTGCAGACAGGGACAAGACAGCCTTCGTGTCGCCTTTTGGTACGTACCGTTTCATTCGTATGCCATTCGGTCTCAAGAACGCTCCCGCCACTTTCCAGAGGTTAATGGACCGATTTCGATCTGGAAGTGCCTTGAAGGACGTTACGTTATTGGTTTATTTAGATGATCTGCTGGTTCTGTCAGATGGGCCGTTCCAGAAACACCTGGAAGACCTGGACGCTGTGTTCAACCGCCTACGTGTTTTTGGGTTGCGTGCTAACAGGGACAAGTGCAACTTTGCCTGTAATCAAGTTAAGTACTTAGGCCATCTTATTACTCCTAACGGTATAATGCCCGATGAGTCCAAGGTGCATGCTATTCAGCAGATGAATGAGCCAACCAACCTCAAACACCTGAAATCCTTCCTACAAACCTGTTCGTGGTTTAGGAAGTTTGTGCCAGGGTTTTCCGAAATAGCTCAACCGCTCACCAAGCTCACTAAGAAAAATGAGCCATGGACTTGGACCGAAGACCAGCGGCGAGCCTTCAATGAGCTGAAGAAGAGGCTCATCACAGCACCAGTCCTCGTACAGGCAGACCACAGTAAACCTTTCATTATACATACAGATGCCAGTAATTATGCACTAGGTGCCGTTCTCCTGCAAGGTGAAGGTAACGACGCGCACCCCATCGAGTACTCTAGTCGTTTGCTGACTTCTGCTGAACGTAAGTACTCAACTACGGAGCGAGAAGCCCTCGCCGTAGTCTGGGCCGTAGAAAAGTATCGCCCATACATTGAGGGTCACCCAGTAGTTCTACGTAGTGACCATCAACCACTGAGGTGGTTATTGACCTTAAAGTCTCCCAGTGGCAGGTTGATGCGCTGGGCCCTTAAATTACAAGCTTTTGACATAAAGTACGAGTACACTCCTGGTAAGGTAAATGTCATTGCCGATGCACTTAGCCGACCTAACTGCAATGAGTCTTCACAAGAAAACTGTGGGGTCTGTTCAGTGATCATAGATGTACCACGCAAGAGTCCAGCTGATCTGCGATCTGCTCAGCTAGATGATCCTGAGGTGAGTAAGATCATCAATGATATAGAAAACACCACTGACCTTCTGTCTTCTACTCGTTGGTTAGAGCGCGGTTACCTTATGGACCAGGGTGTCCTCTATCGTCTCGCTCCAGACTCGGAATCCGAGGAGCCGCAGTTGGTAATTCCCGTATCCATGCTTAATGATGTTATGGATGAGTTCCATAACGCTCCTACCGCTGGTCACCAAGGTGTGGATCGTACAATTGATCGTATCAGACAGCGATACTACTTCACAGGTATGCGTAAATACGTTATGGACTATTTAAAGAATTGTGTCGACTGTCAAAGATATAAGTTCTCCAATCAAAAGCCCGCCGGTCTTTTGCAGACACCTATTCTACATCAAAGGGGTGAAGTACTGGCTGTCGATCTGTTCGGCCCTCTACCAGAGGCTGAAACAGGAGAAAAGTGGGTATTTCTTGTCGAGGATACTGCCACTCGATGGGTGGAGTTATACGCCCTCAAGGAGGCTACAGCTGAGGTATGTGCCAAAATAATGATTGAAGAGTATTTCCTTCGATACGGGTTTCCCAGGCGTGTCATTTCTGACAATGGAGTGCAGTTCATATCAGCAGTGATGCAACAATGCATGTTTCTTTTCGGTGTCAAGCAGAACCTGATACCACTCTATCATCCTGAGGCCAACCCGGCAGAAAGAAAGAACCGAGACCTGAAGATCCAACTGGCAATGCTGGTCAAGAATGAGCATCGCATTTGGCCCCAATTCTTATCACAGGTACGGTTCGCCCTCAACTCTGCTACTTGTTCGACCACAGGACTAACACCCGCATACATGACGTACGGCCGCGAAATGCGGACACCATTCGATGCACAGCACGATATGCGCGCAATCCTGGATAAGGAAACGTATGTACCTCAGGTTACGCCATACTTGTCAAAATTTATCGACTCTTTGAAGGAGATACGAGATCGGGTTGAAAGACGCCAAGACCTTCGAAAGGAGTATGCTGACGCTTCCCGACGCCAATCTCCAGTTTTCCAGGTTGGTGACCAAGTATTGCTAACCACTCATTCTCTAAGTAATGCCTCAAAAGGTTTAACTCGAAAGTTTATGCCTCAGAGAGATGGACCGTACACCGTCAGTAAGGCTATTAGCCCCACGACCTACGAGTTGGTCGATAGTCAGGGTCAGTTGTTAGGTCGTTTCCATGTTTCGGACCTTATGTCCCTAATTAGTAACCAGACTGACACTATAGAGCCGGTCCAGCCTCGCCGTCTACGAGGTCGGCCGCCTAAAGCCAAGAGGAAGGTGCGCTCTTAGTTTTATGCCAAATCACTCTCGGGCCGATGTCGTGACTTGGAGGAGGAGAATGTAGCGCGCACCGTTTCGGAACGTACCCATTTTGACCGCTAAGTTGGCAGTACGGTGAGTGCGCCGCAAAATAATACCAACCGAAAGGCGCGTCCTGCCGCCCGCGCCTCATATCCCCTCTGGCTCTCCCAAAAAACACGACGCAAAAGACGCTCGCACCCCGGGCGCGAATATAAGTTAATTAGTACCTATTGATTGTATTGATGTATCTCCCTGTGTTTTATTGACATTATACTGTTTCAAATAAGTGTGCGGACATTTTTACTCCACGAACCCCTACACAGTTAATTAAGTTTGCTATAAATCGAACTTCTAGAGGTCTATTACGTGAGTCTGCGCGTGTAACGTCACGCACAAGTGTGATGTACGTGAGCGCAAAACTCCACTGACCCCTGTAGGTTTGACTCTCGCTCGTCGCTCGCGGCGCGCTTAGTCACGATTGGAGTGGGAAGAAACTGGACTTAACACCGAGAGCGAGCGAGATAAAATGCAGGCGTATCAGGTGATGCGATCGGTTGGAACGATATTACAATGACTAACGGTTTCGTGTGATTACTATGATGACCTTTTAGCCAATTAAATAGTTAACAACGTTATTAACAGAAGAAAATGCTCCACAAATATTACGTTCATCGACTCCTGAATTAAGCAAGTGTTCTAGTACCGCTCCATCACTATCTGAAATAGAAAATGCAGATCATGAAGTTAATTGCTCTTCTTCCTTAACTCTACGTCCTAACAGAATGCAAAAAGAACCGCTGACAGACAACAAGTATTCGGAAGAAATAGATACCCTTCAAAAATCTTTAATAATGCCTATTACAAGCAAAACTCCAACACCAAAAATTATTGAAAATGTCACGCCCACCCCATTCAAAGGAATACCTACGCCTTTCAAGAATGCATTTTTTTCCCCGAAAACCGAGAATACTCCCAAAACCAAAAAGGTCACTAAAAAGGTTACTCCCACAGTAGCTACTGCAGCAGAATTTATTGAACACCAAAGAAGGTTAGACAAAGAGAAAGAAGAAAAAGAAAAACTTAAACAACTGAGAAAATGTGAGGCATTAGAAAAGAAAAAACAATAAAAAGATAAAACAAGCACAGACTCAACTGAAAAAAAAAGTTTAATGAAGAAATTAAAAAAATGTAAATATGGAGATAGAGATGCATCACGTCAACACCGTAGATAATAATATTTCAATCCAAAACTCTTCTGACAGTGACGATGATTTTATTTTGAATATTCCTGCAAGGATGAAGCAAATAAAACGCCGCCGTTGCTTTTTTGATTCAGACGATTCTGTTTAAATATTTATTCACAGAGTGCTCAATAAATAATTATATTTTAAGTTGATGTTAAATATCATGTATAGCTCAATTCAGGCAGCGGTGGCAGCGGCGCGAAGCACTTTCAGCGTTGAAAGAGTTTTAAACTTTATCTGCATTATTTTATAGACCAGTATCGCTTGAAAAGATAAAACTGTCGGTGACCGATGCGGCGGCCGCTGACGACAGCTGGCAGTTTTGATCAGTATCAGCGATACTTGTCTTTAAACATTATGTACTTAACTTAAAAAAGATCTAAAAAACATCTAAGCAACATAATAAAAAGGAACTGAAAATAATTACTTAAGTAATGGTAAGTAAACTTAAGGTAGGTAAGTGAAGTTTTAGGCTCAATTCAGGCAGCGGTGGCGGCGGCCGGCAGCAGCTCGAAGAGCACTTTATTTATTTATTTATTATTTATGTACACACAATAAAATACATGAGATAAGACATAATTATAAATTGAGTACAAAGGTACTGCTTATTTCTTAAGAAATTTCTTCCAGCAGACCTGCGAAAGGAGAAGTAAAAAAGAAACGTAGACAATAGTGCGTGAGAACAAGAAGAGAAAAATATGAATGTGTGAAGTCTAAAGCTAAAATATTAAATATACCTAAATAAAAATAATTAACATGTATACTTAAATAAATATATAATGCTAAAATATATAAGCATATATATATTTATATATATATATATATAAATACTCACAGTATAGAGGAAAGGTAATGCTCTTTTAATCGAAATTTAAATAGAGAAATAGTATTTAAATCACGAATGCTAGGCGGGAGTGCATTCCGCAGTCTTACAGCATGGACAGAGAAGGAATAAGAATAGTAGCTGGTTTTGTGAGGCTGAGATTTAAGGAGGGATCTCTGGTGTGATCTACATGGTGCCGCGCTTGAGCGAGCGTAAGAAAAACGCTCACGCAGGTAGTAAGGATAAGACGGGTTGTGTAAGATGTTGAAGAGGAGACATAAAATCCGAGTGTTCCTGCGAAGGCGGATTGGTTCAGCTTTGGAAGAATTTTTAACGTTATCAACATTATTGTAACACTTCAGTTACCTTTAGTTTGTTTTTACTATCCTCTACGGATTGTTAATTTTTGAAAGATTGAGATTTAAAATGATGTTATAAATACGTCATTAATTTTTTAATTTTTTGTTCCTCTACGAACTGTTGATTTTTGAACGATTTTAGATGATTGTTATTGTTCGTCATTATTTTTTAAATAATATAACTACATACTTTTAAATAATATAACTTGATTCCTATATAAACTTGTATTTTTAATTCTTTAAAATCAGTGAACGCGTGTAAAAATACACTAAGTACTACTTATTTATTCTTAAATAACTTCGGAATCCGTTGGAATTCAGGAATAAAAAGTATTGTATTTTAACATGAGAGAATCCCAGGGGATTCTTAAGTTAAAAGAACGCTATACACGCGCGTGTAACAATACACTAAGTGCTACCTATTTATTCTTAAATTCCTTCGTAATCCGTTAGAATTCAGGATTAAAAAGTATTGTATTTTAAGATGAGAGAATCCTAGGGGATTCTCATGTTAAAATACAATAGTAAAAAAACATGAGCGAAGCGAAGTCGGTCTGTACGGAAAGATCTTTCTTTCTATACAGACCGATTTTGCTTCGCTCATTTTTTTCATTTTACTGATCGTAAAAAGATAAATCAACCTTATTTTACTAACCCAAAACTCTTTTTAGCACGGTTATGCTATATTTGTAATAATTATAATATATTGTGTAATTTAATTAAAAGTGAGTCAAATCAATGGTCGATGAATGAAAAACTTACAATTTACTTTAATAACACATTTATACTATTTAATAAATATTAGTTGTACGGAACTCCAAAGAATATAATTTCTGACCCTCCGTATTAGGAGCAGTCTACCGCAGTAATAGGCTCTGACCAAAATCATACCTCCGTATTAGGGAAAATCGACCCAACTATTTAAATTTTTTTTTTTAAATAATAGACTCAACAGCAATACAATATGTAAGTTCCACTTTTGACGATAAAGTTGTTTGAGTCCTTTAAAAATACTTACAAATGCTTATTTTTGTTTCTTACTTTCAAATGTTGCGAAATACCTCCGTAATAGGTGCTTTTACCTTAATAACCGCAAAGCGGTCTCGCTTAAATCCCATAAGGGTAAATCGAATAATATTTATTCACGACAACTATAGCCATTGCAAATGGAAAACCGACTCTTGAATTTAATTGGTATTTAATCTTTTAACTGACTGAACCTATGTTATATTATTATAAACACTATCAACAACTTTAACAGTAATAATACCGTTAAAGTTTTTAATAATGTTTACATATTTATATTGTCTTTGTTGATTATTTTTATAATTTTTAATTAATAATGTAAGTTATTAAAGCACGGTTTAAGTTCCTAATTTCATATTGATTAACAGCTAAATTACTGAATATGAGACTGTTTTAATTGTAATTTTGTTTCTCTTTTAAAATTTATCTTGTTAATTCAGTTTGTCACGTCAAAATTATAATAAATCTTAATTATACGTAAATTATTGTTTTATTTAAATGAAGGTCACGCCGCCGACGCACAGTGGGCTGGGATTACAAGGTTGGGTCTTAAGAGATCAAATGTATTTTTTTGGTATCTAGGCATACATTTAAAACGTTTTTATTCTTTGACTTTTTTAATTTAACGAGTACTTTCGGAGATATAGCCATATCAAATTTGTATGAAGAGTCATGTTATTTTAGTTTAACAATTTATTCCAATTAAATTGAAATTGAAAATAATGTATACTAAACGGCCTGAAAACCTCAATACCTACTTAGTTCTTTAAAAAAAAACAATGTTCGACATTTTCCACCACCATAGGTAGGTATGACGTAATTTGTTTTGAGACTTATTTCCGGGAATCAAGGGATAAGAGTGCGCGAGCGCAACAACAAGTTATGACGTGTCGTAACGTGATTGGTGCAACGATAGGGTATCTACGGAATGTTCGGTTGCATTCAAACGTACTTCAGTGTTCTATTACCCACCATAATAGACGCACTACCCCCACACATTCATTACTTACTTATTTGTTATTTTGTATTTGTGAAAATGTTTGAAAATGTAGTGACGAACCTTGATCTTTTCGTTATTTTAAAAAACAGTGGCAGTATTAAAAATAATGACAGTTTGTGTAGTGAGATAAGGTCTAAATTTTTAGTCGAACTAAGTGATGATCACGAAAAGACCTTAAAGTTGTTTTGTGCAAAATTTTGTTATAATTTAAATAGAAGATGAGAAAACGCTTATCGTAAAGAAAATATATTCAGAACTAAAAATAGTGAATGGTTACAAGAAAACATAATATGGCCAGACTTTATTAAGTGTTTAATAGGCAGTAATGAAGATCAACCAGCACCGAGTACATCAACTCAGTATGTATCACCATCAAAAGTTTCTGTCGGTGTCTCCACCGAACAAAGCCCAAGAAAACCTTTTTGTGAATTAGCGCCGAAACAGAAAAAAGACGTGCAGAAAAATTTCATTTGTCTTCGGACGAAATAAAATATGCATATTTTGAGCAGTTGAAAGCGGATGGGAATGAGGAGGTTGCTAAAATACTAGAACATTTACTAAAGAATCCCCAAGATGTAAAAAAAGTTAAAAAGTGGATATCTGTTAAAGAAACAAAACCTGTGTTTTCTCCGGATGAGGCTTTAGGGTTATTTTTATCACTTAAGCTGACCAAGTGGCAATACAATACTTTAAGAAAAAGTGTTAACGAAAAAGACAGTAATATATTTCCATCTTATTATCAAGTGCAACATGCGAAACAGAAATGCTATCCACCAAAAGATGCTATTACAGTGACAGAAACCTCAGCTAAAATAAAGTTACAAGCTCTATTGGATATAACGACAACAAGAATAATGACGTCACTCGTCATAGATAGTGGTTGTAAAGAATTTACACTAATCAGTAAGTGGGGATTTGACGGTGCTTCTAATCAAGCCAATTACAAACAAAAAATGCAAACAGACGATGAACAAGAAAGTCAACTTGACGATTCAAGCATATTTATGGGTAGTTTAGTGCCAATAAAATTAGTCTGCGGCGAACAAGTTATCTGGCAAAACGATTCACCAAATTCATCTTACTGGTGTCGTCCAATCTTTTTCGAATTTGTGAAAGAAAATAAAATAACGATATTGCGGGAAAAAAGTGCTATTGAGGAAGAGATTGTAAATTTAGTGAAAACAGAAGTTGGAGAAATAAAAATTTCACACTTTTTATTAATGACTATGATAGACGGAAAAGCAACATCAATTTTATGTGATACTTCATCTCAGAGATGCGACATTTGTAAAGCCACTCCAACAGATAAATAATTTGCCCTTAATTGCATCAAAACCGACTGATCCAGATCTCTGTAAATACGGATTGTCATCATTGCATACCTGGATACGAATGATGGAATGCATTCTGCATATAGCCTACAGATGAACGATACAGACATGGACAGTAAAGGGAGACAACAAGTGCATCATGGAAAGAAGAAAGAAAGACATACAAGACGCTTTTAAAAATAGAATGGGACTTCTGATTGATGTTGTTAACCCTTAAATGCATACAGTTGACAAATGGCAACAATTTATTTTTTGCCAGCAAAAAAATAATTTGAGAGCTGTACGTTTCTGAACGCAACGTAATATGCGGACATAGATTATAGACTATCAGAAAAATAAAAACTTTAACGAAATTTGCCGGTAATTTTTCTGTCATACGTCATTACAAACAAGTAAGTGTAAAAGTTTGTGTATTGGCGAGTACGAGTGATTTGATTTACGATTTCACATCAAAGAATCTATTCTTCAAAGTTTGAAAAATAGTAATCGAGTAAAAAATGAGGTAAGTTTTTGATATTTCATATATTTTTTCCGCTGATTTCTTTGTAATTTTATGTCAAGGTAGTTTTTAATGTGTTGCCAAATGTCTACATTATGCGTTTGCGTTTACGAATTTATATGGTTGTGGGCCAGCTTGACGTTATTTTTTGCTTTCGCTTTTTAGCATGCCACGCAGGCTGCGCGATGAAAATATCGAAGATATTATGCTCTTGGCTTTAGAAAATGGAAATATCTCAGAAGATGAAGAAGACATAGGTGACGAAAATGGTATAGATTATTATCCAAGTATACAAGATATTTTGAATGATTTGGATAATGATTCTCCCGAAAATGAAGAAGTCGACGAAGACCCTCCACTTATATCCGAAGAGGAGCCCCTATCTCATGAGACCTCGTCCGTGGAACCTGCTTCGGGGTATTTGCCAACTCCATCAGTTCCGGGTATTCTTGGAGTTGCAGCTTGGAGATCACGTAGCAGAGATCTAATATGGAAAAAGCGTAATTTGGTATGGAATGAAGATCGCATAGCCTTCTTAGGAAGCTCAGAGCTACCCTCCGACGTCGCGAGCCTGGAAACTCCCTTCCAATTTTTTTCTAAGTTCATAAATGACGCAGTTATTACAAAAATTGTCGAACAGACCAATTTATATATCATCCAAGAGAGTGTTACCAGTGCGCCCGTAACTGCTACAGAAATACGACAATTTTTAGGTATAATCATATTCATGTCGGTGTTTCACTACCCTAGTGTCCGGTCATACTGGTCAAAATACGGCTTTGCTCAAATCATGAAAACCATGACAGTAAACAGATTTGAAAAAATACGATCTGTAATTCATTTCAACGACAACTCAGAGCACAATCCTGTAAATCATCCACAACATGATCGTCTCCATAAAATAAGACCATTGGTGGACCATCTAAACTCATCGTTTATAACTGCTGCTCCATTTGAGCAAAGGCTATCCCTAGACGAACAAATGTGTGCTACCAAAGTGGCTCATTTTTAGGGTTCCGTACCTCAAAAGAAAAAAACGGAACCCTCATAGGATCACTTTGTTGTCCGTCCGTCCGTCCGTCCGTCCGTCCATCCGTCCGTCCGTCCGTCTGTCAAGACCGTTTTTCTCAGGAACGCGTGGAGGTATCAAACTGAAATTTCTATATGATACTCAGGTCTACTGTCCCTGGAAGCTGTAGAAAAATCAACCTTCTAAGCCAACGCAATCAAAAGATACAGCCATTTAGGCCGCAAATTTCCGCAAATTTTCGAAACTCGCACGGGAATCAAAACCTACAGGGTACTTCCCGTGAACTTAGAATCTTGAAATTTCGTACGAAGTCACGTCTTATAGTACAGATATAGGAAAAATTACGAAAACCGTAAATTTTTAGTTTCATCATATAAAAAAAAAATATTTTTGACAATTTTGAAAATTTCCAAGTTACTACTCCTTATATCATGAACGCGTTGTGGTATTAAATCAAAATTCATATTAAATACTTAAGTCTATAATACCTTTAAACTGTAACAAAATCAAACTTTTATGTCAACGCAATCGAAAGAAATAATAACAATTTAAGCCGCATATTTTCAAACTCGCGACCACTTGCGAGAGAATCAAAACCTATAGGGTACTTCAAGTTGATTTAGAATCTCGAAATTCGGCATGAAGCAATGTTTTATCGCACATATAACAGAAAAATTCCGAAAACCTTAAATTTTTAGTTAGATCACATATTTTTTTTTTTCAAATAATTTTAAACTTATTATCCTTTTCCTCATGAACGCGTAGACATATCAAGTTGAAACTTATATTAAATACTTAAGTCTAATTGCCATTAAGCTGTGAAAATAAAACAAATTTCTAAGTTAACGCAAATGTACAACAATTTATACCTTTTACTTTGAAACTCGCAACTACTCGTAAGTGAATCAAAACCAACATTTAGATTGAGATTATAAATATAATTGTAGTTACCGCAATGGCCGCAACTTACCTCTATGTATTGAGAGGAGACAAAATTTTTCAATCAGCTTGTTATATTATATTATATAATATTGTCAAACATATTATTAGACAGCTTGCTTGGATTATTCCTATCTGGCGAAGTAGGATGAGACGCTGATGGTGCGAGAGCACGCGAAGTGTAGGGCGCGCGACAGGGCATGAATGCGCACGCAGTGCCCCGTAGATGCGGGAGTGGGGGCAGGCGGTTGGCCAAGAGAAGGGGTAATGCGGTATGGCCGTGGAGCGAGCAACAGCCGTGCGTCATTCGCACGAGCGCCCAGATGCTGTTCGCACGTTTACCGAAATAAATAAAATTTGCGACAATTTCTCTATAATTTTGTTGATTTCTGCTTTGTTTTTCAATTCAAAAACTTTACAAAAATATAATTATGGCTATAGTTGCGTTAATTGTCAACGAAAATATTATTTTACATAATATAATACCTATGCCTCCCGATGGAAGTTGTTTATTTCATGCAATAGCGTACTCTATTTACAATACCATTAATATTGAACAAACACAATTACTAAGATCCACAATAGTTAATTATATTTACAATAACTGGGACGAGTTTAATTTGTATACAAGCGATGCCCAGGGAGATCCGTTCTCTTCACGACATGAGTACAAAGCTACGATGCTTCAATCCTTTAGTTATGGCGGTACTGCTGAGGTAAAGGCAGCAGGAGTTTTGTATCCAGTGAGGTTCGAAGTTTATGAAGGTAATACGGGTATTCTGAGGGGTGTATTTGGCAGAGAAGGATATGCAATAAAGCGTTTACTTCTTTCAGGCAATTTATCATCCGGTCATTATGATTTTTGTTCGCCAATAGGGTCCGAAGAATTACCTAATAATACATACGATAATATGAAGACAAGCTTGGTAAAAAAAACACAGAATGCAAAGGTTGGTCGTCCAAAACGTAATAAAGGTGGTCGTCCTAAAAAGTCTGAAAAGTCCCGCTCAGAACAAGTATTTGAAGCTAAACAGAAATACAAGCAAACTCATCCTAAAATTAATAGGCCAGCTATAGCGGATCATATGGCGACGGACCTCGAAGAATTTCAAGGTCAACATCTTCAAGTCAATAACGAACTCGCAATCCCTGCTACTTCAGTGTACTCCATGGCATATACATCTGAGTCACCCACGCCACAATCCATATCGTATACTCCTAAACACGCTGCGTCTTCACTAGCTTCTGAGTCTGGTGATACACTTACTCAAAAAATTCTTTCTGTTCCTCGGAATCGAAAATCGTCAGAAGACCTTAAAAATATAATAAAGAGAAAAAACGTGTATGGAGAAACAAAGAAGACGTTACAATTAAGGAGAGAATAAGAAACAGACTGTCAAAGAGATTACAAAGGTCAGAAGAATTAAAAAGGAAACGTGACAATGTACGTATTCGTAACTCAGCTGCTCATCGTGTGTTACGAAAGGACCCTGTATACAGAGAAAACGAGCAAGCTCGTAACACGGCTGCTCATCGTGTGTTACGAAAAGACCCTGTATACAGAGAAAACGAGCAAGCTCATAACACGGCTGCTCATCGTGTGTTACGAAAAGACTCTGTATACAGAGAAAACGAGCAAGCTCGTAACACGGCTGCTCATCGTGTATTACGAGAGGACCCTGTATACAGAGAAAACGAGCAAGGTCGTAACACAACTGCTCATCGTGTGTTACGAAAGGACCCTGTATACAGAGAAAACGAGCAAGCTCGTAACACAACTGCTCATCGTGTGTTACGAAAGGACCCTGTATACAGAGAAAACGAGCAAGCTCGTAACACAACTGCTCATCGTGTGTTACGAAAGGACCCTGTATACAGAGAAAACGAGCAAGCTCGTAACACGGCTGCTCATCGTGAGTTACGAAAAGACTTTGTATACAGAGAAAACGAGCAAGCTCATAACACGGCTGCTCATCGTGTGTTACGAAAAGACTCTGTATACAGAGAAAACGAGCAAGCTCATAACACGGCTGCTCATCGTGTGTCACGAAAAGACCCTGTATACAGAGAAAACGAGCAAGCTCATAACACGGCTGCTCATCGTGTGTTACGAAAAGACCCTGTATACAGAGAAAACGAGCAAGCTCATAACACGGCTGCTCATCGTGTGTTACGAGAGGATCCAATATACAGGGATAAAGAGCAAACTCGTAATACAATTGAACATCAATTAAATAGGCAGGATTCAGATTACGTTGAACGTGAGAAAGAGACGTGTAATTTTAGAAAAAATACTCATCTACGTGATTGGATGGCCGTAAGTCAAAAATTTTTTGATAATATTACAGATGGTCACACGAATATCTGTTCCTGTTGCGGTCGTTTGTGGCACCAAAATTCGCTCAGAATCATGAGAAAAGATCAGTTGCCTAAGACATTTTCAGATCAAAACCTAAATGATTTATTTCTAATCAATACATCTGGTGACTATGGTTCATTTTGTTATACGTGTCAAAAATATCTAAAAGATGGCAAAATACCACGGCTTGCCATGTATAATGGTTTAACTTATCCTGTAATTCCAGATGTTCTGCAACGTCTTACTCCACTTGAGGAACGCATTGTATCAACACGACATATATTCCTTAAAATAGTTAGGCGAGGTCAAGGTCTCGGTTTCCAACATGGATTGGTAGGGAATGTAGTGAACGTTCCAGTCGATGTTAACACTATGGTCTCAGCGTTACCAAGGCATGTATCTGATAGTCATATAATAACACTTGTTTTGAAGCGAAAAATGTGCTACAAACACGGTCGTCAAGAGCGTATTCGTCCTGCAATAGTGAGAGAAGCAGCAAAATATTTAGTCCAGACAGACTTATTTAAAGAATTGAAAATTACATATGATGATAACTGGGAATATGACGACGAAGTTGATGATGATAATGATCGTACAGATAACAATGAATGCACATGTGAACTTGAAGAATTAATAGATGAACCAGTAAATCCCGGTAATGCTGAAACTTTACTTGATAATGAGCAGGATGTCGTCATTACAATGGCACCCGGTGAGGGTAAGTACCCACTATCACTACTGTATGACGATTTTCTTGAAGAATTAGCTTTCATTAAGATTCATGGTGGAATTAAACGGCAGTTTAAAATAAAATTGAGTTCTTCTGATATAATGAAATCTGAAATAAGTCGGCATGATAGAAGGGCTATGCGGCCAGATTATTTGTTTACTTTATTAAAGAAACAACAGATGGCCCAAATAAATGGACAGATAGCTATTTGTCTTCGAAAGAAGACCGTCAACGGCGCTCCTATTTTTGTAAACAACCTTCTTAATGACGACTACTTACAGAACCTCATTCAGCATGATGATGGATTTAGAATTCTTAGTAGTGTGAGAAATTCCCCAGCACACTGGGAAAAAGAAAAGAAAAAATTGTTAGCAATGATTCGGCAGTTCGGTGTCCCTACATTGTTTATGACGATATCCGCAGCTGAAACGCAATGGCCTCATTTAATCAAACAGCTTAAAATCACAGTTGATAAAGAGGAAGTGTCTCTTGAGGAAGCACAAAATATTCCATACGCAGAAAAGGTGCGACTCATTCAGTCCGACCCATTTATATGCGCTACTTTTTTCGAAACACGTTATAAAGAATTAAAAAGAACATGGCTGTCTCCCGTTGGGCCTTTTGGTGAACGTAAAATCAACCATCAGTACCATCGAATAGAATTCCAAAACAGAGGTTCTCCTCATGCCCATATGATGTTGTGGATAGAAGATGCGCCTATCTTTGTTCCTGGAGATCAATCATCAACTGAAAAGGTTATAATGTTTGTTGACCAAATCATATCCTGCAATAGTGAAGAACTAGATGAAGACTTAGTTATGATACAAACTCACAAACACACACATTCATGTCATTCCAAGCCTAGTCGTCCTTGTAGGTTTGGAATACCTTTTTTTCCAATGGATAAGACACGACTTTTGACGCCCCTGGAAGAAGATAATCCAAGATTAAAAGAATGGAAAGAAGTATCTAAAAAATTAAAGGACGACTTGGTTAATATTCCATCACATTTAACATTTGATGAGTACATAGCATCAACAGAATTAAATATAGAAAAATACCTATGCGCAGTTAGATCAACACTTAAACGACCCAAAATATATCTACAGAGACGCCCTAAAGACATCATGGTCAATCCATTTTGCAAAAAAGTATTGGAATTACAACGAGCTAATATGGATTGCCAATTTATACTTGATCCATTTGCCTGTTCCGTTTATATTGTCGATTATATTAACAAAGCTGATCGAGGCATGTCAAATTTACTAAGAGCGGCGGTGGAAGAGGCCAAAAATGGCAATAGTAGCATAAGAGACTCTCTACGCGCTATATCAAAAGTATTTCTGAATTCTTCAGAAATTTCAGCCCAAGAGACAATTTACTGTCTGGCGGGACTTCCTCTGTCACAAGCCTCTGAGAGCGATGTTTACATAAACACAGGACACCCCAATGAACGAGTGGGTATTTTGAAATCTTTAATAGATTTGCAGTCCTTGGATCCATCGTCCACAGACATATTCAAAAAAAATTTACTGGATCATTATAAAAATCGGCCACATGATCTAACGTTTGATACAATGAGTTTAGCTTATTTTGCCGCATATTATACTTTTTCAACTAAAATTTCGTGTACACATGAAGATGAAAACACTGATCATGAAGGTGTAGGAAATTGGATTGAGCTGTTAAATAGTGATGGATATGTACGAAAAAGAAGAAAAGCCAGGATTATACGTTTCCGAAGATATAATAGAGCTCAAGATCCTGACAATTTCTACAGGGAACAGCTAATGTTATACATAAACTGGAGGGATGAAATTACTGAATTGGTCGATGAAATAAATCTCGAACAGAAATTTATTGAACTTAGTGATGAAATCCGTTCAGAAAGTCTTCAACTTAATCAGTTGGGAGGACCAGATGAATTCGAGGCATTATTGGATGCAATTCGTAATGTAGATAAAGATGAAGAGGATGAAGATAGTATAGTAAAAGAAAAAGCTCGTCCTTTAGATGATTATGAATTTGAAACACAAGAAGGTGATCCAGATCATTGTCTACAGTTACATGGAAATCAATCGAATTTAGTTGGAAAAGCGATTGCCCAACCAGCAGTATTGTGTGAAGATGATATATTGAGTTTAGTTAGGATATTTAATTGTGATCAAAGACATTTTGTATTACATGTAGGACATATTTTCACTCAAGAATCACCAGCACCTTTTTATTATTTTGTTAGTGGTGGAGCTGGCGTGGGGAAAAGTTTGTTAATTAAGGGTTTGTATCAATATTTAATGCTTATGTTCAATAGAGCTCCGGGTATAAATCCTGATGATGCTAGAATTTTACTTTGTGCATATACGGGAAAAGCTGCTTTTGGAATCGGTGGTCAAACTGTACACAGTACGTTTGGACTTCCAGTATCCCAGTGTGGCCAAACAATGCCTGAATTATCAGCAAGCACCGCAAACACCTTAGCATGTAAACTTGCAAAAGTAAAATTAATTATTTTGGATGAAATATCTATGCTGGGGAGTAGAACTCTGAACCAAATTAATAGGAGATTGCAGCAAGTATTTCACACAGATGCGCCATTTGCGGGTATATCTATTATAAGCGTCGGAGATTTCAATCAGTTACCTCCGGTAGGAGACAATTGGGTATTTCAGCCAAACAGTAGTCGAAATCCATTGGCACCCCTTGCTGGCGCTCCGTTGTGGGAATCATTCCGTCTCTTTATGATGACTAAAATAATGCGGCAAAGAGATGATCTGGCATTCGCAGTAGCCTTAAACAATATGGCTGTCGGTCGGATGACTCCTATGGATATCGAGTTAATAAATTCTAGATGTTACAGTATTAATACTTTACCTATTGAGACACATGGAGCGATACATTTATTTGCAACCAACAATGAAGTCGACAAATACAATAATCAAGTATTATCTCGGATGAACACTGAAGGGTGCTCGGTTAAAGCACTTGATGTGGTTTCTGGAGCACCAAATCCGCAAGCTGCTAGAAAAGCCTTGCAATCTGTAAAGGCTCTAGCTACAATGCAAACGTACGGTCTTCCTAAGAACTTGTTTTTACGGGTAGGTGCACGTTATATGGTAACTGTGAATATGGACACTACGGATGGCCTTGTGAATGGCACTACCGGAATATTGAAGGCTATAGATTATGGTCGACACAAGAAAACAAGTGAAAAGCGGCCTTTACGTATTTGGGTTCTGTTTGATAAAAGTACAGGAATAGCTACAAGAAGTAAATGTCAAGTAACTTCGCGGAAACATCGTCAATATCTCAATTCGTATTGGACGCCATTAGATGCTGTCACTTATACCGTGAAACGGTGGAAATCTTCAAATCTTGTAGTGCAACGTACTCAGTTTCCAATAGTACCAGCAGAAGGTATTACAATTCACAAGTCGCAAGGTGCAACCTTAGAAAAAGTTGTGGTTCATATTTCTAAAAATGTAAAAAGATCAATGTTGTATGTAGCTTGTTCTAGAGCAACATCATCGTCTGGACTGTTTTTAGTCGTGAATTCGGGTATATTTAAACCTCCCGCTGAAATATTAGAATCGAGTGCTGTAAGTATAGAAATGAAAAGACTAGAGCAAAACAAATTGGTGCCATATTTCAAATTTTTGCAAACTCCTGAAGATAATGCAGTTCAAATTATTTTTCATAACGTGCAATCATTGCGCAAACATTTTTCGGACGTCATCATAGATCCTATTATCCATTCCTCCCATGCAGTATTGTTTGTTGAAACTTGGGGGTGCTGTAGAGATACTTTCGAACTTAATGGGTTTTATGAGGTGAGCAGAGTTGATGGTCCAGCTATATCTAATGCAAATCCAGGTTGGGGATCTATCGCGTATGTACGTCGCAGTGTCAAAGATGCCGTGACAGATGGATCATGTAAAAAATATTATTTAAATAACCCAGGCGCTGCAAACGGCCATTGTGAATGCTTGCATTTTGAAATGTTTAATGTCAGAGTGATAACTGTATATAGGTCACCACAATGTCCAATTAATGTTGCAATAGAATGCATAAATACAGCAATATACGACAACAACCTCAATAGGTATACACCATGTTCTCGTCTGATTGTTGTGGGAGACTTCAATATCGATTTTAGAATGAATCCCCGAAATGGAATTTCCACATATTTTTCATCCCTAAACATGTTTCCGTTAATAAACACTAGCACTACACGAAGTAGTACAACTATAGATAATGTTTTTTCGAACTTCAATGTTCAATGTGGTACTATTCATACCTTTTTCAGTCACCATTTACAAATCTGGTTCAAATTTAATTCTTAATTAACATTTTTATACCAGATTTCTAAATAGTGACTAAAAAACTGTAAATAAATAACTTTAATAAAAAAGCTTGCCCTCATTCATCAGCAGACTTTTGCAAGGCTGCTGCAAGGCTAATGTAGGTATTTCAGTTATATTATAAAATAAATGATATGTTTTAATATAAAATAAAAGATTACTGGAACGATAAAGATACCTTTGTCATTAATTGATGATCCTCCAGCTTTCCATATTTTGATGTTATAAATTTCATTTTGCAATAAAAATACCATAACTATGACTCGATTGTCGTGATGGGTGAACTTTTACTTATATACCTACAGGTTTGTACGGAACCCTCGGTGCGCGAGTCTAACTCGCACTTGACCGGTTTTTTTTTAAACAATATCTCCCAAACAAGCCACACAAATGGGGCTTCAAGTTATTTGTGTTGTGCTCTCTATCTGGGTATGCATATACTTTTGAAATATACTCTGGTAAGGAAGATATTGCCCAAGGCCCAGGTGAACCAGATCTAGGAGTGGTAGGAAATACCGTCATAAGATTGTGTCGTTCAGTCCCTCGTCGTGTAAACCATATAATTTATTTCGACAACTTTTATACCTCAATTCCTTTGCTGCACTACCTTGATAGTCAGGGCATTTATGCTCTGGGTACCATCCAAAGGAATCGCCTCGGCAAGAATTGTAAGCTGCCAACACAGCAGACATTCATGAAAGATTCTGTACCTCGAGGTTCTTTTGAGGAGCAAGTGGCTGATTATGAAGGTGTAGACATATCTGTAACTACCTGGAAGGACAACAAAATGGTAACATTGGCATCTACATACGTTGGAGCAGAACCGGCCGAGACAGTCGATAGGTACGACAAGAAACAGAAAAAAGTAATAACTATACCCTGCCCAAAAATTATCAAGAACTATAACGCCCACATGGGGGGCGTCGACCTTATGGATAGCTTTTTGGGAAGGTACAGGATAAGAATAAAGAGCAGAAAGTGGTACATTCGTATCTTCTATCATTTGATTGATATGGCGGTCATCAACTCGTGGGTTTTGTATAAAAAAGCCAATAATGGAAATCAGACCAAAAAAATGACTGTAGGTGACTTTAGAGCAGAGTTGGCAGAGGCTTTATGTAACTATAAAAAAGTGTTGAAACGAGAGGAAGACCCTCTAGCAGCAATATTGAAAGAGAATTGGAAGCGAAGAGACCTCGTCGTAAACCACTCAACCCTGTGCCAGTAAAAGATGTAAGAACGGATGGTGTCGACCACAACGAAAGAAGATGCGAAAAGAAAAATAGATGCAGACTGCTTGGTTGTAAAGGATTTTCGCGCACCGAGTGCACAAAATGTCTTGTTGCTCTTTGCCATACCAAAGAAAGAAATTGTTTTGCTGCATTCCACTCTTAGATTAGGTACACAAGGGCACGGCTCCACGAATGACGGAAATACTGCTAGAAGATTTTTTGCAAATCCAAACATGACTGCTGAGATAACTGGTGTTAGTGAAGAATTAATAGGGCGATTTGCAATCATTTTAGAGGCCATTTCATCAGGTTACCACATTGACACAGCGAAATTTCACGAATATGCTCAAGTGACCATGCAACTGTATTTGGAATCATATAGCTGGTATTATATGCCTTCAAGTGTTCATAAAGTTCTTATGCATGGTGCGGCTATTATTGAAAGTTTTGGTCTAATACCAATTGGACAGCTATCTGAAGAAGCTGCTGAAGCTAGAAATAAAGACTTTCGTAGGTACCGCCAACACCATTCCAGGAAATGCAGTAGAAAAACTACAAATGAAGACATTTTAAATAATTTATTGACCAGCTCTGATCCCATCTCAGCGAAACGTCACAAACTTCGCAGAAAACATAAAACTTTGTCAGTAGAAGCACAAAGTTTATTAGTAATTGAACAAGCGGAAACATTTGATGATGACGAATACGAAAATTTTGCATTCGTTAATGTGGATACCCTTGACAGTGATTAAATTAAAACAGTGCAGTGGCCAGTAGTGATTGTGATTTTTACTTTTTGTTGGCAATAATTTGTTAATAGTACAATGTAATATGTATGTTGGCAACACTAACAATTGTACTTTGAATATGGCTACCGTATGAACTTATATTACTCTTGTGCTAAGTCTTTTTATATTAAATAAACTACAGTAAATTACAATATAACCTTTTATTTGACGACACGTTTGGTGTAGTGGCTACAGTGGCTAAGTGTAGTCAGCGAAACCAAATGGTCCTGGGTTCGAATCCCGGTAGAGGCAAATGTTTGTATGATGAATATGGACATTTGTACCCGAGTCATGGATGTATATTTATAATATGTATGTATTTACGAAAAAAAAAATGTATTTAAGTAGTGTATCAACCATCTGGTATCCATAACACAAGCCTTAATTAAGTGCTTAACTTGGAACTAGATGGTGCTGTGTGCAATGTCAGACGATATTTTATTTATAACAAGAGGTTATGGGCCCAGACATGTAAGGAAGTGCCAGAAATTAAGTTAATAGTCGGAAGAATACTGCGAGTGAAATAACCGGCACGTGTTTGAGAGGTTATGAAAATTGCGGCCGGGAAAGAAATGGACAAGAAATTGTTGATCACAAGCAGGAAGGAAGGCAAGAGCAAGGATGGATGGCAATCTGAGCATCAATAAGTTAGAGGGATCCAAAAACTGGAATGTTTGGAAGTTTCAAACGAGAGTTATATTAAGAGGCCAAGATTTATTGAATTTGGTCGAAGGAAATTTGAAAAAGACAGAAGAAAATGGGAAAGCGTGGGAAACGAAAGATGCTAAAGCGCAAACCTTGATAGTCACACGTATGAGTGACGAAGTTATAATACACATAATTTCATGCAACACGTCTGCTGAAATGTGGAAAAAGTTGATAGCTGCGTATGAACAACGAAGTGAAACAAACATACATATTATCCAGCAACGTTTCTTTCAGTTCAAATACGAAGAAGGAATTCAGATGTCTATTTTTCTATCAAAAATAAAAGAAATGCAAAACCAGTTGCAGCAATTGGGGGAGGAAATATCCGAAAAGTTTGTTGTAACTAAGGTACCGATGTCATTGCCTGATCGCTATAAACACTTCGTATCTGCCTGGGAGTCGGCCCCTGATGAGAAACAGACGTATGACAACTTGGTGGCAAGGTTGTTAATTGAAGAAGAACGAATGAAGGAAAGAAGTGATAAACTACCAGAATCATCAGCGTTTGTTGCAAATAAAACAGTGAACAAGAAAAACGTCAATTGCTACAAATGCAATAAACTCGGACACTATCAATCAGAGTGTAGAAGTAAAGTTAAAGACAGTGATACGGTAAACAAGTATAATAAAAGGTGTTTTTACTGTAATAAACCCGGTCATCTTAAGAGTGAGTGTAGATATCGATTAAACAAAGATAGCAATGGATTTGTGATGTTAGAATCAGTCGATAATTTGGATGAACAGTATACGCATTCAAAGTGGGTGGTAGATACTGGTGCGAGCGAACATATGTGTCGTGAAAGACAATTGTTTACATCATATTCGTCTCTTGATAAGAAGTCAGTGATTGTAGGAAACGGAACGGCAATTAGTGCATTGGGTTGCGGACGGGTGGCAACACAGGTATTTGATGGACATGTGTGGATTGACACTACGTTAGAAAATGTATTGTTTGTACCGGAACTTAAAACAAATTGTTATCTGTGAACCGTGTGACAGAGAAAGGTTATGTCATGAAGACTAATCAAAACGAATGCAGTTTCTACAAAAATAAAAAGCTTTGTGCGGTTGCAAATCGTTCTGGAAACATGTATATAAAGGACTTACGTCTCAAATGTAGTGCTGCAAATACTACTCAAGTGAAATTGAATCTTAGCGAGTGGCACGAAAAACTCGTGCATCAAAATATTCAACATGTGAAAAAGGTACTTGCAAACAATAACATTGAGGCAAATGATGATTTTGTTGGACATTGTCAGGGATGTTTGGAAGGCAAAGCACATCGCTTACCTTTTAACATGAGTCAAACTACGACATCAAGGACGTGCGAATTAATTCACGCCGATGTTTGTGGCCCCATGGAGGAGGAGACTTCCATTGGAGGAGCGAGGTATTTTCTGTTACTAAAGGATGATTTTTCAAACTATCGAAGTGTCTATTTTTTGAAAGGGAAACATGAAGTCAAGACCTATGTTGAAAAGTTTATAAAGATGAGTGAAAATATAACTGGTAATAAGGTTATGTACTTCCGGAGTGACAATGGTTTAGAGTTTGTTAACAAGGATATGGAAAAACTGTTTTCTCACTGTGGAATTTTACATCAGACTACGGTAACATATCGACGGGGATGTTCGAACAACTCCTAACTTACACTTTTCCGAAAATGACTTTTGAAAGCAGTTTGATAGAGAATAGATTTGCGCTTCTATTGCCATAAGAATTAGGTTTAAATTCACAAAATGGACGCTGCTAGGCCCCGAAGAAATATCTCCTATATTAAGGTCCTTACACCCTAATCAATTTTGGCAGGAAATATATTCTAACTTACTAATGGAAACATCTCGTATCTTCATTTCAAATAAAACTTTGAACTAATATCTTCTATCTTCATGCGCAAGTACAGCTGTTCCCGCTCTTGAGCGAAACAAAAACAGTGCGTATCTCGTAGTGTGAAAGAGACAGGACTTTCATTCGCCGGTGCAGCGGCGTGCGCGACTCTCGTCAGCAAAGACTACTATAATATGCTCGTCAGTGAGTGCGGTGTTTTAATCTGTTTGCAACGTTTTTTAACTGTTTTTGAGTAAATAATAGTCAAATTACTGTGCAAATTGTGCTGAAACACAAATCATATTTTACTTGGATTTATAACAAAGGTATGTATAACTTATAATTATGGTTTGATTTCATGTTATAATAAGAAAACGCCAATCCAATTGGTAGATTTCGAACAGGTGTATTTTAGGTTAATATGTTTTAGTCAATTATTCAATTAAAATGTTAGTTTTTATTTAAAATTTTGGCTAATCGAACATAAATTGTACAAAAGCAAAGTTTTACAGATAAGTTATACCATTAAAATCGGTGTCTTAAACAAAATAATCAAGTCGATGCCAGTGTCAACAAGTAGGTACCTGCCGCGTGTTAGATAGATGTTGTTTCCTGCAGATTCGAATAATGTTTTCGACCAACTTATTATATTTTCACGCACAAGTGAAGTTAGGAGTAGTTAGTTTGAATCTGTACATTGGTATGGATAATAAATTACAAGTAACTGATATTGTAGTTCAGTTAGGAGGTATTCGTTGTATTTTGCGCCACGTAATGTAAACTATTATAACTTAACTGTTAGTCAGCTGTAGATAGGAGTTATTGTGTTAAATATGTTCTAACAACAATGAAAATGATTGCACCTAACTAAATATTTAGTGTCAGATAGGAGTAATTTGTTTTATTGCATCAAATGTAGTGCGAGCTATATCATTATAAGTTATTAAATAGTAGAAGGTACTTAACAGAATAATTATTATTTTATCCAAATATAAGTATGATTTTGAGAGATAATTATTTTATTCTAGATAAAATGTCTAAGAGAAAGAAAAATACTGAAGGATACCGCTCGAAAAAAATTTTTGCGTTGTTAAAAGAAGATCAAGATGATTATCCAAATAATAGGATCAGTAGGGGTAAGCTAAAAAATTAAGTAATTATAATACTGTATGGTAAAAATGAGTATCTTGATAATTTTAGATCATTATTTTATTTCAGGAAAATCAAATTTAAAAGAAAAAAACAAAATTGAAAAAGACAGCACGGAACAAAACATTGATGAAAATGTTAGTCCAAGTACAAGCAGTGGTAAGTTTAAGATTTTTTCTTCTCTTCACATTTTAGAGCACGTTTTACTGAATCAGTCAAATAGATATTATTTATGCTCTGGTTGCGGTTTACTTACTCGTCCATTTTTCACAGGTCATGAAAAAAACGCCAATGTTCGGCATTCCTCGTTAAGATCGGCCCACAAAGAAAATCCACATGCCAGTTCCAGTCTTGATAATGAAAAATATAGAACTCTCAAAAAACGTTCAATGTCAGTAAAACATGAAGTCTCTTCTAGTCCTGCTAAACGTAACAAAACCGAATGTTCATCGGATGATTCGATAATAGAAAACTCTCCTGATTCCTCTTTAACCTCAATGAATGCCTTGTCGAAGAAAATATTTTTGAAATCAGTCTTAAATAAACCAGCAGACGAGATATTGCCTCACAACACCCTAAAGTCTTTGCTCACTAATGATAATGACGATGTTCTTCTAAGAAAAGTTGCGGAATCAGTACCAATATCTCATAATGTAAAATGTGTTTCTCTATCTGACTTGACTGACGATACCTGTTCAAATTCGAGAAATATGAGAAGACACCTTTCAGCTGAATCTATCCCCTTTGCCGTTAGCTTGGGGTTAATAACGCACTGTAATGAAAAGCCAAACACTCAGGATACCACTGATGTTATTGAGTATATAGGTATATCTGCAATAAGACCGACAGATAATACTCTTTCGAATATAAGGTCCCTCTCTCTGTCCGATTTGACGACTGATATCAATACAGAGTGTCGTCGACGATACATGTCATCTGCAACGAAAACATTATTATGTCAAAGCAGCACAAATGTTGGCAGCATAATTTTAGAATCTGAACATCTAATTAACTTTGATAGTCAGCAACCACTAGATTTGGAAATAACAAATAAAAATTCACCTGAAAATGACCAGTTAACCGTAAAACATGCTATAAATCAGGATGAAATATCAAGTGATCGCATATTTGTTGACAATTCCCTAAGTTCGTTACTCACTGATGAGGATCTTATTAAAAAAGCTTCGGAGTCAGTCCCGTTATTACGCGCAAAAGCTGTGTCTCTTTCTGACTTGATTATGGTCACCTGTACTAAGTCCAAAAATATTAGACGATACAATTCTAGTGCATCAGTCTCTTCTCAAGTGCACTCAGAGATGACAATGCCTTATAATCTAAATCCAGTAAGAAAAAACGAGCCAAACTTTCCTGAGCGTAATTTACGTAAACAGGCTTTTAGATCATGTAGAAAAGAGACCTTATTTCAGGATTTCGAAGACAACATTGATTGTATGCAAGAATCTGCAATGAGACTTCCAGACTATGCTCTTACGAAAGAAAGGTCTCTTTCTTTATCTAATTTAACAAGTGGTGACATAAAAAAATGTCACCGGCGATGCAAGTCAACTTCCGCGATAGAAACTTTTTCAGGTATGCCCTGTTTTGATCTTGCATTAATTGAAAACGACGATGACGACGATGAATATTTTCCTCCAGATATGTTAAATGAGTTGTCTGACTCGAGTACGGCGATATGGTTTAGTGATGAAGAGCACTCCTATGGTAATCTGAACAATAGAAAGCGTAAAAAAAAATCAATGCGTTCAGAATGGAAGAAGAATAAAGCGAAAGATATGAGAATGAAGGGCGAAATTTACTTAGGTTACAGAAGACCTAAAGGAGAAAGACCAAAACAAGATACGATAAGACCAGCGCGACAGCTAGGAAAAGCATGCCAATCAGATTTTTGTCGGAAGAGTAAGTAGGGGATGTAGTGAAATAGATGAGGAAAACCGAAAAAATATTCACAACCACTTTTGGAAAAGTCTTAACTGGGACCAAAGAAAAATATACGTGTTGTCATTAGTGAAACGATTAACCACAGGTCGTAAAACTGTAAAAACTGGGAACTCGAGGCGTACCGGTACCTTGCAATATTTTTTGCCGGAAAAAAATAACGATAATAAAGTACAAGTTTGTCGGGAAATGTTTCTGAACACGTTGTCTTTGGGATCATTCACTGTGCAGCAATGGATTAAAAACGCTGAATTTGGCATGCCACCCAATCAAGTAAATAGTTCAAGACCACGAATTAGATCAAATGAAAATGAGGTAAAAGCACAGCATTTGAATACGTTTTTTGATAAAATTCCTAAGTTGCCTTCGCATTATGCCAGAAAAGATACTACCAAATTGTACCTTGAACCGATTTTTCAGTCATTAAGAGAGTTATACAGATCCTATACTAAATATTGCATCGAAAATGATTTACCGTCAGTTTGCAGGTATACGTTCGAAGACAAATTTCATGGTAAAAATTTATCTTTACACACATTAAAGAAAGACAAGTGCGATACTTGCTGTGCGTTTGAAGCCGGGAACTTAAACGAAGAGGACTACCAAGTACATGTTATAAAAAAGAACCGAGCAAGAAAAGAAAAAACTGATGACAAAGACAAAGCCGACAAAAAGGAAGCTACAGTTCTAACAATGGATTTAGAGGCTGTCAAATCATGTCCATTTCTGACTGCAAGAGCATTGTATTTTAAAACTAAATTAGTGTGTCATAATTTTACAGTTTACAACTTAAAAAACCGTCATTGCACTTGTTATTGGTTTGATGAAACAGCAGCGGATTTGACAGCCAGCACATTCGCTTCATGCTTAGTCGATTACCTAGAGAGACATTGTTTGCCTTTAAAACTACCGATAATTATCTTTTCCGATGGCTGCACCTATCAAAATAGGAATACGGTTATGGCTAATGCATTACTTGACCTTAGTAAGAAACATGGAGTGGTTATTACCCAGAAGTATCTGGAGCCGGGCCATACGCAGATGGAGTGCGACTCCGTCCACAGTAATATTGAACAAAAACTCAAGAATCGCGAAATTCATTTGCCTAGCGATTATGCAACACTGACCAAGGAAATACGGAAAGAACAGCCGTATGAAGTTGTTCAACTCGATAATGATTTCGTCAAGGATTTTGCTAATCCTAAAACTTGGTGTTACAAAAGCATCAGACCTGGCCGAAAAACAGGTGAACCACAAGTAGTGGATATCCGTGCCATTCGATACAATCCTAATTCTACTATCCAGGTCAAGCTAGATTTTGACTCTGAATGGATGGATCTACCCCAAAAAAGCTTTGCTATTCGTCAGACCGTTCACGCCAATCTTCATGCGGCACCAATACCTATAAAGTTCTCAAAATACAACCACCTTCAGCAGTTGAAATCAGTCCTGCCACGTGATTGTCATTCCTTTTATGACAACCTGCCTCATAAAGAATTAGATTAGAATATTAGATAATAATTAATATAAAATACAACATTATACTTTGAAAAAATTGTTCCTCAATCTTAGTCATATTTTCAATATTCTTAACAGAATGTTTATTAACTAGTAAGCTAAAATAGTATAAAAGTGTTAAATTTTTATAGTTAATTTACGTTTGTAAACGGAGAGTCTGAAAAAGATTAGTCATATTTTTATAGAGAGTCTTATGAGTCGTTAGTTATTATTAGTCATTAAAAAAATTAACAGAATAGAATACATGCCAAATGGGTACATACTTACCTAAAGTTAGATTATAAAAAACGTGAAACTTAAATATTGTAATTATTATACTATAGGTTGTTATGTAAAGCTCCATAGTTGCAGTGATGAGGAGCTTGAGTTCGTAAGTAGATTGCGACTGGATTAGTCAGTAATAAGTTGTTGTTTCCCTACAGAGTACTTAATAGTACTACGTTTCCCTTCTTTTTACAAGCTTTTTTAAAGAAATTAGTAACTAAGTGATCCTATTGCAATGAATAAACATTGATTTCTCAGAATTATAACAGTGTTTCATTTTAAAAATACCTCCTATCTTAACCAATATGATGATGATGACGGTGATATAGAAAAGCAATAACTCGTATCTTCAAAAAAATCGCCTATTTTGAATATTTGGTCTATTTTTAGTAATTTTTAGATTGCTTTGTAATATTATCGCCGAATATTATTGAAAACTTCAACGAGAAATAATAAAATTCAATGATTTCCGTTACTTTTTTGAAGTATTGAAATTACTTCTATCTTGAAATTTTCAGCCACACCAGCTTGGTGATACCTCCTATCTTACGTTATCTCGCTGAATACTTATTCCAAGCAATTTTTTTTTATTTCCTTACAAGCGGGTCCATTTAAGTATAAAATTACCATTTACACATTTTTTCTAAAACTTCTGGGAAAATTTATAATCGGTTTTTTTCGCCTCCTGTAAAATTTGGTTTTTGTAAGTTAGGAGTTGTTCGAACATCCCCGTCGACGACGGTGAAGTGCCAATACCTCCTAACTGACATTTTTCGAGAAATTCACTTTTTTATCGTTTTGAATTCAAAGGCGTTATTCGCATGTTTTAGTGAAATCACCTATGTGTATTTTTAGTTGCAACAGCATTCAATTTAAATGTGGAAATACCTCCTAACTATATCAACGTGTCTATTTTATGGCATTACCTCCTAACTTTTTCGGGACACGTCTATACGTGTTCGTTGGTGGTTTTCGACTAACAATCGGTGGTGGCGCCGCCGACGCGATGATGTGCACCTGTGCACGGGTGCAGAGGAGGCGGGAGGGAGGGTATTTTATAATGTCGAGTATTCAGTTTGAGGCAATTCGTGTTTGCGCGTGTTTGTTCTTTTGGTTTACTCGTAGGTATAGTAAAATAATTGTAGAATAATTGCGTGGTGTTATTCACGGGTTGACGAGTTCTAAAGGATAACAGGTAAGAAATACAAGTCATATTTCATAATAGTGGTGTAATATTCTGTTCATTTAATGATGACAATTAAACGTTACGAGTTCTTTTTTGTAGATAGGAGATATTTCTTCTACGTTTTTGTTTGATATCTAAGGTATATAGGAGGTATTGTCTTTTATTGTTTTAGCAAAATGTCCCGAATGGCAAGGCGTTATCAGGGAGTACGAGCTGGACAGATGTTTAATATACTGAAAGATCGCGAGAAGAATACACAGCCTGAAGCTACTATTTCTTCTAACTCGGGTAAGTTATTGGATTACCTACCTACCTAGTGAGTTGTAATTTCCGTGTTAACAAATTCTTGTATTGATTCTAGATTCTGATATGTTTTCAGATACGCTTGATCAAGTGACACCTGAAATCAGAACATTAAGCTGCGATAATGACAACCAAATAACAAAGCAGAGATGTAAGATTACTAAATCGTATTCCCTTTCAAACATTCCAAAGCGTAGCCGTTTTCTAACTCAACGACGACGTTGTTCTTCGCTGCCACCTACAATTACAGTACACTATGGAAAACGAAACAACATTGATATTTTCAGTGATGTTCGTATTGTTGTTAGAGGGCGTAGTTTGTCAATGTCCGCTCTCACTTACGATGATACCAAAGACAACAGAAAAAAACGATGCGCCTCAGTTCCACCTTCATTTTTCTGTAATTACGAGTATTCTCAGATACTAGAATCTGAACCTAATAACCTAATAGGCGAAACGTATTCCTATGATGGTGACTATTCCGGCAATGATAGTGACATAACTTACTGTCCTAGTCCTGATCATGATCAAGAGTCGAACAATTCTAGTCCAGGGTTACTTTTAGATGAACCGTCCACGTCATTGGGCATTTACCACGGTAATCCAAACGAAGGAAGAAAACGCCAAGCTAAACGTGACCCGGATAACTGGAAAAAATTAAAAAATAAGAAACTTCGTATGATAGGAGAGGAATATTTGGGATACACAAAACCAAAAAATAGAAAACTGAGGCAAGATAAAGTGAGACCTGCTAGAACATTAGGTGATAGGTGCAATTCGCAGTTTTGTAGGAAGAGTAAGGTGCGAAATTGTGAAAAGTTTGATGATGAAAGACGTCACGAAATACACAACCGTTTTTGGAAAAATATGAACTGGGACCAGCGCAAAGTGTATGTACTCGGACTTGTAAATCGTAAGGGTACGACACGCAAAACAAGTGATCAGGGATCGAGACGTGAAGGTACGTTCGATTACTTTTTGCCGATGAACAAAGGCCAAAATTTACAGGTTTGCAGAACCACATTTTTAAATACTTTGTGTCTGGGGTCTTACACAGTTCAATCTTGGGTCAAAAAATCGAGTGATAGAGTAATTCCTTGTCAAGAAATTCAGAATGCAATCAGGGTCAGAACGCCACAATCTGGAACACAGCGAAAGCTTCTTACCGCACGCAACTTTTTAGATAACATTCCCAAGTTACCTTCTCACTATGCCAGGAAGGAAACATCAAAGTTGTATTTAGAACCTGTTTACCGTTCTCTGAGTGATTTATATAAACAGTACAAAGAACATTGCACTGAAAACGAAGAACCTTTACTTTCTCGCTTTACTTTCGAGAAACTGTTTCACGAGAAAAATCTTTCCCTATACACCTTAAAAAAGGACATGTGCGATACCTGCTGTGGCCACGCAGTAGGGAATATTAGTACTCCCGATTATGAACAACACATTAGACGCAAAAATAGAGCGAGGCAAGAGAAGGAAACGGACAAAAAAAAAGCTACATCCGGCGAATTCATATTGTTGTCTATGGATTTAGAGTCTGTAAAAGTATGCCCTTATCTAACAGCTAGCGCATTATACTTTAAGACAAAGCTTACGTGTCATAACTTCACAATGTATGACCTGGTTACCCACCACGCCTCCTGTTATTGGTTTGATGAAACAAACGCAGATCTTACCGCTAGTACTTTCACATCTTTTGTGTCCGATTACATCGTGAGTTATTGTTTGCCTAAAGGATTGCCTATAGTCATTTATTCAGATGGATGCACCTATCAAAATAGAAACAATATAATGGCAAATGGCTTGTTGAATGTTAGTGTTGAACATGAAGTGACTATCACACAGAAGTTCTTAGAGCCTGGACATACGCAAATGGAATGCGACGCAGTCCATGCTGCGATCGAAAGAAAGCTAAAAAATAGGGAGATACATCTTCCCAGCGACTATATTTCTGTAACGAAGGAGGCACGGATAAATCCTTTTCCTTATGAAGCCATACAAATTAACCATGATTTTGTTAAAGATTACAATAATAAAATAAACTGGAGTAAGCGTCAGGACCCCTGGACCAAGAGAGATATTTGATGTTTAGAAAATACCAAAATTTACTACCTTTTTGCTACTATTTGATACCTAACTTCAAATATTTAGTACCTCAACTGATAACGAAAAAACACGTAAAGAAAGTGGTCAGCCATTCTGACATCAGGATGTCTGGACCATTTTTTTTTTCATAGGTCGAGACAACACACCTAATTTATCTCTTTGTAAACATTTACTACCTTTTTAGTACCTCAACATAATTTTTTTTCAAATTTTTTTGGCAGTCCAGAAAAATGCTACGCATGAAAGATTGCACCAATAGAGATATTTGATGTTTAGAAAATACCAAAATTTACTACCTTTTTGCTACTATTTGATACCTAACTTCAAATATTTAGTACCTCGACTGACAGCGAAAAAACACGTAAAGAAAGTGGTCAGCCATTCTGACATCAGGACGTCTGGACCATTTTTTTTTTCATAGTTCGAGACAACATAACTAATTTATCTCTTTGTAAATATTTACTACCTTTTTAGTACCTCAACATATATTTTTTTCAAATATTTTCGGCATTCCAGAAAAATGCTACGCATGAAAGATTTTTATACATAATGGATTTTTTATAATGGACATTTAATTTGCCACATTAAGCTTATATTTTTAGGATATAGATACATTTATATTGTGGATTAGAAAATCATACACTCTAATATAGAAAATAATTTTAATAACTAGGATTGTAGGCTACATATCAAACTATAAATATCCAGTTTATGCTGACCTCTTATTGTAAGGAAATCCTATAGAATGCTAGATCAGCGTATACTGGAAACTTATAGTGTACATGATGTTATTGATGAAAGTTAAATAATTAATATTTCATGGCGTATATTAAACAATGAGCAGTCATGTTCTTACAACTTATAGTAACTCTACTAGACATATCGTCGTAACATTGCCATTTCGACTCTCGTCGGCAATGCGATTTATAATGTCCTACACCTTCGGGAGTCGCAGATGGCACAAATTCAATAACAGACAATAGATTGTATTCTATACCTTTTAACACTAGAGTGCACGCGCCCATAAATGCTCCTTAAGCGCACGCGCGGGCTACAGGTGTAGGCCACTTATGGGTCAATTATTTCTCTGAATAAGGCAAAAATATGAGTAAAACACAGCATATAATTACTAAACATATTTATTTTTATCAAAATGGCTCATAAAATCAACAAAATTTAGATTTTTTATTATAATTTGAAACTTAAACATAAACTTCTTAAAAATCAACAAATATTTGGAAGGGTTGAGTTCTCTTAGTGTTATTTTCATTTAGGAACGTAATGTTTATCAAAAAAGGCGTTTATTTTAATCGAATTGAATCTATTATCAAAGTAATGGGTAATAAATCAGTCTATTGGCATACATTCCGGACACACGACGGCCTGATGTTCGCTACAAATACGCCTCATACATTTGCTGCATTGCTTGCGCGTGCTACGGTCGCGAGCCCTACTGCAAAAAGCACACCGACCAACTCCTCCCCGAATAGGCATATTTTGTTGCGGGGGTTGTTCTGCCAATCCTAGAAGTAGTCTGCCTTTCAGTTTAATACCTCTGGGTATATTTTGTTGGGATATACGACGCTCAATAGAAGGTCTTGCAAGATCAAATCCGACTTCTAAGAGGTATTGACGACGGATCACTTTCATTTGAGGGTTATTCATCTGATATATCACCAGGCCATTTATGCCCGCCATGTTTACAAAATTGTAAAACAGCGTAAGAGGCCATCGGCGACTGTTACGAGAAACATCGTATTGTCTACACATTTTATCAAAAATGTCGACGCTGTATTTTGTGTGATTATAAAATGTGATGATTTCAGGTTTTCTAGCATCGCCAGTCGCGGCATCAATTTTATCATCATTGTGGAGGGTAGACAATAACAATACTACCTTATTTCGTTTTGGCACATAGCTGACTAGTGTGCAATCAGGCTGAAATCCGAAAATGGATCCGTTTATTTCTCTGTTTTGTGTAGTTTTGAACAGTTCAGGTATCTCTGGTTTATTTTTTTTTAGTGTTCCTACGGTTGTGATCTTGTGAGCCAATAGTTCTTTGCATGTAGGCACACTAGTAAACCAGTTATCCATAGTTACATTACATCCTAGGCCGAATAATGGACTCAAAATTCGATTTACGATGTCAGACACTTTATTCGATTCCCGAAAGGGTCCTTCTGGTTGCGCCCCCACGTAGATTTCAAAATTATAGGCATATGGGTATTTGAGATCCACCACCATAACGATTTTTATGCCAAATTTGGCTGGCTTGTTTGGCATGTACATCACAAACCCGCAACGTCCCTTGAACGCTACTAATTGTTCGTCAATAGTGAGATTTTCGCTTGGAGTATAATATTTCTTACAGTTATGTAACATAATACTCGTAATTTGACGTATAGCAGCTAGTCGGTCGTTTTCTTGACGAGCTTGCCTATCTCTTACATCATCAAAGCGGAGGGCGCGCAGTAGGAATCGGAATCGGCTCTCTGACATAGTTGTATACACCACTTCAATGCCAGTACCTTTTGAGTTATCCCAGAAGTCCTTCAGATTTCTTCGCCCCGCACGGCAAGTTCCAATCACCAATAAAATACCTATAAGTGCCTTGATTTCTATCAGGTCGGTATGAGACGCATCTCTGTCTCTTTGGTATTTGCTTTTAATGATATCAATATAAATATTTGTTGAATCAACAAGCACGTTCCAAATATCAGCGTCAAAAAACAGCAGGAATGATAGGAGAGCCGTTTTAGCGTCTTTTGCTACACTTACTGGGCCTGGTGGACGGACTAAAATGTTGTGAGATCTGGTTCTTGAAGTGGGCGGTGCAATCTTGCTCCATTTTGTACCATTACGAGACTGATAGGAAGCCAAAGTCGATAGAGGCACGTCTTCATCTTCGTCCTCGTCTTCCTCGCCATCTTGTTCCGTATCAGAATGATGAGGAGATCCAAGCGGGCCACTTTGTGGCTCCGCGGATTCTACGCCTTCCTCACTTTCGCTCGAAATGTCATCGTCTTCATTATCCTCCAGCAGCCATCTTTGTATTTGGTCGCACAATCTGTTCGAGTTACCCGCCATCTAAAAAGTGAACAAAACAGAATAAAGATACATGAAAAACCCATAAATACAAACAACAAACACTTAAAAATTAATTAACAGTACGTTTTGTAGTAATACTGCAACAAATATTTCATATTTACCTCAATTTCACCACTTGCACACTAAACACTTAATTTCCTCCAACGCTCGCGCGGGCTACAGGCGTAGCCCACCAACTTTAAGGGCGATTTATGCAGACGTCCGTGAGCCGCGGGAGTCGGCACGCTACTGGCGGGAGCGGGGGGTAATGCTTGAGGAATACATTAGACGATTGCGCTGTAGCGCGGCAAACAAAAATTATATACGACAGTATTACACGCTGGGTTACATATGTAGCCCGCGCGTGCACTCTAGTGTTAAAGATATATTTTCTGGTAAATCATTGATGCAAATTTGTACTTCAGGGTTGGGCTCAAAGGCAACAATATTCTTCAAATTGTAATCTATGCTTCTTATACCATCGCAGCTAGAATGTCTACAATTTGACATATTGCTGTCGCTGTTAATCATCGAATTTACAGATTCACTTAATGTGTCTTTGTTGAAGTCAAGTGGCAAAAAAGCACATTTCCTATGAACCTTGTTTACAAGACAGTTAAAATTTGTGCAAGATTCTCTTATATCTGCACTATATATTATATCTAACAATATCTTTTCAAATATGTATGCAACGTTGCATTCACAATTAACGTACATTTTATCGCCAATGGATTTGATTTGAAAATACTTTTTCAGTATCTCTGTACGGACTTTGTAAACATTTTGTGTATCGTTGGCTACAATCATTTTAATGAATTTACAATATTCATTATCTTTATTGGTATGTATGATCCTACCCAATGCATAGTCATCGGCAACTCCAATGGCAATCGCTTGTGCAACTGCGTCAAAAGCGCAAGTATTTAAAATAATATAATTTTTATCAGCCAAAGTTAAGGAGCCATTTCTCAATAAAATTATCTTTTTTTTAATGAATTTTATTTTCTTTTCCCTTTTTCCAATACCTAAGCCTCTCCAATTTTCTAACATTGAAGGCGTATCAGAAAAAACGGACTCATTGTTTATACCTTTTATAAAATTAGTTTTCTTATCCTTTTTCTTTTCATTCGTTTTTTTTTTCTTTTTATTACCTTGATTTAATGAACTATTTGCCGTTTTCAGTTGTCCCGAAATAGACTCGGAGTGTTTAGCAATAAATTCATCTATACGATATCTCTCCGATTTCGTGTTTATTTGGCATAAATATCTTTTCAACATTTTAAAGTAAACTTCGACATTAGATGAAGTTGGGGCTGATATTTCTGATTGGAAAGTTCTTTTCATAACATTGGACCATAACGGGAGTTGTCCCATTAGTCGTGTTAAAGTTGTTAGAAATTGTGGGAAATAATACAAATTGTCGTGTGTTGCACAATAATCACCATCAGTGAGAGTAAGCAATAATTTTTCAGAATCAACAGCTTCAAAAAACCATTTAGGATTTTTTCCAGTAAATTGCTTATCATCAATGCCTTTTGATTCAGTGTCTGAAAATAGAGATTTGTTTGATGACGTTTGCGAAATTTTACTGGTTTCCTCTATAACGATTTCAGAATCAGAGGTGTTTTGGAAAGAAGTAAGTCGTTTTAACCTGATTTTAGCGTTTTCACATCTTGTTAAGGTTCCTTGTTTATCTTGCCCATCATATTTGTTCAGACACACTATGATCAGATTAATTACCATCTCCTTCAATTTATCATAATCTTCACATCGCTTGACTTCTTGTAGACATTTAAAATAAAAAAATTTTACTCTTTGATCTACATGGTAAAAGCATGCCAGATTAAAAAGAATTTTAACAAAATGACTGGTGTCGATTCGAATGAAGCATTCATCTGGTGTTTGCTCTTTTGTTTCTAATTTTATGTAACAGGCATTAACATACTCTTTTGTCGATTCAAATTTTGTAAAAGCTCTTACAACAGCTCCGATCAAGGCTGCACAGTCATCAACGACTACTTCACTCGGAGTTGCATTATTTTGAGTTTTACACCATGTGTCGAGCCATTTATATATTGTTTCTGAAGTATGATTGTCTGATAACATTTGTATTATTGGTACACTTTCACTATAAACTGATAATAGCACGCATGAATATAGAAATATCGGTTTACTCAGTACTAAATCTTTATTTGGTCCACATGGCTTGAAGATACTTCCTGTTGCGTCAAGACTTAATACAGTTCTCTCAGATTTTCTATAATCCCTGTAGAATTGTTCCTGTGCAATAGACCAATAATAAATGCAAATAGGAAATACTGAGATGGTTCTAATCATTGTATCATAAGGAGATAGACGTGTCATAATCCACAAAGCCATTATTGGATTCGGATCGTAATATGTGCTTTTCCGCTGTTCATACTTTATTTGTCTTAAGCAGCCAACTGTAGGTAAGTGAGCCGGTTCAAAATCATCATTTTTATTCATTATAGAATCACTCAGTTTGTTTCTAACCGTCACAGCATGTTCAAACTTTAAATCACCACTAAGCTTACAGCGTTTTACAGGGGAAAGTTTGATTTTTTTTGTGTAGTCATGTTTGAATGTTTCATCATAATTACTTATGGTACAAATACAACGCGCAACTTTTTCTGTTGGCCAATTAATCACTACTTCTACCTTTGCCTTGCACTGCTTACAGGAACCATAACACCTAATGTTGGCTTCCTTTTTAATTGAATAATTTTGGAATATCCAACTGCACGGCGAACGTACACGTTTCCATATTTCTTCTCTTAGAAGGTTCGCCCATTGGTGACTTGGTAGCAAAGTTTTACTGCGAAAATCAGATAAGGTTCTTGTACGTTTCACGCAACGATCAATGGGCTTAATTTTATTCCACTGATAAATATCAATAAAAAAATTATAAGTTTCACACTCAGATGTTTTGTTAGTTGCCATACTTGCTTCTGCAAATTCATCAGAACAAGTATCGGACTCGTCGTGACCAAAAAACAAATCGTAATTTTTTTTTATTGATAGGTATAGAGCTTTTGTTGACATTTTGTAAGACAATCTTTCGGTAATGTCTTGGTATATTGGGTCACAGGGTGAAGGTAAATCATTTTTACGTGAAAAGTATTTCTTGAACTCACTCAAAACACACTTTTGTTCTTCTAATGGAACTGCAGTTTTCCGACCTCTTTTCATAGTTTATTATAGAAAATATACGTAATCACTGCTTAAGTATAACCACTGGCGAATTAATATTATTAGAAATAATTATTGGTGGAACTGTGTGACGCGAACGACAAGACGCGACGTGACGAACTTTATTAACCAATATGAGGGTAGGTAGTTTTTAAGAAATAATTTATACGGTACCCACGAATATTGTTGGAAATAAAAAGTATACCGTCGTCAGATTAGTGTTCTGAATGTTTATGTTACGGGCAAAAACTTTGTTGCAGTATGAGAGACCAACTAACTATAGTGATAACAAGATTTGCGGAAGTCAAGCTTATTTATGATTAATTGATGTATGATGATATTTCTATTAATAAAGTGACAATTTATCTATTTACATGGCATAAGTTTTAAGGGGGAACCTTCACGTTAGCCCGTGAAATTAAAATTTTCGTACGTTTTTTGCAATGTGCAGCTCAGTGTCTGGGTGTGCGTTGATTAAAGTATGATTCGCGACTGTAAAAATATGTACTTACATAATTATAATCATTACAATCAGTAATACAAATCCTTATGTTAGTATTGCTATCAAATGTCAGGCTTTCATGACATCTTGCAAATTGCAAAAAACGTACGAAAATTTGAATTTCGCGGGCTACTGTGAAGGTCTCTTTGTACTTACGGTATATGGAGGGAGGTGATAAAAACTTTAAAAAATAACAAGAAGATTACAGAATGTAACAAGATTTAGAGAAACAAAACAAGCATACAAATTTTAGGAGGGGGCCTTACTTCACAGTGTAGGTTTACAGGACAGGTTTAGGATTTTACATTTTTTTTTTTTAATAATAATTAATAATATTATCTATTGCTTATTCTGTAGTGTTTGTTTATGTGTCTGTGTTGTTGTGTGTTGTGTGTGTGTGTGAGGGAGAATATACATAACTAACAAAGTTTCTTGCGTAGAATTTTTCTGGAATGCCAAAACTATTTGAAAAAAATATATGTTGAGGTACTAAAAAGGTAGTAAATATTTACAAAGAGATAAATTAGTTATGTTGTCTCGAACTATGAAAAAAAAAATGGTCCAGACGTCCTGATGTCAGAATGGCTGACCACTTTCTTTACGTGTTTTTTCGCTGTCAGTCGAGGTACTAAATATTTGAAGTTAGGTATCAAATAGTAGCAAAAAGGTAGTAAATTTTGGTATTTTCTAAACATCAAATATCTCTTTTGGTGCAATCTTTCATGCGTAGCATTTTTCTGGACTGCCAAAAAAATTTGAAAAAAATATATGTTGAGGTACTAAAAAGGTAGTAAATATTTACAAAGAGATAAATTAGGTGTGTTGTCTCGACCTATGAAAAAAAAAATGGTCCAGACATCCTGATGTCAGAATGGCTGACCACTTTCTTTACGTGTTTTTTCGCTATCAGTTGAGGTACTAAATATTTGAAGTTAGGTATCAAATAGTAGCAAAAAGGTAGTAAATTTTAGTATTTTCTAAACATCAAATATCTCTCTTGGTCCAGGGGTCCTGACGCTTACAAACTGGAGATACAGCACCATAAGACCCGGTCGAAAAGCAGGCGATCCTGTAGTTGTTGATTTGAGAGTCATCCAATATAGACCTGATGGCACTATTTATTACAAACTTAACTTTGATGATGATTGGACAGAGTTACCAGTTAGACCGAAAAAACTGAATTCTGTCGCTTACACAGCTTTGCATGTTGGACCAATTCCCATAGCTTCTACCAAATTTAATCACCTTCAACAATTAAAAGAAGTCTTGCCAAGAGATTGTCACTCATTTTATGACAATTTACCTCACGAATAATAATCTGTTCTTCTGTTTAATTTAATTGATTTTTGCTGACTTATTGTTTCTTTTTTAATTACTTAACTAAGCAGCTACATTCGTTAAATTGTTTTTTGTAAGCAAAAAAATTGCTTTGTTACATTGTTTTTATTTATTGTGTTTATTTTCTTTTCTTTTTATTCACAAATTAAAGGTTCTGATAAAAAATATCGGTGTTTTCTTAATTCCAATACCTTCTAAATATCATATTATTATCACATACAAAGAAAAAATACAAAGTTAATACCTCCTATCTAACCGAATACCTACTACACTATCATAAAATATATAAATTTAGCATAATATATAAAGCATTCATTATTTTTATTCTAAATTAATAAATATATAAACTATTTTTTAATTTATTAAGAAATTAAACGTTTTTTTCAGTTTGTGTAAATTTTTGACTTTGTCAGTTAGGAGGTATTGGCACTTCACCGTCGATATACTGGTGCACATAATGGGAGTTAGAAGAATTTCATTATTGCTTGTCATTAATGTTTGGGGAGTTACCTACTTTTATTTTTAATTTTCTATGCTTCGTGGGTACAAAGTGCTTGGTTTGCTTTTGGCATGCAATGGTTTTGGTTTAATTCCTGTCAATGTCTGCTTTTATTTAATATTTAATTTAATTTTCGTAATAAACTAACACTTAGTTTGGTTATGCATTCGACCGCACATTAATACATTCTACAAACATTGTATGGTATACCAACACATCAAATACCTAAATGTAAAAAAAATGTTTCATTTGTTATTGATAATATTATAATGATATATAATATGCTACATAATACGTAATTAAGTTGAACATTAGTTGAATAAATTTGACAGACTTAGGTAGGTTTTTATTAAGGTTTAAGATTTCTTTATTGCATTTTTTTGCTCCTGTTTTGTTGCCTGCTTGGTGAGGGTTAAGATCGCTTTTGTTTTATTTACAGATGGCTTCCGATAGAGCTAAAAAAATAATGAGTTTAGCACTTACTAAAGAGCTACAGTGCGATGTCATAACCACGAAAGAACCGAAATTGTCTAATGTAAAAAATAAAATTCTCCTTAATAATTATGATTCTGACATGATACGTCTCCCATTAGCATCTAGTTCCATTGTACCATTGGGCAATATTGAGAACTACTCTCTGGTAGAAAATACACAGATTGAAGTAATTGATCTTCATGACATGGCTGCATGGGATTTATCCAGTGAAAAAAACACGATTTGTGAAAGTATTATTCCGGAAAATAATGATGAAGATGTTTCTGTCCGTGCTTCACATTTACAAGAAAAAATTGATGACGATTGTAATATGGAGAACTGGGAATTAATATCGAATTTTAGTGACGATTTAGGCCGCTCTACATTAGTGGCATATTCATCAACCTCCGATGATGAAAGCGTTTCTTCTTTACCAACTAAAAGTAGGACAAGAAAAAGGCGTTCGCAAGTAAACAAAAGTGATTGGTTTGCAGAAAAAAACAAAAAATTACGCGAACATGGCGCACAATATTATGGAAAAACTAAAAAAGATTCCAAGTGGGTCTATGAAACTGTAAGAGAACCAAAGCGTATAAAAAATAGATGCAAATGTGACAACAAAACAGAGGGGCAATTCCCGTATTTTTAGGAACGTTCGCATTCTAATCTCAGTGTCAATCTGTCAAAAATTGCATAGCGTTTACCTATATTTTTGACATTAGACTGTCGCTGAGATGAGATTGCGACTTGAATTTGAACGTTTTGAATTACGGGAATTGGCCTTCAGGTATAATTAAGTGTGCCACTATAACTGATGAACAAAGAATAATAATATTTAATATTTTTTGGAAAAATTACACGTGGGGCGAGAAAAAAGTGTTTGTCAATGATACTGTTCAAGCAATTCCAATAAAACGTCAAAGGGATCGAAAACAGTCTGATAAATCTCGAAGAACACAGTCGTTCAAATATAACTTGAAAACCGCTGATGATGATTTTATAAGAGTATGCAAAACTATGTATTTGAACACGTTGGTAATAGGACGAATGACAGTAATAGCCTGGAAAGATAAAATAAAACATGATTACACTCCTAATCAACTTAGGGTTACTAAAGATAGAGCGGACCCTTTTGCAGACAGACAAAAAACAATGAACGAATTATTCGACTCTCTGCCGACAATGGAGTCTCATTATTGTCGAGCCTCATCTTCAAGACAGTATCTACAGCCTGATTGGAAAACCAAAATGGATTTATATAAGTTTTACGTGTCTAATTGGTGCAAATCACATGCCACAGAACAATTATCAAGAACTTCTTTCTTTGAGCTTATGGCATCTAGAAATCTTTCACTGTTTCGTCCTAAAAAGGATGAGTGTGAAACATGCACAAGGTATAAGTCTGGTACAGTTGAAGAAAATGATTACCAATTACATGTATTGAAAAAAGAAGAAGCTAGAAAAGAAAAGCAAGCTGACAAAGAAAATAATAAGTTTGTATTTACAGTAGATCTCCAAGCAGTTTTGATGGCACCTCAGTCCAATGTCAGCACATTGTACTACAAAACCAAGCTGCAAGTACATAATCTGTGCTTTTACGATAACATCACTAAAGATGGCTATTGTTTTGTGTGGAATGAATCGGAGGGAGGGCTAAATGCAGATGAGTTTGCCTCTATTTGGACGTATTTTATTGAGAAAAAGATTCTCTCAAAAGTTGAAAACAAAACGGATTTGCGTGTTATTATTTATTCTGATGGCTGTGGTTACCAAAACCGCAATGTAACTTTATCAAACGCTCTTCTAAATTTGGCAGTTAAAAACCAAATAACCATAGAACAGAAATATTTAGAAGTCGGTCATACACAGATGGAGGTGGATGCTATGCATTCCTCAATAGAACGAAGAATGCGTAATAGGATTGTAAACGTACCCGCAGACTACGTTCAAATTTTTAAGTCCGCCCGTAACAATCCATTCTACGTTAAATATTTGGAACATGGTTTTTTTAAAGCTTTCAATAATATAACAAGCTATAAAAGTATTCGCCCAGGCCGAACGACGGGAGACCCTAAGGTAACCGATATACGTGCGCTGATGTATTCTCCATCGGGGAATATCTCGTACAAACTACGGTTTAGTGAGCCATGGATGCTGCTGCCCCAGAGAAAGGGAATTTTTTCAGCACTAAGTTTTGACGAAATGCTAAATTTACACCAAGGTAGACTCAAAATTAAAGCTAAAAAATACAACGACCTACAGCAAATTAAAGAAATCCTGCCAGCAGATTTTCGAGAATTTTATAATAACTTACCGCATGACTAAATGTTGCAATTTTTTATAAGCTTTTCATTTTCTTCTCTTTTTGTTTTTTCTTTCATGTTTTATTACTTATTTTTATAATAAACGAAAATTATTAAGTAAGTTATTTTTTTTCCTTATTATTCCTAAAGATAAGAAAATTTGATAACTCCTAATACTATAGTAAAAAAACAAAAAATTGCAAGTGTAAAAAATGCTAAACCCTACCCCTAAAGAGTATTAATATTAATAAAATTTTGAAAATAATGGTGTTATATTAGGTATTGGTAAAATATCTATCAACTGGAATTTAGATATTGCAGTCGTTAAGTAAGTATAATTTTAAATTATTTTTTTATTTATTTCTGACACGTAGTATGATTAGGAGTTAGCAATTTAGCTTATTTAGCCGACGATATGAGGCCTGGACGGGCAAAAGTTTTGATATACAAGAATTGAAGATCTTCGGTACACATGTGTTTGTACATACTCCGCAGCAGAAGCGAACAAAGTGGGATTCCAAAGGTGAAAATGGGATAATGGTGGGGTATGGAGAGGAAACCAAAGGATACAGGATATATTTTGAACAGAAAAACATAGTTCAGATAAAGAGAGACATAGTATTTTTAGAGAAGCCAAAAGAAACATGTGACATTGCACCGCTTCTTACATTGTTGGAGGATAAACAAGAAGAGAGTGAAATACCAAATCGGAATATGGAAGAAAGTTGTCAAGAATTGAGCATAATAAGTTCTGAACCTTCTGACACTGGTAGTTTGTACGAACCATGTTCAAGTGAAGAGTGCAGCAGTGATGAACCAGATAGTCTGCCTGAGAACAGGAGGGAGACTAAGCGTATAAGGAAGCAAACATCGTTTTACCATTGCAACAATGTAGTCTTGGATGAGGATAAACCTAAGACGTACCAGGAAGCTATGGAAAGAGAGGACGCTTCTAAATGGAAAGAGGCTATTGAAAGAGAGGTGAACACACTGATGGAAAACAAGACATGGGAATATTGTGAGAAGCCAGATAACCGTAAGGTAATTTCTAGTAAATGGGTATTAAAAATTAAAAGTGTTAATGGTGTAAAGCTTTACAAGGCTAGATTAGTAGCTCGAGGCTTTGAGCAAAATGATGATATAGATTTAAATGATATTTATGCACCTGTGGCTAAGTTGACCACTTTCAGATTGTTTGTTCTATTGCAACTATGTTAAACTTACCTATTCACCAAATGGATGTTACCGGAGCTTTTCTATATGGGGAAATAAATGAAAATGTATACCTACGATTACCAGAGGGGTTGTTTAATGATAATAATAATGTTGTGAAATTAAACAAATCTTTATATGGCTTAAAGAAATCCCCTAAATACTGGAACGATAAGTTTAATAAAATAATGATTAGAGAAAACTTTGTGAAATCAAAGTGTGATTCATGTCTATATGTGAAATGTAATGGTAAAGATAAGATATTTGTGTTGTTGTATGTCGATGATATTTTAACCTTTGGAACAAGTGAAAACAGTGTAAATCAATGTAAAGAAATGTTATGTAGAGAATTTAAAAAGAAGAACTTAGGTTTTATATCAGATTACATTGGCATTAATGTAAAACAGAATCTAAAGACAGGTGTAACTTAATTGTCTCAAAAAGCTTATTTAGAAAATGTTTTGAAACGTTTTCAGATGGAAAACTGTAAACCAATATCATCCCCTATGGATCAAAATTTTAATATTGAAATATTTAAAAATTGTAATGTAAAGTCAGATAAAACTCTTGAAAACCTGTGTAGAAAAATAATAGGATGTCTTATGTATGCAGTCTGTGGTACAAGGCCTGACTTGTCTGTAGCTGTATCTGTACTAAGTAGGTATCAGAACAAAGCTAATGATGCATTACTGTCAGCATTGAAGAGAGTGTTAAGATATGTTAAACATACATTAGATTACAAACTTGTTTATAAATGTGATAACACTAAATTGATAGGGTATTGTGATGCAAATTGGGGTGGGGATTTGTTGGACAGAAAATCCACAACAGGATTCTGTTTCATGTTTAAAAATTGTCTAATTGCATGGTGTTCTAAAAAGCAATGTTCTGTTAGTCTTACAAGACTTATTTATTTATTTATTTTATTAGTCCTTAGTGGATTAGGCCTAAAGGGGAGACCACTACATAAAAAAAAACGCGCCTAGTTCTTAACCTCTATGGTAGTGTGGAATAGAGAACAAAATTTGAAATTGCGACCAAATCGCAGAAAATCGCAACCCGAGAATAGGCGCTAAAATAGGACAAATATACGTACTATGCATACGTAGAGTCAATTCTTTGAGAAAATTTGAGAATTTCGAGATTTTCACATTTTTTTCTTTTGCTTCATACAAAAATTACTTTGGATATTTTTAACTCCGAAAATACTAAGTTATCTGAACGACCCTCATAGAAATAATTACTTATAATCGATAGATAAATCCAACACAATATTTAAAATTTCAAAAAAAGAAACTTTTTTTTTTAAATGCTAAGTCCTTTACCGGCCCGTTTCAGCCCACTGTGCGACGCCGCCGCCGCCGATTAAAAAAAATCGGCGCGTCGCCGCCGGAAGATTGGCCATCGGCGCTCATATCTATGTAATGTAAATAACGGTATTTTTGATGGGTTATTTGTTTATTATCATAGGTTAACAGTTTAATATTGTGTTTCAAATCCATTTATTTGCGATTTTTGTCAGTTATATTAAATTATTAAGTGTCCCAGCATTGGATCAAAAAATCGTTTAAATTCCAGTGAATGAACGGGTGTTCAATGTGTTCATTCACTGGGTAATCGTAAAAATCACGTTTTGGTTGAAAAACATAACTTACGCTAATGCTATAAGGTTCATGTTTTGGGAGCTATTTCTTAAATAGATTTCCGATCTTTTGGCCAGTATTGGGACAGGTATGTTCATTTACTGGTTCATAAAATCCAGTGAATGAACACTTCATATTTTAAGACAGATTTCTCAAGAAATTTGGTATTTCTACCTACCTACTTACCTACAGGTAGTAAAATAATATTGCAATCGTTTAAAATTGTTCATTTTTCTCTTGTCCATTTAGATTACCATGGATCACAAAAAGAAGTACAATAGGTTTCAATACAGTCAACAAGCACTTGAAGCAGCTCTTAAGTCAATTGCTAATGGAGAACTAAGTATCAATAAAGCAAGTAATGTGTACAAGATACCAAAATCGACTTTACATAATAAAATCACAAACAAGGTACCTTTGCAAAGAAAAATGGGCCCTCAGTCCGAGCTTACTGTAGATGAAGAAGCTAAGATTTCTGACTGGATTATAAATAAAGCTAAATTCGGTATTCCAATGCACCCAGAAGAAGTTTTCGATACTGTTGAAAATTTTATGACCACTAATAATAGAAAAATAAGTTTATCGGGAATAGACCAGGAAAAAAGTGGCTTAGTTTATTCTTAAAAAGGCATCCTGAGATTACAAAAAGGAATGCGGAGATTATATCCAAAGGCAGAGCCGCAGTTACTGAACAAGCTATCAGAGCTTGGTTCAAGGAACTCAAAGAGTTTTTAACAGAAGAACAAGCATTGGATATAGAAGACGACCCCAGTCGCATATTTAATGCTGACGAAACAGGTGTAATGACCTGCCCGAAAACCGGAATAATATTGGGGCCCAAAAATTACAGAAACACCAGATTTCGGGTGGGAAAGAAAAAGAATCACTTACAGTTCTATGTAATTTTGCAGCAGATGGGAGGGATGTTCCTCCATTTGTCATATACCCTTACAAACGAATGCCTCCGGCTGTGATACACAATTTTCCAGATACCAGTAGGCCAATTCTCGTACTTAAAAAACGTTGAAATTCAAGTCGCAATCTCATCTCAGCGACAATCAATGTCAAAAACCTGTCAAAAATGTATGTAAATTGATTGTAATTTTGACAGATTGAGACTGAGATTAGAATGCGAACGGTCTTAAAAATACGGGAATTGCCCCTCTGGTTTATGGGGCGATCAGACAGTGGATGGATGGTGTCCAACACTTTTTTTTCATAGATACAAATGTTTTACGATTGGCTGGTTCAGAATGAAATACAATTACCGGTTTTACTTTTTCTTGATGGCCACAAATCTCATATAAACCATGAAATGTTTACGTTTTGTCAGGAAAAGCGAATATTAATATTCTGCTTGTATCCGAATGCCACGCACATATTACAGGCCTGTGATGTCCGCATTTTTGGCCCCATAAAAAAGTGTTGGCGGAAAATCGTGCGCAAAAATAAACAAAATTCTACAGCATCCATAACAAAACATAATTTCGCAATAAACTTTAAAGAAGCCTACACCAGTGGATTAAAAGTTGAAACCATAAAACATGCTTTTAGGGCATGTGGACTATATCCTTTAAATGCTGACGGAGTTGACTATTCAAAATGCATTAGCACTCGAAGAGAGGAAATTAATGGGCAAATTGCTCTTAATCGTGATAACCGAATTCTAGAGGAGAGAAAGGACGATATGAGGAGCACTATTAAAATAATTGAAACAGAAGTAGGTCAAAGTATCAGAAACGAATTCGTTCAGGCTTACTTGACCAAGAATACGCATCAGCGTGCATATTTTTCACTCTGGTTCAAATGTCGCAAAGAACTCGATGGTGTTAGAGATGTGTCTAGAGGAGCATCAATGGAGGCACCAGATGCTAACAATTCCTCCCAAAATGCTCCTCTCGATTTATCCAATACGTCGACTTCTATACTTCAATAATTATCTAACACACAATTATTGCATGGAGACATACAACCCGTCATTAATTCCGAAGCAGACCCGTGCTCCAGCACATTTCATGACCAAGATTTGACAAATTTTATCGTTCCTAGTCTGACGGATTTTAATAATATTTCTAATTGTTCAGAATATCTTAAAGACTATACGGAAAATCTAAATGAAACCACCGAAATAGTAGAGTTTATAATTAATAGTGAATTGAATCCACCAACCGTAATTCCTCATCCATGGTATGAAACTCCACAAGTTGGTACATCGTTAGACTTTAGAACTGAATTGTTTCTAAGCGATGGACCTTCTACATCTTCTACTCCTATATTATTTATTGAAAGTAATCCAGAAATTGAAAACAATAGTTCTATGAATGTGTGTACAATCACGGAGGACGATATTCAGCCAGTTGTTAACTCAAATAAAATCGACAGCTTTCTGGGGTATCCAAAAATCGCTTCGGAAAAAAAAGCAGCCAAAGTAAAAAAACCTAATCCCATGCCGTTTGGATTAACAGGCCAACGATACAAAGCGTATGTAGAAAAGATACAAGAAGAAAAGAGATCAAAAGATGAAGACAAAATCAATGAAAAAAAAAGGAAATTAGAGGCAAAAGAAAAGGAAAAACGAAGAAAACTGGAAGAAAAAGAAAACAAAAAGAAGGATAGAGAATAAAAGCTTTCACAAAAACGCAAAGAACAGAACAAAACTGAGAAACACGGAAAATATGTTATGGCCAAATTCAAAACTGATAAAAGAACACGTCACTATGTAGGCAAAGTCCTTATGGTAAACGATCAAGAAAAGAAATGTAAGATAGATTTTCTAAGAAAAAAAGCGGTATGTGATAACATTGTTAGTTTCGTAAAACCAAATGTACCTGATGTGTCTGAAGTAGATTTTAAAGACATAAGTATAACGTTTATTAAGTGAGCCTGCTTATTCCAGACGTGGATTGATCTCTTTTAATAATGTAACATTTAGAGATATAGAATAAGTAAAATAATCAAAAGGATGATGGAAGGAATCCTAACGTCAATAAAGTTAAACGAATTAAGACTGTGATTAGCTTATATTTCGACTCACTTATTGTGATTTTAGTTACGTATGATTACTTGAGGAGCTGGCGAACAAAACCGGATTAGTCCACGAAAATAAATTTTACACGGTAGCTAAAAAACTAATATCAGTATATGAAGGAGACTAATAGTATTACATTGCATTAGGATATGTCGGTGGATTAGTTCTATTATTGCATGAGGTACCTATTTTTAATTTACTTCTATATTCTGGAACTTATTCAAGAAATAAAAATGGACTAAACCGGTTTTGTTTGAAAAAGGTGGACTTTGGTGTGGTGGTGGTGGTGTTTCGTTTTTGTTAGACATTTCCTGTTTTGATTGAAAATGTGTTGATGAAATAAATACATTACAGGACAAGTTCGCTTTAGAATGAAAAAATATATTTTTTTTAAATCTTTGTGTTGGATATTGGACTAGTCCGGTTTTGTATGAAAATTTAGTTTTTTAAGCCTTTTTTAGCCTACTTCTAGCCGGTTTTGGGTGAAAATATTAACAGGGATCGACGAAACTAGGTCAAGACATCACGATTCGAAAAAAAAACATCTTTTGAATAGTAGTGGACAAGTCCGGTTCTGTTCGCCAGCTCCTCACTTGTTATTTACGCAAAGTTTCAGTACTTCGGTGAAGTTAGTTTGTACCTGATTATTTAAATTGAAAACTGATTGAAGTTTAAATTTGTAAACAATACATGACCAAGAAGATTTTAGTTACCTAGTTAATTACGTATTAGCTTAGTAAATATTGTTTTTACTTTGTAATAAAAGATTTTAACGTGCCTGAGAGGTCTATGAATGTTTGTAGAATTAAGGTAAGATTTAGAGGTTTTGTTTTGAGATTTTATTTTTTCTATTAAGACATTGTCCCTTGATTTAGTCATCTCTTCACCCGCCGGCGGCCGCTGATACCTCGCCGCTATCGTACGTAGCTTCGTCCTCCGCTAAGCGGCATCGCATGAACTCGTTCGGACTCGCTTTGAAGATGGATCAATATAATAGTTTCTTAAAGGTTCCTGTTCCGGTTCGGATTCTAGTAACGGAGCTACTAAATACCGGTTTTTCAGAAACACTTTCAATCAATTAAAAATTTCAAATCCCTTAATCAATTACCAATATCCAAGGGCCAGATATTGAGAATATAAACCTGTAGAAATATAACTAATTGGTACTTGATTCTGTCAGTAAATTTATTTTATAAAGGTACATAACTATGCCTCAGCTTCTAAGCTAGCTACAGCCATTTTGAAAGAACCTTCTCTCGTGCTATTGCCACCGATGAATCCAGTGCTGTGGCAGAATATGCAGCCCTCTATTCCTGCTACTTTACTTAGGACTTCGTCTCTTACTCCCCACCAATTTTTGTGTAAAGGTTTCCTGAAAGTTATAGCCGAGTTAATAAAACAGTCTAATAAGGCTAATTTGCTTTTGATACAATCCTAGCATTGGTCCAAAGCCTCAAGATTGAGTTGAGTGGAAAAAAAAATCCCAGGCTTTTGCCCTGCAACGGGACAATACAGGCTGATTATTATAATCGTAGATTAAATATGACTTATGATCTAGTTATGAATTTCCTTCGAAATCCTTCAGATTTTTCCATTGTTTCATTAGCCTTTAGTCTTATCTAGTCAGGCTGAAACTGAAACGTCAAAGTTTGACGGTTGATATGAAATTGATGATTATTATTCAGTAAAAATATCATTCCTACAGTCGCGAATCAGATTTTGATCAACATACGACGTAAAACAGAGCTGCATATATGCAAAAAACCAAAGAAAATTTTTATTTGGCGGGCTACAACTGAGTATTTATCGTAATGAAACTGGCCGGAAATTACCATAGGCATATATTATACCATCTGGGTAACAACAAGATCAGACCCTGTCATTGGTGTTGAAATCAAAGTACTAAAAGCAGATTTTAATCATAAGCAAACAAAGAAATCAAACTATTACTCAATAGAAATCATGCTAATCACTAACATTTCTTTTATCATAACAAAATTTTACTTTTGGTCATCAAAACTGTTTAATTCAGTTTTGATGACCAATAGTAAAATTTTAGCTATGAATGTTTAACTAAAATGAACAGTATTTGACACCATTTTGTGTTGTAACCATGAGTCAATGCAAAAATAGTTTCAATACTTTCATGTGAAGATGATGTGATTAATGATCTGTATGGATGTGATAATATTTATTTATGGTAACTCACCTAGTTACAAAGCTGGTAGGATTAACTGGAACCGCTTGCACTCTCCAGGAGTTAGGTTTATCATTAAATAGTACAAATTTAATTTCATGCCCAATGTTCATTTCGTCTTCTAAATCAAACAAGTGTTCTTTCCAAGGAAACCTCTCGGTAAATTCAACAATCTGTCCAGATTTGTGAATTTCGAATCTGTTATCCAGTGCAGACCTAACATAATCTCTTGCAGGAAGCCACACAGATATGAAATAGTTGACAGTATACAAAAACTCTTCACTCACAAGTGCCATAGCTTTCTTGAAAACTTCATCTATATTAATATTTTGATTTGAGTTCCATTCTGGGTTCAATCGTGCAACTCTACTGCTCAAATTTGTGCGTATTTTGTACCTTGGTTCTTCTGTAGCTATTGGAACACCATTATCTATAGCATCAATTTCTTCAATAAAGTTTTGGTAGACTTTCTTGTAAATGATGGCTCGATCAGTTGCATTGAGAGAAACGTGTTTTGGGACGAGCTGCTGTATGACTTCTTCACCGTAGTAAGTATAGACTAAGCCCGCAGAACTTAATCTGAGGAAAGGAAGTTATTATAATGAAATGATTGAAGTTACGTATTATAAAAACTGTTTAAAATAACAGAATTTCACTGGAGTCTTGCATCAAATCATTGAGTAGCAAACTTTCATTTGATTACCCATACAATAATGATTGTTTTGTTTTAATATTTTTTTTTTTTTTACTCTGTGCCCCACACTGGGAATTTCATCTGTATTGTGGATGCATTTACAAACATTGAAACTCACATACACAACCAGAAACAATTACTTGTATGTCATACAAATATTTGTTGTGCGGGAATCGAACCCGCGACATGCAACGCTGCAGTCAATCACTTAACCACTATGCCAACCATGCTGTAATTAACCTACAACAACGAGTACACCATGGGATTCTAATGTAATTACTCCACTTAATTGCTGCTGCATCATGCTGAGTAGAAGCCTACTTGTCACAGTCATGACATGCAGCCGCCAACTATTTCTGTTTTGTGCTTGTGATTAGTTTGTTTTTATTTTTCTGTTATCATACTAAAGTTGATTATCTTTTTGTTTGCACGTGTTTCTGTGAAAAGCAATCCTATTTTTCAATCTTCGCTAGAAAACGCTTGATTACAATTCATGTTTTCGTCGTCATCCTCTTCTGCCTAGCTCTTTCTCAACCATGTTGGAGTCAACTTCCAGTCTAACCGAACGCAGCTGAATACCATTATCTTACATGGAACGACTGCCTATCTGACCTCCGAAACCCAGTTACATCATGTTAAATTGATTAAATTCTATTTGATTATCTTTACCAATAAAAACAGACTTACTTTATTTTAAACTTGTCCCCAAGTTCTGGCCTCAACAAACTCAGGGTTTCATTGAACTCCCTCTGATGATGATCATATCGCTTCTTCTCATGGTCAAAGACTGCTCCTACGTCAAGTACGATGTCACATTCGTTGAGCTTGGCTGAATCCCGGGTTCTGACAATAACAGCATCTTGGTAGAGGGGTAGAAGCTTGAGCATGTAGCAAGCAAGGACTTCGTCACAGTGGAAGACGCCATCGTGAGTTCCGATCTAAAAAGGGGATTACTCACTGATAATTGGTTCAGTCAGACTCAGGAAGCGGACAGGTAGCTTTTTAACGCGTCAAAAGAGTAACAAAATCACCGTACCTATTTAGAACAAACAATCATTAGGTTTTTTTTTTATGAACTTTCACTGTGAGCAACACTGTCACTTCATCACCCACAAATATCTCTAAACTTACTAGTACGCCTGTACACCAGCAGTTAAACTGTGATTAATTACGCACAAAGGCACAATTTTATATAAAAACACTAACTTTACGAAAAAGCGGTAAAATAGGTTACAAATATCTAAAAGGGACTAAAAATAAAATCCCACCTTCATATTTCTTGACTGAGAGAAGAAACGCCGAGTCACAAAGTTGCTGTGCGACGAATTATTATAAAGTATACTACTAATGGTACATCCAACTTTTCTAAACATTTAGGTACTCTTGAAACCAGCGGTCCAGCGTGTACTTACAGGTTAATCAGGTTATACAATTTCGCGACTTGTTAATGAATGAACTGCGTGCGTCTTTCCATCAAACGATTTCCACAAGTTTTCCTCCCGCTCCACCCGTCCACCGCACCACAGACTATATTGCACCGCACTCATTGACTTATGTTTTTCCTATTTCCTAGCTCAATGATGACCGCACTCCATTGCACAGACTATATAGAGAACTACGTTCTCCATTGACTCCACCCAATGACTAAAGAATAAGAGTCTTTAGTCATTGACTCCACCCAATGACTAAATCTTTAGTCAATTGACTCCAACCAATGACTAAAGAACTCCCTACGCCACCACAGCACAGCACTGACAGCACAGACTACAATTTCTGTCTACGAATTTTACCATTGATATAGAATTCCGTAGATTGGGCATGAGAGTGAATGAGAGCTCCCGCTCTTAACGGGACTATGCTGTGTTAGAAAGAGAAAGAAAGTGACGCTGTCAACAGGGCCAAACACGTATTTGCTAGCGGCCCATAGCGGCCCCGGTAACTGTTTACGTGAGCGTTTCGGCAATTATTTAAGTGAACTAGAGTGATAACCTGTGATTAAATAACCATAATACGATGGTTTCTTGTGCAGTACCAGGATGTGAATCTTCCAAAAAGAAAAATCCCCAGGATTACTCGTTTCACCGGTAAGTTTACAAATTATTTACATTGTTATTTCTGCATAAGCAATGCACTAATAAGCCGGTTTTAAGCAAAATATGATGAGAACATTATTTTACTTACGATTTAGATGAATTAGCATGCCTGAAACCACCGTATCTAAGAAATAACAAATAGAGAAATACGAAGGAGTTATAACCTCACTTTTTAGTGATGCGATAGCCTAATTTTTGACTTGTTGATATCGACATCTAAGATAAAGGTAGCTTCGTACAAATGCATATTCTTAGAAAATTAGATTATATGTCGCTAATTGTTGTAACAAACAAAATAAAATGTAGATATATTACAATCTTATATAAACTAATACATATTATAAAGCTGATGAGTTTGTTTGACTTTTAATACGCTAAACTATGGAACTAGCAACCTACCTGATGGTTCGAATTGAAAAATTACTTTAGTGTTGGATAGACCATTTATTGAGTAAGATTATAGGCTGTATAATATAAAATGTAAACTGTGCATTTCATTAATAAATGATTTTTTATAAGTAAATCTTTTTTGTTTCACTATTTTCTCTAAAATGTTACCTTTATGGCCCCTCAGTTAGTGACACAGCGTGGGATGACCTGGCAAAGCATTAATAGAAATATCTAGGAACGCTCGAGAATCCTTCTGGTTAACTTAGGATCCCCTATAAGCCATACTGAGACTCATGAAGAAGGTGCACGGAGGGCTAGGGGTTGAGTAGAAGGGAGGGGAATCGCACAAAAGATCCAGAAGGGTCGAAGCGCTCTGGGCTCTGGCCTAGGGCCAGCAAAACAAGATAAGATAGGATCCCCTGGTATACCGAGAGTTACCGGGACATACTGCGTTAATTGTGAAGATGTTTTTTTGCCATTGAGTAAGTATATTTTTTTTTATATTTCCAATAGAAATTGCGTGATAGGTACTCGGACAAAGAAACATTGTAATCCTAACTAATATTATAAATGTCAGTTTTACCGCTAAATGAGGTTACTAGCTAGTCGCATGCCGATAGTATTTATTGCGTTAGACCCTTAAGACATTTAACAGAATGACTCATTACTCGCATAAATTATCGATAAAGACCAACAAAGGAATAGACAAGTCACAACACTGTCTATGCACACACTTACATTTTACGCATACTTAGATCAATGGTTTTTGGTCTTGTTTGATTGTTGACATTACCGATCTACGGAATTCTACATCTATGAATTTTACAATATACAATATATAGTATTCATAGATGTAGATATTGGACTCTTTTTTTTTTTATAATTTTAATGGCCTGGTTGCTGGGACTTTTTAGCCAAGTATTGGATTCCACCCAATGACTAAAGAATCTTTAGTCATTGATTCCACCGGTCTCTACCACAGACTATATAGAGAACTACGTTGTCTCTACCACAGAACACTATTCTAGGTCTAGGTCTCTACTCTCTACCAACCAAACCAAGTGTCAAGTCCATACACAAAAAAAGCTTTTTTTTCGGTCTGGTTGGCCGATGAGCCATTGAGTAGCATAGAGTAGGACAGTTACGGTAATTGATTTCAAAATCAAAAATATTCTTGTTCTGAAAAAAATGTTTAGAACTTTCATAAATCAAAACGTTTGGTCGGATTCAGGAGGAAAGCACGCTGATGACGCTGATCTACCACAGACCAAAGTAGTCTGCCTACATTACTATTATAATATAAGTCAATGGCCGTTGGGAAGTCGCTGCGTCCCCGTAAAAGGGCGCGGCGAGCGGTACCGGGGCACAGGCCCACCCCCGGCACATCCACAGGATGCAGACCCTACAGAACCGTTTTCTACGTAAAATCACGGGTTCCCCCTGGTTCTTTCGTAACATAAACTTACATTTAGATTTGAAAATCCCCACCATTCAACAATTCATGAAACGCGCTTGCAAGCGTTTCTTCGATACCGCTGGCAGCCATCGCAACCCTCTGGTTGCGAAGGCCGCCAGTTATGTCCCCTCTAGAATCAGTAGAATCCGCCGTCCAAGGCACGCACTGACCGACCCCGACGACCCCACCACCCTCCTCCAGGAAAGCAGTAGGGCCACCAGTACAGTATACAAACACAGACACAAAACGAAGTTCCGACCTCGCCGCCGAGGTGCTTCGCATCCGCGTCCGCGTCCGCGTTCCTCCCCGATAGATTCCTCTTCCCCTCCCTTGATCGGATCCACAGAGCCAGCTGGTGGCGTAGCTGAGCCAGTAGTTTTACCCCCTAATAATAATGAACCCACTTTGATCCAGCCTGTCCCCAACTTGCTGTCCTTCCCCAGCGACGCCCTAAGCCGAGGTCCGTACCCCACAGGGGGTGCCCTTAGGTGATGGTCGCTTAGTTTATAATTAATATTATGCCCCTGGCTGGAGGCTTTGAGTTAGCTCGAAGGCACCACAGGATTGACCGGTTAAGCAGTCACGGCCTCTCAAGGCCAACTGCGAGATGCCATACACAAAAAAAAAAAAAAAAAAAAAAAAGGTACCGGGGCATCGCCCCCCGGCCCGTAAATACGGACCTCTCATTGTGTCCGCTGCAATGGCTTGTTAGCCGCGGTCGGGCGCGTGTTTGTTACACGCGCCCGTGTGAGTGGCTGCTATGTGTTTTTCTGTAGGCGCGCCACGGCGCTGTTTCATAGCGCCGCTATCTTCACGACACCTCGGCGGTCTGTCCCCGCCAGGTGAGACCCCCAGTTACCTGGGGGAGGCCCGGCGGGGGACGACCAGCGACGAAGGTGCTGACTCGACGCTCCTACAGAATAGGGTGTGTGGCTCCCGCCCGTCCCGCTTCCAGAGCTAGCCGGTCACGGTCCGGGCTAAGAAGCCGTCGTGTGCGTGTGAGCGGTATTGTACTGTGTAACACCGCTCAGTGTGTGTTTAGGCGCCTGTATAGAGGTGGGTGTCTGTATTTCGTTTACGTAACGTGCCTATATTAACCTAGCACTATTGTCCGCAACGCTTGATTTTGTTGCGTGCGGAGCAGCTATAAGTTCGACTCGCTCGTGAGGGCGAACCATGCGGGGGCGGCGTACGTCAAGATTGGGCGCACGTACTGTTTGTACACGCCCAACTTGACGCGCGCCGGGAGGCGGGACGAGAGCACTGGTTTAAGGAGGTTGCGGGCGACCCTACCCTGTGCCTTACACCTTGTACCTTGTACAAGTACAAGTACCTTGCGGACTTGCAGCCCCATCGTGAGCCGACGGTCGATGATGGTGACACCCAGGTACTTGACCCGGGGCGACCACTCGATGTCGGCTCCTTAAAGTTTCAAGGGTGGTGGGAGGCGCGCGAAGCCAGTGACCATCGCCTACGTCTTACCCACGTTCACCGACAGCCGCCAGTTCGACAGCCACTCGGGAAGCAGATTCAGGGCGCGCTGCATCTTGACCGCCACGTACTTCGCGTTGAGCGAGGTAGTAATGTACGCGGCGTCATCTGCGTACAGCGCGAGCATCGCATCCGAGGTAGTGGGGATGTCGTCGGTGTAACGTGAGTAACACGCAAGCGACACGCAGCTGCCCTGCGGCACACCCGCAGGCACCGGGCGGGCGCTTGATAGCGCGCCATCGACCACCACCCTGAAAGTCCTAGTCAATGGCCTACACTGACCAGCGCCAGTTAACTGCGCCACACCTGCGCGCGATCCGATCCGATAACACTTTCATATAGTCATATAAATATTTAGAAACATTTGGGTGTAAAACCGACTCGTATGCCGTGACGGCACAGATGCCGTTGGTCCTCCTCTGTAATTAATATTTTGTCTTGCCATCAATTTTGATGTTACACATTCTGCTGGGCGTCTTGTGGCGGCCAACTTTTATAGTTGACAATCGTTTGATTTTTTGTCAAGATTTCTTTGAAACATGACATCTCTTACGGTTTTTAGTAAAAATGAGTTATCATCTTTTAAAATATAGATGGCGCTACAAACGCCCGTTCCAGCACGTACAGAAATAATAGTTATTATTTGAAAGTAATAGATGGCGTTGCTAGTTAGAACTTCATGTCAAAAATGCTACTTGTCTAACAAGAGAATGAGTTGAATGATATTGAGAATGGTTTGGTTATTCCACTGAATAATAATAATTTAAATTTCAAAAGTACTGCTCCAGCGATGACTTACACCAACACAACACAGAACAGAACATTGTTCACAGTTTGTCCTTGACCTAACTAATCACCATTGCAGCAGGTAACCTATGTACCGACTGCTAATGGTAGGTAGGTTTAAGCATCATCATTATAAAGGCTCCTACAGACTATACCAGCGGCGCAGCCGCGGTGTGAATTCTCACATTAATTATAACAATTTAATCGATGCTTTGATCTATTGGGCGCACAGTAGACCGCGCCTCAGTCGTAAAAAAAGCAATATAAGCTGGCTTCATATTCTATTGTAACTGCGTATTACGCTAGGCCAGCTCAAGGTCTAAGTGTTATCATCACTAAAGTGCGGTCGACTGTACCTAAAACCTACCCGTCGTCGGTTTGTGTCGATGGTCTAGGTACCTATAGGTAGAAAATTAGAGAAGTGGTTCTGTTTTTGATGGGGAACTTGTCAGTAATAGCCTGAAATCTGGGGACTCGCCTCATATTGCATAGAACGGATAGAACTTAAACATAACCCGGGAAATAAATATCTACTACACACCTCTGCCTTCTCTAAAAAACCGAGATGGCGCTAGTAGTAGGTACCTTAGAAATTAGCTGGTTGGTTATTTATAATCATTGTGATATCATAATAGTATTAATTAAAGGTAACCTGGGTCGCTTTTTTACGATAAGCAGGTTATGTCAGAGTAAGATGATTGTAATAATCAATATCATACCGTAACAATATTTACTACTACATAGGTAGATAGATTAGACGAATTCACCCAAACTTTTACACTAACAGTTGAGTTTTTTTTTTTACGTCTGTCTATTTTTGTATGGATATAGGCGCAGGTTACACGTAGAGGGCATAAGTACAGAGCTCTGGGCGTAAATTAACATTTTCCTAATGCATTCACGGTACTGAGTGATGGGGTTGCCGTGCTACGGCATCGGCAGTGCTACAGGATGTTCGCAGAGGCGAGAATAGATAGCTTTCATGCCATCATGCTCAAGCGTTGAACCTCCATTATGCGCAGTGAACGTGTCACTATTTTTATTTTGTTTCCGGGGTGGAAAATCCTCATGAATGTCCGCCGCTCTGGGGCGGGCGGCGGGGTCTGCCAGAATCTTACTGACTAAAAACCACCCCGGTGTTCCTATCTCACACCTACGCCGGGGATCGCGGGAATGTACGATCCTTCCGCAACCCCCGACTGGGGCCCGGCCTAGGGCGGCGGACATCCATGAGGATTTTACGCCCCAAACACAAAAAATAAATTGTTAGATAATTAAAAAAATATTAATTAAACCTATTATTAAGATAAATTCGGTTTGTAATTGCCCGACTTTAAAAACATACATACAGGGTGGCCCAAAAGTCGTGGATCAAACGCAACTAGGGGTTAGGTGGGGTCAACAGCTGCAAAAAGTTGTTCTACGGGAGGTCCTTAAGGTCAACCCCTGCAGAGTATAATTTATTTTGAGTTTTTATGAGAAAATTGACTTTTTTTAACTAATTCTTATTGAAATTCGAAAAAATCTACATCCTGTATCTTTTTTATAATTTTCACTAGATTGGTACTGATGAGTACTTGCCTTAGACATGCTATTTATGGTTGTTTATTGGGTGTGTTGAAGATAATATTACGTTTTACGAAAATTTTTTTCTCAAATCATAACTTTTCATTTACTTTGGACCCCACTGTGAAAAAAAAATACTCTACCGAAAAGTGACCCTGTGTTAAAAGTTTTGGCGCATTTAATAGGGATTCCGAAAAGGTATTACACATGGCCATGAGTGGCTCTAATATCTTTCTAGGACAGACAGAGGCAGGAATTTTGAGCATTTATTGTAAAAAGTTTTGCTTAATAAAACAATTATTTCACAATCGTTGTCTTGTTTTTTCGTCCTAGAAAGATATTAGAGCCACTCATGGCCATGTGTAATACCTTTTCGGAATCCCTATTAAATGCGCCAAAACTTGTAACACAGGGTCACTTTTCGGTAGAGTATTTTTTTTTCACAGTGGGGTCTAAAGTAAATGAAAAGTTATGATTTGAGAAAAAAAAATTCGTAAAACTTAATATTATCTTTAACACACCCAATAAACAACCATAAATAGCATGTCTAAGGCAAGTACTCATCAGTACCAATCTAGTGAAAATTATAAAAAAGATACAGGATGTAGATTTTTTCAAATTTCAATAAGAATTAGTTAAAAAAAGTCAATTTTCTCATAAAAACTCAAAAAAAAATATACTCTGCAGGGGTTGACCTTAAGGACCTCCCGTAGAACAACTTTTTGCAGCTGATGACCCCACCTAACCCCTAGTTGCGTTTGATCCACGACTTTTGGGCCACCCTGTATACATACTTATATACAAATGCACTCTCACATGGTAATTTGTACCTAACCCGGGCTGGACATCCTCAAAATTAAAAGGTTATTCACAAGTAAACTTCCGTCCAAGGGTCGTCCTTCTTCCGCATTTACTTGCGAATGCACTTTTTTATTTTGCAGAATAGTAATCTTTGGTTCTTTTCATACCTTTTCAGGTGATTTTTCTGTCCTTTCCTTCAATATTGGCAATAGGCGCAGTGCATAAGCGATTGGGATCTGCGCTACTCGTAGGTTGCATACGCGTACGGAAGCTTTTTTTAAAGGGGGGATGTTCGAAGTTAGTCTGTGAATTTATTTGCAGCTCAGACCAAGACATGAGGTTTCTGGATGAGACACAAATGGATTGAAATATATAATAGGCGAATTACTTATATTCCTAATCACTCTTCAGTGCCTTTATATATTCTATCATGGATCGGCTAACCAAGCAAAAAACACTGTCTCTAATTTCTGGTCTAACGCGTCCTTATATTAATCCTTTCAGTTTCATTCCAGTTGAACCTGGAGAGATCAGAAAGATCATCCTGTCCATCAAATCGAAAGCGGTGGGATGTGACAATATCACCCGTGGTATGATCATATCTATTCTGGATCAACTTCTACCCGCGATTACCCACTTTACAAATATATATAAAAATACGAAAACAAAGCCTATGCAGTCCTTAATTTTCCCTATTACCGATTATGGTGATGTGTGCTACTATGACCTGAATGCAGATCTCCTCGACAAACTTGACCGTCTTCTCAACAACTGCATTCGATTCGTTTTCAACCTGCATAAATATGATCATGTCTCTGCGCATCGTTCGCTTCTAAAGTGGTTGCCTATGGGCAGAAGCAGCGCAGAGAGCAAAGGGCGCTGACTACTTTGGTTTCTATTCTTGATTCTCCCTCTTCCCTTGGTTATCTAGCCCCCCACTTTCAGTACATTTGCGCCAACGACAATAGAAATCTACGTTCATCACACAGTCGTCTTCATCAATGTCCCACTTAACGCACAGACTGCATTCACTCTTCCTTCTTCGTTCAGTCTATCTCTCTGTGGAATGCGCTCCCCCAGGAAATCGGGAAGGCAACAAACCGATTATCCTTTAACACTAAAGTTCGCGAGCACATTCGCAAGAAGCTGGCAGTATCATCACAACGGTAATGTTTTCTCATTGTTTGTCTTTTTTTGTTTTTAGTATATTGGTGTATTTATTTGTGCTTATATTTATATATAATTAGGTATATATTAGGCCCTTACATATGACATTGGCGTTTTGTATGAAAAAAGCAAAATAAATTTAAAAAAAATATATATTTTAATTAATCAATCAAAGTATGTACCATTGTTATCTATGCACTTTCACCATTATATAGGTAGTTCATTAATTCTTTTGCTGAAAAAAATGTGGAAGCGAGAATCAATAAATTAATCTTTGATAGCAGGCGGTTTTATTTATTTATTTATTTAATCTTTTCGCACAAAAGGTACAAAGGCGGACTTAATGCCTTTGCGCTTTTGACAGCCTCATCGGAATTGAATATTTTTCCTTGCAAGAAGTTGTCCAATTTCCGGAAAAAGTGGTAATATGTTGGACCAAGGTCCGGTTAGTAAGAGTCTGACAGACCCCGCTGCCCGCCCCAGGGCGGCGGACATCCATGAGGATTTTCCAGCACGGAAACAAAAAAAAAAAGGTCCGGTTAGTACGGTGGGTGTCGGAGACGTTCTAATCGCAGCTCCTCTAATTTAGCGACCGTCTGCTGTGCAGTGTGTGATCTAGCGTTGTCCTGAAGCAGCAGTGGGCTAGAGCAATTGACCAGTCTCGGTTGTTTAACGGATGGCTTTTCCATAGTGATCTTAACAAGCTGTAGTGGATGACACCAGCACTGCTCCACTGGACACTTACCACCTTTTTCTGAGTCAACTTTCGCTTTGGGCAGGATTTTGCCGGTTCTCCTGGGTTCAAACATTGTGATGAGCGTTTCCGATTATCGCACAGGAACCATTTTTCATCACAAGTAACGATACGATTCAAAATTCCCTCGTTGTTGTGACTTTTGAGTAATGTAACACAGCACACGACTCGTGTTTATTGGTTTGCTTCACTCAATTCATGCGGTACCCATTTTTGGAACTATTTCACTTTTCCTTTTTTTTTTCAAGTGAATGAAAATTGTTTTATCACTCACACCGAAGCCTGCCGCTAACTCTGAAGTGGTTTGCGATGGATCCGCTTCCACGATCACTTTATTTTTTCACTATCAACTAGGGTCTCCGCCCGTCCATGGGGTTTGTTCTGTAGGTCAAAATTTCCTGAATGAAAACGTTGGAACCTAAAACGTACCGTGTTTTCTTTTACGGTAGCTTCCCCATACACGTTATTATTCCTTCGAGCTGTTTCTGTAGCGTTGGTGCCACGGTGGATTTCGTATTCGTAAATAACCCGATATTTTGATCTGACAGTGAAACTCCTCAATATCGTACAGTACAAGTTTTTTACAGAGATCAAATAAAATTACTGGTTATTTTAGTTACTATCGGTGGTCAACTGATCATGGACTGCGAAGAAACCCTACTGTTAAGGAACTCCCCAATGACGAACGGTATACTTACCTACCTTTTGTGAGTCTGCACATCTTGCCAATGGCACCCTCTCCCGTCCCACCGCTCACATATCTCAGACGGAGACTATAGCACTTGTGCGCGGACTATATAGTACTTACACGAATTTGTGTGAGCTAGGGACCACAATAAAAAAATAAAAATAAAACTTTTTAGAAAAACTACAGCGGACTTCAATAAAACCCTTCAACTTGCAAAATACCTTTGGTTTATGAAGTCCTTGGCCAACGCTACGTTGGCTAAACTTATTTTGCACTTTGTATGTAGTATTTTTAATGGAAGTCGGATATAATCGTCGGGTATATTATTTTTGTAATATTTTTTTTTTAAAGATGGACATATTCATACTGTATCAATTCTAAAGCGGGTATGTAATTATTTATGGTTTTCGGTAGTAAAAACATGAATCAATGTTATGTTCACATTATGTATTTTCACCGGACTGTATACACAAGCGGATGGAAAGACAATACTTTTAGTTTCGATTCGAAACTCGATTTATTTTATTCACAAAATTCAAAGAAGCTGAAACGTCAAACCCCAATTCAAAAATCGAATCCAGTTTAAATTTTTTACCGCTGATAATTTTAGCGGGAAAAATGAACGACATTTTAGGCCGCAAGTGGCACGTCAAATCTTGGCTAATTAGCCTAGTTACGTTTCATCTTCTCTCTTTTTCGCTCCTGATAACTACGACATGCCGTCCTACTTCAATTGTGCCGTTTTTGATGATAGATCTAACTACGATTACCTATTTTGACTTAAAATATCATTGAAAAAAATACGATTTTCGGCGATTCTTACCTACCTCCCTGCGCAATTTTCTTTCTAAGTATATTTTTTTTCTGAAATCGAAAAATGTTAGCCTTCCGTAACGAAATCACATTTTACTGTGCGTGGGCAAGTTTTATTGTTTCAAACCGTGTTCGCCTGCTCTATTAGACGTTTTATTACATTTGATGATGTATATTGTAATTAGAATATTAATATAGTTAATATTAATGTTATTAAAACGTAAATACTTTCTTAGTAGACGCGATAATACGGTGCGAAGGCGTGAACGACGACATGAGAAGATAAGGTAACAACACGCTTTTATTATTTCATTCACACAATAAGTATTGTTAATCTTTTATGTAGCTACGTAGGTACGGAAAGGTTTATTTTGTAGGGTTCAATTGAAATCATTGTCATTCTTTGAGGAGTTGAAAGAAGATTTAACAGATTAATACTACTTACCTGCCATAGCAAAATGTATGAATGTAAACTTATTTTCTCTTTTTGAGAGTTGATTCCTATTGGGGATTATTTAATTGATCCTCTTAAAACTATTTGATATTCTAATGATCGCCATTTTATATAACGTTATTATCATCTTTTAGATTTTTGTCTTTTTTATATCTGTAGCGTTAAAGTTGGTCGCTTTAGTTAACACTTACAAAAACCACATCACAGATCGCAAAAAGACGATCAGTGAGTATATTAGAGGATTGATTATTATTTTTAGGAAATCAAATGGGAATTATTTGGGGATCGATTAAATGCTTTTAACTACTACACCCAGTTTTATTATAGATAGGTAGGTAGGTACACCAGTGGACTGGCGGCCGACAGTTCATGTTCGCAAGTTCGATACCCGTCTGATGCATTATTGTCATTTCCTTATGTTATTGTATGCCCTTATAAAGACTTAGGTAAACCCGTAATAATCAACCCTGCCGGTCTTTTCTGTGAAAATCACCGTGAAAACGTAGGTGATTAATTAATTAATTTATATACAAGGTTATTGGTAAAACACGATCAATCTCTTAAGGGGTCGTTGTACTCATTATTATGAACAACTTTTACTAAGGGACAAAATATGAAATCGCGAAAAAAAATCAGCTGTTCTCTACATTTATGTTTGCAGAACTCGTCAAAATGTAGGGACCAGCTGATTTTTTTTCGCGATTTCATATTTGGTCCCATAGTAAAAGTTGTTCATAATGATGAGTACAATGACCCCTTAAGAGGTTGATGGTGTTTTACCAATAACCCTGTATACCTACTTCATTGTACACCTGAAAATAAATAACAAGAAAATTAAATTTGACACTACAAAAGAGATCGCAGAAAGCAATAAGGCCGCCCATTGAAGCCTTATTGCTTTCTGCGATCTCTTCCAGGCAACCTTGGAATGGACAGTGACTGCGTGTAGGTACATAAAAATGGGGTTGTCATTAGTGCAAAATAGTAAATCATTATCTGCCTAGCCTTCGGGTCGGCTTCCAGTCTAACCGGATGCAGCTGAATACCAGTATTTTACATGGAGCGACTGCCAATCTGACCTCCACAACCCAGTTACTGGGTAACACGATACCCCTTGGTAAGACTGGTTGTCAGACTTCCGGGCTTCTGACTACGTGTAACGACTGTCAAAGATCGACGAATGGCAGTCGGGACCAACGGCTTAACGTGCTTTTCGAGGCAAGGAGGGGCCAAGGTATGTAAAGATGGTCACCCATCCACGGACTAACCGCGGCAAGCGTAGTTTAATCTGATTGATCGACCCATGCGGCTGTTATGGCTTAGCCACAAGCTCCTCGATGCAAAATAGTAAAAACTTACCTAATATTAAATGGTGCCCTTACCGGTCGTAAAAAGATAGTTTCAAAGGGCCTATATTTTCTTTATACAAGACTGAATGATGAACGTATGATGAACGTCATCTTATATTTTATATTTATTGTCAACTGGAAGATCTCTTGTCAAAATGGCGACAACTAGTGGCGTGAATTTTCATGAAAACCTTTAGGTCACTGGTCAGTTTATGGGTAAAAAAATCTAGTAGGTAACTAGACAATCAGAACAAAAAAAAAAAAAAAACATGAGTCTAGGCGAAAAAAAAACCGCTTTTCTATACGTTTTGATCGAGTAGGCACTTTGTACTGAGCAACTGTTATTTTTAAACCGACGAAAAATTGTATCCTTTGGGATTTTGGTTCCAGAATTCGATTCAAAATTTCAGATTCAGAAGATTTCGTTACGGTGGGGTTGCACCGAGTATTATGAAGACAGCTGAAATAATCAAAACTGTTTAAACCTCTATAGTGAAGTCAGTCTATATGATACCAATTTAAGCGATACTGGTAAATCATCAAAAAACTGTCTAATCTTAAAAACACCCTTGTATTTTTTAGCAAGACCGTTTGCTACGATGTAATTATGCAAATAAACTACACTCCTGCACGGCCATATTTAGGTATTCTCAAAAAAGGGCGAAATTACATTATATGGTGAAAAAAAAACCCATCACATAGCTTTTATCTATGCATTCTGTACATCAAACTAAGTAACATTGAGCTAAAATATTGCTGAAAATCGACTTTTATTTTTGTTGTTGACAGGTATTTAAAATTAAGTCATAACGAAAAAAGTCAAAAAGTTATAATAAATGATAAATGATTTTATTTCTGTAAGTAGGTTTGAACAAACACTTTTACACGTCAATCATATTTTTTTTAAACTAGATGGGGTCGGCGTTTCCTATCTGACTACTCTGAGAAGAAAGGCCGAAACAAACTCAGAGGTCACAGTCTCTTTTAAAGTCCAGACAAAATCTTGGTCAGGTCATGTGAAAACTATGTAGATCGGTGTCTGCAATGGTCTTTTGAGGAAAGAACCACACAGATTGAGTGGACCTGTCCAGTCAGTGCACGCAATTGTCAGTAATCGTGCAGCTCAACTTAGACTCAAGGAGCTCAACGATTCGACGAACAATACCAAAGAAAGGACATTTGAGTAGGCCGCATAAATTACTCAAACTGCCAGATCATGATTACGTTGAGAAAAATACAAAAATAAATATAAATAAATCAATTACCGACATAGTTCTCACATTCACAATAATTAGAATAATATTATAATAATCTTTGAGGACCATGTAGATTTGTGTCTGAAATGGTCTTTTGAGGAAAGAACCACACAGATTGAGTGGACCTGTCCAGTCAGTGCACGCATTTGTCAGTACCCGTGTAGCTCAACTCAGAACTTAAGGAGCTCAACGATTCGACGAACAATACCAAAGAAAGGACATTTGGGTAGGCCGCATCAGCTACTCAAACTGCCAGAACATGATTAAAACTGCAACAAAACATACATAGTCCTCACATTCACAATAATTTAATAAATAATATAATACTTTATACAGTAAACATTAGTGTCATTGTATATGTAAATAAGTATAGATACTTATAGCAAAGATTAAAAGTAAAAATAGTTAGCGAAGTAAACTAAATTAACATTGCCTGTCCTTTATTGGAGCAACTCAATCCCAAGCCTTTTTGTCCTCAATATAGTCTTTGACAGTATAATATATATAAATTAATAATATAATAGACATGCAATGTAAGCCAAAATGATATGAAATAAACTTTTTTTTTTATTATAATAGGCATTCTGGCATAGTTTCCTTTTTATAAAAGATTTGAATTTATTAAGGCTTAGTGCTTGAATGTGGCTAGGAAGTTTATTATAAAAACGTATACATTGGCATCTAAACGAGCCACCTATTTTCTTGAGCCTGGTAGTAGGAACAACAAATTTGTGCTTATTTCTAGTATTTAAATTATGGATATCACTGTAATTTTTAAACAGATTAATATTTTTATGTGCATACAAAAGATTTTCATAAATATACTGAGAAGGCACAGTCATTATATTAATCCCTTTAAATTTGTCTCTGAGGGAGTGTCTGGAACTTAATTTATAAATTGAACGAATTGCCCTTTTTTGTAAAACAAAAATCGTCTGAATATCGGCGGCATTTCCCCACAACAGAATACCGTACGACATTACACTATGAAAATAACTAAAGTATACTAAACGGGCTGTCTCCAAATCAGTTAAACCACGAATTTTCCTAACGGCGTATGCTGCAGAGCTAAGCTTCTTTGACAATTTATCTATATGGGGGCCCCATTGAAGCTTGGCATCCAAAGTTATGCCTAAGAATACTGTGGTATTTTCGGGTTTCAACTCTTCACCCTTTATCAGAATACTTGTTTCTACTTGTCTAACATGAGGTATCGTAAACTTAATACATTTCGTTTTTTTCTCGTTAAGAAGAAGGTTATTAACATTAAACCAGTTAACTACTTTTGCGAGGGCACTATTTACATTGTCAGTAACCAGCTGCTGACGTTTGAGTTTAAATAAAAGTGAAGTGTCGTCTGCAAACAGCACTATATCATGTTCATCCTTTATGAGGTAAGGCAAGTCATTTATATAAATAAGAAATAAAAATGGACCTAGAATTGAGCCTTGAGGGACCCCCATTCTTACTACCGATCCGGGAGATCTTTTCCCGTTAACATCAACTCTCTGAATCCTATCACTTAAATAAGAAGTAAGAAGATCCAGAGAGGCGTTCCGGATTCCGTAGTGGTGCAGTTTCCTGATTAATGTTTCATGAAGAACACAATCGAATGCCTTGGACAAATCGCAAAAGATGCCCAACGCATCGCATTTGTCCTCCCATGCATTATATACATGCCCTAGAAGTTCAACTCATCAATCAGTAGTTGAACGACCCCTTGTTAAACCGAACTGTTTGTTATGCAGCAATTTATGTACATTAAAAAATCTTTGCATTTGATTTAAAATAAGTTTTTCAAAAAATTTACTTTGACTTTTTAATATCTCTGTAACTTATCCAAACGGTTCCCAGGAATGGTCCAGAATAAAGAAAAATATCACAATGACCCGGAGTTTAAATGACTCGACTTCCTTAAGCCTCTTTTTAACCTCCGACGCAAAAAAGAGGGGAGTTATAAGTTTGAAGGCTATGTGTGTCTATCTGTGCCATCGTAGCTCCCAAACGGCTAAACCGATTTTGATTTCTTTTTTTTTGTTCAAAAGGGGACTTAATCGAGAGTTTTCTTAGTTATGATTCAAGAAAATCTGTTTAGCCGTTTGAAGACTATCAGCTCTTTTCTAGTTGATGAAGGGATGTGACCCCTCGACAAGTCTGATCGAGTCGAAATTTGGTATTCTATTACTTCAATGATATTAGAAGCACATAGTGACCTTAAACTGATGTTCCAGCATCACCTGGAATTTGCAGGATACCCAACTCCTTCACGGACATACAGCAGATGTATCGTGTTTGGGCTCATTGGAATGGTCTGAATAAATAGGTTATAGATATGTGGTGATCAGAGTCTGATGATGGAGTAGCAAAGAGAATTGAGTATAAATTAGGAACTAGCTTCACTGTGGGAAACATACGTACAGCTGCGCAGATTTAAGTGAGGCATGTGTCGATCGTAGCTCGTCCACTATTAGTATAATAATATTACGTTTTAAAAGCAGGAAATAAAAGTTAAATTTAAAATTTAAATACCCCCGACACAAACAAAAACCTCTAAAAATTAAAAAAAAATGTATTGGCCCTTTAAGTTTAAAACAAGTTGTAGGCAATATATCGATCAAAGCATCATTGCGTCGGGGAACGACTAATGAAAACGTCAAACAGACGAGGCCAAGCACTAATGAATGTTGGTATAGGTACTATTGTATTTTCGCCAGCGCCAGACGAGCCCGCGAAATTAAAATTTTCTTAAACTACCCTATTGATTGATATTTCATGAAATAGTCATTCAATACGAATATATGAAGTTAGAGGGTTGTATTGATGATTTTAATTAATATAATTCTGTAAATACATACTTGTTACGTCGCGAATCATATTTTGTTCAACATTCAACCTGATACTGACCTGCAAATTGCAAAAAACTTAAGGCGCTTTCCCCCCAATAAAAGCTCTTCATGTTGGAAGTAATTTATTATTAGTATTTAATTTTTATTCGTTCTTAAACTAAAAAAAAAAATATAAAAAGGAATGACGTAACTAAAAAAAAAGCGTCCAAGTGCGAGTCGGACTCGCACACTAGGGCCTCCGTACCGTTCAATATATGTATAGAGCGTTCATCCCGCGCGGGCGTGCAACTTCACATTTCTAGTGGATTTTCGTGATTATTTTATTAAATTTAAATCAATCTACTATTTTTTTAAGCCAAGCAATAGATCGTTGGTAACTATAATTATTTTTAGCATTTACTCTTAAATAAAAATATTTAATAATAATAAGTAAGTACTGCAAAAAGAAAAATGTGTTTTTTATAAGAAAAAACAAAAATAATTGTAATAAAATTACATACAAACTTATAAATAACAACGATCTAGTGCTTGGCTGAAAAAAAATAGTTTGATGTAAAAAATAAATAATCACGAAATACCACTAGACATGCGACGTTGCCAACCCGCGCGACACTACATTTCTTTTTTCACGTTTCTTGGTCCCCCTTTAATTTATAACTTTATTTTTTAATTTTTATTATATATTTGATGTTAAAGCAGCCATAGTAGAACACACTCTGTGCCAACACACTCTGTGTAAGTGTGTTCCTGGTACGGTTCCAAAGATACAGCCCAGTGACAGACGGACGGATGGACGGACAGCGGAGCCTTATACGTGATTGGGTACCGTTGGCCCCCTTTGGGTCCGGCACCCTAAAACTTGGATTTTATCAACTTAGGCGGTTTTAGAAGCTATCTGGCGCGACAGCTTAGTCATTTTATTTTGTTAATTAATCATTATGGTTTGTTCACCAACCGTAGCATTTTAAACTAAAAGCTAAATGGGCCGGATGTTACTAGGGGAAGCTACAACCCGATAGGAAGTGCAAAACCTCCCATCGGTTTGCGTGGGGTAACGTGGTACTGCTACAACTTTAGCGGCCTGTGTTCTTTATAAAAGTTGTCCCTAAACTATCGATTGATCAGGACAAGCTCTGGTATATGAAGAAAGAAATCAGCCGTTCCATATATGTGATCGTGTTAATATTGCACTTTTGTACGGAACAGCAATTTTTTTTCATATTTCAGATTTGATCCCTTAAGAGCGTTTATACCTTATGAGTGGCAACGTCGCAATTGGTTTTAAATTTTTATCATTTAATCGGAGCTATATTTTAAAAATCTGTTTAATTAACTTTTTAGAATTACGTGAAAGTGTTTAAAAAGTAAGTAACCGTAATGCTTACAGTTATTTTACAATGAAAATAACGCCCTGCAAGTTTCCAATGTATTATTTGCATATAAATAGAACTGTAAACGCAACGATTTCTTACCTTTTACACAGTTTTCACATAATTCTAAAAAGTTAATTAAACTGATTTTTTAAATATAGCTCCGATTAAATGATAAAAATTTTAAACCACGAAATATGACACTAAATTGCGACGTTGCCACTCATAAGGTATAAACGCTCTTAATCAATGTTGTACATGTTCATGAGTACCACACTCCCTTACAGTAACGTCCTTTCTTTTATCTGCTACACTATAGATCTATCTATGTATTGTTTAAAAAAAACTAGATTCTCCGACTACATGATATAAGTTTTGGTTAGGAAGTCCCTTACACCGTGTACAGATGTACACGCAAAACTTTCATTTTCAGACATGCCTGATGTATTTATTCTGTGTTGGAAAAAAATGTTTCAATAGGTACCGGATATTGATTTAGTCATCTGCCACAAATATTTAGTCACGAGCCCCTCCATAAAGATTATGGAGGGCCTCGTGGCTAAATATTTATAGCCGCACGGATCGAGTGAAGGTTAAGTTACGCTTGCCGCGATAGGTTCGTGGATGGGTGACCCCTCCGTGCCTCGGACAGCACGATAAGCCGTTGGTCCCGGCTGTCATTAGTAGAGTTTTGACAGGTGTTAAGGGTAGTTAGAAGCCCAAAAGTTGACAGCCAGTCATACCATGGGGTATCGTGTCAACCAGTAACTGGGTTGTGGTGGTCAGATAGGATGCCGACCCTAACATAGTTAGGAAAACGCTAGGCAGATTCATTGATCTTTATGGATTCCGTTTTGTTTCTTTCTAATATACAAAAGTAAAATAAAAAAATATATGTTCGCTATATATTTTTTTTTGTATTTTTTTTTCCAAGCATATATAGATTTTCCTTAACAGATATATCTGACTATAATAACAGAAAGTTAGAAAAAGAAAAAATTGGCAAATTTTAACCACTTCGGCTTGCCGAATCGGCAAGGGACTTTTTAGAAATCACAATGCCCTTGCTCTAAACGAACAAAAGGACTGTTTAATTAAATGTGTCTGGATTTTTTTTCCGTTTTTTTACGAAGCACTTCTACAAATATCAATATTGGCACTAACAACGGATTATACTAAGTCTCTACCGTAATTTTTATTCTTGTAAAATGGGGGATATTCTGTTTCGAAATATCTGCATAATTTATTTATCTCTAGGTCAAGAAGTCAGTCGTTTTTTTTACACTAAGACAATATATATGTGGTCATTATTCTCGTGATCAATAAAGTGAACCCGCTAATTGATAAAAAACATAAATAAAAGTATCACTATATTCATTTACCCATCCACAAAGTGGGTAAGTCATAAAATAAAAATTTTATGTAAATATATTTTTTTCTTGCGGTCTGATAACCATTATTAAGTGCTTACTTAGATAACTCGTTTACTTAATTAATCTTTTTAGGTACCTCTAAATTTCTATGTTGAATTCAGGAAAAAAATCTCTTTACAACTTTGTCATTGATGATGCATCGGTTCCCCGAACTATACGTGTCGTCATGTTTCATAATGCTACATGGCCAAAACACGAGGTCCACGTTTTTTATGACCCTACATTCGTATACCAGTTTTCGTGGCTGACGGTACCACTAGCACGTTAGTTCGAGATTTTAAGAAGACGTAAAGTGTATCGGGTCGCGGAGTCCAGATAGCAGTTGAGCGCGACGCCTCAGTATCGCGCGAGTTACCGCCCGCGCCGGTCACGTTATGCCGCTCGACGAAGTCGGCCGAGCGCTCCCGAACACGCTCACGAAAAATCGCAGCCGGTAATTAACCAACATGTGATCGGCAAACACAAAATACCATAGAGTAATAACCTCAAAGTATCACCAAAAACTTTCCGCCGCTTTCACTATTTGAGGTTAGGATTTTTCCGGTTAACGTTTTTCCGAACAACTTCGCGCGTTCGAAAACCTTAGTTTCGCGATTTGGCAGCCGGTCCGGCGTTTTGCAATTGCATAACAATGCAGCGAAGGCCGGACCGCGTGGAAAAGTTGATTTTATCATTTCGCACAGGTGAAAATTTGTGTTTAGTACCTAGGTGGTCTGTTTCCACGCGGCGTGCGTACGTGATCGCTGATTTGGGAAGATTTCAGTGTAACGACTTGTGCGCTGGCTCGCCTGTTACGAAACGCTCGAGGCGAACAGTTTCTTACCGAAGAAAAGAACTTTTTTCGTTTCATCTGACGACAGTTATCTGCTAATTGCTTGACAAAATCTCTTTTGGCACGGAGGCGCACTGTAAGTTTGCGCCTCAACATACAATGTACACGGCGTCAGCGCACCAATTATTTGAGTAAACATTTGCAGACTTATACGTTTATCGCGTCCTTTATCGATTCTTTTAATTTTCTTATTGACAGTGTAGGGTTATTTTTAATTTGTTTATTTTTCTCCGTGTGACGCTACTGGCGGTTTTATTACTCTATGATATTTTAGTGCCGAAATGACAAAAGTGTATTTTTAAGTGGTTCATGTGTTAGCTAATAAGCTAATAATGTGCGTGATTTTCAGTTCGCAGAGATACGTCGGTGGGAAATATTACTAGTATCGATTACCTTCCCTGTGTGATGTCTATTTGCACTAATAATACGAGTGTTGAGTTATTCGAGTTAGAGTTACAATAACCACAAGTGAACACGATCTGTTCGGAAACTGTACGAAAGTGACACGCCGTTGGGAAACTCACGCGGTTTTGAAAAACATCCATTTGTGTGAACTAACGTATTTCGAAAGTGTGACTTCGGTTTCAGGAGAAAAATTTAAAGTGTAACAGTTATTGGTTCCAAAAATTTGAATGTGCAACATCTGTCCTCGGCAGAGCATAGACATTTGAACAGGTGAGCTTCGTTTCGTTACCAATTTCATAGTTTATTGTGTGTGTAGTGAAATTTTTATTTTATAACTTGTACTGTTTTCCATTTCGGAAAATAGAGAGCATTAAAAATTATAATAATTTCGTATTAAAGTTTTTAGCGGTTCGTAAATGATTATAGTTTTGTAGGCTCTGGCAAACTGACGTAAGTCGTAAAATGGCTATTTTGAGAAAAAAGTGTGAGTGAAGAGTTAGAGAAAGTGAGTTAGTGAGTGCATCAGTCGTCGCACCTAGTAATATTAATCTGTTTGTATTTATATTCGGTGCATAGCTGATAAACGACGTTGTATCATCTACAGCTAGCACTAAAGGGAGGCGTTATTTTAGAAATAGTCCACTACTGGCACTACTAGACAGACATTTCAGAGCAACCTAATGGCACGTGTTCATACGAATACACATTCTAGTTCGTATCTTCACGGCAGAGCTATACGTGGTGGGTAGATATTGAAGAGGGTGAAAATTGTAGAGATTTACTTAATTTATTTTTAAATAAACCGTAAAAGTACAAAATAAATAAGGAGTTTAAATTATTTTGCTGAAACATTTCGTCCTACTTTGAGCATAGTGGGCGTATCAGTTTTTTATCTAGAAAAAATGAATATGATTACTCACTTACTGTAAAAGCCCCTCTTTAAAAAAATACATATAACAAGATTTTTTTAAATCACTACTCAGACCACCAGCAATGTGGCTGAGCACTACATATTACCATATAGGGCTTTTGTGCAGAGGGTCGTGTGATGATATCCCGCAAAGAGAAAAATAATCCATTATGTTGTTCTGGCATATTATTTCTTTTTACCCGTGACAGTAAAACCGAATATTAAACATATTTTTCGTGAAGTAGTTATGTTAAGTTTTGTTCTTTATGGTGGATCCTCAGTTGTAGCCCGCCAAATTCAAATTGTCTTTGATTTTTTGCAAGTTGCAGCTCTGTTTTACGTCGTATGTTGATCAAAATTGCGATTCGCGACTGTAGGAATTATATGTTTAGTGTTTACTGAATAATAATCATTAGTTTCATATCAATCGTCAAACTTTGGAAATTTGTTCCACCTAAGAATTTTCATATGAAATATTCTGAAAAATTCTAAGTGGAACAAATTTCCAAAGTTTAAGTTATGACTTAAAACAGAGCTGCAATTTGTATAAAATCTAATGACTCAAGTCTTTCGGTTTTGAAGCTGCAAAAGAGGTATCTCAGTTTTATTACATATAGCGACAAAAGATTACTAAGAGGCACTGACTGGACAGGTCCACTCAAATCTGTGTGGAACAACCACACAGATTTGAGTCCTCCAAAGTCTGTTTCAGCCAGCAATCTATATGGTCCTCAAATGATCTGACCAAGATTAATTCCGGATTTTTATATACACATTAGACATGGATAAATTTAATTATACAATGATATGAATGTTTATTTTGTTTAGTAATATATAATTTTAATTAATTATTGTGAATGTGAAGACTATGTGGGTAATTTTTTTTGTTTATTTTTCTCAGTTAATTTTAGGCATGATCTGGCAGTTTGAGTAATTTATGCGGCCTACCCAAATGTCCTTTCTTTGGTATTGTTCGTCAAATCGTTGTGCTCCTTAAGTTCTGAGTTGAGCTGCACGATTACTGACACATGCGTGCACTGACTGGACAGGTCCACTTAATCTATGTGATTCTTTCCTCAAAAGACCATTACAGACACCGATCTACATAGCCTTCACATGATCTGACCAAGATTTTGTCTGGACTTTAAAAGAGACTGTGACCTCTGAGTTTGTTTCGGCCTTTCTTCTCAGAGTAGTCAGATAGGAAACACCGAGCTCATCCAGTTTTTAAAATATGAGTGACGTGTAAAAGTGTTTGTACGAATCTACTTACAGAAATAAAATCATTTATCATTTAAGTCATATAATCATGAATAAACACTTTTCCTGTTACCGGAGAAGTAATTTCACTTTCGTTTTAAACAGTTTGCAATGAAAATTTTACAAGTTGATTAAATTGTAGGAATGCAGCACTTTTTATACCAGGTATTAACTAATATCAACAAGAATGAATGCCTGTTTCCACTAACACTAGGCGACACCTAAATGTGTTCTAAGTGACTACTAAAGTTTCGACACCGATTCGCCGATTCGTAATGCTTAGGGAATTGTTGGGGATAGTTGATTTGTTGACCCACTGCAGGGCAAAGGCCTCTTCTCATAAAGAAAAGGGTGTTCAAGACGGGTTGGCGATTTCAAACTGATATAGGCTGATATACGAGAAAGAAAAAGGAACTTGATAATGATACCAGCCTATTGTTGACCCACTGCAGGACAAAGACCTCTTCTAATACATAAAGGGCTTGTTCAAGACGGGTTGGCGATTTCAGACTTATATTTAATATAAGTTCAGGTTTCCTCACGATGTTTTCCTTCACCGATATCATTAATGTCCCAGATAAACTCGGAAAGTATATTATATATTATAAGAATTGAAAAGTCACCAATGGGACTTTTTGTAGGTTCAAATCCACAACCTCGTGCATGAGAGGCGAGGAAAAAAGGAACTTAGTTTCTGAAGGAAACCGATTACATAATGGTTGTAGTAGGCATTGGGCCAACAGCCTGTCATGGCAGATGTCGCCTGTCTTCAATGATTGCTGAGCAAGCGCCATTTAAACCCATCAATTCATACGTTATCGCTTTAGGGTTGTTGCTTGTTATATTGCAAAGATTTTCTTCTTTGTGTAACGTAAGGCCACGCTTGTGTTCCTTAATTTTGCCAATTAAAATAATTCCTATTTTATTTGAAAGGCAAACTGTATGAATCTCTTGACTTATCAGATCTAGAGTGCCAGCTGGGAAATACCTAATAACGGTACCTGCCCAAATCAGACCTAAAACTCGGAAACTCAGTTCTATGTACTATCATACCTTTCTCCTTAAGTGTTTGGCTGCTAAACTACACATTTGCCTCAGTCAGGTTAAAAAACTTTATTACGGGTCAAAGATGGAATCGTTGACAGTTTTTTTTTCAATCTAAAACCAGCTACAATGGCTCCGGTTTACAAGAAAAACTCTTATTTTAATAGCTTATTTGCAACCACTTAACATATTATATGCATAATCCTTTTGACTAAACAGCCATCTTATTGGTTGCCTGCTAATATTTTTATGTGTTTTGGCTAAATCTTTTACGCTGCTACTAAACAATGTTGCAGGTCAAGATTATTAAAGACTAACGATATGCGAACTAAAGTGGGTGGATATCGATAAGATATCGAAGAAGTGCGGATTTTATCGTATCTTCCTGGTTCCCGGAATAAAGAAAAAAAAACGTGTTAATGGCAAGCTTTATCGGTGACTTTTTACTGAGTAGTTTTAAAACAAGTTTCTTTTAAAGAAGCTTTGAAAGAAGACAAAGTTTTTTTAATCGGTTACATACAGGGTGTGGCGTAAGTAGTGGTCCACCGTTCAGGATTCGATGAACCAGATAATTAACTATAACAATTAAACATTTTAACCATTTTTAGTAGTAGGATTTTTTACATAAATCGCTCTTGAACTTGATGGTGTGTTAATAATTGGGGTTAAAATTAGAGAAGAACCAACTTTTTCTTCAAAAGAGCTGAATTCACATAAAAAAACATAATTTATCATGATCGCTCTAGTAATCAGCAGTAATTAACAGAAATCAAAATGAAAAAATAATGGTTTTGGTTGAAACTACAAACAATTTTGTGATAAAAGGTAGAATTAATTTCGTAAATAAAAGACAAAAAGGAAATATTTTCGGAACCCTTGGGTAAAAATGGTTAAAATTTTTAATTGTTATAGTTAATTATCTGGTTTATCGAATCCTGAACGGTGGACCACTACTTACGCCACACCCTGTATGTAATTGAGTGGTGTGTGTTTAAAAACTAGATTTTTTGTTAAAACATTCCTATCTAATTGTAGGAGAATTCACTATTTGTGTTATTTCAGCTAAAGACTAACTAATTCAGACTTAAGCGCATAATTTCAACATTCTACTTAAAATCTGCATATTGAGATAACGCGTATGCATTGTTCACGCGAATATTTGCACACAGTCTTATGTGAGGTTTATACAATACTTCAGTAATAAAAATGACAAATTATGTAAACGCCACAAATGCATTAAATTCGTTTGTGTGCGAGACAAAACAGCGTCTGTGACCGTCTGTAAAACAATGACCTCGTAATGAAAATTTTCTACAGAACTAAAAATAATCGGCCATGATGAGTTTTTGTCACAAATTTTAGAATCGCACGGAATTTTTCGTTTCGCTATCTCGATTCACGCCTACCGGTATCTTACACTGTTGTGATTACGACGATAAACCGAAGAAAGTATACAATGCACGATAGTGGCCGCGGTATAAATTACTTATCTGTTGCCCCGTTTTGTGTTATCTATACCGAAAATGTGGTAGTCGTTGTTGGGTTTGATTGATTACTTTTAAAACGTCTCGCCGAAATTCCGGGAAGAAAAAATTAAGATGGATTTTTTCTACACTTTTTGTCAGTGAGCTCACTGGGCGACTTGTTGATTCAATGGCGGTTGTGGAACTCTATTGTGACGCTATTCGCCCTTGACCACTTTCTCGTTTGATGTTAGTACAAATTGTATAATAATTTTATTTATATAAAGCTTGCTACAGTTCAGGGTTAGCAGGGAACGCGCCAACGAAGCGACACGCATGCTCGCAAATTATCAATCTCAAGTAACGTACAGTACTTAACCCTAAACCCGCATATTTTAGGCTCTTGGTATCTTGAAATGACGTAGAAAACCTTTCCCAGAACATTCAATAAACCTTGACAATGTGATGTTAGTTTTGAAATGACAATAATACCAGCCGAGTTATTCTGTAACAATATCACCGTGGAAACTTAGGTGAAATGAGCTTGAAGTGAACTTAGGTGAAGTGAGTCAATGGTGTCAATCCCTAGAATCTGGTGGAATGACAGCTCACTTAAAGCTCACTTCACCTAAGTTTTCACTGTGAGATTGGCAATCGACTGGCAGGTGTTGAAACAGTGTGGTTTGGTATAAAATAAGTAAGTACCTACTTACTGTTTTTACATAGAGCGTTTCATATCATGAAACTTATCCATATTTAGTGTAGTTACAGTTACAGCATCAATCAAGTTTTAACTCTAGGTAGAGTTAGTTACAAGTAAAAATTTAACCGATTTTTTTTGTGTCCGTATTTATTTATTCAAAGCTATATTAAAAGCTTACAGTTTCCCCAAAACTCTTATATGTTATAACTAGTTTCTGCCAGCCACTTCGTCAGCGTGAAGTTTCTTGTTTTAACATAAAATACAGGGTTATTTGTAATACGACGGCAATCCATTGAGGGGATGTAAGGGTGGTCATTTGCAACTAAATGACCCCTATGCAAATGTCATGTTTTTTTTAAATTATTTATTTCTGCTTGAGTATAGTTTTCAATATTGGTGTGTGCTAGGCTGACATATGGCAAATAATTTAATGTAATCTTTTGTGTTTCGTAATGTTAATTACTTACTACTGTATAGAATCTAGTTCTTCGAACTGAACAGACAGCTGTGCTGCTGGGGAATTTGTTGCGCCACTTCTTCTTCCCAGCTTAAGCACTAGGAAGTGGTGAAGGGCGGACGTTTTGGGGGACTGCCTTATGTAATTTTGACGTTCAAAAAGTGCTGATTTTCAGCCTAGTTTGAATAAATGACTTGATTGATTTTGATTTTTGTCAACCATTTTCCTGTAATTTGACATATACAAAATATAAAATGCCAAATTACTCTGAAATTGTTGACATTTGCATAGGGGTCATAAGGGGTCATTTGGTTGCAAATGACCTCCACTAAATCCACTTAATGGATTTCCGACGTATTACCAATAACCCTGTATATCCTAGGACACTCAGCAATAGTGTATGTAGCTTTCCCATTGGTGAAAAAATGTTCGGAATTGGATCAGTTGTTGCGAAGATTACCCCCTACATACTCGTACACTCACAAATACTTAGTTCGTAGTTTACTTCATTTTTTTTCTTTCTTCTTTTATAGATTACTTTACAGCATGCCAGGAACATCGACGCACAACCTGATACAGTGGATTCCGTACATGATTCTGAACAAACGCAATGAAATTTTTGGTAGGTTATTAAAAAAAAATCTGTTCTTTACATTTTGACCGCGTAGGACATTTTTCTATGAAGCAGTAGATTTTATTTTGATACGACCAAACATTTCTACGCTAGGGTGTCTAGAAGTCTAGAATAATGTGCTGAATTCGGTTACAGTTTGCGCGTCGTTGCCATCCTGAATATATTTTTTGCATTTACTACTTATGCTTAAAAGGGGAGGGTGGGGAGAGGGTTACCTTTTCGAAGCAAGGCAGAAAGGCTAGACTTCAATATATTACAAGACAGATTGTAATTAATGGAAAGCTATCTATCAGCTACGTATCAGTCGGTAGTAAGTCAATAGAAGAAATATGGGCCAATGATATCGTCTTAGGATACTTAAAGTGTTCATAAAATACGTTTAGGCTTTCTCTCTCGAAATTATTTATTTTGCAAGACGTTTATGCTTCGATCGGACTTAGGAGTTTAGGAAGCACAAATTAAACCTAATTCTTCAATCTCTCTTATTTTTTTTTATTTAATCATATTTATTCATATAATTGGTTGTTTATGTAGTTGTTTTGTATTCTAAGTGCTCACTGTTAATTTTATTTTTTTATAGTACCAATCATTGAACCTGCATTGGTTTCCGTACGTCCTTTTTGGGTAACCACTGAATGTTAGCGCTGTGCTGTGGGTCCCCCATAGCACAGCATCATGCTCAGGGGAAGCCTTCTTGTCACAGTCATGGAGTGCAGCGGGCCGAGCACGGCCTCTGTGATAGGCTTTTTTTTTTTTTTTAGGATGGGAAATCATCAAATGACCCCTGCCGCTCTGGGTGGAGCGGAAGGGAGTGTCAGACTCTTACTGACTAAAACCCACCCGTTTTCCTTCCTTGGCCCTTTATGTTCCGGGTCAGCGGTACCCCTTATGGATGATCCCGCTTTCCCGGCAGGCTTGGGCCCTAATGGGCCCCCTCTTCGATGCTGACATCTCTTTGAGGCGCGCGTGGAACACGTACGCGCCGTCCGGCACGGGCCTGATCCTGATCGGACGGTGAGCTACCCATTACTCACCGCCCGCAGGCCCGCGCCTACGGTGGCCGGGAGTCGTCACGCGGCTCCCGACGCCCGGAGCGTCCACCGCGGCGGCTTGTACGAGAGACTCTCTCCCTCTCCCGTCCCGCCACCTCCTTCGCTAGCATGACTGCTTCGCAGAAGGAGGCGACTGCCTCCCACTCCCCCTCGCCCCGGACCATGGCTTGAACCAAGGCCGGGCGTGAGAGATCGCCGCCGCTGCCGATCGCCTCTACGAGGACACGGCGGTGCTCCGCCCATGCAGGGCAGGCCCCCACCGTATGCTCCACCGTGTCCTCGGGGCGATCATCGCAGTGGTGACACCCGGGCGTTTCCTCCCCCCTGATGATGTGCAGGAACCTCCCGAAACTTCCGTGTCCGGTGAGGACCTGCGTCAGGCGGTAGGTGAGGACGCCGTGACGCCTCTCTAGCCACTCCTCAAAGAGGGGTCTTACCGCCGCTATCGTGGCGTGCCCTGCGCTGGGTTGCGACAGTCGCTCTTTCCATGCCGCCATGAGATCGCGCCGGAGGTCCGTCCGCTCTGCCGCGATTTGCCGCGGAAGCGGGGTTTCCCCCCGGCGTAGTGCCTCCGCGCGCCACTCATACAGGCGCAAGGAGGCTTGCCGCCTCGCTCGAGATCGTGCGAAAGCCCCGGATCAGCCTTACGGCTACCACCTTTTGGGGCGCGTTCAGATAGTGGGCGGCTCTCCGCCGCAGTGAACGCGCCCACAACGGGGCCCCATATGTAGCCATGGACCGCACGACCCCCGCGTAAAGCCTCCGGCAGGAGGCGTTTGGACCCCTCAGGTTGGGCAGAAGCCGCTTGAGGGCGGCCCCAGTCCGTTCCAGTTTGGGGGCCAAACGTCGGAAGTGCTCCACGAAGTTCCACCGGCTATCGAGCACGAGTCCTAAGTACTTCATCGTGGACTCGACGCCGACGTGAACCCCTCCTACCGTTAGTTGGGATCCCGATGGTGGCCTGTTCCGGGGCCCATGGAAAGACATGGCCTCGGACTTGTGCAAAGCCACCTCGAGACCCAACTGCCGGATCCTCTCCACGACTATCGCAACCCCGCATGTCATCGCGTCGGCCGCCGCCTGATGCGACCTCCCTTGCGCCAGGACCAGCGTGTCGTCACCGTAGCACACCACGCTGACGCCATCAGGGAGGTCAGCCCGCAGCACCCAGTCGTAACCGATGTCCCACAGGAGCGGCCCTAGAACCGATCCCTGTGGACACCGCACGACATCTCGCGCCGGTTTTTGTTACAAATAAACCTATTTTTCGTTTTTTCTCCAAAAATTTAGAATTATTTCAAACTATTAGATACTACAAATAACTCTAAATTGCGTCGCCTGAAGTAGTCAATGCTACTTACATCTAAAGAATCGGCTCTAAATTCATAAAATAAACATAAATGCAATAAAAAAACAAACGGCTACTAAAACAAATAACACATATTTATTTTTCATCTCGAAAATTAAACTCCGTCGTTATAGTTTGATTGATACACACGAAGCGGTATCTACTCGGAAGTTGTGTTGTTTATGAGTGAGAACCATCGTCCAATCGCTATTAATATGCTATTCGGCAATTTTAACAAACAAATAGACAATTCTAAAATCAATAACGTTATACGAAAAGCCAATTAACCTTAATTTTGGGAAGGCAGCTAAAATGACGCTGAACGTTGGTGACGAGTGGCAGAGGAAAGCTTGTAAGCGAGTTTAAAATAACCGAGTTTTTTTTTTCAATTTATATAATTTATTTTCTCTTAACTAATAATGACACCATAATATTATTTAAAACAAGCTTAAAAACTATCTGACGCTAGTTTGTAAGAGGCTGGTTGGTGTCTGCACTAGAAATACCTGTAAGTATCACACAGATCACCAGATCACCACGCACCAGGGGCTACCAGTATTCGGCGTTGATAAAAATGAATGAACCATCAACACCATTTCATTGCGCATAGTTCAGGAAAACTGGTTACCATTGCGAAAGTGTCAAATGGCTCAAAGCGTCACTAAAAATAGTAAATGGCTTCCGAGTTCATGGATGTCATTAGCACTAGCACGTCACTAAAAGTACTCTTTTGCGTAATCATATATTTTTTAGAGCACGTGCTTTTCTATAGCTTTTAAATGCTCTATTTTCGTACGCAGTTGTCAACATCATTACAATGATGAATTTTGTATGGCTTCAAAATTGAGATGTCGATGATAGTTAAAATAGATAAAATCTCGTCTCTTCTTTTCTTTCGTCTTTATGCTTACAACAACAGTAAACATTTCCTTAGTTTAAAATGGCTTGCGTGGGATTAGCAACTGATCCTTGTATGTTTTTCTTGTACCAGGCGTTAAGAAAAATATAAAATTATCATAAAAGCGTTTACGGCTTTATTCACGTACCTATATAGACAGGTATTTTATTTTTATTGACATAGAGTAGAACACTTTATATGAAATATGTTTTCTCACACATTAATTCCCTTTTAAGAAGGACTTTTTTATGGACGGTTTCTTATTATCAAGCAGATAAAAATAAAACAATTACTGACTTGCTTAAATAAACACTTACGACGAACAAAAATATCGCTTAATGCTTATAGTTAAAAGAAATACTTGATGGTGTTTAAAATAAGTTGATTTGGCTAATTATTATGAAACACTCATCATAATTATATTCATAAACACATGTGCTGTAAAAATTGACCATGAAAATGTCTCACGGTTGGTAATTTGCTTCAATATCTTTCAGTCCATTGTTAGCTATAAAATATATAATATTTTATTGACATTTGCTAAGCCAATTCTCTTCGAGTGACCGAGTTGTGGATATGTTTTAGATTTTATTACAAACGCGTGTGCAAATACCAAATTAAACAGGCTTTTATTTAATTCAACAGTGACATACGTACTTGTTCTCAATTATTTATGAAATTATAAAAATACTAATAAAATAAGTCGTTTTAAACAAATATTATTTTTATAAATTTTATTAAAAAATCACTCCGGTCCCCTTTTTTCTCATGTGTTCTAACAAAGTACGATTCGCGCAGCAACATTTTAGCCGCCAAAAAGCTGTAGAATGCGCGCGTGCATCCGAAACTCCGAAAGTCGAGATAAAAACGTAGGAAAGTTACACAAATGACTGATACTCGTATAAAATAAATAACCGGACCCGACGAAGGGCTATGAATACACTGTATAATTTAATGATTTTTCTGAATTTTTCCGAAGTGGCATGTGCTTCACGGTACAAAGTGGAACAAATCAATTTATTATGCATTCAAATAGATTTATTCCATTTGAGTTTGTTTCTTAAATAATTCTGTTATCGAACAATCGAACGTTTGTATTACCTAGATACCTACCTAGTCACAAAAGTATTCAATTACGATGTTATTTAATAGTCAATTTATTTTTTGTTTTGTGACTTAGGTAGTAATAAGATGAGTCTTTAATTGTAACTTGCAATAGTACATTGATGAGCCATGTTGATACTGATGTTTTAAGTGACATGAGTAATGCTCGTTTCCTGCTTACCAATAGAATTTCTGTATTTTTTGTGATAGACAAATAATTAAATAGGTAAGCTTCATAAACTTTTGACAAACAACAAGTTCATAGTATGAGAAGCTAATGAATGGATTCAATTTATTGGAAAGAACTTGTTTTCATTCCGTGTTCCCGTGAAAATGTAGTTCAACGAATAAATTCTTGAATAGTTTGAGTTTATCAGTTGTAATTTATTTGAATACCGTTATCATAAAACATTTAAGATATCAATTGATACTGCTGTTTAGGTACTTGGTATTTAGATTATCTAATAGAAATGATTTGCATCTTCTGGATTCCTGGCTGTTTAAGAACTTATTCTCTATAAATCTACATGTAGATGTACATCATCATTATCATAACATCACGCCTGTAACCCTCGAAGGATTAGGCAGAGGTGTACCCTTAGTACACCCACGTTTCGCCTAATAGAGGGCAAGCCTTTTGCCATCAACCGGGCTGATACTGAGGATTTCCTGATGGATTAACCTAATAAAACCTGGGAATTGAACCCAGGACCTCATGATCAGAACTAGCGCTTGTGACCACTAGACCGACGAGGCAGTCAGGTAGATTATACGGAGTGTAAAAATGATTTTTTGAGATCTATACCTACAAATTCGTGCAGATATACCCCTGACTGGGATCTACAGCATGATACCGAAGTAAGAAGGAAATAATAATGTAACGATATCGATAGATTAAAATAAATTCCTTTCATCATAAAGAAAAAATAAACCATTCAAAGTAATTTAAACGCGTGAAAGTGTAAAATAAAACCAATACATTATTTAACTTATTACATATTAAAATAAGTCGGCCTAAAATGTCGATACAAAATAATGTGTCCATTGAATTCATATAAAATTTAAAAAAGTTTCGTAACATCAAGTACCGTGGTGTGCTCACGATACATTTTGCCGATAAGCCGAAACGTTTCGAAAATTCGGCTTCGCTTTTCGTGTATTTTACCTTCAGGCGAATAAATTATTGTAAACTTTATTGTTTTACAATTTATTGGAAGGCTTCGTTGCAGTAACTTTAAATATCTTGGCTCTGTCTTATTCATTGCTGAAAATAAAAATTTACGTTAAAATTAAAAGAACAATGGCTATGATGCTTACGGAGTTATGGCCAAGGAGTTATTGGCTAAATTATTGACCCATCAGTGGTTAGACTCACTGTCTTAATGTGATTCTGCAAATTGCGAGTAAGTAACCCTAACTGTTCAAAATATTCGGCTAGGAGCCGGACCTTTGTCCTCTGCCTTTTATTGAGACGTTGCAACAAATCTCCTTTGCACACTAAATACATGCGTAAGTCATTAAATGAATGAAAAAAGTCTCCGTTCAAATATTTTAAAAAGTCGAGCAGCAACCTGCCGGACCGGCTCCTGCACATGTTCCGGTTTGTATTTCGCGTAATTCTTGTCACAAGTTGACCCCTAAAATGAGATCTCGTTACCGAAGGCTGACATATTTTGATTGGAATATTCCATTAGTTTTGTCGAAAAGGGTATTTTGCCCGGCAAAAATTATCGATGGTAAAGAGTTTGAACTGGTTTCGATATTTGTTCGATTAATTGTCAGCTTGTAACAATTTTGCGAAAAAAAAACCGAATCGAAAATAGAACGTTATCGTTAAATTAACATTAACATCTCTATTTTTAGAGCAACAAAAATGAGTCGATTTTTTCTGTGTTTGTTTTGCAAGCAAAAGCAAGTCATTTTGGTTCACAAGGTTACTTACAACATCGCTCTAAATCGTCCATCGTGTTTAACTAGTGACAACAGATCACAGTGCCGTGTATTTATAACTGGCTGTAAATAGTGCGTCTGATTGCTCCACTAATCACTATCACTTTCAATATATTGTAGTAGAGATGTATAGCGTCGTCGTTTATCGTGCCTACGTGTTGTTGGGGATAGGCATAGCACACCCCTTTTACTTCACTGGTTGCTGTAATGTGAATGGTAATGATTATGACATAAGAATGATCAATATCCGGCTTATATTTATTACGCATATAATAAAACCACTAGGTGATATATATTCTTAAATTTTTGTTGTTTTATCTTTATATATAATTCTTCTGTATGTGTGTATGTCGCTGAACTCCTGTTTAGCAGATCCGATTATGATGAATTTTTTTGTATGTGTTTGAGTGGGTCTCTGTATGGTTTAGATTCTCAATTGGACCCGGTAGCTGGCGCTGTTTGGGCAAGATAACGTCTGTCAGGCCCGGTAGTTTTTTTTTGGTTTTTTTTTCGTTTTCATCTAAGTACCATCCTATCCACAGATTCTATGGCTGTCGAAGTGTCGACAATTTGCCAAAGCCTTAACTACAGCAAACGTAAATTAATGCAATAGAAATAATGCCCTTTTTTTGGGTGGAAAATCATGAAATTACTTCTCCCGCTCTGGGCGGAGCGGGAGGGCGTGTCAGACTCTTACTGACTAAAACCCACCCGTGTTCCTTCAATTGCCTGTGCCAGGGGCCACGGTAACTATTTCGGACTTTCCCGCAACAGAAATAATGCCTTGGCTTTTAAGATGTCAGCTTCCACAATTTTATACAAAATCTCCTTCAAACGCACCACAGTCAGAGAGAATCCATTTCAAAGACACTAAATCGTAATTAGCAAATTTACAACCAAGCTTACTACTTCAATTAAGGACTTTTTTACTTAACCGTATTTTATAACAACTCTAGTAGTAATGTGTGTAGATTACGTCGCGTTAAGCTGTTATCGTCATCATTCGGTTGTAATGGTAGTTTGTGTAATAATAACTCATAAATAAGCTTAAATTATTTCATTAATTAGAACTTTGACATCGTCATATTCGTCTCGAAAAGTATGTTTTACTGACTTGATAAGTTTAATTTTATAATAATAATTATTGACGATTTCGCGGATCGCCGCGCTCAGGCGATTTAAAAATTTCACGTTTCACACTGGTTATGCTTATGACAGCCAATTCGTCGCTAGCGATTTCAAAATCTGTATGTGGACTTGAGATTTCCAAATCACCAGCGACTAAGAATAGTCGCTGCCTGTGAACTTAGATCAAAAAAAGATAGTTATTAAAAAATCTGAATGATTACATATTGGGAAAACCAGATCGTACGTTTTTTGTATGAAATGCGATTAATATTAAACTATTAGACCTATTTATTTAGTCGGAAATAAAATCAAAACACAACTACGACAAGATAACATAATTTAGATAACAAGTAATAAAACCCCATACGTAATAAGGCAACGTAAAACAAACATATTTTCTTACGACCGGTATGCAAACCGCAGTGCGTTATCGTGGAAATTGAAATTTCTGCTATCAACATCAAATGATCTCGTCGTGATAAAATTATTCAATGAAATACTGTCAACGAATGACATAATTTTCATCTCATTCGTAAAATATAATACTCATTACTGGACAGAGTGAACTGACAGACAGACGAAGGCATTTCAGAAGATTCAACAAAAGAAGAGACAAGATTTTTTTCAAAAGTAGAAAACTGAGTGCGCTGCGTAACTTGAGGAATTTCAGAATAGCGAGATACTTTCACTGAGCTTTAGGGTTAGTATAGAGAAGTAACAAGTTGGTAGAACTTCAGATAGATAAATGAAAACTACTACCTATTATTTACGGCGCTAATACTCCCATATTTTTGGGACTTATGTGTTTGAGCCGGTTGGGGTTGAAACACTAGGACCATGGGGTCCTAGTGCCCACTTAGTTTTTCGAGACATCGCCAAGTGGTTGGTCGACTCTTCGCGTGACCCTGGCCTATTTTTTGGTCAAAGAATCAGCATTGCTATACAGCGAGGCAATGCTGCCATTTGGGCACTTTTCCTGTTGACTTTTGATAGCCTTTGTTTTTTTTTTGTATACTTGTAGGTACATAAATGATTATTTTAAGACTGTTAGCTTTTGAAATTATGTAAATATTAGTTCAGGTTCTACCTATTTTAACAACCATAAAAAGAACTCATCAATTTCCACAGATTACTTATCAACAGGACCACACAGCTAAATCTCCCACCAGATTTCTCTCAGCATTCGCAATAAGACAAACTGCTATCGAAAGTTCCTAACTCAATCTTACAGGGACAAACAAACACTTCATTCTCTTACAAGCTCTCGAACATTATTTATTGACTACAATACTAAACACGGCAAGTGAAGTTGTCTCCAAGACTGGACATGTTCCCCATGATCTTTAGTCCACGATTTGTCCGACTATATCTAAGTAACGGCAACACTAAACACATGCATCTGTCCAGTGGTACATTGAATTGAATAGACTTTCTATGGTACAAGCCATAGGTTATGGGAACAAGTGTAGCCGAGCGGGGACAGCTTTGTGGACAAGGGTATTGAATGGTGAATTTATGGGTTTGCATCTCTTGACCCTGCACGGTAGGAGCTTATTGCGGGAAGCGCCATGCTGATGCTGGCGGGTTTTAGGCTAAGTGGACAGTTTTGGCACATCTACACTTTGTATCAAAGCAGATGAGAAAGTGCATGAGCTTTTGACTTAATTGTAACTTTTATGAAGACTGAAATCCAGCGCAAAAATTTTTGTACGCGACACCCGCTGACACCGACACCTGTTATCTTGTTGACAAAATGTTTGTCCACAGTATATACTGTGGACAAACAAGGCTTCATTATTGCAGAATCGAGAATGATAATAATATTATTATCATTCTCTTTTCTGCAATAATGAAGCCTATGAAATTTGGGAGCATATGTGTCCAAGCACGATGGTAGCACTCTTGCAATGACGATATTCATCAGCTGTGAGTGTTTGATCATCCAATGCTGGTCTTTAGAACCTTACTGACTATTGTTCGACAGTATTGCTCGCAGGTCAAGAACGGAATCTCGAAAACTTCGTGATGATTCAATGCATAATTATTGCATTCGTTAGATCTCTTGATAATTATGAGCTTTCGAATATCAAACGATCTTTCGAGGTGTTGCTGTTACCACCACGCTTGGCAATGTCTCATATACAGCAGCATTAAATCTTCTTGCTTACAAAGATTAATGCACTAAAAGACCTAGTTGGCAAGGCCAATACATTGGATAACATTAGGCTGTTGCTAATATCCGGTCCTGTACATTTTTCTTGCGAGATCTCGACTTATATCATAATTATCTTAAATGTTTGTTGGACATGGGTGTCCCAATAATGGTACGTAGGACGGTTTTGTCATAATCACCATGTTTAGAAGACAGATTGGTGATCGTGTTTTGTTGACGGTATGTCAGTTCTGCTAGCCAAATTGACATGTATCATCACATTCATCACTCACATCCCTTACATTCCTTTTTCTTATGGGTGGTAATATTGACATGCGAGGTGGTCTCATATTTGTGAGAAAAAGCCTTTTTAACGTCTTAGAATTGGACTTGAATAGTCCATATTAAAGAAGCACAATTATAAATAGAATAGAATAGTTTGGCCCATAATTCCCAGGACAGCATTTTATAGTAAGAATAGCTATGCAGTGTGTGGTCGCATATCTATTAAATGCTTTAATACCTGACAGTAATAAAATATTACCAGCTAAGGCAGCTAATAAATTTACAAGGTTTCTTAAAGTATGGTTAAGGAAAAAGAATTTCTACTCAGTAGGTGACATATTTAATAAGAGGTTGGAAAATAATAAATAACAATTATATTCTAAATTACTTTATTATAATTTACTTTCAACTATTTCTTTAAAATATATTAACCTAAACTAACTAAAATTATTAACAAATTAAAATATGGCGTCGAAAAATTCCTCTGCATCGCAATTATATTCTGATATTAACTTCTGACACTAATAACACGTCTGACACTTCTGACATTAATAGTATTTTTTTATTCTTCTATCTATCCAATAAAGTAACAATATTACTACTCAATTTTAATTTAATTGAATTATAACTTTATTAAATTATAACCAAAATGTTTGCATGCCACATTATTATGACTAAGTGTTATGGATCCGTATAATTATTTATGTTAAGACCGAAATTGTACCAAGACTTACAGCAATTCAATTGATTAGATTTGATAAAAACATACTCAAAAGAGGCCTTTCCCGAGCACACATTCACTAAAGTCCCGTTCACATGTTCCTGGATTTTAAATATAACACTTATCTAACAAAATGCTTCCCGTAGTAAAGTAGTTTTACTCTGTTTACTAGAGATAATGAGTAAATACATAAACTTGTATCACAAATACAGCTGTGTGTAGTTTGTGTTAGCGGCCGGACGGTATGCGTGTGCGCCATTATTCAATATTCTTATGTAAGGCGACGACCTAAAATCGAATCAGACTGCAAGTGCCGTGGGGCCGCCGCCTGGTGCAGTGCGAGCGGCGAGCGGGGGGATAAGCGATGAAACGAAAAGGTTTAATAATAAATTTTTTTCAGAATTATATTCATGTTATGTTCAAATTCAAATTTATTTATTTGTACACATAGGTACAATGTAGTGGTACATGATGGTATAAAATCAAAAAATATTGTGTCAATATTTTTTGATTGACTGTGTAATTGATATACGGGATGAAATTGACAAATAATTCAACGTATTTTAAAGAACATTTAGAGCATATCATTCGGCCGAGAGAAAGGAAGGGATGCAAATACGTGCGCATGGGCAAGCGGTTTGGCAACGTCGTCGCGCGCCCTTTTTTTTTAACCTACTTCAAAAAAGGAGGAGGTTCTCAATTCAACTGTATGTTTTTTCTATGTTTGTTACGCGATTATTCCGCCAATTAGGAATTGATTTTAAAGATAATTTTTTTGTTTGGTAGGTAATACTTCAGAGGTGGTCCCATTTAAATTTTATCGAAATCGGTCGAGCGGTTTTAAAAAATCAATAATAAATTATTTTTAAATAAAAAAAACCGCCCTCGAACGGACGTGGACGTGTAAGACGATCGTGTGATAAATTTGAACAAAAATCGAACTAAAAAGTGATAAATAAAAAACTTTTTTACAAAAAATAACAACCGACTTCCAAAAAAAGAACACTAAAGTGAAAAATAACTTTAATTTCGGAAGTCGGTGGAAACCCAAAAATACAGATACAAAGACACCGACTTCCTAAATTAAAGTTATTTTTCACTTCGTAGTGTTTTTTTTTGGAAGTCGGTTGTTTTTTTTTGCATAGGAACGGTGAAAATTTGTTAAATAACCACAAGCTCAACGCGTTGCCAACTTGCTTCATGTTGCGAACTCTGCGATGAATGGATTGCTCTTTGGGCCGCGCTAAAATTGATACTTTAATTTTATTATTAGTTTTTTTTTCTGGGACGATTATTGTTCGTGTCTACTTGAAGGCAATTACTTAGTTCGCACTATCTGAGACGACAATAGCACCATTTTTTTCAAGAATTTATTTTTTGGGAATGTCAATTTATAATGATCATGTAACAGTTACGGACCTCCTATTTCGAGTTGAGTTGGCGCAAGTTGTCAAATTCATCCTGTATAGGCAGTGAAAATGAAAATGAAAATGGTTTATATAGTAGTATAATTATGTAGGTAGTATAATGATAACTTATAAAAACTATATTTGTAAACCTTATTATTAAATAACCCATGATGTCCCACTGTTGGGTCAAGATCTCCCCCATAGTATTCAATTTTGTATGTGCAAACAATATATAAAAAAATGTTGAAGGTCTGGAACCCGCATGTTCACTGTTCCAGTACTAGTTGAAATTCAACCCAATTAAATATACAGAGTGGCATCATCGCCCCGCGACCCGTTATCATGATTTTGAACAACCCTGCGTTAAAATTTATCGTCGAATATGTAAAAAAAAAAAACTGTGCCACACAATTTGACCGTGTGGGTATTGCACTTTCTATGAAACAGCTGATATTTTTTGTAGGCCTGCCACCCTGTATATTTAAATGGGTTTAACGAAAAAGGGAAGACAATCAAACAGGTATTTCTCAAAATTACACCAAAAGCAATAATTACAATTTACATAGCACATTAAAAAACTTTGCATCTATCATGTCTATTAAAAAAGCGCTTGCTTATGATTTATTAAATAACTCTTAAGATATGGGCTAAGTTTCAGCTTTATATCTAGCAGTAAATACATAACTGCCAAATATTAATAAAATAAAATACAAAAATCGCTTTCAGTCACGACTTGCCTCCTAGATCCGCTAACTACTACTCCTAGATAAACCCAAGCGTGCCTTTGCTCTAAAACAATATGTACATATTTCAAGGACGAAGAATTGTACATTTGTTCAGCACATGACACATCAGCTGATCCGGTCACAACATTTTTGTAGGTCAAAATTACCCTCATTGTGGGTTCCGCCGCACTCTGGTAAAAATTACTACCCGTTTTCCCAGATTTACGGGAGTTGTGAAATGGCAGGAATAAAAATAAAAAGAGGTTTAGTTTTGTAAGCATTACCTATATAATAAAATTTACCGAGTATTGTTTACTTTAGCATATGTTTTGAGATAAAAAGGTGCATTGGCCGCCAGGTGAAGGCGAATTTCGTAAAGTACTTAGTGCCTAGTTGTTACCTAGTATTAGCTCGTTACTTTATTAAGTAAACATTGAGTTGTTCACGTTGTCTCTCAATGACCGCTGCAATAAAAGGTTAGAGGATATTATTATTGAATCACTGCGCATGATGGATTGGCAATCGTGTGTTGGTTTTAGCAGAGAGGAGGATGCTACCCATTTTCTTGAAGTAATCTTCGTCAGATTTAAACGTCTCTTGTGTGTGTCGTCATAATACATTTTAAGGAAGTGTTGTCAAAATGAACAACTTTTACTATGGCACAAACTCTATAAATGAAACAAAAAACGCTGGTTAGTGGATGTGAATTTTTTCTCACGATGTTTTCCTTCGCCGTTTTGATAGCAGTGGTGGTGAAGTAAATTACATCCAAAGTTAAGAGCCTGCCTGAGTTCGTATCCGCGACCTATGACTCATTTTTTTTTTTGAAGGTGGGAAATCATCAAATACCTTCTCCCGCTCTGGGCAAAGTGGGAGAGCGTGTCAGACTCTTACTGACTAAGTCCACCCGTGTTCCTTCGGTTACCTGTGCCAGGGGACACGGTATCCCTCTCGGACTTTCTCGCAACCCTGGCAGGCATCGGCCCTAGTGGACTCCGTCATTGATGCTGACATCTCTTTGAGGCACGCGTGGAACACAACGAGCCATCGACCCGGGCCTGGTCCTTATCGAACGGCGAGCTGGACCTATGACACCTAAGTCGGGGCCATTACCACTGTGTCTTGACTACTCTCAAATCAGCTGATCATCAACATCTCATCCAATGAAAATGAATAGAAATCTTTTACGATTTGTTTTTTTTCCAAATCGTGGAACATTTATGAATCTAAGCGTTTGGCCTAAAAACCATTCGCTTATCTTTGCAAAGTGTCTTACGTCACGGTATCTAGATATTTCGTTGTTAGTATACTAGACCATATTCACATGTGACCAGAGAACGGTAGGACATTCTAAACTTGTCAGTAGGGCTGCCAATTAGGCTTGAAAAGGGTTACCTACCTCGGGTGCAAAAATATTAAATAGATTTTTATGTTTTTGTTTCTTCTAATCTACAAAGACCTACAAGTAGTTGTTCCGGGTCTGGCTATTTGTGTATGTGACTTTAAATGTTTGTAAACGCACCCACAAAACAGGAGAAATTCCTAGTGTAAGGCAACGTTTTTTTACAAAAATAAATAAAATAATCTAGGGTATTGTTTTGTTGTAAATGGCTAAATATTTAAATAACCAATTATTAACAAATCGCAAAAAGAAACTTCTTTCTTTATCTCATACACCTCTTTTTTCCGTTTTATTCGCGTTGCTAAGTTAATAATTTTAACAAGCGCGATATTCTAACGAGCGAAGAAACGGAATATTTCGGATCAACTGGTTCCGGTATTGAACTTTTTTCTCAAATAACCGTTGTGGTGTTTTTTGGTGGACGTGGACCAGACACAATAAAATTGACCTAAATACTTAATATCTCTGTATAAAAACTCACTGTTTAAGTGATTTTTTGGACACCAAGCAACTTAAATACCAAGTTTACAATGATCGTAAAAAAGATGCCTTATTGTTATTTTAATGCCCGACAGCAAAAATCTATTTAGTTACAGTTTTAAATTTTCATTGGACATCATTTTCAAAATAAGAACTGTACCTACTAGATTTAGTACCAACCCTAACTGTGGACGGCCTCTGGCCTGTTTGGCATACGGCAAACAAACTCGAGCGCCCGCCGCGTCGTCGGTCACCCAGTCAAAAAACGCATAACATGTACCTAACTGTTTGTTGCGTTACCTTAGATAATAGACTAACGGACAATGTTTGACGTACTATTTATTATGAAGAGGTGCCTCGAGACGTTTATCTCTTTGTTTTACGATAGTTTCTGTGGGTAGTTTAGATTTTAATCGGAAGCGGATTATGAAAGAGCTTTTACGTGTTGGATATTGTTTTCGCTTGTTATATACGTTTTTTTTGTGCTTTAAGGCTAATACAAACAGGCGCGACACGTGATGCGAATCGCACGCGACACGAATACACCGCTTGTCGCGCGACAGGCGGTGCCTGTGTGTCGCGTCGCGTGTCGCGCCTGGTCTTAGCAGCATTCATTCAACAAATGGCGTGGCTTTTTCTTATTATAAAATAAATAATTAGTAAAACACCTATTGTAATTTTCACATTTTATTGTGGCTGTACGTTTTAAGTAAGTACCTTCTTATATTCTTTTTCAACTCTGAACAAAATGATTCCTGTTACGACAGTAGATCATATCATTTTGGTGTAGAAACAGCATTTTTGGCGTAACACATAATATCAATCGAAAACAATAGCTCGAACCGCGGCAGACACGCACATAAAACACTACCGTAGGTTTTCAAAAGATTCAACCGTCTAGATTAGAAGAATTGAACATTGAAAATTCAAGGCAATGTCAGGCGTGAACCATAATAATACAATGTAAATCACAATTCAGATACATACAAAATGTTTTCATAAATTATTCATCGAAAATTTTCAGTTTTGAATACGAATAAATATTCTGTCTGGATTCTTGTAATAAAAAAGACAAACGACAGCAAAAAGTATTTGAACAACGTTACTGGCTCATAACCAAATTCGGTGAAAAAAGGAATTTCTTCTTTCCAATTTTTATATAGTAAGAAAAAATTTAGTTTTCTAGCAAACATTTCAACGAGCTAAGTTGGTATACACAGAACGTAGTAGTACAGCTAGTAGAGAACCATTCTATACGTTTTAAATTGAGCGATTTAACTGCACATAGATTTACAAGTAACTGCACAGCTCTAAAACCTAGTGTACCCCGCATAGTGTCGAATTCGTAGAAATAACCTTGCTTAGTACACGTATTCCGTAAAATATTAATCACAAAGTTAATAAACAGGTATTCTATTAATCAAAATCTGTGCAAGTCTTTAGTTACTAAAATATTGAACCACGCAACATATATGTACCTTACTTACTAAAACACGATTCAACCAATTTGCTTAACTAATCCAAAGACTAGCACTCTACAGCATAGACGTGAAAATAAAACTATAAATGTTTTTTTTTTATAAATGACAACTCGCAGGTCAACCTAGGAGGTTGTCGGCTGCCGGTGCAGCGGCAGATCGCGATGCGCCGAGAGGAGCTCCGTCAGCTCTTGGTGGCAGAATGGCGGCAAAGGCTTCTGCGCCCTACCGCCCGGCCTCTCTGCCGTCGAGGCGATCCGGCCAGTACTCGACGACTGCCTCGGGAGAAGGCATGGCTCCCTGTCGTTTAGGGTGACGCAGGTGCTGTCGGGGCACGGCTGCTTCGGCAAGTAGGTACCTGTGCCGCATAGACAGGGAGCCGGACGCTCGGTGCCACCATTGCGTCCATTGCGGGGAAGACACGGCGCAATACACGCTCGCCGAGTGTGTAGCTTGGGAGGAGCAGCGCCGTGTCCTCACAAATGAAGAAGGAGGCGATCTGTCGCTGCCGGCCGTAGTGCGGAGGATGGTCGGTAGCGCAGAGTCGTGGGACGCGGTGGTGTCCTTCTGCGAGGACGTGATGTCGCAGAAGGAAACTGCGTAACGGGAGAGGGAGATCTCGACTCCCTTCCCCGGCCGCATAAGGCATACCGGGCGCAGGAGAAGGGCGGACAACGCCCTTTTCCTGTCCCCATGAATGGGTCCAGGGGCGTGGGACTTGGGGAATTCCCCGCCCCCTATTTGATGGACCCGAGGCGGAGGCGCGCGCCCCTGAGGCGATGCACGGGGTAGTTAAGCACCTCACTACCCCGTGCAGGAGACGAGGCCCGGACAGACCGGGTCAGCACTAGTGTGGGGCTGCGGAAGAATTTGGATTCCCGCGGCCCGGTGCACACGTGCGAGGAGACACCGGGGTGGTTTTAGCCGGTAAGAGTCCGGCACTCCCCTCCGCCTTTTCCCCAGGCGGAGGTAGTCCAAGAGGATTTCGCCTCGTAAAAAAAAAAAAGGAGGCTGTCGGCTACTTTACCGGGATTGCCTGTGGTTGCCTTAATAAATTAAGGCCTCCAGCCAGGGCTTAAAAAACTTTAAAATCTAGGCGACTACACGCTAAGGGCACCCCCTGTGGGTTACGGACTTCGGCTTAGGACGTCGCTGGGGGAGGGCAGCATGAACCATGCTGGATCGGAATTAATGAAACTCTCAACTGAAACTACGAAGCTAAATATGTACTTCAAAAATCGGCAATACTTAAAGCCACTATCGGAAACCCACGTGGTTCCACGTCACATCGCTACGTACAAATATAATTCCAGCCACGCTACTCACCGCTAGCCAGCACAATTTATTTTTGTCCCACATATTTATATTCTAGCTCGGAAACTATTTAGTGATATATGTTAACAAAGAGTGTGTAACGAGACAGGCGTTGGACCGGTCCCGTTTGATCTAACACCAATTATCGTTTAATCGGGACAGGCGAGTGCAATTAGTCAGTTTTAAGGCTAGTACTACTCTACTAGCTGAGACGGTAACGGAAAGGATATAAAGACAAGCAAGTCTTAGTGACGATAATTGAGACGTTACTATTCTTAGTCTGAATTTGAGAAAGCTTAACGATGTGAGATTTATGAAACTGATTATACACTCGAATAGCTTGTCTTTCTTAATATTTTATATAGTACAGTGCACGTGAAATGTAGGTAGTTAGATTCTAAATGCGTTGAACCTGATTTCTAAATTGCAATTTAGAGAGTCCCCCTTGTAATTTGCAAATTGTGTCAATTTAAGATACGTCCTGCGTTTTTGGCACCCCTTTTTTCTACACTTGGTTCCTGCTCAATTTTGTAGGTTATATCTTCGGTTCGCTTATTTCTTCGTTTATCGATTGCTATGTACTACAACTTTAATGTATTACAAGTTCAATACTAAAATAATGACAAAGGTTACAATGCCAATGTAGGTACAACAATCACCTAATAATTGAACCAAATCATATTGGGATAAGGGCAGTCGAATGATAAATAAATAAATAAATAAATAAATATCGTCTGACATTGCACACAGCACCATCTAGTTCCAAGTTAAGCACTTAATTAAGGCTTGTGTTATGGATACCAGATGGTTGATACACTACTTAAATACATTTTTTTTTTCGTAAATACATACATATTATAAATATACATCCATGACTCGGGTACAAATGTCCATATTCATCATACAAACATTTGCCCCTACCGGGATTCGAACCCAGGACCATTTGGTTTCGCTGACTACACTTAGCCACTGTAGCCACTACACCAAACGTGTCGTCATAATGATGATGATAAATAATAAAAATAATAAATAAAACCTTGGTATCTAAGAGGACAAACTTTTCAAACTCAAAATATGCTGTCGAAAATAAGATTAGAACATCGATAGACGTGGTAACTCCACAACAATATATCAGTGATTGCTTTGATTTAGTAAACAGTCAGATACGACTGAATATCAAAAACACACACCACATTTTCAACTAAGTATATCAGCAGGATACTGCTACCACTTTCGATCACATATCGATAAGTTAGCGGGTACATTGGACCACACCCAGACAATATCGAGACGGTAACAACTATCTAATGGTCTATGAGACCGACTGTACACGTGTCGACACGGATTTCATTTCTATTTTATAGTCTGTGCACTTAGGGGTCGGTTCTGTCATGTTTTTTGAGAACCTTTGAACTTTGTGGCACTTGTTAGAGTGTTGTTTCTTATTGGGGGTAAGCAGACGCATCATTCTTGAGACTTTTACCAAGGTGGGATTAGCTTCTGCTGTAGCAGGGTGCGGTGAAAGTATTAAGTATCGAAGGTAAAGGAGTTATGCACTTTAAGAGCTTTTAGTAACACTTTGAATAAAAGCTTGGTCATAAGCGCTTCAGTTAAAGTGAGCTTTATGGGTTAAAGTATACACATATTCATCGATATGTGAAAATTCTTTGAATCTTAACCTTACCTACAATTTAGAAATCAAAATGGAGAAAACTGCCCTGATACGGGCTAGGAAAAAATATCGTAGGTGTAAAATTTGGCAAAATTCCTTCACGATAAGCCAATCCAATCTAACGGTTTAAAAGAGACCCAAGTTCTTCTGTGGGCGTTTGGTGGTACTACTATAACGTACTTATATGTACTTGTAGTCTTATTAATCTTATCAAAAAACATCGCTACGTGGTCGGCAACCCTATTCAGTTGACCACGTTGTCCTTTATTTAGAGCAGAATAATTCTAAATGAGCCAAATAACCTAATTAGAGTGCCCATATATGTAGATACAGTTTTGTATGAAAACAATTAAGATCTCAATGAGATGATGTGTAGGCACTGTAATGTGTTTGACGGTAGGTACCTACAGTCCCACACACCAATGGAAACATTTCCATTACGAAAACCGCCCTCATTGCGGCGACATATAGGGCTGTCACTGTCAAATTGATATTATTGATGTTCGGTCCACTGAACCTACTACTGTTTTGAGATTTTTCGACGCTCTATTCACAAATCACACAAACTGTGTGGTTTGGGTCCATCTACACATTGTGTCCATTGTGTCATACAATGGGCACAGTCAGGTGGCATACTCTCTAAGTCCGTCAACGAAAAAACGGGCCCCTCGGAAAGTAGTTTGATACTTAGAAGTGAACCCTGCTCCCGATTAATTAGTTTTTCCGGACTAGCAAAAACACATCGGGAGTAAGGACAACTGTCAAATAGTTTTGTCATTAATTTTTAGTCAGGGCCCCGGACTAAGCTTATTTCCGTACGTGATATGGAGTAGGAAACGTCCGTAACTTCGGCCGAAACTACGGACGTTGTGCTTAGGGAGTAGGCCCCATGATACGAGCAGGTTAGACGTGTCCATAATTTCTATTTTATTGCGTTTTGGTCGTCTGCCTAGCCTTTTCCCAACTCTATTGGGGTCGGCTTCCAGCGTAGGTATGCAGCTGAGTAAAGTACTTATTTTACACGGAGCAAATGCCTATCTGAACTCCACAACCCGATTACAGTTTCTTTTTTAAATATTTACCCTTAAAAGTGCAGATTAGATTTTTTGGAAATACAAATTGAAAAAGTTTCCTAGAAAATTGTCAAATTCGGGAAAAACTGAACGTAATTTTTTCTACGGGGTTTATGTGAGTTCTATTGTTTTCACATGACAACGTCTGTCGGCTCAGCTAGTCTACCAATAATATAATGTAAGATTTTCCGTTTTATTTTATAACACAAAAATATGTTTATTATGAATGAATTTTTTTTGAGAGAAGTCTTAAACAGTTTAAAAGTTGTTTTATAGATATAATTCATTTCGAGATTTATTTACCTTTGAACTTGAATGTCACAAATCGTCAAGGTGTATTTGGCTTTAAAGACCAATGTGTCAACTAAATAGATTCAACTTTCGTGAAGTTTCAATTTAGGTACTGGTAGTAGGTACTTTTTTTTTATTAAAGATGGGTTTGCTCTTGACTCTAGTCTAGGTCAGTGGTGACAGAGACAGAGTCGACGGTGGAATGAGCTTACCCAGAAGAAGCCTGTTCACTCTCACTTTGAAGAGATTAGGGTGGTATGCGTTCGGAAACACAGACGAAGGCAGAGAGTTCCACTCTTTTGCTGTGCGCATAACAAAATACATTTGGAAACGCCTAGTGCGAAGTGCGAATTAGTGGAATAGCAATTGGTGGAATTAGTGAAATATACTTTTTAAAATAAGGCAGTTACAAGGTCCACTTTGCATTTCCTTTAGGAACCTACGTAATATTGAAGCTGCTCTTAAAATTACATAACAATATTTCTTTCTTACAATTCAACTGAATATCCGACTGTCAACGCCCGAGCATAGATTAATGACAAAATTGTTAAATGCAAGAAAACTCGCTTATTTTTTTATGCAACAGTGTAAAAGAAAATAAGAATTAGGTATTTGTTGTTTAAAAAATAAAAACTTACTTTTAAACAACATTTTCAGCCAATGCCAAACATCCTACATGAAATAATGACCCTCATTTCCTGGCTAGACAATAGCCAATAGTCACCCCGGACAGACATACCTAATGCCAAATTCAAAAAAAGAATCTGCTGGCTGTTTGAAGGCAAGGCTGAATGCTATATTGCACATTGCACTCTTAAAACAAACAGTAGATTTTTTTTTATTTTAACATTCAAATTACGAACGTTCAGGTTCGTAATAAATCTCCGGACATGTTCGGAGCAGCCGCGGATGCAGGATTTGTGCCTGGTTGATATCAATAAGCTCTATCAATGGCTTTTTAATTGTGTCTGTAATTACGGCATTCAACCGGTTAAACATAACTAGCGAAACATGGGTACAGTGCCTTCCGGAATTACAGGTGTGACGTCATATGTAATGTTATCTTCCTCATTCGGCCTCTAATGGAAGATATTAGTTAATCTTTAATTAGAGGTGACAAGTGAAAAAAGTTTACTATTGATTCTGCAAACAGTATCTTAAAAGTTTTTTATGGCTAGTCAACACACCGTTTCTAACTGACTAATTAAAAAGTAAATATGGCTGTTCAATTAAGCTGTTTTTTAACGCATTAAAAATTTAGCTTCCGTCAGCCATAACTATAATAAAAAATTGATGACATAGAGAATGTAGAGGCCAGTTGCAAATCTTTCGTCAAGTTTCTCTAATCAAGATACTACTCTGTTTTAACTGTCGCTGGTCGACGACTGAATGCTATCTCATTAATTATCTATGGTATAATAAATGCTGTCATAAAAACTGCCTCTATATTTTGTTGCGTCTTTTTTAGTGTCGCATTGTTGTAATTAGAATTAATTTTAAATCCCGCATTAGGTTTCTAAGAACTATACACGGTGTGTTATCTACTTTCTTCTATTTTCTTTGGGTAATTTTTGTTACTACTGACTACTGAGTGATAAAAATGGCAGAAAACTAAATAATTATGTAACTGCCCCGTCCTGTACAGTAAATAAACCATGCATTGTACAACGATCCTTCTGTTTGAATGGTTGTGAAGAGTGGCGGTACAAAACTTTTAGGACTTATTTATTTAACATTTTAAGCACACAAAGTACAGAGGCAAAATTAATGCCATAGGCATTTTCTACCAGTCAACCTTTGAGTGATGCAGAGACAAACATCGGTAGGTGCAATTTGATTGACTGACCGGTTGGTGCAGTTGGTAGCGACCCTGCCTTCTGAGCCGCTGATTCCGGGTTCGATCCCCGGACAAGTCAAACATTTGTGTGCATGAACATGTCTGTTTGACCTGTGTCTGGGTGTGTATATGTATATCAGTCATCAGGTTACCGTAGTACAGGCTCTACCTAGTTCGGAGACTGAAGACCTTGTGTGGATGTTGTCTCATATTATTATTATATTATTTATAATAAAAATGTACGAATTTATCTTCCAGAACTTCTATGAAAGTTCGCTTGATCTATGACCGGAAAACGGTCAGAATTTCCGTTTATCATCAATACAAACTGTAACAGCATTGACAGTCAGATTTAAACCTCACATTCAAACGCAAATCAGAATCAGTATTTTCCCACGACATTTCTTTCTGATTCTCTCACAACCAGCCAGACTCCACTTAGCTGTCTATGCGTATGCATGTTTATAGCAAACAAAAATAGTAATCAGACGTTTGTGCCACGGCTAATTGCCAACGGCTGAGTAACGAACCTGACGTAACACCGTGGACATAGCCGAGACACAAACTGTCTCCATTCTAACCTAGACAGTGTCACTTTCTACAATCAACGCTGATATTGTATAATAACAAAAAGTCAAACTTTAAAAAAAAAATAAGATTAGGAGAGATTTAGTGTGAGAGACAGAGAGAGTAATATCTTTTTTCTCTCACATGTAACGAAACACGCCTAAACGTGACGCGCCCTTGAAATCTCACTCTCAATTTTGGTACAATTATCGAATCGCCGAATAACAAGTTCTACCGGCCTTAAGAGAAAAAGTTAAAATGGACAAATGAAGAAATAATTGACCAACGCTTTGGTTAATATTCAAGACAAATGTCTTGATTATAACCATAAATATGGTTAACAAACTGTTCAAGGACAACAGTAAGTGACGGTTAACGTTAAAAAAGACGCACATTAACATAGTCAATGAAGCAAAGTTCAAAGTAGGCAATAGTCGAAAATCATAATTATCGAAACAGCTAAGCTGTCCCTAAACACCCGGCCACACCACGATTGATTTTCCAAAGAGGTTTACAATACACGTCACGTTTTCTTTGCAGCACAAAAATGTCATCACGGTTAAAAACAGCGATGTATATGACATATGTAAATTTTCACGTTCGGTAGACATACGGGAGACAAGGCCAGAGTAACGGTCGAAGACTATGATGTATTGTTGTAACTGGTTTCTTATGTTGGCATATAGAAGTTTATTTAGAGAAATCTGTTGCTAAGGATAGGAGTGTGTGAAATGAGCACTTAAGGTTGACTAGTCGCGGGCTCGAACTCACTGGTGGGCGTGGCCTAAAAGCATGCTGTTTCATCAGGCATTGTGTCCTTTTTCCTGACATTGAGTGAAGTGCACGATAATTCATAGTAAAACAAGCGCGTAAAAAAATACGAAAAGTTCTTTGGAAAATCGAGTTTTATGAAAAAAACCACTGCATAAATCAATTACAAATAAAATTTATTGAAATTTTCAATGATTGAGCTTTGTTGGTGCCGACTTTGTTTTAAAGATTTTACACTACTTTACACCCAAAGCTGCGTTAAAATTAGCAAGAAAAACGAATCTTTCTTAGCTCATAACTTTTTAACCCCTTTTTATTTTACTATTCTGTTGCCGCACAGACAAAATTGATAACGAGACAAAAAGATATCATCACTTTGGATGTACAATGTCAAACAGTGGAGTAATGTCAATCCCTCCCGAAATTTGTATGGAAAAAATATCGACTAGTGCAACCTTAACATAGCAAAAGTTAGGAGGCCATAATAGTGAATTAGTGACCTCATTTGTGATGTTCTTCAGAAAGGTCAAGTGCGTAGTAACTCGCAACCGGCGATCGTGTATGACCAGATGTATGAACGAAAAGATGCAATATGTAAGGATCGTAGCAAGTGGTGTTCTGTAGTTTCTGCCTTCCATGGGAAGAAAGCGTACTTGTTTCAATCTATTCACAATCTTACGAGTGATGATATTGTGATAATTTCTACCTAAATATGAATTCAAATTCAAATCTTTATTGCTCATCACAGTACATAATCATACATTACTAGATGTCAGGTGAATGCGCAGTCCGCTGTGATGCACCAATTCAGGCATGCAAAATTATTATTAGAATTAGAATTATACCATTTCATAAATTCAGATTAATGTTAAATAATTTCATTAACTCAAAATAATACCATAAACAATGTCATAAATTCAAATCAATTAGTATGTAATGTCAGAGTATACAGGGTGTTTGGCAGAACGTTGCACATACGAAAATGGCAGATAGGTGGGGTCTTCTGCTATCTACCCAACTCAAATGATTTGACCTAATCATGTCATAATATACGAATAATGTAAAAAAAAAAAAACTAAACCGGACTCAACTATTCACCTTAATTATATGTATTATTATTATACACACAAATTTCTATCAGACAGGTAGGTATCTATTACCTACAGTACCTATTTATTAATTTTATTGTGTAGTATGTCTTACTTATCAGTAGATTAATGAGTTGCTTCTTAAATTCATGGATGTCTTTAGTATTTAACAAAGTGTTAGGTAAATTATTATGAACTACGGGAATACCGCTGGCCGTTAAAATGACACGGTTCATCCTGCATATTGCTAAAAGTATAATACTTGATTAGGCAAATTTTCAAGTCCATGCCTATTAGGGGCTTCGAAGCATTATTTCGTGACTTGTGGCTGTTTAACTAAAAAAAAAAAACTAAGTTAAAAACCTAGGTTACCAATGAAAACAAAACGATAATCATACTATGTTATGATGATAACATTCCAAGGCTCCAAGGATTCCAAGGCTTAATCTTTTAGGTCACGTGATATTGGAATGCTAAACCCAAATTAATAGTACTTACCTAGTTTAACGAAAGCCTATGAACGTTGGAACTGGTTTATGATTTAACGGATCTTATGCCAAACTTAATAGTTGTTTGAGAGAGCTTCGCAAAATAGCAATGCGTTGTTAAAATTTCTTAGGTCACATAATATTTCTTACTGACTCAATTATTTAGATATTAAACTTTATCTGTGTCAGATATATAGCGTTCATGAATATATGTCTCCAAATATTGTTCAAAGGGCCCTAATCACCGTTAAAAAACTAGAAAATAGTTATTTTTCATCAGTCTATACATAATTTAAAGGCAAAGGTACTTGACATAAATGTCTTCACAGTTGCAAATTATGTGACTTCGATTTCATCATCATTATTTCAGCAACATGACTTACTGCTTGATGTTTTTTCTCAAAAGCCACCTCATGAAAAAGTTTTCAATTATCATTTATCAAGGAAACAATAATTTGTAACAACTTGTCCATTTTGTCTTCTCTGAGCTGTAAGATTTTATGTTCCTCTTCATCCATGGTTCGTTTAAATATTTCTTGATCATAAATCTATTAAATTTCAAATCAATATTCCATGGAATGTCGAGAATGTTGAAGAGCGCAACTATAATAACATTTTCAAGGTGTTTCTAGTTCGTTATCAGTTCTGCCTAGAATCAGTTGTTCAAAACGAAACAAACTCAACAAAAGCTCGTTAATCTCTTGACCTAATTACCTGGTTCCTAGTAGTTTCTATAGTTAAAACGTATTTATTAGAAAGCGTTGGTGTACCAATTACAAATGCTCTTATTATTTTAATTATTGATATATGGACCGGAAAACACTATTTGCTAACACGCCAAACGGTTAGTGGTCTTGAATATCTAATCTGCGTTCAAAATTTGAATTATATGGCTGCTCTATTGGTTATGGCAACACTATATGTAGTAAGTAGCTATTGTAGATCATCATTATAATTAGAATCATATTTAGCATCATTATTTTTTAATTTTCAAAAAGCTTAATGATGTAGTATTTTGTTCGGTTTCTCTTTATCTGTCCTGCTGATTATATTTCAATTACGTCTTTACGCTTAATAGCAAGTATAGAATCAGTTTCTCCGTCTAGTGAAGTAGTGTTACTTGTATGTTGTATGCCCATTTAACCTCTCCTTTCTATTTCGTCAGCTAGAACAACAGGTAGGTTAATAATTTGAGTTTAATCGACCATAATTTTAAGACCTGCCTTCAACTACTGATCACAATCTATGTATGTCTCACATATTTCAAAGATTGGTAAGTTCGGAATAAGCATTATGAAATTACTCGAAGATTACTCCCTGTCGCTAATTGATATGTTTGTTCTCTTAATTACTTGGTAATTAATTTCTCTATAGACTTGATTGGAGATAAAGTAATTAATAAAATGTTTAATAGTATATTGTGTAAAACTTTGTCGTCGATATATAAATAGCAGAGAATTGTGCAGTGAGTGCAGATATCTATACATATACATGTTTTGAAATTCACGACAGTCACGTTAGATACTGCATTTATTGATATATTATACTCATGGAAGATAGATGTTAAATGATTTGTACGTAATCATTACGGTTAATACAAATTATTTTGTTCTTGGTCTGCCCTGACAAATTCCATAGCACAAGTTTTGTCCTTTTGAGGTTCAGACTATTAGAGGTTTTACTTTCAGGTGTAACTTAGTCAACCGCGTCTTCTTCCAGTATATAGTTATTACATTTGAATCCTTATTGATTGATTTATGTTTCATGTAATACAGTATCCATCTGTATCACATATCACACCATTTCTTAATTTAATAAAACCATCCATGTACATTAAAATCTGTACACTGTTACACAAATCGGACGTTTAGATATTGCCTCAAGATATTTCATTCAATCTCTGTTCTTTTAGGTATTATAATAATAGTGTGTTCTAAAACTCGTTTGTATACACCTTGTATATTATATTGATAAAATCTTAGCACAATAAATCTACTGGATGTCAATTAAATCCGAATGCTAAATGATTATTTTATTTAAATAAATATTTGAACTGCAACATTTATACGTTTGCAATTGTGTGTAAATTAGTGATTATATATCTGGGATTTTATTTATTACGATGTAAATGATGTTATGGGATTTTAAACGGGAATATAAATTACAGTATCTATTTGATAGCTTTTTGTTTTAACTTCTGGCTTCTGGGTACAAGCCTTCCGTCATGCCTTTATCAGATCTTAACCTTCTAATTGACGTTTCTCATATTTTTCTTAGCATTTGAAGGAATCTATTTGGGTCCAATTAGCCTGGAAGCCGACCCCACCATAGTTTGGAAAAAGATAAGCAGATGACGAGACTTCATTTCCTACAAAGCCAAACAAAAAACGGAGATTGTAATTTCATTCATTCATTTTCGTTCATTTGTCATTCAGTGTCATTACTGCCAAGATGTATTAATAATATGTATATAATGTCTACAACATTCAAATGTACAAAAGCAGCCCTTTTCCCACATGTCAAGTGTGTTATCATCAATATAAAGTGTCTGACAGCTAATTGGAATGCCCGACGTGTCTTAGACCCTAACGTAATTGTTTTATTACTGCATTCTACTATCAGCTAATTTTGTTATTGATTGATGTACTTGACACCTCGTGTGGTGTACTATTGTGACTACAAAGCATCTAGTAGGTACTTTACAAGATATTTATAGCATTTCTTTTGTTTTGTTCAAGGATGTCCCTTTTGTGGAAACTGTTTGACTTTTTTTTGTATTTGATTATAGAGCTATTAATTTTGTTTTGCTGAGAGCAGTGGTGGCCCAGAGGTAACGGCCGCGACTTACTGAGTTTCAGGTCGTAGGTTCGACCCCATATAGGCGCTTTACTTTGTGTAAATGATGTCATCACCATTGCTCTCAAAACGGTGAAGGAAAATATTGTGAGGAAACCGGCATGTCCTAGAACCAAAAAATCGAAGATATGTGACATCTACCAACCCGCACTGGGCCCGCGTTGCTGATTACGGCCCACTCCCATTCACCGAGAGGAGGCCTGTGTCCCAACAGTGGGATTATTATAGGCTGATTATAATTTGATTTTCATTACACCCAGTTTTCAAAAAGCGATGGAGAGAAATTGTGTTTTATTTTACATTTCTCGATAATCAGCTTCACAATTATCTATTGGTCGTTTACAAGGCAACTTTCCTCTCCTCTTTGGAAGCTTAGCCCTACTTAATATACGTTTTCAATCTAAACTCGTTATAACTAGTTCACAACCAATTACAACTAAAATATGACCCTGCACGTAAGTTAAGTTCAAATATACATACGTGCCGGGATTTTGGTTTACAACATCCACTGAAGTTATTTTATTACACACGATTACTAAATATGTATTATGACATTTCGAACTGCACTGTAGTAAATCTTTCAACTTAGAATCTTAAACCAATCTGTCGTAATGCGTCTTTATTACTAAAGGAAACATGCATAGAAAAGATTCATATACTTTTATTATCACATTTATAATCGCTATGGGAGCCGCAGAAATAAGTCTTGGTTATATTTGATTAGTTCACCATGATTCATTTTTAATTCACTATGGTTAACTTTTAGTTCACCGTTTCTTTTGATCTTTAAATACTGTCATTTTACGTTGTACTACATTTCTAATTGTTCATTTCTTAGCCTAAACCTTTTTTTTTTAAGGACAATATGAAAACGCGGAGTTGCTGATTGATTTCTAAACCTCATTAGGTACGATGTTTTTTGTTTTGTACCTCAAGGAAACCATTTTGACAGAAGATTTACTGCGTCCAATCCTGGCGGTTCTATCTACCTACTGTCATCAAACTGTTACAGCAAAATTCACTACTGCTTTAAATGACCAACTAAGATCGCGACTGGCAAAGAATATCTTTAGTTCCCTTGTCATGATCTCTTGAACTAATTAGTACACTTTGTATGTGTACACTAAATATCCCATAACAATTTCCAAGTAACTTTTATTACAATAAACGCTACTTAGTTTAGTAATCAACACAAAATTTATTCAAAAGGCGTTTGTCACCGTTTTTATTGTTTTCAGTGTCTCACACGGTAAACTATTCGTTTATAGTTACGATGTCACTCGTTACTCGTAAAACTGAATCTGATGCTAATGGATGCGCTTAGCTAAGTGAAGATGTGTTTCATCGCTTACTAGGGCTGGTACGTCAATAAAAATTCAGCATTTTATTAGCAGTTTAATGTGGAAAGTAGTGAAAGGTAACGGGATTTGATTTTTATTGATTAATGAGCGGGTAGTTTTGTAAAGGGAAATGGTATTTTAAACATAATGAAAAAATCGTAGAAACCTCAACTGAATACGTTGATTTAATAGAAAGTTGTAGAATATTTATATTATTTGTCTATTCTTAGACACCTCGATCTGGATCAGGTATTTCAAGAGAAAAAAATGATTTATTTTCGTTTCAATGCATATTGTATTCACTATTAGTCATACTTCTATAACATACATTCGTTGCAAAGTTCTTTGAACAACACTGATACAAATCGTTCTTATCATCTGTAATATTTAATGTAGGTTTATTGTCTGTTCCAAAATCCGCGACTCATACGCATGATAACAAATAATGTATGCGTGAAATGATAAGACTAGGTATTATATTTTCTATCTTGCATATTTCACAATAGTTTTCGATCTTTTTTTTAAACAGTGCCAACCAAAAGATGAGTAGTGATAGTGACAGCCCTGTTTGGCCCGGCATCTGAAAACTCTCAAGCATCTATTAGCAGAATACACTGCTCTCATATAGTTTGCGTTAGGGATGGCCGGATAAATACAAACTGGTAAACACGAGATGAGTTTATTTGTATAGTTTTATGATACTGTTCACTGATACAAGCGAAGGAATTCCTTGGTAAATTATGTAATTTCATTTTGTACAGTTTTGGTACAATTATTTTATTTTGTTTACTAGGTTTTGATTGTACAGGGTTTGGAGGCTACTAGCACACACTGGCTAGTAGTGGCTGTACTGGCTAGTTTCACAAAGCGCTCTGCAAGCAAATAAAAATTAACGCAAACAACTTTGAGCTATGGTATGAGGCTCTGCAAGCACATAAAAAAAATAAAATTGAGTAGTTTATGTGGCCTACCCAAATGTCCTTTGTTTGGTATTGTTCGTCAAATCGTTGAGCTCCTTAAGTTCTGAGTTGAGCTGCACGGTTAGTGACAAATGCATGCACTGACTGGACAGGTCCAAACTAGATGAGCTAGTTTAAAAAAATATATGTTGGACGTGTAAAAGTGCTTGTACAAACCTACTTACAGAAATAAAGTAATTTATCATTTAAACGCAAACCACTTTGAGCTATGGTATGAGCTAACAAAAGCTGCTAATAATTACTTGAATACTGGAAAAATATGGCTGTCATACAAAGAAAAACGACTGAAAAAGCGACTCATCAAAGTAACTATTCGGCAATAAATATCCAATTATAACGTGTGATACAATATTTGAATAACAATAAAACACTCAAACGCACAAAACAAATAAAATACTAAAAGCATTTCAATAAAAACTCGTTATATATCTGCTTATTTGAATAACACTTAAATCGACGGCGATATTCTTTCACTAAGATGAATAACAAATCATAGATGAACGTATTTCATTGGACGTTTGAGTGATTTGAGTACATAACTAAGTTTGACGTCGTTAGTTTTCTTCCGGAAGATTTATTATGATATCTAAATAAAGCAAGCTTTTCTAAATAAGTTTACAATCCAATTCATCTTTTCCCAAGCGACCAAATAAAGAATGCTATAAACTGCCTGCAGCCGACATTTTCTGGCAGTGATATTTTAAACGTAGTTAATAATCATTTTAATTTGAGAGCTGTTTAAGACGGATTTAGAAGCCGGTAAAGTTCAGGATGCTAATTAAAATGCTTATTTGTACATTGAAGTAGCAGAATTGATAACATTGGCAGTAATAAATTAATAATGACACACTGCAATCACTAATCTGTAGTAAAAATGTTTGATAAGATAATATTTCACACTCTAATTCTAAACTGTGTCAGACAGACTAATAGAAAAATGGTTCATTCAATAAACGCGAAAGCCCTTAAACATAATTCCAAAATGGTTGAATTATGTAACACGGAACAGTTGAAATACTTTTCATCAATGTGAAGGTACATTAAATACTGTTATTTAATATTCAAGATTCGTCTTTCAGTAGCTATACTTAATGAATGTCGAAAGCGTGATTCTTGTGACCTTTACAATTGTTAAGTTATTTTTGGAAAATTTTGTCGTCAGTATTATTTTATTTAGTTTGTGAAATCTAAGAAAACGAAAATATAAAATTTCGGTCAGCTGTTTTTTGGGAATCTTACAAATTCGGAAGACTTTTGAAATATCAAAGCTTTTAACCTGTCTAAGTCCGTTATAATAGATTCTACAAAAACACTATGTTAAGAAACAAAACCATAATATTAGATTTCAATTCATTGGAAGACAGAAAACACGTCTTATGTAAAAGAAATAGAAATGCAAAGAAAGTCAGAAAGGTTTCTGAACGTTGTTGATCGTCAACTGAATGAAGTTAATATCTATGAAACACTATTGGAATTGTGAGTTACAATCTCCTTAAGACAATGAACTATATTTCAAGAAGACTTAATAGAGACTGAAAGGTGACATCAATTTATCTAGAGGAAGCAAATTCCCGTGGGATTCAGAAGGTTCGAGTTTCATTGGATCAACTAGTACTATTTACAACGAACTAGAAACATATTCTTAACAAAAAAATACGATCTCATATTATTTACTAGAAACATCTGTACAACATTGAGATATTACAACGACACTAAACTTAAGTGACAATCGTAAAAAGTTTTTATCAAAGCATTTGAAACAGTTGACCACGCATCAAATTGGCGAAAATGCGAACTATTAGTTATCATTTTGGTCTAGTGCAACGCACTTATAAACTACAATTAGATTGATTTATAAAGTGACAAGTTCTATAGAAGTTTATTGAAACAATTTGTGGAGTGTTGAAGATGAGAACACAAATTTTCCCACTATCAAAACTGCGTGCTCCAATTTAGTATTTTGTGCGTTGGTTCGTCTAGTAATGACAGACGGTAAGCAGACATATATGTAGATACTATACTCAACTAGAATTTCTAACGTAAGAACTAAACTCTAGTAAGTAATGTGTGTAGTCTAGTTTCAAGATTTGGTAGTTCAAGATAAAGGCTAAATTCGAAGTTCTGGTAAATAATTCGGCTTTTCAGAATATATTGGCATGAAAATGATGTTATTACTATTCATATTGAATTTTTTTTTTTAAACGTTGCTCCACACTAGGAACTTCTCCTGTATCGTGGGTGCGTTTACAAACATTTAAAACTCAAATACACAGCCAGACCCGGAACAACTACTTGCAGGTCATACAAATATTTGTTCCGTGCGGGGATCGAACCCGCGACACGTAACGCAGCAGTCAATCGCTTAACCACTGCGCCAACCGTGCCATTAATATGAGACCAATTGCCTTTTATTGTAGCTATAAATCCAATATTAAACGATTCTCTTCTAAATATTATTACCTACATATTTGAAGACGATTGCGTAGGGAACCGTCTGGTAACATATTGTTTTTAGTTTTATGTTTATTTTTACTGCCGATAGTGTTTGTTTGGAATTCCTATACGGTTTGTTTTAGTTTACACCTGCTTGGATCATGGCCGTCCAAGTACGAAATTCTTGGACGGTTAGCTTTACCTCCTACTATAAATAATATAATCGTGAGTACGAAAGTTTGCGTCAAAAGGATCACATGTTTCCACTAGTCTTCTTCGCCTTTGAATACTTTCTTAGGATAAAGCATCAGCCTTATGTTTCAAGTCGACCGTTGTTTATTTTTCATTCATAACCTGTTAAATGCCAAATTTACTGTAATCAATTGGCACATTTGTTGTTATAGTCTGATTACAAGAAAATCTTATCTTATGTAGAGAATTTTGAGGGACAATGCAGAATTTATGTAGATAGGTAGGTAGTAAAAACCATACTTTTTCATCTCAATATGTTTTAAATTCAACTCGCAAAGCACGTGTTTCCTGCTATCAACGTTAAAACCGGATTCACTATTCAAAAACACAACTGCATTACTCATCTATTCCAACAGTAATTTGGCTCGTAGTATTTACTACTATATCTTCAATGATCAAGCAAAATAAACTGACTAGGTATATCGACAGGGTCTATAACCTCGAAAATCTAGGCAAAAAATCTAGGTCCGTTCTAGCCAGCTAGCCTGGGCGTATTGTTTATCATTCTAGATGTGTATTAAATATCATTCAAGCTTCTTTTATTTTTAGTAACACATTGTTGAGAAACAGTTACATATTTTTTTATAATGATCGTAAATATATAATTATCTACTTTCTTTGTTATAATAAAAAACGCCTTAATAGTTTTCCAGATTTAAGTAAGCAACGTTGTTATTTTGACACAAACAGTCTTAATAAAAATACTAACAAGTGCATTAAACCTAAATTCTGCGAAAAATTATCACAAAGATTATAAATATTGATATGGAAGATTAAATGGTTTCAGCAGTGAGCGATAGCTTTTTAGTATTACTATAATATTTTTTTTTCTTTGTGTTATATTTCATATTTCTAAGTGAATTTACTTTGTTATAAGGTATGATGGGGTTGACATATCCTTATTGGACAAAAGCCCCTTAATTAAAAAAAAAAATAAAGATTAAAAAAAAAAAAAAGATTAAATGGTATAAATATTAAATTATGTAAAAAAAGTTAAGTAGGTAATTCAAGTTTACAATGACTAACTTTAATTATCATGTTAACATAACATCATAATAGGTGTAAATTTAAATGAAAAGTAGGTGTAAACATTTTGATTACATGTTTTAATTATCTTCTTATCTCATAGACTGTGGGAAACGGGTTATCTGATGAAGATGATAGATGCACCTGTCAGGGTTGTTTGCAGTTGCAATCTGCATCAAATGTGGTACAGTTGAACGAGGTGTGATAACAAACCTTAAAACTATGTCTTATAGTTCTATTCCTGTTAAGAAAAATATAATTTCTACAATGGTAGTGACGTTATTAATAGAAAGCATACACGAAACTTATGGTTAAAGAATAATTATTGAACATTTCATACCTTTCCATCTTAACATCGCATTAACTAGCTACTATAAATAAGGTAACTTACACTCCACTAAGCTACACTATGGCATAAGGAGTCGTTAAACAGACTCAAAATTTTCTTGCTTTCATATTATAAGCTTAAAGGCAGCCTTGTCTAACTAACCATACAATTAATAAAGAGGCGTTTTTCCAAGAAAGCTTTAGAGAAGGTGATTCAATAAAAAAAATAAAACTTACCACAGCGCGCAAAACTATTTATCAGATTCTGTTCGATGTTGTCCACAAATTTAGATGCCAATTATTTTAAACCTAGATAATTCAGCGTAATTTCGGAATTTCAGTTTTACTTTTGGCATAGTTTATCTATTTATTTAAAGCATGTGAAATAAATAGATCACCGCCCACGAAGACACCAGCATTATTTTGTTACTAGCACTAGCTTTCAAATGATAAAGTAAAGCAAAAATTTCATTACTTACATGTATTTTCAAAATAAAAAATAAAACATGTGTTTTTTTTTTTTTTTTTTTTAATTCAGTACCATACCGAAGTAATAACAAGCTGGCATTTGTGACGATGGCAATGAATGCCAACACATGAAAAACAAAAGCGCTTTCACAATAGTCAAAGTCACAGATTTTAACATATATATACTGAAAAGCAAACAAGAACAACCCACTAATCACGTTAAAACAACAATTGAATATAAACAATAAAACTATTCCCACCATCGTCCTTGAAAACGAACACAGAATGTAATATAACAAAACATCAAACTAGGTGTATTAGAAAGAAAAAACTTCATAGCGGACTAAAAGCAAACGTACAAAAAACTAGTCAAAAAGTAGAAACCGAACATAAAAAGATAATCTAAAAACCTGACTGATACTAAAAATTCCGCAAGTGTTTCTGTTCGGTACTATACAGGCGCTAAAACTTACGTAACAAAATGTTTTACTCAATGAACTGAACCGGGAGAGGGTGAACTCATGATCTACGCTAGAATAGTTCCGATCACAGAATAAAAAATAACAGTATCCCCATCTGACCAACAACCCACGTCCAAGCACGAAAAACTGCGAACAGTGTGTTAAATCGCGCGATTTGCGACGTAAGTGCTCTATTATTCTATGCTATGCCATCTGCGTGTTTCCGAGTTCGTTATTGTATGCTAAGAAGAGTGAGTCTTCTGTTCTTTGTGTGTTTGTGGTTCCGATGCTGCGCGCTCGCAAAATATCGATGCTAATTCTGTAACAGACCGAAGTTATGCATTGTCCGTTGTCGCTACCACTTCTGGTTTTCGGTCTAACGTTCGCCGGCTATTTTGATTCGTAACCTGTTTTTGAGCATATTTGAGTGTTATTATTGTATTTTAGTTTTATTGATAGGACTTGCAATTGGGTCTTGGATACGGGTCAAGTATGCCGTTGGAATCATATTTTTTTTCAACTTTATCCTGATATAGATAACTGCAGCTCTTTGAAAAAAGTTGGGAAGATCCAATGTATTTTCGCACTCTTCATTGTCAACGAAGCTCAATGGATCCCTGCTGAAATCCAAAGCATTTTTTTCTGAAAAATATGTTGGGTAGGTATGCATACATATGCTGTAATTATGTGCAGTGTGTAAATACTCCCTTTTCGTACAGACACCTAGGAATTATATGAAATAATACCAATGTACTAGGTTATCCCAATGATCAAGTATGGACTCAATTTTAAATTCTTCACTCTTCCCTACATTTATTCATTCATTCTGTTCTTACTGTAATAAGTCACTATTTATCTCACCCATTCTGCCTGTATATCAATAATTATTGACTTTCACACTCGAAGGTTCCTAAAATTCTATATATCCTTGCTTTCGACCACTATGTAACCTAATTGTTAGTAACTTTGCGATCAATGATGACGCATGCTTGTCCAAAGATACCATTTCACTCAGAGTCACTACTTCAAGACCCTTAGGTTGTAGTTATCGGAAAGCACGTTTTCTTATTTTCCAAGAAACATGAAACTCTTTCCTAATACTTAAGATAACGCAAGTTCACTGACCCCGTGACGTATTAGCCAGAAATAAGCGAAGGGAAGCTAAACTTCGGTAATTAGATGTGTGTACTATTTGTGTCCCTCATTTTTAGCAAAAGTTTTGGCAGCTGCGCAGCGCCCGTTATAGATGGTCGACTAGCTTTGATCTATTGACATGGCCCGACATTTCTGTTGTTCCGCGATACTGTTTCGGTTTGAGGAAATGTTATGTTTGACACTTGTGATTTTGGTTATATCATTATACAATCATCACAAAAACAATCATTTTGCCACTACCATTCCATCAGTTTACATTCTTAAGACCAAAATAGAACATATTTCACAATTACACCATATCCAAGTTACGACAAACGAATAGTCGAATAAAATTACACCGTCACCAAAGCCTAAGGCAGTAAAACCATACGCGTGCCTCTTGAACGACGCCAACTCACAAATGGCCACAATCGGCATTCGCGATAAATTTTACGACCTGCCTTCATGTTTCGGTTGAATAACTTTATTTTGTGACTTACATACTTACTTGTGTCACTCAAAATAGTTTGCGCTACTGATTTTGGTAAGTCTGGTTCAGTCTATCGTTTGTCTCTTCCATGGTGTTCCGTTTTATCTATTCAAAAACCCTACTGTTTTTGCTTTTCTTATGTGGTCAATTCGGTTTTGAGTTTATAAAAGAGTGACTATGGAGATTTTTGCGTTCTCTTCTTCATAGGAAGCTTATGTTTTGAAATAGAAAATGCTCTTTTATTGACTTTCGTTATTATAAGGGCTTAAATAGTTGGGACGTATGGCGATCTTAATACAGCAGTAACTCCTCAGCCAATACTGGTCTGTCAATCTAATGGCCTAATAGCAAATAGACAAACCATTAAAGACATCAGGGCTACCTGCCAATCATACCAAGCGAGACACATGATTCAACAGAGGCAAATTAGTTTATTAATAATCTGTCTAAGCACATTAAGAGGCTCTTCAGGGATCGTGAATTCAGGTCCAGATTTCTGAGAGATTTTCATTGATTTAGCAATTTAGGTTTGAGTTAAGAATAGATGCAGTTATTTATTCTGAATTTCTGAATACATTTATGGTATTATTACTTTCTGCTTGTATCTGGGTCATAAGGAAAACTTTTGAAAATCAAAGAACGTTATGATTAGCGAACGAAGGATGTTGATCTTTTGTCACCATAACAGCACATATGTACAGGAATTTAAGCAGGCTTAGTAGATCATTGCGAAATAAACTTGACTGTCTTATCAAGGATGAGACAGGATAAGACTACAGGGACACACAAAATCACACACACACAAACACACTAGCGCACACAAAATTAGAAAGATTTTAAATAGGGATTATTTTGGTGACACCGTAAATAGCTTTTAATCCTTATTTTGGTATTGCATGACTTGACATAAGACGACTTGACTTTACTGCGCGTAGTATTATTTAGTATTTTAAAGTGACAAGGTCACTATCATTATTGTAGACTTCACTTTGTAGTTGTTTTCTTTATTTTATATCTAGTATGTTAACTTACATTGTATTCTTTAAATTTAATCAAATCACTGTAATTGGTCGACGCAAGTAACTTGTAACTAAATATATTTATACATGTGGAAGCTTGTAATTAGCAAATGAAACTACGTATGCATGATATTTATAATTATTATTAGTCTGTAAGCTTTCTTTAAAAATAAATAAATAAATAACCGCAAGAAATAAAACATTGGAGAGAAACCTTTACTAGCGTGTTAGAAAGAATGCTATGCTTATGCTTTTATGCTGTTCCATACATTTTGATCGTGTTAGTATTGCACTTTTGTATGAAAGAGTAGATATCTTTTTTACATTTCAGAGCTGGTCCTATAGTCATTGTCATGTGGTGTGGTCGTTGTGTGCTGGTGGAGTGGTCATTTTCACGAGTACTTAACTCTCTTAAAGTATGTGTCTTAACGTAACATATTGTAGGTCTAATGATAGTACCGCATTAAAGATGACATGTGGTCTATCTTTCTCCAAGCATCCTTATTTGTCAGTAAAATATTCTAATAGGCTATATAATGCACCTTTTGTGCCGTGAAACTCCAATGACCCAGTTTAACCGGCTCGTGACCAGTACAGTAACATATGTTACCAAGAAAGTAATACTGGCTCGACTCATTGTTGACTTTTCAACAAATAAGATTAGTGTTTTATGTTTATGCGACGATCTGCATCTTCTTATCATAGACACAATAGCCTTACAGTATTACCAAAATAATTATTTCTGTGGGTGAAACTCGTATAGGAGAATTTTCGGGTTTTCGCTCGTGCATTTTTTCGGGATTGCCGACTAGTTTCGAACACGGCCGGTGGTTACATCGGCGCCATGTAACTAGGTAGTCATTTTATCCCGAAAGTTGTATGCTGTTGTTTTATTTCGAAATGTTTGCTAGTTAAACGTAATATGAAACAATATGCGATGACCTTTTCAATGTTCGCAAAATATGGTAGCAAATTACGGAATAGAGGGAGTGTATTTTTAAAGCATCTTTATCTGGGACTGCGATGTTTCGTGATTATAAAATCGATGTAGTATTTGTTAATTACTCGCCTAAAATATGTATGTATCTAAGTAGCTTTATTTATTTTTTCACCATGTTCAAAACATCACGCCTGTTTTCTCTGAAGGTCAGGCAGTAGTGCACTTATAGTAGGTACACCCACATCGCCAGATATATTGAAGTCCCATATAATAGGCTATTGTCCTATTGCCATCAACCGGGCATATATTCAGACTTCAGGTTGCTATTGAGAAATCGCTGACGGAAAAACCTAATAACACTTTGCCCGACTTGGGAATCGAATCGAGGACCTCATGCTTAGCCTACTGCTAAGCTTGCGAACATTAGACCAATCAACTACAACAACTACTGTAGTAATTAATATTTTTCTAATTTTTTATTAAATAATTGTCTTTTCTTAAAGTAAACTTAGTTTAGGCATTATTAATTATTATTATTTATTACTATTAATTTATATATTTTTTTTCATTTATTTAACCATATTGTATACAAAAAGCTTCTGACTCACTACTCATTCACAAATACACTTGCGTGCAAAAAAATCGGTCTACTTCGTTCTCTTAGATTTAAAACAAGATAATTCAACAACTTTAATTAACAATAACCTATTATTTTGTGTACTAAAATCTCCCTAAATGTTTGTATGTAAATTACGTCTGTGAAAAAATGTTTATAATTGATTTATTTATTTATTGAGAGAATCGCGAACTTAAAAACATACGCGTCGAATAAAAAGAATAAAAACCTCCTTTCTTTAAGTCGGTGAATAATTAAAGTTACATTATCATAATCGATCAGTAATAAAGAAAATTAAGTTTTTATCAACTTCACTGACAAAAAAAAGTCACGCTCTTTTTCCAAGCATTAGTGAGTGATAACGGAATCTGAAGAATCGAGTCGATCTGGTCAAGAATATTGTTATCATCGAAGTAAATGGTGTATATAAATAAACTTTATCTTACCTACCTTTACACAGTACCAAATAATTAAAATGTACATTAACATTTTTGAGATATCGTGTCTCAAATAGAGAACCGCCAGTTTTTTTGCACGCAAGTGTATATCCCGTCTACTGAATTGCCTAAAAGCCAATAACAATATATTGAAACAGTAAATCTTATAAAATTGTAATAAAATTAAACGAATATGTTTACGTTCGGATTAACACCTCTTTTTCCTGCATGTTTGAGATTTTTGAGGTAAACGTTTCCAGGTATCCAAATTATATGTGTTTTAAATTTATCTAATTTAGTATCAAAATATTTCACTGAGTGCGTTTAATGGTGGGTCGATTTCGTTTTCAAATTATTTTTGTCGCTGGGGAAATAAATAATCAATGATTGCAAAATCTTACAAACTTATACACGGTGACATTTGAATCACAGTTTTGCTAGAACAAACGTTGTTTAGACCATGGTCTACTACCATTCTACAGCATCAAATATGCTATTAAAACAATCTAATCTAGGAGTTCTCAAATTAGTCTTATGTTGCTCAAACGTGTAATAATGTTTGAAACATTAACCGTAACTTCAAAGTACTTATCACGGTAGCGATATTGCATTCAAGACGCGAGCGCAGTGCATCGCAGCCGCAATGTCTGTGTTGCAGGGCGTAACGATAATCCCGACATTTTTAACATTGCTTTTTTTGTGTTTTTTTTTAAAACCAATGACGTTTTTTTTTCTATTGGATGCTATAGAATAGTTGTAGACCATGGTCTGAACAACGTTTGTTCTAGCAAAACTGTGATTCAAATGTCACCGTGTATAACTCTTATAATAACACATTTTTGTATCCATCTCCCTCCCTCCTACTTGCGATAAGACTTGGAACAATTAATTCACTTGAAACCAAACGCATTTGTTCGGTCCCTGGCTTATTTAAAACAACCACATGGTTTTTATGCAAGCTATTATTACTACTTCATGGGTACTATCAACAAACTTGACGCATGACCACCTTAAGGCTTATATTTCTTTACAGCGACTAGACCCAACCCCCGCCATAACCAATTTGACCAACCAATCAAGGATGAAAGTACCAAATATTTTTTGTCCAGGCAAAAGGTTAAAACATGTGTTTCTTTTAATAAAATAAAAAAACATTTTTTATTTTATCAATTTAATACAAAATTGTGGGGGACTGAGCATGGTCACTTCGTGCAAACGAAAAATGTTTAAAAGTGCTCATGCGTCGACTTTGTTGATGGTACCTACAATAAGGCAGTTTCTGTATTAATTCAAGTAAATACCCTACTTTAATTTCAAATGAATATAAATAGCAGTTTCAGCATCATCTTCCTACCCGTTTTCCAACTTGCACGTCTTTTTTGTCTGTACCTACATCTCTAGTAGCCGTCATCTCAGAGTTCCCTACCTACTTCCCTAGCAATATTATATCATCTTTCACTCACAATAACAGTTGCATCAAAGGAGAGTTATTTTGAAATATCCCTATATTCGCAGCCAAGAAGGGCGCGTGGCAATTATTCAATAATGTCATAGTTTATCTGTCGCCTGTCATTGTCAACTGACACCTCTCCGGGGAAAATACCGCGCTTATTGAATTCATTCTTATTTGTTTAACGTTTAAGTCTATGCTGTATTGTTATTTTTTCTTTCATTCCCACTCCCCTTTTTATCAATGTCAACGTAGCGTGCTAAAAACATCTTATTAGTTCGTGTGTTGTGAAGAACATCTGCTAAAGGTGCGTCTTTCTCTTCTTTTTTTCTATTGTTTTATCTGATTTATTACGAAATGACTATGTGATGCTTAATATTCTGTTAACTGTCATTTTTTTTGTAACCGGATTTAGAGAATCGTCAAAATGCAGGCAAGATGACCAATTGAATGATTTGAAAATCATTCAAACTCTTTAAACTTAGGCGGTTTCAATATCTTACATCACTTCATAGTTTTTATGTGTGTCTATCCAATCATTGCTAATTGATTAACTATATTAAAAAATGCACCTCACTGCGACCACCCAGATTTACCAGCAAATTGATTTTGACACTTCCCTAATTCTTATCGATAAATATACATCAAATAATTCATCATTATCTCGATTTAATTCTCGATTATGAATCGTTATGATCTTAAATATTTAATTTGTATGCATGTCAAGGTCATTCAAATAATATTAAATCAGCCATAGCAGTCGGGGCTTTTGACATTATTAATCGTATGCTAATATTCTTTCTCAGATTATTCGAAAGAGATTATTCGATATTCAATTGAAATGTAAGATTATTCATCGAATAAGAAATTAGGCTGCAAGTTCGTTGAACTTTGGGTTGTGAAAAAGATTTAGAGACGTCTTACTTTTAGCCTTCATTATTTACTTTAGTCGTGTGTCTATGCATCCTGCAACAAATCTAATACCAAGGGTATCGCGAAAATAAACTTGAAACTTACTATGAGCTTTCCTATTTAAATTGAAGTTGTGTTTCGAGGGTCAGAAGCTAGTTGCTTCATGTAAGATTCTGATATATAGCCGCATCTGTTTAAATTGGACGCCAATCCCAACATTGAAAATTATCTAAAGTGATTGGTAGACTATGATAAGAACTAGCAAGTTTTATTGCTAGTTGATCTAACAATTGCGATTTTTAAGCAAGTAGGTACAATAATTTAACTCGGTGTGAAACGTCACCTTGCAGGGTGACGTTTCACACCGCGCCATCACCAACCTTACAAATGAAGCTATCATTTCTTACTAATGACCGATATGTGTCCAAGCACTGCAGACTCTGGCAATGTGCCAACAGACACAAGCAAGATGCACAAGGAGATAAGATTTTAATCCACCACACAATTATTATTCTGAAACATAAAACAGAATGTAACATTTTAATAATCATCGAACCATCAAAAAAACAAAACACAATCGGCTCTTTACATCATTTACTAATTAGCAAATGGCTAAGCCTACAGCCGTTCTCAAAAGAAATGTGTTGTAATATTGACTTCGGAGTTAAAACCAAACAATTATAATACCGATCAATAGATTACACAGCAATAAAGATAGATTGCTCAGTTGGACCGCACTCTATCTCGAGATAAGAACGGGAATACGGGTGAAGGTGGCTAGAAAAGCTTTAATGGTTCCGTACATCGATTTATGCCGATGGAATTTACCGGTGCAAGTAGTCAGGTCGCAGAGGTCAGACGGGAGTCGATACGTGTAAAATACTGGTATTCTGCTACATCTTGTGAGATTGGAACCCGCCCCGACATAATTTGGAAAAGACCTGACCTGAGAGTTTAATGGGTCACTGAAAAGCTAACATATAGACTGGCTACTGCATCTCTGAGATAGTATCATTCAGTAGTCATCAATCAACAATTATTAACTATATACTTTGGACATGTTGTAAAAATCGTTAACCTATGTTTTCTGTTTTAACATTGTGCTCTTCAGTATCCATTTTTGTGTTTTCAGCAGTTCCGTAGACGTATGCTAAAATAAAAGTCTAGAGAACTCTAAAAATCTACAATTCAGATGCATTGAAAGCTTATTGTAATCGAATGTATCGCATGAATCTTTTCTAATCTTAACGTGTTTGTTGACGCAATAGCGGCTTGAATAAGTTGAGATAATAGGAAAGTGATTTCTTGAAACGAGCACTGTTAAACGTAGACGAACACGATGTCATTGAAGTTAAGACTATATGTGTTGGAAAAAATACTCAGAACTTTGCTAACTTCAACTTCTTTTAAAAAAGTTTCCAAATTTGAAGTCGTGGATCAAACGTTGTTCAGGGTCAATTAATGCAGAATAGGCAGACGCTCCATGTAAAATACTGGTATTCATTCAGCTGCATCCGGAAAGACTAGAAGCCAACCCCAATATAGTCGGGAAAAGGCTAGGCAGACCGATGGAATGGTCGCAACATTGACGTACCAAATCGAAACTATAAAAAAACCAGTTGGTCGTAATCTCTTACAATTTTTTAACTTTAATAAGTAACCAAAGGTAGGAAATGAAAAGGCTTCAAACAATATCAATCTATCATGATCACATGCCCGTATAAACATCATCACAACTGAAGCATGATACGACGATAAAAGATGATTGACAGTAACAGAAGTAGAAAATGATGATCATAATCTGATATTCATAGATGATACAGTAATATATGACAAAAACTATGATGATTAACTACTAAAACCAACTGATCTTATATGGTGAATGTTCGTTTGAAAAGACATAAAGTCATTGCAATGGTTTGTCGTTAATATTTTGATGGGGTTCGCTTCTGTTGGATATTTCGGTAATGCTCTGTTGTCAAGTGTTGAACATAATGTTGTTACATTCTATATCGTGTTCGTCTATTGACAAATATAAGGTAAGTAGTTAATGAGCAAGGTTACATTTGATGATAATTTGCACATTGTCAAGAACCTAACTGTTCTTCTGAAAGTATTTTTATAGTTGGAAAGTGCACGAATATAGATCAGCATTAAACTTATCAGAACATAATCTAAAATTGTTTAGCTAAGAGTTCTATGCAACCAATTAGAGTAACTTGATAAAATAAGGAATGGAATTTGCACCATTTGCAATCTCAATCCATTGTCGGCGAGTTTCTCGCTCCATTCAATTACATGGAACAGGTTGACAAATTGAGACCAGATTGTGTTACTGGATTGCCTGATACTATTACCAGAGGAGAAAGCTATTATAGTTAAGAAGACTTTATTTAAGTATTTTAAGATAGCAGGGAAACGGTATCAGGAATCTAAAGGTAGAACATCTATATAACAGGCAGTATAACAGGCATATATCAGTATAACAGGCAGAACAACTTTAATATACAGGTTATTTTTTGGTATCATATTCAGTTTGACATAGGAGATAGACTTTACGAAGTAGTAGTACTCTAACAATGATGTTAAATATTCTAAATCGATTGATTTACTAAATGATGTTTCCATTATATCAATACTGAAATAAAGGAGCCAAAACGATGACCCGGTCTACTTAGATACATTGGTATCATGGACATTCACAATCAGATTCAATCATTACTCTTCACGATTCGAACACGTCAAAACTTAAGTGGTATGAATCAATAAAATCATCAAATAATTGAGTATGTGGAACAAAAACATAAGTTGTAGAGTGACAATATTGTAACGGATTTGGACGGAAAAGTTTTAAATAAACATTTGATAGCAAGGTCAAAATCATAATTGATTTTAAATGTTCAAAGTACCAGACCAAACGTAGACCCAAATTCGGTTACTAAAACACCTGTTTATATAAAACCCGTTAGTTAATGTACGTAAAATTTTACATTAAAGCCAATCTGAAAGGTTATCATCCAGCGAGAGCTGTGATTGGTCGCTTTCTTTGAAAAAGAGCGACGAATCATATGAAGAATTTTCGATAACATTGAGACAAGCACATTAATTGGACTAGTATCATGATTGGATCATAAAAAGCAAGATGTAAAAAAGAAAATCAGCTGTACCGTTGCAGATGTTTTCTTCCCAACTGAAGTAATAGCAACTGTTCGAAAGTGACTGAGTCCAATACTAAAACTAAGATAGCTTCGTTAGGAGTTAGAACCCGGGTTGGTCTACAAATAAAGACAGTTACTGGCTCCTTATCTTTGAGTGGTCGACTGCCTCAACGGCGATGCGATCGCATGTAAATGTTGAAAGTCGGACAGATTGTCGACCTACAATTCTACCAATCGGTAGCTATACGTTATCGACTTTCCTTGGCAACCATCACCGAATAAATTGTATTTAAAAGTATATTTTTATTTGCGTCCAACCTCAACATTTTTGTTTTTAAATGTTGTCACCGACTTGTTATAAATATTTAATAATCTACGTTTGTTTCTGCAGTGTTTTTGTCCAAATGTTGTAATGTCACATGAATACAGAGTATTTTCTTAACTGATACTATTAGTACCTAACTACGATTTCTAATAAAAAAAGTACCGCTGAGCACGTCAGTATCGACGGAATCTGTCAAATACTGATTCCATTTATCAGGTAATGGACGTTGTTTTGTTCATATATATTCTGGGTACTGCTAGAGACGTTTTAGACTTCAAATTGAGTATTTTCGTCACGATCATCATTAAAGTGATTTGTCTTTAACTAGGACTAATTAATATTTAGAATACCCAGAATAACCACCAGAATAACCAGCTGATTCATTGTATTCTATCAATCGTATTAGTCTCTTGTTTGAACGCATTGTATTCTTACAAAAGCTGTTTGAATTTCGCACTTCGTTGCAAGAAACATAAGTTTCGTCCGCTGTATCGCCAACAGACATAATGACAGTCGTCATTTACGTTCAACATGTCTCAGCAATGCGTATATTTTGCTTGTATTCCTAAAATATATGTCCCAGGTGAAGAGCGATGAATTCTCGCGGTAGAGTTTCACAGTTACCAAAATTATTGGTAAAATTCTTTACCACAAAACGTCTAGACATGATATTAGCTAACGTCTATTTGCTATGCCTGTATTAAACAATTGTTCACGTGACGTGGTGTATCAGTTACCAATTTGTCCACCACACTCTATTATTAAACACAAAATTATTTTGTTTCAGATCGTGTGAACAACCCGGCTTGCGGCGCTTGTAAACCGAGAAGCTGTCAATAATATGGTGCAATAAAAGTAATATGAGGGTGTTGGGTATGATGCGTGTGAGAGTCAACCGAACTGAGTTATAAATAAAGAAGGAAAATCATTCAAACTGGGTGGTGGAAGTAGTGGAGGGTTGAGCGAGGTATGAGAAGCGGTGTTGTGCAGTGACGGCGTCCGGGCGGCTGCCATGGGCGCGGCGCGCCATGCGCTCGCGCACGCGCCCGCTGCGGCTGCTCCTGGCGGCGCTCGCCCTCGCGTCCTGCGCCGCGGCCCCCGCGCCCGAGCCGCGCGCGCAGCGATCCGCCAATCTGAGCCACATAACTGGCACCTCTCGCACCATACAGATGTTCCTCAAGAATCGCTATCTGCAGCTGCTGCCGGATGGCACAGTCAACGGCACCACAGATTACAACAGCGTTTACAGTGAGTACTTTTCTTGGCTTTCTATGTGACCAGCATATAATACCAGCAATATATTTTTATATTAGCGCATTATGGAGCAGCTGCATCTGCTTCACCGCTTCATTTTCAAATGATGAATGTTTTTTTTTTGGTTGTTGCAAGTTCCTTTTGGACTCGTCAGACAGGATTTCTTACCAGCAGTTTTAACTAGTACAACAAAAGTAACGACGTGAGATTTCAGTTTAATCATCGTTTCACCTTTATTATTGATTATCTGTAACAAACTGAATATTAGAATGAAGCCACACAATCTAAAGCCAGATAGCGAAATCTGCTTTCACGGAGCTTTTTGCACTTGGCTTGGCTTCCTACATTACACTAAGAGCTATTTCACAACACCTAAATCATGTGCCTCAAGGCTTTTATGTTCCACAACCGATCGGCACGTACTATCAAGATCACAGCGGTACATTGACAGTGCTCCCAATTATATCAATTGATATTTTTATTCTTTTTGATTCACTAAAGACTTTTATGTCTATTAGCTCTGCGAACTTGCACGTGCCTACAACATTATCGCCTGTTCGAATTTCTGCAAAAAAACAATTGTTGCGTGGTAATTAGCAATATTCTCTATTTGTGCGTCATACGCAGAACAGTAATTACGTTGGTAGAGATGAGGAGAATACGTTTGCCTTTGGACGAACGGTATCATCTGATTCGATTTCCGGTATACGCATTTCGCATGTCATTACTTTATTTATTCACTACTCTGTGCTGTGCTCAAAGATGAGTACTTACCTACCATCCATGTATGTAGTTGCTAAGTTGTTGAGCAACAAACACTTTCTCATGCATGCATGGAAATGTTCATAAGGTACGAACCAAATTTAAAAAATAAACTTACAACGAATAAAACTGCATTTATTTAGAAATTCTTTTTAGAATACCGCCTTTATATTGCGTATATTTTTACACTAGGCAAAAAAGTTATGTTTTCCGCCCGTAGTCAATATTTAAACTCGGTTGATAAAACTGCGAGGGGCACTGTGCCCGGAGTTACGCAATACGTAACATAAAATACAATCAAAATTCGATGTATCAATATTGATCGAAGGCCTTGACAAAAGTCTTTGTATTTTTACTATCAATAATCACGTCTAGCGGTGTTCAGTAGCGTTTCAAAGGAGTTAAATGTGCGCTCCTGTAGCCATAATAATTGGCACGAGTAGGGAACAAATACACGGTCTTGTAGATTGTACGGAAATTATAGTTTCGATTACGATCTGAGTTTGCAAATTCGTGACTCGAATAGAGGCAGTAATTTTCTCATCATCATTATTAGAATTTGGAAGTCAAATATTGGACTCCGGTTGAAAACATAGTCGCAACAATTCCTTTTAAAATGTGTATATCAAACGTCATTTTCTAAACAAATCAAATTGCATCAAAACCTTTGAAGTAATTTCTAGTTATTTTAATGCTTAGAACGATTCCACGTAAAAGTGCATGAAAATAACAACGACACGTAACTTGTTAGGAGTATGTCGCAAGACATGTTGCAGCGTAATAATATAGTAATAAAAATATTTAATTAAAATTAACGGAAAATAAATGATGAAGTTCCGATCGTAACTTTAGGAGTTGCTTTTTGTAATCCGTAAATATCTAATCGATATACAAGGTGTTGTTTTGCATCCTCGTCAAATCGAGGAGGTAACTATGCTAATGATTCTCGACACGAATCAATAATAAAATAAGTAGGTATTTATTTTTATTTTTTGTATTTTTCGGAAATCGGCGTGTGATACCGCCCTGTAACTGTAACGCATGCACACAGCGACATAGTCGTACGACACTGCCTACCGCATACGCAACGGGGCGATTTTGTTCTTTGAAAGTGGAGTATTCTGAAATACTGTAAAACAAAAATACCTAAAAAAAACAAGTATGTATTAATTATTGAGCAGGATCGTAATTTTATTTGATTATTTAGGTCTTTCATAACAGCCTCCTGAAATTTGACGAGGATGCAAAACAACACGTTGTATAAGCTATTCTTTGTTTATTTGTAGGCATTTTGCTTATTCTTAGTTAATTCTCGAGTATAACTGTTATACCACGTTTATTTGTGAGGCTGATAAGGTGTTAATATTTTTGAGTTTTTTAAGAAATTAAGAGTCACTGTCAATCTATAAAATTAGTCTATGGGCGTCTCAAATCCACCATAAAAAGTCATTCTTCTAACTAAGTAACTCGAAGCGGGGGTCTAGTCTCTAAACAGGAAATCCGTAGTTTCGGCCGATGTTTCGGACGCTTGCTGATCCTTATCACCCACGGACACAATATTACTTCGAGACCCGAACTAAAAATGAATGACAACACCACTTGACAGTTATCCATACTCTTGCCCGTCCGAAAAAGTTAATTAATCGGGAGTAGGGTTAATTCCAAAGTATCGAACTACTTTCGGACGGGCCCGTTTCTTCGTTGACGGACTTTAGAGAGTAGGCCCCAGACTAGGCTTTATTTCGTTTTGGGCAATATCTACTATGCTAAATTCATAAATCATTAAATAGTTACTGAGTAATCAAATCGAATCTTCATACCATTTCACCCCTGACTTTTCAAATATGGTACTAAGAATTACGTAAATCAGTCCCATTGAAAGTCTCTTATGCATAGTAACCATAGAATGATTGAAATTGAATAGTAAAAGATTACCAATGGCTATTTTATACTATAGGCCAGTAGCCAGCTTCTTTCGTTCGAGTGCCGTTTCTAAGGCCCCGGACGCACTGGCCAAGCAACACGTGTAAATTTATTATGTACTTGTAACTTTTACTTGACCAATGCGGCTGTATCCTAAGCTATTGCTTTCAGTAGTTACTATAGGCTCAATTTGCGGAGAATGACGTGCAAGAAATGAGCTACCTTTTTTTCTTGGATACTGAATTAGAATCTATGGAAGTTTTTTTCCAGTTATTTTTTGCTCTAACGATCTTACTCACTATATTTAAGCAAACCAGACGTCTCCTAGACGTAAGTTATATAACTCGAACCAGTTTGAAACGAATGCGATAAATCAGGCCTGTCCTATTTTTTACAAAGGAAAATAATAGAGACAGTTTAATTACATGTCATCAAAGACACTCAAACAGTTCCGTAATAACACCATAGATGTTAATATCAGTTTTAATCTAGATCGTAATTACATATTTGGTATTCACAATCAGTTAAACGGAATTGTGATAATGGCTCAATAGGAAGATTTGAAATGCCCGGAGCGTTAGCGGTGGTGGTCCAACTGTAAGATTGAGATCGTAAAAGTCTAATAACAACTTTATAGACTCCAAAAGGAGATTTCGTACTTCGATAGCGGACGATTTCTATCAAGTGGTTCGGTATGCGATGCTTTTTTGTTTGTTTTTATCGATAAGTGTGTCGATTTCGTAATATAATGCGTGGTTAAGTGAGCCGAAATTAATGACCCGTGAAATCAATGTAAAGATTGGATGTTGACGTGTTCGTCAAGTTTATTCGAGATTACGACCGCTAGTTCTGTGACGGCTGATTGTAAAATATTACACACGTTTCAACCTGTTTATTGCATGAATATATTTGATTAAACAATAAGTATTTATTTTTATAGTAGTATTTATGTATATATACTACCTAATCTAACGGAGATTACCTTTGTTTTCCGTAATTTGTGGCGGCGAGATTAACACAAAATACTTCGAAAACCAATTTAAAATAAATTAAAACTGCCAAGCTATTCTGTGACATCATCGTGAAAACTTAGGTGAAGTGAGCTTGAGGTGAGTTGTCGATAGTGTCAATCCCTAGCATCAGCCGAGCTATTCTGTAACAATCTCACCGTGATAACCTAGGTGAAGTGAGCTTGAAGTGAGTTGTCGATATTGTCAATCCCTAGCATAAGGCGGAATGATAGCTCACTTCACCTAAGTTGTCACGGTGAGATTGTTACAGAATCGACCGACAGGTGGAATGATAGCTCACTTCACCTAAGTTATCACGGTGATATTGTTACAGAATCGACCGGCAGAACTATAAAATATCTCACGCAAAAAGATAACGACATGACAATTTAGCATTGATCCAAAATCGAAGCTACATCCTGCCAAGCAAGAGATATCAAAGGAATCCATCCCATCGCATAATCTCCATCGCAACACGTAATACCGACCATGCGCGGACGCAATCAATTTTTTTTTCTCGCAAAAACTGATCTCCGTGAAATACTACAATAAAAATGTCTTAAGCTTAGCTGCAGCCTACGAATTAAATTTAAAAAAAAAAACAATAAAAATAATATCATCTTTTTTGATTACGTTCCATTAATATATCATAAATATTTTTGGGAGTCATTAAATAGTATGATAAATATCAAACTTATTTTAGCAGTTTATTTGACAAATATGAACTTGGAAGTTTTACTGAATAGGAGATAATTACACTCGGCGCCAGCAAGAACCTTTTAAAGTCTTGTCTTAAAAAAAACATGTTAAAGTAGACAATCAGACTCTCATCTTAACCACCGTTATCCTACTAATTAAAACGTGAATTTTCACGCCGACTTATTAAAAAAATTAAAACACGGCATTCTGTTATAAATTCGAAACCGTAGCAAATGGTTAGTTATTCAATAGCTTAATTGTTCATAGGCTACAAGGCCAATAAACCTGTGGATTGTTATAGAAAATTGATTAATTTAAAAATATATAAACTTACAGTCAGTAACAAAATTAAACTGTGACCATTGTACAATAATTTGAAACTTGTTCTAAGAACGGGACCTTGCCTTTTCTACTTTATTATATTTTACAAATTTTTACAGCGAGGTCCTTGGTGTAAAAATAAATATTGAACTGTGTAATTAAGTAGGTTAGGTATTAGGTAGAGCATTTAAAATAATGAATTAAAACATCGAAAATATCTCTTAAATATATATAATTCACCGTAACAGTCGACTTTGTCAAGCTCAAATCTTAATAATTACTTTATGAATAGCCTCTTCCGTTTTGTTCATCCGGGAGCGTGTGTGATGAATGCCTTAATTCGCTCTTAAGAAATGATGTGTGCCGCGCTTTATATTGTGTGAGAAAGAATTATTGGTGTACCATTTATGGGCTTGCTTTTTGGAAATACCTGATCCTGGGCTTAATTTTTTTCTGAAAAGCTTGTAGAAAGTTAACGGCAAAAAGCAGTTAAATTGAGTTTTGTTTTTATCTTCAAATATTTTCTAAACTATTTTAGTTTTTTACACAAAAAACAATTTAAATAATAAATTCTGAAACAAATCTTCAAAATTAAGTGCAAACAGATAGTTCAATAAAATTTATAGAGATCAAATATTTTTATTACCACAAAAAAATGTAACCTAACTTTCTCGACTTCCCGGTAGCAATTTCCCCAGATTGCAACATTTAAGTCCACACCCGCTATACATGGCCTCAAAACCAATTTACATTTACTGCTCCCAAACTTCCAATCAATCTAAAATCAACTCTATTTCCTCCACCAAAGTAGAAGACGAACTGAATTTGTGAAAAGTTATATGAAACTGTTAAGTGGTGGCGATCAGGCCTTGTCGTGTAATGCACTGCTCTGATTATATCAATTACTTCTTTATTGAAGGTGGTTTGGCAGCGATCGGACAAGAGATTGCGATTGCATTGTATCGAAGATCTTAATTCTATTATTTTGTAGATACAGAATAAATAGAAAGAATTATTAAACTTCAAAGCTCCGATTGGCTGCAAGGTTGCAACATCCGAAAATGAGGTTTTGTTCGAAGAGATTGTGATAAATACGAAAAGATTATTTATTTTAATTATGTTTTCGGTCTTGCTTAATCTTCCGGGTTTAGTAATAGATTGATGCTTAATCTTTTCTAAGGTTATTATTAAAGAGCGTTTACGTTATAATTGTCTAGCCTTTTATTATTGTGACCTCGTGTCGCCCGCATGAAACAGTACTCGTCCATTGAGTCTCCGGCAAAAATAATATGAAGATCCTCAAATTAGAACGTTCCGTATTATTATCTCTTTCCGTAGTCATCGAAAAATGATTGTACCAGATGTATGCAACATGGGGTATAATTTTCGATAAACTCAAAAGTACAGTCACGAGCATAAATATGCGACTAACAATAATATGACCATGCTAAATTTTTACGGATTATGTTTTATTCTTGCGGAGATAAAAACCAGTAATTCAAAGTATGTTAGAGTAAAGTAGGTATGTCTGGAGTATAGTGGTGGCCCAGTGGTAACGGCCGCGGTTTACGAGTTGTAGCTCATAGGTTCTCGAACCCAGACAGGTGCTTTACTTTGTGTAAATTGTTTCATCACCACTGCTCTCAAAACGGCGAAGGAAAACATCGTGAGGAAACCGGCATGTCCTATAACCAATAATTCGAAGACATGTGGCATCTACCAACCCGCACTGGGCCCGCGTGGTGGATTACGGCCCACTCCATCTCACAGAGAGGCTTGTGTCCCAGCAGAGGGAACAGTATAGACTGATTATGCTATAAATTATATTATTATTATTATGCTTAAAGTACCTATGTCTATTTATCAATGAAGTCGAACTCAACATGTGCATTGTGATACGTACCAAGGACAACATATTTTTGCAATAATGCCCAAAAAAATTGTAGATAAATTGGTAATTTATGGTATCTATTGCTAAATAATACAGACATTATAAAACATAGCTGGCTTCCATGTGTTTTCGATTGTTTTTTACGCCTTGTCTAGGCTAGATATGTGATGACAGCTTTATTACGTTTTACAAAGGAGTTCAAGGTTTAATTCACACGATAACCACGCCCAAAATGGCTGAATAACAAAAATGTGCTCGATATAAATATCATAGAGGTTTTAGATGGAGCAGGATGCAGCCTCTAAAAAAAATGTACCAGCCTAGCTGTGACAGCCAAACTGTTTGCTAAATATAGGGATGATGTCAGAATGGTAGATGAATAAATGAATAGAATAGAAAAGTGTGACTTGCTAACTCTGCATTCTTCTCTTATTTAATAAGATTCACTATTTAATAAGATACACTTCAATTAATCATCTCAGCCTATCGCAGTCCACTGGTGGACATAGGCCTCTCCCAGGCTGCACCACAACACCCTGTCCTCCGCCTTCCGTATCCAGTCTGTCCCAGCCGCTTTCTTACGGTCGTCCGTCCATCTAGCTGGGCGGCATCCCACGCTACGCTTACCGATACGCGGTCTCCTCTCCAGGACTCGTCTGCTTCACCGGCCGTTGGTCCTTCGACAAACATGGCCAGCCCGCTGCCACTTCGGTTTGCTTACTCTGCAAGCTATGTCGGTAACTCCGGTTCTTTTCCGGACAATTTCATTTCTGATTTTACCTATCCTTCAATGAAACTCCGAGCATAGCCCGCTCCTTAGCGCGCTGAGGGACCTTGAATTTGTGGACCAGCCCAACAGTCAGTGTCCACGTTTCGGTACCGTACGTCATAACTGGCAGGACGCACTGGTTGAAGACTTTAGTCTTCGAACACTGCGGGATAGGTGACGAGAAGACTTGACGAAGTTTCCCAAACTGCCCAACCCATTCAGATCCTTCTGTGCGCTTCTTTCTCAAAGTTGTGTCTACCGAGCTGGATGACTTGCCCTAGGTAGACATACTCCTTCACAACTTTGAGAAGCCCCTTCGATGTGAATTGAACTCGGCAAGACGTGTGAATTGTACAAGATTTTCATCGTGTCCAAATTCATGTCGAGGCAACCCGCCTAGAGGCTCCATTCAGGCTCTGCAGCGTCTGGTTTAACTGTTCCAGCGTCTCTGCATTCTGCTAATACATTTAATAAATCTTTTTATTCAACCGTATGTCAACAGTGATTTTTTAGCGAGGTCAGGTTATTTGACTGTTTTTGGGTGTTAAAAGACATTATCTTTGAGATGTTTAGAAAACTGCTCCCTAGACTATAGTCTCTAAAAATATCGACTCCACATTGTTCTGTAAAACGCAAGAATGAAATATGCAACTCTAAGCTGGGCTATCTGACAGAAGCAAGTTCTATCTCAAAATTCGAATCGTCAGGCGCCATCTTTAACGTATAAATCAGTCATCAGATGCGTATGCGATTGGTATATGAGTATAATCGGCCATCTTGGGTGTGGGCAGAACAATACATGGTCAATGGTGTCAGTTTCTCGGTTTCGCTGTTTAGCTTATTTTCTTTTGTTTTAGGGAGCTAAGAATGTTTTACGAGCTGGATGCAAGAATTTTTGATGTCATGTGTGATTTTGAAAAGCTTTGTTCTGCGTAATAAATGAATAGAATCTTATATTCTTGGACTCAGCTTATGCCTGTGAAAACCTGTGATCTCAAAGAAGCTAGACAATATATATAAATGTTATAGCTAAAACTGGACCCAATACAATAAAGCCTTGATGGGGACTTTCGACCTTGACCGAAGTGAACCTGTAGGTTACATTTCTGTTCAGTTGCATATAATCAAGAGGACAAGTGGCTTCTATTCAAGTTCAACTCATGAACAAAGCTTCTTAACTGAATGAGTGCTCTAAATCACTTTGTCAATCAAGACTTGTTGAAGTATTGTTCGAGCTTGTTCTGCTTATTCTGGATAAGATAAAATCGTGAAGGAATCAGGAGGGTGTGACAAAAAAAGTTTTATGAATGTCATGTATAAAAGGTGTTTGGCTATAGGAAAAGAGGCAGACCAAAGAAAAGATAGATGATTTGTGTGAAATATTATGTGGTTACAAAATAAGTGAATACTGAGATGAAAGCTGTAAACAGAAGGCCAATTCCCGTAATTAAAAACGTTCCAAAATCTAGTCGCAATCTCATCTCAGCGACAATCAATGTCAAAAACTGGTCAAATATGTAGGGAATTTACAGGTACTTTTGACATATTGAGACTAATATTAGAATGCGAACGTTCTTAAAATTACGGGAAATGCCCCCAAGATGTATGCCAGAAACAGACGTACTTTCCTGACCACAATTAAATTGTTATACATGCAGGAGAATTCTTGATCAGACACTTTTCTCGACTTACTTTAAGTATGCACCAAGCTGTTTCGAGCTACTGAAAAACTCCTAAGATACTTTCTAAACCGGACTTGGGTTATCCTGCTCCGCATCAACCTTGGATCCAATCAGCATCAACTGTCTCAACAACATCTCTTGCACAAGTTCAAGCAAGCGAACCATTATTCATGTTAATATTGTTATTAATTAACGACTTACGTCATGTTTGGTTAACCAAACCGTTAATTTAAACTTATTTAAACCCGTTTCGGTTCCCACACGGGTCGAGAAAAGTTAATAATGTGGTCAACAAGAAAAATCTATGAAGAGTCTTATGTTTTGGTGATAGGTCGGATTAGATTAACCCATTAAGTGGTGATTAAGGGAAGTGATTCGTTTATTGAGTATGATTTATAGGTATGCGGTAATTTCTTAAGGTAATGCTGCACAAAATACGTATGAACAGAATTCTTACTTGTTTTACCTTTTAAAAGCAGTGTGTACCAATGTCAACCTAAGAAGCTCTGTGTCTTCGATCTTTTTCATATATCTATATTATTAATAATAATAAATTCATTTAATTCGGAACTAGTCCTTATGCATACATGTGTAATTATTAGATAAATATTACAAAAGTCATCATTAAAAACATTATAAATTACAATTTTACAATAACAAAAATATTAAAATACACTATTATATATTTCATCTTAGTCTAAATTTAGGTTTGGATCCGGTATGCTCAATATGCAGCCTGGTCCAGTACCGCATTATTTGGGCAATCCAGATCCAGATCCATCCTCCATGCGAATAGCTGAAGGCAGTGGTTCGAACTACCTCGTATACGGCGCATCAGGGACACAACTCTCTTGCGACTAATGGCCGCAAATCCATCTACATTTGCGGCCGCAAAAATACCTGACGCGCTACAGTAACGAGGCAGTTTCATCAGCGCCCTGAAGGCATTAGTGTAGAAAGCACGCAGGGTGTCATACGATTTTTACGATATTAGTGTGGTGGGCAATTCTTTGAAGAAAACATATTGTATTGTAGTTCTGTAAAACCCACTTTGAACCGCACCTCAATTGACCGCACACAAATTGAAAGCGAACTCACTTGATTAATAAACGTTTATAATAATTACGGATTTAAAAAAAAATAAAGGAAAGAAATATTGCATCTCGACACCGTACGAAATTATATTTTTGATGTGAGACATCTATAGTCGCACGTAAAACCGATTGTTGGCGTGGCGACGCATATCGTGGCGACGCGTCGCCACTCTTTCATTGTTATTACCGAAGTCACTGATTGAAAGAATTGAGTTGTCTCACTTGAAATAACTTTTTGAATTTTTGTATTTAATGAAAATAAATGTTTATTAAATAAACAATCATAATTTTCTGGAAAAAAGTCGTAATATTTTATTTTTACTTTATGCCATATTAGTTCCTGTCGTAAATTGTTCTTTTATGCATATTACTTGTACAAAATAATTTCGATGTGTCACATCTGCCACGCGTCCCGTGACGGCACACGTTTTTTTTATAGAATCGGACTTCTATGCTTCGTGATAATGTGACAATATCAGGTAACTAGCAGATATTAAATGGTAGGTAATAAAATATCGTTCATAATCGTTACGTTACCCTGTTTTTCTCATGAGAAGAAGGTGTGTGATAGATATCGTTTAGAACCGTATCTAATAACTAGTAACTAGCTTAGAACTACAGCAAATCATAGTTGTTAATAGTATCGTTTACCATAACGTTGTAACTGTGTTAGACTCGGGTGTGTTATATTTACTGTGTACAGAAAATCTTTATTTTGTTTAAATGTTTTAGCTGCATCTTCAGAGTATCTAATTGTCTACTGCTGTTCGATAAAAGATTTATTTCGCGTATCACTTCTACTCACTTTTCGTTTGTTTCCGACTTTGTAGTTTGTAATGTTTAGTAAAAGGGTCACTGTCTAAGTCCCATGGCTGAAGTTTGCCATTCTTTGGGTAAGTGTTAACTTCAAAATAAATATCACATGACTGCAATGCAGTAGAACAAGTAAACTCTTTTCGACAGAGAATAAACAAGCATTGATCACCGTGACAACATCTAAATCAAAATATTGTGTTTCACATAAACCTACATGGGCACTTATGAAACGTCAGAAGCTAGGTGCACGGTTCTAATTGGTCGTTTTCTACGGAAAAGAGCCGACAAGATACTCCACGGTTACTCTTTTCAAAATAACATAATCAGCCTATAATGTTCCCACTGCTGTGACAGAGGCCTCCTCTCGGTGAGAGGAAGTGGGCCGCAATCCACCACGCGGGCCCAGTGCGGGTTGCTGAATATTTCGCGGCCGTTACAAAGGGGCCACAATTGCTCTCTCTTTTTAAAATGTTCATGTTTATTTGCTCATTGCAAAACTATATTAGGTTACCAGGTTTTTCTTATTATACAGTTTAACTCGGTAAGTTAATCCCTAATTTTACCCAAACTACATACTGTAACCCCTTTTTTCTAAAATCCTTTTCGCGGCAAGAGAGCCGATCGGAAAAAAGGTCTCAAAATATCCATACAAGACTTATACAAGCTGACAGCGGTATCATTACGCTACTAACAAACGGGGGTTGTCTGAAAACGCGATTCTTGTTTTAAATGTTGAAACTTGTCGCGGTGGTGACAGAAGGTACAAAGTTACAAACTGGATCGTTGTTCGTACGGAGGTTCGTTCCACTTGCGACTTTTATAAAGAAAAAATTACCAAATATTTTAAAATTCGAATTTTGTGGGGCTCGAAATTGCATGAAATGGAGAACATTATTTTGTTCCGGGAATTTTAGCGTCCCCTTTAAAATATACGAAATAACAGGACCGATCATGACAGTGGTGAGAGGCTAACATAGCATCTGATGATAATGCTCTCTCTCTCTCTCTCTCTCTCTCTCTATCTGTCTCTATAAGCCTACGTGTTTTTACATTAAATTTTTAACAGTAGCTAATTTGAATTATTTACAATGTGTCGAAGTAATAAATTAGGCTATTTATTACCATATCAACACCCGGTATAATCAATATATGACTACATACAGCATTACAGCAACAATGCTATAAATAACAAATATAATAAGAATGATGACAGTGAAATATTGCTTACCATTCTCTGACAAAATAATGAGTCATATCTATAAAAAACTTACGGAGGTAAAAATACTACTAATAATATCTAATGCCTATGTACTTCTGGCTGTTAATATGTCTACGTATTATTCGAACAGCTCTTTGTTAAATGGAACCGGTAGGTACTATAATTATTCATATGATTGCAATTGTCACTTTTTTCCATGGCGACCACTAGTGTTTTCCAAAGTCATCAAGAATTAGGATGTGACGCTGTATGAATTACAATTTTTTTTATTCGTTATCCTATGCTGTCCCGCTGCTGGGCAAAGGCCTCCCCCAAATCCTTGAATGAATTTTATTTATTTTGTTTCTAATTGATTTGATTTAATTTGACTTGTTTTTATTTTATTTGACTTGATTTTATTCTACTTTATTTGATTTAATTCGACTTGGTTTTGTTTCACTTTATTTGACTTGATTTTATTTTTGTTTAATTATGAATGTATGTTCAGAAGATACTTAAATTATTGCAAAGCTTCCTCCCTTCTACTATGTTTGCCGTGCCTGGCAGGGTCCATAATGATCACATATAATTTTAGTTTAACAGATATGTACAATTATGGAGTGCAAATAAAATATTGAGTATCCATCCAGGAACTCTTTACCAGCGCCACCTCGAACCAGCACTCACGCGTCCAGCACACTAATTGCGCAACACACAGTCACAATTTGAATAATATTGAAGGATAATGCTAATCCATTGCTTCATAAGTTCGAAAACATTGTCTGCTCACCAACGTAAATAACGCAATCAACGCAGGACATCTCGCCATCTCTTTCTGGCCCGGTCTCGGCGGCGCCATTTATTAAAAATATTAATTAAATAAGACAAATTATTTATATTATAGTTTTTGAGTATTCTATTCTATATAAACAAATTCGACCAACAAACAAAAAAAAAATTGTAAAATACTAGTAAAAAAAGTACCTGGTGCCATTCTCAGGACGAAAACGGCAAAGCTTTTCGCGCGGCTAAACGACGCATCCATATGCATGCGACGTGCGCCCGCGCCGGTGACGACAGAAAGATTGATGGCGCTCTTTTAATATAGCAATTTACACCTGTTATGCTTTTACAGCTTCCTTATACAACATCTTCATCATCCAAACGATTATCGTTGGTGTGAGAAAAAATCCAATTTGTGATTTGCATTATAAATTCAAGTAAATTATTTGCTGGTTACATTATTCTTCCATGTATGTACAAGACCGTTGTAAATCTTTCAGATAAGCATATTTGCTTGAAATACCAACATCCCTTTGATGTTGTTTGATTTATCTTTGGTTCAAACCTGCATTCATATTCTAATTTATTTCAAAATTGCTTGTTGATTTTATGTGGCTATAAGTAAAGGTGATAATGGTCAGCAATTATTCAGTGTCTGTCTTTATAATTGAGTATTAAACTTTTACTTTCTTCGAACTTGCACATTGGTGGATTGGTGAACGTATTTGCTATAATAGTTTACTTGCAGTAAAAAGTTTGGTCACTCTGCCTCCTCGCAAGCAAAGTTAATCAATGGCCAAAATCTTAAAATCTATGATAAATCAGCTATAATTTAAAAGCCAAGTAACAAATAAGTGTAACTACCTAACTGCATTCCACGATTTTTTACTCGAAATCGACATTTAATCGAATTATCGTTGCATTTCAATTAGATTGGTTAATGGGCAAATGCCTCCGACCATTGGACATCTTTATTTCGGTTCAGTACCGAGTTCAATCGATATAGTAATCGATTCTGACGTTTAAATGGTTGGCATTACTTTAAGTGATGAAATTGAGTTTAATAGAAGATTTTCTAGAGAGCGAACAGATTTGGTTTGAGATTGGAATTGCTTGTTTAAAAGATCTGATAAAGGAATTAGGTGTCGTGGTGATGTGAGGCAATAAACGGATGATAATCAAAGCTTTTTCACTCAGGTACATCAATTATCTGTTAGGTAGTTATAGTTAGAATTCCCTTAGTAGTTATACAAGGTGTTACAGACGTTAATCTCAAAATTATTGCCTACAAAAATGGAATGGTTTCCCTTGCAAAGCCCGAATGACTTTCCTGTGCTTATTTGCCAGCAGCCGAATGCCAAAACAACATATTACCGTTTTTCTAATAGCCTCATAATTATCGTTCACTATAGCCATAACTCAAATAGTTAAGCGACGCGTGCTTCCCCACAAAATCGAATGGGTTTATTATCATTACTAAGACACATTGAAACACCGTTATTTTTTACACTGATATCACGTTTCACGAAAACGCGGTCGTTTTCGATCTCATTAGGTGCTTATGAAGGCCATGTAACTATTTAGTTTAATTAGTTATTGGCCGCCATGACATTGAGAATGTCATGTATCGAATTGCTACGAATTTTGTCATAGATTAAGTAGGTGGGACAGATGATTTGGTGTCAGGTTAAAGTTGTTGATTTGATGATGTAGAAATTGAAGTAAAAATGTTGCCGTGAGCATTGTTCACACTAAGAATTACTTCATAAAACTACCTGGATTCTAGGTAAAAAATCATTCATCAATTTGTAATTGCTACAGATGCCGCACAGGTTGAAGCAACAAGGAAACATGAAAGTGAGATAACAAAGTTCAGTAAGCTAAGCGCCACATAGAATTTCACAACCGACTCGGTTCAGGAGACGGCAGATATTAATATGCACCATTGTAGCCCCAACTTAAGACATATTAAAGTGGAGGAACTGAATAGGGAAGCCAGATTGCTAGGCTGGGCTGGTATTATACCAGGCGAGCCAACAATATACCCTGCGTGAGATAACTACAATGACTTTCTAAAGCAAACACGATTAGAACTCGTATAATAGATGGTGTCAACTGGAACAAATTTTGAACAGAATTGTGTCTACAGGTATGAGTAATTGGTTCTGTGTGGTCTACAGCTAATTGTGGGCCACCTTATTTCAGTTATAAGGTGCGTTAGGGAATAAACCAGATTAATGAACAACAGCAAATTGCGTTTTGTTAACAACGTAACTATATTATGAATTAATGACGATGATGTTAGATACTGTTTTAAAATAAACCTTCTGCTGTTAACATAACAAGCTATCAATGTAGAACAATTTTTATCAGCTATCTACAGATTTTAGTCACGACGCAATTATTTGTCTAAGTGCACTATCGAATGTTTAATAGTTCTGCCTCGTTAATTGTATGTATTTAGAATAATGTTTTGCGTTAATTTTACACAAAATCGGTGTCAGTCAGTTCTGTGCAACGGGTAACAAGATGTTTGGAAGTCAGTGATTTTGCGGAAAAAGATAATTTTGACTCTTGAAGCTAATCAATATTATGAATAGATGATTTTGGTCTGATAATTGATCCGATTTCTGAAATCTTAGTAGGTAGTATTAGCAGCGTATCCATGAATTCCGTGTATTCTTAAAGCAAGAACTGAATTAACAGATGACGAATGTAGTCTAAAGCTATTGCCACTAACAATTGAAAGACACACAGCTCCTTAAGACTTCCGATACGCGTCGAAAGACGCAGCTGGCAGTGATTTCATACAAACTACATTATTGATATTTTGCTCGCCCATTTCTAAATGGTTTTCACAGAAGTCGACTGAGACACCGTTTTAAATGCAGGTCTAAATGCGTAACATTGCTGTCTAGTGTAGTTACTGTCAGTCATAATTTAGATTACGTATCGAATTCCGAACATATTTATGTTATGAAAGTATTTTTTTTTCGAACGCTGAATCAGTTTTTTATTGTTTTGTAGATGATCTATTTGGCATGTTTATTGAATGCTATTCCTTCAGATCTTTATTTAAAATCATTTAATTCATAATCAGTTTCGTTTGCAAAAATACAAGTAATAGGTATAAAAAATTTAGGTATCAAATAAGTAGGTAGCTTTAATTCGGGCAGTTGTAACAAGATTTAATTTTGCTGCTTTATATACCTATGCATCGTTTGAAAATGTATTGCTCTACCGAATTTGAATGAATTTAAAAGTGCTATTTCTTTTTGTTTTTGTTTTTAACGTTGCCCCACACTAGGAATTGGCTAAAGCGTTCATGAATGCAATACTACGTTTCCATAATCCACTCCAAAGTTTAGACTACATATGCGGAATAACGGGAAAATATTTCGAGCGTAGCCTTATCGACCTGAATGTGCGCTTTTATAATTTCTAACGTGACGACATTATCGTGGACGTCCACGACCACGTTATGGCATTACGACAACACAGGGAAGTAAACTTTATGGAAATATACAACGTGTAACAGAATAAACGCAAGTCCTGAAAGTAGTTAGTTCTTATATAATTGACTACTGAATCGATTTCAGTAACTATTAAGTAATATAGGATTTTTTTTTTCAAATTTTATTTATTTTGCCATACTGACCGCAAATCGAGGCAAAGAAAGTTAAATCTTATTTCAAGGCAACAATACTCAATTTTAAGTGCATAAAGTAATGCTAGGTTCAACACGATTTTCTTAATAAAAAGTTGTTTTAGTCATTGTATAGGTAATGCTTTTAACTCAATACTCTAATTGGGGTGTATGAGGTCTTGCGTTAATTATGTTACACGTTGAATAAAGACGCTTTAAAATTTATTTATTTTAATGTATTTGCATACATTTTGTGGACGTAGACGTCAACGATAAGACCGTGACGTTAGAAATTATAAAAGCGCACATTCAGCGATCGTGGCGCGTTTTGAATTCGGAAGGTCTTCGTCTTAGATTTCCCTTCAACCTCAAATACAACGAACACATTATAAATTGAACACGTATAAAGAAAGTGACAGTTTTCTAACTTTATCGCAAATAAATTACCAGATACACAAACAAATTAGTGTCACAATTGATATGATATTGCTTGTAATTGAATATTACGCATATTTTTGCGGTAGGTTATCGCTTTATCTATAGTAATACATTGTACATGAGTTGAACGAATCAGTTTAAATGGCGTAACTGTAACAATATTGTTGCTAACGACTGCACGCGTGTTGACAATTTTTGATTTATTTTCATCATTGAGATTAAGGTCTATTTTAGTATTTATACTGATTATGGGTTTTAAGAGTTCTTCTAAAGTGATATTGTAAGATTCTTCATATAGCAGACAAGTTTTGTGTAAACAATTGTTGGCTAACCTAAATAAATAATTGACAGGATTATCTTCAACGAGCTTTTCTCTATTTTATTTTTGTTATTAGGTGAAAAACTTTCTTTTTTTTCTTCTTTCGTTCATTGATTGATTCAATCCAATAAACAGAAGGAATGAAAATAAATATGATCATGTTTTGTTTTTGTTAATCTAGCTAGAAAAATGTTCACTAAACTATACAAAAATTTTGCTGGAAACTGACCAAAGAGTTTTATTAGTAGTTACGCGACACAACATACGCTAGACTTGAAATTCCAAACTTTTTATAAGAACCCAAGTACAAATTCCTGCTTATTAACACAGGTGCAACTGCGGGCAATCTTATTACGTAGGTATTACCAGTTAGGTAGTTACTTATTTAATTTTCATTGTTTCAAGCTCCGCTTATTGGTTTGTAGGCAGAAAAAAAAAACTGTGACGAGTCTCGTGATAGATAGTAATCTTTGTAAAAATAAATAAAAAGGCTATTTTTTTTGCTATTTTTTACATTTGAAATCAGAATAGTTATATTTTACATATGATTAATATGATTATGGTATAGAAACTTTTATATTTAAATAAACATATAAAGGCTCCTACAAACAGGCGCGATACGAAACGCGACTCGCAGGCGACTGAAAGGCACCGCTCATGGCGCGACAAGCGGTGACTTTGTGTCGCGTCGCTTGTCGCGCCTGTTTTAAGAGCCTTAACACTACATTGTGTATGCAATTTCATTATTAGCTACTCGTGCATGATTATATCATAAGGAAGCTCATAAATAATAGGCACAAAGTGAAAGCTTGGCATCTGTCGGGTCTAGACCCAATAATCTATGAAACTTATTAGCATAGGTGCATAGTTCCGAAGTGTATTCATAGTATATATTATCAAAATCATGTGCTTTGATAAGGAATACGCAAGAATGTGGGTTTCTATGAAGCTGCTAAGGATCAGAATAATCGTACATTAAAAGTGGGATTCATGCATTTCTGAAATAAGTACAGTCACGTGCATAAATACCCACTTACGATAGATTCAAAAGCGATTTACAATTTTGAGAAAATACCTATTATATTGGTACGGTTTCGAGAATACCATGTTTGTAACACTATTAAAAATGATCAATACTTTAGGAGAAAATGATTCATGGATCTTTCTTAACTATGAGGTATTTATACGCGTGATTGTAACTACTACTATCTATTTCGATGTTATGGGACTGAGTGTGAAAGAAAATGCAGTATCATTCGTCTGTTATTAGTTGTACTCAGAGGTGGTAAAATATCGTACTAAATTTTAACAGACCTGGCGCGTGTCGTTTAAAATCTTAAGATGTCGAAGATAGGTATCTACCTAGATATACGTAGTTTCGCCGTCACGTCTAAAGGTGATTTATATGTAAACATTCTAGTACAGCTAATTGAAGAAATGGTAAATGAAAGTGAGAAGTATTTGTCATCCAATTCATAATTAAAGTAAGGTCACACGTGAAGATGAAGGTCACATGTGAAACGCCGTCAATGATCAAATAAAATCGCGACCTTCAGAAAGCAATGTTGTATCTACATCCATTTAAATAATCTTTGCGACTTATTGGTACAGGTGCATGGACCCGCGGAAACTGGTCCCGATACTAGTCCAGTCACCAAAAATTATGTAACGCCAAATTGAGCAGAGAAAAACATTGTGGTCAACCACTAATTTAGGTTTTCGGATCCTTTTGGAATAATTGAAGTGATTTTTTTTTAATTTACCGCTTGTTTGCTGACAATGAAGCATAATGGGTGTTGATCCCTTTTTTTTAAGATTGGTTTGCTCTTGACTTGACTTGCTTTGACTTGGTTTTTAAGGTTGGTTTGGTCGACAGAGTCGACGATGGAGTGAGCTTACCCAGAAGAAGCCTGTTCACTCTCACTTTGAAGAGATTAGGGTTGTATGCGTTCGGAAACACAGACGCAGGTAGAGAGTTCCGTTCTTTTGCTGTGCGCATTACAAAAGACATTTGGAAACGCGTAGTGCGAATTGGTGGAATTGCAACGAGGTAAGGATGGTAACTTGCAGTGCGTCTAGATGACCGATGGAAGAAGGGGGTCGGTGGAACAAGGTCGTGTAGTTCTTGAGCACACTCACCGAAGTACAATCCTTGTAGAAAAATACAATAATATGAGACTAATGCCTACCTATATCTAATATATGTTTGAAGTTAATATAGCAAAATGCATCGCAAATATTGCTTGCGAGTTGGGGCTTTCAGACCGAATATGGCCAGGGAATCTAGAACATGATGTCTTTTATACGAAGCCAGTGATTTCTTAGATTTAACTTAGAAAGAAAATAACAATATTGAAAGTCATATTGATACATGCAGGAATTTGAACCGGATTCTTAAAGCCTCCGGGTTATCCCTATGCGAGTTTTCATACACCAATGCAAATTTCTGGCGTAGATTAAGTCTCTCGGTCACCACAATTAGAGAAAGACAAATTGGTTATAGTTAATAAAACATATGATCTAACCAACAGACCAATTAAAAGCTTTGGTAAGGTTGGTACCGCATCATCTGTAAAAGTCACAGAAGACCTCTTAACTAACTATGTTAATTAAAATGGATGCTCAAACAAATTATGTCGTTACGACAAATAATAGTAGGTAATAGGGTTGACATCCAGGATCTGGCCTGGTTTTGAGGGCGTCCAAACGTCAAGCTGGGTTTTCAAAAGAGTAGACAAAATCAGGACTTTAAGACCCCTCAAAAAATAGAAGTGGTACCATCTCTAGCATCGAACTTGAAAAATCTTAAAAATACAGGGTTTTTATAATAGATAGCTTTCTAGATGCCAACCCTAATAATATAAATGATGTTGCGTAACTGACCATCGAGGAACATCAATTAGAAGTAAAAGATAGCCATCATTCACCTGTTGATTACAAGGAGAATTCGCGATACTTATCTTAGTTGAAAAATTATAAGCTACATCAGAAATTAACTTGTAAAACATGGATCTATTAAGGAGATATATTATTACTTGAGTTGCTATAATGACTTCCTTATCCATGTTACGGCGAATTTATGGCTTTGTGTGCTGCCGTTTGACCTTCGGAATTGTAAAGGAAACTCAGGTTTTGTAATACTATGGAATGCAGTTGTTCATCTCTCTTAATAATAATACCAGCTTATTACTGTCCCACTGCAGTCAGACTGTCATAGTATGTACACACAGCAGCAGGTCAAGTTACCACAAGCTGTCAAAATGTCTCATTCGATTTTGAACTTAACTTTCAACATTTTAAGGTTTAAAATCATTTGGAGAAATTTCACAGCTTCGTATAACCTGGTGTGCTGGCGACTGTACTTTTATATATTCTTCTTACTTCATATAATTCTGTATCTCTCATCGACGCATAAGCATGGATTCAGTACAAGATTCTGAACCTCTAATAAATCTGTACACTTTTCTATGATACAAAAACGTTTTTTTTTTTTTTTATAACCGCTGAAAAAATTCTGTTCTAGGGGGTCTAGAATTATGTGCTGAATTCGTGGTTTCAGTTTTCGCACCTATGTCCCTGCCACCCTGTATATGTATAGATGAGAGTGAAGAGTTCGTTTGTTTTTTGTTTGAACGCGCTAATCACTGGCACTACCCGTCGGATTTGAAATATTCTTTTTTTTATTTCATAGCCCAATTATTGAGGAAGGTTACAGGTTATTTAACATCTCGCTACGACCCTTAGGAACTGAGCCAATATGAAAAAGATGTCAGAACGCTAAACGAAAAATGAGGTAATAAGCGCGGGCGGGCAATGTGGCTGTTATTTTACTATATTGAGCTGTCTTACGTCTTCAACGCGAACGAAGTCGTGGGCAGAAGTTAGTTTTGTTTGAACGTGCTAATCACTGGTACACACGGCTACACATCAAGCTATACATTTCCAGTTTACACTGACCTCTCATTGCAAGGAAATCCTATACAATGCGAGATCAGCTTATACTGGAATTTATAGCTTGATTTGTAGCCGTGCGTACTACCTGTCGGATTTGAAATATTGTTTTTGTATTTCATAGCTCAATTATTGAGGAAGGTTACAGGTTATTTAACATCTCGCTACGACCCTTAGGAACCGAGCAAAAATGAAAAAGACGACAGAAAAAACGCAAAGCTAAAAACGAGGTAATAAGCGCGGGTGGGCAATGTTGCTGTTATTTTAGTATATTGAGCTGTCTTACGACTTCGATGCGAACGAAGTCGTGGGCAGAAGTATGTCTCCACCAATAAATAAGTGCAGAACAAATGGTAGGTTCAGACGTAAATTACATGTGATCTTTTATGTCTCCTCCCCGACCTTGAGAATCGAATTACGCGAATCTTGTTCAGAGATCGATAAATTATTTATGAGATCAAAGTATCACTTTACAATGTTGTATGTGCATAATTAGCGTTTTTAATTAGTGATCTCGATTTGGAAGTCATAATGCTAGCAGATTATACACCAATTTGATATGACATTATATTTGCATATTTTTTATAGTTCTGTAAATGATAAATGATTTTATTTTCTGTAAGTAGGTTTGTACAAACACTTTTACACGTCAATCATATTTTAAAAGCTAGATGAGGTCGGCGTTTCCTATCTGACTACTCTGAGAAGAAAGGCCGAAACAAACTGGGAGGTCACAGTCTCTTTGTAATAATTGTCAAATCTCTGTAATTGTTTCATTGCCAGCTGTGTACTCGTCTCTGTTTAAATGCATTCTTCAATATGAATATCAAGGATGAAAAATACCCAGATGTCTTTCAGCAGATACATAGCTGGGTATCAGTCGCAAAAATCCATCGAATACGTTTAAGCAGTTCAGCTACAAAAACCCGTACCCTTACCCCTTGTATATTGTACTTCAAAAAAGGAGGAGGAACCATGTTGGTCGGTATGTATTTTTTTATGTATGTTTATCGATATTATTATCAATTGTGAGCCGATTTTGAAAATTGATTTGATAGAAGAAGCTCGCGCGGTGGTTGGTGCCATAAGAATTGTATTAATTAATTTGCTTTGGTAGTTATTGAGTTAGCTTCAGTAATACGTAGGTAGGTATTTAACTCACTTTGTGTAGGTATGTTAATCAAACTCAAACTCAAAGCATTTATTTCAATTAAACCATTTACAGGCACTTTTGAATTGTCAAGTGGTCGGTCAGTCAGAAATATGAAGCTAGTTGCCCATTCCAAAGCTAGTTGATGTTACTACTACTAGCGTAGTAATGATGATGTTATAAAACTTCCTGTCACTGTTGATGACATAGCAAATACTGGCATACGAATTTGTATGAAAGTAAGTACGGTCGGTCGGTACGAAAGCTTTTTTTAATTGTATATAATTTATAATCTCGTGCAACATCATAAAATTAGTCTTTAAGTACCTCTAACCAATAAATAATTTAGCCTAACGGATAAGTGAACGATTTAAATCTTTCACTTATCCTTTGTTGCTAACCAATATTATAAACCAACATTTAACAGCCCCTGAAACCCATAAAACCAATTGTTATTTACTATCCATACCGCTACATCTGCCTATACCGTTATCAGAACATTTGCACTAACAACTTGTTATATTATGACGGTTATGTAAAGTACATAAAGTACAGCGGGTCCCGGTAGCAAGCTAACGAACGTCAGGGATCGGGATATCTCGGAGACACTCGGAAACACTCGGGTGTGGTTCTATTGTGGGTGGTGTAAAGGCAGAGATAGACTTGCGATTAGATCGATATTGATTGTTGTCGTCACGCCATTCAGTGTTATGGATTTTGAACGGGAAAGCGTTGGTTGAAGTAGTGTTTATTTATTGTTAATATTTGTTGAGATAGTCGTAATAGTGAGGGCTCATGGCTAAGTAAGTTATTACTTAGCCATGAGCCCTCACTATTACGACTATCTCCCAATCGACCGATCGATCAGGTTAAGCTACGCTGGCCACGGTCGATCCGCGGATGCTGTGCCCGACAAGGTCCAAAATTATGTCGTTATTACAACCTACCAGCTAATGTAAACTTAAATATGTACATTTTGGAACGCAATAAAGAAATTGAGTATTGAGTGTGGTTGACTATCTTTATATACCAAGATTTCTCCGTACTTCGGAAAGCACGTTAAGCCGTTGCTCCCGGCTGTCATTCGTAGATCTGTGACAGTCGTCACGGATTGTCAGAAGCCAGAAAGTCTGACTACTATTCTTACCAAGGGGTATCGTGTTACCCAGTAACTGGGTGGTGGAGGTGAAGGGCGGGAATTTTGGGGGACTGTCTTATGTAATTTTGACGTTCAAAAAGTGCTGATCCTTAGCCTAGTTTGAATAAATTACTTTTGATTTTGAGATAGGCAGTCGCTCCATGTAAAATACTGCATCTGGTTAGACTGGTAGCTGACCCCAATATAGTCGAGAAAAGGTAAACATGCTTAATTCTTTCATTTGTTTTTCATGGTTGCCAATATTGTATTGCTAATTTGTTTGCTTTGAATCTGTTTCTCTAGTTAAATGGAACGAAATCATGTACCAAGCAATTCTTTCATTTTCAGAAAGAAGAAATTATGTATGTATTTAATTTTCAGAAGTGTTTGTCTTTTCCATCTTCATCATAGGCCTCTCTTTTCTCAGTGTACAACTAAACGCTGACAAGACTTTACTTTGACGGGACTCTTCACCGACAGGACAACATTTCTGTGAGCAACTTGGAGGTTTTTCAATTTTTTACGAATATTGAATGAATATAATATAAATATAATTTTAAAAAAAATTGAAATACGAATATCCACTTCGGCAATTCACTGTATTAGTACTTGAGTAAATTCATTATTTATTTAACATTGTATTCAAATAATGACACAGAAAAAGGTCATATTGAGCAAGAACTAAACAATGCAACTGAAGTATTATGGTGAAAAGGGAAATATATTAAAAGTGAGATTGAAAAGGACCTGCTGGAACGGGTAGAACCTGGATGAGGCTCGAAGAACGTTTGAAAAATTAGAGAATTCCACGAGCTCATGACTCGGCATTATACCGAATATCGATAAGCAAAACTCGTTCGTATCGATAAGTGTACATCAGTCGATAGATTGGCTGAATGCTACCGAATAACAAGTTTATCAGTATCTATAGAGATTTTTTTTTTATCTTTATTTATTTAGAGGCTTTTACCTTACAAATATACGTCAGCCTCATCATAAGTACCCTAATCTAACTATTTTTTTACACGTAATTATAATATTATTAATACAAATATAATAATATACATTTAATAAGCACACATTGCTTTCTTTATTCACTTCTAAACTCATTTACCACGTATTAATTACTTCTCAAAATATTATAAAACAAATCCGTTTTTCGTGTGTCTGTCTGTCTTCGCATTGTTCTTCTAAATTATTCAACGGATTTGGTTGCAGTTTTCACCTTCATTCTATCATTTATTGCGGAAGGTTTAAGTGTATAATAAATGAATATTTAGATTTTACAGAAATATTCATGTTCTGTCAAGTCGTACAAACCATACGAGGCAGGAACGGGTCGCTAGTGTGTTTATAAACAAATGAGGTATTAGGTATATTTAGTGTAGGTACTTACTATGTTTTACAACCATATGGAATACTTGAAACTCCTTATACTACATCCTGCTTCAGAAACTAAACTTGTCACAGAAAAACAGACAAGAAAGCGAAGTCGATCCGGCTAGATATCAGTTCTGTTTAAACTTTTAAGTTTTGTTGAAACCATTATCAAAACAACATAATCGCTCTTTCCTAGATAAATAAACATGACAAAATCGGATACAATCGCAAAACTGAAGCTCAGCTGTAAATCAGATCCGGCGCCAATCGGTGATATCTCGCTGTTCAGCACCCAGCCTTATCTAACCCTATAAGTTAAACCAGTCTATCTAGCTACATCTCTTTGTCGGGCTGTCAGTGCGTCCATAAAGTATAGTTTAAGTGTATTAGGAATATATTTAGCCGATTTGCACGCTCCGGGGTATAATGTGTTTGACATAACGAGTTGGACGTACAGTGATGATTTATATTTTATCCATAATTGTGGTCTTGTTTTCTGTTCCTCAAGTGTAATATTGGTTTGGATTTATGTCTAGGGAGAGTAGTGGTTGGGTTTTGACACATATACGCTTAGGGCTGTATGCGCACTGCACTAGATAGTTACTATAGCAATAGCCCAGAGCGGATCCAGGGGTGGCAGCACATTGGCGCGGGCCCCCCAATCGGCATAAGTCAAATAAAATCGAATCGTCTGAATGGACTGGCCTGAATGCATATCCATCAAGACATTGCTTCAATGAGGGACGCTGAAGAAGTACCTACTATATCTTCAGCAGTAGTGGCGTAACTATTAAGGTTCAAAGTGGTACCGTCAGTTCGTACTCGGGCACATAGATCTGCTATGCACTGGCCTAGAGTCGGCGAGAGGATTTCAGGATAACATATAATGCTAAAAAGATAGCGCGGTCTGAGGAGCTCGCGCATCAACAGTTTATACAGCTTTCCTCAACTCATGAAAAACAAATTTGCTGATACTATGAATAGTCAAAAGAAAAACTAACCAAACCAATTCGAGGCGGGGTGCTAAATTGATTGAGCTCGCTTCGCTCGCTCTGGCAACCCAGGTTCTTTTAATTCTCAAACTTGACTACCTATGTCGACATACTAACTTTTATTTCTGTATCTATGGTCAGAAAAAATCTATCCTATCCGAGGTGGGGTGCTAAAACTGCATTTTGGAACGAAGTTCTTTAACGCGGCTTGCGGTATGTCAAATGAAAGTCCAAGATGGCGGCTCCGAAAATTCCAAATTGTTCGACATGGGTGTCGTTTACATGGTTTTTGAGGGTGTAAATCCAAGATAGCGACAACTTCAGGAGAGTTTTTAAAACTTATATTACATAGATGGTTCTGTATTAAAACGCGTATTAAATTCACATTTCTCTCTCTTTCTCTTTTATACGAGAATTTGTGCGTGCGAGTATAGCGTAAAGAACTTGGTTCCTGACGGGGGTCCTCCGACGGCACATGCTTTTAATTGTGATTATTTTTAAATGTCGTTGAAAAAGAATGAATCCCAAAAACTGCATAGTGTAATACTAGATGTGGGAGACACTTCTTAACTGTCTGGTCCATGTCCATGTCTGCCAGAAATTAATCCTGGAGCCGCCCTTGGCTATAGGAGAAGAATATTTGTATACGTACAAAAATGCCGTGGTGGCAAGCAATGGTGTCAACCAATAATATTGACATTGAATGCCAAAAATTTACACAACTTGTAGGAGGTTTTTTTTTATTATATAGTCAAAATAATCATGCGGTTACGAATAAGTTATTAATGAAACCTACAATACATTGAGGTAGGGCAAGGAATACCGTACTAGCTTCAATTATTTGGAGCAGTCAAGTTTTAAAATCTGCATTATCTATAAAGCGAAAAAATATTGTAAATAAGGTGTAGGTACTCGTAGCTATACGTTCTAAAGAAAATGAGTAACATTTTGCAAAATAAAATATTAACAGATTAGTCATAATGATGGTTATCATGTAAACATTAATTTATAGTGATCGTTATAAAAATAATTAAATAAAATTACACATTGCAGACAAGATCTTGCTAATCAATCTTCATAGCGTTGTCCTTAATTTGTCAGAGGATTTTAATACTAATTAGTCGGTCTAAAGACTCTTGTGAACATGTTTGTATTTAGATAAAAAATATATTGATGGGTCAAAAAATTATGAACTGTCAATTTCGATAAAACATGTTCGAGTAGGTAGGTAACTTTTGAAAAATATGCATAAAATTATACAGATACATTAATGTTAGATGTATACAGAAATTTATAAAAAAAATTACAGTTCATTTTTTTGAGTGGCATTGCCACTTAAAGCATTTGAATGTTCTAATATATTTATATCAATTCACAAAATTATTATCAGCTGTTTGTGTCCCACTGCAGTACAAAGGCCTTCCTTCCATCCTTCCGAAATTCACAAAAAGCAAGAAAAAAAAAACATACCTGAAGGCTTATCAAAAAACAATTAGTCAAGTAATAAATAACTCAATAGATACTTCTTTCAATTAAAAATAAATTAAATACACTTACGACTTTTTACAGTGGCAACACATGCCAGCCACTCATTCCCCGTCAAGACATGTCATTGCAATCAACTACATATTACAGACAAGACGCATAATTACGCTGCTGACAGGATAACTAGTTAGAAGATAATTAAGTTATGTTATCTAAAGGATAATTAAACGGACGACATTTCTTGATAATTTAATTGAGTTTCGATTTTATTGATTTATCGTGTGTGTAGAATTGTAGAGTAAGTTTCGTATCGTATCGACTGGTAAATTTCTACAGCAGAATAAGGGGCAATTTCCTGCTATCAAGAATAAGAGTTTAGGGAATTTCGCCATAATCACCACGGTTGGAAAGAGGAGTGGTGACAAAATTGCAGCACTGTTTGTTTATGTATAACTCTCGAAATTATGATTGCTTCATAACGTCATATTTTCTCGAAATAGTCTTATAGAAAGTGGCGCGTACCTTATCACTTTAAATTATACTACGTATACTACATGATATACTTAGAAGATATACAAAATTTTAATGAAATCCATTCACTAAAAAAAATTGCTATTCCAATTTTTTTTTTTTGTCGAGCTACGTGTAATAAAATGTAAGGTACAGCTGTTTTTTTTTTGCGAATGGATTTCGTTAAAATTTTGTATACCGTCTAAATATACCATATAGTATACATGGTATAATTTAATGTGATAAGGTACGCGCCAATTTGCATATCAACAAATGTTATTTCAAGAGCTATATTTATGTTCTAAATGATTATTATTTAGCAAAATTATGTTATGCAAAAATCTCGCGGGCTACATTGACGAATGCCCGTCGCGTCGACTTGAAATCCTTAGTTGAACGACACCGACTTCTAAAATCCTCAAAAATTTTTACTAGATAATGTAAAATAATAGTTTTCTATAAGAGTTATTAAACCTATCACTTACGACTACGCATTGTCTTGCTCAGAATGGTGATTCTGGGCACAACCTCCTATTTTGTAGAGATTCATGTGCCAGTCTAAGGCATAGACGAGATTAACTACACCGTCTTTGTCCGTTTTTTCTTTCTTCGTGGGTTATACATATAAGCATATCAGATACGCATAAATCATACTATTAGTAAAGCATCGAAGCACTTATTATAATCCTATTGTCATTTAACAAATGAACTATCTATTCGATAGCAGTGTTATAGATGAGAACAAAACGATTCGAGGAATGTCTTTCATCATTAGATAAATACAATTGTATAATGTAGTGTAGTAATTGTAAAGCGTATAATCTGAGACTTGATTATATCTCAGGGTTCCGCACAATAAAGTTATTTTATCTACACCCATGCTATAATTCCTGTAGCTAGTTGCTTCATCTTTCTGACTGACCGACCCCTTGACAATTCAAAAGGGTCTGTAATTGGTTTATTTGAAATAAATGCTTTGAGTTTGAGAGTCTTGTATGCAACTGTACATAATTAGGTATTAAAACAGTTGCATAAATAACTATTGCAATACCTAGAGGCTGTGTAATGATGTTATCATTTTTATAACCCATCTTCAAGCTCATTTGCCTTTAAAGGACAGAAAATCTGCAAGCGGCATCAAGTCAAATGCATAATGCATAGAAATGACTGGGAGTGATCAAATCACGCAAATAAATGGTGTACATTCACCTTGCTGCAGTTATTTTGTTGTGGATCTTATACCAATGAATTTTAAATTGTTCTAAGGCGTACCTTTTTCCTACTTTAAGGAGAGAGGAGGAGTCCCCGAAAAATTTATTCAGACATAAAATTACCAAATAGGTACCTATGCGTCACCTGGCAGCTCAGACCCTTAGGCCCTTTGCCCACACACGTTTTTCTTACTGTGAAAAACTATGGTTTTATTGCCGTGTGTAGGTACGGTCTTCAGTGTTGTATGGATCACTATGGAAGCTTGTTGACAGACACGTTTTTTCTACGACGCTGTTTATACGCCGTGCCGTGTACAAAGGCCCTTAAGAGGCGAGTTAGACCAAATCACTTACCGCACACTCTTATAGCAGGTAATTTTAGACGAAAAACAAAGTGTCATGCAATTGTGTATCATGTGCACACCAATTGCAAACTGTCACTCTGACCCGTCATGCACATCGCCCATTCTGCCAATGATTTTGGTAGGGGTTCCGCTTCCGGCACACGGATCCCTAAAAAAATTAAACAGTGTTCATCGATTCAAATCTATATCGTTTTCTGTTATCATATTAATGAATTATTCAAGTGCAGTGTGCCACTGCTCAAATCGAACTCAACGAGGCACTTTCTCCTGAACAATGGATCGGCAGGTACAATGAAAGTATGTAATGCAATGCAGTGCATTACAGATGCACGCATGCATTATCTTACGCGCGTCGAAGATGCCTTTATGGGCTTAATTTTAGGGTTGTGCGATTTTGAAATCGATGTGAAAATTATTTCTACGTCTATACCTTGAATCCGTATGGAAAAAAAAGAATATTCTAATATGTTATTTTGTTAATGGCCATACAATGTGCTAAGCATTTAATTTACTCCTGATTGTTTTAGCATTCCTTTACATTTTTAATAGCACGTTTTTCAATGCAATTAATGTAGGTAGTGTTGTCCTGAAAAATGTCTACAAGGCTCGAAGTGTCTCCAAAACGAAGCAAAAAATTAAATATTGATTCGGTTATTAGTACATATTCTTTTTGTTTTAAATCTTTACCGAGGAGAGAGAAAAAGTAAAAAAAAAGCTCGGTACGCCGACATAAATTTAAAGAACCCCAAAAATGTAATTGAAAAAAAATAATTGTACTGTACATGACAGCCCTATGAAATAATTCATTTCCTAATAGAAATGGGACATTATTTAAAATCTGAATAGTAACGTCTTAATTTATGTAAATGGCGGGTAGCAATGAACAATTATTTGTTTCGAGACAAAACAATACGATGTTTGTTATGTGCTCCCGTGTTAGTTTTGATGATACCTCTAAAATTAATTCAAAAAGCCACTGTTTTGAGATTTCATCTTGTGTAACATTTCATTCATTGTTACTCGATACTTTTATGTACCTACTGTTTCTCAGATAAAATATCTGCTGGGTATGTGGCTTTAAAGTTATAAATAATGGATCAGCTCTCTTCCAGTTACACCAGTTCTAGCACAGTTTTAATTAACATCATAATATAACATCAAGCCTTGTTTCCCAAAAGGGTAGGGCAGAAGTATACCTACCATGCATGTAATAGGGGGCGAGCCCAACCCCAAACTCCGAGATGAGCTGTAAACCCAATAACACTTCGCCCAACCTGGGAATCAAACCCAGGACCTAATGCCCAGCAGAAGCGCTTGCAACCACTAAACGAACAGGGCAGTCTGTTATAGTTGTGTGGCCTTTTTTTTTGGGGTGGGAAATTATGAAATAACTTTTCCCGCTCTGGGCGGAGCGGGAAGATGTGTCAGACTCTTACTGACTAAAACCCACCCGTGTTCCTTCAGTTGCCTGTGCCAGGGGCCACGGTAACCCATTCGGACTTTCCCGCAACTCAATTTTTTTTTATTGAGTGTGTGAAATCATCAAATAACTTTTCCCGCTCTGGGCGGAGCGGGAGGGCGTGTCAGACTCTTACTGACTAAAACCAAGCCGTCTTCCTTCAGTTTCCTGTGCCAGGGGCCACGGTAACCCTTTCGGACTTTTCCGCAACCTTGGCTGGTGGCCCTAGCGGACCCCGTCATTGGTGCTGACATTTCTTTGAGGCGCGCGTGGTACACAACGCGCCGTCGACCCAGGCCTGGTCGTTATCGAACGGCGAGCCATCCATTGCTCGCCGTTCGCAAGCCCGCGCCTGCGGTGGCCGGGAATCGCGCATACCTGTCAGGGTTAGTTGTATGGCCTGAAATAGTAAACATCTGCGTGTAAGTGTGATGTTTGTAAATAACTCTCACTATTTCACTGTTTATGTTTAACTTTACATCGCAGGTGACTGACAGGTATACTTGTACGGTTTTCCAGTTCGTGTGTGACCGCCTTACAGTAATTTAATTATCACACTCAGATTCCTCACAATAATTGGAATACGAAATACAATAAATTAACCTACAAACGTAATCGTTTTTTTATCTTTTATCATTCCATTTTTGACGGCGATCGTAATAAAAATGGTAGTCCAATTTGAGTCGAATTTAACAGTCCAGTTTACGCACCCAATAAATATTTATGTAATAAGGTTTATATATTGATTGTACCAGTTATTGGAATACAAAGTGTAACATAATTATTACTGACACAATAAATATTTATGTAATAAGGTTTATATATTTATTGTACCAGTTATTGGAATACAAAGTGTAACATAATTATTACTGACACTGTACGAAATAATTTATTTGTAGAATTGTTTGTTACGTATTGTTTTTTTTTATTTGAAACGTTTTTTTTTTATTGAAAAAACAAATGTTTGTTTATTTCAAGAACGATGAAAGCTGAGGACTTTGTGAAAACCTCGTTTTACTTATTCAAAAAATCTCTTTTTGTAGGTAAGAAAGAGGTGTTAAACTTAAATATTTAGATTTACAATATTGGTGGCTGTCGCAGGAAATAAATATGGATGGTCCTACATACCATCACGCCTAGTTTCCGCTAAGGGTTGGGCATAGGTGCACCTATACTGCTGTCATAAGAAGACCGTAACTGACAATTTTGTGAAAAATGAGTTATTAAGATGTTCGGAATCAGCAAAGAAAATGCTATCTTATGGTCTTATACACAAAGCTGTAACTCGTATTAGATATATCATAAGGATTTTCGAACCAACGACCTACAAACTGTAAGTCGCGCCGTTACCACTGAGCCACCATTGCTCTCCAATACTCACTGCTCACAATGACACAAACAAATTCAAAATTCGTCTACTGTATCAGTTCCATATAGGAAGTCCAAACCGGGTTACAAAATTATTTATTAATATTTATACATGAGCCTGTAGGTGAATCAGGTTTTAAAATCAATAAGAATCAGCGAATGAACGCCTTTATGATAACTGAGTAACAGATCATATAATAGAACGTATAGCTTTAGATAATTGAATTAAAATAATTAAATGAATTATATTATTTGTTTGATTTTTAGTTCGTTTTGTTTGATAGCGTAATTGATACCTTTTGGTTTTGAGTTAAGTATTCAATCAACTCACCCTATCGTAAGTTACTGCTGGATATGGCTGTGCCACAGCGCCCTGTCCTCCGACTTCCGCGTGGTTGTCCCTAAGGATAAGATCCATTCGATTCATTAAGAAAATTTAAAATGAATTTGTTATATAATTGGATAGGCTACCAAATTGATTTTTGAATGCTGTTAATATTGAGAAAACTCTGTGATAATAAAGAGAAGTATATATGTATATTATATCTTATCGATAGTCCTTATCGATGTCGATAACGGCGACCCTTTGAAATTATTATTTGCTATCGTGTGCGTAATATGAGAGAGAGAAGAGAAAAGTAATAATTAAAAGAAAGTAAGTAGTGATTTAAAAATGCGTTTTTTTTTGTCACAAGATTCTTTTGGTAGCTATTTAATAAAAGTATTATACCTCATTCACCACTCGAATATTTCACTTCCAAGCACTACCTAATGAGACATTAAATATTAATTACTTTAACAACACACCGAAAACACCATAAAACACGACGTTAAACCATGAATTATTACTGAAATCGTACTAATTGACGTTCGCTATCCGAGTAAATTATTATCCGATTATGATGGCGATAAAAACGTTTTTATTCAATTAATCTTTTTAATAAGCTTCGAAAAGGTACTAATTGAGACTTTAACTGCAAAAGCATTTTTTGTTTTTAGAACGGTATCGAATTTTTGACTCTGAATCTGTTTATTCGACTATGAATCGTATAAATTCGACTATAAATATGTCAGTGGTGTGAAATAACTAATTTGTAAGATTTACATCAGTTCTAGAGGAATTCATAGTATTTCGATTAATGTACATTTTACTTGTTACCAAGGTTTTAAATATGTCGTTAGGTTTTCAAAGAAATATGTGTTTCATTTATCGCGGGCATGATTGATCGTTTTTTTTTTGTTGATTATTTCTTATCTTATTTAGAATCTATACGACAATAAAGTACTTAGTAACAGTTTTGGTAAACCAAGCATACTAACATCTTCAAAATTCTGTACTTACACTTAGTTCGCAATAAAGAATTTGAATTTGATCAAGCTTGTGTGTTACGTACGATTCAACACAAAAAAAATACAAAAAAAATATACTACTATGATTAAAATAGCATAAAACCCATATTAGTTAAGAAGATTGATTCAATCAATCATAGGTAATCATAAACATCTGACACTTGACCTAAATTAACAAAAATTAAAATAAGAAGTTCCTTGACATCAGCCGGTTATTGCACACATCATCTATAAGTCATCTGCATAAACTCCACGATAGGTATTATGAACGGTTATAAATAGAATGTCGGACAATGTTTAGCATTCAGTGATTGGATAAGCACTAAAAACTCTTAAAGGGCATGTAGGTTTAGTGTTCAATGTTGATGAATGACCGGTAATTGTCAGATATTCTTATTCATAACTTTGTTTGCATTCCATAATGTTATTAAAGTGGTGGTAGGTAGCACTGTCATCTTTACTCAGTGAAGTGATTAGGAATTTGTCAGTAGCAGTTCGGTGTCAAATAGCGGCAAAGAAACTGGACATCCTAAATAGAGTGAAGCGATACTTACTTTACGCCTGGACAGCTTTTGTCCGATCCTGCATGGAGTATTGCAGCCACCTTTGGGATGGCTCAGCAAAGTACCAACTTGCCGCGCTTGACTCGGTGGAACGCAGAGCTAAGAGGCTCATTGGCGCCGTAAAACTGGTGGATGCCAAGCTTCACAGCACGGCTCATCGCCGAAAGGTCGCCTGCTTGTCGGTCTTCTACAGATTGTACTTCGGAGAGTGTGCCCAAGAACTCCACGACCTCATTCCACAGGCCCCCTTCTTCCATCGATCATCTAGACGCACTGCAAGTTACCATCCTTACCTAGTTACTATTCCACCAATTTGCACTAAACGTTTCCAAATGTCTTGTGTTATGCGCACAGCAAAAGAGTGGAACTCTCTACCTGCGTCTGGGTTTCCAAACGCATACAACCTTAATCTCTTCAAAGTGAGAGTGAACAGGCTTCTTCTGGGTAAGCTCACTCCATCGTCGACTCTGTCTCTGAACTTATCCGGCGTCTTGGTAGTAGTACTTGTACATTTTGGCACAACACAGGATTTCCGAGAACTAGGATTGGACATATCCAATGATTTTAAGGGAATCGTAAGGCAGCGGTACGGAAGAGCGCGAACGGACTGAGCGATTGTTGGAAAATGACTTCAAGAGGCGCGAGCGCGAGCCAACGGTCGCGAGCTCACTTTAAATTCTATAACTTGGGAATTAATTAACGTAACAAAATAATTATTTCACATGTATTTTTTATTTTTGACAGAGAATACATTAAGCTAAAATTCAAAATTAGTGAATATTCTCCATTCATACAAACTTATAGTAAAAATATTCGATCATTAATAGTACTAGATTTTTTGATGAGCGCATCAAAAACTACCGGAAAAATAAGACCACAAAATAATGTTGTGGTCTTTATGCAACATACAATTTTCAACCTTATTGCTTAGAAATTATGTTTTATTCTTCCTAAAATAATTTGGTTCTTATTATAAAAATTACTTTTCAATCAAGGTAGTAAATATATTGCAAACCATAATAAACTTTAAGTTTGAGTGTTAAGGTTTATAATCAAGTTACATGCAGTCGCGGCCACTTGAGCGATGTGTTTTTGTTCCTAATCCATATTCTAGTGCTATTGTTGATCGAACACAAAAATAATATTACATTAACGCAAACAGTGCTTTAAGCAAACATGCACGTAAAAAATCTAAAAAAGCAGACGTCATCTAGAGATGACTTGATTACACAAACTGATAGTTTAATAACACGGTACTTAACTACTTTATCAATCTAGTTCTGCCCACCCTTTAGAGTTAGACAGTACACCTTGATGATGATGACGTTATAATTAAACGGATAGGTACTCCAGACCACCTGGCATCTCTATTTGCTTTTAAATTAAGGGGCTGACAACAGCTAAAGCGCGGTCACACTGCACTGCACACTGCAGTCGGACTGCATAGAAAAGAAAGAGAAGCGCGATGACACAAAGCTGGTAATTTATTGCAAAATATGAACTAATTCTCTATTTACAAAAAAACTATTGATTGGGCTAAAAAATTAATACGCTGCGCGCTGTCACGTTAATATGTTGCTTGAAGAACAATCTGAAAAAAAACAACAGAATGATTGCATGTAAGTATAGATATCAGTATGGTTTTTAATCGTTAACAGAATTGTTTAGAGGTATCTTCGTGACTTTTTTCGTATCGTACCAAAATAGTTGTATTATGTTTTCAACACACTATCTAAGTTAGATACAACAAAAAACAGAAAAATATATGATATTCTTCAGGATATAATGCTAGTTAGATAATCTAACTAGCATTATATCCTGAAGAATATCATATATTTTTCTGTTTTTTTTTTGCTGCAGTGGATCATATACTTTTAGGCATTATAAAACTTGCGTTTAGGCTACGTAGTCCCCTTAAATGCCTTTAAGGGCTATGCTAAGGTAGCCCGTGAAATTATTATTTTTTTACTTTTTTTTTAAATTTGCATGTCAGTGTCATGTTGAATGGTAATCAATATACATGTTTCTCAGACATGCTTGGAAATTTGAGCATTATTTTGACCACCTTCTTCGAGATAAATCGAAATTGCTGTACTGGCCAAATACATGCGAGCAGCGGCCGGCAAAAGTTGTATGAAAATCATATCAGTCGTGGTTTAGCGGCCAAATAAATTACATAGTAAACTCATATCTATCGTGTAATTTAAAAATGGAACGATATTTTACTCCGAAACATGCTAACCAAGGAGGTAACTTATCAAAGGTTTTATTTAAATTACGAACTGGCTTGCAGAAATAGAAATCTGTTCATAAAAAAAACAAATGAACACTTTAAAGCGGGAAAAATCATTGTTGTTCGTTGTTCGTCATTGATTTTGAAATGTAATTGTATTTTAATTACCGCGCATTATTTGAGAAAAGTCCTATATAAGACTGGGCCAGATCTAGGCATTGATGGACTTACGTATGTGTACCTCGGCCCACATTTTCGCGTTCGTCCATCAATGCCTCTTTTGCTGGCCGCTGCAGTAAAGTACTACATGTTTCGCGACCGTAACGCAGGGCCATCGAAGCACAACCAGTTACCATGAATTCAGCACATGATAGTAGACCCCGCTGCTTTGAAAATATTCGCCGGTTATAAAAAATATATCAGCTGCTTCATAGAAAAGTGCTAGGACTTTTCTGCGTCGACTGCGCTGCCACGCTATACAGAATTTAAATAATTAATAAGTTAGAATAAGAAGTAAGTATGTATAAGTTTTTGATAAGTTAGAATTTGACCTAAAACGTCAGGATTTCATGAAATACTCCTTCAATAGGGTATCGCCTAAATACACACACACACAGGCATTTTTATTATTTTAGTTTGTATTTTATTGATTATTTAGGTGGGATCCACGCAAATAATCGCGACACCTGCTTAAAAAGAATTTTGATTTTATTCTTAATTAGAATAGCACCTTTTTAATAACTTGATTTCCATCATAAACGAAACGCCAAAACCAATTAATTAAAAAAATCTGAATAGTTGGCTGATTAACATTCTTTTAATATTTAGCCTAATCGCTTTTGCAACTTATAACTAATTAAAAAATATATAATCAATACGTGAGAGCGTTTTAATAGAAGAGATTATCGAGGGTAACGACCTCTTTAGAAAACCATGGACTGTCTTTATGGCAGGAATAGTTTATGATTTTAGTAATAGTTTTATATTTTACGAAAAAGGATATTTGGAAGCGTCAACAATTCTCTATACTTAATGTTTTCGTTATTATTTTGATTTACAGAATTTATCTAATCATTGAATAAACCATGACATATTGGTTTAGTCACCAATCTGCCCAGCCTTTTTCCATCTTTGTTGAGGTAGACTTCCGGTCTAACCGGATGCAGCTGAATACCAGTATTTTACATGTAGCTACCGCCTGCACAAACCAGTAAACCGGGTTACAAGATACCCCTTATACAGATTGTCAGACTTTTGGACTGCCTACACGTACCTAACGACTGTCAAAGATCTACGAATGACAGCCGGGATCAACGACTTAATGTGCTTTTCGAGTCTCAATATGTAATGTATGGGCACCCATCCGCGAATCGACCGTGGCAAGCGTAGCTTTACCTTCAATCGTCTCGTGTGCGGCTGTTATAATTTAGCCACGAATCCATTTAGCCATAAGCCAAAAATTACATATTGGTTTTCCAATTCAATGTTATAACTTTTACGCAACAGACGTCAAAATTCCTCCCCACTTGGCACCGCCATATTTGGATGCGTTCAAAGCAAAGAGCTGTCTGTTATTTTGTGTGTTATTTTAACTACTATGGAAGTTCTACGGAACTGGTTTATTATAGAGTTAAAAAAATATGATTTTTTTAGAGAAATAAATTATATCTCATCTTAAGATATGTATATATTAAAAGGTATGAGTACCTAAAGTTTGTAGGCTGGTTATAAAAGAATAAATAAGCATTTTAAGCCGCTAGTGTAATTAACATAATTAAAACAAAGCGATAGCCTAATAAATCGTTTTAATATCTTAATTCTTGTAACACTATCAATATTTTTCCTAATAAATTGATTGCTCGTGATTAAAAACCTCAAAACCGTATTTAGCATTATCTATCACGTTTATGGTAATAAAATACAAGACACTAGAATCTATGAGACGGATCACTCATTGAGATGGAGCATTTTCCTTAATTTTTCTTGAGTAGTATTTGCGAATGACCTGTTAATAATCTAGTTAATAGATAAATAAACATATTTGCAGGCACTAAGTCCAAGTATATAAATATTGTTGTTGGGCTGGCCTATTTTTTGGCCAAAGAATCAGCATTGCCATACAACGTGGCAATGCTGCCAGCCTTTTGGGCACTTTTCCTGTTGACAGGGATGCGAAAAAAATTTTTGATGCTCTATGATTTTTTCCCCGTTTTTATATGTAGGTATACCTACTTGTACATATTATTATTATTTAAAGTGTCTTTGACATATCTCGGAACCCTGGGGTCGCCCTGACCTTTGGAAGGCGTACGAGGGGTCGAAGCCAACTCGCAGCGGCCCGTTAGACGCTTTTAATGAAACGAGGCACCAAGCGACAATTATCCCTGTTCGGACTGTTCAAGTCGACCTGACCCAAGAACAACTCCCAGTTGGTGCGATATGAAAACCAAGATATTGGACTAGATTTGGGTAGCTTAAGTGGACAGGTTATCTAGGACTGTGGACAGATTATGGCCTCTGCCTGACTAATGTTTTATATATAATACACAGCTAAAATGGCAGGAAGTGACTTGCATTCTCAATAATGGGCCCCCGAAAACGGTCGCTAGCACTTAGTGACGTAGCGACAAGGGGGCAACATGTCCTGTGGTCCTTATGAGGAGTGGAGAGGAGCTCCGCAGCTATCATGACAATACTGGATGTACGGTCAAGATCCCTACCAACATCTTATTGGAATACTTCCTTCCTCCGAGCACGTTTGCTCTTGCGAATCTCCACTCAAGCCGGCCTATAAAGGCAAGAAAGAGATGGGAGCTCTGTTCCTCGTCATTGTTCACTGCAGCCGGCCAATAAAGGCAAGCCAGAGGTGAGGAACAAGACTTCTCCCGGGAGATAGGATCCGTGGTGTCGCTTCTACCCAACAGCTCGCCACATGCTGCCCTGCGGGTTTCTGTATAACTCTTGGTTTGGCTCCTCATCCTAGAAATGTTTTGGCAAAGTAAGCTCTACCGGTACAGACCTAGAGTTCAAGAGCGCGCAAGCCCCACCATGACGTCAACGTTATTATTATTATTTTACGACTGTTGAGCGTTTAAATTATGTAAATATTATCTTGGAAATTTAAATAAATATTGTGAACATACTAACATTATTGTAGCATTGCTACATTAAAAATATTAATTACCGTGCGATGTTCACACGCGAAATGCGATTTCGATTCGGAAAATCGCAACACGGATTAAACTTTACCTGTGAGAGTTAAAGTTCAAAATTGAGCGTTAGGTCTGACCACCCAGGCGATTCTCAGGCTGTCGTAAAGTACCTAATTGATAACATTCTCGACTTATTGATAAGACGTATCTTGCTAACACAATTTCGGTCTGATTTTGCATAGACCACGTGGTCAGCTAGTGACAATTGAATCAACAGATAAGGTTTGAGATCAATGGAACCATTATTGATATTATTTATCACGAACTTCTCACTGGTCCGACGCCCTAGCCGTTAGGCTAATTAACCTCCAGTCGGGGGTGCAGCGAATTTACAAGTATCTCCCGGGCCCCCGACTCATGGAAGGAATAGTGGGGTTTTAGTCGGTAGGAGTCCGACATAACCCTCCGTTCTTCCCAGGCAGAGGGTATCCATGAGGATTTACCCACGGAAAAAAAGGATAGTTAAAACCTACTTAAATTACCTTGAATTCTATAGGTATACCAATGTAAATAATGAGCGTTCAAAAATCTGTTATTGATCACTTATGCTCAGCTAACATTGCAATGCGGAAGTTACTAAGTACCTACTTTGTAGTGTTAAAAACATTATCACGATTACACGTGGAACATACCTACCTACCTACCGAAATCAGCAGAACTTTCTCTAAAGTTGACTGAAAAATAAGTAGGTAATATTTAACTTTGAATTCAACCTCCGTGTATTGTTACCAGAAAAAACAATATAATATTCATCACTTTGCACCCATTGTTATTGTAGAAGTCGTTTTTTTTTATAAATGGCATCTCGTTGGTCATCCTAGGAGGTTGTCGGCTGCTTAACCGAGCTTGCCTGTGGTTACCTTAATAAATTAAGGTCTCCAGCAAGGGCTTAAAAAACTTATAAACTAGGTGACTACACGCTAAGGGCACTGTGGGCTACGGACCTCGGCTTAGGGCGTCGCTGGGGGACAGCCTGTCCCTTGCTTCCCGCAAGGGACAGGCTGGATTTAAAACTACAGGCTCAGCGGCGCGGGCTTGCTCGAGCAATGGACGTGGATTGGGGCGTCGCGGTGGTCCTCGGCGCGGCGAGGTCGGAAGGACAGCGGTCTGTTTCTGTATTTTCTGAGACTACTGGTGGCCTCACTACTCTCTGGAGGAAAGTATTTATTAATACTTATGTAATTAAAATATTTTATTCTTTGTCTAGAGCTGCATTGACAACAAACAATTAATATTCAAACATTTTCATCGTATCTTCCTATTGGATAAAAGCACAAAGATTATAGAACATCAGGACAGCTCATCGCTTCCCCTTGAACATCGATCGTACAGCGCGAACACCTGTAAACCTGAACTTCCTTGTCCACTGATAACATTATCCTGTGAAGATCTTTTAGGGCTGCGACTACATAAATAATTCTCTGTCTCAATACTCCAATCATTTATTGCATTCCACAATGTATAAGCTTAGGTGGTAAGTAAACATTTGTTGTAACAATCATGGACCCTGTCGATCACAGCAAAAGAAAAATTTGAACGAAGAGGACTTATTTATATATGCAAACTAACTTATTCTATGTAAAATTTAAGGTAACATTTTATTAATTATTAATTTCTGTTGACTTGCATTTATTTGCGTGTGAATCGGATAGTTGAGCAAAATTCAGCATGTTTATTCTTAAACTAGCCATTCTGAATTAAAAACAAACTAATTATTGATGTAAGGGTCGTTCTGTAGTTTCTATAGGATGAAGGCGTGAGTTTTTGTTATGTGTAGGTACTCTATTATTTTATGTTAGTATGTATTTAACTGAGCGTTAGTTCAAAGTACCCACACGTTTTCATACAGTTGTGATGGATTAATCACAGCATCTTCAAAATAGGTGAATGTTCTTTTAAAGCGCTACATCATCTCGCTATGACTTCTTATGAGGTAAGCAGGTGTAACGCCGCGCCGCAGAAGAAAATAGGTGAAGTATTAACGTCAAAATGAGATGTCTAATTAGGGCTGTGAAGAAGATAAATGATAAAGATCTGTACAAAAATATTTATAATATTTAACAAAGATAAAATAAGAGTAAGTATTTTTAGATGAAGTTTAAATTATAAGTAACTGATGCGTCTGTTTTCAGCATTATGGTCAAACGAAACATTATAGCACTTCTAGAATATGATTAATTTGACGCAGAAAGTTAAAATAATGAAGAAATTCATCCGGTGATAGTGAGTGAATTCGTAAAAATAATGACCGTATTAATCCCGACGCCATTAAATCTTATATGCAGTGTAAACCTGTCCCACATTCATTACAAGTATCTTTGTACCTTTCATTTCTTGTCACCACATAAGCAAGGCTTTCAATTACACAGACAGACTGCGAGACAAATCGTGACACAAGTGTCCCAGACATCGCAATTTATGTCCCAACCTAAACATAGCCGAGAACTTTCTACAAATATGATTTCCGAAACTGTTAGGACAACAACTGAACATTTCGAATTTACACCGGAATTGGTCTTGTACTTTCCTGGTTCTAAATTTAATCGCAGAACGCGTTACAAAATATATTTATGAGTTACATTTATCGAGACACTTGTGTCGGCGGCGAAAGCTGACGGGTGGGAACCCTGAGTCGGCTGTAAATCGCGACCGCGCAGACGGATTATCTTTCGCCAAACAGAAGATAAGGTGATGGATGTCTTACATTGTAGGCCGAGTACGGGAAAGACGTTGAGGACTTAGAACCTAGGAAGTGTAGGCTCGTGAATATTTTTAAAAACCGTTATCAGAATAAGAAGGGAATTTGATGTGGCTAATTTTAGTATGAAGGTTTTGTTGGGTAAATTTTTTATAACTTGTTTATGACTTGCTGCTTATTAATATGTTTACAACCTTTTTAAATATGCGTTAAATTATTTTTTTAAGGTAACGTGTGACATTAGCGTTGCGTGATTTTACTCAAATTATCACTTTTTTTCTCACAACCATCTAAACCCAAATGGTAATTCGAAATACCTACTTTATTTTCTTAATTTTATTACTAGATAAATCGCTTACATGGGTCGTTAACAATTTACAGTTGACAAGCTAAGCGAGACCGGTGATATGTGATTACTCGATTACGGTTTTCGAACAAACTGATTAGTCCGAATCTATCGAAATACATAATGTATGAGCAGTGTAGTGAAAGCTTACAACTTTTTATAGCTGAACGCAATTTCGTAACAAGACAATAATAATATATGTTAAACCCGACAAAAGTCCCGCGGAGTTTATACTTCGGGTTTCTTTAAAAAATAACTGATACAATGTAAATTTTTATTAAACCAATAATTAATTTTACAACCTGATTTTTTTAAATAATAAAACCACTACTGTGGTATTTTGATAGTCCGTTTACTTTCTAACAAAGAGATCGAGTTTCATTATATTGTACATTTTAATATTTATATTTTTCGAACAAGAATCGCGATGAGAAACGGTTTTTGTTCCAATGTTAGATAAAATTGAAGTCAGCATCGGTCAAATAAAATTTCATTTATCAATTCAATTTGAATCTCCTACCTTTTATTAGGTTCTTTTGATAGTGACAGCCGTTTAAGTCGCACGCACTGATTATTATTTATGAGGGAGCATTCTTCTGTGTCGGCCTATAGTCGTCGTTCGCAAATTTATGTGTTTCAATGACAAATCTTGTTTTTTTCTTCTTCTATTAATCTAGTTAGATAATCCTAAAGGTGTGTTTAACATGTTGTGTTAATTTGGAATATGTAGGAAAAGTTTTAACACCAGTAAGGAACAGTGAGTGACAATTTTTATTTATTAATAATCATCAAATTATATTCCATTTGAGCGTTGTGAGCTAGCGTAGTGATAGAACATGGCTTTTTAGACTCCTTCGCTTTTGAGAAAAGCCACCTAAATTGCTTTACTTATAGCATTCATCAGATAGGTACTCACGAACGACTCGAGTGCAGGTGACACAAGAATGAAGGGAAACATCTTCATGATCCTTTAAATAATTGTCTAATTATTCTTTTTTTTTACAAATTAAGTTTCGCCGACAATCAAGTGGGTGAGCACCTTTATCCAAGGGCCATTATTAATATGACATCTTCTTTTATTATGATGTTTTTCGGTGGGCCTAATAAAATTGTCCCATCATTGTCACGTTAGACAAATTCGGAACACATTATAAAGATTATGTTAATGGTTGTTATAATAAAATACAATTGTTTTACTGTTTCTGTGATATATGGAAACTGTTAGAAGGTTGGTGATTAACACCCACTAGGTTAAATAATAATTTATGGGAGTATAAAGTAAATAGTTCAAATAAATAGTTAAAAGGCTGAAAAACGATTACCTACACCACCATCTGCCTAGCCTTGTCCCAAGTACGTTGGGGTCAGCTTCCAGTCTAACCAGATTTCCTATCTGACCTGCACCACTCAGTTACTGGATAACACGATACCCATTGGTAAGAATGGTTGTAACAACTGTCAAAGTTCCACGAATGACAGCCGGGACCAACGGCTTATCGTGCTTTCCGAGGCGCGGAGGGATCTCGGTATGTAAAGATGGTCACCCATCCACGGACCGACCACTGCAAGTGTAGCTTAACCTGATCGATAGACCCGTGCGGCTGTTAATACTAAGCCGCGAACCCCTCACGATTACCTATTAAAGACAAAAAAAACATTATCATTAAATCCGTACGCAAAAAACGCGTTTAGACGTGGCGTATTCCCTTGGGATCACGACTTATGCAGGTGAAACCGCGGGGTGCAGCTAGTAATATACAATACTATACCTACTATCGTCATTACATTATGAATTTCATCATCATCATCATCAGCCTATAATGTTCCCACTGCTGGGACACAGGCCTCCTCTCGGTGAGAGGGAGTGGGCCGTAATCCACCACGCGGCTCCAGTGCGGGTTGGTAGATGTCACATGTCTTCGAATTTTTGGTTCTAGGACATGCCGGTTTCCTCTCGATGTTTGCCTTCACCGTTTTGAGAGCAGTGGCGATGAAATAATTTACACAAAGTAATGCGCCTGTCTGGGTTCGAACCTACGACCTACAACTCGTAAGTCACGGCCGTTACCACTGGGTCACCACTGCTCTCATTATGAATTTATGACACCGTTATTCAATCTAATCTTAACCATCAATGGATTAAGGCTCCCACAGACGGGCGCGACGCGACGTTGCGACGCGATTTTGGTACAACAATTTCGATGAAGGTTTCATAGAAATTGTCATAATAGAGTGGCGTCGCGCTGTCGTGTCGCGCCTGTCTGCGGGAGCCTCCAGTTAGTTAACCGTAACTCAACATTCATCTCAATTTAGTTTTTGGAGAAAGAAAAGAAGTGTCCTTGATTTGGGACAACATTTTAATACATCGTAAGGTAGTTCCAACAAATGGCACAATTAATCTCCTTTTAGATTACGCTTAAAATTGAGACCTTTTGGTAATTGCAGTGGTGTGTGTGTATGTAATTAATTATATTTAAATGGACTTGTTCTAATTTGTTTGTTTTTTTTTTTTGTTGCAGGTAAGTACGGTTATCAAGGTGTTTTGGAGTTTTGTAAGTTTGTAGCATATAATAATTATAGTAGGTATACATATAATCAATATCGAAATTTTAACTCTCAGTTTTTTTCTTTTACGTTGAAAAAGAAGCAAGGCCCGATTTCGTTTGTTTTTGAAAATTAGGACCAAGCAATTCTATTTTAATCTAATTCTAAAATGTATTTCGATAAAATGTATTTTTGTACTTTAGCCTCATCTATTTTATAATTATTTAACCACATACCGTAATTACCAGTAACAAATATACAAAAGACGTAAAAAAAATTGCGAATTTATTGCGTCATTTTAATATAATATAGTAGGTATTTAATCAATATCGTGAGATTAACTTTTTTTTCTTTTACGTTGGAAAAGAAGCAAGGCCCGATTTCGTTTGTTTTTGTTAATTAGGATCAAGCAATTCTATTTTAATCTAATCCTAAAATTAATTTCGGTAAAAATTTGTTTTTGTAGGTACTTTAGCCTCATCTATTTTATAGTCATTCAACCACCTACCATAAATACCAGTAACAAACAAACAAATGACGTAAAAAAAATTACGTATTTATTGCGTCATTTTCGCAAGACCCTAACCAAATCACACCGTCCACATTCGTCTTCAAACATTGAAAAGACGTACTCAAATTGTAAAGACGCCAATACTATCAGATGTCGCAACCCGATCCGGCAAGTCTGCCGTCTGTCTGTAGCCCTGACAGTTGAGGCAACAATGTGACATTACCGACTCACCGTTATACGCCATGACACCTCTGATTGAAAGTTGAGCTGCTGATTGTGATATTGTATGGAATTCTGAGTAAGTTTGTAAGTTCCGCGTTTGCGCGAGTACCTACAATTGTATAGTGGTGCTGATAAGCCTATTGGTTTCTATATTTTATATGACATAAGTCAATATTAGACTAAGCTTCAGATTCATTGTTCTTGTTGCCCAAAGGCTCACGATCCTGCGTCTAAAGAGCAAGGTTGCTCGTTCAAATTCTGTTAAAATAATGCAATTTTATGGCAATTTTTGAGATATGTCTGACGCGATATGACGACGGAAAGCGTCCTGGAGTAATAAGTAAATAGTCTGAAATAGTAAATTTTATTTTAGTGTTCCTTATCTGCGTTTAGAGGCTTCTGAACCACTGTAGAACAATTACAGGCTGCTAGTTTAATTGTAGCCTCTCATGAAATAATAATAATCCGCTTCTAATAACTCTTACTTCCAGTAAGTCCTTAAATCAATCCACAATCGCAAAAGGATACTCAGAACACTAGCACCCAAGAGTTTGTTCAACTTGTACCATCTAATAGGCTGACGACACAACTATTTCCGCTGCAAAATTCAGCGGTGTTCATCTATGCCGACGATAGGATGCGTGTTACCCTGAATGGGAAGTGAACTGCAGATAAATCTTAGAAGCTAATTTAGTAATCTGTTCACGTATCTCCCTTACATATATCAATGTTGGCGGACGTTGATTCAATTATAGAGATGCAGTGTTAAAAGTAAGAGACGAGCGGGTATGGAATTAGAAAAAGAATTGCAGCCAAGCAGTCAATTAAGTTTGAAACATTTACTGGTGACATAAATGTGCACAAAAATATATTTACACGTTATTCAGTAAATAAAAAGGAGGTTCCAAATTAACAGTAATTACTTTATAACTTGTGTAGCGCAATAGCACTAAATTAATTATCAATGTCTGGAATACAGTACCTGTAAATCCTCATTCGCTCAGATAAGTAGAACATGCTAGACCGCTTAAGACAAGGACAATGGTATTGTTCGTCGAATCGTTGAGCTCCTTAAGTTCTGAGTCGAGCTGCACGGTTACTGACAAATGCGTGCACTGTCTGGACAGGTCCACTCAATCTGTGTGGTTCTTTTCTCAAAAGTCCATTTCAGACACCAATCTGCATGGTCCTCAATGATTATGTCCGGATATTATATACACATTGACATTAATGAATTTTATATACATATACTATGACAAGAGTATTTATTTTGTAAAGTATTATGCTATTATTTTAACTATTGTGAATGTGAGAACTATGTTGGTCATTGCTTTTTTTTTGTATTTTTACTCTTAGTGTAATCACGATCTGGCAGTTTGAGTAACTTGTGCGGCCTACTCAAATGTCCTTTCTTTGGTATTGTTCGTCGAATCGTTGAGCTCCTTAAGTTCTGAGTTGAGCTGCACGATTGCTGACAATTGCGTGCACTGACTGGACAGGTCCACTCAATCTGTGTGGTTCTTTCCTCAAAAGACCATTTCAGACACCGATCTACATAGCCGTCACATGATCTGACCAAGATTCTGTCTGGACTTTAAAAGAGACTGTGACCTCTGAGTTTGTTTCGGCCTTTCTTCTCAGAGTAGTCAGATAGGAAACGCCGACCTCATCTAGTTTAAAAAAAAATATGATTGACGTGTAAAAGTGTTTGTAAAAACCTACTTACAGAAATAAAGTCATTTATCAATCAAAACAAATCAAATTCTGTACCCATTAATTCAGATAATTATCAAAGTTCACCTGGAATACCTAATAAAGTCTTACCCCTACTTAGTTAGTCAATATTCAAATATTGACACCGCTATTCTCTTTCACCATGGCACCCTTCCTCGTATCTTGCGTAGGCGCAGCTTCCTGCGCTCTGACAGTTGACAGCGCACTGAGGCACCCGCCACCGGTGCAGCCACTGCTAATACAGTGGTCCTACTGTTATAATAGGCATGTTCGTACAAGAGGAACTGGAGTTATTCTGCGTATGATATAAATCGACAGTGTAAATTATGATAGGGAAGAAGGTATATATAGTAATGTTGAAGATGGCGACAGATATGAAAATAAAGATGAAATAGTTGGAATTCTTAAAACAGATAAGGTGGAGACGGATCTAAAGAAGAATCTTAGCAATGAGAATCCTGGCATGATGCTATTAATAAAATGTTTAATATATTGTCATCTAAACTTAATATAATAATATTATAAAGAGATTTTTTTTTTGTGTTTTTTTAATTTGTTTGTTAGGCTTTCCCGCTAAAACGGCTTAACGGATTTGGATGAAATTTGGCACATGAGTAGACCGTGACCTGGATTAGGATATAGGATACTTTTTATCCCAATATTCCCACGGGATCGCGACTTATGCGGGTAACACTGCGGGGCGCAGTTAGTAATTGATAAACATATAAACAAATTAGCTATGGTGGAGTAAATACATATCGAAGTTGAAGTACCTATAACAATAAAGCTTCAAAGATACCTTATCATTATTAGGCATCCATAGTGTTTTTTTTTGCATAGGCGCTATTTGTCTATGAAACGAAATAAGGATATCTTGAAAGTATAGACGGTAACCGACCGGCTATTTCGCCTTTTACGATTTACATTAAATATTTATTTAACTTAGAAATACGGAAAAAGCTATTTTACTCTAGATATGATAATCCATAGCTTTTACGTTTTTGGGCACTCAGAATTCCGTAGGCGGTTTAGTAATTACAATATTGGATATTTTTATGTATTCAGCTTAAAGATTGTTGCCAATCGCCTTTTTAGGCAAACCACATAAGCCTAACTATTTTTAGATGTGTCTGCTCATGTGACGGATATGGCTCATATGGCAGATAGTTCAGTCGTGACACACACGCCTTTGGACACACCGTAGATCACGTCCGCCAAAAACAACGACTAGACAATGACCTATAACTTGCCCTATTCAGTATTTATATGAGTAAGCCGGTAAGCATATTAATCATTATCTTTGAAATACAATGTAAATTATGAATGATTTTATTTATGTAAATAGGTTTGTACAAACACTTTTACACGTGAATCATATTTTTTTAAACTAGATGAGGTGTTTCATATCTGACTATTCTGAGAAGAAAGGCCGAAATAAACTCAGAGGTCACAGTCTTTTTTAAAGTCCAGACAAAATCTTGTAGCATTAGGGGATCAACATATTTTGACAAGACGATTGACTGTTAGTCAATCGTCTTGTCAAAATATGTTATGTATGTATGTCATTTATGTGACAACACGACAATTGACAAGACAGTTGACATAACGGGCAAAATGTGGGTGCACTGTAGGTACACCTCTGAACAACCCTCGAGGTTTATAGGCGTGGTGTTATGTTATTATACAATTGACTATCTACTTCGCGCTAGTACCATAGAAGAAAGATGCGGACAGAAGGATCCGATTGGTTTGGGCAGCGATTGGGAAACTCCGGCCAGTCTTCTCGTCGCCTATCCCACAATGTTTGAAGAGTAAGGTCTTCAACCAGTGCGTCCTGCCCGTTATGACGTATGGTGCCAAAACGTGAACACTCCCCAGCGCGCTATGGAGCGGGCTACGCTCGGAGTTTCTTTTGAAGGATAGAATGTTTGTCGAAGGCCCGATGACCGGTGGAGCAGACAAGTCCTGGAGTGGAGACCGCGTATCGACAAGCGTAGCGTGGGACGCCCCCCAGCTAGATTGACCGACGACCTTAAGAAAGTGGCTGGGACAGACTGGATGCGGAAGGCGGAGGACAGTATGATGTGGCGCAGCCTGGGAGAGGCCTATATCCAGCAGTGGACTGAGATTGGCTGAGTTCATTAGTGCCATAGCAAGATCATCAATCCATTTGGCAAGCGTGTCTGTCACTATTATCGTCATTTACCAAATCAATGACCATCTATTAAACACTGTTTATATCAGTTTTAAGAGCACAGCTATCTCAAAACAGCCCTCAGACATGTCTGATAGAGTCATAGATAGCGACTCTTTGTGTGGGCGATTTTTGCACCAGCCCAGTCTATCCTGTACTTAATTGTTCCAGCCTCGTTATTAAGATATTACGGAACGGTAAGGGCTGCCCACGTTTCCATACCAGTTCCCTTTGATACTTGATTGTAATTGTAACAAGACAATGATTAATAGTGTTTATCTTGCTTAATTTGTAACGGGTTTCATTATAACAACGCTTAGGTAAAGTGTCATTATAACAATGCTAACACAATAGATTCTATATCTGTTTTTGATGGTTCCTTCACCTTGGGCAATTCTCTTTCCATGTGGTGCTTTCATTTCCCTACTTTACTAAGCTCGATATGCAGCTCATCCAAGCTGACCTGACATAGCTTTTTCCATAGAAATTAATACCAATAAAAGTGAGTAGGAAAACTACAGGTCTGATATCAGTAGGCCAATTCTCGTACTTAAAAAACGTTCAAATTCAAGTCGCAATCTCATCTCAGCGACAATCAATGTCAATAACCTGTCAAAAATGTATGTAATTTGATTGTAATTTTGACAGATTGAGACTGAGATTAGAATGTGAACGGTCTTAAAAATACGGGAATTGCCCCTCAGGTGGAAAAGTGACCGCGCAGCCTTTTGTAATTTCTGTCAAATTACAAAAGGCTGCGCGGTCACTTTTCCAATTGTCTTCTACATATTTAAATATTCATGCATGATGCATGAATGCAATAGAATTTCATTCTTGTTTTTCTAAAGTATTTATTTATTTAACCATTTATGTACACACATGTACAAACAGAGAAGAAGAAAAGAACAGAGAAATACCTACAAAGCTGATGCTTATTTCTAATGAAATCTCTTCCAGTATACCTGAAATAGGATAGTAGATTTAGAGATGTAGACAGCGTGTATAATAGTAAAAGAGAAAAAAAACTATTCACTTAATAAAATAAAACAAATAATATGAGAATACATATAATGGGTGATTCATTCGGAGTTACTTTTTCCAAAACTAAAAAAAATATGAATAAAACAAATTTATCGGGTAATCTTTATTATAATACAAAAGAACCATTCCTTACATTTACTTTTTAAAGATTATTTCTTTCAAATGTTGTCCGTAACTGCGATTAAGGTGGTCCATTCTGGAGTTCCAGTTTTCGATGACCCGACCGAGCATTTCCAGTAGTATTTGGCGAATAACGCGAGTAATGTTGGCTTCCAGTTGATCAATCGTACGCGGCTTATCCATATAAACTTTGGACTTTACATAACCCCACAGAAAAAAGTCTAAGGGTGTGATATCACAGGATCTAGGCGGCCAACTGACTGGTCCGAAACGCGAAATTAACTGTTCACTAAATTTTTCTCGCAACAAAGCCATGGTTTCACGTGCTGTGTGGCAAGTGGCGCCGTCTTGTTGGTACCAAAAGTTTTGAAGATGACGGGCTTCAATTTCAGGAAACAAATAGTCCGTTATCATGGTACGGTAACGGTCACCATTGACAGTGACGTTCTGGCCGGCTTCGTTTTTGAAGAAATATGGACCGATGATTCCACCACCCCATAAACCACACCAAACTGTTGTTTTATCTGGATGTAATGGTAGCTCTTGAATCTCTTCAGGTTGCTCTTCAGACCAAATACGGCAATTTTGTTTGTTAACATATCCGTTGAGCCAAAAATGTGCCTCATCGCTAAACAAAATTTTCGTTGAAAACAGTGGATTTTCTGCAAGCTTTTCAAGAGCCCAAAGACTAAATCGGTGGCGATTAGGTAGGTCAGTCTGCTTTAAAAAGTAAATGTAAGGAATGGTTATTTTGTATTATAATAAAGATTACCCGATAAATTTGTTTTATTCATATTTTTTTTAGTTTTGGAAAAAGTAACTCCGAATGAATCACCCGTTACATACCTACATACAGAAATACAAACATACGTACATAGATACTTCTAAAATAAATATCACTAGAATATTAATATATACGCAACTATGACGAAGTGGAATGGAAAGATAGTGTTCTTTCACTCTTCTTTTAAAAACTGCAACAGTTTTAACAGTATTTTTACTTTATTCGCTACAATATTTAATATAAGATCGTGTGCCAATGAAGATAACATGAATACTTGAAAACGAACCAAATCACAGTTTACCGTCAGTTTCCAATGATTTACAACTATACACTAGCTTCAGCCGACCCACATATTTTGCAATATTTGCTCAGAAACCACATAGTATCCGTATTGTTGTCATAAGTATTGTACTACTGGGTTATTTGTGAGAATTACTTCATTGAAATAACCGCGAGTCATCTGTGATTATTGGCCAGTTTTGCGCAGCTTTTTACCGAAATATAAAGTAATGTGAGGTCATGTTAGTGTCAATGAGAGATCGAATAAAGTACACTGCTAATATGTGCCTACTGGATACTTATTACCAATTGTTGTGCAATGCACGCACTGCAATAATAAAACGCGGGAAATTTTTAACGCTATTCTGTACCCTATAGATGCATTATGATCTACACGCACTCATGATTTGAAATTAGAGCGCTAAAAAAATGCCGGTTTGATACAGATTTGACGCGGTGCGATGAGAATTTATTACTCGCGAATATTTTGGGTTGTATGTCGCTCCTCGCATTGCGGAATAAAATTCGCGCAGACGGGAGTGGCGCGCTCCCCACTTAGTCGTACACTAGGTTTTAGTTCTGTTGTACATTGTAGACGTGCGTCGCAGCTGATATCGCTTATAAATAAGTGACAAAAATCGTGAGGAATTTTATTGGTAATGCGTATTAATTAAATTTCCATACAATGAATATTCATCATCGTCATCAGCCTATAATGTTCCCACTGCCACACAGGCCTCCTCTCGGTGAGAGGGATACAATGAATACAAACCGCGAGAATAAAAGTCACGCGGTGAAATTTCGTAGTGCGGCCCTCAGCCTAAAGGCCTGTTTCTAGGAGTAGACTGCTAACTTGCCAATAACGATGATGATAATAACTGGAAATATGGAATATTCGTTTTAGACGCGAATTGGTTATGTTCTTACGATTGCCGTTCAGAAATGAACTGCTTCTAATTTATCTTGAACAACTGCTTCAAAATCATTATTCTAGTATTTGGCACATATTTCATACTTCCAAACAAAATCAATCATATCAACGATAACAATATCTATCATGACTTCCAAAGTCAAACTAAATCATTAGCAAATTTCTTTTACCTTTTCAAACATTTCATCAGTTTTGCACTTAACCTGTTCGCCTTGGTGACATTACCAAACACACTTTTGTGTATTGTGTGTACAACTGTGTGCGTGTACAAAGTATACACAGTGTGTATTGTGATGCGCGTACGCACGACTACGGTTGTTTGTCCACACGTTTCCTGTTCATAGATGTAGGTTTGGTAATATTTTGCTATTCGATATTCGTGTTAACCGGTTTTCTTTGCGGCATTCTGTAGATAAAGATAGCATATTTTAAAGATAAAGAAAAGACAGCTTGTAATGTACGAACTTTGGTATTATCTCCATTTCGGTTTCGGGCCAAGAGTAGGTGGACCGGCCTTTTGGTTGATGTCAAAAAAGGCAACTTAGCAATGATATTGGGTAAATAAAGAGTAGTATTTTGATTTTACATGAGAAATTGTCTAAAACCAAAATTCACTTATGCAACAGAGGACACGCTTCCCCTGTTTGGAAAACAGGCATTTGATTTCTAAATACTACCTATGGAGGTATTTTCATTGGACCCCACCAAACACCATCAAAAAGTGATGTATTTAATCAGTAATCAATCACACACAAGTACACAACACAATCTTTCTTAAACCATCTAGGAACCTAATTTACTTAAAACTGTAAGATGACCTTAAATTCTAGTCAGGTTCCATCAGACATCTCCACCTACATCTAGATTTACTCTGCCAATCGAAACTAGGATCAATTCTCATACAAACGTTATCTCGTAAGGACGTTTAGAACGGTGTCCAAGGCCACAGTTATAGCCTTGACACACAGACAGTCAAGGGAGAAAATGTTGAGGCAGTGCTGGGTATGATGTCGATAAAAAGAGGCCTTGAAATACGCGAGTTACGAGTCTAAGTGGATTAGAGCAATGTTGTACCGTTTGAAGATGTCGATAATGATGTTGATTGAAAGAAATCGATGGAATCCAAAGAATGATTGCATGAATAGGATGAAGAAATAATTGTTATAAGCTATGACTAAGCTGAGCTAAGTAGAAGCCATTTCCGCTAAAAACGGTGAGATAGAAGAATTTCGACCTTAAAAAAAGGACAGAAGATTTCCTTTTTTTTTTTCAATATGATACAACATCCACACAGGGTCTTCAGGTCCCGAACTACGTAGAGCCTGTTATACATATATTACCTGTATACCTGTGTTAGTTGACTGCTATACATACTTATATACATAAACACACCCCGACACAGGTCAAACAGACATATTCATGCACACAAATGTTTGACCTGTCCGGGTATCGAACCCGGAACCAGCGGCTCAGAAGGCAGGGTCGCTACCAAATGCACCAACCGGTCGATTGAAACGTTTACCGTGTTATAACGATACTAGTGATACCAAAAACAAAAATGATTGACCTATTAACGATCGTGACCATCAGTACCTACATTTAGATTCATAGTGTATCGAGACATGAGTTACTTACAAAGGGTACATATTTGAATTTCGAAAATTAAAATATCTCGTCATTAACGTTTAAAACAAAAATGAAAAATGCGTTCAACCCATCTCCCAAAATCGCTGTCTTCAAAGCCTTACAACCTAACAAAGTAATAAACAGTGATATAACTTAAGATTCCGTGAAACCTTCACTGACAAACGTTAAGTCAACGAACAAATGTGACATGTGTTTAATTATCTACGTTAACGGGTGACTTTGATATGGTAATTTTGGTACCGTTGATGATAATGTTGATACCGTTGACGATAATGTTAGAGGCCGTACCGGTAACCTGATAACTTGATGTTTTAATAACGATACCGTAAGATTGGTGGCTACTACGGATCGGATTAGGTGTCTAGATTTCGTGTTGGATTTAGTGTAAGTAAATGATCGTTCTATTCGAGTACGGATAGGGAATCTCAATTTGGGTTTTAATATCTAAGTTGGTTAAGTGCATCTCTTCTTGGATTTCCTGAAGAATGAGTTTAATTGGGGGTTTAACGAAACTCAAGACTAGAGATACCGATGCATTCCACTAGTTTTTATGACAAATCTTTTAGTGTTCAAAAGCAGTACGGTTATGGAATGCTTTGTCCGTGTCGATAAGGCGTGCTCTATCTTTGTCCACTTTTAAAAACAATTCCTCTCTCCTTAAACATCATCATTACCTATAGTTTATTTGCTCTTGTTTATGTATATATATGTTGTTATTGTATGTATAAATGGAACACCACAGACTACCTGCAGTATAGTCTCATCTTCTCCCTTGAATCCATCCAAAGGTTGTCTGTAAGGGATCGCTTTTAGCGATAAGACCGCCCATTGTGTCACCCTGGGCAAAATTTCTACGTATATATCCGTAATTTTTATGGTATAGGTACATAATAAAGAGTATTATATTCTATTCTAACGTTATGCCTTGTTGCCCCGAAAGGTAAAGCAGAGGTGTACCCATAGGACACCCACCTTTCGCCAGTTGTCTTTAAGTAAGAGGGCGAGTCGATTGCCACCATCAGGCACCAATTCTAGACTCCGGGCTGATACTGAGAGATTCCAGATGGAAAAACCCAATAAAGCTTTGACCGACCTTTTTTTTTTTTTTGAGGGTGGGAAATCATCAAATAACTTCTCCCGCTCTGGGCAGAGCAGGAGGGCGTGTCAGACTCTTACTGACTAAAACCCACCCGTGTTCCTTCAGTTGCCTGTGCCAGGGGCCACGGTATCCCTCTCGGACTTTGACCGACCTGGAAATCGAACCCGGAACCTCGTGCTCAGCAGTAACTCTGGCGACCACTAGACCAATGAGGCAGTCAGGGGAAGGTTTAACAATGTAGATTTTTATTGCCAGACACTGCCAGTATATTTAACTAGATATTACTGTTTCAAACATTTTACTTTCTTCAATTTCTTTAAACTTGCTTTAGTCGAATATGGTTTTATTATTAAACGTTTACATTTACAATAACACAGATTTAAAAAGACACGACTTTACTATTTGTTGATTTTGTTTGCTTTTTTACTTGTCCGCATTGTGAAGTCCTAATGAAGGGAGTTTTATGTTCAGTAACAAATATTTGTCTGCAACTGTTTGCACTGTCTCATACGTCACGGCTTAGCTGAGTAAATACTTGTCATTGTTGGGTAAAGCCTTGAACGACATTCTTGTGAGTCATCACGAAACAATTTTGGGTTCTGTGATGAATAAAATGGTTATGAGGTCAGCTTTCCGGGATTTATAAATAATTAGTCACAGAATGACTTTGTTAGAGGAAGTTTCGCTTGTGAGCTTCTACGTAAACGTGACTTAGATCATTAGGAAAAATGAATTTGATATAATTTAGGTAACGGAGTTACTGTGTTTGTTCCCGTTGCTAGTTACGTCAATCACTGCCAGCGCTAACCAATAAACAAAGAAAAAAATATGATTTATGTTTATGATTTTTTATAATATAAATGAAAATTTACTACTGGACCCGATACTTCGCGATTCAACGCCGAGTATACGCGATTCAGGGTCACCGGTTCATCAGAAAGAGCTCAAAGTGCGTCTAAAGAAGTTTGCACTTCAAAAATTCCACTCACGTTCAAACAATGCCAAAACTAATAACGTGTAAACGCAAAACAATTATTTCACTTCGTGTCAATCAACACATTGTTTCCAATAATCCGTAAAACCGTTTAACATTACCGGTAACATTGTCCGGTAACGAGTTCACGACACGCGGTGACTGAAGACAATGGACTCGGGATCATTCGCGAAGTTTGTAATGTAGAGGTTGTCAGTTCACTTCTGTCTTAAGTAAGTCCTCTGCTTAATATACTGTTTGTGTTACTAGTGGCGACTGTACAAGGAGTGGAAGATTAGCGAGAAAACTGTAATTGAAAGTAGTGTTAGAGTCGATTTCACCAACGCAGCATAAGTCTTATTCCAAGAATAAATCGTTAATTACTCGCGAGTAAGCCCATTTTACATTTCACCAACATTTAACCTAAGGATAAAATCGCTATACTAGAGTAAATTCTTATACCACCGATTTCGGCCGAGTAAACTGTTATTCGTAGATTAAGTTGACAGCTTGTGTCTGTAACTGTCAAGTCGATTGCATTGCAACCGTTATAAGCTGTAACATTGATCGTAAGATTATACAAACAAATATACGAAGGTAATAAAGCTGTGAATCAAACCAAAAATGGCGCGTCGTTTAAGTATGTTAATAAATGAAACCGATAGTGATGATGACGATTATGAATTTCCTCGCCCACGGTGGTATAAGGAGAGGAGCCAATACTTCGAAAATTATGACGACCACGATTTCGTTTTAAGATTTCGTTTATCTAAGGAGGCAGCATTAAGCTTATTGGCAAAAATCGAGCATCATTTAGAGTACCCAACATATAGGTGAGTGTCCTAGATAATAATTTTGTTAGTATTCCTTGTTATCATTGATAAGCTGATTCCGGCACTGTTTGTTATGTTTCAGAAATAAGTCAATATCGCCTGTTAACCAATTATTAGCTACGTTAAGATTTTATGCAACAAATAACACCCAAATGAGTATTGGTGACTTTGGCGGAATGAGTACACCAACAACACACCGAATTATTCACCGAGTCAGTGCAGCGATAGCATCGTTGCACAAAGAATATATAAGATTTCCTACCACAAACCAGGAAATACGAAAGGCACAGGACGCATTCTTTCAAATAGCAAGTTTTCCACGTGTCATTGGTGCTATGGATTGTACCCACATTCGTATAACCTCACCAGGTGGAGATCATGCAGAGCTATTTCGCAACAGAAAGGGTTACTTTTCTAGCAATGTGCAAACAATATGCAATACCAACCTAGAGATCACTGACATAGTGGCCAGGTGGCCAGGTTCATCTCACGATAGCACTATATTCAATAATAGTTCCATAAAGGCTAAATTTGAGTCTGGTCAATATGGAAATGCATTGCTGTTAGTAGATGGCGGTTATGCTTCCACGTCATACACAATGACTCCTTTAGAGAATCCGAGGACCCCAGTGGAACAACTCTATAATGAGTCACAAATACGGACACGTAACCCTATTGAAAGGTCCTATGGAGTATGGAAGAGACGTTTTCCTGCATTAGCTTTTGGGCTGCGAACTGAAAGTTAACTTAAAGTTAAAGTTAAACTGAAGGTTAACCAAAACGTCAAGCTAACGTATTACCCGAACAAATACAGTAATACGCAGCATTATTGTTCAAGCATGCGACAAACTACCTATCCTCTTGTTTTCATTCTTTTCATTCGTTCACCATCACAGAGTAACTATGCGAGAGTAAGATATCCATAGATTAGTGTGGTGAAACGAAATTGAAGTTATCCATCGAGTAAATCGTTGGAGTAAAGTTATACTAGGATAGCTACTCTCGTGTAAATTCAACGTTGGTGAAATCGGGTCTTAATAGTATAAATTAGTAGTTTAGTAGTATAAATTGGTCAAGAAAAGCCCCATTCTGTTCGGGCCATCAACAAATTTTTCGTGCGTATTATCTGGTTTCACTGCCATTGATCCATCGAAATTATCAGAACACACGGCTGTCCCAGAAATCAATGTCAAGCCGGAAACAGATGATATTTAAAGTCGTGACAGTTATCAGAAAAATATTTAAAAAAATCTTTGTCACGTACTTTTCAAATTTTATGTATCAAAAAATAAATCGGAAAAACTGACACCCTGTGATGATCTTTCAAGTCCTGTGACCACAAATATTAACTTTTTTTCGATTTTTTTCCTGTAATGTAACCATGAACAACCCTTCTGTAAATTACAGTTTAAAATTAAAACAAAACTGCCTTATTTTTTACAGTAAAAAAATAATGAAATCTTGCGTAATAGCTCTGGAATGGTTGTGGCATTCGCGTACTTTGCCTGACCATTTGGTGTCCAATGGGCGGTATGATCTGTATTCTAATTAATTAAAGGCATTACACGTAGTCCAATTTTATCTCGCAGTTTAGATCAAAAGCTCAGTCCTTAAGTTGGGACGCCGTTATAACTTAGGACGTTCACCAAACGTGTAAATAGTAAAAACGGCCATTCTCCCATCACTTGCGCCGTACATGAAGTCGTCTATTTTGTATGTATTGTCCAATAATCAATGGAGACTTGCGTCAGAGTTTCGTACAATCGTACTTAATGTTCATCTTTATTAACATTGCATCCTTGATAAAGTTGCATCCTTTGAATTGTTTCGGCAATTATTACGCTTCAGATTTTGGCATAAATATTATATTTACCTAACTTACTTTTTTTCTACTACCCTCAGAATTGTAAAGCAATATTGGCTAACATTTCACACACTTGCTTACTGAGTGATACTTTGCTCATGTTAGTATCGATAGTAAGTACGATGATAGCCAGAATAATTTTAAGTACTACAATTATTTAACTAGCGTTAGCGCCAGCTACTAGTCCTTGACTGACACACGTCTTTTATACGCTATTAACATTAAAAGCTATAAAAGACTAAGTCATAAAAATTCGCTTAGTATCAATACTACCAACCAAACCATCAATTAAAATACCGTTTTCCTCTAACTTAAGCATTAGCAAGTTAAGTAACACAACAATTAAAATAACAATTAAATTCCCACAAGCCTAATTACAGGTAACCCCCAACCAATTAAAATTCACTAATTACTATTGTACCTTATCGTAACGGTGTAACAATTATCTCCAATAATTGTAATCGTAGCGATATTTTGATCTGCGCTAGAGCATTTTTTTGTTGTCAAGGTTCAAGAAGATTATATGGTGTAATGGTATGTTAATTATGGCTATTAGACGGTGAACTGTACATTATAGAAGCGAAATAGATGCCTACGTGTGTTTTGAACGGAAATATATTGTAATTGTTGGTAATCATTTTACCAATCTGCGCACGATTCTCCGAGGAGGCGGATTGAGCTGTAAGCTACATACTAAAAAGTGCTGGTATTTTAACTGAGCGACTTGACGTAAGAATACTTTTTAATATAGCGTAAATAATGGTGAAGATTTAGATAAAGTTAAAAATAAAACCACATGGTGACAACAGGATAACTGCTATTTTGATGTATGATATCAAAAAGGCTATCGTAATCATTTAACTACATATATCCAAGCAGAGACAACCACAGATGAAACAACTCTTCAACGTAAATCGGGAGTCAATAATAAAAGATTACAGAATGTAGAAACCAGTGAACTTATCCCTAACGATATCCCCCCATTAGTTGAAAAAACGCAGCTGGGGCGGGGCGGGGCTCTCAGACTAATGAATGATGATAAATGGTATAAATAAGATGTCAGGTCTTATCGCAGACGCAATCTTCAGATATCAACTGAACTCATCTCGTGTGTTCCTCGTTCGTAAAAATTCTGTTGGGTCCAAAAAAATTAACGATTTTTTTCGTACCTCGGGTGATATTGATCGTTTGTTATTATGGGTTTTGAGAGGCACATGACATGCATGGCTTTTAGAACGTTTTCTTTAAACAATACTTAACTGTCTACGTAGTTTCATATTTATATTTCATGGCCTAAGAATGTTAAAGCTCTTCTTCATCCTCCACTTAGTAACCAGCTGGTTGAGAGACTGCCTATGATCATGCTGCTTTATCGTCTTCCTTCTTAGTCATTCATTCTTCTTATCCTACTAGGTATTCATGGCAGTCTTCGCTCTGCTTGTAACTTGAAACAGACCAAATTAAATTCACCTGGACTGTTTAATAATAGCCTTTATTTTTCTTCAAATCTAAATCTATTTTTTTTTTTTTTCTATAAACAAATGATGGAAAATTCTTAATCCTCTAAACAGCCCCTCTTCACTCAATTCTGGTTGTAATTTTTGGCCTTCAGATTTTGTCTTAAATGGGAAAAACCCTCATTCGCGCCGAGATTGCGGCTGCACCTCACCTCACACGCGGGAAGCGGGAGGAACAAAAGGATATATTTTATTAAGATTACAAGACAGGCTCCGATGCTATCGTTAATCGTATATTATTAGCAGACAAATATTATTCGATTATCTCGCTCACATTTAAAGGTCGGTTTTGTATTTTTAGGGATGTTACAAGAGGAAATGATGAAGTTTTGAGCCTAACTCGATTATAATTATCATGATAGTAGGACTTTTGTTACGTGTAATGATTCTTATTAATAATCTGATATTGGTTTGCACCTTAAAATCCTATTTTATGATCAAGCTAATCTTAGTAGGTGATAAATTCATAACTCAACATTCTAGTAGCTTAGCTTAACGTTCCTATATAAATAGGTATAAATACTAATATTCTAATCAATTAAAAAAACAACTCTTCTTTAACTGGACCAAAAAAACAAAAACACATAAATAACTCATTCAAATTCAGTATCGAGCGATAAACCGATCGATAAAACTGACTAAAAATACTTTACGGCCGCATTGCAAACTGCAGGTAAGTACGTAAAGCAAATATTCGAGAATTTGCGACGTTCCACATACTAACAAACGTTGGGTTCAATGTACTCGTTGCATAAGCAAATTGTGCGTCAAAAGTCGATCAAGGTGATACGACATGCCGGTGCCATATGCATGAGATGATTTGGATAGAACTGTTGAAAGACTCAAGAATATGGCTGGAGAAGAGATGGGGATAAAATCATTTTTATTGCCATATACCTACACGTCTTCGTTAGCTTTGACTTTAGACATTGCTGAAATGATTAATGAAAACTGAAGTGCGAAATTTGTTCAAGAGATTCAGGTCTAAGAAAACTAAAATTTGAATAATCTTACATGGCTGTGACATTTTAACGGCTCTGTTCAGCAGCAATAACAACATTTTAATTAATTCCATTTGTTTTATGTTTATTACACAGTTATCTTGTGTAAAACGGTGCACTTAAATATCAATATAAATATTACTTTTCCAGCCAGCCCTTGGCTTACTTTTAATGCAACTATTACATACTATACCTCACACTTTCAATTATTATAAAATACTTTTTATATTAATTACCTTTTAAACTGAAATACAACTGACGAATCGCGTGTCCTACATACGTAAACTAAACTGGCATAGCTCAAAATACATTTTAATGCACTTACATGATAAAAACTTAAATTATCCTAATACCCATACGTTTCAACTCATTAGATATCTAAAAACCGTAAAAAATGGAACATCGCCCCTTTTCTAAGGGATTACCCTAATACATTGGAACGAACCTACCTACGTATTAATCAAAATTCCTATTGATTTATTGGTTTTTCGTTTAATAACCTTTTATCACGTGATGGGGTGAACAATATTGAATGAATTTCGATAAATTGGTCGGTTATGTTATTCTTTTTACCGGTTTTATTAATACTTTGAGCCTTCTGTTCCGTTTTGTGTTTTTAATAAAGTCTTATGACGTTTAAATTTATAATTTATTCTGTCCCTGCTGACACCATGGGGTGTATAAAAATTAAGTTAGTGCCTTGATATTATTATGTTTAAAATACAGCGTGTCTTAATTTAGGACGACCATATGGTAAACGTGTGTTAATAAAATATCTTAAATCAAAAAAATAAAAATCCTTTTTTTTTATAACATATTAAACAGAAAGGTCATCAAATACATTAAGGCGATCATGACACGCGAAAAAACGAAGTTAATCCAAAAATAAACTATTGAAAATAATTATCATCATATCTTAATACTTACACAAATTTAGCAACGTAAAAAATGAATGACGCTCATCAATGTCCATCCGCATTTGTGCAAGATTAGCACTTTCTGAAGTTACTGTGCAAAAACTTTTCATAACTTTTTGCTACTGGCGATTAAACGTTTTTTGTTCAAATTACGCACATCGATGATTCACTCAACATATTTTTTCTTTTATTTCATTAACTTCACTTGTTAAGGCCTTCACTTGTAAACGTGCAAAGGAATGTACCGATCGACCGCCTTTCCTTCAAACATGAAATCATCAATTTAGCTTTTACTGGAAGCAACGAAGATGTATTTAAACCCAAGTCCCCCTTTAGAGAATATTACAAACACAGTAAACATCTTCCCTAAAATTACTCAACTTGCTTTGTATATCAATTCTCTTATGACCCTAAAATTCAATAACCTTGATTGGTTCATTTCGTTCACGTATTTCATTATATAAGAGCATTTTAAATGGACTATATATACTATTTCCCGAAAAGATATTACTTTTATGGTGATTACGTACAAAAATGTGCAATATAAAGTTTCAACAAATGGTCGCGATGACAAGAAATGGGCGACATTTCTAATTCCATCGACGATTTATCGATAAAACGTGGTACATCACTACAGAAGTTGTGACTTTAAGTGTCACTATTTCTGTGTTTATTGAAGTATTTTTAATTGATTTCTATATCATACCGTGGATGAATGAAAATGGGGAACTTAATGAGAACAATCAACGGGGAGAGGCGGATTAGTGTGATCTTTATGAAATAAACAGTTTTTTTTTTATTGTAAGTTATTGAAAGTGAAATCCAAGAAAATGGTTGTATGAGTTATGCTTTCGATTCGATACGGTACTTTAATATGAGAACAATATCGAGATACGAACAGAAAAACATGTATTTTATTTTAAAAAAATAGTATCAATTCGAAATATTTCAAGTTGTACTTATGCAATTTTACTTGTAATGCGACCTTCACAAGGAATTTTGCCCTTTCTTACACATCAAAGTAGACACAAAAATATACAGACTCGCTTTACAATAAACCATCACTTTTGCTAAACCCTAGAAGACCACAAACAGCTCATTAAATCTTCCGCGGCAAGTTCCGCATGCAGTCCTCATATATTAATAATGCCGTTTTGTTTTGCGCGTACGCATGAAGATTGATGAATGCACCCAAGACGCGAAACCGACGCCTTTTATGTGTATGTGTATACCCACTGCTTTCCTAGATGCAAAAGTATTCCTTATTGCTGGTGACAGCATTTTTAGACAAAGACTATTCTAATGAAGAAAAGACAAAAGTTGAATAGACTTAGAGCTCTATTCTAGCGTGTGGTCCAGTAAAAAGACGATCGGAAAAATATTGATGTTTAATTTTAATTTGTAAACAATCTTAATATAAACATATCCTTAGCTAAAGTGTTTTTACTTGGATGCTAAACAAACATATCGTAAACACTGTACCTTAGTGGCTCGAAACATTTTAAAAGCTTTATAACTAAAGCTGCACTCGCTTGTTATTTATCCTTAGACTTACTAAAGTTAGTTTGACACCAAAAATATCACAATATGCCAAAATATTATTCTCACACTAGCTGTGGTCCGTGGCTTCGCCCGCTTGAAAGTCGGAAAATATACCACGGGATCGTACTACCGGGATTTAAAGTACCCTATGTGTTAATCTAGGTTATAAACTATCTATGTGCCAAATTTCAACTAAATACGTTCAGCTGTTTTTGCGCCAATCCGGAACATACATCCAGACAAATAGACAATAGGACAAAAATTCTAAAAACTACAATATTGGCATCAGACACGTTCCAACACCTCGTAGCTATAACTTTTTTTAAATATTCAATGTACAGTTTTGACTTCGTTACCAACCAAGTAGTAGGTAACGAAGTCAACACTGTACATTATAATGTATAGATTTCAAAAAATCGTTATCGAACGTTTCAAAATCAATCAGTTCCTAAAAAAGAACAATGAATGTTTGTATGTCAATGTAAACGCAAGCCGATGCACGTAACCAATAACCATTCACATAGAGCCACCATATCCTGTAACTTCAGACACAAACGAAAAGAAAACAAACCGTTCCAGAATTCCTTGCGCAAACGCAACGTAGCCATACTTGTCAGCGCTGCAATATTTGCATTTTATTTTCGATATTTATTTTATATGCATCATCTACCACCTGCTTTACAGAATGATTAACCACTTGGTTTCCTAAGAAATTGTATGTTTATGGTATGTCAACAGGCTGTAAATAATTACTGTCTAACGCCGATCCGTTTATTTTTGCTATACCAAGATTGATTGGAGTCAACGACCCTTTATTTTGAGTTTGAACCAATTTAGATGTTGTTGGGTAATAATTACGTGATTTGCGTATGAGTTAAGTAATGCTTTTAGTTTTAGTGTAGCAATTTAGTTCGTTTCAATTGGAGCTATCGTTTTTTTTTGGTTTCTGACAATTTCGCTCTGATAGTTTGAATTGCTTTATTATATCAAGGTTTTAGTATTTACACGATATTGATGTTGATTCATCAATGCTGATTGGTTTTTTTCGATGCGTTGTCAAGCAATAAAAAAATTCCCAGAGTGCCTGATTTCTGTTGTGTTATTTTATGCCTCATTAAAAAGAATTATAGTTTTAAAGGAACGTTCCGTTGTCTTGTAGTCAAGCCGCAGAAATAGACAGTTGGAACTTTTATCAAATTTTTCCCCTCATCAAACAGTTTATAGTCACTTATCACTGTTCTCATAGACATAAAATAGAGATGAGGAACAACTCGATAAACTCAACATTAAATTTGTCGGCCAACATCCTTTATTTCGGCCCTCGTAAACATTTTAAATACCATTAAAGCTGCCTGTGGACGATGCTATTTTATAAACGTGCGTTGAAAGAAATTTTAGATAAATATTAAATATGACTTGTGAGTGAGCTTTTCAATCAGTAGTTGGACGGAAAAGCTTTATTTGAGATATAAAACTATCAACTTATCGTAAAAACAACAGCAAAATATAAAAAAATTACATTTGTAGGTTTTGCTTATAGTTGCCAAAAACTTTAAAAAAATCATCATCATTCTCCTACCCTTATCCCAATTTATTTACGGTCGGCGCAACATGACTTCCATACTTCTCAATTAGTCGTCATCTCGCTAGTCACTCCCTGTCTAGCCATACCATTCCATCATAAAACCACACACCATTCCAAAAAAAAAAAATTTCATGGACTGTGTGAATTTTTTTTTTTTTGGAATTTCAATTAAAACATAATTCCATCATAAAACTTATAAAAAGTATAAAAAGCAAATTACTATTACTTTCCACTGACACTATGCATGAAACTGAACATTTGAGACTTATGGGGCTTTCCATACTTGCGTAAAAAATATAAACGTACTCACTTAAAGAAGTTATAGACATCTGTTTTTTTTTTGTCTGTGGGAAATCATCAAAGCATCAAATAGAAGTTATAGACACCTGTGTCCATCAAAATATTTTTGAAATGAGAACGCTAAACGAATATTTCCTTCAGTGTTTTTTTTTAACACAGTTTGACAACTAATCTACGCATTATAAGCCGACCAAGAGCTTAAATATATCTTTATTACGACCTTTTGGCTACCTTCGATTAGTTATTATCTTTTGCGGTTCGTGACTCGCGTATCGTAAATCCAGTCGAAACCTTTTTTTTTTGCAGAAATCAGCGAATTTTATGATTAGGCTAACTGGTTTTCTATTTTATTATAAGATATTATATTTTATGATTCAACTTAGCACGTGCCAAGGTATTAAATATAGGTATTTATGTTGATTTGACTTTTATATATATAGTTATACCTAGACGCTGTTCGTAGACCACACGTGCTGTAATTGACTTCATTATTTTGCAAGCTGTATTTTTGTAGCAGAAACATTTTTGTTACGGTAGACATCTTTTCCATTTTCACAACAGACTGTCTATTTAACGGGTGTAAATAAAACAATTAACAAAGCCGAGAGTCACTAATTGAACTCCCTGTCATTGTAACCATTTGTTGTACTGGACCATACTTAGGAACGCCGGTTACGGAGATATTGAAGATCTAAATCCCAACTTTTACTGCCCTTTTTTTTACGAAAACATATTTTCAATGTTATAAGTATAACACAACTTTAAATACCCCCCACGACACTGCACCATTGCATGCACCCGTAAGCACAGTGCATTTTGCGTGGCTTACGTTGCGCCCTACCGTAAACAGCGATTAATCGTACCAAAAATAAAATTGGTGAGCAGCAACTACGTTTTGAGTTTTCTTACTTAGTTTGATGTACAGAATGCGTAGTTGACGGCTATGTTATGGATCTTTTTACACCCTGTTACACTAGTGACCCATCCCTGCTTCGCTCAATTTTTACGACTTGACAAAACAGACGAAACTTCTTTATTCTATTATGTCAGTTTAATATTAATGTTTTATACACATGTGACCAACCATCCGGAATAAATTCTCTAAACGATGGTGAAAACCGCATCAAAATTCGTTGTGTAATTTAGAAGAACAATGCGATGACACAAACAGACAAGAAAAGCGACTTTAGTTTATAATATGTATAGAAGTAGACATACCTATTCACACTTACGATCTATTTGCTTTTACCGCCAAAACAAAATCATGCTGTAACCAAAAGACATTCTTATAACATTACAAACATAATATATATTTATTTATTACATTTGGGAAAACAAACAGTAGTATATTAAACATAAACAGTGTTGTCTTAAAATGAAACCTAACAACGTAAACGTTTTTTAACTTAACGTTGACTGTAGCAATGAAAAAGAAGTTAAAAGAAAAAAAAAGATAAACAATATTCTAAAGATGTAACAAACAATACAACAAGCGAGAATTCAAGCGTAATGTATCATACAGGTCCCTAGCCTCTATCAATGATACGTCTACATTGTGTAAAACCTATGGAGCCAACTGCCGATCCTTTAGAATTTTAATTATAATAATATATGTCGGACTACCACTTAACAATCGTCAGTCATACGATGAACAGCCAGCTTTATACCACCCCGTGATCAAAGCGAATCCAGGCGAAAATTTAGATTAGGTTGCAGTAAAATTTTTATGTAGGTACACCATCTTCTTTTGATTGCCCAAACCCGCCGAAGGATGAGATAAATAAAGCAGTAAAATCTTATCATTCTCTGTCGGTGTTTTTAATATCCTGTATTTGTTGATATTGTTTTAATAGTACATTAATTGGTTTTTTATGTTCTGTAATGTAGTGTTTAATGGGGTCGCCAAAAGGATGTTGGGAGATATCGACTGCGGTATCTGAAAGTACCGATAGGCTTTTGTAGTAGAAACTTTTTTCAGACTTTTGAGTCTAAGGCCCTTCGTCTGCGACCAGAGTAGCATCGTGGATGACGGGCCTAAAGTTATACCTTGCTATAGTTTTGAGGATATTGGTGGTCAAAGAAGTGACTGCAGTTCCATGTAGGACTTCAAAACTAGTTTCTAGTCTGCTCTAGCTATCACATACAGGTTTAGAGTCTCTAGCTGCTAGCCAGAGGTATACCGGTGCTCTTGTTACATTTGATTTAATGAGCACGAGTGAAATGTTTATGTGTAATGTTTTTTGGAACGAAGTTGCTTGGGGTAGGAGTAAACTTGTAGAAATCGTCACGTAACGAAAAAGCATTATGCCCCCTCTATGCGACTTTTATAATTGAAAGAGACAGAGAGAGAGAGATAGTTTTCATGGTTTTCGAGACTGCTGAAGCCGATAGTGAGGTCAAAAAAAAATTCAAGAGAGCGGCTGCGAAAATTAAAAAAAAATTCATCACCGGTGTCGTTTTCATGTTTTCGAGGGTGCTGAAGTCGGTAGTGAGGCCAAATAGTAATCGAGTTGAATAATAAGCGTAAGAAACTTCGTTCCTGACGGGGGACCCCCGACCCCACACATTTTTTTTGTCCTGGTGTTTTTTTACCGGAGCTTTTCTAGTACAGCGCGAGTACCGATATGAGAGAAGACCTTTAAAACATTTTAGTACTGATATCGCCACGGCTACTTAACTTTAAAGACTAGGCAGCACTCCAAGTAGCATTAATTTCTTTGGCACCATATGTAGACACGTGAACCATTAAACAGTTGGTGATCATAACACTGAGTACCTACCTACTTAGTCTCGACTAAAAAATACGTAAGCTCACAATACTCGTATATTGGCTAAAAGGATAATGTAGATATGTTCTTATGTTTACAAGAGGTATTAAAGTTTTAACGACTCGTCATTGTGGTCTATTTCCATGCCGTCAATGTATTTTATGTTGGTTAGTCATCTGCTACTACATTACTCCATTGCCTTGGAGGTAAATATTTATCAGTGCATTAAAAGACCATCAAATGGTGATGAGTGGTACTTAAAATGCACTAGCTCAGGTACTAACCTTGTTGATTGGGTTATCTTTTTGGCATGAGATTTTCTTGTATTGTACGTGCTAAAACAAGTGAAGATAAGGTCAAAGTAAACGCGTTATTTGAATTAAATCATTTACAAGCACTTTTGAATTGTCAGTGAATCGGTCAGTCAGAAAGTTGAAGCTAGTTGTCCGCTCCAAAGCGTAGGTGGTTATGATAAGGTGGACTTAAACCCAAGAAATAGATGCTGGGCTTATGTGAGCCTTAATCCTTACTCAACTCAAACTCAAATTCAAAGCATTTATTCTAAATAAACCAGTTACAGGTACTTTTAAATTGTCAAGGGGTCTGTCAGTCAGAAAGATGAAGCTAGTTGCCCATTCCAAAGCGTAGTAGGTACCTATGGAGAGGAACGGGCAAGGAACTCCATGGACAGTCTATTAAATAAATCGAAATATTGTTACAAAAAAAGTGTTTTCATCATTCATGTTGAAATTATGCATGTAAGAACGATGTAGAAAGACGTGCACGTTCATAGCGTCAGTAATAAAAAGATAAAAACAATTCAGGAATTAAAATAAGCCGTGATAGCTAAGACTTGACCAGTGCCTACTGACGGCGCCCGCTCACGAACATGACGTATGGATCAGCACCATTCAACTCAACCATTTTGAAGGGAACTCAATGATCCAATACACACACCACCACCAGCGACACATTTGAGTGAGCATGACATACTCTCAGCCGCCAGGGCACATTCAAGTCAATGAAAGACGAACCCAGTAAGCTTTAGATATAGTAGGTAAGTGCTCACACATGTGCTATGCAATTATACAATACTATGAGATTGAATGTATACAATGCAAAGATAGTTTTTACAGTCTTCATCAATGTTTTCGAATGATAATCAATACCATACCTACCGACGGTCATTATTTAAAAAAAAGTATTGTTTCCTCTTTCCAGTTACCTATAAAGTTGATCTTGCTAACTTATCGATTCACCCTAAACTTCATTACACTCTCCAATACCACAGCAAATCCTGGCTAACAAAAGTCGAAAAATTCTTCCGATATAAAAGGTTGTCTCCCAACCCTAAAACTGTCGACATCTTCGCAAATTATCATAAAAATGCAAAGCAAATCCAAACAAAACCGTTTGTAATAAAAATCGAATTTTACATGCAATTCAAATTAAAGTTTGAAAAAATACTGTAGGTACCCGTTTCTCACTTATCAAAGTTCGTTTGTGATTAAGAACCCATCTCAAGAAAGTCAGGCCCAAAATATTTAATTACTCGAGCCGGCTTACGCGGCTTTGGAAAACGAGCGACAAAACTTTAGGTTTCGCGTGACACTTTGTTAGGGTTGGTACTGTTACCATTTATGTATTACTAGCTGTTGCCTGTGACTTGGACTGCGATCCAAAACCAAAAATAGCTAATATCCTTACCTAGGTCATGGTCTATCTGTGTGCCAAATTTCATCTAAATCCCTTCAGCCGTTTTAGCGTGAAAGCGTAACAAACAAACTTACTTTCGCATTTATAATATTGGTTAGGATATATTTGGGCAAAATTTACCTGATCTAAAAACTTATTGGCCTTCTAGTGATGTGCGGTTTCTTAAATGAATGAACCTCTTCAAACGTTTTAGCAGCAATTACTTGGCTGTTTAGTGTTTTAAGACCCCGACATGGGAATTATTTCATGTTCACAGAAACCTGAGCAGTGAGCAGTCATTATAATAGAGTGTTGACTTCAATAATATTTTTAGGAAAGCAAAATTATTATATATTCTCTAGAAAAATGTTCAAGGGATTTTGAGGCCTACTGTCTTCCATATTGTAGATTCATAAAGTGGGTACCTAGAATGCTGAAAAATGGTGTTGTGTTAAAAAAAACTACCGTTGTCAACATTTTGTCAACTGATATAAATTTAACAGGAAGTGAAAAGTAAAAAAAAAACTCATATCAGTTAGTACGCTCTGTACTTCTTTTGGTAAAGTAAAAAAAGGATGCCTGAATTGACATTACAATGCCTGATAAGCTGATATTTAATTCGTGCAAGTCATCATGACCGTGATTTAACGAATATGTGTGAATATGCCTAAGTACCTAAAATAACAAATGTTACTAGGGTAAATATGACATGTCTACCTACGTACTAACCTTAAAAATGACTACTTTCATATTAAGGCATCTAGAATTTTTTTTTTTCTCTAAATGAATTGGTACTTGTGACTATAGTTGTCGCGTTTTAACATGGCAATAGCGGTCATTGCCCTTTCGATAATATCTGACCGTACGTACCCAAAGAATAAACTATGTATGGGTTTTCGTTATTGGAACATGTTGATGATCACGATAGATATGTATTCAGGATAATTCAGTTTTTGAAATAAAAAATGCCTGAAAATTTAGATAGGTCAATGACCGCTATTGCCATGCTAAAACGAGTCAACTATAGTAAATATTCAGTATCTTGCTTTCATTAGAAAAATTTACACCAAAATGTCACTTATTAAAATGTCCTTACAAACAATGTTTTTTTTGATAAGATAAACATCACATACCCAGACTTCCATAAAAATATCAAAGTTCAAAAAAAAGGCGGCATCACTTCAGCAACTAAGTATGCACAAAAAAGTTCTCAAAAGTGGCACCCCTGTGAATTAAATAAGGACGGCTGCAGACGGAGGTCCGTTGTTATCAGCTGGTACAACTTTAGGCTGTAAACCACTCACACTCCACTTGGCAAACAAATTTCGTAATAATATATTACGTTGTACTGTTGTGGATGAGGCGCATGGAAAGTAGAGGGCAAATTAAGAACGAAAAGCGAGTATAGGTTCGAAAATTGGGGACCTTAGCAAAGTTTTCATACTAGGGAGGTTTTTGGAGTTACGAGTATATTTCGCACAAAAATACCTTTTATGTTAAATACTTTAAAGTTCGGTTTGAAGCAGCAGGAGCTTCGTTATACTTATAGAAAAGTTATATCTTATGGGCTATCATTGATATTTTTTTTATGTCTACTTACTAGGTTTTTCATAAAGATGACATTTATAGATATACCTAACTTATTTATAGAGACGAGAAATCTTATATTCCGCAAAGAGAATCTCAGATATTAAAGACAATTATTAACGTATCCAATACACAGGAAATAAAAAGCAATGATTTCGAACATAAAAACATAAACAGACTTCCAAACGGAAGTTTTAAAGAAATCAATATAAATAAGCCACCAATTACTAGCACTTAAGCGTACTTAATGTTCGCAACTGTACTTAAGTGCCTATCCAAAAAATTACTATTCAAGTTACCTATTAATATGAACCAACAATTTTTTTTTTCATTGAATTATGTATACTTAGTAAGATTTTATAGCTAAACAAAATGTTAAATCAAAATCAAAGCATTTATTTTAATTAAACCAATAAATGCTTTTAGATACTTTTGAACCGTCAAGGAGTCTGTCAGTTAGTCGCTCATTGCAAATCTCAAATCGTTTATTGCAATCCATAATGTACAATTACAGGTGGTAGATAAAAGAAAAATAATAGAAACAATTATGGACCCTGTCGGGCACAGCACATTTTTAAATAAGAGCGCTTTATTAATTTTCTTTGTTCTTAAGTTAGATTTATTTTATATCCTATATTACCTATGTATTTATATTTCCATTCATTCACTTATTCTATTAATATTTTATATGCAGGTATATTTATTTATTTATCATTTATTTAATTATATATGTATAATATTGCTTATTTCTTTACTCGCTTATTTTTTTATGTTATTAATGTAGTATATTTATTAGGTAGGTATTGTTTTATATTTATATCCAGATCGTAGATTCGTTTGGGGTAGAGCTTGCGCCGGTCCTAATATGACTAAGGTTCGGCCCAATTCGTTTTTATTATCTATTCTCCCCTGTCAGCCGTCACTTTATCATTTACTACAATGAATTCATATTTACTTTAGTCTCCCTCTTCTTCTCCATTCATCAACATTTAATCACCCTCTTAGTCAATGCGTTTCATCCGTCCTCAACATATAAAACTCCATGAATAAAGTTACTATCTTCAGTGTAAAAGGTATGTCCATTCATTTCTACGGGGTCTCCATTAACAAATCTGTTATCTTCCCCCCTCTCTCAACCCCCTCTCTTCCTGTAGGCTGCGCAAACGCACCGCGTTCATTAGGTACACAATGTAACAGGTAGAAACACTGAATTATAAATCTTTGTTATTGATAACAATCGGTTTTGTTGTTTTATTGTCTATGTCTAATTTTGGAAGGGATTTTTTTAGCTACAGAGGTTAACTTCTTGCGGGTTGATTAAAATATACTGCTATGACAATAACTCAATGCTTTTTGCAGCTACCCAAATCGATGAAAGATTTTTTGAAAGTGCACGGCATGATATTTTCAAGTTTGTCTTCATCAGATTTAAACAAACTAACGTGGAAATATTTTCTTAATGGATTAGGTAAGCAAACTTGAGCCATAAATTGAAATTTGTAGTATGTTTGTTGAGCAACACTAACGGTTCGTTGTCGGATTTGAGTTAAAACTCTTATTTATTTAAACCGGTCTAAATTATTAGTTCTAAATCCCAAAACATGTCATAATAATAATATATTTATTCAGAAATCACATGGCTTAAAAATATGTACAGATTTGCTTAAATGTAAATTATATTCCTAAGACTTACGTGCCTGAACTAGGTAATCCTGTGTTTCAGGCAAGAAGAGCTAAAATAGTCTTTAAAAGTTAATAAATAATCAAAAGTAATCAAAATCAAAAAAAATCAAAAAATCAAAAGTAATAATTCTTGTTCTGTGATTTTAACTTTGAAGTACCTACCTATAGCAAAGTAAAGGCTTTCCTCGGACATTACCCACATAAGCTACAAATTAAAGGAAAGAAACTGATAACATTTTAAATTTAATTCCCATTTGTGGAATCTGCCAATTGGGCCCATACGAAACTAGTTCATACCTACAGCTATAAAAAATATTACCCAGTCAGCTAGACAACCACTAGTAAAGGCTCTTTCATCATCATCATCAGCCTACAGTAGTCCACTGCTGGACATAGGCCTCTCCAACTGTACGCTATTCAGATCGATTCTCGGCAACTCTCATCCAGCTACTACCAGCCACCCTGCGAAAATCGTCGCTCCACCTAACTTAAAGGTGCCCTTCATTTAATGTCTTCTCCCGCTCTGGGCGGAGTGGGGCTCCAAACAGCCAGACTCTTACTGACTAAAACCCACCCGTGTTCCTTCAGTTGCCTGTGCCAGGGGCCACGGTAACCCTTTCGGACTTTACCGTAACCCTGGCACTCCTGGCAGGTATCGGCCCTAGCGGACTCCATCATTGGTGCTGTCATCTCTTTGAGGCGCGCGTGGAACACAACGCGCCGTGACCCGGGCATGGTCCTTATCAGACGGCGCCCTACCTTACGATTGGCGATTCGCGGTCTCCAGTCAAGAAAGCGTGTAGACGTTGGGGTAGCCCAACGGTCATCGGCTCAGGCTCTTTCAAGTCACCCAATAGCAGTAATCTATTCAGTTATAAGAATATATACTTCCATATCTATTCTTAATATTGTCCTGTTCTTTATCACACAATAAGCACAGTCCCAGTAAGAAACGTCCTTCCATCCTTCATCTACTCACCCGCGACTTCAAAGGCACTTCCTCAAAGATAGCATTCAGGAGATACCTTCAACAATTAAAAAGTCCTTACATCCTTCACCCACGACTTTTGAAGGTATTCTTACGATAAAAATACCTACCATTCTTCCTTACGTCAAAAGGGCACCATTCACGTAGGTGCGTACCGGGTGGCCTCTGCTAAACAGTAATACGACATTAACCCGAGTTTACGATGGAGCCATAACTCACCCCAGATTGTGATGCTACTAATAAATACAAATATTTTCTTGTTATGTGATTTAATAGGGTGATTTCTGAAGGAAAGAATGTCGTGGATACGGCGCGGGTCAGAAATTGGAAAGGTCCTTTTCATGTGTTTTTTTTTGTAATATATGTGTGGAGTGGGTATTTAATTAGGTAATGTTTTTGGAATTAATCCTACAAGCTATAATTATACTTAAATTTGTAACTTTAAATATTATGGGTTAAATTACTTGATATTACAGTTTTGATAAGAAAAGGTGTCAAAAACGTACAAAAACTTGGTGGTTATTGGTAGATTATTTTATTGTTTAATTGCTGGGCAGGACATTTATTAGTGGCAATATTTTTTATTCAGAGATCGGAATTCAAACAAACATTTTTATTACGATACGTGGACAAAATTATGCAAATATGTAATTTTATTCACATTAAAATTACGACCATTTAAAAGCTTTTGCCAGATGAGTAGGCATTTTATTTATTGTGTCTGAACAAATTATTGAAACACATTAAAATGCTATTAAAAAGTGTCGTTAAAACTCACCTAAGTGCCGTAAAGTAAGTTGTTAATATTTCTTTACCTTTTAATATTTAATGACCTTCTTAGGAGGAGTGTTTAATGCCATTCATTGTTTAGGGGTCGATGTTTCTGTATCATCAAATGAGCAAATAAATAAAAGTAAATACGGATTAGTCCCAAATTTATTATGCTATCGAAAACGTGAATTCATAATTCAAATTTCTTATTAAATCATTAGTCTGATGGCTAGATATTTTCATGATTGAAATGGCTAATCTTTTAGACCACGCACTCAAAACTGTTTTATTAGACTTTATCTAAACGCTTCTTTAAACATAAACCGAAATAAACAGAACTTTTAAAATACTTAGCTTATGCTTTATATTATTATACATAGGTACATACCCTATTTAACTGTCATCATCATATTTTTAAAAGAGCAAATAAAAACCCATTTTAGTAAAACATTTATCAAATAAAGGCTACACTCCACGTGCCTGCACCAAAATGTACTTACCTAAATCAATAGAATAGAATAAGTACTTTTTATTGTGTAGGTACACCAAAAAGTTACAGATATAAAAGTAGACATTTTACATAGGGTGACATAATGGGCGGTCTTATCGCTAAAACTGATCTTTTACAGACAACCTTTGGATGGATTCAAATTATAAATTAATTCAATTACAATTCCCACCCACGGGTCACATCCCTATTATTCCGACCCACAGTTGATGTAAGTAGAAAATTAAAATCAGTTTAAGTTTGTTTATTACTAGCCATGGCACCGTTAGGGCGGGTGCACACAAATAACTACTAATCGATATTAGAATCAATGCGTGGCACGCCTGCATGCGATGCTGAGGGTGTTCTGAGATCCTGGTATTTATAGCTTGCTTTCACATGCTGGTTTGCTCGAGAAATCTTCCATTTTAGCTGCAGTATGAAATGATTTACTTAGTTGTATTGCTTTTGGTGAAATAAATAATAAATTATTTCTCTATTAATTCTTGCAAATATTCTCACTAGTCAGACATTATGCGCAAATACTACCGGAATAATAATAATAATTTGGAACTAACTCTTACTTGCGCTTACGCATTATGATAACTATTTGCATAGTTTTAGCATTAAGCATAGTTGATGCTGTTGTCGTGATAATTTTGCATAGCCCTAAACTTGTCTTAAATAAAATCTACTGGGAGCAATCCGTTTGCTGCTTCTCTCTCTCTAGCCAAAAAATTCAACAGTTGTGAACCAGTTTAATTTAATTATTTCCGCAATAAAATGACACTAGCTAGATTACCTAGTCTTTCTTAATAGGTTCATAGCGACCTAAAAAAATTGAATGCATTATTTTAATGTAAATAATAAAATGCATTTTTAAATCATACTGTATGTAATCCAAACGTCTTTTATGTGATCAGGAAAACAAACAGGCTGTAACTAAAACAAATAGTTAACGTACAGAAAGTTTATTATTATTAGAACTCCCAGCCCAGGTTCGATGGCTGCACAGGTGAAATAATTCAAATGTTTGATATGTAAGTAACTGAAGTAGAATTATCTTTGTTTTTATTTAACATCAAAGGTTTTCCATTTAAAGTGAGAAGTGGGACTTCCGATATATTTTTTTGTTAATAAGGAAGTGGAAAAATATTATGGCGCCATGGCGGCAAATTGACAGTCTTTTGTTTACTGAAGTGGAAAAGGCCATTTGATCAAGGAACTGTTGACTGATTCCTATAATCGTTATATTTTATCTTTACATTAATAACATCACGCCTGTAATCCCTGAAGGATTAGGCAGAGGTGTACTCTATAGTAAACCAACAGTTCGCCAGTTATTTTAAGTCCCATGTAATAGGGGGCGAGCCTATTGCCATCAACCGGACACAACTTCAGACTCCGGGCTGATATTGAGTAATTGCTGATGGAAAAACCCAATAACAATTTGCCGGACCCAGGAATCGAACTCAAGACCTCATGCTCAGTTACTACTGAACATAAGGTCCTAGGTTCAATTCCCGGGCATTCAACATTCGTCTGGGTTCAATTCGCATGCCAGCGAGGCAGTCATTTTGTTTTTATTTATGCTTTATCCTCATAACTAAGCGAACGAATTTTGCTTTCGGTTAAGGGGACTACATGACCTAAACGCAAGTTTTATAATGCCTATAAGTATATGATCCACTGCAGTAAACAAAATCAGAAAAAAATTTGATATTCTTCAGGATTTATGCTAATTAAATAGTGTGTTGAAAACAAAATACAACTAATTTGGTACGATAGAAAAAAGTCACGAACATACCTCTAAAAATTAAATTTAACAATTTTTAACAATATTTCTGTTTTTTTCAGATTGTTTTTCAAGCAACATATTAACGTGATAGTGTTTTCGATTTTTGGTCCAAACAATAGATTTTTTGTAAATAGAGAATTGCTTCATATTTTGCAATGAATTACCAACTTTGTGTTATCGCGCTTCTCTTTCTTTTCTATGCAGTCCGACAGTGACTGCGGTTTTGTTTTCGTTTAAGAAGTTACTTTCAGGCGTATTTTCAAAGAGCAAACTTTTGTACAATTACCGACGATAGGCAACTGGGCAATAATAGTTAGAAAAAACTTTTAGAACAAAGTTTAAGAAAGTTAAAAATAAAATTGTTTTGATTTGATCAACACATTTTGCCAAAAGTTAAACATTAACTCAACCATTAGTTAAAAATGGTAACGATGGTTAAATTTTGGCAAAATGTGTTGATCAAATCAAAACATTTTGCCAAAATTGAACCATTAGTTACATTTTTAACTAATGGTTGAGTTAACTACGGATCAAAAAACCGGTCCTAAGACGATGCGTAGATTTATAATAGAGGTTTAGATAATTACAAAACTAAATCAAACTGAGTCTGTGACCCACAAACGTAAATCTTACGAACGAAGATTCTGTACTTTATCTAACTACAAAGTCGTAATATTTGCTAGCCAATATTGTGACTATTCATTATAGAACCTTGGGCAATTATTATTATAACTAATATACGCCGCTTAGGACATAGATCAAGGCATACAGCCATTAAACCGTACTTAAACTTCATACATAATCAAATTAAAAATTTATATGAGAACATGTATGGAAAATCTATTGTTGTGTTGTGTGTCTAAATATGGTTTTATCAACTTCGTATATCTATTTAAGCTATTATAATACCTACTAGCAGTAGATGCTTTAACAATATCAGTGAACTAATAAAAGGCTTGTTAAAAAATACTAAGGAAACTAAACCCAATAATCAAAAATGACGTCACACATAATGAGCAACTAATAAATCTTTTATAACATGATAATAATTCCGTACATACTGCTCTTAAAGACACGAACATGCAACCAACATTTCTGACAGATGACTTAATAAGGTCTAATAAAATTATACCGACGCACGAAAAACAAACAGTGGCGAGAGCGAAAGTCAAAAACCCCACAATTTTTTGTTTCAAAATTTGATAACTTCATCTCACATAATAATAGTGCAGAGAAAATTACGACCACCAATCACGTGCGTCAGTTTAAACTGCCCGCGTTTGAATTTCGAACGCTACGCTCAAACGACGACTGACCTCCGACGTAGGCAGACGTATGTTTAGTCAGTAATTTGATGATAATTTGCAAAATGAGAACGTGTGCGGTTTTGAGCGTGGAGCTTTGACTTTTTTCGCTGAATTTTCATATTAAAATGTCGCTGAACTATGGGGTGAAAGTGCTTGAGCGGGTAATTGAATATTTTATCAGGCAGGGTAATAGGCTTGTTGAGGGTTCATGAATATAAAAGCGGTGTTCCCGGGGTATCCGGTCTACATCCCTGATTTTCATTGCGGTTCAAAACTGCCTGTTGGCCGTTCAACTTTCGCTTTTACAGCGTTCTTTCATTTTATAACTGTTGTGGGCTGAGCGAACTTTAATATTATTATTGTTTTTACCTCCATTAAAACTTTATTTGAAACGGTCTTTGAACTTTGAATTTTTCACGTTTTATATAAGCGGCAAACTTCTTTTAAATTAACTCAATCAGCCTAGCCCTTTCCAGCTTTGTTGGGGTCGGCTTCCAGTCTAACCGGATGCAGCTAGATACTAGTATTTTACATGGAGCGACTGTTACTGGGTAATATGATACCCCTTGGTAAGACTGGTTGTCTGACTTTCGGGCTTCTGACGACCCGTAACGGCTGTCAAAGATCTACGAATGACAGCCGGGACAAACAAACAGCTTAACGTGCTTTCCGAGGCACGGAAGGGTCTTGGTATGTTATACCAAGATGGTCCAAGAACCAAGATGGTCACCTATCCACGGACCAACCGCGGCAAGCGTAGCTTAACCTGATCGATAGACCCTGCCGCTGTATAACTTAGCCACAAGCCTTGTTTTAAATTAATAACGGTTACATATTTTTGGTTGACATTCTATTGTAGAAAACTCTTTCGGTGTTTTACGGTACACTAATTAGTTGGGCACAATTTATAGGGATATTAATTATACGAAGTCAGCGCGAGTCAGTTTAAGCGAATTTAATAGGCATTCAGCGATTTTATTGCGTAAACTAAGTAATTGTTTGGTATTGAAAAGATAACAAAATATTGTGGAGAGCCAATAATACGAATAAGGAAGCATATCAAATAACATATTAATTGGAATGATATATTTCAGGGAGTGAACGTAGGTAGGTAACTATTAATGAAACTTATGAACCAACTTGAAATAGCGACAGAATAGCTTCTATTGCAATGAGTGTAATTCTTTTTAGCGCTATAGCTCACGTTCGTACGGACGTTAAAATATCGCGGCGGGATTTTATCGCGCACTGAATCTGCACTAACACACTCGCAGACTAACAGAGTGCATCCCAACGCGTCGAATCCCAGAGCATTCAAAATCCAGTGTGCGATAAAATCGCGACGCGATCTTTTTGCGTCCATGCGAACGTGGGTTAACTTTCGTCTTACAGTGTCAATATATTTTTCCAATTTTACACAAGTTTGAAAACGTAAGAAAATAATACGTTTAACAATAAATTCACATGTCTCCGGTTGATTTACGTACTTTTGTGGCCAAGTCTGAAGGTTGAATGACATATTGTGCGACATATTGCTTGCCACCAACGGCATTTAGTAAGGTAATGGATTGCAAAAAAAATGTTTATATTTATATCCTTTACCAAAAGTAGTCATCGTATTAGTGGTTCAGCAGCTTCAATATCAACAGGATTGTGTCGGAATATAGCAGTTGGTCTTGGACGTGGTACGACAGTGGCTTCCCTGACCTCATCTGTCATCAAAAGACAACCGCCACGCAACCATCGATGCGACGCCCTGCTAGGGTGACAGTTACCAGCCAGTGTCACTCTTATTCGACCTTTTGGTGATTCCAGTAACTTCGTAACAAAACTAGACAGCGCCACAGCCGTCACATACAGGGTTACTTGTAATTTGACTTATATCCGTCAGGACCTGATAAGGAGGCTCAAATGCAACAAATTGAATCCCCCATATGCATGGCCGAAATTCAATAGTTTTCGAGGTATTACTGCATCAAAGGAAGAAACTGCTGTGTATTGCCACGTGCTACTAGTATTATAATTATACCTTTATATTTTCACATTTAATCGTCTTACGAGAAAAGTGGAACACCCTGAGTAAAAGTTCCTTCGTTGGATAACCTCTCAGCACAAAATATTCAGGTTCTCTAATAATTTACTCTACGTGCCAAAACACACGTACGCAAATTGCTAATAAAAACCAAAAAGTACTGTTAATTGTATAATAATCTTATCTTCATTTAAATAGGTAGGTGACTTTAATATTTCTGTAAACACCAAAATCTGGCTTCCAACGGAACACACTCCATCTCAAACGATGCCAGTTCACTAAATGAAGCGATAGCATTGCAAATAATGAGGTACAATGCTTTTTGGTGGTTCATGCCTGACCTATATTATCGCTCAAAGCTGGCAATGTAATACTTAGTAGAAGATTTATCGTTATACCAAGTTCAGTGTGGTAAGGCTAGGTTAATTGATGTCAGAGGGCAAGTAATAATTCGAGGGTAATAAACAAAGATGATGGCTGGCGTTTCGATTTGATATGCACCTCTGTATCTTGATAGTTTTCTTGGAGATGGCGCCGTTTACTAAGTCATTCTTCTTTCGGGTAACAAACTTCACTTCAAGACTTTCTCTTCTTTGGTATCTATTAAGGACAGTAGGATACTGACTACGCATCCTTTTAAGAAAATGTCGTGTAATATTTTCTCCGAAATAGTTCTTCTCTTAGTTCTACCGTACCTCAAAAGTGAAAGATTTCCTAATTTATATAGTACTAGTACCCTTCGTAGTAAACTATTACTGAAGTTCAAAATTCTTTAAAAATATGGAGGCTCCATGCCATTTTTATCCTATTATAGTTTTAAAAATAACCCTATCAAGAATGTTGACACTATTTTATTGAAAAAACGCATACTGGGTAAAACAGGGTGGGTGGTTCAGAAAATACGTCTTCTGAGCTTCATCTAGTGTTAGGTTACATTCCATAGCCAAAGAGTCCTGTGACACAGGAATAAAGCGGTAGCGATTTATGATGCATTTCTATTTTTCATTACGATTTTAACAAACACCCACCCACGTGTAAACTATGGTGTTACTATAGAGACACCTCTGCCCAATCCGTCGGGGATACACGCGTGATTATGTTTGTTATGTTATTTTTACAAAAATACTGCTCAAATGAGGTAAATCTGGAAATGATGAGCTTCCAGGCTGATTTGGGTCCTTAATTAGATAATCATTCTAACCATCTCAAGTATTGAAACTTGGTAGTTATGTGTTGCATTCTTATTTTGGTCCATTTAATGTTTCTGGCACAATGCACTCACTCTATATTCGTGCTAACATAATTATATCATCCGATAAATGAATATTAGTCATCTAAATGCATGTAATACTTCTCTATCTAGCTTCTTATGAAAGACGATTATTAAGCGCGCATTTAGATGCGATTTAAAAATCGCAAGTCAATGTGGATTAATATCGCGGTGGGAATTATTTTTTTTCTAAAGCGAAGGGACTCTGCTGTATTTAAATTTCGATCAGTTGCTTCCTAATACCGTATTTAATCACCAATCCACCTCAGCACACAATCATAACTGGAGATAACCTTTAACTCAATAACCCTGTAACTATTTACGTTCCATTACGAGTATAAATTGAATTGTAACTACTTTATATTACACTTGTCAATTGTTATCTAACTTGCTATATATTTCACTCACACTTTATTGAAAACTGGTCGCAAGATATTGGAATCCCAAAGTCATCATTTACTGGGTGATGTAGATATTTTACTGGCAATCATTTATTTGCTGAATAACTTACGAATTGTTCATTTGCAACAAGGGTGACATAACTAAAAAAATTGAGTTAAGTATACTGGTGAACGCAGCAAATTGAGCCTAAAAAAGAGGGAGCTAGAAAGATGTGACTATAATATGGTTCGTCACACTCTTACTCACTCTCACTCACTCTCACTCTCTCTCTTATTTACTCTTTTAAATCATCATACCCAAAATATGCTCTTTTTGAATCATGTCACCCTTTTTGCAAATGAGCGAAATGCTTCCGTAGTATGGCTTGAATTGCTACCGGATATAGTCAAGATACCGATAACGATTATGATAAAGATTGTAGTACTATGACATATGTTGCCCATACTTTTGAGAATTTGACGTAGGTTATATTTTAGTTTTGATTTTAGAACCCTTAAGGTTCGAGATGGAAAAGGGTAAGACAGTTCTGGGAAGTACATGAGTTGAAAAGAAAATAAGGTGATAATATATTCCATCAGCGTTGTTTCATAGTAAATAATCATTTGCAAATTAAGCCCGCTTATCTTATTACTAAGCCTCATTCTAGGCACATCTTTGTAAAATAATACTCTCATGTGCGTAGACGCACGCAATCTTTGACACGATGCACGTGCAAACTTGGACTTTACGACAACATGGCACTCGCAAATATGAGCTTTAGAACTAAAACAGCGATATATTTTGTAAAAGTCAACTACTAAGTTTTAGTTTTGAACTTATTTGAAAAAGTGCCTTGTAAGATACCGGTTAAGTCGATTTAGTTGTACAGCTTGACAATGGAAAAGTTTGTACTGTATTTAGCACTCTCGTCTTTCGCAATTTGGGCGTAGACCTTGCGCATTCAATCTGGCCTAGCCATCTGGTCAAAGTCCTTTACTATATCTAGCCGACAGGTCTGTCGGTTAACAAGCAATTGAGAACAGTGAATCGTCTCCTTTTCTTAGACAGGAACTATATGAGATTAGCTCATGTTGTGCTAAAATTATTTGCCAGTCAGTGGGACGTCAGTGGGACTGTCAGCCCGGAGTTCGGAGAAGTAGAAATATCTTGACTCTTAGACAGTCATGTCTAAAAGTCGGTAATGAGACCGACTATATAACGGGGTGTACAAGCTTATCTTCGATGTGTTTTGTGTACAAATTGACCGTGACGTCATATATTTAGCGACGTGGCCTACATTTGCAATCAATGTTATTGCTTAGATTCGGCTAATATCGCAATTGTTTAGTTTTCAAAAGTTGGTGAATGACTTGTATGCAGTTTATTTCATATTCTAGAAGTATTTGCTGTGAAACTGACTTCATAAGAAATACTACAGATAAAAATCTAATAAAGTCATTGATATGGTAATTTTGGCTAATTTTTAAGATCTTTGTATGAAATGACCTATGTTTTACAAATAAATTATTCTATCCTATTCTATGGTAATTTCGGAAATTAAAAAGCATTTTTTTTTATCACTGCATGCGGACAGCTGATTTTCAAATAAGATCCCTTATGATCTGATATTATTCTGTTATACGGAAAACAGTATCGAGACTTAATCATTTTGTATGCAACGTCAATATTGATAACCTAATCACCCAGTTATCCAAGAGACACAAACAAACAAAATTTTGCCACTAATTTCGCACTATATTCAAGAATTTCTAGCAATCCTCTCCAACATAGGCCTACTACTGGCCTTGAGAGAAACGAACGCAAAGCGAATTCAAATAATATTATCGCTATGTACGTAGCAAATAGACATATCTCGGAATCGTGATTATGTATTATCGGACCAGATTCGCGGAGTCAACGACCTGTTATCAAAGGAAGATATGCGTCGTGTCTTCTGACAAAAAATACAGTAAGTGTTTATGAAGAGATCTCTTTTTCTCACCGGAAATGAGATAGTAGGAGAATTGTTTATTGTGGGATTAAAATTCAACACGTTGATGTAGGTATTCTTTTGAGGATGGTGACTTGTTTGGCCCTTTTACAAGTTCAGTGGCACTTGAATAGGAGGTTTGTTGTTAGAAATAAAATGTGATATTTATAGTATATATGTATATATTTATATATATTTAGTCTCATTTGGCGATGATCCATTGAAGTTCTATTATTCAGTGATGAATTGATTGGTGATAATTATGAAAATAACGAGGTCCTTGAATTAGATTCTGCGTTCCTTCCCAATCGGTCAGATAAGGAAGTACAAGCTAGCATATATTATGTAGTCACTTGTAAATATATTACAATCAACCTATGTTTTGCCAACAAGATTTCAAATGAGGATTCAATGGCATAGGTTCTACATTTAATAATTTCTTGCAATGTATCCTTAAGGCTCCGCTCCGTGCACGTAAAAAACCCTCTTTTGTCAATTTCTTATCTAATTGTGACAAAGCTGAAAATAATTGAAACATTATGTCTGTATGACTACAAAAGTACAGTTTTCATGGCGCTAAACCATTCGTGTCAGTCACAGCACCTGTTAATAGTTTCATCACTTTTGCGCTCTCGAAAAAATAGTTTTTTTTTTACTTTGATTTACCAAATGAAAATATTGTATAATCATAAAATGAAATTTTAATTTTATTTTAAGATTAGCTGATGATTAATGTGTGATTTTTAAATTTCTTGAAACGGTTTGCTTAATAATAGGAAAACATACTCGTACATTACTACCAGGGTTTGTTTCGAAAAATAGGTTTTTTCAACATTATTTTTCTGTTATATTTTGTATCGAAGTTGAAAAAAGTGGTCCAACTACATGCAAGTAGACCATATAATGATGTTGATGATAATTTTTAATGTTCAAAATCAAACGTAGTTTCTAGTAAAAAAATGATCAAACGTCAGTCTCGCGTCATTTTTTGGAAAACTTGTTGCGAATATTAGTGATGTTCTATGAATACTTAACTTATTTGAAAAATCCCTTTCAGCTACATGCAAAACAAAGAACTCAAGTTTTTGAATCACGAATAGTTTTGTTTAAATAATGTTTCATTTTCCTAGAAATAATGCACAAAATTGAACAAAATCAGTCGATTTCGTGCACGGCCCCTTAAGCAAGTCTAATAATTTAAAAACGTTCTCTAACCTTACCTATGATCCTAATGGTATTCTGGCTTCATGCCCGAATCTACTTCGGTTAACGGAATCAGGAATGCGTTCATTGACAAGTGCATGGACAGTGCCATCCACACTACGCCCCACTTGCGACCTGATTTTGATAAGAATTTCTTCTCTTCAATACTGGAAGGTATACCGCCAAATGATTGTGGCGTTATTCATATAGCCAATAACTGCTAGACTTAGGCCACTTGTACTCTATTTAGCTGGACCCTCAACTACTCTTATCCAGGTACTACCAGCCACCCGGCGTTTACTGATTCGAGGATTTCCTTTCATCTTGCTATCCAATCCTTTTTAACCGACTTCACAAAAGGAGTAGGTTCTTAATTCGGTTGAAGTTTTTTTTTATGTTTGTTCCCTCAGTACTCGTTATTTATAAACCGATTTGGAAAATTATTTTTTTATTTGAAAGGACATACTTCCCGATTGGTCCCATATAAATTTGGTCAAGTTCTGATGAGTGGCATTTGAGTCAGCTTCAATAATACGTATTTTTTCCTCTTAGTGTATGTTGATGATGCTGTAATAACTTCCTGTCACTATTATTTACTTTGCAAGTAGTGGTATACGACTTTGTTTGGGGTAGGTACTAAAACTAAAAAGTAAAAATATTTTTTTTAAAACGTTTTCCAATTCAAAACAATAGGTACAGTGTGAAAAATAACTTTAATTTCGGAAGTCGGTAACAAAAACTTTATAGTGTTTTTTTTATATACGGTGTTTTTTTTTGTGAAAAAGTGTTTTCACTAAGACTTATATGCTCACTGACACATACAGTGTGGCTGATACCATGGATTCAGTACGCACGGCTACAGATCAAGCTATACATTTCCACTATAAGCTGATCTCGCATTATATAGGAATTCCTTACAATGAGAGTTCTGAACCTTTCTCAACCATGATTCTGAAGCTTTGAAGATTTTCGTAGGTTAAAAAAAAATGCTGTTCCATACACTTTCACTGCGTACCAGACACTTTTCTATGAAACAGCAGATGTTTTTTTACGGTACCGACGAAACATTTCTACGCTAGGGGATTTAGGATCATGAGCTGAATTCATGGTTAATTCTGTATATAAAAATGCCCCTGAAAAGTTCTTGAAGACCGATACAACGGAGCATAAACGATTGGTGATTCTTGACAATACAAGTCAATTTAAAACACTCACTACTCCACATCTGTATTTAAAAATGCTGAGACAAATTGGTAAGATGCCAATGTTTTTTTTTTATAATGGTTTCGGTCAAGCACCTCGTGCGTAGACATAGGGTCTGCGACATATGCATGGAATTTTTGCTATACTCTATTCGTATCTAGGAACAGAGCTCGGAAATCGGAGCATCTATAAAAATAAGATTGGCTTTACGTAAACATCTTATTTCTTTTATTTTTCTCTTTGAAATGTTTCGACGTTCGTTTTGAGTGAGAAAATAGAGTTCAATAAGTTTTTTTTTTACAAATGAGTGCCAGAAAGATTGAATTGTTTCCATGTTTCTAATGTGGTATAACGTGGGTATAACAGTTATTTTTATTTTATTTTACATGGGTTTGCTCTTGACTCTAGTCTAGGTCAGTGATGACAGAGACAGAGTAGACGATGGAGTAAGCTTACCCAGAAGAAGCCTGTTCACTCTCACTTTGAATAGATTAGGGTTGTATGCGTTCGGAAACACAGACGCAGGTAGAGAGTCTTTTGCTGTGCGCATTACAAAAGACATATGGAAACGTTTAGTGCAAATTGGTGGAATAGCAACTAGGTAAGGATGATAACTTGCAGTGTGTCTAGATGACCGATGGAAGAAGAGGGCCGGTGGAATGAGGTCGTGGAGTTCTTGGCACACTCTCCGTTCTGTCTCATTTTAATTTTCTATCTTCTCGTTTGCTTTCGTTTTTCAATGCCAACTATGTTTTTCAAACTGCAAATATTTTAATAATTCCCAGGTCATAACTTCGGAAGAATAGCTTGAATGGAGCATTTAATTCTGCAATGGAGCTGTCAGAAATTTTAATCTTTCCTCTAGCTTCATCAATTTTAGTTCATAATCAGACAACGTACTTATGTAACAAATTCTCAACAAGATTCTCATGCCAGTTTTGTTTAAAAAAAAAACATCCTACACTACATCTGCTAATTGTTCATGCGTGAGTACGTATTTTTGTATATGATAGCCAACGCGTCATAAGCAGACATAAACACTTCTATTAGTCGGTTTTCTGATATTCTATTACATATGGAGCTAGTAATGGATAACAATGGTTGAAATGGTTCCGATAAAAATGTTACACAGGTCTGCTTTCAAAATAGCAATTTCGAATCCTTCTTGGTCATGGCCGATTGGGCAAGAAGAACATTTTTGCGCGTATTGCAAAATGAATCATCTTTCTAAGACGTTTAAGGCGCGGTAAGAAGCAATATTAGGTAATTGACACTAGCGCATCGCGGCAACAAATGAGATTCAAAATAGCGATGCCTTTGATGTTGGTTGAATCGAATGACCACCAAATTTTGCAGTTTTCATTAAATTAATAAATCAATGCATGACTCAGTGGAATATTTTTTAGGTATTTCTTTAATATGATTGTTAACGCTCAATATTTTGAGAAAGATGCGATGAAAAAAACTTGATTTTACGATTTTTTTAAATAAAAATAATATTTTCTTTGAACATTTGACAATACATTCATTTTTTTTCTGGTGTGTACTATGTGCCAATATGCGTGAGAGTGTGATAAAAAACTGATCGTTTTACGGTCTCCTACGTTTGGGCAGCGCCTTAACCTAGAAAAAACATTTTGTACCTATGATGAGTCAGAAAATATTTGGTAACACATCCGTAACACTATGCCTATATAGTATGTATATCATACAGTAGGTATCATTATGCCAGTTAACAACTGTTTCAAATAATAATATAAATAATTGCAGCCAAGTTAAAACTTGACAAATAATAAATGAAGTCACCGATACAGAGAATCTTGCAAAACGCAAAATATTACCGTTAACAAAACAGAACCTCCCATATCCTCGCCTGATGAAACCACTTACGGACGACTAATTTACTGACAGGCGATTTCTTAATTTGCCGATCGGCAGCCTTATGGAAGTTTAAGGAGGTTAATCATCCCATTTGAATCTGCTGCCAAACAATATGGATGATTGATGAATCGATTGACAGGTCCGAAAAGTTATCGTAAAAACTTTGTGAGGTAGAATCTTCCATGAAAAATATTACTCCTTTTTTATATATTTAGGTTCCGCTTTTGGGCCACCGTTATAGGAGAGTTTAAGATAAAACTTTTGTAAGTAGATTTAGTATAAGAAAGATTTAAATAATAAAGCGGAGCTATTTTTGCTAAGCTTGTATTCCAAATCAGACAGATACATTGATGCTTAGGTAGAACGTCGCGTTCGTCAACACGACATAGGGTTGCGTTAATATTTCTTCAATATTTGAAGAAGAAAAAGAGACCACAACCACTTGTTCTAACCTAACAACAACAACAATAGTTAGGTGGGCTCCTAAATCACAGAAGGCAACGCCTGTGGTCAAGAAATAGACATAGTTTTGATTTTATCATCGTATGTTTTAAATATTTTTATTGAACTGTTATAATGGAAGCTATTGCGATTTTGAGTGTGTTTTGCAATTTAGGAACCAGATTGATGATACTCTTCAGAATTCATAATATGTTCATGGTTATGGAAAGTCTGACGCATCAATTTCATAATGTTCATGACTTGGATTATTTCTCCCGCCATCTTCTAAACTCTCTAAATTTCCATAACCCTTGTTATTGTTAGAATTATTTTTATACTAAAAATCATAGTTGGCGGGGTATTCACCTTTTTGGCAAGGCCGTCTGTAAAAAGAGACGGAACTATTGGAGCTTTTATATGTTAGTGCGAGACGGATATATTGCTGAAAGATATTGCCGGCATGATTATTCTCAATGGCATCTTTTCAACAGGTGCGTAACCCGTTGCGTTATGTTATTTCGATTCCATGCCAAATTGTGTATTTATAGAAATTGTGTGTCGAGAAAATATATCATTATCAGTGAACCCTTTTATCTCTTTCTTTGAAGTCGCGAAAGTGTGCTAAGATAATGGCTCCTCTTGCGGTATCTTTTATCTTTGCTATTCTATTTCGGTTAACATCGTTTACTCGTAACTGAACGTTGATTGTCTTGCTTCATTCAGTAGTTATTCTTATCTGTTTCGTAGTCCGATTTAGACATGTTTGCAAATTCATTATTGCTTCAAAGAACTTACTTTTCTCGTCGGTTTTGAAGTTCATGTCATAATTCATCACATAAATACGCTATTATACGTGAGCCTCTCACCAAACGCATCGCGCGTCATGTTTACCGCAAATAAACGTATTTTCTTTCTTTTCTTTTTCTAATAGCGTAAAATAAGTACTATAAGTCAATTGATTGTACTTACGATCATCTGACTTGTAGTATTTTTCAATAATCATCACTGATCACAAAATTGGTGATCGCCGTATTTTAAGGGCGCCGCTGACCATTATCTGCTTACCTTTTTCGACTTCCAGTCCAACTGGATGCAGCCGAATACCAATTTTTTACATGGAGCGACTTTATATGTGACCTCCAAAACCCAATAGGTAACACGATAAGGCAGTGACCATTCTTTTAAATCAATCCCTTTGTGACCTTGTACTATACAATTATTTTATTTTTGTAATCTTATGAATTTGAAGTACCTTTCATTAATTTTTATTTTTATTTTTCAGGTAAGTTCGTAAGAAGTTCAGTTTGTTGAGAGAAACCCTTCAGTAAGTGGATTATTCTCAAATAAAATAATCACACACTATAAATGCTTGTAATAAAACTGAAATATATGTGACAGAGGAGAACAAATAATATATTTCAAACGCGCAGTGTTACAGAATAAAATGTTCCTTTATAATTATAATTTGGGAAAGCTAGTATAATAATTCTAATAATGAAACGGGCTTTGTGGATGAGCAGTTTTATTACACTTAGTTATTCTCGGGGCTCGTTAAATTTAGTTCTGGTAGAACTAGATGGGTGTAACTTAAAATTTTAAGTTTTAGTGAAAAATATTTTGTTCACCGTTATACCTATCAATAGAACTTACAAATAATTCTATTGATTATACCTACGTGTGTTGCTTTAGTTACAGTAGATAATATTTTTTTACTCACGAACGTTTCGCTGTCGGAACGCTACATGCTTCAAACGGTAGTAGATGAGTATATTTTTGAAGTATTTATTTACGCTATTCGTAACGCAGGCATGAGATTGAGTTTCATTTACCTTGAAAATATAAATTAATAAATTTTAAAACACATAAAGAGCCGGAGTTTATACGTGTTGTGGTATAAATAAATCTTAACTCAACTAACCTATTTAGATTTTCCAGTGCTAAAACATAGGATATTTGTTAAATGTCTATCAACTGTATAGGTACTTTTTCTTATGTTTGTTTGAGTTTGACGAGGCGTAGGAAACAATTTAGGCATTTTTCTTAGCATTTTTGCATAAAAAATTGTACGTGGTATACCGGGAACCGTAAAGATAGATTTTCAAAACATTTAGATACAATACGGCTGATGAATCACGCCCAGTCCGAACTTTGCGCAGAAGGCTGCGCAATAATATTTTTTAGGAACTAAATGGTGACATGAGGCGAGTGTGACATGCACCAAAGTTTGGAAAGCCTATGTTCAGAGTTCAGACCGGCGATGATTCATCAGCCGCATAAGTATTTTTTTTAGGTAATTGATAATAGCGCATTGCGGCAACAAATAAGGTTCAAAACAGCGATGCGTTTGATGTTAGGTACTTAGGTGTTAGGTTTGGTAACCACCAAATTTTGCATTTTTTATTAAATTAAAAACTAAATGCATGACTCAGTGGAATAACTTTCAGGTACTTCTTTATTTAATTAAATTTCCTTTATTATTATAATTACATAAAATATGATAGTTTTTATAGATCTTAATTTTAAGAATTACCTATGCGTCGAAAAAAATTTTTTTTAAGCTCTGTTTTACTTTTTTTTATCGTGATACTATTTTATTTTTACTAAATATTTTTGAATAAGTCTTTTCTTTGAACATTTCACAGTACACTTTATTTTTATCTGGCTTGTAATATGTACCAATACGTCTTACTGTGCGTAAAAAAACTGAGCGTTTTACGGTGTCCTTCGTTTGGGCAGCGCCTTAATATGTAACTAAAAATATCTACCTAATCCCGAATAATTCTGTGAACGCCTAAATCCCCACATGTTTACCGACATAAACCTTACCTACTGACATAAATATACCTACTGAAAAAGAAACTAAAACAAAGTTATTAAGAAAAACAAACTACGCATTTCATTAGTATCATCTATTTAAAATAAAGTGAGAAATACTGGTAACGGTCAGTCGTTTAAAATATTATATGTATTTAGCGTCAATTAGGTATGTCACGTGCCTAAATTGTGACTAAATTCTTCAATAGCGAGACCACACATATATTTACTTAAGGTATATACGATAGGTGCACTATATTTAGACAACACGACTTTTTTTGAAGTTTTTTCTTGTTGCAATGTTTAGTTTTGAACCGGATGTAGATAAAAATGTGATAATTGTATGCGAATTGAAACTACGGTAAACATGTGAATTTAGCTTTTTAGTGTAAGTTGCGGCATTGGTAAACGGGCAATATTTTAACGCTTACTGGATTTTCTACGCACTACTTAGCGCCAGAGAGTTGAAATTCCAATAGTGCGCTTTTTCGACGCGCTGGGGTGCGCTTTGTTGAATTTTCAATGCTTGATTCAGTACCGAGAGTTCAAAGTCCAGTGCGCCATTAAAATTGTCGCGTTAAAAAGTCACCCGTGGGAACTAGGGCCGTGTCTCGAACTATTGAAAGAAAAATCCGTTTATTTAGCCACGGCATAGTTGGCTTTAGACATAACAACAAAAACTGAAATACAAACGGTGTATTTTTGTTTAGCTTTACAACCAAAGCGTTTAGTATCTCGATTAGATCTCCAGCTCAGCTGGTCAATTCCCCAACAAAAAACGCCAAGGAAACACGTTTCTTGATGTTTTACAAACATTCATATTTGATACTTCGCCTTAACAGACAGTTGAAAATCTTGGCAATTCGCCAACAGAAGCAATAAAAAGTTTAAAAAACGAATGTTTGTTGGATACCGCTGTCTGGTCTGACTGTCATTAGGAGGAAGCATAACGATTGACGGGAAATAATTTTGGAAGTGTTAAAGAACTGTTTTTCGGCAGCTCGGCACCAACTATATGAGAATAGTTCATGTCGTGGTGCCATATTAGCCAGGCAGCAAGCGGCTGACAGCCCAGGGTGCGTCTGACGGTCTGACGTACAGTCAACAAAGTTGACGCATGACCACCTTAAGGCATATATTTCTTTACAACGACTAGACCCAATCCCCGCCATAACCAATATTTGGTACTTCCTTCCTTGATTGGTTAGTCAAACCAATCAAGGAAGGAAGTACCACCAAATATTTTTTGTCCAGGCAAAAGGTTAAAGCATGTGTTTCTTTTAATAAAAAAAAACAATTTTCATTTTATTAATTTAATAAAAATTTGTGGGCGGGGGACTGAGCGTGGTCACTTCGTGCAAACAAAAAAATTTTAAAAGTGATCATGCGTCGACTTTGTTGATGGTACATTTTAAACGTGTTTTTTTTATTTAAAACACCAACTGTGGTAGTGGTGAGATAGCCTCCATGCAGGGATAGCACACACAGTGTACGAACAGTGAGGTCACATAACATCACGCCTGCCCCGAAGGGTTGGGCAGAGGAGTACCTTAGTACACCCACATTTTGCCAGAGTTTACATACGTCCCACGTAATAGGGGGCAGGCATATTGCCATCAAACGGTGTGGTATCTTTATATATATAATTCTTCTCTGCGTGTGTATGTGACTGAACTCCTAAACGGCTGGACTGATTAGGATGTTTTTTTTGTGTGTTTTCAAGTGTATTCGAGAATGTTTTAGATTTACAATTGGAACCGGTAGGTGGCGCTGCGTTCGGACAGGACAAAGTCTGTCGGGACCGCTAGTACTTTTATAAAAAAGGTAGATTTTGAAATTTCATCCCGGTCTACAGTTTTTTTAAGAATGTCAAAGTCGCAGATGACAGGGAGAACAAAATATTCGAATGTCCATCCAAGTCGAATGCTAAAGACCTTCCTGAGTTTCAATGTAGCAAAAATTTTATCAAGCAAACAAGACTTGAAGAGCAAGCCTTATGTTTAGTGTGAAATATTGCAAAATAATTATAATATACAAAATCGAGTTGTCAAATCAAACGTCCATTACTGACGTAATTGTGCAAAACATAGGCAAGCTCTCAATAAAGATAACGAATGTTGGAATGTATAAATTGACGATAATTACCTAACAATTTATACAATTATAATTATGTCACGTCACAAAAATGGCAGTAGGATCGTATTAAACAATACATGACAAGAAAAACAAGACAAAAGTCTTAAACGAATATCATAAAAGACAGATTTGTATTCTAAAATATCGTAGCGAAATACTACTTAGGTACTTATTAGCAACAAAAATGTAGGCTCTCTTCGTGGATGTCGTTAAAGAGCGGCTAAAGAGGAATATCAAAGAGGATGAGAACAATTTTGTTTTTCGTTTCCTTAGTTAAAAAAGGCAGCGATGTGCGATGCGAAGGCAGCGATGAAAAATAGATGTTAAATGGTTGATATTAATGATTCTCAAACTCAAAACTTTGCCGCTTCATCTAAAGAAGTTTCAGATTGTTTTTGGGTTTTCTACTACAAAATTCTAGGGACTACTAAGCCTTCTGATATTGTTGGTCAGTGGTATTAGCGGTTGATAAGTCGCGGGCCCGGCGCCTGTGCACCGCAGTGCAATTGTGTCACCTAATTGTCCGCTGGTCGTTTGAGCTGAAAAGCAAAGAGTTGCCTTGTGTATCGAAAAATTTCAGAAGCAGAAGAGCACTGCACTGTGATGCACTTACGATGCATTGGTTACTAAAGCAAAGGATTGTGCAAAAGGCATCTTCCTTAACAAGGATTATTCTAAAAAGAGAAATGTTTGTCAACTTTACCATCAACATGATAATTTTAATAATTCTTACTGGAAATTATCCACCAGGTAAAATAAAAAAAAATCAACAACTTCGTTGTGTCGAAATTGTATAGAAAGTGCATTCAGAAAGTGATTCTCTACCACCTTCAAAACTTAACTATAGTTCAAATAATAAGTCAAAATGCGACTCCACCCCTCACGCGAATGCTTAGTACGATCGGTGTACGATTCGAGCCGACCGCATGTTTGCGGCCGATCGCTCTAGTAACGATATGCGATTGGCTAGACACCGCTATTAACAGGTTTTGGAGGTCCTTAGCGATTTCTTAGTTTCTGAGATAAACTTAATGTACTAAAAACTCAAACTCAAAGCATTTATTTCAAATAAACCAATTACAGGCACTTTTGTATTGTCAAGGCTTCGGTCATTCAGAAACACGAAGCCAGTTGCCCACTCCAAGGCGTAGTAGGTTACTATAGGTTCCTATGGAGAAGAACTGGCAAGAACTACATGGACACTCTTTTAAAATATATTGTTACAAAATATTAGTTACATAATTATTTTTGAAATTATCATTTTTGAAAAGACGTGCACGTTAGGCCTAAAAACTAAAAATGAAAGATCATTTCTTGAAGTTAAGCACTGAATCATCACAAATTACAATACCGCCCCAAAAAAGCTCTCTCTCTTCTTTATGTGTATAGGTATCCTTAATTGCAAGCCATTCTTTCGTTCTTTGGCCTTTTGCCTCCAATTCTTTCCTGTTAACATGACCAGGCCCTGCAGTCTCGACATAGTTAGCAATAGTTTTCGGTTGCTAAGTCCTAACAATCCAGATGTAAATGTTGATGTAAATGTTTGGTAGTCTCGACACTAAAATTTATCGGTTGTTACCTACCGGTACCTACCTAAAATACCAGTAACAACCGATAAAGAGTGTGGAGACCACCAAATATCGTTACATCTGGATTGTTAGGATTTAGCAACCGAAAACGATTGCTAACTATGTCGAGACTGCAGGCCCTGGTCGTCCAACCCCCAGTGCGACAAAGCTCTCCCTTCTCCAAATTCCCAAAGGCTACAACTGGACCACCAAAATAGTCCACCACTAGTACCTACTCGGCCACTAGTATCTGACCTCCACAACCCAGCTACTGGATAACCCATATCCCTTGGTAACACTGGTTGTCAGACTTTCTGAGCTTCTGGCTACCCGTAACGACTGTCAAAGATCTACAAATGACAGCTGGAACCAACAGCTTAGCGTGCTTTTCGAGGCTCGGAGGGGTCTTGGTATGTAATAGATGGTCACCCGTCCACAAACAGACCGCGGCAAGCGTAACTAAATTTTTGATCGACTCTGTTGATGATGTTTATAACATATTAACCGAGTGTGTCCGCAACGAGGAATTTAGAAATAGTTTACATTGTAGGATTAGAGAAATAGGTTACTGTAATAGTGTTCTGGCTGTGCCACTTTCTGATGCAGCCAGAGTACTTTACAAACTAGCTATGCTAAGGCTAGGTTAAATAGTAATTAGTATGATTTTGTTAAACCAACCAGGGCGGCATAATCGCATGTGCTCAAAGCCCTTTACTTTAGAAAAAAAAATTAAAAAAATTTAGTAATTTCATGAAATAACTTATCAAGCATTTAAAAAAATTGAATAACTCTTTCTATTAGAAGTTCTGTGAAATGTATACCCTCAATTAAAGTACATACACTGAATGCGATACAAATTGCATTCAAGGTTAGAGCGATGTCAGTTTTAATTAATAAACACAATTATTACAATCAGTTCAATATATCACGAAATCTAGACCATAACCGTTAATAATTTTAAACTAAACTGAACGAATGGCTGTTAAATTAATTTTATCACATTTTAGATGAGATTACGTAATTCAAATAATTGCTTGATTAATATGCATGGAATGTCTTAAAGTAAGTTCAAGATGATCACTACTACACCTATTTGTGTATCTAGTTAATTTAGTTAATAATATAGTCCTCCAGATCGTATTTCAGCCATGGGGGCCAAACGCAACGGTGACTAGCCTTCAACGCGGGAGATATTATAGTGTACAAGTGTATGCGCAGACACAGGTGCTCTCTCTTCCCTCACTTTCATAGTCCAGTGGGACGGCAATCCGACACGACTGGAGAGAGATCAGGCGCAGGACCAATGGCTTAACGTGCTTTCCGAGGTACGGGGGGGCTATCACACACCGCCAACTTCCAAACTCCGGGCTGGGAATCGAACCTAGGACCCCCCACACTCAGCAGTCGCACTGGCAACCACGACACCAACGGGGCTGTAATAATAATAATAGATATACCAAAGACACGTAATAATTATCAAGCTAATAAAGATAAAGATGACTATAATATATGTGTAATCAGGGAATGAGAAGTCCACGTGACACCGATTCTGTTTTAATTATTTAAGGAAGTCAAGTTTTTAAAGCCACGGATTCCTTGAAGAGCGGTTGCCGCCACATAACGGCCGCAGTGACGGCTGGCATAAAAATGATGGCAATGTTGGTATGAAAGATGATGATGAGTTTACGGTGACAAAGAAACGCTCTCTAGATAACACAAACTTACTTTCATAAATAACGTCAGTGACGTCATTCGCTGGTAAACTGCGGTTGCTGTTGCGTGCTAAATTTCAGTTTATATTTACAGAAATTAACTCATCCACTTTTTACAAAGTTCAACTTATTCATAAAATATACCGTCTCTAAGTTAGTTAAATTTTGGACGAATGATGCAAGATGGATGTTCAATTTCATGATTGGTAGGCAAATTGGTCAAGCAGCATCATTTTAAAGTAACTAGGTCATCTTTTAACTACCACGTGATTCATTGTACTATAAAATGATCAATTGCTCTTCTGCCTATACAAAAGTGCATACTGCAGAAAATTATATTGAAACCTAAAAATTGAAATCAATAACTATAATAATTCTCATATTTCCTTGACATCTCGTCAGCCTACTATTAAGATATCGCTTGTCTAAGTAATGTTTAACCCTACCTTGTTGAGCACTTAATGAATGACTTAGAACCCTTTTGGCACCACAAAGTAATTTGTACCGATTTGTAAGCAAATGGACAACAAATTGACCTGTTTGGCTTAACGTTGGATAATAACCGCTTGTTGTAACCTTATAAAGTAAGGGTACTTAGTTAATTTCACGCCTATTTTATCGTTTTAGAGGTGAGACGTGGAAGGAATGTTAAGATGTTTATATAAAGTGGACCACACTGCTTGAGGAAAAGTCTACTGTGAGCATATTTATATTCAGAGTATTCTTGATAGCAAAGTTTCATAACCAATACTGTTACCTGATAAATAACAATCGGTACAATCTAATAAACCTCTTTAAGTATATTAAAAAAAAAAAAGATTTTCTCATGCATATTGTTATGCAAGTTTTTAACTTATTAAACCTAACAATGTTATATCTCCTCTGACAATTAGCAAAAGCGGCTATTACCTTTAACTTAATACGTGAGAAACGTCCAAAGAAATACCAGCATCTCAAAGCTTACAATAAACCCCTTATATATGCCACAAATGTCACAACACACACAATCATCTAATGTCCTGCATTCAATTTACCAGCACTCACCCCACCAGAAAAAGATCTAGGCTAGATCAACACATATCAACGCTAAACAGACAGGTATAGAGATCAATTAATTAAAGAACATTTTGTATCTGTCAATGTATCTTAAGTAATGTAACTTGATGCCAGTGGTTTTTAGTTTGATCAGAAGCAGGTCAATGCGGTTGCTTATTTGGTGCAGTGCAAGGTGTAAGCTATAGCACCAGATATTATGAAAATTGTATTTATCATCTTTCTCCTATCATTGTCCATCCCGATTTATTTAGGGTCGGAACAACATGTCTTTTTTTCCATACTTCTCTCATTAGTCGTTATCTCGGTACTCAATCCCTTTGTAGCCATATCATCTTTAAAACATTACATCCATCCTTTCTTTAGGCTTTCCCTACTTTTATAGCCATCTACATTTATACTCAAAACTTTCTTCACGACATTATCTTCATTCAAAATTGTATTTAAAACAAAAACAAAATCATGTATATTCAAATTCTAAATTATTTATTTGCCAGAAAATACATTGTTCATCAAGGAAAGATCTTAAAGCCTAAAAGTTATTGTATTCTGCCTGCAAGCAAGCGTGCAAATTACATTACATAAAAAACATTATAATTTAAAGAAAACTATCATTCTAAGCAATTATCCGTCCAATTACTCATAAACAATAACTAAATCATCACCTAACATGTCTAGGTTCTATAAATTCCCTAAGACTATTGAAGCAACTATTTTGTAGCCACTCTGTCAATTTGATTATTTTTTTTTTATCGAATTGACAGAGTGATTTAAAATTAGTTTGTACCGTTTGTATTATAAACTTATATTATGCACATTTTTTCTTGTAAATATCTTGAATACATGGATGATAATATAATAAGTTGCGATACTTAACCCTTTTTTGTCTTGGCACAACTTCACTATGTTGCCTAAAATAATGCATATTGTGTTTCTTTGTACAGATGCTGATGTCTCGTATCATACAGGGCCGTGGAAGAATTTTACACATTTTAAAGAGAGGTTTACAGCTAACTAAAAACCATGCCTTGTAGTACATAGTAAAAATCTTTTGAACGAGCTTGTCTGGGCTCCCACCATACCTATTTGTACCGCCAAGCAGCGTTGCTGTGTTTAAAGGGTGACGGTGTAATGACATGAGACATTTCAGCTACGTCTGACACATGACAACGCAATTGCAATGTCTGTGGTGTTGCAATTGTCCGAAAACGGTGGTGACCACTTACGAGTACCATCTTGCTTAGCTTGTTTACCATCAAATACAACAAACAAAACACAAATACTACAACTACAAATATTACAAATATTTTTTGCAGAATTAACGCACGCTCACGAATTCACGCTTGAACTGCTAACTTAAAACTAGAACTTGCACCCGCTCTAAACATCACAAGTATGCGGTTATGAATAAATACAATTTAAATGTACAATATATTTGAGTATTAATATCAATTTACACGCCACAGTAATGACAACTTTGTTTTACGATCTGTTTGCTTACTGGCTGAATAATTAATTGTGGTCATCCTTGCGTGTAATAATAAGTGAACAATAATATGCAAATATAAGGTAGATATATGCTAAACGTAGTACGCCCACACCTCAAAATTTCTTCGATAAAGTCTAGTTTAGAAAAATTGTAGGGAGCCAGATAAGACACTATAAAGTGGTGAAGGGTCAACGTTATGGGTATCTTTTGTAACTTCATGTCTAAAAGTCCTAATTAGCAGCCTTATTGGAAAAAGCGACTGGATTTGAGACTTCATGTTAATTTGGACTAGCACGGTTTTAAACGCGTTCGCTTCGCGTTCCCGTTGAGTTTCGCTACCATATGAAGTACATCAGGAATTGTCTAGATAATCTTATGTGCCTATCAACTCAGCCCATTGCAGTCCACTAGTGGACATATGCCTCTCCCAGGCTGCGCCACAACACCCTGTCCTCCGCCTTCCGCACCTAGTCTGTTCCAGCCACCTTTCTTAAGGTCGTCGGTCGTCGGATAAGTGGTCTCCACTCCAGGACTCGTCTGCTCCACCGGCCATTGGTCCTTCGACAAACATGGCCAGCCCGCTGCCACTTCAGCTTACTTACTCTGCAAGCTATGTCGGTAACTTCGGTTCTTTCCCGGACCATTTCATTTCTGATTTTATCCTTCAAAGAAACTCATAGCCCGCCACGTTTCGGCATCGTACGTAGGCACGTACGATGCCAAAACGTGGCGGGCATAGCGGGCGTGGCGGTGGCGGGTATAGGCATACCCGTTGAATATACTCTGTGCCCATAATTCCTTCAGCATCCCAAGAATAAGTGTCAAGTGCCTTAACTCCATTTATACGATCTATGTTATGAATGGGTACCAACATACCTACGCCCAAGGTGTTAAGTGTTAATAAAACAATAATAATTGTAATATCATTATAATAATATGCGGACACAATATGATATTGTTGTACAGAGGTATTAATGAATATAGTTATAGCTATTCATTTATTTTGTTTAGATGTTTGTAGTAGTATTATTCTTTTGTTTATCGTGTTGGGTATAACATGAGGTTTCCGGTGTGAATATCGAGTGAGTGATAATGGGCGAAAAATTATCCACGGTTTCTTGTGAGGTGAAAAATAAATATTGTCTGTCGACGACATCTCATCCTTCTTTCGAATAAGCACAAACTATAGTAAAGCTCCTACCGTGATAGAAATAAAAATAAGTTTATTAACACAAAAACCTTAATATACAAAGATATACAATTCAAACAGGGACATAACTTTGGGAAACAAAGGTTGCATAAATAGTGAAAACCCTGCCTCCTAAACTAGGGGGGACCCTGTGACTTAGGAGTCAGTATTCTACTGTAACTTCGTGTTCAAAAAAATCCTTTATTTATGTGTGATAAGTTGATAACATTTGGACCTATAATGAAATAGGTACTAGCTTATCAGAAAAATGTTAGCGAGTTACTTAACTTGTAGGGCTAAGACAAGTCGCTATCAAGCAGAGCGTAAGCGTTTCTACAGCACTTTTAAGAAATTCACATAAGCTTTTCGGTAGATTATGTCAATACCATACATTTTGAATTTTCCATCATTGTTACCGCTGATAGAAATTCAATTTATGTAGACCCTCAAGGCGATCCGGAAGATTGTACATTTTAATAGTTTTTTTTCTCTCTTGGAAGCTATTTAAGGTCAATATTCGGTTATCATGGCGAGGAAACTTTCTATGAAACTACAATTTTCTTCGGAAAAATTGCTTCCCCACAGAAAAAAAACTCAACAGGACGTACAAAAATATTCTCTCCGTGTCGATTTTCCGTCTCCACAAAAATAAAACAGTAAATAAGGACAGCATGCTGAAGTTAATGCGTGACGAGGGCGGCGACGCGAATTGCTTAATACATTGCATTGTGTGTGATGCTGATGAGGTATACCTGTATACCTGTAGTATGGTTTATGTGGTTGAAAGTTATAAGTTTATTTGATATCTTATATCTACGTTCTAATAGCAAGCTAATCTCTTTTTCTCATTTAAGAGAGTAAGTAATCGAATCACTTTTTCACATTTAAGTATGTCAGCATTTTAATCGTTAACAGCAATAGTATGCCTTTCAGAAGGCATACTATTGCTGTTTTGGCAATTAAAAATATTTTCATACAAACACACCAAAATAAATATTTCCACAGATGTGCACTGTGCAGTGTATCGTTATTGATCATTGTAACAATCTTGAGTTATAGTTAATTCCAACCACTTACTTACTTGGGCCTATTTGGCGCAGCCGTGAGGCACACAATACTATTTTAAGTACTGTTTGTCTGTTTTTTGTGTAATATTGTGTGCTTTTAACCTGGGTCAAATAAATTTATTTTCTTTCTTTCTTTCTTTCAAAGGTTCTAACAGTTGGGTATATCATATTCTGGCAATTAGGAGTGTATTCATAAATTTTGCAATGTTTGCGCAAATAAATTCTTGACTTTTCTTAAATCAAAACCCCCACCCACCCATTTAATCCAAAAAAATTGACAGTAACATGTTTATCGCGGCTATACTCAACATTTGTAGATTCTTACGTAAACAGGAATTCTTCAACAGTCGGGTATACCCGTCACAGATGATTACGGCTACCACCTCCGTCTTCCTAACTCGATATTTATTTATAGTCAACCCACAACAGCATAATGACGTCTCTATTTATTTTGCTATCTCCTCGCCCACTACAATTTACTGTCAACGTAACTGACTGGAGTTAATGCGAATTGACAGTGAGTTAAAAATGGTGAATCGATGGAACAAGGCTCATTTTGTAAGTTAGGTTTAGTCATTGGTCTATTTTAGACTGACTGACTTAAAAAAATGTTTAGCTTGAATAGCAGGAATATTCAGTGTTACATTTCGTTCTCAATATGACATCTTCTACTTAAGGGGACTACATGACCTAAACGCAAGTTTTATAATGCCTAAAAGTATATGATCCACTGCAGTAAACAAAATCAGAAAAATATATGATATTCTTCAGGATATTATGCTAGTTAGATAGTGTGTTGAAAACATAATACAACAAATTTGGTACAATAGAAAAAAATCACGAAGATACCTCTTAAAATTTCTTTTAACGATTAAAAACCATACTAATATACATCCAATAATTCTGTTTATTTTTTCAGATTGTTCTTTAAGCAACATATTAACGTGATAGTGTTTTCATTTTTTTGTCAAATCAATAGGTTTTTTGTAAATAGAGAATTGCTTCATATTTTGCAATAAATTACCAGCTTTCTGCCATCGCGCGTCTCTTTCTTTTCTATGCAGTCCGACAGTGACCGCGCTTTAGCTGTTGTAAGCCCCTTAATTACTTACTTATAGTTTTCAATGTTTTTTGTTCGTAGATATATTGGCGTGTGCTAGCTGACATATGGCAAATAATTTGATTTAATGTTTTGTGTTTCGTACCTAATGTTAATTATTTACTACTGTATAGAATCGAGTTTTTCTAACTGAACAGACAACTCTGCCACACAGCCTAGCTTGAATTAATTACTTTTGATTTTGATAATAAAAATCTTAACAGACAACGCATTGCCTAGACTTCTGGGTCTATAAGCATTAAATTTTTTCCCCAGAGTTCCTTATACAAAAACTTGTACCTATAGCAAAAGTGAGGACAAGGGATGGATTAAAAAAAACATCCCATAAAAGGGGTCAGTAATGGATGAAAGTTTGTATGAAAGAAAAAAAAAAGTTAAAAAAGTTCGTTATTTTTGTTGATGGGACGAAAAAAAAGGAAAAAGGTTTTAAAGAAAACCTCGCAACGCACCTCCTGATACGGCTAATTTGTTCGTTGATAAAAGCGGGTTAAAATTGCCATATTAATTCATAAAAAAAAACATAAAAGACGCCGTACAAAAATTTTACAGCACGCAGTTTTTCTTCCTCTTGAAACGTTACTTCTTTTACACTTACGAGGTTTTCACTCTAAGGCGTCGATAAGTGGACTTACTTCAAGCATTTCATTCTCTATCTTCCTACTTCTGAAAATTCTGCAACTTCTACATATCCAGAAATTCCTACTAATTTAAAGCTCACACTAGCTAGCATTTCATGGCTATGAACTCAAAAAATCTTAGATATCACTAGTGTCCGACCGAAGCTTCGGCTTCGGCTTCGGCTTCGGCCACCTTCGGCCAAAAAAGCACCTTCGGCCAAATCTTCGGCTTCGGCCAAAAATTTGCCGAAGGTTTGGCCGAAGCCGAAGGTTTGCTAGTTGTTAAAATTTGAAATTTACTGAACGATGCTAGAGCGAGACGGAGAGTGTGCAGAGCAGCAGAGTTTCGCCGCGCCGCCGCACCGGACCAAACGAATCGCAGTTAGTAAACTAAACGAGTCAAAACAAGTTTGAGAGCGCGTCTTAAAATTCTAATAAGTGTTTTGTTTTTAAATATTTCATATTTGTTTTACATTGTTTAACATTGTATATTTGAAACTTTTATTTTAGACAATATTTTATTACCTACTTGTATATGTTGGTCACTCGGCGCGTTATTGGGCTAAATCTCTAAAGCTCTCACAATATATATATCTAGTATATTCTGAGATCAAAGTAACTATCGTATTTCTCAAGGTCAATGACACCTTCGGCTTCGGCTTCGGCTTCGGCCGAAGGTTTTGGTGAATACCGATTAATCGGCTTCGGCTTCGGCTTCGGCCAGAATTGCACCTTCGGTCGGACACTAGATATCACTAATAACTTCATTATCATGATAATACCAACATTATTTTTTTCGCCCACCGAATCGTTCAACGCCATTACTTTTCAATAAAATATAAGAATACAAGACTGAATTAAAATCTCTTTTGACTATGAATACTATGATCGAATAATAAAATGCCTTTAACAAAATAAATGGTTAGGTGGGTAGATACATATAATATGACTGCAAATGAATCTGCCTATAAAAGGAGAACAAAATGAAATTATTAAATTGATTCCACTTACAAGGCTTCTCAGCATTTATAAATTTTGTATTAAGATCTCTATATTGTAATAAACTTGTCTGGTTACTCCCTATTTGTAATATTTCTTGATGCTCTGGTAGATTGCTCAATACTATATTCATTAACACTCAAAATCTTAACGATTCAGAAGAAAGCTTGGATGATTCGTATGAAGACGTTTCTTCCAAAATGAGTCTACCCTTTTGGATAGAATCGAATCGTATTTAATAAATTAAACTTCAAATCTTATTAGAGTTTGTTTTAAATAGGTGACACTGATTTAAATTCAACGAATCATAACAAAGATTTATACCCTAAATTACATAGAAGAAAAAATCGACTGACCGGTTGGTGCTGTTGGTAGCGACCCTGCCTTCTGAGCCGCTGGTCCCGGGTTCGATCCCCGGACAAGTCAAACATTTTTGTGCATGAACATGTCTATTTGACCTGTGTCTGGGTGTGTATATGTATATAAGTATGTATGTCAGTCATCAGGTAACCGTAGTACAGGCTCTACCTAGTTCGGGACCTGAAGACCTTGTGGTGGATGTTGTTTCATGTTATTATTATTATTATTAATTCTTATAATGTCCATGTCGAAATAATCTGAAACTATACTGCAGTCAACACAAAAAAGAAACAAATTCTCCCACGACCAAACAAACAAATCAAAACTAGACCAATTCCAAATACGGACACAAATTAGGCCGAAACAAGTGACAGACAAGCCATCCATCTTCGACTAATCACCGTGAAAAACCAAATTAAAATATAGTTTCTCAGTAATTCTGATGGAGTGTGCTTCCAAACGTAATCCGTAGTAATCCGGGCTGTAATATCGGCGTGTGGAGACGAAGAATCGGCAAAAAACGTTTTGACAATATCTAGATATGGGTAGAAGGTTTACCGGGTTTCGTCTTTGAAATATAGGGGATGGTTGATTGATAATCAGCTTTCAGTCATTATCGGTTGGATTGGAAAATGACTAAAGGCTTTCTCACGTATTTTATTTTATTTATTTGGGAAAATAAACGGTTACACATTACAATGTTATAGTATAGCACTTAAAACTAAAAAGGTAGTATAAATGTTATAAAAATTACCAACATCATTTTCCACATAATATAAAAAGTTATATATAGACGAAAGGCGAGCGATTTAAACTACATTGAATAGAGAGTATGATTAAATATAAAACTAAATTGAAACTTATACAAGCAAAAATAATAAAAAGAGAAAGAAGATATAATAGAATAATTATAATAGAAATAATGATTTTAGAATTGTTGTGTACTTAATTGTTATAATTTTAAGCGCAATACTTCTAAATTTTCCAGCAGAAACGGCAAATATCCCGGAAAATCTTATTAAACGGAGTGGTAAGACGCCGCACATTGGTACAAGGGCGGAAAAAAGTCCTTTGTTTCAACCTTGTTTAAAATGTCTACAATTTGGTACACACATACTAGAATGTTACTAGAAACAAGTCCTAAAATTAATACGGATAAATAATTATACAGTATTTAATTATATGATGCCAAAGTAGGGTGATCGAGAATTTACAAATTTCGTGCAAAAAATATTGTTATTTCAAGTATGAATAGAACCAAAATACTATAATTATCAACTTTAATTTTTAGTTTAGTCATAAGTTTATTGTGTGTACTAATAAAATAGTAAACATAATGTTATAATATAATGAATAATTACTTACTATTACATTTTTAGTGAAGAAGGTCATTTGGAACCTTTTGTTTTCAATCATGAGATCATAACTAATCTCCGTTATCGACCGATACGTAATAATATACTTTCGGAGATTAATTAGACCCTATAGATTAAGAATACATTAGTTTTGGCTGCGATAACCTGCGATCTTGGAAATACCAGGTCCTTAACTAATGACGCTCTGTAATTAAGAAAAAGTGCATTATATTAATAAGTGTTTCTAATGAGGGTAATTAACATTTTATCATATCGTGTAAGTATAAATAGCATTGAATGGTAGTTTTAACTTCACTTACAATTATTTTCTCTTACGATAACAGTGTTATTATAGTGATGGATAGCTTTACTATTGTCTATGCCGATTTAGTGGAAATCATAATATCAAGTAATCGTGAGATACATAAATGCCTCGAAAATTTAAAACTTATGTATCCACAGCTTACAGAAAGTGTTTGGAATCAAGTTTATGAAAAGTTAAGCCGTAATTTTCTACCCGTATTTACAAAAAAGTGGCAAACTGCAGCGAGAAATAAAAATGCTTTTATGGCAAAAAATGAACAGTGGCTGAAAAATATTTTTACCGTTGAGACATCTTCGGTGCAGACTGATGTGGTGAATTGTGACAGTAATGTTCCAGGGCCATCAAAACGCTCTCATAGAGGACGACCAGAAAAATCATTTGATGAATGTTGCGATCGAACAAAGCGATATAAAGTTAAAAGATTGTGTGAAAGCGTTCCTGAAGAAATGATTAAGAAAGCTGCCTCTAAGGTACTCGTACAAGAAGGATCATCGGATACTATCAAGTTTACTCCAGAAAAAGCGTTGGCATTATTACTTGATGCATCACTTTCGAAACATCAATATCAAGTATTGAGAAATGCAGCAAAAAGTATTGGTTGTGATATTTTTCCCGATTATCATAAAGTACTTGAAGTAAAAAGGCAATGCTACCCCACGGATATTGATGTAACGGAAAGCTACGCTTGTGTAAGTTTGCAGTCATTACTGGATCACACAACCAGAAGATTATTTGAAGTAATGTCTGAAGACGACCTTACACAGATTAGTGTAAATTCAACGTTTTTACACAAGTGGGGATGTGACGGATCATCAGGTCATGCTGAGTACAAACAGTCATTTATCGACGAAAATGTGTCAGATTCATATATGTTTTTGACATCATTAGTTCCACTGCGTCTGTATGAAAAGGAAAATAAATCTGTTGTGTATTGGACAAATGCAACTCCTTCTTCTACAAGGTGTTGTCGCCCGGTACAATTCCAATTTCAAAAAGAAACTACAGAATCTACGAAAAATGAAATTGCTAGAATGGAGTCTGAAATAGCAAACTTAAATGAAACTGTTATTAGTTTAAAGGAAAAGACTTACAAAGTCTACCATAAACTTGTGTTCACAATGATAGATGGCAAAATAGCGCAGACAGTTACGGACACATCATCATGTGCAGTGTGTTTTATATGCAAGTCAAAGCCATCAGAAATGAATAACCTTGACCAAGTGCGAAATAAAACTGTGGATACGGAGGCTCTCAAGGTCGGTTTATCCCCGCTTCACGCACGGATTAAATTTATGGAATGCATATTACATATTGCGTACAATATGTCATTTACCAGTTGGAGAACGAACGCAACTACCAAACAACAAAAAGATGAAGAGAAGAAAAGAATCCAAAGTGAGCTGTTTCAACGTTTAGGTCTAAAAGTGGATTTTGTAAAGCAAGGAATGGGAACATCTAACGATGGAAATACGTCTAGAAGATTTTTCAATAATGCAGACATTGTAGCTGAAGTCACAAGAGTCGATAAAGAACTTATTCATTGGTTTGGTATAATATTGCAAACAATTAATTCTAGTGCATTAGTTGATTCGGATAAGTTTGGTAGTTATTGTTACGAGACTGCTGAACTATACGTAAGCCTGTACAGCTGGTATAATATGCCAAATACTGTGCATAAAATCTTGCTGCATGGCAAAGAAATAATAAGTGTTGCTGCCTTACCTATTGGGATGTTATCTGAGGAAGCTCAAGAAGCGCGAAATAAAGATTACCGCAATTATAGGTTAGGTCATTCAAGAAAATGTTCTCGTCTATCATGTAATGAAGATGTTATGAATATGCTCTTAGCTACCTCAGATCCCCTTATCAACAGTTTACGTGCAGTACCGAATAAAAAATACTATCCTCTTCACGATGATGCCAAAGCTTTATTAGTGGATAGCACCCATCTCTCAATCAATGTCTTCTCTATTTAATATTTAGTTTATTAATTTTTATTTATTTAAAAATGCTGATTTAATTATATGAAATTCATGTGAAAAAATTTGATGAATATTTTCATGTTAATAAAAAAAAAATACGTGTTATATCTTTCTCTTTGTAAACTGGTACATCCATTATATCATTTTAATAAAGTATTATGAAGAAACGCAACGTCTTTTCATTTAAAAATAATATTTTCCGCATGCCCGTACTACCTGCACCACTGTGCGCCGCGTGCCGCAGGGCTGCTCGCGAGCCTGCGTTTGATCGACAAGAAGTTACAGCAAACAGCGCAGCGCTCGTGCGCGCACACCTCGACGTATAGTTGTTCTGGGTACTACGTAACTTATTCTATTGCTTATATCTATACAATCATATGAATAGTTACAAAAATCAAACAGAAACGACCATATCTGTATGAAAAAGTGAACAAAACACTTAAAATCTTTCACCTGACAAAGTTTGGGTGCAAAAAACTGGTTCATGATTGGCTGCTTGGGCTTAATTATGCTGAAACGGAAAATCTTTTATCGTTCAACTATTAAAGTAGTCATCATCTCATACACACTAACACTCATCACATACATAGCTACACTCATCACATACACACTCACTCTAATCACATACATACTTACACTCATCACATACATACATACATTTGGTTACCTTTTAGTTAAAGTTAAATTAATTACACTGAAACCGTTGCATTTGCTAACTTAAATTATATATTCATATTATCTGTCGAAAGAGACTGGATCCTGCGACACAGGATATCCTAGTGCGGGATCCAGTGTGATACCTACTGGTTTATGAATCAATAAAACTTTATTATTATTATTACTTTAGTAACCACTGGGCAAGGTTAGGATGAAAGAATGAAAAAATGTGTTCAAATGCTTAAAACTGTAAACAACAGAATACAACGTTTATAATGCCAAAAGGGCCTCAGCTCAGCATAATTTCAGATGACAAGGTATAATAGGCATTGAATATTAACGTGGCTTTAAAAGTAAGCCGCTATTTCATTCCATGACTATCATTTTCGAGGTGTTTCAATGTGGATGAACGAATGAGCATAGAGACAACCATCAACTATGAAAATAAACCAATGTTTTCAATCGAGATTCAAATAATTTAATGTCGTACATAAACATTGCTGCATTGGACTGTTTGTACATTCTCAGACAAGAAATCAATTAAAATGTCAACACCGTACAAACACTTAGCAAGAGATCACAGTAGTTCTTACCGACACTTCAATGACACCTCAACAACTGATGGAGTAGCGATATTGTGACCATTCTCCAACACTAATCTCTAACCGATAAATATTTAAATCCTCGGTTAAACTACTGCGGTTAACTGTCACATGTCGTAAATCTCAGATTGAAACGTTAGCGGTAAGTAACGCTTTGATTGTTGCGCCTGCGCCGCGAGATCTCTGTCAGATGTTATGATTGGTAGCGGTTTTTTGCTCGCCCTTGCAATGGTGGACGAGGCATAAGTGAACACGAAGTTTCAAGTTTAACTCAACTAATTACAATTAGTTTGTAAAATAAACGAGTAACGAATATATCAAGCAAATACAATTTGAATTCACAATTTGGTTGCCCTGATTTGAAATACTTACCTCATTTCAATGTCGTTGGTGTTCTTGATGAAAAGATGCTTAGGCCAATTTACTGCCCTCGTGAAATGGGTTGCTCTGCATCTCATGGTTCAAAAATTAGAAAACTGAAGTTCGGTTATAAAACTTATTTCTCTCTACAGGCCAGTATTGTTAACCTTTTCTGTCTAAATAAAACAAAACTTTTTCTTGCTTTAGGTACCTACTCGTCTTCTCCATAGGAAACGACCTATTTGAACCGTGCACCTGGCTTTCTTTTAACTGATATTTCATAAGTGCCAATGTAGGATTATGTGAATGTGGGGAGTTTGTTGCGCCACTTCTTCTTCCCCGCTAAAGCACTAGGAAGCGGTAAAGGGCGGGCGTTTTGGGGGACTGTCTTATGTAATTTTTGACGTTCAAAAAGTGTTGATTCTCAGCCCGGTTTGAATAAATGACTTTAGATTTGATTTGAATCAAATATTTTAACATTTTTATCATTGCAACATGCAAAACGCTATACGAAAAAAAAACTGGCTGAACATATTCTATAGATTTGCCCCAGACAAGTTCTACGAAGCATCCAAAAGCTTTTTCTACCCGCTATCAGCTTCCAACTTAACTCCCGCACAATCCAAGCCGCTTTTTAATATCCCGACTGGTTATTGGTTATACGCTAATATGGTCCGCCATTTCAAGGCGCTAATTACCAGCCATAAGTAAAAAGCATTACCGCATATTATTAGCTTTATTATTAGTAGTGAAACAGGAATTTTAAACTAGTTGTATGTGCGTAAGAACGATTTGTAACGAGTTTGTTGATGATTCTGTGTTGTCAACGCTTAACATTTAATGTAATCTTTTTGTGTAATTTGTATATTAATTGGAGCATGTTATAGCCCTCTAATTTTATAATAAATGATCATGCTTTTTGTCAATCTGTACCACGTAGTAGATTTTAAAATGTGCTGTATCTACAGCACATTTTAAAATTGAGTGTACAACATTGTTAATTTGTTATACTAAAGTACCATTATCACAATTACTTTATTTATTTTTACGTTACGGGGTCACATGTGCAGCTATTGATTAAAGCTGTCAGTCTTCTTTTTGTCATTATATAGTAGTTTTGGTCCTGGTACCTTACATCTTGTCAAATCTCTCAAAAATTCACTACAAAGGCGAAACCTTCTTTCCCAATAACTATCTTGTAACAACCAGAAACAAGAAGTTGCAAATTAGTTTGCAGTAATCCTCTTAGAGCCTCCACGAGTGGCTATACTTAAGTACCCATGCTCACCCATGCTGTCCGTCCAATCTTTTCATCAAGGCATGAGCTAATCTCGGGCTGACATGAGACAGGAAAAACAAAACACAGCGACTATCCATAAAATACTACTGGGTAATTTTAAATCGTCAGATAGCTTTATTAAAACTACTGCATTTTTTTTAAACTGTTACACATCCGTCACTCGTCTGAAAAGGTTGACTTGAAAATGAGCGTCAGACATCATCTGTCTGGCATTATTGCTGGAATAAACCTATTTAGTGCGTCCGTGAGGCACATAAAAATCTTAAATTCACTGACAGACAGCGCATGAACGCACAACCAAACCACTGGATCTAAAAGCATGAAAATTTGCACAACGACTTCCTTATATATATAACGCAGCTGAGCAGTAAGGAAGGATTTTTGAAAATTCATCCCCTACATTGGTTAAATATGAGATGAAAATTTGTATTTAAATTCGTGTTTTTTTTTCAAATATAGGTATTCCAAATAAATATTTTCCTTTTTTTAAATTCGAATAATAATTTTGTATTGAGTTTTTCTTTTTGTACAAAGTTGTCAAACGTCAGCTTTATCAATCGGGCAGGAGATATGACGGTGGAAAAATTAGCCATAAAGCTACTATACATTAGTGGTTATCTAAACATTGCCATAATCACCATAACAACCACACTCCTTATTTAGGTAGACTCATAAGCGCGCGCGCCGATAATAAGGGCTCCAATTATCGCGTCATTAACACGTCTCACTGATTGACGGCGATATATTCATAGCAAACGAGCCTTGTTGGATATAACTGATGGATATTTAGTCATTTACTAGACTATATATGCATTTAGGTTACCAGTAAATATTTGTATGCTAGTAATAGTTAGATTAATTATGTTAAATAGTTCTGTGAGTATATAAGGAAATGAGTTTGATGTGACGTTGGTAGACGGGAAGCAAGCTGCTTTTAACATGGCAATGCAATTTAGTTTGCAGTTACTGACACTTAATTAACTAGGATTTCATCGTATTGAGACTTTATAAGCAATTTATTCTTATTTTCTAAGATGTTTAATGCAAGTTCACTGTCGTTCTTTACTAATGTTCTCCAAAGGCACAAGTTCAACTTGAATCTTAAAAACATATACACATTTAATTAATACTGGAAGTTCTCATCCATTTTTAAATGGTAGGTAATATGTTCAAGTTAATATATTTCTAACATATTATATCGATGCAAACAAATTCTGCAATGTCTGTGTTTGTCAATTGGATGCATAAAACGATGCACAGTCCAATTGTAAGCACCCCTACCTCGTTTTATACAATAATGGAAATCTTATTGTTTCTATAACTTCAGCATTTACTAGATTAATTCCTCAACTTCTCCACACTGCACTACTCTCAAATTCTTCTCCGATCTCCGAAAATTCGCCACAAACTCTCCGCCACTGATACGTGACACTATATCGATGATTGCACAACGGAACTGAAATAGCCGCGAGCGTAATAGCACGGCCCACTTAATGGCAGTTTGTTTAAATTCCAATGCTTATTCTAACATGTTATTCGTTAATTTGTTACACAGTGTTCAATTTCAGGCTGGTTATTATTATAGGAGTCAGTGTTTCCTTGTTTTGTGTTGTATTTTGGCGCAAAAGTTTAATTAAACCGTTATTTTAGAGGATTTTGAGGAACGAGGTTATGCATTTTTATTATTTATTATATTATCAGCCATTTTTATCCCATGTCATGTAGATGTCACATGTCTTCGAATCTTTGTTTCGGCATGTCCTAGAACCAAAAATCGAAGACATGTGACATCTACCAACCCGCACTTGGCCCGCGTGGTGGATTACGACCCACTCCCTCTCAAAGAGAGACGGCCTGTGTCCTAGCAGTGGGAACATTATAGGCTGATTATGATGATTTCTATCCCACTGTTGGGCGAAAGCCTCCGTGCTCTCTTTCCACCTCTCTTCCAGAGCTGCCAAGGACCAATAAATTAAAGGAGTCCAGCTCATACTGCCATCTCAGTCTGGGCCTGCCGTAATGTCGTTTGCCATAAAGCGGAACCCACTGGGTCGTAAGCTTGGTCCATTGATAGTTTCCAAGTAAAATTACTTATTTTAGTGATGGGACGGATTGTTGTATTCTTAACCCGGTCCACAAATTTAATACCCCGAACGGAGAGGGAGAGAAAGCCAAAGAAGAGATGAAAGGATTGTGTGGGGACATGCAAGAGAAGGGAGTGAATGCAAGCGTGACGGTTGACCGGGGAGAATGGAAGAAGGACACGTGTTGCACCGACCACAAATTACATGCGACTAGGGCAGGAAGTTGGAGTCGTTTAGTAAAAGCACTGTCGGACAGTTGGTGTGTAGTAGGTAACTAGTATTAGTCGAAATAACAGATGTTGAAAGATTGTTTAAGAGGCACTTTCAGCGGTCAATAATAAAAATCGTGCTGTCAATTTTTTTATGAGAAATATTGAAGTTAACTTTTGAAACGACTAGCCATACGCCAATGGGTCTTTAAGCCGGCCTCCGTTGTTTAAGCGTCACCTGCAACACTAAAAGGATTGTCAATGCGCTGCTCACCACTAGAAAAGGCCCCCGAAACACAAGTTTCACAAGAGGTCCCTCGACTACCGACGCTGGTGTTTGCACATATTATTGAGGCCTGGAAGAAGTCACATGATGCCCTAGCTATTTTTTGTGACTTGTCTAAGGCTTTTGATTGTGTTTCTCATGATACATGGTCAAGAAATTGCATCACCCTGGTGTTAGAAACACTGCCTTGGATCTTCTTATTACTTATTTTTATAGTAGGATCCAAAAAGTGGACGTTAATGGCAAACGATCCCTGGGTTCTATTGCCACTATGGGAGTACCGCAGGGCTCAATTCTTGGCCCTTTTTTATTAATGCTTCTAATGAATGAATCTATCTTGCCTTATAAAAAACAGTCAAGTAATAGTGTTATTTGCAGATGACACATCACTTTTATTTAAGCTTAAAGGACAACAGACAGTAACTGACGATGTAAATAATGCTCCAACTAAAATAGTGCATTGGTTTAGTGTTAATAATTTAAACGAGAAAAATACTAAATGTATTAGATTTCTGGCACCTAACGTTACACGGATGAAAACCAATGTACTAGTAAATGGGGTGGAATTGGGATCTTGTTGATACCACTGTGTTCTTTGGTATTACTTTGGACTCGATGCTACGATGGAGCCCACATATAACCAAATTGTCGAAGCGGCTAAGCTCTGCAGCCTAAGCGGTTTATAAAATCCGTCATTTGACTGATGTAGAAACAGCTTGATTAGTATATTTTCATAGTGTAATGTCGTGCGGCATTTTGCTGTGGGGAAAACTTCCCACGACTGGACTCAAAAAATTTGTAATTCATCTAAGTAGGTACCAAAGTTTATGTGCTATGATGCATGCACGCTGTTTGTCGGGACAGGTCAACTCAAAGCTGCAGTGGTTCTTTTTTCAAAAGGCCCTTCCAGGCAATGCGTTTCATAGTTAGACTCACATAAAATCCTAATAATATAATGTTTGGACTTTAAAAGAGGCCGTGTCCACTGAGATTGTTTCGGCATTTCTTCTCAGGGATCAGTCATCAAGGAATCTCCTGACAGAAATAAACATTTCAATTCATTTCACAGCTTTTCTTCCAAAGAAAAATTCTTTCACATAAATCATACAAGCTATCATACAACCTATTCTAATACAGGAACATAATATACATAACACCTAATATAATTTTACAACCTACCTATTTATTTAATTTAATATAATCGAGTAAACTACAGTTAAATCCCTCGCAATTACGAATGTAATTACTTATTCCCTCGCAACTAAGTTTAGCACAAACTGCTTGTCTTTAATGACTGAAGATGTGTCGTAATGAATGTCCCACAAAAAGGGCTGAATATTCAGCTTTATCAAGATGGTTCAGTGCCAATCAATCGGTGCAATTAAGAGAGTTGTCCCGTTCGATTCCCGACTCATTTCCTTATGTGAATACAGGAATACACGCGATACAGGACTTTTTGTTTTGTTTTTAAAGATGCTTCTCACTCAATACATGTTTTATACTCGTTGGCTGTTCGTTTTTTGAATGTGGTTCTTTTGGATTCTTTCGAGTCATTGGAGCGTTTTGTGATTGGTGATGTCCGAAAATCGCCTAATCATTTTTGAAATTGGAACTTTTATTTATGGTCTGAAGAGTTTTTCAAACTTTTTGTAAACAGGGTAGCCATTTTTAGTTTTTAATTGCAATGCGCCTTTTGAAAAAAAAATATTCAACTGAGTCTAAATCTTTTTATTTTTAAACTTAAAAATAATTACCTATGTAACATTATAAATGAAACCCTCATAGAGCGCATTCTGGAAAACTGTACCCTAGTTTCTATGTAAGTTTAAAGAAGTGCAAATGCATTTGCATTCAAATAACTGAACCCGCAGTAAACAACCGCACCGATCGCAATGCGTCTGCACCTTTATTTTACGAGGCGCCCTAAGACCAATTATGTAAATCTCTGATATAAATAATATCCGCGATGATATTCATCATATTATTTGCCTAATGAATCAACGAGGCGTGTATCCTCCACGTGCGAATAACTTTGCATAGCCGGCGCCAACTAACAACAGTTTAAGGATATTGTTATGTTATGTTAAAGGCAAATTACTAGGCTACTAGTTAATTGCACCCATCGATCATATTGACTGGTGTCAGTGACTATAATTGTTCTGTTATACAAGCTTCCGTATGTAAAGTGATTTTGTTAATTTGTTGGCGACATAAAGAGGGAGGTACGTGGTCTTGAATTATGATCAGGACTGATGCAAATATTTTAAGACCTAGTCATCGCAGATCATAATACCTTGCAAACCTATCTTGAAATAGTAAACTGAAGGCAATTGCTTGTCTATACAGGTTACTGTAAAAACCTAAGGTTTACCAAAGCTTTTAACCAAAGCTTTTAGATACTTGTAATACTTGTAAATCGGGTGGGTTTTAGTCTTACAAACGCCGGTAATTACTATAACTCACTCACTAAATTATTACTTTTTTATTATAGGTGCATCATCGCCTTCACTTATAAAAATATACAATTAATATATACCAAATATTGTAAAACATTTTAAAAGAGTAACGGTGGAGTTTCTAGCCCATTCTTCTCCATACGAAATTGCCTTTTGGTTTTTTTTTTGTAAAATTGTGGCGTTTAAAAGTGCCTTATAAGTGCCTACTTGAAATAAATTATTTCACTTTGCCGTACATAAATGCTTGCTAAATGTACAGTTTTTAACTTAAGGGCGACTTGCAGCTTTTACTTCCATCTCAATTTAAACTCGTTAATTTAACGAGATGCATGTTTTACTGTCTGACTTAGCTTAAATCTCAATTTAAATAAACGTCAAAAATAAACCGGCGTGTAGGTCGGCTTAGAGTTAAATCTCGATTTTATAGACAAATGATAAATGATTTTATTTCTGTAAGTAGGTTTGTACAAACACTTTTACACGTCAATTATATTTTAAAACTAGATGAGGTCGGCGTTTCCTATCTGACTACTCTGAGAAGAAAGGCCGAAACAAACTCAAAGGTCACAGTCTCTTTCAAAGTCCAGACATAATCTTGGTCAGATCATGTAAAGACCATGTAGATTGGTGTCTGAAACGGTCTTTTGAGGAAAAACCATACAGATGGACCTGTCCCGTCAGTGCACGCATTTGTCAGTAATCGTGCCGCTCAACTCGGAACTTAAGGAGCACAACAGGACATTTGGGTAGGCCGCATAAATTACTCAAGCTGCCATGATCGTGAAACTAACTAAGAAATAAAAAAAAAGTAATGAAAGTAATGTAATCTTCACAATCACAATAATTAAAATAATATAATACTTTACAAAGTAAATACTCATGTCATTGTATGTATAAAATATATCAATGTCCATGTGTAAGTATATAAAAGTTCGGACATAATCTTTGAGGACCATGTAGATTGGTGACAGACATCATTACAGTATTATTGTAAATTTCTCTGTTTATTTGTGAAAATAGATTTCTTTTCGCTTAATCGTCATGATTGGATATCGGATGATGAAGAGGAGATTGTACAATGATTAGAGACTCAGTTTTTCCCTCAAAGAGTATTTTATTTTCTATTAAGACTTTATACATCCATTAAATTCGGTGCCCTAGATCTCTTCGTACGTTACGTGTATGACGCTAAAGTAAACTAGAAAATAAGAACACAACTACAACCAACACTAACTTACATTGACATTATTGACAAATCAAATTTTCTTTTTCTATTAACTCAGAAATGAGTTGCCATCTGTTTTTATTTGAAAACAGAGCGCAAAGAATGAACGGCGAATGAATTATTGACTTAATTTCAGTTTAGTTAAATCGACTGTGACAAGCGTAATAAGATTTAATTAAAGTCGAGTTTAGGGCAAAATCGAGGTTTAATTAATCCGAGGTTTGTATCATTTTGCTGCAAGTCGCCCTAAGACGATTTTACATATACTAATTAGGAAACGGTGGAACAATTTCTAAGGTAGTTTGCTATATGGCCTTTGGTGGGTGATAATGTTGAAAAAAGGATGGGAGGGTTTTCTTTGAGTAGGTACTTGAATATTCTGATATTATTTCGTAGATGGTTCCAATATTAAATAGGTACCGTTACCGAAGATTTGTAATATTTTGCGTAGACGCATACTCTACCATATTATGTATGCCACGTCATATAGGAAGTTAGATACTTCGTTGCCTTCAATGCCTCGTGGACCTCAGCCCTTGTCACATATTCCATACAATCATCAATAAATCGACGGCAAAGCATATAAATTGTCATAAAGAACTAGAAATTGTTGAAATATGCATTGCAAATGAATCGATATCCGATAGCTTTATAAATAAGCCTACATTGTTTATACTCAGAACAATCGATTTATTTTATCGATAAGATTAATCGATGTTTTGAAAGATTGTGATTATTAAACTATTTGTTGCTTATGATTAGAATAATGAAGTTATTAATTTAATAATTTATGGAAGCAGGAACTGTTTTTTGATATCATTATTCTTACTTTATTATGAATTAAAATAGGAAGTATGTGGGCGGTAAACCAATAGGTATACAATGCGGAAAAGACAATAAAACACTGTAAATGAAAACACTGACAAATAGCTGTTTAAGATTCGCGACTGATGGTATGTGAAGAAAATTTGGAGCTCTAGAAAAATAAATATTCTCAAAATGGGTGGGCAAAATAAGGTTGAGAACTTGGTTTAGTCGATTAGTCGACTAGCTTTAGTGAATTAGTGACTACACTATTAGATATGATTAAATTTTTGTATGAGACTGAGAACGTCATTAGACATACGCAGTTTTCTTCTGCCCCTTTTTTAATTTAGTACATCTATTGACAAGAAAAAAACCACCGACTTAAAAAAAAAAACACTACACAGTGAAAAATAACTTTAATTTCTGTATTCAGTGTTTGGTTTTCGTATTTTCGTTGTTAGCCACCGACTTTCGAAATTAAAGTATTTTTCACTTTATACAATTTTTTTTAGAAGTCGGCTTTGTTTTAATAATGAAAAAGATTTTATTTTTCACTTTTTAGTTGGGGTACCTCTACCCCGACTAAAGTCGTATACCACTACTATCAATATAAATAACAGTGACAGGAAGTTATTACAACATCATCAACATACACAAAGTTAAAAAATACGTATTATTGAAACTGACTCAAAAACCACTCATCAGAACTTGACCAAATTTATACGACACCAATCTGAAAATATATTCTTTCAAATAAAAGAAGAATTTTACAAATCGGTTTATAGATGATGGAGTTCTGAGGTAACAACCGAATTGAGAACCTCCTCCTTTTTTGAAGTCGCTTAAGAAGAGAGGCTTTTTGCTATCACATGGGGTACACGGCAACATAAATACTTACCACAGCTACTTATTAAGTCGTTTTATTTCCGGATAATAATTATATAATGTAATAATGATTAGCAAATACCAAGTTCAATTAGGTTCTAACGAATAAATTCAAAGAGATCTATCATCCTTTCTTTTAAAAACAAGCCGTAATCTCTACAAAATACCCGTAATCAGTTCTCTTTCATCATACTTAGATATTATCTTCACATAGCTAGCTAGCAAATACAAATAGGTATAAAAATCTAGGTTGGTTACTTGTTTTTCTGTACCAGGATCCCATAAATAGGTACATACGTGAGGCTATAGATCATTCACGACACATCTAGCTCCTGACAGACAGACAGATAGGTTGATAGGCGCTCTACTTATTGATATAGATAAAGTAGCTAGATAATGGCGTTGTAAGCAAATTGATTTTATGGCTTGGTTACGATTGAAGTTTTTTTTTTACGTGTATTTTTTTTAAGACTTTTATCTTTTTTCAACGTCGCCGTCGCCTCAGTCACCTCCTTTCTAGCATGCATATCGACGATGAACTACTTCCAAACTACTTTTTTTTTAACTTTTGTTTTTAATGACAATCGACGTAAAATGCTTTTTCGCGTGTGGGTACACGCGAAATAGCATTTTACGTCGACGCAAAACCTCCTAACACGATATTTAACTATTTATCCCATTAAACACCATTAGAAATTACTTCTTAATTATGAGACGCTAATTTCAAGTAAAACTTTAAGTAGAAATAACTACCATTTTATTGTGTTGAAATTTAAAAAAAAATAGATAGAATATGTTGGTAGTTCGCCATCGATATCATCTATCACACAGGTCTTCCATCGTTTCTTTGCTCTTTCTCATATACACTTCGTTAGTTCTTCTTTTTAATATTTTTAAGTTATTTATTTAATTTAGTACATGGAGGACTTACAGCTAACAAAAACAGCCAAAAAGGGCACCATAGTCGCCAGCAAGCCAATTACAAATACTCACGTATAGACTTATCAATAATAATAATTTATGGTGTAAGCACAAAAACAAAAAAACACATCGCCCAAAGAAACAATATAAATACTTGGTTTACAATAATATGACTGAACTAATAGAGAAAATATAAAAACAAAAACAAATAATGTAACCTACCGCTACTTGAAAAATTTGAGGCTTAAGCACATTCCTCTGAGGGGCAATTCCCGTATTTTTAAGACCGTTCGCATTCTAATCTCAGTCTCAATCTGTCAAAATTACAATCAATTTTCATACATTTTTGACAGGTTTTTGACATTGATTGTCGCTGAGATGAGATTGCGACTTGAATTTGAACGTTTTTTAAGTACGAGAATTGGCCTACTGTTATACTTGTTGTGTGTGTATTTTGTCTTCAATACCCACAAAAAATATCCTATGTCCTTCTCCAGGTCTACCCATATGTCTTTCATAAAGATCGGGTCAGTGGTATAGGCGAGAAAGGGTTACAGAGTTCCTTTGCATTTATATTTCCTATATAAAATATTAGTATGTATGTTGTCTCATGGGTTAAGATTAAGATAAATCATCCTAGTAATTATTTAATTATGAATTGTTTTGTTACAGGTAAGTATGGAATCTAGAGGCTGCATGCTTTGAGCTTCGTAAGTATCTACTATATCAACATTATGACACATATTAGCTGTAGCTGTTACATCGCGTGGTAAGTTTGTTTTGACGTCAGATTTTGCAGTTGAAAACGATCGATGTACAATTCTGCGTCATAAGAAGGCCGTAGCCGACATTTTGTCAAAAATGAGTTATTAACCTAATCGGAATCTGCAAAGAAAACGCTATCTTATGATCTTACACACAAAGCTGTAACTCGTATTAGATTAGAGATATCATAAGTATTTCAGCCTTAACTACGACATACATGTTGATTTTTGAATCTGGAAAGCGTTAATTACACAATAACGGCCTTTTGTGCCAATTATGGTTCAAAATAAAGCCTATATTTTTCGACGTCTTATAAAAAATGAATCGTTAACTAAAACCATTCAGTAAATCGCGGACCTTCATTTTAGATAAAACTTCAATTATCTCGGAATCAACGTGGACGTAGTTACGGCCTTCTTTCTTGTGACAGTAGAATTGTACTCTCGACAAATTTGGCGGTTGACCACTTTTCATACTTAGGCAGCGATCACACCAAGCGTATAGTCAGCTGCAGACTTTGAAATGTATGAATAACAAAGGACAGTCGGTTGGCGGCTGAAGTTGTTTTTCTATACAATTTGTAGGTACTGGATGTTCACAGTCGATGGCCAAATATACGCTTTGGTGTAAACGCGTCCATGGTAGGAAATATGGCACCTAGGTATTTCATTTATGCTATCGAGAGATAACTACTAACTCATTAAGTTTGATTGTATGCCTGTGTTCGTCTATAAATCATAAAATAAAGCTGGTTTTCCACTGAATAAGGTTGTTGGGATTGCCAAAAGTTACACAGACTATTAACAGCGTCAGTAATGATAATGACACCGGATACTTTAACTTGAATGATATTTTCGCGAAGTTGGTTTTAATTAAATTATTTTGTTATATATTTATATACCTACCCTCAAATCACTGTCCATTCCAAGATTGCCTGGAAGAGATCGCAGAAAGCGATAAGGCTGCCCATTGTATATTTTGTAGTGTTCGATACAGGTTCCTAAAAATACCGGTATTTCAAGCCCTAGTTTCAAAGCATTAAAGATTCCTAGAGCTTGAGCATACACTTAAGTTATAATATATAAAAAATCTCTATTTAGTATCTGGTTAATTACACATAGGTACAGGTAGACCTCCACCTTACAAACATTTCATAATAAAAATCCAAGATACATATTGCCCGACCCAATATTACGAAACCCGTTAAAACCTTAACATTCCCATCATCAGTGGTTTAACAGCTTCATCATCGTTCGTCGTCACATTAAACCGTTTGTCTTAACTTTATACCCAAACAAGTGTATTTAATGCTCCAGTGTTCGATACAAAAGCACCGCGTCAAATTTAACCCTTTACGACTACGAATATGGTATCGGGCTCAATCAAGCGGTGAGTGTGTGGCGCCGAAATAAGCGCGTCATTAAAAATGTTAAACACGCTGTTTTTGTAATAAAACTGTTATATTATATATTGGTAAAAAACTTGTATTTGGTTGAAATGTCTCATTTTAATAATAAGGCAGACAAACAGCTATTTTATTATATTCTTTAGTAACGACGCACTTAGTCCTCATCAAAACATACATGCACACTAGAAACTGTATGCAGGTGCCGTTCGTGGACTGAAGATAATATTAGTTAATAAACTGTTCCACCGAACCACACTTATAAAAATTGTGTTTCAGTGCGGTTAGTGGAACAGCTTAGGTGCCGTTCGGTCAAGTGCCGTAGAAATCAGTGCTCTGAGTGGAATACCTCTTTATTTGTACCAACAATCTGATTTCATAATATGTCTCGCATATTTCACGTATTTTCACTTTTTAACAATATTTATTTCCGTTCCGAGCTTTTTCAACATTCTCTTGAGGTATCACAAAGACGTTCTTCTGGAACATACAATAACGGTAGCTAACGGTTTGTTTTCGCAAGTCAATTTAGTAGTAAAAAGTGGAAATTTACATTACAAGTGGAAAATGTATTGAAATTGTCGCCGTGGGCAGAAACCTGTCAATTCATCAATCATTTTGATATAAAATTATGTCGTTTCGTTAAAAAAAAAAATACGGAAGGAACTTGTTATCCGGGATGCATCTACTAATCCTGGCTATTGTGTGCGGCTCCTTAATTTAAGTAGGTACTTATCTCAAATTACGTAGATATAGCTTTCTCAGATTTGGAAGATTACTTTTCAGTTCATCGTTTACAGTACTTACATCGTTTACATTACTTACATCGTTTACATTACATACATCGTTTACATTACTTATATCGTTTACATTACTTACATCGTTTACATTACTTACATCGCTTACATTACTTATATCGTTTACATTACTTACATCGTTTACATTACTTACATCGCTTACATTACTTATATCGTTTACATTACTTACATCGTTTACCTGATGATCACCGCTACTCTCACTATGAGTAAATAAACCATTATTATTATTAGCCATTAATTTCCCCTTTTTCACTGCTGGACAAAGACCTCCCGACTCTATTTCCACCACTCTCTGTCCAGAGCTGCCAAGAACCAATCTTTATTAAAGGAGTCCAGCTCATACGTATAATAAACAGTACCAGAATGTTATATAAATTCAAAGAACAGATGATGACATCCTACCATTTGACAATCACCCCATCGAACATTTATAAGCACTTAGTAAGTTTTTTCATGATTGAACCAGTCATTAATAAGAAAAACATAGAAGAAGAAAGCAAAATAGGTTTATTTTTCACAGAAACACGTGAATACAAAAAGATAATTAGCTCCTAAATATAAGAAAAATAAAAACAAAATAGATCTATAATCTTAGCAAAAACAGAAATAGTCGAACAGCTGCACGTCATGACTGTGACAAGAATGCTTCCACTCAGCATGATGCTGTGCTATGGGACCCACAGCACAGCGCTGATTTTCAGAGGTTACCCGAAAAGGACGTGCTGAAACCAAGTTAGGTTTAATGATTGGTACTACTTATAGGTAACAAAATAAATAAAATAAACAGTTAGCACTTAGAATACAAAGCAACTACTTATACAACCAGATATATGAATAAATATTATTAAAAACATAAAACATAATTAATCCGCATTACTCATTAGTCGAACGGTGCATTTAGAAAAAAAGCTAATACTTTCGGGTTAAAAAAACTAACAAAATGTAATTAATTACAGAATGAAAACTATATGTATATATACCTAATCCATTTAGCAATGCCCTGTAGACATCTTTCAGTAACGGTAAGAGAGATGATGAAGTGATTCATCTTTTACAATTTTGTATGAAGAAGCTTTAAAGTACATCCTTAACACCCAAAACATAATTAACCTTAAACCCAGCCATACATTAACTGGATTAACGGTCTCTAATATATTTAAACTGAGAGTTTGCACTTAGAGTTGCAAGTTCAGATATATTGGGTTCAGATCCGACGCGATAGGATCGCGTTCCCAGCAGTAACCGTTAATGACTGGGAACGGTTCCGTGGGCTAGAGGTCTTGGGATATGGTACCTTCACACTGTGGAATGTATTTTAATTGTAATGGTCTTATTTGAATCTTGCGGTAGATATCAGTTTGAAGTGTCATCGGCAAAAGGCTTGCTAACACAATTTTTTAAACGGTTTTTGACAAAGAAAAAATATGATGTCAGAAAGTATTTTCTACTGTATTTAAATCAGGATCATAAATCAAAGGGGATCAAGTTTGGTAGTTATGACATTAATGTCTCACAACGGTTCATTATAGATCACTTTGGTGATGATTGAATGATTAATGAATCATGACAGTGAATGTTTGTAACAAGGGAAGGATATGTGACGATAGAGTGACACGAATAGATGTATGATGATGTAGTGATATTGAAAGTGATGATGAACTAGCTAGAACTAGATCTAGTCCTCGAAACCGATTAAAATTAGATCGGAAAGGACTAACCTCCAAATTGATAAAACTGTTAATATGTTTTTCCCTGAACTTGCTCCAATATTTTCCATACAAATATAACAATTGTAGGAACGTTAAAAACTCGTAATATTTAAGAGTACCTAAGTTCAGTGGCTGTTAATGCAAAACAATGCGCTTATCGAATATTTTAACGTATTTGGTTCACAGCTCCTCATTACCACGGCCGTTTCCTTTACCTTCATAATTGTCCTAGAACATAAAACTAGCGCTGTTAAAAACTCGCTTAAAATTGTAGTGCAGAAAGTAGCGGAGTTATAACTAAAGACAGATAAACAGATGAAACAATTTCTTTCAGCCGTCATTGTAGAGCTATGCGTTTAGTCGTATCTACTGTGTATGTCATAGTAGAACTTAGTGTCATTATTAGAGGAATCAATGTCATGATGATCAGACATGATAATTACGTATATACCTAATTATCATCATCAATGTCTTCATCGACTTTAGGAGTATTTACAGCATTGTTCACATGCATTTCATCGGGATTATCCGACTGTGTTCAAACCTCTTGAGCTGATTACACTGTGAAGTTGCGGATTTGACTTGTAAACTCCTCACTCACGAAAGTTATTGTCTGTATAACCGCTTACCGTTTTGTCTACAAGGACCACTCCGATTCCTTCCAGCTTTTACTCCTTATGCAAATCCTTTAGTTCATCATATCTTAGATCTGCATTGGCCTGAACAGCCTCAGCACTAACTCGATCATTACGGACTACCCACGAGATGGGAAGATTGCATAATTTAACTACTCAATTGAACGAGCTTTATCTGGAAGGTGTTGTATTGAGGACAACGGATAGATAGGAGCTTTGTTGGATTTGCCTCGATGTTGGATAGTATTGTGTGTTTACATAAGATTAGACTAGTAATTCTGACCTACAGTATGGTTTATGGACTTGAGTGGTAAGTTGTAGTTCGGAAAAGGCTTAAAAGGTCTGCTGTGGTCCACATTAGGGATATATTGTCCATCTATCAAGTTTTTTTAAGTAACACCCGGACTTTGCACCATTACATATTTAGGTAGTTTATGGCATTTATATTAAAAACATCCAGCGGTGCCTTCATATATTTTGGTTACCCTGTACGATAACAAGGTCTTTCGTACATCTTTTTATTGCCTTCTCTTTAGTTTCTAGAGGCTCAATTTGCTACTACTGGTAATACTTGACCGCGTCAGGTACACCATATAAAGATAGTTTTTGAAATAAGGGGTGCAGCTGTTATACGGATAACTGGCATTCTCGTCTTATTTGATGAAGTCGCCTGAAATCACTAAGCAAATTAGAGCAGAAAATCTAGTTTACTAAAACAGATTGACTCTCTAATGTCCACGACTACTACCCATACAAAAACAGAAACATATTTATCACGATCACTGTCCACATTTACATTGCGCCAATTGGTTTTACTTAAGCTGATAAATAGCCCATAGCTGTCCTCGGAGCGAGTTTACAATTTATTACTGAACGCACGAGTTTCCTTGAGCTTGCGCTCCTTCCTACGACTAACTTGTTACACGGTTCCACTCCCATACGGTAAGTAAATCATTTGGTCTTTCCCAAATATTTACATACAAGCCTAGAAGGCTTTGTTGACTGCGGAATAACAACAGTAAAAACTAAATGGACACTAATATTTTTTTATCAAACTTGGGAGCTCTCTATCTCAACAGCGACATCTAAATAATGCTCACAAATGTTTCCCTAGCCTTAGCTAGCTTAATAAGGCCGATTTTAGCAATACTGAAAGAGTAATATCTAGGCGGAAAAAACGCGCATCAACCTCTTTGCTACGATTAGCAAATCAAAAATTACACCACGTTTTTCCGCTCAGAATGGTCTCGGGCCTTACACCGTCAGAATAATACCATCCCCAGACTTAGCATGACCCCTATCCGTTTTAGCTTTCTTCATGCCCATTTAGTTCAACAACCACGACGCTGCTAATTCGAAAAGCTAATCCTTCCGAAATTTATTACCGACCTACAGACTTAACTCCACAGTCACGAGCAATCCTTACAAGAGCCCCAAGAGCCTTTTCATCACAATTAGCTCCTAAGATGTTCTCCATTAACGCATCCAATTCCTGACCTCGGCTGCAGTAACTTACCCTGGTTTAAACAGCGCTTTCCACAACTTTACAAGGTTATTTACCCTGAAACAAATTGCTGTTAATTGGCTGAGACTAATGAGAACATCGTTTGGTTACTCCATATTAGTTAGAACCGGCTTAGGACCTGGTCAATTCTGTATTAATTAGGCGAATATTGAATGAAGTAGAGGCTTGCAGGAAATTTGTCAGACTACGAATTTCCACATTGCAGTTGTGTATTCTTTTATGCAAGTATCCATCTGATAGACACGTTGGCCTCTTATCTTACCTGAAAAGAGATGCTATTAGTATTGCTCATAAGTTTTTTTTTATGGAGGAATCACATACTTTGTCAACCAAACCCCTGGACGATATAAGTAGACATTCTCAGAAACGGTATTTTTATTCAAAATCAAAATCTAAATATTTTATTTCACATAAACCTACATGGGCTGGGCACTTATGATACGTCAGAAGCTAGGTGCACGGTTCCAATTGGTCGTTTTTGTTAATTTTACTACAAAAGTATGTAAAAGTTTAGATAGGTACCTACTTGAGCCGCTAGTAAAGATATTAAGATGGTTATCACCAAAAATAAGTCACCTAAAGGGTGCCCTTTCCATCTTTTTGACATGTCACATGAAAACTATGCTGATTTGAATACAACAAAATGTCTACATTTATATCTGTAATTTTTTGGTGTACATAATAAAGAGTACCTACTTTACCAAAAAGAAAATATGGAGATGTGGAGGATGCACTGAAGTATCTATTCGTGGAGCCTATTGATGAAGACTGGATCGAATGCGATACGTGCCAGTTCTGGTGGCACGAAAAGTGTACTGATTATTTGGGTTTTGGGGAAATTTAATGTGATTGATGCAAGTAATTCGCATGAACAAACACTGCGCAATCTTATCGCCATCTATGCGCAATTTTACACACCGGGGTGTGTAAAGTTGCGCAAGTCCCGACTTCTGTTTTTTTGTTAATTAAGTAACAAGTGATTATGTTCGCACAATAATTAGTATTAAAAGTTATTTCCAGATAAGTTACAATTTAATAACAATAAAGAAACCTGTGATTAATTCGTACGTTTTATTTTTATGACCGAATTATTCAAAACTGCGCAAACTTACACCACCCTACCCTATTCTATTCTACCGCTTTACGATTTTTTATCAGTTATAATTATGATCAAACGCACACATTTCACTAACAAATCAGATTCCATATCAATTACTCCTCTAACTTCCGCAAATCCGTTCCGACAAGGGTCATAATCTACTACACATATCTAGAGAAGGCGTGAAGCCGACACTAATAGACCCCCGGCGATCAGCACTTAATTACTTACTTGTGCCACAAACAGCATCCTGAAACTATTAAGTGCAAGTCAAGAGGAGCTCATGCGTAGTTCTTCCTTATTTATGAGCCCCTACTACTTATCTTAGTGGGCTACGATGTGAGGTTGGCGAGCTGGTCAAGCTGTCATAAATACGACTGGTGAACGGGTGTGTGATCCCCGGTTTGGGCAGTGTTTTTTGGGGGTTTTAAGGTTAAGTAATTTATAAGTAGTTGAATTTTTGATTTTGCCCATAATAAGTCTATAATGTTCCCACTGCTGGGACACAGGCCTCCGGTAATCCACCACGCGGGCCCAATGTGGATTGGTAGATGTCACATACCTTCGATTTTTTTTGTTTTAGGACATGTCGGTTTCCACACCATGTTTTCCTTCACCGTTTCGAGAGCAGTGGTGAGGTAAAGTGCCAAAGTAAAGCGCCCGTCTGGGTCTGTCCTGCAACTCGTAAGTCGCGGCCATTACCACTGGGCCACCACTGCTCTCTCTGAATTTGCCCGATTCATGGCAATAAGCATGTCTTCCATTACTTGGGACGATAAAATAACAGCTGATGTGTGACAAACAAATCCTACACTTTTCCTTGGAATCCAGCTTCGGACCTCAAGCTAAGCACCGCCTGATGTAATTACCTCCTCTAAAGTTAAGCTCTTCATAATAACAGAACCTTAAATGGAATAATAAGCGTTAAAATTAACTAGAACAGTTAGTATTAAAACGTGAAACCTAAATATCGCTTTCCATTCAAACAAATGTACGACTTCCATTAAATTTAATACACCTTTTCAAATTGCTTGATACAGTTCTAATATCTAAATGATAAAACAAATTACGATCATTAGATTCTGTGATCCAATTACGGTATAATCGCTTTATCTTATAAATTATTTATTTCTGCAAGTAGGTTTGTGCAAACATCATATTTTATTTATGAACTAGAGGAAGTCGGCGTTACCTATCTGACTACTCTGAGAAGAAAGGCCGAAACAAACTCAGAGGTCACAGTCTCTTTTAAAGTCCAGACATAATCTTGGTCAGATCATGTGAAGACCATGCAGGTTGGTGTCTGAAATGGTCTCTTAAAGTACAACCACATAGATTGAGTGGACCTGTCCAGTCATTGCACTACATAAGTACCTTATAATTAATGATATCGTAACTATACGCTTGAGGTTATAATTTATATTATTGGCGGAGGCCACAAAGCGATGAAAGAAAATAGAGATAGCTGTATTCTCTCTTCATTTGGTGTCTAACGACTAATTGGCTGCTACACTTGAAATCGAAAATATCCCATCTTGAAAAACATGAAATCGTGTCACTATAAACAAGATATAAAATTCCCAATGGTTCGTATTTTTTAAAGTATCAAAATCGATGATTTTTTGGTGCATTTAAAGAACCGCTCTTATCCTTAAGATCACCCTCGAATCAGTCCCACCCAGCTATCAATCTTCTGACTGGCAATTTTTTTTACCATTACATGAGCTATTTTGTCGTATAGTTCGTGCCAACATGAGAAAGAAAAAAACGCGAAAGGCCTTACATATAGTAACAGCTATTATAAACACCTAATTACCTATATCCGATAGGTACCTCTATCTTGTCCATACTCTGTGTCGGAAACAGATAATTAGATAGAAATGTAATTGGCTGTTATCTTTGAGATGCTTTCGTAATTTTTAATGACGTTAAATTTATTAATTGCGCAGGAGTGCATTTTTCTCTAGCAATCAGTAACACTGAGGTTCGATTGAAAACATTTTTTCTCACAATTATGTGTTAGAAACTGTTCCTTAGTAGGAATTCAATTGATATGTCACCATTGATAAATCTATCAAATTATATTTGCTAGATCAGAATTATTTCGTACACAGTACACCAGAATCAGCCATTTAGGCAAAAGGTAAATATCATTAGGTAGTTTGAACTAGTTTAAAAGATTTGTGGTTGTAAAACCACAAAGTTTTTAATTATAAAAAAAATATTAAATTAAATGAGAATTGAAAAATTACTTTAATTTAATTACAATACATTCAGACAGATTTTTGCTGTAATAATATTAAGCATAATGGCGATTTACAATTGACTATTATATATACATTAATAGTGCAAATCAAAAGCAACGTGATGACTGAAAATCAACTCCATGTGCACAAAATTATGGAGTTGATTTTCATAAATTTTTACTATTTTATAAAAACCATTTTTCTACAAAAACCACAAGTAGGGGCCGCACAAAGCGATACTAATGTGTTAAGAGCGGTGGATCGCGACGCGGGCGCATCAAAGATCGCGCCTTGAGATAGCCGCATTCATTACCGCTTGCTGCTTGTTATTATATCGGCTTTGTGTATCTACAACGCAGTGTATGTCGAACTCAGGAAGTGTCGGGATATGGGGAGATTAGCGCTTAAGGGGACTACATGACCTAAACGCAAGTTTTCTAATAATAAAGAATAATAATAATCCTTTATTTCAGGCAACTAAGGCTAGACTAAAAACACAATACATATATAAGCATATGCTTATATATGTATTGTGTTTTTAGTCTTTTAGATAATGTATTAGTTTATAGTTATTGTTATATAACAATAACTATAAACTAATACATATCTAAAAGTAAAGACTACTGCACACGATGTGACGGCGTCGAGTTACACTGCGAGGTGTCGCGTAGCCGGCCGCGAAAACGCCGATACAGCACACCTTTCGGCCAAAACTCTTCCTTGAGGAAGGTCATCAAATTGTTAGTAGGAACGCGCACCACGAACGACTAATGCCGAAAAGTATATACTGCACAGGAATAAACAAAATCATAAAAATATATGATATTCTTCAGGATCTATGCTAGTTAGATAGTGTGGTGAAAACATAATACAACTAATTTGGTACAATAGAAAAAAGTCACGAAGATACCTCTAAAAATGTATTTTAACGATTAAAAACCATACTAATATACATGCAATCAGACTGTTTTTTTTTCTGATTGTTCTTCAAGCAACATATTAACGTGATAGTGTCTTAGTTTTTTAGTGCAGTCAATAGATTTTTTGTAAATTGAGAATTGCTTCATATTTTGCCAGCTTTGTGACCTCGCGCTTCTCTTTCTTTTCTATGCAGTCCGACAGTGACCGCGCTTTAGCTGTTGTCAGCCCCTTAATTGTTTTTGCATAAAAGTTATATTTCTATACAGGGTGGCAGATCGACGCTCAATGTTTTACCATAGATTCAGTACAGTCACGAGCTCTAATAAGTATAGACTTAGCAAAATTTAAACGCGATTTTCTCGTGGAATATTGATTGCAACTTTGAAATAAGACTTATTTCATAACAGTATAGGTTCCAAAATATTATATACGTAACAACATAAAATTACAATCAATACAGTTGGAGAAAATCACATTTAGAAGTTGCTAAGTGTATACATATTCGTAATCGTGACTGTACATGAATGATTCTGAACGCACCTACGTTAAAATGTTGACGATAAAAATCTATGATAGTCTAGAATCAGATCAAACTATTTGTGATATTTATTGTATTGTTTTAACAGAAAAGATAAATTATTTAATAGGAATATTTAAACAACCATAGTTTAAAAAGCTAAGTCTTAAAATAAGTGTAAAGAAATAAATTAAATAAGTTTATATGTTCCTGAACAAAAAGAAAAGAAAAAGACATGGGAAAAATAACAAAAATCTGTACCTACCTATCGTAACTCGATGAGACTCTTTTTTATAAATATGTAAATAAAAATTATTAAGAAAACTCACACAATGCATTACTACGAATGAGGCAAGACTGATTAAAAAAGACTTTAGAATCATAAAAATAGGTTTTATTAAAATAAAAAACTGAAAAATACGGAAAACCGTTTTATATGAAATAAGAATCGTAAAACCGGTTTTCTAATATACCTGCGTTTTTGCGACCGCTAATTATTATATTGGCCTGTAGCGACGTATAATGTCGCAGATGTTATTGTTTATTGTAATTATTAGTATTTTTTTATAAAAAGTTATGTCCTCTAGTGGGATTTATTTTAGGTCCGTAGGTGTGTCCGTGGCATCACAACGGGCACTATCAGAATACCAGCGCTGCGGTATTTGTTTGTTTTTCAAATATCGCAGCATCATGCTGAGATAGGAGCCTTTTTGGCCTCGCACAGGTCTTCTCTTTATTTTTTATTATTTTCATGATTTTGTTAGATTTAATGTTTTTTTTTATTGTTTGTATTGCTTGTGCGTGTCCCAAATAAAATATTTTTCTTTCTTTCTTTCTTTCAGAAGACAGCCAATAAAAACGTATCGATCTTTTTACTTTATTTCTTTTAAATTGTAACTTACTTAGGTAGGTCCTGTAAAATATTTATGGATTAATTATAAAAACGGAATAGCGGTGATTAAATTATTACTTTATTAGTAGACTCAATCGGTAACTCAAACTTAATTTGCCTCCCTTTGCAAACACACGTTCACGAGAAAGATGTTACCTACTTGTCATGCATGTATGTTTATTTGAGCTAAGCTACGAAACTGTTATAACTTCCGCTAGCACCCCGCCGCCGCCGCCACCGCTAAGTTACAACTTAAACATAACTAATTTATAGTTATAAGCCGATTTACACGTTTTTGAACTAACTTAATGTTTGAGTTAAGTAAGATGGTAATATGGCGCCCTGTGGAGACGCTCGCTGATTTAATTATAAATGAGTTATTTTTATCTGATTAGTTCATTGATTTCCGTTAGGGAAATTTAATTATTGGCCCATTAAAATAATATTGAACCGTATTTTTCGTGTGAGTTGAGCAAATGTTCTCGAGAATGTAAAATATTATGCATATATATAATAGGCATAATTGTGAAATATTCCAACATTTACTGGCTGAAGTAATGACACTATAAATTCACGGAAATACTAAATTATAAATGGATCGAATTAGCTGTCAATTTAGAACGTAAAATAAGCCTTGAATTTTCATTTTATTAAATAAAACATGAGTAGCATCGTAGGATATTTAAGCCTATACTTGTACATTTACCCCTTTATTTATAAACGTTGCGTAAAGTTAAGAGACATTTATACAATGTCTAAAATGTATGGTTACATTGTCGTTAATCATTTTAAACTTTAAGCAAAAATTATAAATGTTCCCCTTAAAAGTGTTGTTATTGAAAAATAAACACGACCCTATAAGTAAACATAACCTTTAAAATTTTCAATTACTAATTTCAGCGGAGCATAAAATCGTTTTGACACGCCGTCATTGTAAGATGGCGTCCGATTGAAAAGATAACACGAACTAGGGATTAATATTATTTAGTCTGAAAGTATTTACGTCTAGAAGTCACTGGTCGTTAAAATGTAAGCTTAAAAGATTAACTACTTTGATCAGAGGGTTTTTAAGTGAAGAGTAAGATTAAAGATTTTTACTTTGTTGGTGCTTGTTTCATCTGTCTAGTTTCTTTTCAATTATGTTCACACATCAAGCCGCTAAATACTCACATATTTAATGTCTTTATTTATTTATTTAAACTTCTCGCACACCTTTGATCAACAATACCGACTAGATATCGGGTCGGCGCAAGAAATACGTCTCGGTAAATAACAGCGCACTTGAGACGTGAGCTCTTATTTTGTTCAGCTCGCGCCAATGTAAACACGAGTTTATTACTAGGTGCCATGGTTGTAATTAGGTTAAACTTATAACTGTTTTACACTTTTTTCACGTGGACTGCGTTTAGCTTTGATTTTGTACGTGACCCGTTATCTTTGGTCTTGTTGATCGAAGTCGCACACAATAAGGTACAAAGGCGGACTTAATGCCTTAGGCATTCTCTGCCAGCTATTCAAGAGGGGTCAACAGATAAGATGGCAGGTGCTCAGTTTGAGAGGAGATAATAATAAGTTTTTTGGGGATTGATGTGTACAAATCAACTACTTATGATTGCGATTCTACGGACAGCCCAGTATCTGACATCCTTTGTTATTCTTTTCATGAATTTCAAGTTTTCAAATACATCCACATAGTTGTTAGTAACACAGAAATGCTTATAAGAAACTAGTGTTAGTGATGAGCATAACACTATCGGAAACTCCGATACCCGTGCGCGTGTTTACTTGACTGCGTGCAGTCGTATCAAGCGTTCGAAAATCGGAGAATCCCACCGGTCAGACAATATACACAGGATGCTGTTGGTACTAGCACGCATGCGCAACAGGACGGAGGTGCAACGCTTGCGCGTGACTACAGTGAAGCTGTCTACTTGGCCTCTGTAAACATGCCAGAGGCTCTGCAATACTGCAGCAGCCCCATCAGCATACTGAAGGCATTGTTGTACTGCACTCTCAGGTTATTGATTGTCATAGATTTTTTATACGTAGACCTTAACGCAAAGGTTTTCATGTCCGCCCAAAGGCTACTAGAGGGCCTAGACAAGAGTCAATCGCTTCCAAAGCGTTTCTAAAACGTCTTTCAACGGTATTGACAACGGTTTTCGGTAGCTTATGTCGGTTCCATTCATATTTTGACTTTTCCATCGTCGTTATCGCCGATAGAGTGACAATTGAATGTATAATTTTGAAAATCGAATACTTGTACAATGTTTGTAAATATGTGAGCACCATTTGTATCTATCACATAATTAACTTATTTGTCATTGCTAGATTTTTAATTCTTTTTAACTATTGTGGTATTGTAGTTTTATTATAGGTGCATCGTCTTCACATAAAATTATACAATGAATGTGTCTACGTTCTATAAATAAATATTATAACACATTTTAAAAGAGTAACGGTTTAGTTTCTTGCCCATTCTTCTCCATACGAAACTACCTTGTGGAAGGGGCGACTAGAATCAATTATATTTTAATATAAATGTTGACGTTCTAAAGTGCCTTTTATGTGCCTATTTGAAATAAATGCTTTGACTTTGCATAGTCAAAGCATTTGTAGGTCAATGTCATCAATTCACAAACAGACAGTGACAATCTGGGTAACCTTAACAGATGAGTTAATTATCATAGTGCTCCTACTTAAAGAAAAAAAAACTTAATTTTAACCTACGTTAAACGGTACGGTACGGTACGTCCTAGGTATTATTAACCACGTACAACCGCCAAATAAATCACAATAATTTTCTAAACAAGACACATTGAGTTATATACCTATTATGTAGCTTCATTCTGAACGCGGTAATTCACAAGGACATTAATGCGATATTGCACATGAAAAATCCGTGCTAATACAGACATAGCCCGGAGGCGAGCCATATATCGTGTAACTAATACTCTAAGAGCCGACTTACCGCTTGAGTTATGAGAATCATCTGTTATATAGACTCTTAGCCTAAGGGATGGGTGATATTGTGCCCAGCTGCGGAAGGACTAAGGTAGGTAGGACATCGATCATGATTGGTGTTAGATTTGTAGTGGCACGAATCTTGAGCGCTCGATTTAAGCGCCAGAGTAGCCCGCGAAATTCAAATTTTCTTACGTTTTTTTTGCAATTTGCAGTTCAATGTCAGGTTGTATGTTGAAGAATATGATTCGGGACCGTAACAAGCATGTATTTACAGAATTATAATCATAAATTCAACCCTCTAAGTTCCTATAATCCTATTCAAAAAAAAAAAAAACATAATACATATTTTTTATTATTATTATTTGTTTATTTTTATCTATGTTGACATGTAAGTATCTTATAAACTAAGCCCCACAAAACCGTAGTAGTGGGGAGAGTTTGGCCGTGTTAGACTGGGTGGTGACCTTTCGATAGGAAGTCGGAATGGACAATGAATCTCTTCTAGTGATGCATAGGTACGTGCTTCCACTATCATCGATATCGATACAGAACAGCATAATTTTTTCGGACCGGAATCGAAACGAAGCAGTAACTCTGGCTGCTTAAAAATATCATGCAATCAGTACAGCTACGTACCCACTGCCATTTCATCATAAACGGTCGTAGCCTACGACCGAATCGCAAGAGCTTCAAAATACCTATGACTCGAAAGAATTTTGAAGCTCCTGCAATTATTATTATTATTTTTATGGCTTACTTTGGCAGGTACCCAATTATGAATGGCATGTATTTAATGCGGCAAATAAGTAAAATGAATATAGGTTTAAAAAAAAAATTGAGTCGGTACCATATATAATGGGTTGGCAGCTAATAAGGAGTATCGTAATAAGTAATAGGTAGCATATTAATATATCAGTAATAAGCTCCGTTTTAATTTAAACTAGCATCAAGTTTTTCTTTTGGGAACAGAATTAATATCTAAGCGGAAACTTAATGGCGAAAACAAAATAGAAAATGGGCGTTCATGTTTGTCATAATTGTCACAGTTCTAACCAAACCTTAATTAAAATATTATATGCATGGTCGATGGCAGGGCTTGGTCGACGGAGCCCCGCTCCGCGGGGCTCCTACTTCTGGGTGGTTTATAAAAAAATAACCACGAAGGGGATGGCGGGGTCTATCGACCCCGCCATCCCCTTCTAACCTAACCTGTTCGAGTCGGGGTGCCCTAAAGACCAGATTGCATCCAGTTTCTCCTGGTAACAAATTAAAACGGAGCTTATTACTGATATATTAATATGCTACCTTTTACTTATTACGATACTCCTTATTAGCTGCCAACCCATTATATATGGTACCCACTCTATTTTTTTTTGTTGCAAACATTTAGTCGACTTTTAAGTTATTAGTCACTCGGAAAATAATAATCCATTATGAATTATTGGTTTTCTATGAACCCTTAATATAATTATAGCATAATGCGGTGTTTTAACCGCTACCCAATATAGAAGTAATGTTACGGTTCATTCCTAAACAATTTCCTTTCAAAATAATGAAAGAAAAGCCATATCTTAGACGTTGTAAAGCTCTAAGCTAACTTGTAACCTACTTAAGTACTTCTATATCGGTCCCAACAGCCGCAGTACCGTATTTAGAATACCATGCATTCCGATCTATACATGATCTGCTTACCTCGTTGTCCGGTTAAAAGGATTATGTTACGTGTGGAAAGTATGCTGAATTCAAGAATATTTGTTAGCCATTTATAGCAAAATTTGGTATCGCTAGTAAATTAATTGGGATAGCTGTTTAATATTATTTTAACGAATGAAAAAACACCTTATAATTAAAACAGCTGTGTTCATTACAGAACAGAAAAAAGTAGTGCCAAAGTTTAGGTTTTTATTTCAGACTAACTCTTAACATTAATACCATAAATAGGCAATAATGCAGTGCAGTGCAATTTCTATACTAATTTTGAATAAATGATAAATGATTTATTTCTGTAAGTAGGTTTGTACGAACACTTTATCACGTCAATCATATTTTAAAAACTAGATGAGGTCGGCGTTTTCTATCTGACTACTCAGGATAAGAAATGTCAAAACAAACTCAGAGGTCACAGTCTCTTTTAAAGTCCAGACATAATCTTGGTCACATCATGTGAAGACCATGTAGATTGGTGTCTGAAATGGTCTTTTGAGGAAAAACCACACAGATTGAGTGGACCTGTCCAGTCAGTGCACGCATGTGTCAGTAATCGTGCAGCTCAACTCAGAATTTAAGGATTAATGAAACAATTATTTGGGAAACTATTAAATTTTATGCAAAGATCCTAGAAGGTAGCGTGTGTAGCTGGGCCTGCAGTCTCGACTTGACGCAAACCGCTTAACAATCGTTTTCGGTTGCTAAGTCCTAACAATCCAGATGTAACGATATTTGGTAGTCTCGACACTCAAATTTATCGGTTGTTACCGGTATTTTATCAATCTTGGTCGAAGAAGTGACGATATCTTTAGTGTTTACGATTATAGTTTGCAACCATTTTTGACAGCCCGCTAAGTGATTCGTTGTCAATTTGTCATCGTAAACTATAATATTTTGGTGTTTGCAAGTAGTTTCAAACAAAAATTATGCGGAATTATGTGTCGCGATGGTGTGTCTGTGTGTCTGTACCAATGAGGCTTTTAAGTCCACCTATTTATAGGTTCAGGACATACTACTTACGTGCGAACGAACGTCGCCGACAATCACCGCATTAGAAGGAGCCAAAGACATTTTAAATCTTTCTGAAGGGAGCGAATTGTCCGATCTTAGTAGGTATATAAATAAAGAACACAACCGCAAATCATTCAACTATATTAAATCTCCATTAAGTATGACTATCCTTTCCTAAGTTCACACATTATAATTCTAGACACTCTGTTTACAATGTTAATTAAGTATACATCTCTGTTTGTCATGTCATGTCATGTCTATGTTGCACACCTATCCGCATGACATTACCAATAAACTCAGTAGTTTAATAAAGTGACAATAATGAAATTTACTTAATTAAAATCTCCAAAAAACCTAAATCATACACTTTTACCTATGGTTAACCATATAAACTTTAGAAAAAGAGTATAACCATCACAACATTTTTATGGATCTTAATTGACAGCCAGTTGACGAGGAAGGCACAGGCAGAGGAAATTTGTACAAGAGTAAGCTGCATAACTTATCAAAAAGAAGTTAGTCTGCCGAAAATATTGGTTGCTTACCATGGTTTGGTACCTACTTTCTGTTTTAAGGTTTGGTGCCTCATAAATTGTTAACCTTCCCATGCCTTTATATCATTGAAGTAGCCAAATTTGTAAAAAAACTAATAAACATCTACCTACTTTCTACCTCTAATGAAACTATAAAACATGCTACAGATATGAGATCTCAAAACATAGATACATATGATACTGTTTAATATGTACACCATCAAAATTACAGACATATATGTAGAAATTTTACATAGGGTGGCACAATGTCCAAGGACTCATGCACGGGACTCATAACTTCTTTACTCAAGAAAAAAATATCTGTATGGCACCTCACCTATAACTTATAATAAAATACCTAGCAATATTAAAGATCTACCATTTCAATAATGTAGAAAACAGCTAACAGCATCATTAGTAGATTTATTTATTAATCTGTACAAGATTTCTTAGCCGGTAACCGGTAAGTTAACTGTATTGAAATTAAGTTTTTGTAATTTATTTACTAAATTAGCCTGCTATATTAGGTAGAATGTACATGGATTCCTCACAACTGTAACAACTGATTTTAGTATGTGTATTCTTTGTAAATAAATATTCTATTGAAAAATAAATAATGCACAACCACAAATCATGTTTTCAACTTTATTAAATTTCCATTACCACAATCATATCCTAAGTTCATGTATGCTAATAATCTAGACACTGTTTACATGGGGCATGTTGCATACCTATCGAATAATATTTATTGATTGAAAATGTAAACTTTCACTATTCACTTAGTTCAAATTGTTTTCTTCTTCTTCTACATCATGCTCTCACTACAGGAGATAGCCACCACAAATGATGCATCTCCAAGCTATGTGGCCTTCTGAAGTGTGGACCGCTTGCTTCATGCTGCCTCAGAGACCTCCAACAGCCTTGATATGGTTATGAGACTGCAAATCGCACGAAAGTGAAAATCCGTTGAAATTTTTCATTTCCGTATCTTTACAGAATTTCAGGAGACGTGTTTATCGAGCTCCTAGGTAAACATTAGCCATTTCTTCAAATGCTACAGCATTACAGAGTTGCTGTAGTCCAGTGTCATATTACGCAACTCTATTACTTTAATGAGAAACTCTGAGCAGTGGGGTCGCCGCTTGAGCCAAATTGGGTTAGCCGAGTAATAATATGCTGTAACATTGTCACATCAATGAACAATTATAAGTAAATACCATTGAATTGAAAATACATTGTTTACTTGCAATGACAACAAATAAACAATTTACAATTCCATAATGACTTGACATTGACACTTGACAAGTTTGGCATTAGGTTAATAATGTTGCAAGGACGCAGATTTTAATGTCCTTAGATATTTAACAACTTATTTTAATTCTTTAAAATGGTCATCGCTACTTAATAGTTTTCATAAAAAATAGTGTTTCCAAGCTATGGTTTACATAGCCACTATAAAATATTCCAGAAAAATAATTATTTTTATGAAATCATGTTCACTAATTTTGCCTGTATTCAAGGTGAATTTGTTACGGACATTAATTGTCTTCGAAAAAACTGAACTATGAATACGCCTTTCGCTGGCGTACCGACACCGTTTTGTCAAAGTTATGTACGATCTTGCGCGTTATCTCGGGTGTAGAGACTTCCATTTGTCGTAAGCATCGTTACGGCAAACAATTATTTTTGCTATTATTTATCGCTCGGTAGTTTGCGACAGCCGTTTGCGTCATGTCGAGACTGCAGGCCCTGGTACAGCGTCCTAACAATTGTTTGCTCCACCGGACGACGTCATTACCAGCGCTGGGGCTCTGTCTTGCATAGGGTCGCAGCATAATGCTGAGCGATAGCCGTTTTGCGTGTATGTGACGCATGTTTCCCCCAACCTTTTCTTATGTTTTGTGTACCTATGTTATTTTTAGCGTCATATTTACCGCAAATAAACGCATTTTCTTTCTTTATATTTTTCTTTCTGTAGTTTCTGCCAACCCCCATGAGAAGCAGGCGTGAGTTTTGTATGTGTATGTAATAAAGTTTTATAAAAACAGTAGTTGAAACCATAAGCTCACGTACGCGTACACAACTTCTAATTTTACTTATCTAACTAAAAATAATATAGTATTATTCATTGCATATGCACACATTGACATAAGTAGAAACGTCATAACTTCATAAACAACAGCGTTGTGACATCACGTATCTCATTTATGTAGCTAAAAGCGCCCTCCGGTAGCCGCTTAGTTAAAATTATCTTCTGAAGTGCCTTCAATCAACACTTAGACAGGATGTGTGGTTTTGATACTTTATTGTTTGTATGATGATTGTTAATAATACATAGATGCAACAAGAAAAGTTCAGATTCTATAAAATGTCAACACAAAAAATATGGTGATATAAAGTTGGGGTTTATTCATAAACGTTGCTTAAAGTAAAGGATTGATCATCGACTGCTTAGCCATACATTTTTTGACGTTTAAACGTCATTTCATGTTTATAAAATAAACACGGCTATCTGTAATTAAATTGTCAGGGTATTAATTATAGACTACCACCTCACTTGGTGATTGAGAAAATCCATTATCTTAAAGTCGATATTAAATTATCCAAAGATTTCTCAATTGCTCGCTTTCTTAGTCTAATTAAAGACATAATTTCCTACTTACTTTCCTAATTAGGTACTAAGTACGGTACTTATGGAGTACTTTCATTCACATTCCCCCTCAAAGTTCGGTAGATTAATATGTTACTATTAGCGCCATACAGTAGCTGTTAAGTTAAAATTATCTTTCGAATGTTTCGCCCACTCGGGACCACTCAACACCCCATAGAATACATTGACGAACAATTTTGATACTTTTGTATTTTTTATGCTAAAGAAAGAAAGAAAAATATTTTATTTGGGACATATATTTTACATCAAGATGGGACCGGTCTTAGCAAGGGGTATCGTTTTACCTAGTAACTGGGTTGTAGAGGTCAGATAGGCAGTCGCTCCATGTAAAGTACTGGTATTCGGCTGCATCTGGTAAGACTGGAAGCTGATCCCAACACAGTTGGGAAAAAGCTAATAAGAAGAAGACATCAAGCTGTTTTTTATGTGTTCAGACATAAACACAATTTGTTTATCTATACATCTATAGACACAAATAAAATTGAAGTGTTTGTTTGTAATATCAAAATAACAGCTTCTTACTAAATGCACATGAAAGTATGTAAGTACGTTACTTATAACGAAAACACAATTTTTTTTTTATCTCTGCCTGTTCGTTTGTTCCAGCTAATCTCCGAAACGGCTGGACCGATTTTGACGGGACTTTCTCTGGTGAATAGCTGATATTATAAGGAATAACATATGATATTTTTTCTTCCCGCGGCATAATTTCCGACATCCACGCGGGCGAAGCGGCGGGCAGGAGCTAGAAATGAACTGTAAACGACAGAATTTTTTTAATATCTTACCTAGTAACAATAGGGTAATATATATTTTTTATCTTATCTTTCAGACATTTTACTTTAAAAATCTAGATAACTAACTGTATTGATGCAGTAACGCAATTTTATATGTTTGTAACTGATAAACCTAATCTTTATATCATGATTTATTTTTTATCTTGTCAGGTAATAACTTAGTCTGAAGTGCTATAGTAGATAAAATTTACAACACGGAAGTACTGAAAACAAATGTCAATGTAACTGATTATATGCAGGTTATTGCACTTTCAAAAGCAGATACCAAAGATACGTTTATCTTAAATAAATAGGAGTTTAATTACTACGGAGTTCACGTTTTTAATTTATAAATCATAAACTTTAAAAATAAGTAGATAAAAAATATAAAACTTATTTTGTAAAAAAAATAATTATGTATAAACTTTTTTGTTGTGATCTTTCCTCTCGCTTTCCTGCAATCTGTGAGAGCGATTTCGTGAAATGCAACGAAAGTGTGTAACAGGAAGCCAGAGAAGCGAGCGCAATTTGATTTGACCAATAAGCGCGCGCGGTGGTAGAGTTGGCCGTCAGATGGTACCAACCCATTTTCCGAGAGGTTGGTACTGTCAGTCAATAGTTGCGTGTGTGTGACGAGAAAGGGAAATAGAGAAGGTGAACGCATATGAGCTGTACGCTTAACCTCTTGACCGACAATCCTCCGATTTTTTTTTAATGATATAATGTTAATGTTTTGCTTATTACCAAGATGAGATGTCAGATTTTACACATCATATGCGACTACTGTAAGGCTCGTTCGTTTTTAAGTTTCGCTTTCAATTAATAAATTCAATAAAAGTATCAAGTACATTCCACGGTAGTAGTCGGGCCTGCGCCCACGCACCCAAGCACGTGCCGCTAATATAAACTACGGAACCGACTAAATTAAATAATTATTAAATTAATTATAGACTTTAACGTGTATTACAAATATTGTTACAAGTAACACCTTTTGAATTGGTACAGTTACTGTAGTGATAGACATTTTACTTAACCACTGCGAACGGACAAAGAAAGTTAGTAGGAAGGTAATTTAAAATTGTACTACTTAGCGAGTTATGATACAAAATTGTAATGATTGTTTTCTGTTTTAAATGTGAAAATCAAATTACCTCATTTCACCTCGGTTAGTTTGTATCTTTACACAGTGATTTATCAAAGGATTTGGCAAAAGTTACCCTAAAACCTGACCAAAACTGTTTATCCTTAGCCCATTAAATATGAAGACATGATATACATATACAACGTGTAACATAATTAACGCAAGACCTCATACACCCCAATTAGAGTATTGAGTTAAAATCATTATACAATGCCTATAACAATTTTTTTTTAAAGCTGACTATTATTATTAAGAAAATCATGTTGACCCTAGCATTGCTTTCTGCATTTCAAATTGAGTCTTATTGCCTTGAAATAAGATTTAATTTTCTTTGGCTCAATCGGCGCGGTTCAGTATCGCAAAATACATACAGCGTGGCGCTGCTATGGTGACCTTAATTTAACACACATATACGTTTTCACATTTTCGTTTCATGACAATTTTTTATTTCCATTAAACGTTATTATTTACAGATTTATTCAAGAATTTAGGAAATAGCATCTTAGAGCAACCTGTACTTAAAGAACTGTCGCGCAGCGGTCATTTCCCTCGGTCACGGATCATAACTTCGCATCAATGAAATTAAAACGAATAAGCAATACTATTAGGATGAAACAAATGCATAGAGTAGGCGAATTTAAGGAAATTTCCTTTGTTGGCGAGCAGCGCAGGCGACGCGCGCTCTCCCTTCCACCCACCCGCCGCACCGAACACGAATTCTTTTTTTGCTTTTCTAGTGCTAGTCGAACCCGTGTCCTTGACGCACTTATTTACTCTAGTGCGCATAATTACGTCGCGAAAAAGACTCTTAGCTATTGTTTTATTTATTTCTTTTTGTGTAATTAGGATAGTAATTAGATCATGGTACTGCGATAAAGACACTTTGATTGGTTTTCGTTTTCTTATCTAGTAGGTACGTTTACACCTCTTGCGATACGGACGCATTTATTTGTGCTATTAGTGCTTGTGTAAACTTATGATCGTGATGGCAGTGATTAGTGATGACAGTTATTACTAATAGTAACAAGAGAGGGTGATGTGATAAGTGTTTGTACCACTTGCGCCGCTCGGTTTCTTTGATAATATGCCGTCAAAGAATCGGACCGATCACGAGTAGGTACAAGACGCGACGCGCGATTGCCAGCCCGCGAACCGACACATTGCCGCTCCGAGTTAACGTAAGCGAGCTAGGTAAGTAATTTCATGAATGAATTTTTGCAAGGGTGATCCCAATTTTAATGACTTTTTTATTATTTAGTTTGTTTGAAAAATTTTTTTTTTCAGTTTACGTATTATTTTAACCTATCAATATTTATATGGTTAATGGGCACTAGCCCTACCCGTGTATTAAATTAAAGTCACCATTGTAGCGCCACATTGTATACTATTTGAAAAAAAAATACCTATACTAATAGTTACTGAAATGGATTCAATACTCAACTATGAGCAAACTACTTTCAGGACTTGCGTTTATTCTATTACACGTACCTATATAATAATATTCGCTCAAAGACCAAATTATTAAAGCCTGAAAGTCGTAATACTTAGATTTCCACGATAAACAGATCAACTTACTAGTTAGATAACAAGCCATAGCATACAATATTAATATTGATCTCGATCCACCGTCAATCGATCCCACATTGTTCGTCGAATCGTTGTGCTCCTTAAGTTCTGAGTTGAGCGGCACGATTACTGACATTATGCGTGCACTGACTGGACAGGTCCACTCAATCTGTATGGTTTTTCCTCAAAAGACCGTTTCAGACACCAATCTACATGGTCTTCACATGATCTGACCAAGATTATGTCTGGACTTTAAAAGAGACTGTGACCTCTGAGTTTGTTTTGGCCTTTCTTCTCAGAGTAGTCAGATAGGAAACGCCGACCTCATCTAGTTTTTAAAATATGATTGACGTGTAAAAGTGTTTGTACAAACCTACTTACAGAAATAAAATCATTGATCATTTTTATCACTACAAGTTATACGAGTATAGCAACTTGCTCCATCATCAATTGCTCTCAATCCTTATAATCCACAATCTGTAACGACTTTTCAACACCTCGTTATACACCACCGTTGCAGTTAACAAAATAACGATAATTGTTGGATAAATAACGTTGAAATATAACTATATCGAAGCAGGCGCCGATATTTACAATTGTGGAAACAATAACAATCAATTCTTAGTAGTGTAGTACCCTGATGCTATAATAAAATAAGTTTCCTGTAACCGTAGTGTTGTCCTCTTGACCTATATCGATATCGTTTTGTTTTGTCGTGTAATTTTGGTCTAGGGGCGGTAATTTTATTGTGTTATCGTGAAAATGTCAAGTGTATACAATAATGTACAAGGAAATACCTACTTTTCATGCATAAGAACCTTGCTCGATCTGTTTTTCAATAGAATTATGTAAATACTCTAGAAACAATGTGTCCCTACCAAAGTTTTCCCTTTTACAAGCCAATTTCTAGAATAATTTACTTTGGCACCTAAATTTATTTACGCTGCCCGACTACCATTGGATTAGCACAACCCAATAGCACGATAAAGTTATCAAAATGTTATGCTTAAGCACGTAAAAACATTGTGAATACATGTTCGTCAAGAAATTGTGAAATATCAGCGATTTACTCTTGCACTAAGTCGAAATAGAAAATGCTCATAAATAACACAAACAGCTTTGATGAATCAGTTTGAAATGCATAAAAAGTGTAGGTGTTGATTCATTTTATCAGAAATGTTCAATCAAACTCGAAATAAAATGCACATCCTCTTAAAGATGAATTACTCTGCCCGCAGCAGCTTTGCTTTTGCGATTAGTGTTTAGTTTTTCAGGGAGTAAATAACATTATACATTTCGTGTTATTTTTACGTGGCATTTTAAACGTTTAATTGTCATATAAGAAAATGATGTATCAAAGACAATAGAGCTTAGTTTAGTAACAGGTAACACATTTATATATTTATTAGAGAGTGAATTGATTGAAATCTGTTCAGCCGATTTTCCATTACTGAAACAAAACAAGCAGACATATTCTGACATTTTTCATTAGTTAGAAGATTAAAGAAATAAATTATCCGAACCTTACCTGCAGTGATTATCGTGTGGTGTTCGACATCGACAGATTTATCGATATTTATTTGTACAGCACTGTTTGTTTTTCTTTCACCGTTTCGACATTTGCAATGCACTTTGGAAATGTATTTCTTTATATTTTTAAACCGATTCTTAATGGGAATGTTAACAAACATGTTTATTTTAACGATTAAAAATATTGATGGAATTTCCCCGAATTATTAATGACCAGCTTCAGCCGGCGACTTCGTACGCGTGAAATTTCCTGATCCCCCGCCCCACCCCGTCACATCGCATCACCTGCCCGCGTTATCACTTCGTTTTCGTTTAGCGTTCTTTCTGACTTTTTTTCTTTTAAATAATAATAAAATACTTTATTTCAGACCATGGTGTCCATTTTGTTAATAACAATGTCCTTATAGACAATAATACTTAAAATATATACTTTAGGTGTTAGTAATACCCACAATAAAACATATAAAAGTAAGTAAACTCAACAACCACTACTGCGCCATTCCATGACAAATGGCGCAGCAATGATTGATGTAACTACAGTCCAGCCGACTAGCGATCATGCTAAGGATGCTGTTGGCGCTGCCACGTACTCTACTCACTAGGGATGCGCACCTTTTACGCATCGTAGCGTAAAAGCAGCAATGTTCAGCAAACATCCCTGATGCACTACAGAATCGCCGCAGCCATCCCCCTCCCCCATCAACACCCTGAACGCATTATTAAATGTATTATTATTTTATTTTTTGCTCGGCTCCTAAGGATCCTAGCGTGTTGTTAAATAGGCTATATTAATACATAATCAGCCCACTAATAAGTAATAACGAATACAAAATAATATACATGTTCCCACTGCTGGGACACAGGCCTCCTCTCTGTGAGAGCCGATCCACCACGCGGGCCCAGTGCGGGTTAGTAGATGTCACATGTCTTCGAATGTTTGGTTCTAGGACATGCCGGTTTCCTCATGATGTTTTTTGTCACCGTTTAGAGAGCAGTGCTGATGATATAATTTACACAAACTAAAACGCCTGTCTGGGTTCGAACCTACGCGAGGACACCACTGCTCGCCTAACCTAATTAATAAATAAAAATAATGACCTATAAATTAACTAAAACTATTAGCAAATTAAAATATGGTGTCGAAAAATTCATCAGTATCGCAGTCGACTGGTAATGTACCCAAGAGACTGGCGGCATTGCCACGTTGTATGACAATGCTTAGCCGCTGGCCAAGGTAAAAGTTTAAAATTTTAATCCATATCTTCAACCAATAAACTATAGGTACGACAATCCTAAGCTTACTCACGATTTCATGAATGGGCCGTTATTACTATAACAGTCACCAACTGTCATCTCGAGTTTGCGCGTTGGCGAACGAATTACCTCGAACATTTCACTCGTGAATGAAACATTGAATGAAACGCTACACCTTCATTCAAGGTAGGTCGCTATTTCAACACCCACGAAAATTGTGTCTCTCACTTCCTTTGGTTGACTTATAAGTTAAACGGGACTGGTGGCAAGAATTGCGCTCAAAAGGTTGGGATCAAGTGGTTGGTATAGTTATTAAGACGAATCATATCTAGGTTCGAACAGTCGCAAGCGCCGAGTGAAGCCATCAGATCGATTCTCAACATGGGCTAATTGCCCATGTTGAGAATCATTAACATTAATCATTAACAGTACCCCTATGTTACGAAATTTTCAATCGGAGTTAGGTAGTCTACAGAAAGACGTATCTTTCTTTAAAAAATCTTGAGAAACAAGTGCAGGGGTAGGACACTCGAGAAGATGCACAGCAGTATTGTCTCTGCTATAAAATCATACGACGATCTAGGTAGGTATCTACAACGTCTGCCATTATTATTATGATGCAGTCACTAAAACAAATAAGCCCACGACACTACAATATCGAAGCCTCTTCCATGTTTCAAGTAGCTAACTACATAATGTTCCTACACATTCTCCTAATAAGAATGTACGGTAATTTAATAAAATAGTCGTAACTCTGTAAGGCGAGGAGCGGTTAATTTCAATGACACTAACCGAAGAGATCGCCCTACAAATATTCAGAGCTCCAGAATAAATAATATTTAATATATTCACAGGATCATTGAAGCAGGATTAGTTTACTTAGTACGGTACAGGGCTGTCACGTCACGTAACAGTAATACAAAAATATGATTTATATAAAAATGAAAATGCTGTTCGTTGGAAAGTGAACTTGAGAACGACTAGACCGACTTAGCTATTTTTGTTTTAAAATGTTATAAATAAATAGTCCGAATTAGGTTTTTAATTAGAAAAATTGCCCGAAAATTTGGAAAATTCGGGTAAAACTGTAAGTACTTATTTATATGGAGTTTTTGTATGAATTATTGGAACAGGACGTCTTTTGGGTCAGCTAGTAATTGATATAAGTCTGACATCGCCAACCCGTCTTTAGCTAGCGTGGTAATCAATGCACATGCCTTCTCTTTATGAGAAGAGGCTTTTGCCCTGTAGTGGTACAATAATAGACTAGTATTATTTATATGTGTATTTATCAATGATGGATGAACGGTTTTGATGTTATTTAGTACAGAAGTTAATAAGTTTATTAAGTTAATTTATATTAACACCAGCCACGCGCCCGTATTTTGCACGAGTGCAATGGCTACGTGTCAATACATCGAGCTGCTCTTAAGAAATAAATGCTCTAAATTATGGTGAAAACCACATCTAAAACTATGGTGCAGTTTAGAATGTCGAATGGGGGATTTACACTAGGTCGATTTTCGCTATGGGGCTGGTCGCTTACCAAATCGCCTCACAAGCCGAATCGCCACCCCATTTACACAGGTCGATAAAAATGCAGGTGACTAGTTAATTTTGCGTCAAAATGTCGACCTTCATGCCGCGGGCGAGCGTTGCGACTGAGAATTTTCACGGTCGATTTTAGTCACCTGTGGCATGCGATCTGTCGCCGCACGACACAAGTCGATACCTACTCTACTTTGGAACTTGCGATTTTAGTCACCTGCGGCCCAGCCGAATTGCTATTTAGACAGTCACCTGTGGCTATAATCACCTATGTAAGCGGTCACTCAGGCAGACAAGACAAACCAACTTTGTTTTATACCTATAACTACGAGTATGTATACAGTATGTTTCAGAATCAGTATGTATCAGTATATTTAGTTTGATGGTCTCTACCACACTCTTAAATATGACCACACTTTTCTGATACATGTTGTAGATATACCTAGATATAAATCAAGTTCATTTTCTACTAAGTATTGCGTAGAAATAAAAGTATAAGTAATTTATAGAAGCTGTTAGAACTGTATGTGTCGTAGGATAATTTGATACTTCGAATCTTCGCGAAAATCCTAGGGGTTTTGCGAAAACGCGGATAATTAGACATAGGCGAAAAATTATCAAATCTTACTGGACAAAGTCAGGACCTAACCTAACCTAACCAACAATAGAAGGGTATCTGGCGCTTGGCGGCCGCTACCGCGGCACGCTCGCTTCGCTCGCTCGCCTTCGCGCGCTAATGGTCACTGTTCTAACCTAACCTAACCTAAATTTTTCGCCTATGTCTAATTATCCGCGTTTTCGCAAAACCCCTAGGATTTTCGCGAAGATTCGAAGTATCAAATTATCCTACGACATATGTAACTGTAAGAAAATGTAAGTTTAGTAAGCGTTTGTGCGCTGTAATTTGCGTGTGATCTTTATGACTGAGTATAAATTTATAGTTTCTAGTTATTACAAAATCACTTTGTGACAAATGGCAGCGGGTATAATATAGCTGTAGAATTGAAAACTTTATTGCTTCGCCATGTATTTAGACTGGCTCTCAGTTATCGATAGTTAGTTATGATTTTATTTGGGAAAGTTTGTTTCTACAAACGCTTTTCAACGTCAATCGTATTTTAAAAACCAGATGAGGTCGGCGTTTCCTATCCGACTACTCTAAGAAGAAAGACCGAAACCAACTCAGAGGTCACAGTAAAAGTCCAGACATCATCTTGGTCAGATCATAATTATGAGGACCATGTAGATTAGTGTCTGAAATGTTATTTCATAAACACTCCATTACACACATCACCAGCCTATACTGTTCGCCCTGCTGGGACACAGGCTTCCTCTCGGTGAGAGGGAGTGGGCCGTAATCCACCACGCGGACACAGTGCGGGTCGGAGAATGTCACATGCCCTCGAATGTTTGGTTCTAGGACATGGCGGTTTCCTCACAAAAAAATTCCTTCACCGTTTTGAGAGCAGTGGTGATGAAATAATTTACTAAAAGTAAAGTGCCTGCTTGGGTTCGAACTCACGACCTACAACACGTAAGTTTGGGCAATCATAATACCTAATAATATTGATTTGTGATAGTGACACCCCTACAAGGACATAAAAAGGGGTGACAAGTTCACAGCTTAAAATTATATCCTTAAAACATCTGATAAGTTCGGTTCTCCTCAAAGAGAGGCTCGGACTTCCATAAATAACACAAAATATTATACAAGCATCTGTAGTGAAAGATCTTTATTTATTAAGATGTTAACTGTGATACCAGCAATTTATGAAGTCGGGACCTCTGCCTATTACGAAGATAATGATATGAGATACAATGTTTTTTTTTTTTTTAATGTGTTGGTGTTACAACCCTATTTTGGGCAGGGTTACCAACTATTTTGATTGGTGATTGTTGGTTTTTGTGTGTCAATTGTGATTATGTCGAATTTTTCTTTTTGTTTCTTATTTGTACAGTAAAAGTGAGTTTTGGTTTCTTTAACAACGTGTAACATAATTAACGCAAGACCTCATACACCCAAATTAGAGTATTGAGTTAAAAGCACAATACAATGACTAAAACATTTTTTTTTTTGAAGTTATCTATTTTTATTAAGAAAATCGTGTTGACCCAAGCATTACTTGATGCATTTAAAATTGAGTCTTGTTGCTTTGAAATAAGATTTAATTTTCTTTGGCTCGATTTGCGGTCAGTATTGCAAATACATAATAATTAGAAAAAAATACCTATATTAATAGTTACTGAAATCGATTCAGTAGTCAATTATGAACTACTTTCAGGACTTGCGTTTATTCTGTTACACGTTGTATAAATTAGATGCCTACGTGGATGCTATGAGTCCTGAACAGTTAGATAGGCTTTCCAGTCGGTGCAAAGCGCAACCATTTATTCTAAAGAATATTTATGTTGACTTCCGTGATCGTTAAAAGTTTACGTGTTTGGCAAAGTTACGTAATTGAAATTCCAAGTGGTTTTTCCGTAGATTCTGTAAGGGAACTAGCGTGAGTCGTTTGTCTTCAAGCGTATCTAACTGTAGACACGGGAAAACGATATAACAAAATTGTAATTTATTAGGTAGACCAGAAATATATTTCGATAAATTTATATGAACGTTTTAATTTGACTTGTTTCAAATAAGTCCAGGAGATATTTTTATACTTTAAATGTTTTTTATTTATCGAATTTATTCTTGAATAAATGTTCAACCGATGTTAATGACCATGTTATTGATAAAAATAAACTACAACATCCACAAAACCCACTTTATCACGTAACCAACGTAATTTAACTGCCCATTTATAGGTATTTACAACAAAAAAAAATGTTTTTTTATAAAGCTATTCCAGAGCATTTCTCTATTCCGTATTTTCGACACAAGAACGTGTCGCAACAAATATTATAATTTCAAAAGGGACAAGTGGAAACTATCAGGGTTTTATCTAAAAAGCGTTTGTCTCGCGCGAGTAGCCGTATCTCTTACTAACGAGTAACTAAACGGCGATTTATTGTAGAAAAGTCACTTGTACCAGTGACCAATTTGTTTTATTAACATATTTTGTAGGCAAAACTTCGCGAATTACTGGGAATCTTTCAAACAACAAACACATTTGGGCTCCCATTTTTTTTTTTTGTTTTATTTTGCTGTTTAAATTAATTTATTTATTAAGTAGCCGCACGGCAGTTTGAAATAAAAATCCCATGTGCAACCTGTCGATCATTATTAAATAAAAAATCAATTTTATCCGAAAACGACAAAAAATATCGTGACAATGCGAAAAATTAAGGCGATAGCATCGGACAAGCACGAAATTGCGATGTTTTAATAACAACTTAACAAATACTTGACAGATTGTGTTTAAGAAAAAATAATAACAATCACGAAGCAAAGATTTGATTTTTTTTGAGATTTGTGTATGTGAGTTTAAATGTTTGTAAACGCACCCACGATACAGGAGAAATTCCTAGTGTGGGGCAACGTTTTAAAAAAAAAAGAAAAAAAAAGAAAGAAAGAAAGCAAAGAATATCGCAAAAAATATTATAAGCCATAATACTTTTTCACAAAAATATTTTGTTCAATGTCACTTGTAATTTTCAAGTTCATTTAATATCGAATACTTATAAAAGAAGATGAATGATGATCGATGCAAGCAAACCCGCGGCGCGGTCGCTAGTTCAATAAAAACATGTCATTTTAAATTACCCGATCGATTCTTTGTAGACATTTTTATTGGGTTGCAATAATTTAATGTATCACTTAACGAGAATAAAATTATTTATAGTCGGCATCTTGGTGTGAGGTTATATTTTTGTTGAAATAAATATTAAATCGACATTGTGGATTGCTTTTTCGGTTTTATTTTGAAGCTATTTAGAACGCTTGCGTCAAATGGAGGGGATTTAGGTACAAACATAAATCATACACAAATAAATAACACATCGTAAAGATGTCGTTGGTCATTTTAATAAAACCAGATTTATAACAATTTAATTCATAAATGCCTTGTTTATTAGTCACTCCATTAGGTAGGTATATCTGTGTCAATGTCATTAAATTAGTATAAACCTACCCATCGATTAAAAATGAATCCCCCAAGCTTTTCCCATCTATATTGGGGTTAGCACCCAATCTAACCGGATGCTGCTGAATCCCAGTATTTTACATAGAGTGACTGCCTATCTGACCTCCACTACCCAGTTACTAAGTAACACGTACGATACCCATTGGTAAGACTTGGTTGTCAGAGTTCTGACTACCTGGGGCCAACGTCTTAATGTGTTTTCTGAGGCACGGTGGGCTCACCCATCCACGAACCGACCGCGGCAAGTCTAACTTAACCTTCGATCGACCCGTATTATGTAACCACGGTATATTATTATATTTTTAGATTTTTTTGACTTAATCAAACTTTAACCCATGTTAAACACACTATAAGGTATCAATTACAAAACCTATTAATCTAAAACCAAAGACGGTGCGAACAAACACACATTACACGTCAAAAAAAAAACAAAACAGAAACGTCAAACGAACACCCATTCAAATATAAACAATTGAAGTTGAACCGACCGTGAAAAGGGACACTTGCCCTGCCTGTGGGGCCGTATTAATGCGGATTTGACAGCCCTGATGGGGACTGTCAACTTGTTTCATAATAATTGGACGTGAGCGACAGCCCTAAGTTGATTGATACTACTGACTCCCGTCACTTTATTTGTTGGCTTTTGATTTTATTAATTCTGGTGTTCTGGACTTGATTTATTTTTGTGGCAGTGTATTACTTTTACTGTGACTAAAAAAAATCAGCTATCATCTATTTCGCGATATGACGTGATAGTTTTTTTTCCCTGTATTAATAAGAACTAAAGTTCATAATAATCGATTACAATTTAATTAATAAGCGATTTAACGGTAACTTATTATTTTACGTCATAGAATATGTTATAACTAAGAAGTGTCAATTTGCACTTTAACATCATTATGTAGCCCTGGTAGAGAGCAGTGGTGGCCCAGTGGTAACGGCTGCGACTTACGAGTTCTAAGTCGTAGGTTCGAACCCTGACAGGCGCTTTACTTTGCGTAAATTGTTTCATCACCACTGCTGTCAAAAACGGTGAAGGAAAAACATCGTGAGGAAACCGGCATGTCCTGGAACCAATAAATCGAAGACATGCGACGTCTACCAACCCGCAATGCGGCCAGTCGGCATTTCGGCCCAGTCCCTCTCACCGAGTGGAGGCCTGTGTCCCAGGAGTGGGAACAATATAGGCTGATTATACTACGCAGCACTGTGTGTATAAGATAATAAATATGCTGAAAAACTCTTTTGGGGTCTACAGTTTGTTTCGGGATCGCTCGACTTGACTTGTATCAATCTCAAACTGAATCATTAATCATTATTCAAGAGATCATCGCGCGGTGCTGACGCATTTTAAAGAATTCTTAAAGGGACTACATGACCTAAATGTAAGTTTTATAATGCCTAAAACTATATGATCTACTGCAGTAAACAAAATCAGAAAAATATATGACATTCTTCAGTATGTATGCTAGTTAGATAGTGTGGTGAAAACATAATACAACTAATTTGGTACGAAAGAAAAAAGTCACGAAGATGTCTCTTAAAATTCTTTTAGCGATGAAAAACCATACATGCAATCATTCTGTTTTTTATTCAGATTGTTCTTCAAGCATCGTATTAACGTGATAGTGTTTTCATTTTTTAGTCCAATCAATAGATATTTTGTAAATAGAGAATTGCTCACAGAAATATTAAAAACAGAATTGCTTCATATTTTGCAATAAATTACCAGCTTTGTGTCATCGCGCTTCTCTTTCTTTTCTATGCAGTCCGACAGTGACCGCGCTTTAGCTGTTGTCAGCCCCTTATGTATAGAATCTAATTAGGAAATAGCTTAGGAGCATTCATACTGTACTTCGCTAAGAATAAACCCTCCAATCACCTATAATAAAAGGTATCACCAAGGCTCACACAGGATAAGGAAACGTTTTAACCCACCACCGACTGAGAGTTGAAATATAAGTAATAATCTTTTAATATAGAAATTATGGCGATATGTCATATTACGATAGTGTATAACTATAGTCGTAAACGGTTTACGGCCGATATATCGGTGTTCGTCGGGAAATGCTGCCGGTTGCGATCGACATAGTTTGTAGAGGACATTAAATAATAACAAGAAGGACATAAAATAGAAAAGGGAGGATCCTCCGACAAGACTGGTGTCGTGTCTGGTGAGCAACTGCCCAACGATGGATGTCGGGACGTTGTATATAATATGCTACTCGCGCGGTAAACTTTACTTGCGCGATGCAGGATTTGCGTGACGTCAGTATGACGCGCAGCACGCATGTGGCGATGTAGATACCGCTACACTTTATTTCTTTAGAGAACCTAGTAGTTCTACGTTTGCTCCTAAATACTGATGTTGCATTGAATGTAGCCCAGTCTTAGGGACAACATTTTTGTCAGATTAATGATAAACCAGAAGTTTAACATAAAGTTTCTAGCAAAATTGAATTTGCAAGTCATCCGTTATTGGCTTGTATTGGAAACTGGCAACACTCAATGAGTGTCCCATAAATAATGTTTTATATTCTTGTTAATTTATAGGATTACTGGTTCTGGGAGCAGTTATTGCTTGTTATGTAGCCATGAAGTTATTAAATTCTACTGTTGATCATCGTCTGCCTAGCCTTTTCCATGTTGGGGTCAGCTTCCAGTCTATCCGGACGCAGCTGAATATCAGTATTTTACATGGAGCGACTGCCTATCTGACCTCCACATCCAAGTAAATGGGTAATACGGTACCCCTTGGTAAGACTGGTTTATCAGACTCTCAGGCTTCTTGATTATCTCTAACGACTGCCATAGATCTACGAAGAATGACAGCCGGGACCAACAGCTTAACGTGCTTTCCGAGGCACGGAGGGGTCTCGGTAGGAAAGGAATGGTCACCTATCCACGACCCGACCGCGTTAAACGTAGCTTAACCTTGATCGATCGAACTGTGTGGCTGTTATGGTCTACTGTTGATGTGGGTATAAAACGTTTTAGTTCGATAGAGAGATATCGTTCTCTTTATTATATATGTCGTAGGATAATTTGATACTTCGAATCTTCGCGAAAATCCTAGGGGTTTTGCGAAAACGCGGATAATTAGACATAGGCGAAAAATTATCAAATCTTACTGGACAAAGTCAGGATCTAACATAACCTAACCTAAATGATACAACAACAATAGAAGGGTATCTGGCGCTTGGCGGCCGCTGCCGCGGCACGCTCGCTTCGCTCGCTCGCCTTCGCGCGCTAATGGTCACTGTTCTAACATAACCTAACCTAAATTCTAATTATCCGCGTTTTCGCAAAACCCCTAGGATTTCCGCGAAGATTCGAAGTATCAAATTATCCTACGACATATACACCACTGTCGACAGCACATCAAGTTATACAAAACTGTCAAATTTCTCCAAATGATTTTAAACGATAAAATAAAATCGACGCGCAAACTGAATTCAATTCAGCACACGATTCTAGACCCTCCAGCGTAGAAACATTTTGTCAGTTATCAATAAAAAAAAAATGCTGTTTCATAGAAAAGTGCAATACTTACGCGATCAAAAGGTATGGCAGTACTCTTTAAAAAAAATATAAGAGACGTAATATTTCACTGCAGGGGGTTTAGAAGAGGGCCCCGGGCGTCGGGAATCGCAGGCTGACTCCCGGCCACCGTAGGCGTGGGCTTGCGAAGGGCGAGCAATGGGCAGCTCGCCGTTCGATAAGGACCAGGCCCGGGTCGACGGCGCGTTGTGTTCCACGCGCGCCTTAAAGAGATGTCAGCACCAATGACGGGGTTCGCTAGGGCCGATGTCTGTTAGGGTTGCGGGGAAGTCCGAGAGGGTTACCGTGGCCCCTGGCACAGGCAACTGAAGGAACACGGGTGGGTTTTAGTCAGTAAGAGTCTGACACGCCCTCCTGCTCTGTCCAGAGCGGGAGAAATTATTTGATGATGTCCCAACCTCAAAAAAAAAAAAGGAGGTTCAGAATCGTGTACTAAAAATCATCAAGTTAATCAAGATTAACCATGAGATGTATTTAGCTCTGTCTGCGGAGTTCTTAATCATTGAAATGAAATGTACATTTCTGTAAGTAGGTATTTTAAGACACTTTTACACGTCAATATTTAAAAACTAGATGGCGCCGGCATTTCCTAGCTGACTGATCCCTGAGAAGAAATGCTGAAACAAACTCAGAGGTCATGGTCTGTTTTAAAGTCCAAACATCGCGACCAATGTCGCGAAAATATATATGATATGGCGGCGCACTTTCGGTGATTTTCCGTCCTTTGCTACTTCAAAATGTCCCCGAGCCGATGGCGTTGCTGTGCCATTCGCGGCATCAGGGGGCCGTCGCAGTTGTGAGACCTGTGGGAAACATAAACGGATACATGATTTAATTTTTCCAATTTTTTTTTCACTTTCTCTGTGTTTTCGTTTTGTAAGTAATTATATTTGATTACTAGTTCATTTATTTATTTATAAGTATAAAAATATGTATTATTTATTAGGTATTTACTCGTACCTATGTCGAAACTGTTTGTACTCCCCGTCACTTGTCCCTAAAGGTTCATTAGAAAACCAGCGTCAGACAGCATGTGTCTGGCATTAATGCTGAAATGATCCTTTTTGGCGCAGCCGTGAAACACACACTATTGTTGTTAAACCGTTATTTTCACTTTTTTTTATTTTGTTACTTGTATTCTGTGTTTCACGAACTGTGTCCAAATAAACGTTATTCTTTCTTTCTTTATATTATTAGGACTTTATGTGAGTATAACAATGCAGGGCCATGTCTGGAAGGGCCTTTTGAAGAAAAAGCCATTGCAGCTTTGAGTTGACCTGTTCTAACAGACGGCATGCATGCATTAGTCATCGTGTAGCTCAACCCTATTTTAAGGAGCTCAACAACCTATATTAACTAGCATATAAAGTCCAAACAAAATACCGGGACAAACATGTCTTGGTCCAGGTTTTGGGGATGCTCAGGGACCAGCTCTGAAATATCTAAACTTTGTACTTTGTTGTGAACTTTGTTTATCTAGTGCTATAATAACACGAACAAAAGGATTTTTCAGCAGAAATTCTACTTCTTATTATCATATTTTGACAAATTTTGCTAAAAATACGAAAAAAGTAAAGTCATATAGCCCTCGTAAACCTTGTAAATAAGACAAGTTTTAATAACCAGACATCTTCCAAGTAAACAACCAATTAATTAAGTTAAAAGCAATAAATAAGGAGGTCGGTAATAGAAATCGTAATAATATGTCTCAATCTATAAACTTGAGGGAATCGTTAAAATTTAACGATTTGATTGCCTACGCCTCGACGAGTGATAATGTGAGAAACTTCCAGCATCGACTACCACATTAATATGAAAGGAAATATCATGACTGCGTCATAGTAAAAAAAACGGGCAAAGGGTTATTGGGTTCTGTATCTGGAACCAATAGCAGCCTGGAGTCTGGATTTGTGCCCGGTCGAGGGCAATAGGCTAGCCACCTATACAACGTGTTGTTTTGTGCCCGGTCGAGGGCAATAGGCTCGCCTCCTATACAACGTGTTGTTTTGTGCTCGGTCGAGGGCAATAGGCTCGCCTCCTATACAACGTGTTGTTTTGGGCCCGATCGAGGGCAATAGGCTCGCCTCCTATACAACGTGTTGTTTTGTGCCCGGTCGAGGGCAATAGGCTCGCCTCCTATACAACGTGTTGTTTTGTGCCCGGTCGAGGGCAATAGGCTCGCCTCCTATACAACGTGTTGTTTTGTGCTCGGTCGAGGGCAATAGGCTCGCCTCCTATACAACGTGTTGTTTTGTGCTCGGTCGAGGGCAATAGGCTCGCCTCCTATACAACGTGTTGTTTTGTGCTCGGTCGAGGGCAATAGGCTCGCCCTCTATACAACGTGTTCTTTTGCATCCTCGTCAAATTTCAGGAGGCTGTTATGAAAGACATAAATAATCAAATAAAATTACGATCCTGCTCAATAATTAATACATACTTGTTTTTTTAGGTATTTAAGTTTGACAGTATTTCAGAATACTCCACTTTCAAAGAACAAAATCGCCCCGTTGCGTATGCGGTAGGCAGTGTCTTACGACTATGTCGCTGTGTGCAAGCGTTACAGTTACAGCGCAGTTACAGGGCGGTATCACACTGGCCCTACATGCCGATTTCCGAAAAATACAAAAAATAAAAATAGTTACCTACTTATTTTATTATTGACTCGTGTCGAGAATCATTAGCATAGTTACCTCCTCGAATTTGACGAGGATGCAAAACAACACCTTGTATAACATATCTAGCAAAATTTGGGTATAAATATGTATAAACGAAATACCTATGAACTTTGATAATCAGCCTGTAATGTTCCCACTGCTGGGACACAGGCCTCCTCTCTGAGATAAGGAGTGGGCCATTCCACCACGCGGGCCCAGTGCGGGTTGGTATAAACTAGATGAGGTCGGCGTCACAAACTCAGAGGTCACAGTCTCTTTAAGAGTCCAGACATCATCTTGGTCAGATCATGTGAGGACCATGTAGATTAGTGTCTGAAATGTTATTTTATATACACTCCGTTACACACATAATCAGCCCATACTGTTCCCACTGCTGGGACACAGGCGTCCTCTTGGTGAGAGAGAGAGTGGGCCGTTCTCCACCACGCGGGCCCAGTGCGGGTTGGAGGATGTCGCATGTCTTCGAATTTTTTGATCTAGGACATGCCGGTTTTTTCACGATATTTCCCTTCACCGTTTTGTGAGCAGTGGTGATGAAATAGTTTACACAAAGTATAGGACCTGTTTGGGTTCGAACCGACGACCTACAACTCGTAAGTTGAGGTCGTTACCACTGGGCCACCACTGCTATGAACTTTACAAGGATGAAAGTCCTCGAATTTTTTGCAGAACACTTGCAGAATTCGCTCCCATTTGTATTATAGTGACAGAACTTTTGGTTTTAGAAACAGCTGTTGTTCAGACAGCCGCACAGGTAGCTTTAAGGGCGATTTTCGTGGTGCAAGTGTCACCATAGATGTGCCTGTACCTAAGTAATTTTAAGGAACTTTAATAGCATCATGGGTAATGAATTTGCGCAGATCTTTCATGGAAATCTGCAAATTAACAACATACAAAATGGAATGTATTACCCACATATGGCTGTTATGGTATGCTTCAGCACCTACGCATCTACCTACCCTGTCAAGAATTACCTACCTACAGATAGAATCCACGTATCTATACGTATTATAAATCAAAGTTATTTTTCGTGAATGTGTTTTCTGTTGCCGTGTTGATCTTTTAAACTGCTCAACGGATTACGATGCGGTTTTCAAAAAAAATAAACTTAAGAACACTCGATGTTTTGTCAAGTCAAAAACCGTGCCAATCAGGCGCCGGTCGCTAGTAACATATTATAATCTCTTGGCCTTCTAAATTATCTAACCCACTCATATGGAACTCCCAACACGTTATAACAGAAACAAAGAATAAATGATATAAATACTTAAAAACTATTAAAAATTATCCTTACTATTGACACGATGACCCAAAAATTCTGCTAACCTTATCAATCAACTGACCCTGATATTATCTTAATTATTTAATTAAACACACGGTTCATTGTATTATTAATTAAGGAAATGTTGATAAGTTTAATAATGTTTTAATATTTTCCCCTGCCTTGACCTCTGGATCGATTTTAATCAATATCTTTATGTTATGTTATTCTGTGTTTTGATAGATAAAATGTTATTTTATGGCATTATACAGGCTTAGTTTTCAGTACTAAGGGCCATAGCATGCAGTCTTAGAAAAAAACAGATAGTTCAGACGAATTTATTTCGAGTGTGCCCTATGTTTAAATTTTTTAAGAAGTCTATCCCTACTTGCCAAAACCAATTATTCCGCTTTACTGGCATTGTCTACGCCATTTCTTATATTTAATGAATTACGCATTTTTTTGTTAAAACAATTAACCCATTTTCCACATTGCAACACTCAACATAAAACACTCATTTGAAGGCCATATTTTCTTGTTCTTCACTCAAACTCCTCACCGCAACCGATCTACCGCTAGTGGACACGTCAACCAGGCGGTCCCATCAAAGCTCTCTAAAACGTGCAAATAAGTGAATAGTGTTGTGTGATTAAATACAAATTGAATTGGTGTGGGAAGTCACAAATTAAGAACTAAGCAACCGAGCTGTCGATCAATTTATCCATGTGATTTCCCCAGTTAATAATAATAATAATAATATGAGACAACATCCACACAAGGTCTTCAGGTCCCGAACTAGGCAGAGCCTGTACTACAGTAACCTGATGACTGATATACATGACGAGGTTGGCAAGCTCTTTGAGAGAGTAATTGCAGGCCGCCTCGTCGGGCACCTGGTGAGGACGGGGCCGGATCTTGCGGATAGTCAGTTCGGCTTCCGCAAGGGGCGCTCGACGGTGGACGCCATCATGCGCGTTAGAGCCCTCACGACGGGGGACGCGGTGTCTCGGGGCGGGGTTGTCGTGGCGGTGTCACTCGACATCGCCAACGCATTTAACACCCTGCCCTGGAGTTGCATTGGGGAGGCACTCCGGTATCACCGGGTGCCAACCTACCTCCGTCGAATAGTCGAGGCATATCTGACGGACAGAGCCGTTATCTACCCCGGTCGCGATGGGGAGTGGAACCGGCGAGAGATGTCGTGCGGTGTCCCACAGGGATCGGTTCTAGGGCCGCTCCTGTGGGACATCGGTTACGACTGGGTGCTGCGGGCCGACCTCCCTGATGGCGTCAGCGTGGTGTGCTACGCTGACGACACGCTGGTCCTGGCGCAGGGGAGGTCGCATCAGGCGGCGGCCGACGCGATGACACGCGGGGTTGCGATAGTCGTGGAGAGGATCCGGCAGTTGGGTCTCGAGGTGGCTTTGCACAAGTCCGAGGCCATGTCTTTCCATGGGCCCCGGAACAGGCCACCATCGGGATCCCAACTAACGGCAGGAGGGGTTCACATCGGCGTCGAGTCCACGATGAAATACTTAGGACTCGTGCTCGATAGCCGGTGGAACTTCGTGGAGCACTTCCGACGTTTGGCCCCCAAACTGGAACGGACTGGGGCCGCCCTCAAGCGGCTCCTGCCCAACCTGAGGGGTCCAAACGCCTCCTGCCGGAGGCTTTACGCGGGGGTCGTGCGGTCCATGGCTACATACGGGGCCCCGGTGTGGGCGCGTTCACTGCGGCGGAGAGCCGCCCACTATCTGAACGCGCCCCAAAAGGTGGTAGCTGTAAGGCTGATCCGGGGCTACCGCACGATCTCGGGCGAGGCGGCAAGCCTCCTTGCCGGACTGCCGCCGTGGAATCTGGAGGCGATAGTCCTCGCGCGCCTGTATGAGTGGCGCGCGGAGGCACTACGCCGGGGGGAAACCCCGCTTCCGCGGCAAATCGCGGCGGAGCGGACGGACCTCCGGCGCGATCTCATGGCGGCATGGAAAGAGCGACTGTCGCAACCCAGCGCAGGGCACGCCACGATAGCGGCGGTAAGACCCCTCTTTGAGGAGTGGCTAGAGGGGCGTCACGGCGTCCTCACCTACCGCCTGACGCAGGTCCTCACCGGACACGGAAGTTTCGGGAGGTTCCTGCACATCATCAGGCGGGAGGAAACGCCCGGGTGTCACCACTGCGATGATCGCCCCGAGGACACGGTGGAGCATACGGTGGGGGCCTGCCCTGCATGGGCGGAGCACCGCCGTGTCCTCGTAGAGGCGATCGGCAGCGGCGGCGATCTCTCACGCCCGGCCTTGGTTCAAGCCATGGTCCGGGGCGAGGGGGAGTGGGAGGCAGTCGCCTCCTTCTGCGAAGCAGTCATGCTAGCGAAGGAGGTGGCGGGGCGGGAGAGGGAGAGAGCCTCCCGTCCAAGCCGCCGCGGTGGACGCTCCGGGCGTCGGGAGCCGCGTGACGACTCCCGGCCACCGTAGGCGCGGGCCTGCGGGCGGTAAGTAATGGGTAGCTCACCGTCCGATCAGGACCAGGCCCGTGCTGGACGGCGCGTACGTGTTCCACGCGCGCCTCAAAGAGATGTCAGCATCATAGAGGGGGTCCACTAGGGCCCAAGCCTGCCGGGAAAGCGGGATCATCCAAAAGGGGTACCGCTGACCCGGAACATAAAGGGCCAAGGAAGGAACACGGGTGGGTTTTAGTCAGTAAGAGTCTGACACTCCCTTCCGCTCCACCCAGAGCGGGAGGAGTCATTTGATGATTACCCATCCTCAAAAAAAAAAAAAAAAAAAAAATGACTGATATACATACTTATATACATATACACACCCAGACACAGGTCAAACAGACATGTTCATGCACACAAATGTTTGACTTGTCCGGGGATCTAACCCGGGACCAGCGGCTCAGAAGGCAGGGTCGCTACCAACTGCGCCAACCGGGCAGTCAAAGTTATGTTTAAGTCCCTTATAACAGGGCCGTGCCATCAACTAGGCACAAATCCAGACTTTCAAAAACCATTCACCTTCATTCATTCCTCAGACCAAATAAAAAATCACCTTCCTCACGTCAACAGTGACGTGAGGCCGGTTTCGTAATCATGTGTGCACTTAGAGAGGTGTAGTTTAGTTGTAAATTGGGTTGTAAATGTGAGCGTGGAGCGTGTATGCACAGAGCAAGGTGTAGTTTTGCATGCTTCACTGTATTGATCGCAGTGCTACGTCTTAATATTTTATTTGGTCTGAGCATTCTTTCATTCATTCATTTTGTCCGTATAGCACATTGCCAAAAAAATTAAGGACAATACAACCTTCTAATCAAACATTCTAGATTGTTTTATAATCGGCACGTCTATCTCGGCACTAGAAAATCCACTTATTTTTTATTTCCATTACGCTCATTTAGCTTGAAACATTTTTTGCTTCAGGTAGTACAATTCGCAACGGCCAAAGATACAATGAACCTGATTTTTTTGTATCTGAACAGTTAACAGGAACTTACTTAGATAGAACATAGCTTGGCTAGTTGCCTAAGTGCTTAGATACAGTTTAAGTAAGCTAGCCTAATTTGATCTTACAAATTAGTATGACATTGTCAAGTACAACTCTTTTGGGGTTCCTTGCTTCCTTCATACGGGGTTCCTTGCGTCTTTTTATAATGATTTCAATGTTCGAGCTCTTTGGGGTTGAAACACTAGGGCCGTCTGTCCGAGTGCCCACTTAGTTTTTCGAGACATCGCCAAGCGATTGGTCGAGTCTGCACGTGACCAGAGGGCTGGCCTATTTTTGGCCAAAGAATCAGCATTGCCATACAACGTGGCAATGCTGCCAGCCATTTGAGCACATTTCGTACGAACGAATCTGTTGATGTTCTATGATGTTTTCCCTCCTTTTTTGTATACTTGTACATATGTTACTATTATTTTAGGACTTTTTGCTTATTTATTTTGTAAATAATGATTACTATTACTACAGTCCATTTACTTTCTCCAAAATACAAAAGTGTTCCTGCGTAATATAAATGAAGTGAAGTGACCTTCACTGACTTTGGAAATTCCAGTCACTACAATAATATTATGAATTTCTTGTGAATCCTGCAGTTTTGCGGTGGTCAGCTTTTGTGGGTACGTGCAGTCGTGCACGCGTTTGTGACCAACGGTGATGTCACAGAAAATAACTGTTTCATCTCTGCCTATTGCATCCAAACCCATGGATTTTGTTTAAAAGCTTTAACTTAGTGTAAGCTGATTAAAAGCTGATATTCCGACAAAATTACCATAGGCTCTAGGAAAAAGACCAACCACACAACCCAACTCCACAATACAGGGCGTATTTTTGAGTCGCCCCGACTCAAAAATACGCCCTGTATTGTGTAGTTGTGTAGTGGGGGCAGGTAAATTAACAGTTGTACATACAGAACAACGGTGTTAGGAGACTGTCCTTATAAGAAAAGTTTTCTTGCGATTTTTAACTTTTATAGTAGTGAAACCTCAGTTAATCCGGTAGATTTTTAATCGTTGTAAGAAACACGATCGATTGGTATCAAAAATAGTTTTTGTGATAATTACCCATTTCCTTGCTGACTGTACATTTTTTCCCAAAATCTATGAATGGGAATCAAAATTTCTCCAAAAAATAAGACCGTTTTTCTATAACTGCAACGTACTCTTAACTCCCGTGTCAAAAATCTACCCTGTATAGCACATGTCTTCCGACATAAATCTTCACACATAAATCATCAATTTACACTAGATCGACCAATAGATATTCGCGTCTAACGAATTCCGGCACAGCTCATGATTTTCCCAAGAAATCGCGATTAGTGCCGACTGTCACGGTTCTCTCGATCGATACAGAGTTGATACAGTATTCGATTTGCTCCAAATATGACAGGTCGGGCCGGCCACGGGAAATCGAATGGTGCTAGTGAATTTTTCAGTTGGTTTGAGATGGTTTTTGTGGATGAACAGTCTCTTAAGTTCAAAATCAGTGTATTTCCCTAAATACACTGATTTTAAGAAAATATGACAGTTATTAACGTAAGTTCACATGGAACTGTATTGTCTAAACTCTCCTCGTTTCACGTGAAACTGTATTGTCTAAAGTCTAAACTCTCCGAATAAGTTTAGTTTCAAGTGAGCTTATTTACTTTTTAAGATAACCATGGAAACCATAACCATATAAATTAATTCTAAATTAAATTAAACCCTAGATCTATACTTGTCAATCATAATTATAGTCAATTCTTATGTAATTTTAATGAAAATATAAGTAAGAAACGCCACTTTCAAATATGCAGTCGCCGGTAAAAATCCAGCTATTGGTAAAGAGCTTCACTCTGCTGTCACTGCTACAGACTTAGTAAGTACTTTAGCATCAGACTAGGTCATTACTTTGTTTAACTTATGTTCTATTCTAAGTCCCAACATACTAGTGCCCGCGGGTATGTCTGCACAGAACCAAGTTTACGACGACACTAAAGATAATAAGGGAGAGAACGCACTGGGCAGATTAACTACAACGGTTTCTGAGCTGTTTAGTAGGCAAAAAGAAGTAATAAATGTATTTAGAGATGTTATTTGAAATGCTGAGAGACACTTTATAAAGTTAGCACTTTGTAAGAAATATTTGCTTAAAAAACTTAGGCATAGTATAGTGTGTATAGTGTTTGACTGGGTACAAGCCATTGCTAATTTGATTACTAGGCTGTATTAGTTAATTTAATAGAGTTTCTAGTGGAGATCGAATCTTGTCAGATGAATGACGTGACGAATGACATGAATGACGGACAATTCGTATGATTCTTCCAAAATACAGTAATTCCTGGGTTCTTCGAAAAAGCTGCAGTAATCTGTACAACGCAGCTTTACCACCTAGTTTGTTAACACCTCACACTTTCATTATATGAGATATGTTTCGTCCTAAACAAAGTTTCAAATAAACAGAACTTGTTTGCGTCAAATTTCCTTTAAAGGGACTGAGACCTACTTGTGAAATGGAGTTGTACAAGTACATACAAGTACAACATGGTGCCATAATGTATAGCTTATAACAGGAGATTTACATCCACTGCTAAATAAATAGGGTGCTTTCTGTAGAACACTTTCACAATAGTTTAACAATCAATATAACCATATATATGGTCCATGGGACAGAAAAAGGGTTAAGAAGAATGACGAATTTATAAAAACAGAAAACAAAATGGCTCGTAGACTAGCATAACACAACCGAAGGTTTTGGATGAAAATTGGTAAGCCTGATTATATTTCTTTATTCGTTAAAGTTATAAATAAAATTTGTATAATAAGAGTACGACGGTTGGTGGTAATAGGCTCGCCCCCTATTACATGAGACTTAAATATAACGGGCGAAACGTGGGTTTAGGTACTATAGATGCAAGGGATGTCAGCAATAATGACGGGGTCCGCTAGGGCCGATACCTGCCAGGGTTGCGGGAAAGTCCGAAAGAGTTACCGTGGCCCCTGACACAGGCAACTGAAGGAACACGGGTGGGTTTTGGTCAGTAAGAGTCTGACACGCCCTCCCGCTCCGCCCAGAACGGAAGAAGTTATTTGATGACTTCCCGCCATCAAAAAATAAAAAAGGTACTATAGGTACACCACTGGCTATCCCTTCTGGGATTACAGGCGTGATGTTCAGCTATGTTATAATAAGACTAACTCTAGCTAAATATCCTTTAGAGAATTGACGATTTGAAAAGCAATAGAGAAATACGATTAGAAAAGCAATAGAGAATTGACGATTAGAAAAGCAATAGAGAATTGACGATTAGAAAAGCAATAGAGAATTGACGATTAGAAAAGCAATAGAGAATTGAAGATTAGAAAAGCAATAGAGAATTGACGATTAGAAAAACAATAGAGAATTGACGATTAGAAAAGCAATAGAGAATTGACGATTAGAAAAGCAATAGAGAATTGAAGATTAGAAAAGCAATAGAGAATTGACGATTAGAAAAGCAATAGAGAATTGAAGATTAGAAAAGCAATAGAGAATTGAAGATTAGAAAAGCAATAGAGAATTGACGATTAGAAAAACAATAGAGAATTGACGATTAGAAAAGCAATAGAGAATTGACGATTAGAAAAGCAATAGAGAATTGAAGATTAGAAAAGCAATAGAGAATTGAAGATTAGAAAAGCAATAGAGAATTGACGATTAGAAAAACAATAGAGAATTGACGATTAGAAAAGCAATAGAGAATTGACGATTAGAAAAACAATAGAGAATTGACGATTAGAAAAGCAATAGAGAATTGACGATTAGAAAATCAATTGCAAAACTATATGGGCAGTTACCAATATACTAGTTTATAGGCGGCAGTAAATATTTTTATTGGGTGGTATTTTCGCAGGTTTTCCGACTAATATACCAATGTGACGATATTCCGAAAAGTTTATGTACTCGTATATAAACATTCCATTTTTTTTTTATATGTTCTTTATTGACAATTCCCATTATACTAGTTTATGAACACTTTTCATTGGGTGGGCTTTTCAGAGGTTTACCTTTTGTGTTAATAGTACGATCATCGGATAGACATGTGAGTAGGGAAAGACCAAAGAAACGATTAAGAAGAAGACATATAAATTGTAAATAAGGACAAGAGAATGATGATGGTCAGCGACAAACTCAGTGAACATCAGTCAAAAGTTTTAGAAGAGATTTTGAATGAGAACTGGCTAATTATCACATGTTTGTTACAACTTATTGAAGAATAAAGAATACATTTATACATATACAATATGTACTTCAAAGGCTAGTATTATGTTATCATAATGCTTCTTTGAAGTATTCGAAATTAAGCGAATTACGTGCATCTGATGGGACCTATCGGCAAAAATGACGAATTTCCATACAAACTTTAATTTTTCTGCACGATTTTTAAAATATTTTCTTTCATACCAACCTTGTCCAAATACAACAAAAAAGAATTAGCCAAATAGGTGCAACCGCTTTGAAGTGATGCGCAAACAAACACTTTTGGCAATTGATTTTTATTTTTAAAGATAATAATTGGATTCTGCAATATTAAGTTAAAACAATTTCGAAACTTACTTAGACTTATGTCACTGACTGTACCTAATCGTCATCCAAGGTGACTTTATTTTTTATTTTTTTTTGACGGTGGGAAATCTTCAAGTAACTTCTCCCGCTCTGGGCGGAGCGGGAGGGCGTGTCAGACTCTTACTGACTAAAACCTACCCGTGTTCCTTCAGTTGCCTGTGCCAGGGGCCACGGTAACTCTTTCAGAATTTCCCGCAACCCTAGCAGGCATCGGCCCTAGCAGAACCCGTCATTGGTGCTGACATATCTTTGAGGCGCGCGTGTAACACAATGCGCCGTCGATCCGGGCCTGGTCCTTATCGGACGGCGAGCTACCCATTGCTCACCGTCCGCAAGCCCGCGCCTACGGTGGCCGGGAATCAGCTTGGGATTTCTGACGGCCAGGGCGTCTCCTGCGGCGGCCTAAGGGAAGGTTCTTTCCTAGGAGGTAATGTGACGTTATTACTGAATATTTTCAAACGAAAATGACTTCACTCACTCAGTCACTTTTTCTTTCTAAAACCAAACAACAATTTTTCAAACCTACCAATGCCTGTGTTATTTACGATTTTAAAATGACGCAGACAATCAATATCGGTCTGATAACAAATTCTTTTCGGTTGAATCTATTAACATTTAGAAAACTAGGGTGACAGACACAATAAGTGTTTATAGAGTCGTAAAAATTACTCGTCCTTGCATGAAAATAAGGTGTCACATGACTGGAGCGTCGGAAAAAAAACCAGTAAACATAACTATATGTTGTTATTCACTCCAGTCTACATAATCAACTGTACTAATACTAAAATTGTGTTCAAAAGTAGTGTATATAGATATTAAAAGGTTCGATCAGAAGTAGGTCCAGCACTAACTAGACTCAGTGAGGAATAAATAAAGCAGACGACTTCTTGACAGTGAAAGTCGCATAAGTAGATATAGGTACCGCTAATTACAACAACAGCTAGACTCGCAAATAAACAAAAACCATGCTTCATATTTTCGACAATACAAGGTCAAATTAAAATAGCTAGCGAAACTCCGGAGACGTGATGGGTATCGATATCTAAACACGATAAAACGAATATAAAAGATTTGATGTTCTTTGTTTTTGGGTCAACGACCGCTGGTACTGTTTATTTAAGGTATGAGTTAAGAACAACAGTTTTTTTTTTGTTGTTTTATCGTGTTAAGATATCGATACTTATCACGTCTGTGTAATTTACACAGAAAAAATCTAATTTTTAAAATAATATTTTTAGTACTAAGTAAGTACCTACGGTTGTTGACCCCAAAAAAAATATATCATCAAATTCATATTTTTTAAATCATGTTTATATATGTATAGATACCAAGCACGACTGCGGAGTTTCGCTAGCTAATTTAATTAGGCCCTGTATAGAAAATAAAATGGTTACTACCTAAATAGTATTTCCACCTTACTAATATAATATTTGTAGAAGCAGATAAAGCAACCACCACGGATTATGTAGCACACAATACCTGAGTTTAACAGACAAACAAAAAATATCGAAATGTTTTATTCAAAACTATCAACAAACTCTGATGTAGGTATTAGTCCCAACTGTTTAAGAACTACTGAATTCACATTAATTATTTATCAATGATCAAAAGCATTATAAATAGTCCAAGTGTTTCAGAAACAAAATGGTTAATGGGCATAATTTAACATTTATTAATCATTAATTAGATAGTAATAAATCTACTGGTGACAGCAACTAAGAGATGAACAAAACGAAATTGAATTTAATCAAATGTTATTTGCATAATTTGGTGGATAATTTAATTCTACATCTGGCTATAGATTTGCAGCACTGGTCACAAATAAATTGCTTTGTAGGTAGGAGGTCGATGATGACGATAGCTAGGTAGGTATTTCAGGCTCAGGAGATAAAACGGTAAAGCACATGGCTCCATTTTTTCAGCCTGCTTTAATCTTGCATCTAGTTCATTTTGTTTTCTCAACAATAACGATAGATTGTCACTTATTTCATCTCGATTATCACGTCGGTTCTCCAAGCATAATCTAGCCTTAAAAATATCTCACAGAAGGGCATTTTTACTACACATTGTTAATTTATTTGTCTGAATAATGTTACTGATTTGTTAGATATCTATAAAAAATCATAACAATCTGCCGTTTCCGTCGTTCTACTGCAATATTTTCAGTTTCTTTATGTCATATTATTTATCTAAACATAGACAGCCAAGCTCTCCTAAATCATGAAAAGCCACGAGGAAGCAATTCTTCGCTTTCGTGCGTAGCGGAAATCCAGTCTCCATTACTGTTTGAAGACAGCATGGCAACAGTGTTCCATCCCAACGAACTACTTTGTAATGCAATAGTAGAATCATATTTACTTGGCAGCAGCATCTGAAATTATAATAACGTTGAGAAGAATATAGTAAAATATCGGAAAGAATAGAAGTAAAAAAAAAACCGTCTAAATCTTGAAAACTCATGCTAATAAAGACATTGACACAGACACAACGCAACATAAGATTATATTCGGTTGTTAGATAACTTTCTTATTATAAGATGAAAATGGAAACCTTGTAAGGTAGCCATATGTTCATCAGTACCATCAGAGAGCAATAAACTAGAAGAGTGAGTCTACTGACGTTCTAAATACTCGTAATATTTAAATACTCCGTATTACAGCTAAGTAAATAACTACATAACGTAAGACATAGGAACTAATATAATTGTCTCAAAGCGTAGCACGAGATGAAATGATGCGGAACGTTTGTTTAGTGTTGTCATTCCGTTTTATCGATATGTATACTCAAATGTTCAGAGTCTATCGGCTGAATGGCATGGTGCCAGGTAGGTAGTTTAGGTAAATTATAATTAGGGGTACCGTCCTACCATTGTGACAGTATAATCAAATCACAAAAAAATTCACAGCATTCCTGTAACAGTTTCATAGAAACTGAAAGAATAGAGAAATCAAAAATATTCGCTACCAGCCGTGCCTACGAGTCTGGGTCGAGATCCCATACACTTAAAGAATTCAAACCATGCACATCAAACTTGTTAATTTGTTAGCGTAACCCGCTTCTCATTTACATAATTAAATCATTTGCAGTGCAAAAAATATTCAGTAATTAATAAATTAACCATTCATAAAAATATTAACAAATGGCTTTAGATAATAAATTTAGTCAAAAATATCCAATCGGAGCAACTTTAGTGATGGGACAACGAAGAATAGGTAAATCATGAATATCGATAAAGTTCGTCCTACGCGTGCCCGCGAAATATTATATGACGCGTAAATACGACTAATTGTGAGTCATCTGGCGTTCACGATTACAAACGACATTTTCTCTCGGCCTCGTGTTAAAATAGATCTAACGGCGCTATTCTTATCAAACCGACGCTGTATAACTGTCCTAGACATCCAGTAATCGCACTGTCATGTAACAAACTCTTGGTTTAGTGGTAGGTACAAATAAATTCACGTAGAAAATTATGCTAACATTTATTTAATTTCCACAATAAAAAAATTGTCAATACTGCATCTATGTGGTTTACCGAAGTCTATAATATGATCTATAACACAATATACGTAAGCCAGAAATTAGTACCTTCCTATTCTGCAAGTATAGACCATGACAATTGATACCGCAACCATCTCATCACTTACAACGATCACGAGAAAATGAATTGTTTTACAGTTACGCATACATGATTATGACGAAACCTTGTACAAACAGTAACCGATCCGCTTTTATCGATATTTACACTCGCATACGTCACTAGAGGTGCCATACGTGCGCGGGAGCACGTCGTCGTGCTGCGAGTGACGTCACAACTGAAGTCGCGCGAAAATCGCCGAACAAGGCCGAACATCGACCTCGGAACCTACAAACTGACAGAATCGTGAGTGTCACGTGCAGTTCCTTGTGATGTGTTTGTGGGCGTAATATTATGTGAATCATAGAGTATGAGTAGGCGATAATGTTGCATTTGGCTAACCTTTCGCCAGTAGATAAACGGAAATAGACATTTATTTGTTACATTACAACAAGTGCTAATACACTTAATTTAATCTCAATCAAATCATCATTGATGCAAATCTAATAATAAATGTTGCTATTGATCTTTAATTGTTTCTATTCATACATGCAGTTATTTTTCAATTACATATTCACAACACTCGTATGATAAGATCTTATTTAATTAAACCCATAAACACTATTGGCATTTCAATTCCGTTTGCGAGATAACACATAACAAACCACTATATTTAGATTTATTTGAGATTCACTAAATAAAAGTTTCCAGTGTCAAATATTTTCATTACCAAATCTAGCTTATTGAGTTTAAACTATCTAGAATTGTGTGATTTATGTGAACAATTGAAGCGGTGCTTTAAGAAATTGATAGTCAGCGACAATTTGCGGTCCATCTGTCATGGCCAATGAACATTAATCAATTAATAGCGACTATTAGCGGTATGATGAGGACAATCTCGTAAAATCTGTCGCGAAAATGTCAAAAGAATATTGGGCAGTTTTACGACTAGACTTTCCGAGTTTTATGAGTGATTCATGTGTTAACATATGTTTAGGGATACGCTATTAATTTTGTGTGCGAACGTAAAAATATAATTAAAATGTATACTTTGATGGAACTAGACAACGCTTATCTAATATTAGTTCGTTTCTTTGCCTAAGATCTAATAAACTTTAGATGTTCAATGCTATTTAATAGTCACCGGTATTAATCAAGAAAAGTCACCGTCACGCCTTCTAAGTCCAAAGAGTAATACAGAAGTGATAATTACGAAATAATCTATTAAACAGTGGTACCTCACCCGCTTTCTACTCAAGCCAGCTACTAAACGAACCGCTTCCCACTTTCTTACAACTAATTAGGGATCATAAACCTGCTACAGTCCATATTTTTCTCATTCCAAGAGGCACATCATTTACCATCTCAAATGTCCCAACATCTATAGATAGGGGACTCATAATCTCCGATCCCAATGACAAACTACTTAATAAAGCATCTGACCAAATATTTTCCGTCATAATCTAATCATCACTACAGTGGGTCCAAACCGGCCTCAGTGCACCTCAATGCTACCAACTTTCTCCGTAATTATTATTTATACCAGCTTCGGTTTTATCTTACACTTTATAATTTCATTACTTGACATGTCTTGATACATTATTATCTATCTTTGTTAACCTGGCATTATGTTGCTTAATGTTTTTCGGAGTAATGAAATTCTTGACGTAAGATTCGGTTCGATGACTCTTGATTTGCAGGAGCATTGATCGATTGGGTTTGGAATAGTTTCAGCAATCTTTCAATGCTATGCTATGCTATACAGGAAATTATCCGTAGGTTATAAAAAAAAAACCTGCTGTTTCAAAGAAAAATGCAATACCTACGCGCCACTACGCGGTCAAAATGTATGGAACAGCAGTATTATTTTTAATAACCGATATCCCAGCCACCCTGTACAAATTTGATGTCAGAAATCCTTGTTGGACAAACTGCATTGCCAAACTAAAATCTTCTACCAACAATGGCCTAATGACAGTTCATTTCCAACGTAGCTATTTCAAAATAGCATTCTACCATTGTCATCTTAAATATCAACACCCATTAAATCCCATTCCTTCTACCACACCAGGTCAAGGCGTCACCTCCTAATTAAATTCTTACGACCATAATCTCCCGCTTAACATTTCTACACAACTAATTCCGAAGACCGACGGATATCTTAAGATAAATGCAGTAAAAATTAGACAGTTATCTTACGTCACGTAACAGATAAACGAAGGTGAAGAGGTGACTAGCTGATAAAAACTTACAGTTATATACACTGGCTACTTAAAATGCCATAGCACATCAACGGGGGAAAATGAGATCTCGAATCGGGTTTGGCCATTTGAGTCGATTAATCTTAGTATAATTATAAGATTTTATGGGTACTTGATAGCTCGAAAGTCTTGGGTTAGCTGATTGAAATATTGTTTGTAAATAATCAATGCAAGTTTTGAATATTTGAGAGATATCTTAAAAACTATAATATTCTTTAGACACGCAAAGAAAACGAACTAAAAATCATCACCATCGTTCGACTCGTGGTGTGGTCGCCTGCCTTGCTTAGAGATTATATTAGCATTTCCCCAACTTAACTTCCGGTATAACCAGATGGGGATACTATCAGTATTCTACAAAGTGCCGTCATGTCTCAACCTGCACATCCACGTTAGCTGATACTACTTGATTAGAAATTCTTGTATCATGTTTTATCCTGATATTTAACTGTGAGGAATAGTAACATGCTTGTAACAAATAATTTATAATTACATGTGAGAATCTCTTAAAACGATTCGCGTAAAAGTCGTAACGAGGCAAACATCTAAAACAAAACAATTAGAGTCCTAGCAGAACTGACTACTTGAACAAGAGAATTCAAAGAAACCAATTCAAATCAATTTTCTGACTCTAACTGTATATCATATAAATCAGTTCCAACCTATCTCGTCCAAACGCGTCATTCATTACCTACTTGAACCCCACAATAATGAAAAACACTCGCGCCCGTTTTATCCGAACGTTAATTAGATAAATAACAGTGATTGCACCGCTCTTGACACGTCTGCCCTCGTGTGTGGTCGTCGCGTGTCTGACCGCTATTACGCGCTTACGTAACTAGCGCCATCTAGAGGATGTGATCTATGATTAAGTTTTTACAATTATTAGCTGTGAAATTGTCTTTTATAGTAAGTTTCACGGTGTATCAATGAAGTGTGTTAGAGCTTTCTCTTTCTCGTTTATTATTTAGAATAGGTTATAAAACACATTACTTTTTCTCTTTTTTTTTTACTTTTTTTATTCATTTTGAAGATCTAGGTATATCCTAATCAAACAATGTTTATTAAAATATTCATAAAGTCTTTGAACTTGAACACACTTTTTGAACAGACACAATTTTTACTTTTTTAATGTGAAGTCGTTATAGTAAGCTCTTAGAAGCGACCCTAATATTAAATCAACTCCGAACTACATTTTATTTTCACTTAACATCAACTAAAGTCTGTTATTTAGTCGACTAGCGTCGTTTAGCGTCGATCGTATGTATTTAAGGGTGATTTTGTATCAATTTAGTGATTTACACCTCGGGGGCAAATTTAATGTGAAGCTAAAGTAGTGCAGGTGCAGATGATCATTACTTTCATGATTACATATATTGCAAATCCATTTTGTTTTAAACTTTCCTCCATTTCTTCCTAATCATTCATCAATTAAGTTTCTATTCAATGAGAATTAATATTAAATCTAATTTTATCTTTTCTTGATATCAGAACTGCATTCACGATGTCATCAGCTTATCTTAACCACATCTTTGTCCCTTTAACCTGATTTTAGCGTCATAAAATCAAGTAAAAGATTAATTAATCGATAATCTTCGTAATAATCGACTGCATCCCCTCACTAGCCGTCAATCGCTCTCATTACTATCTTGGCAGCCACTCACTGCCGCTCAGTGTCGGCAAATTGCACAAGACACCCCATTTACGGCTATTTAACGTGAATTAGCTCTAAGTTATCGATAGTCTATGGTTATCGACTAGGTTACATGACTATTTTTGTTTGAAAGAGGATAAAAATGGCCATAAACGTTTAAGGTCTCCTTTTTTGTAAATAGTTAATCCAATTTCTTGTACCAAGTTAAGTTGAAGATAAAAATAAATAATGAGAAGCCTATATCATAATCAGCCATCATAATCATGAGATTCGCAATCGAAAAGATTAAAAATACAAAAAAAAATATTAAATAGATTGTCGAACATTTTAATGAGAAACCAACATATCATTCATTCGTCCTTACGAATATTTTGATGAGAAACCAACATATCATTCATTCATCCTTAGGTATCTACACTCAATATCATTCTACAAAACCTTCAAGCAGTATCGTTTTTTAATAACCCGAACTAATTTAATTTATAAGCGATCACTATTTTATGTGTACGTTTATATTAAACGTATAATCTTAAAAGTTACATGTCCGACAAATTGTGTGATATTGCTTCGTCACCGTCTTGATAAACGGTACGATAAAAATGAATGACAGTATTTTAGGTTATTTTTCTTGAATAAGGCAACTTTTGTAGAAGCACACAATGTTCGTAACTTGCTACAGAGTAAAATATGTCATGGATTCTCGGTAAAATCGTTTATAGTATTACAATTATGGATAATTGTAATACTATAAACGATTTTACCGAGAATAAAACTCCGCATGCTTCCGAAGCCAAATTTCCAGATTTTAAATTTTCTCAACAACTTGTACCCTTTCGTGGAACTTTTGAGAGGTATCTAAGGTAGTAAAATAACAAGCAGGAAATAACACTTTAAAGGAATCACTACATTCTACCATGAAAACTCAATCATCCTGTTACCAAACATGACACTGAAAATAATTCTGTAAAGTTGCTTCAAGAAATACTTAGTTTTTCTGACACTGCTGAAATCTTTGAATGTACTAAGTATTTATAAAACCCGCGAAATGCAAACCAATAAGACGAATATAAATAAAAATCCTATGTACAGTAACAAAAATTTATTGTAAAGCAAATAGACATCCTTCGCAAATTTGGCGTGTTACAGCCATTTCATACAACTGACAAAGAATGAAAGATGTAATTTGAATATACGGCAAATTTAAGTTTGTAGTCAATTTTAATATCCCCGACTTTATGGTATCTTTTTATCCAAAGTAAAGCACTTTTCATTCAAAAGCAGCAACGAATTCACCTACTGCCTCACCCGCACATTGCATGAGCTGTGGCACGGCGCGCGCGCGGCGCCAGCGCATCTGAAGAAAGCCGCGGGCGCCGCGCCGATACGATAACGATACACTGGCATATGAACCGGAGTCGTGACAACGAAACTAAGGAGCTGCACATACTGGACGAAGTGCGTTTCTTACGATGGGTGAAACGTGGAAACCACACGAATTCTCAGCTACTGAAATAAAAATATAGTAGAAAGTATATAGTAGCGACCAACCAGTAATGCACCGAGGGGAAGTTAACTAGGAGTATCCTAGAGGAATGATTTGTCTTGGAACCCGTAACGAAAAAAGATTTGAAGATTAGGAAATAATAAGAATCCACTACCCACCTACTGGGGTATAGCAATACTGAAATGGATACAATAAGTAATTACAACCAATAAAAAAGCAAGAGTGATCGTGCCGCACCGCACCGCGCCCTGTGTGAGCAAAGCTTCTTATTGATGTCGATCATATCAACACATCGCTTGAAAGTCATTGGGTACTTGACATGGCTTGAACTTTATGGCTTCCGTTATGCCCGTGCGCATTTCGAAGTTCAAATTTGAGACTGTTTGAGACTATCATTGTCATCATTGTCTCTGTCCGGAATCACCAACTGCTGGATATTAGGTCACTTTTCTTTCCCGCCATTTTCCACCGTTTTAATGTCAGTTTGGTCAGTTCAGAATTCGGCCCTTGCGCATTTTGGAGTTCAAAACTGAGTGTTGACTTTCGAATCTAAATATGTTCGTCTTTATATATTCACACTAGTATCTTAAATGGCGTTTGTGGGGTCATTTTATTTGATTCCACTTTGTGATGGTTTATGTGTGGTCTAGCTATGAATATTGATGCTAGCCATTGTTAATTTACAAAAGCTTTATTTGCTAAACGCTTCTACGGAGTTCAAGAATTTACAGTGAGTTTCGCCATTATCATCCAAAGCCTTCAAACAGAAACTAAAAACATTATAGAACATAAAATAGAAAGGTGTAACTAACAAACAAATGACAAATTGCTGTAAATTGCGTAATTATGTATTTAACACTTTAAAGTGTGTGCACTCACATGTACAGAGGCGGACTTAATGCGGAATTATTGTGTGGTTTTGTGGCAATATTGTTCAAAACTTTCCAAAAGAGCTTATTGTGAGTTTGTCATCACCTCAGTAGGTTACAACTGTTAATATATAGCTATATTTTTTTTTAATCGTTGCCCCACTAGGAATTTCTCCTATATTGTGGGTGTGCTTACAAATATTTACACAATAATTCCGCACACACACAAACAATTTACACATACTCAAACAGCCAGACCCGGAACAGCTACTTGTCGAGACGCAGCGCAGCAGTCAATCGCTTAACCACTGAGCCAACCGTGCCGCCTAGCTATCTAACATTGAACAACAAGGTAATGCAACACCAATCAAGAACCATAAGTGGGCATTACTATAAACAGCCTGTAAATAAGACATTTCGTTAACATAAGCTAACTGTATGAATATTCAACAAATACTAGATGTGTTGAGAAACCTGACACGACTGACCCCAGTTTATTGCGATGACAGATTACTACAGGCCATAAACTGGTACATATACTTATGTTAGATAATCTAGCCCGTGTTTTTATAAATTCGATCAAATCTTAGCTTAGTAAATCTGCCATCGCATATAAATTGCTGTTATTCCATTCAATTTTTCGAGATAGCAAGCAATGCAGATGTCGTCAATTCTGCCAATTTCAGATGTAAAATTAAAAACTGTTGGGATTTGTTGATAGCGAAATAACAGCAGCCATTTTTTAGAAAGTGATTTTGACTACTAGAAAGGCAAATATTTTCTGCTGAGCTTGACAAAACCACAGAAGCAGTGGCAAACTATGGAAAAACCACCAAATAGTCAATATACAGAATACAACATCATTTAGTTATGGTAACAAACAAAAGAATTGCGGTTCTACTGGTTTCTGATGCATCCTAAATAGCGGTTGTGCTTGCATTTCTTCCTATGCAGGTAATTCATGTAATAGTTTAATACTATACTTAGTTAGTTTGATAGATAACCACTTACGAAACTTGTACCACTATACTCTATGGAGGCTTATGAATGGCTAGTCGTGAATTACATCACTATTACTTTTGTACTGTTAGCTGTAAGCCACCCAAACACAATAAAATAAAATAATAATAATATGAGACAACATCCACACAAGGTCTTCAGGTCCCGAACTAGGCAGAGCCTGTACTACGGTAACCTGATGACTGATATACATACATACACACCCAGACACAGGTCAAACAAACATGTTCATGCACACAAAAGTTTGACTTGTCCGGGGATCGAACCCGCTACCAACTGCACCAACCGGTCAGTCAATTTTAAGTTCTCATTTAACAATAATACTAAATACGTATCCGTATTTAGTATTAACAGAGCAAGCATCGTGACACCGGTAATTAAAAAAAAAAAAACAAAAGCAATAGCGGCAAATTAAAAGCGTTGTTAACACCCAATAATTAAACGCTAAATATAACAGGTACATATTGCCACCGATTAGCTATTTATTAATGATTTGAAGACATTATTGTGATTGTACAGGATGGTTGAAAGGAAAGTGTCTGCATTAGGTGTAGGTAATCATTTTAATTGGTCAAGGCTGACATGATTTTGGTGATTGTATGCCTATGCAACATTATAAAGAAAAGTTTAAAGAACACGTGGATGACTGAAGAAATAATCGCAGCTACCAAAAGACTAAATCTAGTTCTGCATTATTTGATGACTTTGAAGATCCACTTTGTTAGTCAGAAGATAATGTAACATACTTAATAAGACGTCATCATCATTAAATAGACACCAATCGTTACAAATTGTCTTCTAAACCTCTAGCAAAGATATTATCACAAGAATAATACAATTCACTTCCTCCCAAACATACATTATCGACTAGATTCCGATCTCGATAGCATTTAGAACTTCGGTCACTTACATCAGCGTGTTAATAACAATTAAATTAAACATCCCCTGTAGCTATCTGTTGATCTCGTCTACGTTGTAAATATTTTAAAAGTTCCACTTTAAACAATTACCGATTTGTAATGGTTTTGTATGATCGGTGAGCTAGAATCACCGATCCTATAAAACCAGTACAAAACATATTATATAGGTTTTGCGTTCGAAATGTGTGCACTATGTGTACTGGTGAAATTAACTTATTTCAAAAGTAAATATCTACAGTACTCTTAAAACTGGAACACAGAAATGCTTTGAAGTGGCACAAATCATCACCATCAGACTATGGCATTTCACTGCTGGACATAGCTGTCCTATTTCAAGTCCCTGAACTCGCTCGATCCTTGCCAATCTCATCCCTGGTTATTCCACCTCCCTGACGGCTTTTGTTATCCTACTATGTTAAGCGATTCATGGTCTCCATTCAAGAACACGTCTGACCCAACGGTCATTGTTTCGGCTTGCTTACACTTTAGCTTGCTTAAGATCCCAAATATATATAGTCAGCTGAAATAGGAAACTCACATGGCGATCGTTTTTACTTTTACCGGCAACAATTTTACAAGGAGCTACTGTGTCAATTGTGGCTCTACATCCTTCACTCAACAGATGATTTCAGACACAGTCAAGCTTCCTCTGTTGAGCTCGAAAGCACAATATTTTCGTTTCCTTAGGCGCCGGGCGCCAAAGCACTAAAAGCCCTATTTTATCACGTGTGTGAGTGAAACTTCTGTGTATTTTGCCTAGTTTCGCTGCTGAGATTGCCAAGTAGAGATAGTCCGTGCATCTTTATTACAAAATGAAGTCTTGTTTATTTTCCTTTGCGTTAATTACTACAGTTCCTGTTTGTGGCTTTGTTCTATTTCCAGATGTCTAGATCGAATGTGGAGGCCTGAGTTATGGAAGATTTGTTTGACTCGAAGTCGATCTTCTTCACAGATGTTGAGCGCAAATAGCAAGCGTCTATTAGTAGCGTTTAGGTCTGTGGTTTACACATAGTCAAACCAGACTATTACCGCGTTTGGGTTAAGAAGTAGGGATTTAACAGTTTTCCTTTAAAAAGATATTGCTTGAATTTCTTTTCTCTTGCCTAATTCCATCTCCATCAAAAATGCAGACTTCAATAAGGCGCAAGCATAGTTCTCTTCATTGTTTTATATTAACATTTCCAGTATCAAATCATTTTATAAAACCCATTTAATCTACCTCAGATTGTGCTACAAATATACTTCCCTTTATACCCCCTTTATGTTTTCTAATATAGTAAACAAAGTTACAATGGCTCGGTAGCCGAGGGACGGTCGTTTAGAGTAACGTCTTCACATGTTGGTGTGCTAATAACGCATTGTCGGGAGGCCATCTTGGGTTCTAAGCTATAAAACTGTTGCATTCAAACTTTATAGCGTAATGTATGGGATAAGGGGAAGATTTCATCTTTAATATTAATTTAAACATGTGCCTGCCTCATTGACCACAGCGGTCACAAGTGCTGAACGAAAGGTCCTGGGTTCGATTCCCAGGTCGGCTAGTTTCTGTTTAGCAGCCCGCAGTCTGAATTTGTGCCCGATTTAAGGCCAAGAGACTCGCCACCAATTTCATATGAATCCTTCGATGAATTCATGGATGGCTCTTTGTGGTGTCCATCCTTATTTTAGAGGAAAAGCGCTGATGTCTGAAATACAGACATTTTATAACAATGTCTCATCATAGCATTATACGATTATAAATGTATGTGTATCACCATATTATTTATTATTTTGACTGACCGGTTGGCGCAGTTGGTAGCGATCCTGCCTTCTGAGCCGCTGGTCCCGGGTTCGATCCCCGGACAAGTCAAACATTTGTGTGCATGAACATGTCTGTTTGACCTGTGTCTGGGTGTGTATATGTATATAAGTATGTATATCAGTCATCAGGTTACCGTAGTACAGGCTCTGCCTAGTTCGGGACCTGATGACCTTGTGTGGATGTTGTCTCATATTATTATTATTATTTAAATTTCTGTATGCAGGGTGGCAGCGACATTGACCCACAAACTGTTGCCATGGATTCAGTACCTACATGGTTCTGAACCCCCTGCATCAAAATATTACGTCGCTTATTTTTTATAAAAAAAAAACCTGTTCCATACATTGTGACCGCGTAGGTGTTGCACTTTTCTATGAAACAGCAGATTTTGTTTTTAATCCTTATTCTATGCTGTGTCTACTTTCTATCAGTGCAAGCCAAAGGAAATGTTGACAGGATTCGACCGTAGTTTGTTTTGACTTATGTAAACAGAAAGACGCTGCTGTCTATTCTACGTTCAATGCGATAATGATATAAATATTTATACTAATTAACAATCATGCTAAATTTCATTTTCACACATCTCTGTTACACCAGTTTACACCGCGGTTAAGCCATCGTCAAAGCGCCTATGCTTACACCGAAACCGGTCCAGTAGTTACGGAGATTAACATTGAAATACAAACAAACACCAACGATTCTACACCCAAGATGATTGACAAATATTACTCACAGTTAGTTTTGAAAGCTAATATTTGTCTCGAAACGGAACTGTGCTATCGTTAGTGTTATCGTCAGTTTTATTATGATCAACATTTTGTACAGCTATTAGAATTATTCATGCTTTTGCATTTCCAGTGGGATAAATTCAGAAGCCCACTCCAACACTAACTATTTATCAGCCTGGGGGATTTTGGAACATGTGGTTTGTATTTTGTATCTCGGGTAGGTCTGTTCTTTTTTCGCGCCGGCTTTAGTTACACTAAAATGCTTAGGTAAAAAGATGAGCCTGTCAGCAGTCTCAGGCTATAAATCAATTTACCGGCTGATAGAACGGTGTTGGCAGCCCATCGTGGACTAAAAGAGGAATGAAGTTTTTAGTTTTTTAGATTCAGCGAGACCAGGGACGAAGGCACAGCCCTCATTCAATAGACGTGGAAGACAGTCCCATATAGCACATTTGCCACTCGTACATAAATTACATATTGTTATGTAAAATAGTCCCCAAGCAAGTCTTGACCTTAACATATTTTTCATTTTCCCCATCTAAACCTACCATATTTACGGAGAGCATTTTGAAACGCGTTGAATTTGTTACTGGCGACATTGGTCGCATGAATAGTGTTGTCATGCAAATAGCTAACTATTAAGATCGCCATTTTAGTCGAGTCAATGAGTGTGGAACGCGCTTTATTTATACTTAAGATTATCTCGCATTTAGAGTTGTGAAAGATGTTCCGATTTGTTTTTACTCGATTGTGTAAAATGACAGTTATGGTTTTTCATAATGAGCTCTTTCAATTTGAAATGTCGTGGGGTTTCGCTTCCCTAAAGTAAATGTGCTTTTAATATTTATTATGAGGAAACGTTTAGATCATGGCCGCGGAGTTTCTTCTCGACAAATAAAACGGGATGCGCTCGCGTCTTTAACAATCAGAGATCTTTAAACGACCGTGAATAAATGCATCTAAACTTGTACGTGTATTAGCGTAAATGCAGATGGTGATGAGATATTTCGGGTCGACTGTTTTCTCTCAGCTTGAAATTGCACGTAGGGTCGTAGCGCTAAATTGTATGCGTTGAAGTGCGTGTTTTTGTTTTATTTTATTGCTACCTATGATTGTTTCTCACTGTCTTTGTCACAGCAGATCATTATTTAAATCGCCTAGATCACCCAAAGTAATTTATTTATTTATTCATCCTTGTACTGGAACGCCATACAGTAATTTTACCAACCGAGTAGTTGCATACTTCATCTGCTATTTTTCATCGATTTGATGTGCGTTCATCGATAAAAGTGATAGTGATCGATTCGCAATGAATCGATATAAGTATATAGATATAAAGAGGACATACCTCTACTTGAGTAGATAAATACTATTGTGTATTAGATTTATTTATTTATTTATAATAATAACCAACTTGAATTTACAGTTTAACCACACATACAAGTTATTGGTCTGTACAAAATAAACATAAATCATTTAAAAAAGAACAAATTAAACATACTGACAAGCAAAAATAAATATAAACAGAACAATAGAAATAATAATAATCAATATGTCATAGAGAAATTAGTACGCATGCACATTAAAACTTAAATAATACAAAATAACAATAATCAATTATATGTAGGTATAAATCAAAGAATAAACATAAAATATTGTAATCAAACTTAATTAAAATTAACACTATTTAAAGATGATGATGTTTTTTTAACTTGCCTAAAGCTAGATAAATAACTACTATTTAGGTACTGTTAAACACTAATTTACCTAACATTATTGGTCCTTTAGGCTTCAGTCGCCATCTTGGTTTAACATCAGTAATCAACTAATAATCTTTTTCCTTTGCCCACAGCGATACTTCAGCGTGCGACGTACAAGGTCGGCCTCCTGACGATCCAGGGGGTGTCCACCTGCCTCTACCTCTGTATGGATGCTTGCGGGTTCCAGTACGCTCATGTGAGTATACGTTACCATTTTTATATCCTGAACACTGAAATTATTTCTTAAGAACACAACATACAACTTCGCATCACAGAAAAAGGAAACGTGTGATAGATACTTAAATGAATATTTATCGATGGCAACATAGTGTATTCTCTGCTGTGTATTAAAATGATTGGAGACACATTTCATCGGTTTTACGGTCACATGCATATGAGGTTTTGGTTTACAACAACTTACCTATAAATAGAAAAAAACACCACATCTGTATCACTATTTCTGTTCTGTAAGTCCTAAGACAAGCAATTATTGTCCTCTCAGCGTGGTGTTTTCATCGATAGTAATGTAAGAAGTCCTTATTTAAGATTATGTCGGCTTATATAAGAAACTGCTGAACTGTGCGCGTGAAATAATTTCAACGCTCCTTTGAAATTTTTGATACCGCTCCTTACAACATAATTTCGGAGCTTATTTTAATAGCTCTAGCGATGACAGACTAAAGGCCGTGAAAATTAATAAAGTAATAACATCACATAACGAAGAAATTGAACCTTTTCCAGTCCAACCAGACGCCGAATCAAAATATTCAGCATTTTGTTGATAGATCATCTAAACAAACTATGTTTCTTTCAACGCGGCATGGTCTGCGCTTGTCATCGCTTACGCAACAAGCGTACGTTAGTGTCGCCAGCTGCTAGCAAATTGACGGGGTTTAGGGGGAGATTTTAGACATGTAGGATAAAAAAATGCAGCTATGTTAACTTTTATAATTATTTAGGAAGTGCAAATTGTGAAATAAGTACCTAATTATAGATATGTAGTAGCGAGCAGTTCCCATTTTATGCTAATTAATATAATTAATATAACTTTTGTGAACAAGTCGTGTATTTCATAAGATCTGCATTCAATAAAAATGTTAAAGGACCTACTGCAAAAGAATCATGTTACATAGAGCAGGGTGATGACAATTTTGGAATCATCACATCACTAGCAATCCTACTCAAAATCAAGGCATCTGGCAACACCACATCACTACCGCTCAATAATCAGATCAGCGCCATCTACCGTTAAAGTAGCACTAATTATGTTAATATGGTACAGGAAATTAGATATACAAAATGGTTCGGATCATCGAGAGAGATTGGTTACCAATCAAGCTACTAATATTGGGGTAATAAGATTAATTATAATTGTAAATCTGGGGTAACACGAAACAGAAGATTAATTAGTAATTAAGGTATCTTCTCGGGGTAATTCGATTAATTGCGTTATTTTGTATGTTTTGTGGGTGTAGAGTTATTTATAGGTTTTGTATGTAAGTGCTCTTTCATTACTCGTTTTCAAATCTATTTCGGTCGTAAATTATTACTCAATTTATCGAACCTAAAAATGAAGCTTTGATATTATATTGTGTCATTCACATATTTTTAAGGGCACTACAATAAATTGATAGGTACCTACCTACACTGAAATTATTGAGTAAGTAGGGCAACGCATTTTTTTAACTGGACACTAACGTAAACGAAAACACCTAATCAAATCGACTAAATCTTCTGAATATATTGTGTTACTAGTGCTACCTTCCTTACCACCTTATCCTTACCACCCAAGATAATTAAAAGCTCACATGATCTGACCAAGATTATTTCTGGACTTTAAAAGAAACTGTGACCTCTGAGTTTGGTCTCGGTCTTACTTCTCAGAGTAGTCAGACAGGAAACACCGAACCCATCTAGTTTTTAACCGACTTCAAAAAAGGAGGAGGTTCTCAATCCGACTGTATTTTTTTTGCGACTGGGTGAACCGATTTTAATTATTCTTTTTTATTTGAATTCTGGTGCTTCCCGTGTGGTCCCATTAAAATTTTATCGAAATAGGTCAAAGGTTTTAAAAAAATAACAATAAATTATTTAAAAAAAAAATAACCCCCTTCAAACGGACGTGGACGTGTAAGACAATCGTTTTCGAATTGGTGTGGGTTAGGTACCATAACTAAAAACGAAAAATAAAAAATTTAAACACAATTTATTTTTGACATGACATAAAAAGTGTTTGTACAAAACTACTACATAAATAAAATTATTTATCATCTATATAGGCTATTTGACCTTAATAAATATCTATCTAACTGATTCTGGAAACCGTGTCACCCTTTTTGTAGGCTATAGAAAATGCCTACAAACATTAAGCTAAAAGAAAGCTCATTAATTTGTTTACCTATTTGTAATTGGAGTCGGCCCCGAAAGTAACACGCGAAAGTGTATTTTATTTGTCTAATTATTTAGAAACACACTTTTTAACTGGTATCAATTACTGCAGTTTTCACTACTGGTGTTAAGGTTAAAACGAATAGAAAATGGACGTGGAATAAATTTAAATAAAATAACATGGCGTTTGTATTCATTTATTTCCGTTAAGTTACTTTTCTAAGTATAAGTTCGCAAGGATTTTTTTTTTTGAGACAACATCCACACAAGGTCTTCAGGTCCCGAACTAGGCAGAGCCTGTACTACGGTAACCTGATGACTGATATACATACTTATATACATATAAAAACCCAGACACAGGTCAAACAGACATGTTCCTGCACACAAATGTTTGACTTGTCCGGGGATCGAACCCGGGACCAGCGGCTCAGAAGGCAGGGTCGCTACCAACTGCACCAACCGATCAATCGGTCGGTCCGGTTTACTTTTTCATTCTTTTCCTTTTTTTGTGTTTGGCATTCAAGAACTAATAAGACGATAAATAGAACGACAGAGTAACAGGCCAATTGTAGTGGCCATAGGAATACTATCAATAGGAAAAAGCTATTTACCCAGTGTAAACAATAAACAAATACATATGTATATTGAGCTGTGGTAAAACATATTTACCTATTATCTAAATATAAATATAATAATCTAGTCATGTGTGATGTCACCTTAAAATATAAGTAAGCTGGGTACGTGTGTACGGTACTCCTCGTGTTATTGCATGTACCCAATGAATATTCAGAAGCAATATGATTCAGAATATTACATTTCAGCGTTATGAATGTGTGGCGATTATGTAGGAAGTGTTAGAATGCGTCAGAAAACCTTGGGCTTTACGTGAATGATAATAAACTAGTGATCTAGAAAAGCAGACTTTTGCAACCCTTGTCCATGACGGTTTTAAGCCATCTATTGTTACTGGCTGTTAGAAAAAAGTTTAAACGTTTCGACCTTAGAATTTTTGGCTAAGTTAGATTAGTAAATGAGCTAGACGACACTGAGCTTTAGAACTCAGAACTTCAGTCTAGCTGGGTCCAAATTATCTTTCCGAGTGGTCCATTACGACGAAGTTGTAAAACAATTGATTTCTTGCTAGATTAGCTGCTAGAGTGGCCGCACAGTACACGAAAACTTTTGCTTTATGCGAAAAAACCCTTTTATGGACGAATCGGTCGCATTTTTTGATAAGGGGACAATTACAATCTTTCAGATTGTTCTACATCTTAGCTAAGAAAAAATATCATCAGCTAAACTCTGTATGTAGGTCAATTGACGCTCAATACTAAAGTCTCACCCGTAATTTGGATTCATAATTAATATCGACTCGAGATTTCAATCTACACATGTAATGGCGGTTAAACAACAAAGATTCCTGACCATAGTTACTTTCACCTGCTCCAGGATAGCGATCAATCACACATTGATCGATAAAAATCCCTTCCATGAACATATTTATTGATTTCACACAAAACTTTTGCTTCATAATATTACGGATAATGAATGACGCCTACATCTATGTAGTTCATACAAAATTATTTTTGGAAACGTCAAAAAATCTGACATCTTTATTTTTATGGGATAGGATTCAAAATTGTATGGGATTGGTTTTTTGTATGACTTTGTATGAGTTTTGTATCAATACTATGGGCTATTGTTAATTGAAACGTTTCGACGTTTGATCTATTTAGTCGGGAGTCGGTTTTTGTCTGTGGGTGGCATTTTAGATGTACAGTGGGTGTATGTGTATTGTTGTGGTGACACTATCAGTTTGTACGTCATTTTAAATTTCTTCACAGCCATAAACGACATTATTTTCGAGGACACTTTAATGTAGATATGAATGAAAAGTGTTTTTAGTTCCTAATATGGAGTGGATATTAAATGTAATGGCTCTTTCAAACGTACGAATGCCTTCTAAATCTTGAAAAATATGGAATCTTAAATACATATTTAATTTGCCTTTGTAGATGATAAGAAATAGATGAAAAATATTTATAAATTCAGAACTAAATCTTATTTACTGTCTTGTTTTGTAACGCTGAGTTCTATTTAGGCAGATTATGTTTAACAATAATAAAAATAATGTCCAAGATTACCTCGAAAATATATTTTTCGTGTTAAATACTTCATTTTGTCTTATTAGGTACTAGCAAATCTTCGTATAATCCAAAAATTTGTCTGTTGCGGAGATACGATCATAAATTGTGTAAACGACCACTCGTACCCGTGTTTAACTTAAGTGTTGCCTCCAAATTGGATTTATGTCTCAATATTTAAGTTTTTACTTTAATGGCAACCCCAATGTGTCAAGGGAGATAGATGTAAGTCTGTGATCTATGAGTTTGCATATATGAATAACCACCTGTGTTTAACAGGAATTGAGGATTAGTTAAGAAATATGAGTTGTAATAACTGTCATTCTTGTAGGTATGTTTTACGTCTTAACTGTTGGTTAGGTAGGTATGTTCATGGAATAGTAAAAATTATAGAAAACTAAATGATCAGTTAAATAAAAATAAAAAAACGTACAAACACAAGACTGAATTATTTCATTCACTTTCACGCAATACAAATGACACATGTCATCGAAAGGCAAACAGACAAACACTCAGCTAGATGTTGATGCATGTATCGCTAAACGTCATCAGTCACAATTTGCACATTTTTCACTCGCGCCCCTATCCGTGGGGAGCGTCGACAACTCAATATGGACGACTAATGACAAATGATTTGTTTTTCGACAGCTTGCCGTTTAGTAACTAACTTGGTAGAGTATTGTTGAAATAATGTTTTTCCGATCTTGGTGGGTAGGGTGCTAAATATAGCCATAATAATTTGGTAGAAATTAAATTAGCACCTATATTCGCTATCTGTAAGTATGTGATTATATTTTTCAAAATCGGTTAAAACCTAAGGTTAAAACCGATATACCGCTATACCGCTGTCAAACGCATTGTATGTTATCAAACACAAACGAGGTTTTATTTTATTTAACAGTTGCCATTGGTGCCGATTCTCTTGTCACAAAATTCTCTAAACTAAACTAAAAATCACCAAAATTTAGTTTATTCCTGTCAAACGACGATTTCCCATTCTGAAATTTACTAAAGTGACACAACTTAACCAAATTTTAGTTTAACAGCACTAAGATGGCACTGAGATTATAATTTAGTGAAAATGGCAATTTTGCTATTCTGAATTTTACGTTTTTCACCAAAAATTTTGATTGTCGTAACTAAATCTGCCTGTTTTTAATCGCGATTAAAAAGGTGTGGAATAAAATTAGTTGTCATGAACTAAAATTCACACCAACACCTCGACTTCAGATGCAAAAACAGTACTGTATCTTTTTTTCTTTTCTTTTGCTTATATCTCGAAAACGGTGTGTCCTATCGCAAAAATAATTAAAATTTCGACCCCCTTTATAAAACACGGAACATCTAAAATCCAACGTGTTGGTAAAAAAAAAATTTTTTTTTTCATATTTTCCATACAAAAAGTGAAAAATTCCATACAAAACATGTCGAGGCTACAAAATAATGCGCGACTCTGGCTCTAAAAAAACATCACGTGGTACGGCAAACAAGTATCACGTGGAGTCGCAATTGCCAAATTTGATTTTAGATGTGTCAAAATTATTTTTAAATTTAGAGATTTTATTTTGCAGAATAGCGTTAAGATTCTCATAGCCAAAAGTAAGGAATTTTAGTGATAGTTTAGTTAGTTTAGTTCGGTGTACGACAGAATCGGCACCATTATCTAAGTCACTTGCATTGTCTGCTAAACAGTTCTCCTGAGCTAGGTACCTATAGTTTAATATAAACAGCATTTTATCATCGAAAGAATTTATTACAGTTACCTAGTTCTTGAACACTCAAACGTCCCGTCAACGTATCTCGAACATTATCACTCAAAAGGCTGCTTTGAAAAATGGAACGCGATTCAAAAATCGAGCACGACACCCGACGACACCGCTAATCGTAGAGGCGAGGACATTTTAGGATTCAGCCTTGATATAGGCGAAGCGGAGTTTGAAAAGGGAAAAAAATACAGGCGCGACCAGAATTCAGCTCTGAATAAGGAATGGCTTAAAAAAAATACTATTTCCTTACCGGAAAAAAAACGAAAACCTTAATTAATTGTTGAAATGAATAATGATTTTATTTCTTTAAGTAGGTTTGTACAAACACTTTTACACGTCAATCATATTTTAGTTAGTATATTTAGTAATCATAGTCAGTTAGGAAAGGTCGCCCTTTCCTAACTGACTACTCTGAGAAGAAAGGCCGAAACAAACTTAGAGGTCACAGTCTCTTTTAATGTCCAGACATATTCTTGGTCAGATCATGTGAAGACCATGTAGATTATTGTCAGAAATGGTCTTTTGCGGAAAAACCACACAGATTGAGTGGACCTGTCCAGTCAGTGCACGCATGTGTCAGTAATCTAATCATGCAGCTCAACTCAGAACTTAAGGAGCTCAACGATACGACGAACAATACCAAAGCAATGACATTTGGTTAGGCCCCATAAATTACTCAAACTGCCAGATCATGATTAAAACTAACTGAGAAAAAATAAACAAAAAAGCAATGACCCACATAGTCACACAGTATTCACAGCAGCGGTTCATTAATTTATTGCCAGCTAATAACTGTAACATGATGTAAAGTAGAGGGCATGTTGCAATATAGAACGAAAGCTCTTCGTTCGACAGCAAAAATAATGTCATAGATTATGTCGACTATTCAGAGTGATATAAAATACAAATCCGCTCATGCGCTTATTCTTATACCACCCTTAACCTAGCACCCAATTTAAATTGAACAATAAAGGATACGAATAGCTAATCGATAGCTCATTTTTCTACTCGACTAACGCCCGGGTGATCCCATTAAGGAGGCGCAACACTAACATAGGGCGCGATAAGGATGTAGTGACACCATTAATCAGCGAGTTCTCGATTCATTAACGCGCGCGGCGAACATCGATTTGTCATAGGGATGTGCGTTAGATACGGGGCAAATTGTTTTGATGCGATAGCTCTGTTTGTCTATGATGGAGTAGGGATGGGAAGATTGTTTGTTGCACTTAGGGATGCAAGGAATATCCGAGGAAAAATATTGCTTGAGATTTATTTAGTAGAATCTCGTGATGGATTGTTTGTTTACGGAGCTAAAACTAATATAAATTTGCTGGAAAACGTAGTTTAAAGTGAAATTGAAAAGTGTATCTATCAAGGACAGAATGTTTGCTCCTCGTGACGTTGTGAGAATAAATTTTATAAAATCCAACAAAGATTCAACTTGGCAAGCAAAGTGATCGATAGGACGCGGTTCCGCCCTTATTGCCCTCACTGCACTAAAACAATTCAATTATAATGAAATTTGTCATCGAATTTCGAATCAAATCAGTTTTTGAGTTCCGCTCAAAATTAACTTTAGCTTGAGCAATTTTGTAATTTACAACACCGTTATTTTATAACCCTTAACCTCTAAAAGCGTCGCCCCTTTGAACCCTCGACTATGCCCGGAACGAAAGACATTCCTTCAGTAAAGGCGCACGAATTTAAAGTGCCCGTCTTTACGACTGAAGACAGACGTAGATAATGATAAAATTGGATAAGAAACCTCTTAAATGTGTTTAATTAGATGTTGAGTGTTATTATGTGCTGGTAATTAGACGCTTCCGTCATTAAACGTGTCCCTAATGTTTTGGTTAATAATAATAATATGCTTTTGCCGGAATTGTGAAGCTTTAAGTTTAAGATGGTGGGCAAACAATCTAGAAACATTTTAAGATTTTGATCACCAATGTAGGCGTTAAAGATTGTTGACAAAACTATAGCCTCCGTAATGGTAACGTCACGCAAAGCTCAACAGGAAAAAACTTCTTGCTAGTGGCTGTTTCAAAAAAACTTTTTGCTAGTGGCTGTTTCAAAAAAATTCTTGCTAGTGGCTGTTTCAAAAAAACTTCTTGCTGGTGGCTGTTTCAAAAAAATTCTTGCTAGTGGCTGTTTCAAAAAAACTTCTTGCTGGTGGCTGTTTTAAAAAACTTCTTGCTGGTGGCTGTTTCAAGAAAACTTCTTGCTAGTGGGTGTTTCAAAAACAAACATCAATCCTAAAGTTATATCCAAAACTTACGTTAATCGTCTACGCGAAGGCTACAGAGCGAATATAGTGAAATAGTTGAAATAGCTGAAGTACCGGCAGGAGTTGTTCGACTATTTCAATGGTAATTTACTTTCACTGAAGCAGGAAAAGGGTACACACAGCAGCAGGTCAAGTTACCACAAACTGTCAAATTTTCTCATTCGATTTTGAACTTAACCTTCAACATTTTATGGTTTCAAATAATTTGGAGAAATTTGAGAATTTCGTATAACATGATGTGCGAACTGTATAAACTTCTTTTGAATATACAATTTATTTTAAAGTTTCTACAGTACCTTAAATAGTTAGGATTTCTGCTTACAATTTGGACAGAATTTAGGTATATGATTTAAATCCTCGGCAGAGATGGTTTTTTTTTTAATATTTATTTAAGGTAAAGTTACTCTATAAGGCTTTCTTATATACAAAATTTTAAAAACATAATTATGGTTCTTGTATATGAGTAAATATCTTCTACGAATGCCAATCCGCGCAAGTTTATACAATAGCTTATCTGCTTCTGACAACGGGTATGCTAGAATATTATAGTTTTCAATATTGGCGTGTGCTAGCTGACATATTATGGCAAATAATTTTAATGAGTTTGTGTTTCGTAATGTTAATTACTTATTATTACTGTATAGAATCCAGTTCTTCTAACTGAACAGACAGCTGTGCTGCTGGGGAGTTTGTTGCGCCACTTCTTTTTCCCAGCTAAAGCACTAGGAATTGGTGAAAGGCGGGCGTTTTGGGGGACTGTAGTATGTAATTTTGACGTTCAAAAAGTGCTGATTTTCAGCCTAGTTTGAATAAATGACTTTTTTTTTAATTTTATTATTGCATCTTCCCACCTCTTTAACATCAGATGGGATTATTATTTAAAATAATCGAATTATATCTAAGCTCTAAACAACTTGCAGTAACAGCTTGCTTCTACCTACTTAGACAGGATACAGCACCGAATACATAATAGCTACAAACCAATACTTCGTTAAAACCCGTTACTTACCTTCGTGATTCAATGTATGGCCCAACAGTCATTTTATTTGAATAAATTTAATTTTATTAGTTCACCAACGATTGTTCACACAGGTTCTATGGTAAAGGTTACATGCGAAAGTGTGTATGCAACAGTGCAAAAATCAATGACAGGCAAACTCCACATGCATATAGAAGTTGTGCAACAAAATATGATTAATCTAGTTTTAAATTACTTAAGTATCTAAAAGTGTTAATGGCAATAACGATTTAATTTAACAATATAAGGTAGAATCGTCATAAGACACACAAGCTACGGGATTTAATTTATTTTTCCTGTACATTCCCATTTCAAATGGACGGAAGCGGATCTCCATACACATACCACGTAACAGTTAATTTCCCAATTTCCCAAATCGGAAGACAGGCAGCCAGATAGTAATATATCAAGTGTATGTCCAACTTTCACGCTACCGAATCCAAAATTAATTGGAGACCAACATAATGTTTTGATAGCTATTAAAACAAACGATATGAACGAAGCGAGGGGCATCCATCATTCATATCTAGCGGCTTTCAATAAGGTAACTTTCTCACTGACTTAAAGACTGGAGCGGGAATTCAGTGCCTTGTAATCGGGTGGATTTTATTAATAAAAGGAATGTACGTATCTGAAGGGATTAATAACCATGCTATGAGATGATGACCATCGTTCCTATAATCTTCTATGCCAGTGCTTGTTCTTATACAGGATCTGACGACAAGGCACTTTCTATTTCTACGATTGTCAATAGAAAAGGCAATTACCTAATATATATTACTGCTAACTCGACTAAATGAATATTAATAAAGTAAAATCATACTAAAATCAGTTCACCAGCCGCCAACTTAGGTTAAGTTCAGCTTACCATCTAATCCAATTACGGATACAGACCGTGAGAGTCATTAGCCAGTCAGGATTATAGCTGCATATCAAACCTGTCTAACTATTTCCTTCTTGGTCGGTTTCAACTGTTTGTCATGAATAGACGATAGATATTACAACTGCCATAATGACAGTTTGAAATGCCATTGCGTAAACGGTTAAGACGTTTGATGATGTTAGTATATCTTTTTAAGTCGATTTGCCTGAATTTAGTAAATAGTGATTTAGGATTGGTAAAGACAATCGTAGAATATATACGAAACAATATGTGACTAGAAAATAAACTGCAAATTTGATAAGTTTTAGCAGAGCGTTCCAGGATTCCCCAAGGAACAATAGTAGGTCCCATTCCCTTGCATTACAATATTTTCCGGTTAACTCTCAGGTATATTGTGGTGACAGTGACACTATGCCACATCACTAAAGATGAGTTCTCTTAATAAATAGGTGAATAAAATTAAACTAGTTTTCCATCACATTTTCTGTTTTACTTGCTAGTTTGCATTGTCGTCCTAGCTTGTTTCTATGTATGCATATTGGGATTGGCCGACGGCATCCAGTCTAACCAGATGCCCCTTAAAATCGACATTCTTATTAATATTACTACACGATATTAATATGATTACCAATCATCTTATTATAAGTGCAGGGCTTTGCAACCGTCTCCCGCTATATTACAACCGGAAACGAGTAATAATAAGCCCATCACTCGGTGTCCGTTTTGTAACTTTTTAATATATTACCTGTTATAATGCAATGCAACTCGCTCTATACAGCCTTGTACGATCGCTTAAAACAGTCTTCTAATTATACAAGATGTTTAACTACAGATAATATTTTAAGATAATTTTAAGCAAAATATTCTACATATTATATGCTGCCGTTTAATGGTTCTTATTTGTAATTTTGCTGTTGCTGTTCATGGTTTATAAATAATATCATTTAATAATATCATACATAACTATCCGCAGATTAGATCTTAAATAAATATTTCAAAATAACCTTTGAAGAAATTAACAACATTGGATTATGCAGATATCCTATCTAATACGTAATCTGAAGTAAAGTTACCAATTAATTCATGCCTCGACGTTTTTGGAGACTTTAATGTCGTTTAAACTGTTCAAAAGGCAAATTGCGACCGACACCCGGGACAGTAAGCCAAGAATTTATGGCTCCATTACAGGACACAAAACGAATCGACTAAAATGGACAATAGGCACCGCTTAACGAAATAAAGCGTTCTCAGATAATGACTAGAAGAGTATTAATAACCCGCTTAGAAGATAGCAACACCGAAATAGCCTTTATAAAAAGACATTTTGAAAAATAAAACTATAGTTCCATTTTTAAATTCAGACTAAAGGGTTTCGCCGCGCCACAGGCGCCGCTTGTGTTGCCACCACAAAAAATCCAAGGACAACAGAAAAAAGTGTTATACCGACCACAAAATAGACATAATTTATACTTGGATTAACGACCCCATTGTGTGTTTTCGTTGTAATTTTTATTTACGATTGTTTACCCTATTTTATGTTTTAATATGACGCCATATTTATGGTTGTTTGATTTTGTCTGTAGGAATTTGGGGATGTTTTAATTTATAGGGTCTTTGTATCGACATTTTGATGCGACTGGGTTGTTTTAAAACTTCTTTTAAGTGCCAGTTTTTCTCAGCAGTATATCAAACAATATTTATTTCTACTGCATAATAAATATCTCTATTGTTAAGGGTATAATTTTTATTGGTATTCATTATTATTAAATGTTTACATGCTCGTATGGCCTATGCGGACATAAAATTATATGAGTCGTAAGATATTTTTATTACAATACACAGAACTATTAATAACATCGTACGCTAAAAATAAATTCTTTAATAAAAAAAACATTCTCATATTCTGTTTTAAAAGTTACAAAAATGTTTACTTCGGCTTTCGGAAACACATTCACAACATTTCACACGCCGTTCATGTAGTTCCTTATTTGAATAAAACTTTAAATAGTTCAGAAACATGGCGGTGTCTAAACTAGATCACACGGTGTCTCGCTACGCTCGTAAATAATTAAGAAATAGCTTGTTTTAAATAAAACCACTAAAAACCTGTGTATACATATCGACAATCACATATTTTACTGCTTTTTTAGTATCGATGGAATTTCCGAAAGGACGACTAGGGGCGGTTTACGAGACCGAGTAGATTGGGAGATTATAATTCGATATAAATTTAATAATGATTAATAATGATATCGACTTTTGGAGTATCGAATTAGATTTCGATTTTGAGTACCGTGGAACTGCTTGATTATAAATAATTTGAAATGGTTCGGTTATTGTTAATCCGTGGTGAAAGCACAGGAATAAAATGGAGAAGACTTGTGACTAGAAAAACATTTGAACGAAAATATTGAAATGAAAACATTTGACTTTCCGATGTGACTCAAAGATTTATTTATTTCTGTGGAAGGTCAAAGTTTGATTTCTCTTTACCATATACGAAATTCTCAGTAGGTGCGATAAAACATAAAAATATGATTTTGGAAAGTGCTAGTTTACAAACTCCGATATTTGCGGGTTTCAGCGATATTACGTGCCATTTTTTTTTTATGAATGGTCTCTTTAACCATAAATTCAAGTAGGTATTAAATTGAAATGGTTTATGCACTAAATTCTCTCATGAAAATGGCTCGCTCCCTACCCCTACACTATAAATTTGAACGTTTAGCATTAAACTATATGTAACCAGAAACTAATATGAAGTGCTTTATGCCTATAACGGCTCCTCGTATCCCTGTTCCCTGGTATAGCAACCTTATATGGGAGTTCTTAAATCCCCATAAACCAAATACGTTAGTGACGACAATGAGGTAACGGATCGTAAACTTTTTATCTCTTCATTCCCCTATAGTTCTTTTTTATACCCTTTGTTTTAACGTGAACACAATGAATATAAACCGTTTGGATAAGTGTTCCATTCAATCGTAATGGCTTTCAAGAGAAGGCGTTCGAAATTTAAACAGTCAAATCGATTTCGAATTAGTCAATTGTGTCATTTTGTAGCGAAGGGTTGGTTTGATTGGGTTGTTTGTGTTTTGTTTTGTGCCATTCAATGATATTTGTGTACTATTTTCATTTTTTATTCTTACGTTGGTACATTTTTGGTATATGTCTTGGCTGGAAAGCTGGAATACAGAGTCACACTAAATTCATTGGGCCGTTTATAAAGGTCGCGATTCACACTTTAAAAATATAAGTAGAAAGCAGAAGCGAGTGATCAAATTATTCTTTCATAGATGAGATCACACGGCGATCACCTTTCCCAATAATAAAGCCTAATAAAGCATTATTATTTAAGTCACTACATTTTGCTTTAAAACTTTACGACTAATGAAACAGCAGCCACGTTGGCGAAGCGCGTTGGGCAACGCCGACTGCCATCCGTCAGTGACGTCAGCAACTCATACTTTGAAATAATCAACATATTTACAAACAGCCGTTCCAACACGTCCAACTAATCTAATTATGAAAAGTCTTAATCGATTTCAAATATAGAATTTCGCCCTCTATTATAAGAAATGTAATATATACGATAACAATTTAAAGTGAACATTATTTAGATCTTTACTAAGAGACTACAAATTCAAAATGTCGTATTATTAGATGTTCAACGTATTGATAAATTGGGTTAACTAGCCGTGAGTGATGGCCGATTTTATTTTATGAGCTTTTTAACGATCTTTAATGTTGGTATTATAAGTTTTCTTGTCTGTCTATATTGTTTCAGAGATATTTCAAGCGATTTTATCTTTGAAATTATTTTTATGGCTGCGTGACGGAGGTGAAGGCTTGGGAAATAACTACTAACTAAATAACAACTATAATATATTTTAGTAAAGCTAATTTTAAGATAGAAATTAATGTTACTGGTGATCGTAGGCTAAATCCCTTCTGTAAATACAGGCCACAAATGGCTCTTCCTAAAAAACTGTTTAAGAGGGCTATCATAATTTTTCTTGTATTTGAGTGTGTTACTCTTCAAACACTCAATTATACAAGAAAAACGGTGATAGTGCAGTCACGTGGTCGTTGGCGTCCATTTCAAGTAAGTACAAAAAGTAAGTAAAGTAAGTAGTAAGTGAGTAAGTGTTTTGTTTCTTGGTGTAAGTTTATTTTTTCTAAAAATTAATATAGTTACGCTATACTTAGTACAAAACATAGAGACATGCTAGTGTTAGATATAGATTACATCGTAAAAAAATATTTGAACTCGTATCATTAACCAGGGAGAAAACAGGAATACGTTAGTATGCAATGAACGCTAACGACCACGAGACCTAGTTTCCTCTTAATTACCCGATATGATGATTTAATTATACATCCTAGCACAGATAATACTACAACGATCCTAGTCATTTAACTTATAAGTTTATTAATAGTTTTGACTCTCATAAAAAAGTATATTTTAGGCACGTTTTATAAAAAGAACAATAAAACGACTAAAATACTGCTAACTTAAGAATTGGTCCTCACAATCCGGTCTTCGCAAATCTCACACATAAATAAAGATTAAAATTAGATTATATTGAAACGACAGTTCACCAGCAAAGTTCTCAACCCAATGAATAATGCAACGGTCAGTCGAGACTCTGAGCAAAAACATTTGTTTTAAGCAAACCTATCATTAAATATTGTTAGCCATAATAATTATCTTAAGAAAACGTCATTAACATTTTTAATTTGTTTAAAAAACAATAAGAAACTTTAAGCAAATGTCAGTGAAACTAATTATTATAAAAAAGTATCTCACGATCTATGGTAGACTTTGTATTGGTCTAGGTTTTATACTTGACATTTCATTAAGTTTTTAATTATAGAACGTATTAGGTACCTATCTAATCTAGGATGGAATCAGCCGCGTTAGTCGTGGGAATAAACTGTTTATATAAAACCTCATGGCAGTTTTTGTTAAAATTTCGCAAAAAATGCATTTGGTAGGTACTTCAACTATTTAAAATAAAAGCGATTGTGATTCAAGCTATTTGAAAACAGAATGAATTGACATGCACATGATGACTCAAAGTTCTATTATCCTAACACGTATTATCAACCTACTAATTACTAGGTATATCTATTACTCTTAAGGGGGAAGCTCCAGCGTAACCCGCGAAATTTAAATTTTCTTTCGTTCTTTACAATTTGCAGGTCAGTGTCACATTGTATGTTGAACCAAATATGATTCGCGACCGTAACGAGTATGTATTTACATGGTTATTATCATTAAAATCCTCAATACAACCCTATTGAATGACTATTTCATGAAATATCAATTTGTTTTGTTATCTAAGAAAATTTTAATTTCGCGGGGTACACTGGCACTTCCCCTTAGCAAATATAATGAATCAATTTAAAAGTGTTTTGGCCTCCAGTTCATAAAACAGGCCAATTAAAGAAACAATAAAAATCAGTCTAAAAACGAATTCATAAAAAGATCACAAAGTTCGAAGTCCCGCAGATTTTCATCAGCCCCATTTTATGCTAGCCAAAACCAAAGATTAGGAATAATAAAACGGAATAATGAAGCAATTAATTCTACTGAACTCGAGCCGGTAGTCTACGATTGCCTATTCCAAAAATTATGAATGAAAATTTCAAAACTTCAAGACTTTTTTTTCGGAAACACGTCATTATATTTTATTAGAGGCGCCGCCATCGCATAAAGTAACACTAGATTCACAGACGACAGGTTAAATTGGCCACAAATAATCGGGTGACGGTGAAAAAACTGTAGTTTTCGGGTTGACGGAATCCCATCAAAATACCTGGAAGTGATGTATTCTGACCGCATCCATCTTGTTATTGATCGCGATTATCGATTTCGGGGAATCGACTAACGATTGCTGGCAACCCTACGATGTGTCACGTTCGTGTTTTCGGGGCCGACCATCACCAATTAGGAATGGTTTTTTTCTCTCTCGTAAAGTTAGCTATTCGTCCAACCTCCTGCGAATTTTTGAGAAAAAAAAAGAAATCTAAAATAGTTTTGCTGTTTACTTCTCCCATAATAATATCCTTGTTGGTTTTAACCGTTCATTCTGTTACGAAAAGCCTTTATATTTGTTAACAATAGATTCTAAACATGTCTCTTCCCGTACAAATATCGGTAAATTCAGCGATTGCATTCATGAAACTATCTACATACCGCGAATGCATCGAGAGGCGCGCATTCATTGACTGACATTCGATTATTGAATTTGCATTCGAAATATAAATTGCTGATGTTTATCTTAAATACAAACGTGGGGACATTAGGTTTATGTGTAGTCAACCTCTTTGGCCTTTTAGATAGTTTATTGACAAATAATATGGAAGCAGGTCGCATTGGACGAATAAATGCTATGCCTTAGCCCGGTGGTCTTGGCGACGATAAGACCACCCCATCACTATACTTTATGTTGGTATTATTTCAGCCCAGAGGCTTCCTACTATTCATCTGATATAGGTATTAGAAACCGTTTCGCTGCGATAGAATATTTCATTATGCATTTCTACGGCTAGGTTGCAAGTTATAAGTTCCATAAAATATGTCAAAAAGGGCAACTATTGTACTAATTAGGTTAGACAGCATGCTCAAAGAGTACGTAAGTTAATATTATCATGTCTAAGGCAATACTCTATGGTGGCATGCTACGATTAAGAGACCTATGGCATTTCTCCATCCTTAGGACTAAATACTGAAGGAAGGTGATCGATCTTCAGCTAAAATCATTTACAAACGGATGAAATAACGGTCATGAATTCATGCCCATTGATTCTTTCATTAAGAAACTTTAATGGCGCATCAATAGGCCATAACTCAACTAATCTAGGTCACTGACCATATTTATTTACTATCTAACTGTCGCATGTAACTTGTTCATAATTGAGAGTACTATTAATTGTTCACACAAACGTCAGATGACGTCATTAACTATGGCAAGTTGCCAGTGTGCTCGTTAATTCAAATTTCGAAGACCATTTTTTACGCATTCCTATTATTTTTTTTTGTAGGTAATGTTGCCGATTTTCTAGCATGTAATATGTCCGAATTTTGATGCAACATACAGGTGACTTTTTCATCAAGTTTTCGATTATTTAGCTATCTCTTTATCTATGGTTATCAAAACATACTTAACATACCTAGTATTGCATAACCATCTCAGGGCAAAAGTCTACCTCTGGGTTTGTGTATTAATCTAATCTATAAGAACCTTTGTTAGGCGCGAATCGCTAATAAATGGAGCTATAAATAACACACGTCAACATAAGCTTTAATGATTTTACCAATACAATAATAGTCTGATATTAATTGGGGTGTTAAAATACTATTATTAGTTTTACGATCATTGACTTAAATTAGCTCGCTGGTTTATTATAAACTATGAGATTAGTTGAGAAGCCAAGGCTAGAAGTTAATTAGATGTTAAGGCAATGACTACTTTGGGACATAGCTTCCTAAAAAGAATACTTTTTAGATTCTTTATTTTAAAACAAGTTGAATGTTGATAAATCTTAAATCTAGATTCAAGATACCTACTGAGTTACTTTTATTGTATTTGCAGCCTTCATTATCCTATGATTGAGTTTAAATTCTTTTTTCATTATTTTCCTCTAAGGTGGACCTATTTGGCCCATATATCTGGCATGCAGCAAACATTCCCGGCCCAGTTCTACTTTAGTTTGGCAGCCGTGTTTGTTTTCACTTATTTTGTAACTTAAGGGCTGCCAGCGGGCTTACCACATATGAACATTAAGGGTATTCTGCTTACACAGGTATAAGGAAGCTTTCTCTATAATGAGCTTCGACCACAACCTCATCTTGTTCGAATTTCTATAAAGTCATTCCAATACTTTTTTCACTTATCAGTCTTACAAAGTCAAAGTCAAAGCATTTATTTCAAATAGGCACATATAAGGCACTTTTGAACGTCAACATTTACATTTAAATAGAATTTATTCTAGTCGCCCCTTCCAAAATGTAGTTTCGTATGGAGAAGAATGGGCAAGAAACTCCACCGTTACTCTTTTAAAATGTGTTACAATATTTTGTATACATTAATTATATAATTACAGGAAATATACTTCAGACGTTCGAGATTTTTTTTGTGGTATTTCTTCTCAATGGCACAATCTAGACAAAAAACATCTGGGGCCGTACTATGAGCTGTTAACGCCATCATGATTCCATTGAGAAAAAGAGATAGTGCTATCGGTCATGTATAGCTCCGTCTCTCTTCCACGCTGGAACAATGATGGAATTAACACGTCATAGTACGGCCCCTGATGAGTAAAACTGCTATATTTTAACCAACGAACTAAACAAGGATCATTCATCAAAGCACCACAAAGACGACTAAGCACTCTTTCCTTAACCTCTAACTCCTAAATCTCTCTTAAGTCTCCCGTCACTAAAAAGCACTAACGCAAAAGTCTTCATTTTAAAACACGAGTGACATCCCTGTATAAATCTGTCCTGACTAGACTATTGTAATTGACATATTTATTGCTGAATAAATAACTCTAGAGACGCGTAAATTAGGATTCAGAGCTTTCTAATTTAGCATTTACATAGCCATCTACTGTTATCCGATTTCAGAGGAGATTTTGCTACGGTGTTGGATTTCATTTGTTTTTTGGTAGTAAGTGCTTTGTTTCATTTTTCAAAGCCACCCACAGGCTTTGAAAAATGAAACAAAGCATGTATGGTGGAAGCTTAGACAGTGGTGCCGATTCCCTTGTTCACAAACTAAACCAAATTTATGTTCAGTGCATCTTTTTCTTTCTATTTCATTATGGAAAGGACAGAAGATAAATTTTAGTTTAGTCCTGTCAAATTAATCAGCGCCTGACACTACTCCATACAAGTTTAGACGTGATTAAAAAGTTGACTACTAAAATTACATCAAATTACGTCAGGTGCTGACTAATTTGACAGGACTAAACTAATATTTATCTTCTGTCCTTTTCATAATGAAATAGAAAGAAAAAGATGCACTCAACTTAAATTTAGTTTAGTTTGTGACAAGGGAATCGGCACCATTGTCGATCATTTAATAAGATTGCGTTCTTATAGATGGGATTGTACGTAAACTTAGAAGTTAGGAGACTTTCAACTTATTTGAAAATAAAAGGACCAAGAATCACTCAAGATCATAAAAGGAACTATAGTGGGGAGTAGTCCTTTTGAAAAGTACCGTCAAAAATAAAACGAGCATCTCTACAATGTTGCCAACACCCTAATAACCCTCATAGTGGGTGTTAGGGGACACTGTTAGGTACAATAAAAAAAAGAGAAAACTATAGATTTTATTTTATTACTTTGTAAGTGACATGCGAAGGAACATGTCAATGAGGACACTAAAATTTAATTTCGTCATATTATATCCTTTACAAGGAACACGAATCGACGTATCTTCTTTGGCGATTGGTTCTGGTCCATAAAGATCGTACGCGATAACCCTATCAATGCTAGTGTCGTGTCACCTATTCACTATCGATAGTCGATCATCGGTATCGATAAATTCACGATCGTAAAATGTTTGACCCTCGAGGTTGGCACGATTTATCGATTAGAAAATGTATGTAAATATTATGAGTATCGATATTTACATGTTGCAGGGAATCATTGAATTAGAATAATCTTGTTAGTCTTGTTTGAAAGCACGTAACTTAAGTTTGAAATATTAAATTGCATGCGTGCATGCATGTATTATGCATGCTTTCACATAAACTTGCGGGTAGGAACTTACCTTTATTCAGTCACATTGAATAACTCACGAATCTTTTCATAAACGGACAGCAAGTAAAGTTATCAAACGTATGACTAGTTATTTTATGACCAAATTGTGTACAGTAAGTCCGGTATATTTACTACTAATATAAGTGTATTTTTATGTCTTTTTCATACGGTCCACAACGCAATAAACTTGACTGTATTAACGGATGCGACTTTATGTTATCGTAACTCGCAACTGTCATTTAATAACAACTTATAGCCATGGCATACTGACCAAGGTAATTATGTCTTAAAAACTTTCTATTTTAATTGATCTTATCTCTAAAATTAACTTTATCGATATCCGAATTGCTACCGATCAATCTCTAGAGTATCCTTATCTTTGCCTACTTCTCACACCATTTGCCCTATGATCCAATTCTCTAAACGAATCCTGTTACTATTATTGGGAATGGGTCCCACTAGCGATAAGATGCATATATTATGACGGTTGCCACGTAGGTGCGATTTAATTGATAATAACTTGTGCCACCTGCCTTAATTGAACTATTAGTAATGGTTAGGTAATATTTATCTGTGGCTGATAGTGATGTGATTGGGGGATAAAAACAGTTTTTTTTTTTTGTTTAAAGGACTCCAATGTAAATGATCTTTTAATTAAATGTTGTGTAACAGTAATTTGTTCTAAACTATTTTAAAGTTAAAGACACTTAGATGCAGAGTTTATTATGAGTACTTCTTATCAACAAAATTCAAGTCAAGTACCTATCCTACTCCTCGAATAGGCTCACCTCCTCGGAGGCGAGCTTATTCCCAGTTATCGGCACCATTCCATACTATTGACCAACCTAGAAACCGAACCTAGGCCCCTACGCTCGACGGCAATACCTATCGTACCAGATAATCCTAATTAAACTATATTTCTCTAAAAGTAAAATTCCAAAACCCAAACAAATTATGTCTATTATCTGTAATAGCCACCGATAATTTTCAAAGCTCATAATTAAAAGGCCTTAGGCCCGTTTTACACGCAATTATGTCTTTTACAGTAACCTCATACGGTACATAGAGACGATATTAATATCATCCCGTAAAGCTTAGTGGTAAATGGCGACCTCTAGTGGTCCATTATGAGGTTACAATGGCAGTGCTGCCAACTTTATGGTTTTCGCGCCAATACGGTGCAGTGAACTGACGGGCATATTTTTGGCGCGGGTTTTGAACGCCATTTTGCGGAAAATATTAGCTTATAATATTATCGCAAGAGTTTCATATTTTGTACATAAAATGCTTACTTTTTCGAACTAGAAGATATTAGTAGTACTATAATCATACTTTTAATCAGTAGCAAAATGATTAACAATTTATGAAACAGTGAATTTGACCTGTTTTTAACTCAAACTCAAAGCATTTATTTCAATTAAACCATTTACAGGCACTTTTGAATTGTCAATGTCAAGTGGTCGGTCAGGCAGAAATATGAAGCTAGTTGCCCATTCCAAAGCGTAGTAGGTACCTATGGAGAAGAACGGACAAGAAACTACATGGACACTCTTTTAAATTATATTGTTACATAAATATTAGTTACCTACATCAATAATGTTGAATATAGGTGTAAATAAGACGTACACGTTGAATGTCCAGAGTACTTACAGCAAACATAAATTTAATTAAAACAATCCATAAATAAAATAATTAAAATAAGCCGTGGCGGCTAAGAGAGGACCAGTCCGAACTGACGGCGCCCGTTCACGAACATGACGCATGGATCAGCACCATTCAGCTCAACCATTTTGAAGGGAGCTAAATGATCCAACACACGCGCCACCGTCAGCGAGACATTTGAGTGAGCATGACATCTATCAGCCGCCAGGGCACATTCAAGTCATTGAAAGACATTACCCGGTAAATGGTAGCTCGATATTACTTACATAGAACTCACACTTGTTCTATGCAATTATATAATACAAAGGAGATTGAGTTTATACAATGCAAAGGTAGTCTTACAATCTTCAGCAGCTCCAACAGTATTTTCAAATGTTATTCAATTAGTTGTGGTTGTGGAGCAGGACCAGCATTGAGCCAGGCATTTTTATCAACATACATTACATACATTTTTATAACATTTCCCCTTTACACTAATAAACTATAACACAACATTACCACATTTTATCTTAGTACGTACTTAATTATAACAAACTTAGCAGCACACCTCCAGGAACTTCAAACTCCATGGGTGGTATACAGTGCACACCGAACGCATTATTTAATAGCGACTCCTTTAAACTGATTGCATTCCATTGCGTATTTAGTACGCGAACACCGACCAATCAGTTATGCAGCTCCAGCTTCCTACATCAAACAGGTTGCTTGGTTGTAATTGTCGAGTACGCCAGTTAAATTTAATGTAGACTATTTGTTTAGTTAACCACGCTGAGATTTAAATGTGTTGTGTGAGCAGTTACTAAACGTAACTGTCTTTGATGAAGTATTTAGAGCACGGTTACAGGAGCTTTCGTTTAGTTACATGTGTAACATAATTCCAGTTCGTGTGACAATAGGGCAGCAACTGCCGGTAAAATAGGGACAAGGAAGTCCTAATATGAGCCTAGCTTAGTAAACTTTGACAAGCAGCGTTACCTATACAACTTTTCTTATCTAACGTACCTAATAATTTCCCGGAATTACGAATTCGATACTGACATTGGAAAGTATTACTTTTTGTTGGAAGCTCCTATAACTAACAGCTGGTCATGGCTGACATTTAGAACCATTTCAAACACACCAAAGTAGGTAGTGCCTACTCTGTGGTCGGTCACTTTTAATTATGATCTTAGTTATCGCTGTACAACGTCATACGAATCTTATGTCAAACAAAAACATTTGCAGACTTCAAATACTTAATGACGAAAACGGATGGCTGCATACCAAAGCAGAAGAATCTAATAACAACATATTTAATAGCTCATTAACACAATTCACATTCAGTCTATCAATCGACAGCTGCTCTACAAGGTCTCTTTCAGAGCTTTCGGAATGGTGTAGATAACATTTCTCCAGATTACAAAGATTTTTCTCCTACCAAACCTAAATGTATACAAAACCACAACTTCCATGCATAAAAACAAGTACCGCCCAGGAAACCAGCAGTTTCTACTACACGTCCAATGAAAGGAAAGTTCGTAAAAAATGATTTATATCTGCGCAAGAACACCGTGGATAATTGAATACGCATATTCATAAACTATTAGATAGCTGTCTTGGGGAGTGTCATTTCAACTGGTAACATGTTGGAAAAGTAGCTGAATGCGCAATATGGGCTATCACCACGGAATATCATGATGTTATAACAAAGTATTTGAACATCTACTTCACAAGTACTAAGCTTAGACATTGATAACTACTCCATAAAGTATAAGTCAACGCTAGCCATCGCTATGGAAACGGCATTTACTAAAGAAGTTCCGATAGGACAAATTGCTAACACCATAAATCTATGGGGCAATAATTTTCACCCACCGGCCGCAGTAACCCGCAAACCATTGCAGATTGAATTTAATGTCTTCGATATTATGTGTCTTGGGACAATTTAGGAGGCATTAGTACACCCTACAGCGATTCACTTATACATATTTATGAATAAAACAACCAATTTGTATTGCTTCGTGCACCCGGCTGCTGCAGCCATAACGGCTCAACAACCGGGGGGGTAATACGGTTATCCTAAAAGGATAGCCCCAATTTGTTGAAATTGTCAAACCAATTCCTTGTACGCCGCTTTGTGGTCCGCTCCGTACATAAAAGGGAGTTTATAGCGGATTTATAGAGTGATAAATTGTGTTCTGATAGTATAATTGTAGAGTACGGCCCCTGATTCTTAAATCAATACACAATTCTAATGAATGTGGCTCCATTCCAAGCAGTGGACACGGTAACAATGCTGACTCCGATTGCGACAACGTTACTCTGGAATGCACACGAACAGTCCCTATAGTTACGCCTACTTTGACAACTAATCGCATCTTTTTCATTGTTTCAGAAGGATCTCTCGGACGATTGCGTGTTCGAGGAACATATAGAGGAGAATAATTACAACACATACTCGCGGTTACGCAACGGGAAGAAAACCTTCTTGGCGCTAGACAACAGGGGGAGAGCGAGACGAACGCAGATCCCCGTGAGTCGGCCGCTCGGCAACCTCTCGCCGTACGCGTTGACGCTGACGAGGCGATGGGACGGGCCCAAGCAGACGCACTGTCCGCCGCGGCGGCATCGCGGCAAGCTGAAGCGACCTCCGCCGCGGCACAGAAACTGCCACATACGCCTCCAGAAAGCGAATTTGAGGCATAAGAGGAAGCACAAGAAGGCTAACAATCCCAAGAAAAAGCAGCGGCATCCGAAGACGAGGAGAAAACACGAGAACAGTACAACGACCACGACCGAAGTGACGTGGGACGAGTCGACGATGTCGACCATGTCTACGACGGACGCCGAGTTTTTTCGGTCAGCGACCGCGCAGGAGGCGGTCGCACGCGCGTGAGTCGAGCGCTGGTCGCGGTCGGGGCAGCCGTCGCGCTCGCACACTAGCACCGTTCCACACTTACACGTGCAAGAATCTCTGTATCATTCCTATTTAGTGCTGTTCCGATTGATACACGGAACGGCTCGTGAAATATTACGACAAAGTAGCATTGCTCTCTTACGAATGGCGCTCCAATTTAACTATCTAAAAAGTTGAAATCGTGACGCGTTCATAACGAATGTTTGTCGAAACTTGAACTTCGTTTTCCTTTACTAGTAGTACGTACGAAACATAATACTCAATGTTGAATTAGGCGGTGTTGCCGTTAAAGTCGATACATGTTAACAATAAAACAAATGATATTTATTCTACCAAAGCTACTGAAATTATCTATCTCAATGTATATTCCTAGTTTGCTTTAAACGTAGGTTTATCGGCAAGATTCCAGTTGTTAGTTACTGTTACTTATCAAGAAATTAACGTAGATGATAAATTAACTTTATTCGATAATGACTAAAACCTTTGATTGTTTTTAACGTCGAGATTATCGTTTGGTAAGGTGGAACTGTGTTAGGAGAAGGCAAAAGATTCCTGTCAATTAAAATTTAGCCTAAATACTTTTCGTTTCGGAATCACTCTCTCGAACGAACATTGCTTCACTCACGTTCATAATCAATGTTCATTTCTAATATTTCTTTAATTGGTGTATCTTTAAAAACCCATTAATTAGCATTCTTGTAATACTTAAGTCATTCGTTAATGGATTTGATCGGAGCCCGTTCGGCTCCGTTACGAACACAACATTAATAGTGTCCAGATATCTTAAATGCTCGTAATTTTCCACATTCATAAAGTGCTCTAAAAGCTTAGGTATTCAAATTAAGAAATTAACGCTCTATTCCTTTATAACATCAATCGTAAACGCGACTTTTACGTATTTATACCATCGAAATTATAACATCGTCGGCTGCCATCACTATTTGCATCCGAATGGTTCAATAACACGAAGAGACGAAATTCCGAAACGTTTTTGTACTTAGATACGTGTGTTGAGGTGTAATTTCTTAAGAAATTGACTGAAAATTGGACTGAGTAATGTAGTTTATGTTGGTTTCGGCCTAGGCTATGATAGGATAACGTAGTGCGGCGGACGGCATGCTTCTGTATTCTATTCTAAGTTATATTCGAGCGTCAGAAGCGAGCGGCGCTGTAGTTAATGTCATCGAAATTATAAGCAACATGCATAGTGTTCACACGCGTACCGGTGGCTTGGTGACACCGTGCCTGACACACCCCGCGGTGAGGACTAAACCAGTTCGAGCTGGTAAATATGAAAAATAGCGCAATGCGCATCACTAGTACAGGTCCGCTTGCTTCGACTCGTCCAAAAATGTAGTGATAAACATTAACGACGACGAAGTGACTATTAGTAAGTAGTTCTAAAACGTGTATCTAATTTGTAAATTTATTTATTTTCCATAGAGAAAGTCGTATTTTGTTAACGTTTTAGTTGATGTTTTTTATTCTCTCGTCCCCTTTAGTTCCAACCGATTGTAGATGTGTAGGATGTCATACGCTTGTACTTTTAGTGAGCCAATATTATTTGTATTTTAATTTTAAGTCCGTTCGGTAACAATATGTGCTCTGTGTGCAGTTTTGTATAGTGTGTAATGGATGCATTTGCAAATATTGTAATTGAATGGATTTTACACGATTACATTCTCTTTAGTGATGTCCCTCGCATTCTGAATAAGTGCGCAGATTTTGTAGCAGGTGTATAGCATCTTGTACTTTGTCAGCGAACATTTTTTAAACGTGCAACACTATATTTTCCGTCTAATGGTTACCTACTCTAAACAGGCAAAGGTTAAGTGAAGGTTAATTTGTTCATGAATTATGCAAAACGGGTGTCCTACTTTCAGTTTTAGTTCATAATTAGCATCTATCTATTTCGAATTTCTCTTAAATTCCAAGCCTTGATAAGATCGATTGAACAGGTTCATAGTACAGGTACAGCTCTACCATAGAGTAACCACGAAAACGAAATGGCAAGTACTAAATAAATGGTCGCTGACTAAGTTTTTCAGGAGTTTTTTTTTTGTGAATATATGCAGCAAGCTTTATGAATGTACCTACGTATGTTATACGAATGATATTTTGAATTTATTTATAATTATGTATGTATGTATAATATTTTAGGTATCGCATGAAAACGACATGGAACACGTACATAACGAAGCATTTACTCATCTTATAAACATTTTTATATAAAATAATCACGATCGTACCGATTCCTTGTCGTTTTCGTATAAGTCAATAAATTATTCGATTCTCGGATTCGTTATACTTGACTCGTTATTGTAAATGAATACCAATCGATCTTTAAGTTAGTGTAGAAACAGTATTTCGGTATTGTAAAAAATGGTTCTCCGTTACAGTATCTAGTTTTGTAGTTTTATATTGAATAGAGAATGTAAGAAACTTCAGCAGATGTCAACAATTATATTGGTTTTATTTTGTTCTCTTATACGTAATGTTACTGGCAAGTTATACAGGTGCCGTGTTTGCAAACTCTATTTCGCTGTACAAAAAAAAAAAAACATACATAGACAGTCTTTTTTTTATAAGTACCAGATAAGAGTCATATTCAGCCTAATAAGTAGTAAAATATATATAAATATAATTTATCAGTCTATTATAATAAATTATGCGAGAATCCGTGAGTTTGCATAACAATGTACCGATGATGGTGTACAAATATGAGTGTTATGTTAATTTAATGCCCATGTGCCATAATATACTGCCCTTTGGGTTAGCCTACCGATTCAATGAACACTGTTAATTTTCACGCAGTTGCTATACTCAAGTACATAATATCAATATTGTTAAGAAATAAGGGAGTATCCACATACGGCCAATAACTGACAATATATAAAATTGTAGATAAAATATAATAAATATCTTTTTTCCTAACGTGGTGTAAATACCCCTTGTTTCTCGAAAATTATATATTATATAAGAATGTCAAGAGGAGTCAACAGTATTACTTACTTAATTAATTTCGATACCTTTTTACAATAAATACATACTTTTAAAAATGTTCGTGTTTGCTTAGTGCATTTAGACATGTACGATTAAAAATTAATTCTGAATAATTTAAACGTTTTTTGAATGTAAAAATAAAATATCTTAAGATGTTTTTTTTTCAAAAGTAGATTAAAAACATTACCTGTCTACCTACTTAGTTCCACCAAAAGAAAGATTGATCGAAACTTTTAGACAATAACTTTTTACAGCCTCTTATACCGACAAATAAATAAAAATGATTCTATAATCTCTGCGTTTTCATTGCAACTACCCACCAAATCTGAATACCTTCTTGGTCCCAAAAACTTCCAAGGACTTTAGCAAGGGACTAAAATGGCCTTTTTCTAGTTATGAATGAAATAGATTTACAAATAAACTCACGCCTTCGTCCCAAGGGGGTAGGCAGATACTACAGAAAGCCACCTGGTACGATCCTTACATACTCTTTTTGATTCGCTTACGTTCATTATACACGCACGCCGGAAAACAGTATGATTGATGATGATGAATTGGATGAATGAACAGTTCCAGAATTACGCCTAGGCACACAAGGCACCGGCCTAGGGGCCCAACCAGCCTAGGGGACCCAAATCTACCCCGACCACCTGGCAAGCTACCCAGCTTGCCTGCCCAGGGCAGGTGGACAGGGCTGGATAACAAATGCTACAGGCCGGGGGGGGGGGGGGGGGGCTTATATTATGGTTCCTATAGCACCCGTAGGAAAGGTAATGAAAGCTGACCTCTCTGAGGCGTGATACTAAAAATTTTCGGGCTCGCTTCGTTCACTCCTGCATCATAGTTTCTCTTATTTCTTCAACTTTTCTGCATACGTCTACAAAGCAGCTCCTATTTCTAGGTATATTAAATTAACAAATGAAATCTAACCTCTCCGAAGCGGGGTTCTAAAAATCTTAGAGCTTGCGTCGCTCGCTATTTCAACTTAGTTACTCTTTATTCTTAAACTTTCTTGCATAGTTACACCTTCTTCGACAAAGTTACTCCTAGTACTGTATGAATTAGACAAAAGAAACGTAACGTAACCTATCCGAGGTGCTAAAATTTTTGAGCTCGCTCCGCTCCCTCTTGCATCCACAGTTCTCTTACAAAGATCACCGTTCAATCGCTTACCAATAATGGAGGTTTTTACAAAAGTATCAATAAGGTGTTTGAAGAAAGTAAGATGGTTCAAGTAGGTAACTTGAGTGTTAGAGAATATGAGAAAAAGAACGTCTTTGTTTAGAAACAATGATTTATGACGACCGTAGAAGTAAATATGGTGACATACATCGCTTAGACTGCCTAATTTTTGATGTTTATTTATAGTAAGTAATTAAAGGCGATTAAGAATGATATTTTCTTTACTACTTAGTGGATGTTATTTGCAAAATTTCGAAAATGGCTTTGGGATGGTAGGGGCCTAAAATGTCAAGTGCGTACTAGGGGCCTGGATCCCTAAGTCCGGACCTGTGAAGGATTGGTATTTATTTCTGTAAATTGGTTCAAAAAAACACTTTTGCTTATTAAAAATTACTTATCTTTTAAAACTAGATGAGTTCTGTGTTTCCTATGTGACTACTCTGAGAGGAAAGACCGAAACAAACTCAGAGGTCACAGTATCTTACAGTCCAGACATAATCTTGGTCAGGCCATTTGAGGAATGGTCCTCAAATGGCCTGACCAAGATTATGTCTGGACTGTGTGAATCTGCATGGGCAGATTAGTGCCCGAGATGGTCTTCATGAGTCTGTTTTAGCGCCATGTGAATTCGAAGTAGTTTAGGTATTTGAACTCTGTGTTTGTCTAAATGATGACCAAAGTAATACGTATCGATTTAGACGGAGGGTATCGATGAGAAATTGGCCACGAAAAATAAAGTGTATCTATACAATAGCTACTTGGGTACTTGGGGTACCCTAAATATTGCCAAACAACAAACCTCAAAACACGCACTCAAAATCTGAGTAGGTACTTACTTAAAGAAAAGTGGAATAAAACAAAGGGTGTGTGCACACCACAATAGAAGCTCACTTCTAAAACTTCTATGTCTTCACTTGCGACTGGAGCCGGCCTCACCGTCCGATCAGCGTCACCGACCCGAGCGTGACGGTTTAGTTTCGTTCTCTGTTTAGAAAGAGCGCAAAGTGCGCCTAAAGAAGTTTTCATTTCAAAAATCGAATAAAAGCACATCTGTATTCTATCGAGTAATCGATTGATTGTTCAGACGAAAAGCGATTCGATTGTAAGTCTATTCGGCTGGAAAATCTAAACGACAGCGATTCTGTGATCATTCGATTGTTTGCACATTTCAATATATATTATGTTTATGGCATATCTTAACAACCTTGCTGTAAAATGATTATGATAGATACGAATGGAGAAATGGGAATCCTAAAATATTATCTTATTTCTTTTTTCTTTCTTTTTATTTTTTAAAAACGTTGCCCCACACTAGGAATTTCTCCTGTATCGTGGGTGCGTTTACAAACATTTAAACTCACATACACAAACAGCCAGACCCGGAACAACTACTTGCAGGTCATACAAATACTTGTTCCGTGCGGGAACCGAACCCGCGACACGCTGCGCAGCAGTCAATCGCTTAACCACTGCGCCAACCGTGGCGTGGCGTGGTGATCTTATTCTGCCTCACTGGTCTAGCCGCCGCCAGCACTACTGCTCAGTACGAGGTCTTGGGTTCAATTCCCAGGTCGGGCAAAGTGTTATTGGGATATCAATTGCCGTGCCCCCAGCGCCCAGCTCATAAATCGACAAATAAATACCTACGACGAATAGGATCGTGCAATGTATTATAGAACAAGAAACAAACATAGGATCTCAGTCGTATAGATACGACTGAGGCGGCACGGGCACGAAAACATTTGTCGTATTAATCCGACAGGGGGCGGCTAATGGGTTATGGAATTTCTCAGTAACGCCCGGTTGATGGCAATAGGCTCGCCCCCTATTATATGGGACTAGAACATAACTGGCCAAATATAGGTACCTACTATAGGTCACGGCTGCCTTACCCTTCGACGAAAACAGGCGTGATGTTATGTGTATGTCGATCTCATTCTAAACGGATATGTACCCTTTGTGACCACTACTACGGTCGACATCAAAAGCAACAATCATTATAAAGTTATCCACTTGGTAACCTACTTCTGGACAAGCGCCTTACCAACATTCCCTTGATTCCTTAACCACCACTGCTGGGACAGAGGCCTCCTCTCGGCTTCAAGCCATGTCAAGTACTCAATGACCCTCAAGCAACTGTGTTGATATGATCGACATAAGAAGCATTACTCACGCAGGGCGCGGTGCGGTGCGGCACGGTCATTCTTGCTTTTGTATTGGTTGCAATTCTTTATCGTATCCATGTATGTAGGTATGGCTATACCCCAGTAGGTGGGAAATGTGTTCTTATGTTAAGCATAGCATAATCAGTCTGTAACACAGGCCCCACTGCTGCTGCTGTGTGTGTGTCCCACTGCTGGAACACAGGCCTCCTCTCTTTGAGAAGGAGTGGGCTGCAATCTACCACGCGGGCCCAGTGCGGGTTGGTAGATGTCCCATGTCGTCGTATTCTCAGTTCTAGGACATGCCGGTTTACTCACGATGATTTCCTTCAACGTTTTGAGGGCAGTGGTGATGAAATCATTTACACAAAGTAAAGCGCCAGTCTAGGTTCGAACCTACGACCTCCAACTCGTAAGTCGCGGCCGATATCACTTGCCCACCACTGCTCTGCCACTGCATTAACTCTTCATTTGTAGTTGATGCGTAATGCGTCCACATAGTTTGACATTAGCTCCATCATAAGCCTCTTTGCATACAGAGATCGCCAGAACATAATTATCATAGGGCAAAACAACTGTAGATCAATGAGGTTAAAAACTGAAACGTCATAGGTGGCAGCACAGTTCAAAGTCTACAAATCGCCATTGTTTTGTCTATGTCACATGATGACAAATTAAACATAAATGAGATAATTAAGTACGAGACTTGGAGTGTAGCACTATTAAGAGACGAGCTAAGGAGAAGGGAAGAGTCTACCAGTGGTAAAAAAGCAGCTTTAGGGGAAAAAACAAGACAATAAAATAGGAACGTTTTATAATTTATAGTTGATCTTGTGTTTAAGAACTTGAAGTTCATTTTTGGTGAAGACCGGAGGCGTACGACAGGAATAACCTGATCGAAACTGAAAACCAACTCGAGGATGATCTTCCTGACTGAACTACTGCAGAGATATTAATTATATGATAATATAAAGACACACACACAATTAGGTACTATAATTTACGTAATATCACACCACAAGTGCCGGCCGGTAGGTAATAAAAACGGACATAATTCTCTTGGGAGCACCACCTGTATACGAATTACTGCCGTAAGACTTCAGGTTTAAAAAGAATAGCACAAAGTCTCGACGAAATATCGAGTTTCCAAGTTTTATTCGAACAGCTTTCTTCCACAATTTTCGTTTTTTAACATCTTTGGCAAATACACGGGTCCCCGTTTTTTTACAGTCAACAGCTGCGCAACGAGGAATATTAATTAATTAAGCGTAAAAGTCGCTTGTTTACAAAAATTGTATGGATAGTGACAGCTAGCTGTCAAATTCTTGGACTTTGGATAGCAGCGACAACTGAAGTGAGCAAGTGGCAGTTTTTATCCCCATTGAAAATCGTCAATTATACATCAGAACATGGAAAAACAAACTTTCCTTGCTAACAGTGTTAACGGGGGCGTAGGCGTTGAATACGCTGACCAAGAGAGGATGCACGAAGAGCTTCCTCATGACATCACTCATTAAGAGATGTCGTTATTCCTTTCAAAATTATTAAGGTGTACCTCCGTACCTGCAGGAATTGTCTTACCTTCGTTTCCCAGTGTATTATGCAATAAGTATTTCTGTAAACGTAGTTATTTGTAATCGTAATTTGCTGCAAATGAAAAAAGCGACTAAGTGCAAGTCGAACTCGCCCATGAAGGGTTCCGTAGGAGCAAGTAAATGTTTATTTTTTATTTTTTTATTTAAGTTGATTGAATGAAAGGTAAATTGCGGCTTACGATTTATGACGTATTAAAAAAAACTACTCACTATATCTCGAGATCTCGTTCAAACCAATTTTCGGTGGAAGTTTACGTGGTAATGTATGTACATCATATATTTTATTTAGTTTTATCATTCTCTTATTTTAGAAGTTACAGGGGGGGACACACTTTACCACTTTGGAAGTGTATCTCGCGCAAACTATTCAGTTTAGAAAAAAATGTTATTAAAATCCTCAATATCATTTTTGAAGACCTATCCATAGATACTGTACAGGTACACGTATGGGTTTGATGAAAAAAAAATGAGTTTCAGTTCTAAGTATGGGGAACCCCCAAAATGTATTGATTTTTTTCTATTTTTATGTGAAAATCTTAATGCGGTTCACATAATACATCTACTTACCAAGTTTCAAGAGCTTCTTATAGTTTTGGAAAAAAGTGGCTGTGACATACGGACGGACAGACAGACATGACGAATACATAAGGGTTCCGTTTTTTGCCATTTGCCTACGGAACCCTAAAAAGGATACTACACAACCCCTTATGACAGCTCCTTAAACCTCTTTCTCGAAGGAAGGCATGTGAGAGAAACTACTTACACAACTTTAGGTTCAGTAAAGGCAAACATGCCAAGTAATGAATGTAGGTTGGCTCGGTGACTAAGCGATTGGTGCTTGATGGTGTGATCGATTCCAGTACAGAACAAAGAAAAAACAAAAGAAGTAGGTAAGTGTACATGAAAACCTATGCATTTGCATATCCTATTACAAAAGTCGATCGTAGGATTATAGCGAGAGATTTACGCAGTGATCTGTAAGTAGTAGGTAGGGTACTTATCTGGTAACCCACATAGGAAAACAGCTTGATACTAACTTCACAAACTTATTTAAATTGCTTGAATTTTACAACCTACCTACTGGGAACGCAATATAACCAAACCAACTAGGTAGGTACCTATTACGATACGATAACTGCAATTATTATACAGAGTGTAAAAAGACCCATCCCATCACATAGCCGCCTAGCCGTCAACTACGCATTCGGTACATCAAAATAGGTAACATTGCACGAAAATAATTGCTGGGAAACGACTTTTATTTTTGGAGCCTAAAGGAATTTCTAAAAAGCCAAATGCCGATGAAAATCAAGAGCAAAGTCATGAACTCGTGTGTGTTACCTTCACTAACCTACACATGTCATGACAAACATGGAAGTTCACTCGCCGAGTCAAAAACAAAATTACGTCCTGCCAGGGAAGTATGGAGAGAAGTATCGTAAAAATCAGGAAAATTGAAAAAAGTCGGCTTTTCATCATCAGACAAAAGACAAAGGTAACTGATGCTCCCACCTACGCGCCCTAAAGCTTAAATGGAGATGGGCAGGACACATAGCGAGAATGAATGACAACCGTTGGACTATTCGCATGACGTCATGGCCTGGCTCTACAGGTCTAAGGAAACAAGGAAGACCGTTAACTAGATGGGCAGACGACATCACACGAGTCGCAGGAAAAAAAGTGGATGAGCCACCGACCGAGACCAATGGATGGAAATGGAAATCTCTGGAGGAGGCCTTCACTCTCATGTGAGAGGTTCATGCATGCCATTTTAAGAATTTGAATAATTTCTAATTGTAAAATGTTTAGTTATTTTATTTTTAATTATGATATCTAATAGAATACCTATTTGAACATTATTTCAATGAATTAATCGCAGTATTTGATGTAAATTCCATTTAATTTTTTTATTAATTTTTTATCCACTTTTATTCTAAGTATTTTTTTTTTTTGTTATTGACTATAGATTATAATATTTACTCAATTTGAACAACACTTACAAAGTTCTAAAATATCGATGTATGTATGTGAAAATGTTTTTTTCGGTGCATGAAATATAAAGCTTTTTTATTTTATTATTTAAAAAAACCCATCCCATCACATAGCCGTCAACTACGCATTCGGTACATCAAACTAAGTAACATTGCAGATCTCTGCCAGAACTTTCGAGGGAAAAAGCGTTATGGTTATCTTTAGTTGTCAATAAGTAAATGTTAATTTCGATCTTTATTTCAAGTCTTCGGTAGTATAGTGGTAAGTATCCCCGCCTGTCACGCGGGAGACCGGGGTTCGATTCCCCGCCGGAGAGAATCTTTTTGTATTTTTTTTTTGCCTCCTATGACCTAAAAATTAAATACAAAATCACTATGAAGCTTTTGGACTCTGTTTTATCCGTAATAATATAATTTATTTATTGTGGTGTTGAGGGGCTCTGCACACGCGACCTGAAAAATAAACATCAATAAAGAGTTAATGTGGAGGAACTGGTAGAATTTATTAAAATTGACTTTCTGCCATACTTTTACTCTTTTACCAACCAACAATCAATTTAATGATAGAATGATGATAATTTGGATGAATGATTTTATGGAAGGTATTTTGAAACCTTGGTGATCAAGCCAAGTTCATCAAGGCAGGCTGAATAAACTACTATACTTGAAATAAAATTACTCTCAGGGGTTTTCAGCCAAGTTTTAGTTAGTTTATAATAAATAATTTTGAAAGGCAATAAATAGATAAAATGGCATTCAGAACGAAATGAATGAAATATCTACGCACCTCCGTCAATGGAACGCGCCAACCATTGATCGCTTTCGAGTCTCGCTCCTATTTTCACAAAGTTGGCAGCACTTCTTACTAACTGACGTACCGGTGGCCAATGAGAATAAGTGTGACAGAGAGAGGTTTAACGCTCTGATTAATAGGAGTGAAAGAGACAGGTAGTAAATGACGATCACGTGGTCGAACGGCATAATTATTTGTAGCTATTCATTATCTTCTAGTAGCCTAGAAATAAGGTTCAATATTGAGTGTCATAGGTGTATAAAATATTGGTAAGTTTATTCAATCGCGTTCAGTCTGGACTAGACTCGTCTGAAGTGGTGGCGTCACTGCCTGCATATCGAATGAAGGTCGCTCGCTCGCTTTGTCGCTCGATCTCGATGCTTCATTCGATCGCCATTTTGTATAGGCGTTTCAACTCGTAATACTTTTGATTCGATTCAGGCCTATAATCGTTTTCGTCGTACCATTTGATTTTCGGCGGTAAATTGACTATCAATCTAGTTAGTAGAACGATACAAAATGAAGAAATGTTCTTCGGTTGTGTGGAGGTTTTTTGACCGCCTTGAAGAAAACAAGAGATGTGTTGCAGTGTTGTGTAAATTATGTGAAACTCAATATAAATACTTCGGAAATACGACTAACCTTAGGGCTCACCTGATAAACAAACATCCTATTCAATGGGAGCTATCGCAGAATGGAACATTGGATGAAACCCATTTCCGAATTGAAGATGATGATACAAATCAAACGACATCTACGCCTAAACGAAGAAAATATACGCCGAGGGCTCGCAAAGATAAAAACGTACGTTATTCAGTATCAGTTAATAAGGAAGAATCAACCGGAATGGGTGCTATGCCTAAAATCGAAATACAACGGGTACCTATATTGTTATAATTAGGTTATAGTTTTCTTATCAGTGTTATCGAACCGAGTCCGTTATCGACAAATTATCGATTAGCGGTCATCGGTAGAGAGTAACGTAAGGTTGTTGATAAAGATTCAAGTAATCGATTCGAGAAGTTCGATCGATAATGATTATGACGTAACTGATGATAATCGATTTTTGTTTGTTGTGTTGATGTAAACGTTCTGATTGTGCATGAGCTTCCAAAATATTTTAGTTTATTCGTAAAGAAAAATAGTAGAATAAAGTGTACCTATTAAAATTATCTCGGTAAGATTAAAATCGGATAAACCCTATGAATAAATGAATTCAACGTGTTTGAAAACTTTGAAGGTTAAGACGCTATTCGTGTTTACAAATTGTTGTTTGTAGCAACCAATGAACTGAACAGTTGTTGACTTTCAGCCAATTTCGAAATACTACGGCACGAATTAATACTAGTTTTCATTGGTTGTTACTGGGTAAAGTAACTGTTGATTGGTATTTTGTCACTATGGCAATGTTAGGTATAGGTTATGTCCCGCCAAAAACAGTAAAGAGTTTTATAGGTGTATTAATAGATAAATGTTGTTTACCCTGCAAGATTGTTGTAATTCCATTTAGGGCTGATTTTACAATAGTCTGGTATCTTTTAAATACATATTAGTATATATTTTTATGAATAAATATTGTGGTTTGACAGCTTTTGTATGGAAAATATGTTAAACTGTCAGATTGATTCTTCAGGTAAAAGTTATCTGACTATTGAAAACTCAACCCATAGTTAACAATACAAATACTAAAAACTAGATTTATGTTTTTTTATTATTTTGCTGCTGCCGTTTGAAAGTTTTAATTGTTATTTTAATACACAATAAGGTAGGTATACAATAAAATGAATAGGTACTCCATTAGTCTCACAATTACTTTATTTGCAGGTAGATGTGTTAGAAAACACAGATTCTGACATAGAAAGAGAGGACGGGAATGATGCTACTATAAACTTAGTTCGCCAAATGCACGCAGGAGGTAACACTGATGAGGAGTGGCTGGAAGACGACCCGTACCAAATTACACATATAGAGACATATGAGCCTAAACGTAAGAAAATGAAGTATAGGAAGATTAAACGTGAAGTTGCCTCACCTACTGGCCTACCCGGCTTCTACGTTGCACCCAAAGCTGAGAAGACAGTCATCTATGAAGACTCACAAAAGAAAGATGAATACTCTGTGTTTGGAGAGTATGTTGCGAACAAACTAAGGAAGTTCAAAACTCCACGAACTCGTGGCAACTTGCAGCAATTAATTACAACTATTTTATGGCAGGCGGAATATGGCCTGTATGATAATGCGGAGGCTGTGAAAAGAGTACTGATGTATTCCATTCAGGCTCCTGAACCTGAACCACCTGTATCAGTAGAATTTGAAGCACAAATACAAACGGTTCAGGCTGAAGAAATTATTGAGCATGGAGAAGATCCTATCCAAAGTAATGAGGGTGATTTAGGATTAATTAATTAAATGCATAATATATTAATTAGGTTAAAGTCATGGTTACATATTATTATTATAATAAAGCACATTCAAAGTCTTTGTCTTGCATTAATTTATGCTGACCAATAATACTATCACATTAGCATACAAATACATCAAAATTATCGATATAATTAATAAAATCACCTACATCATAGTGCTCCAAAGTCAATATTTAACTCAATAAAAAGGTAGCATTTACAGACCTATGACAATAGACTATTTACCAAAATTGTATTATTCATCAGTTAGGTATTCTCTTGAGGCAATTTGCTTTGTAAACCAAAGAATAGGCGAGATTCACAGACCGCACTTTGATGATTATAGTTTGCTAAGTAAGCTTTTCATACAATAATGAACAATATTCTCATGAAAATAAGGTTAGCATTCGCACAAAACATTTACTTAGCAAAGTCAAGGCGCGGTCTTCATTCGAGGATTTTCTGATGACATTGAGTAATATACTTTATTTCTAGTGCTTTATAGCTCCCCTGAACCTGCACCCAATATATTATCCACCAACTTAAAATGAACCTTAGTGACTGGATATAAGTCTTCAATCTGCTGCACCAGACCAAGGATGAATGCTGTGAGTAAGTAAGGAAATCCCTCATCATCTCAACTGTATTAAATGGTGAAAAGTATACTTCTAAAAATCATACTTTCAGGGAAGTACATAGCTGATTGCGTGAGTTTATATTATGTAACTTTGTTATTTAGTGCACAAGTAAACAATTCAGTCGCCTTTTACGATATCCATCACGAAAATGTGAGTAGCTCATTCTTAACCAGGAAGAAATATTTAACCCAACAGATGTTTCCTGTTTTCTGATTTTGATTATTTTGGTTCCCGTTTTCGAGTAACTAGGTATTAAAGGCACATCTTTACTACCTACCCTATGTTTACAGATGTAGATAGTTCGTAGTCGTTTTATAGTAGGTATTTAAACTAATTATAACAGACCAATAATTATGTAAAGAAATAGTTTCATCGAGTCAATACGTGTACGTGACCTAACCTACGCATTTCTAAATCACGTGAAAATTCGTACAGAAGCATAGTTTCGAGCTATTTTTATGTTCACGCAAACGGAGTCATCGCACTGATAATATTCTTGTACATTGATTGTAATATAGTTAAGTATACCTATTGTAGTGAAATAGGAAATAGTGTGCCTGCCTGCCTATGAATATAACCCCACTAGGAGTTCTGAGGAAGTAAGTACCACCAGCATACCATTTACTGGTTTGCTGAAGGTGTAATAGCCCCACAATATGAGACGTTGCCAGACCATGTCTGGCAACGCATCGGCAATCAGTCACTCAGTCAGTGTTACAAGCAAAAGTCGTCGCTCACATATATCATATCAGCTCGTCAATATCCTCGACTCGAGCCGTTCAGCATTCTTGATTGATCTGGTTCGTTATAATCTTTGCCTCATAGCAGCTGTTATTTTATAGCCTTTATCTGTATGTATAAAAGGATTGATATCGTAGCTGCTTGCATAATCAGCATATAATGTTCCCACTGCTGGGACACAGGCTACTCTCGGTGTAAAGGGAGTGGGCCGTAATCTGCTGCGCGAGCCCAGGGTGGGTTGGTAGATGTCACATGTCTTCGAATTTTGAAGCTACTTGCTTACCAAAACATCCTGCACACTATTAGCAAGGTGGGGTAAGAACTAAGGATCTTGGATAAGCTTACTTTTATCATTTTAAGCGGGTGTTAAAACTAGTTACCTGTCTAAATAATTTAGGATATCTGTACCTATATAAAAGCCACTTATTATTAAGTAGTAATATCTCTACCATGTTATTACAGGGCATTAAATCCACAAAACGATCCATAGGGATGCACTAGCGCTTGATACAATTAAATATACGAATAGGCCCAACATTACGACGCATATCACTCATTTACGAGGCAAGCAGAATCGCAGGTCAAATGTGGCCCGGTCCTTTAATTAACGATAAGGATCACATAAATTGGTTCCTCATAGTTCATGGTCTTAATGAGTAGGCTGTTTGTGAATTGCATAGAGTCATAGAGCAGAGTGCGAATGACGTTACCACAGACAAATAGATGGTGTGAAGAATTTGGGTCGGGTGTTCAACTCAAACCAGGATGCAACTTAATTGTGCAACTAAATAGATGGAATGGACGCGGTAAACTGCTAAGGTAATTTAGATGGGAATGTTTTACAGCTGTTAAATAATACTAATTGTGGACGTTTGTATGATCTGGGCTGGGCTTAGCTCGCGCCGAAGTGATGTTTAGGCTAAGGGCGCACTACGAATTTTAATCGTTGCGGATAATAATCGCAAATCTGTGAACAATACCGATATAGGTGGGTACTAACAACACACTACTAAATATGTATAAATATTTTATTTCGCAATTTAAAAATCGTAGTGCGCGGTGTGCCATAAATAGTGCATCGTGAAGGGTTTTATCACAGTTTTTATAACAGTGGAAATTGTCCCACCAAATTCGATTAGTGGGACAATAGTTAATATTCCACAGTGCCGCTACCACTGTGATAACTGGCGGACAAAGCGGTTTTTTTACGTGTACATAGCTAATCTTTGAAATACTTCAATAAATAAATAAAATTTATTTATTCTAGTTAAGCACTTAATTAAGGCTTGTGTTATGGATACCAGATGGTTGATACACTACTTAAATACATTTTTTTTTTCGTAAATACATACATATTATAAATATACATCCATGACTCGGGTACAAATGTCCATATACATCATACAAACATTTGCCCCTACCGGGATTCGAACCCAGAACCATTTGGTTTCGCTGACTACACTTAGCCACTGTAGCCACTACACCAAACGTGTCGTCAAATAGTTCGTAACGTGTAGTTCAATGTAACGTAACTTGCAGGTATTTTGTGGATACGTATAACTACATCTCGTATAAGTATGTTCAAATTATACGCGAGGACGCTGGCACCCTAAACACAAGTTAAATTTTACTTTGGGTGCCAGAGTTCATCGAAAACACTCTTTCCTTAGTTGTAACGCTGCATGGTGTTTATAAGAGTTTTTGTACAACAGAAGGTAATTTTTTTTTTTTTTTTTTTTCCTTTTTTTATGCTGGGAAAGCATCAAATAACTTCTCCCGCTCTGGGCGGAGCGGGAGGGCGTGTCAGACTCTTACTGACTAGAACCCATCCGTGTTCCTACAGTTGCCTGTTCCAGGGGCCACAGTAACCCTTTCGGACTTTCCCGCAACCCTGGCAGCATCAGCCCTAGCGGATCCTGTCATTGGTGCTGACATCTCTTTGAGGCGCGCATGGAACACAACGTGCCATCGACCCGGGCCTGGTCCTTATCTGGTCCGCAAGCCCGCGCCAACGGTGGCCGGCAACATCTCGTACCTAATGCAACTTTGCAAGCACGGATACCGAGTGTGAAGTCTAGAGCTGGATTCCTCCTTAGCGTGTCAATAGCAATCTATAAACAGTCAGCCAAGAATTTGGCTACCAGGTTGGCATCTTCAGTGGCGTCCGTCAACTCCTGTAGCGTGCAGACAACAGGACACGCTGGACACGATATCAAGTGCTCCATTGTTTGTGGTAGGTAGTAATATTGATTGAAGGAAAGGTTTGAGTAGCGGTCCGTAAAGCTTTTGATTTTGAATTTAAGCATATCATTTGTTTTTACTGAAAAATTACAAGAGCCAGTTTTTATTTTCGCAAACTTCCAAAATTGATGAAGAATGCTATTATTTACAAATGGACAGACAAAGGGTTATAACCCTTATTTCGTATACTAAAGCTTACTTTAGATCGTGCTTTACGTATCAATCTTGGACAGCACACGCGCATGCGTTAACTTGACTTTTCAGTCTTTTTCCCTCACATACCTTTGTCTCGCTCGCACACGTCAATCCACCGTTCTGCCAACATGGCCACGCTAAGCCGTACTTCGACAAAATTATTAAGTAAAATACAGTTTTCACCTGTTATTACGCGTAATTTTAGTCATGTGAAAAGTGATAATTCGTTGAAAAAGGTGTTGACGACCTGTGTGTGCGTCGCGGGCGGTGGCGTGGCGTTTTATGCCGTAAATAAATATGGGAGGAAGAACACAGTCTACGCTCTCAAGGCGAAGGTTAGTCATATTTTGATCTATTATTCATAGATTTCTGCACTTATCGATCCACTATAATGTTTTCGCATACCTATTCTTCGATATCAGTAGGGTTACACCTCTACAAAGGTTAGTTTCTGTCAGTATTTTTAATATCCACGCAAAATTGGTTGTTTATAAATAGCACCAGCGAAATTTGACGTTTCTGTGAACGTTCCGAAGTACGTAATGAAATAAACAGGTTTTACGAGAAGTATATTGCCAAAGTATTTAAATAAATGTTTTTCTGAGATGGTTTTATTTCAATAATAATATTAAAACAACCAAGGTCTTTTTATTGTATTAATTATTGCACTCTCATCGTGATTTTATTCATCCAAGTCGAGTGATTTCGACGACGATGTCGAGGTCGAGATGTTACTGGGCACACTATACCTAGCCGGTGCGGGACGTGCGGGTTTTTAACATGGGCGGCCAGGAGGACAATAATAGTTATTATGTTCAACTACAAACCCATGAAACCACATGGATAGATAGAATACTCTTTATTATGTACACCATAAAAATTACAGATAATAAATCGAAGTAATAAATGTGGAAATTTTACATAGCTTTATAGGGTGTCACAATTATTGGAGGTAAGTAGATATTATTATGTCAAGGGTCACTTACTGACAGTTCACCACAAAATAAAGTGCAAAAGGTAAATTACCTTGAAGTTGATAACTTTTTATTACTAAGACTCCGCTGTCCGTCCGTCCGGCCGCCCGTCTGTCACAGGGCTGTATCTTTTGAACCGTAATAGGTAGACACTTGACATTTTTACTGAGTGTGTACTACTATGGCCGCTATATGAACAAATAATAAAAATAAAATAAGTTAAAAATTAAGAAACGTGTTTTTTTCGGCGTCTTGTTTGCGAAAGATTTTTTTTTAAAGCAGCGTTAAATATTGTATGGTGTTACGGAACCCTTCGTGTGCGAGTCCGACTCGCACTTGGCCGCTTTTTGTATAAAATTTTCGAAGACACTAAGTTGCATTGTAAGCAATAACATGATAACCTTTTTACAAACTTTTATTTAACTGCCTTGTTAGTTAATTAGTATGTATTGGTCAAATCTTGCAAGCTGAATTAAAACCACTTCCTCTTACCCTACGGAGTTGAAATTTTACATGTTTATTATGTTTAGAAGACAATGCCTTTTTGCATGTCTGCACCCCGGGCCCCGGATTGGCTCCAAACGTGGGCTTTCCTTAACGGTCAACAAAAAAGACACCAAATTTGCTATACGCAATTATTATGATAGTCCGTTCTAAAGTCCACTATAACCTGGCTGCTGCACCCAGGATTGACTCCAGTCGAGAGAGCTCCTCTACGGTCAACAGTACAGACAAGAAATTTTATATACGCATTTAATTATGACAGTCCGTTCTAAAGTCCACCATGACCTGGCTGCTGCACCCAGGTTGGTTCCAGAACAGGGAACTTCTCAGCGGTAACAGCACTGACACAATAATCTTTAATAATTTCTATCATTAGAAAAGTATAAAATTATAGCAGACAACCAATATGGCTTTCGCGAGCTGGTGTTTCAACAGATACTGATAACTAAGATACTGTACTGGGATTGACTCCAGAGGTAGCTAAAAATCTAGACAAGAAGACAAAATGTTTACATATACTTATTCCTAACCTCTCTAAGGCATTTGACACAGTTTCTGTTCCCATCCTTACCTCAAAATTAGAACACTTAGGTGTACGTGGCGTGTCACTTGAAATATTCAAAAACTATCTCAAGAATCGCACCCAGAGAGTTGAAACTGATACCCACCTCAGTTATGACGAGGTTGTTACTTTTGGCGTACCTCAAGGCGGCGTACTTGGCCCCACCTTATTTCAAAGGAGATTGGAAGAAACCTATGTACCTATTTTCAGTATCACATACAGGCTAACCGTTTCATAGAATGCATATATGGCTTTGAATGCTACAATAGAGTATAACAAAATATGTAATGGTAAGACATAGGTACGTTAGACTTGGGGATATTAAATTGATTTATGCATTACCTCAAAATGGACCACCAAAAATAATACTTGGTACCTACCTACTCATGTAACTCAAGGTAAATAAAGGTCCTTATAAATCATGTGTTTCTCTCAGATAAAGTAGCCACTTTATCTGATTAACCTTTAATAACTATAGAAGGACTTATGTCTAGTAAGATTTTAAAGTAGGGTGTTCGAAGTTGAGATAAGAAAACGGTAACTATAGATAAGAAGATTTTGAATTATTTTAGGCAATCCAATCGCTATGTCGTCACTTATAATAGTAATAAAGTACCTATTGCGGGATTCGAATCCGCGATGGTCCACGGTCCATCCACTAGATGGTCGTCAACAGAATAAAAGATAAAGAACAATTTTAAATGTAAGAGGTAAAAATAAAACCATAGTATTTATTCTTACTTTATAACTTTTTATTCTAATGTTAACAATACATTGTCAAGAAATACCGCAGGGAGGATGGTTCCTTCTGCCAGGGTTGCGGAAAAGTCCGAAAGGGTTACCGTGGCCCCTGGCGCAGGCAACTGAAGGAACACGGGTGGGTTTTAGACAATAAGAGTCTGACACGCCCTTCCGCTCCGACCAGAGCGGGAGAAGTTATTAAATGATTTCCAAAACAAACACAAAAAAGGCGTGGTTTTTCCTTCGTGTCGAGCGTAAGCTAAATACTTACCACACTACACTCATGACATGTGAACAACAACCCACGGTTCTGAGTCCTACTATAAGTGATTAACTCATTAAACTCATCATCATCGATTTGGGTTTATTGTATGGCAACACTGACGTAATACGTTTAATTGGCTCTATTTTATGCGTTTTGTTTTGCATTAGTGCGTTTTGTTTCCGTAACAGGGCTACACCCCAAAATCATGGTTTTTTATTTAGTCCCAACAACAATTAAAACATTTTAGCTTGGAAAATAATTACGGGTAAAATACCTATTTATTTATTTAATTAAGGTTCACCAACAGTTGTTACAGACATTACACAGATACATAGGAACATACAAGTAATTGTGTCTTAAAACTAACTGCACAACCAATTACAGGCAAACACCAGATGCAAAATGCTCTTTAGAAAATATAAATTAAATTTTAAAGACTGTACTTACAATTCTAGATAATAATGAATAAATACTAATACTAATACTAATGACGTCTGACAAATGTCGATATTGAGTCTGCGTGGACGTCAACCAGGTCGCTGCGTTCGTTTATGAGTTTGCACATGCGGGGTACAGGTGAATTAGCACCAGACACTGTACGGCGAGCTGGTGGAGCTAAGGGTGTTATAGGTTTGCGAGGTGGTCTACGGGGTACCCTGAAGTTGAACCTAAATACCAATTGTGGGCAGTCGATGGTGTTATTGAGCAGTTTATATGCGAATCTCAGATCCAAGAGCTCCCTCCGAGCTTCCAAGGTACTCATTTTGTAGCAGCCTAGTTTATCAAGGTAGGAGAGATATTTAAATTGCCTTCCCTTTGAGTACCCTAGGTATCGGATAAACCTTTTTTGGATTCGTTCTATCCGCAGCGAGTGGGTTGCGTAGTGAGGTCTCCATATCACACTGCAGTATTCCAGGATGCTTCTTATAAGGCTATTGTAGGGAACTAATTTAGTATGTGGGCGTTGAAATACCTTTCCATTCCGAATGACAAATCCAAGCATACGTTGGGATCGACTGATTATATTCTCAATGTGTGGTACAAATGTGAGTTTAGAGTCCAAGATAACTCCCAGATCTGTACTACATCCACCTATAATTTGCATATAATTAGATTTTGAAACGTTTGGATTGGATGAGGTACCCAACTCGCCAATCTCCTTTAGATACGTCTTTGCAAAATTAACCTTCCAAATACTAAGATATACCTATACATACGCTGATGATACCGCGATATTAATTCACGGACCTACTTGGGATATTATCAAATCTATAATCAGAGTCGGCAGTAGCGGAAATAATGAAATGGCTCAATTTTAATCTTCTTACCTTAAACATAATCAAAACCTGCTACACCCCATTTGCAATTAGGCAAAAGACCGCATCGTCACACAGCTTTTCAATTACTGCCCATTCATGCTCTAACCGATCAGCACCATGCCGTTGTCCAGCACTAACTAGAAGTGATAATGTCAAGTACTTCGGAGTCCACATAGATGACGGTCTTACATGGAAAAGACATCTTGGCGATGTCACGACTAGAACTTTGCGCCTCAAAAGCCCTCCGAAACTCGGCTAATGCCGATATATTGAATACGGTGTATTATACACTATGTCAATCGGTCATAGGATATTGCATCTCCGTATGGGGTGCTGCATCGAAAGGTTGCATCCTGAGGGCAGAGAGAGCACAAAGAGCCGTACTAAAAGTAATGACAAGGAAGCCCCATAGATACCCAACAACACAGCTGTACGCAAACTGCAAGGTTCTTACAGTCCGCCAGCTCTTTGTGCTTCAATCTGTCCTTGGGAAACATACCAGCTTTCCGCCGTCTACCCAAAAAAGCGTACAAACCTTCCCTCAAGCACCCAACACAGGACCAAGTTCGCACAGCATCAGTATTATGCAATTAGCGCCTACATTTACAAAAAGATTAATAAAGAACTGAATATCTTAGACCTCAACAAACACCACCTAAAATTAAAAGTGACAGAATAGCTACTTAAACAGGATTTGCTGCAACGGAGACTTTACTTGCCTACATCGGCTAATAAGCACACACCCATCTCCATGCTTGCACGAATACTTCTATCCTCGCATCCATACATACTCGTTCATACAAGTCCCCCATTCACTTACATACCAATACCACATCACCTACAATCACATTCATTCACACTCACACACATAGGAGTAATTTAAAAACTAAAGTGAACTAACTTTTGTCCCTTCTGAAGGCAAATCGACACAGTTCACTCATACCTACATATATCAATTGGAACCTCATTGCGAAACACTGGTGCCGATTCTCTTGTCACAAAATTCTCTAGACTAGACTAAAAATCACCAAAATTTAGTTTATTCCTGTCAAACGACGATTTCCCATTCTGAAATTGACTAAAGTGACACAACTTAACCAAATTTTAGTTTGACAGCACTAAGATGGCACTGAGATTATAATTTAGTGAAAATGGCAATTTTGCTATTCTGAATTTTACGTTTTTCACCAAAAATTTTGGTTGTCGTAACTAAATCTGCCTGTTTTTAATCGCGATTAAAAAGGTGTGGAATAAAATTAGTTGTCATGAACTAAAATTCACACCAACACCTCGACTTCAGATGCAAAAACAGTATCTTTTTTTCTTTTCTTTTGCTTATATCTCGAAAACGGTGTGTCCTATCGCAAAAATAATGAAAATTTCGACCCCCTTTCTAAAATCCGGAACCTCTAAAATCCAACGTGTTGGTAAAAAAAAAAATGTTTTTTCATATTTTCCATACAAAAAGTGAAAAATTCCATACAAAACATGTCGAGGCTGCAAAATATAGCGCGCCTCCGACTCTAAAAAAATAATCACGTGGTACGGCAAACAAATACCACGTGGAGTCGCAATTGTCAAATTTGATTTTAGATGTGTCAAAATTATTTTTAAATTTAGAGATTTTATTTTGCAGAATAGCGCTAAGATTCTCATAGCCATAAGTAAGGAATTTTAGTGATAGTTTAGTTAGTTTAGTTCGGTGTACAACAGAATCGGCACCAGTTGTCTCTTAAGATACAGGATACCCTAGTTTAAAAGACAGAGTTTAATCTATTGTGTACAGATTTCTGCAGCATCAAAATGTTTAATGTAAATGTTCTCCACCATAAATTCTACAATATTGTAAACTTAAATACAATTATCTGTATTTTTGGGAAATTAATATATTTAATCCTTTTATTAATCTATATACGCATTCAATTATAGTTACCGGTTCTAAACGCCACCATGACCTAGGTGCTGCACCCAGGGATGGCTCCAGAAGAGGGAACTCCTAATTCATAGACTATGAGGTGACCCAGGATTGGCTCCATACGAGAAATCTTAACGATCATGGCACGAAATTTTGTATATGAATTCAATTATGATAGCCCGTTCTAAAGTCATGAATTGAATAGTGCAACTCGGTTGGCTACACACAGTGACTTGTATAAAGGCGTGTTTGGGTTCGTAGGATTTGTCTTTACAATACCTTTCAAGAGCCCCCTCTCAAAAACTTACGAACACATAGAATTTTAATATTTTCTTAAAAGCTTGAGGCAAATCTTAAACTGTTAGGACGCCTCAAACATAAACTTAAAAAAAAAAGTTCTGTTTACGTAAGTTTTATTTTGCACTTTAGAGTTTATTAAAAACTTGTTTTAAAAAAAATCTTGACAACTTGACCTCATGAAACCAACAGCAGTACCTATGCAGTTGATTTATATGTCTGCATTCAATGACATACTCGTGCTGTCGCACAGTTCACACCCTTGGAACTTATACAAATCGTAGATGATAAATAGTTAAAAATTCCTAAGTTTCGATACTAATGGAATCGATTAATATCAAGCATCAGCATGAGAACTCGGTAGGCGAGTTTGAAGTTAGTTTTTTTACTTTAAACACGTGTTAAAGGGCGTTAATGAGTTCCTGGGGTGGTTGGTGTTAATAAGACACGAGAGTAATTGCCGTCATCATTTAAAGGGTTTAAGAGTTGGCCTTTTTTTAAAGAATGAAGTGTTGATTTTAAATAATACGTCTTGTGTTTAGAATTGTTTAGTATTTGTCTAGCAGTCGTAAGAGCGCCTAATTTTTACAATTGAAAAATTATGTTCTATTTACTTCACTTTTGTACATGTACGTTGTAGGCCTAACTAGTAAACTTTAAGATTTGTAGACCATTTTCCATCTTGTTAACTACCAGGTACCTGTAGACAGGCCTACACTACTTCCCATTCCTATTTCAAAAGATTGTAAAAGCCTATTATTTTTAAAAGAGTAACCGTGGAGTTTCTTGCCGGCTCTTCTCCATAGGATACGAAAAATTGGACCCGTGCACCTAGCTTCTGACGTTTCATAAGTGCCCATGTAGGTTTAAGTATATGAAATATACAATATACACACATCAAAAGTGTCTAGGGATCAACATATATTTTTGCAATAACTTTTCTCCTGATTGATATTAATTAAAATTTTCTTGTCTTCAACATTGAGATAAAATATACGCTAGTAATAATAGTTCTATGGTCTTCAATGCGTTGTATGTTTTTATAGGGAAAATATTGACAGCTGATTTTCATCTTTTACTCGAATTTGATTCACAGTTCCTGATTCAAATTATGAAATGCACCAAAAAGGATCCATATAAATTTATAAAATCATAAATTTATTACAAAGCCACATCTTAATCTCAAGAAATCCGCATAAAAATGCTTGATCCCTAGACACTTTTGATGTGTGTATTTTCTTTACTTACATAGGCAGAGTCTGACTGAGATTCCACACCCACACACACACACACACACCCACACCCACACCACACCACACCACACACCCCACACACACCACACACACACACCCACACACCAACACCACACACATTCCCACATTTCACCAGTTATCTTTGTCTTCTTCTTTTCGAAAAGAAGGTTTTTTTTTAATTTTTTATTAAAGATGGGTTGCTCTTGACTCTAGTCTAGGTCAGTGGTGACAGAGACAGAGTCGACGATGGAGTGAGCTTACCCAGAAGAAGCCGGTTCACTCTCACTGAGACGAGGTAAATAAATATGTCATGCCAAATTAGTTAGGCCCACTAGCCCACGCCAATCGCGGCATCAGTGGCGGTATATGGACACTTAGAATACTCCAACATATGGAACAGGGTTTAGTCACAAGCACCGCAATCGCTCTAGGTGTTAGTGGGATCTATAATCCCCCATTTTGCTAGATTGTGCTTGCAGCGGTCTACTTGAGTCCGCAGTCGATTGATTGCTTTCTATATAGGCAACTGCAGGTCACGTCCAGGTGTCAGATGCTACTGGAGCTGAATGAAGATCCATGTAATAGGGGGAAAACTACAGCCATAGCTCACTTCGTGTTAAATAGCCCATTCTAATGGGAAAACAAGGGATATGAAAGGTAACATTATTCAAATGCTTCATTTTCCTAGAAAGATGCCTTCCTTATAGAACCACATATTATGTACATCAAATCAAATACCAAATGCCCCGCTCAAGAACTGACGATAACGACAAATCGCAATACATTTACTTAGAGACACCATCGTACACACAGTTAAATTCTGACAAATTGAAATCACACCTCCATATAAGGCTCTAAAGATTATGTTTGATGGGACAACAGGATTACAACAGTGTTGTATTTCCTTCACAAATTGCTTGTACACAGTTATATGTGGCCACCATTGAAATACTTGATCTGTATTATTAATCTTAAATCTCATAATTTATTGTATTAGCGATTTCTGCTGGGGTGTGTTTATGATTATTTTATGTTTGGTCCAGAAAGGAGGTTAGTGTTAAAGATAGAAGTGGCTAGTTTGATATTGTACGAATGACAACTGACAAAGTTACTCAGAAAGTTAAAAAGTTTCCGATACAAAAGATATAGGTATGTATGTACTATGTCGCAGCGTCACACTGATCCCCGTCTTTATTTTTGATTATTAGTATGGTCATCTAATTATGACTAATCGGAAACGCCAGTGAGGTCGAATTATAGGAAGTAGCAACGCTGAAGTGACGGCTGTCGTTTTTCGGTTGACGTTTGTAAGTGGCCTTTGTGTGGAGACGCACTTGCGAAACGATGTCCTGCTGCCATCCTGTATCGAATTCACCGCGTTTCCTTGTTGTAATCAGAGAGGCAATTCCCGTATTTTTAAGAACGTTCGCATTCTAATCTCAGTGTCAATCTGTCAAAAATTGTATAGCGTTTACCTACATTTTTCCTACCTAATCAAGTGATATTTTTGTAATTAGTGAACCTTAGGGCATTAATAGACGTCTGTTCTTAGTGTTTTGACTATTATTGCGGTTACCCATCATGTCCGGCCATTGAAATGTTATATTATATATGTTACTGGGCTTTTAAATTAAGTGACATTTAAGCATATAAAAGATTAACCATGTAATGATAACAACAAAAGACCTAAGCTTTTACAAATGAGCATAGATAGCGATAATTCAGGCTTTGAAATAGCCCGTCCTAGGTCCACTTAGCCTACATTATGAGCATGCAAACGCTTTGTAAACATTAGGGAAGATAATACCTTAATGTACACGTTACGACGTTGCTAAGCTGTGTGATTTATATGTACCTATAAGGTGAATGTAGCCTCTTTACCTTGTTTTCACTGATATTAAAATACACTAATATTAATCTGGGAAAATGTATGTTTGCTTCCTGTTTGTACTTAGTTGCTATTCCACCAATTCGCACTAAGCGTTTCAAAATGTCTTTTGTAATGCGCACAGCAAAAGAATGGAACTCTCTACCTGCGTCTGTGTTTCCGAACGCATACAACCCTAATCTCTTCAAAGTGAGAGTGAACAGGCTTCTTCTGGGTAAGCTCACTCCACCGTCGACTCTGTCTCTATCGCCACCTTAGAGCATTAATGCTCTAAGATCGCCACTGACCTAGACTAGGGCCAAGAGCAACCCATCTTAAAAAAAAAAAAAAATAACATTTAAGATTAATCTAGTTGGTGTATTCTTCTCATTTAGTGGCGGCACGAACTCAGATTTTGGCTCATCTATTGCGTAAATTTTGTTGAGAGTTCTAAGACAAGTACCTAAATGTTCAAACTCACTGCATTTATGTCAATTAAACTATTTACGCCTGTAAATTGTTTTCATTGAATTGTCAAAGGAGTCGGTCGCTCTAGTTGGCTTCATCTCTGGGCTCATGGAGATTCATTGTTTCTGTGATTTTCTTGTTGGTCGCCCTGTAAGCCAGAGTTGTAGAGTTTGGAAAAAATAGCGGTCTTTTCAAGCTTATGTTGTCAACCAATCCATAAACAGCTTATCGCAGTCAATTGCTGCCAGGGCACCGCTGGGCGTCTTTCAAGTATACTTATAACACTATGGTCGCAATGGACATAGGACTAATTTCATCAAACTTTTTTAAGTACCTACCTATAATAAGTCTTATCCTGAGAATAAGGCCCGCTTGCACCACAAATTTCTAAATACATTTAGCGTTAAACAAATTTAAATCATCGTTCTATTTCTGTCAATCATTCGAAAATGATAGAGACAGAACGATGTTTTAAATACGTTTAGCACTAATTGTATTTAGTGAATATTGGTGCAAGCGGGCCTAAATTTTGAATTTTTGACAGTTTTCTCACACTAAAACTGTCAGACGTCAATTTTATTCGACTGATAAAATACATCCGACTTTGGTCAAATCATCCTTTAGTATTGTAAGTACACTACCGATGATTCTCTAGTCAAGTCTAGTAGATGATTTAGATTCTCTTGTCTAATCATCGGTACCACAAACCTTTTCAAAAACACTTGTTCTTTCGGTACTCCCTTTCTTCTCCTAAAACTGTTTGTCCGAAAATCATTATCCATAACACGTTTGCTATAAAGTTCAGTAACCATAGTGTTCAAAAATGCGAAATTTTGTTTTACATACTTAATTATCTTTACTTCTAAAACTATTCTGTCATAATATCGAGTACTATAATAATTGAATTTCCTAATTTTACATGAAATAAAGTAATATGTCCTAAGTATTGTATTATATAATGTATATTATTCCGAATGTTTATTTATAATAAAATTGTTTGCTGCATTAGCTAAAAATTTGGTTTTAGTAACACAAACGAATCGCTGTAAATCCGACTCCACGCAGTCTTGTATGCCCTACCCCTAGAGTGTAATAAAATTTAGAATCGCGTAGACGCGGAAGGGCGAGGCGGCCCGCGAGTTGAGGAGCAGGTGGTTGTAACTCTTGCCGCCGCGGCTAAGGCTGGCTGGCTTAAGCCGGCCGGCAAGACTAAGCTGCGGTGGTGAGCGTTAAACCATTTGCGACGATTAGCTCGTGTGGGACCGCCGCGCCGCCGTAGCCTCGTAGCGCCGGAGCCGTGACATAAACCATGCCTGCTGCATGTTGTATGCTCGCTTGCATGCTGCATGGTTGCTTGCATGCTCGCTTGCATGCTGCATGCTTGCTTGCTTGCTCGTTGCATGCTGCATGCATGGTGTATGCTTGTTTGCATGCTTACAGGGAAATAAAAACCCCACGTTCACAATCAACTGTTTTATTGAGTAATAATACATCCAGCGCAATTTAGAACTTATAACTTTTATTGAAAACGGTTTTATGTCTTTTGTATATTATTGATTGTAATATTTATGACAAGCAAATTTAGGGCATAAGTAGGTATTGTATTTAAGGTGATATTATTTGACATTAAGTTCGGCCAAGTTATCATTCGGACAAATGATGATTAGGAGAAAAAAAAATATTGCACTTTAGATTATGGATAAAAAGTTAGGGAACACAATAGAGAACCTGTTCCGTCACGTTCTACGTCCAGTATCCCAAGTCAATCGTTCTTTTGTGCTTTTCCAAAATGTTGACCACCACATTTTCAAAGCAATTGAACTGAAAACAATTGGGCCATGACCAGAAATAAAACCTCATATTAAGTAGTTATATTGATCTCCAATGTTGTTTAAGTAACAAAGCTCATAAAAAATCAAGTTTAATTCGCAACCAACACTCGATACCTAGTACCTACCCCATTTAACAATGAATGACACAGTTTAAATAAAGGCCATATTAATCGGATCAATCGGCCGCGCTTCGTCGTTCCACTCAGGCGCAAGAGACGATCTATATCGCAAACGCAATGATCGACTGAATTGGGATGACTTTTTTACATTGTTGGACTCCAATACAGCGTTGGTAATTGGACAATTAATTGTTGAAGGAGGCTTATTAATAGGTTATGCTGAGTTTTGTGATCTTCCCTCAAGTAACGTTACATTATATGACGCCTGTAGATATTCCTTAAAAAAGTCGGTAGAGGTTATGTCGCGGTAGCACGCCGTCAGACAAAGTGGGGCGCGAACCTTCGTAGGGTATCTGGTAGCAGCTGCTGGATGAAAGTGGCCGGGAATCGACCTGAATGTCGTGCAATTAGAGGAGCCTAGGTCCAGCAGTGGACTGCTGTAGGCTGATAATGATGATGAAAAGAATGTCTAGGTTTGAGACTAAAATTTACATACATTGAAATAGATCAACACAACTTCACACTCTGACACTCAACGTGTACGTCTTATTTACATCGTCCTCACATATAATTATACCTATATTCAACATTAATGATGTAACTGATATTTATGTAACAATATATTTTAATAGAGTCTCGATGGAGTTTCTTGCCCGTTCTTCTCCATAGGTACCTACTACGCTTTGGAATGGGCAACTAGCTTCATATTTCTGAGTGACCGACCTCTTGACAATGCAAAAGTGCCTGTAAATGGTTTATTGAAATAAATGCTTTGAGTTTGAGACTCGCGGAAAGGTTAAAACTTACCGTGCAGAGATTACTTACTTCTTCCCTGAGTTGCTTACTTACTTTACTTGTTTAGACGAGCATTCCTGGAGCGTCGGGTGTCTATTTAGAAGTCCACGAAAGGCGCATGTTCTTAGGCTCGCCTGTAGAAAAAAAAACCTAATTAAATGATAAGTAGAATCGGCCATTTTCCCTACGTACTATGATTTCAAAGTAAGTACTTGTATCGACGGGCGGCGCCAGCTTCATCCGCAAATCCTATCATTATCGAAGCGCAAACGCGATATTGCTGCGATGCAAAGTATAATTAACGTCGATAAACGCTTTATCATGTCGATCAAGAGAAAGTGTGTCAATTTGAGGGTTTTTAAATAAATCTTTAAAAGATTTATGCTATTGTTGTCTTCTGGGAGACCACACAATGGACCACTCGACACAGTTTGAGATCACTCGGCACTATCCGCTGGAATACTTGTAACAAATTAATAATTTGGCTATCTTCAAGTACCTGATGTTTCTTTCATAAGCCTACCTAATCAGCTAGAATTTTCTCTTATTAAAATAAAGAAATTACCTAAGCTACTTACAGTAAAATATCAGTGATTATACTTTGCAAAATGATTACATACCTAATATTGTACCCAGCCTGCCTTGTACCTATTTTGTATTGTGTTAGATATATAATTTTAATGATTTCAAACACAATGTGAATTGTTCCTGAAATAAATAAACGAATTCCTTTTTTATTAATGAGAATTGAGAGCGATCTTCCTTGGTCGCGCGAAGACTAAAAGCAATATCTCGCTTAGATATAGGGTTTTACCGAAGTCAAATTGGCCGCATCCTTCCTAAATCTAATTAACCACAACACTAACAACATTTGACTGACCGGTTGGTGCAGTTGGTAGCGACCCTGCCTTCTGAGCCGCTGGTCCCGGGTTCGATCCCCAGACAAGTCAAACATTTGTGTGCATGAATATGTCTGTTTGACCTGTGTCTGGGCACAGATTACTAAATAGTGTCTGGGTGTGTATGTATATTATATCGGTCATCAGGTTACCGTAGTACAGGCTCTACCTAGTTCAGGACCTGAAGACCTTGAGTGGATGTTGTCTCATATTTATTTATTTATTATTTATATTAGCACCATTTCAAAACCAAAAACACGACCTCAAAGGTCGACTCCATCCCAACACTAAAGTCGAGTAATAAGAGCCTTGTGGTTTAAACAAATCCCTTGCATCGTCGCCGCTTTTCAGAATCCACTCATACGCACCTCGTAATGTGACAGGCGTGGCTTAAATACATCGTTAATTTATTTCATCTTATTAATACTTAATGACCGACCGCCACAGTGAGATCGTTTTCTGAGTGTATTTTTGGATATTTGGCGTTAAAGTTTATTGCATGTTTTATGAGACCGTGGACTTAATTAAGTATCTGAATCGTCAAAATATCCTTGACCGTTACCCAAAATGTCGGTATTATATTTATTATACCGGATGACTTTTTTTACCGTCTGGAAAACAATAGGGTGTAATAGGTGAACGGAGTAGAAGCCTATGGCACAAAAATTTTAGAGTAGTACCTAGTACACTCGCATTTCGCCATAAATGTTAGCAGACCCTTGTAGTTGGAGTCGTGCCTGTTACTGTAATAAGGAAAACCTCGACCGCTTTTAATGCGTTTATGATGTAATACAAAGCTGAAGACACATTTCTAATGCTCCTTTCTAGGAAAAACCACCTTCTAGTAACCATATTTTTCTCTTTAAGGAAACCCTGATGCATTTAACAATAGGTTTCCTGATAACTTTTTACTCACATAAGGTTCAAATCAACAAAGTGTGAACAGGAAAGTCTACAAATAATATTATTGGTCAGTCTAATAAATTATTCAGTGATGCGCATGCTCCTGCGGTGACCTAACCTAGATCGAACTGATCAGCGTACAAATTGATTGAATGAACTAAAACAATACTATGACACTTTAAACACAGAATTAATAGTACAGAAGGTCGGGTCCATACACAGAGCGACAACTTACTTTCGCATTTATAATATTAGTTTAGATTTAGATGGACAGCTCGGCAATAATGTCTGATTTCACGATTCAGCCATTAATATATAAGCCAGCGATAAAAATAGTTGGTCGCTGTGATTAACTCAAGACAATGTTTATGTTCTTTCTCCAGAACTAGCTAACCTACTGACAAGTTATACGACTTCATGTAATTGTTTATTTTATTTGACTATATTAGTCAAATTAGTTTAATTTAGTATTGACATAATTTACTCATTTCAATGTTTTTTTTAAATGAGTTGTATTGCAATATATGGTAAGCTAGCGACCTCGACAGTTGATCATATTATTCTTCTGAGCAACCGCCAGGAAGTTCGTCATGCTCCCTTAGATGTCACAGCTTGCGGTAGTGTCGGGGGTCGGGTTGCCTCCTTCCCTCAAATATGGCGAGGGGGTAATTTATTTATTATTTATTTATTTAAAATTATGCAAATAACACCTTAACAGCTATAACGCCAATGCGATGTTACTACCAAGATACACATACCGATAACTCACTTACAAAAATACAATTAGGAAAAAGAACAATTAACATACATTGAAAAAAATAATAAAAAAAAAACCCACAATTTACAATCATGGTCTCTAAAGATTCTCAATGCACCTTAGTGCTACTACTGTGAACCTCATCAGGCTGCAGTGAAATATATCTACCTCATCTGAAATAATAATGTAGTAATGGCTGATCTTTGCGTTATGCTCGTGAACGGGTGCTGTTTGTGGTGACAGGTCACCTTGCTGACTATGGTTTTGTTATTGTTATTAGTAATTAACTGTTGCTTTATTTTACTTCGAAGGTCCTAGTTTATCATTTGTGACTTCAAGTTACAGCTACATTATATAAACATAATGCAGCATTGCAAATATAAGCGGGCACGAACTTCATGCCTTGAGGCTTTTATTATGTATTAAGTTCTGTTTACGTTTTTGTTTTTATTATTTATAGCTTGAGTATAGTTTTCAATATTGGCGTGTGCTAGCTGATATATGGCTAATAATTTAATTTAATGTTTTGTGTTTCGTATTGTACTGTATAATGTATTTCGTACTGTATATAATCTAGTTCTTCTAACTGAACAGACAGCAGTGCTGCTGGAGAGGTTGTTGCGCCACTTCTTCTTCCCAGCTAAAGCACTAGGAAGTGGTGAAGGGCGGGCGTTTTGGGGGACTGTCTTATATAATTTTATACACATGGACATTGATGAATTTTATACATACACATGAATGACATGAGTATTTACTTTGTAAAGTATTATATTATTTTAATTATTGTGAATGTGACGATTATGTGGGTCATTACTCTTTTTTTTTCTCAGTTCGTGTTAATCATGATCTAGCAGTTTGAGTAATTTATGCGGCCTATCAAAATATCCTTTTTTTGGTGTTCGTCGAATCGTTGAGCTTCTTAAGTTCTGAGTTGAGCTGCACGATTACTGACGCTTGCGTACACTGACTGGACAGGTCCACTTAATCTGTGTTGTTTTTCCTCAAAAGACCATTTCAGACACCAATCTACATGGTCTTCACAAGATCTGACCAAGATTATGTCTGGACTTTAAAAGAGACTGTGACCTCTGAGTTTGTTTCGACCTTTCTTCTCAGAGTAGTCCGATAAGAAATGCCGACCTCATCTAGTTTTTAAGATATGATTAACGTGTAAAAGTGTTTGTACAAACCTACTTACAGAAATAAATCATTTATCATTAATCTGTACGTTTTCGCCTTCTGTACTATTCTGTGATAATGCCGCGGCGCCGTTTCATGATTCACGGTCGATTGAACAAAGTTCTGCAGGATTTCCTATTAAAACAAAAAGTGAAGAAAATGGTAATTTTTGGCATTGTTCTATTGTTTCTTGGTGATTTGTGGGCAATAGTAATGAGGTTATTTTCGATTTTGGCGTTTTGATCGAAAATCTTTATGTATGACGCTTAGATTTGGATTTGCATGTCTGCACCGCATATCTTTGACATGTAATGCAGTTCTATTTCAGTATCTAAACTAATATTAAAGATTTGATTTTTTGTATGTTTGTTTGTTTCGCTCTCACGCTAAAACGGCTGAACGGATTTGGATGAAATTTGGCATATGGGTAGACCATGACCTGGATTAGGAAATAGAGTAGTTTTTATCCCGATATTCTCACGGGATCGAGACTTAAGCGGGTGAAGCCGCAGGGTGCAGCTAGGTAATAATCCGCCTCTGTGCATTTGTGTGCTTAAAGTGTTAAATAAATAAATAAACACATATTTTGTTCAACTTGGACGACAAGAAGCAGCATAAAAAAATACAGGAACCTTAAACCAGGACTTAACATTTAATCCAAAATTCCAGACCATGGTACCTACTAGCCGTGCCTCGGAACACGTATGGCGATGTCACAATCTTATTAAACCACAATAAATGTTCAATTTATAACAATCAAGCCTCACAGGATTCGGGTGGTCCTCTTTTGTACGTCAAACGATTCCATCATCTCTATGACACACTACATCTGAAAGTAGTCACGTACACAATGCTTAATCATACCCATCACGAAACAAATATCGTCACTAGACCATCATATTGACACTCTGTGGTCTAATTTCAATTATTTTCGTATGATCAACACTTAGTATTGCCTCTATGTCTGACCACAGGCAAGATAAGGCAGTGGGATTGTCCCCTGGCCTTTAATTTCCTAGATGCGTCACCTGCCATAATTTGTAGCATTTTCGTCACGCACTTTCGACTCCCGACTTTGGCTTGAATTAATGTTATAGGCCTATTATTTTAGCATGAAGTGAAACCGTTCATTTATGAGTCAGCCAAGGGAAATAGTTTGAAATCGTGGGCGATGGTTTATTAACTTATCTCTAAGCAATATTACAAAGTTTCATAATAGATTATCGACCTACGTATAGTCTTATTTCAATGTCTCCGTTTGCACGCTAATCAGTACCCTTAGGTATGACAATATTGGATTGGTAAAGATAAGAAATGACAATGTTATGTATGGGAATGACAATTAAAGATCGTTTGATAGATAATCTTAATCAACAGTATTGGAAAGCAATAAGAACCTTCACGAAAGACGTTAATTATTTATTCAAGCACCAGTCGGCTAACCGAGCTGACTGTGCACCAAGAATATTTTTAACAAATAAATAAATAATATAACATAACATTACGCCTGTAGGAATAAACTCAAACTCAAACTCAAAGCATTTATTTCAAATAAACCAATTACAGGCACTTTTGAATTGTCAAGGGGTCGGTCAGTCAGAAAGATGAAGCTAGTTGCCCATTCCAAAGCGTAATAGGTACCTATGGAGAAGAACGGGCAAGAAACTCCATGGACACTCTTTGAAATCAAAATATTGTTACAATAGAGTGGTTACATCATTCATGTTGTAATTATACATGTGAGAACGATGTAGAAAGACGTGCACGTTAAAAGCGTCCGTAATAAAAAGATAAAAACAATTATGGAATTAAAATAAGCCGTGGCAGCTAAGAAATGACCAGTGCCTACTGACGGCGCCCGTTCACGAACATGACGTATGGATCAGCACCATTCAGCTCGACCATTTTGAAGGGAACTCAATGATCCAATACACAGGGCATGATCGAATACTCAATCATCCAATAGGCAGAGGAGTACCTATAGTAGATGCACCTTCAGTTCGCCAGTTATGTTTAAAGTCAAATGTAACAGGAGGCGAGCCTATTGTCAGCAACCAGGCACGAATCTAGACTCCGGCCTGCTACTGAGAAAGTCCTGATGAAAAAACCCAAAAACACTTTTTTTTTAATATAGGCATGACGTAATTAATCGTACCTACCGACAATACGGAAGAAGAAATCCTTGCGAATTCTTACAAAAAATATCAGAATACAACCGGCTATACGACATCCGGGATTTTTGACAAAAATACCTCAAAGGTTAGCCCAATATTAGTCAGTCGTGTCCAAGAAACCATAGTCTTACTTTAGCACAGAATATAAAGGGAAAAAATCAATGAAACAGCACTGTGCCCGATGCTACAAAGACCGCACCTACAAAGCGATCTAGCGAAATTGTATACATGAAGGTTTTTTTTTCTTCTATGAGAAAGTTGTACATCAAACGTTTTGTTTTGTAGCAGACGAGACCCATGTTTCTCAGTCGACTACTTTTTTCTTGTCGAAGTAACACAATCCACTGTGTCGCACTAAACTGTCCGGAGCCCTTACTATTGGTTCGTGAAATACTGCATTTGCTCGTGCGCATGGTTTAGGACGAGTTTTGTGTCTAAAAGTGCAGTGCATTTCTGTAACATCTGGATCTACGAGTAAGTAGTATGCATCAATAAATTCAAAAGTTATAAATTATCGTTACACTTGCAGAGTTTTTGTAGTTTCTGTTACTATGCTTACAGCTTATGTACTGATTCACTGCAATACTTTTAACTTTGGGGTCGCTTGCGTTTGATGAAAACTAACCGTGAAACTTCTTTTAACCGATTTAAAAAAAACTGAGAAGGTTTTCAATTCGGCTCTATTTTTTATGTTTGTTACCTCAATACTCCGTCATTTATAAAGCGATTTGAAAAAATCATTTTTTGTTTGAAAGGATATAACTTACAGGCTTCCCATATACATTTGGTTAAGTTCTGATGAGTGGTTTCTGAGTCAGCTTCAATAATACGATTTTTTCTCCTTTGTGTATGTTGATGATGTTGTAATAACTTCCTGTCACTGTTATTTACATTGCAAGTAGGGGCATACGACTTTGTTTGGAAATAAGTAGGTACCAAAGGTAAAAAGTGAAAAATAACATCTTTTTCACAAAACAAACCACCGACTTCCAAAAAAATCACAACAAAGTGAAAAATAACTTTAATTTCGGATGATGGTGTCTTTGGTTTTGGTATTTTCGTTTTTTGTCACCAACTTCCGAAATTAAAGTTATTTTTCACTTTGTAGTGTTGTTTTTGCACGTCGGCGGTTTTTTTTGTGAAAAAGTTTTTCTTACGAATGCTAACACCCATACAAGATCATATTTATTCCTGCATCCATAGTCGGAGCCAGTCAATTGTAACAAATTCTCGAAAACTTATCACGCATCATCTCACAACTGCCATCGGTTAATCAGAAGGCAAACAGAAACAAATGGTAGGGTATACCGGCCTGCTCGTAACAAAACACTTGAATGGCGCGCGATAATATCAAACTCACGATTAAAAGTAAATCAGTCGATGCTATTCAACGGTTTAGCCCTAAATTGTAGCAACCCCCTATAAACGGAACCATATTATTATCCGATGCCCATTAAGTAAAGGGTGATTCTGGGAAGAGACCACCTGCATCGCCATTGATCCAGTTTCAAATACTTCCAAATATTGGTCAGTGTATCACGAGTATTTTTTGTCAACCTTTATGATAGTCGTTGTCTAGTGATATAATGAGATAATTTGTTGTCGAATCCTTTTGTGACTTTGTTAGCTGCGTGTGAAGAATGGGACGTAGATTTTTAATATTTATGGAAGACTTAAATAGTTCTGACGTTATGGGAGTCTGAAAGGGATGTTTTAAATAAAAAAGAAGTTGACGACTTTTTATCCACATTATCTAGCAGTATATCAGAAATATTAGAAGGTATGAATGGAACACCCAAGTTCGAATTGAGTTATTACAAAAGAATATGATCTGCTTACAACAATAGCTATTCAAACTAGCTGAGGGAGCAGACTATATTAGGTCACATCCAAACTCCGCCATGAGTGAATCATAAAACCGGCCTAGCCGAAAACAATCGTGGTCAAGTAGCAAAAAATATCAAACATATTTCTTATAACACTTGTGAACAATTACTACTTCATATCAATGTGACAGCTAAGCTATTGAAGTCATAAATTCAAAAGAACCGTAGGCAGAGGCCTTTAAAACTTGATTAAGTTATGATTTGTAATGAACAGCTTCAGTTTTACTAATTAAAATAGCTGTGGGACCAATCAACGTGATATTGCATAATGTATAATGAAATCATAATACATGAGGGGCTTGTGGCTAAGTTATACAGACGCACGGGTCGATCAACCTGGTTACGTTACGCTTGCCGCGGTTGGTCCGTGGATGGGTGACCATCTTTATATACCAATACCCCTCTGTGCCTCAGAAAGCACGTTAAGCCGTTGGTCCCGGCTGTCATTCGTGGATCTTTTACAGTTGTTAAGGGTCGTCAGAAGCCCGAAAGTCTGACATCCAGTCTTACCAAGTAGTATCGTGTTACCCAGGAACTGGGTTGTGGAGGTCAGATAGGCAGTCGCTCTATGTGAAATACTGGTATTCAGCTGCATCCGGTTAGACTGGAAGCCGACCCTTTTCCTAACTAGGAACAGGCTAGGCAGATGATGAGAATGAAATCATAATATTTAACTACTCTTTCTCCAATCTACTCTTTGAGAAAAGGCCACTGATCAATAGTGGAACCATTACAGGTCGATATAGCATGAGCATCATCGCCCTTCCCGTATTCAAATTAATTCGGGGCTGCCTCAGCATATCTTTTGCCATATATATCTCTGGTGAAGTAATATTCTCATTATGTGCTTAACTCAGAAGAAGAAACTGTCCCGGAACTACTTAAAACCATGTTGGTCACAATTTCGTTGAAAGTTCTGCAACTTGCCACGTCGTTTACAAATGTTAATACATTATTCCGTTTTAACGAGATGTGGGAAGGTAAGAAGCTGATCTTATGGTCAGACGGGAAAATGTGCGATTGTATGTTGATGCTGATTATGCTAACACACTGATTTCTTACCTCTTAAATTCACTGTGACACTTTAGACTCTTATTAAGACGTGTCGTTTCGAAACTTCGCCAGTTTAGTGAGTAACTTGTTGGAAGAAAGATCTCAATAATGAAATAGAGAAATATGTTATATCAAACCAAAAGTTATATATTAAATACTCTATACAGGGTGTAAATATGACCCTTCACGAAGCCGTCATCTACGCATTCTGTTACTAAGTAACTTTGCAAAAATAATTGCTAGAAAACGACTTTTAATTTTGGTGTGAAAATTCGCTGTTTACATACGCAACGTAACGCACGAAAAACATTCTGCTTATGGGGTCCATACAACGGTACAGGGATCGTGGGAGTATTTTAAGTTAAATTATAACATTTCTAATTATTTTTTTTGTAAAAAAAAAAACAATAAAAAAGGTTGGAACTTTGACCTTCAATATCTCCTTAACCAGAAGGTTCCCAACTTCCCAGGTGTGGTCCGATACAAATCCGGTCCGGTATGCCTAAATTTATAAACTCGATTACTAAGTTCAAAGTCGTCTATTAACGAAATAAGTTTATTCACGCCCTATATCTGTAGTCCTCAACGGCTCTCATACCTTCAACTGATTTCACTTTCATTATCAACTCCATTACCGTCTATATCAACAATACCTCCAGAGGGGCAATTCCCGTATTTTTAAGACCGTTCGCATTCTAATCTCAGTCTCAATCTGTCAAAATTACAATCAATTTACATACATTTTTGACAGGTTTTTGACATTGATTGTCGCTGAGATGAGATTGCGACTTGAATTTGAACGTTTTTTAAGTACGAGAATTAGCCTACAGAAATCTGTCCCTAATCTTTTCATTAACCTATCGTCAGTCTTATAAAGAAACGTTCTCCCCTAGTTATTCGGTTCCCCATCAGTGCCAGTGTCTCCGCTAATTTAGCCTTCGTTTCGCAGACGATTAGAGGTACGGGTCGAGTGTAATTGATTGTTTCTCTGCACGTCTGCTTCTGAGGGTCCGGGCCCCTAAGCTGTCTGTATGTCGTTAATTATTAACCTATCTGTTGAGCTTTGTTTTGGAAGTTGTGTTGTTGTTCTGGAATATTCTAGAGCTGTGATTAGATTCCAGATAGCGTTACGTTTAAGATGCTCTAGAACCTGGGACTGGAAGAATTATCGTATTAAAAATAAAAAATGGTTCAATTGTGTAATATTATCGGCTACAAATAGTCTGTTGTCGCTTAGTAGCACCTATAACGTTCAGTGATGCATTAATCGAAGTTATGAGGCGTTGAAATTTTACAATTATTAACCAACTCTTAAAACAGCTTTTAGTTGCTCATACCATATTACAATACTCCTGAGAAAACTGGAAAGTAAAAGCGATGTTTGGACTACGTTTCGCACGGTGGAAGTTCGTACGATTCTATCCGACAAGTTTAGCAAAGCTGATCCAAGAATGCATTTTGGCATCGACACAGGACGAACGCGGTCACGTCTTCAGAAAAAGTCTGAAAATAGTTTCGGTAAAATTCCCATTACCGGAAATAGTGCACAACATAAATCGCAAGGGGCCACAATCCCCTAGAAATGTCACTGACAAAACAAAACGTTCAAGTTAATCCCCTCCTTTTGGAATTTTTCAATCAACCACAAACATGTGACTTCATAATTCGGTTCACAGTGGGACCGCTTGAGAACCCCGGTGATAAAGATCTCGCTAGATAACATAAAACTGTATTTCTTTAAACTTAAGGTTCAATCTCTGATGGAGTGGTAGAGGAAGGTGGAAAAAAAGTGAAATGGCGCGTACAATAGGTTATGGCGGTCATTGAAACAAATCTGTTAGGGGCGATGTCGAGGGTAAACACATCCTTAACAAGTTTGAAGAGTTAAGAAGGATGGATAAGAAGGACTTGAATTTAAACTTGATAGAATTAGAAATACATTTCTTTTCATGTAATTCAATTTCATACACAGGACATGGATTAATAACATTATTATAGTTATAACACATAACAGTAAAAGTGTTACCTACAGCTATTTAACACAATTAGTATTGCCAGTGAGCCCTAACTAGATATTTAGTCTGTATTTTGGCGCTCAGAATGTGATTTTCTAGAGTATAGAAAGGTAATTTAGTGATAGTTTTGATGATAGGAAAATATTTATGTCCCAGCAAGATGCAACTTTAGCTGTTACTCAACTAATTGCATAGAAAATAGCCCTAATAATATTCTGAGCTGTAAAATCGTAAATATTATCGAACATCATATTACCGAAACAGTTATTCCCTAATGAAATAATACTTTATTTAATGATACTATACTATTTCTTCCCGTTAGAACCGGTGCCTTCCGGAAGTTGCTGTGATTGTGGAATCTGAGCTTACATCTCCTGCTCTAGATAAGGTCAAAGAATATTGATATTACGAAACATTTTAATTGGGACCTCTTTATCTGTGATTAATTAATTGGCTCTTAACGTGAGCTCTTCTTTATCTAGTAAATTATCTAAATTACTACTTCCTTTATTTCTTAATCTATATTTACATAAACAGTTCGTGTTTTCTATCCAATTCTTAAAATGGTAGATTTGTTTGTTCCAAATTCTTCAAATGGAGCTAAATAAAGTTGTTTGTTTTATTTAGACACAGATTCGCTCTTCCGTGTTCCGTGGCTTCCGACGACGTAGAGCACGTTCTTAACTTTACTGAAATGATAATAGATTTTAGATCTGATCAAATCTATTGACATTATAAACAAGCTATCATTCAGAAGAAAAAATTAAAACTTAACCAGTGAATGACTAAAGTTATTGATGAAAATATATAAATATGTAATAATAAACCACAATTTATAATTTTAAATAATTCTGGTTCAAAAATAGTACCGTGTGACAGTTCTCACACATTCAAATGCATTGTTAAATCAGTTCATACATCGATACTTCAAATTTAGAACACGTTGACCTGCGCCCGCGCAGCCACACGCATTGTTCACAGATAAACATCTTGTTCGTCAAACACTACCACGACCTACCCTCATAAAAGGACTCATGTGTTACATACAAATATAAACTCTGTTAATGTTTCTGTAAAGATACAATTCATATGAAAGGGAAAATTAATTTATGGCTAATAATGGGAAAATAGACCAGTAAGTGGTGAAGTGTTTAAGGGTTTTACATAATTTTTGAATTGTAGGGCGTTGTCTACCGGTGTAATAGATAGTAATTTCGTATTTACATTACTTATAGTAAGATGGATATTTAAATAAATAAGTACCTGGAAGGGCTGGAAGAAAATAGAACAGAAAACAAAAAGTTTTAGTAAGTAATCACTTTGTTCTGATGTACCACCTTATTCCAGTATCCTTTATTGATTCTTCGACTTTCAATACATTTAAATGCGAATCTCCATCAAATTGCTATTGAAAAACAATAAAATATTAACAAGCCTTGTTAAACTCATACGTTGTTGGGTTTACCCATCATACTGTCGCTACCAAGATTATTACTACCAGCTTTAAGTCTAGACTATAAGTAATCATAAAAATCAAAAAGAATGCATGTTTATAGCTATAAATATACTCAATTGAATGATGACCAAGCAATTGACAATGCTAGCAATTGCTATGCCAAAAGCAGCACAGACACAAGACCTTGAAAGAATAAATGTTGTCCTTTAAAAGTAGAACGCAGTTTAACGACCACACAAATTAGGTAAGGACAAGAAGTGCAAATGAATGGTCAAAACAAATCATCCAAAGATTCGGTTCCTAAACCGGAAAAATCGACTCCATTACCGGTAAACAAAGTAACAGTTACACTTGGCAAAATAGAAATATCGTTCAAAGAATGAGATCCCATGGGAAGGATAGGAAAGAATTTTGACCATCATTAACCGCAAAATAAAGTTTGTGAAGGAATAGAGGCCGATTTATATAGAGCAAGCCGACGAAGACTGAGAGGATCTGACTAATAAATCTCAATCAAGATCAGAGATACGATATGATTGGTCGGTCGACTGTCGGCGGGAGATGCCGATGATAGCTTACATAACTAGATTTGCGGTGGTAATGAACCTATCCTTTTATTTTAGAATTAGCCCTTTGAAGAAGATTTGAAAGTGTTTTGTAATGGCTCGTCTATACTAAGGCTTCGGAGCTGAACTTTCTGATTATACTGCTGTTATAATAGGTAGAATATGTGCTTGTCTAGTATGCAATTTAGTAATGTTAAGAATCAGGTAAGCGATGTATTGTGCCAGTAAAATCAATTTTACTTATTGATTTGTACATATGAAACGTATTCACTGTCAAATTCCAATACTATTGATATATACGATCTGCTGTAATCCTTCTGAACACATTTACTCAATACTTCTATGATTCCCGTAATAGTACGGTCGGTGACAGTGCAAATTGTGGTATTAATCCCAAGAATCCTTGATTGTTTTTAGCGCTGTTCTATGAAATAATGAAATAAATAGACTGTCAGAAACTAGTTAACTTGTCAACTGAGACAAATTGGACATTGACGAGAGCTCGTAAGTGACGAGCGAGCAATCAGTCATTATTAATCCTACTTACTTGCGAACTAGCTTCAATAATATGTCACTGGCGTTCTGGTGTTCAAGTGACAGCGCTTAGTAATCATCAGGTTTGACAGGCTGGTTCGTGATGGTAACATCAAAGTGTTGCTACCCGTCTTTCGAGCTTATAGACACTTTTATTTTAAGACACCAACCAAATAATGATGAATCGTGAAATAAGGACAACAGGAATACATGTGACAGCTTGAATGGAAAGGACCGAACTACACCATTATTTAAACTGCACCATTATTTTTTATCGATATGTAAAGCATATCGATAAAAAAATAATGGTGCAGTTTATTGGATACTTAGATAAAGATTTTTTTCAGAATTAGGTTTCTTGAAGTTTGCAATATGTTTGAAATTAATATGTCACCATGCATTCTAGTTAAGTATTTGCAATAATTTTCAGCCAGCGATAAAATAGATGTAACTACTAGTACTCTCGTGGACGTGCCTTTAGTATTAGAAGCATATCCTATCACACGGCTGCAATCTCGGGAGCCTAAGCAGCTAGTAGATCTAAATCTTTTATGCAGTGATCCCTTTCTTTGTCCTTATCGGTAGAGACTAGAGATTTGTTCCCGTCGTTTGTTCTTTTTGGAATATACTGCATATCTGCAAATGTGTATAGGTTATTCCAAGCTTGTTTTATTATAAAGGATTTACTAGAAAAGATGACCTTTGAAATCAATATCATCGACTGCTGTTTTCTTGAAATAGGCTTCTTTTTAAATCATGGATAAAAAAATTGTTATTTGTTTTTATTGGTCTACTCTTGTCCACTGCTTGACTAAGGCTTGTTCCAAGCATTTTTTTTTTCTGGTCCACTAATTAATCTTGCCGCTGCATTTTGAAAATCAAAGTATCTTGATACAAATGCCACTACCTCTCGATCTGAAGATCTGACAATCTCTAACAACTCACCATCAAACAAATCTGTTGACAAAAGTAGAAGACTATCACCTCACACATCGATGCCTTCATAATAACATACACAGACACCTAATTACTATAATTCCTTTAGTCGAGACCTCTAGGGAGTTTAATCCGTGAAACACCGCCCGTCATTGTCCGTTGTAAGTGTTTCACGCTAAACTATCTGATATAATCGTGATTCAATTTGCATACAGTTAGTTCTGTCTCGGAGGTAATGTGAGCGAGACAGTTAAACACATGCTTAAACGCTGCTCTTATAGATAACTAGGTTTTGCCCGTAGCATCGCTTTTGAGGAATACGTTTAATACAATAATTATTGTTTTGTTTAACGTTTTATGTTTGTGCATTTTATTGTTTTTCTTTATCAAGTACCTTGACACGATGTTGATTCTAGTGGAAGCATAGTGACTGATTCGGGGTATTATTTCTTAAGTCTCTTTGGGAATACCACATTCTTGATCAATTGTTTTTTTTTACAAATTAAATCATCATCATGACTTCATGAGCCACAGCCCGACTTCACCCACAACCGAGCATATGCCTCTTTTGTGCCAATCCCCACGCTTCCGTGCCAGCAGTAATTAATAAAAGCCATTATATTAAATAATTAATCTTTCATAAACACGTGGGCTGTGCACATCATTTTGACAGTCAGAATGTTACATATATATATAACACCTCGGCGGTTTTGATATTTTTATTCAGAACTTGCTATGTTGCCTTATTTGACTATATTAAATTAAATATACGAATACGAATTGAATTCGATACAGATTATGTTATTGTTTACACTTATTGAAATTCTAATTCACTTTAAAATTTTGTTGCAGGTAAGCTGAATTATGAATAGAACAAACAAACACACGTAATGACAGTAAACCCCATCGATAGTGGTAAGTGCAACGATGTAATGTTATAAGCAGAAAATAGTAAATAGTGACACTTAGTCATAAGCATTAATACGATGAAAGAAGGTGAATCCAATGGTAGGTTCAGCACACGAGTTGAAAGAGAGAAATTTTATAGAAGATAAAAAGACAACATGCATTGATATTTGGTATCTAAAGTAATATTATAAAGAGGCAAAATAATTTGATTGTTGAGGTAATCTCTGGAAGTACTGATCCAATTTCAAGTTCAGTTTTCAAGTTCTTTCATTCGTAGAAAGCTACACTATTGCCCAGTGACATAGGATATGTTAAGAAACCTAGACGTTAAAGCAACGAGACTTTACAAAAGTTGGGACAACCTTGCGATCCTAAAGACGCTCTAAAAGCAAATTGTTAAACCTGTCCTTCTCTATACAACTTCTCAGATATAATCGACTATTACGGGTCAACATCTCCACAAGTTCTCATGCCTGATACTGTACAAAAGGACCAAAAACTAGAGCTTGACAATACGGCCGTACAAATGATCTATTGGTCGATAGGATCGATATATGTGGCATAAATCACTATGCTCCTATAGTAATGCAGGTTTCCTATCAGTGTTATCATGCTTTGACTGTTTATAATTTATTTAAAGGCGTCAATACGACAAAGGACCAACGAATTTTGGGTGAAGTGCTGCTAGGAGAAAAACTTGTATCAGTTTAGTGAATTTAAACGACACCAAATACACATTCAAGCTAAAGTTTGTATGTCAAAAGAAAATATTATAATCAACTTTGGCAAAGAAACGTGGTGTTAAAAAAAATATCTGGCTACACGTTGTTTTGATGTTATCAGTTGAATTCAAGTCATTATTAATTTCAATAAATATTATATTACTACAATTATCGTAGTGTATCTTCCTACTCACTTGTTAAACGCCGATTTTCCTCAGTCAATCCTCATAACTGTTATACAACAAGGACTTAAGCGATTACCACGGTCCTCCAAACAAGCTGACAAGCAGAGCTATCAACGTATCTCTTCTATATTAATTATTTAGCTCCATTTTCACGGTAGATTCTTCTAACGGGATGAACAGGAAAAAACGCTATCAGGTAGTATTACGGAGTTTTAACCTAGATAATATTATATATAAAAACGCAATGACAAATATAAATTTGATTTTCGCAGCGATTTTCAACGTTAGATTCGCCGTGCCGCGTCAATAGATGATCACGTGTGTGTGTGTAAGTCCGCTGTTGGTAACTTGTCACGAATTTTTTTGTAAAATGATTTGAAGCACACATTGAATAAATAGGCAGGCAGGAATGGATAGGTAACAATATGCTCGCCCCCTGTTACATGGCACTTAATGCGCTTGCCTTATCGAACTACCTTGAGTGTTCGGTCCCGCTCCCTCCGCACGCCCCTTTATCATAAAATTCACAAAAATTTTCGAATTATTATATTAAAAAAAGAAAAGCCATCGTTCGAAATAAAATAAAACGTGAATTATTTAGATTTTTGATTATCTATTCATTAGTTTAATCCCCAAATTAATAGAACGTCACCTTTAGCAGAACATGCATGCAATCAATAATTTTAGTAATTTTCTTACGCGGAGATTTAAAATGTATTTATACCACAACAAAACAAATAACAACAATGCAATGTGATGATAGAATGTCGTGTGTCGTGCTTTTAGATGTAGTTTATTTCTCTTAATTAATGAACTAATAGCCACTGAAAAACGCACTGTCGCAAGGTTTTGCCCGGGGTACCTTAAACATAACGGGCGAAATGTGGGTGCACGACAGGTACACCTCTATCCAACCCTTCGAAGATTACAAGCGTGATGTTATGCTATGTGTGTGTCTATCGAATAAATCTTGTGACGAAAATATTAAAATTAGAATTATTACCCTTATTCAAGTATCATATGACTCAAAAATGATTAGTAAGACTTACAACTACATACAGGGTTTGGCGTAAGTAGTGGTCCACCGTTCAGGATTCGATAAACCAGATAATTAACTATAACAATTAAAAATTTTAACCATTTTTATCCAAGGGTTCCGAAAATATTTCCTTTTTGTCTTTTATTTACGAAATTTCTACCTTTTATTACAAATTTGTTTGTAGTTTCAACAATAACCATTATTTTTTCATTTTGATTTCTGTTAATTACTGCTGAATACTAGAGCTATCATGATAAATTATGATTTTTTATGTAAATTCAGCTCTTTTGAAGAAAAAGTTGGTACTTCTCTAATTTGAACCCTAATTTTTAACACACCATCAAGTTCAAGAGCGATGTTTGTAAAAAAAACTTACTACTAAATTTTTTTATTGTTATAGTTAATTATCTGGTTCATCGAATCCTGAACGGTGGACCACTACTTACGCCACACCCTGTATATTAGTAAGAACTGATACTTCACAAAAACAAACACAACTTAGCACGCACTGAAATGCTCCACGAAGTTCCACCGGCTATCGTTGACGAGTCCCAGGTACTTCATCGACGACTCGACACCGGTGTACCTACTATGCCAAATCGAAATTACTATGACATTATTAATTTGCTTGACAATACTTTTATAATTTATTAGTCCAGATTTAATTTAATGTAACGAAATTGACTACCTATGTATATTTTCAATGACCTAGTAATTTAATAAGAAAACTGATTGAGAATAATTGTGTCATAATGTTCCTAATATATTTGCACACCTCACATGGTTATAATACAGTGTACCTATCTTAAGAACCTTTTGTAACATCCTCTGAACCTGTGTTATGCAAATAAATGACTTGATTTCAAAACATAATTCTTAATGATCCTGGCTCAATCTACAGTGTGGCGATTAGGATATCACATTAATTGAAACCAAGTATTTTATATTACGTATTTTAAACATACACAATTAAAATAATTAATAACAATCAACATTCTAGTCTAGTTTTTTTTCGTTTTAGTATTTAACAACTTTTTTTTTTAAACGTTTCCCCACACTAGGAATTTCTCCTGTATTGTGGGTGCGTTTACAAACATTTAAACTCACATACACATACATTAAACTTTATTTGTGATTATTTGGTAACAATACCATAAAGTTTGTGTTGAATTGTTGATACCGTCGCCCCGCGCGTGCCTAGTGCCTTATTATTAAGGGTGGTTTATTTTGTGCCAATGAATTATGTTTGAAAAACTCCGTTTTCTTTAGTAATTTTTTTTATTTTATTATATTAACAGACTTATCAACTTGTAATAACCGCTTAATATTTAATGTGATAACGTAATCGCCATTTTGTTTAAGTGGATATACAGAGTTGATGCGACAGAGGGGCTTTCCCATAAACTGCCTATACTAGGTACCATTTTCAAGCTCTGTACCAAAAATCAATTAAATAGGAGCAGTCGTTTAGTGGCAAATGATTTTTTAAGTTTTTGCCCCGTTTGAACACGATGTATCTTTCCTAACAGCTGATTATGTCTATACGCATAGGTCATGCACCTTATAACGATAAATCTGAGTATAACCTACGATGCGTTGTTGCCGCTCTGACGCAAGTCACAAGTACAACTAAATATTTTCGCTAAAAAGATGGCGATGCAAACAAGGAAGCAATAAATACACACACACTTGCACTTTCGTTTTGCCCTTTGTTTGCACTGTGCTTTATTACCTAGGTATCTAAGGGCAGTAAAATTTATTTACAAAGTGTGGTTGCGTTTTACTCTGATTTACTCTCTATTTAGTTCGTTTGAAAAAAATAACAAATTTTTGGTGCTTTTTATTTTTATACCGTACCGAATTAATACTAAACACGTATAGTATACGTAGTGTAATTTAATGTCCCTCTGTCATACCAACTCAAGCACTTTTTGTTTTCTATTAATTCCCTTAGTAAAAATTTTAAGCTTAGCGGGGCCATTGCGTAGCACACATAAAATGACAATTGATCGCAATGGGTTTCATTTTGACAGTTCGCCCACGTTTATTGCGTTATTAAGGTTGTTGAGCAGACGAATTTTTCAAACCTATGAAGCAATAGATTAGCAATAACCTTCAAAACCCACTGATTGTGATTGAAAGTGTTACGCATTTACGGTGCTGGATATTAATAAGAAAACAAATGAATCTTTGAGATGATGCTTTTTTATTAAAACTTTTCATAATTCTCCTACTTTTGAAATTACCACACATTTTCCAATATAAACATTTCTGTTTAAAGAAAAAATGTTGTGGGTAATATATTTGCTAAGTTTAATTTTATGACAAAACTGTTTATGCTTAATATACTACTGTTTGTTTTCCCAAATGTAATAAATAAATAAATATAGCAATATTTGACCAACTATTTAATTAGGTACTCAACATAATATCAATACATACTTCTTGAAGACAACCTTTTGATTTCGAAACTCGAAGACAAACTACTCTACAACTTAGACACTAGGCGATGCTCCAAACATCATATCATATCATTTTTATATTTAGTTTTTAAAAAGCACTATAAATCTTATTAATATTTGGAAATCATGACACTTTGTTATACCTACATACATCTGCTTTTGTTATAAATTTTCATTTATTTTTTTTGAGATGATAGGGTCCTCAAAATTCAATTGTTTGCTGTTATTAGTCATCACTTGATATTGGTTTTTTAAAACCATTTTGAATATTTCTTGTGATTCTATAGACATCTTATTGATCAATAAATAATAGTTTTAGAAAACTAAACGGGCGTACCTAAGCAGAAAGCTTCCGAACCTACCCCGTGCCCATAAATTTGCGATATCAAAGATATAAAATAGGTCCTTCAAATAAGGAAAAAACCAATCATGAAAAAAGTTATGCTACTTACGCAGACTTTTAAAAACATTACATAGGCTCACAACCTCATCATAATTAACATCTTACATACATATTCTAAATAAAGTCGCGTTTAGATTGTTGCCTGTGTGACCGCGTTGTTCTTCTTTATTACGCAACGGCTTTTGTTATACTGTTTTCACCATTATTTAGAGAATTTATTCCGAAAGGTTTATGTGTATAATCTTTACTTTAATATTAAACTTATATATAAAAAAAGTAATATCAATGTTTTTCAAGTCGTAAAAACCGTGCAAGCAGGGGCGGGAGGCTAGTTAAGGCGCTGCCCAGACGTAGGACACCGTAAAACGCTCAGTTTTTAGTTGCAAAGTTAGGCGTATTGGTACATATTATAAGCCAGAAAGAAAATGAGTGTAATGTCAAATGTTCAAAGAAAAGGCGTATTAAAAATATTACATAAAAATAAAATAGTTTCATGAAGAAAAAATCGTAAAAGAGAACTGACATTTTATTTTTTCGTCACATCATTCTCAAAATGTTGAGCGTAAACTATCATATTTTATGTAATGATAATAAAGGGAATTCAATCAACTAAATAAATACCCAAAAATATGTTGCCTTGAGCCGTGCATTTATTTTTTAATTTAATTAAAAAATAAATGCACGGCACGGTAACTGCAAAGTTTGGTGGTCATTCGATTCAACTGACAAGAAACGCATTGCCGTTTTTAACCTTATATGTTTTAACCAAATAAGGTTCTTCGCTAAGGTAATTTGCTTCTTACCGCGCCTTAAGTATAAAGAATACCACACACAGCAAGACATAATACAGTCTCATCCAATGAGCTTGAACTTGGCCAAGTGATCGAATTAAATCATCCCGCAGAACCGGTCTTCCTCTGAATGCCCTGATTTTGCCGACTTATGTGCACGCTACGCCAGATTTATTGGCTGGAGTCGTAGAATTTAGACCCCGGACGGTTACAAGACAAGTAGTTTTAATAGATGACTGTTAGTTCCTAGAGCCTCAGCTTAGTGTTTAGACGGAGAGGTGGCTGTTTAAAATATCTTACGTGAATAATTATTAAATAGTTTGATGAGTTTAACTCGTTTTGCACTGATGAACCAAGACATCAATATATTGCTATAGCATATCCATTGTATATTTTTGATGTTATAGAGGTACGGGGAACAGGGTGTAAAGTTCACTCATACCTCCATAGAAAAGGGAGGATCCTCCGACCAGACGGGTGTCGTGTCTGGTGGGCAACTGCCCGATGATTGATGTCGGGAAGTTGTATATATATGTATATGCTAGTCGCGCGGTAAACTCTGCTTGCGCGATGCAGGATTTGCGTGACGTCAGTATGACGCACAGCTCGCATGTGGCTATCTAGATACCGCTACAATGTTAAATGAAACTCATTTGTACCTTTCAAAAACTCAAAATTTGGAAAAATGCAGGATGTCTTTAAAAAAAAACACCATTTTGCTCTCTAAGCGTTTTGTACTTTTAGATCACTAATTTTTTAACATAATTTCTATAGTAACATAAATATGGCATATGTTATTCCTCATATGAACAAAAGTATTTAATTCGGTTAGACACATAGCCCGTCGGCCAATAAACGTTCCATCTGCTGGGACACAGGCCTCCTCTTTGTGAGAGGAAGCGGGCCATGCGTAATCCACCACGCGGGCCCAGTGTGGACCCAGTGGGTTGGTGGATGACGGATGTCACATGTCTTCGAATTTTTGGTATAACCACAACATTGACAAACGAGTTGGTTGTCGCTGTTTTTACCCAACAAAACATTGACTTTTCCTTACATGTATGCATATGAAGCGAATGATTTATAATCTAAACTCATCTAAAGCAAACACGTTATATTTTCCGTTTTCAACTAACACGCACTGTGATATTAATAAATCAGCCCACACTTCCTCAAACATTGATTAACTCTTCTTGTAAATATAGAGATGACAACAGCCATAATATTTATAAATTAAACATACTTTTCGTTCTATGTGTTCATTATCAACAATCAAACGCAGACAACAAGTTGATATTTCAGAAAACCTATTATATGTCTTTTATAATGTATTTTTTTATTCTTTGTTATCGACGAGAGACGAATAAAACAACCCTATCATACCTTATGGACTATTTAACTGTAATTGAAGTAACTACATAGTCCGGCCCTGGTTCAAGCCATGGTCCGGGGCGAGGGGGAGTGGGAGGCAGTCGCCTCCTTCTGCGAAGCAGTCATGCTAGCTAAGGAGGTGGCGGGACGGGAGAGGGAGAGAGTCTCCCGTCCAAGCCGCCGCGGTGGACGCTCCGGGCGTCGGGAGCCGCGTGACGACTCCCGGCCACCGTAGGCGCGGGCCTGCGGGCGGTGAGTAATGGGTAGCTCACCGTCCGATCAGGACCAGGCCCGTGCTGGACGGCGCGTACGGGTTCCACGCGCGCCTCAAAGAGATGTCAGCATCGAAGAGGGGGCCCACTAGGGCCCAAGCCTGCCGGGAAAGTGGGATCATCCAAAAGGGGTACCGCTGACCCGGTACATAAAGGGCCAAGGAAGGAACACGGGTGGGTTTTAGTCAGTAAGAGTCTGACACTCCCTTCCGCTCCACCCAGAGCGGGAGGGGTCATTTGATGATTTCCCATCCTCAAAAAAAAAAAAAAAAGTAACTACATAGTGTGTAACCGATATAGAATCATTGGCTAGGCGTCTTTACCGGGCAACATAACCTCCTTGATATCGCCGATCTAGGGTATGCTAAAATGTTTTTTGAATTAGCCCAACGATGTCCAAAATGTTCAATTTAAATTCTCAAATCAATTATTCCTTTTCATTCTTGCTCTTAACACACCGCGTTAAAAGTCTTCTGAAACCATCGATCAAACAGCATAGACGTGTATTAGCAAAGGGATCCTCGATACCGACAAAATAAATATTTACGACTAAATTATCTTCCGACTCGAACTAAATGTCACGAAGTTTTGTCGTTGCTTTTTTACAGCTTCTATTGTTGCAGAATTACTTAACATAGATCAATACAGTTCATTATTATAAGCTGTAGCTAGCATAGACTTAAATTTAATCATGTATCTTTTAAAGGGGAGCCATTTTCGGGGTTAACTATAGAAATATTTTAAGTCACGGACGCACGCTCGAGGAACGAAATCGAAATAAACGCAATGCAAAAGAAGCTTCGATTAAAAATATCCCTTTACAATTAATACATTAAAGGTACCGATCATAATTATAAGAAGACAGGTTACGATCCACAAGCAATCGAAAGTGATATTTTTTCCTACATTACTATCAGCGCACCCATATACATTTGTGTCGTATTAAATCCTCGCGCATGCGCAGTGCACGTCGAGAGTGAAACAATGGCGGCGCAGTCGCACCGCGATGGACGGTCACGCGCCCATCTGTCATGTCTTCCCGAACAGGACCCCCGTGTGAGACACTTTTAATATAGTTTGTATCTATTTTAATTTTTAGATCGAGGCTCACCTGTTGTTATGAGCTCAACAAAGGAATTTGCATTCGGTTTAAAGTTTGCGGATGAAACGGCCAATTAGTAGAATGATCCAATTGTGGATTTTATATCATAAGCTGCTAAAATATAAAGTTCATCTGTTTTTCATACATTCGACAGCATATAATTAGGTTTCCCTTAAAACCATCATCCCTATTTAGGTTTGATAGTTTCCAGTTAATAAGAATTGGTATGGATTGCTGGTAATTTTTGACCGCACGGTTGGCGCAGTGGTTAAGCGATTGACTGCTGCGTTGCGTATCGCGGGTTTGATTCCCGCACGGAACAAATATTTCTATGACCTGCAAGTAGTTGTTCCGGGTCTGGCTGTTTGTGTATATGAGTTTAAATGTTTGTAAAATGCACCCACGATACAGGAGAAATTCCTAGTAAGGGGAAATGATTTATAAAAAAATAAAAAAAAATAGTGCGCTAACACAGGAAAAACGCTCTAGATTAGGAGTTTCCCAGACCATGATCATCATGGAACCGATTAAGTGAATATCAGGCAAAAAAAAGTTTTTTTATATAACTGGTTTAATGCTAACCCCAAAATCAATCAACATACACCAAAATAACAAACAGGCAGCCACAATAGACATGAACAAGACAACAACTGTCAGTTGCAACACCCAAAAACTCATCGAGGAATATCAAATGACGTCCAAAGGTGACATTTACTGCGTCTCGAAGCGAGCACAATAAAAAGCATACCTTTTTAATAACAAGGTGGACCATTGTACTGTTGTCGTCACAAATCATGTCCAAAACGACGTTAAGTTCATTTGGAAATTGGCAGTGGAGGTGTGTGAACTAATAAACGAAGTCAAAATTGTTTTTGGTTTGGTTTCGTTTTTTAATTGAAAAAGTTTTTATTACTAAAAAAGGCAGCAAATCCATAATTTTGATACAGAATAAACAAAAGCAGCTGTACACAGCTGATCAATTATCCCGTCCAATAACAATTCCCCAGTATGAGTCCCAATGACCTCATATCATAAGGCTTTCATGAATCTTTGGTAAAAAACCAAGAAGTTAGATGACAAAATTTGATAAAAATGTTGTTAAAAAAATACCAGAAAAGCGTTGTTACTTTCTCCTAATTGTTGTGGGAAAAAGTCAAGCAGACAGCAAATGGAATGCGTTCTCGGTGGGACACGAATTCTGACAGGTTGCATCGCGCCAAATTCGGGAGGTGCGCCCGCGCATGGGAACATACTGTCGCCCTCAATCATTGGCCCGTGACAGACTTTTGATCGATCGCCATGTCTTTGACAGCGAAACAAAACCCATGTTTTGCCATGTAGGAACATGAACTGTTCTTGCGGCTCTAAGAACCGAGATGAACTTGTTGCTGCTGGCTTTGTATTAGCCCTTTTGATGAGGGATTCTCTGTTTATGACGTTTTGTGGCAGAACAATAGTGGTTGTAGTGTGTGGCCAGTTACAATCAATCATTTTGAAAATCTAATTCTCAAAAAATCATCGATGTTGGAAGTTTTGGAGATGCTGTTGGGTTAATAAACAGATGTATTCATATCGATTCCAGGAATACAAATGTAGTAAGCCTTTATAGCAAATTAAGTGTCTTAATATTTAAACAAATAAAAGAAAGTGAGACTCGTATACCAGTCAACTCAGATTGTGTGGGCGCTGGATGAAAAGAATTCACTTAATATCAATTACCATTCACTGGTAGAATGGGAGTATGCAAATGGACCGGATAAGGTTTCGGATTAAGAAACTAAGTACTCGTCCGAATTTACGTTGACTTCAAAGGAAACCATTTTTACTTGTCTAAGGCTATGTTACAGTTACACCAAGAAAGAGTTACCAACATGTACAAAAACGAAATTACAATTCCTAACAATTGTACCAACTCTAATGTTCGATCAAAATGTACTATGTACCTTGGCCTCGGATCCCTAGATCAGATAAACGTACCATATTCTCTAAGCACAATAGGGTATCGTTGGAATGTCACAACATGTCAAAAGATCTTTTTGTGTCCGTTTAAAAGACGGACGCTACCAAATTAGACAGCAATTTATGTATCAGAACTATATAGCTATAAAACAATTTTACAATGCGGTGTACTACAAAAGGCGACAAATCCCACGTATGTTGATCGCACAATCATGCTATCATGACCCTCCTTGAACTGTGTTTGGGGATTGAATGCTCATCATTGTTGCAATTTGGAGTGGAACATTACAATGACTTACGGACTATTGGCTTGAGAGCCAATTTGAAGGTTGAGACGAAAAACGACTCTTAGTTCATAATGTTTAAAGATAAACGAGAGCGACATGGCTGTTATCAGGTTCAGAAAACAATGTTGCATGTTTCTCAACCAAATAAATAATAACCCAGTGTTTTAATGTAAACGATTTTGAAACAGAAATATTAAACCTTATTTTGAATATAGATGAGCATTTCGCTGGTCTTGCATCTTATAAATGTTAATGAATCTTAAAATGCTGTTCAAAAGCTATATAATAGTTGATGATAAAATGCATGCAAATAAAAACAAAATCTTTATAGAGATATTCACAGCATCAAATGAATGCTTTGTTGCTATTTAGGCTACTGGGCGTTTGTGTGTTAAAATTGGCTCAGAAACCAGGCTCAGGAGAAACAACAAAAAATATCTTAGCGTCGTCGGTCCACTGCGCTAGTACTTAAATATAGTTACAGAAAACGAGATACCGTTACATGTGGGAGCCATTATAGGTCGCGATTTATTTAGTCACATTTTAGAATCTGTCATATAGAAAATTATATCTTTTGAGAATATACGAACTAGTTTCACAACGCTTTTTTTCTGCTCGATTGTCAAAATCCACTTAACTGATAGAATGCGTATTCTCAGATGCAGGTCTAATTATTTCTGTCTAGGAAATCGTCTGTTGTTAGGTGTAGCGTCTACCACCAGACTTCCATTTAGTGTACCAGTTTAACAAAAAGATCGTTGATCGCGAACCTGATAACGGTCACACAGGTTTTGTACAACTCAATCACATCGAAATCGTATCGCAAACACTAAATGGCCTAGTTGCCGAAATGAATTAGTAAATCGACTTCGACATTCCCGATGCGTCCCGTCTCACGACTAAAAAGAGCGGCGACAATGTCTAATTTATTTATGAGAATCGGTAGCCCCCTCACAATGGAACTTAGAAAAGATCTTCAAATGGGCAAACAAAGATAGCGTCAGTCCTTTGAAGGGAGAATGGTTTTAATTAATAAAGGGTGCGTAGACAATAAGGTGTTGGGCGCCCTGAAAATTGGCTAGGTGAATTATTTATTGATAGCAGAAGAGGAAGAGTTTATTGTTATTGAATGTTAGATGGTCCTTTGAGCTCTCTGATCCTGTTCAATGATAAATCAATGTTTGTAGATCTCGGGGGAAAGTTAGAAATGCATGTATACTACAGACTTAATTATAAAGACAGTGTACCGAATTAGTTTTGGCTCGTTTGTTAGTTTACGAGGTAAAGGTAATGAAACTATCTACGTCGTAACATTTAATGACGCGATGGAAAGTTTGTGTCCACTCTCTTGATTATGATCTCTATGTGTTTTCTCATTCATTACCCACGCGAAGTGACTGGGCAGAGAAGGACATAGATAATAAGTGCCGATGTTTACACCAAAACAGTTTTATACCATTTTTATTAAGTTTTGGCAGAGCCAGAAGGTAGCCAGAAGGTCGGTATAAGATTTCCATATTTTTATTTTACTTATTCGGAAAAGCAAATTATTACACATTGTATATTACAAATAAATAGAACATAAGGAGTTATACAAATGTGCAACCAACAACGTTTTTCCACAGATACACAACATATTTTTAGTTTTATGTGCGTAGGTATTTTCTTATTTCTCTAATCATCAAGATGCACTTATTTGTACTAGAGTAATTATATCGATGTCCCAACACGTTACAGTTTATTATTTTGCCCTGATCCAACTTAATCTCAGCTTATTAAAAAGTCAATGAGACGGCAACGTGAACGGCTCGTTACATCATCTCCCCTGATTTCCTGTCAAAATTATTAATCTATACAATTTCTCTCATCGTAAGCTTTTGTCTTGACTGTCATATTTATTTCCCACAATGACGCAACTAGACCGCATACTTGAATAACCACAGCATGTTAACACATTCTCGATACCACAGCGTCGGGTATACGTGATAATAAAGTAGACTCATCCTTCATGGGGTACTGTTTAAAATGTTACAATAAAATACCTCCCCACATACTCCAACTGAATGAAACGAAATTTAAATCCTGTATAAAACGCACACTATACAGCCAAGCATATTATAAGTTGGGGGATTATATCGCTGACAAAAATGCTTGGCTCAGGGCTGGTCCTGCTCCACAAGGGCGCGTAAACTAATTAATTAGCATTCGAAAATAGTGTTGGAGCTGATGAAGATTGTACAACCTATCTTTGCATTGTATAAATTCAATCTCATAGTATTGTATAATTGCATAGCACATGTGTGAGCACTATGTACCCACTATAAAGCTTACTGGGTTCGTCTTTCATTGACTTGAATGTGCCCTGGCGGCTGAGAGTATGTCATGCTCACTCAAATGTGTCGCTGGTGGTGGCGTGTGTATTGGATCATTGAGTTCCCTTCAAAATGGTTGAGCTGAATGGTGCTGATCCATACGTCATGTTCGTGAACGGGCGCCGTCAGTAGGCACTGGTCATTTCTTAGCTGCCACGGCTTATTTTAATTCCATAATTGTTTTTATCTTTTTATTACGGACGCTTTTAACGTGCACGTCTTTCTACATCGTTCTCACATGTATAATTACAACATGAATGATGTAACCACTCTATTGTAACAATATTTTGATTTAAAAGAGTGTCCATGGAGTTTCTTGCCCGTTCTTCTCCATAGGTACCTACTACGCTTGGAATGGGCAACTAGCTTCATCTTTCTGACTGACCGACCCCTTGACAATTCAAAAGTGCCTGTAATTGGTTTATTTGAAATAAATGCTTTGAGTTTGAGTTTGAGTTTGAGTTTAATTCATTAGCCGATACACACGTCATTCTTATGATTACTAATACCAAAGTTACTCTACCAACATTTGATCTAGGCTCATCATTGGCAATCAACACTTAATTTCCACACTTACGTCCTTAGACTTAAAGCTGCTATAACATTTAAATTGGCTGCAAACACATTACGAGTATGTACGGACCAGATAAAGTAATTAGTTCGTCAGAAATTACTTATTCGTTACTACGGGTTTGCAACCTATCTTATTAGACGTCAACGCATCGTTCTCTAACGAATGTATTTTTGCAAATGATCCTCCCACTCATTTGGTTATGTTAATTGATTTAATTGGAGCCCATAATTTAGCTTTTGAAACGGATTTGAATAATCGGTCATTAAAATTGCATGAGCATGATATTTACAACATCTGTCTTCTTATAAGTGGATGGAGATTAAAGTAGATCTGTTGAATCGCTTAGGGGCTCGTTCGCATTGCATTGAATGTTTCCTATACCGCTTTCGGTCACAGTCATTGGATTTATGGGCTTAAGTATTTAAATTCTCGCGTACATGAACAGAATTGGAGCACTTCCCTTGTTATATCCTAAACGCTAACAAGTTAGAGGTTTCTCTAATACTGCGTTTATCCCTAACTGCTTGTCTACCTGTATGCATCGATATAAATCGATATACTTTGAACAAAATCATTGTTGTTTAACATGTTAATTCGATTCCTAATAACATCAAGACCTACCTCCATAAGTATTAGCATTCGTCAGCTAAACGCAGCCTTTGCTAATATTTGGGATTCAGCAAAAAATAAAGACAAGGCGAAATTAAATCGCGTGGATGAATTTAATGGCAGAACAGAGATATTATGTTAATTCAGCCATTAAGTCAATGGGCTTCTACGGAAATTACCGGTGGTCCTACTATACCATTATCGTGTTTTTTGTGAGCCACTTCATTATCCGTTGTTTGTTCAGTGCGGCTTTTTAACATAATCACTGCGGCGACGATGTGTTCAAACTTGTATTTTAGTTTGTTTGATGACTTTATCAGTGAAAATTGATAGTTACAGTCTCGCTTTGATATTTTTTGCTGCCCCTCGTAAAGCCTCTCATTGTTTAAATTGCCATCATTTTCGTCAGTCGACGTGATTGCCTCTGCCACCCAGTTTTCTATTATTATACTGTTGTGTCAGCTATTAGCTACCGTTTAAGGATCACAAAAAATGTTTATTTCATCATTACGTCTGTAGTCAGTTTATGAGGATTATAAATAGTCAAGACAAATCAATTTGAAGTCATTATTCGTCGAGTCTTTGAAAGCTTCTAAGAAATCTATGCCTAATAAAAAGCTATTGTTGTAATCACAAATGGCTATCAATGCTCATATATGTGTAATAAAAGTTTTTGCGCACATGTCAATGGCTATTGAACCATATCGAAGATACGAGATGTTTGAGTAGATAACAAAAAAAAAATATATAATGAGCAAATTCGTTTGATGTGTTTCGCTCGGGGCAGTACAGCGTTTGTTAATGAGAGCTGAGGAAATAACTTACAAACTGACAATACGTGTATGATTTCGAAGGTCGTATATTTATAATCAATTTGTTCCAATAAATTCTTTTTGGGTGGCATTTGGAGCAGTTTGATTTGTGTAGCCATTTGTTTAAAATTACCATCACCAAAGCTGTTACAGCTATCAATATTTTTAATACCTTTGCTTATTTTAATTTTATGGATATTAAAACTGATCTTGATAAAGGTTTTATTTATTGTTGATATTGCATAATACGATATTACTGCTGACGAGATAAACAAGGTTTTTCTTTCAAGAGCATGAGCAGCTATTTTATTGATTGTTATTGCAGGGTTGTAAGTTCAACCAGTTCTAGTATGAAAATGATACTTACGTAATCTTCCTCTATTACTTCATATCATAAAACTCTCATCACCTATTACGATCTTATGACGCCAATCATTACAATAGCCATCAAATAAATATAATTGACGAGTTCATTGCTCTCTTCCTTCTAATTTGCATTGACACTGTTAAATAACAGCTTAGTAATATATGAACTGATTGAAATTTACAGCATGGTAAAATTTTATTGAACTCCTTTGAAGGCCGATTCAATCTTTGTATAGTATGACGTGACATATCGTAAAAGGTTACTGGGTATTACACTTGACCCGATTTGAATTGAAAATAGGCTTGTTATGTTATTATCATCGTTTGAAGAAGGACATGATCACTTTGATGAATACCCGTGCATTGAATGAGTGTAGTATTGGGCCTTAACCATGCTTGTCAAGGTTATTGGTGATTGCATCGTATATCATCATGATGTTTTCAAGATAAAATAATGCTGCGGCATAATTTAGAAAGGTACTTAATCTAAAAGATGGCTTATCTTTCAGATTAACGGCCAGTTTCTTCATCAAAAGTAACAATCAAAGTAACGTCACAAAGTCAAAGTAACGGTTATATTTGTTTATTCACAATTTTAGCTGTTGCTTTAACTGTTACTTTTGCCTTTAACTTTTACTGCTCGTTAAGCGCTGTGAAAGCTAAAGTAACTGTCATTTTGTCAAAGTTGTACTGTTGTAGGTTAGATTCAACGCCTGTTTGAGCTGTTAGCGAACATAAATCACTGTTATCTGTGTAATAAGTAATAACCTAGATTTTATTTATATTAAAATGGCATCAAGATCGTCCAGTGAAAGTTCAAGTTCATCAGACGATGAACTTATCGTGCGTTATTTAACGCATTGGCGTAAGAGATTTAATATTCGCAAGGATTAAGTTCCCCACGATTTTTTGGGGAAATTACGACGCTTGTGTAATGGCAACTCTATTGACTTTTACTTTAGCTGTTACTTGAATAAAGAAACACATTTTCCGTAGTATCAGTAAAGGTCAAGTAAAAGTCAATACTTTTACTGATTACTTAAGCAGTTGATGAAGACACTGGCCGTAAGTCATCATCTTCCTGCTCTTGTCCTATGTTACTTGTGGTCGGCGTAGCACGTTTTCTCCTTATATTCTCCCCTGTCAACCGTCACGCTATCATGCACTTCCGATTAAGTAACTTCCTAAATTATGCCATTAGTTTCGGTGCCACTCGCTTCTAAGTAAGACTCGCCCATCTTGGCGACAAACGTGGCAATATCAATAAAAAACTTATTTTGTGCTTTCTTATTCACTATTATTAAGAAGTTGTAGTTCAACCAGCTTTTTTCCTGGTTGTTCAGTAAAAGATCAGCAGTACCACAGCAGTTCTTTTTGAGAACTTTTCGCATGTTTGCATTAGACACATTTCTATATAATACTCGTATCTATCATTTGCGTTCGTATGCTGACTACAAAAAAGTTTGTAATCTATCATTGAAACTAGAAATGTGACGAACAATGTCATCAGAGTAAGAATAGCCATTTCTAACTTTCTTTTGTGTATTTCAACACTTGTGCGAATCTATATAATTATGTAGTTTCTACATTGTAATTCATAGAATTTCAAAATTGAGCATTGATGTTACGAGCTGGAATAATAAAGTAAATATATCCAGCCGTATCAACATCTGTTTCAAATAAATCTACTGTGACAAATTTTGTTTCCAATTTTAGCCCAAAATTGGCATTATATCCTTCGATATAGATCGGCACTATTGTTAATCTAAATCCTATTGTTATTCCTCATTATTTATATTCAAATCTTGCCAAAATTCGTTACATAGCTTAACATTTATTTTTATGCAAATAATGTATTCTTAGAATCTTCATTGCTCGGAGCAAACGGCCTGATTCTTTGAAATGATCAGAGAAAAAACATTGGAACACCGTGAAATTAAAATAAGGTGCGCGCAAGAGAGGGTAGACCACATCCTATTGCTATCTCTTTCGTAATTAAGGAAGTAAAAACAGTTGTGCGTAAAAGAGAATATGTAAGTATAAATGTATGGTTTGCTATCAGGGATGATTGCAGTGTTAAACATGATTGTAAAGCAAAATAATTAAGACTGATTGTTGTATTTTGGCGGCCTAATTTATTATTTGGCAAAACGATTTGATTTTTATGGGGACAATGAAACCTTGGCTGGAATATATTGGTTGCCGGCTGGATGCTTTTCTAAAACGATACGATAGTAGAGACATAAAATGAATTAGGGACGTTTGGAAAATCACGTAACATTTCATTGGCTGTTGTGTCTGATTAAATGTCTAGTTCAGTTATATTGTGGTGGCATCTACATCACCACATGCGAACACGCAAAATCCTGCATCGCGCAAGCAGAGTTTACCGCACAACAATATTCAACACACATCCCCTTTTCCGTAGAATATGAATGAACTCTATAACATTATGTCCAACTATCAGTTTCATATTGTGTGGGTACATTTTATTCCTTTCATTTAACTTCCACATTCATCACAGCAGTATTTAAATCTTATCTGTCAACTACTAGCTCATTTCGTGTACGCCGGCAGCAATATGTAATCTACGGCTCCAGTAAAACGGAACAATACGGTAATTCTACGTCAAGTCACCCGCTTCCTCTTAACAGAATTTATTCCTTTAGAAATTGTAGAGAAATCTTGCTTCGTCTTTGTATCCAATCAATTCGTTTGCTAATTAGTTAGCCACGCGAACTGATAATCAAGGCTTTCGCGGTACCCTCTAAATCATCAACATCTGACGGCTGGATTGTGGGCGGGGGACCACACAGCTCTTGAAATGTTCGCTAAATGGACCAATCATACGGTGCTAGACTATCTTAATTACTTAATTAGTATTATCTATGAGGTTAACGTGTTTAGCCTGTAATTTGTGTCGAAAAGAAAAATGTTATTAAGAAATCTATACTTAAAGTAGGTATATAAGTATTATGAGTAATTTAGGTGCGTGTGGTGTAAAAAATGGTTTAAAAACTAGATCAAGAAACTACTGACCTTGGGCAGTATGGAAATTATAAATATCTAGCCTGTTTGCTAGCACGAACTTGTGAAAAACCAAGGCAGACAATGATGATGATGATGCAACATGTGTCGACACCCTTGCGCCATCCCATCTTCCTAGTACGGCGGGCTGTGCTGGGGCGGCTGCTGCAGGTGCGGAAAACCTCAAACGGCGAATATTATTCCAATATTATTGGAAGTTATATGTTCGAGCCGTTTGGGGTAGAAACACTAGGGGTCCGAGTGCCCACTTGGTTTTCCGAGACATCGCCTAGCGGTTTGTCGACTCTTCACGTGACCAGAGCTGGCCTATTTTTTGGCCAAAGAATCAGCATCGCCATACAACGTGGCAATGCTGCCAGCCTTTTGGTTACTTATCCTGTTGACAGCGATGCGGACGAATTTTTTGAGGCCCTGTGATTTTTTTCCTTCTTTTTTTTTTGTTGGAAGAGATTTCATTAGAAATAAGCATCACCTTTGTACTTATTTTTCTGTTATTTTCTTCTTGTCTGTTTATATAAGTGTGTACATAAATGGTTAAATAAATACATATTATTAATATTATTTTAGGTCTGTTAGCTTATATATTTCATCACAGAATGTAAATCAAGACAGACAATTATTCGTAACAATGATTGTCTTTTCCCAAATACATATGTTGGGATTGAATTCTAATCTAACCGAGTACAACTAAAGATAAATAATTAGTTGACATAATCATTACCTATGCAAAGTTCAACCAGTCGCCCGAAGTTCACAAAGTTATTACAGTATTGCATCATAGGCGGTCGCTTAGCCACTTGTCACTGCGCACTATTTCAACCTTTGATCAACCTGCTAAACGCCTTCACAATATTAATATCGCCTGGGGCTCTGTTTACCCCATAAGGGATAAACGTGAGCGATATATCAAAGGCAGTTCATTGGCGAGACATAAATCTTTGGCTTGATACGTACCGCCAAGTTCGAGTCGGGCTTCTATTGAAGAAGTTGAATGTGAATTAAACGAATGTTCAGTGTGTCTTGTGACGTAGCAAAATATATATTTTCACGTACCTAGTAGAATTTTGGTCGTATTTTCGCTTTCAAGGTTTTTGTACTTTCAAGCAACGTTGATATGGTTGCAAAAATTATATAAGTAGGTACCTAGGTTCATAAGCTGCATGGGGGTTTTATATATAGAAATATAGTTTCGTTGCGAAGTTCCGCATTTTATTTTTTTGGGTAAATATTTATAACTAAAATAGCTGAGCTCCTCCATGTGTGATACCTATAAGAGAACCTCCCTTCTGTGTGTTTGGTTTTTATCTTACGGTAACAAGTAAACTATCTTTATTTAGGACCTACAGTTTGCACAAAGTTTTTACTGTATTTTTTTTTGCGGGAGTTGCGCACCAGGAGACTTCACTAACAGCTTCAGTAAACCCCAATGCTGCCGTGCGCTCACCGTTACATCGCTTACTCGACACATATAATGAGCGTTTTAGAGATATCGACATACTATTTCTTAACCGTAATACTTTAAAAAATAATATAGTTAAAATTCTGAGGGATCAGCAGTAGATTCCGTAAGCTGAAGCAAATTATTGTTATTATTATAGGACCTTTAGAATGCAATACACAAACAAGAGCTTTATTTTGCTTTTTTAACTTCTTTTGTGCATGTTATTGATTTTGCCAAAGTTAAAGTAAGTAGTTTTTTAAAGTTACGTTTGCCATCGGGTTGTAAATATGTAAGTTGTAATCTGTGGAAAATGTAGTGGGTAGTATATTTGTTAAGTTAAATGTTAAGTTATTACCGACTATTTTTAATATGAGTACTACTGTTTGTTTTCCCTTTTGAAATAAAATAAAATGAAGAGAGAATTTATGAATGATTATGAATCTTTACACATCTGAGGTGACTTCAGCAACAAAACGTGACCAGTTTGAATTAGTTATAGATTGGTCAAAACACGTCACTGATCATAGACAAACGCCATAGCAATAAATCGATGGTTATGGCTCGCCCCCATGCCCCATAGACAAGACTATCATAACAAACAACCCAATTGTTCCACTTTGAATGTCCCATACCGAATCACTATGGAATAATTCATAGAGTATAATTCAAATAAATAATGTGACCAATCTGATGACGTGAATGGTTTTTCTTTCTCTGTATGTTTGTTAGATTCAAATATAATGTGACCAATCTGATGACATAAATGTTTTTTCTTTCTCTATATTTTTGATAGTAACTCAGCAGGGGATTGGAAGTATTGAAAATACATATTTTGATACGTATATACTGAAAATGTAATTACAGTAAATAAACGTAATTTCTGTTTGTTTGTTTATTATTAAAGTGTTTTGTTAATCAAGGAACGGTAATAATAAAGGTGTTTCTTCAACATTTTTTTTTTTTACAACATCCACACAATGTCTTCTAGTCCCGTACTACGGTAACCGAATGACTGATATACATACGTATATACATATAAACACCCAGACACAGGTCAAACAGACATGTTCATGCACACAAATGTTTGACTTGTCCGGGGATCGAACCCGGGACCAGCGGCTCAGAAGGCAGAGTCGCTACCAACTGCACCAACCGGTCAGTGAAGAACATTGAAAATAGCCCATGATTTTGTTTCTTAGGAAAACTCGAAAAATACGTCTTGTACTAACAAGTACAAGTACGCCTCCTTCCCATGAAAGAATGCCACCCGCTACCATCCTTATATACTCCTTTGGCTTCGTTTAGGTTCATACATCTGGTCATGCGCGCACGCCGGCTGCGAGTACTACGCACCTCACTTATTTACCAATAATACCTAAAAACTAAAAGTTAAAGCGACAGTCTCATAATCAAGGGTTTGTAGCTTTGTGCCGCATTCATTGTATGTTGCTAACATGTGAGCTACGACAAGCCTATTTAGCTTAGCAAGAAACGAATTCTACAGAAAATATCACGCCTGTTTCCCTGAAGAGCTAGCATAAATACACCCACATTTCGCCAGCTATTTTTAAGTATAATGGGGGCGACCCTATTGCCATCAGCCGGGCACAAATCCAAACTCCGAGCTATTGCTGAGAAATTCCTCAGGAAAACCCAACAACTACATTAAAAAAAAATCAGCAATTACTAACAAAAAATGGAAAGTCCATTTACAACTCTCGACCTCATTCCAGACTACCCACAAAACTACCTTCCCATACAATTTGTTCGTGTTATATTCCAATAGAGCGTCCATAACTCTCTTACGCCCGGGGCGAGCCGTCACACAAACATCACTTGTCAACCATTTACATTTTAATAAAATAATAAAGCTATCATATAAAAACGCTTTATGTTCCGTTATGGCTGTCTGTACACCCCCTAACTATTGTAACTGTGAAAATAAGCTCAGAAGTTCTGGCCGGTTTTCACCAAAGGAAATAAATAGTAGGGGACTTATCTCCAACAACCAATACGTTTGCCTTTTTTGACATATCTCCGCCTAGGTTCTATGCAAATAACCTCATCTATCGGCTTTTAAACTGAGTCTTTTAGAGAGCCGCATAAATTACAACGTTTGCACAGAATGTTACTTAAAAAAAAAAAAAAAAATTCAAGTTTATACTTAGTAGGTACAGCAAAAAAATATGATTTACATTAATTACAATCAAGGAAAGTTAAATTCTAACTGTAATATAGACCTGCATGATCTAGGTTTATGAAAAACCTGTGTTTCAGGCCATCAATTTACATCCAACATTTAACCCTTTGACCGCGCGTGTCGCATATATGCGACAAATATTTTCGTGTCCCTATCGCGCGTGTCGTATTTCTGCGACAGAAAACATGCATGATTTTTTCGTTCTATTTTCGTCCTAATAACTGTGTGGTACAACTAAAACGAAAAAAAAAAATTTTTCGATTTGTAGCCGCGCGCTAGGGGCACGGCCATTGATATTTAGCCACGCGCTTAAAGGGTTAAAGAGAAGACAACAATAAATGTATTAGAAGCTTAATTGAAAAAGAAAGTATAATATATCCAAGTTTTTTTTTTGACATTATTTGTTATATAATTATTATGTTTAAATAAATTAACGAATAATATTAAAGTAGATAAAGTGGAGACTATTATTAATTAGGTAAAGGAAGAGACTTATAGATATTAGAGCAGGTAGATAGATTTTATTTAAAAATTTCTAGTAGTTTTTCCGTGTCTGCATAATTGAGTTTTGCCAAATATTCCTGTACTAGGAAATTACACCTAAATCTTTAGCACTCTGTTAAACTGGTTATGACTGGCTGACTTAAATGGTTTATAACTATTCCGTTCCATCATGCTGCTGGCAATCCTTCTTGCAAGTAGGCAACACAGTCATGATGATGGCAATTCGAATAGACATCATCTCATCCTGGTAGTATTTGGGAGGTATGGCACATGCTGAAAGAAACATTAAGCTAGCTGAAATACGTTGCCTACCAATTCAGTTGAGTGAGTAGAAATGTCCGATTCATTTTATTAATATGGGGGTCCTTTTCGTGGGCTGTGGTGATTGGACCTTCCAGTACCAGTGTATGGTGTACCATAGCGTGATGGCTGTTCCTTTTTTTGTTCTAACAGATTGAGACATTTGAATTTAGATGTGATTTTATTCAAATCTCGGATATGGCTGGATTATTTAGATTTGATGTGCTTACTAAATATTCGATGGCTAGGTTATTGTTGAGTTAGCGTTTGATAAATTGTTATTTTAGGCGAAAGTATTTATTAAGGTGGTCAGTTTTCTTCACCAATGGGCTTTTAAAAAACTTCGATAAACGGTTTCTGAATGAAGTGGAATTGCATCGCTTTAATAGGAATTACACTTCTGGACACATCTATTGGCCCACCTTGTATTTTCAGTTTCGTTTGGTCCTAGCTAAAATTTTATATTAGGTCGAGCAAAAAGTTTTTATGCAGTTTTTAACCTGGCACATTCACAATTTCATTCAATAGTCTTTTTTTGAATTTCGAACACATAATTTAAAGAAACACAAGACAATTTGGAGCCTGTTTGTTGATATCAAACAATCGAATACTAAGAAAACTTGGTTTTATTGGTTTACTTGGATTTTATTCTTGAAAAAGTGATTGATATCTTTGGTTTTGCAACAAACATTAGTTATTCTTAACATTAAGGTGAGGTTCTATCAATAATCTATGGATACTTCACCTGAAGTCGCCGCCCAAGCTGTGGCACTTATTCAGGCCGGACACAGCCAAAGAAACGTGAGTGCTCAACTTAATTTAAGTCGATCTGCGGTCCGAAATGTTTATCGGAGGTACCTAGAGACTGGCGGCTTTGTTCGTCGCCAAGGAAGGCCACGATCTCGGGTCACAACTGAAAGGCAGGATCGATTCATCGTGACGACCAGCTTGAGAAATCGTCACCTTACCTCCATTGAGATACAAAACCAACTTCGCGACTTCCACGGAGTATCTGTGAGCGCTCGAACTGTTCGGAGAAGGTTAAAAGAACGCGATATGGTACCACACAAGCCAGCTAATGGGCCCAAACTAACGCGAGCCCACCGAACAGCGCGCCTTCATTTCGCACGCAGTCATTTAAATTGGACACAGCAAGATTGGAGCCGTGTACTCTTTTCTGATGAGTCTAAAATTGTGTTACATGGCAATGATGGAAGGAAGAAGGTCTACCGACGTAAGGGAGAGCGTTTCGCACAATGCTGCTTTGAAGACAGGGTTGCTTATGGCGGTGGCTCATGGACTGTCTGGGGCGGTATATCCGCGAGCGGCAAAACTCAACTTGAGGTTGTTACAGGACCACGGCTGCCAACATTAAATGCTGAAAGGTACATTCGTGAGTGCTTAGAACCTCACGTGATACCATACGCGGACTATGTGGGCCCAAATTTCCTTTTTATGCATGATAATGCAAGAGCCCATGCGGCCGGCATCGTCAGGGAATATCTTCGGGATGTGAACATCACAGTTATGGACTGGCCAGCCAGAAGCCCAGACATGAACCCCATTGAGCACATGTGGGACGAGCTAAAAAGACGTGTTAGGGCTCGTCAGCCAGTTGCCCAGACGATGCAGGAGTTGAAAACTGCCATAGAAGAAGAATGGGAGATGATCCCTCAAAATTTCATAGAGCGGTTGATAAACTCTATGCCTAATCGTATGTGAGCTGTGGTAGATGCCCATGGAGGCAACACGCGTTATTAAATTAAACCTTTATTTGATAAAACATGTTTTTTATTCAAAAATCAATTGCCTTTAACAAGGCGCATATCCGACTTGTTAGGCGTAGCTCCATGTCGTATGGTATTCTGAATTCAAATTTAAAACAATACGATCGAAAAAGATGGTAAAATGTATCAGGTTTAAAACTGCATCAACAGTTTTTGTTCAATCTAGCAATCATATTTTGGTAGGGGCCATCGAAACCTAAACTCTAAGGTGGGCCAATAGATGTGTCCAGAAGTGTATTTATTTTATTTTATTTGGGAAACTTACAGCTATAATATACAGTGTACTTAAACAATATGCAACTGAAGGCCATTTACAAGTTTCCACAGATAAACACCAAAATTAAAATTAAAAACGAGAAAAAAATACAAATGTCGGTACAAAATACCTTTTACATAAATTAGGAAAAAATAGTATACGAACGACATATACAAACTAAAAATAATTTAGACGTAAACAATTACTTTTCCGTAAAAAAGCTTTCCACCAACAAATGCTTAAGCTATATGATTATGCTTTATTACGACACAACTTGGCAGTGCTTGGTCATATGATCATGTCGCATTGCCAGGCGTTCGATTCATTACTTATCTAATTTCAAAAAGGTGATTTCTGCATAGCTGCTTGGAACCAACGGCTAAAGTTCATCAATAGTTATTGATCTTTTAATTTTTCATTAAAAACTTTTTAGAGATCACTACTGTGCTTTCAATTTGGTACGATTCATCGCATGAGACTATGGATGAAATAAAAATCTAATTAATCTTTCTCTACATCACCACAACTTAAAATAACCGTATGCAATAAGGAAACCGTGACATATCTAATGTTATCTTAAGCGTCGTTTAACTGACAAAGTGCCGACAATGTCTCACTAAAGATTCTACGAACGATATCAAAGTGATACTTAAATGTATTCAGCAGTAAGAGATTTGATTGGCAAAGCGAGACGACACGCATATTGGCCATAGCTAAAGTAAGAACATATCAGTAGGCCAATTATCGTACTTAAAAAACGTTCAAATTCAAGTCGCAATCTCATCTCAGCGACAATCAATGTCAAAAATCTGTCAAAAATATATGTAAATTGATTGTAATTTTGACAGATTGAGACTGAGATTAGAATGCGAACGGTCTTAAAAATACGGGAATTGCCCCTCTGATCATAGATAGAGGAGGGGGTTGTGGCTAAGTGGGTAACCATCCATACCGAGACCCCTCTGTGCCGCGGAAAGCGCGTAACGCCGTTGATCTCAACTGTCATTCGCATATATATATGTAGATATTTGACATTACGTTACGAGTAGTCAGAAGCCCGATAATCTGACAACCAGTCTTACCAAGAGGTATCGTGTACTCAATAACTGGTAAGCACTAGTAATAGAGGAAACGTACAGGATAGGTTTCAAAAGCTCCTACTCTACGGACAAAATGAAACACGCTGTTGTGAAATGAGTTTTTATTTTTAAGTGATATATAATATTAAAACTAGAGAAATAAATAAAATTCTGATTCTGATACCCAATAACTGGCTCGATAGGCAGTCGCTCCATGTAATGTACTGCTATTCAGCTGCATCCGGTTAGACTGGATGCTGACCTCAACATTGTCTTATTTGTGTTTAGTATATTCGCGTATTTATGTACATTTATTTGTGCTTCTATTTATATACAGGGTGGGCCAATAATTTTTGCACTTTTAAAACATGAATAGAAATAAAACTACAACTGTTATTTTGTTGATTATATATTTAACGTTTTGAAAATTTAATGAAATTTATTTTTTAAAAATGACATCGTCGAGATGTGCACCGTCTCGTCGTTGGCACTCTAGCAATCGACTACGCAAACTTTGGAAAACTCGCTGACACATGCTGCGGGGGATCGCGGCTATCTCGTCGTGGATGTTTTGTTTTAATTGGGATATATTCGTCGGTTTATTAAGGTAGACTCGACTTTTCAGGTATCCCCATAAGAAAAAATCGCATGGTGTAAGATCCGGGCTTCTCGGAGGCCATGGAATATCACCTCTGCGAGAAATCAATTTATTCGGAAACATTTCTTTGACTACCGGTAAAGTCACATTTGACGTGTGGCATGTTGCTCCATTTAATATTCGTTGTCGATCCCGTTTGCTCGAACTTCACGACCCAAGCTTTGATTAAATTCACACTTGGACACTCGCTTACACGGCGTAATCCATATTCAATTCGAAACAGGCGTCGTACAGTAACGTAGGAATCGTTGTTTTTGTAAAATTGTTTAACACAAAAAGCACGCTGTTGTCCCGTGAAGCGCTCCATCGTGACTAAAATTGCATGTAGCGACGCATAGTTTCCCGCCACCCGCGCACCCCTCCTTCCAACGGTATTCGAGAAATTTAGTGTTGCTATTTGCAAAAATTATTGGCCCACCCTGTATAATTTATTATATCTATAGTCGTAATAACTTTATGCGTACCTTTATATTTAAAAATAATTATTCCTAAATTTCAGTATAAATTGTACCTACCACCGTTTGTCTCTGCATCACCCAAAGGTTGACTGGTAGAAAGTGCCTATGGCATTAAGTCCGGCTCTGTACATTTGTGTGCTTAAAGTGGTAAATAACTTTTAAAAGATTAAGCAGATGATTATGATGAGCTAGACTAAGAATAATAGTGTTACAAAATCCTGACCACAATTATGTTGGGGTCGGCTACCAGTGTTACTAGATGTGGTTAAATCAATACGTAACAATATTTTATATGCAGCTACTCATCTGTCCTGCGCAATCCAGGCCAAGTTGCGACTCTTAGCCAAGACTATTCCTTAGACTTCTAAATGATAAATGATTTTATTTCTGTAAGTAGGTTTGTACAAACACCTTTACACGTCAATCATATTTTAAAAACTAGATGAGGTCGGCGTTTGTCTAAACTTCTGACCACCTTTAACGACTGTCATATACAGTATGGAAACCACACATATGCAATACATGAAACCACATACTTGTTATAGCCTTTGCTGACGATATACAAAAAAAATACGAAATTGGTTCAGTAATTAGGTCAAAAACTAGAGTTTAAATCTTGAGCAAATTTGACAATTCTTTAGAATTGTATTAAGTTAGTGATTTTAATTAACTTGAATCCTTGAACACTGAAAAGCGACGTTGCCACGCAGTGCAAACTATTACGACGCTGTTATTTGCCTAAAATGTAAAATCGGTACACCTTAACGACAAGGTACGAAGATACGTTGACTGAACAGAGTGTTTACTTTTACTGAATTTATTTTGATATTTATTTTCTTCTAAAATTTCACATTTTTTATTCAATATTTAATTTTGCTATACTTCTGTGGACTTGTATTACTTGTGGTTTCATTTATTGCATATATGTGGTTTCCATACTGTATGTTCGGTCCTTCTCTAGCTATGCTCCCATCAGTTTCGCAAAAGGCGACTGAGGATTTTGAGCAGCATCCTTCTATTCTGATTAAACACATACAAGCCATATTTCATGGCTAAAATTATATGTAGCGGCAATATGCTATCTAATATGATGGAAATGGCTATACAACATTGCAGTCTTAAAATAATGGAACTAAACTAACCCAGACATTAGATATTCTGCTGAGCCCAGTCACAACATACTTGCCTGTGGTCGCCTCTCATTCATCATACGAGCAGCAGATAATAAAGTGACTAGTCGTGTCTCCTCGCCTAATCGAATCGTTTTCCACGCTGTGGGATCCAACGGGAATTGGGAAGTGTGTAGAGTCGTTCGTCATTACAATATTTAAGGTTTATTCCAAGAAGATGCTTCCAAGCTTTAAGAGTAAAAAACATAACCCTGTCTTTGCTGTCGCGCAGTCGGGCACTAAGAAAAGAACTTATGAAGAATGACTTCAGGTTTTCTTTTGTAATGTTTACGTTTAATAAATGATTAACTCTTAAAGTTCAAATTCAAATACTTTTAAATCGACTTTTTCTTTCTGTTATTTTGTTAAAGTCTTCACCCATCTCCTATAGTATCCGTATTTCTCTGACCACTATTGTTTCTATTTGGTTACTACCTAAGTATAGCAATTGTCACTTCTGTTACACTACCTAAATCATTACACAATTTTTTATGATATTTTCTAAAGTCATCTCTATTTATCTCATTGTTATAAATACTACTATTTACTGTCACGTATACACTTACTTTACACTTTATAAGTTTACTTACTTGTTTCTATTTGATTTCTATCTTCAAGTGGCATTATTATCACAGTCATGACACTACGTCACTGTCTTATAGTGTTAAACTAAGCTGTCTCTATTCATCTCCCTGTTCAATTTGTTTATTACTTTCACTATTATTATTTCTGTTACGTTAATATCGTCAAGTGCCATTATTGTCACGTTCATGTGCGTTAGAGGCACCAGATCATTATCTTCTGATATTGTGTTATGTCTTGATGCCACAATGCTTAAGTCTATCACTTTTACTAGTATTATAACTATAATGTGTTATTGTGGATATGCTTTGAGAATAGAATATTTTATTTTGTGAATTATTGTCAAATGAAAACTGGGTTAGTAGTAGCTGTGGTTACTAGCTTTCATTTGCTTAATAGTGGCAACCATTTGCTATCTACTGTTGAAAACATGCCAGAAACTTTCCTTTTTTTTGGTTTTTTTTTTCATGCCAACTCCTTGTCAACTCGTTTGCCATCGTATTGATGATCAGCCAATTTTCAGGAGCTTCAGTACATTAATCTATCGAAGCCTGCTTGAATTAAGGCTCTTCGGAATTACGTCACAAAACCCGATCTTCTTAATTGAATTAATTACAACGTAAGTGAAAACTTTCAACACCTAATTATTTATTGAAGCGCCTTCCAATAAATGTTACTAACATTATAATTTACGTTCAAACTATTTTTAATTATGGTAATACTGAACATCGATAGCCGAGCTTTAGATATAAGTAAATTGTTTTATCGACGTTCTGTCGATGCGTGGGCGCAGCATCGAACTTATTACGAAGTTACGTAACAGATATTTCGTTTGTGACATTTCTGATGTATTGAGTTTGAGTTTATAGTGGTATTGAATTGAAAATAAGCAAGAATCTGACCCCAACATCGTTATAAAAGGCTAGGTAGATAATGATGAATATGAATAATTTCTGAAACCATATTCTTAAGTCAACTGCTCATAATGTCAATTGCACAAATTCTTAAGTCAACTGCTCATAAAGTCAATTGCACAAATTATGAATAATTATTTATTCGCATTATGAGTAAGAGCTGACACTATGAATGAGACAGCTGCCATTAAATGTGAGATAAATTCGAGTCGCCTATTAGGTCACACGTGTCGCCAATATAGCTAGGACACTGCTTCGAGATTCAAAAAATATGCGCATACACTTGAACACAACGGTACTTTTCATCTAGAACTTTTCTAGGATTCATAATTTTAAAAAGAAAATTTTTGAACCACTTGCCGTCTGCGTCTGCGACGCCGTACAAATACTCAAAAGTAACCTGTTATACACTCCAGAACTACTGAATCGTGCCACCGTGCCTATTTAAATGTAGGTATAAAGGAATAAAACATGAAGTCAGAAAAGCAGTCAAAATAAGTTTTTATGCAGTTTTGAAGCCTGACACATACACTGGCCATCATTTTGGTGATATCATTGTTCCAAATTTAAATTCACAACCATCTAAAAGTTGCAAACCTTTATACACAAAATGGAGGGTAGCTTGATTCAGGTGTCCGGATGTGTACATTCATTGTGATTGCGTCACAATCAGAAGCCTCACAAAAGTACCTAAAAGAAACACAAAACTTTCATTAAAAATTACCACCAGACCCTAAACAAAGCATTTCGAAATACTTTCCATCTCAACCCGTACAATTGAGAAACCCATTTCGATTCGTCGAAACAAAACAAAAATAATTGGGTCGAATGCTCAAATCGATTTGAAACTCGAAAAACTTAATCGATATATCTAAAAAGCCCGGTGAGTCGGTAAAGGCTTGGTCGGCAAACCCTCAAAGGTGATTAATTGCTGGCAAAACGTTAATTGTGCACGGCCTAATTTTTATAGGCTGCTAATTTGTGTGAACGTACCGCGGATTCGTTACAGGGATTCACACGTTGGCTTTTTGTTTTTGGCTTATGCAGCGTGATTAAAGTTTTCAAAGACACAAAAGGAGACATTATAAAAAAAAAAAAAAAAACATTAATACCTAAATAGCAAAATACATCGCGCCCAGATGGAGTTACCGGGGTGATCAGAACCTGCGTAGATGGAATAGAACTGATATTCTATTAACTGTATTCTAAAAAGGCAAGGGAAGAGCCTTTTCCCTAGTGTGACATTACAACAATTAATCATCTGTCGGCACGAGCTTGGCGAGTAACTCACCTGTTATAAAAAAAATTGCCAAGCAACAAGGTTATATACTACTCGAGGCGGGCTGAGTTCTACGTGGAACAACCTATGGTTCTATAATTCGCAAAAGCTCCTTTTATGGACCAAAAAACTTGTGGGACACCGAAGGGTTAGTGGCAATAGGCTCCCCTTTACTGTCGACTTTTCACACTTACTCATTATCGGCATACTATTGCACCATAATAAAAATAATAACTAGACTTAATCAAAGAGTAGGCCGCTAGCAAAAACACTTCCTATATACGAGTACAACTAACTTATTATCGGTACGACAAGGCACATGTAATCACAGGAAAACGAAACGAAAAACTGTATGTACGGCCATACATCAAAGTACAAAGGCTTACATCAAAGTGGTGTAAGCGTGTTATTTGCACCACCCTTCCATATATGGGACATACAGGGTTGCCAATCGAAATAAATAGTTTTAGAGAGCTTTTAAGTAAGCGTAATATTTTTTGGCAGAAACTAGACCAAACTAATGAATAGGTATTGCACCTACCTAGGCGTTTTGTAATCTAAAGTTTTGGTTACAAACATCTTTCTAGTCTTTATAGAAGCACGTGGTTGAGTTCTTATTTAGTTACTAGCTGATGCCCGCGAGTTCATCTGCGATGCAGGATGGAAAATAGCCTACGGCCTTACCCAAGTCATGGTCTACCTTTGTGCCAAATTTCATCCAAATCCGTCCACCCGTTTTTGAGTGATTGAGTAACTAACAAACAAACTCACTTTCGCATTTATAATAATAGGTCTTTACGTTTGAAGTTGCCGTTTTACAATACTGGCCATTCGAAACGTAATTTATGTATAACTGGCAATAATTTCTAAAAAAATAATTTTATTTAAAAAATATGGAATTCTATTTTCAAATTCAGTCATTTGTTTATTGATTAGGGTTTTTGTTTTCACTATATTTGTATCTTTTTCATCAATATGGACACGATAAAAATACGAGTAAATATGGAATACGCGTTCCGTCGCGGTAGCAATGCCGCAGAAACGGACGCACGACTCGTTATTGGTTTGAACGCTTCCGACATGGAAATTTGATCGAAAAAATGAACCTCGTGGTCGCCCGAAAACTAAAGTCAACAACGACGAATTAAAGGCTATAGTGGAAGCTGACGATACTCAATCTACGGCTGAGTTAGCAGCCACTTTCAATAAATGGATTCTTTTTGAATCGTAAACGTGAAACCGTAATCGGTCGTCAGGTTGGTTAGACTCTGGTTCAGCGCCTAGGCAATGCCCCAAACGAAAACTTGCCCCTAAAAAAACTCATGGTCCCTGTTTTGTGGTCTAGTGCCGGTATAATTCATAACAGCTTCTTACCAAATGGCACCAGCATTACTGCGGATGTGTATTGTGAGGAACTGGACACAATGATGGAGAAGCTCGCAAATCTCCGGCCAGCCTTGGTTAATCGCTCGTCCCCGCTGCTCCTACACGACAACGCTCGACCTCATACGGCACAACAGACGGATTCTAAGCTACAAGAGCTAGGGTTGGAAGTTTTGCGTCATACGCCGTACTCACCAGACCTTGCGCCAAAAGACTTCTACTTTTTCCAAAATTTGGACAGCTTCTTGGCAGGGAAAAAATCAATACCCGAGAGGCAGTACAAAATGCCTTTGAACAGTTTATTGGGGAGCCAATAAAGTACACCTGACTTCTTCAAGAAGGGCAGTGAAAAATTACCACTGCGCTGGCAGAGATGCATTGATAGCATGGGTACATATTTTGATTGGTAGAAATAAAAAATATTTATATAAACATGACTTTAACTTTCTGTATACTAAACGGCAATTTCATATTTAAAGACCTAATATGCTAGGGTTATGGCAAAAAAAATATTTCTGATTTCTGATGATACATTATTTACCTGATAGATCTTTATATAACTTTAGTAGACAAGTATGATCTGATCTTTGCAATTTGGCCTGAGGAAGACTAGCTTGGACTAAACCAGCCCTCAAACTTAACAGTCACCGATTTTTCGAAATCAAAACAGTTGAAAATGATCACAAGGGTTTGACTTGCTCTAAATCATCAGGATAAAAGAGTAGACCCATTGAAGTTCTCTTTATATTCTGCGATCTAGATTTGCCAGACAGCGATATTTTTTTTAACCGTTGCCCCACATTAGGAATTTCTCCTGTATCGTGGGTGCGTTTACAAACATTTAAACTCACATACACAAACAGCCAGACCCGGAACAACTACTTGCAGGTCATACAAATATTTGTTCCGTGCGGGGATCGAACCCGCGACACGTAACGCAGCAGTCAATCGCTTAACCACTGCGCCAACCGTGTCGTCGATTTACATCTTCAATTGATCAACCGGCGCGCTATCCAAGGTTCTTTCTTCCTATTTCTCGTGGCAACCCTGCACCGTCTCACCACCGTGCCATATAAGTCACACTACCACACAGTGGTCGATAATTGAGACGTTTTCACGATAATCGCCGTCTAATTGACCGTGCCGTAGAGTTGAGCTTAATCGCCGCCCCAAGCGTGTAATTCCATGCACGATTATGTATTTTTTTGCTGAAGTTGATCTAGTTTTCATATGATTAATTGTGTTCCTTACATGTCTGTGGTGTCTTCGTTCTTTGTATGGTCATGTGTCCGTGTGTTAAGGATTCTTAGGATTTGAGATTTCGCGAGCGCGATTTGGTTTTTTCAGTAGTTGTCAACGGTAATTTTCAGCTGATTGCTGATATTTTGTGTGGCTGATCCACATGTTTGATTGATTGACTTTCAAGAAAATTATTAGGCTGGATTCAAACTCAATACTGCCACACAGTTTATAAATAGATAGATACTCTTACTCATGGATGACCAAGACTTAGATAGGGAGCGCAGAGCGTTGGCAGCCAGATGCAATATGCTGGCTCGCAGGTTTGCACGTTGTACTAAGGAGGTGAAACTGACTCTTTTTCGAGCGTTTTGTCAATCGTTTTACACGTGCAGCCTGTGGGTAAGGTATACGCAGAAGGCTTACAACGCTCTGCGCGTGCAGTATAACAATGCGTTGAGGATATTGTTGGGGCTACCTCGGTTTTGTAGCGCGTCTAGCATGTTCGCTGAAGCGAGGTTAGATGATTTTTATGCCGTTATGCGCAAGCGATGTGCGAGCATGCTGAAGCGATTCAGGGGTAGCCCCAACAACATACTGGCTACACTGGCGGACAAAATTTATGGGCCTTTCATTAGGCACTGGGCAGCTAGGCATGTGCGTACTTGGCGTACATGTCGCCAATTAATTTAAGCTTTATATGTACTAACAATAGGTTAAGATTTTACTAACACTATATGGATCAATGGTCTGAAATAAATAAATTATTATTATTATTCTATCTTTGAGGGGCTCGTGGCTACATGATAACAACCGCACGGGTCGATCGAAGGTTAAGCTTGCTGCGGTCGGTTCGTAGATGGGTGACCATCAATTACATATCGAGACCCCACGTGCCTCGGCAACCACGTTAAACCGTTGGTCCCAGCTATCATTAGTAGCGTTTTGACAGTCGTTACGGGTCGTCAGAAGCCCAAAAGTCTGACAACCAGTCTTACCAAGGGGTATCGTGTTACCCAGTTGTGGAGGTCAGATAAGCGGTCGCACCATGGTAAAATACTGGTATTCAGCTGCATCCAGTTAGACTGGAAGCCGACATAGTTGGCAAATTAGTTGACTCTTATCTCCCAAATATGAAAATTAAAACAAAATGGACCGGGCAGGTCCTAGAAATGTCGAGGTTTTTAATATAAACAGAACAATTAATACATTGTCGACTCTATTTTCTTAGTCCCTAATCACTTTCAAATTATCTTAACTAATATATACAAGTAACACGATGATGGACACAAAAGCTCCAAATAACAATGACTTACGATCTAAAGCAAATTTTTACTGTGTACTTATACGAGTAACTAGTACAGATTGGTGGAACCTAATATGAAATGTAACACACGTTGAAACAAATTCGCCTCGTTGTGTTACATTCTATGTTGCATTGCAAGAACTAGGACGACTCCTTAGTGTTAGCTTACGTTATAATTTTGATCTTCCCCCATTGATAACTTATAACATAACATGACGCCTTGTATCCCCGAAGGGTGGGCAGAGGTGTACCTTTATATAGTACACCCACATTTCGCCAGAGGGCCCCTTGTCTGCTAGCGTTGCGGGAAAGTCCGAAAGGGTTACCGTGGCCCCTGGCACAGGCAACTGAAGGAACACGGGTGGGTTTTAGTCAGTAAGAGTCTGACACGCCCTCCCGCTCCGCCCAGAGCGGGAGAAGTTATTTCATGATTTCCCACAGTAAAATAAAATAAAAAAGGAGGTCCCTTGTAATAGGCGGCGAGCCTATTGCCATCAACCGGGCACAAATTCAGACTCCATTCTCTCATAAATAAATAAATAAACTCCGGGCTGCTACTAAAAAAATCCAGATAGAAACGCCCAATAACACTTTGCCTGACATCTTTTGGCACACGGATTCTTGAAGAAGTACCTACATACACATCTTCGTCAGTGGACCTCTTTTGGCACACGGATTCTTGAAGAAGTACCTACATACACATCTTCGTCAGTAGACGTTTTTTGGCACACGGATTCTTGAAGAAGTACCTACATACATACACATCTTCCTCGGTGGACGTCTTTTGGCACACGGTTACTTGAAGAAATACCTATATACACATCTTGGTCAGTGGACGTATTTTCACTGAAACGATGATGATATACAAATTAAAATAAATAAGTTAAAAACAGTTAAATAAATTGCTTTGTGGCAACCATGGAGCTAGTTAGAACTTTTACAGACTATGGGGGTTAGTCTGAAAGAAACAATACATTATAAAAGTAAGTAATAGGGGAGAGCGTTTTGTGTTGTCAACAAAATGGTAGTAAACAAAATAGCAACACATATTAATGTATTAAAAGGAAAGTTTCTTTTACTTTCTTTTATTTGTATCTATCACATAATTAACTTATTTGTCATTTCTACATTTTAAATTATTTTTACTTACTGTGGTATGGTAGTTTTATTATATGTGCATCGTCTTCACGTATATTTATATAATTAATGTATGCAAAATATTGTACTTATCACAATTTAAAAGAGTAACGGTAGAGTTTCTTGCCCATTCTTCTCCATACAGAACTACCTTATAGAAGGGGCGACTAGAATCAATTATATTTTAATGTAAACGTTGACGTTCAAAAGTGCCTATTTGAAATAAATGCTTTGACTTTCGACTTTTGACTTTAAAACTGCAAAGCAATTTTTTGTTTTGGTATGTTCACATACAAAATATATGTAAAACACAATGAGCTTATGGGCTTATGGAAAACATAATGAGAGTTTAATTATTTTATTTTATACATATTAGAATAGAATAGGTAGGTACTCTTTATTATATACAACCATTAAAATTACAGATATAAATGTAGAACTTATCGCTACCAGTTTCGATCAACAATACCGTCTAGATATCGGGTCGGCGCAAGAAATACGTCTCGGTAAATAACAGCGCACTTGAGACGTGAGCTCTTATTTCTTTTAGTTCGCTTGAAACAGCCAATGTAAACACGACTTTATTGCTAGGTGCCATGGTTTTAATTAGGTTGAAATTACAACTGTTTTAATTTTTTTTCACGCGGACAGAATTTACCTTTAATTTTGTACGAGACCCGTTATCTAGTTGGTATTGTTGATCGAAGGCTAATAGCGATATTTTACAGACAACCTTTGGATGGATTAAAGGGAGAAGGAGAGAAAATACTGCAGGTAGTCAGTGGTGTGCCATTTACATATACAATAAATACTTACATACATACATAAAACACACACACATAACCATATTATTGAGTAAGGAAATCACAATTAAACTGTCTCTCGAAGTCTAGACTCGGCTTCATCCTTGCTTATTACTCAAATCACAGATATAGTGTGACTCAAATCATCAGCTTGAGCCTGTAACTATTCCATCTCAAGTGCCAATCGAACGATAAGTGTCTGCAGACACAGCCCATGGACTCTTTTTTATGAAGTGCATGTCGCAAGTCAACCTAGGAAGTATCCTGTGGATGCCTTATAAATAAAGCCTCCAGCCAGGTCAAGAAAAGTTGTAGGTACTGTTATCATTTATAGTTTCCGTTTGAGCGATAACGATGTATAACAAAGTATGGATGTAATTACCTACCGTGTAATTGGTCTCGTAAAGTTAAGATCTCTCTGCTTAGAAATACTAGGTTTAGTAAGAGAAAATTGTTTAGGAGAAATAAATGCAATGGCCCACTCATTGACCTAGTAATGTAAATAATATAAGTTATCTTTTAGTATCTTATCCTGCTCAATATAAAATAATAAACGCAGTGTATGATGCCCTCGGGCTAAAATGAGCGACGATATTCGCAGTGTCTGATATCCTTGAGAATAGCCGAATCAAATCAATCTGCAGTCTAGCCTTTTCCCAATTATGTCGGGATTGGCTTCCAGTCTAGCTGGATGCAGCTGAATACCAGTATTTTACATGGAGCGACTGCCTATCTGACCTTCACAACCCAGTTACTGGGTAACACGATACACCTTGGCAAGACTGGTGGTCAGACTTTTACCTTCCTACTACACGTAACGACTGTCAAAAATCTACGAATGACACCGAGACCATTTTTTTTTTTTTTTTTTGTTTCCGGGGTGGAAAATCCTCATGGATGTCCGCCGCCCTGGGGCGGACGGCGGGGTCTGTCAGACTCTTACTGACTAAAAACCACCCCGGTGTTCCATCTCACACCTTCGCCGGGGGTCGCGGGAACGTACGATCCTTCCGCAACCCCCGACTGATGACACCGAGACCAAGACCAACTTAGGACCCTTACTCCCGTTTAGTACACACTAACACTTATACTTACACCGTGCCGTAAGACCACGTTCGCACGGACGTAAAAACATCGCGCTGGGGTTTTTCGCGCACTGGTTTTTCAACTCTGAAATAGAAGTAGAAGGTAGTCAGAAGGTTTCTACCTACCCGTAACGACTGTCAAATATCTGCGAATGACAGCCAGGACCAACGGCTTACAGAGGCACGGCAGGGTCTCGATATGTAATGGATAGTCACCCATCCACCACCTCCCCACATTGACCTTCGATCGACCCGTGATGCTGTTGTTTTTTAGCCACGAGAGTACCCGAGTAGCGAGTAAAATTGCGTGTGACTAGAGAGGCTTATGTCCACCAGTGGACTGTTATAGGCTGATTGATGATGATATTGACAATAGTAACCCACATTGCATGGGAATGACACTATTCCATACCACACAATCCATTTCGTCACGTGACGTAAGACCAACAGAACAATGCCTTATCGCACACAATGGTACAACTCGTCGATGAATCGAATCGCAATCGTTACGCTCGTGTATCGAATGAACTCATCACTTGCACTATCATGACCGTGTTGAAACGTGTAGTAACGAGTCGATACCATTGATATACGGTTTAACGATTACTTTTGTATCGAGAACCGAATCGACGAGGCGCTATATTGGAATTGGTGGTATTATGTCGAATGTTTTTGAAAATGCTACTAAATAAGTCGGTGATGTTTTCCACAAAAAAAAAACTACCATTTAAGTCCCATGTAATAGGGGCGAGCCTAATCCCATCAACCGGGCACAAATCTAGAAAAACCCCTATAACTGTTTTCCCGTCCGGGGAATCGAACCCAAAACCTCAAGCTTAGGAGTAGCGCTTGCCACCACTAGACCAACGAGTACATAGATATAGGGTGTAGTTAATCGTTATAACCACATATTTATAGGTATAATTCTACTTTACCTATAAAAAATATTATTTTTTATTTTATTAAATAGGAACAACAAACAGCTACAGTATGCAATATTACAAAAAAACAAAAAAACATAAGTAACTTAAATAATAATGTAGCCAAATATATATTATGTAAATATATGTGTTATTAATGTGGTCAAACGTGATCAGAGCCCAACCAAGCCTTTGTTTGAGACTAACGGCTGCATATATTAAAGAGTAATGAATATTCAAAACACTGCATGTAGGTACTAAGTATTTGTTTAAAGTACTTTAAGTTTATAGCATTAGAACTTGTAACTTGGCTTGACCCGGTTCATCTGGCATAACAAGAGTTATTCCTATCCGTGAATACTGAACATTAGCGTCAAGATCTGCAGGGTCGAATTAACTAAGCTAGCGAAACTTCAGAGAAGTTATGAGTATCGATAACATTATAAAAACAATAACACGAAAAAAATAAAAACTAAACTCATTCGAGTAACTACAGCCGATAACGGGGTCAACGGGGCGCTGGTAGTGTAGTCACTTGTTTTGTTTTTATCGTGTTTAGATATCAATATCCAAAATTTTTCTGAAGTTCGCTAGCTAATTTAATTAGACTCTGTATAGTATATAGACCCTTTCTCAGTAATCAACCACAACAATCTCAACAATTTGTAACTGCCAGATCGGTTAAGAGTGGTCGATATCGCGGCTGCTAAGCGTTAAGACCCCGAGTTCACACCTCGTATTACAAAGGCCAGGATAACCCTCATCAAAACCATATTATTGTACAGTAGAGTAGATCTTACTTCAGTGGTAACCTTTTGACTTTGAGCTGGCCTACCGTAGCATAGAGTAGCGTTCAATAGAATAAGAGGCTAGCTTATACCTACTAGCTTTGTTACCACTGAGGTATAGGTTTTGAGGTTGTGTGGTGCAGAATAGGCTAGGCAGATGATGTGAGGTTCGGCCTACCGTACAGCAGCAATACTCTGCTTACTCAGTGAAAACAGGAGTAATAGAATCCATTTTTTTATTGCAACAAAAGGCTCCTTCATACAAACACGACACGCGACACAAAGGCACCGCTCGCCGCGCGACTCACGCTGCCTTTATGTCGCGTGCGATTCGCGTCGCGTGTCGTGCCTATTTGAAGGAGCCTTTAACTTTAGTTTTTATAAATATTCTAGCAATAACAGCTATTGTTCATGATGTTTCATTCATACGATATATCGGTTTCTAGCTAAGGTTCTGCTCGTGACTAAGCATTGATCGCTTTTAGCGATAAGACCGCCCATTGTGTCACCCTATGTAAAATTTCTACATTTATACCTGTAATTTTTTAGTGTACATAATAAAGAGTATTCTATTCTATTCTATTGATACTTTAACTAGGTAGTCTTGGAAACATAAACACACCATACAATTGGAAATATTTTTCCCACGCTGAATATATCGAAACCATTTCGATAGTTATCAAAAAATCCTACAATTTCTGAACCAAAAAGTATTAAGCTACACGCTAATTTTTAATATAGTTTTGCACTATAAAACCCAAAATCCGCTATCTGCTTTCAGTAAGACCTTGCACTACAAAGGATCTATCTCCAGACTTGAGGCACCGTTGCAATACGGCCATAGCTAAAGGGGCCACATGATAACCCTGCCCATGATACGCATACTCATGAATGTAAATTACGCTAGGCTAGTCTCGCGACCCTTAATGTAGATTACCGTTGAAGCTGAAGGTAGTATTTCAAAGGTAATGAGGTGTTTTAGGGTCGGTCATGACTCTGACCCGAGTTAACACCTTGTTGGAAGATAAAGGATGGTGGCACGCGATCGAATGTGGCTGAGATTGTTCGTGTGCACGCACTTAGGTCCAATGTTCATAATATATTGTTGGGAAGGCTAGGAATTTGGTTTCGATGTTGCAGATTTAGGGACAAGGTTACGACTTACGAAAATCTTAACCATACTTAGAACGACGAGGTTCTCCGATCTTACGATATACGGTTATGCGAAGAAAATGGCGTACTTAAGTTTAATGTAAATAAGTCCAAAAGGGATCAACGTTTTGAATAAGGTGATCGTACCAGATACATTGATCAAAACAGTATTGCTTTGAGTAACATGCTAGATAATAGGTATTTAAACTATTCATTTAATACGACCACTTTGATGAATAAAATAAAGGATACCTTTTTTATTTTTTTTTATTAAATATGGGTTTGCTCCTGACTCTAGTCTAGGTCACTGGTGACGGAGACAGAGTCGACGGTGGAGTGAGCTTACCCAGAAGAAGCCTGTTCACTCTCACTTTGAAGAGATTAGGGTTGTAAGCGTTCAGAAACACAGACGCAGGTAGAGAGTTCCACTCTTTTGCTGTGCGCATAACAAAACACATTTGGAAACGTTTAGTGCGAATTGGTGGAATAGCAACTAGGTAAGGATGATAAGTTGCAGTGCGTCTAGATGACTGATGGAAAAAGGGGTTTAGAATTATAGTCTTAGGTCTCAAATAAGCCAAGACACAAATGAATGCGTTTAGTTGCGAGCGTGGTGTTCCATTATTTTAACTTTAAATGTTTTAAAATGCAACACCTTTTTTGAATTTGTAGTTATGCAAAGTATTCTCATCGTCTCATCTGCGCATTTGCATGCTAAACTAACAATTGCAATTATTACAATCATTGTATAGTGCGACAATAATTGTTTTCGATTCATATTTCAAGATAAAGCTGCCACGCGACAAAATATTCGCAATTATGCGCCCACTCTTAATGTCCATTTGGTTTCTCTTATTGAAGTTATCAGCGAACTGAGATGCAATATGCATAATGCTCACTCAGATCATGGAATAATAATGGTTATTATATGCTATTCGAAATTTAATTTCAATATGCTAATGATTCTTTGGAAAATAAAAGTATAGAGATATTAATAAATAGTCTACAAAGTATGCAGTTGATTTGTGAACGAAAGTCAAGAAAATAAATAAAACCATATATGCCCGTACCACCCTGATTGTGCATAGACATGTATAGTTTACATAGAGTATTAGATAAAAATATAGGTTTTGGAGATCGTCGTCTTGTTCTAAGGGTAGATGTGCCATATTTAGACCCGAATTATGTAATTATATATACATACATTGAAAAACTATAGTTAAGAAAACCATAATACTCTCCAATGCCTCAGATATTGTCCTCCAACCCGGAAATAGGTAAGCATTGTCGTTCGTATATCAAAGACTACATCAATGGCTAGAGTCCACGAAACCTCGAAATTTCCTTATCTTAATACCAAAATTTATAGGTGCTACATGGCATACATGGTGTCATAAGTCCCCGATTCCGTGCTCATGTTTCTGTCAGGTCTGTGAGCAAGTTTGCGGCTCAATCGTAGTGCACTTTCCACCCTGGTACCGCCCACGTTCCAACTTGATGGTATCTCGGGAGTTACGAGCTCGAAGAAGATGTTGCCCCGTGTTAACGATCGTATGTGTGTGTATGTGGATTTCTTGGATGTTGGATGCGGTATTTGTGGTGCTAAGGTGGTACTTAGAATGATTAAATGGGTGAAAATATGTGGGATATGAGAAGGAAATACGTTACATGCGAATGAAGCTCAATGTGTGCTTTGGTATTGAAGCTACACACGTTCATTTTAGATAAAGTATGCTTTGGGATTCCGTAGCTTAGGTCAGTGATCCACTAAACTCATAAGTAGAGTCAAACCGTAGTGATCAAGTCCTAGGTTTCAAAAATGAAATGATTTCTGATGACCAAATCTAGTATTATATCCATCCACTCAATGAAGCATCATTCGATTACTGCCTGTTATCCGTGTACGATCCGAGTACAAATTTTTCAGATTAACCCTTATATGGTATCTTTGTTTCTGCTGTGGTCTTAAACACCAAAAACTCCTGCCTTTCCAAGCATATCAGTCTCATACAGGAGACAGGACCTTTCTTTATTTTAGCATCAAATAGTATTGTCACATCCTTTCCTTTCTGCCTCAAGGTAACTACGAGTCTAATGGTGCGGGAATAGTTCTAATATCGACTGTATCTCGAGTGTATTTTGTTAAACGACGTATCCGAGAAAGTCCCTCGGGATTCCAGTGTTTAGATGAAATTCATGCGTATGTTCCTTGGGGTTTAAATATTTTGTACCGATTTTACCTTCAGTTAGATAGAGTTTAAACTTATCTGTGTGGTCTCTGGATTTGAAGGGAGCATTGCCTTGTCTTCAATGGGTGTTTAAATAGGTGAAAGGACATATTTGAATCACCCCAAATACAGCCATCATCCTTTCCAATCCAATAGCTGAGCTCGGGTCTTGACGGAAAAAATACGGGTTGAGGTACGTCAATAATTTGTCGATAAACAGTAATGAACCAACAGAGTACCTACAGTAGTTGGGAAGATTTGATAGTATGAATTTTACGTTTTTGTTAAACATGCTAGATCCTTTAGAAAGATTAAATGAGTAGTACTGGCTTTTAAATTGGCAGCCCTAGAACTTTAAATTATTATTTAATCTGTTAACACAAAACTATTTCTTGTTGATCATCGCTCTATCCGTAACAAGTGCCCTCACAAGTGTGTCTATCTGATAGATCCTCTTGTTAATCACCCCCTGCTGGGCCGACGCTCCTTCGCCGTTAGTTTAGGATACAGAACACGGAATCACCAAGCCAGCAGCGACTAGACGCGCCATTACTAATAATAGAAACGGCATAAAGTGACCTTATTGGTGATGATCTTCACAACGTTCAGGTGCGTCGTGCTCACAACCGGCGCGCGTGTATAAACGTAAGCGAGACAAAAGGAGTATGTAAGGATTCCCTTGTGGGAAAAAGGCGTAAGTTTATGTATGTATGTAATAATAAGTAAGTAAGCAAGTTGTCACGGGTCATTAGTTTCTATTTCTAACTCACTGACACGCTTGGTGTGTATGGAAAGTGTCCACAATACCGTCTCCAGCAGCGGCGGCCGAATCGTATCCGTACTCTGTGGTTCAGGATAAATCCTACGCGATACATTTCTGTACTATTACTAATGTAACGGGTTTCAACCGAGTCATAATAATGAAGGCTATAGTAATTGTGTTCTGTTTGTTTATTTGTTATTGCATTATTGTGCAGTCACGGATCGCCAATGTTGCACATGTTATAAGGGGTAACCGTGTCGTTATTTTCATGTACATAATTCTATTTGATGCTAAGTATCTTGTTTGATCTGTTTAGTGACCTAGAATAGAGTACACGTAGCAGCAAGAATTTTGCAATGTTCCCGTGGCAAGATAGCTGTATATTTTAATCTCTCTTCATTTTTTATCATCATCATAGGTACACAGTCTGTCACCCCTGGCACAGGCAACTGAAGGAACACGGGTGGGTTTTAGTCGTGCAACATCGTGCAGCGGGGTGCGGGAGTGCGTGTTCTAAGTATCTCCGTTTGTATAGAAAATACTCCCGAGAGTACGGGCGTAGGTGCGTTGACACGCAACATGCAGCGTAATGCGTGGCAGTGTGATAATGGTGTGGTGTGGTGTGTGTATGATAGTATTAATCAAACTCGAGCGTGCTCAAAGAGAACTCCTTAATGTAAGTCTGTTTTTACCATTCTTCCATCCCACAACCAGCCTTTATCAAACCTGTGAGGTATTGACGGTGAGGCAGCTTTTTATACTACAGACAGTCCTCAGAATGCATAGTTCCTTAAAGTATAACCCCTTAGAATTTCTACAGAAGCGAAGGAAACATACAGTTGGTATGTCTAGAGCGTACTGCACTAAATTTGCTGAGAGATTCTTCCCTTTTATTGGTGCACATCTTTACACCAAGATTAATCTGATCCACAACACGTATCCCCTTACCAAACACAAATTTAAAACAACTATTACAAATTGGCTCATTGACCTGGACTATGCTAATACCGAAGAGTTAGTATAGTTGTCCAGAAATAACTAATTTGTTACGTTACTCAATATACACTACACTTTACAACACTCCTACATCTTACACAATTATATTTAACTTATCATATTTCTCGAAATTGTCAAGCTGTAAAATAAACCATAGCTATCGCAATAATTTTTTATAATATTTTTATTTTCTCTGTTTTTCACGTGACTTAATTGTGGTCTAACTTTTTCAGTGATGTATCTTATTTACTCCTTATCTAAGTAAGAGCCCTTGATAAGTTCATTTTAAGTAGTGCTCTTTTCAAGATACAGGTTTTTACCTTGTTTGGAAATCAGGAGTTCATTTAGGTTAGAAGCATTCTTATACGTTATATTTTTAGTTTTGAAACTGTAGTAGGCTAAGTTCTGATTTTGCCCAATAAACGTTATTATTATTATAATCGCCTAAGAGTCTGACACGCCCTCCCGCTCCGCCCAGAGCGGGAGAAGTTATTTGATGATTTCCCAACCTGAAAAAAAAATTTACACAGTCTGAGCTATCTACCAATTCCTAAATATCTTTATCATCCTTTAGCCCTCTAACCCTATTTAATTAACCATGAATAATTGACGTATGACGAAATTTCAATGTTTTATAGGTGGCCCTCGTACATGCAGCAGGTTAAAACATTAACATTGACGTAATCGTTATTCCTTTATCGCGTTTTATGGTAATGCCATTTAATTTTAATATTTACGAGTCACAAGAAAATCTTTGCAAACAAGGCTTCAAAGGCACGTACTCATGTGAACTTTCACCTGCATTGTGTTTAAAATAGTTTGCTTTTGTTCTATGTTTTGTTACTGAAATCCAGTAAAGCCTTGGATTCCCTTTCGATTGAATAAAATATGTATTGCATAAACTCTCCTAGAAGACAAGTATAAGGTCCGAAGTTTGTATGGAACAGCTGTTTTTTTCATATTTCATGGATGATCCCATAGTGAAAGTCGTCCATATTCATCAGTACCTATGACCTGTAAATGTTTGTCTAGGTATTTTTGAATTTCCCAGCTTGTGCCGAGGTACTGATGAATATGAACGACTTTCACTATGGGATTGTTGCGATATCTACTTACGACGTCACGCAAAATCCTTCATCGCGCAAGCAGAGTTTACCGCGCAACTAGCATATATACAACGTCCCGACATCAATCGTCGGGCAGTTGCCCACCAGACACGACACCCGTCTGGTCGGAGGATCCTCGCTTTTCTATGGAGGTATAAGCGAACTTTACACCCTGTTCCTCATATCTCTATAGGATCATCCCTGAAATATGAAAAAAAACAGTTGTTCCATACCGACCTTGGACCTTATACTTGTCTTCTCCTCACGGAGTTTCAAAGTCGGATGTGCAGTATTGTCTTCTTACATACTTTTCTTCTACTTTTGATAGGTCAACCTACTTAAAATGATGTCAATGTTACTTCCATTTCAACGCTGAACATTTACGACCAACAACTAAACTTACATTAATAACACCGCCTACAAAAGCCATCAAACGAATCCTTAAAGCCGTGAACCGGCTTGTAATTCGGTCAAGTGCGAGCCTCGTGCTAGCCTCGACATCTAATCTCGATCAGCTATCTACGGCGCCATCGCAATCATGAGCGGCGCCCGAGAGGTAATGTGTTTTAGTATAATGAGAACTAATTGACAAGAGGTTTGTTACTTATTAAGATATTAAATTGGCTATCGTTTACTAGTGAAGAGTACCCGGACTTTTATATGGCACATCGAGTAAAAAAGTTCGGGTTCGGAGTATCTCTGTTTTCGCTCATACCTGTGTGGCAAGGTGGCAACCTCTTTCGAAAGCTCGATGTATTAATTCATAGGCTTTATTGCTAAAAGCAGATTCCTTGCAGACAAGCGCGGTGTTCGCAGTATGTCGTCTTAAGCAGACAATAATACATTGCTGACTGCCCTCTTGGCATAATCCCGTTGCTTTATTTGAAAACGCAAAGCTGTGAAGAGATACCCCAATCTTTCTACCCATCACATCGACCTATTGTAAACGTCAAACAAAGCGTTGTCTGATACAGACAAGGAGCTAGTAACTATACACTAATAAGTCATCATCATTGTCTATTTTATTTAACAATTTTCAAATCGTTTTAGTTTTTAGTGTAAGACATTTCGATACAATGTAAAAAATATTCATGAAATAAATTAAATTAAATCATTGTATAAAATCTTCACCAACAAATATTTTTTTCCGTACAAGCCTGATGCAATTCGGTCAAGTGCGAGCGGGGCGTGTTGAAGCCTCGGCTTGTAATCTAGATCTGTATTATACAGGGCGCCGGCGTCTCCACTTGCCGGCTCAAGACGTAATCGCGATCACTCTGTATCTTTGCATCTTTACTTTCTGTATAAATGAAAGATACAGCCTTTGGAAATAATTGATGGTTTGGTTTCATTTCCGTGGTTGTTATGATTTTGCATTTATAGATTTTTCTGAATACTGAGTTTTCGATTTACTGTTGTAAAGCGCGCTTTTTATCGGGTAATGATGTCTGAACATCTAAAGGGGCTCGTATAAAATTATAAAAGCCGCATAAGTCGATCGACCAGGTTAAGCTATGCTTGCCACGGTTGGTCCGTGGATGGGTGACCATCTTTACATACCGAGACCTCTCCGTACTCAGAAAGCACGTTAAGCCGTTGGTCCCGGCTGTTATTTGTGGATCTTTGACAGTCATCACGGGTCGTCAGTAGCCTGAAAGTTAGACAACCAGTCTTTTGTTGTGGAGTTGTGTAGGTCAGATAGGCAGTCGCTTCATGTAAAATACTGGTATTAAGCTGCATCTGGTTAGACTGGAAGCCGACCCCAACAAAGTTAGAAAAATCTAGGCTGATGATGAATGTCTGAACATCTACCCTTTTAGGCCTTAATATTTTTAGAGAAGGCCTTTCGGCCCTAAATATTTTTAATTTGTTAAATACCATACTATATTAATGACCTTCTATCTGTTCCTGTTCAGTGAACCAACACTTCTTGGCATGCGTGATGACATTTTACACTACACTTTGCCTCTTCTAACATACGAGTATAGATAGTATCCAGTAGGGAATTGCACTAAGCTAATCATAACAAGGGCCGTACTATGACGTGTTAACACCATCATGATTCCGAAAAAGAGATAGTGCTATCGGTCATGTATAGCTCTTTCTCTCTTTCACGCTGGAACAATGATGGAATTAACATGTCATAGTACGGCCCCAGAGATGCTAATATTCAGATCAAAACAGTAAACATACAATCACTTTTCTCTCACATTCAACCCATTAATTACGCGTCGCGTCGCAAGCGCAGCTAATCTCCGATCGACACTCAATCGTTTACAGTCAACAAGAAACCTAAACTGCGGTTGTGTAAACGAAACGAATTAATTTAAGTGTAATCTCGAGAATAATCGAGTGGCGCGCAGTTTGTCAACGACGTCTCGCTTACACCTAATAAAGAAAATCCTTTCATTACCGATTCTTAGATAACTGGTGCGTGTAGTTGAGGGTCTTGCAGTAGACCAGTATGTCCTTTTGAGAGGAATCATTTGCAGTTATGAATGTCTGTATTAACTTGATGTAAGTAGTATTTCTATTACATACAACTTTACTTCAAGACGGGTAAGATGTGCAATCACACCATAAACAAACAATCAAAATTGTTTTGAGCAGCTTATATTAGTTCGAGATTTGTAGTAAATCTGCAATCTATTATTTCAGAATTAAAGTGCCTATAACGAAATTCGGAATTTAAAGGTTGCTTGTCTAAGTTTATTCCTTTTACATAAACTTTTCCCTTGTGCTGTACACCGTCGTAATTCTTGATATTCTAACCAAAAAATAGAAAAGGTGTAGTCGCCAACTCGATTACACGCAGCAATTTAACCACGACCATACACACTCGTCCTTTAAACTGAGTTTTATTGTTCTACATGATTATCCACCTTGTGGACAGTGGTTCCAACCAACCAAAAGAAAAAAACATTTCGATTTAAAGAATTCTTCCAACTATACGTTCGCTAAGAATGTGTTCACCACCAGTATGTAACGGTTCAATAAAGTGTGATTTAAAGCGAGTGAAAATCCATTATTGTCGATTTTTGCGGCCATCCTCACAAAATTGACACGGCACATTGAATTTAACCCGGTATCGAAAAACTTGGAAGAGTGTTTGACGAGCACTAATCTGCTGTAGGTAGAGATGCAAATTGCTTGATCAACAAAGGATTGCGATCAGCCAAAATGCTAACAACTTAATACTATTAGATTTTATTTTGTTGCACAAACGGTTTAATTTGGTAATTTGGCTATGCTTTAATCATAAGTAAACATTTAATATACCATGAAAACTTTAGAAGACTACACAGATTTGTACCTCTGCAACCATAAAACTGTGGCCGGTTTCACGGATGATGTCCGATACTGCACCACGGCCGGTTCCTTACAGCCATCACTGTCAGTGTCAGACTTTCACTAGAACAGGTGCCGGCCGATAGTCCTGCCAAATGAACGGGTAATGTGAAAGCTAGGGCTGCTGGCTCCTAGACTAGATTATATTGTAATTGGTGTTGAGGTTTAAAAGGTCAATGGTGAGGATTATAGTCTGTCAACAATGTCATACATTTTCCTACTTATACTTTCAACCTGTGTAATATTTATTTTGGAAAATACCTTTTGGCATTATTCATCTGTCACAGCTGCTATATCAACATCTAGTGCCGTCACTTTTTAGAATGTTTTATAATGCTTGCCAACCTTTTTTCTTAACTTTATGATTTCTTCTAAGCTTCAAATAAGCATTGTGATCTTGTTTAGAATTCAGCGTTCTTGAATCGAGCGTAATTTGTATTTGTCATAAACATCTGTCACTCACCTTACAAAAATAAGAGGTACCGCTATTTATTATCTACTTGTGAAATAGGCTTCCCTACATCAAACAAAATGCCCGATTTTCTTTTATACCCAGTAATCAACGATACAGTAGCGAGGAAGTGATTAGAATAGTGAGCAAACTACCATCAGTGGGCGTAGACAGTAGGAATTTTGATTGAGTTAGCCGCGCCGGTGGCTCTGACGGCTGCTCAGGCGCATTCGACACCATCCAAGATTTATCGACGATCGAGTGACGTAACGACTAATAGATCGCCGATCGGCGTCGATCTGTGCATCGTGTTGTAATATCGTTGTTTGTAATTTAATAAAAACGTGGGTAGTTTAAATAGTTTTATGTTTTAAAAGATTTATTGTGGTTACTTCTTGTCATCATAACAAATATGGATTGTGTAAGTTAAGGGCTAGAAAATGAGACATGTTTTGTAACAATTGAAATTGCTGGTTTAAATTCCTACGCTTTTAATACAAAAGGCCGCAGACAACACAGAATATCATGTCTGAAATCCCCGAAAGGTTGGGCAGAGGTGTACGAGTACCAATAGTACAATTATGTTTACGTCCTATTTATCGAAGGGCGAGCCTATTGCCATCAACCGGGCACAACTTCCAGACACCGGACCGCTCCGGGCTCTGGGCTGATTTTATAATGTTATTAAATTGTTATTTTATGTGATTTTTTATTTTTATTTTGAGATAACATCCGCACAAGGTCTTCAGGTCCCGAACTAGGCAGAGCCTGTACTACGGTAACCTGATGATTGATATACATACTTATATACATATACACACCCAGACACAGGTCAAACAGACATGTTCATGCACACAAATGTTTGACTTGTCCGGGGATCGAACCCGGGACCAGCGGCTCAGAAGGCAGGGTCGCTACCAACTGCACCAACCAATCAGTCAAATTATTTCTATTCTTATCTATGTACGAATAATAATTCTACCTGAGACATCAGAGGAAGCAGACCAGAAGCAGACCCTAAGCACGTAATCCGTAGTTTCATACTCCGTATCACCTACGAACATAATATTGGTTCGGAGCCCAAACTACGAATGAATGACAACATTGACAACACGATTTTGACAGTTGTCCCTATTCAGTTTGAAAAATTTAATTTGTCACTTGTTTTGACGGATGAACTACTTTTGGCCGGGTTCGTATCTTCGTAGACGGATTTAGAGAGTAGACCACCTCGTCTGAATCCACATTTTTTCATCTTTGTCCATATTATTAATACCACAAAGTAATAAACTCTGACTAAACCATAAAAAATGCGTAAAAGAAAATTATAATAATAAGCATTTTGTGAAACTGTCGCGAGCTCCTTGTCTTGTAAGCGCGGGCGCAGACGACACGACTTTGAGTGATTTAGAGCGAACGCACAAACATTAATATAAGTCTAGTAATTAATATATACGAAGTTAAATGAAGAATGTGATTGTTTGTGTGTGAAACTGAATAAGTGATATTCGTAATTTGTCTTTGAATTAATTCCCTTTCGTTGTATTGTGAGAGAAACGAACGATATTTCCGTGTTTTTTTCAGGAATGGTGTACAATAAAGAGTATTCTACTATCTATCTTTGGCAGTTATTAAAGTGTGTTTTTAGTATACAGGGTCAAATTAAATTAGCTAGCGAAACTCCGCAGACGAGATGGGTTTCGTATCGATATCTAAACGTGATAAAACAAAAAATAAATTCTTTTGATGACTTTTTTGTGAGGTCATCGACCGCAGTTCGTATAATATTTTGAAACATCAGTTTAAAACCTGTTTTTTTGTGTATACTTCACAGAAGTAAGTACTTATCGTCAAAACCCGATAAAACAAAAGAAAACATTTTATCTCAACTCATACTTCAAGTAACAAAACTCCCAGCAGTCGTTGACCACCAAAAAAAATTTTTTTATTTTTTATTTTATCGTGTTTAGATATCCGATACCCATAAGTCTGCAGAGTTTCGCTAGCTAATTAAATTTGGCCCTATATAGCGTCTTTGCTTGCACTCTGTGAAGAAAAGTTGATTTTGCCTGGAATTTAAAAGAGACTGACCTCTGAGTTTGTTTCGGCCTTTCTACTCAGAGTAGTCAGATAGGAAACGCCAACCTCATCTAGTCTTTAAAATATGATTGACGTGTAAATGTGTTTGTACAAACCTACTTACAGAAATAAAATCATTTAGATATAATTTATTCAGGAACAGTGTTATTTTTGTAAAGTATACTGACGACACGAGACGTGCCTTTTCAATTTACCCCTGGATAATTTTAAACAAGTTATATTTTTATTTAACTGTTACGTAATCGGTACTGATTATGTAAACAACTGTTTCGTAAGAGGCAACATAGAAATTATATCAGATACTTAGATGAACAACATCATTTTCGCAAGGGGTAGTCTTGATATCTAGTCTCGAAATGTTCTTCGTTATCAAAGTGACATAATCGTAATGAGATTCAAAGTACTTAAGTACAGGATATTTAGTTCAAAGGTATCAAAGCTTTCGTAATAGCAACTTGTACCTAAATTCTTGTTAAAATGATTATGATCTGTGACAAATTAGCTAACCGCTTAATTATTATCAAAGTAAGTAGCTTGTAGTACCTACCTATTATCTCTACTAAAATGTCATTAAATATTACTGGTCTAGAGCTGTAGTTACTAGAAGATAACCAGCATTCAAACGCGTGTTTTTCTTGGCATTTGATAGGTTATTTAATCGCTATTTATATCACCACTCGTTTCAAGCTTTCTAGTAGATTTCGTCAGCAAAAGAACTACGACCACAGTTAACGACTGCCGCCTTGTAACATGACGGTGTTTAAATGGTTTAGGAAACGGTGCTGCAGCAATTCCTTCAGCCTTCAATTTGGTATCTAATAGAGACAGCGCATTAGACCAGATTTGCCAACTAAGCACCATCGCTATCCATAGATCCACCGTTGGTAGTAGTAACCATTGTCTATCAGGAAGGCCGGCGTCAACCAGCTTGCTTACTTGTAACATAATAAAGTAGAGAGGTGTCGTGGGGCACCCGGTTGGAATGAAGTTCCTTTAGCTTTTGCTCACTTGGCGAATAAGAGCTAAACCGAAAAACGTCATGACACTTTGCTTATGTTACAAAAGTGCCGGGTATAACGTGGGACAAGGTACTTCGTTCCAAAAACAACACAGTTAATGAAAATCGCATAACAAACCCCCGACCCCGACTTACGAGTTGTAGGCTCGAACCCAGCCAGGCGCTTAACTTTGTGTAAATCATTTCATCACCACTGCTCACAAAACGGTTATGGAAAACATCGTGAGGAAACCGGGTATGTCCTAGAACCAAAAATTCGAAGACAGGTTACTGCTACCAACCCGCACTGGACCCGCGTGGTGGATTACGGCCCACTCCCTCCCCAAGAGAGGAGGCCTGTGTCCCAGCAATGGGAACATTATAGGCTGATTATCCTTATGATTATGCCATAACAAAACACATGCAAGAATCCAGCAACACCACTAATAACTAGTTGTTTACACTATGTCGGGAATATGTTGGAGATGTTGACACGCTTGTCACCGCAATGTCGCGTTATTTATACTCAGCTCATCGCGGCGCACTGGGTTTAACATTAGAACGTTGCAGCAAGATTTAGGGCGGGGTTTTGAAAGCTATTTGTACGTAATATTCATTATATTTGATGATTACGTTGGCGTCAGCCAACCATGAGCTTGGCTTCAATGATAAGATCGTCAATTTCGGATAATTTGGCAACTCGGGAACTTTTCATGATGGCGATCGGCTTTTTAATGCAGTTTTTGACGTTTACGCCCCTGTATAAATTAATGCAATGCTCTGCTCTCTTGTAAAAGAAGAATCCACTATGCTTCTAGGTTACTCTTGATATTATCAATAATTTAGTCCAATTTCACCAGTAAAACTGCCCACGAGACGTTTTTTATTCACTCGTAAGGATTCTCTCACGGTGTGATGATCGACTTCAATAAAGTGGTATTCAAATACAAGAGATCAATTACTTGTTATTTCATACATTGCTCATAGGTATATGTTTTTATAGTTTATTTATACGGTCACGCATTTGATCCCCAACAGACTAGATAATCGTTCTATTACACAGCCAAAACCATTTGGTGACGATGTCAGGATTAATCAGGATCTGTATGATAAGAACCGCCTCGCTATTCAAGCCAAAATTCAGATTCCGTATTGATAGGGTACCATTTCTGTATCTATAGCATCACAGAGTACTCTAAAAGTCAAAATAATGACTCATTCATTTCAGTTTCCTCATTACCCAAACCTTCTCGCAATGAAATTACGATCACTATACCAACCGGAACCCAGCTTCCTCCATTAAAGGCAAATAGTTGAAATTAGCTGATCCATAAAGCGAGAATCCCTATGTTTATGTAAATATTAGAACAGCGTTTGCTTATCCAGCAGCCTCGTTCCACATTGCTACAATATCTCATTGTTTGGCGCCACTGCTAAAGAACATGACATGCGAGGCAGACGGTTAGATGCAGGAAGGTTCCGTAGTTATAAAAAAAAACCTCCGACACAAACAAAATCATCTGAAAAGAAAAAAAATTATATGTATTGGACCTTTAAGTTTAGTAGGTAATATTGTGAGCAAAGCATCGTCGCGTCGGGGGACGGCTTGCTTAAATCTGTACCTACGTGTTTCCCACAGTGAAGCTCGTTACAAATTTATCCTAATTTCTCTATGCTACTCCATCATCAGACCCTGATCACCATCTATCTATAACCTTTTTATTGAGACCATTCCAATGAGCCCACACACGATACTTCTGCTGTATCTTGGTGAGGGAGTTCGGTATCCTGCAAAGTGCAATGACGCTGCAACATCAGTTCAAGGTTACTATGTTCTTCTAATATCATTTTAGTAATAGGATACCAAATTTCGACTCGATCAGACCTGTGGAAGATGCTCACATCCGTTCATCAACTAGAAAAGAGCTGATAATCGTCAAACGGCTGAACAGATTTTCTTGAATCATAGCTCTCTATAAATTATTAACTCTCGATTAAGTCACCTTCCAAACAAAACAAAAAAATCTAAATCGGATCAGCCGTTTGGGAGCAACGATGGCGCAGACAGACACAGATACACACGTTAGGTTATAACAACCTCTATTTTCGTCGGGGGTTAAAAAAATAGACTACATGAAAATAAAAAAAGTAGTTACAGGTTTTATAAATAGCATTTTCATCATAACATCACTAAAAACAAGGTTGGTTTAGTTAAAATTATCACGAAGCATGGTAGGCAATCGATAATTAGATGTAGCCTTAGTACCCACAGTGCTACAGGGATCTTTTGGCGCTTGGATGACATAACAGGGGGGCCTTGTTGGTAAACATTTGTGAAATTGTATTGAAAAATAAAAAGATCCTTTCACCAATAACTGCAACGTTTTGATGAATACACAGTTGCTAAATAATCATTAAAACTACTTGTATCGAAGGTTTTCATTCAAAATGGTAATGCCAAAAACCTTTTCATTGAGCTATAAACTAACGGTTAGGACGACATTGGTTTGACAACAAGACAACGCAATCCAAAGGGTTCATAGCATGTCTACGGAATTCTAAATAATCTGTTTGTCTATCCATTCCGCTGGTCAAATGCTAATTGAACTTAAAAGGATAACAAATTGGCACATATGTAGTTGCGAATAATTGTACGTTTGGGGGGCTATGTTTAAGCAAATTGCTTCAATCTTTAATTCCGACGCATTTTCAACATTCCTTTTGTCAAGAAACGTAATTTGTTCGGAGGAATTCGTTTTGTTTAAATTACCGTTTCTTACTTCGAGGGATATTTATGAGAATTTTGGGTATTGTAACGTTTGGGTGACTGATCGGGAGGAACGGTTGTTGTCGAGGAATGTTTATTGAAAATATTAGCATACTTACTTAAGATTCAAGTAATGGAATTATGAGATTGACACAAATTGTATTCTTGGTGTGGTTAAGTTTGACGGAGCGGTGTCTCTACATACATAGAAATTGTCAATAGTAATATATTCAGTAAACTTTGGTATTACAACAGCTAATAATAATGGTCCTCGAGGCTGAATTTCGGCCATGGCAACCAATCTCAGCGGAGACTAGCCTTCGACGCAGGAGATATTATTGTGCGCAAGTGTATGCGCAAACCTGTTTTTAATATTTCTGTGGCGCAGACACAGGTGCACTCCGTCTTCCCTTACTCTCATAGTCCGATGGGACGGCAATTCGACACGACCGGAGAGAGATCAGGCGCAGGATAAGGGCTTGACGTGCTTTCCGAGGCACGAAGGCATCACACCGCCAACTTCCAAACTACGGGATGTTACTCAGGAATTCCTAATGGAAAAACCTAATAACACTTTGCCTCACCTGGGAATCGAGCCCAGGACCCTACGCTCACCAATCGTGCTTGCAGCCACGAGACCAACGCTACTAAAAGCTACTAGAGTAACAATTAACAACATTTTTTATTTATAACTTGCTCCCTAAATTCTACAAGTCATAAAATAAATACAATTAAGAATATCATAATCGTATGACACGTAATATACAATTCTGTTCCCTCAGTCATGACAAACCTATCATCAAAATAATCTAACCCTCAAGTGCTCTTCACATCAAGTACACTCCTGCGGAGTGCTAACCCCTCAAAGACGGATCTAATTACAGAAATAATCCCACAAGTCGAACGTTAACGAAAGGGTGAATCGTCAAGATTAACGTACGTGACAATTACGGTAAAAGCCCTAACAGTCGGCTGTCAGACGTCATTTATTTATATATTGGTGGTTTCACTCCCCACTGGGACTCCCAAGGGGCTTGCCTAATTGCGCGCTGTCAGATGTCACAAACGTTGGCCCAATAAAGTTGGCTGTAAGTGCTACTAACTTAGATCCAGTGGGGTAGAATGTGGTAACCGAATGTCAGATTACTTTTTGTTTTGCGACTGTCATTTGTTTTGATATCGATATCGCAGTTTTGTTGGTATTGACGATGCTCATCTATTTTTATTCGTGTTTTTAGCTACCAACCGCAAAGGTATCCCTTGGATTTTTCAAGTCATTCATTAAACGTTGTTGGCTTGCTGAAAATAACTTGCCATATTCAGTTCTAGGACATTTATTTCAGACAAATCACTGCCAGATTAATCCCAAGTGCCGGTATACCTTTGATTCTAAATCGAAACATCAGAACAGCTCAAAGGATTCCCCATTTTATAACCCCACAACTTACAGACCCTGCAATAAAGACCGAATAATCAAAACATTCTCGAACTTTCAAGTTCCTTCGCGAAAGTCTAATGCTGTGCAACTGTTTAGATAACGCAAAGTGTTCTGTAATATCAGCATTACCGAGTGTTACTTCTTACTTCAAAGGTAAGGAAATAAACACGATAAATAAGGGTTTTATAAACACTTTCTACTGTTATCTTATTATTTAATATGTAAACGGCGAACGCCTTACGTGAGAACCGTTAACCTGTTTTGGTTACTTCAGAAGTTACGGAAGGATAATCTGCTGGGATAATTTTAATCTTTCGTGTGAACGAAAAACAAATCCTCATTACACTCCGTATAAGGGCTTCGGTTTTTTCCTATACTTTTCAAACGACGCGACCTGTATGAAATCGTTGCTTGACAAAGTTTCATGTGCTCACTCACTGCATGACGGCGATTTGTAAACATATAATCACGGGTAAAGTGAAATTGAATAAGTCAGTTTGAGCTTTGCCAGGTCCCGTATACGCATTCAAGGATCCATTTGCATCCGGGCTACTGCATTTCCCCAAGAAATGGCGAAATCGTCGAACTGCGTCATGCTTATAGACGCTGATTCACAAAAGATAGTGCACGTTCCGTTTTCTTTAAGAGCAATGCGCAAAGAAGGTACGTGTCAAAAGGCACTTGTGACGCATACACTTGGAACCATGTATCACTCACGACAATGAAGAAAATTAAAATAAAAGAGTAAAATAGTGAGGATTACTGTGAGTCGACATAGTACTGAAGAATTAATGAAAAAGCAAAAAAGTTCCACCTTTACATGTGTAACATAAATAAAGAGTAGGTATTCTATTCAAATGGAAAAATGGATAGATTTTGTGAGCGTTAATATGAATAACAAAGGAACTGCCGAGCTATTTTGTAACAATCTCACCGTGATAACTTAGGTGAAGTGAGTTGTCGATAGTGTCAATCCCTAGCATCAAGTGGAGTGATAGCTCACTTCACCTAAGTTATCACGGTGAGTTTGTTACAGAATTGACCGGCTGAACGTCAACTATTGCGAGCTTTACACAGGTGACTACAGGCGAAAATCTACCGTCAAAATGGCAATTCGGCTAGGCCCCAAGTGACTAAAATCACAAGTTCCAAAGTAGAGTTAGGTTTCGACTTTTTTCGTGCGGCGATAGGTCGCATGCGGCGGTAGACTAAAATAGACCGTGAAAATGCTCAGTCGAAGGTAATCGCCCGCCGCATGAAGGTCGACATTTTGATGCAAAATGAACTAGTCACCTGTGAATTTTATCGAGTTGTGTAAATGCGGTAGCGATTGCGCTTACCAGCGACAAAAATCGACCTAGTGTAAATTACAGCGGAAAATGAAAGAACATTTTGTTCTGCATCCAAGCAACGTGAGACAAGGGCAGGCAGAACAAGCAGCTAGATACATATAGAAGGTATACAATGAAGGCGAAATACGTACATACTCTATAGGAGATTTCTTATTACAGAATTTACAAAAAAACACCGGCAGGATCTGTTGAATGATGGCATTTTAGCCACCAAAATTCTGCAAGGTGATATTAAATACGAAAAATAATTGCTCGCTCTTTCTTTCTCTCTCTCTATCTCTCTCAGTTGTCTAAAATTGGGCCAATAAACCCATTCACAAATATTATACCAAACAATCCTTCCCTCTATTTCTGCCATACTAATTCTTCGTCGAGGAAGTATTAACATTCACACATGGGCAAGCATTTACCATAGACTACGAGCTAGTAAACTGTTGGGCTGGTGACCAACATATCTTAATGACAACGGCTATCTAAATGATGATTAGCTTAACCTGTCTCGTTTGCATCCACGCCATCTTACTATGGAAACTCGTAGAATTAGGCATTATAATTTTTGGAATGGTTATCGTGCTTGAGTGTCTTCAGTGATATAATGAATATTTTTAGTGATATCAGTGTTTTTGGCTCAGGAACGCCTGAGCGAGAAAAGAAGCTGCAAAAAAGAAACAGTTGCGGAAATCAGCAGTATATTTGCCAAACGTGGCAATGTCAGTTTTCACTGCGACCGTCCAAAAGTTGCCCATGTTTTCAATTACTGAGTGAAACAAAACGAAGAAAAAGCTATAATACCTGATTGGCTTGCCAACATTATTTTCCAATACAACGAAAGTAATCTATAATCCAGACTTACCTGATAGCATCCTAACTAATTACAAACAACTTCCCTCGAGTTTATTGTAAGCGAGAAACGAGTGAACATAAATGGTACAACTAAAGAGATTGGTGGTTCGCGCCAAACGTGGCTCAGTGGAAACAGAGATTGATTGTAATGGTCGGTTAGTGCATGATTGAAGATCAACGGACTTGACATCAATGAGGCTGAACGCCGATTACTAGTGATAAACGATTTAGATTAGACAAATTTTACATGGAATAGCTTGAATAACAGCCTCATTCACATTAAAATTAACAGAGAGGTGGCGTGTCAAATATCATGTGATTGTTGCGACACTGCGCATATTGAATGGTCGTGTCTGTTCCTTCTTTAAGAACATAATGTTACGATTACTACTATTCACATATAGTCGTGACAATCAAAATGCGAAAAACGTTGGCTATTAAGATTAGACCTTGTTTCCATAAAACTGAAGATTGTTAGTAAAGAAAAGAAGTTCGTGCTCTTAACATGCGAAGACAAGAAATCCTTTGGCAAAGCATACAAAATTCAACATGCGAAGACAAGAAATCCTTTGACAAAGCATAATGCTTGGGAAGGAAAGAGCAACAAAAAAAACTAAAACAAGTAGAAGAGAATAAACTACTATGAGCAAAGCAACTAACATTGTAGTATCCAGAGATGAAATGACCACTTGTCATAAATTGCATCGTATTTTACAATCTTAATGTTCTATAATTATGTTAATTTTATTGCAACGAAGCTTCCATTTGCGACACATTTTGTAATAGTAGTGTTCCTTCCATCTATTTATTAGCAGAGTAAATCGAGAAATATATATTTTATACGTAACAAGCTGATCTACATACTGACTGTACGTATTGTCGCTATAGTTTTCCAATGGCTTTACAGCGGCCATTTTATCGGCATTCCAAATAAGTATATCCAAGTTTTATCATAAAGTTGTATGATTGTCGTCCTAGCTTAAAATATATCTGCCATCACAACCATGCTAATTAAATAAATGCTAAATAAATACAAATTGAATCATCTGTTAGACTTTAATGGTTGATATGATTTTATAAATCATGTCAACCATTTAAGTCTAACAGAAGATTCAAATCACACCATCGACTTTTTCTCAATCGATGATCCAAATCTTAAAACCATACTCCTTTTTCCCGACAACAAATAATACAATGGTACCATACGCTTCAATTTCAAGCCTACCGTCGGTTCTCCAAGTAACTTTTTCTTACTCTAGCAACAACATAACAAAAAATACATCTTTTGTTGCTATGGCAATGTTCTTCACCGTCGTCGTAAGGACAACGTAATCTAATTTGATTTGCAGACGGGGATTTTTCGCGCAATTTTTTTTTTAAAATCAATTTATTGATTCTTCAACACTTAATTGAAACTTTAGTTATCTGTGCTTTGTAATGGATACTTATTTTTCTTTCTATGAGAATTAGGGTATTTTTTTTTTCATTGTTCTAGTTGCTATGTTGTATATAAATCTATTTATGGTGTGGTGGTAATGACTGCTAGCTTGCGTACAAGGTAGACACTTTTTGTAAGATTGAAAATAACTCAATTTCATTAGAAAGCTTTTCGAATTAAAACACCTTTCCTTTTCGAAATTAATCACGTTGTCTGTTCACAACAAGTAGCTATAATCATGACGTTTTCCTGAATATTTTGAGAAAACTTCTTTTCTTTAAAAAATCAATTTAAATAAAAAAATTCACTCGGAAAAAATCTTAAAATCAATGCATATAAAGAAGCTCACCAAATTAATAATATTTGATATCTCGTGACAGTCTTTAATGTGATTCTTATTTAGCAATACAAAAGCTCTCCTTCCTCCTCATTCCATATCAATCACTTGCTGAGAAGTAGCTTCAAACATTCCTTACTCCTAAAGGCTATAACCGTAGACGCTATCTATTCCTAAACCCATTCATATTGCACTTCAAATATTTGCGTAAAGTTCCGTTGACTATACACTGTCGGCCAAGATTAATCAACCACTTCATCCGCAGTGGCATGTTATATTTTCCAACACAAGTTTCTTGTTTGTTGTATTTGATTTTGTGGAAATGACTACAAACGAACCAAATATTGCACAAAAAATTACAAACTACCTATTCCTATTACTTTTTAAGGTGTAAAACGATACTCTTCATAAAGCGCCTTTTCTACTAGTAAACTCAAATGAATAAGAGTCAACTGCATCTGCTGCATAACGACACAGGTTCATAAAAGCTCAACAAACTTATAATGCACATTTTCCTTATCTAGTTACAATTACAACCAATTTGTATCTGAACTACCCATATTTGCTCTTCAAGTCGTTGATTCTAATGACTCTTGTACACTGCCGAGCAAGATAAATCACCCACTTCATAACTATAGCAGAGTGTCACGTACTAATACGTCCATTTGACTTGCTGGTAGTGCTAATAGTAGGTAACCGGCACTTGTTACCTTTATCTTATTAACTATAAAGCTTTAGTTAGAGCCGATCTATGTAGGGTAATGGAGAGATAACTGATCGTTAAATGGATTTGCATTATCTGAAGGTGGGATGGTATTTTTGCAATGAAGCAGCGTGCTCTTGGTTTGATTGAACCAGATATGTCCTTGGACTATAAAAGCTTGGCTGAATGGAAATATGGTACCAGACTCGTAATTTTGTGCTAGCAGACTGAATCAATGGCGACGATCGACCGATCCTGGTTTACGAGGGAGCTAAACTTATGATATATAGTTATATATATAATTATATTATTATTATATTACAAACACAAATTTCTTGCATTCATCGTCATCGTAAAATTACCATAAACCTTCCACGAGAAATTCGCAAAGAAATTCAGCACTTCCACTTTCATTTTCGTTATTTATAGCAAAATGTAAGGTGCGGTGGGCGCCGGTAATCTGCAATAAACGCCCGGCATCCTCGCCTGTAATCGCGATGAAAATTTATCATATATCAACCAGTTTGTACCGAAGGATATGATGAAGATGCTGTTCGTGTAATATCTAGATAAGTAAGCTATCAAGAGGTGTTGTTATTACCTTAATAGATCCGAGGTAGAAGAAAGTTTATAGTGCCCCCAGTTGGGAAGGATTTTGTTGGAGATAAGGTGATTTAAATGGTTGATTTTATTTCTGAAGAAAACAAGGCTAAGATGGAAGTAAACAGTGACATGAAGTCTGTGCTAAAAAGTTAAGAAAAGACGCAATTAGCCAAAATAAGTTGGTATAGGAACAAAAGTATGATGACTGAACCGTACATCATTTAAAAAAGGAAAACTTTTCGTAAGCACAACAAACTGTCATTAGAAAAACTTTGCAAGAAACCAAACAAAAAAAGACACTATACTGTCCATAACGAACGAATGAAATCGCTAGACACTTCTAATGAAACAACAATAAGTACGTTAGGACCGTTTCTCTATGTCAGGTATATTTACAAAGTTCTAGCTACTGGGACACGTCAATCCAAACAAAACAGTGTATCTTCGACCTTTAGCCCACTTTACTGGGAACCAAACAAAGCGCTGTCTTCAAACATTCTCTCGTAAACAAATGTCCAAATGTCCGACACAAATGTGCAGAGCCTGTCGCCTGAGAATGTAGAACGCGTTGCATTCAACTTGATGTCACAACCTTGAATGCGGAAATATGTCGAATAAAACTATGTACGCGAAGGGCGCCGGCGCGGCGTTGAGAATAGAGGAGGATATTCCAATGAAGTCGTGTGTTGCATTAGTAAGCCCAGAAGTTCACGAAATCCAGCCTCACAAAATAAAACGTCATCTGCTTATAGTACACGAGTCGCAATACCAGCTAGAAAGAAGGTGATGAAAAAAACTAGTCAATTTACCTATTCGTTTTAGATAGGTCTGGCTGATATGAATTTTCTGTCACCTCACTTGATGCGTAATCGAAGCTTTTCTATCGTTGTCATTTTGAGGTTTGGGCAGCCTGTTAGAAGAGGTCAATTGATTCTTTATCATTTCAATAATATTATTGAAATGATAAAGACTACACATTAGACAACATTTAGACGACTCACAAAATTGAGGCTGATATAAAGACTTTTAAATTCCATCTTCGTAACCATAACTAATTCTATATTTCACAGGCACCACATCCACCACCTTGCTTCTTAGATCTTTAGTATAAGAGTCCTCATACTATTTTAAGGGAATGTCCCCCACTGGCTGCCTGATAGGATCATAAATTGAGTCCATTTTCGCTATAACAGTGCTGACGAAAATATAACGTCTAACTAGACAGGTCTAACTGTTTAACTTTGTATTTAGTTACATTTATGGGCAATAAAATACCGGTAGCAATTGTTATCAATATTGGACAATATTCTGTACTTTGTAACAGTTAAGATTGTGAAGTAACAGTACTTAAAGTAATGATCACATGCAAATCTGTGGTTTACAAGCTTTGTTGTAAGGTCTCTTTGTGCCAGGATAAGGACAAACCGTTTACATTTGATGTTTTACATTGATCGTAAATGTCCACTATTTGAAATAGAGACTTGCAAATTAGATTACCTTATTTGGCTTCAAGTGTTGTTTTTTCACTATTATTATAAATATAGCTGTAACTTGAATGTTGATTTCAAAAACAAATCTATCATCACCTAGGCTCCTTATTCTTCCACGGCCAGTATGCACTGCGTCCCTCGTGTCTTCTCTATTAACAATGTATCTATACAATCATGTTCTTATACATTGTAAGTGGCGCCAAGTATCCTATGTTTCGATATAGTCAATCTCACTCACACCAGAGAAGCTACCTATTCTAATCTCCATGTAATAGGTATCGCTATCTCCGTCTATTTAGCAAGTATTCAGATAATCTGACGCCTCGCTGTGAAGCCGCAAACAAACAGATACGCTTCAAAAGCATCCGGAAACATTCGGGATTCTCAATAAGACTACCAGACATACACTAGTTACTGTTGGTATTATTGATGTTTGATGTGCTCGTAATATACGAGATTAAATATGATACAATTTTTTTATTTTATATGATTATGATCACAGTTAACTATTTAACTAGTCTATGTTTACTAACAAAAATTGTCTCGTCATTTCAGCTACTAACATATAACTAGAAATACCCCGAAGTGCAAAGTTCGACGGCTACCCATTACGTTGCCGTCACCACATGAAGCTGGCAGAATAGTCGAAACCGGCTCAGTTGCCAAAGAAGGAAAAAAACGAATTACACTAGATACCAAATTAAATGGCTAACTAACTATACAAATAAATACAAAAACACTTAGGCGTAGAAGTCCTCGTCCGCATCGGTGTCATCCGGAAACGTCCTCAGAAGACCGGCTGCATTGCCACGTTGAATGGCAATGCTAATTCTTTGGCCAAACAACAACAACACAGCCCTCTAGTCACGTGAAGTGTCGACCAGTCGGTGAAAAATTTATTTAAAAAGGAGACGAGCACTCGGGCCCCGTGACCCTAGCAGTTCAACCCCAAACGGCTTAAAACTATAGTTACCCATAAAGTTACAGTATGAGACATATCTGTGATATTGATTTTTTGCGTTTTGGGGAGTTTTTTTTTTAATTTGTGCCCCATGTCATATTTCAATAAAATAGCACAATCAGCTTATAACGTTCCCACTGCTGGGACATAGGCCTCCTCTCTGTGAGAAAGAGTGGATAGTCCACCACGCGGGCCCAGTGCAGATTGGTAGATGTCACATGTCTTTGTTTTTTTGGTTCTAGGACATGCCGGTTTCCTCACGACGTTTTCCTTCACCGTTTTCAGAGTAGTCAATAATGATGTTAATAATGTAACAGGCGAAATAATGTATACCAAAGACGTTAATGATAAATGGAGTAGATTAAGAAATATCTGCCGATGACCGTATTAAATGTCATTGTCAAATAGTGAGTAAAAATATTAAAAAATATTGTCTCGCAAGTTACTTGAACCCAGCCAAGCCAACCTTGATATTGGCAGAATCATCGATAAAACGATGAAGCCATTACTATAAAATTGGAATTGGTACTTGAACCCAGGAAGCGTCTAAGTTTATGCAAAGTTGCGTATAAAAATATAATAAATAGGTAAAGCAATAAAGTCATACCGGTCGCATTCCGTACATAACTAGTCTGAATAAAATATTGGAATACCAACCTGACCAAATATTGTGAAATTAAATTATAGAATAAAATTAAATACAAGCATGCTCTGTATCGAATTTGTATGAAAACGTAGCAACTGCGACCACTTTAAGTTGACACTTTAGCGTGGCGCTACTTATCAAGGCAAAGAGTTGCAGTAGGAAAAATTCAGTACATTTTTTTAATTTTCCATTTTTCGCCGTAGGTCATGTAAAGTTGGTTCTAGTGTTTCTGTATTGTGACTTTGTGAGTCGTTATCTATAATCGATTAGGTTTTATAGCTAGCTTTATTGCCAGAGTGGAAAGTTTGATTGATGTGAACACGTATCCAAGTGTTTAGAAATATTTTTTGTTGTATACAATTTTGCGTTAATTGCAGTAAGTGGTGGTGACAGCTCCACATTTCTTGCGTTTGGACAAGTGCTATTAATCGTTAAGCTATTAGGTATCGATATTATAATGCATCGATACAAAACTATGCAATATGCAGAATGAAGCCTTCTCTGCAATAGCTTTGGTATTTCACCTTTTGTGGATTCCAAGCCAAGAATCGGACGCATTTTTTTTACCATAGACTTAAAGTTCTGAGATTTGACCACTGATATGTGACATAAATTTTAAATAATACCTACATTACGAATTCCTGCTTAAAACATTTAACGAGTTCAATGTAAACATTTAAAATGAGTTTATTTAAACCGAAAGTTTTTCCTCTTCGACCAAATTCTTTACAAAAGCTGCATGTTTATTCCGTAAAAGTACAATCGTAAAGTAAGGTGATAAAATGATCACTAGTTATTTAGTGATAGACAAGGAACATTATTCTTGCACGTGTTGAGTACCTATGTGATAGTACTCCTAAACATTACTGTTGAATACAATGACGTCAATGAACGTAATTCACTTTATCGAATAGTATATTTAATAGCGTTAACATGTATTAAATGGTCAACTTCGCTTTCATTTTGTTGGTTAGCAACGATCAGGTTAAGCTACGCTTGTCACGGTTGGTCCGTGGATGGGTGATCTTCTTGGTGTACCTTATTAATAAATAAAAATAATAATAAATAATCTACATATACATACCAAGACTATTTATTATTATTTTTGATCCGTGGATGGGTGATCTTTCGGATCAACCGTGGATCCCCAGTTCCATGGATCCACGGACCCCTCCGTGCCTCAGAAAGCACGTTAAGCCGTTGGTCCCGGCCGTCATTTGTGGATCATTGACAGTCGTTACGGGACGTCAGAAGCCCGAAAGTGACAACCAGTCTTACCAAGGGGTATCGTATTACCCAGTAACCGGGTTGTGGAGGTCAGATAGGTAGTCGTTCCATGTAAAATACTGGTATTCAGCAGCATCCGGTCAGGCTGGAAGTCGACCGCGTTGTTGGGAAAAGGCTACGCCGATAATGATGTTGTGATTTATGGCTGTAGGTAGCCGCTACAGTGCTACCAATTCAATTGTTATCCTTATTTCCTTATGCCCACTGCTGGGCAAATGCTCTTATCCCTATTTATTACACAATCCTTTCATCTTTCCATGAGTTTGCGTCACGCTCATAATAGTCGTTTCCTTGAAGAACCTTGAATTTTCTCCAACACGTAAACGAGAAAGTTAATTTACAATTTCTAATAAAATCATACGAATAACATTTGCCTAACACAAAACGATTCAATTCAACAATTGCGCAACATACACTCGGGCGCTTAACCCCGCGAACAATGCATGTCAGAGGTAGGTGACACACGGGCGGTAAATCACACGAGCCGAGCCATTAAGTTCGGACATGTTCGGCTAATACGATACAAATGTTAGTACAATAGAGTGTTTAAAACTGTCACTTCACGATTTATGGGGGACGTCCAGGAACGGGGGACAGGGGTGGACTTGAAAAATCTAATGATAAATAATAACTTGCTGTAGAATCAAATGATGATTGCATGTTCTACTACATTGCTTAATGTGTGGAAGCTGAGCTTACTGAAAAAACTGAAACAAACAAACATTTTAATTATAAAACACATACAGGCGGTAGGGCAGTCTCTGTATCAGAAGTATGTACAGATACAAGAACTCCATATTAATTCTTTAATTTTCCCATCTGATTCCTATATCTTCATCTCTGTGAAGCTGGAATTCATGAACATCAAAATAAACTTGTAAATCAGTCCCTGTAGTTCGGTCGGTTCTCACAAATCCATCTCGTTGTAGCGCGTCAGTGCCGGCGCCTGCGCACCTACGACGCGACGCGCTGTTTATGTTAATGTATACAACTTCATATTAAGTATTTCCTTGGCTGGTTTACGCCAGGAACAACTTTAGTAGACGTAAAGTAGGAATTAATTTTAATATCAAACTTTATTAAAATCTAAGATCAGATTTTAAGATTTCATGATACAACGACGAAGTCTCGTGTATTTCACAAAATATCTCTGAGCATAATGATGATTTTCATAATAATGTTGCACACTGGGCAGTCAGTCTCACTACCAACCTACCAAATCTGCAATAGCTATTCTCTCTATTAAATTGAAGCAGCAATCTTCCCCCTGATACCTACATTCATCATCATCATTGGCCGTCTCCCTTTGTGCCCTGATTCCCTGGTCTATAAACATTAGCCCTTCCAATAAACATTTCTTCTTTGAATATTTATTCATTGTCGCCGATCTGGATGAGTCAACCCGGAAAAGTTGAATTCCTCACGTTAAATGTTCTGCGAGGAAGATTAACTTCCATTAAATTATCACCAGAATGATTTATTGGTGTTTTACTGTCCGTTTGTCTGTCTTTACAGTTTACCTCGTAGTTTGCGTTTGATGCTGAGTTTAAATTGTGTTGTTTGTTTTATAAAAGGTTGAATACCATCTCTACTGATAAAATATGCAAAGCTATTATTAAAGATAAGTTTACTTTTTTCCTAACCTTGTTTTAAATTGTTTGATCTTAACAAGGTTTGCTCATTCTTTGGTCTTGTGCATCCTAGAGTTCTACAACTTCTTTTCATACGCAATGATAATTTTATGCCTCTTTTATATTGAATCAGTCCCCATTAAAACTTACTAAAACATGTCACCACGCTATTTATAATCCAAAGCAATATGCTACTATCTACTCAATCCACGTACGGGAAGGTTTTCTTCCTTCCTTATAGCGTTAAACTATCTCAAATACGGACGGAAACATCATTGAATGTCACCTAAACCCAGATTTAAGATCCCAACTATCAAAGAGACAGTATAACTTTACGAATCCCCGCAGCCATATCTCCAGTGTTCAATATAAGTTGACACACGGTGAAATATGGTATTAAGGCAAGATGTCCTCAATTTGATAGGTATTCAACAGTTATCTTTACAATCAGCGCTATTCTGAGGTTCCAAGTTATATTGGCCGCTCTGTTAATACGACCAATTTTATATTGCACTAGTTGCACTGACATTTACTAGAATAAATAGGTGTTACAGAAGTTTTACGTTGTTGTTTTTTTGTAGAATATGTCCGGTTTTAGAATGTGATCTACTTTTGCCGGTTCCGTGTTGTAATTCGTCGTGTCAATAACGTTTGATATATTGAATTTGTAGTAGGTAAGCTTGAAAGAGTTAATTGTATGATTGAAGTTAAGGAATGTGATCTTAGCGAAACTTAAATTATCTGATTACAGAGTTATGTCTAAGGAAGGACAGAAAATACTTATTGAAGATAAAACGCGTAAGTATAGCAAACTGGCCATTCCAGAAATCAATATTTCAAGCATAACCCATACGGCGTCCTTGGGGTGTTGGAGAATCGATATCGCAAGGGCATGAGGTGATTGATGTTACTAAAATCAATAAACGCAGTATGTTATTAGTTAAACTTGTGAATAATAATAATATTTCACCCCACGTAGGCTTAGCATAAATGACGGTGTCTTATAGTACCCTGCTGAGCATAAGCCTCTCGTAGAGACGGTATAGTAAGCAGTTACACCTCCGATATGGCTAGTTTATTAATTAAACAGCGTTAGTATCTGCTATCATCACGCGAATTTTAGCCATCAGAACTCAGAAGCTCGTCTAACTAAATCACTAGGCTATTATGTGCTGTGAGTGCCAGAAAAACGTATAAGGTAGATTCAGGAAGTTGTTCATTGCCCACCATAGCAGTCTCATTTTGTTTGTATTACAAAATGTTTCCCCGTACCCCGTTCTTAGTTAACCATTAACACTTGTAAGTCCTATTACAAAACAACAACTACCCACATTTAAAGCAGCAATGTCTCAACACTACCGCACTCCATAGTCGATCGTTCATACTTTCATTCACACAGATGTAGTGATAGAAACAATATTTACCGAGTCGGGTAAAATTGAAAGCTGAGCCGGTAGTCCTATAGACAGGCAACTAGGGCTGTTAAATGGAAAACAAGAAAGGGTAGATCACAATACTACCAAAAGAAGAATAAACAGTGCAAAACAAGAGAAGTAGAAGGGACAGCATATTATCACTAGGCAAAGATGGCGTTAATGTTATAAGTTATTCATCTAAGCTAGATGAATAACATTGTAACATCCCTTAAACATTATGGAATGCAAATAAATATGAATATGAAGGTAATGGACATGGTTGACCTAAGGTATTCATTTTTAGTAGGACTTCATGAACAACAGCTGTAAACTGCTAAAGACTGTGAAAAATATAAAAAAAAACACAAGGGAACTGTTTCGTCCTAATTCTTTAAGTTTACATCCACAAACAACTGGAAACAACAAAACGCGACGTTATATTACAAAATATGGAGGTATTGGAATTCAGTCAATTAGACCTCTTTACATCCACGAATGGAAGGTGATATTGTCGAAATTCTCGAAGTATTGCGAGAAGAAATGTTTAATATAGTAACTGACGAATGTCGTTCTGATTTGAATAATAAATAAATCAATAACCTAGTCAAATACCGGACGACCAGCCCTACAGACGACAGGTAAATGAAATGCTACAGAGCACAGATATCAGGCCGTTAAGGCGTAGGTACAGGCTTACAAAGCAAGTATTGATAGATAACGATGTCACTTTTAATTGGAACGTAGCTGGAACATTGACGCTTTTTCTCCATTGAGGAGTTGATGGCATGAACCTGTGATACCACTTTTATGAATGAACTGGAGTTTTAATAGTAAGTAGGTAATATAAACATTTAGAATTCTGTATTTATCTGGAAACAGACATATAGCATGTCGAATTGCCAATGAGGCCCTATCAACTGACCAATAACACACAGGAGGTTTTCAGAAGTCCGAACTTAACATACATTCTAGCTGCATTCGGTGGACTATTGTATTTGATTGTATTGAAACTAGACTTGTATCTAAAAAAAACTTAAAGTAATGATATCAACATGAAAACCCTATAGATCACAGCATAAAATGTAGATTTTAACAGCCACCTTTACTTAAAGAAACATATCATTCACCTACCACCATTCATTAAAACGCCCTTAATAACAAACTATGTACGTAAAACTCAAAATTATGCTAGCTAACGGTGAAACCAGCACTAACCCGTCCTTAGTAAAATATGTACAGCGTAATGACGATTTCTATCGACGAAGCGAGACGATTAATCAGTGCTGTAGCATGTAACATTAGTACATAAAATACTAGAACTCATAGCTGGTGCTAAGCCAATGAGCGTGAGAATCGCCTGCATATATTAGTCTCGATTCAGCTAATTGATTAGGTAAAGGAAATTGGAGAAGTATGAGAAGGTAAAGAGAGAAAAGGTATTCTAAATTCTGCGGTCGAGTCAATAGATGGTATATATGAAAGCTGGCTCTTTGTTTAATTAGAAAAAAAGATTAATGCAGCATTTAAAAATAACCGTCCCAATCTTCATGGATCTTCAATTTAACCACGGTTTTTATAGGGGACTCATTTCAACAAACACTTACGAAAGACAGCCCAATACTGACAAAGTAAGTAGTTAATTTGTAAGAGATCAATTAGCAGAAGTAGACATATTCACAAATGTCCACATGACACTTGAAAAGGGCATGAGATGAGATATCCTCAATTTGTTATTACCTACTGCATTAATTGCAACATTCCAATAGAATACCACACACACACCTGAGCAATTTGCAGAATCGGACATTATAAGTGAGAATATCTCCAGCAAGCAAAAGTATCCTGAATGTTAATTACACTGCGGTAAAATCCATTCCATTCCATGTATCTATTGTGATTCAAATTGATTACGATTGTATACCATAATTTACAAACCAAAAAATCTTTAGAACTTGTTTTTCGGAGCTATGTTTTGAAGGTATTACTTTGTTAAATGAGCGTCTTAGTAGCGTTTTCCATCTAAATCTTCATTCAAAGACAAATCACATATGCTCCCCACACTTACAAGAGAGAGGCTGAGACTATCATTAACAAAGCGACGTCAGATTACAAGATAGGATATTACAGGCCAGTAGGTCAAGAGCACACACATAGCTAGTACACCTAGGGAGAAATCTGCAGAAAGATTCCCTTAATCATTTACACCGGATACCCTTACACCATGATCCGTATCATTGGGAAATTCACATACTGAATCATCAATGTTTTCTACCAACACTTGTTTCCAGTAGAACAATTAGAGGTTGCGGGGCTATCGCGATGGCCTCCCCTCATAAACATATCATTAGCTTAGGTTACCACAATTATCGTCTTTCAACCTGTTGCTACAAGCTCCTATGTATATATGTGACCTTATGTCAAATTAACTACATATTCAAGAGGATGTAAATTGGTGTTTTTCGTTTGTATGTCATTTTGTGTTTATGCCTCCATAAATACAAAATGACAAACAAACTGAAAACACCAATTTGCATCCTATTCACAAGTTCGTTGGAAATGATTGTGTTGGCAGAAAATTATGGAGATGTAAATTCTATTACAATTGTACTGCATCTTCTTTGGTTAATTCGATACAAATTGCAAATATAAATATATACTCTGAAACATGGTTGGAATAGGCCTTCTTTCAATACCCACAGTTAAAAATCCTCTCCATATCTATAACACTCATTCCTTAACACGTCACTGGAGAAGAATTAAAGGTGTATTGGAAATAGTAGCAGGTCCTAACACAAAATGTAAAACCAAAAGCGCCTTATCTCATTGTATTCAGCTAAGCAAGTCATAATAACATTAGACTTATTAAGACTTCAACCAAAATTTATATCGCAAATAGACTTCCAAACGGTACCAGTACTTACAACTAAATCATCTTACTACCCACCAGCTCCGATATTAACTATATTAAGTCGACCATCGACATTAAATTTATACCACTTCATATTACATCACATAGGGAACAAACTACACGACAGGAGCCTGGGCGCGTAGCTAGTTCAATCCAAACAGTATTTATTAATGTCCGCGACGGATAATACGCCTTTAAATTGTTCCTAATGGCTACCAGTTTAAATAGAATTAATATTGTGTACTATCTGATACATGGTGCCAGTGATTTAATATCACCATCGGAGGAAACATTTAACATTAATATAGAAAGTTGTTTGCGGGTAGTTTGGTATTGTGCTGGTCTGGCCTTTTTTGTGTTAAGGGGAAAAATTTCGGGGAAAGTAGTCCAAAGTTGTGGAAATATGGGAAACACCAATAACAGCTTCGTACATTAAAAAAAAATAATAATAATAATATGGGACAACATCCACACAAGGTCTTCAGGTCCATTTAGTTGTTTTTAGTCGTCTAAGTGGCTTTAGTAGGTGAAAACGTTGGTCCTTAAACAGTAAAAGGAAGCTGAGGTACTGCGGAGCGTTGTGATAAACGCCTGTCACGCTCACCCAGCGTAGATATTGATATGTTTTACATAAAGTCAAGGCTGTATTGCTTAGGGCATTATCATAAAAGTGAAAAATTAATATTGTAGTTTCTATTGTCTTTTTAATTTCCACTTAAATCTATAAAAATTAGTAAAATATGTTTTGTTTTGTAACGTTTTTTTTGTTTTGTTTTTTTTTTACTCTTTTGTAACTACATTTCCTACTCATATGTTCAATGCATGCCGTGGCAGCCTTTAATTAAGGCTACACTATAAAATGTAAAAATAATATGGGTATTTTTAACATGTATTTTTGGTGTAAGCTTTGTTGGTTGTCCTTAAATAAATAAATAAAGAAACTTTGCAATAAGCCAAAAAAATCTTATTCGTAGTTTTTCCTGCATCTTTGATGAGGACTACCTGAAATCAAATCCAAATATCTTTTATTAAAATTAGGCTGAGAATCAGCACTTTTTGAACATCAAAATTACATAAGACAGTCCCCAAAACGCCCGCCCTTCACCATTTCCTAGTGCTTTAGCTGGGAAGAAGAAGTGGCGCAACAAACTCCCCAGCAGCACAGCTGTCTATTCAGTTAGAAGAACCCTTTCAAAGAGTTACAAGACTTGCCCTATATTTCATGAATACTCAACTTTGTACACGCTAATAACTCATACATTTACCGTATTTAGTTCTTTCATTAGGTTACTTGTTCACCGTCTCAAAGACCAACGCGGGTCCTTTGACAGTCATTAGCCAGAGATTTTAATAGCACCTATTTCCATGAATTCCCCGATTGTCCCTAATACCGGCAAACGTCAAAAAAATACCCCTTTGAAAACATAAATTATTTAAACACACATTTACCTCATTGGTTAGGATTTATAACTCGTTTCAAGGGTAGTTTTGTAAAATTTATCGCTATATTTGTGACAAAACGAATATTAAGTCGGGGTTGGGTTTGTAACAACCTTGATTTATTCGGGCGATAAGAGAATTATTTGTTTAAAGATTTAGTGTTCTAGTTGTGATTTTAAGGGACGACTTTTGTTTTTGAACCGCTGCTGAATTCGAAACGGTCAGTTGGATCTACCTTTAGTGTTTCTTAAGACTGTGCACAGACTGAGTTAAAGTTAAAATAATAATGTTGGACGGACGCATACTCACACACAAAAAAATACGCGGTACGTAAGTGTTTTATTTACGTTAATCACCTACTTGCTCCAATGGCAATGCCTTTTCATTTTGACAGTTCAACAGTATTCATTGCGATATTTACGTTGTTAAGCCGACAAATTTTTCAAACTTATGCAGCAATGGGTTAGGAATTTCGCGCTTTGACACATTTGACGGGTGCGCGAATCTGACGTCTCAGTGCTGCCACCTAGTGAACGTCATTTCCGAAAACCCTCATTTGGGTGCTGTTTTGACACAGAAGAAAACTGTTTTGTTTCAAGTGATAAATGATAAATGATTTTATCTCTGTAAGTAGGTTTGTACAAACACTTTTACACGCCAAACATATATTTTTTTAAACTAGATAAGGCTATAAAGCTATAAAGTTTCTTAGCTGACTACCTACTCTGAGAAGAAAGGCCGAAACAAACTCAGAGATCACAGTCTCTTAAAGTCCAGACAAAATCTTGATCAGATCATGACGTGAAGGCTATGTAGATCGGTATCTAAAATGGTATTTTGAGGAAAGAGCCACACAGCTTGAGTGGACCTGTCCAGTCAGTGCACGCTATTGTCACCAATCTAGTGTTCACTGTTTTAGTGTTCATCTTCTGAAGCAGTACCAAGCCGTAACGTGTTAACTTTAGCTTATCAATTGAAAGTATACAACACAATCACACCTGGAAATCGCATAGATTCCTCTATTTTAGTAATCCTGGTGTTATCGAAACTTTTCCTTCCGATATATGCAAATTAATCCCGGAATAAGATACCCCCAATGTAAATATCTGGCAACCTTATCTTTAGTCGCGACTTTTCGAAACGGTACTAAAATGTGAAATCTGTTTATCAGTCGTGTCGTGTAGGCTTCTATATTACGTACTCAATGTATCTAAGATTGTTGTAGACATCGCTTCCAGCGATAAGGCCGCCATTGTACCCTTTAAATTAACGATATTAAGAGCTGTGTTTCAATATTTTGGTGTACAATAAAGTTTATTTTACATTCAATCTAGTAGAGAAAGTAGATCCAACGATGCTAAGGCTACAAAGTATCAAACATCTAAAGACGTAAAAACATACATCTAAAAACATACAAAGTATCAAACATCTAAAGAAATGACAAAAGACGCTAGAGCGTCTTTTGTCATTCTTGGTGTCACTCCCATTATTTACACTCCAGTGACATTATCAAAACAAACACCATCTCTAGTCATAGAATGTCACCAGCATTCAACACCCAATCCAGAAAAACACTGCATTAAGATAGATAATACGTTCTCACGTAACCCAAAGACGTTTTTACTATTTTAGGCCGAAATATAGTGACCAGTTTATTTTGATACGCAACCTACAAAGGAACTTTCTTTTTGGTTTTTACCACCACTTGAGTAGCCCGCCGTTTTTTTTTTTTGCAATTTGCAGGTCAATCCTGATAGACTTGCAAATTGCAAAAAACATAAGAAAATTAGAATTTCGCGGGCAACCTGGCGCTTTCCCTTAACTGGCAGATTTAATTAAAATTGTGTTCTATGTTTAATTTATCTTCTACAAGATAAATTAAAAATAGAACAAAATTTTAATTAATACACAATAACCGGATGAATACTACCTACGTAGTATTCATCCGGTTATTGTGAAACAGACCATAGACTGAATTCAACACTTTTTTATGTCTGTTGCAAGTGGCGCCGCCATGACAGTTTAAGATACATTGGTCACATTTGGGGTAGACCTACTATACTCTTTTGGTAGACCAAACAAAAATAGTGACACCGAATTTAGCGAAAGTCGCCTCCGCATTCGTTTTCGCCTTACAACAACGCATTACCGAAAATATTATTTTAAGCACAACGGAACGAGGGAAAATACTTTAGTTCCGCGTATCTTGTTACTAGTTTCCACTTCATTTATTTTTGGATTTCCTTACTTTGGCTTTGATTGTGTTTTTAGTTGGATTGTGTAGGCGTGTGATTTCTTTGGGATCCCTTCTTTTCGCATAATATTCTTTTTCCTAATATACTTTGGCATAACGATTTTGGCATAATTTGTTTTGCCATAATAATACTTTGCCATATTTTTTTTTTGGCATACAGTTTAAGTAAGTTGGCATAATTATCATGAAGGCTAATTTGTTTTGGCATAAATGTAATTCGCATAACGTTACTAGGCCTAATGATTATTAGCATAATAATATTTAGGCATACAATTAATAGAAATAACGGAAACAAATTTGAGTTATTTTTACGTATTTATTTTGGATTGCCACGTTAATGATTTATTATGCATTATGTAACTTAACTGTGTATTTTTATTTTTGCCCCAAGGTCTAACACATCTCGATTTAGTAAAAAGGCAATGAGAACTTAGGATGCAAGAGCGAGCGAAGCGAGCTCGGGAATTGGGGCACCCCGACTCGGACAGGTTAGGTTCGAAGGGGATGACGGGGGCTCAAGTGAGCGAGCGACCTACCTCATTGTATTTTCCGCGTTTTTTTCTTTTGCAATGGGACTATCCTGAAATTCACATTCATGGATAAAAAAAAATTTCTTCCTAATATTACTGCAAGATACAATTTTTTTTATTGAAAGTGAGAAATTTACATTCTTACGATTCAAAGTTTGTTTCCTTTTTCAATTTTAATAATTACTAGTATAACCTGTATGTCGATTCTGTAAAAATGTCACCGTGAAGTGAACACTTAGGTTAAGATGACACTCATCCCACTGATGCTAGGGATTGACCAAGCATTACATTTACAATCATATTTTTTTTAATGCTAATTCTGTTGATTATTTTATATTATTTCAAACTTAGTATTTAAGTGTCTAATATTATTATTTAAAGTTTTTTTTTGTAAAACAGCAACACAGGAATTCATTCAGAAACTAGTTTAGGAAAAAAAAGGAACTTATTTGAGTTTCTGACAGAATTTCTGTTTTGCTGTTTTATTTAAAAAAAACCCGTAAATAGTAATGTTTAGCCACTTAAATACTAGCCTTGAAAGGATGAACTAACATTAAAAAAATATAATTAAAATCTCAATTATGATTGTAAATGTAATGCTTGATCCCTAGCATTAGCGAGACTACACTGGCAGCTCACTCCACGCTCACTTCACCTAGTTTTCACGGTGAAATGGTTACCGAATCGCAATGCTGAAACATTTGCTAACACTTTTTTTTTATTGACCTCACTATTTGGACCGTCCTGTATAATAAATAATTCTCGATGTTTTGTCAAGTCGTAAAATCCGTGTGAAAGAGGGGTCGCTAGTATTTACATAAAAAGTTTTTTTGAAATGTTTATTGCAGGATGTATTGGCTTAGACAATCTAAAATAGAAAGTTCTGTTCAATTAACTAGGAACTATCTCTTACACAATTGAACTAATTGACTATTTTCCACCAGTTTATAAGTCATAAAACAAGGCAGTTAATCAGCAACGATCTATATCCTAACGTGTCTATCCCCGTGATTAGCTAGTCTGAAACTTACGTAACCGTTCCACCAATCAAAGCTGGTTTTATCATCCAGAAATCTTACATAAAACGGATTCCTATCAATAAATACTGGCAGAAATTTATCTCTATGGTGACACTACAAATTTTAGTTTGCATTGCACGGTTACGTAATTACAAGATCCGGAGTAAATTTTTGTATAATCTATAGCTTTTAAAGGTGTCATGAACAAAATAAAATTCGCGCCGGACCCAAGACACCCCTGGAGGATACCCCTGGGAACGGGAACTTGGATTCGGAGCCGTGGCACCCCCAGGTCAATTAGTGCAGTGCTTGCATATTTATCAAAGAAGATAAAAAAAAATGGTTAGGTTAGATTATAACTGCGACCCCCCCTACGAACGAGCCGAGGGAACGAAGCGAGTGGTGCCGCGGCAGCGGCCGGCGAGCGCGGAAAACGACTAGATTATATAGAAAAAATTACTCTAGTAGGTTTAAAGAACTTCAGTAGGTACTTGCCTGTAAATTATTTACCCAAATGGAAATTGATTGAAATTTATTTGTCACTGTCCTCCATCTGTCCCATCACTATTCGATTGGTCGATTCATGGGAACTGGGAAATAAGACCCGCGATACCACTGATACATCATTGCATTTGAGGACCTGGGGGTGCCATGGGTCCGAATTCCAGTTCCCGTTCCCAGGGGTATCCTCCAGGGGTGCCTTGGGTCCGGAATGATAAAATTTATAATTAAGGATAGATTTCACCTACGAAACTGAACGCGACCAGGACATTTAAACCGCGTTCAAAAGCTGTCAGTGTCATCATTGTTGTGACATATTGACACAGACAGCTCGTGAACGCCGTTTATGAAATCGTGAAATTGGCACTTAGACTGTAAGGCCTATCCAAAGCCAAAATAACAAGCCCTCCCTACCCGCTGTCAGCCATATAGGCCTTCTGTTTGCCAAACCCAACCAAATTTATCATTTCTACTTTTTGTGGAATAAAATAAAGCACGTACTGCAATCACCTAATTATTTTCCAAACGTGAAGATTTTGACCTCATTCAATAGGTGCATCGGCTTTGAAGTCCCATATTCAGTGAAACTTATTTTGAAGCAATTATGATAATCTCATCCCTTATTTTGTACCGTGTGTAAATGAAGTAACGCAAAAAATCAAAATATTTTACTTCACATAAACTTACATGCGCACGCACACGTCAGAAGCTAGGTGCACGGTTCCAAGTGGTCATTTCCTAAGGAGTAGAGCCGGCAAGAAATTCCACGGTTACCAATTATAGATAACGGTTACCAATTATACAATATTTCCAAATTGTACTGTTAATAGGCATGGGAGGACAGTATAGGCCTGTCAACAAGTACCAGGAACTTAACAAAATAGAAAATAGTCAACAAAGTGACAGTCTACAACTACAGTGGTCCTATAATCACTACCTATATCCCCAAAAACGACGACTTTTAGTCGCAAGTTTGCGCCTCAAGTTCATAGATGAAAATAATGTATCGATTGATATCAACATTGAGTGCATCGACCCACGCTATGATATAAACCGACCACATAACTCACTCATCGGCCGCGCCAAAACACGGAACAGACGAATTCCACTGTTTTCGTACCAGTTATTAGTAGGTACACAAGGTTTAGTAGTAAGGAGTTGGTCTGCCAAATGTAACAAGAGAAGAGAACTTTTGAGTTACGCATTGGGTGGTCCCAATTTACTGTAGGATGTAATAAAACGCCACTTTCAGAAGTGACTGATGTACGAACTTTGCAAAGCAATGAGATGACTCCAGCTAGGGCTTTTAAGTGAATACATGGGTCACACTAAAAGTTTTTAGAATAGGCCAGTAAGAAAAGAAGCCGATGAAAAATTAATTTAAATTTCGAATTGGAACTCTGGGAATCTGTAGATGTGTAATGAATTCGTTATGTCATTTGTTTTTACAAATAGGCGGCAATTTAAAAAGTGTCTGTCGTGCGTCGAAATGGATCTGACTAGAGCAAATTTTCGTTCAATGATTTATTTCGAATTTCGTCAATTGTTATGTTACTAGTTTTAGATTAATCTGCCAAGTTTCGGTAAGCATTGCTATTATCCCCTTGAACATGTGCCTTATTTACTTATTATAGCAACACTAGAAAACGCTGAATATGACTTTTGTCTATCGTTTTTTGTCAGGATTTGTTGCTAAAGTCAATACGTTGAGCCTAGCTTCCGGTTTGAAGGATAAGTGTACCGGTGTATTTCAGGCACATTTCAACTTAATCTCTGGAATATCGTTGCTTCTGTGATGCCTCTGGTACAGCAGATGTCTAGAGGCAGCGTGTGCCCACTTAGGTCTTAACAGGTGGACCGTCGTCGTAGGCTTGTTCGCCATAACTTGCTTTTAACACTTCCTTTTTAATTGACTTTCTAACAAATTCTTTCTTTCTCCTCTCCAGCCGGACGAGCTTGCTAAATCGGTGAAGCTGACATCCCGAGAGCGGCGGTTCATAAAGTTCGCGAGCGTCGAGTATGGAGGACAGCTGTACATGACACCGCAGGACTTTCTCGAATCGGTGGTGGAGCAGGAACCAAGGCGTAAGTAACCTAACCTACCATGCCCTGTGCACTAGTCCACTGCTGGGCAATGCGAATAATTCCTGAAGTCTCTACGCTATACAAGTAAATGTTCACTGTATCGCCAATAAAGAACTTTGTCTTAAAATCCCTGCAGGACAAGGCAGTAATTAATTATTTTCACTGTTGAATAATTTATTGACTGCGACGCTAGCTAGAACCTAAATTTCAATCTACAACTACATCAGCTAGCTCCATATTATTGCAGTGTAATCAATCTTCCTGGTGAATATGGGTGATATAACTGTCTCCTATATGTTCGACATTGGTGAAAGGATTAGTGATGCAACAGAGATGTTTTAGTCGTCTCCAAAGGTACTCTGAGGAAAATAAAAGAAATGCACACAGTAGGCAGCTATTTCTAAACCGTCAACAATCAATTCGTTACCTATTATTATTTGCAGCTCGTCTGAAGCGGCGCCTGTTAACCACGAAGGAAATCGAGTACCTGCGCGACCACACGCCGCAGCTCAAGAAGGGATCCTCCCAGATGTTCCGCAGCATGAGGGATAAAGGTACAACACTTCACCATATCTATTTATATTCTAAATGAGACACGCATCTGTCTGTAATTTTATTAACCGACTTCAAATAAGGAGGAGGTTCTCAATTAGACTGTATATTTTTTTTTGTATGTTTGTGACCTCAGAACTTTCGTCTGGGTGAACCGATTTTAATGATTCTTTTTTTATTTGAAAACTGGTGCTTCCCGCGTGGTCCCATTAAAATTTTATCGAAATCGGTCAAGCGCTTTAAAAAAAGTCAACATTAAATTATTTTTAAATAAAGAAAAACCGCCTTCAAACGGACATGTAAGACGATCGTTTTCGTTCGTTTTCGAATTGGTGTGGGGTAGGTACCATAACTAAAAGGTGAAAAATAAAAACCTAAAAAAAACACTACACAGGGAAAAATTACTTTAATTTCCTGCAGTTTTTTGGCTAATGGTGGGTTTAATCAGAAAAACCTTTTGAAGAAGACAGATTCGCTTTATATCCTAATGTGAAACAAACATGAGAACTTGTGGAAACTTATAATTATATGTAAATCAAACTATTCAATACACCTAAAAACTTATGATGTAATATCGTATTATTTTTATCGACTCTAACGCACTTTATAATTTTCAGGCATTATCTCCTACACTGAGTACCTGTTCCTGCTCTCAATTTTAACGAGTAAGTATGTTTTCATTGCTAGTCGCGCGGTAAACTCTGCTTGCGCGATGCAGGATTTGCGTGACGTCAGTATGACGCGCAGCTCGCATGTGGCGATGTAGATACCGCTACATAATAAAGTCTAAAATCCTTATGACATGACTTTTTTCTTTAAATTACTTACAGATAGACGTGTTATATGAACTATAAACCGTCTATCTTATATTTATTTACAAACTATTCACTTACGCGCATTTCCGGAAAGAAATCCTACATTGCCATTTAAAAACACTCGAAATTTGTATACAAAACCCCCATTTATTCTTAACGCTGAAAGCACATCTGCCAGGTATCTTTAGCACATAATTTCGTATTTCAGAGCCGGCTTCAGGCTTCCGGATCGCATTCAACATGTTTGATACCGACGGCAACCAGCGCGTCGATAAGAACGAATTTCTAGTCGTGAGTATAGCGCATACGAATACGGGCTCGGTGAAAGTGGTGAGCGGGGAACCTTGGAGAAAAACTGCCATTAATAAATTCTAGGTAAATAGATAGGGAGGGATGGTAGGATGGTGAGGTGGAAACGTGGTAGATAGTTTTAGAAGAGAAAATCTTGGTAAAGGAAAATATCGTGAGGAAAATCGGGACTGGCCCTGGTCAGAAATCACCAACATTCTGTGCAAAAGGATGGTAATCAATGGTGTTTTCTTATGTAGTAATTATAATAGGCCTTTAATCTGCGGTTAAAGCTAAAGGCTGGATTTATTACTATAAATTTGATAGCCATTTCTGATCGAGAAATTGCTTTATAAAGCGTTTCTGTTCTGTGTGTCTGTACTCTCAGCATCGTTGTGTAGTCTTTCTCGTAATTGCTATACTAGCCTCCCGTTGAATGTCACTTGCACGTCATTAAACGTCAGGGGCTATTTTTGCTTCTAAGAACAATGTGATAGTGGCAAAATTTCTACCTTAGTGAAGTTTAAATTTACTGGGTTTTTTATCACAAGTAGTAAAGCAATAAAACTACGAGGTTGTCTATACAAAAAAGCGTTTGAATAACAATATATTTGAACGATTGAAAGGACAATCCTTTTCTTCGAATCTTTATTAAATAGTTTTTTTATTTTTATTATTTGCCAAATATTATTTATTTTAAATCGCTCCCCGCTCTCACTTGCACCATACTATGGGCGTACTGTGTAAAAATTAGCACAAGCTAAATTAGCCGCTAAAGCACATCGCGTTAGATTATAACAATGTAGACTGTAGAGGAAGAAGATTTGCTGCGGCGAAATTATTATGTTAGATATCGTTTAAACTTATGTTTGTAAGTAACTAACCAGTGTCCGGTGGTGGGTCAACGTTGTAACATGAAATAGCTCAAGTTTCAGATATAAATATACAGGGTGTCCCGTAAATAATGGATCAAACGTAATGGGTAGGTAGCTTACCTCATTTCAAACAACTAATTTGAACAGTTAAAAAAAATCGGTAAGGTAACCAAGATATTTTTTTTTTTCGAATTTTACCATTTTCTCTAACAGCATTCAGTGTTTTTAATGCTGTCGCTGCAACTAATAACATTTTTAGGTATGATTTTTGTCAAAAACTTCTGAATAGCTTATTGTTAATATTTTCTTTTTCAAATATAATTTTATTTGCCTTAGAAAAAAAATGTTCAATAGATTTTTTTTTTCAAATTTTTTTTTTCAAAAATTTTTTTTTTCAAAATTAGTTGTTGGAAATGAGGTAAGCTACCTACCCGTTACGTTTGATCCATTATTTACGGGACACCCTGTAGAATATTTATTTATTTATTTTGAGACAACAAACACACCGTTTCAGACACCAATCTACATGGTCTTCACATGATCTGACCAAGATTATGTCTGGACTTTAAAAGAGATTGTGACCTCTGAGTTTGTTTCGGCCTTTCTTCTCAGAGTAGTCAGATAGGAAACGCCGACCTCATCTAGTTTTTAAAATATGTTTTTTAATAGTAAAAGTGTTTGTACAAACCTACTTACAGAAATAAAATCATTTATCATTTTATCATTTATCACAAGGTCTTCAGCATTGCGATTCTGTAACCATCTCAGCGTGAAAACTTAGGTGAAGTGAGCGTGGAGTGAGCTGGCAGTGTAGTCCCACTGATGCTAGGGATTGAACAAGCATTACATTTACAATCATAATCGAGATTCTCTCTTACAATCATAATCGAGACTCCGCGATCGGCAGTCCGGCCCTTTTTTTGTTTTGTTTCCGGGGTGGAAAATCCTCATGGATCCTGAATCCTCAGCGACAAGTCACTGCCTACTTCTGAGATGAGGGCACGGCGCGGCTCCTCCCAAGCGGCACACTCTGCCAGCGTATGCCGCGCCGTGTCCTCTCGGCAGCTCGCGTCCGGCTCTGGTCCAGGCTATGGTACGGAGCGAGAGGGCATGGGAAGGCGGCACCTCCTTCTGCGAAGCAGTGATGCTCGCGAAGGAGGAGGCGGAACGCGTGAGGAAGAGGCAAAATTCGCGCCCTCACGCCCCTAGTCCCCGCAGGGCACGCCCTAGGCGTCGGAAATCCCAAGCCGATTCCCGGCCACCGTAGGCGCGGACTTGCGGACGGCGAGGAATGGGTAGCTTGCAGTCCGATTAGGACCAGGCCCGGGTCGACAGCGCGTTGTGATCCACGCGCGCCTAAAAGAGATGTCAACACCAAATGACGGGGTCTGCTAGGGCCGATGCCTGACTGGGTTGCGAGAAAGTCCGAAAGGGTTACCGTGGCACCTGGCACAGGCAACTGTATATAATACTCATTGTATTCAAAAAACTTCTGTAAGTTTAACAAAACGGCCACCGTAGCGCTTGTGGACGGCGAGCAATGGGTAGCTCGCCGTCCGATAAGGACCAGGCGCGGGTCGACGGCGCGTTGTGTTCCACGCGCGCCTCAAAGAGATGTCAGCACCAATGACGGGGTCCGCTAGGGCCGATGCCGGTTTCCGTGGCCCCTGGCACAGGCAACTGAAGCAACACGGGTGGGGTTAAGTCAGTAAGAGTCTGACACGCCCTCCCGCTCCGCCCAGACCGGGAGAAGTTATTTGATGATTTCCAAACCTCAAAAAAAAAAGGGGCGTCTAGAGTCATGTGCTGAATTAATGGATTCAGTTTGCATGTCGACGTGCCTGTGTTGCCTGTATATCTAAGTATTAGCATAATCAGCCTATAATGTTCCCACTGCTGGGACCTAGACCTATAGACCTCTAGGTGAGAAGGAGTGGGCCGTAATCTACCACGCGTGCCTGATGTTTATAGCATTAAAATTATTTTTTAGAAAAAAAAAATATTTTTATAAAACCACCAAGAAACATTCAATTAAGAAGAAAAAGAGATTTTTCATATAAAAAAACTCCTTTTAAAACAATTAGGACAAAATGTTATTTAGAGAAATAGAAGTTAATATTTCGCCAAAGCAAATCTTGATCTTGTAATAAATTCACAATATTGCGCCGAATTGAGTCGCTTTAAAAAAAAATAACAATGTTTTTCTGATATCAGTCGGCACAATAAGGTGAATTTTACTAATACGGTGAATAGTGCACAAAACAAACACAGATTTTAGTAAATATGCTAAAAAAGCACAGCATGCTAAAAAGTATTTATGGGACAAGATACGAGACATGGAACCAAGAACTATTTTATTTTCTTCCTTTTTTTTTGTTTTCTGAATGTTTTTTTCTGCGATGTATATTTAGATCCAACGTCTGCTGGGTGGTACATTTAAGGAGCGTAAAGATTTGGACGCCAAAAGCCAGGAGGCAGTGAGTTTAAAATTGTCAGCTTGCGGAAAGGATTCTGCCTCGCTATTCAAAATTACGGCTTCAAATTTTGATTCGATTTGACAGTGACAGATGTTTTTCTTTTGTATTCTTTTTCATTTTATACTTTTTATGTAAATAAGGATGTTTTTTTTTATGTTTGAAAATCGAATCAAAACTTTTACCGTTACCAAACAGAAGTTAATGCCGCTCTAATGTGTGTATATCCGTTATATTAACTTTTTTCTTTGGGATAAACAATTAACTAATCATAAATCCCAAGCATTATACATGTCCCAAATATTTTTATTTAATTCCCTTTTAATTTCCTTTCAATTAAAAACATTATAATGTCACTAAACTGTTTTAAAAGTAAAATGCTTTGATAATTTGATTTACACTTACAGTATAATCCTTTTATTTTGTTGCCAGAGCGGCATAAAGTGTTTTTTCGTTTTTATTTTATTTTCTATATTTAATTATACAAATATACAAGTATATGTTAATAATAATGTAATATTTATGTGTGTATTATGTGCTCACCGCGGCTTAGCTGCTTACCTTAGTGTCGACAAGTGCCATGAGGAACAGGGCGAGTCATGTCCAAGTCCAGAGTCCGTCCAGAGTAAGTCCAAAGTGGACATCGCTTAAGTCCGTCCGTTTTTCGTGTCGTCCGTTGTTTATTTTTTTGTTTAAGGTGTTTTTTTTTATTCAAATCTTTCTTTCATCTATCTTTCTATCTATAGGTTTTACGGATTTCTTTTTGTGATTGTCCTAATATATTTAAGTATTTATATTCAATGGAAAGTGGGCAAGGATCGTGCCCAATAGTGAACTGCGATGGTTTGAGTGAGACGTAACTGTAAGATAATCCGTAAAAATCCGGTTTTGCTCTTTAATTTGTTTAAAAATATGTAATTGAATTGTTCGCTGTTGCATAACTTTATTTTAATGTGCTTGGTTTTAAAAAGATTTAAAATTTTACTGTGAACAGTAAATAAATGTCATAATCTTAAATCGGTATGTAAATAATTTACTTTTCTATGTAAATAATTTGATTGATTAATATAAATTAAGATTTGCACGGAATTATTGTACGTTTTATCCATAACATGATGTTTTATTTTTATTGTCATTTGAGTGTCGGTTTGAAGTTTTGTATGTACCTATGTTCCATAGCACCTCAACGCCATTAACACACCCTTTTCAAAAACTACACGCTTTTTTAATCAAGCTCAGTGCGACTGCGTTTGCCACACACTTTTTGTATAAAGGCGCAGAGAGGCGCGACCCGACTCTAGTAGAAAAAAAAATATGAAAACTTCATGGAAATTGTTATACTAGAGTCGCGTCGCGCTTGTCTGCAGGAGCCTTAATGACTAAACACATCACATTCACCTACTTTATATGTTATTATTCTGTTCATGCACATATACTATATATTCATTTACTCTTTGACCAACACATTATTCACAAAGACCTATTTATACCTACAAAACATTTGACATTTTTGTCAATGCACACATTTTTACTCTTTGACACTTCATTCCACTTTGGTAAAAGCACATTTAAAACTCACTCGGACAAAATGTTAGTGCTGTGTTTTAACTTTTTACGTAATATTTCAGATGGAGAAAATCTTCAGCTTCGCGTGGCGAGGCAAGCGGGGGATGACGGAGGATGAAAATAAGGAGGAAGGAAAAGGGAATGAAAAGCTGGATGGCAAGGCTCACGAGAACTATGTCAATGATGAACAGGGATTGCAGCGAAGGCACAACGTTGATACTTTCTTGCAGGTAAATACTCATTCTATTCAAAAAACTTTTGTAATTATAACAAAACGGCCACCGTAGCGCTTGTGGACGGCGAGCAATGGGTAGCTCGCCGTCCGATAATGACCAGGCGCGGGTCGACGGCGCGTTGTGTTCCACGCGCGCCTCAAAGAGATATCAGCACCATGACGGGGTCCGCTAGGGCCGATGCCAGCCAGGGTTGCGGGAAAGTCCGAGAGGATACCGTGGCCCCTGGCACAGGCAACTGAAGGAACACGGGTGGGTTTTAGTCAGTAAGAGTCTGACACGCCCTCCCGCGGAACGGGCGGGAATGATGAATTCCCACAAACAAAAAAAAATAAAAAGTATAACAAAACAAGCTTTTCGTTGTCTTTCAGCACTTGTGCTTTTAAATATATTATTGATTAGAATTTCATGTTCGCAATTCATAAGTACGAGGGCGGGTCAATAAGTCCGTGACTTTTTGAATTTCTGACCTCTCTACTGAAAAAGCAACACTACTCCTGTCAACAGGCATCTGTCAGTTGACTCCTATCAAAATTTGAACTTGCTGCGTCATTTAGTTTGAGTTCGACAGCTATCTTTATCAGACTACCCAGTAATTTGAGGAAAAAATGGAAAAAAGTGAATTTCGTGTGCTTATTAAGCATTATTTTTTTGCGAAAAAAAAACCGTTACCGAGACCAAGGCTAAGTTTGATAAATATTATGGGGACTCTGCACCATCGATTTCAATGGTAAAAAAGTGGTTTACTGAATTTCGTTGTGGCCGTACAAGCACTGAAGATGCCGAACGTCCTGGACGCCCAGTTGATGTCTCTACACCCGAAACAATCGAAAAAATTCACGATATGGTGTTGGCCGACCGAAGATTGAAAGTGCAAGAGATTGTGGAAGCCGTAGGGATCTCGCATGGCTCAGTGGTTTCAATTTTGAATGATCACTTGGGCATGAGAAAGCTTTCCGCAAGATGGGTGCCGCGTTTGCTCACAGTCGACCACAAACACAATCGTGTAACAACTTCACAGGAAGGTTTGGCGTTGTTTAATCGCAATATGGAGGAGTTTTTGCGCCGTTTTGTAATCGTGGACGAAACATGGATCCATCACAACACACCAGAGACCAAACAACAGTCAAAACAGTGGGTTTCTAAGGGTGAATCGGCGCCAAAGAAGGCCAAGGTGGGTTTGTCAGCCAATAAAGTTATGGCGACTGTTTTTTGGGATGCACGCGGGATAATCCACATTGACTACCTTCAAAAGGGAAGAACAATCAATGGGGAATATTATGCCAACATGTTGGACCGCTTCAATGACGATTTGAAAAAAAACCGACCTCATTTGGCCAAGAAAAAAGTTCTTTTCCACCAAGACAATGCAAGGGTGCACACATGTGCAGTTGCCATGGCAAAAATCCATGAATTGGGCTATGAATTGCTCCCTCATCCACCCTATTCTCCAGATTTGGCTCCGAGTGACTACTTCTTGTTCCCAAACCTGAAGAAATGGCTTGGTGGAAAAAGATTTGACTCCAATGATGAAGTCATCTCGCAAACAAAGGCCTATTTTGAGGACCTCGACAAATCATATTTTTTGGAAGGGATAAAAAAATTGGAGAAGCCTTGGACAAAGTGTATAGAGCTCAAGGGAGACTACGTTGAAAAATAAAATGATTTATTTATCAAAAAGTCTGTGTTTTATTCCAAAAGTCACGGACTTATTGACCCGCCCTCGTATTTAAGTCAAAAACTGCAGCATTTTAGTTGGTAACACTTATGTTTACTTTGTTCTAGCCCTTAGGTTCTCAATTTTATTTTGCCCACTTTTGAGTTTTCATTTTCTGGAGCCCCCCAATTTTTTCGCGTCGGTCGCGAATCTAAAACAGCTACATGCCACGATTATATTTAAATGTGTAATATTATATAGTCGTAATAAGATCCCTCCATCTTGACGTCCCCTAATTTACTCTGGGTCTTCTACTGCCCCCCTGAAAGTCTCAAACGTCCACGAGAGGGCGTTTTCGCCCACGTTGAGAACTTATGCTTCTAGCCTTTTCCTCAGTTTGTTAGGTTGAGCTTTCGGTATAACTTAGGTGAATGTCGGTGCCCTTTTTCAAATCATAATAAAAGTATTAGCCTGCAATTGTCCCATTAAACCGCAAATATGTGATCTCACACAAGAGGGAAAACGTGGATTGAATTTTAATACACCTACCTTCAAATATTTCTAGAAAAAAAAACATCTATTGTCTCTCAAACAGCACAATGATGTGTAAATACCATCATCATTATTTTGCCTTTAATCCAATTTATTTGCACGTCTTTTTCTTCAACACTTGTCTATTAGTCAATATATTGAAATGCAACCCCTTTCTAGCCATATCACATTTTACACTGTCTAATCATCAATCACTGTCAATCATTTCATTGGTGGTAAATAAAATCATCCAAGTCTTACTTTTCTCGAGATCACTAGGTAGGTAGGTAGGTAATAGGGGCTGGTGTCCGCAACTCCACGTCAATGCGCGTACTTTGCGTACGATTTCTCGAGATCACTAACATAAATATCTCACTCTTCCAGGTGCATTTCTTCGGCAAGAAAGGCACGAACGACCTGAAGTTCGAGGGCTTCAGGCAGTTCATGGAGAACTTGCAGACCGAGGTGCTGGAGCTCGAGTTCCATGAGTTTGCTAAAGGTAGGTCTATGTCAATGGTATAGCTGAATTGATTTTTGATCGGTGTGTAATGTATTCAGTGTTACGAGCATAACTTGGTGAAATTCAATTAAATTGTTTATTGTGTAAATGGGATAACATAATAAATTTTACAAGTCATAAAAAAAAGATGAATTCACCTGACTACCCTTGAGAAGAAATAAGGAAACAAACGCAGGGGTCATAGTCTCTTTTAAATATTAAAAATATCGTGTAACATAATGCAGGGTACACTGGCATTTTGAAGAAAGTACCAGAAACAGTTTGAGTAAACCTGTCCCAACAGACTGCTCGCATGCATCAGACATCGTGAGCTCAACATTATCGTAGGGAGCTCAACGACCCGACACACAGCAATAACACCAGCGAGGTTGTTAAAGTTTGTTTAGAGAGAACGCTACAAAATGGTGTTATTTTTTTTATAGCAAAATAGCTAACATTATATTAATATGGTTATTGGATGGGAAATGGATAAATTCTTCGACAGCTCGGTTACTTGGTTCTTAATTTGTGACTTCCCACACCAAGTCAATTTGTATTTAATCACCACACAACCCCGGATTTCACTTATTTGCACATTTTTGAGAGAGCTTTGATGGGACCGCCTGGTCCACTAGCGGTAGATCGGTTGCGGAGAGGAGTTTGAGTGAAGATGAATGGTATGAGTTATAGGAACAAGGAAGGAATGGCCTTCGAATGATTTATTTATGTTGAGTGTTGCAATGTGTAAAATGAGTTCATTGTTTTTAAAATAAAATGCGTAATTAATTAAATAGAAGAAATGGCGCAGACAGTTATTATAATTAGCTATTCCGTAACATAACGTAAGTGTGTACATCATATGCATTCAGTGATTAATTAAAAAAGGTAACCATGAATGATTTTATAAAATAATATAATCGTATAAATGTTATTCTTTTTTCGAATAAACATTTTAACCATAAAAGTTACCTACCATTTTGTAGCGTTCCCCCTAAACGAACCTAGCGGTTTTGAATACCTATGCAATACTCTTTTTTTGTTGTCAAGTCTTAGATCATCATAAAAATAAACGATATCGTCGTGGCTATCAGTTTCAATTGAAATCGGATGACCTTCTGCTGGATATAGATGTTGCCGTTCAACTTCACCACCTTGACTTACCAACAACAACATAATTTTAGGTCACGAAACAATATCCGAAGTAGACTTCGCGAAGATCCTGCTCCGCTACACGTACTTGGACACGGACGAGTACGACATGTACCTAGACAGACTGCTGGACCGCGTCAAGTACGAGCACGGCATCACCTTCGAGGAGTTCAAGACTTTCTGCCAGTTCCTCAACAACCTGGAGGACTTCACCATCGCTATGAGAATGTATACGCTCGCTGATCATCCCATTTCTAAAGGTAAGTGGTTTTTGGGCCTACATACGGCTTTTGACCGATGGTGAATCAGCCAGTTTTCGGCTTAGCATAAGCATAGCATGATCAGCCTATAATGTTCCCACTGCTGGGACACAGGTCTCCTTTCGCTGAGAGGCAGTGGTCTGTAATCTACCACACGGGCTCAATGCGGGTTGGTAGATCTCACGTCTTCGAATTTTTGGTTCTAAAACATTCAACCGGTTTCCTCACGATGTTTTCCTTCACCGTTTAGAGAGCGCTGGTGATGAAATTATTAACACAAAACAAAGCGCCTGCCTGGATTCGAACCCACGAACTACAACTCGTAAATCGGGGCCGTTACCACTGTGCCACCACTGCTTTTCGGGTTGCCATGCCAAAATTAAAAAGTTTAATGTCTCATTGGATTACGATTTTGCTGGAAAACAGCTGTTTTGGCCAATGGAAACCTTGCAGCTATCTACAGGTTTTTAGGTGGCCAAGCCAAATTAACCTAAGTCGCCTAACTTAGGTTACATAGCTCACAGAATAAGCAAGCTGAAATGGCAATGGGCCGGCCATATTAGCCGCAGAACCGATGACCATTTGGGTAGACGTGGGCTTGAGTGTAGACCGCGAATCGGCAAACATAAGGTAGTACGCCCTCAGGCTAGGTGGAGCGATGATCATCGCAGGGTGGCTGGTAGCAGCTGGTTGAGAGTTGCCGAGAATCGACCTGAATTTCGTTCTATTGGAGAAGCCTATGTCCAGCAGTGGACTGCTGCAGGCTGATGATGATGATGATGAAGCCAGGTGAAGAACTGGGGATCATCGTAATATACAAAGCTAAGCTCGCAGATTTATTAATTTTGTTCACCTTGTTCTTAATCCACTATAGCTGCCCCAAACGTTGTCAGTGCCCCCACATTTCCGTTCAAAGGTTCTTCATCTTTTAAAGTTAAATAAAAAATACTTATGGCAAGGTAATATTAGTAACATTCATTGTCTCCCCCGTAATTAGCTCAAATTAATGTACCAAATACAAAATGAACCATCTTTTTTCCGCAGATGAGTTCCACCGCGCAGTCAAGATCTGCACGGGTATATCCCAGTCGGAGCACCTGGTGTCGACGGTGTTCGCCATCTTCGACGCCGACGGTGACGGCCTGCTCAGCTACAAGGAGTTCATAGCCATCATGAAGGATCGACTGCATAGAGGGTTCAAGGTTAGTTGCCTAACCGATATCAGACGGTTCACTCTTTGTTAATTTTTGTCTTTCATTCGGCGGCATTCATTATTGAACCGATTCAGCGATGTTGATTTTCGGCTCTCGGCATCTTTCACTCGCCTACCGAGCGATCGAAAATTGAATTAAAAGAGCAGATGTCTTCATTCCTATGTAATTTTGTTGAATGTATATCTATGCTCTTGGTGTTCTTTCCTAACTTATTAAATAAATTTGTTCTGCTACGTTTATTAAATTGTTTTTACCTATTTTGGTAGGGTAATTTTTATTATAGGTGCATCGTCTTCACATATAATTATATAATTAATGTATACAAAGTATTGTAACACATTTTAAAAGAGTAACGATGGAGTTTCTTGCCCATTCTTCTCCATACGAAACTACCTTTTGGAAGGGGCGACTAGAATCAATTCTATTTAAATGTAAATGTTGACGTTCAAAAGTGCCTTTTATGTGCCTATTTGAAATAAATGCTTTGACTTTGACTTTGAAGCCTAGAGTGGATTCTCGGACATGCGTTTCCGCGTATCCTCCTTAGTTTTTTGGGGTGGATATACGGAATAACTCGTTTTTAGAGGGTATAGCTGCAGACTGCTGCTGTCAAAGAATGATGGGGTCACTTTTGGCAATAAAAACCACATAGGTATACATCAAATGAAAGTTTATACCTTATGCATCAATTTTCATTATGTGCAAAAGGCTGTAAAATACCAGGGTATAGAGTTACAAACCTTCAAGTACCATGTAAACGTATGAGGTCTATGACGCTAATGTTCACTGCAGTTCTCAATAATATTAGTTGTTGATTCATAACATTATAATTGCTTTTTGAGATAAAATGTTTTGTTTCAGTAATTGCCAGTTATAATCAATAAGTTGACATGCATTAGAACTCTATTGGTCATCAGGCCAGGCTTCATAAAAAAATGCCCATCATTCTTTTATGTGAGATGTTTCATTAATTGAGGAGATCGTGGCTAAGTAATAATAGCGGCAAAGGTAGATCTCCAAGGTTAAGCAACGCCTGCCGAGGCCGTCCGTGGATGGGTGATCATACATTAGGTACATACCGACAACCCTCTGTGCCTCAGAAAGCACGTAAAGCCGTTGGTTATTAATTTGTTAGATACTTATTAGATAAATGTGATCTGAGGGGCAATTCCCGTATTTTTAAGACCGTTCGCATTCTTATCTCAGTCTCAATCTGTCAAAATTACAATTAATTTACATACATTTTTGACAGGTTTTTGACATTGATTGTCGCTGAAATGAGATTGCGACTTGAATTTGAACGTTTTTTAAGTACGAGAATAATTGGCCTACAGATGATAGAAAAATCAACCTTTAAATTAGCTTTCTAGAAAAGGGGTTTAACTAAAGGGGAATTGTACAATCTTTGCAAACCCTTTATGGAAATTAACATGTAGCTGGCAGAAAAATTCTGATTCTAAACTCGTCAGAAGTTGGTGACTCCTTTATTTATTAAAGAATTGTCTGTAAATGGGAATAAATTCAAGCAGTGTCTTGTTTTAAACAACAAGAAAACAAGTATTGTTTGATAAAAGATCATTTCAAGCACAAATCGGAATTACTGGGTCGAGTAAATTTTTTTGTAGAAACAAAAAGAGATATTTGCGACCCTGCCAGGATTCGAACCTGGAATCTTCTGATCCGTAGTCAGACGCGTTATCCATTGCGCCACAGGGCCAGTTGGTAGGGATGGCGAAATAGATAACTAATTAGTACAGATAACATATTCCCATATATTTGTAAGTTCATCATTTCCCACATTTAGCGAAACTTTAAAATTTTCAGTTTTTTTTTCACTAACTTGGTTAAAAACAATGGATGATAAAAAACCCTAACTCTCATATTCATACGGACCAGTTTCACAGTCTTCGGATATCTATCAGATAAATTCAACGTGGCCAGTAACCACTGGCCACATTGAATTTATCTTAAGAAAATATCTGCCAAATAAATATTTCTTTCCTTTTCAGTCCTATGCAAAGAACGAAGGATGGGAGGCGTTCAAATCCTGCGTCAAGCAAGAAATGAAGAGCGCCGTGTAACAATATCAGCGTCTTAATGTTGCCATAATTATTAACGATTTCAGATCTCCACGTTATACACACTTGTTATTAAAAAAAAAACTAGAAATATTAGGAAAATATTACCTTATACCACAATTATCTCTGTTTATAGAATGGCATTAAATTAAAATATAATTTCGATCAAAAAGCCAGTAAACGAGGATCGAGGAAATCTTTGAAGATTTTTTTTTTTTTGAGACAGTATCCACTCAAGGTCTTCAGGTCCCGAACTAGGTAGAGCCTGTACTACGGTAACCTGATGACTGATATACAAACTTATTTACTACCCTATACTACTATATATACACACCCAGACACATGTCAAACAGACATGTTCATGCACACAAATGTTTGACTTGTCCGGGGATCGAACCCGGGACCAGCGGCTCAGAAGGCAGGGTCGCTACCAACTGCACCAACCGGTCTGTCAGATTTCAGCACCACAATTCTCGTAATTTTGAACGTTCGCAGTCTAATCTCAGTGTCAATATGTCAAAAATCCCTCTAATTTCTCTACATATTTGACAAGTTTTTGACATTGATTGTCGCTGTGATGAGATTGCGACTAGATTTTGAACGTTTTTAATTACGGGAATTCGCCTTCTGATTTCCCGCTTCATTTTTTATCATTCATTTCATTACAGTGTGCCAAGTTATCTTTCTAGTTCAGAATGGCGCTGCTTGTCCCAATAATACTGCGTGTAAGTAATTGCATTTATTAAATTTAATTCCTTATTTTGATGTCTGCGAAAGATAGACTGGACACGCTGAATAATATTGGTACCAAAATGTCGTGTCGTGTGACTTTCGGTTTTATTACAAGTGCATACGGTTCATCGTTCAATGCAACAACTTTTTTGTTTAATAATTTTCTATAAACAAAGATAATTGCGTAAACATTATGAGTGAGAAATATCAATTTGGCCTATTATTCTTGCCTTATATTTTGGCTCAAATTCTATCAAAATATTTATATAAATAAATTTAATAGATACCGTACTTAATAATTAGGCACCCAGTGCCTCCAAAGTTTTTCAACGTGTAGTTTTAAAACTCAATGTTTAAAGTCAAATACTAATATTAATTAAATCAATTTTACGCACTATTTAACAGCAATAGCTATTTATAAGTTATTTTGCACAACACAATAACTTTACGTAACATTATTTTCGTAAATTTTTCTAATAATATTTAAATGTTAAATAATTACTAACTTTAAGCATTTTTGTGGTTTTTGATAGTGAGATTATTTATTTATTGTACCATTTAATTATATTTAAGTACCTACATAATTTATTTAATTAGTAGGCAAAAATTACTGGGCAGTGGTGGCCCAAATTACTTAGTAAAGAAATATTAAAGACTTAACTTGTCTCGACCCTACTTTGGTCTCGACTATTGTGACATGTACTTACCTATTTATCTAACGATTCTTTATGGGGTGTTCTACCTACAAAACATAAAAAGCTCTGACTGAGTTGAAACCGTCAGCGCGAGTCGATTGTTTCAATGATTAGGAACTCTGGCAACTATTCGCGCCAGTTTGAACACCTACATACAAATTGGTTGGCACAATCAGCGATAGTGAATTTCGTCCCGCATCCCATGCGGTATTCGCCTCAATTTGGCCAGCATGTACCAACGAAACTGGGCGTAACATACGTCTCGAACATTTGCTAAATTATTTTTCGGGATGTGAAAAATATTCACTGCCTTGGTTTATAAATAATGTTTCTTCGTTCATCTAACTAGTGTGATATTTTTAAGCATATACTGTTTTCATTATTGTATTTTCAATTAAGTATGTATTTTTGTTATGAAAATAATTTTCGGCTTGCTTAGTGAGATCTGTGTAAAGTCCAAAACTCGTAACAAACAGCTTAGGCGCTACTTAATAAGTCAACAAGCTGCTAGTCATTGCACTTTCTGTTACATTAACAAACATAGTTTGTTACAACTTAAAGTTATCATAACTTGTGTTACAATTAATTGTTTATGTAACTAAAATTATCCTGCGTTATTTTAGCTTTTATTATGTATTCGGCCCTTTGATCTGATAATAAACATGTTAAAAACGTAGGTATCTCTTTATTTTATTTCCCAACGACACCGCCGTCAAAAAGAAAGATCAGATTCTCAATACAATATACACACATCAAAAGTGTCTTAGGAATATAATATATTTTTTGTAACTTCTATGGATACTCTAAGACTAGGTTTCTCAAGTTGGAGCGAGCACAAAGAGCAGTCCTTAAAGTGATGTCAAAGAAACACTTCAGGTATCTCACTTCACACTCCACAGGTTTTTCCTCAAAAGACCGTTTCAGACACCAATCTACACGGTCTTCACATGATCTGACCAAGATTATGTCTGGACTTTAAAAGAGATTGTGATTGTGACCCATCTCCAATTTTACACAGGGAATGCTGCCTTATTTTATTTTGCTAACTATTTTAGTTTTAATCTTTGTTATAAGTATCTTTATCTTTATATAAAATGACATGAATATTTACTGTATAAAGTATTATATTATTTTAATTATTGTGAATGTGGAGGGCTATGTGGGTAATTGTTCCAGTTTTAATCATGTTCTGGCAGTTTGAGTAGTTTATGCGGCCTACCCAAATGTCCTTTCTTTGGTATTGTTCGTCGAGTCGTTGAGCTCCTTAAGTTCTGAGTTGAGCTGCACGATTGCTGACAATTGCGTGCACTGGCTGGACCAGGTCCACTCAAACTGTGTGGTTCTTTCCTCAAAAGACCATTTTAGATACCGATCTACATAGCCTTCACATGACCTGACCAAAATTTTGTCTGAAGTTTACAAGAGACTGTGACCTCTGAGTTTGTTTCGGCCTTTCTTCTCGGAGTAGTCAGATAGGTAACGCCGACTTCATCTAGTTCGTAAATAAAATATGATGTTGGCACAAACCTACTTGCAGAAATAAATCATATATAAGATAAAGCGATTATACCGTAATTGGATCACAGAATCTAATGATCGTAATTTGTTTTATCATTTAGATATTAGAACTTTTAAAGCTGACGTTTCTGCACGATTGCTGACAATTGCGTGCACCGACTCGCCAGGTCCACTCAATCTGTGTGGTTCTTTCCTCAAAAGACCATTTCAGACACCGATCTACATAGCCTTCGCATGATCTGACCAAGATTATGTCTGGACTTTAAAAGAGACTGTGACCTCTGAGTTTGTTTCGGCCTTTCTTCTCAGAGTAGTCAGATAGGAAACGCCGGCCTCATCTAGTTTTTAAAATATGATTGACGTGTAAGTGTTTGTACAAACCTACTTACAGAAATAAAATCATTTATCACAATTATACAAAGATATTAAAGTACTTTGTGAGGCAGCTGTTTGTGCTTCGATCCGTACAGAAATAGCACTCCAAGGTCCCCCCTCCTGACCCGACACGCCGTAAGAAGAAGCCTCTCTGTCTCACGGAAACCCACAAGACCGCTTTTGCTAGAAGCCAGCAATAAGTTCTTAGCTCACACTTATACCACCAAAATTAATAATAAAATAAATATTATTCAATTGGATACTTACAGAGTAAAAGCTAAAATTGAGGAGTGGATTATTGAACAAGAGTATGAGGCTGTTGAAGATTTATTTCACCTGGATCTGTTGATTCTATTTTATAGTTCTCCTTTCTCCCGACGGCAGTACCTACCCCTCTCATCCCCACGCACATACGAATATGCAACACTTCCCACATATGTACACTAAACTCATTAGATACATGTCACACCACAGACATACACAACATACATACATCACCACATACACTAATAAACACATACTTATTCTACACAACGTTTTTAATCTCTCTAGTACATAAACTTAATTATCTTTATCTTTTTATCACATTTTAATGTCAGGAATAACTAAGGTGAAAAATCCAGCTTGCAAAAACCGCGAAGTCTATGTAATGAAAAAGCACAGAGTACTTCGTCGACCTACACATACGAAAACATAACATTTAATCAATCTAACTAGATATTTTTATTTAATTTGAATACGAGGAAAATGCATATTTTTAATACCTTGATGATCCCTAGATACTTTTGATGTGTGTATTATTACTATGGACAGTTCGGCAATAATATCTTATTTCATTATTCATTCCTCAATATCTGTTCTCAAGAAGACAGCAAATATAATATGTGATAGTCTGTGGAAGGATATTAGCTGCCAGTGAGATGTATTTTTTTTTTGTTATATGAGCGGCACGCGTACCCGCGCGGTGGTTGATTGTTATAAAGAAGAAAGCAGCTCGAAAAAAATTACCGATTTAATGTCGTAATTACAGACACAATTAAAAAGCCCATTGTCTCGCGTGGATCCACGAAAGGTTAACGGTCAGATTTTTATGCTGCCAAAGTGATGTCAGATATTTATGATCACTACGAGGTATCACATTCTTCTGAAGTGAACTAATTATGCAAATATTTATAAAACATGTCCGATCTTTCGAGTGTGAGACTTATTTTTGAAGCCGATGCGGTATGCTATATTGCGCGGCGTTTGTCTCGTCAGATAGTTCTGGCAGGCCTCCGTCACTCCATGTACTTGCGCGCTATAATTACCTACGCGCTCGAGCGAGCGCTCTCGGACCGTTTGCGGTCCAAATTGCGTGCTGTAGGATCGCGCGGTGCGAAGCAATCACAACTGTACGCTTGAGCATTTAGGCACATTTTAGCATGCAGTGGTTGCTGACGCAAGGGAGTAGGCTATTATCTCAATAGGTATTGGAAATTTTCTACTGAGTGAAGTATCTGTTACGTAGTAACTATTTAGTAATCTGTGGTTCTGGTGTCTTTTTGAGATCAGAGTTTATTGCCAATATATTATTTTATGCTCGCGTCTGTACCGAGATCACCATGATGTTGCTAGTTGGGACAACTGGAAAGCAAAAGAACGCATTCTCCCTTGTCCCTTACCCCAATGGGCAGAAGGCGGCGGTGTGGACAACGGAAATACACAGCATGATAACAGTAACTATCAAATTAAAAACAAAGTTGAATTAAATATATCTTTATTTCATTTTAAACATCAAATAGCATCTGTACAATCTATACAAATTGAGACATCTGTACAGCACCTAATTACTCGGTCAGTTTACATCGCATACACAAAAAAATCTATTGGATAAAAGCGTTAAATGATTCCCGAACAAAAATGACCGTGTAACAGGCACATAAGCTAAACAATTAAATAAATATTTCGAGCAACGACACAAAATGATTACTAAAAGGCACTAAAGGTGATAATGATGTTGAGTAGTTGAAAAATATTTTTAATACCATTTTGATTACGTATTCAACAAATTTACTGATTTTACGTAACTTTCGACTACTTTGTTACCTTTAGTACAAACATAAGCTAACTATTCTGATTAAGAGATCGATGTTACGAAGTGAAAACAGTGAAATTAATGAAGGAACTTTTTTTTTTAACTTTTAGACCGTCACGTTATGTAGGACATCGCCACCAGGCCCTGCAGTCTCGACATAGTTAGCAATCGTTTTCGGTTGCTAAGTCCTAACAATCCAGATGTAAATGTTGATGTAAATGTTTGGTAGTCTCGACACTCAAATTTATCGGTTGTTACCTACCGGTACCTACCTAAAATACCAGTAACAACCGATAAATTTGAGTGTGGAGACCACCAAATATCTTTACATCTGGATTGTTAGGACTTAGCAACCGAAAACGATTGCTAACTATGTCGAGACTGCAGGCCCAGACTTGACGGGGCAATCGTTGAAAACATTTTTTAAGGTTATGCAGAAGTGCACCTATAGTAAACTCACATTTCGCCGGTTATGTTTGTAAGGGGGTGAGAATTGCCATCAACCGGGTACAGTCCAGACTCCGGGCTGCTTCTCGGAAACTCCAGATGGAAATACCCAATAAAACTGCTCAACCTGGGTATCAAACCAGGGACCTCGTGCTCACAGAGCGCTTGCGACCACTAGACCAACGATAAATCTTTAAAAAAAAATACTGCCTAAGAAATTACAACTCTACTGGTCATGGAGATAGCCAAATAGTTGAGATACCTCAAAGAGAAAGTCTTGAGCAGCAGTCTTCAATCTTACCGATCCAGAGTTGATTGAACTTTCATAAGGCACATTCACCAAAATATAACAATCATAAAGTCGAATAAATAACCATTACAATATTCGTTATTAATTTAAATAACTTATTTAAATCTTGTCGATGGTCCTAGCGTTGGTAACATTTAAGTCAACGTGCATACAAGATCGCAGCGATTTAAAAGTTAGTAAAAATGAAAAAGTAGGAGCATTTTTCTTAAAAATACTTAATTTCAAAAATTAAAATAGGAAGTTTTATAACTAAATTAAAATAAATACTCACTGTGAGCAAAGCTTAAGATTATAAGAATTATTTTTGAACTTGTTTCGAAAAATATTTTGTTAATTGATATAAATAATAATTTTTGAGAACGCATTTACATTGATTGAGAGAACGGGCGGTGACATTAACATCGAATAGAAGTTGTCTATTCAATAAGCTAGTTCTAAAAGCCGAATTCGTTTACACTATAGCATTATTTTACGAAATTACTCCACCAATGTAAATACACCATTGTAATGCTTTCGTCCGGCCCAAGCTGAAATGATAGCATCTTTTAATATTTTCATAACATACCCTCACGCCTGTACTCCCGAAGGAATGAGCAGAGGTGTACCTACAGTGACACCGACATTTCGCCAGTTATATTCGCCAGAACACCGAGGCAGTCCATAATATTGTGTTCAGAGTAGTGATAAATGTACCTATACAGTAATTTAATTAATGCAATTTTTCAGCTCAGGTCAGTCGAAGTGAGAGAAATAGGATAAAATTGATAATGTTAGCAACATTCTTGGAAGCTTACACGAAAAAAACTAAGTAAGTACTTCAAATGTGTTCAGACTTATTCAAGATATTGTTGTCTCCTATGTTGGTCATTTTAAAGAGAATTCAATTGAAGTCACTACAACCGTGAACTTATCATCACGCCTGTAACCCCGAAGAAGTAGGCAGATCTGGAGCCGTACTATAACGTGTTAATTCCATCATTGTTCCAGCGTGGAAGAGAGACGGAGCTATACATGACCGATAGCACTATCTCTTTTTCTCAACGGAATCATGATGGCGTTAACAGGTCATAGTACGGCCCCTGTATAGCACTCACACATTTCGCTAAGTAATAGGAGGCGTACCTATTGCCATAAGAATACAACTATTAAAAGACCAAATGTTAATTAATTATTAGATGCTTTTCACTTACACATAAAATTAGATCATGGGATTTCAATTGTAATAACTACGAAGAACTTCCCATGGAATTAGTATGTACTATAACGGGCGTAAAGACACTTAACGAAGCCGAGAGACACCTGGTACTACTTGTCATTGTTATTTTTTTTTGTCCTGGACCGTACTAGGGAACCTTCTCGTTACGGTGATATTGAAGGTCAAAATGCCAACTTTTAAAGGGGGTTTTACGAAGACGAACAGAATAGGCAGTTGACGGCTATGTGATGTGCCTTTTTACACCATGTATAGTACAACTGGAATGCTTACAAGCGACGAAATGTCAAAAGCGCTCTCCTTTTCAAGGCCATTCTTTGCGTACGTCCATTGGTAATGCAAAAGAGACTCGATGACAAGCGATTAAAGTTTATTTTCATTTACAATTTGAAAGACAGAAAGCACTCCAGATTTATTTAAGCTCCTTGGCACTTCCTCAATTTTTGTCTGACAAGCTGCGCAAGCGCTTCGCTGGGGATTCGGTCCTCTATCTATAACGCTACTGAGCTATCGTCATTTGCCCATTGCCTTCTTGCTTAAAGTTGAAAACGAATTAAATCCAATTTCTTCTGTGTACACAGTACAATCATTTATATTGTTTGGCCCCAAGAAAAGAATCACATTAACACTGTCACTGGCAAAATCCCGATTATTCGTTCGCGTGCCCACGACTCGCCTCCCGCGTCCTACATATGGCATATGTACGAAAGAATTATCGTTCCACGGATTTTGGCAGTGAAAGTGTTTCGCTGCATCAGTAGCGTAGCGTAAACAGGTGGGGACCAATTTTTTTTTTTTAAACGTTGTCCCACACTAGGGATTTCTCCTGTATCGTGGGTGCGTTTACAAACATTTAATAAACTCACATACACAAACAGCCAGACCCGGAACACCTACTTGCAGGTCATACAAATATTTGTTCCGTGCGGGAATCGAACCCGCGACACGCAGCGCAGCAGTCAATCGCTTAACCACTGCGCCAACCGTGTCGTCAAAACACAACCTTCCAATTCTAAACAATAAAAGCACTATTTTTAACAACCTCCGTAAACTATGCAGTAATTACGTAATACACCAGTAAGAATGGGTTCCATTTTGACAGTTCAACAACATTAATTGCGTTATTTACGTTGTCTAACAGACAAATATTTCGATCGCAATTGATTAGCAATATCCTTCAAAATGATTCAGATTGTGATCGATTGTGTGTTACGCAATTAGGGTGCTGATGTCAGAACTTATTCGCCATCAAATTATTAAGACTGCGTCTAGTCACAAATGGCGCCCCCAATCGCCTTTCTAAGAAATTTCGCAGATTTTTTAATTAAAACGTAAAAAAGAAGACGGATGTATTGCAGTTCATAAAGATAACTTGCTTTTGACACTATAATCATAGCTTTATATCCCATAGTTTTATCGTAATCAACTAAACGGAAACCGTATTTCGTTTAGTTGATCTCTTTCTGTTGTCTTCTTTTTTACGTTTTAATTAAGACACAACCCAAATCGGTGATTACAATAGAATTCTCTTTAAAATAAGAATAATGTTTGGTCCGTTGTCATTTTAGAGTGAGCTTTATACTGCCCAATATAACTTGACTTACGGCGAAAATAAGGCAAAGTTATTATAGATTACTTACAGACTTCTGAAAGGCTACACCAATCTTTGATCAGTAAATATTCTCAGATATATCGCATGCTACTGTTGTGATTCTGTTTTTCTTTATGACAAGCAGTGCTGATGTCGACCATCTACCAATATATTATAATTTTAAAATAATATTAAAGAGGTAAATCTGGTTGTATGTTTGTGAAAAGTAATCTCTGGAAATACTGTTCCGATTACTAAAATTCTTTCACTGACGTAAAACTACACTATTCTCTGCTGTCAAGATACTTTTCATGCTAGACAAATTCATGGTTTCTGGGGGTAAATCTTCATGCGGGTGAAACTACGCGGCACAGGTAGTCTAAACTAATATTATAAAGAGAAAAGATTAGATTTTTTGTATGTTTGTTTGTTACTCTTTCACGCTAAAACGGCTGAACGAATTTGGATGAAATTTGGCAGTCATTCAGAAACCTGAGGACAGTTCGACATATTCTTTTAAAGTAGATTTACCTGTCAAAACAAAATATTTCTTTCTTTCCATAATTTCAATAGATTTACCTGTCAAAACAAAATATTTCTTTCTTTCCATAATTTCAATAGATTTACCTGTCAAAACAAAATATTTCTTTCTTTCCATAATTTCAATATAAAGTCAAGTCATAGTGAGCAGTCACGTAACGTGTATGTTCAGCAGCCAGGCATGCTGCCGTGTACGAGCTGCATCTGTTCTCCGTTCTCTGTGGCCGCGGTGAGGCGATGTCGGAGTGCGAAGGAGGCTACCACTCGTGCGACCTGCGGAGTGAAGATACGGAAATTAATTATGTATAAGTTGTTAATTTGTTAGGAATATTGTTTGTTTTGCCTATACTGTCCCACGGCTGGGCAAACGCCTCCCCCAAGTCCTTCCAGGAACTCTATTCACGCGCCACCTCGAAAAAGCCCTCGCGGTACGCGGCCAGGTCACCTGGCCACCTCGAACAAGCCTCCGCGGTACGCGTCCAGGTCACCTCGCCACCCCAAACAAGCCCTCGCGGTACGCATCCAGGTCATCTCAAACAAGCCCTCGCGGTACGCGTCCAGGTCATCTCAAACAAGCCCTCGCGGTGCACGTCCAGGTCACCTCGCCACCCCAAACAAGCCCTCGCGGTACGCGTCCAGGTCACCTCGCCACCCCAAACAAGCCCTCGCGGTACGCGTCCAGGTCACCTCGCCACCCCAAACAAGCCCTCGCGGTACGCGTCCAGGTCACCTCGCCACCCCAAACAAGCCCTCGCGGTACGCGTCCAGGTCACCTCGCCACCCCAAACAAGCCCTCGCGGTACGCGTCCAGGTCATCTCAAACAAGCCCTCGCGGTACGCATCCAGGTCATCTCAAACAAGCCCTCGCGGTACGCGTCCAGGTCATCTCAAACAAGCCCTCGCGGTGCACGTCCAGGTCACCTCGCCACCCCAAACAAGCCCTCGCGGTACGTGTCCAGGTCACCTCGCCACCCCAAACAAGTCCTCGCGGTACGCGTCCAGGTCATCTCAAACAAGCCCTCGCGGTACGCATCCAGGTCATCTCAAACAAGCCCTCGCGGTACGTGTCCAGGTCATCTCAAACAAGCCCTCGCGGTACGCATCCAGGTCATCTCAAACAAGCCCTCGCGGTACGCATCCAGGTCATCTCAAACAAGCCCTCGCGGTACGCGTCCAGGTCATCTCGCCACCCCAAACAAGCACTCGCGGTACGCGTCCAGGTTATCTCAAACAAGCCATCGCGGTACGCATGCAGGTCATCTCAAACAAGCCCTCGCGGTACGCGTCCAGGTCATCTCAAACAAGCCCTCGCGGTGCACGTCCAGGTCACCTCGCCACCCCAAACAAGCCCTCGCGGTAGGTACGCGTCCAGGTCACCTCACCACCCCAAACAAGTCCTCGCGGTACGCGTCCAGGTCATCTCAAACAAGCCCTCGCGGTACGTGTCCAGGTCATCTCAAACAAGCCCTCGCGGTACGCAACCAGGTCATCTCAAACAAGCCCTCGCGGTACGCGTCCAGGTCATCTCAAACAAGCCCTCGCGGTACGCATCCAGGTCATCTCAAACAAGCCCTCGCGGTACGCGTCCAGGTCATCTCGCCACCTCTGGGTCCGCTGTGTCAGGCATCCATTTTGCCCAGCGGTTATCGTGCATCTATTCCACGTTTAGTATGCTCGTTTTGGAATGCAGCGTGGTGTTCCGAATTTTAGCCTGTCTTTTACCTGCAGAATGCTGCATTCCATTGCTTTGGCCTCAGGGCTGGGCACCGTAGGGTAGGACGGGACGGGTAGGGTACACATGTCGATAAGTTTGCGCTATAGGGAGATTGGAAGATCACCCTACATGAGCATAGACAAGCTGTCTATGAAGATGGCCAAGAAGGGTGATCTGATCGGATCCAGGCGTTTTATTTTGGTTAGTAATATATTTATAAAGCTTTTACTTTCTTGAACAAGAAATAGCATTGTTTTTAAAAATAACTGGTGTAATGACATTCACTGTTGTAATGCAGAATCATTCAATCTGTTGGCTAGCCCATCAGTAGCTATTTGTTGTAATTGACGGATAATGATATGTTTCCTATTTGGTTATAATATTATGATAACTAACCTCGCCCGGCGTATCTTCATGTACTGCGTGTCCACATCGTGTTAGAACTTGCATTTGGAATTTACCTGTAAACAGATAATATCAATGTTATTTCAAAATACCTATCTAAACTAATATTAAAAATAGAAATATTTTATTTTGTATGTTTCTTTTTTAAAACGGCCGAACGGATTTGGATGAAAGGAGATGTCCGCTTTATGTATGGATGTTGTTTTTTTATTCCGAGAAAAATCTAAACAGAACGAAACTAAGCCTAAATAAAAGCTATAAAAATATGGAACTTGGAACCACTGAAATTATATTTTTGGACCCCTCCATTTCTGAGAAAAATTATAAAATATTGAATGTTGGTACATATCATTTTTTCTATGATGGCAACCCAAATTAAATCTCCCACACACTTTGACAATATCTAAAATATGGATGGGAATTATTATCGAAAAAGATCGATTCGAATTGAAATCTAATAAATCGATTCACTACAAAATCGAGTTATAAAAGATCGATTTTCAGAAAATCGTTTTTTTTTTCAATTCGCTCTTTGAGTTTTGTATTTTCACTATAAATCCAATCATGAAAATAAAAAAGGACACCAGATTAATCGATTTTTTATCATTTTAAAACTCATTAATTAGTTTTTTTTACAATTAAAGTACCGTACCTAAAGTGCAGCTAAATGACAGTAAATGGTAACATTTTTTACCTAAATGACAATATGAAGTGTCATTTTACTGCAGCTAATTAAAAGTCGGACTATATGTATATTAAATGCCATAGAAAATGTAACATTTGCAGCGTAATAAGTTGCCCACTAAATTATCTAATACTTCTATGAGTTGTAGCCGACTTTTAACCGGATCAGAAAATACAGGGTTATACACCAGAAACCTCTTAGGTCGTTGTACTCATCACTATGAACAACTTTTACTATAGGACCAAACCTGAAATCGCGAAAAAAATATCAGCTTTTCCCTACAATTTATGTTCGTATAACTCGTCAAAATGTAGGGAACAGCTGATTTTTTTTAGCGATTTCAGGTTTGGTCCCATAGTAAAAGTTGTTCATAATGATGAGTACAATGACCTTTTAAGAGGTTTCTGCTGTTTTACAAATAACCCTGTATATTTATTTACTAAACATTCGCACGCTTAATCCAATACTGTCACTATCCAAAATTTTGCCAAATCGACTTTTTAATGCCATCTGTTGGGAAACGTGGAACTACGCGTAATCGCACTTACACTAGTCTAAAAGTAACAGAAATAACCGCTAGATGGCAGTGGTCCGCTTCGTCACTAAACAAAATATTCCCCTGTCCTCAGAGGAACACTGACCTTAAACGAAAAAGTACGTATCGCCAAGAACAAAATTTACGATTTTTGAGTGCAAAAGTGTCATTTTAATGATTGCACCGGTTTACTAGTCATAATTTTGGTAAGTAGTGCATTATTTTAATTGAAATATTGACATTTTGCTTTTAAGTTCACATTTGCACTAAGTTTTTCTGTTATTTAGATCATTGGTTGGACGCCATATTGTACTTTTTTGGTTTAGTGTCAGTTTTGCATACAGATACCACATTATTTCACATCACCAATTTATGTTCCTGAGCAGTATATCACTTTTATAAAATCAGCTAAAAAACGAGGCAATAATTATAATGATAAAGGAATGCTGTATTCCGATTTTTTTGATTTAAAAAATTTAGCTTAAGAATGTGGCACCCATTTTAATAAAAATACACATGGGGGGGACACAGTAAGACTTTCCCACATTAAAGTCATAAAATTTGTTAAGGAAAACCATGGAGAAATAAGAATATTTTACAAAAACTCCTATACTGAAAACCAGTTTAATGAAATAGCCTTAAATCGACAATCTCGCTCTAGACGCAATATTAGAGAAAAAAATGACCTAAAATCCTTATTGATTATTACAATTGTAGTCGACAGACTTAGGTCTGACTAAAAGATTTTAATTATTTTAAGGCTTGTTTTTTAGATGATTGATATAGGATGTATACGACTGACATTTTACAGTACATAGACTAAGGAGAAGATGTTAATTTTTGAATACTTTTTGTTTGCGTTAGTGGATGTAAGCTAACAATTTTTTTTTAAATTTTTTTATTGTAGAAGAAATAAATGCCTACTGGAGTTAAGTCTGATTATTTTATAGTAATAATGTACAATGATAATGGAGAAGATGATTGTTGTTTTTTTGACTATTTTTTGTTTGCGTAAGTTAATGTAAACTAACAGCATTTTATGTTTGGTAAACGGATATTCTATATTTATTTAAATAAATTTGTATCTGAACAAAATGTTTCTTTTTTTACCTTGTGATAATAAGTATAACTAGCTTATCACTGTAAAAGTAAATAAAACCATTTTTGGTAATTAAAAAATAATTTTAAAGCTTTTTTATTTATTTATTTTTATTGAAAAGTAAGTCCACAGTGTCACTAAGACGAAATAAAGTAAAATAGTGAAAGCCAAAGTGACACTTTAAAATAAATAACGAAAAAATATAAATTATATACAACCAAATCAATTATTTTTTGTTTTCATATTTGAGATACAATATTTATTTACCCATATTTTCTGTATCAATGAATAACTAAATTGTGCATGGATTCTAACGTATCATTCATAGTCACACCACAAAAAACGTTTTTTGGCTCTACTGAAAAGTTAAGTTTTTTGGATAGTGACACTATTGGTTTAAGCGTGCGATATATTATATTTTCAAATATATTATGTATTCTATTCATTTCTGTCTGTAGATTCAATGATAATGATGATATGATATGATTATGATATTATTCAATGATATGATTTTTTTTCACAGTAGACTTGTCATGCATACCCAGAGCCATACACCGTCAAGTTTACTGGACGCGGCGTCAAGTCCGCTGCAAACTGGACGGTAAACTTGAACGTGTATGGCCAGCGTAACCGTTGCAAAAAGAGTACAAATCCGACTCGTAGCTCCAGAGATTAGCGCGTTCAAACAAACTAACTATTCAGGTTTAATAATAGTAGGTAAATGATAAATGATTTTATTTCTGTAAGTAGGTTTGAACTAACACTTTTACACATCAATCATATTTTTTTAAAACTAGATGGGGTCGGCGTTTCCTATCTGACTACTCTGAGAAGAAAGGCCGAAACAAACTCAGAGGTCACAGTCTCTTTTAAAGTCCAGACAAAATCTTGGTCAGATCATGTGAAAGCTATGTAGATTGGTGTCTGAAATGGTCTTTTGAGGAAAGAACCACACAGATTGAGTGGACCTGTCCAGTCAGTGCACGCATTTGTCAGTACCCGTGCAGCTCAACTCAGAACTTAAGGAGCTCAACGATTCGACGAACAATACCAAAGAAAGGACATTTGGGTAGGCCGCATCAGCTACTCAAACTGCCAGAACATGATTAAAAACTGCAACAAAATCACACATAGTCCTCACATTCACAATAATTTAAAATAATATAATACTTTAAACAGTAAATATTAGTGTCATTGTATATGCAAATAAGTATAGATACTTATAGCAAAGATCATGGACCTATAAAAAAAGGCGGACGGAACTTCATTAAGAAACAACTGAAGCACCAAAATGGCGGCGGCGTAACTGTGTGTGCGTGTGTAAAGGGATGCCAGATGAAGGAAAATTTTACCCATTTTTATTAAACAATATTTCAATAAGATCTCGCTTGGGTTTTATGACATGTTTTTGTGACGGATATTGTTAAAGAAAAGGTAAAATAAATAAAACGCAATGAAAATAAAAATAATTACAACTTATTTAATAGGTACTTATGTAAAGTCTTAAAATCCCTTTTGTTGGTTCAAATTTTTGTTGATTTGTCTTTTGCTATCAACACATCTAGAAATCCCTTCTAATTTTGCAATGTGGTGAAAACGAATGTTTAGATACTTTTCGGCTATGTATTTAATTAAAGCTACCTTATGTTCCATTCCTGCAAAAGAATGTTCAAATTCCAACTCTGAAAAAATTTTGTCGTTTGCTATAAACTTTTCTAAGATTTTGTTTAGCATGTACTGATGTTGCCTTTCATTATATAATGTTATTTTATCTTTTAAAAGTCTTCGGACCACCATCTCACAAGTGCAACAAATGTCGTACAAATCTTTTGATGGAAAACTTAAGCCTCCCCTTGTTTTTAAATTTATCAACTTGTGAAAAAATAACCAGTCATCTGTACATAGCCGCGCGATACATTTTTGGCACTTAATATTTTTAATTGCGTAATGACATATGCTGCCTGCCAGATATCCTATAATCAACTTCCTATAGTCATTAAATTCTTCTATTTCTAATCGTTGTGCCAGCTTGTCATCGTCTTTGGTGATTTCTTTCATGAATGATAGGGAGTTGTTACTAACATCATCTTCTTGTTCTTCGTGACGGTATGATGGAGTCGTTGTGTTAATTATTTGGTTGGCCGAAGAACAATTAAGCACAGCTATTTGCTCCAAAGGAACACAATTTCCAGTGGTCAGACATCGTACTTCTAAATGCGCCAAGAGTTTTTTATAGCAACCTTTGAACTGACGAACATTAGGGTTATCATTGAAGCCTCCTTGCATTCTGATGGATGAAAAAAACATCTCAAGATGATCCTGGCTTAATTTATAGGTTGGTAGGAATACCAACCGTTTTTCGCCAATTAATTTGGCATACAGTTGCTTTAAACTGTTAATATTTATTAACGTGCCAAGGAAACCAGTTTTACATTTTGCATCTACTAAACGTTTATAAAATACAGTAATAACAAAAGTCACTCGACCGTCTTTCGTTACTTTTCTTTTTGATATAAATTTAATTTTCAAGTTTAATACATATTCTTTTAGTTCATCTAAAAAATTAAATATAGTATCTTTGTTCTGGGAACAAAGTGGTTTTTTGAAATCAAATTGGGTCATAGCTCGAGAATTGAATATATCGAACATTATATTCATATTACTAATGAAATTTTCTGTTGCCTTAGAATCTTTAAATACGTCTAGATTTAGGTCTTCTCTGCACGCTTTTATAGCAACTGCTACGCTCTCACTATATACCTGAGTGGCCAGTTTTACCTTCATTATATTATTTTTGAAACTGATATGTTTTCTTGTCAATTTATTGGCCAAGTGTAAACCTTCTTTCTCTTGTAATTTATTGAGTTCCTCGATATAGTTCCATTTAATTTTTTGGTCATCCTTGTCCATAAACTCTCTTTTGGATTCTAAATGGTTTCTTAATAACTTCATCACGTGACTAGGGTCCAGAAAAAATGCAACCTCAGAACCATTGGCAGGATGAGTAAACGTTGTTTTTAACGACTCGGGCTTAAAATCACAACCAAGTAAATCCAATGCATTGAAATTTGTTTGATGACCATCGCATGTTAATGCAACAACATCAATGTCAACTTCAAAACATTTAATAAGACATAATTTTATTAAATTAGCTTTCTGTTCACCTTTTAATGTATTACTCAAGAAATATCCCAATGGTAGTTTGAAGCGGTGGTTAATCCCAACGAGTAAAAAAACTAATGCTTGGCTTGCCAAAGGCGCACCTTCTTCAACTCCTGAACCCATATCTTCTAGGCCTATATATTTTTTACCATCCCAAATTTTCTGAGCTCTAATAGCAACTTCGTCAAAAAGTAAAGTGCACAAAGGCCGATGCTCACTTACATGAGCTTTTGCTTTCAATGCCTGAAAAGATTCTTCAGTAAATCCTGGTTCTGCATTAAAATGCCCGTACCACTTGGCCAGTGTCTTCCGGTGAGGAAGGCAGGTATTAAAAGTTTGCCTAACGTAATCGTAAGCTTTCGGAGAATAATAGTTGAGGGTTAGGCAAAATTTTTTCATAGACGGTGAGTATTTAACTTTTTTCTTCATTTTTTTTCTATTGTAATTATTAAAAATGTTAGCAGCGACAATGTCTTCATTTAATTTGTTAAAAAGATCTGTATCAACATAATTTTCTTCTTTAAGGGTTTTTAAAATACCTTTTAAAGATTTGTTCCTATCTTGGAGACGTCTAACTTTTTGATTTAAAACTTTTATTTTCTTTTTTTGATTTTTTATCAAGGCGCGCATTTTCATCTGATCTCTCTTCATACGTCGTTTTCTGGGAGTAAATAGTAATGACAATGGTTGTTCCAATTCAACTCCAGATATTACAGTTGCGGATGACTCCTAAAAATATTTAACAAACATTTAATTACCTTTACATAGTATTTTTTAATATTTTTATGAATTGGAATAATAAACTCGAAAATCCCAATTTTTTTGTAGATACTTACATTTTGCAAGGACGAATTAGTATTTAATAAGCAAGACTGTTGCAATGTCGATTCTTGTACAGAAAATCCTTCAACCACTGATGAGCTCTAAAAGAAAATGAAATACATTTCGGTAACTAGGTATAACAAGCCTTATAAAATATCATGAGACTTTCAGTGTCTACTCACTTGTGTCAAAGGCGTCATTACATTTTGAGAAAAAGACTGTTCTAATTTCTTTTGCAGCCCGGATCCTGGGGCTACTGCTTCAATCACTAGTGAACTCTAAAATAAATAATAAATATCGGGTTAGAAACGATTCAAAAGCATAACTGGCATTATAATAAAATAGCGTTTTAGTAAATAAAAAGACCTACTAATACCTCAAATTACTTGCACAATATATAATAATTACACTCAATAGAACTGCACATCAGTGATAGTAAGTACGTACCCTATTAGCAACACTGGAAGTAATTACTTCAGCCGGATGATCTTCTTGAATTGTTGACGTATCGAATAAAAACTAAAAAAAATCGCTTAAACTGTTATTTTGTTATTAAACTGTTAATCGTTGAACTTAAAAAATATGATTAAGAGGTTAGGTAATGAGGAGATGACCTTAAATTTATTGAATATTACCTTTGTTGGTATGGCGTAAACAACAACGCGAAGAAGTCCGCCTTTAGTTGTGTACAAATCATTCTTCTCAAAATGTATACTGCAGATTACACTATATTTTGTTGGATTCCAATTATTTTCATTTCTACACTCCCTTATTATTTTTATCCAATCATTTTTCCATACGTCATTTGCTGAGGGAAATCTGTAAAATGTAGAACAATACATAATAACGATAAATAGTAACATAAAAATATAAATCTCCCACATTTAAAATAATTTGCAAATTGAAATAGTTGCAACACTGATTGATTTCGTGATTTATTAAATTCATTGACGTAAAATCGAGAAATAAGCTTATAAATGACATGCTTACCTATGAAACGTGATCCCCTGGCTTTTTTTACTTGTACCACTATGGTTTCGACAACTTTTTACAACACATGACGGCATCCTTTAAGTTTTAGTAGTAAAATAACACGCGGGCGTTCTGCGGAGTACTTCGGAGCGTAATGGCCGACGGCCGACCGACTATTTTGTGAATGTGTGCGTGCTGGCTTGTCTATATTAGCGCGCTGACCGACTTAGGGTGCTTCAGTTATTGTTATAGGAGACGGCGTCCGCCTTTTTTTATAGGTCCATGGCAAAGATTAAAAGTAAAAATAGTTAGCGAAATAAAATAAATTAACATTGCCTGTGCTTTATTGGAGCAACTCAATCCCAAGCCTTTTTGTCCTCAATATAGTCATTGACAGTATAATAGGCATTCTGGCATAGTTTCCTTTTTATAAAAGATTTGAATTTATTAAGGCTTAGTGCTTGAATGTGGCTAGGAAGTTTAATATAAAAACGTATACATTGGCATCTAAACGAGCCACCTATTTTCTTGAGCCTGGTAGTAGGAACAACAAATTTGTGTTTGTTCCTAGTATTTAAATTATGGATATCACTGTACTTTTTAAACAGATTAATATTTTTCTGTGCATACAAAAGATTTTCACAAATATACTGAGAAGGCACAGTCATTATATTAATCCCTTTAAATTTGTCTCTGAGGGAGTGTCTGGGACTTAATTTATAAATTGAACGAATTGCCATTTTTTGTAAAACAAAAATCGTCTGAATATCGGCGGCATTTCCCCAGAACAGAATACCGTACGACATTACACTATGAAAGTAACTAAAGTATACTAAACGGGCTGTCTCTAAATCAGTTAAACCACGACTTTTCCTAACGGCGTATGCTGCAGAGCTAAGCTTCTTTGACAATTTATCTATATGGGGGCCCCATTGAAGCTTGGAATCCAAAGTTATGCCTAAGATTATTGTGGTATTTTCGGGTTTCAACTCTTCACCCTTTATTAGAATACTTGTTTCTACTTGTCTAACATGAGGTATCGTAAACTTAATACATTTCGTTTTTTTCTCGTTAAGAAGAAGGTTATTAACATTAAACCAGTTAACTACTTTTGCGAGGGCACTATTTACATTGTCAGTAACCAGCTGCTGACGTTTGAGTTTAAATAAAAGTGAAGTGTCGTCTGCAAACAGCACTATATCATGTTTATCCTTTATGAGGTAAGGCAAGTCATTTATATAAATAAGAAATAAAAATGGACCTAGAATTGAGTCTTGAGGGACCCCCATTCTTACTACCGATCCGGGAGATCTTTTCCCGTTAACATCAACTCTCTGAATCCTATCACTTAAATAAGAAGTAAGAAGATCCAGAGAGGCGTTCCGGATTCCGTAGTGGTGCAGTTTCCTGATTAATGTTTCATGAAGAACACAATCGAGTGCCATGGACAAATCGCAAAAGATGCCCAACACATCGCATTTGTCCTCCCATGCATTATATACATGCCCTAGAAGTTCAACTCCGGCATCAGTAGTTGAACGACCCCTTGTAAAACCGAACTGTTTGCTATGCAGTAATTTATGTACATTAAAAAATCTTTGCATTTGATTTAAAATAAGTTTTTCAAAAATTTTACTATAGGTATAATTATTTAAAGCAGTACAGAGGTAAATAATCTGATTCGCTTCGTATAAACTCGCAAATCTTGAAAGGTTTGTTCGTTTTATGAGTAAATTCACACTAACTTATAAAACGATTTTTCTCAAAATTAGAGGGGCTTAAAAATATATGATATAGTTAGAAGGACTAGTTTTTGGGATGTCTATCCAAATATATTTAACTTATTCTGGTTAGAATTATTAAATAATAAAAAACCACTTTAGGACATGTCCTTTGGCACATGGGTAGACCATGACCTGGATTAAAGCATAGGATACTTTTTATCTCTGTATTCCCCACAGGATCGAGCCTTATGCAGGTGAAACCGTGGGGCGCAGCTAGTTGCTAGACAAATTAATGGTATTTGACAATAGAAACGCGTGGCACGTCTTTGTTGTAATAAAATCATTGAACATCACTGTTGACCGTGAGCCCTACGAGGATTTTAGCTTAGAAAAAAGTTAACTGCCGATTGATTTTCATTATTGTTATTAGTTTATTGTTAGTAGTTTTGTTGGTTACGAACCCTGCATCTGGCCCACCGTGAGCTCGCGGTCGAGCCCGTCGATGGACGCCAGCAGCAGCAGGCGCGGCGCGCGCACGGCGAGGAAGGCGCCCGACAGGCCGCGGAACCAGCCCGCCCAGTGGCGCTCGGTACGCGACAGGTCGATGCGCCACTTGTAGCTGGGAATAGCGTACGGCATTATTATAACATATTATCACACATAAAGGCGCCCGACAGGCCGCGGAACCAGCCCGCCCAGTGGCGCTCGGTACGCGACAGGTCGATGCGCCACTTGTAGCTGGGAATAGCGTACGGCATTATTATAACATATTATCACACATAAAGGCGCCCGACAGGCCGCGGAACCAGCCCGCCCAGTGGCGCTCGGTACGCGACAGGTCGATGCGCCACTTGTAGCTGGGAATAGCGTACGGCATTATTATAACATATTATCACACATAAAGGCGCCCGACAGGCCGCGGAACCAGCCCGCCCAGTGGCGCTCGGTACGCGACAGGTCGATGCGCCACTTGTAGCTGGGAATAGCGTACGGCATTATTATAACATATTATCACACATAAAGGCGCCCGACAGGCCGCGGAACCAGCCCGCCCAGTGGCGCTCGGTACGCGACAGGTCGATGCGCCACTTGTAGCTGGGAATAGCGTACGGCATTATTATAACATATTATCACACATAAAGGCGCCCGACAGGCCGCGGAACCAGCCCGCCCAGTGGCGCTCGGTACGCGACAGGTCGATGCGCCACTTGTAGCTGGGAATAGCGTACGGCATTATTATAACATATTATCACACATAAAGGCGCCCGACAGGCCGCGGAACCAGCCCGCCCAGTGGCGCTCGGTACGCGACAGGTCGATGCGCCACTTGTAGCTGGGAATAGCGTACGGCATTATTATAACATATTATCACACATAAAGGCGCCCGACAGGCCGCGGAACCAGCCCGCCCAGTGGCGCTCGGTACGCGACAGGTCGATGCGCCACTTGTAGCTGGGAATAGCGTACGGCATTATTATAACATATTATCACACATAAAGGCGCCCGACAGGCCGCGGAACCAGCCCGCCCAGTGGCGCTCGGTACGCGACAGGTCGATGCGCCACTTGTAGCTGGGAATAGCGTACGGCATTATTATAACATATTATCACACATAAAGGCGCCCGACAGGCCGCGGAACCAGCCCGCCCAGTGGCGCTCGGTACGCGACAGGTCGATGCGCCACTTGTAGCTGGGAATAGCGTACGGCATTATTATAACATATTATCACACATAAAGGCGCCCGACAGGCCGCGGAACCAGCCCGCCCAGTGGCGCTCGGTACGCGACAGGTCGATGCGCCACTTGTAGCTGGGAATAGCGTACGGCATTATTATAACATATTATCACACATAAAGGCGCCCGACAGGCCGCGGAACCAGCCCGCCCAGTGGCGCTCGGTACGCGACAGGTCGATGCGCCACTTGTAGCTGGGAATAGCGTACGGCATTATTATAACATATTATCACACATAAAGGCGCCCGACAGGCCGCGGAACCAGCCCGCCCAGTGGCGCTCGGTACGCGACAGGTCGATGCGCCACTTGTAGCTGGGAATAGCGTACGGCATTATTATAACATATTATCACACATAAAGGCGCCCGACAGGCCGCGGAACCAGCCCGCCCAGTGGCGCTCGGTACGCGACAGGTCGATGCGCCACTTGTAGCTGGGAATAGCGTACGGCATTATTATAACATATTATCACACATAAAGGCGCCCGACAGGCCGCGGAACCAGCCCGCCCAGTGGCGCTCGGTACGCGACAGGTCGATGCGCCACTTGTAGCTGGGAATAGCGTACGGCATTATTATAACATATTATCACACATAAAGGCGCCCGACAGGCCGCGGAACCAGCCCGCCCAGTGGCGCTCGGTACGCGACAGGTCGATGCGCCACTTGTAGCTGGGAATAGCGTACGGCATTATTATAACATATTATCACACATAAAGGCGCCCGACAGGCCGCGGAACCAGCCCGCCCAGTGGCGCTCGGTACGCGACAGGTCGATGCGCCACTTGTAGCTGGGAATAGCGTACGGCATTATTATAACATATTATCACACATAAAGGCGCCCGACAGGCCGCGGAACCAGCCCGCCCAGTGGCGCTCGGTACGCGACAGGTCGATGCGCCACTTGTAGCTGGGAATAGCGTACGGCATTATTATAACATATTATCACACATAAAGGCGCCCGACAGGCCGCGGAACCAGCCCGCCCAGTGGCGCTCGGTACGCGACAGGTCGATGCGCCACTTGTAGCTGGGAATAGCGTACGGCATTATTATAACATATTATCACACATAAAGGCGCCCGACAGGCCGCGGAACCAGCCCGCCCAGTGGCGCTCGGTACGCGACAGGTCGATGCGCCACTTGTAGCTGGGAATAGCGTACGGCATTATTATAACATATTATCACACATAAAGGCGCCCGACAGGCCGCGGAACCAGCCCGCCCAGTGGCGCTCGGTACGCGACAGGTCGATGCGCCACTTGTAGCTGGGAATAGCGTACGGCATTATTATAACATATTATCACACATAAAGGCGCCCGACAGGCCGCGGAACCAGCCCGCCCAGTGGCGCTCGGTACGCGACAGGTCGATGCGCCACTTGTAGCTGGGAATAGCGTACGGCATTATTATAACATATTATCACACATAAAGGCGCCCGACAGGCCGCGGAACCAGCCCGCCCAGTGGCGCTCGGTACGCGACAGGTCGATGCGCCACTTGTAGCTGGGAATAGCGTACGGCATTATTATAACATATTATCACACATAAAGGCGCCCGACAGGCCGCGGAACCAGCCCGCCCAGTGGCGCTCGGTACGCGACAGGTCGATGCGCCACTTGTAGCTGGGAATAGCGTACGGCATTATTATAACATATTATCACACATAAAGGCGCCCGACAGGCCGCGGAACCAGCCCGCCCAGTGGCGCTCGGTACGCGACAGGTCGATGCGCCACTTGTAGCTGGGAATAGCGTACGGCATTATTATAACATATTATCACACATAAAGGCGCCCGACAGGCCGCGGAACCAGCCCGCCCAGTGGCGCTCGGTACGCGACAGGTCGATGCGCCACTTGTAGCTGGGAATAGCGTACGGCATTATTATAACATATTATCACACATAAAGGCGCCCGACAGGCCGCGGAACCAGCCCGCCCAGTGGCGCTCGGTACGCGACAGGTCGATGCGCCACTTGTAGCTGGGAATAGCGTACGGCATTATTATAACATATTATCACACATAAAGGCGCCCGACAGGCCGCGGAACCAGCCCGCCCAGTGGCGCTCGGTACGCGACAGGTCGATGCGCCACTTGTAGCTGGGAATAGCGTACGGCATTATTATAACATATTATCACACATAAAGGCGCCCGACAGGCCGCGGAACCAGCCCGCCCAGTGGCGCTCGGTACGCGACAGGTCGATGCGCCACTTGTAGCTGGGAATAGCGTACGGCATTATTATAACATATTATCACACATAAAGGCGCCCGACAGGCCGCGGAACCAGCCCGCCCAGTGGCGCTCGGTACGCGACAGGTCGATGCGCCACTTGTAGCTGGGAATAGCGTACGGCATTATTATAACATATTATCACACATAAAGGCGCCCGACAGGCCGCGGAACCAGCCCGCCCAGTGGCGCTCGGTACGCGACAGGTCGATGCGCCACTTGTAGCTGGGAATAGCGTACGGCATTATTATAACATATTATCACACATAAAGGCGCCCGACAGGCCGCGGAACCAGCCCGCCCAGTGGCGCTCGGTACGCGACAGGTCGATGCGCCACTTGTAGCTGGGAATAGCGTACGGCATTATTATAACATATTATCACACATAAAGGCGCCCGACAGGCCGCGGAACCAGCCCGCCCAGTGGCGCTCGGTACGCGACAGGTCGATGCGCCACTTGTAGCTGGGAATAGCGTACGGCATTATTATAACATATTATCACACATAAAGGCGCCCGACAGGCCGCGGAACCAGCCCGCCCAGTGGCGCTCGGTACGCGACAGGTCGATGCGCCACTTGTAGCTGGGAATAGCGTACGGCATTATTATAACATATTATCACACATAAAGGCGCCCGACAGGCCGCGGAACCAGCCCGCCCAGTGGCGCTCGGTACGCGACAGGTCGATGCGCCACTTGTAGCTGGGAATAGCGTACGGCATTATTATAACATATTATCACACATAAAGGCGCCCGACAGGCCGCGGAACCAGCCCGCCCAGTGGCGCTCGGTACGCGACAGGTCGATGCGCCACTTGTAGCTGGGAATAGCGTACGGCATTATTATAACATATTATCACACATAAAGGCGCCCGACAGGCCGCGGAACCAGCCCGCCCAGTGGCGCTCGGTACGCGACAGGTCGATGCGCCACTTGTAGCTGGGAATAGCGTACGGCATTATTATAACATATTATCACACATAAAGGCGCCCGACAGGCCGCGGAACCAGCCCGCCCAGTGGCGCTCGGTACGCGACAGGTCGATGCGCCACTTGTAGCTGGGAATAGCGTACGGCATTATTATAACATATTATCACACATAAAGGCGCCCGACAGGCCGCGGAACCAGCCCGCCCAGTGGCGCTCGGTACGCGACAGGTCGATGCGCCACTTGTAGCTGGGAATAGCGTACGGCATTATTATAACATATTATCACACATAAAGGCGCCCGACAGGCCGCGGAACCAGCCCGCCCAGTGGCGCTCGGTACGCGACAGGTCGATGCGCCACTTGTAGCTGGGAATAGCGTACGGCATTATTATAACATATTATCACACATAAAGGCGCCCGACAGGCCGCGGAACCAGCCCGCCCAGTGGCGCTCGGTACGCGACAGGTCGATGCGCCACTTGTAGCTGGGAATAGCGTACGGCATTATTATAACATATTATCACACATAAAGGCGCCCGACAGGCCGCGGAACCAGCCCGCCCAGTGGCGCTCGGTACGCGACAGGTCGATGCGCCACTTGTAGCTGGGAATAGCGTACGGCATTATTATAACATATTATCACACATAAAGGCGCCCGACAGGCCGCGGAACCAGCCCGCCCAGTGGCGCTCGGTACGCGACAGGTCGATGCGCCACTTGTAGCTGGGAATAGCGTACGGCATTATTATAACATATTATCACACATAAAGGCGCCCGACAGGCCGCGGAACCAGCCCGCCCAGTGGCGCTCGGTACGCGACAGGTCGATGCGCCACTTGTAGCTGGGAATAGCGTACGGCATTATTATAACATATTATCACACATAAAGGCGCCCGACAGGCCGCGGAACCAGCCCGCCCAGTGGCGCTCGGTACGCGACAGGTCGATGCGCCACTTGTAGCTGGGAATAGCGTACGGCATTATTATAACATATTATCACACATAAAGGCGCCCGACAGGCCGCGGAACCAGCCCGCCCAGTGGCGCTCGGTACGCGACAGGTCGATGCGCCACTTGTAGCTGGGAATAGCGTACGGCATTATTATAACATATTATCACACATAAAGGCGCCCGACAGGCCGCGGAACCAGCCCGCCCAGTGGCGCTCGGTACGCGACAGGTCGATGCGCCACTTGTAGCTGGGAATAGCGTACGGCATTATTATAACATATTATCACACATAAAGGCGCCCGACAGGCCGCGGAACCAGCCCGCCCAGTGGCGCTCGGTACGCGACAGGTCGATGCGCCACTTGTAGCTGGGAATAGCGTACGGCATTATTATAACATATTATCACACATAAAGGCGCCCGACAGGCCGCGGAACCAGCCCGCCCAGTGGCGCTCGGTACGCGACAGGTCGATGCGCCACTTGTAGCTGGGAATAGCGTACGGCATTATTATAACATATTATCACACATAAAGGCGCCCGACAGGCCGCGGAACCAGCCCGCCCAGTGGCGCTCGGTACGCGACAGGTCGATGCGCCACTTGTAGCTGGGAATAGCGTACGGCATTATTATAACATATTATCACACATAAAGGCGCCCGACAGGCCGCGGAACCAGCCCGCCCAGTGGCGCTCGGTACGCGACAGGTCGATGCGCCACTTGTAGCTGGGAATAGCGTACGGCATTATTATAACATATTATCACACATAAAGGCGCCCGACAGGCCGCGGAACCAGCCCGCCCAGTGGCGCTCGGTACGCGACAGGTCGATGCGCCACTTGTAGCTGGGAATAGCGTACGGCATTATTATAACATATTATCACACATAAAGGCGCCCGACAGGCCGCGGAACCAGCCCGCCCAGTGGCGCTCGGTACGCGACAGGTCGATGCGCCACTTGTAGCTGGGAATAGCGTACGGCATTATTATAACATATTATCACACATAAAGGCGCCCGACAGGCCGCGGAACCAGCCCGCCCAGTGGCGCTCGGTACGCGACAGGTCGATGCGCCACTTGTAGCTGGGAATAGCGTACGGCATTATTATAACATATTATCACACATAAAGGCGCCCGACAGGCCGCGGAACCAGCCCGCCCAGTGGCGCTCGGTACGCGACAGGTCGATGCGCCACTTGTAGCTGGGAATAGCGTACGGCATTATTATAACATATTATCACACATAAAGGCGCCCGACAGGCCGCGGAACCAGCCCGCCCAGTGGCGCTCGGTACGCGACAGGTCGATGCGCCACTTGTAGCTGGGAATAGCGTACGGCATTATTATAACATATTATCACACATAAAGGCGCCCGACAGGCCGCGGAACCAGCCCGCCCAGTGGCGCTCGGTACGCGACAGGTCGATGCGCCACTTGTAGCTGGGAATAGCGTACGGCATTATTATAACATATTATCACACATAAAGGCGCCCGACAGGCCGCGGAACCAGCCCGCCCAGTGGCGCTCGGTACGCGACAGGTCGATGCGCCACTTGTAGCTGGGAATAGCGTACGGCATTATTATAACATATTATCACACATAAAGGCGCCCGACAGGCCGCGGAACCAGCCCGCCCAGTGGCGCTCGGTACGCGACAGGTCGATGCGCCACTTGTAGCTGGGAATAGCGTACGGCATTATTATAACATATTATCACACATAAAGGCGCCCGACAGGCCGCGGAACCAGCCCGCCCAGTGGCGCTCGGTACGCGACAGGTCGATGCGCCACTTGTAGCTGGGAATAGCGTACGGCATTATTATAACATATTATCACACATAAAGGCGCCCGACAGGCCGCGGAACCAGCCCGCCCAGTGGCGCTCGGTACGCGACAGGTCGATGCGCCACTTGTAGCTGGGAATAGCGTACGGCATTATTATAACATATTATCACACATAAAGGCGCCCGACAGGCCGCGGAACCAGCCCGCCCAGTGGCGCTCGGTACGCGACAGGTCGATGCGCCACTTGTAGCTGGGAATAGCGTACGGCATTATTATAACATATTATCACACATAAAGGCGCCCGACAGGCCGCGGAACCAGCCCGCCCAGTGGCGCTCGGTACGCGACAGGTCGATGCGCCACTTGTAGCTGGGAATAGCGTACGGCATTATTATAACATATTATCACACATAAAGGCGCCCGACAGGCCGCGGAACCAGCCCGCCCAGTGGCGCTCGGTACGCGACAGGTCGATGCGCCACTTGTAGCTGGGAATAGCGTACGGCATTATTATAACATATTATCACACATAAAGGCGCCCGACAGGCCGCGGAACCAGCCCGCCCAGTGGCGCTCGGTACGCGACAGGTCGATGCGCCACTTGTAGCTGGGAATAGCGTACGGCATTATTATAACATATTATCACACATAAAGGCGCCCGACAGGCCGCGGAACCAGCCCGCCCAGTGGCGCTCGGTACGCGACAGGTCGATGCGCCACTTGTAGCTGGGAATAGCGTACGGCATTATTATAACATATTATCACACATAAAGGCGCCCGACAGGCCGCGGAACCAGCCCGCCCAGTGGCGCTCGGTACGCGACAGGTCGATGCGCCACTTGTAGCTGGGAATAGCGTACGGCATTATTATAACATATTATCACACATAAAGGCGCCCGACAGGCCGCGGAACCAGCCCGCCCAGTGGCGCTCGGTACGCGACAGGTCGATGCGCCACTTGTAGCTGGGAATAGCGTACGGCATTATTATAACATATTATCACACATAAAGGCGCCCGACAGGCCGCGGAACCAGCCCGCCCAGTGGCGCTCGGTACGCGACAGGTCGATGCGCCACTTGTAGCTGGGAATAGCGTACGGCATTATTATAACATATTATCACACATAAAGGCGCCCGACAGGCCGCGGAACCAGCCCGCCCAGTGGCGCTCGGTACGCGACAGGTCGATGCGCCACTTGTAGCTGGGAATAGCGTACGGCATTATTATAACATATTATCACACATAAAGGCGCCCGACAGGCCGCGGAACCAGCCCGCCCAGTGGCGCTCGGTACGCGACAGGTCGATGCGCCACTTGTAGCTGGGAATAGCGTACGGCATTATTATAACATATTATCACACATAAAGGCGCCCGACAGGCCGCGGAACCAGCCCGCCCAGTGGCGCTCGGTACGCGACAGGTCGATGCGCCACTTGTAGCTGGGAATAGCGTACGGCATTATTATAACATATTATCACACATAAAGGCGCCCGACAGGCCGCGGAACCAGCCCGCCCAGTGGCGCTCGGTACGCGACAGGTCGATGCGCCACTTGTAGCTGGGAATAGCGTACGGCATTATTATAACATATTATCACACATAAAGGCGCCCGACAGGCCGCGGAACCAGCCCGCCCAGTGGCGCTCGGTACGCGACAGGTCGATGCGCCACTTGTAGCTGGGAATAGCGTACGGCATTATTATAACATATTATCACACATAAAGGCGCCCGACAGGCCGCGGAACCAGCCCGCCCAGTGGCGCTCGGTACGCGACAGGTCGATGCGCCACTTGTAGCTGGGAATAGCGTACGGCATTATTATAACATATTATCACACATAAAGGCGCCCGACAGGCCGCGGAACCAGCCCGCCCAGTGGCGCTCGGTACGCGACAGGTCGATGCGCCACTTGTAGCTGGGAATAGCGTACGGCATTATTATAACATATTATCACACATAAAGGCGCCCGACAGGCCGCGGAACCAGCCCGCCCAGTGGCGCTCGGTACGCGACAGGTCGATGCGCCACTTGTAGCTGGGAATAGCGTACGGCATTATTATAACATATTATCACACATAAAGGCGCCCGACAGGCCGCGGAACCAGCCCGCCCAGTGGCGCTCGGTACGCGACAGGTCGATGCGCCACTTGTAGCTGGGAATAGCGTACGGCATTATTATAACATATTATCACACATAAAGGCGCCCGACAGGCCGCGGAACCAGCCCGCCCAGTGGCGCTCGGTACGCGACAGGTCGATGCGCCACTTGTAGCTGGGAATAGCGTACGGCATTATTATAACATATTATCACACATAAAGGCGCCCGACAGGCCGCGGAACCAGCCCGCCCAGTGGCGCTCGGTACGCGACAGGTCGATGCGCCACTTGTAGCTGGGAATAGCGTACGGCATTATTATAACATATTATCACACATAAAGGCGCCCGACAGGCCGCGGAACCAGCCCGCCCAGTGGCGCTCGGTACGCGACAGGTCGATGCGCCACTTGTAGCTGGGAATAGCGTACGGCATTATTATAACATATTATCACACATAAAGGCGCCCGACAGGCCGCGGAACCAGCCCGCCCAGTGGCGCTCGGTACGCGACAGGTCGATGCGCCACTTGTAGCTGGGAATAGCGTACGGCATTATTATAACATATTATCACACATAAAGGCGCCCGACAGGCCGCGGAACCAGCCCGCCCAGTGGCGCTCGGTACGCGACAGGTCGATGCGCCACTTGTAGTGTCACATATGTCATCACTGGCAACACGCACTGGTCAAAGACTTTCGTCTTGAGGCACTGCGGTATGTGGGACGAGAAGATATTGCGTAGCTTCCCGAACGCTGCCCAGCCGAGTCGGATTCGACGATTGACCTCTTTCTCGAAGTTGGACCTACCTAACTGGACAACTGACTGGACTGGACTTGTCCTAAGTACACATACTCGTCCACGACTTCGAGTGTAGCGTCTCCGATCTTCATGAGAGTGGGTGATAGATACATGGGAGTTTAACATGACCTTCGTTTTGTCCATGTTCATTTTAAGACCCACTCTTTCGGAGGCTCTACTGAGGTCATCGAGCATTGTACTGAGGTCCTCCATAGTCTCAGCCATGACTACGATATCGTCGGCAAACCGAAGGTGAGTTATGTACTCGCCATTTATGTTAATGCCAGCCCCTTTCCAGTCCAGAACCTTGAAGACATCCTCCAGTGCAGCGGTGAACAGTTTCGGAGATATAACGTCTCCCTGTCTCACACCTCGCTGCAGAAGGATAGGTTTCGAGGTCTGATCCTGGAGTCGGACTGACATAGTGGCGTTTTTGTACAGACACTTCAGCACCTCGATGTACCGATAGTCAATCTGGCACCGTTGAAGAGACTGCAGTACAGCCCATGTCTCGATCGAATCAAAGGCTTTCTCGTAGTCCACAATTGCTAAGCAGAGAGGCAGGTTATACTCTTCGGTCTTCTGTATAACCTGTCGCAACGTATGTATGTGGTCCACGGTGCTAAAGCCTTTACGGAACGCCTTTTCGCCCACGTGGGTGTCGGAAATCCCACAAGTAGTTCCAAGTTAAATATTAATGTAATCTACACTTATACCCTCCGGAATGAATTCTCTAAATGATGGTGAAAACCGCATCAAACTCCGTCGCGCAGTTTAGAAGAACAAAGCAGTCACACAGACAGACACGGAAAGCGAATTTAATTTATACTACTAAACACAGGATCAAAATTAAATTTGCTAGCGGAACTCTCCAGGCGTAATGGGTATCGATATCTAAACACGATAAAATAAAAAACAAAAATGATTTGATGCTAACGACCCAAAAGAGTATTCTTCACATGATCATGACATCACTTACTTCATACTAGCAGTCCCGTCGCCCACAGCAGTGGGCTTCAAGCACAGTTCCGGGTCGGCCTCGGCATCGGCGTTGGCCTCGTGCTCGGCCTCCCCATCTTCGTCTTCGTCGTCCTCTTCGGCGATGCGGTCGGCGAGAGGCTCGTGTCTCGTCGGCGTTAGTACGTGCTCGTCCGATACACAAGTGTATGTTTCGACCTCGTTTGTGGCCAGGAGGCCCGTTTCGCAACTGAAAATAAATAGGAATTCAATTAGATACACCAAGCCATCAAAGTAAGTGCTTCAGTTGTAAGGCAGTGTTCAGTGCATCCAAGCAATAGTGATTTTTCTTCTTTAGTTATGCTTTAATAGCACCTCTTTTGATGGGACTGCGTGGATGTGATGTGATATCGACTGTGAATTAAAACCGGTAGTTTAATGAAGTTAAAACTAGTTTACGTCGAAAGAGCATAAAAAACACGTAGTTTTTAAAGGTTTTAATTATGTACGTAATTATTAACAAATATAACATTCCATGTTACCTTCTAATATAAAAAAAAATTATAAAAATATGAAAACATCCAAAATATGAGATAGTTCCGGTTGCCAGTAACATTCGATATGCTGCTTGTTATAAATTGAACTTACTTGACAATTTGACTGGGCATGGACACTTTAGCTGAACCCACATTTCGTACTTGGCCACTACGAACACTGAAAAAAAAAAGAAAAAGTTACTTTCACCAGCCAAATCCAACCCAACGATTTTTCTTTTCATTGCTTATAGTCTTGTTTTAATGCATTTTACTTACCACCACTCTATAGCATGTTCAATGCTCCTGAAGTGTGTGGGTCTACTCCTCAAGAAGCTTTGCATACTGGCCAGTGCATCCATAGCTGTGCCTGTAATTATATAAAAATATTCATTAGTTGTGACAAGAAGAGACTCTCAGAACATCAAAATGAACTTGCTGTAAAACTAAGTGGTGATGGTGGCTACTACTCTACGTCTACTTAATCTTAATCAAGATTAAGTAGACAGCGTCCCAACTCTTCTGGACAGATTCAGCTGATTGGAAGGAGAGATTTAACTGCGAAGTTATCACCAAGCTCCATAACCTAATAAAAAAACCCAGAGATATTGGACAAAGTAGCAGCTTATTGTTGTTGACAACAGATGATTAACGAAACAAAAAAAAAAAAACAGTTCTCATTTTTTTTTTTTTAAACGTTGCCCCACAATAGGAATTTCTCCTGTATCGTGGGTGCGATTACAAACATTTAAACTCACATACACAAACAGCCAGACCCGGAACAACTACTTGCAGGTCATACAAATATTTGTTCCGTGCGGGGATCGAACCATTCCATTCATTAGGAAGTTGAGGCAAGGTATTAATGCAGAAAGAAACAGCAAAGATTATTTTTTGGTCTGTGTTGACAAGGTAATTACCCAGTTTTCAATGCAATTTATATTTTATTTTATCCCCACTTCTGACCTTTTTGGCGCCATCGGCCTTCCATTCTGCAAACAATGCCTCGCAATCTGCCGCTCAAGTCCGGCAATTCTTCACTTATCTTGGTTCTCCCGCAAATCTTTCCAAATGTTTTCTATGCTCGATCTCATAATATTATAATAAGGCGCACCTTCTACCACGTCGATGACGGCGATGCCATGTATGGCGTGCTCCAGCGAGGGCTGCAGCGCCACGCGCACGGCGACCGCGCCGCCCATGGAGTGGCCCACCAGCAGCAGCGGCGGGATGCCGGCCGTGAACAGCTTGTGGAGCACTTGCTCGACGTCACTGGAATATACACGTTGGTGTGCTATCACTTGCTGCTGCAATTCGGATACCTACATTTTGATCTGCTACCAGAAGGCTTCCCGTAATTAAAAACATTCAAAATGTCCGAAATACACATACCTACATTCTTTTGACATTACAAAATTTTATCTTTTGACATTATATTATAAACTGTTTGACATAATATTTAAAACTGTTTGACATTATATTTTTAACCTGTTTGACATAATATTTAAAACTGTTTGACATAATATTTAAAACTGTTTGACATTATATTTAAAACTGTTTGACATTATATTTTAAACCTGTTTGACATATTATTTAAAACTGTTTAGCACTATACTCGAATTTAACTTGGAATGTTAATCAATAATTCATAGCTCTCTGTATTTGTATGTAAATTGCACATGTATATATTCGACACAATGTAAATTGTTTTATGAATAAATGGAATAAAACACACATCACGCCTGTATCCCCCGAAATATAAGACAGAGGTGATCGTATTGTGTCAGACGAAAAAACCGCCCGCATAGCATATAGTGAGTATGTTGAATCACTATATTATGATATGGACTAATAATATGGGGCAATTCAACAGACAATGATAAGACATTTATTATACAAAAGAAATGTGTAAGAGCTATATGCGGTGTCGGTCCACTTGAATCTTGTAGGCCTCTATTTAAAAAAAAACTTTTAAAGTTTTAAATTTTTATCATTTAATCGGAGCTATATATTAAAAATCTGTTTAATTATCTTTTTAGAATTACGTGAAAGTGTTTAAAAAGTAAGTAACCGTAATGCTTACAGTTATTTTACAATGAAAATAACGCCCTGCAAGTTTCCAATGTATTATTTGCATATAAATAGAACTGTAAACGCAACAATTTCTTACCTTTTACACAGTTTTCACATAATTCTAAAAAGTTAATAAAACAGATTTTTAAAATATAGCTCCGATTAAATGATAAAAATTGATATGACACTAAATTGCGACGTTGCCACTCATAAGGTATAAACGCTCTTAAATGCTAGGCAGACGACATACCCTCGTGGAGGCGATTGGCGGTGGCGATCTCTCGCGTCCGGCCCTGGTCCAGGCCATGGTACGGAGCGAGAGGGCTTGGGAAGCCGTCACCTCCTTCTTGCGAAGATGTAATGTTCGCGAAGGAGGAGGCGGAACGCGTGAAGGAGAGGCAAAATTCGCGCCCTCACGCCCCTAGCCGCCGTAGGAGACGCCCTGGGCGTCGGAAGTCGCAGGCAGATTCCTGGCCACCGTAGGCGCGGGCTTGCGAACGGCGAGCAATGGGCAGCTCGCCGTTCGATAAGGGCCAGGCCCGGGTCGACGGCGCGTTGTGTTCCACGCGCGCCTCAAAGAGATGTCAGCACCAATGACGGGGTCCGCTAGGGCCGATGCCTGCTAGGGTTGCGGGAAAGTCCGAGAGGGATACCGTGGCCCCTGGCACAGGCAACTGAAGGAACACGGGTGGGTTTTAGTCAGTAAGAGTCTGACACGCCCTCCCGTTCTGCCCAGAGCGGGAGAAGTTATTTGATGATTTACCACACTACAAAAAAAAAAAAACGGCAGACGACATACAGTTTTCACCGGACTACGGCGAAGCCGAAAAGGATAGTAAGCGATAAGCGAAGAGGATAATTTAGCGATCGATTTCGTATTCTCTCACGATAAAAATCCAAAAAAATAAAGACTGTTCAATCGAAGCCGACTAACACGGAAAAATCTAGTGGTGCTTTTTTCCAGCTAGATCACCATGACTGTTTTCAATTCTGACTGAACGAAGAGTTAGTATTTTAATCTGCATTGCTACTGGGTAGGTATACGAAAGAAAAAAGGTTTTGGACAAAAATGCTTTTTATTCATCATCCTCTTTTACAACTACAGCATCGAGGACTGCTGCTGGCGCTGATATTGTCGGCTGATGCCTGGCCCACCCAAAGTTCCCTACCACACAAGTCCAATTACATGTGCACAGCACCCAATCGTTCTTCTACCAACTAAACAATTACAGCAGTATTCCACTATGGCTTCCCTTCCAGACACATTATTTTCAATTAATTTATAAACATAAAATATTTTTCTTGAAATGTGTCTGGATTTAATTTCGCCTCTTATTAATGAATTATCTCCACTCCCTCTCATACGATACTTTGATACATTAACGTTTTCTCTGCATATTTCAATTCTATAAACCTCCATGAAACCTGACTTGTTCACCATAATATGACAATAAATAATTGCCTGTCGGATCACTAGATCCGACATATCGTGACAAATAATATTACGTCACGATATTCTGGACGGGAGAATGCAATGCTAGTATTGGAATAAGCTGTAATATTAGTACAACTAGATGATCGTCTATCACAACAACAATAATGCGAATGATCGCCGGGTGTCAATCAATGGCGCGCGTCGATGACATTTCATATCATGTAAGTCATCTTGCTGACTATGGTTTTGTTATTGTTATTAGTAATTATTATTAACTGTTTCTTTATTTTACTACGAAGGTCCTAGTTTATCATGCTACATAAATAAACATAATGCAGCATTGCATATGTAAGCGGGCACGCCCTTTATGCCTGGAGGCTTTTTATTATGTATTAAGTTCTATATACGTTTTTATTATTTATTTCGGCTTGAGTATAGTTTTCAATATTGGCGTGTGCTAGCTGACATAACTTTTACTTTTTTTTTTACCATATTATGGTAAAAAAAAAAGTAAAAGTTTGGCGAGTTTAGAATTAAGGAACAGCCTGTATTTATTATCTTACAAAAAAAAAAGGCAAATTGTCTCTTCCAAAAGGTAGTTTCGTATGGAGAAGGATGGGCAAGAAACTCAAATATTACTGTTATTTTGTATACATTAATTATTATATAAATACTAGCTGCTGTCCCGGCGAACTTCGTACCGCCTCAGAATGTTATCTTCATTATAATATTTTTCGTGAATTTTTCGCGTTTCTTTAATTATTCTGCTATTCGGGGCGGAGACAAATCCAAAAAATCAAAAACCATGAAAATTGGTCCAGCAGATCTCGAGTTATAAGTGTTGTAACAAACCCGTCTTTGTTTTATTTATATAGATAGATATTTGAAGACCTAGAATATAATTACTATACCAGAATAGGTATAAATGAATTAAATATAAAGCAATGACTGGTAAATTAATTATGTGATAGATACATAGTGCTCATTATTACAAATATTGTAAAAGTACAGGATTTTACAAAAAAAATCACAAAAAATAATTTTGTGTGGTGAGTTACAGTAAAATAGAGAATGTAAAATCAATGTCATAAAAAATATGAATTATACAATTAATTTAGCAACCAGTTCGATTTTTGTCTAGACTAAAATTATCCTATGGAGCAGTACCAGCATGTTTCCAAGCATTTTTATCTAGGATATAATCCTCTACTTTGTAATATGCTTGTTTACAAAGTTGTATTGTAATGTTTTGCATGTCAAACGTCTGAGTATGTATTAGGAACTTAATTACTGACTTTAAGACCAATACCTACTGTAAATAAATGATTATGATATTATGATTATGAATGTTCTTAAAAATACGGGAATTGCCCCTCAGTGCCACTACCAACAAAATACCAATGGTTGTTGTGGTGGTGTTCAGTCACCATCAATCCCTGACTAAAGAGAAAATCAATTATCCCAACCTAATAATCTGTCATCCACACTGCACATCAGCTAGAGATTTAATCATTTTCATAAATATGAGATAGCATAGGACCTTGCCAAAAGACTTGTCATAAATTATATGTCAAATATAGTGGGTATGATGAAATAGCGGTATCTATTATACATATGTATTTATCTAATCAAGAAAAAGTATAATGCAATTGTTAATAGCAACTGTGTAAAAGTCATTAGTCATAGGTGTGTAATCAACTTTGTAATGTCATATTTGTAAAAGCCTGTGTACACAAAACATATTTGATTTGAACAGAAGAAAACATTTTTTATTTTGGTGTATGGTATGGTATAGCTGTAATTATACTCACTGGACAAGTGTTTCAATGCTGAGGTCATCAGGATTGTCAGCCTTGGTCTCTCCGTGACCCCTGATGTCAATTGATACCACCTGGCAATGGATCATGTTTGTAATCTCCTCCTGAAATAGAACAGAAGAATTTGATTAAAGAAACATTTGCATCCTACCATTTTATTTTAACCTTTACTATCCCACAGCTGGGCAAAGGTCTCCCCCGTACTTCGCCATTCATTGATCGTTTCTTAGGACTGCCTCGGTGATGATGCCCATGTTCAGGCACCCACTGCATAACGACCTTGCCCCATCTGTTCTGATGCATCCTGTATTTGTAGCTCGCCCAGTCCCATTTCAGATTCATGGTCTTATCGACAACACGATGACGGCTTGTGGTAAGATTACCAGAAACCAAAAGCCCAATAAGTAGAAAGAGGATGCCTTGAACACCCAAAACTTTCTGTTAACTCTGCTTAGTTTCAACACAGTGCAATAACTTATTAATAGTTTTAGAGACTGATGTCCTTTACTCTCAGCTTTGAATAGGATAAGACAAAACCAAATTATGCAACAGCAGCAACATGGGATTGGGAAGTTTATGACTGAAGTTGGGTAGACTGCAGTGAATAATTTAATTTCAGGTTGCTCTTTTAATATTATGAGCATGTATGATAGTGGGATACAGTACTAACACCCACTACATACTTACAGTAAACAGAGCCCAACTGAGTCCAGAATACCCGCCTCCATGCAGAGTCACTATCCTGGGCCTGTCTTGATGATCAGGCTCCGGAGACAGGTACACCCTGAAACTTCCTCCATCCGTCTCAACATCCACAGTCCTGTCGAAATACTCCTTCCATGCCACTGGAGTGTAGTCCTTACGACGGCATGCTCCAAATGGTGCCATTCTGAAAAATGGGAATAATTATTAAGGTAACTGCACAGCAGCAGAAACACAATTCACTATGAATACCACCCAAGTACTATGAATAAATGCGCTGTCGCAGTCAGCAGTCAAACTGTTGCCGTGGACGTGCGACCGTGCGTTGCGTTTGACCATCGTATGGTCTTTTACAGCGGCTACGCTCGCAAAATGTATGTTTTTCAAAATTCGTGAAATAACAGCTTCGATAATCTTATCTATATTCACTTTACTGGTGTTTATGTTGGAAAGAAAAGTTGAATGAATATCCGCTAACCGTGAAAGTAAAACATACTTGATTGTGCATGCATGATGCCAATGTTTGAAAACAATGCACTTATGATAATGCAATTTCTAATCAACCAAACAGCTATTGTAATGGATGTTCGGTAATACTATGATAGTGAAAAGTAGTGAACTTATGTTTTAGACAACGTTGGCGTTCTATTACAGTTATTTTTTCCAAAAATCTAGGTCCCTGTCTTACTTTGTTAATGCAGAAGTTTTGGGACATCTTGGCGGCAATTTGTTTTTAATAATAATCTTCTGAAGAGCAGACATTTTTAACTTTTCTTAGCAAAACACTTTTAATTCATTAACTTGATGTTTATTTTCTTGAAAAACACCACTCTTTTTGTTTATAACTGATAGTGATAACTGATAACATTCACGATTTCACGAATTGACCCGGTTCTCCGACATTTTCACAATCATAAATAAATTCCAGCCACACTTCCACAGCCACAGGTAATAAAAACCAATCCTGAGACTTGAAATAACTTTGAAGGTTGTGTGGGCCGTAGACTAATCAACTAATGAGTACCTATATAGTAGCGGTGTACAAAATCGCATCTCAATGTCATTGTCAAAAGTTGTATCATACGTTTATTCGAAACACTCGTGTCGTCGGCTTATGGTTTTCTATAAAACCCATGTCTGTCTGTTATGTTTAGTTGATAATTTCACCACCTTGATTATATTAACCAGATGAAATAATGAACTATACAATCATAACAAAAAGACATGAATTATAAAGAAAACCATTACTTCAGATTCATTAACTGCTGTAAGGACCGGTGCAGACCTGGCAAAGCGCAACGCAGCCAGGTCAAATAAATGACAAGCTAGCATCTACGCCATTTACCAATTTGCGAAACTGGCAAACTGCACTATTACTCTTTGCATTGCAGTTCACTCTGCACTGCACTCGTCAGGGTATAATTATATGTTCTGTGACTACACTTCTGCACCCAGCTGCTGCTAGTCGAATAACGGTTAATTAAATAAACTCTACATCGGGTGTAACGGCACTAGAAGTTAAAAAAAAAACAATTTTAGAATCTATGCCAATAGAATTTTAAATCATTCAATTCAATCAAATCAAAGCAATCGGCACAGAGTACTTTTTTTAGATAGGCAATCGGCAAGTCGTCATTTTGTCAATACGAACATTATTATTTAAAGTCGAACCGGCATCAGCTTGCTACATACTAGTAAATTACATTGTAGTAAAGTAGTAATCTGTGACCGACAGCAGCAGCGACCGCCTGTTTCCGTTATTGTTAATCTGATTATATTGCAGTTCTCTCACCCACCAAACTCATAATAAAATTATGGAGTCAGAAACCCCATGGTCCGAAGCAAAAAAAATCTGTCGTATTTGTCTCCGTATAGATCCTCGATCGTACAATATTTTCAAAAGTTATTACAGGGACAGGCATACATTATATTGTGATATGTTGGCATACTGCACTAAATTTGAGGTAAATAAACTATATTTTATAAATATTCCTTTCCATCTTGACTATTAAGGCTGAATTTTAGTGCCCAAAGCGCCTGCGCCCGCTATCTACCTTATATGCCTAGTTATTAAGCTAGCGAAAGACTGAAAGAATAAAATTCTAATAATATTTTCCTACTACATTTAGTCCATGCTATGATTGTTCTGTAATTGTGTAATAATCGTCCCAATATTTTCCAGCTACATGCAAAAGATGGTCTACCACCTTACATGTGTATGAACTGCATTGAACATGTTGAGGATATGTACGAGTTCCATTTGGAATGTGAAGAGAGTGAGAGGAACTTTCTTTGGTTACTGTCCGTTATATGATTTCTGGCCAACGAGTGAACCATTGAAGGTTCCTAATGTATTGTTCAAGAATTTGATATTTTGAATATATCACAAATAATGTAACTGAATTAGTATTGAATACAAGTGTTGTTCATTGATTTTGTAGAAAAATTTATATTTCCAGGTTTTACCTGTTAATTAAATTATATATTGATACAACATTCAACTATTAATATGAAATAGTTGGTGTTCATATTAATCCACTTGCGTTTTTCTAATAAGTTTTTAATAGAAAATAGTAGCAATAAGTTTCAGGAACTCAATCAAAATATTTTTTTCTAATGTGCAATGCCAATACTTGCTTGTCAAATTAGATATGAAGTAGTATTGTATATCGGGCTGGTGTCCACAACTCCACTTCTAAGTGCGTATTTTGGCGTGTGATCTTCGTAAATATGGCCTTTTGGAGTCAAAAGTTAGAACTCCAAGAAGTTTTATTGTTCAATGGCTGTAAGTTGACTTGCTGCTCATATTTACTAAGAACAAAGTTCTTTGTGTCGCTGGCACAACTGTATTTCAGATCTTGTTGGCCCAAAACTTCGCCACTTCCATGGCGTCGTCGGTGGTAGCGCCGCAGAAGTCACTTTGACTGCATGTTTTAGTAAAGTAGGGCTATATACTTTGACGGAATGGCAGTAAGACATGGAGCTATGTCACAAACTATTCTCCACCTCCTATCCTGCCCTCTGTGTCCCAACACATGCAGTACAAAGTAGCTTAGAATGTTAACTAGCACAGAGTAAAACATGCTTAGGGCATCCTGAAATTTTGAAGGTAATTTTAATTTCATTTATATATCACATAAAAGAAGGAACAAGATGTATTTAAAATTTTAAATATAAGATGTGGCTGGACAAATACAAGACTGAAATATTTAGAAGTCGTGTGGCCTTTGCCTAGGGCCTAAGAAGGGATGATACAGTCTGACTGTAACCAGCGTTGTTAGTAATGTAACATACCAGTAGGTACCTATAATACCAAAAGGCCAATTCCCGTATTTAAAAACATTCAAAAATGCTATACAATTTTTGACAGATTGAAACTGAGTTTAGAATGCGAACATTCTTAAAAATACGGGAACTGCCCTTCAGATCTAAAAAGAAATCTTTCTTTCTTTCTTTCTGAATAAATATTATGTGGAGTTCCGAGTTTGATCCAACGATGTTTCCACCTGATACAAATTGTACAGGTGAGTTCACCTTAGCAAGAAAAAATAATGGCCTGTTCCATGGTCATTATTTTTTGGGTTAAATAGGTAGGTACCTCATCTGCGCCATGTCAGTTAAATTTCAATACGGCCGATGAATCATGGTCGAACATTTTTTAGGAACCAAATCGTCGCCTTAAGGCGTCGAAATGGTGAGACGAGGCGAGTGAGAGAACATGCACGATTCACGAAAGTTCGGCGATCCTATGTGCATACATGCCATAATTTTTTATTATGTCTCAATATTTATTCTCATGTCATTGTATGTAGGTAGACAATATCCAGGAATTAGTGTAGTAGTATTGGATTAATATACCTACTGATACAGTGGGCTGCTTCAAAGCGCAACATTTAGAATACGTAAGACGTAATTGCTTGCCATGATTTTTTTGCCGTTTAACATGGAAATTTTAAATATACGTATGTACGTGTAAAAATGTACAGACGCCAGCACATCAAGCTACTACAATCTGTCAAATTTCTTTAATAGATTTTCAACTTTATCGCTAAAGCATTAAGGTTCAAGGTTGATTGGGAAAAAATGACAGTTTCGGGTAGCTTGACCTGCTGGCGTCTGTACATTAAAAAATCGAATAAAGTTTGATGCAACCCTCTGATAATAGGTACCGTACCTATCTTTATTAAATTGTAAGATTACGTAAGTAGGTACATCCTAGTCATTATTATTATGATATTGTAAATGTTGCATTTCAATTAAATAGATGTGATTAAATTAAGAAATGTGGGTTTTCATTACACTCGTCGATGACGCCTGATAATAAACGATTTTTTTATATTTTTTTATTACAACCATTACAACAAGAAATCCTTTGCTGTTAACGGGGCGCCTCCGCGCCGCAATAGTGACGATTTATTTCACGATGTATTTTAATAATACGCATGTAGGTTTTTCAAATTTGAGGGTTTACCATTTTTGGTCCTTTAGGGTCGGTTCACATCTAACGGAAGATGCGTCGCATATTATCGGTCGCGTAACGCCAGAACAGACAATTATATGAGAAAACATTCAACCTTTCACACTTAACCGATGAGAGCGTACTAATTGGATGTTACGAAGTTACGCCCGACGCATCTTCCGTCCGATGTGAACCGACCCTAAAAGTCCTGAAACTACTTTATTTAAAAGTCGTTTATTGAAATGCCTGAAACGGACCAATACAGTACCCGGTCCTCTATGCGGATACGGTCTACTAAGGTTTTACAAGATTGACGACACGGATGGCGCAGTGGTTAAGCGATTGACTGCTGCGTTACGTGTCGCGGGTTCGATCCCCGCACGGAACCAATATTTGTATGACCTGCAAGTATGTAGTTATTCCGGGTCTGGGCGTTTGTGTATGTGAGTTTAAATGTTTGTAAACGCACCCACGATACAGGAGAAATTCCTAGTGTGGGGCAAAGTTTTATAGAAAAAAAAAAAATGGTCGAACTGACCTTTGACTATTGTGCGTGCCAAAAGACGAATGATTCTTCGGCGACTTTTGAATAAGCGCGTTATTTCTACTTGCTCCCACTACCACTCGGCCACTCCGATCCTGAAAGATGTCAAAGCGTTGCTTGAATAAACTAAGCCATTTCTTATTTCTCTGCTGTTTTCGTCCAAAATTAATACAGTAATCTTAAAAGCAAACGGCATGCACTCCACGCTTCGCAATCGCAACCGCAGAGCCATTTAGTTCAGGTTCAGTACCTAGTTTTTTTCTTTTAGTTTTTGCATTACGTACCTACCAACTTACCACTCTTAATTATTCGTTTGATTTCGCGGGGTCCAGTGAGGTAGTGTCTGGAGTAGTTATTAATAACTCTAACATAATTATGAAAATATGAACTTATAGTTGAATATTTTTATTGATTGCATGTCAAGCGTTGCCGCGCAGCGCCCCGGACATCATACCCATAGAGTATAATCTATATATAAAAAGTACTCTGTGGTATATTAATGGATTGGGAAATTATCGGAAATTATGAAATTAGTTTTCTCCAATGACTAAAGACCACTGACCTCTATTAAAATACGCTGGACTGGCTATCCCATACAAAATGACAGCTATTTGCTGTGCCGATTCAAAGCGCCCCCAGTGACAGACGTGAGAGTTCTGAGAACTAATAAGATTGCAAAATTTGATTTTACGCTAAGTGTCTCTGCGGAATAAAAAGTATTCTAAAGTGTTTACTGTGATTGTGATATAAATTAAAGTGTTATAATAGTGACAGTGATTGTATCATAGCTTGTATTGTTCGTCCAACATGAAATCGTGCGTATATATTGTAAAACACGATACGAACAGGGCAGTGGTGTCAGTTTTCACAAGTAAGTGAATCTAAAACATAAATACTTATTAGAAAACCGCTTAAAACAGTGTATTCTTACAATAATAAACGTAAACTATTCGAGTTTACGGGATTTTACGAACATTTTTATAACCAATAACTTTTGTTAGGGATGTCAAAATTCATATCGATACTTTCGTAATATTATGATGTAAAACAAAAGTCATGCTCATCATTGTTAAAATAATGATACGCACTTTATAATGATCTCTAATAATAGCAAAACACTTCAAGGTTTATTATTATTAGAGTCAATAACAAATTATTTAACACTTATGATTCATAATTCTCATTAAGTGTTCTATATAATTATAGATATATGTAAGTATATAATTTATAATTTTTTACCCATACCTACTTTAATGTTTCCTTTAATTACAGGTTCCCCTCCGATTACACTCTCAAACTTTGGTAAAAAAATATGAAGGTTGTCAACTGGACTCCGACAATATATCATTATCTGTGTTCCAAACACTTCACGGAAGCCTGTTTCTTAAAACATCAGTCACGGACTACGTTGAAAAAATGGCTCGACAGTAATTTTCAATTTAATAAAATATGTGATTTGAGAATGCTTTTTTTATTTCCCTGTCCCCCTCCCCTGCGGTAATTAAGTTGTTACAAGTTAATTGCCGTAATTACAGACCTAATAGAAAGTTATTGTGTCTCTTATCACATGGCAACATGCGGTATGTGACTAGTAATAATATCTTATTGTGCACTCTTTATAGGAATGGATTATCTTATTAATTACTATTTCTATCTTAGTAATTTACTATTTTACAGAATTTTATTATTTATTGATCCTATAGTGAACTGTTATCCGATTAAGGAGAACAAGGAAGGAAGGGGTCAACCGGACATGTGATACTTATTATTACAGTCCATAAACAGTGCTAGATACTGCTATTTCAAGTTATGTTTTCTACGTAAAATATCTGCTTATTACGACTATCTATAGTTCATTAGTTCAGTTAGGTACCTACTCAACTAGCGCAGCCATGTCTTTTTATCTGTGTTTTAGTAACATTTAACAAAATATATGCCTATATTGTTTTAAATCAATTATCTACAATTTTAGTAAATATTATTATATTTTTTAATATGTTATAAAACGTATTTCACGTTTTTAAAATCATATTACGTATAAAAGACAACACGAATGTTACATGTTAATAATTACCTAAACCAATTTAATTTATAGGAAATCTGTAACAATAGCGTTGGTAATATTTCTATCGATCGATAACAAACCTGATCGATATCAGAAAAGTTTTTATCGATAACAAACCTTTTGTTATACATCACTAGTATTAGTTCCATTCCCCCACACTGCTGCCGTCAGCGCCAAAATGGCGATTTTCAAATAGGCACATGAAATTGATAGCGATAGCCAGTCCAGCGTATTTTAATAGAGGTCAGTGCTAAAGACTCTCTGAGTGTATTTATTTTATTATTTATGTCCCCGTCTCCTGGCTGTAACCATAGAGTACCTACATTTTTATGTATGGAAAACATTTCGTTCGAAGCATTCCCTTTTCCCAAGCCTCGTTCGTTAATTTACAATGACTTACCAGTTATACAGCCTTACAAACTTTGGCCTTTAGTTTTGGCTGATCTTCACTTCATGCGTTGTTTAGAAAGTTCAAACAGAAGCGGACTGTTGTAATATAATTATCTATCTATACTTTTACATTATGATATGAGAAAGAAAATTTAAAAAGTCTGGCAGAATTGCTCCTCATCAAAAATATGGAAAACAATGGCACGGTAGAGTAGGTACTTTTCCTTTTATTTAATAAAAAGCTGAAGTTTTTGTTTGTTTGAACACGCTAAGTTTTGTACCAGACTATGTTTAAAGACTTTACCTCACTAGCGATTGCATTGACCGGACCCCCCCACCATCTCTATGCGGACTAGTAATAATAATTGCTTCTTTGTAGGTGTTGGGTTCATTGATCCCATTAGGAACATCAGCTGACATCATAAAATAATCTCCAAATTGAGTGGGCGGTCGTATCTGACTTCTATCTCGTAGTCATCCTATTAGTTATCTCAGCTATATCACCTGAGTTTTTTGGTGCCATATTATCAATATCATCATCTAGGGCATCTTCGTAAGCGGTTGATCCTGGTTGTGATGCTTCTAGTGAACGTTGAAATTGTTCAGTAGGGTCATCTTGGCTGCTTTCTACTTCCCGACTCGCTACTAGCGAAACAGTTGCTAAGGATTTAGATGACGAAGTAAAGGTTTGTAGAAAAAGATAACATTAAATCCTTATCAACTGCTTATTACATGTCAATAATTTTTTCTTGCCGCTATAACATACTTTCTTTATTACCTGACTACGGCAAAGCGAAAAGGAAGGGTTATGATTTTATTTTAACTTTAAAATAAATTTAAACAGTTGCATCGGATAGACCAATTCTTGGGAAGTGTTACAATATAGGCTTTTTATCATTACGTTACAAAAATTAGGAGCCACGCAAAAAAGAAAACAGTCAAAAAGAACTCTAAGCGAAAAGGAAGTAATAGCGTGGGTGGTGCGCGGGTGTGATGCTTTACTATATTGTGGTATCTTACGACTTACACGTGAACGAAGTCGCGAGCAGAAGCTAGTAATATGTACTTTACAACAGTAACTGTTCGTCACCGCCACCAACTCTATGAATTACGCATTATTTTTCTTCCTAGCTGAGCTATAAAACAATACAATAACTATTCAATCAAAGCATGATTCGGCCGAACCATAATAATGTAAATCGACTAAAACCTTTTGAAACGAAATGAACCAACTAAACGTGCTGTCTTGTCATGTAATCAACTTCTGCCAACTTTAGTCATTGACTTCTGCTGGTTTCATTTTATGTCATTTTGACATTGACATTATATTTATTTGTTTGTATCAGAAATCGACGCAGAGGGATTGTTTATTCTTTTTTTAATAAAAATGCTATTTTAAATATCATAAACTGATTGAAATCTCAATTTTCATAAAGTCCAATACAATCTCAATTACATAACACACAGTAAAACCAAACTATGGCGTTAGACTTTACAAAAATATGTCGAATATGTCTCGAAGCAAATAAAATAACATACGATATTTACACTAGTTATTATGTGAAAAAGAATACTTTATATTGTGATATGTTGATAAACTGCACTAAGTTAAAGGTACCTATAATTATGTCCTACTCGCAACTTCACGAGCCAGTTAACAAAAATATCTTTACTGTTGAGAAAAATGCATTTGTTATGAATTATTTTTCTAGCCCGAAATAGCAGATGGACTACCTCGTTTAATATGTAAGGAATGTAGCCGACAGCTTAAACGGACGTACGCCTTTAATCTACAATGTGACGACAGTGACAAAAAGCTAAAATTCTTGTTAGAAAACCCATCAAAGGGGGACAGTAAAAGAAATGGTTGTCCTGATACCTTTGTCAAAGATGAACTGGATTTTGAAGATTTAAAATTCGAAAATAGTCATGTAGCGAACGAGGAACTATTATTGACAACCCTAGATGATGATAATCGAGGAGATATCAAAGATATTAAACTTGGCAAGTGGTGTTTTTTTATTTATTTTTAAACTTGAATTTTTAATCTTGTGTGTTACAAACATTAGGATTTGTAGCTTTAGATTCAATGTCATCAAAAAGGTTTTAGCTGTTAGCTAATTGAAAAAACACATCTTTTAGCTGCCCTGTAGGGTGCTAATAAACACCTGTTGAGGATACATTGTGCAGGTGCAATCAACAAAATAGTTATCAGGCGAAAATATTCATCTTTTCACTGCCTATATGCTTTTTTTTATTGTGTGCTTAATACGTTTTTAAATTTAAACACAGCACACAAAAAAATGGTTGCAAGTAAATCCTAAAATGACAATTAAGCTGCATCAAATTGAACCTAAAATCACCGAAACAAACCTTTTTTGACTGAAAAGAAACTACAAGAACACACTACCTATAATTTTAAATATAATAGAATATCTTAATTTTACATAAAATAAGGTACATAAAAGGTCTTAAATATAAACAGCTCCGCATATTTTGCTTACATATTTCAGCATCCAAAAAATATTTTAAAATTAAATTATAAACGAAAACATTTCAATTATTACTACTGAGATCATAATCATATAATTATATTCTATCTTGTCTGTGTAATAATGTCTATTAATTTCAGAACCATTACTAAATGATGATGGGAACGACAGCTGCTGGGATGCCGACGATGACAACATGGTGTTAGGAGAAATCAAAATAAAAAAAACAGGTCCTAAGTAATTTATTTCATAACAAAATACATTGTGTCGAAAATATTACATTGACAATAGATAAAATTATAATAAAAATTTATCACTAATAAATAATATCACTAATAAATAATTATGTACTTAATAAAAAAATCACCAACATTTCATTTAAATTTCATTAAGCAGTCTAAAAATAAAAGTATAAATCTTACAAACACAAATAATAATTCACAAGTGATTTAAATGTGGCTGTCTTTTATCATCTATGAACTCATGAATACTGTAATATTAAAATGTAAAAGGTCGCTCTTTATATTCTAGTATTAAAAGTATTCATTCATTTATATTTAACTTGCTTCCGCCCACGGCTTCGTTCGCTTGGAAGTCGTAAGTCGCGTCGTATCGCATCGCTCACCCGCGCTGTAACTTCCTTATCGCTGAGCGTTCTTTTTGTCTTTTTTTTTCTTTTTGCTCGGCTCCTACGCGTCGTACCGCGATGTCGAAGATCCACCTATGACAGCCGGGACCAACGGCTTAACGTGCTTTCCGAGGCAGCTTTTTTTAGTAGTAGTATTGCAATGCCGAAGTATATTTAACCATTTATGTACTTGGTTGAATATTCTGTTTATTTGCAGATATGGAAAGTACGGAGGAAAAGCCAAAAAAGAAAAGAGGTAGAAAGAAAAAAGGTATGTAACGTTTTTTTCAAATAATTGTTTTATTTTTTGTAAAACTAGAAGAGATAAGTTGGATTGCAGATAAATATTGATATCAGATTTGAAAATTAATTATATTTTATTTTATTTATAGCCTTTTTTCGTAGTGGTGGTTGCAGTAGGTACAAACTGTGTGCCCTTTGCCAAAGGCCTCCAACCTCCTCCGATTCTCCCTGTCCCTTGCCGGTCTAGTCCGTGTCTTTCCAGCCGCTTTTCAAAGGTTTTAGATTCTTTCTCTTCCCCTCCCTAGGGAAAAAATACTTGGTTATTACTTAAAATTACCTATATTACTTTCAAGTTCACATTTAACAGTCAAACATTTGTGTGCATGAACATGTCTGTTTGACCTGTGTCTGTGTGTGTATATGTATATAAGTCATCAGGTTACCGTAGTACAGGCTCTGCCTAGTTCGGGACCTGAAGACCTTGTGTGGATGTTGTCCCATATTATTATTATTTAATAAAAAACGTGTTTTTCATAATAAATGCTCTTCTGAGTTGAGATTACTGCATCTGTAATGCTGGCGTTACACTATATTATTATGTACTGGCGTATTTGTGCAAATATTCGCATTAAATAAATAAATAAATTCTTTATTGCCATAAAAACCGGTTACAGATTCATTTGAGACCCTGGCTCCAGAGCTAGGTTAGAGTACCTGTATTTCGCTAATACAAAATTAACTTTATTTTTTAAGTATAGGGTATATTTTGTATTACCCAAGTAACGGAATATTTCATCAAATGCACCAAGTGTTTTGCTCTCAGAGCGTTTATACCTTATGAGTGGCAACGTCGCAATTTAGTGTCATATTTCGTGGTTTTCAATTTTTATCATTTAATCGGAGCTATATTTAAAAAATCTGTTTAATTACCTTTTTAGAATTACGTGAAAGTGTTTAAAAAGTAAGTAACCATAATGCTTGCAGTTATTTTACAATGAAAATAACGCCCTGCAAGTTTCCAATGTATTATTTGCATATAAATAGAACTGTAAACGCAACGATTTCTTACCTTTTACACAGTTTTCACATAATTCTAAAAAGTTAATTAAACAGATTTTTAAAATATAGCTCCGATTAAATGATAAAAATTGAAAACCACGAAATATGACACTAAATTGCGACGTTGCCACTCATAAGGTATAAACGCTCGTCACTTGAATTCCAGTGTACCTAGATGGCGAGCTCCCCCGCTTACCAGAAAGCAAGCTGCCGCATCAATGTGACATTTGTGGCAAGTTTCTCAGCACTAAGAGTAATCTGAAGGCACATAAGCTGTGCCATACAGATCTCAGGCCGTATTTATGTCCTGAATGTCCGGCTACTTTTAGGTAAGAAAACTGTTATTTAGCCAGCCTGCCACATTCCAAATTCCCATAGCCTTTATTATCAATCTACCGTAGAATGCTAATAAAGGCTATTCGAATTTGGAATGTGTTTGTGTAATCTATTAACCAGTTTTTCCAAAGCGTTTAGTGTTACCACAGATTATTAATAGTTACTACGTGTTACCCAGTAACTGGGTTGTGAAGGTCTATGTAAAACACTGTTGTTTAGCTGCTTCTGGTTAAATAGGAAGCTGATTCCAATATACTCCAATAGTTGGGCAAAAGATAGGCCGATTATTTATCTAATACTGCCATAGTTTCACCACTAGTGGAGCTAGCAGTACAAACAGCAAACAAACATTGTTTTATTTTTGTATGTATTAAAACTGCTATTTTATTAAATAAACCTAATCGCATGTTTCGATATTCAAATAAAGTCTACCATTCATTTACTTTTGATAAGAAAACTAGTAGGTACTCATCTGTTTACTGCTTTGGCTGATGGCGTCGTCTATCAACTATTTATTACATGAATTCATTATTCATGAGACCTGATTGCTCTGAATGTCCTATTTCAAAAATAAACTAATTATAATTGTTGGTAACCATTGATTCTTTATCGGAATTTAAACGTTTTTTCAGAGGTCACAGTGCATTATTTCAACATAAGAAAGTACATACGGGCGAGACCCCGTACCACTGCACGTACTGTCCCAAACAGTTTGGAAGAAGAACTGGACTCGTCAACCATATACGGATGCATAAAGGTGAGACTTTAATATTTATACACACCATACAGGGTGCCTTCAAATAGGCATTTAAGCTCCAATCGGCCCTTTTTCGCTAGATTCGTGAGAGTCAGGAACAGTTTTCTATACTTGAATCCATAATCTTAGGTAAAATTTACATACATTTGCCACTTAGTGCCCATACACACGAGCGACACTCGTGAACGGCAGAGGCAACTGCTGCGTTGACGGCTGCCGTTAACGCGCGTCGACGGCAGCCGCCGACGCGTCGACAGCTATAGTTGCCTGTGCCGTTGACGAGTGTCGCTTGTGTGTATGTATACTTACCTAATTATCTACTTGGTGTTAGGTTTTTGAATGACCATTTTGTAACAAAAGATACTTAATTTTTTTTTTGGTTGCAACGTAATTTGAGCTTTGTCATGTATGACAATATGTTTGAGATTCCAAAACTTGATTATTATCTCAGATTCTGAATTCAAATATAGGTCTGTATTTATATGACTAGCACCGATATTATATTTTTGTATTTATATGTTGCGTGGAAGTCGCCACAGCCAGCATCTTGAGTGCCATTGCTGCTAGGCGCGATTGTCCCCTGACATGGATTTTAGTGCAGCGGACCAAGTCCCTGCTTACTATTTTGTACTAGTTTTATGTCTCATGTATGGATCAAAGTTATCCGAATAATAAATGTATGACGACACGTTTGGTGTAGTGGCTACAGTGGCTAAGTGTAGTCAGCGAAACCAAATGGTCCTGGGTTCGAATCCCGGTAGGGGCAAATGTTTGTATGATGCATATGGACATTTGTACCCGAGTCATGGATGTAGGTATATTTATAATATTTATGTATTTACGAAAAAAAAAATGTATTTAAGTAGTGTATCAATCATCTGGTATCCATAACACAAGCCTTAAGTGCTTAACTTGGAGCTAGATGGTGCTGTGTGCAATGTCAGACGATATTTATTTTATTTTTTTATTATTATTATTATGTTGGTAAGAGTAAAATAAAACGAGGTAACATTTTGTTCCAGGTGAAAAGTTGTACAGCTGTGAGATTTGTTTCAAAACGTTTGTGCAGAGCGCTCAGCTGTCAATACACATGAAGCGACATAAAGGAGACAAGCCTTACTTATGTCAAGTCTGTGGGAAAGGTAAGCTACTATTTTATTGAATACCTGTGTGCCTTTTACAAAATCAAAAGTAATTTATTCAAACTGGGCTGAGAATCAGCACTTTTTGAACGTCAAAATCACATAAGACAGTCCCCCCAAAACGCCCGCCCTTCACCACTTCCTAGTGCTTTAGCTGGGAAGAAGAAGTGGCGGAACAAACTCCCCAGCAGCACTGGTGTCTGTTCAGTTAGAAGAACTGGATGAATGGATACAAAAAGGCACACAGGTATTCAATAAAATACACGCGGCCGTTCACACGGCGCTGCCCTGTACGATATTTTATGATTAAAAGTTGACAACACCCCACCATTCAAACGGTTAAAAACAAATGCAGTATGAAGCTGCCGTGCACACTGTGTGATTTTGCTTCGATTGCGGTCACCAATGTTTTATCTCTTCAACGTATAGATCCAGCGAAGAACTAAATTATCGGCGAAGGAAAAATGATTTTATTGTTTAGTTTTACAGTTATGCTGACGCCAGCAAAAAAATGTTTTATATTGTACATTTCAAAATAATAATATGATTTACATAAATCATTGTTTTGTTACAGTAACTAACAATACATTATCTAACTCCATACAAAGTTTAGGTATTGCATCTACGATGTACAAAGAGAAATCGATTTTTTTAATAATTTCACTAAATTGCGGTTTTCTCCCTATTCTTAGCGATCCCGTGTCTGATTTTAATTTGGAGCATGAATAATATAGTTATTAACAACACAAAATAAAAAGCAAATAAGTTATATTATAAATATTACATTTCTAAAGTTTCCATAGAACTACTATGGAAATAGGGTTGTCAAATTGCATATACAAATTTATTTTATATTATTCAAATGGAAAGATATAAAAGTATATTTATTTATATTATATAAATATTATTAAAGCGGGTGACAGCCCTTAAGCCACCTAACCTCAAAAATAAATCCCGCATTATCCACACCTGTTTTTTTTTTTAATATAGCATATTTTATTATAAAACTATTCCTGTGTAAAAGAACCAAATTTTTTTTTTTAATTTTTCAAAGATCTTGATTTTTTCCTTCTATTTACGATTATTTAAAATGTTTTCCCACTGAAGTAGAAGATGCAACAGTCCTTTTTAAGACCTCATCTATAACAATTGCAAAATCATATATTTGAGACGAAATAATGCATTTCTAAGGTTTCTACGGAGTTTTGAGTTTTAAAATAACTTCAAAGCTAAACATTAAAATATCATAGTTCCTTCTCATGGTTCCTTCTTCGGGATAAAATATAGGTGACCGCAATTGAAGCAAAATTACAGTGTGCCATGTGATCGCAAAATTATACAGTCAAATATCTTAAAGGATAGCGCCACGTGAGCGACCGCAAAGAGCATTTCAAAATTATACTATTTTATTTATAATTATTATGATCGGTATCACTCACAAAGTACTCATGAATTTAAAAAGCTTTTCCAATGTCATCAACTCTGAAATAGCAAATGAAAAAGTATTACTTAGTTTTTTTTATTTTTTTTTTACCTGGTTAGATATGGTTGTTGTTCATATCTATGATGTGGGAAATGGGTAGAAAATTAAATATGGTATTTCTGCCCCCTCCCCGCACCACACGAGTCCGCTGTTGCACGCCTCCACTCACTTCTGCGTATGCGCGTTTTATTAACGTCCATATTTTCTTGTTTACATTTTATTAGCCGTTGTAATTTCAATTCACCTTTTCCTATTATTCTTATTAAACAGTCCACTATGACTTTCATTTTGGTCCACCACAACCTATCGTCGCGAACAGCATTAAAATGTAAAGATAATAGTTATATTTATATTTCGTCAATTTTACTTGACTTTGAATGACATACGTCAAACGTAAAAACAAAAGGAAATAAAAATCATAACACTTTATAGAGGTACGAGGAACAGGGTGTAAAGTTCACTCATACCTCCATAGAAAAGGGAGGATCCTCCGACCAGGGTGTCGTGTCTGGTGGGCAACTGCCCGATGATTGATGTCGGGATGTTGTATATTTATGCTAGTCGCGCGGTAAACTCTGCTTGCGCGATGCAGGATTTGCGTGACGTCAGTATGACGCGCAGCTCGCATGTGGCGATGTAGATACCGCTACAACTTAACTAAGTAGGCTGAGGTTGCTACAATGCCAATAATTTCATTTTCTCTCATATATTTCGTTCCTAAACAGGTTTCCCAATCAAAGCAGAGTTAAAGGTTCACCAACGGATCCACAACGGTGAAAAGCCTTACTCTTGTCACCTCTGCACGAAGACCTTTGCAACCTCAGGGAACTTGTCCATACATGTTAGGATACATAATAAGGAAGTTAGGTAAGTTGTGTGGCAGTCATTTTATAACATTTTTAACTTCATTTTATCGCTTGGGTTTACCATCGTGGTGAAAGGATTGGTCAGCTAGACTGTGTTACCACAGTTTAAATCAAAAGATGCAGTAGGTCGACGCCTTTGATCTCGTGGTAAATGCCGACAACTTCTAGGCATTGTCGTGACAGTTAGGGTTGGCTCAAGTAAACAATATTAATTTATTTATTTAGAAATCAACATCGTCAAAAACATTATTATTATTATTGTAAATAATAATTAACAATTATCAAGATATCGTCTTTTTGAGTATCAGCCGCTCATCTCTGGAACTGTAACTGTACATCTTTATAAATGGGCGACTGCGAATGGGTTTTTAGATTTACTGGATTTTAAATTTCTGTTGTTGAACTGAATTATATAAAAAATCAACCCTGAAAGTCGTATCCCGAACTACTAACACGGTGGGAGTATGCAGTTCGGGCTCGCGCCTCCCGCGTCTCGCCCCTCACACCCCGCACGATTGCCCTGACTGTATGATGTTGGCTGTATGTGTGTGTGACTGGTGTTACTGAGCGTCAGATATTCCCCCGGAAGTTTGGTATCGCAGTACGATTTATGTTAACCCCGCTCGGGGAGGCTCCTTTCATGCACCCAAAAACCTTGGGTCGAAAAAATCCGACCATTCTTGATCACCAACTTATAAACAATGTAGTTATAGAAATTAAGCATCTGGAATAACTCCCGAAGTTTTTGGAGTTCTTATTAGAATCGAATGTAATTCTAATATTTTTGATACAAAAAAGGGTCAAGTAAACATTTAGTTGATATAGGTAAATAAGTGTCAATTTTACTTTAATTCTATACGATTATGTAACAATTTGACACTAATTCGAGTCAACTTTATTGAATTGAAACTCGGAAGATCGAATCATTTTTATTATACAGGGTGATAGGGACATCGAAGCGCAAACTGTAATCATGAATTCAGCACTTGATTCTGGGGGTCTACTCTCCAAGCATGAAATCCGTAGGTTTGGCCGAAGTAACGTTTGCTACTCCATATCACCTACGGACATAAGATTACTTCGAGACCCGGACAAAAAATTAATGACAACACCACTTGACAGCTGTTGTCCTTACTCCCGAGGTGTTCCTGTCCGTACGAAAAAGTTAATTAATGGGGTGTACGGTTAATTTCGAAGTATCGAACTACTTTCGGTCGGGCCCGTTTCTTCGTTAACGGACTTAGAGAGTAGGCCAGCTGGACCCCCATGTGTAAAAATTTTTCGTCAGTTATGAACAAATAGTACCTACATATTACTGCAGCGGCCAGCAAAAGAAGCGAAACTGAGGCACACATAAGTAAGTCCATCAATGCCTAGTTGTGGCCAAGGCTTGTATAGTACGTTTCTCAAATAATACGCGGAAATTAAAATACAATTATTTTTCAAAATCAATGATGAACAACGAACAACAATAATTTTACTCGCGTTAGTGTTCATTTGTTTTTTTTTTCAATACACAGCTTTCTATTTGCAAGCCAGTTCGAAATTTAAATAATACTTTGATAAGTTACCTCCTTGGTTGCCATGTTTCGGAGCAAAAGATCGTTCCATTTTTTAATTACACGATACTATGTAATTTATTTGGCCGCTAAACCACGACAACTGAGGGGCAATTCCCGTATTTTTAAGAACGTTCGCATTCTAATCTCAGTATCAATCTGTCAAAAATTGTATAGCGCTTACCTACATTTTTGATATTAGACTGTTGCTGAGATGAGATTGCGACTTGAATTTGAACGTTTTTAATTACGGGAATTGGCCTTCAGATATGGATTTTCATACAACTTTTGCCGGCCGCTGCTCGCATGTATTTGGCCAGTACAGCAATTTCGATTTATCTCGAAAAAGGTTGTCAAAATAATGCTCGAATTTCCAAGCGTGTTTGAGAAAAAATCTTTTGTTATGAAGGTACATAGGAAAGTGTAATACCTACGCGCTCAAAATGTATGGGCCAGCAATTTTTTTTAATAACTTACAAAAAAAAATAATGCATGTGGGTTCAGAATTACGTGGTACTTAATCCAGGGTATAATTATATTATAACAGGTTTCGCGTCGATATCCCTGCCACCCTGTATACTATGCCATATACCATAGACGAACAAAAAAAGTTGGACGGAACGCTAAATCAAAACTGAGTCCCGTTTATGTGCCGTTTGCGCGCGTGATGGTCGACTAATGTGTGAATGTGTGCGTGCCGGACCTGCATAGCTATTCACAACCGATCGATACGCTTCCGTGCCGAATCGATCGAACATCAATCAATGTTATCAAAGGAGTCCTTTAATGGCTGTTGACACATCCAAATGCCAAAAATGTTTTCACTTTAAATCAAAAAGACGACCGCTATTCCTCTATACCTACCTATTCTGTCGGGGGCAAAGCAAATCAGTAATTGAAAAGGTGTCATTTACGATACGACAGCCTGTCGAATGGTTGTGAATAGCTATACTGTATGTACAGCGAGCTGGCCGACTTGAGTGTGACTTGAGTTTTTTGTTCGCCCAATGGCCTTCAATACTATTCCAGAAATCGGGGTCTTATTTACAGATACAACTGCAAAGAATGCCAGCGCGGTTTCGTAACATGCAGCGCCTACAACGTCCATTTAAAAAGGCATAAAGGACAACGCGACTACCACTGCGAGTGTGGCAAGACTTTCTACACATCTTCAGCCTTAAAACAACACAGGGTAGTCCACACAGGGGAAAAGAAGTATCAATGCAAGATATGTGACAGAAAATTTACGCAAACTAGTCATTTAAGCCGCCATTTTAAAAGAGACCACGCAAAACCTAATGCCCCTGTGCCTTCGTCGGATCATTACAAAGTTGTGTTACCAGATAATAAAGATGTTTTTAATCTATTAGATAATACGATACAGAAAGTTGGACATAATATGAATTCAAATGTTAAATGTGAAGGATCGTAGCGAAGGGAGTTTGTAAGTTTGATTGTTTGTTTTAACGTGAAACTACCTCATTTTTGTCAGCTATTGGTTTTACGGATCTAAGCGGTTGGGTTTGTCAGTGTTTTGAGAATAACTAAGTGTTGTTTATTTTTCTCATATTCAAAAATATAACAGAAAGGCGATGTTTCATTTTCGGCCATAAAATGTACGGTAATGTAAGAAGAGGAACAAAATCCACGAATGAGGAAAAATAGTCTTTACTGAATATTCCCCTGATTACTTCGGCACAAAAAATCATAGTTTTTAAAATTATTGCCATATTCTATTGATCATGGCGTCGCCGCGTCGTCTTAGACACAGACTATATAGAGAATAAATAAGAATAGAGAATAAGACTATATAGAGACAAGGAGAACTATCTCTGTATATGAAAAGTGTCCGTCAAAATGTGCTACATAAGGGTGGCGCTACAGTAGCCACCGGGTAAATTTTAAGCAATAATTTTAGGTTATGTTTACAAAATAATGTTGGACTACGTTAATTGTTGAGGTATGGTATATTGGATTATCACTAACTACTCTAGTCAGTAAAATATTAAATTTTCTGACTCGGCATACTTCAATCCGTTAATTTTCTAACTCTGCATACTTCAATCCGTTAATTTCTAACTCTGCATACTTCAGTCCGATAACAACTGCTACATTCATACCACACAATTTGCCTACGCTAGCGCCATTTTAGAGGGTTTTTGAACTATTATTTACTGTTTAAGTTGGACACTTTCAACTTTCTCCCCATAAGAGATAGTTCTCCTTGTCTCTACCCTCCATACATAAACTAACGAAAACAATACAGTTTTGACAATTCTAGGATATATAAATGTCATCTCTCAAACCTGTCATGGATGGCTGTCAAATGTCGTAAGTTCGTAACTCTCATGACAAACGTCAAACATCTTAAGTTTTAATTTAGTGCCTAAAAAATATTAGATAATAATATGTCGTATCTGTAGGTATCTGTTTTATTGTGTGTACATAAATAATATAATAAATAAATAAAACAGTCTTTATTGTATTTAGGGGTTGGTTTCCCATGTTATGTAAAGTGTACATGTTATGGCCGGAGTCCCATACAAAAATGGAACGTCTCCTTTATCTGTATCAAAGAAAATAAGGCTCCTGTCCCACCGCCCGGCCCGCGCCGATGAGGAAGCGAGTTGCTATCGACAATTTTCTCCCTCGAGAAATATAAAATAGAGAGGGTTCTCGACGGCATGCAGTGTGAACACTCAGCGATCAACTATTGTTCTTTATTTTTCATTGATTCTCTTCTATTCTATCTCTTTTACTTGACACGTGACCTACGTCTATTGTACGTTTCTTGGTTTGGGAAAATAGTCTATAGTTAGTCGCTTGCTTGGCGGCCGGCGGTGGGACAGAAGCCTACGCCTCGTGAAAACCCAACTATTAAGTGGGAAGCGCCAGGGTAGCCCGCGAAATTCAATTGCAATTTGCAGGTCAGGTTGAATGTTGAACAACATGTGATTCGCGACCGTAACAAGTAGGTATATATTTACAGAATTATAATTGAATCACTTATCAATCAATAGGGTTATATGAACTTAGAGTGTTGTATTGATGATATTAATAATTATAATTCTGTAAAAACATACTTGTTACGACCGTGAATCATATTTTGTTCAATATACAACCTGACAGTGATCTGCAAATTGCAAAAAAGCTTAAGAAAATTTCGCGAGCCACCCTGGCGCTTTCCCCTTAAAAAAATGATTTGATTAATTATTAAGTATAGAGTTGTTGATTTGGTCACCTGCATCTGTTAAGGGGATGAATCTAGCCAACATAATGAAGAACTTAAGGGATGCAAGAGTGCAAGTGTCAAGAGCCGGAAAGTTAAGGTAACAGAATACATAAAGAAAAGTAGGTATATTATAGAACAATCTATTGGACAATATGGCTCTAATCAAAATAAAATCTCATTAGTCAATTATTTTTATTGCATTGCATATGTTAATGACGCTAGAATTGATATTTTAAAATTATTGTGTTCCATTTTTAATTAATTTCGGTTCTGATGGGTTAGCCAATCAGAACCGAATATTAGGTGTACGCGGGCGTACAGATGTGTGGTACGGAAGATAGCGCTTACAGAGCAGCCAACAATATTAATGTCGTAAGTCGTATCGTGTAACTCTATTATAAATAAAGTTCATGAGATTGAGTACATTACATACGTACGTAGAATCTTAATGTTTAATATTTTGAAACAAATTACTTATTTACCATTATGCAATCTGTGTGTTTATTTATTACAATTTATGGAGCTTATTATCTATTTTATACATTTTGGTAGACGCACGGTAATTAATAAAGGTTATTCTGTAAAAAGAAATCATTAAAATTTTGACTATCACAAGGTCAAATTAAATTAGTTAGCGAAACTTGATTGTCGTAACGTTAACTTGATCGTGATGGATATCGATATCTAAACGTAATAAAACACAATAAAATTTCAATTCCGTAGGATAAGAGGAAGTGGTTTTAATTCAGCTTGCATGGTTTTAAATACATACTAACTTACAAGGATAAAAGCTTGTAAAAAATGGTTGGATATTTTATTGCAGTTGCTTGAAGATCAGTTTTTTTTTGGTTTATCTTTTTTAGTTACCGATGACCATCACGAGTGTGGAGTTTTTCGCTAACTAATTTAATAAATTTATCCCGTATAATGAGGGTTGGTCAATGCGTTGTGGCGGCCAACTGGGATAAAGGACTCGAAAATTAAAATTAGATCGATTTATCTACATGCTATTAGTGTTCAGTGTGTGAGTGTTCATCAAATTTGTGTTCAGACTGTATCTTCAATTTTATAACTGAATATAAAATTGAAGATACAGTCTGAACACTAATTTCACGCCACGCTTATGTAAAAAATCGTTTTAATTTTTTACGTCATCGTGCACTGGCGTCCTATAGATCTGCTGTTGGTTTGTTTCCATAATGTCTAAAACTTGTTTTAAAAAAATACGTGTGTCAATCAAACTAGAATAAGTTACCATTGTAATAATATTGTGTTGTAAATTTATTGTAAACTGGAAAGAAAAAAGATATAATATTCGTGATAAAGAAGTGTGTACAATAATATAAATTTGAATACAAAATGTATCATGTTTTATTGAGATATCACCTCGATGTTGCGATAAGCACTCACAATCGCACCGTACAAATGTCAAAATATAGCCTGCCCACAATAAAAATTCTAGCGTTTAGTTCTTGACTACAGACAGCTATTTTATTCGCTATACACAAAATACTGCCAAAATATACTGGGCGCACTGTAAGTGTTAACGCAGTTGATAGCGTTCATGGCGCTCGAGAGTACAGTTTTGTATTATAGTATTGCAATGATAACCAATTCCCATTATTAAAATGAAAAAAACTCCTTCCAGAGCCGTTTAACAATTCCATAATACTTGGTTTGGGCTTAATTTTAATTTTTTCGCGACAATTAGTAAATAATTGTCGCGAAAAAATTAAAATAAACACAAACATAAAATTTTTATGTTTGTGTTTTACACCATTTCCCGGCATCATCATTATATATTTTAATATTGCAACACCGTATTTTTATTTTGGCTATCTGTGACAGAGATGGCGCTCTGCTAAATAAAAAACCGAAATTGCTGGTATGTTCCTAGTTATTTTATATCTGACTGAGAGTACCCAACGAGGATAATAAGATATTAAAGATCACTGTGATGCAAAATCAGAGGTAAAATAACTTTGAAAACACTGTAGGATCCACCATAATACCACATACACTTACTGGAAACAACCCTGCTGTCTTTGGTAGGAGTCGTCCATGGTCCTACCCAAAAATCTACCATGGTCTACACAAGATTCTTGGTCCTACCCTGCCTTGGCTCCGGGCTAGTTCCCAATATTTAATTTTAACCTTTATGCCTTACTAAGAAGGGCTACAATCGGATGGCAAAAACGTGAAATAAGGTATAAGCCGCGTTCACTGCGGCGGAGAGCCGCCCACTATCTGAACGCGCCCCAAAAGGTGGTAGCCGTAAGGCTGATCCGGGGCTACCGCACGATCTCGGGCGAGGCGGCAAACCTCCTTGCCAGACTGCCGCCGTGGGATCTGGAGGCGATAGTCCTCGCGTGCCTGTATGAGTGGCGCGCGGAGGACTACGCCGCACGGTGGATCGAAAATCGGCTGTAGAAGACATGGGATCTCGATGTCTTAAATGTTATTTTTTTTGCTGGAAATGACTTCTGCCGATCATTACTGTTCTATAAAATGTCATATGAAGTAATTGTGTGCACAAATGGAAGAGTTATAATTTTTATAAGAAAAAAATGTATGGAGCTGACACGAAAAATGAGGATATCTCTGGAATCGCAAGGTTGGCCGTTATATCCTTGCACACTGTTATAGTACTATTTATTTGTGAATTTTTGACATACTTAATATTGCGGCATCACTTGCGATTTTTTTTTTAAAAATCGTCAAAATTAAAAAATTAAAAATGTTTATGATATGTACATTTTAATGCTTAAATATGGCTATACCAAGTGTAACTTACAATATTTTTATGCTTAGACCAAAACATTCTAAGAAATCACAAAGTCGTATTACCTACTTATTTGAAATGACATGGTAATTATGAATTACATAATCATTTTTTCTTCTAAGAACTCTGTCGGAGCTTCCTGATCCTGAAGTTTCAGTAGTTCTACTGTTTCCTTAAAGTATGTCTGCCTCTTGTGGGCATCTAATTTTGGTCTTGTGGAAGAAATTAGAGGATCAGAAGAGACGATAAGCATATTGAGGATATCCTCGTTTGATGCTTGTCTACTCTTTTTCCTCGAATGGTGTTCTCTGAACCTCCTAAAGTCTTTGTTTCGGGCTTCTGAAGCTTCTTCCGAAAGACTTCCAATTGGTACAATAGCATTTTCTGCAATTATGTCCCCTCCGTGAATCAACAATTTGTGGACGGTTGATGACATGTAGTACCAATCATACAATTCCACGTATTTTTCAGCGGTTGTTCTAGCATATTCTTTAAATTTCGGCACGTCTACAATCTCTCCAGATGTGATAGCTTGCAGAATCACAGCAAATCTGCGTATTAGGTCTTCATCTAATCCAGTGATCGCTGCAGTTTTATCAGGAAATTCAAAAAACCGCCTTGCTGTGTTCCCGTCGTTAGTTGTGCCTGATCCTTGCTTAACGATGTCAATCAAAAGGTTAAGATCATCTTTGAATCGATCTTGAATGAGTTTTTTTCGTGAATGCAATAACTCTTGATGACCTTCTCCTCTTGCAGACCACTTTTTGAAGTCGAGACGATACGCTGAAGACATGTGTAGAAGACATTCCATCACATTAATGCGGGCATGAAGTGATGATAATCCGAACTCATACATACCAGAAGAAATGGTTTTTGACGCAATGACATCTAACTTATTAATTTCTGTAGGCTTAGCCAAACACAGGTAGCAGGCCGCATTTGACTTAGCTTCAGACAGATATGTACAAATTTTGCCGTCAATCATCGTCATCATTAATTATTTGTGACTAATTTCATGTCCTTGACATTTTGAAGGAACGAGAGCTTCAATTTTTTCATATATGACAACGTCTTTGGTTTCTTTCACAAAACTAAAGTGGACTGGACGGCAATACATAGGTGAGCAGGGTTTTGGATTCACCCATACGGTGTCACCGTCAGCTGTCAACTTTAATGGAACCAAAGAGGTCATAAATATGCTGGAATCATCTTGACCACTCTCTATGTTTTGCTTATATCTACTTTGGTTAGATGCACCGTCAAATCCCCACTTTGATATTAATATCAATTGCTTATCTTGTATCGCATCAGGACTATGAATAGTTTCAAAAATTCTGTTCACTGTTAAATCTAGTAACGCTTGTAGTGCAATCTTAGCAGATGAATCCGTTACAGTCACAAATGTCTTCGGAGGGTAGCACTGTAGCTTAGCTTTTTGCACTTTATAGTAAGACGGATATATCTCCTTTGAACCTTTTCGAATAGTCGTTTCCCTTAATGTGATATATTGCCATTTCGATAGTTTTAATGAAAGTAGCAAACCCAGTGATTTTCTGGTGAAAATATTGTTGAAGGAGCTGGTTTGTTCAACATTTCCTTGATTTTTGCTGCTGCTTCTGGATTTTAGAGCATATGTTCAATAACAGATGCAATATCCTCACGACCATCTCCTTTCAAAAGTGCTGCAGCTGAATAAGCTACTTCATTAGGGTCATCGCCTATATGTTCATCAGATCGTCTCTTCTTCTGCTTGTTACTTAGATCTTCAAACGGCTTTCGAGATCTTTTTGTCATCGTTGAAGTTGATTTCATTGTTGAACTTGATGGTACAGGTTCAGGTACAGGTTCAGTAGAAATATTTTGACTTGTTAATTCTTGAATGAGCAAATTGGTTTGCACGCAGTTTGGCCAGTCAATATTTGCCTCAAGCCAATTACTGTAATCACGTCTAAAAAATTCACTTTTCCTGTGGGATCGTAACCATCTCTTTTGAACTGCCCGTGTAAATTTTCGACAAAATTCTTTCACGGTAACACTGTCTTCATCTGAAAGGCTAGAGCCCAGTCGAATAACAAGTGTGTTGAACAATATTTCGTGATCGAAAGACGAAGCATCCTGATTGCTCAGAATAACAAACAAATCCAAATTTGTAATAATGCTTTCCATTATTCACGATCACTGAGTAAAAAGACACGATAGGATAGATGTTAGTATTAGAAATGCTCTAAATGAACTGAAGTTGTGAATCCAATGTTTGACTATTTATTGTTATTGACTAATGATGGTATCACATTTATCTAATTACTTTCATTAAGTTAATCCTGCACTAATTGCTAAATTAGCGAGTACCCCAAATTATTTTGGTACGTATCCTTTTAACTAGGTATATAGGTATTAAGTTTTATTAATCATTAGCTAATGTGGACTTGAGGCATTAGACAAGATTACGTATTACGTAATTCATAATTACCATGTCATTTCAAATGAAAATCACAAAGTAGGTAATACGACTTTGTGATTTCTTAGAATGTTTTGGTCTAAGCATAAAAATATTGTAAGTTACACTTGGTATAGCCATATTTAAGCATTAAAATGTACATATCATAAACATTTTTTTTTTTTTTTAGTTTTGACGATTTAAAAAAAAAAATCGCAAGTGATGCCGCAATATTAAGTATGTCAAAAATTCACAAATAAATAGTACTATAACAGTGTGCAAGGATATAACGGCCAACCTAGCGATTCCAGAGATATCCTCATTTTTCATGTCAGCTCCATACATTTTTTTCTTATAAAAATTATAACTCTTCCATTTGTGCACACAATTACTTCATATGACATTTTATAGAACAGTAATGATCAGCAGAAGTCATTTCCAGCATAAAAAATTACATTTAAGAAATCGAGATCCTATGTCTTCTACAGCCGATTTTCGATCCACCGTGCGCCGGGGGGAAACCCCGCTTCCGCGGCAAATCGCGGCGGAGCGGACGGACCTCCGGCGCGATCTCATGGCGGCATGGAAAGAGCGACTGTCGCAACCCAGCGCAGGGCACGCCACGATAGCGGCGGTAAGACCCCTCTTTGAGGAGTGGCTAGAGAGGCGTCACCGCGTCCTCACCTACCGCCTGACGCAGGTCCTCACCGGACACAGATGTTTCGGGAGGTTCCTGCACATCATCAGGCGGGAGGAAACGCCCGGGTGTCACCACTGCGATGATCGCCCCGAGGACACGGTGGAGCATACGGTGGGGGCCTGCCCTGCATGGGCGGAGCACCGCCGTGTCCTCGTAGAGGCGATCGGCAGCGGCGGCGACCTCTCACGCCCGGCCCTGGTTCAAGCCATGGTCCGGGGCGATGGGGAATGGGAGGCAGTCACCTCATTCTGCGAAGCAGTCATGCTAGCGAAGAAGGTGGCGGGACGGGAGAGGGAGAGAGTCTCCCGTCCAAGCCGCCGCGGTGGACGCTCCGGGCGTCGGGAGCCGCGTGACGACTCCCGGCAACCGTAGGCGCGGGCCTGCGGGCGGTGAGTAATGGGTAGCTCACCGTCCGATCAGGACCAGGCCCGTGCTGGACGGTGCGTACGTGTTCCACGCGCGCGTCAAAGAGATGTCAGCATCGAAGAGGGGGCCCACTAGGGCCCAAGCCTGCCGGGAAAGCGGGATCATCCAAAAGGGGTACCGCTGACCCGGAACATAAAGGGCCAAGGAAGGAACACGGGTGGGTTTAGTCTCAAAAAAAAAAAAAAGGTATAAGCCGCCATTGTGACGGTCGCATTTATTCGTTTTGATATTGCTTTTCTTTAAAACAATGCTTTAAAAAAATTACATAACAATGAGAAAATTTTATAATTCAATGATTTTTGACCTATTGATTTAGTACCACTATATAAAAAAAACATAATCAATAGCCCGAATCTTATTAAAATCGATGTTTTTTTTACATTTTGAACCAAATGCACATGAATTGCGTTTACGGCGTTATCTGTCATTTTGTGTCTGTCAAATGTATGAAACTATGAAAGAACTAAACGCATTTGATTGAAGTGTTGAGTTGTTGAATGTAGACCTTGCATTTATGTTCTAATTTTTTTATTTTCAACCTGTTTTAAGTTAGTTTCACTAATGTTTTTGACTCCACCGTAGTTTTAGGATGACAATGGAAAGGAGGATAAAGTTAAAAGCACTAAACAGTCACATTACTTGCAAAATATGTCGCGGCTATTTCATCGACGCGACCACGGTTACTGAGTGTCTTCATACGTGTAAGTGTTATTGTATTTTCTTGTTATGTTCGTTATATATAAATAGTCCTGTACAGTATATGTTTTGATAAAGTATAAATACTTTTTTGAAAACATGTTTTCCCAAAGTGTCATGGCAATCAAAATTAGTTACCAATCAATATTTCCCGCTATATTCTTAGTCTAATCTTATCAAAAACAAATGATAAATGAACTCAAACGCAGCCTAGCAGTCACAAAGCAGAAACTTATAAAAAAAAAAAACAAAATCTAATTCAACTTTTTTATTTCAGTCTGTAAAAGCTGCTTAGTGAAACATTTGGAGGAGAACAACACATGTCCAACATGCGACATAGTGATACACCAGTCCCACCCATTACAGTATATCAGCTTCGACCGGACAATGCAGGACATAGTGTATAAGTTAGTGCCAGACCTGCAGGATAGTAAGTATTTTACTTGAGTAGTAACGTTACAAGGAAAATTACTTAGTAATGTCTTGTCTACGGTGTAAGTGGAAGGTCTAGGAGTGCAATTACGTTGACACAGTTTATTGAACTGTATCTTTATATATAAATAAACATTAGAAAGAGAAAAACTACATTTATTCAGTGCAACAGAAGATACAAATACAAAAGTACAGTCAGTTAATTGTTAGGGCACAAGAGGATGTGCACCAGAGTGCCTTCCAATGAGGCCATTTTGGCATTCTAGGGATTTATAACGCTTGTATATTGTAATGATAGCAGTGATTGTGATAAATAAATAAATTCTGAGCTAAATTAATCAAGGAACATAACCATTGACACAATAGATATTTGATTATGTTTCCTATTCATTAATAAACTTGCTGCTTATCCTAGAGATGAGAGATATTTATAAACTATAAAGCTTGAAAAGATTTAAGAGATTATAATCCTCCTAAAAACAACAAATTTCATTAAAATAAAGAGTACGGACCATTTGTAAAGGTTAAACCTAATTTCACTTTCAATAGTAAATTAAGATCAGTAATTTATGTGTTGTAATTCAAAGTTTTCTATACTAATTTAGAAGGTTGGTTGGTTAACTTATAAAAAAAATCAATATGGGTCTTATTTATGACACTAAGTATCAAACTCAAATCCGTCTCTGCTATTTCCAGATGAGATAAAACGTGAGCGTGACTTCTATCGGGCACGCAACCTGCCATGCCCCAAGGATGCAGCACTGGCTGCAGACAAGCCTGGAGCTGACGAGCCAGAGCAGCCCGACAATACTGACTCCCATAGGAAAGATGAACAGGTTTGTTAATGTACTTTGATGTTTAAAACTGATGTGATCTTTGTTATCAAGATCAATCAATCTGCCCAACCTTTTCTCAACTATGTCGTTTTCTCAACTGTGTACCAGTATTTTATATGGAGTGATTGCCCATCTGACCTCCACAATCCAGTAACTGGGTAATACAATACCGCTTTTGGTCTTCTGATTACCCATAACGACTATCAAAGATCCGCAATGACAGCCGGGAACTATGGCTTTACATGCTTTCTGAGGCACGGAGGGGTCTTGGTATGTAAAGATGGTCACCCATCCACAGACCAAACGTGGCAAGCGTAGCGATCAACCAACTAAAGATAATGTTCTTTGTATAATTATGTTGTTGGTGTACCTTATTGAATAAATTAATAAATAAATCAAGATCAAGGGCAGACTATTAATTTGGTAAAGTTTATCATTAGGAAATATTTTAGAAGATACTGTGAATCTGGGGGCCTACTGTCTAAGTCCGTCGACGACGATACAGGCCCGTTCGAAAGTAGTTTGATACTTAAAAGTGAACCCTGCTCCCGATTAATTAGTTTTTCCGTACAGGCAAAAACACATCGAGAGTAAGGACAGCCGTCAAATCGTTTTGTCATTAACTTTAAGTCCGGGCCCCGGACCAATATAAGATTGGTCCTTATGTGACGGATGTTATGAGTAGGAAACACCCGTATCTTAGGATGAAACTATGGACTTCGTGCTGTGGGAGTAGGTCCCCTGAAACATGGTAAACTCCCATTGTCGATGTCTGTATTTGAGGCCAATTGAGTATCCTCTATTTGTATATGGTAGCTCTCTACAACTATTGTTTTAGTATAGTTCACAACTCATAAAAAAATAGTCAATGACAAAAATTACAATAATTCTCGGTAACTTTTATGCAGGAACTTTTCTCCTTATCTTTCCAATCCAATTAGAGAGTGAGAGGACTTCATGAAAGTGTTGTTAACTGTTTTATGTTTTTACATCAACTTTATGATTTTATATTACTTATCTTTTTTACATGTATTAAACTGTTTCTTACTGTATCTAATCATCGTAGTTGGTTTTTAACCATAAAAAAATCAATATTCTTTATTTACTTTAATTAAAAAGTAAACAAATAATATCGATTTTTCGATCGAGCCAAAAATTTTACGGTACATCCCAAGTAGTAAAATAAAAAGATTATTTTAAATATAGCAATAGATATAGCTTGTGACGCTGTTTCCAAATATAACTCATTTTCGGCAAGATGTCCTTACAGTTGAAATATCCGATGTCGATATTGTCCCATGAACCAAAAATACTTCTTCTTTCCTAATCAAGCTATTTCCTCCTTTTCCAGGTGAATGTATGCCTAGAGTGCATATCAACGTCTCTGCGGACTCTAAAGCGCAGCTTCATCCGGTGCTCAGCACAGGCCACCATCACGCACCTCAAGAAGTTTATAGCTAAAAAGGTTTTGAGTGGCATGGAGAAGTATAGAGAAGTAAGTTACACTGTGTAAAACAAAGTTATTTATAAGAACTGATTGGCATCATTCATGATCTGTTCAGCCTTTTCCCAACCGTGTTGGGGTCGGCTTCCGGTCTAATCGGACACGGCTGAATACCAGTATTCTACATGGAGCAACTGCCTATCTGACCTCCACAACCTAGTTACTGGGTAATACGATACCCCTTCGTAAGACTGGATGTTACATGTCTGGCATCTGACAACCTGTAACAACTGTCAAAGATCCATGAATGACAGCCAGGAGCAACGGCTTAACGTGCTTTCTATGGCACGGACGGTTCTTGGTATGTAAAGATGGTCACCCATTCACGGACCAACCGCGGCAAGCGTAGCTTAACCTGATCGGTCGAACCGTGCGGCTGTTATTACTACGCCACAAGCCCGCTGATCAGCATCATTATTACATATAATTATTTTGTGCTTGAAAAATGTAAGTAATTAGGTGATTCTATGAAATCTTTTCTCAGCAAAAAGTGTGAATGTGTTCTCAAATACAAAAACAACATTATTTACCTGGATTGATAATAAGAACACTTGTTATCTGTCGTAAACGTAGGAGGAGGATGATGAACCTAACTTTATGAGCTTACTTTTTACAGAAGACCGTAGATTATCCGAACTAATTACAACACGGGTGTTCGGAAAACCGATCTATTCGGATAGTCGAACTGTATGAAAAACTGTTCCACTATAACCATCTATTTAACCTGTTGTGAATCTTTTTTTATCTAATAGAATAGTAAGTATGTAGTAATCCAGTAAACAAAATAGATATGTATGTAAAAACACAAATTAACCCATCAGAGTTTGACCGGAACGAAAATAAAATAAAATGAAATAATTATTTCATTTCTTTTACCTACATACAATGTAATTTAATGTCTACCTACTAGCAGTTCGGTTAACCTGGCGTTCGAACAATCGACGCTCTACTGTATTTTCGTTATTAAACCCATATTTTCTTTTTTCAGATTGACATACTATGCAACGACGAATTACTAGGAAAGGACCATACATTAAAGTTCGTGTACGTGACACGTTGGCGGTTCCGCGACCCTCCGCTCAGACTGCAGTATAGACCTAAGATCGACTTGTAAACAACATACTAGGTATTTTTATATGTGCTGTAACTAAATACGACTCAACACTTCCCAATTATTAAGTCAGAAATAAGCTAGGCTTCCTTATTTTTTGTAAGTTTCAAAGAAACAACAGTGATAGCTTGATAAGTGTTTTTTTTTATTGACTATAGCTTGTGCTTTTTGGGCCAATCTGTGTTTTAAACTTAGATGTAAATAAACCTCTTTATAAGTTAATTAGCCGTGCAATGGATGTCTAGCTTATTGACACAAAGATATGATGTAAAAGGAAGTGTGTATCTGTATTCAATATTTCTAGAAGTTAAAATCTAAATTAGTTTAAATTTACCTTCCTCAAGTCAAGATATTTTAGTTGAATTGTTTATTAGTTCAATTAATTCACGTATTTTTATGTTTCCTCAAATGTATATTTAGTTTTTGTTACTTATGTTTAATTAGTATGCTTCGGTTATTATTTGGTAAAACTAAAATTAGTACAATTAAAGAAATCTCCACGGAAGGGTAAAAGTATTTACGAATTAACGTTTCCTTAGTTCTTATTAGTTAATGGAGTAACTGTAATTTAGGTTTAATGAAACAAATATTAAATAAATTGAAATATATTAATTTGAGAGTTTTTGTGTAGTATCTATGAACCAGTACCAACTAACAGTTTAACTTACTTTAGGTAAGTTATGCTTAGCCATTGCTCTACTACACAAACCACTGAGTAGTAGTTAGCTCTTACTAAAACTATCAAGAGACGGTATCCCTCTATCGTTACAATAGACAGAAAATTCCAATTTTTGCGATGCAAATACATCTTAATTTTGATTTAAATCGATATCAGAATAATTAAGTTTTAAAAACACCGCTGGACTATTATTAGAAAAAATGTTCTGGTTGCACCGGCTCCAAAACAACGTTTAACGAAATAATTGCATTGGCCCAATATTTACCAATCTCGATTCAAATGGCGTTGAGGCTTACGCTCACAGAACACTATTATTCCTAGCGGAGCTTACGCTAAGATCCACGTGTGGAGCCGCTAGCCGGTGTAACTATGTTTGTGGAATAATTATTATTCACTAATTCCGGTTTCTACTAATCGACTAAACCACTAAAGACGGAGAACATCACTAGCTTTGACATTTGCAGTACAGTTACAATGTGTGTGTAAACGCCACTGTATTTATTTATAGGCACCGCGGTGTGTGAGTTGAGTAAGTAAAAAGAAAATGGATGGCCGATAGATTCCCGTTTGGCACGTGAATAGATATTTTTATTTAATTATTTGTAATTATCATTTGTCCGTCAAACTGGGTGCCAAAACGGTAGAGCGGTTCCTCAGCCTAGCAGACGACAACTTTGTCGAAGATGTCAACGAAGACCTAAGATGTTTTTTATCCGATGGAAGAGTTGACAGGTAAACAATTTTATCTTTATTGTTATTCAGAAGCATTTTCGCGATAAGTTAAGGTTTTGGTGCTTTTCTGTTGAGTATTCGAGGTCGTAAAGGCTGCTGTAAAGTGCTGTATAGCATAGATTTGCGTAATATTTTCAAGGTTATTATTGTGTCAAGCTCAAACGAACGTAGGTCGCAAATCAAATGATGCGAGGCGATATGGCACCTTGAACGCTGATAAAATATTCACGGAGTGGTAAAAAAACCGGCAACACGCTGTTTCCGTGTCCGCAAATTATCGGTGTATTGCACGCACGGGAACGCCTGCAATTTGCAATAGTTTCTTAGCTATAAATCACCGCAATATCGCAATGCAATTCATGCCGGCTGTGTTTTTTTATGTAGGTATTCCTTAGACAGGTTTAGCTAGAGTATATTGAAATGTACATGACATTTTTTTCATTTAAGGTTATTGATGTATTATTCATGTGTTTGTTTAATTTATTTTTAAACCTAATCTTAGGCTGTGCCCTATGCCCTAGAATCCTAAAAGATATTCAATTACATGATGCAGTCAGAGACATTATTTTTATTTTCAATGAATTCTGATAGAATCATGCTGTAAGTGAATATTAAATTGTTATTTAATACACATTTACTTTCTGCTCAGCTAAAGCCTCCTTGTTACCAACTATACTGTCTTAGCTAATTAAAAACTTGAATACATAGGTACTCTTCCAAAAAAAAATTTTTCAAGTAAAAGTTTTACTATTTCCTGCAAAATCTATTACCTATATCCAAAGCCGTCCTAATAAGAAGCCAATTGATAAAGAAAATCATCCAATCAGTTATCAAGGCAGCCTTTAGCATAATTATTAATAACAATAAAAACCAAATTTAACATCCACTAGAAAAAATAGTGGATTTTTAAAATTACCCCATTTTATTGCTGCCACAGCACAAAATAGGCTCCATTCACCACTCCCTAAATAAAACATAAAATTAACATCAGCATTATGTTTCAGCGTGCTAGTGTTTCCTCCAGTGAGCAACTACCGGCGGTTCCTGATCCACAAGTCTGTGGAACAGCTGTGCCGGGCAGACCTCGCCACCTTCTCCATCGGAGTCAGTGACGAGCGCCGCACTGTGGTCTGCTACAAGGAGAGATTGCTGAGGTAATGTAATGAATGGGCTCTTAATTTGCAGTCTCAACAACCAGTTTCTGAATGGAAAAGGCAAAAACTAGCTGACAGACAGTCAAATTCATGTTGACTGCTGTGGTCAAAGTAACAACAGCTAACAAGATTTGTCAATAGAGGGTGGCAGGGATCGATGCTCAATGTGATACTAAGGATTCAGTACATGATTCTAAACCTCCCTACATTAAAATCTTTCTATTTAAAAAAAAATTGTCATTCCTTAAGTTTTCACTTAGTAGGTATTGCACTTTTCTATGAAACAGCTGATATTTTTATGATAACCCATGAAAAATTTCTATGTTGAAATTCATGGTTACAATTTACGCGTCGATGTACCTGATACCCTGCATATTAAATTAAATAGACTATCAAAAACTGAGAGTTTTTCCTGTTTAGTTTACAGATTTGGGAGATGTTTGGGTTAGGTTTTTTTAGGTTGTCTATTGCAATTTTAAAGTTCTAATAATAAGCAATTACATTACATTTTTAATAAGACCCCACGTGCAGTAACTGTCATAGGTTAATAGCTCTGTATTTTATTTTGAACTAGTTTCTCCCCGCCACTTCGTTCGCCTAGAATTTCGGCAACCGACACACCGGGCACCGCGTCGCTGCGCATCGTCAGCCTGAGCTTTTATTTCATTTTCGCTTAGCGTTCTTTCTGGTTTTTTTTCTTTCTGCTCGGCTCTTAAGGGTCGCAGTGTGATGTTAAATAGACAATAACCTTCCTCAAGATTTAGAAATCAAATGCAAAAAAAAAACAAATCCGACAGACCATGCGTAGTTCCAGAGATTAGCGTGTTCAGACAGAAAGAGGTACGCTTCGCACTTTGTTTTATAATATGTAGTGATTGATAAAAATTGCTTGTTAACACCTTGCAGCTAGCTTGCTAATAAAAGATGACAAAATTGAGAATTATAGCTGTGTCATTTGTTGTCACCTTTTTCTATTTTGGATCAAAGGACCAACTTTTCGTAATTTCTGTGAAATTAGCACCGACAGGCGCTAAGGACAAGACGTATAACACTTATCTACGAAAATGCACTGCCTACCCACTGGACTGTGCCATCATAACTTGAGTCTTACTTCATAAAAACGTAACGATCTCTACGGAGCATGTCTCGAACGCGTCTTACAGCGTGATTGATACACATTAATCAGCGCGAAATGCCGCGCTAACCACAGTTAGACCATGTACCGGTATTTTATCTAAGATCTGTATCTATGTCTTGGCTCTTGTTACTAATCGAAAAACTCGGCATGTCGGAGTACGTTACTGAGCATTCGTTTCTCATTTTGCGCCGCCTTACTTTTAAAAGACTGAGATGTTAGGGCCGCACGCAATTCTTGCATTTTTTTTCATTTTTGGCTGTCAAGAACTGCCTGTAATTGGGCCAGTAGGAATAAATGATTAGACTTTGTCTTTGTTGCATTTGTTAATTTGTCATCTTTCTTGAACAATAAATTATTCTTATTCTTATTCATCTGCTATTGTTAATAGAACCTAATGACTTAATCTGGGTGTGATACCTATACATATGAGGAACAGGGTGTAAAGTTCACTCATACCCATAGTAAAGGGAGGATCCTCCGACCAGACGGGTGTCGTGTCTGGTGGCCAACTGCCCAACGATTGATGTCGGGACACTCGGGACGTTGTTTATATGGTAGTTGCGGTAAACTTTGCTTGCGCGATGCAGGGTTTTGCGTGACGTCAGTGTGATGCATAGTTCGCATGTGGCGATGTAGATGCCGCCACAGATATAAAATGTAAGGACTGTTTGACAAAATAAACAAAGAAATTGGCTCTCTTGTTGGATTTCCAATAGTGTCCTCACTTCTTTACATTTGAAGACGTAAACAACGCTACTGAAACCACGATCAACGGGGCCATCTACTGGGCCAAAGTACGATCAATTCGATAATAACAAGAAAAAAATATTGACAAATCCGACGAACTTCAGCATCTATCGCCTTACGAATTACGGTTATTCATGATCTTTCTGGAAGGGATGCATGGCACAAAAGGGGGAGAGGTTTAATCAGCAGTGGGTGGAACAAGGCTGCCGACTATGTTGATGACCTTTGCGATCCAAACGAAGGTCAAAATAATTCTAGGATGAAAGAAGTACTAAGTGATATTGTATTTGCAGTGATGAAGCTTGCGCGCGACCAGCCATGGGCCTGACACAGACTGAACGCGATGATGCCACCATTTCACAAGCAGGTTAGTTGCAGCAGTATATATCTTATTAATTGAGACTCATAACAAATACAAGTATTGTATTTATACACAGACAAACGTTTAAATTACCACACACACACGCACACACACAAACACACACACACACACCTACTTTTTGACCAACTTAAGAAAAAGGAGGAGGTTCCCAATTAATTTGTATTTTTTAACTTTTTTTTGTTTGTTACCTCGGTACTCCGTCATTTATAAACCGATTTGAAAAATTATTTTGTTTGAAAGAGTATAATAGGGTGGTCCCCGTCATTGGTGGTCCCATATAAAATTGGTCAAGTTCTGATGAGTGGTTTCTGAGTAATCTTCAATACGTTTTTTTTTCTAATTCAGTGTTTGTTGATGAACAAAAAAGAGTTTCGATTTTGATTTATTGCTGGGAAATAAAAACCTTAATTACAAAAAAAAACCGACATCCAAAAAAACCACTACAAAGTGAAAAATAACTTTAATTTCGGAAGTCGCTGTCTTTGGTTTTGGATTTTAGTTTTTTCCCAAAAACTCTTTGACTTCAAATGTAATAAATAAGGAGTCAAAAATAACTCAGATAGCTCCTAAAAGTAGAAATGCTTATGACTACTTGATTCGTTTGTTAACTACATTCGATTGCAATCGAACGAGAGTGCTAGTATCTTACAGGAAGACAGACCAACGTTCTCTGCAAGGTTCTTTGATGTGCAAGCGCTCAATGTTGCTTTTCGTAATCTATCCTTTGTTAATTTTACTCCGATTAGATCATAATAGAAAAGTGAAGCAATAGTCAATAAAATTGCAAATGCCGAGTGCGAGATAAACCTAAATAACAAGGACCGTCCACAAAAAATGATCTCTTATAATAATATAAAGTATGAGCTGTTTCCCATTTCGCTCACACTCCTGTTCGAGTGAGCGGGACGAAAATATACCGTTATGAGGTAAATGCGCCAAAAACATTAGTCACACGAAACGGTAATGTTTAACGTCATGTTCGAGATGTTCAAGACTGCGTTTAATTGTATCGCATTTCAATTACTTACTTACATAATTATTTGTAAAATTATAAATAATTTAAGCACGATACTTACAACACGCGATATAAAATACTCGAACAAATTATAAATGATATTACACGTCAATAAACGTCGTAAAAAGAAAAAGAATACGGTTTTCCTAAGTACCTACTTAGGTACACCAAAGTTGTCGACATAGGTCACAAAATAAGTGAACTGAAGTGACAATGGGCTGGCCATATTAGCCGTAGAACCGATGACCGTTGGGGTAGACGTGTTCTTGAGTGGAGACCACGAATCGGCAAACCTAAGTAAGGTAGGACGCCCTCAGGCTAGGGGGAGTGACGATCTCAGTAGGGTGGCTGGTAGCAGCTGCATGAGAGTTGCCGAGAATCGAGCTGAAGGGCGTGCAATAGAGAGGCCTTACAAAATCAAATCAAAATTAAAAGTAATTTATTCAAACTAGGCTGAGAATCAGCACTTTTTGAACGTCAAAATTTCATAAGACAGTCCCCCAAAACGCCCGCCCTTCACCACTTCCTAGTGCTTTAGCTGGGAAGAAGAAGTGGCGCAACAAACTCCCCAGTCTTTGTCCAGCAGTAGACTGCTGTAGGCTGATGATGGGAAGAACTTACAATGTTACTCACTGGTACTCTTGAATATGTGACATTCCATATCTCATGTATTAACATACTCTTCATAGCTATACAGTGTATCTACTTTGATACCAGGAACAACTTACCATAGAATTATTTCCGCATGGAAAGGTCATTTGCTACGTAACTGGTCACCGCTGCCCGCCTACCGCCGGTTTCAGTGTTTGCTTAGGAGGTTAGGAGCCTTCACTAGACTCTGGTTATTTTTGTCGCACAGTTTGGCGTATTGGTACATATTACAAACCAGAAAAAAATTGTGTATTGTAAAATGTTCAAAGAAATGACTTATTCAATAATAGTATCATGAATTTTATTAATGATAAAACAATCGTAAAACAAAGGTCAAAAAATATTTATCGTCGCATAATATTCACAAAATTTTGAGCGTAAGCTATCATATTTTATAATGATTTTGAGGGAATTCAATCAACTAAAGAAATACCAAAAAATATTCCACTGAGCCGTGCAATTATTTTTTAATTTAATTAAGGCCTGATTTTTCAATAGTCAGATAACTTTTAACTGAAGAATAAATCTGACAGCTTGACATTTTTTCCATACAAAAGCTGTCAAACCACAATATTTATTCCTCAGATAAAAGATATCTGACTATTGAAAAATCAGCCCTAAAACTGCAAAATTACTTTTATTTTGGTGGTCCTTCGATTCAACCATCAAACACAACGCTTTATTGAACCTTATTTGTTGCCGCGATGCGTTATTGTCAATTACCTAAAAATTTGCTTCTTACCGCGCCTTAATTTTACTTTCTAAGCAATAGCTCCTACTATTGACCAAAAACATATGTGCAACACGTTTGTTGTGCATGCCAATAAGGAGTGGAACGTCTTGCCAGAGTGGAGTTGCGGCATTTCTTCTCTGGGATCAATCAGTCTGCTAAAAAAGGCCGATGCCAACTATTTCAATAAAAAAAATGACGTATAAAAGTGTCTTAAAGGAAGGCTTTACTTACTGATTATAAATATAAATTCATTTAATTTCCAATAGCTGGATTTAAAGGTTAGGTTAGGGTTTTTAAACGTTGCCCCACACTAAGTATTTCTCCTGTATCATGGGTGCGTTTACAAACATTTAAACTCACACACCAAACAGCCAGACCCGGAACAACGACTTGCAGGTCATACAAATATTTGTTCCGTGCGGGAATCGAACCAGCGACACGTAACACAGCAGTCATTCGCTTAACCACTGTGCCAACCGTGCCGTCAAAATGAGGGATCTCAATAGGAATTAACAAGTGAATAGATTAGTTCTAGGAAAGCAAGTTTCTTTATACACACAGGTATTAACTGGCCCGAGAGAACACAATGTTCATGCCCTGTCGTGCTGAGAGAACACAATGTTCATGCCCTGCCGTGCTGAGAGAACACTATGTTCATGCCCTGTCGTGCTGAGAGAACACTATGTTCATGCCCTGTCGTGTTGAGAGAACACTATGTTCATGCCCTGTCGTGCTGAGAGAACACAATGTTCATACCCTGTCGTGCTGAGAGAACACAATGTTCATGCCCTGCCGTGCTGAGAGAACACTATGTTCATGCCCTGTCGTGCTGAGAGATCACAATGTTCATGCCCTGTCGTGCTGAGAGAATTCTCCAGTCAGCAGGGTTTGTAGTAGAACTCGCAGAGGCTCTATTAATGCACCCATTTATTAACTTTGATCTTTCATTGAATTCTCGACAATGGGGAAGGCGACTGTCAAAATGGCGCTGTCGTAGCTAGTTACCAAAACAAGTTAATAATGTAAGGCGTGAGGTGGTTTTTATTTAGTTTTGCGAAAATTACTCGTTTTTGTGTTCCTCAGTGCTCGGAAATTGGAGTCTACAATTTTCTGAAGGACCATAAACTTATAAAATCGTGGCTTTAAGTTATTCGTAGGGAATTATTTTAACTAAACACAGTTCGAGGTTAAGTCGGAAACATTTTGAAGAAAGTAATTACAAGATAATAATCAATATATTTAAAAAAATATCTGACTCCTTTCATGTCGAATAAATATTGATTTAAAATATGGAAAATACCGAAAATAACGAAATAGTAGAATAAAACCAAACTCATGAATGAACACGAAATTGAATGAATGAACGAAATGTCAAATTTATTGGTAGGCCGTAGGGACCTAGTCACGCCATCTACAATATTAGCTTTGACTGACCTTCCCCATTTCCTTCAAGTTTATAATTAAATGTGTTAAACCGTAGGACAATTACACAACTTTGCAATTAATTAATGCAGCAAAGTACTTCCGCAAGTTATGAAACCCTACATAATAATATTATTTGTATCAACCTGCGGCCGTTCCCACAACTTTCCCTGGGTTGCCGAACGTTCGCATGTCTGTTTGTCGTTTACTGCATGCATGATTGTTAGACGGTGTATGTCCAAATGGATGCTGATGTAATGGGTTCGTGTAATCAATGAAACTTTTTTTTGGAGAGTTATACAGGGTGTTTTTGAACGGCACGCTACAATTAAATCTCGTTCTTTTATTTTTGTTTTTTTATATTAGATGGGTTTGCTCTTGACTCTAGTCTAGGTCAGTGGTGACAAAGACAGAGTCGACGATGGCGTGACCTTACCCAGAAGAAGCCTGTTCACCCTCACTTTGAAGAGATTAGGGTTCAAGAGAGATTAGTCATTTTTGCCTAGTATTTTGAGGATGACTTAAAGTTATAATCGAAAGACCAGTGAACCCTTATGCCCGGTACAGGTTGGTGAAACGGAACATGAAATGTAACACTAAAGAGCCGTCCAAACTTATGCAATGAAACATGAAATGTGATACAATAACTATGCGATTTTTTTTCAATGTGTGTAATTTTTCATGTTTCGTTTCACCAATCTGTACCGGGCTTTAAATTGCCTTCCTAATCTCTCTCTAGTCTTGAAATTTACCGTTTGCTTTGGCCGTGGCGATAAGATGACAAAAAATAAGACATCGGAGGGCTAGGTTTGCAACATTCACACGCATTTTGTGTTCAGACTTAAAACAGTTTAGTAATATGTTGCCATTATCCACACAACCTGTATGTACCGTAGACGGTCCACACAATCGTAAAAAGAAAGTAGATAGTATCGATTGTGCATCTGCATAAAACCTCTTCAATATTTTAGAGACGTCAATTTTTTTCCGCAGATAAAATATATCGGTTTTCTTCTGCCGTGCAATAAAATTGACGTCTGACAGTTTTTGAATGGAAAAAGTATATAAGTTAGGTCGAATTCGCCCGTAGTTGTGTCTTAAATCGTGAGAAAACCTGGATCTACTTCCATCTCGGTGGTTAAGCGAGTCAAAATTATTATTTCTACACAAAGGGTCTTTAGTAGATGGTCGGTGACAGAAATGTCCATGTTTTAAACATAACTATATTAACTATTGAATAATACATAATTATTGCAAACATTTTAAATACTATGCCATGAAGATGCATGCGACAAACTACGGAATTAGCAACATGCATAAAAAAAAAATTGCATAAACATTGTTATTGACATGAAATATATTTTGCAGTCAAACGACGTTTTGCCTTACAGAAACACTTTGGCCAAAATTCAAGATAATTCATAGAGGAAACCTCATGAAGACTTTTTTCTTAGTCATAAGCATAATCAGCCTATAATGTTCCCACTGCTGGGACACAGGCCTCTCAGTGAGAGGGAGTGGGCTGTAATCCACCACGCGGGCCCAGTCCGGATTGGTAGATGTCACGTGTCTTCGAATTTTTGGTTCTAGGACATGCCGGTTTCCTCACGATGTTTTCCTTCACCGTTTTGAGAGCAGTGGTGATTAACTAATTAACACAAAGTGAAGCTTCTGTCTGGATTCGAACCTACGACCTAAAACTCCGTTACCACTGTGCTACCACTGCTGTCTTACGGCAGTTGTTGAAGTTGACCTATTTGAGGTACTCTAACGGTCAAACCATCAGAGTAGTGGCAAAACGACTAATTTCCATACCAACTGAAATTCGACTGCAATTTTGGATATGTACCTATATGCGAAAATGATTAATAAAATATAATCACATGTCTACCGATTGTAGTAATGAATTAGCATAGTTATCTAATACGAAATCAAAATAACATAAAATTATGACTTTTACATTCAGATGCTACACTAGCTATAATTTTTTTTTGAGTATTCATTTTTGGAAACTCCTAACTCCCTCGCTGTCATATTAAGGTATGACTTGCGGGTACTACTATTTTTGACTATACATTTTAAGGACCATTCATCGGGAGCCCCAAATAACTAGCCCCAAATAACGGCCCATTCGTCCTTCACAATGCCGTAGTAAACAAAAATGCTCCAGCATACGAAATTCCAATGACATAAGCGCTGATGCAATCATGCAACGCAGCCGGCTTAGCGGTATGACCAGGCCGCGAATGTGGAACGCCGAAAGTGAAAGTAGCACGCCTCGCTGTGGAGCTTTTAGGTGGTATGCAGTCGTGGTTTGGCTAGATTGTGGGTATTTGTGAAGGAGTGGTGCCTGTTGAGTAACCAGGGAGTATAAGCAGATGGCATTCCAGTCGGGAGTGCGCGCCAATGTACGAGTATCACCCGGGCCCCCGACGCGTGGTAGTGAAAGGAACCGTGGGGTTTTAATCGGTAGGAGTCCGACATTACCCTCCGTTCTCCCCAGTCCGATGTTAACCAGGAGGATTTCCCCCACAGAAAAAAAAAGTCAATGGCAGTGCAGAAGCGTGATTTATACCAGGGCAGCCCCTCTTAAGAAGCTAAATACTTGTGCCAGGAGTGGGTTCACGTCAATAGTGAAAAGAGGGGTTCGAACTCACGAGTCACGTCACCCATGGCTCGTGGCGTGGCTCGCCAGATCGCTTCGTAAAAGTTGGACTATTGCTGCGCTATCTGTTCACACCCTCTCATGTAGTCATGTCCACTTATGCACAAAGTGGCCTTATGCACCAAGTACTTATGCACCAAGCAATTATCCTAAGTTTGCTGTCTTTGGTTGTTTCAGTCTGCTCTAGTTTATCCTGAAGAGGAAAAACGGCCTCAAGGCTTCAAATATTAAACATTAAGCCCAAAGGGCGTTTGAACTACTTTTTTTTTTGAAGGTGGGATATCATCAAATAACTTCTCCCGCTCCGGGCGAAGCGAGAGGGCGTGTCAGACTCTTACTGACTAAAACCCACCAGTGTTCCTTTAGTTGCCTGTGCGAGGGGCCCCGGTAACCTTTTCGGACTTTCCCGCAACCCTGGCAGGCATCGGCCCTACCGGACGCCGTCATTGTTGCTGACATCTCTTTGATGCGCGCATGGAACATAACGCGCCGTCGCGTCGACCCGAGCCTAGTGCTTATCGGACGGCGAGCTGCCCATTGCTCGCCGTCCGCAAGCCCGCGCCTACGGTGGTACAGTGGCCGGGAATCGGCTTGTGATTATCGATGCCCAGGGCGTCTCCTACGGCGGCTAGGAGCGTGAGGGCGCGAATTTTGCCTCTCCCTCACGCGTTGCGCCTCCTCCTTCGTGAGCATTACTGCTTCACAGAAGGAGGTGACGGCATCCCAAGCCCTCTCGCTCCGTACCAAGGCCTGGACCAGGGCCGGACGCGAGAGATCGCCACTGCCGGCTGATCTCCTAAACCCAGCTTGCTTGTGAAAGGGAACTATATTTTCTATCACCAAAATTTATATTTGTCATCAAGTTGTATCACCTAATACATAGATCTATCGCCACGAAATATTTTCGTTCTCAGATAAACAAAAATTGTTCCCAGGTTGATATCTCAGGATTTTAGGTGATTTATTGTGGAACTGATTTTGCATTGTTTGGTGACTACATTTTGGTGACAGATCTACTACTTGGAGGACAAACCCTATTATTTAAGAAACACAAAACTAATTAAATTGGTAATAGCTTAAATGATACCCGAGACAAATTACCAGGAGAAACTGGATGCAATCTGGACTTTAGGGCACCCCGACTCGGACAGGTTAGGTTAGAAGGGGATGGCGGGGTCGAGAGACCCCGCCATCCCCTTCGTGGTTATTTTTTTATAAACCACCCAGAAGTAGGAGCCCCGCGAAGCGGGGCTCCGTCGACCAAGCCCTACCGTCGACATATTATGTATATCAATCGATCCGTGGTGAATAAGAAAACTACTACTATTGGTGATCTCTTTAAATTAGTTTGCTTAAATACTTATTAGGACACACCTATTATAATACATACAAAAACATTTATTTGGTACTAGACCTTATATCTCAGGATTTTAGGTGATTTATTGTGGAACTGATTTTGCATTGTTTGGTGACTACATTTTGGTGACAGATCTACTATTTGGAGGACAAACCCTATTATTTAAGAAACACAAAACTAATTAAATTGGTAATAGCTTAAATGATACCCCTTGTGAAATACTCAATGCAAGTTGTCAAATTTTCGTTTTACATTTCCATTTTTTAAACATTGTTTCTCAAGCGGTATTTACAGAATAAGCCATTACTTCTTTAAATAAATACAGATCTGTTTGTTGTAATAATGACGCTAAAGCAAGTTAGTCACACTGCAGTGTTTACAATGTCTGATATTGACCTCTCCGGTGTGTGCTTTGTGATTCATTGGGTATCGTTAGACTGTAGAAGAAAGGTTGGTAAGAATAAAATAATTGTAAAGAAAAGGTGTTGGAGAAACAAAGGATCATTGACCTTATGTTGTCTTGACGATTTGTAGTCCATGGTTAGAAAGCCTGGCTTGGGGGTGACTACCGAGATGACGATTAAAAGAGAAGTATGGTAGTCATCTCCTAGAAACAAAAAAAAATCGAAGACACGTGACCAACCCGCACTGTGTCCGCGTGGTGGATTACGGCCCACTCCCTCTCACCGAGAGGAGGCCTGTGTCTCAGCAGTGGGAACATTATAGGCTGATGATGATGATGATGAAGAGAAGTAGGGAAGAAAAATAAATTTTGCGCCGACCCCAAATAAATGGGGATACAGGGCAAGTTAATGATAATGATTTGTAATTGTCCACTGGTGAACATTTGAGACTTCATAGCCATAGCTGGGATAGAGAGATATATGGAAAGAAAAAATGTCACAGACTTGAAGCCAGCCTGGTATAATAAAATTGAAAATCTTTAAGGTTTTATTTGTCGGCCAAGTGCTTATGATTCAGGGAACCGCAGCTGCCCTGCATAGTTATTCACAACCGTTCACTTACGTACCAAATCGAACATCTATCAATGTTATCAAAAGCTGTTCACAAATCCAAAAGCCCAAAAAATTCTCCATTTAAATAAAATAGACCACCGCCATTTTTCCGTAAGTTATTTTCTGTGGGGGCAAGGCAAATCGGTAATAGAAAATGAGTGATTTTCTATTCGAGAACCTGTGGAATGTTTGTGAGTAGTGATGAAATTAATTGCTCTAAGTTGTCTTATTGTATGTTGAAAGCGGTGATTATTCTGACATAGCGAGGAAGTAAGTAATCCATCATTCATTACTGCTTCGTGGAATGGTCAAGAAAAAACCTTTAAACCGAGTGAGTAGGAAAAGCTCACACATTAGTTAGCTTGCCGGCAGTAATCGTTTTCTTAATATATGACGTAGGAAATGAAATCAGCATTGGACTGTCACATAGATCGCCAAGTGATACTTTCTGGCAAACAGAAACCTCACCTATACAAATACAAGGTGAAGGTAATTGAAATAACTGAACACCTGAAAAGAGGTCATTGTGCTCACTATTATGTACAATTTTATTTATTTATTAAAACTTTATGCACAAGTAAAAACTGTACAAAGGCGGACTTAATGCCTTGGGCATTTTCTACCAGTCTACCTTAGGGTGATGCAGAGACAATACATACTTACACTTCCCTTCTATCGTCTATCGTCCCTTACACTTTGTCGTGTTATACGAAAAACTACAGAACTACTGTTGTATGAAGCAGTTGTTTTTTTTCGCTATTTCATATGTTGAGGTCAATGACCCCGTTTCAGGTATTCAGTTATTTTAATTTCTATTGTTTGGTGCTTAGTGGCTATTGTCTTTTGGTAAATGAAGCGTCTTCTCTATAATAGACTTATGCCGCTTTTGAGAGACGGAGACGAGACTTTTCAGGTTGTGAGTGATTGATAGGTAGGCGGGTCTACTTGGTCTGCCCTAGTTGGGAACCCTGTAAGTTGATATATTTTGTCGCCATCTTTTAAATGTGTCTTCGAAGATTTACATATAAAAAATAAATATCATCTCATTTAATAAAATCCTTACCCTTTTAAATACAACGGCATGTCTTCAATCTATATTTATGGTGATATTAAGGCATATCCTACCTATTTGTAGTTAAGGCGCTGCCCAAACGTAGGACACCGTAAAACGCTCAGTTTTTTGTCGCACAGTATTGGTACCTACATATTACAAGCCAGATATTTTTTTTGTCAAAAAGCTTATGCGAAAATATTCAATAAAAATAAAATAGTATCATGATAAAACAACCGTAAAACAGCTCAAACAATTTTTTTTTCGTCGCATAATTCTCTAAATTAACTGAACTAGTGTTAACTAACATAATATTTTATGTAATCGTTTATCTATAAAAACCAATGCCACTTTTCGTTGTAATTTTATAACTCAAGAACGGATGCACCGATTTTGCTAATTCTTTTTTTAGAATATTCCTTGAAGTACGAGGATGGCTCGTAAGGAGAGAAAAATTAAAAAAAAAAATGTTAGGCGTACGAAGTTCGCGGGGTCAGCTAGTTAGCTAATAAAGGGAATTCCATCAATTAGAGAAATAGCTCAAAATTATTCCACTAAGCCGTGCATTTATTTTTTAATTTAATTAAAACTGGAAAATGACTTTTGTTTTGGTCAAACGCATCGCTGATTTGAACCTTCTTTGTTGCCGCGATGCGCTAATGTAAAATTTGCTTCTTACCGCTCCGTAAGACAACACCCCAAATACAATTATTTTCAAAGCAGATATTTCACGCAATATTCTTCAAGATATTCATGTACATTTTTGATGCCCAACTGAGCTAACTGGGGACGATATCTTAAATATTCAGATGCCTCAGTTTAATCCAATTAGTGGGTAGTTTGGCTAAGTTATAATTGAAGTCTTATTCAGTCTTAAATTATGCTAACTAGCGGTCGGTACGTTTTATTGTTTCTTAGAAACTGAAGTAATTAAAATATTTAAAGGGATGTTGGAAATTAAAATGTAATTACAGAAAAACCTTGTAATATTGAATTATGCAGGATCTGGTCATCCATATTTTTATAAAATTTTCCGTTAATTTAGCATCCTTTGTAGGTTTAATACTTATCTGAAAATATTGTTGAAAAAGAACCACAGTTCAGATACCTACTTAATAAGCCAGATGCACTAAATTTACCTCTGTATTATTTCTGAATAATCAAGCACAGTTTATTAATTATTTTAGGCCCAATTGTTTCTTTAGGTAACAGTCAGTACTATTATGTCAATTAGATATGTACACAAGTTGAAGTTAAAGTAATACAGTTGACCAGGCGACATGGTTGGATAAGCAACAAAATTAACGGTTGGGGGCTCGGACCATGTCAAGTCGCTTACCGCTGTAGCGGCATCTATATAGCCACATGCGAACTACGCATTACACTGACGTCACGCAAAATCCTGCATCGCGCAAGCAGAGTTTACCGCGCAACTAGCATAATATAAAACGCCCCGACATCAATCGTCGGGCAGTTGCCCACCAGACACAACACCCATCTGGTCGGAGAATCCTCCTTTTTAAAACTATGGAGGTATGAGCGAACTTTACTTCCTGTTCCTCATACCTCTATACCGCCTTTACATGCACGAAACGATAACAAAGCATACATACCTACTTTATTTTAATTCAATTGTCTTCTTAGTAAACAAACGTTGCGATTTTGAGAAAATGTGTCTTTAAATGGTTAATTAGAAACAGTTTTTGGCGAAAAAGACATTGTTGCGTGCATTGCATGTGTAACACTGACACAATATTGTTTAAAATTCACGATATTTTGTTTGACTTTTAATAATAAAAGTCAAACAAAATATCGTGAATAATCGTAGTTTTTGGGAGATTACAAAGAAAATGTAGCCCAGGAAACGAGTTTGCATGTTTGAAACACTTTCGTGTTTGTAGACGAAGTATTTGCAATATGCATATCGTTTAGGGCAAGGCGCGACTTGTCCATAAACTATTCGTTTTCCTGTTTGCAGCAAAAACTTGCAAATTCTTGGGCACTTTCTACGCTTGAGTCCTAAGGAATTATTAATAGAAGTAACGCTCTACACAATATTGGAATACTAGATCAATAAATGGGTGCTAAATAATTAAAAATAAACAATAAATACAATAATAAAGTAGAAAAAAATTACCTAAAAAGTAAATGGGAGTAATAATTTTGCATGGCTTGGTATCTCAACGTTGAACTCTGAAGAATGTGTTTGTATTGTTTCTGACACACAAACAACTGATCAAACAAAACCGAATCGGGGTTATGCAGTCAGTTCCTGATACCGCGTGCACTACCAACTGTTTTTTTTTTTAATTTAATGCTTACACCTTAATCTCGCTCGTGGCTAAGTAATAAAAGCCAAACGGATCGATCAATTAGGACAAGCTACGGTTGCCCCGGTCGGTCTGGGGATGGGTGACCATCTTTATACACTGAGACCCCTCCGTGTCTCGGAAAGCAGTGAATCTTTGACATTCGTTACGGGCCGTCAGAAGCCCGATAATCTGACAAACTCAAACTCAAAGCATTTATTTCAAATAAACCAATTACAGGCACTTTTGTATTGACAACCAGTCTTACCCAGAGGTCTGTATCGTGTTAACCGTTCCATGGACCTTCTGTAATTAATTTATTTTGTAGTTTGAGCTACTTATCAAGTCTAGAAGTAGGAAGTCTTTCGTTTTATTCGTTACATAGTTTTATTGCGATGCAGAATTAGTAGAGCTTCAAAGGTTGTAAACACATTTTTCTAGTCGTTAAGACACTTCCTAACGCTAATTTAAAGTGGGTATCATCGTACTTATCGCATAAGTTGTTATCCCAAACATTATATACTCTAGCTAGTGTATACTAATTAAAACCACAAGAAATTAGATCAGGAATAGGTAACTTTACTTCAAAAAGTTTACTACCCACCCTGGCACGTAACCCAAGGTCCTTCGGTATAAATGATCATTATGAACGAGTTTCTTGACCACAACAAACACTAATTTTCTAAAGTTAAAGCAATTTATTTGCCAGAAACACGATACATAGGATGTTCATACATTTAAGAATAGATCTACATGTTTGAACATTAACTGGAATACAAATTGGATTAAGTTCGCAATTCAGCATGTGATTCAGTAACATGTCCATTTTATTTTCAAACCAAAGTTAGAATCAAATCATGTTACTTAGATTGTAAAAGAGATAGTCTATAAAACTGATTGCACACGTATGCTGCAATCATGTGGTAGCCATTGCAACAGCATTTGCTCAATATACATATGAAGTAAATGTCGCTTTCAGTGTTGCAGTTTAAGGATTTCATGTGTGGGAAGCCTAATTGAAGGTGGTGTTATGTAAACGAGGCGCCAGTCATATGCTATTTTTTAGGTAGTCTTTACGAGAGCATTATAAGTACACGGGGCCTAGCACGAACGCGTGGAGTAACTAACCTAAATACGAACGATTTCAGAATGAATCATTCTAGTCCAAGGATTTTACATATTTTGAAGGTGTAGATGCCAAAATTTAGATCGAATTTATATGACCCAATTTTCCGCTTACCCCACTTATTTTTGGTAGCGATCAAAAGCTTTTCTCGGTGAAGGATTGAGGTGTTTCTTATCGGTTAGGGAGACTAAGAACGATTATCTTTAAGACAGAAAAACAGGTCGTAGGAAGTAGCATATTTTGGCAATTCTAAGGAAAGGTACAGATGGTGAATAATTGTCAACATCTCTTACGACCAATTTTTATTAGTGACCCAATTTTGCGGACAAATAAGACCAGTTAGTTCAGTGCTAGTTAAAGGACGGAATGAATTCTGAAGAAGATGTTAATTGAAAACATCCAGATGCATTTATCCACAATGACACAAATCCACGGAAGTATTCCTTATCTTCTTTGCATGATTTACGCCCGATAAGTATCCGCATAACAAGATAATCTTCCCTGAAATAGCCGAGTGGTGTCGTAAACCTAATGCAATAGCTCTAAGCACAAAAACGTGACTGTAAAGTTTGTTGCCAGCATGGGAACCTCGTTCACTGCATTGATGTAATAGTAAGAGTTCCATGCGTTCGATTAGTCAGAGACAACGGCGGATATTATGAAGGGAGTTCGTGTATTAAGATTTTTAAACGACAATTCCAAATTCCAATTCCGTTTGGAAGGCTGTAAAAAATTGGTAATTTTTCTCCCATTTTCTGGGAACCTGGTAAAGTTTATTGGTAAATTATATATCAGCCAATCGTATGAATTAAGTTTTGAAAACAGATTAATTAAGAGATTTTTATACACTTTAAGTGATATAGCTTCTAGGAAAAGCTTCAGTATGATGTCAGCTATTTGGAATGGTTCAAAGAGGTCAGGCAACATAATAGGTATAGTTAACGAGAAACCTGACGCTGAAGGTCTGTCTAAGCTCAAACCAAATCCTCGTGGGATATCCTGGATATGGGTGAATAGGAATTACCATAGAAATTATTTCCTAGTTCAAAAACATGCTCATTGAATTAACAGTTACTGTTTCTATCGATATAAACAAGTTCAGTCATTAGTAGTGATATACATGGGAAAGTCCTAAAGGGTTACCGTGGCCCCTGGCACAGGCAACTGAAGGAACACGGGTGGGTTTTAGTCAGTAAGAGTCAGACACGCCCTCCCGCTCCGCCCAGACCGGGAGAAGTTATTTGATGCTATCCCACCCTCAAAAAAAAAAAAAAAAATACGAGTACCTACTTTTATATTCGCACGATCATTAGTGTTAAACGAAGTTTTTGCGTCAAAGTCAGTAAACAAAATAATTGTCAGACGTTTAGCTAAGCCCAGGTTCGCTCGGGCGATTTTATTGCGCGTCGATTGTTTTTAACGCACTGGATTTTCAACTCTTGGTAATGAGCCGAGCATTCAGAATCCAGCAGAGCGCACCCCAGCGCGTCATGAAAACACTCTGTTGGATTTTGAACTCTTGGCGCTTACCAGAGCGTTCAAAATCGAGAGCGCGAAAAAGAATCGCCCGTGCTACCTTTTATAACGGCTACATGTACTAATTGCTGTTATGCAATTACAGAATAAAGAACCTAACACGTTGGAAAAAAAATGTAATTAGATAGTGAATGGAGCCCAAGCGCAAATACTATTGCGATTATATTTCGCAATGTTGAAAGAACTGTTTAGTGTTTACCTGACAAATCACTCTCATTTAAACCACGCAACGATATTATTATTAAACGAAATTTAATGAAAATAAGCAGAACACTTTATATTAGTTATTTTGATGAAGTTCCATAAATTACGAATATAAATACGTACCTACCTACAAATTGCCACTTATTGTATAATTTATTACACTCACAATCAGAACAATAAAAGTCACATAATGCAACACAATAAATAATATTTGTAATATTTTATCAATCCGTAGATGTCACGAAATCATGGTAACTTTATGTAACACTCTTTTCGCAGCGGCGGTGGGAGGTTTCAAGCCGGCGCAAGCGACGAAGCGCGCGCAGCCTCAGGAAAAGATCAGGTCGGTATCAACAATACTTCCTACATCATTTGTTGTTTGTTACGCGTCACGGACGGACGTGCGCTAAGCCCTTTATCTAATCAGTGTTCTTATCAAGTGGACTGTTTGGTGCTGTTTGTGTTAATTAGTGGACTTAATGTCGTATGTCGACCTTTGGATGTGCTGAAAGTGAATCTGTGTAAGCGAATTTGGATTTGTTGTGCAATTTTTATTGTGTAGTTTTACTCAAAAGGGTTTGTATTAAATCCCTACTAAATTAATCTACATGACCAAACTTTGAGACCTACCCTAATTTAATGAGGTCATCGTTGACATCAATATGTTCAGCATTTTCATAGTGTTCACTACCATATGGCCTTAAAAAAACCTTCGACCTTTAAAACACAATCGCAATCGATCAAAGTTCTCTGCTATCAACAACTTTGACAATGACAAAGAAATTGAAAGTGAAGGAAACAATGCAAAATCCTTGAAGTAATGTGTTGGCAACGATTGAGGAAAATATATGCACAGCTGCACTATAATATGAACCGTTTATAATGTAAAACATATTTACTTTATACATACAATATTTATATATTTCGGCGAACAATGACGCAAAGTCGTACATGATTATGCATACTCATTGCTCGCGAAGAGGGTTTTTTGGGTGAATTGACTAGAATTAAACGTATACTGAGGTTTTTACCAATGCCAAATAATAAGCGTTGGCAAAACTATGTATGTCTTATTAACTATGGCCTATTTTTGCATACTCTTATTATTACTACCCATTTAATGTGATATCTCTAGGATAATCTGCAGTGCAACATTAATAATATAACCAATATATTGTAACAATATAATTTATAACTTTGTCTGTGGAGTTTCTTGCCCGTTCTTCTCCATGCGAACCTATTGCGCTTTGGAAAGGGCAACAGGCTTCATCTTCCTGAATGACTGACTTCAATGACAATTCAAAAGTGCCTGTAAATGGTTTAATTTAAATCAATGTTCTGAGTTTGAGTAAAATCATAGTCATTTATATATTAAAAAAGATAAGAAGCATACTTTGTCATGCATGATTCATTGCAAGATTGGAAACACCGCTGAGAATTAAATCAAACGCACAAAGTATAGTTAACTAATAAGTAGTAGTACCAAAGAGTAAGACGTTTTACGCTCTACAAAGGCCATCCAGAACAAACCACCCTTTGAGAAACATCCATCTCCTCCGACTTCGTTACACCCCAGGAACATTTGCCTCCCGGGCGTGATCTGCAGTGCCCTTTAAGGAAAGCTCTCAATCGATTGCGTACCCCAGTAGGCCGCTGCAGACACAATTTGTCGAAGTGGGGGATTACTGATCCATCCAACACCCACTGCGAGTGCGGTGTTTCTGATCAAACCATGCCCCACTTGCTGGAGTGTCCTAAGTGCCCGTTCACCTGCACCTCGAATGAACTAAAGCATGCCTCTGATGCCGCATTCAACGTGGGCTAAAACGATCGAAGAGTACCTTCGACACGAAAAGAAGACTATACGCTGTGAGAGAAAGATGCATGCATGCTGTTTCTTATCCAACGTTGTGTAATGTAATAATAAATGCGGAATGTATGTAATGTTATGATTCAGAAGTAAAAATATACCTAGTTGGTATGACTATAGATTCTTTCGCTGGTTTTTAGTCTTGAGATATTTCTTTTTCTCTTATGCGGTATACCCCAACAAAACTTATTAATTACTCAATCATGACATTAGGTCATTTTTGTTTTTGAGGGTGGGAAATCATCAATTAACTTTTCCCGCTCTGGGCGGAGCGGGAGGGCGTGTCAGACTCTTGCTGACTAAAACCCACCCGTGTTCCTTCAGTTGCCTGTGCCGGGGCCACGGTCGGACATTTCGGACGGGCGGACATTATGCCTGCATTCCCGGAGAGAGTAGGCCGAGTCGGACCTAAAGTCCACCCGCATTTCGCCAGTTATGGGGAGCGAGCCTACTGCCACCAATCAGGCAGGGCTCCGGGTTGCTACAGAGAAATTCCAGATGAAAAAACACAAAAATACTTTGCCCGACCCGGGAATAGAACCCAGAACCTCATGCTCAGTAGAAGCGCTTGCGACCATAAATATACCAACGAGGCAGTCAACACATCAGTCAGAGTCATTACTCAATTTACACCAATAATGTTATACTTATAACATAACCTCTCAAATTATTTAACAGAACCTTATTATCAGCATGTAAATCTAATAAAACGTATAAGTAATAAATCAAACCAAATGTTAATAAGTAACGTCTTATACAATAGTGATGTACTTGACCGCTTTTTGTGGCGCACCTCTAACATTTATCGATGAGGCCCCTTCACTAGTCATTGTATTGAAATGAGAAGCATCAAATGGTTGTAGATTCGATGAAGAAATGAGTGATCGATTAGCCATTGATTGATACATTATTTAAAAGTCAATCATGAATGTTAATGATTGTGTTATTAACAGGATTTTTGTTTGGATTGTTACGCTTTTTATCAATCACTTCAAAAGTAAAATTTGTTTTGCAATTGTGTTCCCATCAACCTGGCCTATGTTATACTCATTTATTTATTCAGTGTTCCATCATATCTTTTTTTTTATAATTGTGTCCATTTTGCTAAATCACTATAAATCAACTCTATTGAAGTCCTGTTGGCGATAGGTCTCTCCCAGGGTGTTCCATAACACTTGTTCTCTACCTTCCGCGTCCAATCATCACCTTCTTTTTATTTCCCGCACAGAATGGGTCCATAGACTGTTTAAGGATTGAATTTAGCCTGCTAAGCACCCTTAACAAACCTACCTATTGCAATTCTCCCATGTTGCACAATACATCAAGTCTTCCGTATCCTCATAAGATAACCTAACGCCGTATTGTAAGTAGTAACGCAACACCTTTAGCTTCCAGGCAGGCAATATTTCTCAAACTTTACCATTATGAAAGCACTGTTAGCCAACCTGTAGACCAAAGCTAGAATGGTAGACTTGCGCAATATCTGAGTGGCGCAGACAAGCCCTTTCTATTGGTGAGATTATATTACAAGCTCAGGTAATTACTAACTTATGGCGATTATTAACATTATAACTTAACGCGTTCAGCACATTTAAACCATGTTCAAGAGCTGTCACTGTCAATATTCCGTAACAATGATGACACTGACAGTTATAGCTCTTGAACGCGGTTAAGATGTACGGATCGCGTTTTGTTTCATTGGCGAAATTCGCCCTTAGAACATAGATATGTTGAGGGAATTCTTGCTGGCGTTTGCATACTTTTTTAATGAGTTTAAGGTGGCAATGATAATGGTCCATCATAGACACTTTCATCCATGAAAATGATCTACACCGCCTATCTCGACTTGACTAAAGGGCTGACCATAGTGATCGTGCCTTTACCCAGAAGTGTTACTGAGACTGCCAACCTGGATCTTCACACTGCTGAGCAAAAGACATCTTCTGTGACTCCCCTGGACTTCCAGTAACTTCGGTTTACAGCTAATGTGGACCAGTTTTTACAAGCTTTTATTTAGTTTCACTTGTCCCGGTGTCTGTCTGTCTGTAATCTAAACTTGCAAGTTACATTTGACCCACTTCCCGATTGAGCTGAAATTTTGCGTGCATATGTGGTTCCATCGAAAATCAATCAAAAAGCCTATCGCAGGCCACTACTGAACATATGCCTTCACCATGGTGCGCCACAACACCCTGTCCTCCACCTTCCGCATCCAGTCTGTCCCAACCACCTTTTTGAGGACGTCGGTCCAGCTAGCTGGGGGGCGTCCTACACTACGCGGTCTCCACTCCAGGACTCGTCTGCTCCACCGGCCATCATCGGTCCTTTGACAAACATGGCCAACCCACTGCCACTTCAGCTTGCAAATCGAATGACAATATAATATTATTATGACCTGGAGCTGATCTGATGATGAAGCTGGAAGATGGCCCTGGGAACTATAATAAAACGATTGATTCGTATTGACAAAGAATCTGGTCCTAGATGATATCCAGGGTCTGATGATGGAGCCAGAAGGTGCCACACTGGGAGGCGGCTATGGGATCTCTGTAATAAAACGACGCAACCCCATCGACTTTGGACTCGTTTGATTCGTCTTGACAACAACTCTGGTTCGAAATAATAATAAAAAATAAGTCAATTACTAAAATACCTATTTAACATCATAAATACTAAAAAGAAAACAAAGAAAAAAGGTGTTTTTTTTTTAAAACAAGGTTTTATTAGTTGTTAAAAGAACTAAAAGTTAAGAATAATTTTATTCCGATTGGAATTGGAATTTAGTTTTCAAATAAAAGCGTGTTACATTTTAACAGTAAGAGAGGGAAAAAAGTGTGTAACACGCTTTTTTTTTAAATAACAATTTTAATTAAAAAAAAATACTTTTTAGTTCTTTTTTATTAACAATTAAAAAAAGCTTGTTTAAAAAAAAACTTAGTTCTTTTTTCACGATTCCGCGTCCGACCATTGAGATTGCATTTAATATTTTTGTTTTTTACCAAAGATATTGAGGTCAACTTAATTCTATCAGTATTTTTTACAATACGTAAACTAGTGCGAATGTTTTTGAGATCAATTAATAGCCTTCACAGTGTGTGCACATAGTCTATACTTAACCACCTGAATCATCTCGTGTCTTTAGTCTTTTCAATTCAACCTTGGACAACTTGTACTCATTTCGCACACTTGTTGGCATTATGATTAACAAGCACAGTTACCACCTGGTAATAACCCAGTTTGGTTGTCAAATGAGCAGCTTAACACCCAAAAGTTGTTAATGCAGTTTAGAACGAGCAACTGTTATGATGAATCCGAATATAGGGATAGGTTTGAAGTAGTAGGAAGTAAAAATGTTACAGGCTGGCACAGTCTCCATCCAAAAAGTATCTAATCTATTCAACATCTAGATCGAATACAACTTGGAATCCATCTACCGTAGCTTACATATACCCAAAACTCAAATTAAAATAAAATGATACCGCTACGATGTTACAAAATACGATTACCAAATTGGGTCCAGACAAAGAGCTAGTGATGTCAACAACAGCAACATTCAATTACACAAACCGGCGGCGAGTGGCCGAAAACGGTCGAAAGTGTGCCACAGAGAGAGGGGCACGGTGTTCGACTGGCGTTCGCTGGCCTTGCCCCACTTGGAGTTACGTGACTGCGGTAATAGCTGCCGTACAATGAACGTGACAAGTGTGGCTGTGATTTTTGATGATAATGATGGTGGGGTCGGGATTTTGATGATAATGATGGTGGGGTCGGGATTTTGATGATAATGATGGTGGGGTCGGGATTTTGGACTATGAGACATTTGTTCTTGATGCGGATCCATGTTGAGATGATGCGGTTGTGGAATTGTATGTTGCTTAATTATAATGTAGGTTTACGTTATTGTAATGTAATAGCTGGGGTTTCCCGCGTAAAGGCCAATGTTTGGGTTTTCGCCTCATTGTTGTTAGCTTATCAAATGTTATCATTCAATGTATTGTCCCCAGATCTGGTTCAACAAAACCTCGGCGCCCAGATCGCGCTGTGTACGTACCGCGCGCCCTGCGGACCGCGGACAGTACTCAACCTGAGGACGGCAAGGAAACCAACAACCACCGCAGATCTAGTCACAGTGCGGAAGGAGCCAAGTGTCCCAAGTCACCCGCGCCCAAAGACAAATCGCAACACTCCACCCCCAGGAAATCCATAGACAAGACCTACTGCAATGTTTACACACCACCGCATCTCAGGAATCAAAGATCTCACACGGCCCCAAGCATAGACGAGCCCACATCGAGCGATACAAAGGAATCCGTGCCTTCAGGCTTCCAAGTGCCAAATAGTGATAGTGCAATATCTTTTAGTGATAATAGTTTAATTAACGACGAAGAAGTGGGAGAAGGCGAGAATTTTTATATAGGAGATTATTTCGCTAACGGACAGTTAGGGTTTTACAGCCCGAATTACTATAGTGAATACACGGAGAACAGCCGCGAGAACGTGACGGATAATAGCGACTGCAGATCCAATGATTCCGACGAAAATATGGCGGTGAACGAATCGAATCAAAGCAATAATATTATCGATAACGATTACTTGTACGCTAAAGACGAAGATGTTGAGAAGAATGAGTTGAAACGAGCGTCCCAAGAAATTAATAGAAGTAGCAAAAGAATTATAAAACAGAGCTTCCATTCTGACGTACTAGTTATATCAGATGCCGTTGACAGTGAGACGGAGAAGAGTGAGCATGAACCGGTGTTGGAGGAACAGGAACATGAGCTAAAGAATACCAAACCTAAGTTAGAAGCAAAAGTGTCTTTGAAACGGGAGGAGAATGATTGGGATGCAGTTTTCGACGACAGTGGAGAATGCCTTGATCCTTCTCTTCTCGAAGAGCTTACTACAACTGTCGGCAAGGTTCATATAAGCAAGCCTAAGAACTGCTACGACCAATACCAAACGCGGGGTCAGCAGCTCTTCAACGGCCCTTATGACGAAACGTTCGGACATGTGGTAGAAGTGTATGACTTTCCCAGTGAGTTCAAAACGAACGATTTGTTCTCGTTATTCAGTGAATATAAAGACACGGGTTTTGAAATTAAGTGGGTGGACGATACGCATGCGTTGATCGTGTTCAGCAGCGCTAAAATTGGTGAGTTGAATTTTATTTCGTATTTATTTTAGGATACGTTCGTTAATGCTCTGTTTGTTATTGGTCCTTGCTGATCTAATAAGGCAGTTTAAACGATTATTGTAAAAGTCGGCCGAGGCTATAATCTTAATCGATCATTACGAGACTCTTTGCATTATCTAAATGCCATTGCAGTAGGCAAAGCATGGCTCACCATTGCCGACCAAATATGGTAATGTTGGCAATAAAATCGTTGATTACTTAAGTAACATAACATAATCGAAACGTGTTCGACCGGATCGACACCAACAACATTAGAACATCGAACGCGACCTCAATGACGTCGACATACGAATGATGTGCAAAACATAAACATTTTTATCACATTTCGAGACACTCTGATAATTATTTGTTTTGTTCCTTTTTATCTTTTACGGAAAACGTGCGACGACGTGTAATTATCGTAAAGTATTTGTATTGTTGTCTATTATCTTTTTTATAATTTAAACATGTCTTTATCATCTTTATCTGTCTGATTGGCTGATTTCCAAAAGTGTTCAACTCGTCCGTACTTTAAACCATGGAATAGAAAAAAGCTTATACTTCTGTGTTTTCGCCTTACTTTTGCAATTTTTCGGCTCTTTGACAGACGAATTCGTTATTTCGTACAAAGGTGACTGACTCTTCCCCGTCCTCCTAATCTTTAATCGTCTCTTCTAATTGTTACTAAACAGGAAGTTACACTAGTATAGGATCAATCTATAAGTATCAAGTAATAAATAATACTAACTTGCTCTAATTGTGTGACTCATGACCAGTTTAGAGTATCTATTTATATACAATATGTAACATAATTAACGCAAGACCTCATACACCCCAATTAGAGTAGTGAGTTAAAACATAATACAATAAACAAAACATTTTTTTTAAAAGCTTTCTATTTTGGTTAACAAAATCGTGTTGACCCTAGCATTACTTTAGGCATTTAAAATTGAGTCTTATTGCCTTGATATTTCAAGGCAATAAGACTCAATTTCAAATTAATATAACTATCTATCTTTTTTCATTTTAAACTGATCGCCGATTGAGCCAAAGAAAATTAAATCAAATATGATTTCATTTTCTTGATCAGTTTAGCAAAATATACCTATAATAATAGTTACTGAAATCATTTCAGTAGTCAATTATGAGCAAACTACTTTCAGGACTTGTGTTTATACTGTTACACCTTTGTATACAGTTAGTACTATGAGTTTTATTGGTAGTCAATAAAACCAGTATCAAGACAACATCCTCCAAGTAACTGGTTTTCCTAGATCAACATTTACAACTGGAATGATAAACTATGTTGTCGTTAGTTGTGATTGTAACAATATTTTGTGCAATTAATCATGTGTGGTGGAGGCTTGTAAACGATTTATGGAGGCATTTGTGTTTATATTTTGTATCGGCTCAATTTTTAATGCTTCAATGGGTAGTATAGAATAGAATACACCATACACAACATAATTATATAATGCATATATAAATTTTACATAAGGTGACACAATGGGCGACGTCTTCGCTAAAAGCGATCTTTTAAAAAAAAAAAATACATTTATTTGGACCAAACATTGTTCATATTTTATAAACCTGCCAAACTGCGTGGCAGTTTGTCGGCAGGATTAGCGCTCGTCTTAAAACATTTGGTTTACACGATCTAATTAAACATCTAAGTACTTAGGTAGAAACGTAGTTTTCTTTTTTTTTAATTTTTTGTTGACGACAGACAGCCTTTGGATGGAATTAAAGGGAGGAGAGGCAATACTGCATGTAGTCTATGGTCTTACATTTACATATACAATAAATACATATAGACATTAACCAAAAACTTACCTATTTATAATAATAATAATCATGTAACAAGAAAGAAAATAAATTAATTTGAGCCAGGTTAAGAGACATTATTCACACAGAAACAGACAAACAGAAAATACTTAAAATAGTATTGTATGCCTCACGGCTGCGCCAAATAGGCCCAGTTCAGCATAAATGCCAGACAACTAGTGCCTGACGCTGGTTTTCAACTGGACCATAGTGGAACAAGAAAGTGGAACGCACTTGTGTAAAGTACAATCAGCTATTTCTAAGTTTTACAATAATTATCATGTTTAAAGTTAAGTTAGATTAAAATTGATTATTAGTTATTCAAGCTAGATTGTAATTAATTAATTTCTTTTTTATAAAGGATTTAAAAAAAAAAATGTAACAAGAGCTAATATCTATATGTAACTGGATAATTAGGTAAGGTGTACTTAAGATTTCACCAACATTAGGATAAAAGTAAATTAATCACGTTTTCTTGACTTTAGAATTGAAACTTGAGAGAACTTGTCTTGCGATAAATTAATTAGCATAAGACCTGTTTCATGTGATCCTAGCGTTAGACTTGCAACAAGGAAGTTAGTAGTTAATAACTTGCATAGGTATTTTCTTTTAGGAAAGTATTAAATAGTCCTATTATGACCTGACCAAGATTATGTCTGGGCTTAAAAGAGACCTCTGATTTTTTTTGGTATTCTCAGAGTAGTCAGATAGGAAACATCAAACTCATCTAGTTTTAAAAGATAATTTAGTAAAAGTGTTTTTTTTAACCAATTTACAGAAATATAATATAATATGAGACAACATCCACACAAGGTCTTCAGGTCCCGAACTAGGTAGAGCCCGTACTACGGTAACCTGATGACTGATATACATACTTATATACATATACACACCCAGACACAGGTCAAACAGACATGTTCATGCACACAAATGTTTGACTTGTCCGGGGATCTAACCCGGGACCAGCGGCTCAGAAGGCAGGGTCGCTACCAACTGCGCCAACCGGTCAGTAAATAAATATCATACATCATTTAAAGTCATAAATATTATTTATTTATCATCATAATTATATGATTTAAAGACATCAAGAATTCGAGAGGAAGGGAACCTTGTATACCTTCTTTGTACTTTTATTTTAAATCCCTGAAACCTGCTAACGGTATACACCAATGACTGCCAGCCGTCCAGCGAAAATCATCATCCCTAGCCTAGGCTTCCAGTCTAACCGGAAGCAGTTGACTACCAGTATTTTACATGGAGCGACTACCTATCTGCCTCCACAACAGTTACTGGGTAATACGATACCGCTTGGTAAGACTGGTTGTCAGACTTTCGGGCTTCTGACGACCCGTAACGACTGTCAACGATCCACGAATGACAGCCGGGACCAACGGCTTAACGGGTCTTGGTGTGTAAAGATGGTAGGTAACCCATCCACGGACCGACCGCGATAAGCGTAGCTTAACCTGTTCGATCGACCTTAGTCTCCCCCGTTATTACTTAGCCACAAGCCCCCTTCAGCGCAAATGCTGTCTTAAAATCGATACAATGTATTAGACCATTAAGTTAAGCCTCATTTTTTTTTTTTTTTTATATATTTTGATTTGATATCAACCTGGAGCCAAGATTCAGTACAAAATCCGCGAATGTGTGAATCTATTTTCAAGTGAAATATTTATCAGTGCTTATCAGCTGTCGATACTATTGACTTTAGATACCAAGTATTTACTCCTTGATAAAATATTACTACAGTTTGTTTGTAATCTTTACGTAATCTGTAATCGTTACTTTGTAAAGTATTATATTATTTAAATTATTGTGAATGTGAAGATTATGTGGATTATTACTTTTTTTATTTTATTTCTTAGTTAGTTTCACGATCTGGCAGCTTGAGTAATTTATGCGGCCTACCCAAATGTCCTTTCTTTGGTATTGTTAGTCGAATCGTTGTGCTCCTTAAGTTCTCAGTTGAGCGGCAAGATTACTGACAAATGCGTGCACTGACTGGACAGGTCCGCTCAATCTGTATGGTTTTTCCTCAAAAGACCGTTTCAGACACCAATCTACATGGTCTTCACATGATCTGACCAAGATTATGTCTGGACTTTAAAAGAGACTGTGACCTCTGAGTTTGTTTCGGCCTTTCTTCTCAGAGTAGTCAGTTATGAAACGCCGACCTCATCTAGTTTTAAAAATATGATTGACGTGTAAAAGTGTTTGTAACAAACCTACTTACAGAAATAAAATCATTTATCATTTAATCTGCGGGTAGTTTGCCTAACACACTAACAGTAGAAATGGCTTTCATTTTGACAGTAATTCAACAACATTCATTGCGTTATTTACGTTGTTGAGCTGACAAATTTTGCAAACACACGAAGCAATGGGTTAGAAATGTCCTCTAAATTGATTTAGATTGTGATTTTTTGTGCTTACGTAATTAGGGTGCTGGACATGTGTTACTTATTATTAACTACAAGTTTGAAGATCACTAATTTACATCCAGTTTTGGCAAAAGGTATCTGATTTAGAAGGACCTGCTTTTAGCAGGAGTCTTTATAAAGTTACCCGGCCATAATGCATGAGATGGTTCGTCGGTAACATAATTTTAACCACGTCATGAATGTAGAAAATTCATAGCATCAGGATGAACTGAGAACCCGGATTTATTTCTTGATTCGTGACAAAAAGCTTTTAAAAGTTATTTTTTTCGTCAGGTCCTTGAGTTTGGGTACTACTCAATTATGCAGCTCCCGGACGTACACAAAATTAGGACAGTTTCGGGGAAATCCCGGTCGAAAGCAGAACTAGTTTAATGCCAGGATTGCCAGGTTCTACGTTAGATGTACCTACGTCATGCTGGCGTTAGCAAGGAAAGTCAAATAGATGCTTGGTGCCTTCCTTCCATACAAATATCAATTTTTTCTTCAATGTGAAGATATTGAAGAAAAAGACAAAAAAATTAATTCAGACAAATATCTGACCGAATCGTATAGACCATCACCACACTGATTACGTAGGCAAATATTGACCCCTATGGGCTTGCTCTCAATGCATAGGTATTATAAATGCTGCGACCATAACAAATCAAATAATGTCAATAGGGCAGTAAAAACTCAACATGGAAATTAAATCACCATAAAGTAATCGATAATTTTCGAAAGATTCCGGAACTTCGGAAAAGCCCACTTTCGCGTAACCTTCCTTTATGTAAAGTTAAAAGCCTACTTTCGCGTAATCTTCCTATATTTAAAGTTATATACTGGTATGCTAGCCTATATTTAAAGTTGTATACTGGTACTGCTGGCCTGTATTAGCCCACTGCTGGACTCTCTCCCCATGACATCCAGTGCTTGACTTCAAAGTTCTATAACGGGTATAAAAGATACTTAACGAAGCCGAGAGCCGCTTGTTCTTCCCGACATTGTGATCACTTTTACTTGACCATACCTGGGAACCTTTTGGTTACGGAGATATTGCAGGTCATAGTTCAATTTTTTTTATATCGACTTAAATTGTCACGAAACAAGTTTTAAATGTTTAAACACCACCACAACTGCTACTCTGTTCCGTACCATACACCCATGAGCACAATGTTCTGCGTGCGTTACATTGCGCGCTGCGATAAGCAATAATTTTTCCATACCAAACATAAAAGTCGTTTCGCAGCAATAATTTTTGCTCAGTTTTACTTAGTTTAATGTACAGAATGCGTAGATAACGGCTTTGTGATGGCTCTTTTTACACCCTGTACATACCTACCTACACCATTGCATAAACAAACTAGTACGTAAACTCATTATTGTAGTTAATGGACCGAAATGGTAATGGCTACTGCGCCCACGCAGTGTGTGCGAATTACCCGCCTGATTAGTCCGGTTTCTATTGGCTGTTCGTTATGTAGCTATTATAGCATAAAGTTGTTATGTTGCTTGTGTATCTATGTAATATTTTTTAATCGTAGAACATCATAATACTGGCAAATGTGCGGATGACATTCAGATCGCGGGTAAAGGCTCTCGCAGATAGTCGCGACGCGACTCTTGAAGAACAACATTTCCATAAAGTTTTCATACAAATTGTTCTACTAGAGTCACGTCGCGCCTGTTTGCGGGATCCTTAAAACCTGATTTAGACTCGCACAGACCAGAGAAGCATGGCACGAAAGGGTGGAGGCCTGTACTCAGCAGTGGGTGGAACAAGGCTGCCATTGAGTATGAATTTACTGCCTCGGTAACAAAATCAGATAAATAGTTGCATCATCAATGTGGTAAACTGACGTCACGCAAAATCCTGCATCGCGCAAGCAGAGTTTACCGCTCAACTAGCATATACATACAACGCCGCGACATCAATCGTCGGGCAGTTGCCCACCAGACTCAATACTCGTCTGGTCGGAGGATCCACCCATTACTATGGGTATGAGTGAACTTTACACCCTGTTCTTCATACCTCTATAATATAGTCAGTGATATTGCATCGAGAATACCTATGTGATTATCGCTTGACCGCAAAAACCACTACAGTAATTTGATATAACCAACCAGCAAAGCAAATTCGATCTGCATGTAAAGTTACATCAAAGGTTTTAAAAAATTTCACATATCGTAAAATTTTATTGCAATACATTTAGCTCTATTGACTTCAAATATGTTGGGTAGTTTAGTGTACACTAAACTAAACATGGTAGGTGCTATCTTCTACTATATGAGGGCTATCGGGACAGAGAGACAAAAAACATATTTTTGAGCTTTCAAACCAAAATACTATGTCGGTACATAAGATGGTTTTAGCGTGTTTTACTATTTATTTGATAGGTTTCGTTTAAAACGCCGTTTTATTTAATAATGCAAGTGCAATAAATCATAAAATTTTTCGCCGATTCTTAGAAAAATTACTTCGTATATGTAAATAATGGTTGAACTCAAAAGTTAAATGTAGTATATTTTCTACTGTGTGTACATACATAATAAAAGAAATAAATGCGGTTATTATATGTGCTGGCTGACACGATTAGATACAACAATAGAATCACAGCTTATGAATAGCATCTCGGTTCGTGACTAAACGATATAAACACAATGTTTGTGTAAGGATTAATCACTGTTTATTATGTACTCGAGAGGTGTGAATTGATCGCCGCCGCCGCGCCGTGGAGTAACATTCTGATTTGTTTTGCAAACTATTTGCTATTACCTCACGTAGATGTAGTACTCGTTGATCGTCGTAGATGTATTCGTCGTTGTACTCGATATAGGTGTGCGCTCAATGATTTTGCCAGGATCATTAGATTCTGCTGAATTAATATTCAGCTGAATTAGTATGCTCGGTAGAGCGTGAGTTTTTTATGTTTAAGATTAGGTTATAATGACACCCATCAACAGTTCAGGCGGTATTAGCAACGCCACATGCCAACTACGCCGCACACTGACGTCTCGCAAAATCTTACATCGCGCAAGCATAGTTTACCGCGCAACTAGCATTATACAACGTCCCGATATCATTCTTCGGGTAGTTGCCTACCAGACACTACACTCGTCTGGTCGGAGGATCATCCCTTTACTATCTAGGATGAGTAAACTTTACACTCTGGACCTCATACCTCTATAGGTGTTAATAAATGGTTTAATATGTCAAAAATTTGGCACAAACGGCCTGTACGTTCCACCCAAGATGTCAAAAGAATTCCTAGATGCTGTGCAAGGTCACTGTATTCCATTTTCATATACTCCGCCTTACCGCAGATCCTTCTCCACAAGGATGATTTACTTTCAGACTTCTCGAGTGCTTTTATGACAATTTGCAATAATGAGTACTTAGCATAATACTCATAATTAGCTGTCCAAGGGAACTCTGCGCGGTGAGTGTGTACTTGGCCCGATTTCCTTAATATGGAAATAATATATTTTCCATTGCATACATTACGGTCTATGAAGTCCATTATGTTGCTAACCCAAATGCCTGCACAAAACATTTTCAAATTTCAAAAAGGAGCCTTTGCCCATAGCAGTTAGACATTACGGACTAAATATACAGATAGATAGATGGACTCCTGTATTCTCCGAAAAGTTTAGCAGACATACCCATATTTTTAACCAAATCCGAATTAGTACTCCGGGCTGCTATAGAGAAGTTCCTATCGCTTTACTATCGACAGTCTCATTAGATCATAAAGTACTAAAGTCATTCTTGAATCTTTGACAGTCGTTACGGAGTCAGAAGTCCGAAAGTCTTGACAACCAGTCTTACCAAGGGGTATCGTGTTACCCAGTAACTGGATTGTGGAGGTCAGATAGGTAGTCTCAGAGTAATAAAATACTGGTATTCAGCTGCACCCGGCTAGGCTGGAAGCCGACCCCAACACAGGTGGGTAAAGGCTGGGTAGATAATTTATTCAGTTAATCGACACACTGTATGTTTACAACCTCATTACGCAAACACCACACCTGTGCAGTGAATGCACCGTTTATCAGCTGAACGTTATCACCTGGTGTGACGTAACAGAACGTAACGCGTGTTATGAGTAGTGACGTAAGCAGGGCAGCGTAGATACTATGATGTGTTGTTGTTTATGTATGTTGTTAGTAGTGTGAGTAAAGGGAGCAACTGCGGGGCGAGCACGGCCTACTGTGGTATGCTTGAGTCACACATTTTTATCAGTTTAGGAGCAAAAACCGTGATAAAAAGCGTGACACCAGCCTATCACAGCGGTCGTGCTCAACCCGATGGTGCTTGTTTGTGCGTTTCTTACCGTCAGTTTTTGTCTGATCTGAGTGATCTAAACGCTTCTGGAAATTGGTCCGATATCCATCTCCCTATGGGCGACAGTGCGATACAAATTGAACGTACCAATTGAACCTTCGATCAAGAAGAAAGACCAAACCAAGATCCTAAATCTCAAGTCAGATTGAGGTCTGACTTGAGATTTAGGGTCTTGGTTTGGAAAGAATTACACTCAGTAATTCTGATCCATAGATTTTGTATTTCTGTGTTCGTATCCCAAACTGGCCCAAAGTGTTCAACTGCTTTCTGAGGTCCTGTAGGGACCCATCGTTGTTTAAAGAACAGTTAAACAGTCTCTATCAAAAGGCATAAGTCTTACTAAACCTCACAAATCGATCGATTCAGAACGAGCACACATATATTATATCCTTCCCAATACTTGAGATAAAGCTCTTAATGTACGGAATATATCAATATAATTTAAAGACATAAATTAGCACCATCACATTATTAATTAACACATTGAAGTTGAAAAAGGAAATGTAAGTACAACATCTTTAACCAGTCTACTTTCCGTTCAATAATTATCTAATGCTATCCTCACGAATGTATCTTTTTCTCCAAAATCTTTACTCTAATGACTGACCGGTTGGCGTAGTTGGTAGCGATCCTGCCTTCTGAGCCGCTGGTCCCGGGTTCGATCCCCGGACAAGTCAAACATTTGTGTGCATGAACATGTCTGTTTGACCTGTGTCTGGGTGTGTATATGTATATAAGTATGTAGGGTGTGTATATGTATATAAGTATGTATATCAGTGATTAGGTTACCGTAGTAGGCTTTGCCTAGTTCGGGACCTGAAGACGTGGTGTGGATGTCTCATTTCAAAATCTGTGTCGAGGAGACAAAAATTAGAATGCTCATAACAAAATGTAATTGGCTGTTGCAGAACAATATCAAAGGAAACGTATGATAAACATCTATTGTTTTGTGTTGAGTAAGCCTGTTGACTTTGTCTATTGTAATTCTGCATCGGTTTTTGTTTACCTTTGTGGGCTTAGAGATTGTGGACTTCCACCGCTGAACTTAGCAACGATACACACATTGTAGTAGAATGTACAGAATTTATAAAATTATTAACATCATACAGGTACTATGTAAGTACTTACATTCGGATTCTGAAAATAGTCGGATCAGTGATCCTGGGGCATAATGCCTTGATTGTCTGTAGTTCACCTTCTGGCTCTTGGTTCAAGGCATTTGTTGTTGGTAAATTTTGTTTGTATGTAGGGGGTAATCTCTGGAACTGCCGGTCGGATTTGAAAAATAGTTTTTGCTTTTGATAGCCCAATTCTTGAGGAAGGCTATGGGCTATTTGACATCACGCTATGACACTTAAGCCGAGCAACAATAAAATAAAAGTCGGAATGAACGCTTAGCGAAAACGAAGTGATAGCGCGAGCAACAGGTGATGCGACGGGGTGGGGAGGGGAACAAGAAATTTCAAGCGGTCGAAGTCGCGAGCAGGAGCTATTTATAAATGAAGTTGAAGTACAAGCTGCTGTGGGTACTTTCTAGTAGTGTCTTCCTTCTGGTAGTGTCCCTGCAAAAAGAGAAAATAGCCTAAAATAAAAATAAAATCACTGATGATCACATTCATAGATTCATGTATCTCTGTTTGTTTTGTTCTATTGAATTTTACTTTTGCTGTTTATATAAGTTTTATATTCCATCTCGTAATATTAATTTTAAACTTGTTAATTTCAGGTATTATATATATGAATTTTATAGTCTAATGCTTGTGTTGTGGCATACCTAATATGTTATGTTATGTTATGTATGTTTATGGGGCATACGGTGCTAACCTGTAAGAAATTATTACTTTAACCTTAGATTATGGTAGATATTTACTTCAACTATTTACAGTGTAAACAATTGTTGGTTGTCCAACAGAAGACAATAAAAAAAGTAAACTTAACAATTGGCTGAGGTCTAGAAATAAGTCCTTAAAATAATCGATTGACTTAGTTCTACCCTAAAAAGCTGTAGGAAACCGGCGATTTCTGGTTCGACAAAAACATTTTCAGTCACGGACAAATATAAAACTTAAGTCCGCTTCGGACCGTTTCTGCAAAAAAAAAATCTGTTTCATTGCTGCATATTCTCCAAAAATAAAAGTCTCAATGTTGCCACATGAAACGATCTCGTATGACCTTTAAAGGCCCCTTCCGCCGCTAAATAGCTTGGCCACACGTAAACTATTACGACTAATGACATTTAGACCAGCTTAGGTATAGTGCGTTTCATCAAAGAAGTCCCTTCGCTGTAATGTTGGTAGCGCTTAAATGAGTGCTGCCAGGCTGTGAAAATTATATTACCCAATAAATCAGTATAAATTGAAAACGAAAATTTATTTTGGTTGTTCTTTTTGTTTGGTCACCTTTCAACAAAGGTCTATAGAAAATTATACCTTACGTGTAAAGATAAGTATTCATAAAATTAAACTCTTAATATAACCATAATAATTATTTATTTGCGAAACTTCTTAATAAGCTGTAATGATTAACAACAAAATTACGTTTTAAAATAACTGTGCTCCTCCAAAGGACCTACACCCGATATAGCACTATCTCCAGGGTCACTATCGTCTGAAGTATCTCCTATAGTATATCTAGTCATCTCCTACTTCTATTATAAATCGATCTATTTTGTTATCAACAGTTACTCCATTGTTGAAGTACTTATCTTCTATGGTTTCTACGTGGCTGCATTCTTTTATCCACTCTTCTGGCGTGCTACTGCAAATTGCCACTTCAGTTATTTTTAAAATATTTTTTGCTTCCTGACCCACGTTTTTTTCAGCAATCCGCCTTTACAAAAGACTCCATATGAGTTCGATTGGATTCAGGTCACAATGATAAGGAGGAAGTCTTACAACTTTATGACCGTGTTCTTTTAACAATGAATCGACTTCGTAGATAGGTGGTTCTTTATGGTCTTTAATTATTTTAAAAGGTGTAGGTAGGCACCTACGGGGTAGCAGCGGGGACTAGGGAGCATCTAGTTCTGGCAATGGCAACCCTATTTTATGGCGGCGACGCGAAGTCTCACACATTCTAATGGAATTATTGGCGCTTTGTTACGTTTTTCACTCTCACAAAACGTTTTGACTTTCAACACCAACTCTCTTTCGCCACTTTTAAGTGTCTTCGGCGTGATTAAAACCGTAAAACAACTATAAATCTTGGAAAAACTCAACAAAGCCTACGATGCGTCTAGCGTTTGACGTTCTTGACAGTCAGGTGTGCCAATATAACGGCGAAGGGAATTCTTTCGTGAAACGCACAATAATGTTCAGTTTTGGTAATTTGACGGCATTCTGAACGAAATTATGGCTCTTTATGAAGTTTAGATAACATTTGGTGTTGTAAAGAAGATAAGAAGACATTTATGGACCCTCATTTGATAAACATGGATGTTGTAGGCGCTACAGCTAATTTGAAACATGAAATAATAACAGTATGGACAATTTGTTAACTCTGAAAACGATTTCCCTTGACATAGGCTTATTTGCAGCTATAAACGGAAATCAAATAAAATACTGCGGAAACAACTTAACTCACCCAAGCCTAACAACAAAACTTTTTACAGCCAGTCCTTTTTTTTTGTTTATCGTTCTCATTTCGAAATGAAACTGTCACAGCCGGTTTGCTAAACTAATCGTCTCTTGAGTTCTTCCCAGAGTTAAGTAAGAGGTTGCATCAAGTCTGGAACTTGCTGCAACGACTCACGAATTGCTTTGAACAGGGTTACGTAAATATTTTAGTTGGAGATCAAGATCGGACGGCGCAGATGGTTTTGCAATTGCATGTTGCAAGTCACGTCGTTTTGGTGCAAGAGATAGGAGAAACCGGTTATCTGGTGTCTATTTAATAAGGGAAATAATTGTGATAGCCGGAATGAAACTGTGCTATTTCATTTATAGGATCGAGCACGGAATATGGGATAGCACTTCATAAGAACCTTTGGTTTAACTTTTAAGAAACAACCCCGTTCGTTATATCCAATTACAAAACGATTTAAAAGTGTTGCTCTAAATAAAACCAAAATTGCTAAACAGCTGCTCTTTATAATGTCTATTACAGCATCATGTTCAGCATCTGCTTCAGTAACCATCCATTTGTTTAGCTCTTTGCACCACACACCACTTTCGGTTTCATTAGCATGTCCCACTTTATAATACATTGATTTTTTATTCAGAACGCGTTACATTGCCGCCTTGAACTTGAGCTTACACAAACATATGCTTTCAAAACGGCACATGTATTGCGAAATGTAAAGAAAACAGATTACGTATCGTTCGTAGTACAAGTAAATGTGTTTAATGGGCTGACCACGCAGCAATTCTAGGTCGATCGTGGAATGTTTTAATGATATTGAATTTACATCTTAACATTTCTTAGTTTTTTAGGCTCTTCCTCTTCCGTATTACTTAGGTTTATGGGGCTGAAGAACTCTGAATTGTTTTGGAAGTTACAAATATCATCATTTAGCTAACTATTTATGTCTGACTTTTGGATATAAGCCTTATACTTATTATAATTCTAGGCCCAATGCCATTTTGTTTAGTCCTAAACGGGTGGATGATGTAACCAACATTTTGTAACAATTTTATGAAGTGTCCATGGAATTTCTTGCCCGTTCTTCTCCATAAGACCTACTACGCTTTAAAATGGGCAAATAGCTTGTATATTCCTTGCCAATTCAAAGGTGCCTGTAAAAAGTTTAATTTAACTAAAATGCTGGTTTTGACTTTCAGTGTTCTTTTTGCTGAGCCCAAGTTCATATTCATATTCATTTATTTGCGTTCATATTCATTTATGTATTTGCGTTCCACAAGGTAAAACATGGTGTTAACAAAAGGCCGCTAACTAAGCTAGCTAAGAGCCGTTGTAGACCCTGTCAGGGCACAGCAAAATCTAATCGTTGTGCTGCATTAATTCTTTTTCATAACTCATACTCGGAAAGTAGGTTTGAAGTTGCCTTCGTGCGGAGCGGGTTGAAAGTAGTACTTTTCAGCCCTAGGGCGAATCGCTTTCAACTGACATCTGTCAAATTATTTAAAAAAAACTAGTTCTATCTTCACATTTCTATTGAACCACTCAATTACAGCGCGATGTAAAATTGAAATAACATAAAGTTAAGTATTAATTAAAGAATATATATTTTTAAATGACTTTATAATATGTAATTTACTTTCAACAATTTCTTTAAAATAACATAGATTTGGGCAAAATATTTATCATTTTTTTAATGATGGAAATGAAATGGCTGAATAGCTAGTAGCCGGCCACAGAAAAAAAAATAGGCGGGAAAGTGGCGATCCGATCTTCATTTGTTTTTCCGAGTCGTACAGTTTTGTTTACACTTCCGTATAGCAGAGATTTGTATTAACACAATGAGTTCATCTGATTCAGATATGGATTTAACTCCTGATTTTATAAGAGAAGAGGCTCATTTTTTTCTTTAGCTAATTCATGTTTTTATTTTTACTTTCCTTGTATTCGTAATGAAAAGCAGTGTTTACCTCGGGTTAAAGACTTATTTAGTCTCTCGAACTATTAGCGCCCTCGCTACGCTCGGGCGCCAAACCCAGTCTCGGGACTAAATAAGTTATTTTCACACCTAGAGTAACAATGTACAGTCAGCGTCACGATGTGGGTACCCCCCTTCAAAGTTAATTTTAATACAACTGGGGTAACCAATTGATGCAGCCCACCGTACTATTAACTTTCATGTTTTTTGAGGATTTTGTAGCTGACAGATGATACTAAATCGAAGCGTTTCTTACCCTTCCCGCCTTGCAAATTTTATAATATAAATAGTGTTTGAAATCTCCCACACCGAGAAATATATTAAACCAATTGTGCGAATTATTCATTTCAATGTGGGGGGGTCCTGTGACGATTCTATTTAAAGCTCAGTAATAATACAATTTTATTTGATTTATTTAGAAAATAACGTTATAGTAAAAGGAAGCAATTAATATTTTTTATATTATAATTTTGTGATCACTAAGCGAACGAACCAGTTGATGAAAATAATTAGTAGAAATCAATACTGTTAATCGTGAGAAGTGTTAAGCATCTATGTATGCTTCTGCTTCATTAGAATTACGCAATGTACTTTTACTAATCAATCGTGCAAATTAATGAGTAACCAGGCTTTAATCAACGAGCTTATCGAAATCAATTTCTACTCTAATCTGGGGAGATTTCAGCCTCAGTTAGATTGGGATTGGGAGATTGGGAGCAATGCATAGCTAAAATTCTTTAGGCGCACTTTTCGCTCTTTCTGAACAGTGAACGAAACTGAACCGACACGCTCAGGTCGGTGACGCTGAATCGGGTATACTCGGTTCCAGTCGGTCGGTGACGTTGAACCGCATATACTCGGCTCAAGTGTATATATACTTTTAAATTAGAAACCATATAAGTTTTCACTTCTATCGTTCGATCATAATTACACACCCTCTTTGATTTGTGAGGATGCTGTATGTTAAAAGCGGTATGGCGAATTAATTCTTCTCGTAGACTTTCTTAGATTGCTCTCCACTTAAGTTTGAAGTCACTTCCTTAATACACAACTATTCTCTTCCCAGTAGTTTCCAGAATTGCACTAATTGTAACTGCGCAATGATTACAGTGCCGTGAAAGTCTATACTTACGTGTTCATCTTAAATGGTATAACTGTTGGTTGCTAGACAATTATGTTTCGTTTCTTGCTTCATGAGTTAGAAGTCGCAGACGACCGATAAAAATCAGTCCGACAGAAGTTGGCGACAATGGAACACAAATGTTATTTATTACTTCAACGCATAGTATTAAGCAATATCGGGCTATAAAGTTAGTTCCCATTGTTGGGACACAGCCTCCTCTCTGTGAATGGGAGTGGGCCGTAACTCTTAATCCACCATGCTGACGCCCAGTGCTGGTTGGTCAATGACACGTCTTCGAATTTTTGGTTTTAGTACATGTCGGTTTCCTAGCTAAAACGTCCTATTTTCGTAAGTGTGACCTATTTTACACTAGTTTCGCTTTTTGTTGTTGATATTGGTATGTCAAAGGTTTTTTGTCGGCGACAGATTCTCACCGTCGTCGAATGGCCGTCTGCGTTCGGTCTAACTTGAGTTGGTACTTATGATACAATACAGAGCATTGTATTTCCTTCTTCATAATTGTTTTAACCATCGTAATTGAGATGCTTTTTGTTGTGTGCACGAGTTTACTTATTGAATTGTCTGTCGTTAAATGTTGGTTATGTCTAGAAAATCTTCCGTAGTGTTTAATGATGGGTGCTGTAAGTCAATGAGTGATGTGCTATTGTTTTGTTATGTTGACGATCCCTTCATTTCCTCTGCAGCTGATGTTATAAATGCTTCCCACCCATCTCCCAACTACTCCCAGTTGGAATATTTAACTGGTTTTAGAATCAACATAGTCCTCGTAGCTAAGCAAAGCCTTTTACAGAACACCAATTGCTACCCTTCTTTTTTGTATAAAATAAAATACAAGTAAACCAGTTCTAATGATACCCTGGTTCGAGAGTGTCGTAAAATTCAACTGGTTTTTATCCAAAGGATATGCAGCAGTAAAAAACTGTATATCTGGCATCTTCTGCTTAATAAAGAAATAAAGTAATTTATCTAAATTAATTAATCTTGATTAAATACTCGATCAGATATTTAAAGTAAAATAGATACAATATACAGTGTGAGTCTTTGTAATGTGCACATATCGAAATGAAGGAATCTATGATTAATTTTATCGACGGAAGAAATAATTATTTTTATTCTATGGAATAAAAAAAAATGCTACTGAGTTTAATCAAAACGGTGTTACTTTTAAACTGAATGATCTTTCGCGATGAAACAAACTCCATAATAATGGTTGGAAGTAATTAGGTGTCCTCATAAAATGAAAACAGTGGAAAAAAAAACTACCCTCAATTGAAAATCAACATGTTTTTTTTCTGCAGTTTTTCAATAATCGTAAATATTCTCAATAAGACCAGTACCTACCGTTTTTATTACTTTAAATTATTTTTCATCGTATTAGCCACCTAATCATAGATTATAATAATAGTTACTACGTATAAAAAAAAACCTAATGGTAAAGATTGCATGTTTTTTAACTCAATTCCATCCTGGTTTTGTGCTCCGTGATTCCATCATTTCTTATCGACTATTAAAAAAGGCCCAGCGCACGGCTACGCACTATTGTTTAGCAGTTGATAGTTCTTTTTTATATCCTAAAATAAATTAGATTATTTTAAATATTTTTTCCGTCGACAAAATTAAGCATAGATTCCTTCATTTCGATATGTACACATTATAAAGAATCACACTGTATTAATAACTGATCGCTAACTGTTCACACCGCCGCCGGATAGTATTCTTTTAACGCAGCGATAAGAGCTATAAAAGAGAGTACTCGCTCAGCGACGCTCGTTTAGCGGGCAGAATACTCGCCTTGAGACTCACGCATACCAGCGAATTTTCGTTCGTTGTCGTCGCGCACTCGCTTCTCGTTAATCGCCGGCGCTAGGACAGGTGCCGAAAATCCTATTTCAAATCTTTTGTTATGGGCTATGGTCAGTAAACCACATACGTCTAACAAGACTTTTGTCAACAGAGTTTTAGGAACATTGGTATGTATGTATTATATCAATAAAGTTCCAAATCGTATGCCATGGCTTTGCTTCGGGCGTTGTCCTGTAGTTCCCCTTTACCGTTTGGCGTTTCAATCAATACATTGCAACACATTACCGCTACTCTGAGTAGTTTCGAGTTAAGTTAAATATTCGTATCAGCCACGATATAAAATGAGGTTTTAATATAAGTAGGTAGTCATCGCCACATTTTTTGACGTCGAGAGACCGATGGAAGGTGGAGCAGACGAGTCCTGGAGTGGAGACCGCGTATCGGTAGTGGGGGACGCCCCCCAGCTAGATGGACCGATGACCTTAAGAAAGTCGCTGGGACAGACTGTATGCGGAAGGCGGAGGACAGGGTGTTGTGGCGCAGCCTGGGAGAGGTCTATGTCCAGCAGTAGACTGCGATAGACTGAGGTGACTGACATTTTTGTGTTGTTTTCTGTAGTGAGGATTTCAGACCTTTCCCAGACTGTCTTCCTTTGTCACTTTTTTGAGATGTCATGAAGATAATTATGTAGCAATAGTAATGTCCCTTTTTTTTTTTTTTTTGAGGATGGGAAATCATCAAATGACCCCTCCCGCTCTGGGTGGAGCGGAAGGGAGTGTCAGACTCTTACTGACTAAAACCCACCCGTGTCCCTTCCTTGGCCCTTTATGTTCCGGGTCAGCGGTACCCCTTTTGGATGATCCCGCTTTCCCGGCAGGCTTGGGCCCTAGTGGGCCCCCTCTTCGATGCTGACATCTCTTTGAGGCGCGCGTGGAACACGTACGCGCCGTCCAGCACGGGCCTGGTCCTGATGGGACGGTGAGCTACCCATTGCTCACCGCCCGCAGGCCCGCGCCTACGGTGGCAGGGAATAGTAATGTCCCTTGACTTTTATATCAAGTAAGCTCATTTTCAAGATCTGTTTGTAAACTGTGATGTACTGATGATAATAGATTTTTGCTTGATGGAAAAGGTGCTGGTCTATGTGATGGTTGCTGATCATTGTCATAATTTTTATCTAAGCCTTTTTTTTCTATCGGCTGTACACTGGGTGGTAGCCCATCGACGCACAGACTGTGACCACGGATTCAGTACATGATTCTGAACCCGAGTTGAAAATTTTCGTCGGTTATTTTGTTTATACTACACCTGCTTGGAAAGTACCTTGATACTTTATCAAATTTACGGTAGAAAGTACGTCATTGCATATCGAACAAATATGCGAGGAGAAAACGCATCTGAGCGGGAGAGAAAAGTGTATGAAAATCCATTTCTTACGTGGTTTTTCTTTTTTAATTTTGGGTAAGACTGTGCGCCGGTAACCTAAATATCAAAAGCCAAAAAGTTTTTACAGTGAGTTTTTATCTCCAAGTTCGCAAAATGACACTGGCCACTAGCTGTGTTTTGGATGGTGTCGGGCTGGCAGTGCGACCCTGCGGCGGCAGGATAAACAATTTGAAAAAAGAACATGTGAAAATTGCAGACGCCATTGGCGCCATTTTCAATTTGTGTGTTGTTTGAGGATTCAGTTTTAGTAAAGATTTAGTTTTTTATTTTCCTCGTAGGTGTAGTATAAAGCACTATGTATCACTCGAGAGAAAGTGCGATTCCCGATCTCGGGTGTTTTAAAGCCCTCGCCTACGGCTCGGGCTTCAAACGACACCCTCGGCGGTAATCGGTCACTTTCTCCTCTCGGTGAACAATGTAGGTACTATTTTTTATAATTTGTTGCTCCATACATTTTGACCGCGTAGGTATTGCACTATTCTATGAAACAGCAATTTTTTTTTTTGATAACCTACTTTTAGTTTCTACGCTAGGGGTCTTCATGTGCTGAATTCTTGGTTACAGTTTGCGCGTCGATGGCCGCCACTCTGTATGTTACCTATAGTATGTCACTCTGCCTAGCCCACGTTTCCCAACTATGTTTGGTCGGCTTCCATTCTAACCGGATGCAGCTGAATACCAGTACTGACCTCCACAACCCAGTTACTGGGTAACACGATACCCCTTGGTAAGACTGGTTGTCAGACTTTCGGGCTTATGACTCCGCGTAACGGCTGTCAAAGATCCACGAATGACAGCCAGTACCAACGGCTTAACGTGCTTTCCGAGGCTCGGAGGGTTCTTGCTATGTAAAGATGGTCACCCATCCCCAGACCGACCGGGGCAACCGTAGCTTAACCTGAACGATCGACCCGTGCGGCTGAAGCCCCATTATGTTACCTATATTATGTAAAGTTGCGAATAATTTAAGCTACATTTGAAAGGATGCTATTTTTACGGATACCTTCGCGTGTTTTGATGATTTGCATTTTATATTACCTGAGTTTTAGCGGTATTTAGCATTCGTGGTGTAAGGCAACGCCCAAATTGACATTATAGGCCATCCGTGACCACAAGGTGAAGAGATTATGCCGTAAAAAAGATATTTTAGTCTTGGTGATTGATCGCGGAACAAAGTCGGCTTCTTTTTTTTTCGTTTTTACTTAGATGAGATTACGATTATTACTTTAACTGATCTTTGTATCGATGTTTTGAAAGGTCCAATCCCAGTTCAGAAGAAAACATTACAGGGTTTTACGAGGCTGAATTAAAAAAAAAACCTACTTAACAACATTTACAAACTACAAAAATGCAAGCAGAAGCTGCTCTAAGTATCACAATTAAACGTTTTTAGGTAATATCATTGTCCCATTGTCCAAATTATCTCCGGAATAGATCTACTCTAGTTTCCAGTCTGTCTGAAGTACATTTATGACATCATTTTTTTTTGTCTCAATATAAACCTCTTTGAAGTTGTCTTTAGCGAGTGACTACAGATATTCACTTACGCAATACAGACTTCGTGGTTGAAAGAACTTCCTACGTACTTTTTTTTGCGCGAACTGGGTTGTACGTCTTTAATTTATAAAATTAAATTCTTGCATGTATATTATACGCCTCGTTGAATACTATAATGAGGCTATTGGACAGTTTAATTTATTTTGATTATAATAAGTATGGATAGGGATAGGGTTGCTAAGCTATACATTATTTCTTCTTTGGTATGCAGTCTGGCACTGACAAAGTCAATGCCTGCTATTCTGAATATCAAAATATCAAGGATATGGTTCGTCAATGATCTTTTATCTGGCCTTGTCTCACTCATCCATCACATGCCCATTTCATGACAACTCGTTTGGCTGACACGGTGGCGTAGGTATCTTCGTGACTTTTTCCATCCTACCAAATTAGTTGTATTGTTTTCAACACACTGGTGCCGATTCCCTTGTTCACAAACTAAACTAAATTTAATTTCAGTGCATCTTTTTCTTTCTATTTCATTAAGAAAAGGACAGAAGATAAATTTTAGTTTAGTCCTGTCAAATTAATCAGAGCCTGACACTACTCCGTACAAGTTTAGACGTGATTAAAAAGTTGACTACTAAAATTACATCAAATTACGTCAGGTGCTGACTATTTTGACAGGACTAAACTAATATTTATCTTCTGTCCTTTTCATAATGAAATAGAAAGAAAAAGATGCACTCAACTTAAATTTATTTTAGTTTGTGAACAAGGGAATCGGCACCAATATCTAACTAGCATAATGATATCCTGAAGAATATCATATATTTCTCAGATTTGTTTACTGCAGTGGATCATATACTTTTAGGCATTATAAAACTTGCGTTTAGTTCGTGTACCTAGTCCCCTTTGAACGAACTCAGTTCCCCAAAGTCTGGTTGTAAACAAAAGTCGTCAACCTCGCAGGCAGCTGTTACTGCACTATTTATTCGATTAACTTACAGATTCTTTGATTAATGACTCTTTCGAAGTTGGTTTTCGTGGTAATTAAATACTCACCTAATTAGTCGAGTTTCTAGTAGACGCGGTAATGATACTGCATATACATATACAAGGTGTTGTTTTGCATCCTCGTCAAATTCGAGGAGGTAACTATGCTAATGATTCTCGACACGAATCAATAATAAAATAAGTAGGTATTTATTTGTATTTTTCGGAAATCGGCATATGTAGGGCCCGTGTGATACCGCCCTGTAACTGCGCTGTAACTGTAACGCATGCACACAGCGACATAGTCGTACGACACTGCCTACCGCATACGCAACGGGGCGATTTTGTTCTTTGAAAGTGGAGTATTCTGAAATACTGTCAAACTTAAATACCTAAAAAAACAAGTATGTATTAATTATTGAGCAGGATCGTAATTTTATTTGATTATTTATGTCTTTCATAACAGCCTCCTGAAATTTGACGAGGATGCAAAACAACACGTTGTATACAGTGGTTTTGACGTTTCGCTGTACTTAGTTGTTTGCATGTACTTTGGTATGTATTGGTAACGACAACTTTCATATTACTCATATGTAATGCACCCGATGTTACCTTTAGCAGGTCAAACCGGAAATTCTGTATTTGGCTTGGCAAGAATTACTTATTTCTGTCCAAAGTCAAAGCATTTGTTTCAATTAGGTACGAAGGCACTTTTGAACGACAACATTTTCATTAAAATAGAATTGATTCTAGTCGCCCCTTCCAAAATGTAGTTTCATAAGGAGAAGAATGGGCAAGAAACTCCACCGTTACTCTTTTAAAATGTGTTACAATATTTTGTATACATTAATTATATGTGAAGACGATGCACCTATAATAAAACTACCCTACCACAATAGGTAAAAATAATTAAAAATGTAGCAATGACAAATAAGTTAATTATGTGATAGATACATGGTGCTCACATATTTACAAACATTGTAAAAGTTTTCATTGTAAGATTTGCCTAATTTTTTAACCAAGTAATATTTCAAGTATGTGAATTAAAAAGTAATCACAGAATGTAAATCAATGTCATAAAAATAATAAATTATACAATTAAATTAGCAACTAGTTTGATTTTGTCTAGACTCTAGATTGTCCTATGGAGCTGGATGGACCAGCATGTTTCCAAGCATTCTTATCTTGGATAATTTGGATATCATCCTCTAATTTGTAATATGGCCTTAGTTATTGACTTATTGGCTCCAGTCGCTTATTTTTTTCGTCTGACAGAAGACTCTTAGACTCTCATAAAATAAAGTTAAAAAGGTTAAGTATTCAAACCATAGAAAAAAATTGTGTAAAAACAAGGTTCCAAAAATAAGTTGGAGTCTCGTTAGAGCCACAGATCAATATACTGTAATATGCTCATTTGGTTCAAAGCGAACTATTAACATACTCTTGTAATTTAACTGATATTGGCCATACTTATACAGTTAACGCTAGCGCTAATTTATAATCATTAACATAATTTCTGCTGAAAGACATCAACTGGGCACAAACTTCCCCCAAGGATTGCCACAACGACCGTACCTCTACTTCCTGCATTCAGCGCATACCCACGACCCTCACCAGGTCACCGGCCTCGTTTTTTCTGCCCCATCAGCCATCCTCGCCTACTACCCTAATTGCGCTAATTAGCATATCTTGAAACACCTCTCCTGTTATTTATACAGTATTTACGAGCATGCCCTAAATAGTACTCAAAAGATTCCAAATCTATTTTCTTTCCCAACCACAAAGAGCTGCTTATTACAGCGCAATGTGGCGCGGGCGTCGTTCCACTTGCTCGGCAAACCGTTGCGTCACGCGGGTCATCGAACCTCCTTGCGAGGTTGCGCGCCAAAACGTAGGTAGGTTGTACGTCAGAGCTGTCAAACGATTATGGCGCGCAATTTTTATTACAACTACTTAGTTGTTGCGTTCTTAATATAACATTATTGTTGTATGTATATTGTTTTTTTTTTAGTTCTTGACAATGACCTTATTATTTTTTTTGAAAGATGTATATCGACCGTAACGACCATTTGATCGACCGTTTCGATTATAGAGGCCTTGAAATAATTATTAGATTTTTAATTAAGTATTATGTGTCTACTATTAGAAAATTACTGTTCCAATGTCATCTCTTATGTGTTGTACGTTGTACCTATTATTTTGTATTACTAATGAATATAACCTATTAATATGAATGTAGGTATGTTATGGTTTATGTGTTATGTACACAAAAATCATGACGTTCTGTTTTACGATAACATTTAATATAAACAATAAACCTAGATATTATAAAATTCCTTCAAACTTAATAAACGCCGATAATATTCAAATAAGGCAGAATGGTGCTACCTACCGAATTAAAAAGCACACTAGAACTGTCTAGTGTGCTTTTTACTTTTTTTGATATGCTAGCAGTAAACTAACTTAACATAGATTTCCACGAACATTCCTCGACCCCGAAGAATAAAATTACTGATCTCCTAGGGAGCCCGACAATATCTCAGATAGGTACCGATTTTTCCATACACCCTACGAAAATCAACGTTTCTTCATTTGATTTGTTGAAAAGAGTTTTAAAAAAATATTTTAAGTCTGTCTGCGTGAATCGCACTATAGTGGAGCTAAAATCGCGCCTAGGGATGTTGGGAAGTGACAAAAAGTATCCATTCAAAATATCAAAAAAAAAACGATAATATATCGAATGGAAAATATCGATATATCAATCTTCTTCTTTTCCAATCAGTGAATTAATATTAAATGAGATAATAATAATAACGATGATGTATCGATACATTGATATCTTTTCGACAAGCCTAATCGCGCCCCCAAGAATTACGTACCGCAATTACCGCCCGAACTCGAATTCTTTTCTTTTTCTTTATTTAGAAAACGTTGCCCCACACTAGTAATTTCTCCTGTATCGTGGGTGCCAATCAATCAGCCTAGCCTTTTCCCAACTACACTTGGGAGCAAATAAATCGAGCCACTTCCTTGTTTCATGTATAATGGTTATTGTTTTTGGTATTATGGAACGTATCAATTCAAAACATATATCGCCTAAGAGGTTATTTAAAAACCTTTAAAATGCGGGTAAATTATTGGATGATAAAGTATTGGCTCTGAAAGAAAAACGGTAATTTTGATATAATATTGTAGGGTTAATAAAACAGTACGAAAAAAAAACCATTAAAAATTTAATTAAGTAAATAAATAATAAAACAAAAATAAAAACTCTAATTACTATTTTCTTAATGGAGTAGGTACAATCAAAATGTTATAAGCAAATTAAATGCGACAATTTTAGTCAACCCTTTAAGTTGACAACAAACTACCTTAATTGAAAAGATGAATAAATAAACTTTAAGGCGTTATATGTTTCGAATTGATACGTTCTATAATACCAGAAATAATAACCACGTGAAAAAAGGAAGTGGCTCGATTCATTTGCTCCCAAGTGTATGAATTCCAGTAGTTTACAAGAAGCGACTGCCTATCTGACCTACTTATATGACTTAGACAACCCAGTTACTGGGTAACACGATACCCCTTGGTAAGACTGGTTTTCAGACTTTCGGGCTTCTGACGAACCGTAACGACTGTCAACGATCTACGAATGACAGCTGGGACCAACGGCTCGGCTTAACGTGTTTTCCGAGGCACGGAGGGGTCTCTACATGTTATGGACGGAAACCACCTTTAGCCGTCCGAATAAATCATTTTAACCTTAAACTTTATCGATTACCGTCACACGTTACGTAATCCAAACATTGACGAGTATTACTCACATTAATACATTTTTAGTTCGCATAAACATTTATTACATTTGCGAGGTTATGCTTGGAATACGGCCAACGGATTTTTAGTTTAATTACACCATTTCCCTGAATAATTTGTGCATTGAGGAAATATAAAAAGAAATAAGAAAACATCTTACAATATTTCATGAATACTCATCATAGTTTAAAGTTGAGAGCAATGTTGGCCCAGCGGTAACAGCCGCGACTTACGAGTTGTAGGTCGTAGGTACGAACCCAAACAGGCGCTTTACTTTGTGTAAATTATTTCATCGCCACTGCTCTCAAAACGGTGAATAAAAATATCGTGAGGAAACCGGCATGTCCTAGAACCAAAAATGCAGACATGTGACATCTACCAACCCGCACTGGGCCCGCGTGGTGGATTACGGCCCACTCCCTCTCACCGAGAGGATGGCCTGTGTCCCAGCAGAGGTAACATTATAGATTGATTATGTATAGTTAAAGACTATTTAGTAATCTGTGGTTAAAGTGTCAATACATATATACATATGCTCACGCCTTCTTTTCATGAGGGTAGGCTTATACTAGAGACCGCCACCTTCTATGTACGAGCTTACATATAATTATTCCTTTTGCTTCGTTTACGTTCATATATCTCGTCATACACGCATGTCGATAGCGAGCACCACGCACCGTACCTTTATGAAGAACGTCACTAATAGAAAAAGTGTCAATCTATGACAACTTTATCTCTAAAAACCAGAGGCTAATAGGGCAAACTATTCTGATAATTAAAATGTAAGAATAATCGTATAACAATCAGCAATTCGACCGTTATATTTGACAGAAGTTTTAAATTCATTAATTTTTTGGCCGTATCGAATTACTAACTGCATTCACTCCTTTAGGTCATAAGACGAGTACGTAGTCTTACATGAAAATTATTATACAACGTGTTGTTTTGCATCCTCGTCAAATTTCAGGAGGCTGTTATGAAAGACATAAATAATCAAATAAAATTACGATCCTGCTCAATAATTAATACATACTTGTTTATTTAGGTATTTAAGTTTGACAGTATTTCAGGACACTCCACTTTCAAAGAACAAAATCGCCCCGTTGCGTATGCGGTAGGCAGTGTCGTACGACTATATCGCTGTGTGCATGCGTTACAGTTACAGCGCAGTAACAGGGCGGTATCACACGGGCCATACACATGCAGATTTCCGAAAAATACAAAAAATAAAAATAAATACCTACTTATTTTATTATTGATTCGTGTCGAGAATCATTAGCATAGTTACCTCCTCGAATTTGACGAGGGTGCAAAACAACACCTTGTATAGCTCTTTAAATTACTATGTAGGTTTTATATCCGTAATTTTTATAATTATCTATAATTATAACGTTTACGAGGGCAAATTCTTTTCTTTATTATGACATCATAATAATTTAATTCAAGGCTGTTACTATTTAGTTATTCATTATAATTATTTTTAACTTTTATGATGTATAATACTTTTGTTGATATGAAAATTAGTAGATTCACTACGAGAATTAGACGATTCAAACAGATTGTGTGTTCAGATTTACTTAAAATCTGGTTCTTAAGCTTGAAGTTTTTATTCTCCCTCCTACCCTTTGATACCTCTAACTGCATTGAAAATAAATAGTACCAAAGTATTTATAAGGACTTAACAAATGTCAAGTTACCATAAATTATAAAGATAACATCCCCATGTTCGAAGTTTGTAAACTACACTTCATTGCTATTGCAAACCCCAATATTCCAAATAAACATCATTTAATTTCATTTATGCTTTAACTAAAAAGACGAATATTCTTGATCGAAGATAAAAACTAATAAATTATCGTTATTATTCCAGCTGGCGAAGTACTATCGGCGCAGCGTCCACTGGTGCGATGTCGGCCGCTCCACGCCGCGACTCTCGAGTCTAGAAACAAAGCGAAGAAATGTGCAGAGTTCCTGCAGCCTTATAGGTAATATATGGATAATTATAGTCCTTATTTGTACAGGGTTATTGGTAAAACACCATCAACCTCTGAAGGGGTCATTGTACTCATCATTATGAACAACTTTTACTATGGGACCAAATATGAAATCGCGAGGAAACAATCAGCTGGTTTTTGACGAGTTCTGCAAACATAAATGTAGGTAACAGCTGATTTTTATTTCGTTTGGTCCCATAGTAAAAGTTGTTCATAATGATGAGTACAATGACCCCTTAAGAGCGTTTATACCTTATGAGTGGCAACGTCGCAATTTAGTGTCATATTTCGTGGTTTTCTATTTTTATCATTTAATCGGAGCTATATTTTAAAAATCTGTTTAATTAACTTTTTAGAATTACGTGAAAGTGTTTAAAAAGTAAGTAACCTTAATGCTTACAGTTATTTTACAATGAAAATAACGCCCTGCAAGTTTCCAATGTATTATTTGCATATAAATAGAACTGTAAACGCAACGATTTCTTACCTTTTACACAGTTTTCACATAATTCTAAAAAGATAATTAAACAGATTTTTAAAATATAGCTCCGATTAAATGATAAAAATTGAAAACCACGAAATATGACACTAAATTGCGACGTTGCCACTCATAAGGTATAAACGCTCTTAAGAGGTTGATGGTGTTTTACCAACAACCCTGTATAGGGTGACAGGGACATCGACGCGCAAAACTGTAAAATTCAGCACACGATTCTAAACCCCCTGCACCATATTGATTTATTCAGAACTTAGCTCAATTAACACGTAGCGCTGCGGTTTAGCCAGCATTGACTGCTCTTAACCTTCAGATAATATTGTGGTCACAATCTAATATTAATTGTATTAAAATTACAGACAACGACCAGAAACATGTACGGCGCTTGCAAGACGACTGGTATCAGGCGCGCTTGGTGTCAAACTGAGCACAGCGAGACAGGAGCGAGCTGAAGAGAGGAGACTCATCACCCTCGCACGAGGTGAGCTCATATTGTAACACAAAAACATGTACGACGCTTGCAAGACGGCTGGTATCAGGCGCGATTAGTGTCAAATTGAGCACAGCGAGACAGGAACAAAAAGTAAAGTCCTTGAAATAAACTTGGCCCTATTCAACTTAGTCCAAAAAAATGTGCCAGTTTCATCGAACCTATTTGGCTCATTGCCGGCTGACTTGGTTATGGTCAGATGGGCAGTCGCTCCATGTAAAATACTCGTATTCAGCTGCACTCGGTTAGACTAGAAGTCGACTTCAGCATAGTTGGCAAATCGCTAAGCAAGCAAGATTTCACCCACATAAAGGCAAAACGAAGTGCCAATGCGATGGCCATATTAGTTGTAAAACCGATGACCGTTGAGGTAGACGTGTTCTTGTGTGGAGACCGCGAATCGGTCAAATTAAGGCAGCTGGATGAGACTGGCTAAGGATTCGAGTTAGATGTTATAGGCTGAAATAATGATGATAAGTCACCAGACAATTAAGTTACAATATTTTTAGTACATACATAGTCAATTTGTGTTTTTTTTTAAAATTTACAATATTTTCAGTAATTTTTATGAAGTATTAAGTATTGTTATTAATTTATGTACTAGATTAGTACTACCTCCTCAACATGCGCGCCCCCCGCCGCACCGCGTTCCCGTCGAGAGACTTCATTATCCTTGTCGCGTGTTCCTAATATTGGAAAAATTTCGGCCACTTTCTATTGAATGTTTTCATTTATTTTTATTATTATTTAATTGTAATGTTTAACAAACAATAAAATTAAGAAAAATAAAATTGGCAGGTCTTTGAAAAATAACCCTGTATACTTAGATCAATACTTAACGTGCACAGTGTGCACTATTATTATTGCTAAAACATTTACCGACACATTATTATTCCTCTAATTCCAGAAAAGAAACGTCAGGCGGCTTTACATAAGGAAGCGGCGTGGGATGGCTCACTCGCTAACCAGTCTATCGACACTTGAGGTAACAGTGCACGAACATAATTCTACTTTAACGGTTTAAGATAAGATTGTATGTTTGTTTGCTGAGAGTGGGGTCCTGAATTCAATTCCCAGGTCTGGAAACGGGGGACTTGCGGGCGGCGAGCAATGGTTAGCTCGCCGTCCGATAAGGACCAATCCCGGGTCGATGCGCGTTGTGTTCCACGCGCGCCTCAAAGAGATGTCAGCACCAGTGACGGTGTCCGCTAGGGCCGATGCCTGCCAGGGTTACGGGGAAGTTCGAGAGGAATACCGTGCCCCCTGGCACAGGCAACTGGAGGAACACGGGTGGGTTTTAGTCAGTAAGAGTCTGACACGCCCTCCCGCTCCGCCCAAAGCGGGAGAAATTATTTAATGATTTCCCACCCTCAAAAAAAATAAAAGGTCGGGTAAGTGTTATTGGGTTTTTCCATCAGGAATTTCTCAGTATCAGCCCGGAGTCCAGGTATGTGTCCGGTTGATGGCAATAGGCTCGCCTCGTATTACATGGGATTGAAACATAATGAAATGTGGGAGTACTAATAGGTACACCTCTGCCCCACCCTTCGGGGATAGCAGGTGCGATGTTGTTATGTAATGCAGTTTTCAATCAATATTATATCGAATATCTTAGATATATACAGGGTTATTTGTAATACGTCGGCAATCCATTAGATGTAGGGGAGGTCATTTGCTACCAAATCACCCCCTTATGATTTCCCCTATTGCAAATGTCAACCATTTTCCAGTAATTTGATATTTTATATTTTTTTGAAGATGTTTGGTGTCTTATTGTATCTCGTTGGATATCTGAGAAGTTGTACATATTTTTGTAATGTTCTGTCGATAAAGTATACTGTTTTTTTTTTGTATAAATCAAGAATTTTAGTCAAATAACCTGCTCAAAATTATGAAAATTGTGTGCTCTGATTTAAAACATATTAAAGATAATTGTCATTTTATGGTTGATTATTATTTAAAGAAGTAGAAGCAGAAAATACAAATTTTTCAAAAATCTTGCATTTAAAAAAAATCTTCAGTGGTAAGTATACCACAAAAAAATATAAAAGGTTTATTACTCTGAAATGGATAGGGGTCATTTAGTTGAAAATTACCTCCCCTGCATCCCCTTAGAGCGAGGCCCCATTAGTGCGTTGCGCTGCGTTGCGTCGCGTCATCGCAACGGAACAACGCATTGTATGCCACACCTGTGTTGCGTTGACGCTGTGCCAACGCAACGCAAGAGGGTATGCACGCCGTCGTAGCTGCGTCTCGGTTTAGCCTTCGCAATGGATAGATACAAACTGTCCGTCGTCGCAGCGGAGCTCCGACAACGCAGCGCATCACCCTCCCTCCCGCTTCGTCTCTTGTCCGTCGATCCGTTGAAACGTCGCGCGCGACGACGCAACGGTCTAATGGGGCATGTCATAAAAAATATATGGAAAACGACGCAGCGACGACGCTGCGAGGACGCAACGCAGCGCAACGTACTAATGGGGCCTCGCCCTTAATGGATTGCCGACATTTTACCAATAACCCTATTTACGAATGTTATGTAGGGAGTATGGCGCGATACGTAACTAGATGTAAGTCTCAATAAGTAGAAACTAGAAATACGACTTTGTACCAAACAGGAGACGACCATTATTTTATCATTTCATATACCATTAGTAATGGAACGCAAATTTCACCGTGATAGATAAGTCTTCGGTAGTATAGTGGTAAGTATCCCCGCCTGTCACGCGGGAGACCGGGGTTCGATTCCCCGCCGGAGAGATTCTTTTTGTGTTTTTAGTTTGGTTTATATTTCATTTAAATTCATTGGCCGACCTTGTTTTATTGATTGTATGTAATTATGATAATTTTTAATCAATATACGTGTGGAATATTCGGTAACTGATTCGAAGAGTCGTAATAACTTTCAATTTATTATATTTAAAAAAAAATTGTGTAATACGAGATTTTAACAGTAAATAAAAAGAACCGGATGCATTTGGACAAAAGGTTGTGCTATATATTTTAAAACTACAAAACATACAAACAACTTATTTTTATACACAATGGGTAAAAATAAAATTGAAGATCGAACCTCCACTAGCGTCAGATACATGTGCTTGACGTGGCAATTATTAATCATACTGATTATTTTCATTGAAATCACAGACAGTATTTTTTTTTTCTGATAAAATACAACAAAATTAAATGCAAGTCATCTGCACACGTAAATAAACAGAACGTTAATTTCGGCGTGAGAGACAAGTCTTCGGTAGTATAGTGGTAAGTATCCCCGCCTGTCACGCGGGAGACCGGGGTTCGATTCCCCGCCGGAGAGAAACTTTTTGCATAGCAAAATATTTTTTTATAGATTTGTTGAACTGTTTCTACAACAACTTATCATTTGACTAGCTTTTAAAGCATTAAATACATGTTTTTTTAATATTGCGATATAGAAAGTTTGGTGTGCTTTCTGGCTTAATTAGAGATAAATAAATAAAAGCCTTTAATTTCATGCAATAACAAAGTGAACTAATCTTAATCTAGTACAATAGTTATTGAGTTTGCAAGAACCCCTCCGCAGGTGAAGGCCTCCTCCAAAGAATTCCAGCCCTCTCTATCTTGGGTTATTTGCATCAGCTCGGGCCAGCCGTTTTACTGATCTCGTCCGCCCATCTCGTAAGCGGTCTTCCTCTGTAGCGTTTCCCACTTGGGCCAGTCCACCGTGTCGCCCTTATGGTCCACCTCTCGTCTGACAGTCTTGCCACATGTCCCGCCCATTTCCATTTCGGTTTTTGAGCATAGTTTAGGGCATCCGTAGCTTTAGTTAAAAGAGAATATAGCTTAAAAGAGATATGCCCAGCTAAATCATGGTTGTTCTAATAGATAATTAGGATCAACAAGATATCAGCAGAATCATTAAAAATAATTCATTTTAATACAATAAGAGACTACCTCACAGTGTCCAGATATGCACTGATCTACTAAATAAACTTATAATTAGTATGGATCATCTGAAAAATAAATTAACCGGAATTTATCCGGATCTAAAGGTGCTGAAACAGGCCATAGATGTTATATAATAATATATAAGTTAGTACCCAAAATCCTATGTTACTTTCAGATTACCCACGCGGGATGGATTCCATTCGACACGAGAACTTCCACGATCGAGCTCTCACAGAAAATGCTCGTTTTACTAAAGTTATTGTAGTTATAAATAGTACTATAGATATTTTTCTATGCGAAATATTAGATTATGCGACGCCTAAGAGGTTTTGGTCCTTTAAGTAAGTATGGTTAATGCTTAGAGCTTTAATATAATTTTTTTATTCGCTTATTTAAATTTTATGTTTGACTTGACTGGCTTGTTTCATATTTAGGATATTATTTTTGAAGTGAAACTTCTTATTAATTAATATTTAATTGAGAGTGAAATTTCAAGGACGCGTCACGTTTAGGCAAATTCGTTATATGAGAGAGAAGAAAGATATGACTCTCTCTGTCTCTCAAACAAAATCTCTCTTAATCTTAACCTTTTATGAAGTTTCACTTCTATCACGTGTACGGTGCCGCACGCGCAATTTATTTTTGTTATTAAAAATGCATCTGAATCGTGTACTTATTATTGTCTTTCTGTATACGATTTGAGTGAGATAGTAACTATACTTAAATAAAAATAATATTAACTTTATCTCACGTCACAAATATTTTAGTTTTAAATGCGAAGTTTTTTTTTAAAACCTGTGACAATTGGTCTGTTTGTCAGAAATGTGTGATTGATTGGACGTTCTGCTGACACTTTTTATCATCAAAATACCGATGTTAGAGTCAACTACTAAAATTTTTACTCATTAATCATAATACATTTTTTCTTGACCCATACTCCATAATATTATTTTCTCTAAGTGATATGTATTTTAAAATCTGTAGTATTCATAGAAACCAAATATTAGTATTTATTTAGCTGTCCCTTATATTTTTAATATAGTTTTATTTTATATAATAATATAAAAGCCTGTTAAACGATCTTCGTTGTTTCTGCTTGCTACCAAAGTGTGTCAGAGCATGAGTAATGCATGTTGCTTAAATGAAATTCTGTTTATATTTTAAGAGTGCAAACAGTCGATCTTGTGAATGCCAAATTATTGACTGCATTTGACTGTGATTTGTATCAAGTGTCAATATTATTATTTCCACGTAAGTTTTATTTGAATTTGATATGATGTTGCCATTTTAAAAATACTGTACCCGACCATAAATTATGGCAGATCCAGTTCTTGCTCAAAGCTCGAATTCGTGGGGAAGTTTCTGTCACTCATAGGTATGAGTGACAGGAACAGCTAATTTCGCGTAAATGAGGAAAGTAATGGGCCAAATAAGCTTCCTTGGAGTACTCCTGATGTGGTTTGACTATGGTCAGAACTATATGGTGTAGACTCATTATCTTCGTTTATTGTCCTTATTTCCAATCTGTTTGAACTCTGGGACAGTTTCTTTCTAAAGCTCTGACTTATTTAAGCTCGGACAGTAAGGCCCTTTGTACACATACGTTTTTCTTGGCGCGAAAAACGACGGTTTATTCGTAGTGTGTAGGCACGGTCGTCAGTGTTGTATGGATCACAACGGAAGCTTATGGTTTTTTCTATGACACGGTTTATACGGCGCACCGTAAAGAAACCGTGCCGTGTACAAAGGGCCTGACTTTGCTTGTAGTTTTTATAAATCGATGTTTGGTATTCAAAAGATTGCAGTAATATTATGTTTAATTCGTTGCGAGTGCCTTTATTGTCTCTAGTCTGCTTGTATGTAAACATGTGGACTTCAAAACCTCTTTGCGTTGACCTTTATTAAACGAAAAGTAGGTTTAAATATTAGCGAAATAATAGTTTTTAATATTGCGTCTTATGATATAGTAATAAATGGTTTTAGCGTTCCGTTCGGATCGAAGGAAGATAGTTTAGCATGAACTCCTTAATTTAAGTACGAAGATAGATACGGATAGTGAAAATAGAATGGAACGCGAATATTTGAATATAGAAAATGTTTTTAAAAATTGAAGTTGATTATATGGCGACGGGACGAACCCGTCGTCGTTGTTAAATAAAGGTTGAAACCTACTTCTACCACGTTACGCGATGAAAGCGTGTCTATGACCGCGTATTGCCCTTCATCGCGTGTACACGAATACTCAAATAATTGTTTTGTGGTATTTTTAACTCTGAAATGTAAAGCAATGTGTTCTTATTATATTGTAACAGTGCCTCGTATTAAGTCGGCAGCTAATGTTTAGCGTTTTAACGTTGGTAGTGACAAAAGTGAGTAAAGGATAAAATAAAATACCGGTTGAATGCCGTAATCACAGAAACAATTAAAAAGCCATTGTGTCTCTCGAGGACGTCCACGAACGGTTAATTCTTGCATCTCACTTTTTTAACATGAAAAAATTCGAAACAGCTTTTTATTTTTATTTCATTTAACGTTCTGAAATGTTAAAATTTGCTTTAAGAAACTTATTTGCATACTGTATACTATAATTTAATATCCTTTTCTCACTTTTGCAACTTACCAACCTAGACCCAATTACTAGAACAAGAAATGTTAATATATTAAATATTTCAAAAATCTATAAATCGATAATTTATTATTGATCTTTTTAAGAAAACGGTTGTTTCAAGAAATTGACGTTAAAAATAATATATTTTGTTACCAGTATCATACAGCCAAAGATGTGATGTTTAATTCGGGACTCGTAAATAATCGATTTGGAATCAAAGGACTGGCTCAATTAATTATATTTTGAACGTATGGCAATTATTTTGAGGTTGTTAACCAAAACACGAGATGCAAGAACATGCAAGATATTTATTTATTTATATATTCTTTATTGTTCTTTTCTTTTCTTTGTCACCACAAAATACATACTTAACAAAAAAAAAAATAACACTACTTAATATATGGCTACTACTTATCGCTTTCTGCGATCTCTTCCAGACAACCTTGAAATGGACAGTGATTTTCAGTGATTTTCATTACTTATTACAATAACACTAATTCTTTAAAATATAGTAGAAATAATATACTTGGTGAAACCTGGAACAAGTCAGATTTTGCCTACAAGTAGTCTTGCATGCAAGAAAGTTTTATTTTATGTATGTAAACAAGCAGGCGGCCCTGACATTTGCATCGCATGCGCATAGCCATCCCAAAGACATAACAAAATTAGAGATTGCATGCGTCTTTTTTAAGAAACATTTCGCTGCTATCATTCTTGCATGTCTTGCATTTCATACAGGCACCATGACAAGAAAACTTCCTTCCTTGTAGCATTTATTATTGTAAACTCAAAGAGTAATGCCACGATATTCTATACAATTGTTTTAGAACATTTAAATTTCGAATTATGATGTTGTATACCATTACGGCAGCGATATTCAAACTTTAGGTCCAACGCTTTCATACGACCTGTTTGGTTTTTTGGTGCGGCCTGTTTGTATTTAGTACGGCCCGTTGGTATTTGGTGCGACCTTCAAAGTTTATGTAATGAGAAAGCAAATAAATAATGCATGTATTATTAATTAATTGGGATGTCGACGTTTTGGTTGTATGGAGACAATCTTGAAGTTACTGCTGAGTAAATCTCTGATATCCAGCCCAATAAAGTTTGAGTATCGCTGTCTTCACCAGATCTTAGCATGTTTAATTCTCTGCCTACAGACTTATGTACTACTTACCAATAGAACGAGATTTTATACCTACAAGTAGAGATATCAGACACGACAAGACATAATACAGTACCCGGCCGTAAATATCTATGGCACAAGGAATATTAGAAAGATTCCGACTTTGTTGAGTGCCGTCAGTGTCACTGTGCCGTAAACCATCACGCGAGTCCAGTGCGGGTTGGTAGATGTCACAGCCTGCCAGACATGCCGGTTGCCTTACGATGTTTTCCAGCAACGTTTTTGAGAGCAGTGGTGATGAAATAATTTACACAAACTAAAACGCCGGTCTGGGTTCGAACCTACCACCTGCAACTTGTAATTTGCGGCCGTTACCACTGGGCCACCATTGCTCTCATAACTACTGTTATACAAGTCCCTTTTTAAAGCTCGATATGTCATATTTACGCCCTGGTACCTACTCTAAATGTTACTGAACAGGTAAGTACGACGCGACTTGGTGGAATAACTTCTATGGTTTTCATGGAAATTATTCTACCGAAGTCGCGTCGCGCCTGTTGCGGCAGCCATAATATGACTTTTTAAAGTCGTGCTTACTCGATTATACCAATACTATACTTACGTTAATGTATGTACTACTTTTGATTTTATATAAAATAATGTGAAAGAGTTCTTATATTAATATAATGTTTTTTGTTTTAATAATAATAACTGTGCAATAAAATGTACATATCTGCGAAGTCAGTTTCACATCAAGCCGTCCATATACACAATAATGTATCATTACAGTAAATAAATATTCTCATATGTCATTTAATTAAGTTTTTTTTTTTTATTTTACCTCGGTACAATTCGGCCGATAAAGTATGGCCGGTCTCAACTTTGCACAAGAGGCTGCGCAATAGATTAATTCAATAAACTGCGCATTTTGTTCCTAAAAAATGCATTTTAGGAACAAAATGGTGACATGAGGCGAGTGAGAGAACATGCGCGAGAGTTCGTAGAGCCTATGTTCGGACCGGCCAGATTCATTAGCCGTAAAGTATATACGGAGACCGAGCTTAGGGTGCAGTCTAACAACACAATACAATAAACAAAAAAATGAAAACATTAAATACTTTATAGGTAATATGCGTTATACGTAATGTTGCCTGTATACTTAATTTAAAAAAAACCGTACAATAAATAAGGCATTGGTTACATTTGGTATAGCTACGGATTCCTAGAAGAGCCACGGCCGCAGTGACGGCTGTCATGAAAATGATAGCAGCAGGGTTTAAAGAAAGAAAATAAATTTATTTGACCCAGGTTAAAGCACACAATATTACACAAAAACAGTACTTAAAATAGTATTGTGTGCCTCACGGTATCAAAAAATGCTCTTTAACAAAACACGCCAACTTACTTTCATTAATAACGTTTCAGCAATGTTAAATTGCAGTCGCTATGTGGCGGTCACAGCTCTTCTAGAAAACCGTAGTTTAACCGTAGCTAGTTAAACACAAGAAGAATGATTTGAAAACTTAAAAGTCCATATAATTACCATACGATTGTAACAGCTTAGAATACCTACTTAGTTTCTGTAATATATCACAAAATGCATCAAAATGGTTTATTGCAAGAAATTGGTTGACTGTTTTAAATGTAAAGATTTTTGGCTAGTCTTAATTTTTTTTAATATGTTAAAAAATCATTATTTCATCCTGGAATACAATGCATTTATACATGAACATATGCCACATAGGTACTTAATTAGGTATACAGCATGACTCAGAAAGGTCGAGTAAAAAAAGGAAAAGTTGTTCAGTTAGATGGTCATAACATACCCTTAAATTGTATCACACTTTTCTGATACACGCTGTTACATGTTATAGTTTCAAATATTGATTTTTAAATCGTAATTAGTACAATTGAATAGACAACCAGACTTCTTAAAATTAACTAGCTAAGTAAAAATAATAAACCGTTTAAAATATCATAAACCCAGTCAGAAAAATAATGGTGTTATCGGTCGTGTCCGTCTCTCTCTCTCACATTGGAATCATGTTAGCACGGCACCTACCGATCTATTCGGCAAAAATATTACAGTGAAAACTTAAGTAAAGTAAGCTGGCAGAGACAGCTCACTTCAAACTCACTTTACCTAAGTTTTTACGGTATGATTTTTACAGAATAGCACTAGAGGCTATCAACAAAAAAATTAAGCAGCTTGGTTGGCTAATGTTAACTATCACATTTACATAATGTTATAACTTGTTACACCTTAACTTAATTTATACGTCAAATAAGTTTTGCGCCTACTAAAATAGGCGTAAGTACGGATTTTTTTACTTTTTGGATATTGTCCGCATTCTTTGAATTTAGTACCAACAGTGTACTCCTGACTTTACCATTAGCGAACGAATACGGTCCATGAGGCTTGATCTGTACAAAATAAAGTAGAGAATATTATTTTTCTAATAATGAAGGTTATTCTAAAATTGATATACAAATAAATAAAATTGATTGACTAATTCGTTGTTTTATTTTGTAAGCTCACTCATAATTATTATTGTAAAACCTTTACTTACACGCCCAGGGTAAGGGGCCAAATCAGTTCAATAGCTGAGTTTTTACATCCAGATAGAGACAGTCTTAGAAAACTGGTACACATAACATAATCAGCCTATAACGTGCCCACTGCTGGGACACAGGTCTCCTCTCTTCGAGAGGCAGTGGGCTGTAATCTGTAATCTACCACGCGGGCTCAGTGCGGGTTGGTAGATGTCACAATGTCTACGAATTTTTGGTTCACGATGTTTTCCTTCACCGTTTTGAGAGCAGTGGCGGTTTGTCGAAGGTCCGATGGCCGGTGGAGCAGACGAGTCCTGGAGTGGAGACCGCGTATCGGCAAGCGTAGTGTGGGACGCCCCCCAGCTAGCTGGACCGACGCCCTTGAGAAGGTGGCTGGGACAGACTGGATGCGGAAGGCGGAGGACAGGGTGTTGTGGCGCAGCCTGGGATGTCCAGCAGTAGACTGCGACGGGCTAAGTTGGATTGGTGATGAAATTAGTTACACAAAGTAAAGTGCCTGCCTGGGTTTGAACCCAGGACTCGTAAGTAACTCGTAAGTCGGGGCCGTTACCATAACTATCTTAAAATACAGGAAGACATGGCAGTTCATTAAAATCCAGGTATCTAACGTAACTAAAAGGTCAAATTGAATTGGTGAAATTACGGGCGTGTTGGGTATCACACCCAGCGGGGGGTAAACCCCCTCCTAAGCATACCTTCTCTCTAAGCACTAAATCCTTGGTTTCGGCCGAAGTTACGCGACTTTCCTACTCTGTATCACTTACGGACATAAGATTAGTTCGGAGCCCGAACTAAGAATGAAAGACAACACGATTTGATACCTTGTCCTTACTCCCGATGTGTTTTTGCCCGTCGAAAAAAGTTAATTAATTTAGAATAGGGTGCATTCCGAAGTACCGAACTACTTTCGAGCGGGTCCGTATCTTCGTTGACGAACTTGAAGAGTAGGCCCCCTACTGATTACGGGTCTAACGACCGCGTACTACCAGCGGTCGGTCGTGTAGACTGTAGGTAGGAAATTATAATAGAAAATAGTTTTTTTTTTGTTTTATCATCATTATCATTATACAAGGTGTAACAGAATAAACACAAGCCCTGAAAGTAGTTGGCTCATAATTGACTACTGAATCGATTTCAGTAACTATAAGTACAGGTAATTTTTATTTTTATTTTATGCATATTGCAATACTTACTGACCGCCGATTGAGCCAAAGAAAATTAAATCTTATCTCAATTTTATATGCATAAAGTTATGCTAGGGTCAACACAATTTTCTCAGTAAAAATACTTACCTAGTTTAAAAAAATTTGTTTTGGTCATTATATTATGCTTTTAACTCATTACTCTAATTGGGGTGTATGGGGTCTTACGTTAATTATGTTACATGTTGTATATCTAGTCTATCACGTCTGTGAAGTTAGGCCAGTTAGTTTATTTTAGTATAGTAATCGCGAAAAAATAATCAGCTGTCCCATACAAACTTCAATACGGGACGGCTGATTACTTTTTCGCGAATACGATTGATGGTTCCATGGAGAAAGTTGTTCAGTTTGATGGTCTGTACCACACCCCTTTTGACCACACCTTCCTGGTACACCCTGTATAACACAATAAAAGGATTAAAATAAAACTAAAATGTAATAAAGTTAAAAACCCGACTGTAACTAACACGTTGTAAACAAGCTCATTTTTCAGCAGTCGGTTGCTTGGTGACATCAAATCTAAGCTTGAACTAAAGTAACTACCTCCAGCTGGATCAGACTCAGACTGACTGACAAATGAGGAATGGTACCTTTGACACACAGCGCAGAAACCAAAAGCCAATAACCACTAAATCAACCGTGGTTTGACATTTAAAATCTAGACCATTAAAATACGGCTTACTTGGCACCTATTTCCTTCGCTACCTGTCGCCGAACAAACAATAGAATTGCGACAGACGCAGGCTACGCGCTTCATGCGACATTGCGACTAATCGCATGCCGCTGCGACCAAGACTAATCGAAGGTCACACCTCCGTTGTTTGTAGTAAACGGAGTGAGACCATTGCGATAGCTCATTTAACAGCACTTTTTTCTATAGTTAGTTTCCAGTATTAATTGAATAGATGTGACGAATTTTGTACTTAGAGAGTATTCCATTTTTTAAGGCATGATTTTGGCTCATTTTCAATAGTCTCCTCGGGGGACTTTAAAGAGGTTTTATTAGGCAAAGATTGCAGGGAGTGACCATGCACCATATTGGCTATTTTTAGGAAAGTTTACGCAAATGGCGAAATGTGAATACACTTTTGCCTAACCCTCAGAGATTACAGGCGTGATGATAAATGATAAATGATTTTATTTCTGTAAGTAGGTTTGAACAAACACTTTTACACGTCAATCATATTTTCATCACGTTAAACTAGATGGGGTCGGCGTTTCCTATCTGACTACTCTGAGAAGAAAGGAAACAAACTCAGAGGTCACAGTCTCTTTTAAAGTCCAGACAAAATCTTGGTCAGATCATGTGAAAGCTATGTAGATCGGTGTCTGCAATGGTCTTTTGAGGAAAGAACCACACAGATTGAGTGGACCTGTCCAGTCAGTGCACGCAATTGTCAGTAATCGTGCAGCTCAACTTAGACTCAAGGAGCTCAACGATTTGACGAACAATACCAAAGAAAGGACATTTGAGTAGGCCGCATAAATTACTCAAACTGCCAGATCATGATTACGCTGAGAAAAATACAAAAATAAATATAAAAAAATCAATGACCAACATAGTTCTCACATTCACAATAATTAGAATAATATTATAATAATCTTTGAGGACCATGTAGATTTGTGTCTGAAATGGTCTTTTGAGGAAAGAACCACACAGATTGAGTGGACCTGTCCAGTCAGTGCACGCATTTGTCAGTACCCGTGTAGCTCAACTCAGAACTGAAGGAGCTCAACGATTCGACGAACAATACCAAAGAAAGGACATTTGGGTAGGCCGCATCAGCTACTCAAACTGCCAGAACATGATTAAAAATGCAACAAAAACACACATAGTCCTCACATTCACAATAATCTAAAATAATATAATACTGTATACAGTAAATGTCATTGTTTATGTAAATAAGTATAGATACTTATAGCAAAGATTAAAAGTAAAAATAGTTAGCGAAATAAAATAAATTAAATGATGTTTTGTTTATACAAATACTTACTAGCTTATGCCCGTGACTTCGTTCGCGTAAATTTCTTGTTCTCCCGACCAACCCCGTCGCATCGCATCGCATCGCCTGCCCGCGCTATTACCTACTACGTTTTCGCTCGGCTCCTAAGGGTCCTGGCGTGATGTTAAATAGCCTTTTTTAGCCTTCCTCAAGAATTGGACTATCAAAAACAAAAAGAATGTTTGTAATCCGACCCGCAGTTCCAGAGATTACCCCCTACATACAAACTTACAAACAAACAAAAATTTTACCTCTTTACAATACCTACTAGCTGACCCCGCGAACTTCGTACCGACTAACATTTTTTTTTAATTTTTCTCTCAGTATGACCCAACCTCGTACTTCAAGGAATATTCTAAAAAAAGAATTAGCAAAATCGGTCCATCCGTTCTAGAGTTATAAAATTACAACGAAAAGTGGCATTGATTTTTATAGATAAGGATTAGTATTATTTGTAGGGTGTCAATTGCCAAGTCTAATTCATGGTAAGTAAGCTGTTTCTGTAGGTAAGGTAACAATTTTTTTAAAGTCATGCAAATACCTATTTTCTAGAAGTTGGATCGTACCTCACCACCATCAGAAAGCCAATAAAAGGAGTGAAATTTTCACAATCCCTAATAGATTTTAGTCCTGCATAGAGCGCCGAGAGCGCATAAAATATCATACTCAGTTGGGTTAAATTCTTTGTTTACCTACCTACTTTATCATCAAAACGAGGGTCGATTTCACAATGTAGGTACCTACGTAATAAACTTTTGCCCGTACCGAGAATCATAATATCTCGAGGTCCGCAAGCAAATTAGCGCGTGACCAATAAGGTGATTCATTAAAAACTGTAATTGAGTTTAGATACCTATTATACAAAAAAAATGCATAATCAATCTCAAAACGAAATTATATGATTTATTATGTGACGAGAGTAAAATGAGCTTCATTTTGTTTTCAAAATGATCATGTTATTGTATTTATTTTGGCTGCCCGCAGGTCTACTTACCTACTGGTTGAAGGTAGAAATAATAAATAGCGACCCATACTAAGGTATGGGTCGTATGTGGTTTCCTTTAAGGGATGATATAAGTTGCAGAGCCTGCTATACTCCTGTGCATATCCTGGCAACATCTTTACATAACAGAAGCACCTCCGATACATCATCAAGAAACGGAGCCGAAACCAAAAGTTGGAACTTAACGTAGCTGTAACGCGGGAGTTATGCAGGTATTTATTGAATTTTTATTACCTCCCATATTCCCGTAATGCATGAGTCCATCCTCAGTGCCGAGTTCCATGGGACAATTAACGTATTTTAAAGAATGTTCGCATTCTAATCTGTCTCAATCTGTCCAAAATTGTATGGAATTTACCTACATTTTTGACATGATTGTCGATGTCGCTGAGATGAGATTCCGACTTGATTTTGAACGTTTTTTTATTACGGGAATTGGCCTTCTGGTCTAAGGCTTGATAGGAAAGCACGGCCGATAGTTTGTAGAGTATAGTTAGTAGAAGTTTGTGTTTATGTTATTATACCTTTGTTAATCTCAGGCCCTTTGTAGCCAGAATATAAATTTAAAAAATGCAAGTCTTCCTGTTAAGAATGCGTAAAGGAATTAAGTCTGACATGTGCCACAATTGTGCATAGAAGTAAAATAAATAAATAAACTATAAATTGCCATAAAAACAAATCATTTCTATAAATTGCAAAAAATACCAAACTAGGTGAATGTAAACTATAGTACCTAAGCGTAATTCGTCACTCATTTATCATTGTAGACACCGGAAATATTTCTCAATGGCCGTATGACCCGACACCATCTATTGTCACAAGAACAATGTTATTGACTGCGGAGAAAACAAACAACTCATATAGTCGCGATTAGGTACAACCGTTTCCAGTTAATTTTGCAGAGAGCATCTGAAAACACGTAGATGTAGCTAATATGAGTCGCCTTGCAATAATATTATGTTTTATACCGTGTGTGATCTCCGGAACATACACCACAGTTCGGCACGAAACGTATTCAGAACATATTTCAAGACAATCAAGATCAAATTTACCCACGCAGCAAGACAGATATGTTTATAGACAGTTTGATAAACCTGGAGTGCGATCAGCGACTGGACAGCCCACCGTGGATCCATATGCAGTCAACCATAATTTCGAATCGAAATCTTTTGGAAATGATAGAAGCGAAACGCCAATACAATACGAAGACCTTATTAGACCCTATACGACACCTTCAACATTGAGAAGTGAAGTAGATTATGCACTAGCAAAATCTGCAGCTGACGCTAGGTACGAGTCCTCAAAGAGCACATCAGATACTATGCTCGATAAATTGAAGTCACTGATGCACTACCACCCGCCTCCAGACAAGAGCCACGAAAATAATAATGTGGCGGGATACGACGGTACCAGCGACTATCATATGGACGATGAAGACATAAGGAGCAGTTCTAGAAGTTTGTATGATAATTGGCCTTATTTTTACCATAGCCCTTATGAATATGAACACAATAAAGATATATTTGATACACAGAAAGCGAAAGACAAACGTTACGTGGCAGACGGACTTCAAAGTATAATTCCAGTTCATGAAATTATAGAGAACGATCATCCACAAAACGATCGAACGAACAATCATCATCAAGCGTACGTTGGGACACCCAAATATCTGCGTGAAGCTACTGATAACCCTATAGGAGGAGATGGGCCGTTCTTTTCGTTTGTACTAAACGATTATTTTGAAAGAAGTGACGAAGACGACCCAGTACTATTTAAAGGATTAGATTTTGACAGCGACTTAGACCACAACTATGTGCCTGAATCAGATGATAACAGAATAAATAGTCGAATAGGGAACAGTTATTACTCAACAATAAGTCCAATAACAGTAAATTATGATGCCTATACAAAATACGCGGAATCAGAAAATTTAACAGATAAAAACAGAAGGCGAGAACATGAATTTGACAAAAGTGAAAATGGTGCAAAGAAGAATTCTAGGCATAAAACTGGATTTCAAAACCAAGCAAATCAATACAATACATTTAGAGATTTTCTAGATAATTTCGCAAATAAATTCGGATCCGAGGACGTCAAGAAAAATTTAAATTACGTTCGTGCCACGAATAAGGATAGCGGTGAAAATAAGAAAGGTTTTCGCAGAGTTTATCACAAAGACGAGTATCAAGAAGATAAGGAATTCTTTGATAATAATAACAGTAGTGCTAAAGGAATGGAAACAGGCGGCTACAATGCACATGTTGGTGGATCTGAAGCATATTTACGTTCTCAGGCGGCAGCAGCAGTAGGAAATCAAATGAATGCTATTAGCAATGCCGGAAATACAAGCGATGCAAAATTTGAAAATAGTCACAAAGGACATGACAGATTGAATAAGTTAGAAAACACGTTACACAAATACAGAAACGTGGCGAAGGACGCAGCTGTTAGCAATAATGCTGACTACGCAGACAATTACAGGGACTATTACAACAATTAACTAAAACAAACATCTGAGTGATAACCGAAATAAAAAATTACTTGTTGTTGCGGGACTAAAGTGAATTGTGTAGGTACAGTGAAATAGTGTACAATGTACGGTATGAATGCGTGGTCTGGTTTACCAGTATTTTTTTGTTGCTTTCTTTCCATTGCATGGAATTTCACATACTTGGACAAACAATTAGGACAATAGGGGATTGTCCTATTCGTAGGGGGTGGTGTACAAAACTATGTATGTCTATTTATTTTCATAGATCCTAACTTTTAACAAATATATATGAAAAGGCCCCTCACAATGAGGGGCTATGGGTAAAAATACATAGGTATAGAGTAACAAAAAAACTGCTGTTTCATACAAAAGTGCAAAACCTACACGGTCAAAAGTATGGAACAGCAGATTTTTTTAATAGCTGACGAATAATTTCTACGCTGGGGGTCTAGAATCCTGTGCTGAAACTGTTATTATGAAATGGCGGTTTGTGCATGAATGTCCCTTACATACCTCAAACAAGCTGGGAGTGCAGATTGCCCGAATTGGGCTATCCCCATTAATTGTCGTCATTTGGCACCGGTCATACGAGGATAGCCCATCAGGCCATCAGCTGGCCCTTAACGTGAGACGCACCTCTTAGAGCGTTTGTCCACTGCGTCCAATTCGAATCCAAGAGAAGAGGAGCCATTTGTATAAGGGGCTGCCCACTAAATATGTAGGGCAATTCCCGGATTTAAAAATGTATAAATTTTAGTCGCAAATTCATCTCAGCGACAATCAATGTAAAAAGTATACATATTGAGTGAGACTGATATTAAAAAGCGACCGTTCTTAAAATTACAAGGATTCTGAACTCCGTGGAACTCTGATTCGGATGGCATGCAGTGCGCAAACGCTCTTAAGATATTTACATTTTTATTACAGGGAAAGAATTTAAAGAAAATAGGTTTTTTTGTATCTTATGTTAATTTACAATGCAAACTTGGGTAATAAGTTAAGCTAGATATAAGCAAAACACATAAAATAATACCTTTATGTTTTGTATATTTTGGGTTTAATAAAATTTACAAAAGCGTTGTCGATTTGTTTGATATTAAAAAGAAATACCGGTATTTCAGCTGCATCCGGTTAGACCGGATGCCGACTGAAGCTAGGCAGATGATGAAGATAAAAGAAGACATATCTGCCTTTATCTTTTATTACAGAAACACACACAACCAAACATTTCTCGTAAACTAAGTACAATATTTATATCCCACTTTTGAATTAAATATAAGTCTAGTCAATTCAATTCACACTATTAATGTACTAAGTATCTATTCAGTAAAAAAATAGTTACATAGTAATAGCAAAAACCACTTGATAAAACCTAAACATTGGAAATTAAATGTAATCTTGTTCCATCTAAGACATGGCTTGCCAAGGGTCCATCGATGGATCGCCAATTTGTGGATCTGGGTTTTTATTGGGCACTTGAGGGAACATAGGTAAAATACTTAGTACTTTGGACATAACATAAGAACCTTTCTCTCCAAATTTATCCATATAATTTATTTTCCAAGGTGACCTAATCGTTCTTGCAGATGAACTTTTGCCTTCGAACTCCTTACTGTCTTCGTTGTCATCATTGAATTCGTCATCCAAATCACGTGCCTTTTCCTTTTCAGGAACTTTTTGAGTAGTAGTGTTATCATCATAGTAGTCTTCTTTCTCTCCTGCTTTCTTTGGTGGATCTGGTACTGCTCGTTCTTTTTTGTTCGAGATGGGCCGATGTGACGCGGACGACGTATGTGCTTTACTTGGAGTTTTCCTTTCTGGATGGGGTGCAAACTTTATTTCTTGTTTTGGGGATGGGTGATTGGAGCGTTCTTGATTCATTTTATTTTTCGTCCTCGGTTCTAACGGCTTACCTCTGCCGATAAATTCATCATGGTTAACATCAAAATCGTAGTCTTCGAGATTAAAATCTTCATCTTCGTGTTCGCCGGAGTCTACGACCTTAACCGGCGATTGGCTTATCTTCATTTGGAAGTCATCATCGTAGTCCATTTCGTTGTATTTTGGAATTGGTTTTTTCACGAGCGTGGATTTTTGCTTTGTTGCTGCATGGTGAGATGCGTTTGTGTTCTTCTTGGATTTGTCTACCTTTTCGTGGGATTCTCTTGGTACACGGATGAGAGATGACGGGTCGTCTTTCCTGGCTTTGGATTTGGTAAAGAGTCTCACTTTCTTGCTGTAAGGTCGCACTTGCTCTTCGCTACCCACGTGATCTTCTTTGGAGGATCCAGTGCCCGAGTCTTCTTCGAACGCGTCCCTCGTGAGGCGAACGGGTGGCGATGAGCCTGTCGTTTTCGTTTCAGTAGTCAATGTTCGATCGGTTATTTTTTCTATCAGCCGAGCGTTTATGGTTCTACAGCTGAGAGCCATCAGGACAAGCAATATAAATTTCATTGTAATGTGCTTAACGTCGGGCTGTCGGAGTGGCGACTAGCAACATGATTGTGAATCAACGCATAATGTAAACTACGAGATGTTTTTAAATGATGTTGACATAGTTGAACAATGTGTGATGTGAAAAATAGCTGGTTAATATGGGAGATTTTTATTTTGATAACAATCGAATGATTGTATTATTGTTTCATTAAATGGTAGGGTTCCAACGCTTGTGAATAATTTGATATTTTGTGTCAATTCAACATTATATTCATTGTAACTTTTGTTAGGTTACGATTTACCTACTGCGAAATATCCAAACAGCTCTTTCATTAACTTTATCGTTTTAAAGCAATGGGAAGTGCACGAAAACGTCGGTCGCTATATATCATGCGATTGATTCCGGCATCGCAACACATTTCAAAATCTATTTTTTTCTCCTCTGTCCAATCTTTTCCTGTGTCAATATTTACTCGTTTCATCTGAACCCCAGACCATCAGTGAGAATCGATTCTATAGCTGGCTTCTCAAAACATTTTCACAACAGGCAAGTGACAGATTTTTGTACACATCATACAATTTAGCCATTGTTAAAGTGAAACAGTGAAGTGTGCATGTCGTTGTTGCCCATTGTATGTAAGTTATAGTGATTAAGTAGGTACACCTCTGTTGACCATTCGAACATTACTTGTTTCCTTCTCTAAAGCTTTGGTTTCCTAAAAAAGCGGTGAATGGTCACACAATAGCGGCTGTCCAAATACAGAGCGTTTTGTGTCAAATTTTCATGACTGTCGTTGTAATGTTACGAAACCGCTTTCCTAGGAAACCAAATATAAATCATCTTATTTATTGTCTTTCTGATCGTACTAAAACCCCCGTTGTCCTCAGTTGTAGCCAGCCAAAATCAATTTTTCTTTGGTTTTTTTGCAAATTGCAGCTCTGTTTTACGTCGTTTGTTAATCAAAATGCGATTCGCGACCATAGGAATGATATACCTATTTACTGAATAATAATCATTACAAAAAAATGTCCACCTAAGAATTTTCATATGATATATTTAAAAAAATCCTTAGGCGGTATCCACATTCACATAAAGGTGAATCTCCTACGAATATTCCATGATGAACATAATTATCCATATTAACGCTGACAAAACTGCCAACCTTATCTTAAAACACTTTCGGTTCTTGGTCTCAAAGCTTTTATTTCTAAGTATACATTTCACTGCCTCATTTGTATAGCTTACAAGAGAGTCCCACGAGCTCCACATCAACCAATTAACTCTTGGACAAAACCAAATGTTCCTTTTGACCCCATGTAGATGCCCTAGGCCCATTGGCAGTAATTGGGAGTGTCTAACATTAATAAACACGTTTTAGTTGTTGTGGATTCTTTTACGAATTATCGTTTACTATACCCTATTTGTACTCAGGACTTAAATGAGCTAAAACGTGTTATGCAAAATGTTGTGTCTCTGTTTGGAACACCTATGACAATTGTATGAGATAGAGCTAGGATGTTTCAATCACCTAATTTTGTGTCACTAATGAATGATTTTAGTTGTCAGGTTCATTATTTTATCCCCGTGATGCACCACGCTAATGGTCAGAGGGAGCGTTACGTTCGCACCGTCCTTAACATGTCGAGGATCAAGGAGAACCATCGGAAAGGGGAATGGTCTGAAGTCTGAACAGTTACAGAGGATACAGCTGATACTCAACATGACGAATCAAAAGACCACCCAGCAGTCCCCGCTTAACCTGCTTCTCGGTGCCCAAGGAGCGGCTCCGTCATTCGCACACTAACCCGAGACGTTGTCCATCGAATCGTCTAGTGAAAACCGTGAGCCACTACGGGAGATGAGCAGACAAAGAACGACCAAACGGTTGTGCAAAAATCAAGTCGACCAAGACAGGCGTGTTAATAAAGACCGACCACCTCCACGTGCCTACAGTAAAGACGACCTAGTCTTCGTTATCAAGTATTCCTATTCCCAGTCCACGGGGAAACTTGATCCTGGCATGCGCGGGCCTTAGTCCTGGACCATGGCCGCTATGAGCTGCAACTCCAGGCTGGTGCCTATGGAAAGACCACATATGCTGCTGCACAGTTCATGGTGCACCGTCACGGTGCGGTTCAGCGTCAGGTGGTGCACCTTGTGTGGTCATCTGACATTATGCTGAGCGGAGGTCCTTTTGGCATTATAATTGTTGTTTCTGTTTTATAGTTTTGAGGTGTATTTATTTTGCTGTAATATGCCAATACATTTCTTTCTTACCCTGGAGGGGTGAGTGGACTTTGAAGGTAAGTATTGTTTTGAAGTCTGGTTGATATGCTAACAACGTGCCTATGTCAACAGCCACTGAGAGGTATGCAAACTGAGAGTCTGCCTACTGTGTTTGTAGAAGTCTAGGCGGTATGCTAAGTTCTAGGTGCCTATGTGGACAGCAGCTGTGAGACACGCTAACTAAGTGCCTTTATCTGCAGAGCAACTAAGTTACTTAATTGGTTTGTTAATCTTAGCTAAGATTTTGATATGTCATGATATTTTACGTGTAATGCGCAATACATCTTATGTATCTGAGATGTTTTTGCTTCTAAATCAGAAGGGTAATTCCCGTAATTTTAAGAACGTTCGCAGTCTGATCTCAGTCTCAATCTGTCAAAAATACAATCAATTTACATAAGTTTTTGACATTAATTGTCGCTGAGATGAGATTGCGACTTGAATTTGAACGTTTTTTAAGTACGAGAATTGCCCCTCTGTTGTCTTTTATGTAATGCGACTGAATTACAGGAGACGGCGAAGACTCAAACGTCTTATTGGAAGGCACTGCTACAGGCGGGACCATCTTCCGGACCTGACGAGGACGTCAGAGATTCATGTACTAATTATTCTTTTTGGCTTGTGTAATTTCTATTTGATTAATATTTACGGTGTTTCTTTTGAGATTTTTAGAATTCTTGCAAAGTGTAATTTAAAGGAATTAATGGTTTTTTTTTTTACTTAGTTCACTTCTGCCGGTCGTTTCTGTAAGAGTCTGACCGTGATAATTTAGGTGAAGTGAGCTATCACTCCACAGGGATTGACACTATCGACAACTCACTTCAAGCTCACTTCACCTAAGTTATCACGGTGAGATTATTACAGAATAGCTCGGCTGATCCCTTAACATTACAATAATTCCAATAGAATTATAACAAACTCGTAGGTTAAAGTAAAGAGCACAAAAGTCTTGTGATAACAATTTCACATCGACAGCGCCTTAATGACGTGGCAGTAAGGGTAGTTTTCGTAGTGCAAATATTATCACTTCCATGCTTAGAGCATTCTTCCATGCGATTGACTGTACCTACTCAGTCTCAATCAATCAATATCTAATAATATGTTTATCCTATTTTCATCCTGATTTTATTAATGTTCCAATCCTTTTTTGAAACTGACATGATTTTTATGAGAGAATCTACTCATTTTTGGACAATGTTTTTAGAGTTCCGTACTTATAGGTAGACAACAGGATCCTGTATAGCCTACATGGCGTATGTCTGTGTCTGTCGCTGGAAGTCTGATTAATTTTTACCGTAGTTTGTAGGTGATAGATAGCCGATGGGTTTTCTCAATATACGTGTTACTATATCTCTTCTAAGGTACACAGCAGCAGGTCAAGTTACCAGAAATTGTAAAATTTTCTCATTCGATTTTGAACTTAACATTCAACCATTTAAAAGGTTTTAAATAATTTGGAGAAATTTACCTAAACTAAAGTTTTGGTGGTGAAAACCTCAATGCGCGAGTCTCGCAATAGGCGGGATTTTTTAAGATTTCTAAAAGCTATCAAATCAAGGTGCTATAGTGCTTTGGGTGCATGAGGATCGAACTCATGAGCTCCCTCTGGCCATAACTTTTTGATGAAATGAAGTCCACTTCTTGTAATGTGGTCGTTTTAGTAAAAAGTGATTGTCACACGACGTCGCGCACAAACACGGCAGGCGTTGAAGCGGATCTCATGTCGCATCGGCTTGTCTGTAATCCGTTGATGCCTAACACACGTACACCACCCGACCGCATGAAAGGCGGGCGCGAGCGCCACCACCGCTCCACCTCGGCGGCGCTTGGCATACGAGACACCGCACTGCACCGCGGAACACTCCATTCTTTTCAACGTCTGAAATCGGACTGCACGACTGATTGAAACCCTAACCAATCCATGCTGTAAGGCGCGCTCGCCGCCTATCTGCGCGGTGCACCGCTAGGAGCCCATCTGCGCGGACAGGCGCACTCACCGCCTCTCCGCGCGGCGCAATGCTACAAAGTCCGCTTTGCCGCCTCCGCGCTCTGCGGCGCGGCGGTGGGTGGCGTTGTGTGAAAACCGCCTAACCAGCAACCACAATTACAGAAAATCAAGCCTAAGAAAGGAAGCAGTAGTTTGGCGTAGTAGTAGCTTAGTGGCAGTATTTTTGGTACAGAAGAGCTTAGATACGAATCTGTCTAATCATCTGCTAATTTAGATGTAGGTAATTCCAAAACATGAAAAAGTTGCTTAGCCTTATCAAATCTACACTGTTATAATTTCGAGATTCTGCACTGACCCCAAATAAACAGGGAAGCGTTTTGGAAAACATCTCGATAATCTTTTTTTTTTAATAATACCTTTTTCGATAACCTCGTTTTAGTAAATAACTCTTAATAGCCATCGCCAAACAGGCTACTGTTAACCCTACAATTAGGTCGTCATCGAATATCTTGTGTATCAACAATTAAGTTTATTTGTTTCCAAATCGTACACATAAATAAACAACAGCAGTATGAGCACAAAAAAATTATAAGAACAATACATTAACCATCCATCCGCAGTTACTTTGTGAACGATCAAGATGAAGATACTCTTCGAGATAGTCAGTGCATTACTCTACTTCAACTTTGTGTCCCCTGTTCTAATGTACTACATATACGACGATAGTCCAAACATAGGCTTCGTGGCTGTCGAAAACAGTGTCGGAACATACATGAAATCTGGATTCAGTGCAGGCAAGGCAGCCAAGAGACAGTTCACAGGAGCATACAGTAACCCAAAATTTCCGAAGATAAACAGCGAAAATGTGGTTGACTCTCATTTCAAAGTTAGGAAAACCCCATCGAAGCTCACCATACCCGCTGCGGTCGACACCGGGAGGCTCAGAACCCAGGAAGAAGGGAAAAATAAAGTGCAGAGAACAGTTGAAGAATATAGGAACACTGAAGCGCCAAAACAGTGGCAGCAGAAACCTCAACATCAACAGATGATAACCACTGGCCAACAAGACAAGCAAATCACAAAGAGTCCCAACATGACACCTGTTAGAGGTGATTACGGTGCTAAATCAAAAGAAGCAGCTTTACACAATCAGCCTTCAAACAATCAACAGATTCCACCAATAAGGCCTAAACCCGTCAACGCGGACTACACCAATTCAATGAAGAAACGAAATCAGGATGCTGGAAGTAGCCAAACAATTCAAGAACCAGGACGCAGCCAAAGAACTCAGGATGTCGTACGCAGCCAAATACAGAAAGATGTAGGACGCAGCCAAACACAGGATGGTAAACCTACCTATGTAAACGTACAAATGAATGTGAGGAAAGCACCAGTATCGGCCGACCCTCAGAAAAAAGTACTGTTGAATAACAACCGTCAGGTGTCCTCCATGACAGTACTTACAGCGCAGGATAAACGACAGAGGATGCCGGTGTCCATGATAATGGACAAAACACTGCACAAGGCGAATGGAATCGCACACGATCATAACATGCAGGTAATGTCGCGAGTTCTAGACGATATGACGAGTAAAATTGCAGACAGAAGACATAAAAAAGGCGAATACGTTAATAGAGACACAGAAAATCAGTTAGATGCAATATACGAAAAAAGCAAACGGAGTGTATTAACCGATTATAACATGAGAAAGTATATAGGAAAAGAAAAAATAGGAAAAGATTTACGTAATCAGAACAAACAAAATACGGCAAGGATTGGTAGTCGTGAAGAAAGTTTAGAATTGGATGACACGCCTTATGCAGTGTTTTATAGAATGAACCCTGAGACTTTGGACCGGCAAGAAGAGTTTATGATGGGAGACAATGGAAGTAGTGAAATCGCCAGTAAGGAGAATCGCGCTCATACTGCTTTTGAGGAAGACACTGAAAATATGACGAATAAACATAAATCTATAAAGAATGGAAACACACTTCAGCGTAAGAAACTGAAGAATTTCTCTAATTACAGGAACTAATGATTCCGTATATTCATATCTCTATGAATACTACTGATGTATGTAACTTGTCATACTAATTAATACAATGCAGTGTGGAATATGAACCATTTCACAGGCAAACCGCAATTTGTTTTATAAGTACTTTGTTTGTTTTTTTTTTTGGCCTGCTATTCAATTCAATGTAGAAGGTGTTTAAATAAATATGATTATCGTTTTCATAAACTCTTATTCGATGTTTGTTTTGATTTGTATACGAGACGACGTTAGTTTTGGGCATAGGCCGCTTGGAACTCCGGTGGTGACAGCGTGCTCTCTTGCCAATTTGAGGTAGCCTATTTTAGTTCAGTAACAAACTACATTTAGATTTGTAGTTTCAATTAAACAATAAGCAGAAATCGTGCTGCTGTTTTATGAATTTAATGTAAGGCCATCACAATAGTCACGTGTCAGTGGTCGGTCACCACTTCACCAGTGTGCAGTCGCCGATACAATATCGTTTTTATACTCTGCGTCTGATCGAACGCGCAGCAATGCACCGTATAAATTAATACAGGGTTTTTCATTTTCATTGACACAGAAGACCATTGCCCAATCTAGAGAGCGCTCTCGAGTCGGCCCATTTATGAATGTCAATGATCTATACAGTATTATGTTCAGTATATAAATGCTAGTATTGACCTTTGTCGTCATTATTATACTGGACTTGATAGCCGAAAGCATGGCGCGAAAGATCGCCACGCTGTTGTTACTTTTTGCTTACGGCTCCTGCATGGAGATGCGGGAGACTGTCGAACGGACGGTCATGGTCCGGACCACCGGGTCTGACCTCCAGCCCGCGGCCACCGGCTACATATACAAAAAAGAAAGCGATGGGCCCGCCAGCGTCGTCAAGATGGGAGAGAGTGAAGTGATTGATCATTTTTCTAAAATGTATGGCAAGCCTGAGGCGTACAAGGCGCCTATTCCCGTCGCTGCAGGACCATTCCATGACACAGAGGAAGATGAAAGCAAAGCTGCTTCACATGCCTCGGAGGAACGTGTGAAACCTGTTGATGAAAAGGTAGACGAACACGACGACCCTATTGACGGGATAGTGGCCGAAGACTACGACAAGATGTTCGAAGATTACGCGAAAAAATACGGATCGGGTTACAAAGATGACTTTTCAGATTACTTGCATGGAATAGGACATTTCGATCACGGGATTTACCACGAATATGGGGGTGGGAAAGACCACGGATCGAAAGGATATCATGGTTATGGAGACAAAGGGCACGAAGGTTACGGGAAAAAACACCATTACGAGAAAGGAGATGCAGGGAATTACCACTCAGGGAAACACGAAGGTTATGCAGTATCTAAAGAGGGAGGTGACAAGAGCCACTATGATGAATCCGACGCTCACGGAAAGCATTTCGCTCACGGACACGAATACAAAGGCGATGACCATGGACTCAAAGCTGACCACAGCAAAGGCGAAGCGATCGATGGATTTCACAAAGTCTTCGACAAGAATGAATTCAAGAAAGACCATGACTTTTTTGATGCAGAAGGTGTCAAAGGAGACCACCACAAGTACGCAGGCGGACATGCAAGTCACGGATCAGAGGCCGGAGGACACAATAAAGGAGGTTCTCACGATTCACGACATTACGAGGAAGGTTTCGGAAAAGGAGGATTCGTTGCCAAAGAGTCTGGAGACGAGCATGACGCTTCACAGTCCTCAGAGGACGATGGTGAGTCCCACCACTACCGTGACGGGAAATTCGGCACTAAAGGCGAACAATATGCGGGCAAGAGCTTCGGTTACCAAATCAAGCACTGATCTTACCATAACGATCCTTGTTATATTTTTGTTGATTTTTTGGTAATATTATATTTTTTGTAAATATGTGTAAGTATTTGTAGATGTAAAGATAAGCCATACCCTTTATTTTTTCGTTTGTTTTAACTGCCCTATTTAACTGGTAAACGGACTATTGCACGATTCTTCAAAGATAAAAAATTATCGCAATTTTAACGTTTAATTAAGTACATATATTAATTAATATTAATGAAATTAGAGTACGGACGGAGGAAACCAAAGTTTTTGTTACTACGTATCTAGTTATTTAGGATAAATTAATAAAATTATTCATTAAAATTATAATTAGTGGTTTAAGTGTTTAAAACATGACACCTTGAAATTTTTGCACCTCAAATTTTTTTTTGTAGTTATGTATTACGTAATTAGTACCTACACAGGCCCTGCAGTCTCGACATAGATACCTGTATTTTAGGTAGGTACTGGTAGGTAACAACCGATAAATTTGAGTGTGGAGACTACCAAATATCGTTACATCTGGATTGTTAGGACTTAGCAACCGAAAACGAATGCTAACTGTGTCGAGACTGCAGGGCCAGGCCGGCCAGGTAACCACTTAAGTGTCATGTACTGTGTTACCTCAGTATCTTTTGTTGGAGATCCTAGTTTAGTCTTGTTGTTTATTATTAAAGTCACTATAAATTGGATTAAGCAAGAGATGGAAGAGTAGATTACTCTTGGAAAACCACCCTCTGCCGGTAAAAGCTTGAAATTCTACGTGCAATCAGTTTTAAAATAGCGGTATGGATCGTCCTTCCAATTTATATAGAATAAAATAACTAAGCCTATAACAAATATTTTAAAAAAATACTAAAATTTATTAGCGTATGTCAATGTAGCGGGTGGCGTTCTGTAGTTCGTGCCTACCCACATGAGATAAATGCGATAAAGGCGTGAGTTTGCGTATATGTATGTATGATTTTCAAAGGCAGCCCCAAACCCTTCACAGCTTTCTAGCAGTTTCTAGTCACAATTTATTTAGAGTTGGGATGAAAAGGAGGTGCGACAAACTTCTCAGCGACCATTTCAGTCTGTAGGTACAAGTAATTTAACGAGTCCTAGGTACTGTTTGTTTTTACTATTGTCTTTCGATTTATGATAAGATAAGATAATTTATTTTCGTAAAACATGGTATACCTACATACATAGGTGTTATTAAAGCATATAAGATCACATGTTTTGCTTAAAAATTCAAGCATGCAAAGTTCAACGAATTATAATTTGTGTTCAAAAAAATCCTTACTATTATAGAAATTATTTTCATTCAGCCATTTATATAATTTAATTTTGAATAACCTGCAATTTAATATTTTTCATACGTAAGGTAAACACGTCATGCACACATAGACAGCTTTTATAATATTTTGCTAACCTAGAGAGCTCATAAAGTACAAGTCTGTATTGATCACGGCGACTTTCCTCTGCTGTTTTGAACAATTCTTTATATTTCTTAACAAACATACAAGCTTCAAACAAATATAATGGATGTAAAGGTAGCAAACCAAGCCTTTTAAATATTGGTGGACATGATTCATCATGATTTAGTAGGTGCTTAGCTAATAGTTGCTCTTACGATTGCCACAGGCACGAATCAATTCTACCATTACCATTATTATTAAAACACAAGCCGTGTTGGGGTTTGCCATCTTCAAAAACAACAAATTTTCATCCCCTATTTAACCCCTTTAGGATACTTAAAATTTTCAAGCTTCTAATCAAGAAGATTTACCTACCTATAAACTTTTACCGTAATATTTCTCGTTCTACCTTTACCTCTTACTTTATTATAGGTATCACGGGCGCACACGTACCTAGATATGTGGACCTGACTGCTTCTTCTCCTACAGCCACTATTTCAGTAAAAAAGGTGTTTCTAGTTGCTATGCGATCCACAATCACACTATTGCTCGTTATAAACCAAGGGCAAAGGCTCCTTGTCTTTGCCATTTGCGGCTTACCTACCCGGGATGAGAAAGAACTCGAATAAGCAAGCTTGCTTATGGATACTCACTCTAAAGTTATATTGGACTCCTCTTGAGTTAGGCCCAATGAGAAAACCTGTAAAAAACCTCAATTGCTATTAAAATAAAACCAGGTAAGTACCGAGTATTTGAGATTTGTGTCTTCATTTTATTAGCAGGCACTCTTTTAATATTAACAGACGGTACCTACATTAAGTGGTTTAGGTTCTATGTGTGAGATACAACGGAAAAGAAACAAAGAAAAATATTTTATTTGGGACACGCACAAACAGTAAAAAAAAGGTGCATTTTTTATTTCTCTGTATGCTTTTTGACTAAATATTATGCCTCTTTGGCAAGAGAAGGCACGTAGAAACAGAAAAATAAATTAACTTAAAAAAAAACATGCGGGGCAGTCTTTGGGGACTGTCGTTAGAAGTGAAAAATAAGTAACTTGTGAATTGTATTGTAGCGTGCGGTGACGATGACGTGAGTTTCACGCTTTTTGTTCACCCAAAAAGTGCTCAACGCGCTAGAAGTTTTCACTTCAAAAAACTTAAAGCTCAAACTATAAAGAAACTCCACATCGTTTGAAACGGGATAATCATTCCGTGGATTCTGTAACTTTCAAATAATCACGCTTTAAAGCGTGATTATTTGGTATATTATTTGTATTATTACATTCTATTTGGTACTGCCTTTAAATAAAGGCAGTACCAAATAGAATGTATGTTTGGAAAACAACTCCTTACATAAATATTTACTAGCGACCCGCCCCTGACTCGCCTAAGTGCAATGGCGACATGTCAAAACATTTGCATGTTGATTTGTGTGCCAAATGCAAGGAGCTTAAATATATACTTTCTACAACTACATACAAATTCCATAGCCAAATGAAAGTTATATATTTTTTTTTTAAATTTTGAAGCCTGCCGGAATAAATTATCTAATTTATGGTGAAAACCGCCTCAAAATCCGCTGGGTAGTTTTTAAGAACAACCCGGTCACACAGACAGACATGAAGAGCGACTAATTATTTATAACTATAGCTTCGTCCGCGTGAAATGGAGCTGACAACAGCTAAAGCGCCGCGCCGTCACTGTCGGACTGCATAGAAAAGAAAGAGAAGAGCGATGACACAAAGTTGGTAGTTTATTGCAAAATATGAAGCAATTCTCTATTTACAATAAAAAATTAAAACACTATCACGTTAATATGTTGCTTGAAGAACAATCTGAAAAAAAAACAGAATTATTGCATGTATAATAATATGGTTTTTAATCGTTAAAATAATTTTTTTGAGGTATCTTCGTGACTTTTTTCTATCGTACCAAATTAGTTGTATTATGTTTTCAACACACTATCTAACTAGCATATCCTGAAGAATATCATATAATTTTTCTGATTTAGTTTACTGCAGTGGATCATATACTTTTAGGCATTATAAAACTTGCGTAAAGGTCATGTAGTCCCCTTAACATAAAATATTTCCTACGACACTCGGCAGTACTGAAACGGCTTCACTTTATTTAGTGAAATAATTTAGGAAATCGGATCAGGCAGAAGTTCCAAAGATTACCCCCTGGCCCCTACATACCTACAACCACAAATTTTACCTCTTTATAATATTTGTTTATTAAAATATGTATTTAACTTTATACTTAGATCACCAGCCACTCTAGAAAAAATGAAAAGCGGTAATAGTTTATCGGTTGAAGTGCGGGCTGTCTAGCGAGAGATGTTGAGTTCGAATTTTCTAACATCCCCTTGTCATGAATCTTTTCCTTTTGAAAACTTGTTTCAAGCCTTTGTATAGTAAGACGGGATGGAAAAGTGCCAAATAAGGCATATTATGTGTTCAAACTTAGCACACATGCTCAATTTATCGCTATCATCATGCACGTTATCCTAGTGCCAATCACGAGTGCAACACGTGCTTAGGTAGGTACTAGTAAAGTGCAACCCAAATTAAAATTTCCGACAAAAAACTCTACCTACCTACTAGAAGCATTATTCATTGTCAAAATTAAATTGCATTAGTGACATAACATTGTAGGTCAAGGCCACCTTTACCGAGTGAAGCGGTTCGCGCAGATTCTTCTATTAAAAAAAGCATTTCACGCCTATTACCAGTGCGGTCGGCTTGCCCACAGATTGCACAATAGCCAATTTTTTCATTAACAACGTCTTTGTCACCTCTAACCTCGTCTGATAAGCAATTTGTTACATGGCTACAAGAAAGGTAGCAAACACACTCACGGACCTTTGTCTCTAGACTAGATATAAATATTGAGCAACGGGCTTATCAAGTTATAACAGTACCAGTTGTAGTACGATACACATCTCAACATGGCAAGCACAGCTTTATACGTTCTGCTGGCTGCGACTGCTGTGGCAGCGGTACAGGTGGGGTTCGTGCCTCCAGCAGCCACCAGCTACATCTACAGGAGCGACAATAACGGGCCAGCCAGCTACATCCAGCTTGGTGCTCCCGCGCCGTACCATGGACAACACAACGCCTTCGCTGCGCCCCTACCGCTCGCACATCCGAAACTCGGAGCCCTAGAGGCTTATAATCTTGCACCTCTTCCTCTGCCTTACGTGGCGGCCAAACCCATCATCGTTGAGGATGCCGAGGAAGATGACGATGACGACAGCGAAGAATCTGACGAATACATCGATGGAGGAGACGAGGTAGGACATGACCTCGGACACGACTTTGCTAAGGGCGAGGGCAGTGACTTCGGCGAGAAGCATCATTCCGCTCATGGCGAGAAGGGCAGCAAGGGATTCCACTCCAAAGGCCACCAAGCTAAGGGTGAAGCTGGGCACTATAGCAAGGAGCACGATGAAGGCTACTACAAGGAAGCTGAAGGTGGCGAGAAAGGACACCACGATGAAGCCGCAGTCCACGGCAAGCACCATGAAGCTGGCGAGAGCTACAAGGGAGGAGACCACGGACACAAGAAACACCACAGCAAGGGAGAGGAAGTCACCGGCTACCACAAAGTGTTCAACAAGGACGAGTTCAAGAAGGACCATGACTTCTACGACGTAGCTGACAACAGCGGACATTTCAACAAGCACGGATACCAGAAGGGACATCACGGCTCCGAAAAAGGTGAACAGAAAAAAGGTGGTCATCACGACTCAGCTTTCGACAAGGGTGAATTCGGAAAGGCTGGCTTCCACGCTAAGGGTCATGTTGATGATGCTGACGCCGGGCATTCTGCTGAGCAAGGACATGAGAGCCATTACCATGACGAAGCTGAATACGGCAAGAAGGGAGGCAGTGCCCATGGTAAGGAATTCGCCTACGCTGATGATGATGGTGATGACGATGATGATGATAGTCATTATGATGATAAGGAATAAGCTCACCGTACCCTGCGGTTATTGTAAATATCTGTTGACTATTTAATTTTCTCACTAATTTTGTTATGTTTGATATTCTCGATGACGACGACGCTGTAAATATTTTTCTATCACAGGCGAATAAATGACTTCGAAAAAACATATAATATTATTTTTATTGTTCTGGCTATTTAACATTCTTAGAAGTAAACATACGAAACTAGGTCTCGTGCCCCCCTCGTGTTATTAGGTTTTTATTTTCAATTTAATTAATAGTCATTTTGACTAAGTGCCCAGGCAAAAATACAACCATGCCATACCTCTGCAGATGCTTCAAGCATATCACAACCAACCCACATGATTGTATGGTAACTATAGTACTCTGCCTCGCCTGGTTGATATCACTAAAGGTAATGACACAAAATATAAATACGGGACCCTAAAAATCAGTGTTAGAGTTTGACGGTAGGATTTTGAAGAGGAAGTGGCGAAGTTTTGTGCCAACAAAATTTTAATCACTGCTACTGCCAGTGCCAGCGACACGAAGAGGAAGAAAAACAGGACTTTAATCATACTTAAAGGTATTACTGTTGATAGTCATTGCATAAATACTCAAATAAAAATAACTAGCAAATTCAATAAAACCCCAATTTACTTATAAAAATGTAATCCAGCCGCTACCTTGGTTACAGTCGGTTTCCGTAATAACTATGAAAAATCAATTAGTAGATAGTTAGGTACACTAGGAGTAATTAAAAATTAATTCGATTAATTAAGTTCAATTAATTAAGTTAAGCTGTAATTGGTTAAATTAATTAAACGGTAAAGGAAAGAAAACATCGTAAGAACACCGGTGTGTTCTAGAACCAAAAATTCTAAGACATTGTGACATCCACCTACCCGCACTGGGGCCGCGTGGTGGGTTACGAATGGCGCCCAGTTCCTCTCACGGAGATGAGAGCTGTCTCCCAGCAGTGGGAACATTGTAGGCTGAATATTATGTGTAGGTACTGTAGCTTTTGTGTCGTTGGTCTAGTGGTCGCAAGCCCTAGAGCATGAGGTCCTGTTTTCGATTCCCGGATCGGGCTAAGTGATATTGGGGATTTCCATCTGGAATTCCTCCCTAGAGTCAGGATGTGTGCTCTGTTGATGGCAATAGGCTCGCCCCTAATTGCATGGGATTTGAACAAAACTGGTGCACGCCTCTGCCAAACCTTTCGGGGGATACAGGCGTTACTTATGTGTTATACCTACCACTTAAATGTTATAATTAAAAACTACATTACTTATAGTAGTTGTATTGTAGTTCTTACAACGGTTTTTTGTCTAAATAAGTACCAGCTTTTATTTGCTTTCCCTGCATATAACAACAGGTACTTAAACGTAAAGCCTAGGTTGGAACTTTCGACACGTAATAATTTATTAGACATTTTCGCATGTTTTGTTGAAGCATAGTGATGTGATGACTATAGGTTTTTTTTTAATGTTTACACGTGTTCAGTTGTTATCATGACCATTTATACATTCCTTCGTTTTTAGCCCCTTATACAAAATCCCGTAATAGGTATAGTAGGTAGGTAATACCTACTTATGTTATAATAAGCTTTGTTATTAATGCTATTATTGACTATAGCTGAACGTAACTGCATTTCTGCATAATATAATGAAACTATTGGTGCTAGGTATTATAAATAATCATTTGTTTTAAATAGGTACCCTTTTATTCTTACAATACAATAGTCATCTTTCAGTTGTTTTTCCTCGTTCTATTTTTATCGATTCCGATTTTTTCTATTCCGATTTATTCGGTACCGATTTTATTCATTTCGATTTTTCCCCCACAAATCTTACACACAGGACACACAGAATTTTACAGGGTAATGCTGACGTTTTTAGTAAAATCATGATGTTGAAACGATGATGATAAGTTGAAGAAAATCCTACATAGGTACCTACCTGATACCACGATATCGTGGTGTGAAATTGATTTATGCACTGTTATAATCAGGGGTCAAACATCCATATGGTTAAATTCTTGGTATTTATATCTACGATTTGTGTTCATATAATAAAAAAAGGAAGAAGAACAACTTGCCGAAAGGCGAGACACCCAAAAAAAAAATCGACCAAGTGCGAGTCGGCCTCGCGCACTAAGGTTTTCGAACCACCAAAACTTTTGTAGTTTACCTTTTTTATTTGCTATGAGAGAGGTATAGTTACTTAACTCGTACAGGCTATTCTGTGAAAAACTGGCTTCCTATTACACAGTGAAAGAGAAACAGCCCTGTGATAGACATACAGACCGCGTACGCTTATCTATAAATTAAGTCCTTACTAAAAGTACCTACTTATTAAAATTATTTGTTAGATATAGTTATAGCTAAGTTTATTAGGCTTAAATGTCAGCCAATCATTGTCCACGGCTGAACAAAGGATTCTCACCAAACATGTTTTTTGCCTCCTAATTAAAAATATAACAATGAACACACCCACACGGAAACTTTTACCAAACAAGAAGAAAAATATACCTTTATTTAATCACCTATGCTCCGACTATGAGAGAAAGGAAGGTTATAATTCTAAGTAGCTACCTAGGCTAGGTTAAAGAAGGATGTGAAATACATTGGACCAATTTATTGACTGCACTAATGTGCGGGCGGTTGTGATTAGGGCAGGGGTGGTAATAAGTTTTTACACGAGCATGACTAAAAATTCTGTGCTTTTCTTGTCTGTCAATTAAATCCAGGAGCTAACGCTTAAGTGCCGTAAATGCGGCCACTAGTCCACGTGCGAAGCTTAGATTTTTTCAGCATATACTTGTCTTCGTGTAGAACGCTTGTGCAAAATTTCACACTGCGCAAACGCCAAGTTTTCGACAAAAGCAATCCTGAGGTTTAAAAAATTCAACTTATTTACGATTTTAAAAGTTGTGGAGCTAAAACTAATATAGTTAAATATTTTAACTTTAGCTTAGTTCTAGTGGGCACTGGGTCTTGTCTGTCCGTAACAACATTGAAAACGAAAAAAGTTACAGGCAGGTACCTGTAAACTGTAAATTACATATAGCCCTTGACCGATCCATATCGCTGCACCGATTACGAATCTAATCGAGTGAAGCTAGAAACGGCGGCGACCACTCATCTCTTAAGAAAAAAAAACATCCTTGCCTATCGATTGTAAAGAAAAGGCTATATAAGCCTAGCAGTCTCCATGTATGTCAGTGTCACAACCTACTTCGATTGCGCAAGAGTGGAGAAAAAATTAGGTCAAAATGCAAAAGAAAACATTTTTTCTCGTTTTGACATTGACCGTCGTGTATTTTGCTGAGTCATTCCCTATCAATGTCGGCACTCTTGAGTTCGATAATCTCGATGTTGACTATCCGGACTTAGGATACGAACGCGACGAGCAGAATTGGGGGGCCATCTTCTCAAAACTATTTTTAGGCGAAACTACCAAGAAACCTTCAAAGGATGCCACAGTGAACAAGGAAAGTGAGAAAAATAATGTGAGAACGTTAGGATCAAAAAAGAAGAACAAGTCAACGAAAGGTGTGCACAGCACACACAGCACTGGTGATCTTAACACGTTCTTCAAAAAAGCCAACGTGCATGATCATGGTGCTTATGATGATGCTGACGAGTCTGCTCGAGCGGACGCCATAGCTGCAAAGGCTGCCGTCACCGAAGCCAAAGAAACAAGGACTTACGCAAGAGGTAATAAGACTACCGGCTTCCACCGAGTGCAACACAAAGATGAATACAAGAAAGATCAAGAGTTCTACGAAAATGATGAAACGAAAGGAACGATTAACAAAGCTGGCGCAAAGGCATCAGGAACGACAGTAAGGGGTGGTGCAGGTTTTAATAAGAGTCGCTTCGAACACGATCGCCAGAAAGGTATTTACGGCAAGCAAGGATCTTTAGATAACGGATTCTTAGATAAACAATTTAGTGAATTTGAAGATTCTGAAGACATAGACACCATATTTTCTAATGAACTTGATATATAACTGTCTAAAATCAATAGAATTATTATTAATTTATTTGTGAGTCTACGAAAATTAGACCTTCTATTAAAGAACCCAAATACATACTATGTAGTTTTACTGTCATAGCTTTAATTTCTTATAAAAAGTACTTATTTTCACTTAGATTATCTAAACACATAACCCTTCTTGACTGTCGAGTAAAACGGGTAGAGATAATTCGAGAAAATCCCCAAGTATCTTTAATTTAACGTGTATAATAACATTAATTTAACGTGTTCTTTAAATTTGGCAAGTAAATAAAACGCATAGGGCTAATATTAAAACATTGATCATTTGAAATTCGCGGGGCGTCCCAACAACATCACATTACTAGATAGCCACAGAGTATTCGATGCAGAGAACATTTTTATAATAAAAACACAAATAGCCTGGACTTTGATTAACTTTCTAAGAATTTTAATCTCTTACAACTTGGCAATAATGCATTGTTTGTAATAAACGTTACGCTTAATTAAAAAACCGGTATTCACCATTTAACGAATAAAAATATTTAGAGCAACACTATTGCAAAAAGACGTCTGGTCTATGACTTACAGCTTGTCAATTTCAGCTGTCATCGCTCTGGAGTCTGGTCTATAGTCTTTGTACCATTGCTGAATGAAGATAAGTGTTTGTGTTAGATGATTGTGAAACAAAGAGATTTATACGAAATAAATGAGGCTCGGTAGAGATTTACTGTTTAACATTACTCATGAGTACGGAAGAGACTCTGTTGAATCTCGATTTCGACAAACCGAACACAAAAATTACGCCCGATGACGGTGTGGTATCTTTGTCGAGTAGTTCGGAGGAGATTTGTTTAGTGCCAGAGGTCGGGTTCGAGGGCAACGTGGATTCGCCAGGGGTGAACCGAGAGTCGCAGCCGCTGCTAGGCGGCCGCGGCGACTTCGAAGTTTCTTTCAATCACTTCCCAGGTGAGACGAAATTTTGACCCTTGTAACGTCGCACTGACTCATGTTACCTTTTTAATTAACTTTATCAGACTTATTAGCTCGTGTTAAAACACGAGTAACAGAATGTTTAATGCAGTAGGTTTAAAAAAAACGCTTGTGAGACTTCCCAATATGTGTTGTATGACTTCCATGAACATCGTTAATCTTTTCGCAAATAACAGATGTTCATAACTACGTATTGTTTACCTTGACGCTGTAATTGCTCACTTATCGCGCATGATTAGAAATTTGTATCATGTTACTGTTACTACCTACGAAATTGCATGTTTTTGTGAGTACCATGTTATTGATTGAACTAACTTCAGTGTGTACTAAATTCAAAAACGTATACACACACAAATGTATGAATATAGCAACAGACTATTTTCAGTGAAGTGTAACGGTTGTGCTGTAGTTTCAGTGCCAATGTTTTCTTTCGTTTATTAAAAATGGAAGGTCCTTTTGAGTGCAGTGAGTATTTTTAATACAATATTGTAATATGTTATTGGGTATTTGGTAGAATTGCATCTGAAAAATGTTTAGTAACACTTGTTATTGATAAGCCATATGGCAGGTTACAGTACTGTTTAACTTTACTGTCACATATTTTTGACGACTCTGTAGTTACAATTAAAAAAAGAGGTTGGTTGGCTCAAGGTTAAAATTCTTGTGCATATTGCATATTTTTATGCAGAAATAATATGTTAGATTAGGAAAAGTAATGTGGCACTGAAATGTAGTGACGAAACAATTCTTTGTATTGCACCTTAATATAACAATGAATTTAACAAGATTGTGTTTTTGATAATCAACCAATTTGAAGATAGCATCTCTTTTCTGTAGCATTGCAATGCCATTAACATTACATTGGTAACAGAATCATGTTTTGTTTTTTTTAATGCAAACATATTATTCATGTTTAGGGCCTATTAGCCTATAAAAAAATAAAAATAAATTATAATGGCCTACAGGGTTTATTGGGCCTATAATAGAATAGAAATAGTCTTTATTATGTACACCAAAAAATTACAGATATAAATGTAGAAATTTTACATAGGGTGACATAAACGGCGGTCTTATTGCTAAAAGCGTTCTTCTACCAACAACTTTATATAAATAAGAATCAGTTTTAAAATAGGTAAGTAAATATTCTTCACTTCCTCTCTTCTTAAACATCATCATTACATAGAGTTTCCTTACTCTTCTTTCATGTTTATTATTGTTTATTGTTGTTAATGTATGTATGTATTTATTGTATTTGTAAATAGTACACCACTCACTACCTGCAGTATTGACTCTCCTCCCTTTAGTTTAATCCATCCAAAGGTTGTCTGTAAAAGATCGCTTTTAGCTATAAGACCGCCCATTGTGTCACCCTATGTAAAAAAATTACCTGTAATTTTAATTTTTTTTATATATTATTTCTGCAATTTTTATGGTGTACATCATAAAGAGTATTTTATTATATTATATTTTAGGTTTCATTATAAAAGTCATAAACAAACAACAACAACAACAAATCAACACTACAATTAAACTTGTAGGTACTATCTTTCCAAACTTAGCAACAGTTGCTTTCACATTCACACCAGTATTCTTTAAAAGTCTAAAGAAAGCAGATGTGCAAAGTACACACATAATATTTCACAATAGTATTTAAGATTAAACAATTTAACCACTCAACAACAATTAACTTTATTAATGATACCACTTCTTGTACCAATTAACACAAATGGCATTTTATGGTGCAATAATTAATTAAAATAAAAAAAATGGATTATTAAGCACAGTTAGCTTGGCATGCTTAGCTCATAGATACTTAGGTTGATAACTAAACAGGGTACTATGCTAATACTACTGTTACACAATTACCTAATGTTTACAGAAACATTTTTGCTTAATTATTAATAGAACTACAGATTTAGCAGAAATGAAGTAGGCATAATCGCCTAAATTAAATATTAATCACCTGGTGATTACAATTTAATAGAAAGATGTGAATCACTTTATCAGAATTGTAAGTGTTTTTGTAAAGCAGGTAAAATAAATAAGTAAATTATTGATTATTTTGATACCTAGTCAGGCCAGCTGAAGTACTCAGAGCCAGCAGTACTTCTAGTACTCCAGATTTTTTTTGCAAAACCAATAGCAACATTTATTAAAATACCCTCTAAAAAAACACTACAAAGTGAAAAAAAAACTTTGACTTCGGAAGTTGGTGTCTTTGTTTTTTCCTTGCTTGCCACCAACTGCCGAAGTCAAAGTTTTTTTTTCTCTTTGTAGTTTTTTTTTTTGTGAAAAAGTTTTTATTTTTCTCTTTTTACTTGTAGGACCTACCCCATACAAAGTCGTATACCACTACTTGCAATGTATATAACAGTGACAGTCACAGGAAGTTCATTAATATACACACCAGTAAAAAAAAAATATGGAAGCTGACTCAAAAACCGCTCATCAGAACTTGACCAAATTTATATAAATAAATTAAATAAATATCGTCTGACATTGCACACAGCACCATCTAGTTCCAAGTTAAGCACTTAAGGCTTGTGTTATGGATACCAGATGGTTGATACACTACTTAAATACATTTTTTTTCGTAAATACATACATACATATTATAAATATACATCCATGACTCGGTGACATGTACAAATATCCATATTCATCATACAAACATTTGCCCTTACCGGGATTCGAACCCAGGACCATTTGGTTTCGCTGACTACACTTAGCCACTGTAGCCACTACACCAAACGTGTCTAAATAATATGGGTCCACCTGGGAAGTATACCCTTTGAAACAAAAATGAATTTTCCAAATCTGTGCAGACGTCTTCGAGTAATCAGTGACCACACCTAAAAAAAAAAAACGACGAATTGACAACTCCTCTTTTGAAGTCGGTTAAAAATGGTCACAATTTCACAAAAACATTTCTACATCTACCACAAATGCAAATCGTGCGCCCACATGTCTATGTGTCACTTACCCCACTTTGGCGACACAGTTAGGTAAACAAACATGCTGGTCTCATGCAAATTGATATTGATTGTCTTGTTAGTATCTATCTGTTGATTTCTACTTTCAAAATATAGGTTGCCAATATGTTCGAATTGAGTCTATTGGAAGAACGAAATGAAAGCAAAACTGTTTTACACGCCTCTTAACTCGAAGCGGTTGTGGTATATGCTTTACTCCCGACTCGTCAAGGTCAAGCAATTTTGTGATCTTCAAATGCCTATTTCAACTATATTGCATTTATACAATAATATGAGTAGACGTCCATCGAGAAAATACTTAAATTGAATCATCTTAGGGCTTCTACACGCGTGCACTCAACCACACCACGTGGCTGGGTGTATCTTTCGTATTGAATATGAATAGGACTATTCACACGTACCACATTTTGCAGTCGTTATCGACCGTGTGTGTGACACTGCGAACTAGTGGCCGACCACATCGCAAACACAACGTTGCGTCGACGCAGCGACAGTGCGCGCACGCCGCCCGCGCTCTTCCCCTCCCCCGGTTCATTCGTAACAAAGTTTCCTCTTCGAATTTCATAAGTTTGGCCAGTCAACACGTGTTTCCGCTATGAAAACCGGAGTCGAACTCTGTCTGCACACCGCGTAACCGCATCGCAACTACTGGCGACAACGCAACCACATCGACATTTTGTCGGTACCACAACGCAACTACAAAAAGCTGCAGCGACACTATTCACACGTAACCACTGCTTGACAGCATTTTGTCGTTGCGACGTGGTGTGGTTGTGGTACGTGTGAAGAAGCCCTTATACTTTCTAAAAATCATTTTGTTGCTATATTGAAAAAAAAAACGTTTCGAAAACAACAAATACGTGGACGTCTTCCGGGGCGAGCACGGCCTCTGTGATAGGCTGGAGTCACGCATTTTATAACAGTTTTTGCTCAAGCAACATACAGTAGGCCGTGCTCGCCTCGCTGAGGTCTGACCTGTACGCTGATTTTGTACACACGTACCAACGATAAGTCCCGAAAAAATTGATTTATCGAGACCGAGCTTTTTTTATTAGTTCTAGAATTTGGTGAACTGGTGCTGTATTTCATATCAGTAGCCTAGTATACGTAGTTTTTTTAATGAATTTACACGTACAAAAATGTAAGAAGTTTTTTTTCTAAATTACAAATCAGACGATTTATTAAAATAAATGAGCGTTGTGAGGCGTGTGCTTTGGAATAAAAAAAATATAAATTCATTGATAACTTTACCATATTCAAGAAACGCAGTTCTAAGGGCTCTTTTGCACTATGCATCGCGCGTGTATTTGCCCAGAAAGGGTACAGAGATGTCTAGTACAGCCATTTTGCCAGTCATGTTTGAGTCCCGTGTTGGAGAAAGTAAAGAAAATATATGAAAAACCCCAAAAACACTGCTCGACCTGGTCAGCGAATCCAACTCCTACAAAATTAAATATCAATGTTGTGAAATGCTACGGCTACATTGTCCGCGAACTACACTTCGCGCGCACTCTGTCGCACACCGCTCGGCGTCTCGCCGTACAAGTCGTTCGGTTTATCGCGACAATGTAGCCGTAGCATTGTGCTATGAGTCCCGTGTTGGAGAAAGTAAAGAAAATATATGAAAAACCCCAAAAACACTGCTCGACCTGGTCAGCGAATCCAACTCCTACAAAATTAAATATCAATGTTGTGAAATGCTACGGCTACATTGTCCGCGAACTACACTTCGCGCGCACTCTGTCGCACACCGCTCGGCGTCTCGCCGTACAAGTCGTTCGGTTTATCGCGACAATGTAGCCGTAGCATTCTGATAGGAAAACAAATTAATTATTTCAAAAGTGGGTAGTGGTTGGTTTACTTTTCGTATCTTACTACCCTGCATAATGGCAAATTACTTAGTTTGAAACCAATTCCTTAAAGTGGCTTCTAGCTAAATTAATTCTAAAGCAATAGTGTTCAACCTTACATAGTAGCAGTTTTCAGCGATAAGGTAATGTATTTATGTACCAAGAACTATACATAACTGGTTGCATGACACATCTTTTAAATCCAGAATTGATTCCCACAGTTTCCAATACATTTTGTGATCTGCTTGAGCAATAAAACCATTTAAAAACATATATAACACGTTCTCAGTCACCTTCATACAATATTATCGATTTAAATTAATTTGTTTACAATGTACCTACGCATTATTAAATATCGATACATTTGTGTATCTCGCATGCGTCATTGAGAACGACTCACGTCACGATTGCGCGAGAATTGAGTTGGGAAATAGCCTCAGGTTTCGGATTTTACTTCCATGATTTCTGTACAATAATGTATATAAGAGCGTTCGCAGATGGCATACAATGGGCGTCCGATTTTTTGTAGGAGCTAAATGCAACAGTAGAGATCTAATACGCATCAACGCACACTTCCTACAAAACGCAGGGCGAAATAATCTGACCGAGCGATTGTAGGACATACAAAAAGGATCCAGTTTGCAAGCGCAAATAATGTTTTTGTAAATAAACAAGGTTGCTTGGAAGGAATTGCAGTTCGCGATAAGGCAGCACATGGTTATGTTTTTATCTCATTTTTTTCAGCAGTTTTAAATTTTTGTGTACAAAACAAAAGAACAGTTCATTTCAGCGTTGTCTCAGAGAAGGCAAGGCACCTGTGCAGCAATGAGACCTTTTATAATTTCTGACGTCACCTTATTATCATAGTCGTCCCTGTCCACGAAATACGTGCACGCTAAGTATAATGTTATCGTGGACGGAAATTTAAAAAGAGTCTTCATAATATTTCCACACATTTTACTTCCCTGTGTTATCGTGATGCCGTGACGTGGACGTCCACGATAATATCGTCACGTTGGAAATTATAAAAGCGCACATTGGCTTCTCTTCTGGTATTGCTTAATATAAAGAAACTTCAGCACTGGCTTTCATATAGAATCTAGCAATATGTATAGTTTTCGACACGTGGCTTCAAACGGGTGCCTGGTTTCCACGTGCGAAGTTTCCACACCAAAACGTGATCTCAGCCACGTGACTTCAGCTTAGCCTGTAACTGAAAGCGCAATCCCGATCGAAATTGCCTTAATATAGAGTTTACCTACTGGATATTACGTAAACCAGACCTGAGTCAACTTTATTGGTTACTTACTTACGTTCTGCTAATAAACACATTTGGACGTGACTTCAACGTGCAACCACCTTGAAGATACGTCCAAGTCCTACGAATATGTTTTTTGGTTTAATTAAATGTTCTTTTCAATGTGGCTCTGTAAAATAATAAGCAAACGTAGCGTAGTTAAAACTTATTTGTTGTAGCTTATGCTGGGGGCCTACTCTCGGAAGTCCGTCAACGAAGATACGGGCCCGTGCGAAAGTAGTTAGTCAACCCTACTCCCGATTAAATAACTTTTCCGGAGCGGCAAAAACACATCGGGAGTAAGGACAACTGTCTAAACGTTTTGTCATTAATTTTTAGTTCGGGCTCTGGATCTCCTTCGCCTCCTCCGTATCAATTACGGACCTAAGATTAGATGTCCGTAAGTGATATGGAGTAGGAAAAATCCGTAACTTTGGCCGAAACGACGGACTTCGTGCTTAGGGTGTAGGCCCCCAGCTTATCGACCAAATGAGCGATTCGAGATGTGAATTCGTGAACGGGCGCTGTCAGTTGGGACTGGTCATCTCTTAGCCACCACGTCTTATTTTAATTATTTTATTATGGATTGTTTTGTTTAAATTTATATTTACTGTACACTGGACACTCAACGGTTCTCACACATAATTATACCTATATTCAACATTAATGATGTAACTAATATTTATGTAACAATATAATTTAAAAGAGTGTCCATGGAGTTTCTTGCCCGTTCTTCTCCATAGGTACCTACTACGCTTTGGAATGGGCAACTAGCTTCATATTTCTGACTGACCGACCACTTGACAATTCAAAAGTGCCTGTAAATGGTTTAATAGAAACCCCAGCTTATCGACCTAATGAAGCCTTTCATTTGATGCCCCCAGACAAGGGCAAAGAGCAGTGATCAGAATCAGAATACTTTATTTGTAAACATAGGTCAAATCACAACAGTGTGCGAGATGTTACAGATTGGTAGATCCTCTATGTTTTGCTTAGAGGCGTACAAATTTATTTAAGTATTATTTATTTTTTATTCTTTTTAGCACAAAAACTTTTAAGATATCGTAAGGTGGTAGAATTATGTAAACTTTCACATTAGTAATAATGTCAATATTAATAGGTGCATGCATATCAATACAGATTTAAAATACAATCAATTTTAAATAATGTCAAATAGAATAAGTTACATGTTATATTAGGTAATGCTAATGTCAAACAAAATTAAAAATCGTCAAAATATGTGAGATGTTGTACAATTTTTTGTAGCAGTAATTATAGAATTGTCGGCCAAATATTCCTGTAGTGGTAATAGCATTTATTTATCAAAATTCTTAATAGTTCTGTTTTGAAATTGTCCAGATTTAACGTTTAATTTTTTCAGGTAGTTTGTTAAATATTTTTTGGGCCATACAGAAGGTACTTTTATTCATTAGTGCAGTTCTGCCATAAGTCACTTCGAGTTCTGACTTATTTTTATCGCGTAATCTTATGTAGTGACTCTTAGTAGCTATTTTCTAAAACGAAATGTTAGATTTGACAAACATATTTGTTTCCTACATGTACAGCGATGGCGAGGTAAGAATTTTTAGACGTTTAAAGAACGGTTGACAACTGTCTGTGCTTTCAAGGCCACACATAGTTCTGACATATTTTTTTTGGGCTCTAAATCTCTCTGATCTGATCCCTCTATCTTTTAGCCCTTGGCGAAACGAAATGTTCAAAACAAAATCCGACTCTTTATTGAACAACCAAGCTACAAACAAGTCCAAGTCATCGAGCACATGTTCGAGTTAGGCTGCAGGTGGTAGGTTTTCAGCAATTTATTGGATGCTTTTAATTTTATTCTTTTTACTTTCTTTCTAACATCGCTGCTTAGGCAAGTGGCGCCGTTTGTTAGCCAAAAGTAAGGTTTTTTTTTAATATTAAGCTAGTGAATTGTCTGTGTTGTAATGTAGTATGTACTGTGCTGTTTTTCTTTGATGGTATATCCGCACATAATCAGGGGCAGAGCCTTCCGAGCTCAGTGTTTCGTTTCGTCAGTGACAGCAAAAAGATTTCGTCTATTTATTTAGTACCTATGAACGTATTCAACATGTCCGGGCTCCAGGCCTTCTAGAACTTCAGTTTTCTGGAGCATGCTCGACAGGCCCCTTCCCGGAACAGTTTGGATAGAGCTTAAAATATTTGTTTGTCTCATAAAATAATGCCCTTGTTTCCTGAACTGAATAACAACTGAAGTCAGACAGTATCCGTTGTTCATAAAACCTGCCCTATGTTATAAGTTGATTATGCGATTATCAATGAAAATACGTCATACGATTCATTAGGTATTCATAGCACTTATTTATAATTTTTATTATGGTCTCGGAATGACGTAATTACTGTGCCTTCCTTTGTTTTTCTCGACGATTGGGAATGTGCTGGTCATAATGAACTGACTAATGGTCCCAACGAAGCATGATTTTACCTTTCTAAGTTTATTTAAAACAATCACTGACATCGGTGAAGGAAAACATCGTGAGGAAACCTGGATTTAAAATTAATTTAAGTCTGAAATCGCCAAGCCTTATTGAGCAAGCGTTGTGATTAATGTTTGGACCCCTTAGCTCTGTAGTGAGACAGTTACAGGCTGGTATTATATCATTATTTTATAAATTTAATTCTAAACCAACATGTTCTGATTTCAAAATTATCAAAATAAAATGGAATTCGGATCAGACGTAGCTTAAAGACGTTCAAGGCACTCCATGTCCATAATAATACCGAGTACATACGTAAGATTGAATGTTCTTCCTTCCTTTATCTTGAGTGCACTGACTGCAAAGCAGGGTTTAGCCTTACCTGCGACAGCGCAGACGTCAGACCTTTTGTGTTATCAAGTCTGCGGCGCACAAAAAGTCCGCGAAGTGTGCATTTGTTTGCATGTTTTGTGTGTTAGGTAAGTACTTAATTCTTATATACTTAGTCCATTTTTACGGACATGAAAGTGCAGGACGGATTTTTGTATTCTGCAAAATGATTTAGGTAGATCATATCGAAAACGTTCAAACCTCCTAGCACTTGTAGCACAAACTATCGAAAACGTTCAAACCTTAGTCTCCTAGCAGTTATAGCAAAAACTAGAATATTAGCCTATTAGTGAGCCAGCAAGCAAGTTGAAGATTAAAGAATATTAGCCTATTAGTGAGTCAGCAAGCAAGTTGAAGATGAAAAAATATTAGCCTATTAGTCAGTTAGCAAGCAAGTTGAAGATGAAAGAACATTCGCCTATTAGTGAGTCAGCAAGCAAGTTGAAGATGAAAGAATATTAGCCTATTAGTGAGCCAGCAAGCAAGTTGAAGATTAAAGAATATTAGCCTATTAGTGAGTCAGTAAGCAAGTTGAAGATGAAAAAATATTAGCCTATTAGTCAGTTAGCAAGCAAGTTGAAGATGAAAGAACATTCGCCTATTAGTGAGTCAGCAAGCAAGTTGAAGATGAAAGAATATTAGCCTATTAGTGAGTCAGCAAGCAAGTTGAAGATGAAAGAATATTAGCCTATTAGTGAGTCAGCAAGCAAGTTGAAGATGAAAGAATATTAGCCTATTAGTGAGTCAGCAAGCAAGTTGAAGATGAAAGAATATTAGCCTATTAGTGAGTCAGCAAGCAAGTTGAAGATGAAAGAATATTAGCCCTTTAGTCAGTTAGCAAGCAAGTTGAAGATGAAAGAATATTAGCCCTTTAGTCAGTCAGCAAGCAAGTTGAAGATGAAAGAATATTAGCCCTTTAGTCAGTCAGCAAGCAAGTTGAAGATGAAAGAATATTAGCCTATTAGTGAGTCAGCAAGCAAGTTGAAGATGAAAGAATATTAGCCTATTAGTGAGTCAGCAAGCAAGTTGAAGATGAAAGAATATTAGCCTATTAGTGAGTCAGCAAGCAAGTTGAAGATGAAAGAATATTAGCCTATTAGTGAGTCAGCAAGCAAGTTGAAGATGAAAGAATATTAGCCTATTAGTGAGTCAGCAAGCAAGTTGAAGATGAAAGAATATTAGCCCATTAGTCAGTCAGCAAGCAAGTTGAAGATGAAAGAATATTAGCCCTTTAGTCAGTCAGCAAGCAAGTTGAAGATGAAAGAATATTAGCCTATTAGTGAGTCAGCAAGCAAGTTGAAGATGAAAGAATATTAGCCTATTAGTGAGTCAGCAAGCAAGTTGAAGATGAAAGAATATTAGCCTATTAGTGAGTCAGCAAGCAAGTTGAAGATGAAAGAATATTAGCCCATTAGTCAGTCAGCAAGCAAGTTGAAGATGAAAGAATATTAGCCTATTAATCAGTCAGCAAGCAAGTTGAAGATGAAAGAATATTAGCCTATTAGTCAGTCAGCAAGCAAGTTGAAGATGAGCTGACTGTTAACTGTTCAGGAAGCGCCAGGCGTATGTTTTTTAAATTATCACCACCTATAATGACACTTCCGTAAAAACACGACATGCGTAATAATAAACGTACTGGGTCAAACAAGCGACAGTTGTCACTGATGTGACTCACTAACACCAATATAGATACTGCAGTTCATGTCTGATGAGGTACTTTGTGCAATAGATAGGTACGGTATTATTCTAATAGAAGTCGGGCTAAGGGCTGATTTAAAAAAAAAAAAAAAAGGGCTGATTTTACTAAAGTCAGACATCTTCTATCCGTGGAATAAAATTGACGTCTGACAGTTCTAGTATGGGAAAACTGTCAAAAAATCTAAAATTATTCTTATTATAAGACTTATTCTAGGTAGAAAAGTTTGGTGAAATTCGCCGTTAGTCAAGTCATTATTAAGTCAAGCGAATCATTGTAACTTTGTTGTTATGTAAAGGGCTTATAATGAATGGCTTCCAACTACAAGGGCTTCTCAACAATGACCGCTACAAATATCGATATTCAGTTCACAATTTCTTTCTTTTAAAAGCCCTCTGCAATTTCTCCTGTATTGTGGATGCGTAATTAGGTAATGCTTAGCTAATTAGTGTGTATCGACCAAATTAAAACACGAACGGGATGTTACACACTTATATTGTAAGCGATTAGAAAGAAGAGTGGGGCGCGTCGTCGTCTTATATCGCTAGAAGTCGTAACCCCCTTATTTTTCACCCTCAAATCTCTCACGCCATTTGGTAGGCGTCTGAAGCAAGGTGACATTTTCACTCAAATGTAGGCTGACGAAATTCCTACCCTCCTTTGATCAGGTACCCTACCTAATAGTCCCTAATACTTTTTGTCCGAAAAGGTCACTGCGCCCAATTCGTTTAGTTTTATTCGTCTGTAGCCAGACAATGAAATAGGGGTGCCTTGAAAGATATAAATATCTTTAATTCATTTATTCACTGACAGACAATGCATAGCCGCTAGGTCTAGCATGAAATTTTGCACAAGAGTTCCATAACAAAGATGAACACTTAGAAATCATTTTGCACAAGAGTTCCATAACAAAGATGAACACTTAGAAATCATTTTGCACAAGAGTTCCATAACAAAGATGAACACTTAGAAATCATTTTGCACAAGAGTTCCATAACAAAGATGAACACTTAGAAATCATTTTGCACAAGGGTTCCATAACAAAGATGAACACATAGAAATAATTTTGCACAAGAGTTCCTTTACATGGATGAACACATAGAAATAATTTTGCACAAGAGTTCCATAACAAAGATGAACACTTAGAAATAATTTTGCACAAGAGTTCCTTAACAAAGATGAACACTTAGAAGTAATTTTGCACAAGAGTACCATAACAAAGATGAACACTTAGAAATAATTTTGCACAAGAGTACCATAACAAAGATGAACACTTAGAAATAATTTTGCACACTAGTTCCATAACAAAGATGAACATTAAGAAATAATTTTTGAACATTCATCCCTTATAAGAGTTAAATAGGGGATGAAATTTTGAACGGAACTTCGTCATTTATGCCGTTGGGAAATCCCACAGGGTACACGGCTTGTAAATTAGAAAAATGAAACACACTACGCTGAGCAAAAGTCGGGAAAAATAAAAATACAGAGAATATCATGTGAGTCACGGAGTCATGCCTGATTAGCTTATCTCAACATGATTCACAGTAATCTTTAAAGTATGGAAAACACAATTTTTGTAATGTACACGTTTATATGAGGATAGTTCAGTACATACAGAACTAATAAATTATAAACAAAGTAATATTGGTTTTATCTGTTTTCGCGATAAGGTAGTCTGGAGAATTTTAAGTGAATGCAATTTAATTAATGATTACAAAATCGTATGTGCAATTATAATATTATCTCGCTATTCAGTGGCAAATATCAGTTCCTGATACATTTTCTAAAAATAATTTCAATGGCGCTCTGTTTAAATTTTGTTCTGTTTATAACCCAAATTTAAACTAAATAAATAGGCAGATATCATCCTCAATGTTTACTCATATTTTAGAGTGCCGAATTCACGGAATGATAGAACGTACGAAACACATCGCTTTTACCTCTACACGAAAAGAAATCCAAGAAGTGATGTAAACTTTACTTTTCGTTATTAAAAGCGAAGTTTTAGGTTGTATTCTCAATGACTGTCGAAGCATTATTTTAAGCAAATCACAGTATCATTTTAGGCATATTTAAAAGAGGCTAAGGGGCTTTCTTGAAGGGGACCTTAAAAAAGTGGCTGAGCCTGACTGGATGCGAAAAGCGGAAGACAGGGTGTTGTGGCGCAACCTGGGAGAGGCCTTTAGCCAGCAGTAGACTGCGATGGGCTGAGTTGATTGATTGTATGGGTGCTAAGTACTTGTTCGGGTCGGCATGATTCGGCATAGCCGGGCGGCAAAATCGAATATAGCATTTGTCGAATCAGAATCAGAACTTTATTTGCTATGAATGTAGGTACAGGTATAAGATGTTGTATATAAAGTAAAGAGATCGGCTACAGTCTACCTTACGGCGTGCAAATTATTACATAATTTAAAATATTAATACATACAAACAAAAGAATGTCAACAAAACAAAACAGAAATTATAGTGAAGTCAATTAATAATATTATAGTCAAGTAGATAAGTCTTACAGGGTCAATTTTGCAATTAATTATAATAATCATAATCTGGATAAATTCATATCATTTAGAAAGTCTTTCACTGAGTAATAACATTTGCCTAGAAGTAGTGCAGTTAACTTAGATTTAAAAATGTTTACAGAATAATCCTTATAACCATGAGGTATTTTATTATAAATGACAGGTCCCATTGTCATAATACTTTTCCTTAACAGTGCTGTTTTGTAATGACCCGATTGTAGCAAATTCTTGTATTGGGATCTCAAGGGGCCATTACGTGGTCTTATAATGGCCAGTGACGGAAATAAATTTGTTTTTTACAAAAATTGCCACCTCCAATATGTACAAACATGGAAGAGTCAGTATCCTCAGAGACCGAAACACAGGTTCATGCCGGATTATGCCGATACCCGAACAAGTGTCAGCAAGCCAAGCAAGAGCTAAGACCTACCGCCATTTCCTGAAACTTGACAGTAATTTAAAAGATCCAACCAATGACACCTGTCCTTTAGTGTGTCTCTTTCTAGCAAAACCTTATTCGCAGGAAATTGTTCTCATATTAATCTACAGCTTCTTGTCCAGATGACCCGCAATTCAGCGAGTTGGTATGGCAGGCGGAGGTGGCCATCGACAACGGTATCTTCCCGGAGAGGATATACCAGGGATCCAGCGGGTCTTACTTCGTCAAGAATCCTGGAGGGGTGAGCTTATTCTTTTAATTTAGTTCTACCAAACCGTTCATCTAGTTCCTAAATATAAAAAAAATATCTTAATTACCATTTTATTCCCGTGTTTTCTTCTTCATTTACTTGCATGTTCGACTCGCGACTTGTGATTCTGATTAAATCATGATTTCGTAATTTCAGGGGTTTCTTAGTCACGTGAGTAAAGCCTATGAGACTTATGAGGATAACAATATATCCCGTAATATTCATACTTTCGTCATAATTATAACCTTTATTAAATACGCAGTTGCATTTGGTGGCGACTGGAAACTGTTAACAAAATAGCTGGAAACAGGTAAATTATGTCCCTAAACAGGGGAACTTACTGCCTTGGCACGAAGTACGTAGGTTCGGCCGAAGTCACGGTCGTTTCCTACTCCTTATCACATACGGACATAAGATTAGTTCGGTGCCCGAACTAAAAATTTGTGATAACACGATTTGACAGTTGTCCTTACTCCCGATGTGTTTTTGCCCGTCCCAAAAAGATAATTAACCGGAAGTAGGGCTCACATCTAAGTATCGAACTACTTTCGGAGGGGCCCGTATCCTCGTTGACGGACTTGATAGTAGGCCCCCCCAGGCCCCAACATTTCATTTATCAAAATAAATGTGTGCAGATTTATACTGAGAACTGTGCATTCTTCTGAAAATCCCTTAGGCCCTTTTCTTAGATAGAAACAATATCCTCAATAAATTCTTCGTCGCGAACCACTCGCATGTTATTCAGTCTTCACTAATACATATAAATGTGTGGACTTAGAAAGACTTGAAGGACGAATCACTGGACCGTCTAATATGGACTTACGACCTTTTACATTGAGACGGCTCGCGTCCGTCTGAGGGACACGTTTATTAGTTTGCCACAAAATGGCAGTCTTGGCCTGTCTTGGAACTAGTTTAAATATGAGACGTTAGAGTTTCATGCGGTTTCTTGCGGCGGTGTTGAATTATAGCTGGTTTTGAGATGCTTTATATTAAGTAAATGTTTATGGTAGAGATAAGGAATGAGGCAATATTTTGTCAATGTAATGATGACGGAAAATATTTATTTAACACTTTAAGCACACAAATGTACAGAACAGGCATTTTCTACCAGTCAACCTTTGGGTGATGCAGAGACAAACAATGGTCGATGCAATTTATAATGATAATTTAGGAATTAATATTTATAAATATAAAGACACGCTTAAACAAAAAAAATATATCCAGTCTATGGATAATTTTGACTTATTGATTTTTAATTAAATGTACACTACTTAATGCCCGCATGCAGCGCAAATCATCTAATGAGTTTAGCGTTAAACCTATTTAAAACCTCGTTTGAAGATGACAGGAACAGTTACGATAGCTTATTATGTTTAGCGGTAAAAGTATTTAGTGATTTGAGGTGCAAACGGGCCTAAAAGTTATTGAAAAATAGACCACAGCTGCATATAATTCTTGACGGCGTAGGCAGATTTGTATTGTACAGTTGTACCTACACCCATATTTCAGCTGTAGTGCTTTTTTAAATCCCAGTTATGTAGCGGCAAGCCTTTTGCCTGTATCCGGGAACAAATACAGTCTGGGCGTCTGCTGAGAATTTTTAAATTTATTTATTTATTAGGGACAAAAAACAGTTACATGCTACAAAATACAGAAAAATACTTAAACTAAGATTTAACAAGCACGTAACCCACACCATTGTCCACGTTTTAACTAAAGGTTAGAAGTGCTAAAGACATAAAAAATTAAAATAAAACAATAGTCGCTGCCACAATAATATTGCTGTGTTACTTAGTTTAGCTTAATTTAACTTAAATTACTCGCTAAACCAACTATCCAAAGCCGTTTTCTTAAATGATTGCTTAGATAGACAAAATATATCCAGTGCAACAAAATGCGTTTTTTTTTTATTAGACAACATCCACACAAGGTCTTCAGGTCCCGAACTAGGCAGAGCCTGTACTACGGTAACCTGATGACTGATATACATACTTTTATACATATACACACCCAGACACAGGTCAAACAGACATGTTCATGCACACAAATGTTTGCCGGGGATCGAACCCGCGGGACCAGCGGCTCAGAAGGCAGGGTCGCTACCAACTGCGCCAACCGGTCAGTCAAAGTCAGCATGTTGTAAGAATCAACAAGGCGACGAAGAGGTGCACGTTCACCAGCGTTAGTCCTGCATATGTCTGTATGGAATAGTTGAGGGACGCGCACTCCCCTTCAAATAACACTTTGTAACACAATTTGTTTGCTAGGTCTATACAATCAAATTTGTTACTGCATATGCCGTGCAGTGTCATGACATCAAGTAACAGCCGCCTAGATCGACTAGATCCCAAATCCAGTACGCCGTACCGTTTCAATAGCTGCACCCCCAAATAACAAAAAATATATAAATCGCTCGTTAACAAACAACTTACCCGTTAACTTAATATAGTTTTCGGGGAACGACATGAAGCGTACATCAAAACCTGTCATTTAACGGGGAAGAGAGGGTTGTAAGCTTAGCTCCCACTTTTGGTATGACAGGTACATTCAAGTAAAAAATAGTTTTATAAATAACTAGATTTTGCCTGATATAGAATTACGGGTTATTGGGATTTCCCACCAGGAATTTCTCAGTAGCTTGCCGGAGTCAAGATGTGACCGTTAGATGGCATTAGGCTCGCCTTCTGTTGCATTGGACTTAAAAATCACTGTGGGTGAATTATACACCACTGCAGACTTCAAGGAATACAGGCATGATTGATGTGTAGACATTGTGAAAATTTATTTATTTATTTATTAAGGTACACCAACAGCTTCTGTGGATAAAATATCTTAAGTAGGTACTTTATGTAACAATAGCCTCGGACTTACACAGTCGCCAATTAGGTACAGGATAACCAACAAGAAATAGGGGATAACACATAATAATAATAAAACTAAAGGCTCTAGAATTTTGAAATTATGGCAAAATACTTCTTAAACGTAATTAATAACAAAAAGGAAAATAAAATTACAAGACGAACAATATTGCAATTTTGTCCACTTAGAAATAGGTAATATAGGTATTAGCGTTATACAGAGTTACTTGTAATTCGACGTATATCGTCAGGAGCTGATAGGGGGGGCAAAATGCAACAAATTGAACCCCCCCATATGTAAGGTCGAAATTCAATAGTTTTCGAGATATTTGGATTTCACATTTCATTTTTAATAAAAAAAGAAAATTAATACGCCTTCTTTTAGATATGTGTAAAATTCTACGTCTTTTATTTTATTTTTTGTATTTCAGTTACACAAATTCTTTACAAAATGTAAGGGAAAAGTTTTTTGCAATTTGTGACTTTTTGAGTACCTACTCCAACGATGGTTGGTCCCATAGAAGTTTTTGATCAGTATTAGAAACAGGATCGATTGGCATCAAACAATGTTTTTGTGTAAAATTGCTATTTTCTTGCTAACTGTATTTTTTTTTTGAAAATCTGTGAATGGGGATCAAAATTCCATAAAACATTATGGATAGTCTCCTCAGACCATTTTCGCGTAGCTGCAACAGATAAGGTACTTCCCCTTACTGCCCCGCTGAAAGTTTCCACCCTGTATAATGTGTATGTTGGTTATACCTTATTTAGCGCTGCCAACAAAACAGTGAAGCATGCAAAACTACACCATGTTCTGTGCATACACGCTCACACGTACACATTAACAACCCAAATCGCAGCCATAATACACCTCGCAAGTGCACATTATGTTTACGAAACCGGCCTCACGTCGTTGACAGCGCTGTCTTGATTTTTTATGGCATGTATTTAATGCGGCAACTAAGTAAAATGAATATAGGTTAAAAAAAAAATAGAGTGGGTACGGTAATAGAGTGGGTATAATGGGTTGGCAGCTAATAAGGAGTATCGTAATAAGTAATAGGTAGCATATTAATATATCAGTAATAAGCTCCGTTTTAATTTAAACTAGCATCAAGTTTTTCTTTTGGGAACAGAATTAATATCTAAGCGAAAAATTAATGGCGAAAACAAAATAGAAAATGGGCATTCATAAATAATCCGAACTGCCGCTGCCGGCACACTTTCGCGACCTACGCATTACGTAACGTTCATTTTGTATGATGTTCATGTTTGTCATAATTGTCACAGTTCTAACCAAACCTTAATTCAAATATTCTATGCATGGTCGATGGCAGGGCTTAGTCGACGGAGACCCGCTTCGCGGGGCTCCTACTTCTGGGTGGTTTATAAAAAAATAACCACGAAGGGGATGGCGGGGTCTATCGACCCCGCCATCCCCTTCTAACCTAACCTGTCCGAGTCGGGGTGCCCTAAAGACCAGATTGCATCCAGTTTATATCGCTATCCATATTAGTCGCCAAGTCATTATTTATAGCTCCTCGCCTAATATTTTATTTGACTGGTATAGTTTATTTGCTACCAACATTTAGTCGACTTTTAAGTTATTAGTCACTCGGAAAATAATAAGCTATTTTTTATTTGCTCTGAGGATAGAGTATAAGACTTCCAACATTAAAATACATTGAAGCTATCTTACACGCTCGTTTTAGAAAAACAAAAAAACGTTCTGGCTGATAGTGGTATAACAAACACGGTGACAGTAATATTTTGTAACAATATAATTTAAAAGAGAGTCCATGGAGTTTCTTGTACGTTCTTCTCCATACTACGCTTTGGAATGGGCAACTAACTTCATATTTCTGACTGACTGACTCCATGACAATTCAAAATTGCCTGTAAATGGTTTAATTGAAATAAATGCTTTAAGTTTTAGTATGGTTAAACAATGCCTGGCTAAAGTATGGTGACTCAGTATTTATTACTAATACCATACCATAATAAACAGATTTGCAGTGCTACTGTTAAAATAAAATATTTTCTCTATTACACGAAGGCCGATTGAGGTTTTGAGTAAGAAAGAGATGTAGGTATTTTTATTGTCCGACCCCAAACTATCACACTCTACGTCAATAACATTCCAACAACAATGTTAGTGTTTATGGCTCCATCGTCTTTAGCCAAACAATAAATAACATTAACAATCCGACAAACAGAAGTTCTGAAGCAGAGAAATTCACGGAAATCGGTGACGTCAGTAATGTAATAATCCGATAAAAATGAATTTCTTGGTCATAAATTCAAGGAAATCCGTGGCCAGATGCATTTGGCAGGAAATTCATGAATTGCGAATCTACATTCTGAGCATAGATACAATAATTATGAGTATAGAACAATGCGACTAGAATCAATTATATTTAAATGTAAATGTTGACGTTCAAAAGTGCCTTTTATGTGCCTATTTGAAATAAATGCTTTGACTTTGACTTTGAGAATCCCGACTTTTTTTATTTGGCAGGGTTTCAGTTTATATTTCGTCTAGTCATTGTTTATTCTATGAAGTTATATGTTTTTTTGCCAATCATTGGTTAAGGACCTGTACACGTGTCATCTCGCTCACATTCCTCGAAGAGTAGGCAGAGAGGTACCTTTAGTACACCCACACATCACATTTTATGTTTTAGTTCCTTGTAGTACGGAGAAAGCCTAGGTAATTTTGGGCAATCCTGGGATGTGTGTCATCCCTTAAACTATTATTTTCAGCAGATTTCAGAATATAATATTCTTCCAGTGCATTAATATGCAATGTTGCACCGACATAATATACTTTATCGTACAAACATTACCATAACGTTGATATATATATTGATTTATTACATAAGTATTACGTTACAAGGTGTTATAACCGCCATATTGTGAACGTTTTATATCAAAAAGATAAACCGGTCAAACATCAACAAACCTCCCTCCCTTTATATTAGTACGACGAGGCTTCGCCCGCGTGTTAGATACTAAATATAATGTTTAAAAATGATGTAAATAAAGTTGGTTTAGTTATTTGTACGATTAACGCCATAGTAATTTTTTAGCGAGACAACATTTTTTGAAGCTTAAAATGTTAATACTGGTTAGATATTATACTTAAATCGCTCATAATTTTAATTATTATGTTGACTTAAGTACTTTTAATTATTTTCATAGCTTAATTGAAGCCAGCTACAATACATATAATTTCTAATCATACCCATTCAATATGTAGTTTTTTATTTATTTGGAATTAAATGTCAAATTTTGGGTCAATATCAAAAAAAACCCTTAAAATTCAAATATCTCGAAAATTATTGAATTTTGGCCATACATATGGGGGGTTCAATTTGTTGCATTTTGGGCCCCCTATCAGCTCCTGATGGATATAAGTCGAATTACAAGTAACCCTGTATGTATCTCTTACTTACACGGGGCCTACAATCTTATGTACGTTTCTTGAGCGAGAAAATCGTTGATAGCTAGTCGCTTCCTCGTTTTCGGTGGGACTGGTGCCTTAGGTGGAAGGAACTGATTACCCCGTAAGCCTCCTTGGATTACGGGATTATAATTCTAACTTAGAAACGGGCAGGAGTATCATCCCTGCTTACAACGATCACAGAGCCGTTTGCCAAGCGTTTGATTATAGCGCCATTAATTCCAGCCATATTTTATGGTCCTGTAGCGGTATCTACATCGCCACATGCGAGCTGCGCGTCATACTGACGTCACGCTAATCCTGCATCGCGCAAGCAGAGTTTACCGCGCGACTAGCATATATATACAACTTCCCGACATCAGTCGTTGGGGAGTTGCCCACCAGACACGACACCCGTCGGGACGGAGGATTTTCCCTTTTCTATAGAGGTATGAGTGAACTTTACACCCTGTTCCTCGTACCTCTTATTCCTGTACTGAAGCAGATTTTGGTATCTGTTGACTATAAATTAAATTGAGACCTTCTCTACACAAAATGGCTTCATTCTCTCGCGTATTTTGTATATGTGCAGTGAAAACCTCGTGATCGCAATAAACGGTATTTTTTACAGAGGAAGAGAAATGATGTCTGAAAAATGGCCGTCATTGACATTCTCCAAGGTTCTCATTATCATCAATAGAAGGCATTAGAAGCGCCTTAGAACTGTGCACGTTTGTCCTAAATATACATAACTAAACAACAAATAAATAAAAAGAATAACAATACAATTTTCTTGTATTTTTCACTGCACGGCGAAGATTTGTTTTTAATAAGCCATTCCATCAGTCATGCAGTCCATTTCTTCTATCTAATTTAAATGCCTTAATTGCTTTCCCGTGTCTAATTTCATCGTTTCACTTTTACAGAAAATCATAGGCGTTTTTAAGCCTAAAGACGAGGAGCCGTACGGCCGCCTCAACCCAAAGTGGACAAAATGGATGCACAAGTTATGCTGTCCGTGTTGCTTCGGGCGCTCGTGCCTCATCCCCAACCAGGGGTACCTCAGCGAGGCGGGCGCCAGCCTCGTCGACTCCAAGATAGGCCTCAAGATTGTGCCAAAGACCAGGGTGAGTTGAACAGATATAGGGGAAACCGATCCTACCCTCATGCACCAGACAAACAAACATGCAAAGTTGTGCAACATTGTTTCCGCAACATGTTTACGTGCCTATGGCATTAAGTCCGCCTCTGTACATTTGTGTGCTTAAAGTGTTAAATAAATAAATAAATATACCTCCAGATGACGTAGGTATACAAAACACGTAGGTATACAAAATACTTAGACTAAAATGTTTACAATTATGTAAAATTAATAAAATTATACATAATGGGGTTTATTTATAAACGGTGCTTATAGTTAAGAACTCATATCATATTTACTAATACACAATAAACTCTTTATTTATGTCAGACGATATTTATTTATTTATTTATTTAGAGTGAAATTTGTCATATAAGTACATAATTTATAAGCTGTCCGCCTTAAGCCAATAATATGAAAGTTAAGTAAAAATTAATGTCTGCTCAACCGTACATTTTTGACGTTTAAACCTCTCATAACGTTAAGGAGCATTTATAAATAAATCCATATGGATCCTTCTAAAATCTTTCATAAAGTCCCTGAATCTTATATTAACATAAAGGTTTTATCGACACCCAATATAATTCAATTTTATATAACTATAATAATGTTTAAAAATATTAAGCGCTACAAGTCCGTGTAATGACACCTTATCATCATAGGTCATAGAACCACAGATAAAAAACACGTGCGAACACTACTACAAAAAATATGGAATGTATACATACTAATATTATTTAAACGCGAAAGTAATTCAGTCCGTCTGTGTTACCTTTGCACGCCTAAACCACTGAACCGATCGTGATGAAATTTGGCAGATGGGTACACTGGGACTTGGAGAAGGACATGGCATGGCATTCATCGTGGATATTTTCATTTAAAAAAATATACAATATTATTATATTAAAATATTAAATACACGCAGACGAAGTCACGGCCAACTGCTAGTAAAATAATAATTGAAAAAAGTAAATAAATAAAAATTGAAAAGTAGAAATGTTATTAATTATTTAACTATTAACTATTTGATGGTAACAAATGATAAATGATTTTATTTCTGTAAGTAGGTTTGTACAAACACTTTTACACGTCACTCATATTTAAAAAAAACAACTAGTTAAATCGTCTTTTAAGTGGAAAATTAATATTAAAAAATATAATTAAGTATTAATTCCGTAGGGTTGGATTTTAAAACGAGTCGCCTGAATTTGAGGATATTGGTGGTGTAGGGGGCTTAAGGGAGTTAGTCTTAATCCCCCCAAAGTAATTTTGGCTGCCGGAGTTGCGTCTAAATATTTTTAAACAATTTCCAAAAATTCTTAAATACGAATAAGTATAATAAGATCGATGAATCTAAATTTGGAAAAAGAAAATACAATCGAGGTAATTATATTTTATATATTATGTTTTATAGGAAATGTATAAGAAGAGAACATAATTCTTGGTAGCAATGTATTACTCCGAGTTGGCACAATCCGACTTCATTGGGTTAGGTTAGATGGCTAAAGGCGGGAGCGCAGCGCAGCGAAGCTCCCGCCTTAGCCATCGTGGTTATTTTTTTTTAAACCACCCAGAAATAGGAGCCTCGCATAGCGGGGCTCCGTCGACTCATAATTGAAGCCAGTTTTTATATAAATGTTTTTTTTTTTTTTTGTTACAATTTTTGTACAAATTTCTGTTTTTTATTTTTTCTAAGGAAACTAAGTATTTCCGCCGGGTGAAAATGGTGAGGGGGGGATCCGACCCCCCCCCCTCTCCCCCCAACCATTCACAAACCCTTAAAATGGCGACGTATTTCGACATTTTTACCAATATTGGTCGCATTATACGGGTTTTGGACTGTGTGAAAGATGTTTTTTTTTTGTCTAGAAAAAGCGTTGCCCTACACTAGGAATTTCTCCTGTATCGTGGGTGCGTTTACAAACATTTAATAAACTCACATACACAAACAGCCAGACCCGGAACAACTACTTGCAGGTCATACAAATATTTGTTCCGTGCGGGGATCAAACCCACGACACTTAACGCAGTAGTCAATCGCTTAACCACTGCGCCAACCGTGTCGTCGAAAGGTATGGTATGGTAATGGTGACTACCGAGATGACGAATAACAGAGACATAAGGAGGAAGAAATAAACACGTTGCGCCGACCACAAATAAATTGGGATATGGTCAACACAATGATGATTCTATTTGACTAAAATCAACAAAAATCACCATAGTTCTTCTCACATGCGTCACATATTTTTCTACCACAAAGTTTATAATACAATATTAATGTGATCTGAAATATTATTATGCGCCAAGTAATTCAGTACGCGCGCACCCAACTGACCTCGCGTCGATCGAACTTAACGTAATGTTAACTTGTCTTGATGTAATCTCATACGATTATGTATTCATTTATACTTCAATGACCTTGATTATGGTTTAACTAAAATGTCGGTCAATGGTTCGTGTAAGAGGTTGTAACATCTTGGCTCGTGACTTTCGATTTACACATGTTTTAAAAGCAATGATGTTTTTTTTTAAATAAAATAGGCATCTTAGGATTTCGATTTTGCTTGTGTCTCTCTGTTATACTCAATACTCAATATATTTATTGCTTCCACATCTGTACTTAGGTGGTAGGTTTACAAAAATGATCATTGTGGACCCTGTCGGGCACAGCAAAAGTAGCAGAGGGCTTTTATTTGACAACTTAGTTGTTATATATACTATTTTGTAATTATTTTATAATTTAAAATGTGTCATTTAAATATTCATTGATATTATAATAGCATTTAGATATTAATTTTTTTTAAATTTATTTGTGAATGTATTAAATTTTGATGTTCTTCTTTAATTTTTTCTGGTAATTTATTATACATATATCTTAATTGACATGACTAATGTACTCGTAGAGTACATTTTTAGCTTAGAGCTTGGTATGTTTAACTTATTTTTGTGGCGTAATTTATTTTATTTTTATTAATTTTAGGAAAACTTACAGCTAATACATTTTAACATCTAGTACAATGTGTAAACGATGGCCAATTACAAGCTTCCACTAACGATTAATGTGCAAATACGCGAAAACAGCGACGTAAGAGATACGCAAATGAATTATCTCATGCTCAAAAAAATACAATAATATTGAGAGAAAAAATAAATAAAAAAATGGTTAGAAGTACATGGAAAAAACAATAATTGTTTAAACTTTTCTTTACTTCATAATAATTTATAATTAATTAATTCACTTTAATGTATATTTAGACTGTATATTTTCCCTTGTATTGTCATTAGTCCTTATTGTTCTAGTATGTTACTATAATACATAATAATAGATTTCTCTTCGGCAAAATTTACGAACTTCCGTACAAACTTTCAGCCCCTGTTTAACGTGGGGATGAATGTTCAAAATTCCGTGCTCAGTGCTCACCTTTGTTTTTCTAAGGAACTCTGGGGCTCTGTCTCGCATAGGGTCATAGCATTATGTTGAGCGGTGGTCGTTTCGTCTTTGTTTTTCTAAGGAACTGGGGCTCTATCTCGCATAGGGTTGTAGCATTATGTTGAGCGGTGGTCGTTTCACCTTTGTTTTTCTAAGGAACTGGGTGCTCTGTCTCGAATAGCGTCGTGTAGCATTATGCTCACCTTTGTTTTTCTAAGGAACTGGGGCTGTGTCTCGCATAGGGTCGTAGCATTATGCTGAGCGGTGGTCGTTTTGCGTGGATGTGACGCATATTTTCCCCAACTTGTTATTTTTTGTGTTGGTGATCCTTCTCTGCGTCATGTTTACCGCAAATAAACGTATTTTCGTTCTTTTCTTTCAAATATCACGCTCGCGCGCTCTACACCCAGCGGTTCAGGCTGTGCACTGTCTGTTAATGAATGAATGAATTTAAGTTTTTTTTATTTTATTTTGTAGAAGTTAATCACGTTGAACCACAGCATATTTAAACAGGGTGTCCCATTCGCATGTAACTTTACAATCTATAGATTAAAAAGCTGCCAAGGAGCCTTTGAATTAAAACCAAAACATTTTTTTTTTAATTTATCCTTTATATGCAATCATACTTATCAGTAATTCTCAGGCCAAGTTTGTTCAAGGTCAAAGACAAGTTGCACTTGATTTAGATACTTTATCCATTTAACTAGACACGGAATGAATATTAAGAAGTACAGACATGACCAAGTTTTAAATTAAGGTTAAGTTAAGATTAATTTGAATGAATAAGTTGAAATTAATTTGAATCTATCCAAAAACTAAATCTGTTAATAATCAGCTGAGAAAATCAGGTCAAGACAGTGTACAAACACTTTGAATTTTTCCTAATGTAAAGTTACAAATGTAAATAATTTGTAAAGTTGATTAACTTACATATAATTATGTAAATTAACTTTTTACTCCAGACAATACAATGGGTTCAATAAAACTAGCACCCGGTTCTAGAAAGGCTCATCAAAACAAAATATTTAATTACACTTACTTATAAGGTCGGCGAAAAGTTATTCGTATTCTATAGGCATAAAGATGTAAGAGTAAAATCTATTTGGCTGTACTGTTTGTATCTGGCTGGTTTTGATACCATTAAATACTTAGATGACATTTAAAAAACGAAAATAAGTAAAAGCAGTTTCCCGCCATTTTTCAATTGTTTTTCTGCCCGCCAAAATGAGTAAATCTAACGAAGAAATTCGGTACATTTTGAACTTTTATTACAAAAAAGGGAAATAGCGACACAAGCCGCGAAAAAAATATGTGACGTTTATGGGCTTAACGCAATGTCAGTAAGATTTTGATGTCACAGATGCAGCTCGCTCTGGTCGCCCTGTTACGGATAAAGTCGATGCCTTATTTGAAAAAGTGGATTATCTTGCATATTAGTGGTTACGTCATAGCTGAAGAGTTAGTGTTTGAGCACAAAACAATATTTACCCATTTGAAAAGCTCGGTTTTTTGGTTCCACACGAGCTCTTAACTCTTCAATTTGTATAAGTATTACGACTAATATAAATACGAACTAACGAATACGAATAATATAAAGAATATTTTTCCCCGATCTTAAACATACATAAATATAAACCTATTAATAATTATGAATAATATTTAATTACAGAATAAAATATGAATCTATAATAGTTAATTAATACAGATTGAGATTGTAATGAAATATGTAGTTTTTGCATGTGGTGGATTAAAGGCAATTTTTACTTTATTATATTATCAACTATATTTTTTTTTATATGTTATCTTTAATTGTCTCCAGGTGGTGAAGCTGGTATCGGAGACGTTCAACTACCTGCGGATAGACCGCGAGCGCTCGCGGCTCAAGCGCGCTATCACCGAGCAGTTCCCCAATCTGCGGTTCAATAGAATGGGACTACCGCCCAAGGTAAGACTCGGCCTATTGCATCTTAGTTCTGGCCATACACCGAACAAGGATCAAGTATTCTCTGGTCTGGCAGGGTTCGTTTCAGCGGGCCTACTCCCTTAGCACGATGTCCTTCGTTTCGGCCAAAGTTACGGGCGCTTCCTACTCACGGACACGAGACACGCACATACGGACATAAGATTAGTTCGGGACCCTAACTAAAAATTAATGACAAAACGTTTATACAGCGGTCCTTACTCCCGATGTATTTTTGTCCGTCCGGAAAAGTTAATTAATCTGGAGTAGGTTTCACTTTTAGGTATCGAACAAATTTCGGAAGGGCCCGTATCCTCGTTGACGGACTTCGAGAGTAGGTCCCCTGCTTCTAGTCCCCAAACACAAAGAAAACAGATATTGTGAAATGCAATGTTTTGTTTCGTAATGTTAATTACTTACTATTGTATAGAATCCAGTTCTTCTAACTGAACAGACAGCTGTGCTGCTGGGGAGTTTGTTGCGCCACTTGTTCTTCCCAGCTACAGTACTAGGAAGTGGTCAGAGCGGGCGTGCCGGGGGATTGTCTTATGTTATTTTGTGACGTTCAAAAAGTGCTGATCCTCAGCCTAGTTTGAACAAATGACTTTAGACTTTGTGCTAGCGTGGTCAGTTTGAATTGCACGTTGTCAGTTGTTATGCTAAAATAGGCAATTGCTAAGCCCTCCAACTACAACACAAAATAGGTACTCGCAGATAGCCCTGTTAGCTGAATGTGAAAAATATTGCCCCCTAACTAGGCTAACAGGTGCGGTTATAACAAAAGGGGGGTGATGGGGCTCAACTGGTAATAACGGATCTTTAAGGTGGCCAGTCGAATAGCAAGTATTCGAGATAAACAAATCCAATATCTTTCCTCCACTATTAGGCGTGCTGTTATATTGGTGAGCGAAGATATGAGATGCGTCACTTTCGAGCATATAGGGTGTATACAAACACATGCCATACAGGCCTCATGCCCCCGCCGTTTCAAACGAAAAGTTTTTTGGAGACGTTTTGCCAACCGAAGTTAGAAATTCGGCCTGTCTGGTCGGCCGAAGCTAAAATTCAGTCTGGCTATCAAATGATCGCCTGCCAGTGTTCCTCAAACCGGAACACAACGATCCTTTTTGGTTTCTTTTATAAGATAGGGAAGGAAACTGGTATATTATTTTCCCTCATTATCATGACATTTCTTACATTTCACTATGTTTCTGACCTTCCAATGTATTTGTTTGCAGGCGGGTTCATTCCAGTTGTTCGTGGAGGGTTACAAGGACGCAGACTACTGGCTGCGACGGTTCGAGCAGGACCCGCCGCCGCCACATGTTATGAGGAAGTGAGTGCTTTCGTTTTATTTACTATCGGGTATAAGCTAATTAACAGAACTCTCGAACTTCAGACTTTAAAATACAAGTTCGGTTTTTAAGTGAAAAGTCACGCCTGTGTTACAAATAGCCTACCGATTTTTGCAAAACTTACATCGGAAATTCAACTTAGTAATATCGTTTTTGATTGAAATAAGTAAAAAAATTCGCCGTCTGTGATTTTTATTATTGTGGAAATGTTTTTTTTTTCACTATTAAGTTGTGGTACCTACCCCAAACAACGTCGTATACCACTACTTGCAATGTAAACAACGGTGACTGATATTACAACATCATAAACATACACTAAGTGGAAACAATACGTATTATTGAAGCTGACTCAAAAACCACTCATCAGAAGTTGACCAAATTTGTATGGGACCAATCGGAAGTATACCCTTTCAAACAAAAGAAGATTTGTTTAAATCGATTTATAAATAACGGAGTACTGAGGTAACAAACATTTGTTAAAAACAGTTGATTTGAGAACCGCCTCCTTTTTTTAAGTCGGTTAAAACGCATCGATCCAAGTCTCCTTGTGTGATAATAAAATTTTAACGTCCTACGCTGATCCTTAGTTTAACACAGCTAAGGATCAGCGCGTATGTGGCTTCTGCTCTTGATAGTCTTTCTATAGTGTCATTAAGAGGCGACCAACAGGATATACTCTCATAGAGACTTTCTTCAAGACAAGGTTGAATAAGCTTCATAAGCGTGAAGAGGGATGACTTCGCCCTTGTCTTTTAGGCCTATATAAAAAAAAGACAGGTAATAAAAACCAAATGATAATCATATTTTTTGTCCTGTTTCAGATTCCAGCTTCAATTTGAGCGTCTAGTGGTTTTAGACTACATAATTCGCAACACAGACCGCGGTAACGACAACTGGCTGATCAAGTATGACTCGCCGAGCCAACAGCCGCCCCCGCACGCCGATATAGACCTGCGGGACCCCTCCGTGAGTTCTTTATATTATAGTCTGTAATGTGACGACGGGTGGATGATAAAGTACGACTCATCAAGCTGATATAGACCTTGGGGACTCCTCCTTGAGTTCATATTGCTTTGTAACGGGTGATTTTTTAAGAGGTATAGGATTTGATTTTCAAAAAAAACACAAAAAAATTGAAAAATTTGATGAAATCTTTATTGGAATCGATAGAACGATCAATATAATCTAATGTTTGAAGATGATTTCATGCAAATGCTGGCCGCGGCTCCGGTTTAGATGGCCCATTCGCAAGGCCCAATTTCGGCACACTCTCTCCAAGATATCAGCCGGTATATCACGAATAAATGCTTCAATATTGGCTCCTAGTGCGTCAATCGTTGCTGGTTTATCCCTGTAGATATGAGCCTTAACATGGCCCCACAAGAAATAGTCCAAAGGCGTTAGATCACACGATCTAGGCGGCCAATTGACGGGCCCAAAACGTAAGATAAACTGTTCACCGAAGGCGGCTCTCAATTGGGCCATTGTTTCGCGTGCCGTGTGGCATGTGGCACCGTCTTGTTAAAACCACATGTCAGGCATGTCCAATTCTTCCATTTTGGGCAAAAAAATATCGCCAATCATCACACGGTAGCGCTCGCCATTCACAGTAAAGTTTCGGCCATTGTCGTCTTTGAAAAAGTACGGCCCGATGATGCCACCGGCCCATAATCCACACCAAACAGTACATTTTTCGGGATGCAGTGGTAGCTCTTGCAATGATTCTGGCTGGTCTTCACTCCAGATGCGGCAATTATTCTTATTGACATATCCATTCAACCAGAAATGAGCTTCGTCGCTGAACACAATTTCTCGATAAAAAAGTGGATCTTCCTCCAACTTTGCCAATGCCCATTCGCCAAATGTTAGACGTTGTGGGAGGTCGTGTGGCTTCAATTCTTGCACCAGCTGTATCTTGTAAGGTTTTACACCCAAATCCTTTCGCAAAATTTTCCACGTAGTGGAGTAACAGAGGACCAATTGCTGCGAACGGCGGCGAATCGACATTTCACGGTCATCAATAACACTGGCGGATACAGCCGCAATATTTTCTTCGGTCCTCACTCTACGTATGCGTGTTCGTGGTTTAATGTCCAATAATGTAAACTGGGTTCGAAATTTAGTCACAAGCTTCCGAATAGCTGCCTCAGTAGGCCGACCAAACTGCCCATAAATTGGAAGAAGTGCGCGATGCACTCTCTTAACCGAGCATGCATTTTGATAGTAAAATTCAATAATTTGCAAGCGTTGTTCGTTCGTAAGTCGATTCATGGTTAAAGTATAGACCAAACTGAACAAGTTTGACAATGACACAAGACACGATTCACGCGTGATCTGTCAAAAACAGTGTTGCCAAAAAGATACCAGCAAAAAAATCACCCTTTACTTAATAAAGGGTCAAATTAAATTAGCTAGCGAAACTCCGCAGACAGGTGATGGGAATCATTATCTAACATGATAAAACAAAAAAACAAATTAATTTAATGATTTGTTTTTTGTGGGTTCATTGACCGCAGTTACTGTTGTCACTTGAAATATCAGTTTAAAAAGTTTTTTTTAATGTGTATATTTCACAGACGTGAAACGTGGTGTCGACCAATTTTGTCAACTCACACTTCAAGCAACACAACAACACTACAAGCGGTCGTTATCCCCCCACAAAAATTCATGAAAACTTTTTGTTTTTATTTTATCGTGCTTCGATATCGATACCCATCACGTCTGCCGTTTTGCTAGCTAATTTATTTTGACCCTGTATAGTCTGTATGTTAACGACGGCTGGCTGGTAAAGTACGACTCGCCGAGCTGATATAGACCTTGTTGACCCCTCTGTAAGTTCATATTGCTTTGTATTTAATAGTGTAGCCTATAAGGTAACAACTGGATGATAAAGAGCGACTCATCGAGCTGATATAGACCTTCGGGACCACTCCGTGAGTTCATATTGCTTTGCACTGTGTATTGCAGTCTAACTGGAACGTGAAAAGTATTGTTCCCTATTAACACTGGCTTATCGGGATTCGACCGAAACGAATCACAATCCTGATGTCCATGTAATATCTTCGAAAACTCTTTCTAACGTCCTATAGGTAGACCGTAGCCAAAATACTGGGTAAAATATTTGTCTATACTTATATTATAAAGAGGTAAAATTGGTTTGTTTCTATGTGGTGGTAATATCTGGAACTATCGGTCGGATTTGAAAACTTCTTTTTGCATTTGATAGCCCTATTCTAGAGGAAGGCTAAATGTTATTTAAGATATCGCTAGGACCCTTAAGAGCCGAGCTAAAAGAAAAAAAAGTCAGAAAGAACGCTAAGCGAAAACGAACTAATAGCGGGCGGCCGATGCGATGCGACGGAGTGGGGCGGGGGAACTAGATTTCTCGCGGACGAAGTCGCGGGCTGAAGTCAGTAAATATTAATTTGGTCGCAGCATTATGCTGAGCAATGGCAGTTTTGCGTGGATGTGACGGATATTTTTCAAACTCAAAGCATTTATTTCAAATAAACCAATTACAGACACTTTTGAATTGTCAAGGGGTCGGTCAGTCAGAAAGATGAAGCTAGTTGCCCATTCCAAAGCGTAGTAGGTACCTATGGAGAAGAACGGGCAAGAAACTCCATGGACACTCTTTTAAATCAAAATATTGTTACAAAAAATTTGGTTTTCCCCCCCAACTAGTTACTTTTTGTATTTGTTCTTTCTTTGCGTTATGTTTCCCGCAAATAAACGTATTTTCTTTCTTCTTCTAAATGCAAATTCGTAGATCGGATGTGTTGAAGTGTTTCTCGAGGGTTAATGCACAGAGAGCAGATGTGTTTTTATTCAATTTAAAGGTATATGACTGACCTCAATCAACACCACCTAAATTTAGTATATCGAAGTCAAAATCAAAAGTCATTTATTCAAAGTAGGCTGAGAATCAGCACATTTTGAACGTCAAAATGACATAAGACAGTCCCCCGGCACGCCCGCCCTGACCACTCCCTAGTACTGTAGCCCTCCACCACTACAAACATTAAAGACACAAAAAACAAGATGACCTGTCACCATAAGCAGCACCCGTTCACGAGCATTACGCAAAGATCAGCCATACCCCCTCCCCCCCGCCCGCCATATTTGAGGGAAGGAGGCAACCCGACCCTCGACGCTACCGCAAGCAGTGACATGTAAGGGACCATGACTCAAAAGAATAATATATTATGATTAATTGTCGTGTTCGCTAGCTAACCAGATATTGCAATACAACTCATTAAAAATACATTGAAATTAGTAGTTCATGTCAATAATAAATGAAAACGAAATAAAACTAAATTGACTAATATAGTCAAATAAAGTAAACAATTATATGAACTCATATAACTTGTTAGTAGGTAAGCTAGTTCTGGAGAAAAACAAAAAACATTTTCTTGAGTTAATCACGGCAACCAACTATATTTATCGTTTAAGTAATTGTTGATGCCTAAATATAATTTGTGCCTTGTCTATTCCAGGAGTGGACGGGATCAGAGGTCCGTATAGCTGCCATAGACAACGGACTAGCATTCCCATTCAAACACCCGGACTCATGGCGAGCCTACCCATACCACTGGGCATGGCTACCTCAAGCTAAGCAGCCATTTAGCCACGAGACTAAGTAAGTAGCCAATCAAAATATCGCAAAAACAAAAATTGTTCCTCAATAAATAATCCTTATACATCACCTTTTAATTGATGTTTCATGTCGTTCAATAGAGCTATATGAACTTGAGGGTTGTATTCATGATTTTAATTATTGTAATTCTGTAAATACATACTTTGTTACGGTCGCGAATCATATTTTGTTCACCATACAACCTGACACTGACCTGCAAAATGCAAAAAAGAAAGAAAGAAGTAAGAAATTCCGCGGCAACTCGGCGCTTTCCCTTTCCGCCTTCGATAAAGCCCGCGAAATTCAAAATGTCTTGTAATTTTTTGCAAACAAACTTAATTACACGGCAATTCTGATAAATTAATTACTAAATTTAAATCATCAAAATAGCTTTTGAAATTATATTTTTGTTGCAAAACGTTATTGCAAGTCTTGTTTGTAGCAAATATATAATTTCATATTGAAAAATAATTATATAAAAATCCTAAATATCTATGTTTGAAATCCACAAACCATTAGCGTTCTATTTATTGCATACGCTGATGGCGCCATCTATGCATTCGTTTCACGTACATTGTCACATTAGTTACTGATGTAAACTTTTTAATTGCTTCTAGGGAGTTGGTGCTTCCATTGTTATCGGATATGAACTTCGTTCAAGAGCTGTGTGATGAACTACACTTATTATTCAAAGTAAGTTGCTGCATTATTGCCCTATCAATAAATACGTAGCTTTATTGGTAGGGCAATATTCCTGAATTCCAATTGCCTTGATATTAATATTATGAAAAAAAATTGGTTGTCTGTAAAGTCGGTTTACGGACGATAGTTTTACGTTATAACGTCATAAAGAAACATCGATGAACCACTACTACTACTGTACTATTCGGAATACTAGCTCTGACGTCACGCGAGAAGAGAGATACATGTGACACAAAGTGTGTGAAAGGGAAATGGCTGATCGTGCCTCTCTATCGCTTGTTCCGCGCTTTCGTTTGCACGCTCAGGCTGAGACGGAACGTTACAATTGTTCGTGCATGCAGCCGGTGTTCTACGATTTATAAGACTTTCTCACGTCAAAACAAGATGAAGAAATAAAGTTCCTTTTACAAAACAGCACTGATGTCTTCAGACTAGACAATAAACCTTTATACTACACCTGCTTGGAAAGTACCTTGATACTTTATCAAATTTACGGTAGAAAGTACGTCATTGCATATCGAACAAATATGCGGGGAGAAAACGCATCTGAGCGGGAGAGAAAAGTGTATGAAAATCCATTTCTTACGTGGTTTTTCTTTTTTAATTTTGGGTAAGACTATGCGCCGGTAACCTAAATATCAAAAGCCAAAAAGTTTTTACAGTGAGTTTTTATCTCCAAGTTCGCAAAATGACACTGGCCTTTAGCTGTGTGTTGGATGGTGTCGGGCTGGCAGTGCGACCCTGCGGCGGCAGGATAAACAATTTGAAAAAAGAACATGTGAAAATTGCAGACGCCATTGGCGCCATTTCAATTAGTAAAGATTTAGTTTTTTATTTTCCTCGTAGGTGTAGTATAAAGCACTATGTATCACTCGAGAGAAAGTGCGATTCCCGATCTCGGGTGTTTTAAAGCCCTCGCCTACGGCTCGGGCTTCAAACGACACCCTCGACGGTAATCGGTCACTTTCTCCTCTCGGTGAACAATGTACTATTGTTGTCTCAGATGCAATTAAAACATCGATAAGTGCGAGTTTGACAAGAAACGTTACGGAACGTTACACTTTTTCGTGCATGCAGCCGGATGTTTAATTTAGACATATTTAAATAGACGTCAGGCATTGCCTGCCTTTAAATAATGATATGACGCATCCAGTCGTTCTAACGTTTCATAAGTACCCATGTAGGTTTATGTGGAATAAAATATTTTGATTTGAATTTTATAAAGGTTCCGTTTTTCAACACGTCTCGTTTCTGTCACTAATACCTATGTGACGAGTCTCTCTGACTTTGCATCACTGTCAGATCAAAGTGATCTTTATTCTAGTCGTTATAAGGTTGCTGTCAGAGGTTAGAAAAAATGTGAAGACTGTAGCTACATATTATTAGGTTCGAACGATAACACCCCCTCCATTTCTAAATGACAATTATATGATTGATTGTCATTTTGAATTCGGGGGAGGCAACTATGAAATTCATTGATTCTCCATTCACGCTGCACGGTTACTGACAAATGCGTGCACTGACTGGACAGGTCCTCTTAATCTGCGTGGTTCTTTCCTCAGAAGACCATTTCAGACACCAATCTACATGGTCCTCAAAGATTATGTCCGAACTTTTATATACACATTGACATTGATGAATTTTATACATACAATGACATGAGTATTTACTTTGTAAAGTATTATATTATTTTAATTATTGTGAATGTGAAGATTATGTGGTTTATTAGTTTTTTTTTTGATTTCTTAGTTAGTTTCACGATCTGGCAGCTTGAGTAATTTATGCGGCCTACCCAAATGTCCTTTCTTTGGTATTGTTCGTCGAATCGTTGTGCTCCTTAAGTTCTGAGTTGAGCGGCAAGATTACTGACAAATGCGTGCACTGACTGGACAGTTCCGCTCAATCTGTATGGTTTTTCCTCAAAAGACCGTTTCAGACACCAATCTACATGGTGTTCACATGATCTGACGAAGATTATGTCTGGACTTTAAATGAGACTGACCTCCGAGTTTATTTCGGCCTTTCTTCTCAGAGTAGTCAGATAGGAAACGCCGACCTCATCTAGTTTTTAAAATATGATTGACGTGTAAAAGTGTTTGTACAAACCTACTTACAGAAATAAAATCATTTATCATAATTCCATGTCGTATCCATACTTTCTCATTTATAATATCAGTAGATTGCATGACCATACAATTATGTTCACAAAACAAAAATGAACATTGTCACAGCAGGATAAGGGCTTCGACAAGAGTTTGTTCGAGCGACAGATGTCCGTGATGCGCGGACAGGTGCTCAACCTGACGCAGGCGCTCAAGGACAACAAGAGCCCCGTGCAGCTGGTGCAGATGCCCGCAGTCATCGTCGAGAGGTATGTTGTGACAGTCTATGATAATATGTCCCAGCGGGTAGTTGCATTACACACTAAGAGTAGGAATGGCTATCATTTTGACAGTTCAACAACATTCATTGAATTTACGTTGTTGAGCTGACAAATTTTTCGAACACACGAAGCAATGGATTAGCAATAGCCTTCAAAATTATTCAGATTGTTATGATCAGTGATTAGAATAAATAGAGCTAATATAACTAAAATTCAAAGAACAGAGACAAAAAAAGTGGAGACTTCCTTAAGACTATTTTTTTTCGGAATATTTATTCCGAATTTCGGGACATCACGTACATTGAATATTAATGTCATTAATACAGTAAACTAATTGAATTCATTTTCCTTTTTAACCGACTTCAAAAACAAGGAGAATGTACTCAAAAACCGGTAGACACGTTTTCTATTGTTATTAATTCAGGTAAAGAACTGGGTCGGCCTCATGTTTTCGTTTCCCAGAATAGCCAAAACTTGCTGTCTTAAGTCTGTGTGTGTGTGTGTCTGTTGTGTTTTTTTTTTTGACACCTGTACTCCAGGCACCGTAGGCTCCGCATCCGCCCTCCGGATGCGGAAGCGACGGAGGCGGAGCTGTACGAGGGATACAGAGCGGCGAAGACTGCCCTCCAAGAGGCTGTCCAGCGGGCCAAATATACGGCCCGCGAGGAGTTGGTGGAGACTCTGAACGGAGATCCATGGGGGCGCCCTTACAAAATGGTGCGGAATAAACTCCGCACCTGGGCCCCCCCGCTGACGCAGAGTCTCCGCCCCCAGCTGGTGGAGGAGGTGGTGAGCGCTCTGTTCCCTTCACGGGGGGAGCATACTCCCCCGCCCATGGCTCCGCCGCTCGCGGTGCCTGAAGCGGACCACGCGGACGACGACGACACACCTGAAGTGACCGGGGTAGATCTGAGAGTGGCGGTAGGTAGGCTGAAGGCCAAAAATACCGCCCCAGGACCCGACGGCCTGCCAGGGAAAGCCTGGGTCCTGGCCTCGACGGCTCTTGGGCCTCGACTAGAGGCGCTCTTAAGCGCATGTATGGAGAGAGGCCAGTTTCCACTCCGTTGGAAGACGGGGAAGCTGGTCCTCATTCGGAAGCCAGGGCGCCCTGCGGACTCTCCGTCCGCATACCGGCCCATTGTGCTGCTCGACGAGGTCGGCAAGCTCTTTGAGAGAGTAATTGCAGGCCGCCTCGTCGGGCACCTGGTGAGGACGGGGCCGGATCTTGCGGATAGTCAGTTCGGCTTCCGCAAGGGGCGCTCGACGGTGGACGCCATCATGCGCGTTAGAGCCCTCACGACGGGCGACGCGGTGTCTCGGGGCGGGGTTGTCGTGGCGGTGTCACTCGACATCGCCAACGCATTTAACACCCTGCCCTGGAGTTGCATTGGGGAGGCACTCCGGTATCACCGGGTGCCAACCTACCTCCGTCGAATAGTCGAGGCATATCTGACGGACAGAGCCGTCATCTACCCCGGTCGCGATGGGGAGTGGAACCGGCGAGAGATGTCGTGCGGTGTCCCACAGGGATCGGTTCTAGGGCCGCTCCTGTGGGACATCGGTTACGACTGGGTGCTGCGGGCCGACCTCCCTGATGGCGTCAGCGTGGTGTGCTACGCTGACGACACGCTGGTCCTGGCGCAGGGGAGGTCGCATCAGGCGGCGGCCGACGCGATGACACGCGGGGTTGCGATAGTCGTGGAGAGGATCCGGCAGTTGGGTCTCGAGGTGGCTTTGCACAAGTCCGAGGCCATGTCTTTCCATGGGCCCCGGAACAGGCCACCATCGGGATCCCAACTAACGGCAGGAGGGGTTCACATCGGCGTCGAGTCCACGATGAAATACTTAGGACTCGTGCTCGATAGCCGGTGGAACTTCGTGGAGCACTTCCGACGTTTGGCCCCCAAACTGGAACGGACTGGGGCCGCCCTCAAGCGGCTCCTGCCCAACCTGAGGGGTCCAAACGCCTCCTGCCGGAGGCTTTACGCGGGGGTCGTGCGGTCCATGGCTACATATGGGGCCCCGGTGTGGGCGCGTTCACTGCGGCGGAGAGCCGCCCACTATCTGAACGCGCCCCAAAAGGTGGTAGCCGTAAGGCTGATCCGGGGCTACCGCACGATCTCGGGCGAGGCGGCAAGCCTCCTTGCCGGACTGCCGCTGTGGGATCTGGAGGCGATAGTCCTCGCGCGCCTGTATGAGTGGCGTGCGGAGGCACTACGCCGGGGGGAAACCCCGCTTCCGCGGCAAATCGCGGCGGAGCGGACGGACCTCCGGCGCGATCTCATGGCGGCATGGAAGGAGCGACTGTCGCAACCCAGCGCAGGGCACGCCACGATAGCGGCGGTAAGACCCCTCTTTGAGGAGTGGCTAGAGAGGCGTCACGGCGTCCTCACCTACCGCCTGACGCAGGTCCTCACCGGACACGGATGTTTCGGGAGGTTCCTGCACATCATCAGGCGGGAGGAAACGCCCGGGTGTCACCACTGCGATGATCGCCCCGAGGACACGGTGGAGCATACGGTGGGGGCCTGCCCTGCATAGGCGGAGCACCGCCGTGTCCTCGTAGAGGCGATCGGCAGCGGCGGCGACCTCTCACGCCCGGCCCTGGTTCAAGCCATGGTCCGGGGCGAGGGGGAGTGGGAGGCAGTCGCCTCCTTCTGCGAAGCAGTCATGCTAGCTAAGGAGGTGGCGGGACGGGAGAGGGAGAGAGTCTCCCGTCCAAGCCGCCGCGGTGGACGCTCCGGGCGTCGGGAGCCGCGTGACGACTCCCGGCCACCGTAGGCGCGGGCCTGCGGGCGGTGAGTAATGGGTAGCTCACCGTCTGATCAGGACCAGGCCCGTGCTGGAAGGCGCGTACGTGTTCCACGCGCGCCTCAAAGAGATGTCAGCATCGAAGAGGGGGCCCACTAGGGCCCAAGCCTGCCGGGAAAGCGGGATCATCCAAAAGGGGTACCGCTGACCCGGAACATAAAGGGCCAAGGAAGGAACACGGGTGGGTTTTAGTCAGTAAGAGTCTGACACTCCCTTCCGCTCCACCCAGAGCGGGAGGGGTCATTTGATGATTTGTCTTTTAGTTGTACTTAAGTAATGTACTGAAACCCGGACATAAGTCCCAAAAAAAAATTTTGTCGTAAGGCCTCTCCACTTTGTCTCTGTTCTTTTTCGAACTTTAGGTATTTTAGCTCTACCTACTCCGATCACTGGTTATGCTAGTGTATTAAGTAATTAGGGAGCAGTTCTGGGAAGGCAAAAACTAAAGCATGCAGCATTCATAATCAGAGGATTAAATCAGGGATGCTACGAATGATCGGATTCGCATCAACACTCATGCGCATCAAACGATGCGAATGTCATGCACGTCGCGACAAGTAGTAGTATGCATCACTTAACTAGTGTCTCGTTCGGCCAATAGGAAGCGTCTTTCACTCGTTGAGTCGCCGCATAGTGTAGGTCATAGTTTTGGAGTTGACAGTAAGTAGTACTAATTCAGTGAACCAGTAGTAGTCGTGTCTTCAATTGTTTCGTTCGAGTCAGTCCACTATTTCGTTTGTATATTATTTCACTGCAGAAGAAAAGTGAGTTATGGCGATATTTCACGCCTATATTTAGATCATGCGAAATGCAATATTAGTGAAATAACCCAACGTAAACCTTTTTGTTTTGTCTATTCTATTATAAATATCCGCGTTTCGTAGCTCGTTGAGTTAAATTTCTGTTTACATTGACTATGGCAACACAGGACATAGCCGCGACTGAATGATAGGAGAAAAGATTATTATGCAGCCTAGCCATATAGAAAATACCTTCTTAGCCAGGTAATAAAACCCATAATCATCACAGTTGGGTAATGGATTCCCGACTGCAGTGAGCTAAATTAATATTCATATTTCATGGTCAGGAGACATCCCTTTTTGAAGACCTATGGCCCTTTTTCAGAATTGCTTCTGGATTAACCAGTATCTGAACCCCCACATCTTCGATCAATAATAGCACTAGATTAAGGATTAGGAACAAAAACACATCGCTCATGTGGCCACGATTGCACATAACTTGATTTATGAACCTTACCAGTCAAACATAAAGTTTATTATCGTTTGCAGTATAATTACTACTTTGATTGAAAAGGAAACGTATTTTTAAAATAAGAACAAAAATATTTATGGAAAAATAAAACATAACTTCTAAGCAATCAGGTTGATAAAGCTATGTTGCAAAATAAGACCACAACATTTTGTGGTTTTATTTTTCGTACTATTGTTGATCGAAGACCCACATACATCATTAAATGATGTTTGGATTATAACCTTGTTAATTTATTTATCACATTCTTTTCATACAGGTCCAAGAGCGGCTCTACATCGTCCCGCTTCTTCGACTCGTTCCAGCAACGTTTCCAACACAAGTCGCCCTTTTTCTCTTGGTGGTGAGCCTACGGCCGCGCCGCAAGATAGGTGAGCATACAAACAAATTAACAATCTTCTCTCGTACCGGCATTATTATTATTGTTCATTATTAATGCACAAGTAAAAACAACTTTTTTTTACAAAAAAAAACATCGACTTCCAAAAAAAACACTACTTACATCAAAAACCAAAGACACCGACTTCCGAAATTAAAATTATTTTTCACTGCGTGCACTGACTGGACAGGTCCACTCAATCTGTGTGGTTCTTTCCTCAAAAGACCATTTCAGACACAAATCTACATGGTCCTCAAAGATTATTATAATATTATTCTAATTATTGTGAATGTGAGAACTATGTTGGTCATTGATTTATTTATATTTAATTTTGTATTTTTCTCAACGTAATCATGATCTGACAGTTTGAGTAATTTAGGCGGCCTACTCAAATGTCCTTTCTTTGGTATTGTTCGTCGAATCGTTGAGCTCCTTGAGTCTAAGTTGCGCTGCACGATTACTGACAATTGCGTGCACTGACTGGACAGGTCCACTCAATCTGTGTGGTTCTTTCCTCAAAAGACCATTGCAGACACCGATCTACATAGCTTTCACATGACCTGACCAAGATTTTGTCTGGACTTTAAAAGAGACTGTGACCTCTGAGTTTGTTTCGGCCTTTCTTCTCAGAGTAGTCAGATAGGAAACGCCGACCCCATCTAGTTTAAAAAAAAAATATGATTGACGTGTAAAAGTGTTTGTTCAAACCTACTTACAGAAATAAAATCATTTATCATTTACTGTGTAGTATTTTTTTGGAAGTCGGTGGTTTTTTGTGAAAAAGTTTTTATTTTTTAGTTGTGGTACCTACCCCAAACAAAGTCGTTTACCACTACTTGCAATATAAATAACAGTGACAGGAAGCTATTACAACATCATCAACATACACTAAGTGGAAAAAATACCTATTATTGAAGCGGACTCAAAAACTACTCGTCAGTACTGGACCAAATTTGTATGGGACTATTCGGAAGTATACCCTTTCAAACAAAAGAAGATATTTTTCAAATCGGTTTATAAATGACGGCGTTCTTAGGTAACAAACGTAGAAATGGGAACCTCGTCCTTGTTTTGAACTCTGTTAAAAATACTGTACAAAGTCGGACTTAATGCATGGTGCCTGATTCTGTAGTACACATGCATTAATACATTTTAGATGATGTAAAAATAAACCCATTGAAGTTTGACCGTGTACCATAATCATCGACTACATCATTCAGAGAATAAAACAACTTACTTAATTAATTATAATTATGAGACTAGTCTCCCCTGTTTGTACCGTCACTTGGGAAAGCTCTTTTATTGTTAACAATAATGGTTCGCTTTAAGAATGTTTCAGTAAGCTTGTAAAGAAAATTTATGAGTACGGAATCAATTTTTGAGATGGGACTTCTGGGTGAAATCGTAAACTAGTGAGCATGAAGTGGCCAAGAAAATATGAGCTCGATTTTGGATATTATTTTTTCGTAAAATGTAGTTTAGACAGCAATTGACCCCGAATATGCAAAAAATTGTACCACCCGTGTTATTGTATATACGACCTCGTTATCGCTTTACTACTTTGGCACCAATTCCCAGTATATTGAAACTTCACTAAGAACTAAACTATCTAACTGTGACGTAGACAAATAGAGTTGCGGGGTAAAGACGTAACACACTAACCGTAGGAACGGCTTTCATTTTGTCAGTTCAACAACATTCATTGCGCTATTTACGTTGTTGAGCAGACAAATTTTTCGAACATATGAAGCAATGGATTAGCAATATCCTTTAAAATGATTCAGATTGTGATTTATAGTGTGTTACGCAATTAGGAATCAGTTCTGGGATAGCAAAAACTAAAGAATCCAGTATTCATAATCAGAGCATTAAATCATATGTGAAAGATTCGCATCAACAGTCATGCGCATCAAACGATGCGAATATTTACAGTACATTCGCGTTAAGAATGCAGTGAGTCATCATTGTCCGTCGGCCTAGCCTCGCCCCCTAACCAATCAAATCTTTTCAAATTACAAAGTCAAGTTCACAATGACAGTTGAAGGCATTGCTTCGAAAGCAACGGTTGTGTCCTGTCATTAGGGTTAAATGATTTAAATTTAAAAAAATGAATACATCTCCAATTCGTAAAAATAAAAGTGGTTCGATAATTCTTAGTGGGGAAAGAGAAGTAATTTACAATGTTTTTAAGTATTTTAAACAGTGTGATTTAAATGCGACTGTGGACAGCATAGTACAAAAAATGGCAGCTGCATGCGGTGTGTCCAAGAGAACAGTTTATAGTATTCTTAGTGAAAAAAAGGAAAATAATACACTGAAATCGCCAGTCAAAAAAAGGGCCCGGAAGTATATGATTGATAAATTCATATTATAATTTCCACTTTATAATATATAAAATATAAATACTTTTATAATTATTACAATTCAGATAAATATGATATTAATGATTTAATATTGATTTTAAACTTTTAAGTGTATTTTTTATAAATTTATTAAACTTAATCTTTTAAAATATAATTTGTTTGTATTTAACACCACTGTGAATACACCTTTATCTTGCAGTTGCACTGATGACTCACTGCATTCTTAACGCGAACGAACTATAGTGAATGCGAGTGTCATGCACGTCGTGACAAGTAGTAGTAGGCTTCACTTATCTAGTGTCTCGTTCGGCCAATAGGAAGCGTCTTTCACTCGTTGAGTCGCCGCATAGTGTAGGTCATAGTTTTGGAGTTGACAGTAAGTACTACTTCAGTAAACCAGTAGTAGTCGTGTCTTCAATTGTTTCGTTCGAGTCGCAATTAGGGTGCTGGTCGTTTTATGACGTGCATCAAATCCTTCGGACACTTACAGAAGAGGCTTATCGTACTGAAAATCTAACCACCAATTATCTCTCTCCCCCAGACGTATATCAAAAAATGGTGAGAAGTTCCACACTGAAGCTGATAACATATAGATGTAAAGGTAAACACAATTGTATGTATGTATAATGTAACGTAGATTAGAACTATTGTAAACTAGCGAATGCTGCGCGGCGACGTGCGCTATGTCATAGTAACTCTAATATTAGTTTGTGTTATTTCTTTAGGTTATTTGAATTTCTCTTCTTTTTTTATTTAGTATTATAACTCCTCGAACTATACATAACATCACGTTTGTATTTCCCTATAGAATAGGCAGAGGTGTAACAAACTTACAGTTTGCCAGTTTATTTATAAGTCATAATTATGAGTTATGGTGAATATTATACCTATGTATATTATTATTCTGTTGTTAATTATTAAAACATGTTCATTACATTCTTTTATAAATAGTCTTCATTAATTCATTCAAACTAGTTTTATTTAATCATTCTTTTTCTACCATGCTTTATAACTATGACCTAACGTACGTAGCTAGCGTTAATTTTATTATAATTTTTATCAACGACATTGCCTACAATCCTTGGCTATAAATGTTTATTTTTGTATAATTTTATTTGTGATTTATGCTTCGTTAGGAAAAAAGAGCCCAGCTCTTAGATTTAGTTTCTGATTGTTTTGTATAAAGATGTTTTGCAATCCCGCTAGATGGCAGTTTAGGCGACTGGGGAAATTCATTTAGGATTGATAAGTTTTATAAGTAATTTTTGTTTTGAATAGATTAAGAGAGCTATCACAATTTTTCTTGTATTTGAGTGTGTGACTCTTCAAACACACTCAAATACAAGAAAAATTGTGATAGCCCTCTTAAGAAATAGTAGAATTAAAAATCGAAAGTATGCCAACAAATAATAGCATTAACTTTTCGTGCCCGTTACAATCTCTGGGACCGTATAGCGAAGTGTATAGTCATAATTTTTCCAGTGCGAAAGAGACACGAAGCTATATAGGAAGTGTAGCGCCATACCTTTCTCACTGTGACAATGCTGCTATATACGGCTCAAGAGCTTGTATGCTATACGGCCCCTGCTAATGACTACTCTATACATTTTTACAATGACTTCTTTTAATTTGTCAAACAGTTAAGGCGCGGTAACTTTTCTGTAGGGAACTAAACAACACTTAAAACGTTAATAACAAACCTCAGTAGCCATAAACGGCACGCTAGCGATGGTACAATTATAAAAAAAAATATGTTATGCGACATTAGATAGCTAATGTTCAGGGCGCCGCCGTCGGGCCACTAGTCCAACACTCAGGAGATACGATCAGATAACCATCTCTTAGGCATGAACCGCTTTACAGAAAATTTTGACAATGCACTTACACCTAGAGGAATCCGTTTTTGTTCTAATAATTATTTGAGAGCCGCGACTAACTTATGTAAAGCAAAGAGTTTGGGTCTTTAAACAAAGTACGTTATATGAGATTTCCAGAAAAAAAAAACTGAAGAGCATGCGTATTTTGCGTTTCGATTTTTAAATGTTCGCAAATCATGAAGTTTGATAGTCTTATTCTTATTTATTTATTTTATTATTTATGTACACACAGTTAAACAGATACAGATACGACATATTACGTCTTATTTAAGGTTATGTTTATTTGCTCAATATATTTAAAAGATTGTGCAGCTAATTATTATAACCACAAAAGGATGGCATTGTTTGAATGATCTGTAAGCGTCGGTACTAATGCTACCCACTGTTGACATGTCGCAAGTTCATAAAATACGGTATTTAAAATAAAATAAAACACGATGAAATATTAAACTTGCTGTGCGAACGCCAATATTGGGTGACAATAGTATAATTTTGCTATTATAAATATTTCATTACATATTGATTGTCTAATATAACGGAATTCGAAATAGTTTGATACTAATAAAATCTGTTTCTTGCATTAAAATTGTAAATACATTAAAATAATGGGAGTTTGTTTTAGGCAACTATATGTACCATGTTATGTAGTTAATATCTTTCAATTCTTACATACGAATATAATATACAGTCATATCTAGCTATTTTCAATATATCAAATTTTGACACAAATGTAAAATGACTATATTTGAAGGTAATTTTTTAATGAATATTACATGTAGATTTTATGAAATACAGTCAATTTAATTTGGGTTATTCTTCTAGTAAAAACCATTTTATAATGTAATAAATAACACCAGTTTTGTTGTACATTTCAAAACTAACTAAAGCTAAATAAATGCAGTGACAACTTTGATACTTAGATAGACAATTAAATCAAATTGTTTGTGATCTTTTTATTGTTTTAAATGGTTAACGTATTTTATATCAGTTTTGAAGAATTTTCATATTTATATGAACTTCTTTCGTGTGTCAAATAAAAGTGACACCTTCCCCTGCATGAAGGCGCAGTTACACTTGGTCGTTAGCCCGTATTCGGGTGCTCGAAACACTTCACTCGAATCCGGCCACCCGATGCATTAATTACACTTGTCATCGCACTGGAAGACGGAGCTGGACTAGATTGTCCGAAGACGGGCTTACTCGACACAATTCCATAGGCAATCGAATTCGAGAGAACGACCAAGTGTAATTGCGCCCTAATACTTGATAAACGAGCGTCACATATGGGTGACTAATCAACGTTACGCTAAGCTAAGCTGCGCTGTCCTCAATTTATCAAGCAAAAAAAAGCGTGCTGCGCAGCGCTTTGTCATCGAGGGGCAGCTTAGCTCAGCACAGCACAGCTTAAAGTTGAGTAATCACCCTAAGGAGCGGATCTTATTTGCAATTGGGCGTGGCCCCCTGTATAATGGACGCGCATCTCGGATCTATTCACTACAACGTACGTTTCCTTTTAAAAGCCGACTTGAGCGTACATAACACAATCATTTTCAATCAACGCCAAGTGCCTCTTTTAAATAAATGACGATTGTTTTTGTATAAATAAGTTACTTTTGCCACTAGCCTTGCAACACAGGCGTATTAAAACATAGTACAATCTCTAACTTATTCCGTATTCGTACAAGTAACCATTATAGTTTAAATATGAAAACCGTACGATTTGTAACGATCAAGTAGATGAAACACTTATAAATAATGTATATTTATGTCGGTACCTGTGAGAATGGAAGATGAATGAGTGTGTTTATAGATTTTTAATTATTTATGGGAAGATTTTCTGTCGTGTACTTTTATTACTTCGATGTTTAATACTTTGGCCATTTTCTTAAAGGTTTTGTGATATTTGTTAAAATCAATGAAAGGCGTTATTAAAAGACAAACTTTAGAAACAGGTCAAATATGGTGATAACGATGTTCTATGCAACTCTGCGATGTAAATTACGTTTTTTATCTGAACTTAGTTCATTAGTGAATGATTAAATATTAATTGTTTTACACCTGCTGTAATATTTAATTAAATATATACTTAATAATTTATTTTTAACTTAGAGATAAACCTAGAAAGTCTTCCTGTAAATGGTTAAACGTTACAATTCCATGTTGTACATACTTTTAACAACTTTTGTTTGATAGTTATTACAATGTTTATTACGCATTATTATTTAATATTTGAGAAAAATATAATCACCATTGCATTTTATAATTTGTTTTATTTATCCAATGTTCGATAGTAATAATCACCCTTAAAAAGTATAATTATCTAGAAAAATAATATAAATTATATAATAAAAAATCAGATATCCTTTCATATTTTATTTCAACAGCAAATTCAGGCATTTATTACATAAACAATCATTTATAACAATTAAGTATTTGTGCAAACAAATAAAACGTATGATCATTATATTTAAGTTTATGAAACCAAAGCACTCCGTTTTCTAAGGAATGTTTATAAAAATATATTGCACTGGTGAATTCTATAATATATATACATAAAGTATTACTATCGGGTTGTAGGCCTTCTCTGGTTCAATACTACTTGCGAGCTTGCTTGCTTTTACTTGCACGTGTACTTGCGAGCTCAAAGTAACTTTTGACACATTACAAAAAAATCAAAACAATGGCAGTTTTGCAATACTGAAGTTTCGGCGCCTGTCCCACCGCAGACGAGGAAGACTATAATAGGCCAGCCGCTTAACTGAGACGTTGCCTGAGGTAGCTGCGCGGTGCGGGAGGCGTGTGGTGACGTGATGCGACAGCTCAGTGATTCGTCAACTTGTGACAATGTCACCCCTCCCGCACCGCGCAGCTACCTCAGGCACCGTCTCAGTTAAGCGGTTAACCTATAGCTATCAACGATTTTTTCGCTCAAGAAAAGTACCAAAGATTGTAGAAGAAAAAGAGATACATATATTAATAGGCTAGCCTGGCACTAAAGTGGCCTATGATACAAAATAAACATTTAGAGCTAACAAACGAAACGCGTTTGAAGTCACTGTGTGCTTATGAATGTATGTTATATTGATGATAAACATTATGTTACATAGAGCACTTTAGTTCCAGGCTAGCCATTATAGTTGTTCGCCGACTGTTCACACCACCGGCGAGTACTCAGTTGTCACAGCGACCAGAGACAGACAGAGACGCTCGTTGGCGAGTAGAACACTCGTTGAGAGGCTCGCGCTTGGTACATACGCACACAAGCGAGTAATCACTCGTCGCCGCTCGCCAACTCGCTTTAAGTTGCTAGCTGTAGAGCTAGCAACTTAAAACGAGTTGGCGAGCGGCGAGCGAGAAACGAGAAGCGAGTAGTCGCCGCTTCTCGTTAATTGCTGTCAATGGGACAGGTACCTAAGGTCGAATGTCGTAATGAGTAGGCTTATGGCCCTTTCAGACTAGAATTAATAACATGACAAGTCGAACACACGTAGTGGTAAATATAGACATTTTAAACATTGTTTATTATCATTACATAATAATTATCTAGTATAATAATAGTAAATAAAGAGTGAATAACAAAATAAATTGGTCAAACATTTTTAATAATGAAGTATTTCGGGCTGTTCCAAGGGTCGATATATTATTATTTTAATAAAAAATAATTATTTAATTTTATTTAAATACAATGTGCTTTAAAGCAAGTCATTTGTGTATAGACCAAAGTGAAATCTTGTTATTTTTATGAAGGAGCTTCTTTAGATACCTATACGATGAATTAAAAAAAAAAGTTGCACATATCAATTTCTTTTTCATGTATTGTACAAAGCTAATAATTTTGTAGATTGTGTACCTTTGGAATTGAACTACAAAAATATTATCTTTTTACGACTTGTGTATTTAAGTCGATGACGAGTAATTTGTGATGTCGCCATTAGTATCACGTATAATATGACAACGTTCTAACCAAGCATTGTCGAGGTTCTCATAGGACTATTTGTGGGAAAATAAATGTGTATTACTATTGTGCATCGAAGGGCCAAAATGGAAAACAATCAACACTATTATTAGACTCTAATCGAAAGAAGACAGTTCAACAAAAATTCATTACGTTATGTGTATTTATTTAGTCGAAATATTGTTGAACAACTTACAATAATGGTAATGGTCTAATGCTCAACTAATGATTTACAAATAAAGCACAATAAAGACATGCAACTATTTGTTTAGCATCATTGATAAAAATCTAACTGCTAACAACATCAAACAGTAGGATACCGACAATTCGAACATAAATTTAGTCAGTAGAAATGATAATAACATAAAATTTATATGCTATGTCATACTGAGCAGTGGTGGCCTTACGAGTTGCAGGTCGTAGTTTCGAACCCCGACACGCGCTGTACTTTGTGTAAATTATTTCATCACCACTGCCCTCAAAACGGTTATGGATAATATCGTGAAGAAACCGGCATGTCCTAGAATAAAAAAAAACGAAGAAGACCCGCACAAGACCCGCATGGTGGATTACGGCCCACTCCCTCTCACAGAGAGGACGCCTGTGTCCCAGCAGTGGGAACATTATAGGCTGATTAATATTATGAATAAATAAAAAGCACCTACTTATTTTAAATGTTTGTTTTGGATCTTACTTGCATACTCGAACATCTGTCTTGGATCATAGAATACCAGCAACACGCCCCTTCTTCGCACAGTATTTACAACTTGACAAAACCTCATTTCTTTATTATATCATATAAGTTTGATATATATATGTTTATTAACCAGATAAACCTTCGGGAATAAATTATCTAAACGATTGATAGTGAAAACCGCATTAAAGTTTAGAAGAACATCGCGGTCACAGACAGACAAAAAAGCGACTTCAAATTATAATGTGTAGGTATAGATTGTGCCTACTAAAATTAGATACTGAGTTATTTTTCTTTGTATATAAGCCAAAACAATAGTCAATGTTTGCACAAAAAAAAAGGATGCGTCTTCAAACATAAATAAAACTTAATAAAAATGCATAATTCTTTGATACTAAAATTCTAAAGCCTTCACAGTGTTTAATAGCAATTGACTGATCTTATAAAATATTACAAAATAAATTAAATTATATAATTTAAAAACAGTCAAACTGAAATAGCTAATGGGCTTGAAAGCCTTGAAATGCATAAAAGTCCCTCTTTGTACTCTATATCTAAATTTTATACAAATAACGTAATACTTTAGCGACCTGTTACACAGCAATATTATTATGTATATTATATGACTTGCAAGCACAAATTACTTGCTGCAATTGGTCTGCAAGTTACTTGCAGTATGTGTAGTCCCAATTGTGAGTGATGAAAGATTTAAACATAATATTGCAAGTCGCAAGTGAATCATTGATACTTTCGTTATCATATTTCAGATGTAAACTGTAATCATTTGATTGAAATCTTTTGATCTACAGGCGACACTCGTACAGCCATATTTTTTATCCCGTTATTTCGCTACAACAAAATTAAGTTGACATGAAAACTAAGTAACATTTTGTATAGGCTAAATAACGTAAATATTTGAACAATTATTATGCCAAATGACGTGCCGTTATTTGAACAATTAATATTGCCAAATGACGTGTGGTAATTTGAACAATTAATATGCCAAATGACGTGTGGTAATTTGAACAATTAATATGTCAAATGACATACCGTAATTTGAAAAATTAATATGCCAAATGATTTGCCGTAATTTGAAAAATTAATATGCTAAATGACGTGCCATAATTTGAACAAATAATATGTCAAATGAAGTGCCGTAATTTCAGAAACTTGGGAGTAAAACATTCATCGCACCACAATCAGAGCTACACAAACGTAATTTTCCATATATCTCACGATATACCTTTACAAAGCATCTTATCTCTGCATGTGTAACGTGTGTTGGTACTTGACGAACGCTATGGCTGCCAGCTCTTTGCAGAATTCTTCCAGGACTATCAGACTTTCTACTAACTGGTTGTGGTCGGCGCTGGAAACCATAAATAACAAGGGTTAGTCAGAATTCGCTGAGTTCTAACGTTGGTCTTTTTCGTCGGAAAAAGTAAAGTCCGGTCCACAAAATGAATACGACAAACTATCGTTGAACGAATTATCAACAGCCAATCGCAGCAGTTTACGTGCGCTTGATAATTTGTCCATTAATTTTGCGATCATATACTTTCGAGAAACTGGCCGTAGGTATACAGGGTTTTCCCACCCTTACAAAAAACATGGTGAATTTTTGAGATGGGGCAGTGAGGGCAAGTACCTTAACCGTTGTAGCTACAGGAAAACTGTCTTAAGAGACTGTTCTTAACTTTATGAGAAATTTAAATCTGCATGCATAGATTTTGAAAAAAATTTAGTCGGCGAGAAAATGGGCAATTTTCACAAAAACTTTGTTTGATGCCAATCGATTCCGTTTCTCATAAGGATAAAATTTATGGGACCAACTGGGGTTTGAGTACTAGAAAAGTCAGAAATCCCGAAAAACTTCTCTCATACGTTTCGTAAGAAACGAGACTTCAACTTATTTTTTATTATAAATAATAAATAAATAAATATCGTCTGACATTGCACACAGTTCCAAGTTAAGCACTTAACACTTAAGGCTTGTGTTATGGATACCAGATGGTTGATACACTACTTAAATACATTTTTTTTTTTCGTAAATACATACATATTATAAATATACATCCATGACTCGGGTACAAATGTCCATATACATCATACAAACATTTGCCCCTACCGGGATTCGAACCCAGGGCCATTTGGTTTCGCTGACTACACTTAGCCACTGTAGCCACTACACCAAACGTGTCGTCAATTATGATACCCTGCCCCGTCTCAAATCTCCACCCTGTATAACTTACACTTACGCAAGATTCAAAAGCGATTTTCTCCTAAAGTATTGATGGATATTTTATGAAGTTTGCGAAACTGTCAGGTTTTTATGCTCGTGGGCGTCCATGTTAGGTTTTGTCAAGGATTTCCTGGATTGTGCCATTACGATTACAGTTCTGTCCTATACTGCCTTCATAAGAAAGAAGGCCGTAACTGACAATATTGTCAAAAATGAGTTATTAACATAATTATTTGGAATCAGCAAAAAAAATGCTAGATTACACACAAATGTCTTACTCACAAAGCTGTAACTTGTATTAGATTCTTTTTTTTTAAACTTTGCCATACTCTAGGAATTTCTCCTGTATCGTGGGTGCGTTTACAAACATTTAAACTCACATACACAAACAGCCAGACCCGGAACAACTACTTGCAGGTCATACAAATATTTGTTCCGTGCGGGGATCGAACCCGCGACATGTAACGCAGCAGTCAATCGCTTAACCACTGCGCCAACCGTGCCGTCAGATATCATAAGCATTTTAGCTTTAACTACGACATCAGTTCTGGTTTTAAAATCTGAAAAGCCTTAATTACACAATAACGGCCTTTTGTGTCAATTATGGTTCAAAATAAAGCCTATAATTATTGTCGTCCTAAAAAACAAGAATAACTAACGTCACAAAATCAACGTTGACGTAGTTACAGCCTTCTTTCTTATGACGGCAGTATAGTGGACAGACTATAACTAATTTAATGGGTGAAGCGCCAAGGTAGCCCTCGAAATTCAAAATTTCCTACGTTTTTTTTTGCAATTTGCAGGTCACTGTCAGGTTGATGTTGAACCAAATATGATTCACGACCGTAAAAAGTATATTTACAGAATTATAATCATCAATACAAACCTCTCAAGTTCATATAATCCCATTGAATGTCTATTTCATGAAATAGTAAAAACGTAAGAAAATTTGAATTTCGCTGGCAAGTCTGGCGCTTCTCCCTTGATGTTGTCTTTGTAAGAACAGCTAACAAATGACCAAATGTATCAAATTCAGTTTAGAAATTTGTCTATAAATAATTATCAAACAAACAGATAGTTAACTTTCGAAATTATATTTTGTAAAAATGGTGTCATTCATGTCATACTTACTTTTCGTCATAAGTAGGATCCTCACTCATGAGCCAAAGCCGCGTATTCTCAATGATCTTCTTAAAATTTCTCAATCTTGGTATTTCCATAGTCAACCTCTTCGCTACCTCCTGCAGAATTTTGAACAACGTCGGCGTTTTCTTAGCCGTTGGCAGCATAGGGTTAAGCAAATACTCGTGCAAATTCGGATGGGGGAGCAAAGCTAATTGAGATATAATCGATGTTAAGTGTAGGTTCACTTGATAAGGTTGATTAGGCAAGTTGGCAAGAAGTTTGAAAAGCATCTTAAAAAATGGTCCTTCGTCAAATTCTTCTTCTGAAGTTTGGGACGTAAGGTCTCGACTCCTTAGGACCAGCTTTTGTGAGAAGTGTTTTGAGTCGTTTTTTATAAGGTTGTCAGATTTTAGAGGTTCGAAGGCGTCGTCGAGGTGCAAGTCGGCTTCTGGTCGGCTGTCGTAGCTGTGAGTCGAGCTGGCGGTCGTGTCCACCCAGTTGTGGTCGGATGGCCAGTGGAACGTTGATGTGGCGTCTAGCCAGTACTGGAATGATTATTTTTGGATGTTGGTAAGATAAAATTACGATAAATTTAATATCCAAGGCCTATACCTATTATGCCTCTTATGAAAATGGCACTTGGGGTTCTCACAAGTGTTTATTTTATATTATTTGGAAATATACAATTATTTATTAAAGGTTCCTAAGCTCTGTGAACTGTCAACTCCTCAAATGCATATTTAGAAACTCAGATAAAGCTGCATTGTTATTTTTATGCCCGAATCTCATTCAATAACTTTAAGCTGCGATCACAATCCGTTTGTAAATACACCTGATGCACTTAGCAATGATCACTCACTTATCTTTATTGAAGCAGTGCTGTCTCTACTTAGTGTATATTGGTTGAAATGTTATTGGCTGTCTCAAACAAGCAGACAGTCCCTAAATTCCCCAAAACCCCATGTTCACCAGTATCTATGGTCATCTGCTCTATTAGAGGCATCAAACTCAAAACATTTATTTCAAATAAACCAATTACAGGCACTTTTGAACTTGGCACTTTTGAACTTTCAAGGGGTCGGAGAGCCAGAAAGATGAAGCTTGTTGCCCATTCCAAGGCGTAGTTGGTACCTATGGAGAAAGACGGGCAAGAAACTACCGTTCATTCCCGTTCTTAGAACGCCATCGCAGGTGTGTTGGCATTTTAGGAACTACGCCTTCCGTCTTATTAAAAAACATGATTTAACTTTAGCCCGAGCCTAAACCTTCGAGCCAGTTTTTGTATTCCGAACTTTGTGCCGACTTTAGTAATGTTCTTAATACAACTTTGAAAACCGGAACGACTGAAATACCGGACGGACTAAGCTGTCAGTTTTTTAAAAGGAACTTTATTTCGATTTCTGTTACGTTCTAGACAAATTCAAACTGGTTGCTAATTTAATTGTATAATTTATTATTTTTATGACATCGATTTACATTCTGTGATTACTTTAACTCACATACTGACTATTACTTGTCTATGATAATTAACTTATGTGTCATTGCTACATTTTAAATTCTTTTTACCTATTGTGGTGTAGTAATTTTATTCTAGGTATATAATTATATAATTTATGTATAAAAAATATTATTATACATTTTAAAAGAGCGGGTGGAGTTTCTTACCCATTCTCTCCATACGAAACTACCCTTTGTAAGGGGCGACTAGAATCAATTCTATTTTAATGTAAATGTTGACGTTCAAGAGTGCCTTTTATGTGCCTATTTGAAATAAATGCTTTGACTTTGACTCATTTCAAAAACAGACTCGATGGTTTACTTAAACCATGTCTAAAGAAAAACTTTGTTTTGTAGACCGCTTATGCGCCTGGAAATTCTGATATGTCTTTCGTTTTTGTACCTTATAGTTATACAGTTAGTTGTTATTTCTCAGTAGCAGCCTGGAGTTTGGATCGGTACCCAGGTGATGGCAATAGGCTAGCCCCTATTACATGTTACTTAACCATAAGTGGCGAAGTGTGGGTGTATTATACACCCCTGCCCAGCCTTTCAAAAAATACAGGCATGATGTAAAGTGTTTGTAATAAATACAGCGTGTTGACTAGATTGGAGAGAATTGCCTTTAAAAAAAATACATACTAATTTCTTTAAAAATTTTCTTGTATATTAATCAAATAGTTGAACCTATTTTTGTTCTATATTAATTTATATTTATATTTCTTAGTAGCAGTCCGGAGTCTGGCTTTTTGTCCGGTTGATGGCCATGGGCTTTCACCCTAATAAATTGGACTAAACATAACTGGCAACACCTCTGCCCAGTCCTTCGGCGATTTCAGGCGTGATGTTATGTGTTGTTTGTGCATAGTTATACTTCTTTTTCTTTCTTATTTTCTTTTCTTTCTTTCTTATTTTCTTTCTTACTTTCTTTATTTTATTTCTTTTCTTTCCTTTCCTTTCTTTCTTCCCATTCATTCTTACTTTATTTTTTTTCTTTCTTTCTTACTTTACTTTTTTCACTCTTACTTCCTTTTTTTTCTTTCTTACTTTATTTTTTTCTTTCTTACTTTATTTTTTTCTTTCTTACTTTCTTTTCTTTCTTACTTTCTTTTTTATTTATTTCTTACTTTATTTTTTTTCTTTCTTATTTTCTTTTTATATTTACCTGGTACCGCCTATGCGCATCGTGTATATAATGCTCGTAGTCAGCGCCCACAGGGTCGGACAGTATGGCCCGCGGCAGAAGCAGCAAGAAACTGCAAAGAAGGGGGACAATGAAACACATACTCGCTTTCAACGCATTTAATCTCATATATACAGATAATGTAGAACATTAGAAAAGCATACAAAATCACAGATCTTATCGTGCTACTAGATTTTTGTTTATCACATAACTATATTTTAGGCTTTATTACTAAATCACTCACAGAATCGCTCAGAATATGTATCGGAGTTAGGAAGTTGAAGTTGAGTTGTTGTCATTCATCTCATTATCTGCGTAGCGTAGTCCCAACTGTGTTGGGGTCGGCTTCCAGTCTCACCGGATGTAGCTGAAGACCAGTATTTTACATGGAGCGACTGCCTATCTGACCTCTACAACCCAGTTACTGGATAACACGATGCCCCTTGGCAAGACCGGTTGTCAGATATTCGAGCTACTACCCGTAGTGACAAGTTTGTCAAACTACAAGTTAATTAATGTAATAAGCAACGTATAGGTACAATCATAGTTCCTAAAACAATAATCTTGATTGAGCTAATGCGTAAGAGTGATTTTTTAATACAGACTATAGAATTCAAGACCGTAGCCAGAAAGATAACAGATATCACATGAAAAAAAATAGGAACAACTCCGTTTATCACCATAGCGTGTGATCGTAAAGTAAAAAAAAAGTCCTGAAATGATTTTCCGAGCTACGGCCCTGCATTTATTTATCCACTTACGTATACAAAATTTGAAAAAATAAAACATATAAATATCAAATTAATAAATTCTATAAAGTTTCAATTTGACCAGATTCTTAAATTCAGTTCCTTTGGAAGGACGATTTGAATTATAATTTATAATTATAACGTTTATATTATCACCATAATAAATAATATACATAATTATTCTCATTCAAAAACGATTTTTACAAGATAATTTGAACTCTTTAGGCAAGTCGTTCAATTAAAATATTAAAATTAATGTTTTTTTTTCATAGGTTTTATATACATATTTGATATTTACAGTATGAGCAACCATTTTTAAGTAACGGGAAGATTTCGCATTTACTATTTGAATGCATTTACTGGAATTTAGTTTAATAGCTACACTGGCTAAATAAAACAGGTACATATTGGTCGGATTATTTCGTTTTAATGCATTATTAATTATAAAAAATTAAATGCTGGCTGACATTGTGATTTTATTAGAAGTATGGGATGGCTTAAGGTGGATCCTCAGATGTAGCCCGCCAAATTCAAATTTTCTTTGGTCGTTTGCAAATTGGAGCTCTGTTTTACGTCGTATGTTGATCAAAATGCGATTCGCGATTGTAGGGAATGATATATTTACTGAATAATATTCATCATGGAAATTTGTTTCATCTTAGAATTTTTGCCGGCTGTCGCTGAAAACCAGCGCTGGGGCTCAGTCTTGCATAGGGTCGCGGCATAATGCTGAGCGATAGCCGTTTTGCGTGGATGTGACGCATGTTTCCCCCAACCTTTTCATATTTTCTGTGTTTGTGTTATTTTTTGCGTCATGTTTACCGCAAATAAACACATTTTCTTTCTTTCTTTCTTTCTTCTTTCATATGAACCCTTAAGAAGAATTCTTAGGTGGAACAAATTTCCAAAGTTTGACGATTGATGTGAAACTAATGATGATTATTCAGTAAATATATCATTCCTACAGTCGCGAAGGGATAGGGACACCTCTGCCTTGCCCTTCGGGGACTCTAGCCGTAATGTTATGTAGACTAGTATCACAATCGAGCGATACGTTTTTCAAGCAATCATAAAATATCTTGCACTCTGGACAAGAATAAACACGAAATTGACCGTAAATGCGATAATTAATAGAATAAAATTACCTGCGTTCATATTTTTTACATTTTAAACTATTTACAAATTAAAGAACTTATAATAAATGGGATTATGGATATTGTATGTACGTGAGATGATTATGAGTTATGACAGCCGTAGAAATATCTTACCTAATTTTAAATTACATTTAGTAGCCCAAACCATTTTCCTACTAAACTAAACGATAACTATTGCCATCCTTTACTAACACATAAAGCGAGAAAGAGATGAAGAAGAAAAGAGCTGCCAAAGAAGTTTCAGCTAAAAATAATAAACGAGTTTAGATGATATTTCAGAATAAAGCAATTATAAGCATAATCAACCTATAATGTTCCCACTACTGGGACACAGGTCTCCTCTCTGTGAAAGGGAATATGAATGTGCCACATAAAAACTCTGTCTCTTTTATGCTTTAGCTATTAGAACAGGACAACAATAGATTTAGTTCCTGTACTCAACTAAATTAGAGCCTTTAGTTAATTTTATGTGATTTGTGCTTTAGAATCCCTAGCCTTTCAAACTAAAACTCAAAGCATTTATTTCAATCAAACCAATTTCAGGCACTTTTGAATTGTCAAAGAGTCGCGTCAGTCAGAAAGCTAGTTGCCCATGCCAAAGCGTGGTTCGACTTTCTATATGAGTCTATAGGTAGGTGTATGAGAAAAACAGGCCAGAAACTCCATGGACAATCTTTTAAAACAAAATATTGGTTACATCATTCAAGTTGAAATTATACATGTGACAATAATGTTGAAAGACGTACACATTAAAACCGTCCATAAAATAAAATAAGTAACCTTCCTCCCTATTTTTCTTATTAAAAAAAAGACTAACGAAATTAATACTTCAATCGAAATCAACATTCAACGCGTAGTAGGCGTTAACGATTTCCCTAATGATGAATGTCTGATTGACATAAATTTGTAAAGCATTTCACATTTGTTTTTTTTTTATATAGCAACCTTGTCACTTTAATTGATACGATTTGACATTCATTTGTATTTTGTATTCTACTAATTATTTTGTTATTTAAAATTATAATATCTTGTGTAAATTAAAAATAATATGTTTTGCTTCCCATGTCACATGGAGGACTCTTATAGGACTTATTATAAAATATCTATAAACTAATACAGCTCGCGCGATAAGAGTTTGGCTTTGACCTTCGGATTTTTGAACTTTTGATTGTACAACAGGAGTGCGCGGTACGTCGTATCGATGCGAGAGGCAGGGAACGACTGGAGCGCCAATCAGAGCACCGCGTGCGCCTACACACCCGCCCCGCACCCCGCTAATTGCCCGTTGATACCCAATTTCTGATTTCTGCGCAATAACGGTCAAAGCCAAACTCTTATCGCGCGAGCTGTACCCATATTTGCAAACCAATAAATGATTTGAATTGAATAGGCCCCCCCCCCCCCTCCCTATTACATGGCACTAAACATTACTGGGTTATAGTACGAATACTATCCAACTCTACCTAACCTTTCGGGATATACAGGGATTATGTTATGTTAGATATAGCTTGCAGCAATAAAGGGCAGTTCACACTACGCTATACTATTTCGCTATATAGTTATAGCTTATGACCAGAGATCGGATATTCGGAGTTTATTTTTAGCTAATAGCCAGTATGGAAGCGGCTTCTTAAAATATTTTTTTTTGTAAAAAAAATACCCGGTATGCCAGGGACACCGGGAATACATATTATCTAGTCGGGTGTATAGTATGGAAGCGACTTCTGAAATTATTTGTATTTTAATAGGTACCTACATGAATTATTCTACATAATATTATAATTATGTAGTCCGTTATCTTGTCTTGACGTTGTTTGCTACGGCAGTTTGGTATCTACCTACCTACTTTACAATGCATGCATGCATTTGCGATGCATGGTAGGTATGCATCCATTCAAACGCCCGAAAAAAAAATGTCGATTCCGGAATGGCGGGATTTTCACGATCGATACAAAAGTGCATTCCATATAAGCCAACATTTGAAACTAAGTAAATATACATCCGATTCTATAATCAGAAACCTAAATTTGTCGATCCCGGAATCGCAGGATTTTATCAATACCAAAGCGCATTCCATACTAGCTAACATCTCAACTTTAGGTGAACATGCATCCGAATATCCGATCTCTACTTATGACGTATCATAAGACAGGGTGGCAGGGACATGGAAGCGCAAACTGTAACCATACATTCAGCATATGATTATAGACCCCCTTTTTTTTTGTGTGGGTGGGAAATCATCAAATAACTTCTCCCGCTCTGGGCAGAGCAGGAGGGCGTGTCAGACTCTTACTGACTAAAACCCACCCGTGTTCCTTCAGTTGCCTGTGCCAGGGGCCACGGTAACCCTCTTGGACTTTTCCGCAACACTAGCAGGCATCGGTCCTAGCAAACCCCGTCATTGGTGCTGACAACTCTTTGAGGCGCGCGTGGAACACAACGCACCGTCGACCCGGGCCTGGTCCTTATCGAACGGCAAGCTGCCCATTGCTCGCCGTTCGCAAGCCCGCGCCTACGGTGGCCGGGAATCGGCCTGCGATTCCCGACGCCCAGGGCGTCTCCTGCGGCGGCTAGGGGCGTGAGGGCGCAACTTTTGCCTCTCCCTCACGCGTTCCGCCTCCTCCTTCGCGAACATTACTGCTTCGCAGAAGGAGGTGACGGCTTCCCAAGCCCTCTCGCTCCGTACCATGGCCTGGACCAAGGCCGGACGCGAGAAATCGCCACCGCCAGTCGCCTCCACGAGGACATGGCGGTGCTCCGCCCAAGCCGGGCAGACCTCCACCGTATGCTCCACCGTGTCCTCCGGGCGATCCACACAATGGTGACACCCGGGCGTTTCCTCCCTTATCCGGAACAGGAACCTCCCGGAACAACCGTGTCCGGTGAGGACCTGCGTTAGACGGAAGGTGAGGACGCCGTGGCGCCTCTCTAGCCACTCCTCAAAGAGGGGACTTATCGCCGCAATTGTGGCGTGCCCAGCGCTGGGTTGCGACAATCGCACTCTCCATACCGCCCTGAGATCCCGCCGGAGCTCTGTCCGCTGTACCGTGATTTCTCGCGGCAGCGGAGCTACGCCCCGAAGTTTCGCCTCCTCGCGCCACTCCCAAATGTGCGCGAGGACTTTTGCCTCCAGATCCCATGGCGGTAATCCGGCAAGGAGGCTCGCCGCCTCACCGGAGACCGTACGGTATCCCCGGACCAGCCGGGTGGCCATGACCCCCTAGACCCCCTAGCGTAGAAAAAAATTATCAGAAGAAAAAAAAACAGCTGATTCATAGACAAGTGCAATAACTACGCGGTCAAAATGCATGGAACAGCAGTTTTTTTTTTTTTTTTTAATAACGGACTAAAAATTTCAACCCAGTGGCGTTCAGAATTCTGCCAGGGTGGCGGGAAAGTCCGAAAGGGTTACCGTGGCCCCTGGCACCGGCAACTGAAGGATCACGGGTGGGTTTAATGGCTGATTCCTATAACTTACGGACCGTTATTGGATAAAATTTGTATCTTCCTAATTCTTGTATCTTTACCAATAATTAAGCAAATACCTCATAGCTTTGCATAGTAGACCCTCCCATAAGGAAGTAGCTATCACAGGTAAAACTAGCTTACAAATCTGTTTATATGACCAGTTCGGCAATAAAAAAATACTACCATTGGTAAGCAAAACGATTCGTTTTTATTTATAGGAACCGAGCATTGGGCAGTAAGTCTGACACGCCCTCCCGCTCCACCCAGAGCGGGAGGGGTCATTTGATGATTTCCCAGCCTCAAAAAAAAAAAAAAAAAAAGCGCCTTAGTGGTCATTTTTACGTGTATGGATAAAGACAACGAATGAACGACAGTCTGTGATTGTATGAGTGACGATTATACGATTGACTATTTTATATTTTTAGAACCAGCTTCTATAGATGGGGAAAAAAAGTGAAAATCGTGTTTTTTTTTTTTACTAATTAATACATTTGTAATAGTACCGAGTTAGATCGAGCTATTAGTGTACCTCTGTGGTAAAATAAAGAGTTTTATCTCATCAAAACAGTAATAACATTTACCACATCATTCCACCACTCCAAAAAATTTTACTTTTAAAGTGATATTAGGATTTTTTTATCGTTTAGCACTTTGTCGTTTTTTTTGCAGATTCGACATCAAATGTGATTGAGATGACACGGAAATCGTTGTATATGCTTTTTAAAGAAAGCCCAGCAAGAAGATTAGATGACAAGTTATCATTTATGGAAAACAAGGTCCGAGAAATTACGGAATGTCCCCAAAACGAGTATCGAACCTTAAGTCATGATTTACGACATTTCAAATCAGATTTAAAGAAAAGATGGGCATCGTGCAATTATATTGAAGATAGATTCATGAAAAAAAACGAAACTTGGCTTAATGTTTCGATACTAATACATATATGGACGCCAAACACTAAGCCGGGGCGCCCAAGCAAGGACTTCCAAGAATTGACTGATCTCAGTAAAAGACGAAAAACTAAAGAACTCCGTGAGGAGGTCCCAGTGGAAGTGCTTACCTTCGCAGCTAGCGTCAGTCAACATATGTCGGGAAATGCTGCGGCTTCAAAACTTATAAAAGATGCAACTTCTACACCAACAAGAGCCAAACGGTACAGAAAAGCAATAAATACCGCTCAGGAGCCAAAAATAAAGAAGCACACACCTGAAGAAGCTTTGCGCATCTTTATAGAAGGTGGCTTTACAAGGAAGCAGTGGGAGTTACTGCATGATGCAACTAAGGGTATATTCCCTTGTTATACTCTTATTAGAGAAGTAAAAAAACTCTGTTATCCAAAACCAGAGGCAGTTCGAGTTACGGAGACTTGTGTGGAAGTTGTGCTCCAAGACTTACTGGATCACACAGCTAAAAGACTCTGTCTTTATCTTGAGGATGTACTCCAAAACTGTACAATAGAAGAATTGGATAATCTGGAACTCATTTCAAAATGGGGATGTGATGGCTCTCACCAAACTGCCTACCAACAAAAGTTTTTAGACAGCTCTCATGATGACTCAAACATTTTTCAAAGTTCATTGGTTCCCTTGAGATTACAATCACGAGTTGGAGAAAAAATTAACACTTTATGGCAAAATCCAACACCTTCATCTACTCGTTTTTTTCGACCAATCCGCATTCGATTTCTTCACGAAACAGTAGACATAACAAATGATGAAATAAACTATATAGAAGACCAAATAAATCATTTGTTAAAGACTGAATTAGAAAATTGTAATAGAGCCACTTTTGTGCGACATACATTGCTCCCAACCATGGTTGATGCGAAAGTTTGTAACGCAGCTACTGGCACATCATCTACTATGAGATGTTACATATGTGGCAAAACGTCCAAAGCCTTCAATGACTTCGAAAATTTAAAAGTGGAGGATCCTCAATCCTTAAAATTCGGATTGTCAATTCTTCACGCAAGAATCCGTTTCTTTGAAACGATTTTACATATAGCCTACAAACTTCCTCTGCAAAAATGGCAAGCTCGAACTGTAGAAGAAAAAACTGGTCAAGAAAACCAAAGAAAATATACAAAAGAAATACAGAGAAAAGACTGGCCTTGTTATAGATATGCCGAAACCTGGTTTCGGCAATTCCAATTCAGGCAACACGTCTAGAAGATTCTTCGCCGATCCTGATCTAGCTGCTGAAATCACTGGCATAAATAAAGAGTTCATAATTAAACTTAAGGTGATTCTGGAAGCAATGTCATCTGGACTCAAAATTAATGCAGAGAAGTTCGGAAAATACTGCAAAGATACTGCAAAAATGTATGTCGAACTGTACGGTTGGCATCCAATGACGCCGACTCTTCACAAAATCCTAGTGCACGGTACAACTGTGATCAAATATGCCATCCTGCCTATCGGGCAGTTATCCGAAGAGGCCGCAGAAGCCCGTAATAAGCACTACCGTTCATACCGGCAAAATTATGCCCGAAAATTTTCGAGGATTCAATGTAACCACGATGTCCTCAACAGGCTGCTTCTCACATCAGATCCTTACATAAGTTGTGTACGGAAACGTAAACCAAGCAAAAGCCAGCCTTTCATGAGTGAAACCATAGAGTTGTTCGAGGCAGAAGAACTGGACACAGAGGTAGACCAATCATCGAGACATGTTTACTCAGATGATTCAGAATAAGGTCCATCAGAATTTATTAATTTGTGTTTTTTTAATATTTTTAGTCATGTTCATAAAAATATACGATTTTCTGTATTCACTTACGTATTTTTATTCATTTCCAATAAAATAAAAGTGCTAATTCATTTTGTCCGGTTTAAAAAGCAAAATGCTCGTTAGTGCGCGCCGTCCAGCACGGGCCTGGTCCTGATCGGACGGTGAGCTACCCATTACTCACCGCCCGCAGGCCCGCGCCTACGGTGGCCGGGAGTCGTCACGCGGCTCCCGACGCCCGGAGCGTCCACCGCGGCGGCTTGGCCGTCCAGCCACCTCCTTCGCTAGCATGACTGCTTCGCAGAAGGAGGTGACTGCCTCCCACTCCCCCTCGCCCCGGACCATGGCTTGAACCAGGGCCGGGCGTGAGAGGTCGCCGCCGCTGCCGATCGCCTCTACGAGGACACAGCGGTGGTTCGCCCATGCAGGGCAGGCCCCCAACGTATGCTCCACCGTGTCCTCGGGGCGATCATCGCAGTGGTGACACCCGGGCGTTTCCTCCCGCCTGATGATGTGCAGGAACCTCCCGAAACATCCGTGTCCAGTGAGGACCTGCGTCAGGCGGTAGGTGAGGACGCCGTGACGCCTCTCTAGCCACTCCTCAAAGAGGGGTCTTACCGCCGCTATCGTGGCGTGCCCTGCGCTGGGTTGCGACAGTCGCTCTTTCCATGCCGCCATGAGATCGCGCCGGAGGTCCGTCCGCTCCGCCGCGATTTGCCGCGGAAGCGGGGTTTCCCCCCGGCGTAGTGCCTCCGCGCGCCACTCATACAGGCGCGCGAGGACTATCGCCTCCAGATCCCACGCAAGTCCGGCAAGGAGACTTGCCGCCTCGCCCGAGATCGTGCGGTAGCCCCGGATCAGCCTTACGGCTACCACCTTTTGGGGCGCGTTCAGATAGTGGGCGGCTCTCCGCCGCAGTGAACGCGCCCACACCGGGGCCCCATATGTAGCCATGGACCGCACGACCCCCGCGTAAAGCCTCTGGCAGGAGGCGTTTGGACCCCTCTGGTTGGGCAGGAGCCGCTTGAGGGCGGCCCCAGTCCGTTCCAGTTTGGGGGCCAAACGTCGGAAGTGCTCCACGAAGTTCCACCGGCTATCGAGCACGAGTCCTAAGTACTTCATCGTGGACTCGACACCGATGTGAACCCCTCCTACCGTTAGTTGGGATCCCGATGGTGGCCTGTTCCGGGGCCCATGGAAAGACATGGCCTCGGACTTGTGCAAAGTCACCTCGAGACCCAACTGCCGGATCCTCTCCACGACTATCGCAACCACCACTAAGGCGCTTACGTATCAAATACTATACGGTCGTTTTTGCAATATAATGTTTACTCTAACAAAGTTATCGTTTTATATTCGCTAGCGCCAATTTACGAAAACATAGTTCTGTTTATAATTTTTTTGCGTAGTGTAGGGCTAATTGTGACTTACTTTCTTCCTTTTTATTCATAAAGTTAGAGCTAAAAGACTTAACGTGAGAATTTTGTGTAAATAGACATAGAACTACGTAAATAGGTTTAGTTTACTAGTTATTGTGAGTTTTGTCTCAGATTCTCGGTGAATAAAAAAGTGTGTGTGAATAGTATTGCTAACTTCGATTTAAAACTGGCAAATTTTAAGTATTTGTGACAATGACTTTCTTTCTGTGATTAATGTGTGTGTAAATAAAAGTTATACGTGTTCGTTCTTCGTAGTAACTGATTTTCTAAGGTATAGGTACCTAAATACAATAACTAAGACATTTATTTTCTTATTCTATTATTAAAATGCCTCCAATAAGAAAAGTCCATTGTGGAACCATTTTAGTGAACTCGCGGACAATAAAGCTAAATGTGTTTATTGTGCATACCCAATAAATCCATCGGAAATTTGAGTAGGCATATGAAACTCAAACATCCTACTGTTCAAATACACCTAAGCAGACAACAGAATACTCAAAGTCAACAGCAGCAATCATCAACATCAACAGCTCCAGATCCAGTACCATCTACGTCATTAGTAATACCTCAAAATGAATTAGCTTCAACGTCACATATTTCCTTGCCTATGGGAAACGTAACGGTAATGGGACTTCCTAAACAATCCACTATGGCAGAATTTATACATAAACCTGTGCCAATAAAGAAAACGATTGAGATCGATAAACAAATAATCAAAATAATTGTTAAAAATTATCATCCATTTTCGCTCGTTGAACAACTAGAAATTAAATAATGGTTCGCTATGATTATTCCTGGTTACAGTTTACCGACGAGAAAAACTGTATCAAACAGTCTTTTACCAAAAATATATCAGGAATGTTTGGAAAAAGTTCAAGTTGACATAGACTCCGCCTGGGCCGTCTGTCTAACTACGGATTCCTGGACGTCGATCAACAATGTTAGTTTTGTTTCTCTCACCGCCCATTATTTGGATAGTAATAATAAAATGAGATCATATCTTTTAGATTGCTTTTCTTTCTCTGACAGACACACGGCAGAAAATCTGTTCCAATCTTTGCAGGCAAAAATGACAGAATGGAAAATACAAAATAAAGTCGTTGCTGTAGTGAGTGACAATGCCGCCAATATCTCGGCTGCTATTAGGATGGGTGGCTGGAAACACACCGGATGTTTTGCCCATTCTGTAAATTTGGTTGTACAATCGGGTTTAAAAGAAATTAAAAACACTATAATTAAAGTGAAGACTATTGTAGAGTATTTTAAAAGGAGTTCGTCAGCATTAGCTAAATTAAAAGAAATCCAACAACAAATGGGTCTTCCAGAATTAAAATTAAAACAAGACGTGGTCACCCGATGGAACTCTACACACGACATGTTAAGTCGATTCCTTAGAGGCCATAATTTCCACTGTAGCAATACTCGGCACAAATCTGGAAATGTTGACGCCGGAAGACTGGAAAATTGTTGACATTGCCATTAAAATATTAGAGATATTTTTTAATATCACAGTGGAGATGAGTTCAGAAACACAGGTTACTCTAAGTAAAGTGATTGTGTTACCCAAAATTATGATTAAACACGTGAACAAAAACATTAATGAGGACACTGGATTTCCTGCGCAAATTGTGTTGTTATTGGACGCCCTAAAGCAGCAGTTATCGGATAGATTTCAGAATATTGAATCCAACCCTCTGTACGCCGAAGCAACAATTTTAGACCCGCGCTTCAAAGGTTTCGCGTTCAGAGAACAGGAAAAATTCAAGAAAGCTGTTAAGACCTTAAGACTTCGTCTAGCAAATACAGCGACTGAGACGGTCTCTACCACCACGGAGTCGACATCTACGACTGTAACTGCAACTCAACCTGTGTCTGCAACATCAGCATCGCTATGGGACGATTTTGATGCTGAACTGAGCCAGCATCTCAGACCGCGTAATCAAATCGCGGCAGGAATAAGAGAACTGGACAAATATTTAAACGACGAAATGCTACCCAGGAATCATGATCCCTTAATTTGGTGGGAAAGCAGAAAAGGCATTTATCCCATTCTGCATCTATATGTAAAGAAAAGGTTATGCATTACCGCAACATCTGTCCCGTGCGAACGCGTTTTTTCAAAAGCGGGAAATATTTTGAATACGCGTCGTACAATGCTGAAAGATGATAAAGTTTCCAAAATGCTTTTCTTAAATTACAATATTATTATTTATAATCTAACATAATACAATAAATTTGGACACATAAAACTTTCTGCATTGTTGCCACATAACATTTTTCTGACTCAGTAGTAAACGCTCGCGACGCAACGCAATACGTAACATTCTGTATTTTATATCCTTTGAGCCGATGATCCAAATGAGCCAAATGAAACATATCAGTGTTTCGGATCATTTCAGTGATCCAGATGCAAATGATCCAATCGCAAAAATGATACACTTTGCCCACCTCTAACCTCCATTTACAATAGCATTAGAAATAAGAGGCTCGTAGAAGCAGGAGTGCAAAACATTAGTTATGTTTTTCGAATCCCTGGTGAACTCGCCCAATTTCAGCATTTATAAGAAAATAGAATTGATTCTTGGTACTCCTTCCAAAAGGTAGTTTCGTATGGAGAAGAATGGGCAACAAACTGTACCGTTACTCGTTTAAATCGTTTTACAATACTTTGTATACACCATCATCTGGCTAGCCGTTGCCCAACTATATGTTGGGGTCGGCTTCCAGTCTAACCGGATGCAGCTGAATACCAGTATTTTACATGGAGCGACTGCCTATCTGACCTCCGCAACCCAGTTAATGTCTACCTGAGTAATACGATACCCCTTGGTAAGACTGGTTGTGTCTTTTGGGCTTCTGACAACCCGTAACGACTGTCAAAGATCCAAGAATGACGGCTGGGAGCAACGTCTTAACGTGCTTTCCGAAGCACGGAGGGTTCTTGGTATGTAAAGATGGTCACCCATCCACGGATCAACCGCGGCAAGCGTAGCTTAACCTGATCGATCGATCCGTGCGGCTGGTATTACTTAGCCATAAGCCACTTACTTATTATCAATATAAATTAAAACATAATAAATTGTTTTATTTCACGTAGCACATCACTAGTCGGCACTGGTAAGTTACCAAAAAAAAAAGTGTAAACGACACCCCAGTGTAGCCGTTGACAATACATGGCATATCTTTGTGTGAACGTGTCCATATTAAATGAACATGCATATCATAATCAGCATATAATGTCCCCACTGCTGGGACACAGGCCTCCTCTCGGTGAGAGGGAGTGGGCCGTAATCTACCACCCGTGTCCAGTGCGGGTTGTTAGATGTTACATGTCTTCGAACTTTTGGTTCTAGGACATGCCGGTTCCCTCACGATGTTTTTCTTCACCGTTTTGAGAGCAGTGGTGATGAAACCATTTACACAAAGTAAAGTGCCTACTTGGGTTCGAACCCACGACCTACAACTCGGGTAAGTCCCGGCCGTTACCACTGGGCCACCACTGCACTATGCACTGAGCGATATTGTTGTGTTTTACGATATTTGCTAAAGCATTATAGCATAGTCTGAACTGCCCTTAGCCTTACGATGATATCGATAAATATTAAATTAGTATTACTAAAAACTAATATTAAAATAATAAATTAATCATTATTTATGACACTGACAGTACTTTCGGTGGGTATGAGTGATTCCTTATTCATAATATCTTCGATGATCGCTTTGAGTCGTATTAGCCGGCTAGAAATGTAAGCTATGGTTAAAATCGAGAAGCTTTTGCAATATAATATAATTCTTATTAAATAAAGTGTTTCTAAAGCTGTTTATTATTCGTTGCGAAGCGATAACCAGCCACCGATAGCCATTCTGTGATTTGTTTTTAATTTTGGGGAAATTATCAAAGCGTATGTTATGCTGTCTGTCAGAATATGTATGTAATTAATATTTTAGGTTTTTTCTTAAAACCTAATTGCCCTGTTCTTGTCATCCTAGTTAACTATCCGACCTTCACATTAACATATTAGAATGAAGTACCACAGAAGGTTTACAAACATACTTTTTTAATGGGCGCAAAAATAAAAGTGACGCCTATAGGAATCAAACTTGGTTGGTTGAACCTTTTTAACAAAAAAAAACCCGACTACCAAAAAGAAACACTACAAAGTGAATAATAACTTTAATTTCGGAAGTCGGTGGAAAAAACGAAAATACAGATCCAAAGACACCGACTTCCGAAATTAAAGTTATTTTTCACTTTGTAGTTTTTTGTTTTTGGTAGTCGGGTTTTTCTAATTTCGTAAAAACATTTTAATTTTTCACTTTTTATTTATAGTACCTACTCCACACCAATTCAAAAACGATCGTCTTACACGTCCACGTCCGTTTGAAGGCGGTTTTTTTTTATTTAAAAATATTTTTTCTAAAGACCAAAAGGACCACGTTTATAGAAAAAACCAAAGGACCAAACTAGAAGAAAGACGTGCAAATACAATTTCAACAGAGAGCATAACATTGACTAGAAGTGTCACAGTGAAGCAGTATACTGACCTGTTGATGACTCTGTGTATGTTCTCCGATCCTTCGTCGTGATGTTTCGGGTCTAGGCCTTCGTGGGACAGTATATCTGTGATCTGTTCGTTCACGTGGTCTTCGTGTTGCAATTGTTTCATCGCCTCTCTGTGGAAAATGAGAAGTTGTTTACTTTTCTGTTATGTAGTCGTCAGCAGGGTTACTAAATGCGAGAACTTGAATTCGATTGTCAGTATAGACTTGACCGTAATAAACTTTTCTCAAACATGCTTGGAAATTTGAGCATTATTTTGACAACCTTCTTCGAGCTAAATCGAAATTGCTGTACTGGCGAAATACATGCGAGCAACGGCCGGCAAAACTTGTATGAAAATCCATAGGTATCTGTCGTGATTTAGCGGCCAAATAAATTACATAGTAAACCCATATATATCGTGTAATTTAAAAATGGAACGATCTTTTACTCCGAAACATGGCAACCAAGGAGGTAACTTATCAAAGGTTTTATTTAAATTTCGAACTGGCTTGCAAATAGAAAGCTGTTTATTGAAAAAAAAAACAAATGAACACTTTAACGCGGGAAATATTATTGTTGTTTCGTTGTTGGTCATTGATTTTGAAAAGTAATTGTATTTTAATTTCCGAGCATTATTTGAGAAAAGTACCATACAAGCCTTGGTCACAACTAGGCTTTGATGGACTTACGTATGTGTGCCTCGGCTGTGCCTCTGTCCACATTTACACGTTCGTCCATCAATGCCTCTTTTGCTGTCCGCTGCAATAATGTACTATAAATACACTACACCCTAATTGCGTAGCACTTTCAATAACAATCCGAAAGATTTTGGAGAAAATTGCTTATCCATTGCTTTACATTACATGTTTGAAAAATTCGTCAGCCCAACGACGTAAATAACGCAATGAATGTTGTTGGACTTTTAAAATGAAAGGCTTGTAATTGTAAGTGTCTTACGCAATTTTCCCGCCGGTCACAAATACAACAGCTTCTAAATATAAAAGATCATAGAACAGAGATTATTGTAAAAATTAAAAAAAAAATTAAATTACTTATAAAAAACACAATATTTGTTTTTTTTATTTGAAATTATTGATAGGTAGATGATAATTTTGTCTCAAAGAATATTCCATAACAATAAAAATAGCAAAAAAAAAATTGTGAAAACACCGTGTAAAAAAAAAGATATAATTTTTTGAAAGCGCTTCCGGAAATGTAAAAAAATATGCTAGCTCGAAAATTATCAAGAATCGCGGGTATTTTCGTTTTTTTTTTATGACCTCTATATTTTTTACTCTACGCAGTTCGAACATATTCATGCTGTGTCACCTGTTATACTCTCGTTCTCGCCCGAGAGAGAGATCGTTGAGTCTGTCTCGCTCATCGTCTTCCATCAGCGGCTGCGGCGCGAAGTACCCGCGTGACGTCACTCGCGCTAGCACCACGCGGTGTATACTGTGCTCAGTGCCTTTTTCTATTATTGTCTGTTGGGTATAAAGGAGAATTTGAGCATGTAATTTGAGGTGGATCCTCAGTTGTAGCCTGCCAAATTCAAATTTTATTTGTTTTTTTTTTTGTAAATCGCAGCTGTTTTACGTCGTATGATAATCAAAATGCGATTCGCGACTGTAGGAATGATATATTTACTGAATAATAATCATTAATTTCATATCAATCGTCAAACTTTGGAATTTTTTTCCACCTACGAATTTTCATATAAAAATTCTGAAAAATTCAAAAATTTCGTGTGTTGTATTTTTGCTTAATCTTTCTACTGTAGTTATTATATCATTATTATTGTTGCTTGTCATGTTGTGCGATTACGCTTTGATTTAAATCGGTGCGGGGCATTTAATGTTATAAATAAAAAAAGTGGTTATAAATAAATAAATAAATAAATAAATATCGTCTGACATTGCACACAGCACCATCTAGTTCCAAGTTAAGCACTTAACACTTAAGGCTTGTGTTGTGTTATGGATACCAGATGGTTGATACACTACTTAAATACATTTTTTTTTGTAAATACATACATATTATAAATATACATCCATGACTCGGGTACAAATGTCCATATTCATCATACAAACATTTGCCCCTACCGGGATTCGAACCCAGGACCATTTGGTTTCGCTGACTACACTTAGCCACTGTAGCCACTACATCAAACGTGTCGTCACGTGTCGTGGTTATAAATTGCACCTACCGCCGTTTGTCTCTGTATCACCCAAAGGTTGGTAAAATTTGCCTATGGCATTAAGTCCGCCTCTCTACATTTGTGTGCTTAAAGTATTAAATAAATAAATAATGTGAACCTAGAGTGATTGTAACCAGTTTTAGTTGCCTTGTGAATAAACTAACTAATATTGTTTACAGCATTCATGAATTTATTGACGGGAAACATTCTTAATTGTAACCGATAATAATATTTGCATGCTATGATATAAGATAAACATGTCATGCTTTATAATGTATTTTAAAACAACTTTAACCGTGTTTTATGCAAATATATATTACTATAACTAAATATATGAATATAACTCGCCTCAAAGAACCGCAGTGTTTCGAGAGTGAGTTCATAGTTGTCGGTGAGACAGTTGTTGATGAGTGTGTGCAGCAGCGGCCACTCCGACACCTCACCGTCACCCACTAACCAGCTTGAGAACTCTGAAAATGATTACGAATAATTCATTTAAAAAAAATCCGGAAGAATTTTGAATAATGAGGAAAAGTCAGTTGCCCTAAAACCCATAAATTCTAGGCACTTGTGAAGCTAGTACTAAGAAGCGGTACATTCTCCAACAATGCATTTTCCTCGACTTTTTTGTGTCACCATAATTTGCATTCATATACAAGGTGGAGGCGACCATACGACAATAAATTAAACTGCGTATATCTAATGATGTTCCCAGCCTGCATACAAAAATTCAATCAAATATATCCAATAGTTTAGTCGCTATAGCTAGTCAAAGATTGGCAAAACCCATAGTCGGCCCATCACTACTATTTAGTTTGTTTGAAAAAATCACTTTTGTTATCTCGGTGTTAGGATTAATTTGATAGTTTCAAAATACTCCTATGCATTAGTATTGCCAGTGTTTTCATTTATTGTCGTATTGTTGTCTCCACATTGTATATTTTTACACGCGGAACGTGTTTGTGGTCCAACAGGACCTATGAACCGCAGATCCAAGTTGTCAGACATTTATCTACGCCAGAAATGACTTAAAATCAGAACCCTGAAAGCTTGAATATTTAGTTGAGTAAATAATAGTTGGTCTGATAAAAATGTTAACAACCTAAATTATCGTCGATGATTTTTCAATTACTCTCTAAACATGTTGTTAAATCACCTTAGAGAAGTTTTTCATTTGACATTTAACTACCTAAATTATCGTCGATGATTTTTCAATTACTCTCTAAACATGTTGTTAAATCACCTTAGAGAAGTTTTTCATTTGACATTTAACTACCTAAATTATCGTCGATGATTTTTCAATTACTCTCTAAACATGTTATTAAATCACCTTAGAGAAGTTTTTCATTTGACATTTAACTACCTAAAATTATCGTCGATGATTTTTCTCTAAACATGTTATTTAAAAACAATAATTATCGAAAAAAGGGGAGAGTTAGTTATAAAGTGAGTTATAAAGTTGAAACTTTCAACAATATTTTCTTTCTTTTCTTTCTTTCTTTAAATATAAAGATATTTTATTTTGCAAATATGGGTACAGTACATGGTGATATGGGTAATAAGTTCAGCCTTATTTTACCAGTAGGCATGCAAAAGTTACAAAATTTGAGCTAATCCACTAAAATAATGTAATAGGTAAACATTAACAAAAAGAGCAAAAATAATCATAAAAAATACCATCACAAAAACAAACATAGTTCTTACTTAAAACTTTATAGACAGTCTAAGTCTCGAATTTTTTTTCTGACAGGTAGGTATTCTGTTACGCTATAATATGCTTTGACTGTCAAAAAGCTTCAGAGCCTTTTTTTTAAATAGCGATAACGGCAATTCTTAATTCCGTTTAATTAGTGATTTAATTTTACCTGTACAGGGTTTGTTAACCCTTTCAGCAAATACTTTTGGAGCAGACATTAGTAATGATGCATACCGTTAATAAGGTCAGGTGAATCCACAACTTTAAGACATTTAGCTAATATGGCGGTAACAATGACAGCGTGGTGGAGATCCGTGATGCCATTCTCTGCGACGCATTCTAGGAAGTTCTGACGGAACGTTCGGGAGAGATGAGCCGCTATCGTTGGGTGGCATTCCTAGGTGAAACAAAAATAAGTGATGAGTTCGTAAGTAAATAACAAAAGATTTGGATTCAGTACATAATTCTGGACCTCCCACAAGGTCAAAATGTATGGAAAACCTATTTTTTTTTTAAAGTAACCGACGGATTATTACAGTGCATGGGGGTCCAGAATCATGTACAGCATCTACGGTGTCAGGTTGTCCGTTGTGCCACGATTTCTCTGCCACCCTGTATAGTGACCTTATTGGTGATGTTCTTCAGTAAGGGCAGGTGCGTGGTACTCGCAACTCGTGTTCGACCAGAATACCAATTCCCGTAATTAAAAACGTTCAAAATCTAATCGCAATCTCATCTCAACGACAATCAATGTCAAAAACTTGTTTAATATACAATTTGACGAGTTCTGCAAACATAAATATAGGGAACAGCTGATTTTACTTTCGCGATTTCATTCTTGGTCCCATAGTAAAAGTTGTTCATAATGACCCCTTACGAGGTTGATGGTGTTTTACCAATAACCCTGTATAGAAATTTAAATTAAGGCGGGGTGTTATCTCAATATTCCCAAAAATTGGTTTCTTAGAACGTCGAGTATGACGTAATGTAATAAAAATAAGTAACGCGAAAAATACAGTGAACAGAGAAGGGTATAGAAGAATTTAAACCGAACAGAATAATAAATAATAGTTTGATATTCCCAATAAAAAATTGGGAAGTTGTAGCACAAAAATAAACTTTGACGTCGAAGATCTCTGTATTTCCAGCGATAACAACAGTTTTTTTTTAAGAATTTAGTAGGTTTTCCATTTTTTTAAAACTTTAACCAAACCATTCTTTAATTTTATGTCTATATTTTAAATAATCTAAAGAAAAGCAGTAAAATAAATGCCCATTCGCAGCTTACGTCACATTTCAACACAAATATCATTTTCAATTTTCAATCTTATTGACGTTCCATAGTGGTGACAATAGTTTACGCGGTCATACTTTAGTCGTCGGGCAGCGCTCGACTTGGATGGTTGGCACCGGACGCTCTGTGCATAATTCGATTGTAGTTTTCAAGTAATTTATGACTGAAAACAGTGTGTGAATTGAACTAAAGTTCTGTGGCGGACTACTAAGGCTACTCACTGCCTAATATTGAAGTGAAAATTCAGTCTCAGTGGAAATATGGGCAATAAAAATAAATGTTGCGAAAGAGTTTTACAAGAAAAAGACGAAAAACTCGAAAAAATGATGGAATGTTTGGGTAAGTAGGATGATTACGGTATTGTATCATAATAACATTTGAAATTTGTATTTAGTTTAGTATACTTACGAAACTGTATAAATCTATAGAAACGGTATTGACAATTTCTACAAACATTTTGCTAAATCCAAAAACAAATAGGTGCACTCTATTTTGATGTCTATAGAATGCATATTTGAATGCGCCTAGTGCAAACGTCTCTGGTCGAAGCAACCATCGAGGCGATAGCCATATTGCAATAGTAGGTATAAGTAACAAAAACAAACTTGCAGATAAATCAGAGTGCGTTCGTAATTATTATAATAATATAAATATTGCACTAGTTATATAAAAAGCATTTTGATTCTTTTGTAAGATTATTTTTATAATATTTATTGAGTCATTAGACCAGTGCCGATAATTTTTGAAAACGAAAAAAGTCACAGTAGGATGAAACCCATTGGAAAAGAAAGAGAATATAACAAAAATGAAAGGAAAAATAATTTACGGGTGATCCGAGGTCGGGAAGTGGGGGTTATCTCGATTTCCGGCAAAACTACAAGTCTTATGGAAAAAAGTGTAATAGCAAAGTTGTAGGTAATAAAAAGATCTACAACTTTTGTATTCACACTTTTTTCAAGTAACCTCAAAATTTATGTGAAAAATTCAAATAACCAAGTTTTTGGTTTTATATTTTTATCTTTTACACAGCATTTTTTTTTTCGCGAAATTTGCCGAATACTTACCTTTTTATGTTTCAAGCACACTGTATTTTTATTGATTTAAAATATTTGTTTTTTTCACCTTATTTTGACCTAATATCGAAAAAGCACCCTAATTTTCAATCGAAAATTCTCACGTGAAAATATCTGCTTTTTTAAAAACTCGGTAAAAAAAATAATTGCTGTGTAAAAGATAAAAATAAAAAACCAAGAACTTGGTTATTTGAATTTTTCACATAAATTTTGAGGTTACTTGAAAAAAGTGTGAATACAAAAGTTGTAGATCTTTTTATTACCTACAACTTTGCTATTACACTTTTTTCCATAACACTTGTAGTTTTGCCGGAAATCGAGATAAACCGCTTTTTACCCTTAAACCCCCACTTCCCGACCTCGGATCGCCCGTAAATTATTTTTCCTTTCATTTTTGTTATATTCTCTTTCTTTTCCAATGAGTTTCAGCCTACTGTGACTTTTTTCGTTTTCAAAAATTATCGGCACTGGTCTAATGACTCAATAAATATTATAAAAATAATCTTACAAAAGAATCAAAATGCTTTATATATAACTAGTGTGCAGTATTTATATTATTATAATAATTACGAACGCACTCTGATTTATCTGCAAGTTTGTTTTTGTTACTTATACCTACTATTGCAATATGGCTATCGCCTCGATGGTTGCTTCGACCAGAGACGTTTGCACTAGGCGCATTCAAATATGCATTCTATAGACATCAAAATAGAGTGCACCTATTTGTTTTTGGATTTAGCAAAATGTTTGTAGAAATTGTCAATGCCGTTTCTATAGATTTATACAGTTTCGTAAGTAAACTAAACTAAATACAAATTTCAAATGTTATGATACAATACCGTAATCATCCTACTTACCCAAACATTCCATCATTTTTTCGAGTTTTTCGTCTTTTTCTTGTAAAACTCTTTCGCAACATTTTATTTTTATTGCCCATATTTCCACTGAGACTGAATTTTCACTTCAATATTAGGCAGTGAGTAGCCTTAGTAGTCCGCCACAGAACTTTAGTTCAATTCACGCACTGTTTTACCAATTTTAGCAAATACCAACTAATATTCAGCCAGCAGCAGCTTCCATTCCCGTGGATGATCCCTCTATCGTCTAAATTTTTCAGAATTCTAGCTTCCGTCCCGGCTCCGCATTTTCTTAGAAACATTATGGCATTTGTCACTTTGGAGCTGTGATATTATTGCATTTATTTAGAGTTTATGTGATTTTTAAGTGGTCCGAGGGCCTTTATGTTGGTTTTGTTTTCTATTTTTTTACCGCACCCACTAAGTACCTATCTAAAACACAAACATTAGTTTGAAATGGCATAACTACCCATTTAATTAACCCTTCCATCCCTGATACTGACTTACACCCGAAAAGCATAATTCCCCTTCTAGAGCAGTCGGGTAAAATTCGGAATGTTTATATTTGACCTGTTTATCATGTACTGTAATAAAAATAAACAGTAGTGATGTTTTTTTTTTAAATTGTTATGTGTAATTATTTATTGTATCATATTATGAACCGACACTGTAATTACATCGAATTTTAGAACGCACGTCATAAGTAAGTATATTCAACAGAAAACATCTGATTTCCTTACGTATACTATGCAACTTTCCTTGAGCACACAAACGCCCGTGTTAGCGTTTGCGAGTGTGTGCATAATTACCGTAAAACGCGCAGATGCGGTTGTGTGAGTGCGGTAATAGCGATTAAAATCGTAGTCGGTCCGCGCCTTAAAATAATTAATTAATAAAATAATTAACATCTATCCTATGACTATTAAAGACTTCAAAAAGGCAATAGTTTTTTTTTTTTTTTTATTTATTCATAAAGGTACACCAACAGCTTCTGTATACAAAATATCAAATAACAGTAGATAATAGTTGAGGGCTTATACAGTTGCCAATAATAGGTGAACCAACATTCTCAAATACAGTAATAGCCTATATATATAAATATATAGTTCAATGGCTAAAACTGAAGACCTATGATGACATTGAATTATTGCTGCAAGCATCGTCAATATGAGTTGAAATGATACACACACGCACTCACACACACTATTTTAGGATATAATTATCTTGAAGTTACTTTCTCTTTTTTTCTTGTTTTAGTTATAGTACAAGTCTTTTCGTTTAGTTTGAAATTTTACTTGCAGTCTTTTTTTTGTTTTAATTTCTGTTTTCTTTTGTACACAACTTTTACTATTTCATAATTTGACATTGAAGAGCGGGATCTCCTAGCACAGGTATATCCTTTACTTGCATTTCCGACGTTTGGCTCCCAGACTGGAGAGGGCTGGGGCTGCCTTGAAGCGGCTCCTGCCCAATCTAGGGGGGCCAAACGCCTCCTGCCGGAGGCTCTACGCGAGGGTCGTGCGGTCCATGGCCCTTTACGGGGCACCGGTGTGGGCGCGTTCCTTGAGGCGGCGGCCAGCCCGCTGGTTGAACGCGCCCCAAAGGGTCATGGCCACCCGGCTGGTCCGGGGATACCGTACGGTCTCCGGTGAGGCGGCGAGCCTCCTTGCCGGATTACCGCCATGGGATCTGGAGGCAAAAGTCCTCGCGCACATTTGGGAGTGGCGCGAGGAGGCGAAACGCCGGGGCGTAGCTCCGCTGCCGCGAGAAATCCCGGTACAGCGGACAGAGCTCCGGCGGGATCTCAGGGCGGCATGGAGAGTGCGATTGTCGCAACCCAGCGCTGGGCACGCCACAATTGCGGCGATAAGTCCCCTCTTTGAGGAGTGGCTAGAGAGGCGCCACGGCGTCCTCACCTTCCGCCTGACGCAGGTCCTCACCGGACCGGACCGGGAGGTTCGTGTTCCGGATAAGGCGGGAGGAAACGCCCGGGTGTCACCATTGTGTGGATCGCCCGGAGGACACGGTGGAGCATATGGTGGAGGTCTGCCCGGCTTGGGCGGAGCACCGCCGTGTCCTCGTGGAGGCGATCTCTCGCGTCCGGCTCTGGTCCAGGCCATGGTACGGAGCGAGAGGGCTTGGGAAGCCGTCACCTCCTGCGAAGCAGTAATGTTCGCGAAGGAGGAGGCGGAACGCCTGAGGGAGAGGCAAAATTCGCGCCCTCAAGCCCCTAGCCGCCGCAGGAGACGCCCTGGGCGTCGGGAATCGCAGGCCGATTCCCGGCCACCGTAGGCGTGGGCTTGCGAACGGCGAGCAATGGGCAACTTGCCGTCCGATAAGGACCAGGCCCGGGTCGACGGCGCGTTGTGTTCCACGCGCGCCTCAAAGAGATGTCGGCACCAATGACGGGGTCCGTCGTCCGCTAGGGCCGATGCCTGCTAGGGTTGCGGGGAAGTCCGAGAGGGATACCGTGGCCCCTGGCACCGGCAACTGGAGGAACACGGGTGGGTTTTAGTCAGTAAGAGTCTGACACGCCTTCCCGCTCTGCCCAGAGCGGGAGAAGTTATTTTATGATTTCCCACCCTTAAAAAAAAAAAGGTATATCCTTTACTTAAAAGGAGGTCCCTATGTAAGACTGACTGTAAAAGTTGTACAAGTTTCTGCAATATTTTTTTTTATAATTTTTTTGTATAATTCAATATTTTCTGAAGGTGAGAATGTTATAGGCGTAACTTGTAAACTTAAGATTTGTAGACCTTTTCTATCTTGTTAACCGATTCGTTGCGATGTCTAATTTCACTAACTTCTAGCTGTGGCGTCGAACAAAAATAACGTGACACTGATCAGTGCCCAACGCCATACGATTAAATGACACGCATCTGTGTCTTCAGCCATGCGGAAAAGAAAACAGTGTTTTGACAATTTTTTACATGTTCAAAGCTTGAATACTTTTAGTTTTCATGTGAAATCTAATGTGAACGGTCAGGCACATTGTTTTAAGTGATAAAAAGTTTCGCAACAAGTGTATTTATGGAAATGGAAGGTAAGTGACTTTTTTAGTACCGATGTGCTCAACCTTTTCTTATTATTTACTTATTTTGCATTTCCTAGTAATTTGACTGATTATGAGGTATTAAATTAGGTCTAAAAATATTGTGATGGTCTAAAAATATTGTGATGGTCTAAAAATATGTTACAAATAAATGATCTTTGTCTTGTCTTGTGCATAACAAATTTCAATTGTTTATAATTAAACTATGCAAATAAAATGCTAAGTTTGATTAAATACTTATTATATACTAGCTGATGCCCGCGGTTCCACCCACGTAGAATTGTGGGACCTATATAAAAAGTAGCCTATGTGCTATTCCAGACCAAGACCTATCTTTATGTGTATATAAGTTTTTGCGTGAAAGAGAAACAAACATCCAAACATTCTCACAAACTTTCACAGTTATAATATTAAAAGAATTAATAGGATTCACAACAAATGTGAAAATTATTATTGTTAGTAAATAATAACATTTAGCAAGATACTGATAATGTTTATTTATTGTTTAAGAATTACAGCGAAAAAGAAAGTACATTCCTGATACAGAAAATGAAACTCAATGCGACGATGACGAAGAGGTAGTAGAGAATTCGCAAACGTATTCACAACACTGGGAACACTCAGAAAACTGGGAACCGGAATTTATATCAAACGAAAAAACATATAAGGATGCTTCAAAGTGCACAAAAAAAAATATGGTGGACAGTGCAACATGCACAGAAAAAGATGATGGCCCTGCTGTATTGGACATCCATGGATGTAAATTTTTTGGCCAGTTGGTTTCAAATGAATTATTGCGCTTTAAGCCATATGAAAGAAATATAAAGATGCAGAAAATATTAGATTTACTAAAAAAGTAATTATAATACCAAATAAAGACAGACGGAAAAAAGTTAAATAAAACCAGGTTTTGACTTAGATAATAATATTTATTAAAAATCATTACATCAGATCCGATTAACCTAAACAGAGAATTTCAATATTTGTGAAATTCTCTGAAACAATTATTAAGGCACAGGCCTGGGAATCCAGGGCAATCGGGACAGCCAGTTATTACAGATACCCTTTTTTTAGTTTTTGTATAACAAATTCTGCATCTTTTTCTTAGGGTATTATTACCTCTCTTTGGCAAGTTGGCGGGTAAATGTATTTTTGCCTGTGATAGAGGCCGAGAAAGTTCTGATAAATTGGGCATTGGTAACAATTCTTGCATTACATTAAATAACCATTCACCAAACATATTTGAATTATATGTATTATGACTTTTTTATACCAACGCAGGGTCTTGTGCTCACAGCAATAATAACTTAGCATCTGATCATGTCGGTCTATTGCCCGCATATATTTATTATATTTTATTTGTACGGCAGGTTTATATTTTATTGTGCGTACACGGCGACTAGTAGTCCCTTGATAATTACTTTTGTGTTCAGTACTTATGAATAATACTTCCCGTTTATCTTGCCATTTGGTGACTACAATTTTTTTATTGTTTTGTAATATGCACGATTCACCAGGCTTTAATTTGCACATTTTTAAATCTATTGGATTTCCGATACGGTTTGGTCTTAGGGTACCAGTCACATATGTGTTTTTCCCTATTAACTCCTCCGCCAACCCTACGCTGGTATAAAAATTGTCCAAATATAAAGCATGCCCTTTATCATAATATTTTTGCATAAGCAGATGCACTACTTTTTTGACGTGGTTTCTACCTCCTACTTGTACGTCTTGGGATCCTGCATACATATGAATTTTTAAAATTATACCGTTGGCGTCGGCTAAAATATACAGCTTAATGCCGTATCTATGGGCTTTGCCTTTCATATATTGACGAAAATATAGTCTCCCTTTCCACAAAATAAGAGATTCGTCAATTGTCAACTCTCTCAATGGGTAATATACCGCGTTAACTGTCTCATTGAACAAATCGATCAAAGATTTTATTTTAAAAATACTTTCCATCCTTTCGTATTCTTGTACGTTCAACGCTCTTAAAATTAAAAAAAACCTATCCCTAGACATAAATAGGCGTGGACTTAGGCGGAAAAAATAATGAGTGGACCAATAGTCCACCATTCTATTCAGCTTTATTGTGCCCATGAGTAATATTATGCCAATAAAAGTTTTTAATTCGGCGACACTTAGATCGTTCCACTTGGTAAAGCGAGAACGTGCAGTTGTCGCTTCTGCTTTCAGTTTGTTACCGTATTTATTTGTACATTCTAATATTACATTTAAAAGACGGGCATTCAAAAATAAAAAAAAAAAATCCAATGGACTTAGGACCTCTGCGTCATGTGACTGCAATATACCACTTGTTCCCGTAAATGGTATTTGTAACATATGACTGGGATTACCCGGAAACCAGCCAGTCGTTTCTTCTAGAGAATCTTCCTCTAGATGTTCGTCCTGTTCATTAGCGTGAGAATCGACAATATCTGCATCCTCGTTCGCATTTGCATCACTTAATTCGTTTAAAAGTTCTTCGTTATTTCCGGTTAGAATTCCATACAGTTCTTCGTCTTCATATAACTGTAAGCCTGGAATGTCATATAACTGCTCACTTTCTTGAGGAGACATCATTCGTTTCAATTCCACGCTTACGGGATCTATGGCCGATGATGTACCCGGAATTGGCGAACTTGGAAGATCCATATATGGATTCAGAGGATATATGCCAGATGATGGTCCAGGAACTGGCGAACTTGGAAGATCCACAAGATGTATGCCAGATGATGGTCCAGGAATTGGCGAACTTGGAAAAGGATCTATGCTAAATGATGGTTCAGGTTCCGGAGAACTTGAAGGGTATTCCATTTTCTTTAAACTGCAAAATAATGAAAACTCTATTTGAAACGAAAATAAAAAGACACAGAATAAACAATTGTGCTCATCACACAAAGTTTGTCCTGAGTGGGAATCCAACCCACGACCTCACTAACCACTAGACCAACAGGCCCGTCAATTAGCAACAATAACTTATGTATGAAAAATAATCTTACTTGATGTTAACGGCAAGTAGAGATTTGTGTGCACAAGCTGAAGTCGCACGGAGTCCAGTTCAAAGCCACAATCGTCACAACGCAAAATCAGAGTCCACTTTACACAGCCAAAATCGTCACAAATGCAAAACCACAATCGATAAAAACACGGAGTCCAGTAAACAAGCGAAAGTTATCGGTAAGGTAAAAAACAAGCAAAGTAAGTACGTCTGATTACTAAGGATACTAAACCAGAAGTAATTCGAAAAACAAGATGCGCGAAAGAAAAAATATACCACGTGTTGTTACAATAAACAATGGACGATCCCGTCCATTGTTTATCTGTTGTCCATTTTTTTTTGTTAGACTACAATTTTATCCAAAATAATCCTTAAACTATGAGTGAATACAGTCCTTTTTCGAAGGAGCGACAGCAGTTTTGGCAAATGTAATTCTGTGTCGTAGCATCCTAACTCATATTAGCCACAACCATTTGATACGGGTAGTTTAAAACAGCGTGGTATTTTTCTATAACTTATAATAATTGTATCATTTTATGAATGTGTTATCTGAATCCTGTTTGTGTTTAAAAATAACGCATAATGAGAATCGATTCTAGAGATGTCAGATATATTTAGGTATGATGTCTCAGCATTATTTTATTTAGGTAACTACCTATTTGTATTTTTTTAATATAAGAACTTCATATCATTCTTATTATTGCATGCATACCCTTAGACAATTATAAATTTGAGGACTGTATTTTATATACCGTCTATATTGTACGACGGCGATATCTTTTTATATACCTACCATATTTCGAGAGTTTCGAGACATAAAATTTACTTACTAACGACACCCAAATGTGACTACGACGTCTATGCATATTTATCTATAGATAGGAAAAATTAGAGAGCTGTTAAAAGAGGAGAAGAACATCTGTATATATGAAAATACTTTTTATTGTTTAAATGTTATCCTTTTTAGAGCGGGTGTATAATTTTATAGAAGAAAAGCTTAAGACAACCGAAGCAACGTGATTTAGCCGCTTTACTGTAAACCGCTTTACATTAATTATAATTTAATATCATATGATGATTTAATATAAAATAATTCATCTTTCAAAAAGGTTGGTGCCTCCTATTTTTTTTTAAATATTACAATATCCCGAAACGAAGGCTACGAGTTTAATATACGTGAAAAATGAAGATAGTTTGGTTTCGGGTGAAACTTCCATAAAACTTAATTGAAGGAGTTATCACCGATTTCAAAATGACACACATCCGTGCCTGACGCCACACGTAAAAAAAAGTGATGGCACTGAAACGTGCCATCCGCAACGAATCGGTTAAGTACTAGGTACCTGTTGACAGGCCTACATACCTATAAACACTGTAATTTGAAAACATTGTGAAAGCCAATTATTTTTAAAAGAGTGACCATGGAGTTTCTTGCCGGCTCTTCTCCATAGGAAACGACCAATTGGATCCATGCACCTAGCTTCTGACGTGTCTTAAAACAGTATTATCTTGACTACTAAACAAACAATAACATGAGTAAATACCTAATTAATGCGCTAAATAAATATTGAAGCATTTTTCACTCGACTCTTAAACATTATTTTGTCATACACCGTCTAAACTTTTTTAAAGTGGCCATGTTGTAGGTTTATGTGAAATATAGTACATTACTGCAGCGGCCAGCAAAAGACGCATTGATTGACGAACGTGTAAACGTGGGCCGAGGCAAAGCCGAGGCACACATACGTAAGTCCATCAATGCCTAGTTGTGACCAAGGCTTGTATTGTACTTGTCTCAAAAAATGCGCGGAAATTAAAATACAATTACTTTTCAAAATAGGTACCAACAACGAACAACAATATTTTTTCCCGCGTTAAGTGTTCATTTTTTTTTTCAATAAACAGCTTCATATTATCAAGTCAGTTCGAAATTTAAATAAAACCTTTGATATGTTAGCTCTTTGGTTGCCATATTTCGGAGTAAAAGATCGTTCCATTTTTAAATTAAACGATATATTATATGGGTTTACTAAAGTCTGTTTTTTAATCTCGTAGACTAAATTGACACATGCAAATGTCAAATTTACAAATAATGTTGCCAGCTCTTTTGTGCAGTGTTGTACCTACGATACCGGTTTGTTGAATCGTAACTTTTTATCTTTATTAGACGAATTATATTTTCATTCAAAGTTTTATATTTAAAATTCTCGTACGTACACACGGCCGCACGACGTGCTACAAACTGCCAGGGAAATCTGACCACGCAACGCCATGCATAATCCGACCATGTTTCGATGCCTTAAAATTAAACAAAAAAAAAATGATAGATGACATCAGTGTTGTTCCCGTACGCGTTAAAACGGCAATCTTAACCCTTTTCTCTTACGAAACGGCAGAACTTAGAAAATACGGCAATTATGGAACTTGACACCATACAAACAACTGCAATTTTTAAAATAATTATGATAATACGATAGTTTTAAAAATGTTAGATTTTGAATACGGCAATATGACCAGAAAACGCCGCAGTGTATTAATTGACCGAGATGACATAACTTTATGGCGGCATCGTTATTTCCAAAAAATAAAACAGTATCGTAGGGAAGGTCGCTCTATACATTAACAAGATGAAACGTGGATTAATGAAGGTTGGTACTAACATTAGCATTTAATTTTTCTTGTTTCTCGGGACTGTCGTTTTTATTATATTATAAGTTATTTATGTTTTTTATTATTTTGTTCACACACATACTAATAATCATTTTAGGCCATACTGAGAATAAGCACTGGGTGGACACCAGTGTGAAATCATCACGTCAGGCTTTCTTAGAAGGGTTAACCACTGGGTTAAAAGGGCCTTCAGGCAAGGGGAGACGACTTGTAGTGTCCCATATTGGAAGCGAAGAGGGTTTCGTGGATGATGGTCTATTAATATTTGAAGCGAAAAATGGGCTAGTTGATTACCACAAGGAGATGACTTCTGATATATACGAAAACTGGTTAAAAAATATTTTTCCGAAATTAAAAGTAAACGCAGTACTTGTAATAGATAATGCTCCATATCACACCAGGAAACTGGAATCGTTACCTACTTCTAGTTGGCGAAAAGGGCAAATCCAAGATTGGCTAAAATCAAAAAATATTTCATATGACGAGACAATGTTAAAGCCCGAATTAAATGAAATTGCCCGAAAGCACAAAAAAGCCCATGAAAGGTATGTCGTCGACGAGATGGCTGCTGGACGGGGTGTCACTATTTTGCGACTGCCCCCTTACCACTGCGAGCTAAACCCGATTGAGTTGGTCTGGGCTCAAGTAAAGGGGCATGTCGCTAAAAATAATAAAATATTCAAAATGAATGAAGTGCGAAGCCTTTTTGAAGAAGGGCTTCGTCAAGTGACCCCGCAGCGGTGGAAAGACTGTGTAGGCCATGTAATTAAAATTGAAGATGAAATGGGTCATTTGGGCCATATAACCGACGACATTACTGATAGGTTTATCATAAAAGTAGGTGGCGATTCTGATGATTCAGAATATTCCTCAGATATGGAGTCATTATCTGAATCAGATTAACGAACACCTGTAATTAATTAAGTAATTAAAAATATATGTTTTACATGATTAATTTTGTATTATTACGTTTTAAATAAGTACCTACACATTATTTCAGGATAACTTATAAAAAAACGATACTTGATTTTATTAACGCTAAGTTTCGGTTGTGCCACATCACTATTTAAGAATTGCAATAAACTGACAACACTCGTAATGTCAGTTTAGTCTACGAGATTAAAAAACAGACTTTAGGTATGTAATTTATTTGGCCGCTAAACCGCGACAGATATTATGGATTTTCATACAACTTTTGCCGGCCGCTGCTCGCATGTATTTGGCCAGTACAGGAATTTCGATTTATCTCGAAGAAGGTTGTCAAAATAATGCTCAAATTGCCAAACTCAAATCAATCAAAACAAAATATTTTTTCATAAACATGAAAAATATTTTGTTTTGATTGATTTGAGTTTGGCAAGGGATGATCGTGGTTCGGGAAAGGACTATACAGGGTGGCAGGGTTATCGACTCGCAAACTATTACCATGGATTCAGTACATGATTTTGAACACCTCTGCGTAGAAATTTATCATCAGTTATCAAAAAAAAAAAAAAATTGCTATTTCATAGAAAAGTCCGCGGACCTACGCGGTCAAAATGTATGGAACAGCATTTTAGTTTTTTAAACTACCAAAAAATTCTACGCTATCCCGAGTCTAGAATAATGAGCTGATTTCACACGTACATATAGATACATTGTATAGGCACATACCTTCATTAAAGTATCACAGTAGTCCAACCAAGAGAAGAAACTAGTTAATTCTTTATATCCGTGAAATTTGCTGTATGATTTATCTCCAAAATCGTGTGCAACATATCTGAAATAAGACATAATATTTATTTTAAAATCTGAAGTATTAAATTCCCTTGCTCTTAGGATGTGAGTATAGTCGAGGGCAACAGCCGGTATACATTTACTTTTGAATAGTTTTTAAATCCATACTAATATATTATAAACGTGAAATTTATCAGATTACTGACACATGCGTGCACTGACTGGCCAGGTCTACTCAATCTGTGTGGTTTTTCCTCAAAATACCGTTTCAGACACCAATCTACATGATCTGACCAAGATTCTGTCTGGACTTTAAAAGAGACTGTGACCTCAGAGTTTGTTTCGGCCTTTCTTCTCAGAGTAGTCAGATAGGAAACGCCGACCTCAACTAGTTTTTAAAATATTATTGACCTGTATTGGGTTTGTACAAACCTACTTACAGAAATTAAATCATTTATCAATGTCTGTCTGTCTGTCACCTATTCACGCCTTAACGGCTGAACGGATTTTGATATTTGGCACACAAATAGAACATGACCTGGGTATAAGATACTTTCCCATAGGATAATTTCCGTCATCTACGCGGTTGAAGCCGAGGGCCAAAGCTAGTGAAATTATTATAGAGGCACGGGGTACAGGGTGTAAAGTTCACTCACACCTCCATAGAAAAGGGAGGATCCTCCGACCAGACGGGTGTCGTGTCTGGTGGGCAACTGCCCGATGATTGTTTTTTTTTTTTTATGGCATCTCGTTGTTGGCCTTGAGAGGCCGTGACTACTTAACCGGTTTTTCCTGTGGTGCGGATGATTGATGTCGTGAAGTTGCATACATATAAGCTAGTCGCGCGGTAAATTCTGCTTGCGCGATGCAGGATTTTGCGTGACGTCAGTAAGACGCGCAGCTCGCATGTGGCGATGTAGATACCGCTACATTATAATTGTCAAAAACTGATAACTTATTTTAAGTAGACCATGTAAAGGCACTTTTGAACGTCAACATTTACAAGAAAATATAATTGATTCTTGGTACCCGTTCCAAAAGGTAGTTTCGTATGGAGAAGAATGGCCAAGAAACTCTACCGCTACTCGTTCAAATTGTTTTACAATACTTTGAATACACCATCATCTGGCTAGCCGTTGTCCAACTATGTGTCTAACCGGTTGCAGCTGAATACCAGTATTTTGCATGGAGCGACTGCCTATCTGACCTCCACAACCCAGTTACTGGGTAACACGATACCCCTTGGCAAGACTGGTTGTCAGAGACTTGTATACATTAATTATAATTATATGTGAAGACAATGAACCTAGAATAAAGTTACTATTATTATAACACATAACAGTACCCAGGATAATCAATCCAAATAAATAATAGTTATTGAGGTGTTTTGTATGTTCAGTCTAATATACTCACGCCCACGTAATATTGAGATGGTCCACATCGCTCGCGATGACGTTAGCCGGCACACATTTGTACTTTGCGGCGAGCTTGTCCACGATAATCTCACACGCGGGGCTGCAGCTGGTCACTAAGTTAGCGATGTCGTCTTCTGGGAGGGAGGACACTATCATTATGCCTTCGCAGGCTCGAAGAACCACTTGGTTGTCCTGGAAATTCATTAAATTATTTTATAAAGCTGCGCTGGAAACGGTAGCACCGAATATTGCTCGAATAGTCATAATTTTTTGTATTACATGTTAAGTTTTCTGGTCTCTACACCTCTGACATCCTCTCCACCTCTCTACACCTCTCTCTCTGTTTTCTGATCGTCGAATCCGACTCGGCTGGGCAGCGTTCGGAAAGCTACGCAATATCTTCTCGTCCCACATACCGCAGTGCCTCAAGACGAAAGTCTTTGACCAGTGCGTGTTGCCAGTGATGACATATGGTACTGAAACGTGGTCGCTCACAATGGGCCTTATTAGAAGGCTAAAAGTCACTCAAAGGGCAATCGAGAGGGCTATGCTTGGAGTTTCCCTGCGTGATCGAATCAGAAATGAAGAGATCCGCGGGAGAACCAAGGTAACCGACATAGCCCGAAGAATTGCCAAACTTAAGTGGCAGTGGGCAGGGCACATTGCTCGCAGAACAGATGGCCGATGGGGCCGGAAAGTTCTAGAGTGGCGACCGCGTACCGGAAGACGTAGCGTTGGAAGGCCTCCCACAAGGTGGACAGACGATCTTGTCAAGGCCGCAGGAACCCGTTGGATGCGGGAAGCACAAAAGCGGTCGAAGTGGAGGTGCTTGGGGGAGGCCTATGTCCAGCAGTGGACGTCTTTCGGCAGAAATGATGACACCTCTGACATTGTATACGTAACTAGCGACCTGCCTATGCTTCGCACGGGTGCAACCTACTGATGCGGCGATATGTCTATAATACACATAAACTGTAGTGACTGTATCCGAATGCCAAATATAAAATGTAAGCGTTTCCGAACGCCGCCTCTGGCGAACCTATATAAGGCATTCCAAGATGGGCTCTCCCTCTTTCTTCCCATTGGACGCAGGCGACCATCAAGACCCAACTGTCTTAAACATGTCGTAATGTAATTTTATAAAAAGTAACAATTAACAAATACGTATTCTCCAAGACAATTGCATCTTTTATGAAGAAGAACATTACATAAACCTTCCGGAATACATTTTCGAAATGCTGATGAAAATCGAATCAAAAATCAAAGTGTAGTTTAGAAGAACTAAGCGAACACACAGAATGACATGAAAAGCAACTTTGTTTTAGAGATTCAGCACGTGACACAAGTTTAAAAAGAATAAACATTTTATTTGTAGTAACAAATACAAAACAAATACAAAAACAAACAAATACAAATATTTTTATTGGAATATAAAAATATAACCATTTTTGAGTACGTTAAAACCGACCGACCGACCGATTCATAATAGAAAGAACACTCATACAATCACATTACACAACATTACTAATTAAATTCAATTAAAAAAACATTCATCATCATTCAAATTTCAATTCATTCATATTTGATTTTTCATTGATTAATTTTTAAGAAAAATACCTGAACACGTAGCGGGTCGGTTTTATTCTACGAGCGCTTAGCTGTGACGTAATTTCATCAGCTAGGTCGTAGTACCAAAACAAATAAATTTTCCTAAACACTACATTATTAAAAACATACTCACAGCACTATTCAAATAAGACAGCAGCAGATCAATAAGTAGGAACTTATCGTTATCATCGTACACCGTCTTATGACTCCTAGAAGACGCGTTGTCATCTGCAGAGCTACTGGATGTGGCGTTACAGTTGTCTTCCTTCCCTGTTCTTATTATAGACACATTTCTTAAGGGATTAGGCGGTAGTTCTACCTCGAATAGAGGATTTTTCTTTGGTGTTTGGATCTGAAAAGTAATACATGATAATAATTAATAATAATAATAATATGAGACAACATCCACACAAGGTCTTCAGGCCCCGAACTAGGCAGAGCCTGTACTACGGTAACCTGATGACTGATATACATACTTATATACATATACACACCTAGACACAGGTCAAACAGACATGTTCATGCACACAAATGTTTGACTTGTCCGGGGATCGAACCCGGGACCAGCGGCTCAGAAGGCAGGGTCGCTACCAACTGCACCAACCGGTCAGTCAGTTTTATTAATTAATTAAATAAATAAATAAAAAACACTCTTACTTTACTAGTCACATTAAATATATTAAAACAAAATTTCTAAATGTTATGATGATAGAGACAAGTCGCTAAGTAGTCAAAGGTTCACAAATGGAAATAATAATGATTAGAAGTCTTTGACCAAAGGGCCGAAAATCTCCGTCTGAGATTCTTATTAAACTTGTGAAGGGGTAATTTATCGAGATATCTTGCGTTAAAGAGTTAACAATAAAATTTACCCAAAGGCTTAAAAACTTCTTTTTTTTTTTTTAGTTTCCATTACATGTATAAATGTCAGTCCGATTAATCTTATTCAATACCTACATCAGTAGTTTTACTTAAGATGATAACATTCTAAACAAAAGCCAAGCTGCTTCACTGTTAGGGTTTGAGAGTATAGAATTCATAATTCCGACCTCCAATTTGTCCAGATCTAATTTGTCCAATAATTCCACTCTCTCTGCTTGAAATTGAACACATTCCATCAACAAATGGTATACAATCATCTATTACTCCACAATTACCACATTTAGGGGAAGAAACCTTTCCCATTAAAAAGGCAAAATTGTTTGATGGAATATGTTCGGTTCTGATTCTGTGCTCAATAATAATCAGTTTTAAGTACACCAAGGTATACGAGGAGGCTGAAATTTGATAGTTTTATACCATATGCCCTTTTCCAATGATCTCTGATTGAAATATTCCTTCCACAAATCATAACACTGTCCATTATATTTCGTTAATATTTCTGAATAATATGGTTTCACATAAATTTCATGTAGGTACTTCCAATTTTCGCCAATCTATCTGCCTCCTCGTAACCACGTATACCAAAATGTGAAGGAGTCTTAGAAGCTTAAAATCGTATATTTCTCACACTCAATAAAGTGGTCCTTAATTAATGGAGTCTAAACCCGCTTAGAGATCAAAGTTACTTATGTCTTACCTTACTCCTAATCGGTATCAATTTCTGTATGTCCTCGGGTATACTGAGTAACGTGGACTTGTCTTCAACAAACGGAGTAGTGAATATGTTCGCAAGACCTGGTTCCCGCCGCACCAAACCACAGAGAGTGAGCAGGAGTTCCACTTCTTCCTTCTCTGTTGGAGACGCTGGACTTTCGTTGCATTGAATTAGCATTCGCTAGAAAATAAAGGTGAATTTTGCTTGCCGAGGATATGCTGATGGTCAAGTTTTAAGGTCTAAGAAAGGAGTTGTTTCGATTGTCTTTTGTTTTACCCGCCAACACAAAACAAAAATGGAAATGTCCCCAATGGTTTATGCTATAATATTCGCCGAGTTGATTTAACATTGCCTGAATTGACGTCTTTGAATAATTAATGAAATTGCTTCATTTCTTAATAGAACTTGATTTATTTTATCGAACCGACGATAGTAAATTAGTGCGTTGTTTCTTGTTTATCAAAAACAGATCATCTGCACTTTGTGTGCTAGAAATGCTGCAAAGCGATGCGAAAATATCATTAAGTAATTAAATGACGACACGGTTAGTGCAGTGCCTGAGCGATCTCCTAATTATGCGGCGCACGGCTTCGATTCTCGCACGAAACTGATATTTGAATGACAGATATTACGAATTTATACTCCATTTATTACAGCATTAGATAAATATCGGCCAATTATCTAATTGTGTAATATTCTTGAAATTACTGCATTTTAGAGTTATTTTGTAATATAAATTGGTGAATAGGTTAAATGACGGAACATAGTATACCTGCGTTTATATCGAAATAACGAAAGAGTTATTATTATAACCGTTATTTGTCAAACGTTTCAATAAATGGAGTAAGTATAGATGTTGCAGGTTAAAATCATAGAGGAAAAGTTTTAAAAAAATCGCGGTATTCGCAGACCCGATAAGAAGCGACGGATTTAATATTACTTGCTAAGTAAATTGGGAACAATAGTATTCCGTTATTTGTTCCGTACTTCCGTGTTGCGTGATCACTACGGATTTCTCGAACTGGCAGGAAGATGCATAAGATAACAAACGTACGTTACAACTTACAAGAGATCTGCACTGAGACTTAATTATATACATACATACTTTATAATAAAAATATGATTTGTTTAAAAAAATGCTTCTTTGTTTGGTATCAGTCTATGTTGTTCCACAGTGAATAAACAAAGACATCTCATTTTCCGCGACCATAAGCTGCCAATTTATTTCCAATTTCCAGTTTTTAAGAAATGCTCCTTTCGGGGCCCGAACAAAAAATGAATGACAACACGATTTGACAGTTATCCTTACTCGCGACGTGTTTTTACCCATCCGAAAATGTTAATTAATCGGGTTAAGGTTCATTTGAAATTATCGAACTACTTTCGGATGGCCCCGTATCATCGTTGACGGGCTTAAAAGAGGGAGGCCTCTTTTAAGGTTCTGTAATACCGGCCTCAAATAACCAGATTTTTGTCAATAAAAATACTACAAGATATTATTACCTGCAAAGGTCTATATACATGAGCACTATTAACACATGGCTGCCGTGTCCGCCTCAGTAGTGCAGTACCAGTTGTAAGGGCCAGTGCTCTCGCGCCGGGCGGTCGTTCTGCCGCCGCAAGCGCACATAACGCGTCTAACAGACAGATAGAACGTTGTACTATTGCTTCCATACATGGTCCTACTGTCCCGCCTTGTTGCTCTTTCTCTTCGTCGACTATTAACTGAAAGGATAAAAAAATAATTGTTTAAAAATAATCTATTTATGGTTTAATGGACTGCCTTTATATTCTCGTAGCCAAATTTTGGGCTGACTCAATTCAGATTGCCACCGACAAGCTAAGAAGATGTCACCATAATATTTTGTGGATATCATAAATATTTGTCAAGATTTTTTTTTTGTTTTTATTAAGTATCAGGTAACAAAGATCCAGAGTATACTAGTTAAGCCAGATTTAGTATTCCCAAGTTGCAAATCGAGTCACTTAATAAATAATAAATTAATGACCTGCATACATGCATTGCATGAAGAGCGCAAATTAAAAAATAGTAACTTTTTTTTTATCCACACAAAGTGTACAGGTCCCGAACTGAGTAGTGCCTGTACTACGGTAACCTGATGACTAATATGCACACCCAGACACAGGTCAAACAGACATGTTCATGCACACAAATGTTCGACTTGTCCGGGGATCGAACTCGGGACCAGCGGCTCAGAAGGCAGGGTCGCTACCAACTGCGCCAACCGGTCAGTCTAATTAGACTATATAAATGATAAATGATTTTATTTCTGTAAGTAGGTTTTTACAAACACTTTTACACGTCAATCATATTTTTTTTTTAAACTAGATGAGGTCGGCCTTTCCTATCTGACTACTCTGAGAAGAAAGGCCGAAACAAACTCAGAGGTCACAGTCTCTTTTAAAGTCCAGACAGAATCTTGGTCAGATCATGTGAAGGCTATGTAGATCGGTGTCTGAAATGGTCTTTTGAGGAAAGAACCACACAGATTGAGTGGACCTGTCCAGTCAGTGCACGCAATTGTCAGGAAAAAATACTGTTATAAATTACTGTTACAAATCCCATTCGTTTCGACACAACCAACCCAGGCGATAGCTGAATTCTACTAATTAGCCAAATTGGATAATGAATAATTTACGCCTCTGAAATGCGATTAAATTAATGAGTTTGCTGTTTATCTGCAACACATTTAATTTTTGCCCGGAGCGGTCGTCTTTGAATTATGATGATGTTGATTCAGCTGCACTAGTTTACCGAACTCTAATCATTGGAATAATATTTTATTTTATTTATTAAGTAAAAAACCAAAAGAATAAAATAAAAAATAGACCTTCCTTCACAACACTAAAGTCCATGCACTTTGCCATAAAAACGCTATTCATTGAAACAACAGAAAGAAAGGAAGAAAAATGTGTTTACGAAATAAATATAAATATTACAAAAAAAAAAAAATATTACTACTTAGAACTACTTATAAAAAAACATACAAATACATACACTATGATAAATGATTTTATTTCTGTGAGTAGGTTTGTACAAACACTTTTACACGTCAATCATATTTTTTAAACTACATGAGGCCGGCGTTTCCTATCTAACTACTCTGAGAAGAAAGGCCGAAACAAACTGAGGTCACAGTCTCTTTTTAAAGTCCAGACAAAATCTTGGTCAGATCATGTGAAGACTATGTAGATCGGCGACTGAAATGGTCTTCTGAGGAAAGAACCACACAGATTGAGTGGACCTGTACAGTCGGTGCACGCGTTTGTCAGTAACCGTGCAGCTCAACTCAGGACTTAAGGAGCTCAACGATATTAATACACGCTCTTTCGGTTAACGACTGACACTTTATTTTTTGTGACACATCCAAGACATTGCATGAATAAATTATAGATGGCGCTACTAGTCTTACAGAAACATTTTGGTAGGTATATAATTATAACAAACGATTCGCCGAAAACGTTGCCCCACACTAAGAATTTCTCCTGTATCGTGGGTGCGTTTACAAACATTTAAACTCACATACACAAACAGCCAGACCCGGAACAACTACTTGCAGGTCATACAAATATTTGTTCCGTGCGAGGATCGAACCCGCGACACGTAACGCAGCAGTCAATTGCTTAACCACTGCGCCAACCGTGCCGTCAATGATAATGATAATACTAAAATCAAGGTCAATGGTACAGTTGAAACTCGCGATACCGTGAAATTCAACTGTGTTGCATTGCATTCATTTGAATAAATGCCTAGAGAAAGTGACATGTGAGAAAGCTAAAGTAATGAAATATAGGTTTTTGTTAGAAAAAAGTTTTATGTATGGTTGTTGGGCACCTAGGAAAGGATACAAAAAAAAACTGTTTCCCAATTTTACAATCGTGTTATGTAAGTATAGTAGTAATGTATCCCTTTTTTAAAATAAACGTTTTATTGTTATTTCCTTTATTTCATTTACATACATATCAATTACATTTTTAAATATTTTTATAAACAAAGAGATACCAAAAACATTTAAAAATATAAAAAATAGTAGCCCACCGGTATCGGGAACAGGGTCCAAGCTATTATTATTATTATAGGATTATTTTATTTAAAATAAGCTTTTTCCTGTAGGATAGAGCGATGATGTAATATGTTGCAATCGAAAAACTGTGACTAAACTGTTATAAGACAATGGCTGGTGTGGCTTGTCACGGCCTGAGTTAATTGGTTTTCTTCAGCAGTCATGGCTAACTTAAATTGACTGTGAACTGGCGGATTTACGTTTTGTTAAAACAGAATTAAATACCAAAGTAAGTATTTTGGAGAATTGACTTACACTGATTAGATACTGATTGGTAGGAATACAGGTATTCGTATTGCGGACACCATTACGAACCCGTGTCACGTAGTTTTTTAAGCTTGTTATGATGTCATTGTTTGTGGCTTAGAAATAACAGCCTCACGGGTCGATCAATCACGTTAAGCTACGGTTGCCGCGGTTGGTCGTGGATAGGTGACCATATTATATTTGCATAACAAGACCCCTCCGTGCCTCGGAAAGCACGTTAAGCCGTTGCTCCCGGCTGTCATTCGTGGATCTATGACAGTCGTTACGGGTCGTCAGAAGCCTGGAAGTCCGACAACCAGTCTTACAAAGGGGTATCGTAATACGCAGTAACTGGGTTGTGGAGGTCAGATAGGCAGTCGCTCTATGTAAAATACTGGTATTCAGCTGCATCCAGTTAGACTGGAAGCCGACCCCAAAATAGTTGGAAAAAGGGCTAAGCAGATGATAATGATGTCATGTCAAGCAAATTTTAGATGTGCATGAAAAGACGAAATGTACATGTAACAATGAAAGGTGCGGTGGAGGGGGTTGTTGCTAGTGATGTGTATTATTTTGTCTATATGAACAGTGGCGACACAATAATAGTATTATTAGTATTATTGGCCCACTGCACAGCAGGTCAAAGGCTCTTCTCATTCAGAGAAGGCATGAGCCTTGATCACTATATGTAAATAAATATATGAAACTGTCCAGCAATGTTAACTAAGTTAATCAATGGCAATAAAAAAAAAATATATATAATAATAATATCCTGTGTTTACATATACAAACATTTCAATATGTTAATGATTTTGCTGTACAATAGATAAGACTTATTAGAATTCTGCACACAACTTCAGACTCTCACAAAACTACCATGCAGAGAGGATTAACATCGGCCATAATTTTTTGTTGTTTTCCTATTACCTAACACAACTCACAGACTTGACAAATTGAATTGTGTTGTTACAACTGTTATCTGTTATCAGCTTAAAGATTAATTAACTCTCATGTAGGAAATAGGAATGGTACTTTTATCTGTTAGCAGACACACCTTCATGGCCGCCTTGTTTTTTTTTTTTGAGGGTTTAAGTGTAAATAATGTAATGACATATTTAATCAAGCAATGATAAATGATAAATGACTTTATTTCTGTAAGTAGGTTTTTACAAACACGTTTACACATCAATCATATTTTTTTTTAAACTAGATGAGGTCGGCGTTTCCTATCTGACTACTCTGAGAAGAAAGGCCGAAACCAACTCAGAGGTCACAGTCTCTTTTAAAGTCCAGACAGAATCTTGGTCAGATCATGTGAAGGCTATGTAGATCGGTGTCTGAAATGGTCTTTTGAGGAAAGAACCACACAGATTGAGTGGACCTGTTCAGTCAGTGCACGCAATTGTCAGCAATCGTGCAGCAATAATATTGCTCTGAATTATATTGTACATTTATATCTCTTGATTATGGAGAATTAATGTGAATGAATGCGGCTTTGATTAATTTTTGAGGGAGTTTGTTTTTCATTCAATTATTGAGCATAATTATTTTATGGTGAAGTATAATTTTGACACTTGAAACTGCTTATCTGCTATAAAATTTGTATTTTTACATTCATATTTAGTTACTTATGGTTTTTTTAAGCTAGATTTATTGTGCATTTACTTGCTTATGCCGTCCCAGCAATGGGAAACTTCAGTCTGTAATTAATATAATCTACAATATGTAACAAAAACCCTGTTGTTCCTTTTAAGGACGTATACATTTACCTACAAGCACAACATTGATGAAATTTTAATTTAAAAAAATTGAGTATTGGCCAGTCGAGAGGTCAATATCAAATAACTATTAAAATCGGCACATTCAAAAAAATGTTTAGAGTATCTGATTTTACAAGTACATCTTTATTTCGCTAAATAGCCTATGAGATCGGCAGGTCGATGGTTGGTCCCATAGAAGTTTTTAATCAGTATTAGAAACAGGATCCATTGGCATCAAATAATGTTTTTATGTAAAATGGCTATTTTCTTGCTAACTGTAATTTTTTTTGAAAATCTGTGAATGGGGATCAAAATTCCATAAAAAATTATGGATAGTCTCCTAAGACCATTTTCGTGTAGCTGCAACGGATAAGGTACTTCCCTTTAAAAGCCTTTTAAAGCTTTTTTCCCCGCTGAAAGTTCCACCCTGTATATTAAGTATATTATATAAACATTGACCAATGCTAAAACAGTAAATTGCAAGCAGAACTTGCTATCAACTGTTCAAATATTTGGTGTTATGTAAGGTATTAAATACTAAAATATACAGCTGAGTTCATAGTACTATAAAATCTGGTTCAAAAATATAATTAGGTGATAATTTACTTACTGAATATTATTAATATTCGTAAGCAATACATTTATAATAATACTCTCTGTGGATGCTGCAAGATATGATTGAGTATGATTCTTTTAAGAATGAGCTTCACAATGATTAGTCAGTATTTGTGTTAGTTCTAGGTTTTTTATAAACCTCTAAATTACGACTGTAAACTGATCAGTTTTTTTACGAGGACATAAACATTCTGGTATCAATATTACCTACATAAAGATCAATCATAACAATAATCAAAATACGAAGCGACAAAGTAATTTTTCGTTTTGAATTAGTGTAATTATTAGTCACAAACCTGTAACATTTGATGCAGGTGATGCGGTATCCTTGTATCCTCGACATGCAGTTTGTTATTCTCGTCATAATTCTGGTAAAAATTCAATATCATCTTCCAATGATACTCGAAATCCTCCAACCGCGTAGCTGGAGGTGCCAGCTAAAACAATTAAATCTCATTAATTTGTTCACTACACGCACATTCACCAATAATATTAATTGTTTTGCTCTTACAACGTCCGCCGCAGTTTGTAGCACGTCCGAAAAACGACTCAACATTTTAACGCTAAATAATTTTACATGTAGTCACACATAACACAAGCCGTGATTATATGGCAGACAAGCGATCTGAGATTGTAAATACAGCATCAAATCATTTTATCTGGCTCTATAAAATTTAATATTTCTATCACAACACAGTACTAATCCGAATAAATACAGAGAAATATGATAAATTTGATAAATGTCAATGTCAAAAGAGATTGACGTTTGGGAACAGGTGATAATTAATAGAGGAGAGCCATTTGGAATGAATCGATGGATAAAAATAACTGCTTATTATTTCTTTCCTTTCTTTCTATGTACCCTTATTTCTACGCCATCGAGCAAAAGCTTGATAAAATACGTGAACATCAACTTCTACCGTGGCGTTTTCTGAACTATGTTGGGGTCCGGTCGTCTTACCGGATGCAGCTGAATCAATCAATTTGCCAGCCTTTACCCGCTAAGCATGGAGTGACTGCGTAGTACCAGGATACCTTTTGGGCCCATGGCAAGACTGGTTGTCAGACTTTACAGTGATGCCAGATTTATCGTCTAAGGTTCTCCTAACGTCCCAAAAGCTTTCTCTGTCTACGGCTAACACAGAAACAGAAAACTTTAACATAAATTATTTCCCGTTCATTTACCTCATATTTACCTGGACCCGCTGGAACGCACTACATCACTTATCAAACTGATGTAAGTACGTACGGTAAGACCCTGTACTTAGTACTCATGCATGAGTTATAATATTATTATGTTCTGTGTGGGTAAGACCCATTGAGATAGGTAAGACCCCGTCGGGGTATATATGATCTGTGGGTAAGACTGAAGCAATGACTAAAGACTAATTAGTCATTGGACTGAAGGCTAATTTGGGTCTGTGGTAAAACCGTAAAACGTCAAAAGGAATAAATGTCATTTCTGACTTCTGTCATTTTCATTCATGCATGCATTGGCATTAATCACTTGGCGAAGTTGGCGAAGTAAATCGCTATTTTTCTGTAGCGCTCACGACATGCGTCTAGCAATTTAATTAAAATTAATTACACTGATAAACAGACGACTTATCAGTGGTAGTGATCGCGTGCGGTATATACAGAATGTCTTCGTTTGTGAATCACCGCGAGGACAGCACAGTGGCCGTGGAGGAGACTTCAACAAAAGATAATGTTACTTATTACAATATAACTGTTAAAGTGGGGCCAGTGCGTTGGAACGTGTTGCATCGGTACAGTGACTTTGTGGAGCTGCACGAGAAGTTGGTTTCAGACCATGGGGTCGCGAAAGAGTTGCTTCCGCCTAAGAAGGTTATTCGCAACAAAACACCAAAGTTTGTGGAGCAAAGACGAGAGGGCCTTAGCGAATACTTGAAGAATGTTTTTAACTATTTAAAGCTCACGATGCCGTCCGAGTTCGCTCACTTTCTAGACTTCCATTTGTATGATATATTCTTTTTGCTACAAGATTTAGCAAAGACACTGTTTTTGGAAGGTGATAAGTTATTAGAGGATGAAAGGTTACATCACTTTACACCTCTCGAGGTATGCACCAAATCTATTGCTAAAAGTACTCGAATTTTATCTTGAATCTGATTCTATTCAGATTCAATGTTTTTAATTTTTATTAAAAAGAGGTTTTCGTCAACAATGTTGGAGTAATATTATTAGGGGAAATTAAATTGGTAATACAGTTTTACTATCAAATCAAATACGGAGAATACTCTATGTACATTGTTAAATACCATCCCATTACCTACTTACATAAATCTCACTAATTAGTCATTCAAAAGAACTTACCTATTTTACCAATACCACTTACAATACCAATTTCTTTTCCTTTATTACCGTTTCTTCAAAACCCCTTATATTATATTTCAGTTGCATGCAATAAGTGAACGGTTAAAAATGGCATGTCCACCAACTGAGAAGCAAGATCAGATGTATGACTTTAGTCATGTCCTGGACTTCTGCTCCCAACTGCGGTCACTAGACATTGAAGGAAATTATGAGAAGCTGGGTACGAGTAACATAGTGCCAAATGATCTTCACTTTGATCTGATACCGTTTAAGTCACTGGTGGAGTTGAAGATACTTGGTGTGCCAATGGCTTGTATACAGAGTGTTGGTGAGTGTTATTAAATAAGCTTGCATACAACTAGATACGTAACTGATAAGCATTTAATTTGCGATGATCATTTAGAAACTATAAAAAAATATATTTAAAGAATACTTATCAGTATTTCATAATATAAAGGTTGTGTGACTGTGGCAATGTGAATTTTTTAATGTTTACATGAGAGATACCTCGTACCCAAGAGAGATTGGATGAGATTAAAATTTTTAATTTTGAAATAAATTTAAAATTTAGATTTTAGTTTTGCAAAACATCAATGACAATCATTGTGTATTATTTTATTTATTAGGTAAAAATGTAGCAATGCAACATATCGTTAATTTGCGAGAAGCTTGCCATAATATTTCAAAATTAGCAATTTTTGGGTATGACAATTTAAAAGTTTAAAAGTAGCAGTAAGAGTGTGACGAAGCATGAAGTCACATCTTTCTAGCCCCCTCATTTTTAGGCTTTAGTGTTATGTCGGTTTTGTAGCTAAAATAATAAAATTTGCTGCATTCACCTGTATACTTAACTCAAATTGCTTGTTTTTTTGTTATGTCACCCATCTTGCCAATGACAGATATCTAGATAAAAAGCTAAGTACACAAAATTATTGTGCTTGTAGTTCCAAGACTCGTCTTCATCATTCCCGTCTCCAAATTATGCGGTTTTCAATAGTGTAGACCGCTTGGTAGATACTGGCTCCAACAGCTTTCTTGATTGAGTCTTGCCGGTACTCTGCCTTCCAAGATACTCTTATAATACAATCAATATACCTAGTCAACTCATATATCTACAACTATCAATATAAACAAACTGATATATATTTATATAGACTAGCGTCAAGAGCAAACCCATCTTAAATAAAAATATACAAGGTGTAACAGAATAAACGCAAGTCCTGAAAGTAGTTAGTCCATAATTGACTACTGAATCGATTTCAGTAACTATTAATGTTATTAGTTTGTTACTATTATGTTATTATTATTATTTATTTTTTAAATTTTATGTGTTTTGCAATACTGACCGCAAATCGAGCCAAAGAAAATTAAATCTTATTTCAAGCGAACAAGACACAATTTTAAACGCATAAAGTAATGCTAGGGTCAACACTATTTTCTTAATAATTATAGTTAAAAAAAAAAAAAATATAGTTAGCTTTAATAAAAAATTGTTTTGCTTTTAACTCAATACTCTAATTGGGGTGTATGAGGTCTTGCGTTAATTATGTTACACGTTGTATATGTACTAAACACAAATATCACTCCACAACAATCTTGTTAGCACAGCAACTCAACAAGAGTGTCAGTGTGCAAGTAACTCGAGTGATAATCAGAAACCCTGTCAATTATTTACTATACATTATCATTGAACAAACCGAGTCTCAATACATAGTGTTGTTTATCTGTCTATCTGCTAGAAGTATTAAGATAAAACCATACTAGAGAGATATACCTACTTTGTCTGTTAATAGGGTTCAAAATCGAAAGCTACCTTTAGTTCAATGCAATACAGTTCGTGAATGATGATTTGTCAAAACTTTCACTAGAGAAATACCCATGTAGAGGCGCGTGAGGTGTGTGATCTGATCACTGAATCATCTAAAGAGGCGCACCCTTCGATGACGTACCGATTACAAAGAGTTAATCCTAGTGGGGAAGTGACTCTGCATGACACTCAAACTGCGCACAATGGACTGATTGTATGATACGAGAGTAAAAAAAAGATAAGCTTTTGCATGTAAAGCTGTTGATTGACTTAACCTTTGGCCGCATCCTAACTAAAGCGACCGTCGCGTTCATTTTGTTCGGCGAACCCAAACGTCGTCGCGCTGACATAGGGATCGGTTTTCTGAACAAAAAGTCACATGAACCATAATTATGACCGATCTCGTTACCATTCGTCATGCGGCGTATGTTCGTTTCGTCGTCATTGGTTACCGGCAAGAGTGGCAGACTGACTAATTTGTACTGTGTGTGACCAACTGTTTGCCTCGTGGCCCAGGAAAACATACTTCCGAGGTCTCCGCCATATTGAGCCAACATTGGTTCCAGTCACGCCAGGCAGACTTTATTCAGTTGCCGTGGTCGTGTCGACTCCCAGTGCTATAGCAATCTAACTGAGCCAGGAAGTAACAAATTATAATTAATGTAAACCAATTAACTCAAGTTAAATGATGCATTAAATGTCTCACAGCTAGTATCTATTAACACGGTCTCACCCCTCACTTTCGCGGGTAAACGTCCATTAAAAACGGAAAATTAAAAAAAATACTGTAATTTAAATATTTTCTTCTACAGGTGGCTTGCGTGACACTCTAGTGAGTCTATCAGTGTCAACAGCAAGTGTCGTGTCACTAAATGAGTTCCTGCTGGTCGATATCCTGCATAAGGATCCCTCCAGCATCGCTGATACTGTTGTAAGTAAGAAACAACCTTATTCATGTAGGATTAGAGTTTATTTTAGAATTATTTAAGGTGCTGGTGAGTTAATTTGTTGCATGGCATTGAACATTCAATTAGGATTTGAAGGAAATGTCGAGAATTGGTTTTATAATAAAATGTTATGTAAATAAGGATAAAAGAAGTTCTAATTTTAAATTGATGAACCCACAGTTTGGGTTGCTATTTCAGAGACAATTTTGGTCTGTGGTTTCCTTTTAGTTATTCTCATGAGGAAACCACAGATCCAATGAATTGATGTCCTAACTATTGCATTTTTCCTCTTTATGAACGGGTTTAGAAATTCGAGAAAAAATACAAAAACTTTGAGTAGATATACAATGCAAAGTGCTAAATGTCCTTCATGGAAGTATAAAGTCCTAATTTTGGCAAAAGATAGCTAAAATACAAATCGTCGCAAATAGATAAGATAGGAAAATGAAGACGTTCTTTGACGTCAATATAACGTAAAACAAAGACGTGTGCGTCATTAATTTTACAAAGGAAAATAAATCGATACTGAGTACATTTAAAATTCACTTACGTATTCAACCATCGTGTCTCGTGGCTAAGTGATACCAGCCGCACGGGTTATCGAAGGTTAAGCTACGATGGCCGCGGTCGGTTCGTGGATGGGTGACCATCCATTACATATCGAGACCCCACCGTGTCGGAAAGCACGTTAAGCCGTTGGTCCCGGCAGCCGGCTATCATTCGTAGATCTTTGACAGTCAGTTACGGGCAGTCAGAAGCCCAAAAGTCTGGCAACCAGTCTTAACAAAGGGGCATCGTGAAACCCAGTAACTGGGTTGTGACTTGTTGAGGTCAGATAGGTAGTCGCTCCGTGTAAAATACTGGTATTCAGCTGCATCCGGTTAGACAGGAAGCCGATCCCACAATTGATGGGAAAATGCTTGACAGATTCTTAAGTATTCAATCATTCTAAGAGATTGAATTTATACAAATGTAAAGATAGATAGGGTAGTAGTTGTTTTGGAACATAGTACCTATTAACGGGTCTATGTGCGTGGACTAACCTTCTGTGTCTATCTATTTCGTGTCGCAGAGGTAGGTAGGAAGGTTTAATAGGTGTTTAATCGGATCCAGTCTAAATCCAAGACCCTTCCCGATCTGTGGTTTCTGATTTCGGAGCTTATAGTAGGAGATGACTATGTTACCTATATATTTATTCATTTTCCCGCTTACATCTATCATTACAGCGTCGCCTTTTGCAATAGTGTACTTATTTTACTCTTATTCTAACTGATTATTAACTTATTATTACAAATGAATAGTAAAGAAGCACCTTTCCTCATAACTACTATAACTGTTGTTTTACGGTGGTTAAAGTAATGCCACAGATTACTAAATAGTTACTACGTAACAGATACTTCACTCAGTAGAAAATTTCCAATACCTATTGAGATAATAGCCTACTCCGTCGCCTCAACAACCACTGCATGCTAAAATGTGCCTAAATGCTCAAGCGTACAGTTGTGATTGCTTCGCACCGCGCGATCCTACAGCAATCGCAGTGAACCGAATTTGGACCGCAAGCGGTCCGAGAGCGCTCGCTCGAGCGGTAGGTAATTATAGCGCGCAAGTACATGGAGTGACGGAGGCCTGGTAATGCGATAAACTTATACACAATCGTAATTAATAAACATAGAACTAGCGCATAGAGTGAGGGCGTACTTCACATTGATGCGTCAACACAATTTATACATACACTAGCTGGTCCCCGCGGTTTCACGCGCATAGGTCTAAACCCCGTGGGAATATCGGGATAAAAAGTATCATCATATGTCCTAATCCAGGTCATTGTCTACCCATGTGCCAAATTTCATCTAAATCCGTTCAGCCGTTTTTGCGTGAAAGCATAACAAACTAACACACAAAAAATCTAATCTTTCCTCTTTATAATGTTAGTTTAGATAATAATACAGGGTCAAATTGAATTAGCTAGCGAAACTCTGCAGATGTAATGGGTATCGATATCTACACATATCGGCATAATGCTAAGCGATAGCCGTTTTGCGTGGATGTGACGCATGTTTCCCCTAACCTTTTCATATTTTCTGTTTTGTGTAATTTTTTGCGTCATGTTTACCGCAAATAAACGCATTTTCTTTCTTTCTTCTTTCTTTCTTTAAACACGATAAAATGAAAACAAAAAAGATTTGATGTCTTTTTTTGGATACAACGTCCGCTGGTTGTGTTGTTACTTGAAATACGAGTTGAGAAAACATGTATTCTTTTGTTTTATCGTGTTGTGAGATATCGATCGATTGACAGTGAAGTTTACACAGTAAAAAGCTGATTGTTTTTACCGATATTTCAAGTGACTACACTAAATGCGGTCGATGACCCCACAAAAAATCGTCAATTTTTTGTTTTATCGTGTTGAGATATCGATACCATCACGACCGCGGAGTTTCGCTAGCCAATTTAATTTGGCCCTCTGTATGTTATCTAACACCACTTTACCACAGAATAAATAGTACAAGTGACTTTACTGAACTCGGCTTTTTCTCTCATATAGCCCAGAACTATAGATATGAGAATAGGTCGTACCGTGGAAAATATTAGCCACAGAGCAAGGTATGTCGGTTCTGTAAAAATCTCACCGTGAAGTGAACACTTAGGTGAAGTGAGCGTGGAGTGAGCTGCCAGTGTCATCCCACTGATGCTAGGGATTGACCAAGCATTACATTTACATGATTGTGCGCATGGATATTGTTTGTTATTATGGACCTATTGTTGTCGTTTTCAAGGTTTTCGAGGTTGCTAAAACCAAAAGTGAGGTCAAAATGAAAATCAAAGTTGGCATACCGTCATCTTTGATCTTTATTTAATAAGAAACAAAATTGACTTTCTGTGCTGCTGTTTTATAAAAATAAAACTGTAAATAATAATATTTAGACACTTAAATACTAGCTTTGAAATTATAGAAAATGTTCAATAGAAATAACATTAAAAAATATAATTAAAATCTCGACTATGATTATAAATGTAATGCTTGGTCAGTCCCTAGCATTAGCGAGACTACACTGACAGCTCACTCCACGCTCACTTCACCTAAGTTTTCACGGTGAGATGGTTACAGAATCGCAATGCTGGACTACCTGCCCAGGGTCCGTGGAACAAGCGTTTAAAGTAATACATATTACCCAATATATAGGGTGGCAGGGACATCAATGCTCAGATTATAACCATGGATTCAGTATACTTATATTATGATTCTGTGATTTTGAAACCGGTTTTTTTAGGATTGGGAATGATCAAATCGCACCTTTATTAATAAACCGAAATAATTACAAAATTACGATTGTTGGGAAATCGCGTTTAAAATTTTGCAAAATGATGCAGTCTACATTTTGAGAAATTAAAATAAAGATGGAAACGATATAGTAATACTAGTAAAAGTTATGTATTACCAAGAGAATAGCCTTTCAAATGATATATATAAATCATTACTATTATTTACACAAAAAGACAAACAAAAAGAGACGGAAGGTCCTCTATCTCGCTTTGTAGTTGTCCGAATCGTTGCCCGTTAGACTGACGTATTCTTTACGCGGACTTATTTAGTTTTTTGATTAAATGTCAAAACATCGAGTTTTTTAATTATTTCGGTTTATTATTAAAGGTGGTGCGAAATATCTTCTCCCGCTTATTACCATTCTTGCCCTTAATGTTATTGGTCAATCAGTCGCCTTCCTCTGTTTCGCTCCGCTCTCACGTCTAATCAAGCTTACTAATTTTATGCATGAATGTACATGTTCGTGAATTACCCCACCACTTACGCCAAGGGCTCTTAAACCGCGCTGATATCTGTACCCGAATAATAATAAGTTTTGTTGTTGCAATACTGAGACACCAAGTACCTACTTCCATTTTCGCATCTACTTAATACATCTATTACAATCTTTAAATCGTCTAAGCTTATTAAAATGTAGCTCATTTCATGTCTAGGTCGCTTGCATATTGTAGGCTTCAATTATATTATAAGCCGCTATGCAAACCGGTTACAAATACTTAACTTCAAAACTGTTTAATTTAAAGTTGATTTTAATGTTTAATGACTTCGCCCGCGTAGAGGTCGGCAATAATATGTCCCCAGGTCATCCGAATGCCTTTTAACTAAATCTGTTCAGCCGTTATGGCATGAAAAGGTAGGTAACAGGACATACAGACAGACATTTACTTTCGAATTTATACACTCGGCCGTAAAGAAAACGGGTCGGTTATAATATTGCGATAACTTTGAAAATATTTATACAATTCTTTTAAAATAATAACTAAATTAAAGTTAATTTCATTACAAATATACAACCCGCACTGGGCCCGCGTGGTGGATTACGGCCCACTACCTCTCACTGAGAGGAGGCGTGTGTCCCAGCAGTGGGAACATTGAAGGCTGATGATGACATGATGAGGGCAATCCGAAAATACCCCTTGTATGTACCGCGATTTTTGATAGTTTAGGAGATAAAAAAAACTAATAGTAGAACCTGAAACATTTGTTAACGTTTATAAAATTGAAAAAAAATCGGTTGTCTGTAAAGTCGGTTTACTGACGATAGTTGAACGTGACAACGTCATAAGAAAATACTGATGGAATGGTTGCATTTTTCAAAAGAAAATTTTAATTTTATTAGTTTGATTGATATTTTGTATGGATATAGAGAACTTATTGTTATAGTTTTGTCAATTATAGCATAACCTACAATCGCTGCTCTAGCGGACCGATGCTATTTATTTGAATGATGAAAGCACGAATATTCGAAAATATATCACTGAACATAATATTTAATATCGAAAGAATCATTACCTTTATCGCCGCAATTATCGTTGCTATAAACAATTGACACCACATTCACTTTTCACTGCACTTCATACTTGACGAAAACATGTAAATGTATTATTGTATAGCAGCTGTCCACGCGGACGCATCGCTCACTCAAGTAGGAGAGAGACAGATGTCGAACGCTCCCGAACGCGGAGGCCGATTGTGCCTCTATGTCGCTCGTTCCGCGCTCTCGCTTGCACTTGGAACGCCTCAGAGCGAGGTAACGCCGCATGAGTCATGTTTTTCGTGCGTGCAGCGGGCTCCATCGAATTATAAGACAAACGCCTCAGAGCTAGGTAACGCCGCATGAGTCATGTTTTTTCGTGCGTGCAGCCGGCTCCATCGAATTATAAGACGTTGTCACTTAAAAAATACAACTTTTAATCGTAAGAATGTTAAATTCACACTTTCGATAAAAAAAAATTGTATCTTGCATTAATGTTAGGAAGTTAATTTTTTTTTATACCTGAAAGGTAGTCATGATAGTCCCACCGCCGCGCGCCACAAATAAAAAAAACCATAAAAAGAGTTTGTCGAAAAAAAAATATAAACTAAAGATCTCCCTGATGAATTTCCCCAAAAATTAAAGAACAAAATCATATCTCCTCGACAGTCGATTTTTGATTATTTATTTGTAGGTATAATTTAATTCACTGCATGACGTTTTTAAAATATATTTGTTATCTATATTTTGTGGAAAATGTAGTTGGTTTACACATTTAACCATCTATTGTAATCATTTTAATATCTACCTACTATGTAATGTGTAACTGTTTGTTTTCCCAATAAAATAAAATAAACGGAAAACTTTCCTCACATTTCCTCATTTCATCAGCACTTATACTAAGTACGTGGGTCACAATGAAACTTTTCAGAAAATAAAAAACGGAATGATGTAGAAGCCTGTTAATCTTTTTATTACTTTTCGAAGTAGTCTCCGTTCCTTTCTTAGCACCGTCGCATGTGATGAAACCATTGACTGAAGCAGTGAGCCCACTCTTCTTTAGGATTTCTTCCACGCCTTTTTCAAACGCAGCCACGGCGGCATCTTCAGGATTCATAAAACGAATTCCTCTAAGTTTATTTTTTGGAAATAAATAAAAGTCACAAGGTGCCAGGTCAGGACTGTAAGGAGGATGAGTTACTAAATCCACACTGTTGATAGGAAAATATTCGATAGTCGGTCTGGCGGAGTGAGCTGGAGCGTTGTCGTGGTGGAGGAGGATCCTGCTTTTTGGGCGCTGCTGTCTCACATTTTCCAAGACAACTGGTAAGCAATGACTGACATACCAATCTGCAGTAACAGTCTTTTTATCTTCTACGACAATTGTGGCGAAATTACCCGTCCGTCCAAAGAATGAGGCAATCATCTTTTTCCCTTGACTTCTGCTCTTTTTTACTTTTGTCGGCAAATCTTCGAATGGAAACCTCCATTGCGCAGATTGTCTTTTGGTTTCGGGTTCGTAACAATATATATCCAGCTTTCATCACCTGTGACGATGTCATATAAAGCATTCGAGTCACCTCCGTCATACTTTTCAAGCATTGAGCGGCACCAATCCAGACGACGACGGCGTTTTCGATCTTCCGACAAATTATGAGGTACCTATCCATCTAGTACAAAGCTTTCTAACGCCTAAACGTTCATGTAAGACTTTTTGTACTTGACTCATACCAATGCCTAAAGCTGGCCAAATCTGTTGATATATCACCCTTCTATCAGCTTCTATTATTAGCCGCACAGCACTCACGTTATCTTCAGTAGTCGCCGTAGAAGGATATATTTCTCGCGAATCATCAGTGACTTTGCTTCGACCACGTTTAAACTCATTAGACCAGTTGTAAACAGTGGCACGGGATGGAGCTTCGTCATGAAATGCTAATCGAAGTCTATCGTAACATTGTTGCTGAGCAAGACCGTATATTTACGAAAATGTTCTCTAGTTAAATCCATTTCGACACACGATGACACGACAGACACTTTTTAAATTGCCGCCAATTTGTAAAAACAAATGACATGAATTCATTACACATGTACAGATTCCCAAAGAGTTCCTAATTCGAAATTTAAATAAATTTTTCATAGGCTGCTTTTCTTACTGGCATATTCTAAAAACTTTCAGTGTGACCCCCGTATAACAGCCGAGCTATTCTGTAACAATCTCACTGTGATAACTTAGGTGAAGTGAGCTTGAAGTGCGTTGTAGATAGTATCAATCCCTAGCATCAGGTGGAATGATAGCTCACTTCACCTAAGTTATCACGGTGAGATTGTTACAAAATCGACCAGCTGGTTGAAAATGTTTGATAATAGAACGTAAAGTCCATTAAAAATGTATCATATCGCTGTAGTATTATCATAGTGGGGCGACCTCGGCGCACGTGGACAGTGAGTCAATAGGTTTATCAGTACGTAATTATTATAATAAATTATCTGCACCAAATAGGTCGCACATCACATGTCTAGTGCGGACTGTTAGCAGCGTTCATATTTAGGATCAAATTGATATTACAAAAAAAACGTCAGAGTGCCTAAACGTTACGTAAATTCGAACGATTTTTGAATCGAAAGTAGGTACAACTATCGTATAGCATTTTGGTTTTAATTTTTTCGGTACGCACAATCAGTATCACCCATAGATACGAAACCAGTAGTAATTTTGAATTAAGGGATTTTGAATTCATTCGAATTTACGTTCTGTTTTCTCCACGCGTTCGGGCTAGGCTCACAGACCGTGGTATATAAATGCAAAATTTATCAACAGCCATACAATTATTGAAAGAGGTACAGTCAAGTACAAAAATATGTTTATACTTAGCTGAATTCAAATGCGATATTTACCTAAATCTGACTACTATGTTGAAATATATGAATCCATACTAATATTAGGTTCACGCATTAACGGCTGAATGGATTTGGATGATGGGATACTATTTATCCCGGTAGCACGTTCCCGTGGGATAGTTTCCGACATCCACGCGGGCGAAGCCGCGGGCAGAAGGTATCAACATACATTTGAAATAACTGGGAATTGTATTAGTTGGTAGTACACACGGCGATATATCAAGCTATACATTTGCGGAATGTATTAGTTGATAGTACACACGACGACATATCAAGCTATACATTTCCAGAATTGTATTAGTTGATAGCACACACGACGACATATCAAGCTATACATTTGCGGAATTGTATTAGTTGATAGTACACGCGACGACATATCAAGCTATACATTTGCGGAATTGTATTAGTTGATAGTACACACGACGACATATCAAGCTATACATTTGCTGAATTGTATTAGTTGATAGTACACACGGCGACATATCAAGCTATACATTTGCGGAATTGTATTAGTTGATGGTACACACGGCGACATATCAAGCTGTAAATTTCCAGAATTGTATTAGTTGATAGTACACACGACGACATATCAAGCTATACATTTGCGGAATTGTATTAGTTGATAGTACACGCGACGACATATCAAGCTATACATTTGCGGAATTGTATTAGTTGATAGTACACACGACGACATATCAAGCTATACATTTGAGGAGTTTTATTAGTTGATATTACACGCGACGACATATCAAGCTATACATTTGCGGAATTGTATTAGTTGATAGTACACACGACGACATATCAAGCTATACATTTGCTGAATTGTATTAGTTGATAGTACACACGGCGACATATCAAGCTATACATTTGCGGAATTGTATTAGTTGATGGTACACACGGCGACATATCAAGCTGTAAATTTCCAGAATTGTATTAGTTGATAGTACACACGACGACATATCAAGCTATACATTTGCGGAATTGTATTAGTTGATAGTACACGCGACGACATATCAAGCTATACATTTGCGGAATTGTATTAGTTGATAGTACACACGACGACATAGCAAGCTATACATTTGAGGAGTTTTATTAGTTGATATTACACACGACGACATATCAAGCTATACATTTGCTGAATTGTATTAGTTGATAGTACACACGGCGACATATCAAGCTATACATTTGCGGAGTTTTATTAGTTGATATTACACACGACGACATATCAAGCTATACATTTCCAGAATTGTATTAGTTGATAGCACACACGACGACATATCAAGCTATACATTTGCGGAATTGTATTAGTTGATAGTACACGCGACGACATATCAAGCTATACATTTGCGGAATTGTATTAGTTGATAGTACACACGACGACATATCAAGCTATACATTTGCTGAATTGTATTAGTTGATAGTACACACGGCGACATATCAAGCTATACATTTGCGGAATTGTATTAGTTGATGGTACACACGGCGACATATCAAGCTGTAAATTTCCAGAATTGTATTAGTTGATAGTACACACGACGACATATCAAGCTATACATTTGCGGAATTGTATTAGTTGATAGTACACGCGACGACATATCAAGCTATACATTTGCGGAATTGTATTAGTTGATAGTACACACGACGACATATCAAGCTATACATTTGAGGAGTTTTATTAGTTGATATTACACACGACGACATATCAAGCTATACATTTGCTGAATTGTATTAGTTGATAGTACACACGGCGACATATCAAGCTATACATTTGCGGAGTTTTATTAGTTGATATTACACACGACGACATATCAAGCTATACATTTGCGGAGTTTTATTAGTTGATATTACACACGACGACATTTCAAGCTATACATTTGCTGAATTGTATTAGTTGATAGTACACACGGCGACATATCAAGCTATACATTTGCGGAATTGTATTAGTTGATGGTACACACGGCGACATATCAAGCTGTAAATTTCCAGAATTGTATTAGTTGATAGTACACACGACGACATATCAAGCTATACATTTGCGGAGTTTTATTAGTTGATATTACACACGACGACATATCAAGCTATACATTTGCTGAATTGTATTAGTTGATAGTACACACGGCGACATATCAAGCTATACATTTGCGGAATTGTATTAGTTGATAGTACACACGACGACATATCAAGCTATACATTTGCGGAGTTTTATTAGTTTATATTACACACGACGACATATCAAGCTGTACATTTCCAGAATTGTATTAGTTGATAGTACACACGGCGACATATAAAGCTATACATTTCCAGAATTGTATTAGTTAATAGTACCTACACACGACGACATGTCAAGCTATACATTTCCAGTTTTAGCTGATCTCGCATTTCGATTTCGCTTTTCGTACAATGAGAAGTCGGCTTATACTGGAAATTTATAGCTTGATATGTCGTCGTGCTTACCTCACAGTTGGCCTAAATCTAATTAAATATTAATGTCAAGTTTTAAATGATAACTAATTATCGTGCTATTTGAGTGAGATCACTCCAGTTGGGGCACATTAAAATATAAAACATACCATAACATCACGCCCGTCTTCCCAGAAGGGCAAGGCAGAGGTGTAGGTCGTCTTGCAGACTATGGTTTTGTTATTGTTATTAGTAATTATCTGTTTCTTTACTTCGAAGGTCCTAGTTTATCATTTGTGACTTCAAGTTACAGCTATATAAACATAATGTAGCATTGCAAATGTAAGCGGGCACGCCCTTTATGCCTGGAGGATTTTATTTAGGTATTCAGTTCTGTTTACGTTTTTATTATTTATTTTTGCTTGAGTATAGCTTTCGTTGTTTTGTTGGTAGGTAAATTGTCGTGTGCTAGCTGACATTTATAATAATATGGCAAATAATTTAAATTGATGTTTTGTGTTTCGTAATGTTAATTACTTACTTCTGTATAGAATCCAGTTCTTCTAACTGAACAGACAGCTGTGCTGCTGGGGAGTATGTTGCGCCACTTCTCCCAGCTAAAACACTAGGAAGTGGTGAAGGGCAGGCGTTTTGGGGACTGTCTTATGTCATTTTGACGTTCAAAAAGTGCTGATTCTCAGCCTAGTTTGAATAAATGACATGTTTTGATTTTGATCGTAGGTACATATAGTATACAGAGTTGATTATGACAGAGGGACATTAAATTACACTACGTATACTCGTACTACACGTGTTTAGTATTAATTCGATACGGTATAAAAATAAAAAGCACCAAAAATGAGTTTTTTTTTCAAGCAAACCAAATAGCTTACACATCAGCGTAAAACGCAACCACACTTTAACTGACCTTAGATACCTAGGTAACAAAGCGGCGACGTCGCCCGCGCGCCGTAGGCATGGCATTGCATCTAAGTCAAAGCATTTATTTCAAGTAAGCACATAAAAGGCACTTTTGAACATCAACATTTACATTAAAATAGAATTGATTCAAGTAGCCCCTTACAAAGGGTAATTTCGTATGGAGAAGAATGGTCAAGAAACTACACCGTTACTCTTTTACAATGTTTTACAACATTTTGTATACATCAATTATATAATTATATGTGAAGACGATGCACCTATAGTAAAATTACCCTACCTCAATAGGTAAAACGAATTAAAAAACGCAGCAATGACAAATAAGTTAATTGTGTGATAGATACATGGTGTTCACATATTTACAAACATTGTAAAAGTATACGATTTTCGTATTTATTTAAAGAAGTAATATGTCAGTGTGTGAGTTAAAGTAATCACAGAATGTGTGTTTGATTTTGTCTAGACTCTAGATTGTCCTAGATGAAGCTGGACCAGCATGTTTCCAAGCATTCTTATATTGGATATAATCCTCTAATTTGTAATATGCTTGTTTACAAAGTGAACTTATTAATGAGTTTTAAATTTTCTTTCATTTAATTGCAATTAAATTCCTAACGATTCTTAATAAAATTCCTAATTAATTTTGTCAACAGAAATGGAAGAAGCTGTCTCTAATAAACTTCGCGAGCAACAACATACAGAACGTGGACTGGGCGATAAGACTGGTCCCGAGGCTTCAACACCTAAGCTTATCATCCAACAAATTACGAGAGTTATGCGACATATCCTGCCTTCACGACCTAAGGGTACTAAATCTGTCTATGAACAGCTTCGCAGCCTGCGAAAACTGGCACTCAAAGATAGGCAACATCGTCAGAATGGACTTATCACAAAATAGAGTACAAACTCTGCAAGGTTTCTCGCGTTTATACTCCTTGGAGAGCCTGGATTTGAGCTGCAATGTCATAACCGATGTCGAAGAAGTTCAGCATATATGCAAACTCCCTTGCTTAGAAAATCTATGGCTAACAGCCAATCCCGTAGCCTCGTCCATAGACTACAGGGTCAAAGTTCTAGAACAGTTCAACGCTCGAATGACAGAGCTTTGCCTTGACAACGAAAAAGCGTCAGAAAAAGAGTTGGATACAGCAAGAGTGTTGCAAGCCTTAAGAATTGTGAAAGAGGGTAAGACTCCAAGTTTTCTACAAAATAATAATACGAGTCATAGTTTTAATAAGAGTTGACAGGGAATTTAAATTTAGAATGTTGTATTTAGAACTAAGGTGTTAATAACGTTTTTATAAAATTAGAATGAAATATTATTTCGAATTCGAAATCTTTTTTTTGAAAAATTAGATGGACGTTTTGAAATGTATATTATAAAAAAAAAGATCTTTGTTTTATAAATCTGATTATGTAATTATTTAGTTATCGTAGTGTTTATTTTAGATTTAGAATTCAGTTAAACTGTCTTTTAAATAAAATTGTGCTTATCTTCGACTAAAAACCCCTAAGTTTCACTTGTGATAATTAAGGTAACTCCTATGCTTGTTAGCTATCACAACATTTAACTGTTTCCTAAGCTTATTCAGTAAGACGACATTCAAACTGCAGGCAAATGACAAAATACGGTTAGACTTAACTTTTGCAACAGTCAAGACTACCTATATTGTAATCATAATCAAACCAGTGGTGGTTACTTCACACATAACTTAAAAAGTTTTATTTTATCATAAAACTTTTCTGTTGAAGCAATATGCTAAAATTAAATACATGTTTTAGAAATGTTTTAGGAAGGCGTATGCCCAGTAATGGGAAGATACCGACAAGGAAAGTAACGGAAAGCAGAAAGGTACGAGGGCGGGTCAATAAGTCCGTGACTTTTGGAATAAAACACAGATTTTTTGATAAATAAATCATTTTATTTTTCAAAGTAGTCTCCCTTGAGCTCTATACACTTTGTCCAACGCTTCTCCAATTTTTTATTCCTTCCAAAAAATATGATTTGTCGAGGTCCTCAAAATAGGCCTTTGTTTGCGAGATGACTTCATCATTGGAGTCAAATCTTTTTCCACCAAGCCATTTCTTCAGGTTTGGGAACAAGAAGTAGTCACTCGGAACCAAATCTGGAGAATAGGGCGGATGAGGGAGCAATTCATAGCCCAATTCATGGATTTTTGCCATGGCAACTGCACATGTGTGCACCCTTGCATTGTCTTGGTGGAAAAGAACTTTTTTCTTGGCCAAATGAGGTCGGTTTTTTTTCAAATCGTCATTGAAGCGGTCCAATAAGTTGGCATAATATTCCCAATTGATTGTTCTTCCCCTTTGAAGGTAGTCAATGTGGATTATCCCACGTGCATCCCAAAAAACAGTCGCCATAACTTTATTGGCTGACAAACCCACCTTGGCCTTCTTTGGCGCCGATTCACCCTTAGAAACACACTGTTTTGACTGTTGTTTGGTCTCTGGTGTGTTGTGATGGATCCATGTTTCGTCCACGGTTACAAAACGGCGCAAAAACTCCTCCATATTACGACTAAACAACGCCAAACCTTCCTGTGAAGTTGTTACACGATTGCGTTTGTGGTCGACTGTGAGCAAACGCGGCACCCATCTTGCGGAAAGCTTTCTCATGCCCAAGTGATCATTCAAAATTAAAACCACTGAGCCATGCGAGATCCCTACGGCTTCCACAATCTCTTGCACTTTCAATCTTCGGTCGGCCAACACCATATCGTGATTTTTTTCGATTGTTTCGGGTGTAGAGACCTCAACTGGGCGTCCAGGACGGTCGGCATCTTCAGTGCCTGTACGGCCACAACGAAATTCAGTAAACCACTTTTTTACCATTGAAATCGATGGTGCAGAGTCCCCATAATATTTATCAAGCTTAACCTTGGTCTCGGTAATGGTTTTTTTTCGCAAAAAATAATGCTTAATAAGCACACGAAATTCACTTTTTTGCATTTTTTCCTCAAATTACTGGGTAGTCTGATAAAGATAGCTGTCAAACACAAACTAACTGACGCAGCAAGTTCAAATTTTGATAGGAGTCAACTGACAGATGCCTGTTGACAGGAGTAGTGTTGCTTTTTCAGTGAAGAGGTCAGAAATTCAAAAAGTCACGGACTTATTGACCCACCCTCGTAACAAGTGTTGCCATATCAACTGCAGGTCATTTTACTTCAAATTAATAATTATGTCTTTGATTCACAGTTGGATCGTAGTTTGCCTGAATAGTTGTATAGTTAGTGACTTGTCTGATTAAAACTTGTATAATAATATTATCTCGTTTACAAATGTGATATTTGAGAATCGTATAGCTTTATATGTACGTATCTGTAATAGAATACTGATGTACTGGAAAATGACCAATACTAAATTAAGTTTAGATTATAGGTGGTAATAATTCAAGATTTTTATTTTATTACTTAATAATACTTCACGGCTGTGTGGGGGTGGATTAGGTTTAGTACACTTTCACAAAGTCGCGCATTTTAATTTTATTATAAAATAAAAACCTTGTTATTTAAAATTTTGTATGTATATTTGTTTTCTTTAGGAGTTTGTGGCTAAGTCATAACAGGCGCACGGGTCGATCGATCAGGTTAAGCTACGCTTGCCGCGGTTAGTCCGTAGATGGGTGATCATCTTTACATACCAATACCCCTCCGTGCCTCGGGAAGCACGTTAAGCCGTTGGTCCCGGCTGTCATTCGTCGATCCTTGATAGTCGTTACGGGTCGTCAGAAGCCCGAAAGTGACAACCAGTCTTACCAAGGGGTATCGTATTACCCAGTAACTGGGTTGTGGAGGTCAGATAGGCAGTCGCTCCATGTAAAATACTGGTATTCAGCTGCATCCGGTTAGACTGGAAGCCGACCCCGACACAGTTGGGAAATGGCCAGGCAGATGAGGATGATTTATTTTTGTTGCTTCTTTTGTTATATTTTTCTTATTTTTTAGTCCTATCATGCATTCCTACATAGATGCATTTTAATCGATATTAAATTGAAGTATGAAATTCCAGTGAAATGTACATGAGTAAAAGTGTAAATGATAAATGATTTTATTTCTGTAAGTAGGTTTGTACAAACACTTTTACACGTAAATCGTATTTTAAAAACTAGATGAGGTCGGCGTTTCCTATTCGACTACTCTGAGAAGAAAGGCCGAAACAAACTCACAGGTCACAGTCTCTTTTAAAGTCCAGACAGAATCTTGGTCAGATCATGTGACCTTATTTGTACTTATTATGTTTTATTTTTTATCTCTGTCATCTGAATGAATACCTCATTTTACTAGAAAGGAAGCGAGGACAATAATTCACGAAGAGCTTAATAAATAAAATGTTAATAATTAATTAAATACACTAATCATACATTGCTCTGTTATTCAATGAAAGCGTAACTTAATGAAATTCAGGTTATCCTTAAGTAAGTATCTTATTCGAAATTCAAATTGACTGATGAAAATTCGGATCCGACCCCCGGTCTCTGTTGTATAAGATATCTGGCTACTCTGAAAAAAGTATTTCAGTTAATTTTTATGATAACGTTTTGTGTCATGCTAGATTATGTCTTATTTATATCATGTAGAACGTCGGTTTTTGTTAAATACTATATTGAAATACCTTTTATGATCAGTGTAACTCCTCATCGCTAAAATAACAAAATCTAATTTATGTTTCAATTCTAGGTATTTTCTATAGTTCGTTATTAATTTCAACTAACATGTTTCATCTTCGATCAAAAATACCAACTAGATAACAGGTCACGTACAAAATCAGAGCTAAATGCTGTCCGTGTGAAAAAAGTATAAAACAGTTATAAGTTCAACCTAATTACAACCATGGCACTTAGTAATAAAGTCGTGTTTACATTGGCTGTGTTTCAAGCGAACTGAACAAAATAAGAGCTCACGTCTCAAGTGCGCTGTTATTTAGCGAGGCGTATTTCTTGTGCCGACCCGATATCTAGCCGGTATTATTAAACGAAGTGTTTCATATATTTTAATATCAAAGGTTAGAAACTCAATATTGTCGTTGTTATTGTTATAATAAGCTGACCTTATATGATACTATCGGTTTTCTGAATGTAAATACCTTCTAATGAGATCAAAAGTGCTGCCAACATTTTTCCTAATTACTTTTTATTGTACAACGTAGATCCCGTCTGTTTTAATAAATAACATCATTACGCTTGTATTTACCCTAGGCGTAGGCAGAGGTGTATGTAAAGCCTTGTTTTGTGTAAATTGTCTGTCAACTACAATTGTCTATATATCAAATCACAACTGTCAATCTTAGACAGTTGTATGAAATGGCTGTAACAGACGTAGTGTCGACAGTGTCATTGCGACATTTCTAGTAGCTAATAAAGATGAAATTTGCAAAACTTTATTCTGTTGTATGAAACTGACAGGTGTCAAGAACGCATTCTCTCGACGGCCGCATTGTAGTGTGTCTATTTGATAAACAATTATTTTTCCTGAGACGGTACACATCTACGTAATTCGGAAGAAGCTAGATTACAAAGAAAGTCGATCAAGGTCTTGGCTTAGCATAAGATTATCTGCAACATTTTATTGCAATCAATTTAAGTTTTTGTTCAGGTGCAGTAACAGAGGGGCAATTCCCGTATTTTTAAGACCGTTCGCATTCTAATCTCAGTCTCAATCTGTCAAAATTACAATCAATTTACATACATTTTTGACAGGTTTTTGACATTGATTGTCGCTGAGATGAGATTGCGACTTGAATTTGAACGTTTTTTAAGTACGAGAATTGGCCTACAGATACTTAGTTGCATAATTTCAAATAGTTTTAATTTTTTTTTTCAAAAGTACACAGCTACAGGTCAAGTTACCACAAACTAAAATTTTCTCATTTTATTTTGAACGTAACTTGCAACATGTTAAGGTTTAAAATCATTTGACAGATTCGTATAACCTGATGTGCTGGCCACTGTACTTTATTTTTGGATTTATAAAACTGAAATCAAGATTCTAGAAATGTAAGATCTGAATTTGTAGATATTTATGTTGGGACCACTTTCAAATGTTCACACTATCCAGCGATGCCTTGTAAATACTAGATGCCTTATAATTACAAAATTTTATTAGATATGGTGGTCGGCTATTTACCTCTCGCTCGCGTATACGTCGTGTGAGTGAGAGGCAAATAATATGCTCGTGTCTATTTTTGTCGTATGCCTATTAGTTTTATAATGAGTGAATGTTTAATGCTAAAAGCACACTTAGTTTATTAATTGTATTAACTGAAGTATTAATTATGTGATCGAAATATAAATATATATAGGAATGTTCTATTTTTAATTGGTGACGATTCATTTAAAATTAAATATAAGTTATGTTTTAACCGATTTAGTGTTTTATTTTATTACTTGACAAAACATCGAGATTTATTTAATATATTATGTAAGTCTAACCTTTTGACCGCTTGGTTTTATATCAATTGCCGTGCTCCCAGCGCCCAGCTCATAAATCGACAAGTAAATGTCGACGACGAATAGGGTCGTGCAAAGAAAGAAAAACACATAGGTTATAGGTTCTAGGCGGCACGGGCACGAAAACATTTGTCGTATTAATACGACTGAGACAACACGGGCACGAAGACATGAGTCGTATTAATACGACTGAGGCGGCACGGGCACGAAAACATTAGTCGTATTAACACGACAGGCGGTACGGGCGGCACGAAAACATTAGTCGTATTAATACGACTAAGTCGGTCAATAGTTTAATATTAATGTATTAGGCACGTAAACGTTCCGGAATAGATTCTCTAAATAATTGTGAATATCGCATCAAAATCTGTTGCGCAGTTTAGAAGAACAACTCGGTCACACAGCAGACACGTAAAGAAACTTCAAATTATAATATGTATATAATTTATATAGATTTGCGAATCGTTTTTATTGTAAATGAAAAAAAAAAGAGAGTGGTGGCTCAGCGGAAACGGCCCCGAGTAAGGTGTCGTGATTTCGAGCCCAAGCAGGGATGCACTTTAATTTTCGAATTTTTGACGGCGCGGTTGGCGCAGTGGTTAAGTGATTGACTGCTGCGCTGCGTGTCGCGGGTTCGATTCCCGCACGGAACAAATATTTGTACGACCTGCAAGTAGTTGTTTGTTCCGGGTCTAGCTGTTTGTGTATGCGAGTTTAAATGTTTGTAAACGCACCCAAAATACTGGAGAAATTCCTAGTGTGGGGCAACGATATTTGTCTTAAAAAATAAAATAAAAACATCGCGAGTGCTCTTAAAATGATGATGAAAAACGTGAAGAAACCGGCATATCCTAGAACCCTTAAAATAATAGAAAAGTGACACCAAACCGCACCGGGCCCGCGTGGTGGATTACGGCCCACTATAGGTCCAACATTATAGGTTGGTTGTATAAAAACAAAACATTTCATTAACATTCATTTATTGTTTACCTAATATATTATAATAGGCATGTGATTAAATCACACAAATTACAAATCTTTTAACAATGTTTCACAAAAAAAAAGTTCGAAATTATAGTCTTGCTAAATTATTAGAACAATATTTTAGTACACAGCTGTGTTAACATTTACGCGGACATAAGTTATGACCAACTAATTGAATTTCTATACACAAGCCGCGTTGTTAAATTTTCAACATTCGGCTCTGGGGGCCTAGGGCCTACTCCCTATGCACGATGTCCGTTGTTTCGGCCGTACTGACGGAAGTTTCCAGTAGGACTAATGTTATGTCCGTACGTGATACGGAGTACCGTATCACGTACGTACATAAGATTAGTCCGGGTCCTGCACTAAAAAATAATGACAAAACGATTTGATAGTTGTCCATACTCCCGATGTGTTTTTGCAGACCCCAAAATAAATAAATTAATCGGGTGCAGGGTTCACTTTTAAGTTTCGAACTACTTTCAGACGGGCCCGTATCTTCGTTGACGGACTTAGAGAATAGATAAAGATTAAAATCGAGCGCGCGCTAAAATTCTATGGTTAGTATTCTAAGTCGTAACTTTACACCGCGTGTTTTAAATAAGGTGGTGAAAGTATTACATACATATGACAAAGATTGGTGACTGCAACCATTTTTAGTTACATTGTTTTTTGTTATATTTTATAGTTTCTACTAATACAATAATAACTTTTTCTATTTATAATATTGTTTGCAACTTAAAGGTACATTTTTTTATGATTACAGGGGAGTATGCATTGGCGTAAGTTAATCAAAACTTGTAACGAAGCCAACCAACTACGAAATAATCTATAGTTGCAACCTCAATTTTTTTTAAAATTTTTATTATGCTATAAAATACAGAAACATTCCGACAATACCCAGCTCCAGTCTTACGTTCATTAATACAATTAAATTACAAATAATTATGATAGTTACTTAATTATTGCTTATTTAATCAATCATTTTCAATACGTACAGAAGAATACATACAACATATTATTTGTTACAAAACAAAACCTGAGTTGGATTCACATTTTATTTATTTATTTATTAATAAAGGTACACCAACAGCTTCTGTATACAAAATATCAGTAGATAACAGTTGAGAGCTTACACAGTTGCCAATAAGAGGTGAACCAAAATGCTCAAATACAGTGATATCCTAAGGTAAAAACGAAATGCATAAAAATTAAGTGGTAACAACTAGGTATATAAAAATACATAAGTTATAAGATTGCAGAGGTTGCAAGAAATACCTACACCCTAATACAATAAAATTAATGTTTAGATTGTGTGAGTTGCATACTCAATAAGACACTTTATGACCCAAACTTTGAGGTCCTATGTCAACATCTGGAGAGGATTTTATATAAAAAATTCATCTCATGACTGAGCCTATTGAGATTTATTGTATAATTTATGATTTATTTATCTATTTTACTGAAAGAAAAGTGACATGCACTGAAAAAGTAACCGGGACATAAACGGGAGACCAAATGTGATTTAAAAAAACTTTTTTTTTTGACAATGGCCTCTTTCAGTCTTCAGAAATCAAAAAAAAAAAAAAAAAAAAAAAATTCAAAAATTTGTAAAAATAGAACAGAACCTGTATGATATCATCTGCCAGATAAATTACTCGGCACTTATTTGGAGGTGTTAAAACACGTTATTTCTTTAGACACACCAAAATTCTCTGATGACAATAAAAAACAATGGTACCAGCACCTTTGTACGCACGGCTACAGATCAAGCTATACATTTCCAATATAAGCTGATCTCGCATTGTATAAGGTTTTCGTTACAATGAGAGGTCAGTGTAAAATAATATGTCGTATCTGTATCTGTTTTACTGTGTGTACATAAATAATAAAATAAATAAATAAATAGTGGATATTATTTCCATCTCGTTGAAAATGATTAATTTCAACTAACTTACAGTAAAAAACTAGATTTATCACTAGAACATGTACAAACTAACATTCAAAAAGCTACGCCTCATAGACAAAAGTATTTTTTTTAAGAACAGCAATATTTGAATTTCACTGGCCAGTGATAGTAACTGCAAAGAATTAAAAGTAAATGCTTTAGATAAAGATAAAAAAAAGGTAATTCTAAACATAACAATAAATATTTAGGTCCTTCTAGTAAGGGCGGTATACACTGGGTTTATTAAAAAAAACTGAGGGCTTGACTCGCAACGTCTTAAGAGAATACCTTACCACTATCGCTCATAGTAAGCGTCTCACACGAATGTGAACTTTATTCGTATAAGCATTAAAGTTCACATTCGTAGGAAACGTAAAAGTGCGGTCTGTGAATTTTGCCCATAGACCCGAAAGGTAAAACCTTCCTAGGAGCTAAAAGTAATACCTAGGTTATAAGGGTAAAATATCAAGTCCCTGAAAATATCTAACAGGGTTAAACAAAATCAAGACTTTTACGAATAAAGGCGAGTTTTTAAAGGCACAAGCGATATATCTATATCGGACGTCTATGATTACATTAATGTTATGTCATCACAAAAAGTCATTGTAAGCATTTCATAGTATCTTTAACCATTAATTATGCCTTACAACTTATAAATCTTATGAAGATATACTTAAAGGTTATTTTTGACTGGTTACGTCAACAGCATTTTCATGGTTAATTTTACTATTTTATTATCATCTTTCTGGTTGTTTTCGAAACATTGTTCTTCATAACGATAACGCTTTAAATATTTTCTTATAGTTATATTACGGGTCCATTTATCAGCCATATGAAATAAACATAGCTAATAGTGTACCTGTGTCGCGCGAATACTTGATCTTCAAAACCGGAAGACGCCCTCTGTCGGCGAAACCTCGCGTTCGGATACGCCGAACAAAAAGAGCGGGACGGTAGCATATTCGCGCGACGATCGCTTTGGTTAAGACTCGTCTAAAACCCTTAATTTTGCCAACATAATGTTGCAGCATCAAGATTTCTTACCTCTCATAACTTTTTAGTACACACAGAACCAGGTCAAGCTACCACAAACTGTCAAATTTTCTCATTCCATTTTGAACTTAATTCTCAACATTTTAAAGTTTAAAATCATTTGAAGAAATTTGACAGTGGCGCCAATTCCCTTGTTCACATACTAAACTAAATTTAAGGTCAGTGAATCTTTCTATTTCATTAAGAAAAGGACAGAAGATAAATATTAGGTTAGTCCTATCATATTGGTCAGCTTTTTAGTAGCCAAGTTTTTAATCACGTCTAAACTTGCCTATGGGGTATCTTAATTTGACAGGACTAAACAAATACTTATCTTCAGTCTTTTTCTTAATGAAATAGAAAGAAAAAGATGCACTGAAGTTAAATTTAGTTTAGTATGTGAACAAGGGAATCGGCGCCTGTTTTGTACAACCTGATGTGCTGGCAACTGTACAATAAAATAAAATGCTTGTAAAGCCGAAGAAACTACGCAGCAGCCATCGCGGGCAGTATAAAGTGATGATCAGGGTTGGTGAGTTGGAACAGAGGCGCTCGAGCTCGCACGCCGGTCGCGGTGGGTCGCTTTGACGGGTCTTCACTTAGCATCATTTTCAGGACTTCCGTCTGTAAAAAATGTATTCATGTAGGAAATAATAGTAGTATCCGATTTTAGAAGTAAGTTTGACTTTGTATCCAAACGTTATCGATTAGGAAGCTTTATATTTTATTTTTTGAGTAATTATTTATTGGATCCAATTACATTGTGGGTTTATATAATACAGGGACAAATACAAGTGTGCGTTTCCAATTATAGGAGACCACATAATTTGACAAGGTATTAAACAGAACATATTAAAATAAATCAAAAAAACATAACTCGAAAATCATACAAAGGAGATCCAAACATGTGAGATCCAAACATGAGGAATTAGATCAACTTCTGTTGTCCAGATTTTTTTCTTCCTATACAATGAAATTACCCTTACATGAAACTGAGCCAAATGGCGTTCAAAAGATTTGGTAATTTTTTTGCAATTTTATGGACCACTTGGTCAAAAAATTAAGTAAGCTTTTTATGTTAAAAGAGCTAATGATTCCTCCGATAGTTTCCCCGTAACAGAATCTTTATTTGTAAACATAGGAATCACGGTTATCTATCAGTTATCAGTAGTGATCGGAATAGGTAGAGCAAAAATACCTAAAGTTCGAAAAAGAACAGACGAAGTGAAGACGCCTACAACAAAATATTTTTTCGGGACTAATGTCCCAGGTTTCGAAACATTAAAGTACAACTAAAATACAAAATTAAGACAGCAAGTTTTGGCTATTCTGGGAAACGAAAACATGAGGCGGACCCAGTTCTTTACCTGCATTAATAACAATAGAAAACGTATCTACTGGTTTTTTGAGAACGTTCTCCTTGTTTTGGAAGTCGGTTAAAAAAAATGAATTTAATTAAATTTAAATCTACATAAGTGATGTCCCGAAACTCGAAACAAATATTCCGAAAAAACTGTTTAGTCGTAAGGAAGTCTCAACTTTTTTTTTGTCTCTGTTCTTTGAACTTTAGGTATATTAGCTGTACCTATTCCGAGCACTGGTTATCAGTTACACAGTTATCTCATGGATTCGGATTTCCTACTGTCCCAGTAAAAAAAAGCACTATATTGATTTTGCCGCCCTGTTGTGCCAGCCCGAACAGGTGTATACCGTTAACGTAATCAAAATACTACTAACCTCTTGCGGATAATGCAACATAAACTGTTCAGGGTACTTGGACTGTCGCAAGCGCAGCAAACAACTGACGCGTTCTGACTCAGTGCCGAACGGTTGTAGCAGCTCGAAGAGTATGAGACCCAACGAGTATATGTCCACTTTGTAACTGTATGGATGACCTAGCAGCTGTTCCGGGGACATGTAGAGGTGGGTACCTGGGGATGACGGTACATTTGGTAAATATACTGTTACATATAGAAGAAATAATGCTGCAATAGCACCAAGGAACGGGCTGATAAACACGTTTTTCAGTCACACTGGTCAAAATGTTGACTTATTTAAAGCGTTCAAATTCGCATCTTCAGCTTCGGGGCGCATCATAGTTTCATAATCATCATCATCAGCCTACAGCAGTCCACTGCTGGACATAGGGCTCTCCAATCACACGCCATTCAGCTCGATTCATGGCAACTCTCATCCAGCTGCTACCAGCCACCCTGCCAAGATCGTCGCTCCACCTAGCCTGAGGGCATCCTACCTTACGTTGACCGATTCGCGGTCTCCACTCAAGAACACGTCTGCCCCAACGGTCATCACTTCTACGGCTACGGTAAATGTCAGAATTGGGGGGCACGTACCAATTTGTTTTTTGTTTTACACAAACATAATGTTGCTGGATTTATTACTACTTATCTATGTACTCACCAACTCTATACGTATGCCTCTGGTGCGCATCAACGAGCTCAGTCTTCTCTCCTCCGTCCTGTGACGTATCGCTCATGGCGGTGACCAGTCCGAAGTCGCCCACTTTGACCCGGCCGTCGGGCGCGAACAATATGTTGCTGGGTTTTAGATCTCGGTGAATGAGACCAGCTAAATGGACGTATTCAACTGCTGATACTATCTGGCTGAAGAGGACCTTTACCTGGGAAGAAACATGATTAGGTTACGTAAGTGTTGTTTCTTTCGGGACGGGAGAGGGAGAGAGTCTCCCGTCCAAGCCGCCGCGGTGGACGCTCCGGGCGTCGGGAGCCGCGTGACGACTCCCGGCCACCGTAGGCGCGGGCCTGCGGGCGGTGAGTAATGGGTAGCTCACCGTCCGATCAGGACCAGGCCCGTGCTGGACGGCGCGTACGTGTTCCACGCGCGCCTCAAAGAGATGTCAGCATCATAGAGGGGGCCCACTAGGGCCCAAGCCTGCCGGGAAAGCGGGATCATCCAAAAGGGGTACCGCTGACCCGGAACATAAAGGGCCAAGGAAGGAACACGGGTGGGTTTTAGTCAGTAAGAGTCTGACACTCCCTTCCGCTCCACCCAGAGCGGGAGGGGTCATTTGATGATTTCCCATCCTCAAAAAAAAAAAAAAAGTGTTGTTTCTTTTATACTTATTTGTTTGTTAGTTTGTATGTAGGGGGTTATCTCTGGAACTAACGGTCGGATTTGAAAAAATCTCTTTGCATTTTATAGCCCGAATATTGAGGAAGGCTGTAGGTTATATCACATCACGCTATGGCCCTTAGGAGCCGAGCAAAAAGGAGAAAAGTCAGAAAGAACGCTAATCGAAGTAATGGCGCAGGCAGGTGATGAGATGCGACGGGGTGGGGCGAGAGTACAAGAAATTTCACGCGTACGAAGTTTCGGACGGAAGTTTACAGCAGTCTTATACTTAAAAACTATGTCCTACAAAACCGTTTTCACGGTTTGCCTAAGGGAACAGTATTTCTCTCCGATTTGGTGCAAACTGAGTAGGCAAAACTGGTAGCAAATCATGCCGAACAATAAAGAATTTTCGACATTCATATAATATGTAAGTACATCATATTAAATACAAATACATATACAAAAACTGACAATTAATCTATTGTAAAATGTGTGATGTGCATGTGAGCAAATCCTAACTCAATAAATGCGACAGCAAGTTTGTTTGTTTGTAACGGCTGAACGGATTTGGATGAAATTTGGTACACGGGTACACCATGACCTAGGTAAGGACATAGGCTACTTTTCATCTTGGATCGCAGACGAAGCCGCCGGCAACAGGGAGTAAATAAATAAATCGGCGTATTTTGTGTGGTTTATTAATATTAGCTGTTTACTGGCATCGCGAGAATCTACTACATGTACCCAGATAAAAAGTATCATTAACGTGCCATAGAGTGGAATATGCTACTTTTTATTCCAAAAAAATCCAAGGATGTCTAAGTAGGAAGAAGAATGTTTTATTTAAAAAAATAACATTATTAAAAAAAATTGCCAATATCTAAATCTCGAAAACGAGATCTCGCCTGATTGGTAGTGAGATCTCGAATGGCCAGTCTCGACACCCGACTTAGCACGCGAGATCTCGAGTTGCTAATCTCGACTCGATATTGCCTTCTCTAATTGTAGGCTGTGGGATAGACGGTATGAAGTACATTTACCTTCTCAGCCCTCGCCTCGCAACACCTGTTATCTCTAAGCCAGTCATGCAGACTGTCCTGTCGACACAGCTGCATCTGTATGTACAGGTACATCTGTATGGAGGGGCCGGCCGGGCCCGTGGGGCTCGCGGGGTCTGTGCCACGCACTACCATGTCTAGTGACCAGTGGCGGGTGTGGCCTTTCTGTGGGGAGAGAATACAAGTTTTATTATAATAATAATAATATGAGACAACATCACACAAGGTCATCAGGTCCCGAACTAGGCAGAGCCTGTACTACGGTAACCTGATGACTGATATACATACTTATATACTTATACACACCCAGACACAGGTCAAACAGACATGTTCATGCACACAAATGTTTGACTTGTCCGGGGATCGAACCCGGGACCAGCGGCTCAGAAGGCAGGGTCGCTACCAACTGCGCCAACCGGTCAGTCTGTGACGTGGCAAAATTAATAGTAAAATGTAGACAGAAAACATTAATGAATAAAATAACTCGTAAATCGGATACGTAGTTGCCCATTTTTAAGGCCAGACCGACATTTCGTGATTTACATTGACCGTCTTATTACAAAACACGATCTAACTTGAGCCCGAGCCTAAATCTTCGATTTAGTTTTTGTAATTGGAACTTTGTGCCGACTTTAGTAAAGTTCTTAATACAAAATAGACAATCTAAGACCAGACCAAGTTGTCAGTTTTGTAATAAGAACTGTATTTCGATTTCTGTTAGGTTCTTATTTCAAAAACAGGTTCGATGGTTTAAATCATGTCAAAAGAAAAACCTTGTTTTGTAATAAGGCCACGATGGTTTAACCTTCCTTGCTACTTAGCAGCATAAAATGAGTTCTTTAGGGTGTTAATAAGTTAATCGATAGCGTTATTGTTATTTAACTATCATCCCGATATCGATACTTAAAAGTACAAAATATTACAAAAGGAGTGTCACGACTTAGTTCATATTTTGTTTGCGTGCAAACACAACGATTACCGGAAATTTCAATGGTCGTAAAGGACATTTTGTCGAAAATTAGTTGTAAATATATTTGGAAACAGCGTCACGAGCTCTATCGATTGCTATATTTAAAATAATTCTATCTTTAAAAAAAACCCCTAACGACCTGGATTTTCAACAGGTCAAGCTCGATTTTTTTTAACTATTTGGGATTTATCGTAAATTTTTTGGGCTCTACTGAAAAGTCGTGTTTTGTCTTTACGACAATTTAAATTTCCGGTATCAACAACATTAGTGGCCCTGTTCTAAAAATACTATACAAAGCGAAATTGTCCATAAAAAAAAACTAATTTACATTTAAACTAAATAAACTATCAAACTATTAAAATTAAATATATAATAACTTAAACTAACTAAAACTATTAACAAATTAAAATATGGCGTCGAAAAATTCCTCCGCATCGCTGTCGACTGGTAATGTACTCAAGAGACTGTCGGCATTGCCACGTTGTATGGCAATGTTGTAGTTTATTTAGTATAAAAAGTTTTTGTAAATACATATATTGTGAATAAAATCTTACATTACCATTTAATAATTTACATTTTCTTTTTATAAATACCAGAATTAATAAAACAGAAACACATTAAAGGCCTTACCTTTTTTTTCTTCTTCCCACACGAACTTTCAGTCTTATAATCACACTCCTTCACTCTCTCCAATCTCTTATCAAACGAAGAGTTCTTCTCCGTTCCCTCATTAGAGTGAGCGAACACTATGAACGAATCGTCGTCGCTGATTGGCTTAGCCAGGGAAGAATGCTCGTCACTGATTGGCTTAGCGAGCGAGTTGTGAGAGACGTCAGAGGGTTTGGACGAATGGGGGGCGTTCTCATCGAAAACTATGCTGAAAGAATCGTTGCAGCTTAGTGATCTGGGAACAAAGGTTTTATTTCAAATTTCAAACTAGCGACCCGCCCCTGCTCCGCACGGTTTTTACGACTTGTTAAAATATGGAGATTTACTATACAGGAAAAAATAATAACCAGTAAGCAGTGTAAGCAAAAATTCAGCATATGATTCGAGATCCTATGACGTAGAAATTTTCCGTCGGTTATAAAAAAAAATTGTTCCATACATTTTGACCGAGTAGGTTGTGGCGGCATCTACATGCGAACTACGGATCATCCTGACGTCACGTAAAATCCTGCATCGCGCAAGCAGAGTTTACCGCGCAACTAGCATACAACGGCCCGACATCAATCGTCGGGCAGTTGCCCACCAGAAACGACACCCGTCTGGTCGGAGGATTCTCCCTGTACTATGGTTGTCGGAGGATTCTCCCTTTACTATCAAAATCAAAAGTCATTTATTCAAATTAGGCTGAGAATCAGCACTTTTTGAACGTCAAAATCACATAAGACAGTCCCCCCAAAACGCCCACCCTTCACCACTTCCTAGTGCTCTAGCTGGGAAGAAGAAGTGGCGGAACAAACTCCCCAGCAGCACTGCTGTCTGTTCAGTTAGAAGAACTGGATTCTATATAGTAATAAGTAATTAACATTACGAAACACAAAAATATTAAAATTATTTGCCATATGTCAGCTAGCACACGCCAATATTTAAAACTATACTCAAGCAGAAATAAATAATAAAAACAAAAACGCAAACAGAACTTAATACATAATAAAAAGCCTCCTGGCATAAAGGGCGTGCCCGCTTACATATGCTTACTTGTAGCCACAAATGATAAACTAGGACCTTCGAAGTAAAATAAAGAAACATTAATTACTAATAACAATAACAAAACCATAGTCAGCAAGATGATATGGAGTTATGAGCGAACTTTTCACCTTATTCCTCATACCTCTATAAGGTATTGCACTTTTCTATGAAACAGCTGATTTGTTATTTTTGAAACCAACAAAAAAATCAACGCTATACGGTCTAGAATCATATGCTGAATTCATGGTTACAGTTTCCTTACTGGTATTTTTTTTCCTGTATACACGGTGACATTTGAATCACAGTTTTGCTAGAACAAACGTTGTTCAGACTATGGTCTACAACCATTCTATAACATCCAATAGAAAAAAAAACGTCATTGGTTTTCGAAAAAAACACAAAAAAGGCAATGTTAAAAATGTCGGGATTATCGTTACGCCCTACAACACAGATACTGCGGCTGCGACGCGCGGCTCTCGCGTCTTGAATGCAATATCGCTACCGTGATGAGTACTTTGAAGTTACGGTTAATGTTTCAAACATTATTACACGTTTGACTAATTTGAGAACTCCTAGATTAGTTTGTTTTAATAACATATTTGATGCTGTAGAATAGTAGTAGACCATGGTCTGAACAACGTTTGTTTTAGCAAAACTGTGATTCAAATGTCACCGTGTATAAGTTAAATATTAATGTATTATGTACATAAAAGCAAGCACCACCAAGCAAGTAAGCATCAGATTTGTACGTATTTTTCTGCTTTTTCTACTTTTCTGTTTATTTATATACATTATGTGTGTGCGTAAATGGTTAACTAAATAACTAATAAACCTTCCGGAATACATTCTATAAATGGTGAAAACCGCATCAAAATCCGTTGTGTAGATTAGAAGAATAACGCAGTCACACAGACAGACACGAAAAGCGACTTTAATTTATAATATGTACAGATATAGATATTGAAAATTCAAATTCTTATTGCTCTCACTGAATACGACGACGGGTCGAATTTTAACGTCGAGGAAGTAACTAAAAACTATGTTGAAAAATAAACTGAAACATCAATAACACCCGAGCTTAAAAATCTACCTCATCACTAAACCACAGACAATTTACGGCGGCCATTTTTGTTTTCATCTTTGGAAGAAGTTACGCGAATAGTCTTTACAAAACACACACGGGTGAAAATGTTTTTGGCGATTTTGAATACCGGAGTCTTTTCTGTCATGGCGACTGAAACTCCATTTAGAGCCCTATTTCGTTACTTATAAGTACCTGAGTCTCTTGCTAGCTCCTAGTTTCTTCGCATAGTCCAGCGCGTCGATGCTGTCTGTACACTTGTGTAGGTTGAGCATGACGTCATTACGCGGCAAGATGGCCGGCGGTGGAGAGGTCGCCGTGTATTCCTCTGTCATGGCCACTGAGACTCCGTCTAGTTCTCTGGTAAACGAATTATTTATTTAGTAAGGCACACAACCGCCTTATATATATTTTTTGACGTGACAACGTCTTATAATTCGATGGAGCCGGCTGCACGCACGATAAAACATGACTCATGCGGCGTTACCTCGCTCTGAGGCGTTCCATTTAAGGCTTGAAGTGCAAGCGAGAGCGCGGAAGGAGCGACAGAGGCACAATCGGCCTCCACGTTCGGCAGCGTTCGACATCTGTCTCTCTCCTACTTGAGTGAGCGATGCGTCCGCGTGGACAGCTGCTATACAATAATACATTTACATGCAACGATAATTGCGGCGATAAAGGTAAAAATTGACATACTTAATTGTATTTATGCGTACAAATAAATGTAACTTGATCAATTCAATTGTGATTTCCATTTACCTCCTCTATATCCATACAAAATATCAATCAAACAAATAAAATCAAAATTTTCTTTTGAAAAATGCAACCATTCCATCAGTATTTTCTTATGACGTTGTCACGTTCAACTATCGTCAGTATTATTAAATTTGAGTCAATCTTCTAATTAATGCTATTGTTTTTTGGTTAATGGTCCAGAAAATAAGGGAAGCGGCAGAGCATTTATGTCCCATACTGTCGTACTACAGTTTGGGACATAATTTCATTCGCTTATTCATTCTGATTAAATCGCTCTATGGTCTCGAATGTGATTTAAATAATTTACACGACAGAGGTCGGTTCACAAACCAAAGATCGCTGCTTTATATAGTTGCCAGTTATAATTCTTCTGTTCTTCTGTTCTCTTCGTCTTCTTTTAGTCTATCCAAAGGAAATGTAAGAGATCGCCTTCTGCGATAAGACGATTTTACACTAGTTTAAAAAATGCTCTTTTTGTTTTATGTGGCGTGCTACAAAGTTTTATAAATAAATATGTAATAAATTCTAAAATAAAATCCAAAATGGCGTTTAAACTTCACGACACGGTACATCTTCTGCTACATACCTCATCCACACAGCGTCTCGTTGTTGCTGCCACAGCGGGGGCGGTTCCTCGACCCACGCGTTGAAGTATCGCACGATATGCTCGTGTTCTAACTTGGCGAGTGCGCGCACTTCACGTAAGACACGCTCTCGCTTCGATTCCCTGCAAAAGAGTTTCTAAAATTATAATATCTTATTCTAAAACCTATTCCTATAGTTGGAATGATCCAATTTTCATTACGTACCACGCTTCCCCACTGAGTATTGGTAAGTTCAAGTTTGACTTACGGTGAAATGCGATTATCAAAACGTTCACCGTGTTTGCCTAATATTGAAGAAAGTATAAATGTTATAAAATAATAATATTATAAATGCGAAAGTAAGTTTATTTGTTACGCTTTCACGCTAAAACGGCTGAACGGATTTGGATGAAATTTGGCACTCAGATAGACCCATGAACTGGGTAATTACATAGGCTTCTTGTCACCATAGTTCGCAGACGAAGCCGCGGGCAACATGCAGTATATGATATGATGGAAAATAAAATAGAACTAAGCAAACATTTGATTCCTTCGGAGGTTTTAATTGATTGGTTTCAGACACTGAGTGTTACAACTTTATTTCTCACCTCCTAGGCAACGTAATCCTCTTGACAGCATAAGAACAGTCATCGATATTGTTCTTCGCCTCGAACACGACGCCGAAGCCGCCGCGCCCGAGACAGCGCAGCGGCGTGAAGTCATTCTCGTAGCGACCCGAATATTCCGGAATGTTCGGACGGACGGGAGCCGCGTTGTCTACGGGCCAGGCCACTTGGACCACCACCTGGGGAACGATATAAATATAACACACAACTTAACAGCACTCCTATATTTCGCGAAGGATTAGGCAGAGGAGTACCTATAGTACACCCACGTTATAAGTCCCGGGGGGGCAGTGTGGAGGGTATAAAATATATAGGTACCGTTTAAAATCAAAAAAAGAATTCCGAATCATAGATATTATTAGATCATTTAAATTAATTGCCACCAACTCAATTATCTACTTTAGCTTTAATTTATTAAGTTCATTTTTGAGTGAACATAAAAAAAATACAAAATTTTTGGTTGCAATAGAATTGGAATTACTAACTTGAGTTTAGTTTTTCAAAACTTGGTACTTAATTATTTATTTGCTGAATTCAAGAACGGTTTTTTAACACGTTTGCCATATTAAAGAGAATGCCGTCTAAATACATTATATAACAATCCAAGTCGTTACGGCAGGTTGGGCGGAATAATGCCCGGCTCACATTATTCCAGTCTAGAAATCCAGTGAGACAATCCAGTCCAGTTGTAGAGTGGATCATATCGTATACTTTATTCCAGTCACAGTCAGTCAGACAAAAAACAACGCACCTGGGTCTGAGTACCCGGCAAAGGGGTGAATGGCACAGAAGCCCTAGAATACTGCACCGACTTAGACTAAAAAGGAGGAGCTTGTGCATTCGACGACGGTCAGCTACCTGAACAAAAGAATCAAATCCAGAACACAATACCTCGAGTATTTTCGCAGTTACTTGAGGATCACCTTCGGAGTGTCGAAAGACCCTTCAACCCTCAAGGTTTGACGGGTCCAGAACCTACATAGCTACAAGACTACTAGCCCTCACCTGTTCCTTATGACTCGGCAAAGGCGATACTGCGCTGATCTTCGGCGCGAAGAACCGCGGCCAGATCATGAGGTTCATGAGCAGGGCCGAGGACACCGCGATGAGAAGCACCTCCTTCCACCAGTACCTAACGAGTCAATTGTAGTATTATAATTTATGGTTGCGCTATTCGCTATACTCCATTAAATAAATAACGTTTGTTTTGACCAACGAAGTAAGTACCTACAAAAATTTAAAATTGCGCATGCAGCACCGTACACGTGATAGAAGTGAAAGTTCTTATAAAATAAAGAATAAGGGAGATTTAGTGTGAGAGACAGAAAGAGTTATATCCTTCTTCTCTCTCATGTAACGAAATGTGCCTAAATGTTTCAAATTTCACTCTCAATTCTCGTTCAGTTAACAAATCGCCGCGAAAGAAGGTTCACTTAAAAACATACAATTCAACACAGACATAATTATTACAATAGCCATGGCTCCGGTACTGACGATCGAACCTCTGCGAGAATGCCCTTAGGAAATGGAAAATGTATAATGGAGGCATTGTTTGTCATTATCCGTCCAATGTTAAGCATGATAAAGATTATTTCGTCTTTATCGATGCCTATAGTAAAATAAAAAGTAATTTGAAAGATGAGCCTCGAAAGATCTGTATTTCAACACTACTTTAACGTAACTTTGAGCGTAAATAAATCTCCAAAACTAAATAACTAAATAATTTGAATGAATAAATTCAGTACTTTTTTTCATAATAACGCCTACACCTAGAGGTCTGTTCATTACGTTTTTCGGTATAAATCATCGTGCTTCTCGCTTACTCTCACGATTTTGGGCGGGACAGCACGCACTTTAGCCACGCCCACGAACGAGTTCGAGCCGTCGCCTAGCGCAGCCTTATTGTAAGTTTGCTGAATGAAATAAGCGAGACATGGGGAACCATTTTATTATTAAGGCTTATGGCCTCACTATGATATTAGATCAAAAAAATATTATTATTATTATTACCATAGCGAAGAGATGTGCACGTGGATGTGATGCTGTTCTGTGTGGTCGTCGCTAATGTTCGGGAGGCTGTCGAAGTGGTCTTCGGAGACTTGGACTGATTGGTCGCAGGTTTCTTGTAGGTAAACAAAGTAGCCGTGGTCGCCTGTACGACGAAACAGACGATATAGTAGCATTCGATTTTTTTAAAATAAATTTTCCTAATCCGGGGGTCGAACTCGTTGATTTTTGAAAAAAACACACCGCATCATTGCACCATCCGTTAGTGTCGCTAAAAAGAATCAAATTCTGGGAAGTAATGACTAGAGATCGGATATTCGGATGCATCACCTAAAGTTGAGATGTTACCTTATATGGAATGCACTTTTGTATCGATCGTAAAAAACCCGCGATTCCGGGTTCAACAAATTTAGTGTTTTTTTTTTACTATAGAATCGGATGCATATCTAGATACCTAATATTGTAAAGTTGGTAGGTAGTATCAAATTACCTTAGCAAACAACGTCAAGATAAGATAACGGACTACATATATTTAGAATTATTCATGTTGGTGCCTATTGAAATACATAGGTTTTTTTTTATAAATTACTTTTTAGAAGTCGCTTCCATACTGAACATCCGACTAGTTATGCATTCCCGCTGTACCGCATCCCGGAATTTTTAATACAAAATAAATATTTTAAGAAGCCGCTTCCATACTTTCATAGCTAAAAAATTACTTTAGGTTAATGTGCATCCGAATATCCGATCTCTGGTAATGACATATGGCAAACTAAAGCAAAGTGTTGATTTTTGATAAACTGATTAATATTTTCAAGTCTTCAACTATTATCCCTTCCATTATAGTTTTTTTGTTAAAAAACTTTTGACGCAGTTTTAATTTATATCAAAAATCGGCCGTGACATTTCTTTCGAGTATCTTATGGTTTCGCAATTTTTATTGTTTCGGATTTAGCCAACCACGCCCATTTGCGAAATTCACCTTGTATACGTACCAAAATTATTTCCAGCTTGTCCATACAACGTGATCAACGACAATGCATTCGGGTCAGCATCTTGTACAGACAAGGCCGTCTGATCATTGTCCTTCTCTGCCTCTATCTGAGGTCGGGCAGTCACCAGTTTCCATGGCAACGGCTTCGCTGCCACTGCTGTTTCCAGTTTACGGGAATATAATTGACTTTCTTGGATGTAGAGCTGCAAGAAAAATATTTATAGGAGGTTTGTTACGAGGAAGTAATGTATGTTTCTATGTATGTAACATATTCCCATATTATTTGTTTTATGTTTAAGTGAATTGTTTTTGATCTCTACCGCCAAATAAATATAAAGTGTCAAATTACACGGAAATGGTTGAAATTTGCATAGGGGTCATAATACGCAAATGAAGAAGCAAATGGCCTCCCCTACATCCCCTTATTGGATTGCCGACATATTACCAATAACCCTGTATTATAGTTTCATACTTGAAACATTTCGATCAATCGTTGGTTAACTATTATACAACAGGATTTAGTATCTATGTTGGGCTCAGTCTGTGGCACTCGCAAAATTCAATCAAGAGATGGTACTTTTTAAACAAACATTTTTTTGTATTTATTTAAAAAATCATGACTTTTTGTATTGATTAAAAAACTCATGATTTTTTCCAACCCTGTTTGGCTTGTGATATTAAAAGCGGTTTGCTCTAAGCACTGTAGGAATCATTCTGCTGTCCCTTATCGCGATCCTGACCGCCCAGCTCCTAGTACACTTTTTCCGATTGCCTTTCTTAAATACCCCTTGCAACTTACTCACGTATGTGTTCTGTGGCAAATAAACCATGTTTATTTCTTTCTTTTCATTTTATTTCTAAATCCTTATCTCTAACAAGTGGAACAAAACTAAAAACAAACCGGCCATGTGCGTGTCGGACCACGTACAATCAAGGATTCCGTAGTTCAGATGAATTTTTCCCAAGAACAAACATAACCTTGTAGATGATAAAAAAATCGCCTATAATATATAGGTATGTCACGGTTAATTCTCCAACGCCAAACGTAAGTTTGCAATCGCATTTTTTTTGTGCTAAAACTACAAATGGACGATATGTTTGCTTGCTTTTTTATTTGCGAGTATCAAAATATGTCGCATAAATGGCCGTATTTTTTATTGCGTTGACTTAGAAGCTTGATATTTTAGAGCTCAGAGAAGGTACAGTAGACCGTCGTATTTGATACCAATTTCAACTTGGTACCTCCACGCGTTTCTGATAAAAAGGAGCTTGACAGACAGACAGACGGAAAACGAAGTGATCCTATAAGCGTTCAGTTTATTCATTTTGAGGTACGGAACCATAAATATTATTTTGTCCTTTTGTAGCCTAACCATAGTGATAAACCAACCTGTCTATCATGACTTCCAATATAGAGCGATGGGGGTTGTGTGACGCCGCCCTGTATGAGAGTTTGTGTCGCCTCCCATAGCACGTCGATGTCCTGTAGAGTACCCGCAGCCAAGCGCCACATACCAGCAACTGGTGCATCTAACTGTTGTACAAAATAACACAAAAGTTAATTTGCAGGATTAATTAGAAGTTTATTCATAAGTCATTTTCTTTTTAAATGATATACACACGCACATACACACACACACACTTCACACACACTATTTTCTCTTTTTTTTGTTATAGTTCAAGTCTTCTTGTTTAGTTTGAGATGTTACTTGTAGTTTTTTGTTTAATTTCTGTTTTCTTTTCTAGACCACTTTTACCATTTCATAATTTGACATTGAAGAGCGGGATCTCCTAGCACAGGTATATCTTTTAGTTAAAAGGAGGTCCCACAGGAGGTTGTAGAATTTCTGCAATAAACCTTGTTTTATCATTCGTTTAACGAAACTGTGAAATTTCTCCTAATGATTTTAAACCTTAAAATGTAGGTGACGTTAAGTTCAAAATCGAATGAGAAAATAAGACAGCACACAGCACAGCAGCACACAGCAGGTTAAGTTAACACAATGTTAACTTAACCTGCTGTGTGTGTACAATGATAATAAAAAGTGCGGTATGTTATGCCAGAGGGCATACAAATGTTTGTGTGTGTTACCAAGCCAGCCAAGTCTCAGTAATTAGATAAGAAATAAAATATAATAATAAGCCAAACGGTAAAAAAAAACCACACATTTCATCATACAAATAAGTTAATAATAAATAGCAAAAAGAGAGAAAAAAACAGATATAATGTCGATTCAGTACATGTAAACACACAGAACAATTAATAATACATTTGTCAATAATCAACACTAATGTCGATATTCAAAATTTATGTCAAGGACAACAATACATGTATTTTATTGGCATGTCAACATTATATCATTAGATATAATTAAAAATTCCGAAATACAGTAATATGCCTTGTTCACCAGTATTTAAGATTAGGTATTTCAAATACAATGCTTCGAATTCCCAACGAACACAAAAAGTCGTTCAAAACGAACGTCCTTCAAACTTAAAACTTGCTAATGCGTTAAACAGTGGTTTTAAATGGATGGCATATGCATGTTCTGTTATACAAAAGCTTCTGAGTCTTATGACACGAAAGAAGATAAAACCACTTTTATCTAAAGTCTGTTCGCCGCGAGTTGATAAAGTCAGGGTGTCTTAACTCGCCGCGAGAAATCACAGCACAGCGGGCAGAGCTCCGGCGGGATCTCAGGGCGGCATGGAGAGTGCGATTGTTGCAACCCAGCGCTGGGCACGCCACAATTGCGGCAATAAGTCCCCTCTTTGAGGAGTGGCTAGAGAGGCGCCACGGCGTCCTCACCTTCCGCCTGACGCAGGTCCTCACCGGAAACGGCTGCTTCGGGAGGTTCCTATTCCGGATAAGGCGGGAGGAAACGCCCGGGTGTCACCATTGTGTGGATCGCCCGGAGGACACGGTGGAGCATACGGTGGAGGTCTGCCCGGCTTGGGCGGAGCACCGCCGTGTCCTCGTTCAGGCTAGTGGCGGTGGCGATCTCTCGCATCCGTCCCTGGTCCAGGTTATGGTACGGAGTGAGAGGGCTTGGGAAGCCATCACCTCCTACTGCGAAGCAGTAATGCTCGCGAAGGAGGAGGCGGAACGCGTAAGGGAGAGGCAAAATTCGCACCCTTACGCCCCTAGCCGCCGCAGAAGACGCCCTGGGTGTCGGGAATCCCAGGTCGCTTCCCGGCCAAAATAGGCGCGGGCTTGCGGACGGCGAGCAATGGGTAGCTCGCCGTCCGATAAGGACCAGGCTAGGGTCGACGGCGCGTTGTGTTCCACGCACGCCTCAAAGAGATGTTACGTGAAACGTGTGAAAGGGTAACCGTGGCCCATGGCACAGGTAACTGAAAGAACACGGGTGGGTTTTAGTCATTAAGAGTCTGACACGCCCTCCCGCTCCGCCCAGAGCGGGACTAGTTATTTGATGATTTCCTACCCTCAAAAAAAAAAACGGATAGGTACATGACATATTTTTTGTTACTTGTCGGGCTTCGAACTGATAATAACAACAATTTTAAACAATTATTAACAGTATAAAACAGAAAACAACACGCGAACACCCAAACGACTCACTCGAAAAGTTGAAACGCATTCCAGAACGGAATGGTAATATGGCCGCCGCGTCCACTCGCCGTTCGGGCCGTAGTTCACAACATATGCGTGCTTCGTACCACGAAAACGGCGAAAGCAGGAGTTAAGCGACAGCCGCCATACAGTTTGCGATAATTAAGCGACAGTCGCTATTCGGAGACTTATCATAATATTTATCAACTCTCAGCGAATAGACTTTAGCTAGGTATACAAGTAATGGTTTTGCAAATATCTCTCTAATTCAGCATACGAAAAACGTCCTGGGAGATGTTTCCAATAGTTTTAAAAATAGCAATTAAGTTTCAACGCCATACAAAATGACTCCTCGTTAAAGCCAAAATACAGCTCACCTTCTGCTGCCACAGTAGATTAGTTCCCGAAGTATCCCTCACAGCGACTACTCCTTCCGGCAACGCGACGGCCACGGCGACCGGCACCGAACCAGTCGGAGCGTGCGCACATTCTCTTCTACTGAGGGCTACACGATGCTCTGCTACGCTGAAGTTCCATCTGTAAATAATGGAGAGTTTAAAGCGCATGGTTTGTTGCCTAGACGGTTTCAGAAAAATAGATTTAAAAAAAGTGTTTTATTGCAGGCAAAATACCCATATACAAAAAATAAAAAAAAAAAACATTAAAAATTAAAACATGGAAGTATTTAAGTACCCGTAGTCTTAACCCTCAATTGGGCGCGCCTAAAAAGTTGCATAAGCGGTCGCGAGGGGTGTTTGGCACCCCAGATTTAGGAAATTAAATAAAATACGAAATACATGCAAAATCAGACTTTTATTCATTAGAACATTTGAACTTACATATTAATCAACTTTTAAACGTATTTTTAACATAATAAACTTTTTTTTTTATATGAAAAATATTTTTTTACTAATCCTAGTTTTTATCGTCAAAATTTTGACAGACTATATTCATATGGTCATTGCACACATGTTTTTGGCATTTCGAACATTCAGTCTTTGTTTTCCTGTCCTTACTTCTTGGACATACATGGCACCTTTTGTATGATTGCGATCGGCCTGCTTCAGAAATAGATTCTTGGTCCTGAATTCCATTTTGTGTTTTTAGTCGTTTTTGCAGCGGTCGTGGTAGTGTGGGTATGCTGGCTCTTGATATTTGGTGAGGTTTGACTAAATCAACAGCCAGTCGCTTTAAAAATACTCTTCGGGATATATTAGAGTCAATTTTAGATTTGTATATAACATAGGAATTGATACCTGTGATATTGAAAATATGAAAAAATATCACCATCGGCCATCTTTTGGTTCGTCTTCCTACATTATAACTGGCGCACATTTGGTCGTTTGTATCAACTCCCCCTTTCGTTTTATTATAAAAATGAATAATTTTGGGCTTTCTTTTCTCACCCTCAACATTATCATCGTGGTGCATTGTCGATAAAAGCAGAACTGCTTTTCTTGGTTTCGGTACATAGAAGCACAAAGTCATATCTTTTTGGAAACCGAATATGCTAGAAGTCGCCTCTCGTGTTTTATCCGGTAAGAAACACTTTGGTATTTTGGGCTTGTTTTTCTTAGTGTGCCCACCATGGTAAGTGTATGTTCATCTAAAAGCGATTTGGCCAGTGGGACACTAGTAAACCAGTTGTCCATGGTAACATTTCTTCCAGTTCCGGAAATAGATTCTATATCGAATTGTGTATCTAGGTCGAAGTATTATAACTGAACACTTTTAACATTTATTACTTGTCAAATTACAATGTTTTAAAACGGATATAATGAAATTAACAATCATCCACTACCTCGGAATTTAGACCACACAAACAGTCACATGGGGTGTCGTGCACCCCAAACACGCTCTCCGAGCCCAACCGTCCACAACAGAGCGTCGCTCGCAACGGAATCGTGTACGTTTTACGTGTTTACGAAGCTACCTAGAAGGCCAACGCGCTAAGTTCAAATTTTAAAAAGTTGTGAGGGTGGAAACCTGCTCTGGGGTGCATGACACCCCACGCGACCAATTAAGGAAACAATATAAATTAAATTAAATATTCATTTATTTCAAGAAATTATTCCCATATAAAGCACTACAAATTAAATTTGCAAATATAAATTAAAACCATTGCATTAAAAAATAAAGATTTAAATAAAAACAAAACATAAAATAAGTTAAAGTCCAATTAGTTATTAGGTTAAAATTCAATTAATTACATAAAACAATAGTCACTTAATAAATCGTGACGAACTAGCATGCAGGTGCATTGCATCCACCTCTCCAACAACAGCGAGTCCCACCGCGTAATTGTTTATTCTCGTTTAGGTGAACAGAAATCAAGTGCAATCAATATGGGACTTGATAAGTTGCACGTGACTACCCTCCTGATATTATGAAGAAAAATAACGAGAAAGAAAACGAATAAACCAATACATACAGGGTCAAATTAAATTAGCTAGCGAAACTCCGCAGACGTGATGGGTATCGATATCTAAACACGATAAAACAATAAATAAATAAATTTGATGTTTTGTTTTTGTCGGATCATCTACCGTAATTAGTGTATTGACTAGGGATGGGCCGAATATTCGTTTTATATTCGGCATTCGGCATATTCGGCAAGTTTACCGAATATTCTAATTCGGCCGAAAATTCGGCTAAATCACAGAATGTTCGGCAAAGTGGTACACAAAGTGTTTACTGTATTGAGCCGTGTATGATTGATCATGAGTCGAGTGTTAAATGTGTTATTTTAATGAGGTCAAGTAATTTACAGTGCAGGTTTATGTTTTTGTTGACACTGTAGCTTTATTTCCAATAAAAACAGTTAAACAAGATGGATATTAAAAACAAAATATACGTATGCACAGCTGTTTTGGGATTAAGCTACAGTGAACTCTTTATAATAAAATAATATATTAAAACCGGGTCTTTGTTGATTACAACAAAGACCCGGTTTGATTATATTATTAACTAAGCAAGTTTTTTGTTTTTATCAATATTTAATGTAAGAAAGAGTTTCATGATTATCAACAAACATTTCAGCAGATTATGACTCATATGTCTAGTTTCTTTCTACTTAGATACCTGTATTGTTTACATAAGGGAATCAAAAATGCCGAATATTCGGTTCGGTAAAAGGTTTACCAACAGTCGGCCGAATTTTCATATTCGGTGAAACCTATGTTCGGCCCATCCCTAGTATTCACTTGAAATATCAGTTTAAAACATCTGTTTTTTTTTGTGTCTGCTTCACATACGTGATTGGTAACGTGGTATCGTATTATCTAAGCACAATAAAACATATTTTCTCAACTCATACTTCAAGTAACAACACTATCAGCGGTTTTAACCCCTTAAAAAAACCATCAAATCTTTTTTATTTTAATATTATCGTGTTTAGATATCGATACCCAACACGTCAGCGGAGTTTCGCTAGCTAATTTAATTTGACCTAATATATGTAGAGAATTACCAAGTTAAAATAGGATCTTTGAACGTGGGAACAGAAGGGCTGAAAGATGTCAAAATCCAACCGCGTTAAACATTGTGTCCAATGCAATAAGGTAAATAATAAACTTACTTCTCACTACCAGTCCTGGGATCAAGCGCTCTGACAGTATTAGAGTGCCTCCTCAGAACTATGACGTCACGGCCCGCATTAGCCGTCTGCTGTTCACTGCTGCAGCCTCCCGAACCGCATTCGTAGATAATGCCGCCCGTGTGAACGTCGAGACCAAACCAAAGGGTTTCGCGGGCACCTGAGGATAAATGGAAATATATATGGTAAGTAAAAATAGAAAATTGTTTATTTCAACATTAAAACTACATCATAAAGATAGCGTTGGTGCCAAACTAGGCACAGCACAGCAGTCTTGTGCACCATGAAATAAAACATTTTGGTTATTCTTTAAACAAACGTTGAAATTGCCGTCAGTTTTAGTTACGTACTGCAATAATTTCGGCTTAGATGTGTTCTAAAATTCATCATTCATTCAGGCCTTTGGTGTGGGATGCTACGTGTGTCGACGCCCTTGCGCCTTCCCGTCTTCCTAGTACGGCGGGCTGTGTTGGGGCGGCTGCTGCAGGTGCGGAAAACCACAAACGGCGCAAATACTCACATCTTTTAGGGACTTATGTGTTTGAGCCGTTTGGGGTTGAAACACTAGGGCCATGGGGTCCGAGTGCCCACTTAGTTTTTCGAGACATCGCCAAGCGGTTGGTCGTCTCTTCACGTGACCAGAGGGCAATACATACATTTTGACAGTCCAGCAATACTCATTGCATTATTTACTTCGTTGTGCAGACAAATGTTTCGAACATATGAAGCAATGGATTAGCAATATCCTTCAAAATGATTCAGATTATGATTGATAGTGTGTACGCAATTAGGGTGCTGGACCTAACATGCAATCAATCTTCGTTCGTTAATTCCCAAACCTTATTTGGGGAAAGTATTAGAAATGGAGATTCTTCTGATGACTTCTTGTAAAAGAATTCTCCTACTTTCGTTTTATTTAGTGTCGATGCGCGTCCCATCACTAAAATATAGAGTTGACAGGAGTCGCGAGAGTAAATGACAAGAATCCCAAAAAAATAGTGGGACAGACGTTTCAAGTTTACGTTATCTAAACCAAAAGAAAATGATTCAGCATTCTAAATATACATCCAAATGATAAGGCTCTATATCATGCCAACTTTATCTGAATTGGACTTCAAATTCTAATCAATCTCAAATCAGTAAACAGCTTGAAGATAGCTTTCTTCCTGTGTTTTATCTCGTGGCCTACATCTGAATACGTAGTTCCGCTGTATAATAGACGATTTATTTCATCGTTATTAGCTGGTGACATCAGTAATCAGGGTGAGTGAGATGACATTGTATTTCACGGTTGAATACTAGCTAAGTCGCAAATTCTCCAAGGTTATTTTGTATGAATGATGGTTAGTTGAGAAGTGAAACGGAACCGTGAAATATGAGCGCTGTTCATGTTGTAGGTATGTCAAATATTTTGTTGGGCGTTGTGCCACAGGTTGGCGTTTGTTTTGGCTGTAGAGGGGTTAAACGAAACAAGGAGTTGATTGACGGTGAAATTCATGTCGAGAAAAAACCATTTACTTATTAGAAAGAAAGAAAATGCGTTTATTTGCGGTAAACATGACGTAAAAATAACACAAACACAAAAAATAAGAAAAGGTTGGGGGAAACATGCGTCACATCCACACAAAACGGCTATCGCTCAGCATTATGCTGCGACCCTATGCAAGACAGAGCCCCAGCGCTGGTTTTCAGCGACAGCCGGCGCTGACGTAGTGACGTCGTCCGGTGAGGCAAACAATAGCTAGGACGCTGTACCAGTACAGCGTACTTACGAACGTCTTCTCCATAGGTACCTACTACGCTTTGGAATGGGCAACTAGCTTCATCTTTCTGACTGACCGACCACTTGACAATTCAAAAGTGCCTGTAATTGGTTTATTTGAAATAAATGTTTTGAGTTTGAGTTTGAGCTGCACTTAAATATTAAAAATCTTAAATTATTTCAATCATTCACTTACAGATAATACAGATCCGGATCCGTATTTTTATATAACACATTGACATTGATGAATTTTATATATACAATGACATGAGTATTTGATAAATGATAAATGATTTTATTTCTGTAAGTAGGTTTGAACAAACACTTTTACACGTCAATCATATTTTTTTTAAACTAGATGGGGTCGGCGTTTCCTATCTGACTACTCTGAGAAGAAAGGCCGAAACAAACTCAGAGGTCACAGTCTCTTTTAAAGTCCAGACAAAATCTTGGTCAGGTCATGTGAAAGCTATGTAGATCGGTGTCTGCAATGGTCTTTTGAGGAAAGAACCACACAGATTGAGTGGACCTGTCCAGTCAGTGCACGCAATTGTCAGTAATCGTGCAGCTCAACTTAGACTCAAGGAGCTCAACGATTCGACGAACAATACCAAAGAAAGGACATTTGAGTAGGCCGCATAAATTACTCAAACTGCCAGATCATGATTACGTTGAGAAAAATACAAAAATAAATATAAATAAATCAATGACCGACATAGTTCTCACATTCACAATAATTAGAATAATATTATAATAATCTTTGAGGACCATGTAGATTTGTGTCTGAAATGGTCTTTTGAGGAAAGAACCACACAGATTGAGTGGACCTGTCCAGTCAGTGCACGCATTTGTCAGTAACCGTGCAGCTCAACTCAGAACTTAAGGAGCTCAACGATTCGACGAACAATACCAAAGAAAGGACATTTGGGTAGGCCGCATCAGGTACTCAAACTGCCAGAACATGATTAAAACTGCAACAAAAACACACATAGTCCTCACATTCACAATAATTTAAAATAATATAATACTTTAAATAGTAAATATTAGTGTCATTGTATATGTAAATAAGTATAGATACTTATAGCAAAGATTATAAGTAAAAATAGTTAGCGAAATAAAATAAATTAACTTACTTTGTAAAGTATTATAATATTATTTTAATTATGGTGACTGTGAGAACTATGTCGGTCATTGCTTTATTTGTATTTTTCTCGGTTAGTTTAATCATGATCCGGCAGTTAGTTAGTTAGTAATTTATGCGGCCGCCTACTCACATGTCCTTTCTTTGGCTTTGTTCGTCGAATCGTTGAGCTCCTTAAGTTCTGAGTTGAGCGGCACGATTGCTGACAATTGCGGGCACTGACTAGACAGGTCCACTCAATCTGTGTGGTTCTTTCCTCAAAAGACCTATTCAGACACCGATCTACTTAGTCTTCACATGATCTGATCATGATTTTGTCTGGACTTTAAAAGAGACTGTGATCTCTGAGTTTGTTTCGGCCTTCCTCTCCGAGTAGTCAGGTAGGAAAAGCCGGCCTCATCTAGTTTAAACAAAATATGATTGACGTGTAAAAGTGTTTGTTTAAACCTACTTACAGAAATTAAATCATTTATCATCTGTGTTTGGTCTAGCCTTCTAAACTCTAGAAGCATGAACTCTTCCGCAAGAGTACCTTATAAATCGAAACTGAGCAATAGGGAAGGATTTTTAAAAATTCACACCTTAATCGAGTTAAATAGGGGGTAAAACATTTTTAAAGTTATAAATGTGGAAGTTGATACTTGGAATTATAGTAAAATCAGCTGTTTGTAAGTAAAAGTTAGTTATACCATCGTTTTTTTGGAAACTCATCTCCTAAGACTCCTGCGAAGTTGCGGATGGAAGATCTCATGGGACACATGGCTAGTATACAATAACAATTCTTCTTAGAGTTCCATGTGGCCTACAGCAAACAGAAGGCCCCAATTCCTTATCCCTTCCACCTTTCATGTTTCCGTGTAAATTCGTAAATGACGTCAATTTACGTCAGTAAAATGGGCAGTAGCGGTCTCCTGTCTCATTACTGTATACTGCGAACACTAATTCGTTGGTCAAGCGTGGCAATTTAACTGTGATGGTAGCGGTAATAAAATCTAGTCTTCGGTAATAGACGATCACGGGTTGATTTGAAAGTATTCATCGGCACTGTTTTGTAGGGTCTCGTAAATGCCTTGTATGTGGAAAGTCTGGACAAAAACAATTAACTCAGTGTTCTTAAAGCAAAAAGATAAAGCTACTGCCTATTTGACTGTTTAAAGGACGCCTTCTATGCATTTTGGGCGTTTTGGCCATCGATCACTACTTAAAAGTTCTATATTGCCACTTGATAGAATGTCAGTACCAACGCACCTTTCATGTGTAATTAAATACGAGTAAATTAAACTAGCTTTTATATAAGTATTTAAGCCAATCTGTTAAGAACCTGGTACTACAAAGTGTTTATAAGTTTTTAAAAAAGTTGACTGGTAGAAAATGCCTCAGACATTAAGTCCGCCTTTGTACAGTATTTTTTTTTACTTGTGCATAAAGTTTTAATAAATAAATAAATAAGTGTTTAGATGATGTATTACTTTGTAAAAGGACCTAAATAAAAAAATAAAAATAAAAACTTATATTAGTTTTGGCCTGATATAATAATTATGGTGTATTCATTGATTCTTTATTTAGAGCTTAAAGCATTTCGGTCTTATTACAAAACAAGGTTTTTCTTTTGACATGGTTTAAACCATCGAGCCTGTTTTTGAAATAAGAACCTAACTGAAATCGAAATACAGTTCCTTTTACAAAACTGTCAACTTAGTCCGGTCTTAGATTGTCAATTTTGTATTAAGAACTTTACTAAAGTCGGCATAAAGTTCCAAATACAAAAACTAAATCGAATGTGTAGGTTGGGGCTAAAGTTAGATCGTGTTTTGTAATGAGACGGTTTGAGTTTTTCTATAAGGTGATCAAAGATATAGACTGTCGTTTAACGCAATAAGTTATTAAACTAATCAAGCGGAACGAAACGCGTGTATGAGATAATAAGCCAATCTAGATGAAGTGAAAGGAATTTATGTTTGGATACGGTGTGTTTCTGCACAATATTCTGAAAGTTCTAAGATCACAGAAAATGTATTTTTATGAAAAGCGTGCCGCAGTGAATCATAGGTAAACATAACGTATTTATATCTATAACCAGGGAACAGATAAAAAGAGGTCTACCCGCCAGACATTATCCTGTCCAAAGGTCTTGAGTTCATGCAAAATACCCATGGAAAAACGGACGTCCAGTTTTACCCAAATTTGACATTTTTCCGAGAGACGTTTCCATTTTTTTTTTCTATAACATCCTAATTCGAGCTCTCGCTTAACTCGCTCTCGCGAACAATTTAAAATAAAAAATTGCCAATCGGTCAAGCCGTTCTCATTTTGATTCCTATTTATTACATACATACCTACTATGTATTTTTTTTTATTGTTATTTAGACGTTCAATTAAACTCAAGCGCGGCCACTACTCCAAAAAATCAAGACACCCAAAACTACCGCGCTGCTGTCCTGGATTTGATCTCCAAAGTCGGGCAAATTGTCCTTGGGTTTCCCCATTTCGAATTTCTCAGAAGCAGCCGAAAGTTATGATTTGTGACATAACTGGCAAAATAGGGGTACTTTTTTGCCAGTTATGTTCAAGTCCTATTTAATTGGCGCCGTATGCCATCAACTTGGCACAAATCAAAACTTCTTGTTGATTCAGACAAGAACTAACATGGTGTAATATTTGTGATAATCCGGTGTTTAATTTTGTTTTCTATTCTAAAAAAGACATCGTTTTATATTACTGCCTGCCCGGATTGGTCCCACCCCCTCCACCGTCTCTGTTATTTCGGGAAGAAACGTAGGAAACCCGGTAGAAGAAATTATTGAAACCAAAATTGGAAAGATCTGGTAAGTATGCTTATCAAGACGGATTATGCCTATCTAAAAAATGCTGCGGTTACTTATAAATAAGTAAAAATACATTGCTGCGGTCCCCATTAGATTAGTTTGACCGACTGATTACAACCATCATTAAAAGTGGATAATCCATGAAAAAGTCTTTAGTTCGTGACCCAAAAATCATCATCAAAAGTCCTAAAGCGTTCCAAAGACACCCACAGGAAGAAAACATAATGCTATTTGTATCGAAGTACCAGACCACCCGTCTACAATTGAATCTCTTTAAATAACTGACGCAGATTATGTTATATTCACCCACGTAGTTGGCGGCCTATAATGACAATGCGTGGTGACTCGACATTGGTCAGTTACGGCTAGACACGTAATCAAGGCAATTACGTTGAATAACGTTATCTAACCGGCTATGTACGTCGTGTTTGTTTACATATAGGTATCTGTTAGGTACATACATGTGTATGATTATGTTAATCAGATTTGGTGGCGATTGTCGCGGTATTGATACCGATTAGGTAATTTATTTGAAGGCTTTGGCCCGTAGAGTACCTAATGATTCTTTATAAAAATAAACATATCAAGCATATTCATATAGGCAGAACGTTTTGGATGCATTGTGAGTTTTACGTTTAAGGGGGAAGCGTAAAGCCAGCCCGCGAAATTCAAATTTTCTTACGTTTTTTTCAATTTGCAGGTCAGTATTAGGTTGTATGTTGATACAAAATATGATTCGCGGCCGTAACAAGTATGTATTAACATAATTATAATCATTAAAATAAGCAATACACTTCTCTAAGTTCATATTGCCTTTTACTATGACTGTTTCATGAAATCATTAACATTTGATGGTCAATTTTAACTTAGAGGGTTGTATTGAAGATTTTTATAGTTATAATTCTGTTAATACATAGGTAGGTACTTGTTACGACCGCGATTCATACTTTGATCAACATACAACTCGACACTGACCTGCAAATTGCAAAAAAGGAAAGTAAATTTGAATTTCGCGGACTACCTTAGCGCATCCCCCTTAAAGGGTATTGGGTAGTAGCATTATTTTAAAGCATAGGTTGTCAACCTTATTTTGCCCTCCGCTCACTTTGAGCTTTTTTTTTCTAGGGGCCCAATTTTTTTTACTTATCATCTGTCGGGAATCTGAAACAGCTATTGCCATGGTTATATTTAAAGGTGTAATATTGTGTAGCCGTAAGACCCCATCCCCCCCCTAATTTTCTCCGGGTCTTATAGTGCCCCCATGAAAGTCTTAAACGCCCACGAGGGGGCGTTATCACCCACGATGAGAACCTATGTTTTAAAGTGATAAATTCTAAGTTACTCTTAAACATCTAATCTCCATAATGTTCGACGTTACGATGGCTATAGACCAAAGCAACTAACATCCAAATTTCGTCATATCGTGAAAGAAGGTCACGGGAACTGGTTTTGAACTTTCTATTTACAGTTTTTATTTTATTTTCAAATACCTAGTTGTATGTTTAGCTAGTAAATAGAGGGTAGTGCCGATTATATTATTATAGTCTTTCAATCTTCAAGAACATTGGTAATTCATTGATTGTCGTATGCTTGATGACCTCTTGCTAGGCATGCGATTTGGAGATCGTAATAGGCTTTCTTATCACACAAAAGGAAGATGATATATTACATCCCGTAGAATTTCTTTTTACGACGCCAGGCATTCGAAGAGATTGATTGGTATTATATTTGCAAGGAACAAAGAAATAAAATAAATGTATTTGACCCAGATTAAGGCACACACTTAAGAACGGCGAAAGCGTAGTTCCAGAGTTCCATTTTACAGTATGAATTCATGAAATGATCCGTAGGAGAACCAAGGTAACCGACATAGCCCGAAGAATTCCCAAACGTAAGTTGCTGTGGGCAGGGCACATTGCTCGCAGAACAGATGGCCGGTGGGGCCGAAAGGTACTGGAGTGCTGATCGCTTACCAGAAGTCGTAGCGTTGGAAGGCCTCCCAAGGTGGCCTTCCTCCCAAGGCAAGGTGGACCGACGACCTTGTGAAGGCCGCAGGAATCCGCTGGATGCGAGAAGCACAGAACCGGTCGAAGTGGCGATGCTTGGCGGAGGCTTATATTAGGTTGGGGAAAAAGTCTTTTCGCATTATAGTGTGTATGAACTTGTAATAAAATCTCTTTGGCTATACAATTTGTATCTGGCTGGTTTTGGTATCATTGAAAGTTTAAATTTTAAACAACATAATTCCAAATTCAAATTAGGAAAATGTGTGATTTTCATTTGTTTTTCGTACCGTCAAGATGAGTGAATCTAATGAAGAAATTCGATAGGTACATTTCAAAATTTTACTACAAAAAATGTAAAAACGCAAGGCAAGCCGCGAAAAAAAATTGCGATGTTTATGGACCTAGTGCAGTGTCTGTGAGAGTAGCACAAATTTGGTTTAAGCGTTTTCAATCCGGAAATTTTGATGTCAAAGATGCACGTCGCTCTGGTCGCCCTATTACAGATAAAATGGATGCCATTTTTGAAAAAGTGGAGCAAGATCGGCATATCAGTAGTTACGACGTAGCTGAAGAACTGGGAATTGACCACAAAACAGTTTTGGCGCATTTGAAAAAAACTGGGTACACAAAAAAGCTCGATATTTGGGTACCTCACGAGCTCACTGAAAGAAACCTAATGAACCGTGTACTCATTTGTGATTCTTTATTACGACGTAATGAAACCGAACCATTTTTGAAGAAGCTGATAACTGGTGATGAAAAGTGGATCACGTACGACAAGAACGTGTGAAAAAGGTCGTGGTCAAAAGCCGGTCAGGCTTTACACTGTGGCGAAACCCGGGTTAACTCGCAACAAGGTGATGCTGTGTGTGTGGTGGGATCGGAAGGGCATTATTCATTATGAGCTGTTACCACCAGGCAGGACCATCGATTCTGAACTTCTTTTTCCCCAACCTATTATTTGAAGCAATGGAAATCTTTTGGCTGAAATGATCATGATAATGGACCAATTAACGATTATTTTATCACTTACCGGCTATAACCAGGTCGTCGGAATACTTGAACGAAGACGAGAGTAGTTGTTCCGCGTCAAAGGGCAGGGGCTCAATAGTGTCCCCACTGAGACTGTACAAGGTGCCACTGAGGGACGGCACCAGGCGGACCCATTTGCCTCCTGATGTGAGCTGTGGATGAATTGGTGATTTATAGTATGACTAGCAACCCGCGCCCCTGCTTCGCACGGTTTTTCCGACTTTAGAAAACATTGAAATTAATTATGTAAGTTTAATAATAATAAAAACCTTTCTGAATAAATTCTCTATTTGATGGTGAAAACCTGCACATCAAATGCGTTGCGTAGTTTGGAATAACAACGTGGGCACACAGACAGACACGTAAAGCGATTTTAAGGGTGGTTGCACATCTGACGGAAGATGCGTCGGGCGTATCTTCGTTAGTATGCTCGACGCACTATCGCATCATAGGTTGAGTGTGTAAGGTTGAATGTTTTATTATATACTTATCCGTCCTGGCATTACGCGACGCATCTTCCGTCAAATGTGCGATCACCTTAACTTATCTATACCATAGGTTCTCAAAGTGGGCGATAACGCCCCTTCGTGGGCGTTTGAGACTTTCAGGGGGCAGTAGAAGACCCAGAGAAAATTAGGGGGCGTTGGGTTGGGATCTTACAACTACGTAATATTGCACGTTTAAATATAATCATGAAAATAGCTGTTTCAGATTCACGACAGATGGTAAGTAAAAAAAATGGAGGCTTTAGAAAAGAGTATATTCTGAAAGTGAGCAAAATAAGGTTGAGAACCTATGATCTATACTAATTCAAAAAAGAAAGAAAAGAAAAGTATTTTTTTTTTTAAGAAAAGTTTGTTTGATTTTTGTTCGAACGCGCTAATCATTGGAACTACTCGTACAAGTCGGATTAGAAAAACTTTTTGCATAAATGATAGCCCAATTCTTGCCGTCCTTTAACTAGAAAGCCGTTACCCTCAAATGGTAAATTTTTACTTTTATATAGAAAGTGACTGAGTTCAAAATTCTCTATCTTTCTAAGATTTTTTTTTACAATATACATATGTAGTTCCAAATGTATGATTGTAGGTCGTTAAGTAACTTATACTTAGACCGCTAATTTATATTGAGTCCTTCACTTGAAAGCGTTTAACCCTTTAACTGTCCGATGTGTTGATTATTTTCTAGCCTACAAGTATGTTATCTAATTATTCTTGACTAAAGAGACGCAAAACGAACGGAACGATTATTACGATCTATACCTATATTAGTATTTATTCTTGTATTTTATAGTCATTTCCGAGCTATCTATCCCATATGTTGCACCTGCCATGGTATATCTCTGCATCACCCTAAGGTTAACTGGTAGAAAATGCCTCTGGCATTAAGTCCGCCTTTGTACAGTATTTTTTTACTTGTGCATAAAGTTTTAATAAATAAACGATTTCGCTGTCAAACCACAATATTTATTCCTCAGATAAAAGTTATCAGACTATTGAAAAATCAGCCCTTAGGCTTAGCACGCACTGCGATTAAACGCGCGCGGTTTAGGAATAGCTGAAAACGCAAAAACGCGCATGAACACGCACTGCGGCTAGCGTTTTGCTAAATTTATTTCATTACACCATGGATTTCTGGCGAGCAGCATGTGTTGTAGCTTTGATATTAAAATTAAAAAATAGAAAACGTAAACAACGCCGCCGCCATAGGTACTGGGTACATCCACTAACTGATCAAAGACATTTGAAAGGATACTTTTGCAAAATGTACAACAACGTGCGTCAACATCCCGATAAGTTTTTTAATTACTACAGAATGTCGATTGGCACTTTTGATAAATTATTACAAGACTTGGGCCAGTATCTACAATTTGAAGACACTTCATTTCGTAATGCAATATCACCTGAAGAGCGACTTTCAGTTACGTTAAGGTAAGAAAACAATTTTAATTTTTTTAAAGCTTTATTTCGGAACAGGTAAATTAAAAAATAATTATGTAACCAACTTTTCTTGTTACTCTTAGGCATAGTCTTGGTCTTCTAACTGATTTACAAATTGTGTCAAATAACCGGCAGTCTCATTGGCTGGTTTCAAAATTTGTTGGTCGATAATTTGTATCTGATTTTGCGGCATCGTTGGATGTATAGCCGGTGCTTGCTGAATTGTAGTTGATGACTGTGGAGATGGGCTCAGTGGAGGCATTGTTGGTGATGGTGATTGAATGGAATATATTGTATCCATCGATGAGGATTGTGGAGAATACTGATATTGTGGCTGGGTATATGTTTGATGATACAATGGTGAACTAGTTAATTTTGGTCCTCGAAATTGAGCTGGTTGGTTGATAACGTGTTGTAATGATTGCGGAGATGGATGAGTACGTGCTTTTTTTAAGACATTAAGGATTTCAATCTTCGCATAATGTTTTTGGTCTTCATTTAATCTGCGTAACATGGGAACTAACATAAGCGCGAAGTTTTTTTCTTCGTCCTCTTCTTCCTGTGCTTGTTTGTCTTTTAATATATCAAGTAATTGTTTGTCTATTTCTGTTGAATTGTTGTTGTCTCGAGAACAGTTCTTCTTTCGCAGTGGTGTTCTATTGTTATTAGTTAGTTGTGAATTGTGAGCTGTAGTAGACATTGTTATATCCTGAGTAGAAAAATCCGATGATGTATTTGCATCCTGAGTAGAATTAGGCGGCGATAGATTACCGCTCGTTTCTCGTTTCTGCATGGAAGGAATTAGAAAAAGCATTGAATCGAAATGAACATATTTCTTTTTCTTTGAAGGAGCAGCTTGCCCAGATTTGCCTTGTTGTGCTGCCAATTCTTTAGCGAAACAATCTTTCATGTTTTTCCATTTTTTTTGTATGGAGTTCCCTGAAACCAAATAAACAAAATGAAATTCTTGTTCACAGATACCTTGCTACGGGAAATAGCATAAAGTCGTTGTATTTTGAATACCTGATTGGCGCTACGACTATCAGTGAAATTATTCATCATACGTGCAAGCAGTTGTGGTTATATTTGCAGCCTACTTATTTGAAAGAAATGACAAAAGAAGACTGGTTAAACATAGCACGAGAGTTTTTCATACAAACACACTTTCCAAATTGTGTTGGCGCGATTGACGGCAAGCACATAAGAATCGAAAGACCCGATTATACCGGCTCAGAGTCATTTAATTACAAGAAGTTTTATTCGATTATTCTGCTTGCTGTTTCCGATGCTAACTATAGCTTCGTAGCTATTGACGTGGGTGCCTACGGATCCAATAGTGACGCCAGCGTATTCCGAAATTCAAATTTTGGTAAAAGACTTTTAACAAACCAATTGGATTTACCACCATGCTCAGTACTACCAAATGATAATGAAGGATCTGAAATGCCATTTGTATTTGTCGGGGATGAAGCTTTTCCACTTTTAAAACATTTGATGAGACCATACCCAAGCAGAAACATATCTATTAAAGAAAAGATTTATAACTACCGACTTTCGTGTGCCAGAAAAACAGTTGAATGTACATTTGGCATAATGGCCAATAAATGGCGAATTTTTCACAGGCCTTTAGATACAAAACTTGAACTTTGCGATTACATAGTCAAAGCGTGCTGCATATTGCACAACTTCGTACGAAAATACGATGGCAAAGAGTTACCAGAAAATTTGGGCCGATGTGACCAATCGGAACTAAGAAGCTTGCACCCAACTCGACTTCGTCCCAGTAGTGACGTCATGGAAACCCGAAATTTATTTGCCGACTACTTTACATCTCGATCTGGTGCCTTAAATTGGCAGTACGATGCTATAAACTAACTTTTATAATAAAATTAAGCACAACACATACCTTTGTTTTTCTTTTCGGCCTCCGACAAGCTAGTCCAATTTCTGCACACATTTTGATACACCTCCTGCCAAAGCCGGGCTTTAATATTTCTGTCTCTGTATTGATTTAACGATTTGTCATATAATGCCGGCCTTTTTTCCACTTCAATAATAATGTTTTTTGATACATTGTCGTAGTCTACATTCGATGTTTCTGAGTCGGACGACATGACTTAACCTCTGCAAAAACGTCTATCCTCCGCACTCGCACATTCGAGACTGAATAAAAGCCGAAAGCGATTAACCGCCGTGCGTGCGCCACAGTACTGTTACTATGAGACACAAAAAAACCGCGCGTTTTCAAACCGCGGTAAAAATGTAACAAGTTGCGTTTTTAAAATCAGTCACTGAAAAAAGTCACTAATGCGTGCGCTTGTATAGAAATCTAGGTGTTACATTTTTTTGCGGTTTCAGACCTGCGGTTAAACGCGGGCGTTTAATCGCAGTGCGTGCTAAGCCTTAGTCTCATAGACGGGAAAGATGGGGTGTGAGTGGATGAAGGCCATTATCCACCACGCGGGCCCAGTGCGGGTTGACAGATGTCACAATCACGTCTTCGAATATTGTTTGTGTGACATACTTGCTTTCTATTGCTGTTTTAGAGCACTGATTATTAAAATAACAGCAACAAGAAAAACAATTTAATTTGGAAAAACCTTCATAAAATGTTAATTTGGCTATCTAATGTTTCAAACAGGTCAACAATAGTTTGAAAAATTCCCAATTTTAAAATACCTACTCTTTCATTTGTCATGTTTTTATTGAAGAATTACTCATTCCAATCGAATATTATTGAGTATTTCCTTATAACGGGTGTAAAAAAAACACTTAACGAAGTCGAGTGTCACTTGTACTCTCCCTCACTGTAATCTTTTTTTGTATTGGACCATACCTGCATAGCTCTTCACGACCATTCGACAGGCTGTCGTATCGAAAATGACACATTTTTCATTAATGATTTGCCTTGCCTCCGACAGCCTATAGCTGTCGGAAGAATGGCGGTCGTCTTTTTTATTTAAATTAACAATATTTTCGGGTTTTGGATGTGTCCACAGCCGTTAGAGGACTCCTTTGATAACATTAATTGATGTCCGATTGGGAGCGTATCGATCGGTTGCGAATAGCTAGGTACCAGGGAGCAGCAGGGTAGCAGGGAACCTTCTGATTACGGAGATATTGAAAGTCAAAATGCCAACTTTTACAGATGTTTTTTACGAAATCAAGTTTCTAATGTTTTAACACGACTTTAGATTCACGCACCGTACCCCTGTACCGTTGCATGCACCCATAAACACAATGTCTTGCGTGTGTTACATTGCGCACTACCACAAACAGCAAATGTTCACACCAAAAATAAAAGTTGTTTCCCAGCAATTATTTTTGTGCAATGTCACTTGGTTTGATGTACACAATGCGTAGTTGACGGCTATGTGATGGGTCTTTTTACACCCTGTATTTACCTCAGACTAAGGAAAAGAAAGGACTCGGCATAACGAACAGTAGTTGTAGGAATGTCATGTATTTCGATGGCATAGTTACTGACATATCGGCATCTCTTTTTAACTTATGAGGGTAATCATATGTAAAAAAAGGACAACAGTAGTCTTATCATTACCAAAAATTGCAACATTATCTACAAAATATCTCACTGCGGCCGGTCGCCATGTTTTGTCACAGCCAACAAGTACATCAGTTGTCATAGCAACTTGTTTCTTTCAGTGTTTTGAAGAAAATTTTGATATTATAATGCGCGCAGCTCTACCGCAAGCCGCCATCTTTGTGCCAGACTCACATTTTAGGTATGCACGTTTTTTTCGTAGACCGTATGTCATGTCTATTCTTCTTTTCCTTAGTCTGAGGTATTTACGGAATCAAAATTAATTGTTGTTTTGCGACATATTTTTTTTCGTTCTTTTATAAAGTACCAGCTTCTGCTCGCGTGGATGTCGGAACATAGGTAGCCCACGGGAATGTGCTACCGGGACAAAAAGGGCCATCTATCTCCTTGCCAAATTTTATCGAAATGCGTTTAGTGGTTTAGGCGTGAAAAGGTAACATACAGGCAGAGTAACTTTCGAATTTATAATATTAGTAATATGGCGGATCACATTTATTTACATTACCATCTAGTCTATTAGCTAAAAAGTAATTTAAATATGACTTAAGCTGACAAGCAAATTAGTTATGGTTGTCTGTAAAAGATCGCTTTTAGCGACAAGACCACCCATTGTGTCACCCTATGTAAAATTTCTACATTTATACCTGTAATTTTTTGGTGTACATAATAAAGAGTATTGTATTCTATTCTAATGTTTAAAAAGTTCAAAGTTTATGACATGCAACCTTAGGGTGGTACAGCAATTCTGATGTCAACTATACAACTTTACAGAATACTACCAGTATACTTTAAATTGGTAAAGTTTAATGAATAAAATATTGTTTTGTGCATAATTCAACTCCAAACACTGTATGATAAGAGATAAGATACCAATTAATGAATCAGTACTCTACTACTACTATAAATATCGTCAGTATATTAGATATTGAAGGCCCACCACATCTTACTGAAATGTTAAAGTTTTTCTAATACATTCCTGACAGTCTATTCTTTTAAAATCTCACTGTTAAAACTTAGGTGAAGTGAGCGTGAAGTAAGCTGTCATTCCACCCGATGCTAGGGATTGACACCTATTGACAGCTCACTTCACCAGTTTGGCAGATGGCTTACTTTTTTAATTTAAACGGCCTAAAGCTCTACCTACTATATTTAGTGTTACCAACCAAACCAAATGGTCTGACTATTTGACCAACTGTTCAGATAGAAAATTCGAACTTTTTGGCCAATTGTTCAGACAGAAAATAAAAAGGTATTTTAGCACATTTGGCAGGACTTTTGAATTTACGAATGAATCCCTGTGTTATGTTTAGGGTAAGTTAAATGCATAATTACCTCAACATGGTGTAGATTGGACGAGAGCAGAGGCTTTGTCTCCAAGTCCCATGCTTTAATGCCATTCTGTGTTGAGAAGGCTGTCAATCTTCCATCTAACGTGCTTACTATCACCAGGCTGTAACAAAGAGACTATTTAGTTATATTATGTACACTGAAGATTGGTTTTTATAAACAAAGATTATAAAGAACAAAGCAAAAGTATTTGTAAGGATCATTGCAGGTGCATTCTGTAGTTTCTGCCTATATAGAGGCACGAGGAACAGGGTGTAAAGTTCACTTATACCTCCATAGAAAAGGGAGGATCCTCCAACCAGACGGGTGTCGTGTCTGGTGGGCAACCACCCAACGATTGATGTCGGGAAGTTGTATATGTATATATGCTAGTCGCGCGGTAAACTCTGCTTGCGCAATGCAGGATTTTCGTGACGTCAGTGTGATGCGTAGTTTGCATGTGGCGATGTGAGTGATTCCAGGAGGAAAAAAGATGTCCTTCAGTGAATAATTTTGTATTATAATTATGATGATTGTACAATTGAATAAAACTGACTTTTATCTTATCTAAACTAATATTATAAAGACAAAAGATTTGATTTTTTGTATGTTTGTTTGTTACGCTTTCATGCTAAAACGGCTGAACGAATTTGGATGGAAAATTGCACATTAGAACAGATGATACTTTCTATCCTAATATTCTGACGGGATTGATACTTATGTGGGTGAAACAGTGGGGTGGTGTTCTATGTTCTATGTTCTATGTTATGGGTTTGGTTTCCGCACTTAGTCCTACAGTGGACCATTGTGCGTGAGCCATGTCGGCCGTCGGTGGTTATTCCAACCAGCCCACCTCCCTCCAGAAGCTGATTAGGTCTCCTGGTCTATTAAGAACATCTGTGTAAGATCTGGGTGTCCCGAGGGTTTTTGACCTAATCTGGGCGACGCCTGTGCACTCGAAGAGCACATGCGCGACAGTTTCGTCAGCCTCCATGCAAGCCCTGCATAGAGGACTGTCCGTTATGCCTATTGTGTGAAAGTGTTTGTTTAGCGTGCAGTGTCCCGTGATGGTCCCCGTCACCAGGCGCATGCCCTTCCTGTCCAGGCGTAGCAACCGCCTGGTTAGCTTGCCGTCTAGTGATGGCATGGCTTCCTTGGATTGCCTGCAGCCCGGTGACGACGTCCACCAGCTCTCTGCTTGTGTGTGGGTGTACTCCTGTAGCCACCTGCGTAGTTGGTTGAAGGGGATGGGCACGATAGGTTCCGGTCCACAGACCGACGTGCTGGATGCCCTCCTGGCCAGCTCATCGGCTGCGTCGTTACCTAGCGATCCACTGTGTCCTTTTATCCATTGTAGCGTCACTGTATTGCGGTTTGATACGGTTACCCGTTCAAGCGCATTGTGACATTCTAGTATTAGATTCGAAGTAATGCATTTTTTCCCTAGGGATTGGAGGACTGAGGCGCTGTCAGAGAGTATGCGGATTCGGGTGTCCGCAACTCTTCTGGCTGCTATGGCATAAGCCGCCTGTATTATGCCCACACACTCTGCCTGATAGACCGTGTTGAGCATTCCCAGGGGTCTGGATATGTTTATGTTGAGGTCGTGTGAGAACACTCCGACTCCAGTTCCGCAGTCGGTTTTTGATCCATCGGTGTAAATTCTCAGTTCCTTTAGGCCTGAATGGTCGTACTGCTCCTCTTCAAGCACTATGCTGTAGTGCTTTTGAAAGCAGTATTGTTTCAGGGCCTTGTCGCAGGGTGATGCCATCATCGGCTGACGCCTGATCGCCTCTTCCCTTAAACGTTTGTGCTTGACCCTGGAGTCGTTGCTCAGGGTTCCTGCTATATGTAGCCTAAAGGTAGCCAGGGTCGCCTCCTCCCTCACAGTGAGGTGTAGGGGCGGTAGCCCAAGCATAGCCTGTAGGGCAGCGGTGGGTGCAGTTCTCATGCAGCTGGTGATCGCCGCACACGCGAGCCGCTGCAGCTTTTCGAGGTCTCTTTGGGCTGTGCTCAGTTCTGTTCTGGGCCACCAGACTACTGAGCCATATGTAATGATTGGTCGGATGACTGTGGTGTATAGCCAGTGGGTAACCCGTGGGCTAATCCCCCAATTCTTGCCAAGCAATCGCTTGCACTGCCACAAGGATATACTGGCCTTCGTGGTGATGTAGTTGGTGTGTTTTGCCCAATTCAGCTGTTTATCCAAAAAGATGCCCAGGTATTTGGTTTCAGTTGATAGGCTTAGGGTGGTACCAAAGAAACGTGGTAGTTGTAGTGTCGTTAATTTCCTCTTTTTTGTGAAGAGAATCAACTCGGTTTTTGTAGGGTTCACTGAGAGTTGGTGTTTGCCGCACCAATTCTCCACTATCTTCAGGGCCTGGCGCATTAGATTGCACAAGGTGTTTTCATGGGCGCCATTTATTATTATGGTTAGGTCGTCGGCGTAGCCTACGGTGAAGTAACCTTTGTCGTTGAGTTCTTTTATTAAGTTGTCTGCGACCAGGTTCCATAGGAGCGGTGATAGGACGCCCCCTTGCGGGCAGCCCTTCGCTACAATGGCCCTTGTGGTGTCATTTACGGTTACTTGTACGGCTCTCAGTGGGGTGGTGGTTAGTTAAATAGTAAAAATATCAGCAGTTACATAATTTTAACACGGGGATATTAAAAAAAATACAAGACATAATCACAAAACAGCAATAAATTATTAGGTGAGGTAGAGATATGTTATCGAGGCCGAAAGTAATTGGATTTATGCATTGCTTTGGGAAATATGTTTACATTTCTATAGATTATAGATTTTTTCTAGCACTATAAAAAAACAGGCTGTTACAGGAAATTCCATGCACATTCTAGAACAAACTATTTCAATATGCACAGCATGTCATGACATGTCCAAGAAAGTTGAAAAAGTTTGGTAAAAGTATATTGTAAATATTACATAAAGTAAACAGTAGCGATTTCGTCGTTAAATTAACGCACGAATGCTCTAAGAAACCTGTTTCAGTATCAGCAGCAGTTATAAGGCTCCAATTGTTTTGTAAACAAACCTTTCGCCAGTCAATAAACATCTCAAGAAGTTTGTCTGATAAATTACAACTTTTGTTGAAGAATACTTGCATAAGCTGAATGAAAAATATCTTAATTAACTTACTCGTTGAGAGCTGAACCATCCTTTTCAATAGTGGGATTGCAGAACGGTATCTTTTGCACAGTATCCTCCGCACGTACATGCCAAACGATAAAAGTTAACGCAAAGGCTGCCTTCAAAGCAATTACCCGCCAATACCAGTCCAACATTGTTTTACAGCTGAATTAGTTTTGGACATTTCAAACCGTAACCCGGTAAAATTTATTTATATTATGGAATTCTGAAAATAAATTACGAGATACGCGCAGCTGACTGTAAGACGTTTTGACCACAGACTGCACACATTCTCCACGTAATTTCTGTCAAACTTGACAGAATGCGTTTCGTTCGTTATTTGTTTTTTTTTTGTTATCCTTGTAAATTCTAGTTGGTGACTCATACAAAAACTTGTTCAACAAATAAGGTACAGTCACCAGCACATCAGGTTATACGAAAGTGTCAAAATTCACTAATGCCCGGTTCCTGAAGTTCCCAGATAAACAGCTCTCATTAGCTACTGGTTCAATAAAGTTAAGATAAACGTCGGTTAACTGTCACTGCGTTTCTGGATACGCAACCAACCATTCATTATCATTATAGAACTATGAAACCAATTACTAGTTTTTTTGTTGCCGCTAGATGGATCTGTATAACAGTTTCATTTAATAATTATATTTTTCGAGGGTAATTGTGGCTTAAATTACTATTAGAACGTCGCTGTCGCTTGCTATTACTTCTATAATAAATAAATAGTGTCTGTTGGTTCTGCAATCAGCAAAAACAATGAATACCAGTGTTTTTTTTTTTAAATATTGTTTTTTTCTTAAACTTTTTTTATGAAAAGTTTTACAGGAGTTCATTATTTAATTTTGAAGTAATTTTACTTAAATAAAAGCTATAATACTTATGACAAACAAGACGTCAATCATCGTATCAACCCTCAAAACAAAAATCAAACATGTGTTCAACAGCTTAGCTCTGAAACAATGGGAGGGTCAACTTTTATGATGACCAGTATAGTTATCGAACCGATAAACGGCAAACATTGGTCAGTTAAGTTAACTTAAGTTTAAACGGAGCTTGTCCTACATTGCGGTGTTTGGAAACGCATTTTCGCAAGTTGTCGAACCAATAGCGCTATTGGATAGATAAACCACAGGCAGCAAGTTCGATCCACCATCATCCGTCGCATTCAAGAAGCTAAATATTAAGTACACCAGACATCTCCCACAAAGACCAAATGAGCCAGGTTCTGCGATGAGTACATATCGAAGGAGAAACGGTCGCCGTGGTAGAATGTTTCATCGACTTCTTCGCACCAAAAGGAAAAAATGCAGAAGATCTCAGCAACGATATAATCGCGAAGATAACATCAGAAGGACTGGACATACAGAATTTGAGAGGACAGGCTTATGACAACGCTGCCACAATGTCAGGGATCCATAATGGAGTTCAAGCCCGGATTAAAGCACTGAATTCGAAAGCTACATTCGTTGCATGCACAAACCAAACCACTCACTTAACTTGGCTGGGGTACACGCTGCTTCTGAATCAGTGAATTCCGTGACGTTTTTTGGAACTCTGGAGAAGCTATTTGCCTTCTTTTCTACATCAACTGCTCGGTGGAACGCTTTGGTTGCCGTCACAGGTCAAGCAGCAGTGAAACGAGTCACTGAAACGCGCTGGAGCGCTAAACATGAAGCTGTCAAGACGCTTAAAAATAAGTTTGAGGACGTTCTTGAGGCACTGGAAGAATTGACGGATTCATCTCAAACTTCCGAAACAAGATCGGGAGCCAGTCTTCTTCTGACAGCCATGCAGTCATTTAACTTCCTCACTTTTCTTGGCTTTTGGGCTGCAGTGCTACCTGAAGTAGATGACGCACAGATTTACCTGCAGCAACGTGGACTGAGTGTGGATAGGTGTGCTCAGAAACTCTGCGCTTTAAAAGCTCTTCTAGTGGAAAGCAGAGACCGTTTCGTCCAAGCCGCAATTAACTTTGCTAAAACTCTCTGCGAAAAACTCGGAATCGAACTCAAAACGAGAAGAATTCGCAGGAAAAAACCCATGCATGGCGATGAATCCGCAGATGCTGCTTTGTCTCACGAGCAGGAACTCCGTCAAGAGGTGTTCGCATCATTTGACAAGATCATTCAAGAAATGACGACTCGATTCCAGCAAGTTCAAGAAATAGCGGGCAAGTTCGGATTGTTGACGCCAGCGAAACTTTTGGACAGCAAGTACGAGTGTGATCTTTCCCATGTATTAGAAAACATTGACAAGGACGAGTTTCAGATGGAGCGGAAGCGTCTCCAGCAGTTTGTCGCCAGTTCTGAATCAGAGGAAGATATAAGGGGCAAAGGACCACTGGAGCTCCTCCAGTTCATTCAAAAACTGAGTCTGGGAATTTCGGTTCCAAATATAGTCATCTTGATTCGTAAATATTTGACTTTGTCAATTAGTGTCGCTAGTTGTGAGAGAAGTTTTTCGAAGTTGAAGCTCATCAAAAATTATCTCAGATCCACTATGAGCTCCACTAGACTATCTAACTTGGCTATATTGTCGTTTGAACAAGAATTGGCTGCAAATATTGATTTTGACAAAGTTATTTCTGACTTCGCTGCTCGTAAGGCCCGTAGAATCCGTTTGTGAAACCGCTGATCCTATTTTACCTTCAATAAAAGATACTTCATTGCCTCATTGCCATTCAGTTGTGAAAATTGTGGGCTAAATTCTATTTCCCTGTGGAGCATAGTCTTCTCTAGACTTTCGGCTGAAGTTGTATGCTGAACACAGAATATTGTGTACCTTACATTTTCAAAGAACAGCATTTACCGATTTCACTGGGAAGAAGCTGAACAAAATAATATGCCGTTCCTGACGCTGAACAGGTGGAGGTAATTTCAATAATAAAATTTTTCTTCATATTTTTTGTATACTCTGTTTTAGGTTTAGGTAGTTTAAAAGTAAACAACTTATTATTGTACTTTAACGTGTTTATATTTTTAGTACCTAGTACATTTTACATTCATTATTTTATTTGTAAAATTGTAGCTCTGTTGTACCTATGTTAATCAAAATGTGATACGCAACAACAATGATAGGCTCCACTGCAGTTTATACTTACTGAATAATAAAGGTATAAATCATCATCATCAATACATTTGATTTAACATGTTTATAATAATTATATTTTCAGAAACCATCAAGGCCAGATCATTTGTATGCACAACCTGGATCAACACACCATCGCACAAATACCATTCCTGGGCCATCGCGAAAATTAATGGATATCACAAATATTCAGCAGGTAATTAATTGTTGGTATTACCCTAAACATTGATGCCAAAAAATACACAAAAGACACTGACGGCTACAGTACGTCCAATTTTGATGGATTCGGATTTACAAATCAGACTAGATTAGCAAATCCAAATCCATCAAAATTATGTGTCTGTGTATATTGTGTGTGTATGGCTGTTATATTGTGTATCTGTGTATTGTTACTGGTGGTGAAGGGTAAAAAACAGTCAACTATTAGAAGACTGCTTTAATTGATATTCCGTCTTTAAAAATAAGAAAAAAATTGCAGTAGATATTGTTAATTTTTAAGTTAAAATTTTCGATGGTAAAATTAGTTTTTATGATTTTGAGTTCTTTGTTTTAGGATTAAGATTACCGTCGACCGAACTACCCATCTGTTTGGGATTTTACTAAATTCCTATTTCTCGAATTTCATCTTTTGTTTTGTCGGGCTTTTTCTTACCGCAGTTTGGTTTACAACTCTAAGTATTTTCAAATCTTCCCAAACAGATGGACAATTCCAGTCGACGGACTTTTATGTCCCACTTTATGACTTAAGACAAAAGGCCCTAAGCTTGGGACCTCCCTACTTTTAACTTTGTAGTTGTAATTGTGATCGATATAATATAGGAATGGATTTCCGATGTATCAGTCAGTCTTGTACGCAACCTCGAAACACTGAACACTCAACTTGGAGTGTTCTCGCGATTGTCTCCTCGTGTCCGTTTGTTCCGGCGAGTCGAGACGCCGTGTTTATTCTATCGTTATGTTTTTGTAATTGTTTTTAGTAAGTTTACAAATAAATTGTTTAAATAAATTCGGTGTTTGTCGAACAGTTATTATCGTCACCTTGTCCCAACATTGGTGACCCCGACCGACGTGATTCGCGTACGGATTTTATGAGTGACAGTGACGATTTGTTCGTATCGCCGAAATCTTCGTTGAGTGGCGCGAGTTCTTCGAGTGAGTAGGACGAAACTCTCGTGGACAAAACTTGTGCGAGAAAAGTTCGGTTCTTCCCACAACAACGATGGCAAACCTAGACGCCCCCAAACCAGTTCTTGCGCGACTGAAAATCCCTGCGTTCACCCCGGACGATCCAGAGGTGTGGTTCCAGCAGGTTGAGTGGGTTCTCGAGGACGCCGGCGTGACAACGAGTGCCATGAAATTACGTCAGGTCGTCAAATCACTCGACGGAAAATATTCCAGAGAAGTTCGCGACCTGATTATTACCCACCGGCGGACAGGCCATACGAGAAACTCAAGGAAGAGCTCCTGCGACGCCTGGGGAAATCGCAGGCACAAAAGATACGGCAACTGCTGGAGCGAGAGGACATCGGTGACCAGAAGCCATCACAGTTCTGGCGCTACCTGAAGGTGCTGGCTGGGGACAACGCCGCTGATGACATTGTCCACAGCTTGTGGATGGAGCGGATCAACCCGTTCGCTCGCGCCACCATCGCCGCACAAGCCGCCCAGCCGAATGTCACTCTGGACGACCTGGCGAAGATCGCTGATTGCGTGATGGATGCAATGGGCGCTATGGCGCCCCAACAAAAATAAGTGTCCGCGGTGTTGACGAGTGAATCGCGGTTGTGTGAAGTGCTCGAGCGGTTGACAGTGCGGTTGGACAACCAAAGCCGCGAGTTGAACGAACTTCGTTCGGAAGTGCGCGGTCGACAACAGTTCCGCGATAGTGCCAACACGCGTCGTCGTTCGCGTTCCCGGTCGCGAAATCGGTTTGGTGGATTGTGTTTCTACCACTACCGATTCGGCCCAAATCTCAGAAGTGCGAGCAACCGTGCACTTACATCGCCGGCGGTGAAACGAAGCCGGGAAAAGGCGAGGGCATTCACTAAGTGCGGCTAGTGACACCTTTTTTTTTTTTTTTGTTTCCGGGGTGTAAAATCTTCATAGATGTCCGCCGCCCTGGGGCGGTCGGCGGGGTCTGTCAGACTCTTACTGACTAAAAACCACCCCGGGGGGTCGCGGGAACGTACGATCCTTCCGCAACCCCCGACTGGTGCCGGCTCTTCGGGTCTGGGGGGGGGGAGTGAGGTGTTTGACTCCCCCCGTGACGTCTAAGAGGGGCGCGCGTGGAACACTACGCGCCGCCACCTCGGGTCCTGATGTGTGGGGGGCGACGGATGTCCCCGAGTCCGTCGCCCCTGGACCCATTTAGGGGGGCTGGAAGAGGGCGTTGTCCGCCCTCCGCCGACGCCCGGTGCGCCTTCTGCGGGCTGGGTGAGTGGACGAGACCTCCCTCTCCCTTGCCGCAGCCTCCTTCTGCGAGACGACTGTTTCGCGTCCCAGGACTCGGCGCTGCCGACCATCGACTCGACTACGGCCGGCAGCGACAAGTCACTGCCTACTTCTGAGATGAGGGCACGGCGCGGCTCCTCCCAAGCGACACACTCTGCCAGCGTATGCCACGCCGTGTCCTCCCGGCAGTCGACGCAGTGGTGACACCGGGCGTCCGGCTCCCTGTTTATGCGACACAGGTACTTCCCGAAGCAACCATGCCCCGAGAGCACCTGCGTCGCCCGAAACGACAGGGAGCCGTGCCTCCTCCCTAGCCAGCGCGCGAGCACCGGCCGGACCGCCTCGATGGTGACGAGGCCGGCGGTAGGGCGTGAAAGCCTGTCCCGCCATTCCGCCACCAGGACCTCGCGAAGCTGAGACCGACGCAGCTCCATGTGTCGCTGCATCGGTCCCTCGCCCCGCGCTCTCGCTTCCTCGCGCCACCGATACAATGACGCGAGTACTTTCGCCTCGAGGTCCCAGGGCGGCGATCCGGCCAGTACGCAAACCGCCTCGTAGGAGATCGTGCGATACCCCCTGATGACTCTGACGGCCATCGCCCTCTGCGGCTTTCGCAAAACAGCGATGCTGCCGGCCGTCAGGTCAGAGGCCCACACCGGGGCTCCATACAGGGCCATGGATCGCACGACCCCCACGTAGAGCCGCCTACAGACGGCGCTCGGGCCCCCCAGATTGGGAAGCAGCGTCGCAAGCGCGCCAGCCGCGCCCAGCAACTTGGGCGCCAGCCGTCGGAAGTGGGGCTCAAAGTTCCACCGGCTGTCGAGCACCAATCCTAAATACTTCATGGTGGACTCGACAGCGATCCGAGCCCCCCCGACCACGATGTGTGAGCCGGGCGGCGGCGCCCGCCGGGGGCCATGAAACACCATGGCCTCCGACTTGCTGAGGGCCACCTCCAAAGGCTAGTGACACCTGCCCCAACACGCGCCGCTTATTTTTGACGGACCGGAACAGTGTGGTTAATTTTTTTATCGATACTGGGGCCGATTTGTGCGTGTTTCCGCGGAGATTAGTGAGTGGCAGACGGGTGCAAACGGGGTACTAGCTAACCGCGGCTAACGGTAGTACGATCGCTACATACGGTTCGATTCCGCTCACGCTGAACCTCGGTCTCCGCCGCGATTTCGCGTGGAACTTCGTAATCGCGGACTTTCCCAAGGCCATCATCGGGATTGACTTTCTGACCCACTTTGACCTCCTCGTAGATCTGCGTAACGGGCGGCTGCTCGATCGTTCTACGAGTGTGAGTGTCGTAGGTCAGGAGTCCATGTGCTCGACCGTCGCCAGGATCAGGACAGCCGCTGGTGACACTCGTTACCACGAGCTACTCCAGCAGTTCCCGGAGCTGACGCGCCCCGATGGCGCCTGCAAGGCGGCGAATGTGAAACATCGGACGGTGCACCACATTCACACCACACCAGGACCACCTGTCGCCCAGAAACCACGTCGCCTGGCCGCAGATCGTTACGTCGCTGCCAAAAAAGGAGTTCGAGTCCATGCTGCGAATGGGTATTTGTCGCCCGTCGGAGAGCAGCTGGGCTTCGCCGCTCCACATGGTGCCGAAGAAGGGGGACGAGTGGCGCCCTTGTGGGGACTACCGGGGTCTCAACGCACGGACGATCCCGGACAGGTACCCAGTGCGCCACATCCAAGACTTGCCCAGACGCTCCACGAAAAGATCTTTTCCACCATCGACCTGGTGCGGGCGTACCACCAGATCCCCGTCGCCCCAGAGGACGTGGAGAAGACGGCGATCATCACCATGTTCGGCATGTTCGAATTTCCGTCGATGACTTTCGGTCTTCGGAACGCCGCACAAACATTCCAGCGGTTCATCGACGAGATCCTGCGCGGTTTGGACTTCGTCTACGCCTATATTGACGACCTCCTAGTGACTTCTACGTCCGAGGAAGAACACCAGGAGCATCTCCGTCTGCTTTTCGAACGTCTTCGGCAGTACGGAATTGTCGTCAATACAGCGAAATGCTGTTTCGGCGCCACGGAGATCAAGTTCCTGGGCTACATGGTGTCTGGTGACGGAACTCAGCCACTTCCGGAAAAGGTCTCCGCCATCCGAGACTACCCTCGTCCGACGACAGCAAAAGATCTCCGGCAGTTCCTAGGTATGATAAACTTTTACAGACGTTTTATGCCCAGGACTGCTCGGACTCAAGCGCCGCTCAACAACCTTCTCCACGACAACATCAAGGGGAAAGACGCCAATCAACTGGAAATGACGCCGCTGACGCCGCATTTGTCACCTGCAAAGAAGAGCTTGCTGCGGCGACACTGCTGGCGCACCCCAAGCTTGGCGCCAAAGTCTCTCTGGTTTGCGACGCATCGGACCACACCGTCGGAGCCGCTCTGCACCAGCTGGTTGGCGACGTTTGGGAGCCACTTGGTTTCTTCTCGAAGAACCTAAGTGTCGCCGAAACCAAGTACAGCGCCTACGATCGGGAACTTCTGGTCATCTACAAGGCGGTCAAGTACTTCCGGCATATGGTTGAAGGACGCCACTTCTTCATCCTTACCGACCATAGGCCGTTGACCTTCGCCTTCAACCAGAAGTCCGATCAGTGTTCGCCACGTCGCTACCGCTACCTGGACTTCATCGGCCAGTTCACCACCGACATCCGCCACATCTCCGGGAAGGTGGACGTCGTCGCAGATGCCCTCTCCAGGGTAGACGCGATCGCAGCGCCACTCGACTTCGAGGCCCTCGCAGCATCCCAGCAAAATGACCCAGAGCTCCGGGAGTTTCGCCAGGGGCACGACTCTGGCTTACTCCTGCGCCAGGTCACCATGCCGGTATCCAACGCTGCCGTCTTCTGCGATGTCTCAACCATGAGGGCGGGGCCCTTCCTGACGGCCGCTTTCCGCAGACAAGCCTTTGACACCATCCACGGGCTGTCCCATCCTGGCGACAAGGTTACCACCAACCTGGTGAGAGAGCGGTACGTCTGGCCTTCCATGTCCAAAGATTGCCGAGACTGGTCCCGAGTCTGCATCCAGTGCCAGCGGTCAAAGGTCTCGCGCCATGTCTCGTCTCCGATCGGCAATTTTAAACCGCCGTCGAGACGCTTCGAGCATGTGCACATCGACCTGATCGTCATGCCACCTTCCGAGGGATATCAGTATTGCCTTACCTGTGTTGATCGATTTTCTCGATGGCCAGAGGCAATACCGCTCCAGGACCAGACAACGGAAACCGTCGCCAGGGCGTTTTACACCAGCTGGGTCGCCAGGTTTGGTGTCCCGCTCCGGGTGACGATGGACCAGGGACGCCAGTTCGAGTCCCACCTGTTCCGCTGCCTGAACAAACTGCTGGGGATGGATCACCTTCACACCACGGCGTACCACCCAGCCGCCAACGGAATGGTCGAGCGCCTCCACCGTCCACTGAAAGCCTTCATCAAGTGTTTGGAGTCTGACACGTGGACCCACACGCTCCCGGCGGCACTCCTGGGGATCCGCGCCGCTTGGAAAGAAGATCTTCGAGCCACCGCTGCTGAGTTGGTGTACGGAGAACCACTTCGTCTACCTGGTGAGTTCCTGGTTTCATCATCTACCAGGGATCTGGACAACTCCGCTAACTTCGTTCGAGAGCTGCGCCAGCACTTCGAGGCATTCCGACCAGTCAGCGGCACCAGGCACGGTGAGCGAAAGATCTACGTCTTTAAAGATCTCGCCACCGCATCGCATTTCTTCGTCAGACACGACGCCGTCCGGCGTCCGCTCCAGCAACCCTACGATGGTCCGTTCGAGGTGGTTTCTCGGACCAAGAAACACTTTACCCTCCGGATCCACGGCGCCAACGTCCCTGTGTCGATTGATAGGCTGAAACCAGCCTACATCGTCTCCAATGACATTCCACCGGCGGGCGCTGGAAATCCGGACGAAGACGACGACGACGAAGGCATTCTGCTCTTTGTGCCGGGCCAAAACCCACGCACCGCCTCAGCAACCTGCTCCACCTGCTCCAGCAGTACCAGTAGCACCACCGGCACCACAAGCGCCAGCTCCTTACGTGACTCGCTCCGGTCGTCGAGTCCATTGCCCCGACCGTTTCCAGGCGGGCTTGTAATCCTCGCCAACAATTGTTCCATTTTGACGATTTTATTGAGTAATCGCAAAATGAAATAATTTGCGAGTTTTAGTGATGTTAGTTCTGTTTTTAAGCTCAAATTTTTTTGCAATTATTTACGATATTATGTTTCAAATTCTTTTTGCTGAAATCTGAAAGATTTCGAAAATCAATCAACTTTCTTAGTTTGCGTTCAATTTTTGCAAAAATTTATTCGTTACACGTTTTACTCCCTGTAAAATTAAAATGTTAAATGTGCAAATTTATTTGATGGAATGTGTCCGGACACATTCCATCAAATAAATTTGCACATTTAATGGGTAAAACGGACTCACCTAATTGCACGGAGTGTAACGTGATCGAGGATGTTCACCATGTTTTGCTTGAATGTGTCCGGAATGAGGGTCAGCGGCGACAGGCACTTGGCGATTCGCAGTACAACATAGGGTTATGTAGCAGCCTCTTGGCCTTCCCCTTTTCGGCAGGGGCCAAGAGGTTGTGTTCACTATACATGAGCCATTTACGGAGCGGAAGCACCACCCAGCAATAGCTGGGCTCTGCTTCCACTCCATAGTTGTAATATTGATAAGATTTTAGAGGGATAAGAGTGATTTAGCCATAAGTTATATCATATTTAGAATTACGGGGCGACATCGTCAATGTTGACCGAGTCCCCTTAAATAAAGAAAAAAAAAAAAAAAAAAAAACTCCCTGTATTTTATTAATTAGTTTAGCAAAGGAGATGTTCCAGAAATGTATGGAGCCTGGGCCAGCACTATGTACACTATATGTAAATATCACTATGTATTACTGTAACCGTTTTTTATTGTTAATTTTCTTTAATTTCACTTCGTTTCAAAGTATACTCAAATTAACTTGGCCAAGGAGAGCAACACAACATAAAATTAAACATGGTGGATCAGATTAGCAGCATGCGAAAAATGTCATTTTGACAATGACATTTGATTGACGTGTATTAGCAGCCATAAAACGAAATAATACGAATTTCGAAAATCTTGGGTTTCGGTTTCAATAAAATAAGACTACAGGGTATTCTACTCGACTGCGGCAGCACATCTTCTATCACCTATTCGAGCAGTTAGAGATTGGTTAGATCGGTGTCAAGAGGAGCAAGAAACGTAACTAAAGCTTGAACGTTTTATTTATTAACAGTCCTGCTGCTTCATTATTTAGTGCCTATCAATATACCCTGGACTTCGATAATTCATAGGAGAGGAGTGAGCTGTGCTTTAAACTGTCAAACGTCATGTCTAACACAACTGTCATGGCTGCCCTAAAATTAGGGTTATCTTATTAAAAAACTTTTTAAATTATCATTTTTGTACCACTGTACCCTATTTCAAATGATTTTTTTTGTATTTTTATGAAATTCCCCTATTTTTTTCCTATTTATCTATGTAGTGTACATAGTGGTGGCCCAAAATCAAACATCTCCTTTGCAAAATCTGTTGTAACTTAAGAGCGTTTTACCTTATGAGTGGCAACGTCGCAATTTAGTGTCATATTTCGTGGTTTTCAATTTTTAACATTTAATCGGAGCTATATTTTAAAAGTCTGCTTTATTAACTTTTTAGAATTATGTGAAAACTGTGTAAAAGGTAAGAAATCGTTGCGTTTACAGTTCTACTCATAAGGTATAAACGGTCTTAATTTCATTATCGTTAATCACTAGCAGGGGGGTACTGTGGGGATTTTCCCTGCAGTAGATATTGTTAATTTTTAAGTTAAAATTTTCGATGGTAAAATTAGTTTTTATGATTTTGAGTTCTTTGTTTTAGGATTAAGATTACCGTCGACCGAACTACCCATCTGTTTGGGATTTTACTAAATTCCTATTTCTCGAATTTCATCTTTTGTTTTGTCGGGCTTTTTCTTACCGCAGTTTGGTTTACAACTCTAAGTATTTTCAAATCTTCCCAAACAGATGGACAATTCCAGCCGACGGACTTTTATGTCCCACTTTATGACTTAAGACAAAAGGCCCTAAGCTTGGGAGCTCCATACTTTTAACTTTGTAGTTGTAATTGTGATCGATATATATATAGGAATGGATTTCCGATGTATCAGTCAGTCTTGTACGCAACCTCGAAACACTGAACACTCAACTTGGAGTGTTCTCGCGATTGTCTCCTCGTGTCCGTTTGTTCCGGCGAGTCGAGACGCCGTGTTTATTCTATCGTTAACTTTTTGTAATTGTTTTTAGTAAGTTTACAAATAAATTGTTTAAATAAATTCGGTGTTTGTCGAACAGTTATTATCGTCACCTTGTCCCAACAAAATAACATTTCTTTACTGCCAAACAGTCAGGTTTAAAGACAATGAAGGAGTTCTTTTTATTCCTGTATGTAGTGATTCTAGGGTAGTAAGATAATACTTGTTGCAACTACTATGTACATTTCAATATTTTGTTTCTTTTTGTTTTAGTACAAAGCTGTCTCCGTTCCTGAAGAACCTGTGCATAAAATTCCTTTGGACACCTCCAAAGACTATTCAGCAGTATCTCAGCCTGGCCCATCAAAGGTACTCATCAAGAGCACACAAAAATACCATGAAAATATACCGTTATCAATACCGCTGTTTCTGAAAGATGGTTTAATAATCATCAATCCTGCTATTCAAATGTATGAAACTTCAGATGTTTTTGCAGTCAAAAATAAGTTACAATAACAAAACAGTCAATATCATTCTGTGCATTAATTTTGTAATTACAAGCAAAACATATTTGAACAAACATTTTGAAGAATTACGAGTAGGTATTCTATGTTGATATGCGATTTTTTCTAAGTTGTAAAATGGATTTGTAACTATTTGCTAATATAATAAAAGTAAAAAAAAATACCTTTGTTTATTTTAACCCTCCTCAGATCTTGAAGAAATTGGGGACTAGAAACAATTCTGTCATTTCCAGTTTACTTTGGGAGGGCCTTTATATTTTAAAAGTACTCTGTGGCCTTTCCGAAGTAAATTGGAAGTGCCAGAATTGTTTCTAGTCTCTAAATATATTTTCTAACACATGATTTGGTTCTCCGCCAGTAATTGTTGCACTGGGGAAGATCAGAGATGACGGTAGAGTCGAATTCCGTTTCATAGGGTATATATGTTCTGTGCAGTTAACCGACGTTTATCTTTTTGCTCAACGACCATAAATTATAGCCCATAGACGCCTAATAACAGGCGACCAATCACAGAACATATATACCCTCAACACATCAGACTTATAGATCATTATATAGGTCGCCGCTCAACAATATCGATTCTGTTTCGACCACTACTGTGAGCCGCAAACACTTCCGCGTTCATCCATAGAAATTGGTGAAAATAAATATTATAATGGCCCCTTTCACTATACGTTGGTGTGGTAACAACAGCCAGACTTTGAGTTTCCGGAAATATGGCATAACAATTAATCGGTAAGTTATTAGTTACATATAATCATAATTAGATTTATTTTCTGATACTATTTATCGGAGTTCATCTTATACTGGTCATACTTGTAGGTGAAAAAAGGTGCAAGGACTCTCGTTGATGTCTTTTATGTTTGCGTCCCTGTCGTCGTAAAGTAGTTTTTTAGCTATCTCTTTTCCTCTATTGTTTGGTAAACATGACTAGTGATGAACCAAATCATGACCAAAGTTATCGATAAAGCAAAAACCTATCAGTACTATTTATATCAAATTTGAAGATCTTTTTTACCCACGATGGAAGTAACCCGATTTTATCCGTAGCATTTCAAAAAGTATTAATGATTTTTAAAATACACCAATATTTGTCCAAAAATTAGGTGTATTTTCTATCCACACAGAAAATTTCCCTCTCACGGAGAGGAGGCGTCTTTCCCAGCAGTGGGAACATTATAGGCCATTATTGTATTGCAAAAATAATTATTTTACTTTCAGAATTTAGTTTTATGTTATTAATTACATTTTTTAACTAGGTAAGTATTACAATACATTATGAACCAACCACCGAGAAAAGTACGTTTTCTTTTTAAATAAATACGGAAAGATATTGGTATTTTTTAATTTTTTTACATTTTAAGTATATTAATTAGATTAAGTAAATATTAAATAATATTAAGAAACCAGAAGTTAAATTTTATTAAGTACAATTATTCAAAAAAAATATCGATGCCTTCGTGTTTTATTTAAACCTGTCCCATACCTAGTGATACGTAATGACCTTGGCAGGGCCAATCAGAACGCAGTACGTGGCAGTGGCACTACCCCGCTTCCTCATACCTCAGCTAGTTGACAGAATAGATTTGATGTGATAAATCAATGACTAAAGAATAAGAGTGATAAATCAAGCATTAGGCGTCTATAGGCTATAATTATGGTCGTTGCTTAAGCTTAACTTTATTGAACCAATAGATAATGAGAGTTTATCTGGGAACTTCAGAAACCGGGCATGAGTGAGCTAGTTACGTCTAGAATCCTTGCCGCCTTGCTTTAAGAACGATTTAGGAATTGCCCCTGTTGCCTACACACATTACAACCGAACCTCCTAATTTTATTAAGACACCACCCCAACAACTAATATTGATTGTCCTTGTAGCAGGGGTCTGAGTTTCCTCCGATTTTCAGGATCTTTGAGTACGTTCGGATACATATCAAAAACGTATCATCGACAAAATTTAATTTTCTTTCTAGTCTGTGCTGTGTTTGACAACGACAAGTTGACAAATCTTTTATTTTCCATGCTGCCATTCTCTGCGATTTTCTACTAATTCATTCGTGTTTTGGATTGGGACTGGGAGTATTAGTGGATGATAGTCATATAGCAAATCAGTTTGTGTAAAAGTGATTTTCACCTACCTACCATCTGCACAGCTAACTCGAATATTCCATCATGACTTTGGGAACTTACAATAGACATCAGGCTCAAAAGAAAAAGTAAACCATTTCTCCCCTCCGTTTTGTGTTTATCGTAATGGGTTTCGCTTGTTATTTATATTGTTTTCTTTTTCTAGGCTAACTGCGTTGGCGGCGGCGTTTCCCCAAGGGATCCGTTGCCAGAAATGCCTGGAATATGGCCACTGGAGCTACGAATGCACGGGCAAGCGCAAGATCTTGGTGCGTCCTTCACGCACACAGGTTTTCAAGAAGAATCTGAAGTTGCAGGAAAAGGGATCATGCAGGTATGTTCAGATTTTGTGACGAAATTTTTGTTGTCTGCAAAGGTATAGATTTTTCTAGAAAAAATGTTCATCTTTTACTTCTACCCCTCATTAAGTTTCTAGCAAGACTAATATTTTAGAATAATCCTATATCATTATTCATTGGAATAAATAATGGATTAGGTTTCCTGTGAAAACATTTAATTATTTCATCATAAAATGAAATAAATTTTACATATTTTTTTCTCTAGCTGTTAAATATTATAATCAGAGTACCCACCTCTTAGAAACAAAAGGTCAAGGCAATAAAACCTCAAGCTTACCTAATTTTACAACTTGTTCCAGCATTAGCAGTTACAAGATACCAAACAAAAAGAAACGCACTGAAGACTGTTCTCACTGCTCGGACAACAGTTCCTCGGACAGCTCGTCTGAATCAGATTCTAGCAGCTCGGACGAGTCGGAAAGCAGTAGCAGCAGTGACTCTGAGAGTGACAGCGAAAGCAGCAGCAGTTCCGAATCTAGTTCAGATTGTTAGAGAGATAGTCGGTATTCACTGGTAAGTTAAGACTGGTATTACACAAATTAGCACTTTTTAATTTTTGGTCCTCACCTAGGGCAGTGCCTGTACATATTGCTGACTAAAATTTAAGAATAAGATCTTAGTGCATAGATATTATTTTTTAAAGTTAATTAAGTCTATACTTTAAGGCAATTAGCAGTTCTTAAAATAAAATTTCCATTTAATGATAAATGATAATGATTTTATTTCTGTAGCAGGTTTGTACAAACACTTTTACTCGTCAATCATATTTTAAAAACTAGATGATGTTGGTGTTTCTTATCTGAGTACTATAGAGAAGAAAGGCCAAAAAAAGCTCAAGAGGTCAGTCTCTTTTAAAAGTCCAGACATAATATTGGTCAGATCATCAGAAGACCATGTAGATTGGTGTCTGAAATAGTCTTTTGAGGAAAAACCACAGATTGAGTGGATGTGTCCAGTCAGTTCACGGATGTACCAGTAATTGTGCAACTTAACTCAGAACATAAGGAGCTCAATGCTTCTACAAACCATACCAAAGAAAGGACACTTGGGTAGGCGGCATAAATTACTCAAACTGCCAGATCATGATTAAAACTAATTGAGAAAAGAACAACAAAAAAGCAATGACACATTACAATAATTCAAATAATATAAACAAAGCATATAAGATTCCATACTTCTATTAACTTTCTCTATTTAATAAAAATTAACATCTCTTTGTTACTTTACTAACAAAATGTTATTGGATGTCATTACTGCACCATATTATTTCTGTATTCAGTTGTGAAGAGGTTTCTTGCTAATACCAGCCGTAACATACCCACAATTGAATAATTACGAATTGAATGTAGGCTAGACTCACCAGTTTGATTCATAATGCTGGACATTAAAAATAAAGTTTTAGTATAATGACACTGTTTTTAAGATATTTTTAAACTGCAGACAATGTTTATAATGTATTTATTTTTTTAATTTGTGTAAGTAGTGGCACTTATCTCATTCAGCCTTTGTATAATAAATAGCAGGTTAGGGAACACTGGTTTTCGTAGATTCTTAAAATAGTAATTTTTGAAAAGAATTTGTTTAATGTTAGAAAAGAGCTAAATGGGTTTGGCGCCATTCTTCCTAGTTTTAATGCTCTGTAATTCTTAAATGTTTGTAGTTTAAATTATTCTATGAGATGCTATAAGTAATTTTATGTGTGTGTAAGTTATTCAGAGTTTGTAGAGATTTGATAACTTTTAATGTTAGGCTTTATTTCCACTGACAACATTAGGAAACAGAGCGCAATAGCGCATGATAAATTAAAAGAAGCCAGTTTCGTTGATGATTAAATACTCTATGGTTAAAATAAAAAATGGTGTAACAAACTTAAGTTAGTGGAAATTTAGTACTTTTGTGTTTCAAGTGTTTGTGCTTTGTGAAACTGCTGTGTTAACATAGCATAGAATTAAAGTTAATTATCAATTACATATTTACATGTCATAGACGTAATGTTTTCTAAGACTGTATAGTAAAATGTCTCTTTAATTACATAGTCTCATGATAAATAAAACGATGTAAGAATTTTGATATAAAATTAAATATAATTTAAATTGGATTATTTCTTTTATTTATTTTAATTTAACTTCCTTTAGGATAAGGGGTTTCGGCCTTTGGAAGCTCTGTTTGAGCATTTTTGCTTCTTCGTTTTGAAGCTTATTTCACTAGGACCCCATGGTGGCGAAACCTTGCGCTGCCAGCAAATTATACATAGCTTTATAGTGGGTTTACCAGGCGCGATCGGCTGCGCAACCAAGCATACATTTTTGGCAGTGGAATATGGTTGCGCCAAACTACTCTGTTAGCAGAAGCTAGAAAGCATATCAATACTGTTTTTTTTTTGTTGAGCGTGGTAAAGCATCAAATAACTTCTCCCGCTCTTGGCGGAGCGGGAGGGCGTGTTAGACTCTTACTGACTAAAACCCAACCGTTTTCCTCCAGTTGCCTGTGCCAGGGGCCACGGTATCCCTCTCGGACTTCCCCGCAACCCTGACAGGCATCGGCACTAGCGGACCCCTTCATTGGTGCTGACATCTCTTTGAGGCGCGCGTGGAACACAACGCGCCGTCGACCCGGGCCTGGTCCTTATCGGACGGCGAGCTGCCCATTGTTCGCCGTCCGTAAGCCCGCGCCTACGGTGGCCTGGAATCGGCTTCGGATTCCCGTAACCATATCAGCTGTACTAATGATAAAGCTTTCCTTTCAGTTTGTTTAAACGCGCAAATCTCTGGAACTACCAGAACTTGAAAGTCTTATGCATTTGACAGCCCAAGTCTTGAGGAAGGCTCATTATTTCTCTCGGGAGTGTTCTATAAATAAATATCAATTTTTTTCTTGTATTTGAGTGTGTCACTCTTCAAACACTGAAATACAAAAAAAAATGTGATAGCCCTCTTAATCACACCGAGATGTCAGCGCCTAGTCATGGTCAAACTTCACTTATGTTTACTTATGTAGGTAATGAAGATGAAGTTTTAAAAACTGCAAACATTGAAACTGCTCGCCGCTTCGATACCATCTTGGTAAGAATTGAGCCTCAGATTGGTGGATAAATATTTGTCATAAAAAATATGACAAAAAAAAACAAATGTTTGATTATAGTAATTGTTTATTACAAATTGAAATCATTGATAGTACACGTAATTATTACAAAACAACTTACAATACGTCCCAATTTTGGTTTTGTACTGAAAAAGGCACTTACGTCTTCAATATTATTAAAATAAAAAGAAAATCTCGTTTTAAATCCCTCGAACAAGAAGTGATCCATGATTACAAAACTACAACACTACATGATTACAACTTTCTGACTGACCGACCACTTGACAATTCAAAAGTGCCTGTATATGGTTTAATTGAAATAAATGCTTTGAGTTTGAGTTTGACAACGATGAACTTTACAAAACAAATATCGATTTACCCTCAACAAAGAAAGTTTCGTCCACACTTCAAGGCTCCCAGTCCGACGCGGCGCGACTAGTAGAACAATTTCCGTGAAGATTTCATAGAAATAGAGTCGTGTCGTGCCCGTTTGCGGCAAGGTCACACAATGCAACTTATGTTGTATCGATCTCTTTCTAAAACTGAAAGCTACAAAATAACTTTAGCCTGACTATGAATATTCAATAAGTAAGTTGACCTACTTTACTAAAATGCTAGCGTATCTATTCGCAGATATTTGATCGAACAATATTATAATTGTTCTTCTGCTTGAGTATAGGTTTCAATGTTTTTGTTGGCGTGTGCTAGCTGACATATGGCAATTCATTTAATGTAATGTTTATTTTCGTAATGTTAATTACTGACTATTGTATAGAATCAAGTTCTTCTAACTGTAGCGCCAATTCTTCCCAGCTAAAGCACTAGGAAGTGGTGAAGGGCGGGCGTGCCGGGTCTTCGACTGTCTTCAAAAAGTGCTGATTCTCGGCCTAGTTTGAATAAATGACTTTTGATTTGATTAATAGAATTGCTAAACTTGATACTTAGGTACATGATTTCTGGGGCCGGCACAGAATTCGAAACCTAATAATACCGGTGAATACGTACCGGTATGGTATACGGTATTTCAGAGTTCGGAGAGCAATCGAGAAATAAAAACTTATACTTATCACATAAACTAGAGAAAATAATAATTTTCATACAATGTTAAAGCTTTATTTTAATGTAGTGATATTTTAAAAGGTGGGTATGAGTAAATATGACACTATGTGGATTGGTAAGATGGTTGAAAGTGGTTTATTGATAGAAAATTCTCTCTGTTGCATTCCAATAAACCATTGATTGGATTTCAGATTTCTTAATTCTTAAAGCACAACATACGATTTTGGAGCATAATAATGATAAAGGATCTTGGAAATATGGAGCGTTGAGTAGCCCTGATAAGGCTAGCGCAGATTGGGGGGCATAGCAAAAATCCGCCTTCATATATACTTGTGTACATTTTCTTTGAGCCAACATACACTACAGGAGCCGCACCGCGCTTTCATGTTTGAAAATGTGTTGCGCTGCGGCCGTTGCGACTGTAATGTGCGCTTGGCCTTATAGCTCAAGACAGTTAACGTGTGAGTGTAATAGCAAGAATTTAAAGAATTTAGATTAGTTTACTTGCCTCGGAATGTACGTCAAGCCGTTGGTCCCCACTGACATTTGTAGATCTTTGAAAGTCGTAACGGGTAGTCTGAAACCCGAAGTCTGAGAACCAAGGAGTATCGTGTGCCCAGGGGCCGTACTATGAGCTGTTAACGCCATCATGATTCCGTTGAGAAAAAGAGATAGTGCTATCGGTCATGTATAGCTCCGTCTCTCTTCCACGCTGAACAATGATGGAATTAACACGTCATGGTACGGCCCCAGTCTTGCAAAGGGGTATCGTGTTACCCAGTAACTGGGTTGGGGAGTTCAGATAGGCAGTCGCTCCATGTAAAATATTGGTATTCAGTTGCATCCAGTTAGACTGAAAGCTGACCAACATAGTTGGGAGAAGGCTGGGCAGGTTGGAGGAGATTTGTTCATTTGAGATTCATTTCTTTTACTGAAGACTAATTTAAGGACCAATCCACACATTGCCACAAGTCCTCGAAAAAATCGGAAACAAAATACAACAAACAAAAAAATTACGAAGACGACGCACTACTGGAAGGTGTATCTGGCAAGATATGAATAATGACTTTCCTCTTAGCGTCATAGCTGAAACTGTTCATCTTAAATATTCTACTTTCATAGAACGGCTTCAAGTCTGTGATGTTGATCTGTCTTGCACGTTCTAGTAGGTCTCGTTCGGATATCTCTATGGTGGATTGAGAATGGTTGTGTAAGCCTCTCATGTATGCCAGTTGGTCCATTGTGAGTTGACGTAGAATATAATACAGGAGCTCGCTGTGGTCTTTCTTGAAGGATAGGTATTTTTGGAATGTCTGGAATAGATAAGAAGGGTTAGTTATAAATATCAAACTTATTTAATATTGGGGTAAGCAGAAATTACGGTTGGTCACGTAATTTGAGAGCAACATTGTGTTCCGGCGTTTTAACACTTAGGGATAACTGGTTTGTTGTTTGATTTGCATAGAGACAGTGTTGTTTATATCATTAGCTTGGTAATTTATACGATGTCGAAACAAAATTGGAACTATTTGGGGTTCGATTAAATACAAATCATGCCTTATGAATTATGATAATGGCATCAATACCCCACTTGCGTCGTGGATATACTATGCCTTTGTGGCGGCATCTACAACGCTACATGCGAACTACGCATCACACTGACGTCACGCAAAATCCTGCATCGCGCAAGCAGAGTTTACCGCGCAACTAGCATATATATACAACGCCCCGACATCAACCGTCGGACAGTTGCCCACCAGACTCCATACCCGTCTGGTCGGAGGATCCATCCTTTACTATGGGTATGAGTGAACTTTACACCCTGTTCCTCATACCTCTATACCTTTATTGTGCGCCAGACCAGCGGGCTAAGCTTCGCAAGTTGAGCACTAGATTTGACCATTACAGGTTGTTACCTATCTATACGTTCATCATCATCACCATCATCAGCTTACAGCAGCTCACTGCTGGACATATGCTGCTATACATATTAACCGCTTGATTTTATATCAATAGACTATACGACAGATTTTTGTTAAAATAGATTTTTCGCACCTAGAAAAATAATATGCCCCACAAAAAAAAAATTCACTATCTCAATAAATCAATAGGTAAAAAAATAGGTTTTGCCCACAGCTTCACTCGCGTGGAGGTCGGAATATATCCCACAGGAACGTACTTTTGGGATAAAAAGAGATGCCTTTCGCATCCAACTAATATAATAAATGCGAAAGTGAGTTGGTTTGTTTGTTACACTTTCAAGCTAAAACGTATAAACGGATTTGGATGAAATTTGGCACACAGACAGACCATAACCGGGGTATGGACATAGGCTACTTTTCGTTCTGGAACGCAGACGAAGTCGCGGGTAGCATCTAGTTTATCAAATTTGTATGGATATTACCTGTCGCATAGCTCTCATAACGCTGTACTTCTGTGTGTCTACGAAGCTCTCCAGCATGGTGCGAATAGCCATGTTCACATCTTCTTCAGCAACTTGGGGGCGCAGGTGCATGCGGGCGTGAGCTTCGCTCATGCGGATTACTGGACAAAAATAAATGAATGTTGAAATATTGTTAAAAATCTAGCATTGGGTGTTTAATGATTTACCTATGACATGAATGGAATGTAACTTAAAATGTAAAAAGTAGCCTATGTTGTCTATGTCAGCCGTTTCGGAGAATAGCCGGAACAAACAGAAAGACGATAATTTTAAAAATTGTTTTTGTTATAAGTAGTTTTGTAAGAAAATATGGTAAGTAGTTTTGTTAGAAGAGATAAGTACAGACCGCTTCTAACTTTATGGCGGCTCTGAAGTGCGCTACTCGCTGCGCAGACTTAAATATTTACTAAATTATAATCATTTAAAACATCAATATAGCTCTTGAAATTATATTTTTATAATATATATATATGAAATAAGACTATTTCGTTAAAATACGACGAATTGCTGAAAAACATACTTTCGAGAGCTATATTGACAGAATGTCGAGGCCTACATTGAAGGAAGAACATTATTAGGTGTGAAAAGGTAGCCTTCTATACAGCGTGGCAGGGACATCGGCGCGCAAACTGTTGTCATGGATTCAGTACCTCGTCAGCCTATATTGTTCCCACTGCTGGGACACAGGCCTCCTCTCTGTGCGAGGAAGTGGGCCGTAATCTACCTCGCGGGCCCAGTGCGGGTTGGTAGATGTCACATGTCTTCGAATTTTTGGTTCTAGGACATGCCGGTTTCCTCACGATGTTTTTCTTCACCGGTTTGAGAGCAGTGGTGATGAAATAATTTACACAAAGTAAAGCTCCTGTCTGGGTTCGAACCTCAACAGTGCATGATTCAAAATTTTCAGAATCATGCAGAGTTTCAGTTCATGATTCTGAAATTTCATTTCATTCATGGTTAGTTTGCGCGTAAATGTCCCTGCCACTCTGTATTTTATAAAAAAAAAACTTTTAACAAAATAAATAACAACTTGATACATTTTTATTCAGAATTCGGTGTCTTTGGTTTGAATTTTGTTTTTTTTTCTACTATCTTTTACCAAATGCAAAAATAATCAAGTAAACCCGTCCAGTACTCACGGAGAAATCGGTGTACACACATGGAAAAAAAACTTTGCCGAATGCATGACCTCCTCCTTTTTTAAAGTCGGTTAAAAAGTAAACTTACCAGATTCAATATGACGAACGGTGATAGGCAAGCTGCCAGTTGCCAGAGATTCTTGTCGGAGCTGACCGTACATCTTAGCAACCTTGTCTTGATCCATGTTCTATAATAAATTGTATAATTTATTACGAAGTTAACTGTCGGGATTAATTCGTCTAGTGGTCACAGCCATCTGAATGGTGCCGGGATAAGATTGAATGACTGGGGAGTTTGTTGCGCCACTTCTTCCCAGCTAAAGGCGCTTTAGCATTTTGGGAGACTATCTTATAAATAATAATAATAATAATATGAGACAACATCCACACAAGGTCTTCAGGTCCCGAACTAGGCAGAGCCTGTACTACGGTAACCTGATGACTGATATACATACTTATATACATATACACACCCAGACACAGGTCAAACAGACATGTTCATGCACACAAATGTTTGACTTGTCCGGGGATCGAACCCGGAACCAGCGGCTCAGAAGGCAGGGTCGCTACCAACTGCGCCAACCGGTCAGTCAATGTTATGTAATTATGATGTTCAAAAAGTGGTGATTCTCAGCCTGATTTGAATAAATGATTTTTGATTTTGATCAAGGATTTTCAACTAGGTATTTCTCAGTAGCAGAGTTCGAATTTGTGGCTGATTATTGGCTCACTACAAGAGTTTTTTTAATGCTTTAAGAACCTTATTATTCCTCATTAAGAATTAACAAGAATTCACTTACTGAGAAACTAAATTAACATACAGTTTATGAATGTACAAAAATGACGTTAAAAATAAAATAGGAAGGTAATGTTTTTTTGTATTGTAAATATCACCTGATCACCAGCCGAGTAAACGCGGATCTAAAGTAAAAGTAGATTTATGTGTGGATGGTGGCATACATGACAGCATACTGACAAAAAATATATTTTATTTTATTTATTTGCATGAACCTTGCTAAAGCTAGTATTTTTTAATTATTATTGTCATTGACACATTATACTTTAGAATTTATTTATTCCAAATCCAATTGGTCAACCAATCGAAATAGTGGGCATGATATTAGAGAGCACATGTACGGAGAATCATACCAAAATCAGGGCAGAGCAAGCCAAGTTTATAGTTACAAGCAGCTGCACTGCACATGTTTCAAAATCGCTTGACATAATCAAGACATTATTGAAAAAAAGAAAAGAAAGAAAGAAAGAAAATAACAGAGTTTAAGTACTACAGTTATTAATTATTATAAATACCTGTAGCTTAGGATGCACATTCTCTCTAGAATAAACGATGTATTTCTTTAGCAGATCCTGTGGTAGTACAAACTCTGGATCGGGAGCGTTGCTGTCTTCTAGTGTGGTGCCGCGCTGAGTCGGGTGGTGACGTATGTGAGATGATACGACGAACCTATGATAAGAATATTCTTAGTTATGTTTTATTTCTATTCGTTCTTAGCCTGTGTACAACGGATTTTGATTTTGATTTAGAGAGTTGATTTTGGAAGATTTATGCGTATAATACTTGCAAATTTAACATAATACAATATGGAAATCTCGATATTTTGTCATATCGTAAAATCCAAGCGAAGAAGGGTTCGCTAGTTGTTTCATAGGACGAAGGCGCCTTGTCTTGAAAAAGCACTTACGGTAAGCCGTCTGCAACGATATCATTTGTAGAATTTTGACCATCGTTACGGATAGGCAAAAGCCCGAAATTCTGACAACCAGTTTTGCCAAACACATCCACGACCACGGCCAGTGGCCGCACAGACCAAGTTAACTATATAAACCGAATGCGCACCACAAAGTTTGTGTACAATATGAACGTACGCATCTTGGTCGGAGCTTCTGTGGCCAAGATTTATTTATTTATAACAGCTGAAACTATCATTACAGGATTTACCCTAATGCAGCAGTTAAGAACTAAAATTAATAACCTAAGCTATATACTTACAATAACCAAATTAGACAAATTAAAACTATCAACATTGGTGCCGATTCCCTTGTTCACAAACTAAACTAAATTTAAGTTGAGTGCATCTGTTTCTTTCTATTTCATTATGAATAGGACAGAAGACAAATATTAGTTTAGTCCTGTCAAATTAGTCAGCACCTGACGTAATTTGATGTAACTTTAGTACCGTCAAATGGGGTTACTTTGATACTACGGGGTTACTTTGATAACAACTTTAGGCTTATGAAAAACTTAATTTTATAATAACTACAACGCTATAATACAAAGAAACTATCAGTAGTGCCAAGTACTGATAGTTTATTTTTTAACTGGTGTTGTAGATATTATAAAATTAAGTTTTTCATAAGCCTAAAGTTGTTATCAAAGTAACCCCGTAGTATCAAAGTAACCCCATTTGACCGTAGTCAACTTTTTAATCACGTCTAAACTTGTATGGAGTAGTGTCAGGCGCTGATTAATTTGACAGGACTAAACTAAAATTTATCTTCTGTCCTTTTCTTAATGAAATAGAAAGAAAAAGACGCACTCAACTTAAATTTAGTTTAGTTTGTGAACAAGGGAATCGGCACCATTATTAAATGATTACACTATTAAAACACAAAACAAAGTTTAACATACATAATTACTTAACATGGTACAATCACAAACACAAACATACTTTACTAACATTAAGAAACAATTAAGTATTATCTTGCATAGAGCATAATATAAATAGAAATACCCTTGCAAGTTCACTCAAACAACATGTAAACACATCAATCTGAGTTTGAAGGTCGTCAAGATTGCTGCCACGACCAGTTTTGTGTACGCCAGGTCCTTTCCGAGTTGCGGAAGTAGCAGCTGCTTTATGTAAAATACTGGTACTCCGCTGCATCAGAAACGATGATATTTTATTTACGAACTGCCTCGTTGGTTTAATGGTTGCAAGCGCTACTGCTAGGCATGAGGTCCTGGGTACGATTCCCGGGTCGGGAAGTGTTATCGGGTTTTACTACCTGGAATTTCTCAGTGCCAATCCGGATTCTGGATTTGTGCCCGGTTGATGGCAATAGGCTCGCCCCATATTACATGTGACTTGTAGCGGTATCTACATCGCGACATGCGAGCTGCGCGTCATGCTGACGTCACGCAAATCCTGCATCGCGCAAGCAGAGTTTACCGCGCGAGTAGCATATATACAGCTTCCCGACATCAATCATCGGGCAGTTGCCCACCAGACACGACACCCGTCTGGTCAGAGGATCCTCCCTTTTCTATGGAGGTAAGAGTGAACTTTACACCTTGTTCTCGTACCTCTGTATTGGTGACCTCTACGTGATGAACAAAACAACAATCAACAACAATGAACAACAACCAACAATCAACAACAACTCGACCTACTATTGACCTCCGGTCTCCGGAGGGGAGTAATGTAGCGGTATCTACATCGCCACATGCCAGCTGCACGTCATACTGACGTTACGTCACGTCGTCGACGTACCTCTATAGACTCAAACATAACTGGCGATATGTAGGTGTACTATAGTTACACCTCAGTCCAACCCATTGAAAATACAAGCGTGATGTTTTGTGTAGGTATGTATGTGTGTTTCTACTTACTTAGCCAGATGCGCGTCTCGCATGGGATCAGCCTCGTCCCTGACAACGCATAACACGTCAAAACGTGACAGGATTGGTTCTGACAAGTTCACGTTCTCAGAAAACGTTAGCGACGCGTCGTAACGACCGCCAATTGGATTAGAGGCAGCTATTATCGAACACCTGCGGAGGAAAATGAACATAGATTAATATTGGGACAGAAATGTCGCGATTACCAATACAAGGAATATACAGGGTGTTTGGTAGAACGTTGAACATACGAAAATGGTGGTTAGTTGGGGTCATCTGCTACCCACTTGGCCCAAATTATTTGACCTTGGCCCCACCGATTTTTTTTTTAAATTTTCTTTATTTTACAGAAAATAACCAGATTTTTAACTTTAAATTCGAATATCTTTTTTTGCGATCGGTAAAATTGGCAGGATGTTATTTTGTATTAATGTTTAATAGTAGCAGACTCTCATAAAATTACTTTTTGGTACAGATGTTAATAGGAAAAAAAGTTATGAGTCTTTAAAGGTACAAAAAGATGTAAAAAAATGCTTAGAGCATAACTTTGACTTGCATTAAAAAAAAAACTAAAAGTGATCGAGAACTTAGGATTACATCAAAACATCTCTGCTGTATGAGCTTTCTAACGGTATGTAATTTACATTTACTAAATCAAAAAGTCAGGACTTATTTGACAATTTTATCAAGTTAGAAGGTTTTTGACGAAACAGAAAATTAAAATGTTTTGCGAAATTTAAAACTGTAAAGTTGTCAAAAAATGTAGCAATCAATTTAAATGAGAGAAATACTTAAATACCCATTCAAAGGGCCTTTTTCTGTTACCTAAATGTCAGTGGGTAATAAAACAATTAAATTACATTTAAATGAATTTATTCAATTAAGTAATTTCTCAAATTGACGCCCTCCATTTTGAATGCACGCGCGACATCTGCGTCTTATTTCAACGGTTGTCGTCCGCAGCAGCATCTCTCCCCTCATCACTTCGAATGCAGCATTAATTCTGTTGATTAATTCTTCACGCGTTTCTACTACCGTGAAGTAGACAAGTTCTTTGGCTCTTCCCCACACGTAAAAGTCGAGCGGAGTGAGGTCGGGTGATCGCGGAGGCCATGGGATTGGTCCCCCTCTGCCAATCCATGAATTGGGGAAACAATTGTTTAGTAGCTCGCGTACGCTCAGACTCCAGTGAGCTGGGCAGCCATCATGCTGGAACACGATAGGCCTGTCTTCATCAAATGCTTCTTGTAGCAATGGTGGTAGATCGTTGATCAAAAACTCGAAATAATTGCTCCCATTAAGATGTTCCGGCAAAAAATGGGGCCCTATAAGCCTGTTTCCAATCACTCCGGCCCAGACATTGACTGAAAATCTTCTTTGGAACCCCTTTCGTCTCTTCGTATGTGGGTTTTGACCTTTAGGGGCCCAATGATGCAAATTATGCAAGTTGGTAATCCCTTCTTTATCGAACTTAGATTCGTCCGTCCACAGTATGCTCCGCAAAAAGTTGACATCTTCTACATCAGTATGCAGCAAATGGCGACAGAACTGCATTCGCCTCCCAAAGTCATTATCTTCAAGATCTGTAATACCCCAAACAAGTCTTAGAACAATAAAAAAAAATTACCTAATGGGTTAATTCTTAAAGATCTAAAACTACATTCACAAAAGGGAATGCAATGCAGTGCAGTGCAAAGATGCCTGATTGATACATAGCATAAGACACAAATAAAAAACTGGCGAAGTCAAGGTCAAACTAATTTAAAATTTTCTTTTTTATTTAATTCTAGAAACTTACTCTTGCCACAATTTTGTTTCGGATCAAAACAAATGCTTCAATGTGTAAAAATCTTACCTTGCACTGGAGTGTGGTGAAAAGCATGCCTCCCATCTGCCCGGAGAACAGACCACACTTTCCAAATGGACAAGCCAAGTCGTCTAGATATCACCCTTATGCTAGTGTTAGGGTCTGCCTCAAACTCAGCTAGAATTTGCTCGTCAACGGCGACATCGTGAATTCCCCGGTTCACTCTTGGCTCTTGAAAATTTAGATTACCGGTAGTTCGTAAACGTCGGTAAGTGCTGGCAAAAGTTTGATGACTTGGTACTCGCCGGTTAGGATAAGTTTCCTGGTAAATCCTTCGCGCATCACGCGAATTAGTGTTGGCGCGTCCATACGCTAACAACATGTCAGCGTATTCTTCACTGGTAAAGGTAATTTTTCACCAAGAAAAACGTAATAGCGCACAGTAACAAGAAACTTAACAGTAGGTACAGTAACGTAACATAAAACTTAACAGACAGATAACACAACAAGTAATTAACAAAACGACTCGGAACAAAAACAGAAGTGACGGGCACAAACAATCGCAGAGGCAGTTAAGTCTCGACTGATTCAAATTATTCAAAATCATCGTTTTGGCCTCTTCAGCGGGCCCCGCCGGGAGCGAAAGAGAAAAAAACATGCCTTATGACTGCGCACGAGTGAGACAAAATGTTTACCTGCTTAGTGCTCCAGACCCCAGGTAAAAAAATGTAAGTGGTTTAGTTTTCCTAGAAATTTCGCAACAAAGGAGTCTGTGCAGTGACTGGTAACAGAAAAAGGCCCTTTGAATGGGTACTTTAAGTACTCCTCTCATTTAAATTGATTGCTACATTTTTGACAACTTGACAGTTTCAAATTTCGCAAAACATTTTAATTTTATGTTTCGTCAAAAACCTCCTACTTGATAAAATTGCCAAATAAGTCCTGACTTTTTAATTTAGTAAATGTAAATTACATACCGTTAGAAAGCTCATACAGCAGAGATGTTTTGATGTAATCCTAAGTTCTCGATCACTTTTAGTTTTTTTTTAAATGCAAGTCAAAGTTACGCTCTAAGTATTTTTTTACATCTTTTTGTACCTTTAAAGACTCATAACTTTTTTTCCTACTAACATTTTTACCAAACAATAATTTTATGAGAGTCTGCTACTATGAAACATTAATACAAAACAACATCCTGCCAATTTTACCGATCGCAAAAAAAGATATTCGAATTTAAAGTTAAAAATCTGGTTATTTTCTGTAAAATAAAGAAAAATTAAAAACAAAAAACGGTTGGGCCAAGGTCAAATAATTTGGGCCAAGTGGGTAGCAGATGACCCCAACTAACCACCATTTTCGTATGTTCAACGTTCTACCAAACACCCTGTATAGAGTTGATATGACAAAGGGGCATTAAATTACACTACTTATACATGTTTAGTATTCATTCGATACGGTATAAAAATAAAAAGCACCAAAAATGAGATTTTTTTTCTTTCAAACAAATTCAATAGCTTACAAATCAGAGTAAAACGCAACCACCCTTTGTAATGAAAGTGCAAGTGTGTGTGTATGCATTGCCATCTTTTTAGCAAAAATATTTGGTTGTACTTGTGACTTGCGTCAGAGCGGCAACAACGCATCGTAGGTTATACTCAGATTTATCGTTTTAAGGTGCATGACCTATGCGTATAGACATATTCAGCGGTTAGGAAAGATACATCGTGTTCAAACGGGGCAAAAACTTAAAAAATCATTTGCGACTAAACTACTGCTCCTATTTAATTGATTTTCGGTACAGAGCTTGAAAATGGTATCTAGTATACGCAGTTTAAAGGAAAGCCCCTTTGTCGTATCAACTCTGTATACAGGGCGGCAGCGACATCGATGCGCAACCATGGATTCAGTACGCGATTCTAGGCACTGCTGCGTTGAAATTGTTCATCGATTATTAAAAAGAAAATCATCTTTTCCATACATTGTGACCGCGTAAGTAATACACTTTTTCGCCCGCGTGGATGTCGGAAATTATCCCACGGGAAAGTGCTACCGTTGCTCGGCTCCTGAAGGCCTAATGTTAAAAAACCTATAACCTCCCTCAAGAATTGGACTATAGAATACAAAAATCATTTTTCAAATCCGACCGGTAGTTCCAGAGATTATCCTCTACATACAAACTTAAAATACGTCCGTCGCCCCCCCATACAACAGGACCCGAGGCAGCGGCGCGTAGTGTTCCACGCAGGGGGGGGGGCACTAGCGGGGGGTGCCAGTGTAGGAAGGGAACACGAAAAGACAGTAAAACTCTGACAGACCCCTCCGCACACCCTAGGGTGGAAGACATCCTTGACGATTTTTCCACCCCGGAACAACAAAAAACAAAAAAGGGAAACATTAGCTGTCGATTTGTCCATAGTTGCTGCAATTGATCGTCCTGAGTTTGCTTGCCTTACACTGAGTAGGTACTATTGGATGGTCTCATAAGTCCATGACATTCGTTGGCGGATGCCTCTTAGTGTTGTAGCTGTGGTTGACCTGTGGTTGTGTGGCGAACTACTCTGTATTCACACACGGAGTCTTTGCCTACACAGCCATGATCTTACTCTTAACTTACGAGTAAATTGTTATGTTTAGTTAAGCTAAGATTCGTGCAAAATCCACAAGAACCTACTGCCAACAAAATAAAATTGTATAACATTTCGAAAAAAAAACTTACCTAGCGTGTAGTGACGTCACGATGCCCGCTTTAGATATAGATATCGACTGTTGCTCCATAGCCTCGTGTATAGAGGTGCGGTCAGCGTCGTTCATTTTGTCGAACTCGTCTATGAGGCACACACCGCGGTCGGCCAGGACCAATGCGCCAGCCTCTAGTGTCCATTCTCTGTGGAATAGAAAGTGGTCAGTATCTGATACTATTAAAGTACGAATTATTATGAAGATCGTCAGGGAGATCATATCAAACCAAATCAGTTTCTTTGCTGTAAGTGTTGGTACAATTTCGGTCTTAAGATAAATAATTATACGGATCCATAACACTTAATCATAACAATGTGACATGCAAACATGTGGGTTTATACATAGTTAATTAGTTATAATTCAATTAAAATTAAAATTGAGCAGTAATATTGTTACAATATTTAATACATAAAAAATACTATTAGTGTCAGAAGTGTCTGACGTGCTATCAGTGTCAGAAGTGTCTGACGTGTTATTAGTGTCAGAAGTGTCTGACGTGCTATCAGTGTCAGAAGTGTCTGACGTGCTATCAGTGTCAGAAGTGTCTGACGTGTTATCAGTGTCAGAAGTGTCTGACGTGTTATTAGTGTCAGAAGTGTCTGACGTGCTATCAGTGTCAGAAGTGTCTGACGTGTTATTAGTGTCGGAAGTGTCTGACGTGCTATCAGTGTCAGAAGTGTTATTAGTGTCAGAAGTGTCTGACGTGCTATCAGTGTCAGAAGTTCCTGACGTGCTATCAGTGTCAGAAGTGTCTGACGTGTTATTATTGTCAGAAGTGTCTGACGTGTTATTATTGTCAGAAGTGTCTGACGTGTTATTAGTGTCAGAAGTGTCTGACGTGTTATTAGTGTCAGAAGTGCCTGCGTGCTATCAGTGTCAGAAGTGTCTGACGTGTTATTAGTGTCAGAAGTGTCTGACGTGTTATTAGTGTCAGAAGTTAATGCCAGAATATGATTGTTATACAGACTGTTATCCCTTATTTTTCCCTTTTAGGGGATGAATTATAACTTTCGTTATACAGGGTCAAATTGAATTAGCTACCAAAACTCCGCAGACGTCTAATTACGATAAAACAAAAAAACAGAATTCGTCAGCTCATCATAACTTTAGCAGCAGTAGTTGACAAAAAAAACTTGTTTTGTCGTGTGTAGATATCGATACCCATCACGTCTGGGGAGTTTCGCTAGCTAATTGAATTTGATCCCGTATACACTTTCGTTATGTTTATAAAGAACTCTTGTCGAAATTTCATGCTTCTAGATGTATAGTTTAGGTTATGTGTTTGTCAGTGAATGCATTTAAGATTTTTTGAACAGCTCAGACTAAAGTTGGTTTGGTACCTGGTAGTAGGACTCCTCCTCACGTACGCAGTGAGACCAACTGCACTGGCGCCCTGACCCGTTGTAAAGATGGCTCTGGGCGCGATCTGTGGCAAAATTAGTAATTTATTATTATTTATTTGTTCAGACTGTAGCGGTATCTACATCGCCATATGCGAGTTGCGCGTCATACTGACGTCACGCAAATCCTGCGTCGCGCAAGCAGAGTTTACCGCGCGACTAGCATACATATATACAACTTCCCGAGATCAATCGTCGGGCAGTTGCCCACCAGACACGACACGCGTCTTGTCGGAGGATCCTCCCCTTTCTATGGAGGTATGAGTGAACTTTACACCCTGTTCCTCGTACGCCTATAAGACTACAAATGAGGTCCGTTGTGTTAGTAACAATTTTACTTAGCCTATGTTAGTACATAATGACTAAAACAGATCTTGATCGATCGGCTAACGCCCACACAAGCGGATCTGCCCGGGCGGCTACCGAGTATTTATAGCACTAGGCCTTGTGTTAACCGAAATATGTGCTCGCTTATGTTCGACATTATTCAGGCCCTGCAGTCTCGACATAGTTAGCAATAGTTTTCGGTTGCTAAGTCCTAACAATCCAGATGTAAATGTTGATGTAAATGTTTGGTAGTCTCGACACTCAAATTTATCGGTTGTTACCTACCGGTACCTACCTAAAATACCAGTAACAACCGATAAATTTGAGTGTGGAGACCACCAAATATCGTTACATCTGGATTGTTAGGACTTAGCAACCGAAAACTATTGCTAACTATGTCGAGACTGCAGGGCCAGGTAAACAATAGCGTAACTGCGTATCCTCGCGACAGTCGCTTTCGGTTTGGACGCACGGTAAGACCGTTATAAGCTTCGATCAACAATATCACTAAATTACGTATTAGGAACAAAAACACATCGCTCAAGTGGCAGCGATTGCATATAGCTTGATTATAAACCTTAACACTCAAACATAAAGTTTATAATCGTTTGCAATATAAGTATTTACTACTTCGATTGAAATGTAAATGTGTTTTTAAAATAGGAACAAAAATATTTATGGAAAAATAAAACATAATTTCTTAGCAATAAGGTTGAAAAAACCATGTTGCACAATAAGACCACCACTTTGTGGTCTTATTTTTCCGGTTGTTTTTGATGCGTTCATCGGAAATATAGTACTATTGTTGATCGAAGGTTATAAGATTCGATATTGTACTATATATGAGGCTTACCTCCCAACTACAGTAGAATCTTAAGCACCATAATGATAAGAAAAATATAATACATCTGTCGAGGCTCTCTTTCGCCGGTTGGAACAAGAGCCTGATTTAGAATCAGAAGGGAGTAGGTACTCCTCATTACGGCTCGCATTGTGAGAAGGTTCCTGTCTCTGGAGCCCTAACCACCGGTAGCATGGACCCTGCTCCCGATATCGGCGGACCGCAATTTTTTATATTTTTAAAGGTTTTTTATAAAAATGTTGAAAAATGTGTACTTACAGTAAGAATGAAAATAAAGAAGGTAGAAAAATATAAAAAGAAAATATTAAAATAAACTTTCTGACAATAAACAAATGTTTTTTGCTTTAGTTACCTTCTCAGTGTACTTCAAGAATTGTGATTTAGCGGTACCTGGATCACCGCATATGAGGACATTGATGTCACCTCTCAATTTGTGCTTGTCACCTAAAACCAGATAGAAGTATTTTATACAAGAACTATGTCTGCCCGCGTGAAATTTCAGCCCTCGACCTATCGCGTCGCCTTGCGTCGTCCACCCGAGCTATTAGTAAGTTTTGCTCGGCTCCTCAGGGTCGTAGCGTGATGTTAAATAGCCTATAACCTTCCCCAAGAATTAGGCTATCAAATGCATAAATAATTTTTCAAAAGCGTCTGGGAATTCCAGAGATTAGCGTGTTCAAACAAACAAACAAACTCTTCAGCTATAAAATATTAAGACTATAATACAGGGTGTCCCGTAAATAATGGATCAAACGTAATGGGTAGGTAGCTTACCTCATTTCAAACAACTAATTTGAACAGTTAAAAAAAATCGGTAAGGTAACCAAGATATTTTTTTTTTCGAATTTTACCATTTTCTCTAACAGCATTCAGTGACTCAGTGTTTTTAATGCTGTCGCTGCAACTAATAACATTTTTAGGTATGATTTTTGTCAAAAACTTCTGAATAGCTTATTGTTAATATTTTCGTTTTCAATATAATTTTATTTGCCTTAGAAAAAAAATGTTCAATTGATTTTTTTTTTCAAAAATTTTTTTTTTCAAAATTAGTTGTTGGAAATCAGGTAAGCTATCTACCCGTTACTTTTGATCCATTATTTACGGGACACCCTGTATATTAAGATAGATTTATGCGGTAACTATAGGACAAGAGAATATGCAGTGATCTATGTAACGTTCATTTTAAAAGTAGATAGAATACATGAAGAGAAAGTTGTAGGTGTACTGTCAATCTGCTGAATGGTGCTGATCCATACGTCATGTTCGTGAACGGGCGATGTCAGGAGGCACAGGGGCCGTACTATGACGTGTTAATTCCATCATTGTTCTAGCGTGAAAGAGAGACGGAGCTATACATGATCGATAGCACTATCTCTTTTTCGCAACGGAATCATGATGGTGTTAACATGTCATAGTACGGCCCCTGGTCAGCTCTTTGTTGCCAAGGCTTATTTTAGTTCCTGAATTGTTTTATCTTTTTTATTACGGACGCCTTTAGCGTGCACGTCTTTCTACGTCGTTCTCACATGTATAATTTCAACAAGAATGATGTAACCACTTTTTTGTAACAATATTTTGATTTAAATAAGTGTCCATGGAGTTTCTTGCACATTCTTCTCCATAGGTACCTACTACGCTTTGGAATGGGCAACTAGCTTCATCTTTCTAATCGACCGAACCCTTGACAATTGAAAAGTGCCTGTAATTGGTTTATTTGAAATAAATGCTTTGAGTTTGTGGTCCAAAGATACCAATTGGTTTGATTTAAGTGCATTTTGGGTAGTGTGCTTGGTTCGCACTTGACCAGAACCTTCATCTGCGCTACTTTCTTAGAGAGTTAGTCACAAACTCAGAATATGGTCGATTTAATATTTTATTTCATAAGTTTTTGTATAGCTCAATCTGCTCAACCTTTTCCGTTCGATCAACAATACCGACTAGATATCGAGTCGGAGCAAGAAATACGTCTCGGTAAATAACAGCCCACTTGAGACGTGAGCTCTTATTTTGTTTAGTTCGCTTGAAACACAGCCAATGTAAACACGACTTTAGTACTAGGTTCCATGGTTGAAATTAGGTTGAACTTATAAGTGTTTTAAACTTTTTTCACACAGACAGCATTTAGCTTTGATTTTGTATGTGACCTGTTATCTAGTTGGTATTTTTGATCGAAGCCTTTTCCCAACTGTGTTGGGGTCGGCTTCAAATCTAGCCGGATGCAGCTAAACACCAGCTTTTTTCCTGGAGCAACTGCCTATCTGACCTCCGCAACCCAGTTACTGGGTAAAACGATACCCCTTGGTAAGACCGGCTGTCAGCCTTGGGCTTCTGACTAACCATAACGACTGTCAAACAATTACGAATGACAGCCGCGACCCACGGTTTAACATGCTTTCCGAGGCACGGCGGGGTATCGATATGTAATGGACCCATCCACGAATCTATGAATTTTTATTTTTTTATTTCCCATACCTGGATTCTTAGCCTCCCCTCCGAACAGTGCCAAAGCCAAGCCCCTCTTAATATAGTCATGTCCGTATATAGACGGCGCTATACTCTGCACAATCCGCTCTCCGATTCGCGGGTCTTTTGACAGCTTGACTATGTTCGCCACGTCTTCATCTGTCAGAGAGTCCACGATGTGCTTGCAGTCCTTTACCACTATGTAGTTGGCTATTATTACTGTTGCGAATACTGGGAAGCCCTGGTGGAGGAAGAAACAAATTGATTTAGTAATGTGATAGGATGTTTAAAGTAAGAAAGAAAGAAAATAAATTTATTTGACCCAGGTTAAAGCACACAATATTACACAAAAACAGACCAACAGTACTTAAAATAGTATTGTGTGCCTCAGGTAAATAATAAAACCAAAATAATAGATGAATAGCACGACTGTGGGGTCCAGGGATTTGTCGCCGTTTCGGGCAGTTTTGTTGAGTTTTTACAAAAGATCCTTACAAGCTGCTAACAAAAAAAAAAAACATCTCAAACATTGTCATTGTAAGCTTGTAGTCTGGATTTTTATGCCCATAATAATCCAATCTAAAAAGACCATAAGAATAAGCTTGGCCTAAGTAGAGTGAAAGCTCATCTATTAATAGGCACATGTGACATCTCAGTATTGTCTCTGGGATGGTACATTCGTTCTGCACTTACAATGCTTTTGACTGCCTCTTCAATAGTTGACGGTAACATCAAAATAACTAACCTGCTCAGTATTTAGCGAGCCATCGTAATTGTTGGTGTAAATTCCGGTGAGGTCCACCTCGTCACCTGGCTTGCACCGGTCACATAGGTCTGCCAACAGTATGCACTCCTTGCTGCGAGGGATACGGCCCGCGGGGATGCGACCTGGCGACTCTTGGATTGTTACCTTCTGGTAGTTGCGGTACACTGTTTGTTCCATGTTTACCTGAGAAAGTAAAAAGGTTGGTAATGGACAATGTGATCCGGGGCCTTATTATAAAGCCATAACTTTGACAGCGCGAGAGTGAGACGGAGCTATACTTGACCGATAGCACCATCTCTTTTTTGCAACGGAATCATGATGGCAAGTAATACTTTATAGTGGTCCTAGAACAGGTGCGTACTATTGGGGCTTGATAAATCCTTGAAAGTATGTTGCTATATTTTGTGCAAATGTCGAGCGCAATGTTATATAATTTTGACTTTATGCATACTGAAATAAGATTTAAATGACAACCCCTGAAACAACTGCAAATTATGAAACTAACTTTTCGAGAAGGTGCATGTAAATTTGTCATTGCACTAACTTTTGTAGCATCTTCTATACTTACCTATAACATTTTGAGCAAATAAATGACTTTGAGAACAACGTGGAGCTAAATAGATAAGTACTAAACTACAAACTAAGCTTATAGAAGAATGTTTTCATGCAATGAAAATGAATGTTTAAATCAATAAAAACTCACCATAAACGGCCCAGCACCCTGACACTCAGGACAAGACCCCGGCCTGACTTCCGAATTCTGTGTCTGCACAAACGGTCCCAGGATATACCCGCATCTATTACAGTCGTATTTGACCACAGACAGCTGAGGAAGTACTCCTGTAGTCGCCGTAATAACTCCCACAGTTCGCACAAGCTGGTTTAAGTGAAGCTTCCGGAATGTTCTCAATTCTTCTATGAGTGGTAAGTCGGATATTCGTACGTGGATCTCGGAAGTGACACGCTCGTAACTCGGGAATATTTGGAGGACTATTTCTTTGGCTACCTGGAAGGGAGTTGAATATTTTTGTTATACATAGTACATGAGTATGGTACCTGTAAATGATAGAGTTCAATTTGTGTTCAAGTACAAGCACACAAATTTATGATAAATGATCGCCTCGCGGCGAAAGAGTCCTCTGATACCTATTAGCCCGAACTACGTTACTTATATTACTAAGTATGTTACAAAATTACTTAAATTTTATTCATATGCTGCGAGTATGTTTTCTTTTAATGTATTTTGCAATACTGACCGCCGATTGAGCCAAAGAAAATTAAATCTTATTTCAAGGTTATAAGACTCAATTTTTAATAGATAAAGTAATGTTAGGGTCATCACGATTTTCTTAATAGTTAGCTCAAAAAAATACTGTTTTGGTCATTGTATTATGCTTTTAACGCAATACTCTAATTGAGGTGTATGAGGTCTTGCGTTATTTACGTTACATATTGTATATAATTATGTACTAACACCTACTGTGGACTAAAATAGTTGTCTAATTAATAAATAAATATGCATATAAAAACTGAAGTTAACTTACTTCATCAAAGATCTGCAACATCTGGAAGGGTGCTTCAGGCAAGAAATAGGCCAACACCTGTTCCCTCCTCGCCAGTACATCGAACTCCACATGAAAAGACGCCTGGTTGTGTTCACACATACGACGGATTCGTTCCTTGTACACAAACTGACCTTTACTGTTTGTGAATGTACGGAGGAAGTTCTTGAACCTGGAAGAAGAGTTTAGTTGTTTGAAGATCATGTTTTACAAATAAATAAATAAATAAAAAAAAATGTTTATTTCGATTACAATGGGCATTTAGATAGGTACATATTATTGGAGATCAGCTTTTAAGCAAGGAATTGCTTGTATTAGGAGTATCCGCACTTCCACTTATCATTAATTACTTTGCAATTGAAATTGAAGTGTAGACAAAGTAAACATGCAGACTAAAAATAAAAATAAAGCGGTAAATTAACATTATAAAAACGGCATTGCAAAATAATGAATGTTGTGCAGGAGAAAAAGGCCAAATCGCGCGAGTACGTGGGATGCGTGTGTTACGAGTGAGTAATGTTAGTGAGTAATGTTAGTGTGTAAGTGAGTGAGTGTGGGTGTGGGTGTAAGAGTGAGTAGTGAGGTTGTATGGAGTATGAGTTATAATAAGCGATGTTTAGTTCATTTATCGTGAATGAAAATCGTGACTAGCACTAAATACAATAGTTTTACAAATAATTAATATTCCTTAACTGCCGGTTGGTCTACTCCAATGATACCCAAAGGGGTCTATATCGACTCCCAGTGGTCGAGAGGTCGTAGGTTGTTTTTTTCTTCTACATCTAACACAGTTAGACATCTGTCAAAACATATTTGAAGTTGATGAACTTTTAAAAATGCTATATTGGCTAAGCCGGGGGGTCTACCCAAACCCGAAAGACATGGCAAGTGGTCTATGAGACAAAAAAGTTTGGGAACCTCTGGTCTAATTGCAAGCACTACTGCTGAGCATGAGGTCCTTTTTTTTGAGTCTGGGAAGTCATCAAATAACTTCTCCCGCTCTGGCCGAAGCGAGAGGGCGTGTCAGACTCTTACTGACTAATACCCACCCGTGTTCCTTCAGTTGCCTGTGCCAGGGGCCACGGTAACGCTTTCGGACTTTCCCGCAATCTCGGCAGGTTACTTTCCCACCACCCCAGCAGGTTATTTATTTATTTATTACTTTTCGCACAAAAGGTACAAAGGCGGACTTAATGCCTTAGGCATTCTCTACCAGTCAACCAAGGGTGGTGAAGAGATTAGATGGCAGGTGCTTTAATTGAAAGAAAAGGAAAGGATTGATTTTGAGCGATGTTTAACAATAGGTTACTTTCCCAACTGCCCGTCAAAAAACAGGTGAATATTGTTGTTATTTTTCTACTAACCTGTTAGCAATCTCAGTCCTGGGCCCCAACATAGACACCCACTCCTTGGTGGTATATCCCTTAGTATCCTCCAAGTTCTCGATACTTTCGATCCCCTCCTCCACTTGTTCTTCACTCCCCATGGCAGCTTTCTCGGCAGCACGGCGGCGCTTCGCCCTAGGTGCGCCTGTACTTTCCTCGTCAGATTCATCTGTACAAATGGGAAATTGTATTATGGTGTGCTTCAAAAACTGCATCTTGATGTGTACTTAAGTATTTAAATTAGGCTAGGAATCAGCACTTTTAGAAGGTCAAGTCAAAAGACAGCCCCTAAAACGCCTAGTCTGGTATAAAGAACAGCTTTACTTGGTGAGAAATGGATTCAAATTCTTATTACTATTGCAGCTTCAACAGAGTGTGACATGCTACCTACATAGGTATTACTTCGGTCACCATGTCCAAGATAATTTATGACATGACCAAAGTAATACTATGTTAATGTATCAGTTTGGTGCGAACAGAACATTGGTATTGTTAGCATTTTTGACTTGAAAGCTAGTCTGCAATAGGTTGAGTTGATTAATGGCCAGTCTAACCATAAATTATCACATTGACTATACAATAATATGAGTGAATTCGCAAAAGTTCTATTAAATTTAGGAGTTATGAATAGAGTAAATATGTCAAGATTTTTTTAGGATCATACCAACTTATCAACTGCCTAGCCTTTTCCGAACTATGATGGAGTCGGCTTGAATCGAACTATGATCTAAATGGATGCAGCTGAATACCAGTACTTTACATGGAGCAACTGCTTATCTGACCTCCACAACCCAGTTACTGGACTGGGTAATATGAAACTCCTTGGCAAGACTGGTTGTTAGACTTTCAGGCTTCTGACCACCCGCAAAGTCTGTCAAAGATCCACGAATGACAGCCGGGACTAACGGCTTAACGTGCTTTCCGAGACACGGAGGGGTCTTGCAATGTAAAGATGGTCATACCAACTATTTTATTAAAAAAAAGAGAATGCCTTTTTATTTCTAGTTGTTATTTTAGTTCAACTGATGATGCAGGTATTTTAAAAGTTGTCTGCAAAGGGGAACCTTACATCATGCAGGCTGGTAGAAAAGACTCTGGTTGCATTCAATCACTCAAGCGAATTTACCATTAGTTTCCAAAATTGAATATGTGGCGATTTCATAAAACAACAGCTATGTGATAGGCGGGTAAAAGAGAGTATTTACTCTAGAAATAAATAGCTAAAATTCAATATTGCTACTTATTTTCGTATGTAGCCCGAATAGGTTTCGGTACGGTTGACGCGCGGAGCGCTAATAGTACCTACATTTGGATAGCTATATAAGTAGGTACTTTTTTGTTTAATTTTAGCTGTTGAAGTATTAGATTCCTTATGTACATATTTTATTTTAAATATATCTGACATAATATTAATAAAAGTCGACATTATCGTTTTAGGTCTAAGATCTGTAAAGATAGTTGTAAAACAATTTTCTATAAGAGAAAGTTAATATCTAACCATACAACAAGTCGCGGTCGTCCCTCCTGATGCGGCCCTCGTCTCTATCTCTTCTCCTCAACTCCTGCTCAGCGGCTACGCGGTCTTGTGCTGACATGGGGTCATAGTCGTCATCGTCCAAGTCTTCAGCATCGTAGCGATCTAGGGCTGGCATGGGGCGGTAGTCACTGCGGAAGAATGTTGTGTATTATTGTGTTAAAATATGTTTTTGCAGCAAATTATTCAAAAATGTATTCAAGTTTTCTTGTAACTCTTTGAGTTCATTTCTGAGATTTACTACTTTGCTGTTGCCATGAAGGCATCCATTCTCTTGCCTTTTGCCAACCTACAATTAAGCTATTGTCCCACTGCCAACCAATGATCTCTCTGTACTCTTTCACAGCTCTCTTTGTGATGATAAGTTAATGCAAGTGTTTCCTATTTCAGAAACTTACGCCTCCATGTTATCATTGAACAATTCCTCTCCATCACCCTCTTCTTCCTCAGGGTTGTCTCCGAGGATGGCACCCTCATCTTCAAACATTTCATAGTCACGTGCCGGTGACGTCATCCGTGACCGCGCTCCGTCTCGCTCTGGCGGTGTTTCGGGGACTGGGGAGCTCTAGAAATAAAATAAATTTATTAAATAACTAATAGTCTATGGAGATGGAATCCTCCTCTTGAATTGATTGCAATGTTGAATATCATGACATTTTCAGTATATTGGTAACACTGGGTCCCCAATCAAAAATGATATTCTCAACAGCATGAATATTTACTTCAACAAGTATTACATTATTATGCAGCCGACGAACATGCCAGAAGGAGGTTGAACGTTACACCAGTGGGTCCCGAACCCATCGTGCCACTTCCCTTACCAGAGTGCGTAAGTATCCGTACTTACGCACTCTGGTAAGGAAACGCACCAGGGACCAACATCACAAACTATAGGTGGACCTAGGTGAGTGCAGGCAGGCTAGGGAAGCACTCTCTACAATCGTTGGCCACTTCACGAAACAGGTGCTCCGACTAACCAAGCAACAGCTGCGTACAGTCACAGCAGCCGTAACTGGCCACGGATCATTTAATAAACACCTCTTTGTCTTAGGAGTCACAGACATTCCGCTGTGCAGGGTCTGCATGGAGGACAACGAGACAACAGCCCACGTGCTTCTAAGCTGCCCGGTGGTCGTCACATACAGGGCAAAGTACTTCGGTAGCCCAGGTACACTACATGAGATTGTCAGCAACACCAAGGCGTTGCTGGCCTTCCTCGAGGAGCTGGGGTGGATTGAATAATCAATTTTCCCAACCGTACGCAAAATACGTAAATTATGGGATAATAGACTAATTAAGAAGTACAGCCTAAAGAGCAAATAGTAAAATGATATAACAGGCTGTTAATAAAAGCCAAAAATGATTATGAACATTGGAATCTCAAGTGACCTGTAGTATGAGAATTATATCAAGATTATGTCTGGACTTTAACTGAGACTGTGACCTCTGAGTCTGTTTCAGCCTTTCTAATCCGAGTAGTCATTTAGAAAACACCAACTCAACTAGTTTAATAAAAGTTATTTTTGATGTGTGAAAGTGTTTTATCAATTGTTTACTAGCTTAATAACTTTCTGTCAAAGTAAGTGAGCCCGTATTACAGAACTTCACTCAAGAAGTCAAAACTCTAAACACTAGTTTGAACAAAGCAAATGGATATAAACTAGTTTTAAGTAATGTTTAAATCTTGAGTGGGCTTCTGTATTACGGGCCTTAGATTTAGATCTTTTGATTCAGTAATTTAGTGGACATACAAAGGCACTTTAAGGTTAAAACAACTTGAACTAGCAAATAATGATAATTGGTGTCTTATTTTGCGGTATTTCTTCATTTCGCATGTATTTTAACGTCTCTAAAAGTATGAGGAACAGTACCTAAATTAAACTTTTTTGTGAAATCAAATCACGGCTATGCCGAGCGGTCCCGATGTTAAGCAGTAATAAATTAGTAAATACTGCAAAAAGTAGTCAAACCATTACTCACCATTGTTTTTTAAACTTATTAATCTAATAATACACAAAACTACACACTAAATAATGTGTTATTCACTAATATACGATTTAACTCGTCGTTACAAAAAACAAACAGGTTAACTTTACAAATGTCAAATAAACGCGCGAATCAAGGGCTGCATTCCGAATTAGACCATGATCGCTCACAATATATTAGTCTATGATCGCTCACAGCGATCCGTAGACAGAGAAACTAATAGACGAAGGGACCCTGTAACCGCAGTCGAGACAGAGATAATATGTCAATGTGTGCGTATAATGTTGCCACAGTAACTGCATTCCCCTGTTTTTGGAGTGTTATTAAATGAAGTAGGATAAATTATTTTCAGTATTTAATTGAAACGAAACGAGTTTTTTAATTAAGATTTATTATACTACTTAAATGATAAATGATTTTATTTCTGTAAGTAGGTTTGAACAAACACTTTTACACGTCAATCATATTACTAGATGAGGTCGGCGTTTCCTATCTGACTACTCTGAGAAGAAAGGCCGAACCAAACTCAGAGGTCACAGTCTCTTTTAAAGTCCAGACAAAATCTTGGTCAGATCATGTGAAGGCTATGTAGATCGGTGTCTGCAATGGTCTTTTGAGGAAAGAACCGCACAGATTGAGTGGACCTGTCCAGTCAGTGCACGCAATTGTCAGTAATCGTGCAGCTCAACTTAGACTCAAGGAGCTCAACGATTCGACGAACAATACCAAAGAAAGGACATTTGAGTAGGCCGCATAAATTACTCAAACTGCCAGATCATGTTTACGCTGAGAAAAATACAAAAATAAATATAAAAAAACCAATGACCGACATAGTTCTCACATTCACAATAATTAGAATAATATTATAATAATCTTTGAAGACCATGTAGATTTGTGTCTGAAATGGTCTTTTGAGGAAAGAACCACACAGATTGAGTGGACCTGTCCAGTCAGTGCACGCATTTGTCAGTAACCGTGCAGCTCAACTCGGAACTTAAGGAGCTCAACGATTCGACGAACAATACCAAAGAAAGGACATTTTGGTAGGCCGCATCAGCTACTCAAACTGCCAGAACATGATTAAAACTGGAACAAAAACACACATAGTCCTCACATTCACAATAATTTAAAATAATATAATACTTTGTACAGTAAATATTAGTGTCATTGTACATGTAAATAAGTATAGATACTTATAGCAAAGATTAAAAGTAAAAATGGTTAGCGAAATAAAATAAATTAACATTGCCTGTGCTTTATTGGAGCAACTCAATCCCAAGCCTTTTTGTCCTCAACTTGGCTTTGACAGTATAATAGGCATTCTGGCATAGTTTCCTTTTTATAAAAGATTTGAATTTATTAAGGCTTAGTGCTTTAATGTGGCTAGGAAGTTTATTATAAAAACGTATACATTGGAACCTAAACGAGCCACCTATTTTCTTGAGCCTTGTAGTAGGAACAACAAATTTGTGTTTGTTCCTAGTATTTAAATTATGGATATCACTGTATTTTTTAAACAGATTAATATTTTTATGTGCACACAAAAGATTTTCATAAATATACTGAGAAGGCACAGTCATTATATTAATCCCTTTAAATTTGTCTCCGAGGGAGTGTCTGGGACTTAATTTATAAATTGAACGAATTGCCCTTTTTTGTAAAACAAAAATCGTCTGTATATCGGCGGCATTTCCCCACAACAGAATACCGTACGACATTACACTATGAAAATAACTAAAGTATACTAAACGGGCTGTCTCTAAATCAGTTAAACCACGAATTTTCCTAACGGCGTATGCTGCAGAGCTAAGCTTCTTTGACAATTTATCTATATAGGGGCCCCATTGAAGCTTGGCATCCAAAGTTATGCCTAAGTTATAATTATATTTAAAAAAAAACACTATATTATTTTATTTTAATACATTCTTACCGCAATTGGTACTGCATCAGAATGCAGAACTGTTTTCTTTTTCTTTTTAGTAGTACATTTTCTGAGAAATGATTGCTACATATTTTACAATATTTTGTGGGAATCCAATCATTTCTTCCAGTTGCTTCGATCCATTTTATACCTAGGTCTGGATCGTCTGGGAAACTAACGATAAACTTAGCTATATTATTAATACTCACAGGTACTGACTGAACGTCATTCTATAACGATAGATGTGTCATTCTTATTTGATCAGAAATAGGAGAAAAATAAATTAAATTAACATATTTATAAATAACGAAGCTTCCCCTAAAAGGTAATATGCTATTATTTGATCCAATTTTTTTTTGTTTTTATTACATTGTAGAGCCAATATTTTTTATCGTGACTCGGGGCATTTTTGAGCTGACGCTGGCAACACTTCCATGATATAATTTATTGGTTATGAATGTTAAAAACTCGACAAAATCCTATTATCTTCAGTTTTAATGAGACATATCGTTCCGTCATGCTATGGCATAAATAATCATCATTTAAGAAACTATAATTAGGTACAAAACCGTCGTACTTACGCGTGAAAAGACACACCGGCAATTTTCTTCTCACTATCACTTTTACATGAAATAACACGACAACGCACCATTGTATAATCGTCGATGTAAAATACGGATAATTTCTCTGTCTTCTCACTGGATTAAAATCGTTTTTTATCATAAAAATAAGCAAAACTTTAACACCAAACACAATGACGGCACGAAGTGTCAAAGCTTGTTTCGCAATTTGAATTGCTGTCCTTGAAAAAACAGGTTACACGGTAAGAGACAAAAAAAATTTAGTTGTATCTCTGTCTAAAACATTCATAGCGTAATTTTCGCTCTCTTTCTTGTGTAAGCGAGAAAGGAATCGTCACTGCGTCTATTAGTTTCTCTGTCTACGCAGCGATCACATCGATATTTTGCGTTCCGTATTAGATAATAATATCATGCATGACAGCTAAGAACTGTCATCAATTCGGAACGCTCGTGAACGCGCTCACAGTGTGGTCGCTCGTCAACCTCAAACTTTGCACAAAAAAGACCGATTTGATATTCTTCTGCAAATGGAAGTTAAACGCATTGGCACTTATAGTTTGTTGGTTGACTCTATCAACTCTGATAACTCAGATTTTGAGTTTGAGAACGACGATTCGTCCAGGGATGAAACGGATGACGAAGTGCTTATATAAGCCTATTTACATGCTCCCGGCAAAGATTTACCCCGAAGAAAAATACCATGTTCATATTCATTTATTTATTGTTTGTCACAGGTGAAAAGACAGTTCTTACACTTAGCATTATTGTATCACTGTAGCATACCCATGGGTGTACCATATTTATACCTATGTATGTCAATATTATTGGCTATGTTAAATATAATTAATAAAAATACAATTACACTCCTAATTGTTACCAAGAATTACAAATAACCTAGATGCAACAATAATTAAACATAATGTGCATGAGTTTAAAACTCATTTCAGGTATTCTATTACGTCATGGTTTTTACAACACAATTTCGAAAACGCCGCTTTATTTTAAAGATATGATGCGACTCGAAACAAAACGCTCAACTGTGATTTTTGACAGCGCTCACGGTGATATTAATTTAGGGCATGGACGGCATTATCGCAAGATGGCGCATGTCATGACGTCATATATGACGGTTCACGGAACATCATTATCGCACGACACGCTAATTCGGTACGGGTGTTAGCGCGCTCAAATCGATGACCGCCCAACTCGGAACGCTCCCAAGCTATACTATATTGTAGTCTGTGCACCCAAGAAATGTTCTGTACCAAACTGTCAAGCATGTTCGTTAGCCATTTTCAACCTTATGCCAAAGGACTAAACTCAGAACAATAACTAAAGCATAGAAGGCGCTATAAGACATTTAAAGTGTACGCTGTCATAGACAAAAGAGTATTAGTTAGTGATGTGACTATGCATAAAATAAATACCGATATCGACTTCTTAGTTTATGGTATCGCTCCTTGGCATTTAAATCTAAAATATGCTAAGGTGAAATAAACTCACTTCTGTCTGATTAACTTATTTATTTATAAACACAGGATAAATTATTAACAAATTGAAATTACCAAGAAAACGCTTAAATAATTTTTAAAGAGCGATTGGCACCGGAACAAGTAACAAAAAATTTTAATCACTGTCCTTTAAAAATTATAGTTTTTGTTAGAAATGTCCTTACTTTTTCTACAGGTGAAGATAATTCTTTCGCGATATAATGAATTCTAATTGTTAAATATTCTTTGCTTATCAATTTAATCAACAAATTTCTATGTTCATCCAATACATCATTATCGAATGAATGTTCGAGTAAATCATCAAAAATTGACCTTGGTAGCAATATTTTAATAAAGCAGTAATCGCTGAAATGTTTGGAACAATTACGATGTTGTTTTTTCCATTCCCAGTAGTTACGTGCAATAGCGTTGATCCATGTTTGCCTCATATCAATATCGGAGGGAAATCTGAAAATTAAAAAAAAAAATCATAAATCATCATACACATGAGTTTAAATTATTATACCATGAGCCACACGGCTTTTTGACCACTGTCATTTCATTACTCATACGTATGATTTGCTGGCAAGACCGTAGGTATTTAGGTATTTATTTCACTCTTAAATATTTAATCCTTCCCAAAACTACGTATAAAGAAAAATAATGTAATAATTTAGATGACGCTAGTTCTATCGATATTCTATCGATAGTTTATTTTTGCAAGCACTATTGCAAAAATTTCTATGCCGATTTAAAATTTATATTTTCCCTAGAATCGAATTATTTAATTACATAAAATATTGATTTCAAAACACTACCGAGTACACTAAACTCTAATAATTTGAAAAAATGCCAAAATAACCTACAGCGAGAATACAAAACCGATAAAATGACCATATTTGATTACTTACCGATGGAAGCTTATGATTTCCGCATCATTTTCTTTGCGGGATGAATGTGATTTACATCCCACTATAATGCAGGACATTATTTAATCTTTAAGCTTTGCGATTTACACTAAATCACTATTAATTTTGTACTATTTTTATAAAAACACGTAAAATCAACGAAGCACTTCAACTCCCATGCGCCCATAAGCATTATACGAAAAAATGCGATGAACAAAGTCATACACAAAAACCTGAGACGTTAAGTAGCTTTTAAACTTAGTATCATAAAGATAGCCAAGGTAGCCAAATTGACGTTTGCTTTGTGACGCTTTGCATTTTGAGCAACCTACATCTGTCTCTTTCTAATGCTGTTATGAGTGTACAAGAAAACAGAGACGACTATATTAGTTAAATTTAGCTTCCTTCTATGCTTTAGTTATTGTTCTGAGCTGAGGGACTAAAGTAAAGCATAAACGACGCATTCACTACACTACAATGCCATCTAGGCATTTGGGTTGGAACTGTACAATGCTTGGTTGTGGGCAGTCCACTTACAAAATAACAACAATAGTGGATGGATGCGTTCAAAGTCCCAACGTTCAAAATTCGAACTGTCCTGGCCAAACTGGCATGAACGCAATATAACCTCAAAATCTTAAGTTTTTAACATTGACATGACCGTTTAGAGACCTGACATTTATTTTGCTAGTAATGTCAGTAGTTATTTCATCAATAGTAGCGAAAATATGGCTAAATACATAGCTCAAATTGTAGTACTTGGTGCCCAAGTAGTGGGACGAGCTTTTGCCAGAGCCCTCAAGCAGGAAATAGCTGCATCTCAAGAGGCAGCGAAGCGAGCTGGTGGTGGACCTGAGGGGACTCGAAGAGCGGCAGCAAATGCCTCCACAGGTCTCACGTTAGAAGAAGCAATGCAGATATTAAATTTAGAGAAATTGGAAAAGGAAAAAGTGGTTAAAAACTACGAACATCTTTTTCAAGCTAATGATAAGGCCAAAGGTGGATCGTTCTATTTACAATCAAAAATCGTGAGAGCAAAAGAAAGAATAGATGAAGAACTTAAACAAGTGAAGCAAGAAGAGAGTAAACAAAAGGGTGCACAAAGTCAACAAAAGGATACATCATGAAACTTAGTTAATTAATTTGGACTAGAGCTGTTATTTTTATTGTTGTAGATATTGTTTTAGTTAAAGCAGTGTTCAGTTTTGTAAAATATTTATTGTGTAGAAAATGGATACCACAATAGTGACTAGAATACATCAGTCTTCATAACATACATTGTTGATTATGCATTACAAAATTACAAAAAAAAAAAAATTGTAAAACCATACACTAAATCCATCAAGTTATGCTAATGCTGAAATAATTAGAAATCAATAAATATTTGTTATGCATTACATTGATTTTTACTGCTAATCCTAATAAGTAAGTGTATAAGTATATATTAAAAACCTGATTATATATTCTGGAGCTCTATTTTAAGTATCTGTGGTGCTTGGAAGCCTGTTATACATTGAATTTGTGTTCAGCAATATGTAACACTATTTCAGTCATAATAATTAAATTTAACTTACTTACAAGTTTAAATGAAGAAGTAACAGGACCAAAATTATGTAATTTTGCATTCAGACCATAGTCTCGGATGGTATTATTACATCATAAAATGAGATCTTTGGGTTTCCATTACTTCTGCAACAAACTACATTTGTAAATCTTTAGTGGATATGTAAAACTTTAATCTAAATACATCTATGATTACAATTTTATTCCTAACAATAACTAGTACCTATGCAACCAAACAGGTTCAAAATGACTAGATAAATTGCTTAGTATGGAATGACACAATGGAAGAAATTGAGCAAAACAATTCAATCTGGATACACATAAATGTTATTAAAAGAGATCTAAAAGGTATACCATCACTTGTTCCCACTCCATGTATAAATATCACTTTTCGAAAATCGATCTTTTTCTCTACCAAATATGGATTTTGAAAAATCTTACAACTAACATTTAAACTTACATTTTTCTAAGTTAAAAATTTTATGAAAGATTATTTTGGACTTATTCATACTGTGAAATTAGGCTCATACAGAATTTGAAGAATTCTTTCTCCAGCTTAGGAGGTAAAATATTGTAAATACCGTTCATTCTCTTGATGTCAGAAACCCATTTAACTAGTTACTAGAACTTTGACTTTCTTATGAACATAAAATAAAGCAGTTTTAAAAAAAAAACACATTGGATGTACCACAAAATTACCCAAAATTGACAGGACAGTCAATGTGTTAAAAGTTTGCAGGATAATAAATAAAGGTATAATATACATCTTTAAATGGCAGTGTTGTTGTCAAGATCTGTTTCATCTATGGTTTAACATCCATTAGAACAACAACTTCATATGGGCTACACTCTGACATACCCAATGTATTGCAGAGCCAACCGTAAAACCCCTTCTCAAAATCGCAAACATCCTTCCACCAATTGGCAGCACTGAAAGTAAGCTGGACTATACCAGCATACATACCCAGCCCAATAGTAAAAAGTACTATCAAAAATGGGTATGACAAAACCACAATTGGGGCCAGTACAATCTTTTTAATGCAGCTGAAATGCTCTGTGACATGAGAGAATACATTATACCAAGCCATTGTGCCTATATAGAATGAGTACACGGCTGAAATCAGTGCAACAAATGGTATACACATTAGGCTAAAGAGGAAAATGTGTGGACCATTGTATAAAGAACATTTGGATATGTCCATCTTGTTGTACTCTTCAGCTACAATGGCTGCCTCAATAATCTCAAGCTCCTCCCTGGATATGTTGAGTTTAACATCAACATTCTGGCCCTTTTTCTTTCCTCTTTTGATGGTTCCTGTCATAGTCAAATATCCATCCTTAGAAGTATCTGTCAGAGAGCAGTCAGGGGACATTGATCCTTCAGATTCAATGCGCAAAGCAGTTATTTCAGTATCAGTGTTATCACCCTCCATGATTCCAGTGACAATGTTGACTCGTTTTTTCCTTTTAGCACTGTTTTTGAGGCTGTCAGTGAGATTGCCCATTTCAAAGCTGTTTTCTGACTGTGTTTGTGACAAGCTGATCGGAGTGGCTGATGAGCTTTCATTTTGATCAAAGTTTAAGATCTTGCAGCTTTTCTGCATGTCAGTATCATTAGCATCTCTCAGATCACCGTGACTGGAGCAAGCATCAGATGAGTTTTCATATATTGGTGACAGATCTATTATCTCCCGGCTGCTGTTGAGAGTAATAGACAAAGACAATGCTTGATATCCATTCTTCTGGATATTTTGCTTCTGAGATTCAGAGTCTCCATTAAAATCATTCAGTTCTTCATCATTGACATCATTGATTATTGGAAGATTGATTTTCATGTTGGACTTTAGACCTTCCATGGTTGAGTGTATTATACCATTCACCACATGCTCAGATACTGGTGACAATCCACTATTGTATTTTGTTTGGGCATCATCTGCAACTCCCTGTAAAATTTAATAAGTACATAGAATTAAAATCATGCTTCCCTAAAAATATACCATGATAACAACTTGACCTACTTTCTCACTGATAACACTAACTATTGATATTGGAAAGAATCCGGTGTAAATGCCTTATCAAGATGTAATATTCATTGAGACAACTAATCAATAACTATTAATTACTTTTCCAATTAAAAACACGGGAGGAACAAAGAAGCAGACAGATGATATTGTCATACAAAATTAATAAATATTACATGAAATTTCTACTATCTATTTCGAATATCAAACACTCTTTGAGATTATGTGCACCTTGCGTAAAGAGCGGCTCGGTAAAATATCAAAAGCAATCACAATAGAACTCTGTAAACCAACACCGCTTTCGACGAAATACAACAATAATTGCACTGTCTTAATACAATAACTGTACACTAGAAACTTCTGCAATGTTGTCCGAAGGCATTCAGACATAAATCACTGATGAAAATGCTGCAATTATAACGTAAAATATGATATTTACCTGTACAGTAATTATATGGTCTACATGGCTGGCTATTGTGTTCTGTTTCTTCCCATTTCGTTTCTTCGGCAGTATAAACATGGGTTGTTCCACTTTAGCCATAGCTGCCTACAATTCGAGAGCGTATATATGCAGATACAACACGATAAATAGGCACAATTATGATAAAAAATTGCCGAAGACTAAAAACAACAAACAGCGCCGGCCATTATTAAAATACGACTAATTCTAAAAGTTTTTAAATGTTACAGGACATATTTGTAAAATGCAAGAGATGATTGACACCTCAATTTTGTCGTATTGTAAGCATTGTTTTTTTTTGTATCTTGGGCAGCAGCATAGCAGGCACAGCACAGTAGCTCACAGAGTACAATGCAGTAGCCCATATATTACTTTCCTCTATGCAGTAGCCATAGTTAAATACTGTTGAAAATAGGTTGGAATCGTCATACGTCCCATAGAGTTTGTATTTTATAGTCTTTACTTTAGTTGCTAGGTAACAAGTTGTTTATAGTTTTTTCGGTGTCAGTCAGATAATTATTTCTAACTGTAATGTCTTACTTTAATACAATGATCTTATATAAACCAACTGCGTGTTAACTCTGTTATTTAGCTCCCTTTAGTATACCAATTTACAACAGGTTATGGGCCCAGAAGCGTAGCCTCGTTGATACAAAATTTTAGGGACAGTTATGTAAGTATTGAGAATTAAAAGATTAAAAAAATGACGTCGCAAAATACAACGCAAATTTCCAAGTTGTCGGGGCAAGAAAACTACGCTACATGGTCTTTTTCTATGCAAATGCTCCTTATCGACAATGATCTGTGGGATTGTGTGCAAGATACGTTCAGTGCGACCTCAAATGAGTTGGTGAAGCGTGATGCTAGAGCAAGAGCCAAGATCTGCCTGATGCTTTCGGAAGGCATCTACCCCCTTGTGACGGAAGCAAAGACGGCACGGGAGACTTGGCTGGCACTAAAAAATGCCTATGCGGATGCTGGACTAATGCGAAGGCTTTCCTTGCTGCGAAAAATGTTTCGCATTAAGTTAGAATCGTACCCAAGTATGGAAGCCTACGTCACGGAAGTTCGAGGAATTCAGCAGCAGCTGCGAAGCATTGGTGCCGGACTTGACGATGAGTTTGTCGGAATAATAATGCTGGCGGGATTGACGGACAAATACAATCCGTTAGTAATGGCCATAGAGCATTCCCGCTCGACAATTACCTCAGAACTGGTTATATCAGCACTTCTGAAGGAGGGTCAACGTCAAGAGTCGAATGAGGCCCCAAAGGATGATTTCGCGTTAGCATCTAGCGCTGGTGGTAGTGGGGGGAAGAGACCACACCAGAGAGATTGTTTGTCACTTCTGCAAACGGAAGGGCCATTTCAAGTGGCAATGCAAGCAGTTCAAGGCCAAGCAGCCGGATAAGAAGAAATCAAATGCGCATTCGGCCATGGTCACCAGTGTGAACGCGAACTCAGACTTTTTGACCTTGTTGTCATCTGTAGGTAGCAGTGATAACTGGGTGTTGGATTCAGGAGCCACGTCCCACATGACACCGGTGAAATCCCTCTTGAACCCCATGAAATCTTGCTCCAAAATGATAACTTGCGCGAATAGCGAAAAAATTGTTTCAACTTCGCAAGGTTCTGTGGAGTTAAACCTGCGTAATGGGGAACGTGACACTGTAGTGAAGATGAATGATGTTCTTCACATTCCTGAACTAATTACCAATTTAATGTCTGTAGGAAAGTTTGCAGATGCAGGAAATATTATTGTTTTTGATAAAACCAAATGTAGTGTTTTTAACAATAATGTAAAAATAGATGGTAAGGCATTGTTTACCGCACCGCGCCAAAACGGGCTTTATGTTTTAGGTTCCGGTTGTAATCAGGCGACAGCTCTTTTAGGGGAAGATAATCAGAACAAGTTTGAATTATGGCACCGGAGATTGGGCCATTTGTCTCCCGCGCAAATGCACATTTTGAAAAGAATTGTCAAGGGCCTCGATTACGGCAAAAAGGGTGATGGAGCCCCTTGTGTTCCTTGTAGTCAAGGAAAGCAGTGCGTAAAAACGTTTCCTAAACGGAAGAAGTCTTTTAGAGCCTCCGGCATGCTGGACCTAATACATAGCGACCTAGCTGGTCCAATAGATGTGGAGACTTGGGGAGGAAACAGATATGTCCTCCTGTTCATTGACGAATTTAGCCGAAAGGTTTTCGGTTACGTCATAAAGCAAAAGACTGAGGTGTTAGAGAAGTTCAAGGAGTTCAAGCGTCTGGTAGAGAACCAAACCGAAAAGAAAATTAAACGGTTTAGAAGCGATAATGGTACTGAGTATACCAATAAGGAGTTCCAGGCTTATTTGGCCAAATGTGGAATTGCGCACCAGACGAGCGTTACTCATACTCCTCAACAGAATGGAGTTGCGGAAAGGACGATCCGCACCATTACTGAAAAGGCAAGATGCATGCTCCATGACAGTAACCTAAGTAAACGGTACTGGGGAGAAGCGGTGGGGACTGCGATCTATTTGAAAAATCGCTCACCCACATTAGCAATCGCCGGGAAAGTTCCCGAAGAAGTTTGGACAAATCATGAGGTGGATCTTACCAATTTAAAGGTTTTTGGTTCCACAGCTCAGGTTTTGGTGAAAGATAATAGCCGAAGGAAATTTGACTCCAAGACCCGTGAGCTTGTCTTCGTTGGGTACAGTGAAGTGCAAAAGGGATACAGATTTGTCGACCCGGTCTATCCGCGCCGCATAATAGTTGCTCGCGACGCCGTGTTTGACGAGCGGTCAAAAGTAATCAAGGAGATTAAACCCCCTGAGCGCAGTGCACAGGTTTCGAGGGAGAAATCGAGGCGAGAATATGTAGAGGTACCAATTTTTGGTGAGGCAGATACTGCTCAAGGCACTTCTAGGGCTGCGGCGCCTGAGGATGGCCCAAGCCAGAGTAACATGGTTATGACACCAAGTTCATCGCCCACTATTGTTGAAGAAGAGTTTCACGACTCTTTCGAAGAACCGTCAACAGAGCCGGTTCAAGCTGTAGAGGAGCCTGAGGAACGGCGTTATCCTCTAAGAAATAGAGTCAGAAGAATAGATGAAGACATGGTATACAACTTCCATGTCGCGAATGATCCTGACCCGATTTCGGTTATGGATGCTATGAAGCGTTCTGATAAAGACCTGTGGAAGAAAGCTATGAAAGAGGAATACGACTCTCTTATGGAGAATCAGACTTGGGAGCTCGTCGATCGTCCCAGAGACGCTAATGTCGTCAAAAATAAATGGATTTTTAAGTTGAAAATCGGAGCAGATGGAAAGGTTCAACGGCATAAGGCTCGCCTTGTTGCCAAGGGTTACTCTCAAAAGTTTGGAGAAGATTATACCGAGACCTTTGCTCCCGTAGTCAAGCTCTCTTCCATTAGGCTTCTGCTGGGATTATCAGCAGAATTGGATTTAAATGTACACCAAATTGATGTCACCACAGCATTTTTAAATGGTGATTTGGATGAGGATCTGTACATGGAGCAACCTGAATCTTTCATAAAAAAGGGAAATGAAAAGAAAGTATGCAAGCTGAAGAGAGCCATCTATGGTCTCAAACAAGCTGCACGTTGCTGGAACGTCAAAGTACATGATCATATCATTAAAAGTGGTTTTACGAGATCGAAGTATGATCCGTGCGTGTACATTAAAAAAGGAAATGATAATACCTTGATTGCAATCGCACTTTATGTCGACGACTTCTATATTTTTGGAAGTTCATTGATGGACATAGAAAGAGTCAAAAGGACAATCGCAAAAGCGTTCAAAACTAAAGATTTAGGTGAGGCCAAGGATTGTTTAGGGATCCATATCACGCGATCCAATGGGCAGATATCCCTATCACAGGCAAGCTTCGCCAAAAGGATTCTAGAAAAATATGGAATGCAAGACTGCAAGCCGGTAGCTACTCCAATGGAATTGAATCTACGACTTGCAAAGGGGGAAAGGCGTGAGGATTTTTCTTTCCAAGAAATAATAGGATCGCTCATGTATCTATCCTGCGGTACAAGGCCTGATTTGACATTTGCGGTCAGCTATTTGAGCCAGTTTAATACATGCTGGGATGAACAGCACATGACTGTGCTCAAGCGGGTGCTCAGGTACTTAAAGGGCACCGTGGACTATAAACTAGTCTATAAAAGAACAGGCAAACCCCTGGTTGCATACTCGGACGCTGATTGGGGAGCCAACGCCGATGGGCACTCATTTACTGGTTATGCCCTTATTTTTGGTGGAGGTGCTGTGTCCTGGCAAGCTCGCAAACAGCGATGCGTAGCCTTAAGCACAGCTGAGGCTGAATATATAGCCATCTGCGAAACCTCAAAAGAAGTAGTCTGCGTTAAAGGCTTATTGGAAGAGCTAGCTGGAGTCAACGCCGGCGTTACAGTGTTCAGCGACAGTCAGAGTGCAAGTAAATTAGTGTACTCTTCTGTGATTGGTAGAAGGTCGAAGCACATCAACATACGCTACCATTTCATAAGAGAGTTGGCTGAAACTGGTGTGATTCGTATAGAATATTGTGATACGAACCAGATGCCAGCTGACTGTCTTACTAAAAGCCTGGCTCGCATTAAGCTAAAGTATTGCATGGAGCGTATGGGGATTCAGTGGGGGTGTTGAAAATAGGTTGGAATCGTCATACGTCCCATAGAGTTTGTATTTTATAGTCTTTACTTTAGTTGCTAGGTAACAAGTTGTTTATAGTTTTTTCGGTGTCAGTCAGATAATTATTTCTAACTGTAATGTCTTACTTTAATACAATGATCTTATATAAACCAACTGCGTGTTAACTCTGTTATTTAGCTCCCTTTAGTATACCAATTTACAACAAATACCCTACCCTGTCCTGTAGCTGCATGCTGCACAACAACAACAACAACTATTCCAGCCAGTACGACCCACAGTTTCACCGGTTTCACGTGCACCAATTATTTGTGCAAGCAACTTTTAGAATTTTCTAACTGGAAGCGAAAAACGAAACGAACTCGGAACGGAACGCGCGCATCGCGCATTTTATTGACACAATTTGACAATTGAATTGACATTACTCCATAACTCCAGTTTTCAGTTTTGTTGAAAAAATCGCAAGGATAGCTCCAATAAAATTGTGTTAATGGTCCAGATAGATACGCAATTAAAGAACAAGTATGTTAAAGGTAAGCTTGCAAATGGTAAATTAAATGGTTGCAGAAGCTACCATTGTGATTTTAATTCATAAATTTGTTATTGTAAACATAACCTTAAATATAACCTCTTGCAGGGAATGGTAAGCTTAGTAACTGGCGGAGCTTCGGGCCTAGGTAAAGCAACAGTAGAAAGATTAGTTAAAAATGGCGGGAAAGTGGTTATTCTCGATGTGCAAGGCACAAGAGCTACGCAGGTAGCTCAAGAATTGGGCGAGAATGTAGCTGTGGCCACCGGTTGTGTAAGTTTTTATTACTTTTATTTGCTATTTATTGATTCTTCGGTCAGTGGGTCATCTTTGGACGGTTGTCAAAATCTTAATTCGTCGTCGTTCTTTCAAGTTTAAATTGAGTTTATAAAAATCGGCTAAATGCAACTCACTCGCGCTCAACGAGTACTCTATACTTATCGAATACCTTTAATCAAATTATTTTTTATTTTTTTAAAGTAATGTAATCAAATTGTTTCTTGTACAGAGTGGGGACATCCACTGGCAATATGTTGAATAAAATTGAAAGGGTCCCTTTCCTTTTGCATGGTTTTTTTCCTTTAATGGGTGTAAAGGGAGTCAAGCCTGTGCTCATGTTACATTTAACTTTCCTTTGAAGAGAGGGCAGTTCCTTTAATAAACCTACTTTTACTAAATAAGAGCATGGTAATTTCTGCAGACATAACTATGCAGTTAAAAGCTTGCTGCAGTGTCAGTAATCATAGGCTCTAGGTTAGGTCCAGTTTATGTTTCCTTTAACATAATATTTCCTGTGGGTGACTTTTAAAGCCTGCCTTTACTGGATTAGTAGTATACATTGATTATTGGCTTCTTCCCTTCCAAGATAAGATATTGGTGCCGATTCCCTTGTTTACAAACTAAACCAAATTTAAGATCAGTGCATCTTTTTCTTTCTATTTCATTAAGAAAAGGACAGAAGATAAATTTTAGTTTAGTCCTGTCAAATTAATCAGCGCCTGACACTACTCCATACAAGTTTAGACGTGATTAAAAAGTTGACTACTAAAATTACATCAAATTACGTCAGGTGCTGACTAATTTGACAGGACTAAACTAATATTTATCTCCTGTCCTTTTCATAATGAAATAGAAAGAAAAAGATGCACTCAACTTAATTTTAGTTTAGTTTGTGAACAAGGGAATCGGCACCATTAATGTTTTCATAAGCAACTAATAATTTGAAAAAATCCTTTAAGCAAGTCATGTCTTACATTCAGGTGTCATTCTTTCAAATAAAAGAAAAAAAAATGGCATGGTAAACTAAAAAGTGGTGTGGACATCGGTTGTCAGGAAAGTTTTGAGTATGAATGTGGATGGCTACACAAGTAGGGGAAGACCTAAGAAACAATCGATGGACTGGGTGAAAGATGATATGGCTAGAAAGGAAGTGACTAATGAGAGGACAACTAAGGGCGAGGCCCCATTAGTACGTTGCGCTGCGTTGCGTCCTCGCAGCGTCGTCGCTGCGTCGTTTTCCATATATTTTTTATGACATGCCCCATTAGACCGTTGCGTCGTCGCGCGCGACGTTTCAACGGATCGACGGACAAGAGATGAAGCGGGAGGGAGGGTGATGCGCTGCGTTGTCGGAGCTCCGCTGCGACGACGGACAGTTTGTATCTATCCATTGCAAAGGCTAAACCGAGACGCAGCTACGACGGCGTGCATACCCTCTTGCGTTGCGTTGGCACAGCGTCAACGCAACACAGGTGTGGCATACAATGCGTTGTTCCGTTGCGATGACGCGACGCAACGCACTAATGGGGCCTCGCTCTAATAGAGAATTATGGAAGAATAACATCATGGTTACCTACATGGCTACCACAAATAAATTGGTATAGGGGCAGGTGATTGACATTTCTGCAAAGTTTAAAAGCAGGGCGTTAAACCCAAATACGTGTTTCCGAGAAAATGCCAAAATAGAAGGCTAGAAAATAATCATCACATCGGGCAGTTAAGGTATTTTAACATACCTTAAGTTAAGAAGTGAGGGTTAAACAATTTCAAGTGACGGAATCAATATAAATTGTTACTTAACGGCCTACAATATTTTCATATCTTTGGAACTATATATATATTGTAAAAATGTTTCTTAGACAGAATGATAGAGGATTTTGAACTTAGTCAATTTCTATTTAAAAGTAAAAAATTACCATAAGGGCATTTTAACATTGAAATAATTTACTGTTTTATAATGTACAATTCAGTACCCTTGCTGGCAACAAACAGTATTTTTTCAAAGATATAATTTGTTTTAAAGTTTCACCCCTATTCACCCCTGCATCCCTATTCTCCCTGTTTGTAGGTACCACTGATGTGCGGTTGACCTTACAAAAGCTATTAGGACAAGACTTGCTATAGTAAATTATCATTATTGGGAACCAAATCTAATTTGAAAATTTGAGGTCAAATATTTTCTTTGTGGATAATTCTGTTTTTTTTTTAACAACGACAGAGTCCAACTTTTTTAAGTTTTATTAATTACAGGTAACATCAGAAGCGGATGTAAAGAAAGCACTAGACATAGTAAGAGATAAGTTTGGGCGGCTAGACACCCTTGTCAACTGTGCGGGACAGTCGGTCACTCATCAAGTATACAACTTCCACAAAGACAAGTCCTGTGATATGGACTGGTTTGTCCGGTGTATAAATGTAAGAACCTCATATTTTATTATGTTAAAGCAAAAGGTATTTCAGGATAAACATACTTTTTAATCAATTATTTGGGTGCCTTCGCATCTGCCTGAGGTTGGTTTCCGCCGCAGCATGTATGGAAACCCTTCCAGTATTCAGAACCCCAGTGCTTCTGAGCTGCTGGAGGGCTTATTAACATTAATTCACAGAAAGTTACCCTTAAACCATTCCCCTATGAGAGTTGCAAACATTCTACATTCGAATACCCGAATCCGGAATGTTTGAATCCAGAACGGAAGTCTTGAGACTTCATAATTAAAACGCTTCCTTCTACCCAAATCCCTAGATAGTATAGTATAGAGGTACGAGGAACAGGGTGTAAAGTTCACTCATACCTCCATAGAAAAGGGAGGTTCCTCCGACCAGACGGGTGTCGTGCCTGGTGGGCAACTGCCCGATGATTGATGTCGGGTAGTTGTATATATGCTAGTCTCGCGGTAACCTCTGCTTACGCGATGCAGGATTTGCGTGACGTCAGTATGACGCGCAGCTCGCATGTGGCGATGTAGATATCGCTAAAATAGCATAAAAATTATAACAAAACAACTTGGAAGTAGCTGGGCTCACGCGAGGTTGGTCACAGTTCTAACCTTTTCTTTTTCTTTTTTCGTTTCCTGGGTGGAAAATCCTCATGGATGTCCGCCGCCCTGGGGCGGGCGGTGGGGTCTGTCAGACTCTTACTGACTAAAAACCACCCCTGTGTTTCATCTCACACCTACGCCGCGGTTCTCGGGAACGTACGATCGTTCCGCCACCCTCGACTGGTAGCGGCCCGCCACTGCGGGCCTCCTCGGGTCTGGGGGGGTGTGAGGTGTTTGAATCCCTCCGCGACGTCTAAGAGAGGCGCGCGTGGAACACTACGCGCCGCCACCTCACACACTCTGCCAGCGTATGCCTCGTCGTGTCCTCCCGGCAATCGACGCAGTGGTGACACCGGGCGTCCGGCTCTCTGGTTATACGACACAGGTACCTACTTCCCAAAGCAACCATGTCCCGAGAGTACCTGCGTCGCCCGAAAAGACAGAGAGCCGTGCTTCCTCCCGAGTCAGCGCTCGAGCACTAGTTTTCAACAAAGAAATAACTTTCGTTCTATGCAACCGGTTCCCAAAGAAGAACTTTATTTCATAATTGACAAGCAGTAGCCACTATCGCAGCAGTTTCTCAACCAGTTACTAAAAAAGCGGCCAAGTGCGAGTCGGACTCGGCCATGAAGGGTTCTTAATTTATTTTTTTATTTGAGTTGATTGAATTAAAGGTAAATTGCGGTTTACGACTTATGACGTATTAGATAGATAGATAAACCATTTATTTGGTGCACACAAAAAACAGCACAACACACAAAAATACAATCAAAAAAATAATAAAAAAATAAATCAATATTAAAAAAAAAACTACTCACTGTATCTCGTTCAAACCAATTTTCGGTGAAAGTTTACATGGTAATGTACATCATATATATTTTTTTAGTTTTATCATTTTACCACTTTGGAAGTGTCTCTGGCGCAAACTATTCAGTTTAGAAAAAAATGATATTAGAAACCTCAATATCATTTTTGAAGATCTATTCATAGATACCCCACGTATGGGTTTGATGAAAAAGGGTTCCGTTTTTTGCTATTTGGCTACGGAACCTTAAAAAGATGGGGTTAACCTGATTTAAAAAAAAGTTATACAAACTTTTTATGTTTAAACAAAATTACAAAAACATTTTGGAAGGATTTCAAGATTTTTAAACTGGTTAGTAGTTCTTGAAAGACTTGATAGAGTGGCAAATCGCATTTTGATCAACATGCGACGTAAAACGGAGCTGCAATTTGCAAAAAACCAGAGGAAATTAGAATTTGGCGGGCTATAGCTGAAGATTCATCTTAATTAAATGTTTTACAACGACAATGTAGTTGTTTCAGTATTAAATTGAAAGTAAATCGTCACATTAACGACACTAGCAGGCAAGTTAACCACTGCAATATGAAGTTATTAGTGGGCAATACATAAGATTTACGGCTCATCCTTGCGGTCTACCACAGTTATTAGCTAGGAGTAAATTATAGCAGTTTATTTACCTACAACTTTCTTAGAAGAAATAAAACACATTCTAATCTAGTCTAGTTTATTAGTCCGTTAAATTACATAAAATGACATTACGCCAGTTTTACTCAAAGGGTAAAGGCAGAGATAATGTGACGGTAAAATGTGGTCCTCGATGTCTTTTACCGACACCCACAGAAGTAGTATTCCTGGTTAACAAGAGTTGCACAATGCGACATGATGGCTGGAAAATTGCGATTTTCACAGTATTTTTTCCTAGCAACTTAAAATATGCTGCTGCAACCACGCGCGCAATTTTTGTTCTAGCAACTAAAAATATGCTGCTGTAACCACATGCGCAATTTTTCTTCTGGCAACTAAAAATATGCTGCTGCAACCACATGCGCAATTTTTCTTCTGGCAACTAAAAATATGCTGCTGCAACCACATGCGCAATTTTTCTTCTGGCAACTAAAAATATGCTACTGCAACCACATGCGCAATTTTTCTTCTAGCAACTAAAAATATGCTGCTGTGACCACATGCGCAATTTTTCTTCTAGCAACTAAAAATATGCTACTGCAACCACATGCGCAATTTTTCTTCTAGCAACTAAAAATATGCTACTGCAACCACATGCGCAATTTTTCTTCTAGCAACTAAAAATATGCTGCTGCGACCACATGCGCATTTTTTTTCTAGCAACTAAAGCATGCCGCTACAACCAGATGCGCATTTTTTTTAGGATAAATACCTATTATCATCACGCCTGTAATCCCTGAAGGGTTCAGCGGAGGTGTACCCTATTGTACACCCACATTTCGCCAGTTAAAGTCCCATGTAATAGGCACCCCCTATGGTGACCTCATGCTTAGCAGCAGCGCTTGTGACCACTAGACCGACGAGCAAGTACCTTTAAAACCTTGATTAAATTTCAGGTAAACACAATAGGCACATTCAACACAATACGGTTAGCAGCAGGTCTAATAGGCAAGAACAACCCAGACGACAATGGCCAAAGAGGGGTGATTGTGAACACAGCATCCACAATCGCGTATGAAGGGGATATAGGACAGGCGGCGTATGCGGCATCATCTGCTGCGATTATTGGCATGACGCTGCCCATAGCAAGGGATCTGGCTTCACAAGGAATTAGAGTTATGACTGTTGCTCCAGGTGAGAACGCTGGTCTTTTCTTTCTTTTCTCAATTATCTGTGGCCCTCTATAGAGCTAAAGTGGGCTGTTCCTCGACGAGGCCTCCTTTATGCGGTTTCATTCTTGCGGAGAATCCTGGGAAACCCTGTCAGGGTGGACCTGATTTCCTGAAAATGATAAGGTTATTTTATTATCATCAGTGGTTATCCGCTCCACTACTGCAGATAGGAATGCCTTTGACGGAATACTAAAATTAATACTATTGATGAATATGTACGGTTTTACTCACGTTGGTATTTGTTTCGGGTAGGCCTAATTTGTTTCCTCGAACGAAATGTTATTTATGAAGTAACTTTCGAAATCGAAACTATTCGGGCAAACCATAAATAAACAGAGGTGAGTAAGACCGCAAACGTCTTGCGTTTGCAGTTATTTATTTATTTACGAAGGCAAGAAGTACCAATATACAAATCATAAATACATAAAATTCATTCAATTTCGTAATGAATCATTAAAATTAAATAAAAAGATTAAAACTGAATAGACATCACAAATTTAATTTCATTAAATTGTTACTAACAAAAATAATACTTACCAATGGTTCTGCTTTTCTCAGGTGTATTCGACACGCCCCTTACAGCCTACCTACCAGAGAAGATGCTGGATTTCATAAAGCGCATGACACCATTCCCCTCTCGTCTTGGGAAGCCAGAAGAATTTGCACACTTAGTCACCAGTATAGTAGAGAACCCCATGCTGAACGGCGAGGTCATACGATTGGATGGGGCGCAACGATGGTTCCCGCTGTAGAATAGTATAGATTTTAAGACTGTTAATAAATGTGTAGGTTGTATGTAGATAAGTTTGTTTTTTTTTTTGTGCTGGTTACACACTCCCGCTTGTTTCTTGGGTTTGGCGTTTTTTCAGAATTAGAACATGTCTTAATTTTATGTCCAGGTTGGTTTTAGCTCATATCTTTTTTTTTGGCTTCGCTCGGTTTGTGCATTCAGCGCTCATCTCTTAGAGGCATGCCTTATGCCCTGCCAATTTTCTTCCGTCCGATTACTCTGCGAAAAGGTTTGCGTGTTTGAACTGTATAGAGTTAGACACGAAAATTAGCGTCGGTTTTATATTGAGGGGTCAGTTTCTTGTGTTTGTCAGACAGTCCTGCGCCTCAGCTGGAATTGAAATTGATTTGACTTCTTCCGATCAGAAGCTTGAACGTGGTATTAAAAATTAAAATAAATGAACAAATATTCAAATATTTCAAAATAAATATCGGCATTCACGAAGCGAACTTGTCCAAGCTTCCGTTACATTCAAAAGGGCTTTCGACTGCGAACCGGACAATTCGTTATCGCCTCAAAACAAAACCGGCTTAAACGGACAATACCACGAGCGGCAATAACTTAATAAATGATTACATTATTTATTTCAATCGCTCGGTTTGTTTTCTGAACGGACCCGGTTGTTTATCATTGCGTTTATTGCTTTATACGCTGTCAAAGTGACAGCTGGCGTGGCGCGACGCGCATGCGCGGTGGGGCGTCGACGCGCGGGAAATGCATGTGCGTAGGGATGTGGCCCTTGTCGATTGATCGGGACATTGGTAGTCGCTCGACTGAGTTATGGTATATTAAAAATATGGCGAGGAATGTGAATGGAATGGTTGTTGTATTTCTTTTTTTATGATTATTTTGTATTTATATTGGCATGGTTGCACAAAGTATTCTCTTGTTTAAAGATCTTTTGGTACGTGCAAAAAAAAAACTACGAAATGTTGATCAGTTTTAGCGCTGTTACTATTAAAAGTATCGTTGAAAAAGTTTTATCATAACGTCGAACGTCTTCGTTATCGTTTCAAACTTTTTGGGAAATTATAACCCCATGAAATATGTCGTCTATATATTTTGGTCCTGGGTGTTAAGTGAATTCTGTGAAGGTTTGTCCAGTTCTTATCGCCATTTTCTCTCCGGCCTGTCGCACGGTCATCTATGGCCGCGTCCTAACCTAAAGTGATTGTCGCGCGAGTACGCGATCGTCATGTGTTTATACGATCAGAGCGATCGTCGCACTCGTTTATATGAATAAAGTAATGACATACTCTCGCGGTAAATCAAGTCGCGTATGGTCGTCATTATTCAGGTAAACGATCGCATAATCGCGACTTTCGCTTCTGTTAGGACGTAGGGTATGTGGCCAGTCACTCGCACTTAAGCTTTTCAGAACGTTACTAGTGTCAATTATCCACGCAAAAATCAACCTGGAATCAATATTTTCAAGTAAACAACGTATGAATGGTTAGGGCCAGAATATCTAAGAGACATTTCCACTAAAAGATCTTAGCTTAGGCCATTTCAACCGGGAAGTGTTAGTAAAGCATCCACCAACACTTCCCAGTTTAAATGCCTTAAGTTAAGTTAATAAATAAAACCTAAGACCCACCTTATTACGGAAGAAAATTATGCAAATAGTTATGAAAACTGTATCCTCATTGCAAGTCGTAGATTTGCTTAATGCAAACCACATGCAAGTACTTAGGTTTAAAATATGTGGAGGGATAATTTAAAAATAAAATGTGCTATAAAAACAAGCATGTTACCTGTCTTCATTCCTGCAATAAAACATGTAAAAGGCATAATTTTTTTATGGGTTTCGTGTCGTTTTAGAGCATCAAATGGGGTTTGTAAAATACTAATCATCACAGAAATTAGCTAACATCGCACTTTTTGTAAACACTGTCGTAACAGTTAACTGCTTTTTCTGTATTACAAAATTTTTTTTAGAGGAAGTGCGACATTTTATCTAACTCATGTAACCTGCTATGATTGGCTCCTTGAAATAACAATAGCCAATTTGTCTGTAAGCTCCGTTTACATGGTGCAAGTTTCTTGCATGTGGCATACAATAAAATTGAAGCAACAAATTGCTTGTATCGTCTAAACCTGTTTAGACCAGTGCAACTACAGGGGTACGAGGAACAGGGTGTAAAGTTCACTCATACCTCCATAGAAAAGGGAGGATCCTCTGACCAGACGGGTGTCGTGTCTGATGGGCAACTGCCCCATGTTTGATGTCGGGAAGTGGCATGTGGCGATGTAGATACCACTACATTACTCCCCTCCGGAAACCGGAGGTCGATTGTGGGCCGAGTTGTTGATGTTGATTGTTGGTTTTGGATTGTTGTTGATGGTTGTTGTTGTTCATCACGTCGGGGTCACCAATATAGAGGTACGAGGAACAGGGTGTAAAGTTCACTCATACCCTCCATAGAAAAGGGAGGATCCTCCGACCAGACGGGTGTTGTGTCTGGTGGTCAACTGCCCCATGGTTGATGTCGGGAAGTTGTATAAAGGGCTATTGGTAAAACACCATCAACCTCTTATGCGGTCATTGTACTCATCGTTATGACCAACTATTATTATTCCATGTTTAGGGTTAATTACCAGATAAAACTTTTTTGAGAGTTTTGTAATAAATTGTTTTAACGTCGGGAAATTTAATTGACTGTTTAACATTTTGTGATTTGTCCGTAGGGGTGCATTGAAAGAGATTTTTATTGCTTTGTTTTGTACTACTAGTACTTTAGTGTAATTACTTTCGCATGTGCTACTCCAGACCGGTGCCGCGTAGGTAATGGAAGGTCTGACAAGGGTTCTGTAGAGTTTTAATTTGGTAACTTTAGATCGCCGTTTTAAGATGGATGTAGGCAGTTTAGAGCTTTTATTCCTTTAACGCGGAAGAACTCAGTATTTTTGGTCCAGTTCATTTTATTATCCGGTAGGTAATCGTCCAAGGTATTTGGTCGATACACGGCATGGCATAGTATAATCACCTACTTTTATGCGTTTTTTAGGGAATGATCGCTTTCGTGTGAACATTATGACTTCAGTTTTTTTCGGAATTTAATTTTAATTTCCATTGGTTAAAATATGAAACTAGAAGCTGTAATGATAACTGAAGCCGTTCAACTATCAAATCGGTGTCCTTACTTGAAGTAAATCATGCTGTGTCATCAGCAAAACAAGCAAGATGAGTATGAGACTGCTTGGGTATGTCGTTTATAAACAGTATGAATGAATGCGGCTCGAGCAAGGAGCCTTGTGGCACCCCCGCAGGAATAGATCTTAGCTTAGAAACACTATTGCCGATATAAACACAGAACGACCTATCCGTCAAATACGCCTGGATCATTTTTACAAGTCCAATAGGTACATCACATATAAATACTTAGCTTATGTAAGAGGCTTGCATGCCAGACGGTATCAAAAGCGTTTTCTACGTCAAGCAACATCATGCCCGTACATCAACCCATGTTTAAGTGGTGCTTGAATAGAATGAGCCTTTCTAAATCCGAACTGCTCAGGCAATAGCGGGTGGTTTGTAGCTTTTGCTAAGCGCGATGAAATTACTCGTTCGAGTAATTTTACCAAGGACGGTAGGAGACTTATAGGGCGAGAGCTAGTTGGTGTACTTTCATTTTTTCCTGGTTACTTGAAAGTTATAATTTTGGCTTTTCCGAGCAGAGGGAAAGTAGCCAATTCCTAGGCAACCATTAAACATTTTCGTTATGAATACTATGCATTTACGAGACAGATTCTTTAGTATGCAGTTGTGTATAACATCAACGCCAGGAGACTTAAGACATTTGAGATTTCTAATTAAATTCGACACTTCTCTGGGACGCACGAGATTAAGGGGAATAAAATCATCAGTGTTTTCGAGTTTATTTAATGATTCATTGACGGCAGTCTCTGTAAAGTTATCACTTATCCAGTTCACAGTCAAACCCATGTTGTCATAAAAGTATCAGCAAGCACTTCGCACTGTTCGGCAGGGGACGTACTTAATAGACCATTTTTACACTTCAACGGGGAAGTACTGCAGGCTTATAAGTCAGAGATTTGACAATCCTCTAAATACCGGTAGATGGATTATCAATTTTAGCCAGTTTGTCGTTCCATATTTTGTCATTATTTTGGATAAGCTATTTTATTTTAGTTTTAAGGTTGCTGATATCTTTGTTTATGACACACTTAATAAAAGGATTTATTTCTTTTAAAGCAGTCTTTCGTAGCCCGTTTTTAGTAGAAATTAGGACTTTAATGCATCTTGGCAAGGTGTATGGCTTAACAGAGGAAGGGCCTGATGAAACGTTTACTTCGCGACTCATTATGAGGGCATTTTCAAGTTGATCAACTGCAGTATCAATGCCAATTATAGAATTATAAGTCGTTGCTAATGGAATAATTAGCATCAACAACTTAAACACTTATAGAATTGTTACTATCATAACTGGCGAAATGCGGGTGTAATCAGCGCCGGCACTAGCACTTAATCAGGGGAGCGAGATTGTCTTTCGGCGCCCTTTGGTGGACGCTTTCACTTTACGTAATATTTACTTTGGTTTTTATGTTAAATAAATCAAAAGTTATTGCAAATATTGAATATAGCTAATTTATTGAATTAAAATTAAATTAAGTAGCAGAGCAGTGGTGGCATAGGGTACCGGCCTCGACTTATGAGTTGTCGGTCGTGAGTTCGCATTCAGGCAGGAACTTGACTTTTTGTATTTAATTTCATCACCACTGCTCTCAAAACGGTGAAGGAAAAAATCGCGAGGAAACCGGCATGTCATCGAACCAAAAATTCGAGAACATGTGACATCTGTCACCTCTATCTACCATCTACCATCGCCCGTGTGGTGGACCGCCCACTCCCTCTCACAGTGAGAAGGCCTGTGTCCTAGCAGTGGGAAGATTATGGGCTGATTATGTTATGCAAATAGCTCTAATTAGTATACTCTTGCTTCTTTACATCAAGAAGGCTTTTACGGCTATATCATAAAATTAGTATTTGGTATTAATTGTTTTTCGCATTTGACTTATTGGCGCCCCTTGCTATCTGGCGTCTAGAGCGACCGCTCCTCTCGCTCTGTGTATTGTGTATGTTCGTTCTCTACTTGACCGGGCCGGGCCGTCGTTCCCACTATGTCGTGACGACAGATTATCGTGTCGTTAAAAACGTCATGGCGTGTGTATTTAAATGGAGGTGTTCACATATAGGACGACACGATTAATGGTCGTCGATGACGTTTTTTTGCAGTGACGACAGATTTTCAAATCGATGGGAACGGCTAGCACGACAGTCGTCCAACGATAAATAAATCGTCACGACATAGTGGGCACGCGTCCGTATGGTCAAACCGGCACGCGGCGTGATGGAATGTTATATGTTTTGTTATTTTCCAATCAGCTGTCCAGCGTTGTTATAGAAGTTTATTGAAGCATCATGTGATAATACACTGGGTAGTAAAAGTCCTAATCAAAGTTACCGTCTGATCTAACAATCAAAACCAGTGCCTATCGCTCGTAAGTCACCGTCGCGCGTCGCCCACTAGACCGGTACAGGGCAATAAAAATAAATTCAAGACAATAATAACATTTTATAGTCCCTGCTCAATTTATGTAATCATAACCGCTACTATTGTTCGGGGGCACATAAATTTAACAAGGAATTCAAATACAGTCGTTACCAAATCGTATCTGTTTACAGACTTAAGGTTAAGGTGTGTGTTCATTGAGACGTACCTTATATTGTCTGTGATGTTACGAAGTCTCTTGTCAATCCTGAGCCAGAGAGACAGATTGGTTGGGTCTGGAAAAAACGAACTCCGAGTTAACACTGAAGATTTGCATGAAGCGGTAATTAAAGTGTCCAACATTGTAACGTGTTGGGTATTATGCGAAACTGAAACCTTAGAAAAAAAATTGGAAAAATTCTACAAAAAACTTTTAGCACACGCCAGCCCGTTCTAAGTGCAATAAAAATAACTTTGCTATACTAACATACTGTACCTAAAGTCTGTACGACAACCACCTCAGTGGTCAAAAAACTTAACCAGCAAGCTTACAGAAAGGGAAGAAGGAAACTACCGCCCATAGAAATACCTTTACAAATATCAAAGCTTTGGAACAAACATCAATAAAACGTATGTAAAACACAAACGGCCGATGATCGTAAAGACACAGAACAGGTGGGTTCAGAAGGACTACTCGTCATAACACTACGTTAAAATAAAAATATTATGTTTCACTTGTATCGGGACGTATAAATTATACTGCGAGACGGAGTAGACTAAGGCCAATTTGCTCTGCGCGATTTATTTGCCTGTGGTATAAAAAAAGCCGAAGAAACAATAAAAATTGCACCGATTAAACAGTGTCTAGAGTCTAGACGATGCAAGTCATTTGTTGCTTCAACTTTATTGTACGCCACATGCAAGAACCTTGCATCGTGTAAATCGGACTTATGCCGTTTAGACTCCAAGAGGACAAAAACGAACACAAACTTTGTTCGTTTGCGACCTCATTTGTGACCGCCTGGGGCCAATGTTTGGAATTTCGTATCAGTGCTCAGTAATATTCATCGTCCATGTCATATTTTTGGTTCAGTCGGGTCAAAAAGCGTATTGCGTGTAGGCAAGGCAGCTGAGCAGTGATGGCCCAGTGGCAATGGCCGCGACTTACGAGTCGTAGGTTAGAACCCCGACAGGCGCTTTACTTTGTGTAAATTATTTCATCACCACTGCTCTCAAAACGGCGAAGGAAAACATCGTGAGGAATCCGGCATGTCCTAGAACCAAAAGTTCGAAGACGTGACATCTACCAATCCGCACTGGGCCCACGTGGTGGATTACGGCCCATTCCCTCTCACCGAGAGCGAGGCCTGTGGCCTAGCAGTGGGAACACTATAGGCTGATTATGCTATGTAAGTCAGATGGATAGGTATGTGCTCCTATCACCATGCGTGCCTACTGGAATGAATCTTTTGAACGCATCTACACAGTGACAAAGTGTTCTTAAGAATTAGATTTTATTTTGTCCTTTATTATTCTTATGGCGTATTTTATTTACAGCCAGTGCTAACATGACGCGGTTTGGCTTATCCCTCAAGTTCGGCCTGTTTTTTAGTGAATGTGATTTTTAAATGGTCGCTCGTTAGGGGTTTATTATGAGATTTCTTGAGGTGAACGACGCAGTTGGCGAAATAAAAATTTTAAATGTGCTGATACCGGTTCGATATAGATAAAAGTATTTTTTGTGGGCAGACAAAGGTCATGGTGAATGAAACTAATTCGAAGGTCAGAATTAAGGACACTTTATTTAGACAGCTCTTTCTTTTAGATAGCTTCGTTTAGAATTACACTTTAATGTATTACAGATTTAAAGTCTAATCTAATTGGCCTGTATTGTCTCACTGCAGACCAAATGCCTCCCTCTCCATTTTCCACACAATTCTGTCTTTTGCTAGTGCCGGCCAAGATTTACAAGTATTGATGATCTATGATGGATGACTTCTCAAAAAGCGATATCATAAAATGAAAAATATAATTAGGTAGGTACGTTGGATTACAGAAATTGCATAGACGCATAGAACGTTAAAGTATTTTGTACGATGTTAAATGAGTTGTCTTACAAAGTCTGGGTAGTTTTCATACTTCTAAAATACAGGGTGTCCCAGAAATCACCGTCAAGCCGGAAACAGGTGACATATATAGTCGTGACAGTTATCAGAAATATTTAAAAAAATTGTCATGTAGGTACTTTTCAAATTATAATTATCAAAAAATAAATCGGTAAAACTGACACCTGTGATGATCTTTCAAGTCCTGTGACCACAAATATTAACATTTTTTTTCTGTAATGTAACTTTGAATAAAAATCGAAGAAAAGATAATATTACTGATTTATTTTTTGATACTTATAATTTGAAAAGTAAGTACATGACAGTTTTAAAAAAAATATTTTTCTGTTAATTGTCACAACTATATTTAGATCACCTGTTTCCGGCGTGACGTTGATATCTGGGACACCCTGTATATGTATTGAGAAAATAAGTTCTTTATTATAATATTAAATCGTAATATTATGAAGTATTGTTGTGGTTTCAGAAGTTTTATTGTTTGATGGTGTAATACGGGTGGTTTTATAGCTTATTCACAATTGAGACTTTTGATACGGGTGTGGTAGCCAATATTCTTACAATCGTTTTTATATTTTTTCAACTTCATAATGAAGGTTTCATCATGAATTCACGATGCATGTTCACAATTTCGTCTGTTTTCGTCGTTCTGAATCCTGAAAAAAAAATACAAATTATTTTTATTTAGCTGAAGAAGAATCAAACGTGCAAATTGCAAATTTTTCTGGCGTTGCACTTTTGTTCCTTTCCATAGGGATAGTCGATCTATCACATTAAAATCTTTTACTTACTTCGAAAGTGTCTTACTCTTGAAGTCACAAATTGGTATACCTACTCTTACCCCGCGTCCTAACCAAAAGCGATCGTACCCTATCATACGCTTTCTCCAGATCAATGAACACCATGTGCAATTGTGCACGTCTGTACATCTGATGATGAAGGCTATAGGCTACTTAACATCACGCTAGGTCTATTAGGAGCCGAGATAAAAAAAAAATACAGTAAACAACAGTAAAGTACGCTAAGCGAAAACGAAGTAGGTAATAGCGCGAACAGGCGATGCTATGCGACGGAGTGGGGAAATTTCACGCGGACGACGTCGCGGGCAGAAGCTAGTATAATATTATAAATTCGAAAGTAATTCTGTCTGTGTGTATGTTACCTTTTCACGCCTAAACCACTGAACGGATTTCGTAAAAAAATTACAAGGAGGTACACACGGCTACACATCAAGCTCTACATTTCCAGTATAAGCTGATCTCACATTGTATAGGATTCCCGTACGATGCGAGACCAGCGTAAACTGGTTTTGTATAGCTTGATGTGTAGCCGTGCGTACAATGGCATCCTGGGGAAGGACATAGACTACTGTAGGTATGTCTCAAAAATAATCCTAAAAGGGGATGGAAGTTTGTATGGGAAACCTTCCTAAGTTAGTGATATGAAAATTCAAAGGAGACGGATACGCTTTCATACAACTTTGGGCCTGGATGTAAAAAGATGAAATTGGTGTCAATTGATAGCTACTATATTAACAAACAATTACTGAAAATTTTGCAGATTTTGGCAATCTGAGAGCCGAGATAAAAGAGATTTAGGAAAAGTGAGGTTACGTTAACAATCTTTAAGCAGCTGATTTTTGACAGATCTGTCTACGGTTTTAACCTTGCAAGTGTGACTTAGAAAAAAAATGGCGGCTTTCGGGCGGCCCATTTTTTTTCCAAGCTGATCGTGTGGGGTATCAAAATAACTGGTTTTAAGAGGTGATTTCAAAAACAAAAACAAATATAAACCAGACGTATCCATCGACTGCACAGCGTGCTTTTCTTCTTGTTTACGTCTTTTTAGTTCGCTTAGCAGTCGGGTTTTTGTTTTTTTTTATAATTTAGATAAGATGTAAAATATAGAGTGGGAAAGATGATGTTTAAAAATGAAAATCGTTTTTATTAATATTTTTATTCATCTTCAATTATAACAAGAACGTCATCTAGGAATTGTGCAGGTGGTACTATATTTTCTTGGTACCTAGCCCAACTAGGGTACCATATTATTGACATAACATGAGCGCAGCAGCCTACAGTCCGTTTGCCTACGATGCAGTTACAATAATATTTTAATATTGCTTCCCTACCTCTGCGAGAGCTATCAACTAAAACATGAACAAAATACGTTTTGCGACTTATATGTCTTGATTGAATGCGGCTACTTAGCCATGAGGTATTTGAAGCAGACAGCTCTCGAAGTAGGTCCCTGTTGACCTCCCTGCACACTTCTATTACATAGCCATCATTGTCCCTTACATGTTCACCGAAATAGGAACATGCCTGCTTTATTTGATATGTGCCTAGTGATATTAGTATGAGCTCATTATCCGTAAGCTGGGGAAAATCATTAAGGTTATCATTTTGTACAGTTATTGTTTGAAAATTAGCCCTACGCCTATTATAATGGTTTCTTACAATAAATTCTGCTAATTCATTTTCAGTATTCATATGAATATTAATTTGTTGTAATATTTCCCCAGTATCTACACGATCAACAATAGGAGGGTGAAAATTATTTAAAAGAGCAGCAGCCACTTCAAAATCTTTTACGATACTTTTACTAGCTACATTAAAATAATTTTGCCGTAATAATTTAAAATCTCTTTTAAATCTGCCATTTACTACCTCTACAACCCAACGACATATGGTGACTGCTCTCGATTTATTTGCTTCACTAGTGGAAAGCTGTGTCTCACCCTCCTCTAATGAATCAGGCACATGAGTCCTATATGCACATTGATGCAATAACGGCAATGAATCACGAATGCCCCTATCCAATATAAAAGCATCACCTTGACGGAAGTATTCCCATAATGGTCTTTCGTTTGAAAATTCTTTTTTCATTATATCAGCGTCTGAAGTGGTGGCTGGATAGGGGCCTAGCACATCAATTATATACCCATCGGTACATACTATTAAAAATGGTTTCATGAGATTTCGATATTTGTGCAAGCTATAAGTTCTTTTTTGGTATAAATAATTCGAACTTTTTTCAATGTAACAATATGTTCCATCAAAATATTACAATGGGCCTATCAACTCCCTCAAAGTTACTAAACAATGTTTTAGGTATAGATAGATTTCTTTGCACAATTTGCTGCCTAAATGTGATGTAAACCTAGGTGTCTAGGTACAAAATACTCATACAGCAGATCTCTTACTTGGTGCAACCACTTTTCTAGAGTTCGCCTAGAGACTTTTAATAAAGTTGACAACCTCTCATCAGAATCCCCAGTTCTAAGCTTAATTAAATATGCTGCTAAAGCTAGGGACGCTCTAGGTATTTCTAATAACTGAGGGACCTCATTAAACATTTGATGGAACTGTGCTTTGTTTAACCCTATCCATGTGTGAACAACATGGTCTTCCATATCATCTATACTCTCAAAATGAAGTTATCCTGAATTTATAACTTCTTTTAAAGACACCCATGTCCTGGATATGTTTTGCTGTAAAAGTCTGTACATAATTATTTCTCAAACTGTTAAGAAAATCCCAAGCTTCTATAACTAAATGACGTTCACAAAGACGATTATTCTCAGGGACATAATATTTATACCGATTGAGCAACATTTTTCTGGTAGAAAGTGGAACTCTGTATTTCTCTGTTCTCTGGCATCTTTCAATAAAGCACCTTCTTTCTGTTTCAATTGCTCTCATGTAATCTGGTAATACAATCGTAGGTTCCGGCTGATTTCTTCGAACTTCTTCAACTGGAGGGTCAGCAGCAATAGCTTGTGCCGGAGGCTGTATTTGTTCAACTGAAGGGTCAGCAGCAATAACTTGTGCCGGTGGATGTATTTGCTCAACTGCAGAGTCAGCAGCAACAACTTGTGCCGGTGGCTGTATTTCTTCAAATCGGCTTGCTTGGGAAGAAGTTGATGGGCGAGAGACCATATGGACAGCAGCTCAGTCTGCAGCCACCCAACAAGTATGGCATATGCGACTGGTTTCTTCTATCTGCAACAAATGATACATGATCATTTAAGTATGTAATAAATCAATTTGAATTACAACAAAAGCGTTTATAAAACACAATGTTATGTTTCAACTTACAGCTTCAGGCATAATCCACTCTTGAATAACATTATAAATTCTCAATTCACGAGGTGAGCCAGTGTGAACTAAATGGCTGACTCTTGATGCAAGAGAACGTCCACATCGGAGACAAACACTACGGTGGCCAAGATGTCTAGGTTCATCAAGAGGTGATCTTAGAGCCAAGTCCCAGCAAGCTTGGCAAACATGGTCACTGCTGTTTACCTAAAAATGCAAAAAGTTTTTAAAAACAGATAACAGGTTTCCTTTTTAAAAAATCTATTTACTCAGGCAGAATGTACCCCATATTTTTATAACAACTCTATTGCACAATATCTACGTTCTATGCGAATTAATTATTTGATTTACTCTGCCCCATAATTACCTATTTCAATGTAATGTATCTCTAAGTGGCTTTTAAATGTTTACCTATAAATACTTACTTTAAAGATTGCAAGCCAGCGTGGTAGACGCCGGTGAGTTATTAAACAGAAAGTGAGTAAGTACTTACAGATTGTAGTGCACGCCATTGTCGAATCACTGCTAATATCATTTCGTCATCCAAAGCTCGACGACCTAGTGTATTACAGCGACTAGTCGCTATGCCACAATTTACACAACGATCCATGATTTCAATCAATATCCAATCGGTAGGCCGTTCGTAGAATCCAAAATAACAAGTCCAAGTTCAACGTTTAAGCGGGGTTCTCCGTGTCCGGTATAGCAAGGCAAGGGTCGTACAAGAAGGAAGATCAGAAGTCCGTAGGAAAGCAAGGGTCAAGATATCAATAAAAGTGTGGGAGGAAATACTCTTTCTTTACTTTACTTTACTTTACTCTATAAACTCTTTCTTTGGACGATACGAAACGAGTGTTGATATTGTCATGTCAAGCATGTCAAGTCAGAGTTAGCACAGATTAAAAATACAATAATCGATTAGTCAACGTGAATCGATTAATCTTAACTATGTAAATATTTAATTAGTTAACGTAATAGTTAATTTATTAAAGTATAATTCTAAGAGATTTTATTTGAATTAATCATATGGTGGAATCATTTTCGTAAATAGTATCTATGAACTATGTAACGTTAATCGATTATAATTGAATCGATATTACAATAATTACTTCGTAACCTTAACTTAATTAGTGGATTTCTCATTTTCCAGATTGTAAATTGAGTTTATTTTTCACACTTTGAAATAGAAAAAAATAACCTTTTTTTTAAGCCATACCTCAAGTTATTACAATTGGGCCCAGAAGTCCCCGTCTCCTTTATGCTTTTGGTAAACAATTAAAGAGTTATGTTGTGTTTCAGAATTTTGTAGAATTTTACGTCCTTGGAGGGTCCCAAGGAGGTAAAATACGTGGGATAATTTCCGACAGCCACGCAAGCAAAGCCACGGGAAAAAACTAGTACTCTTATAAACGAGTGCGACGATCGCTTTTGGTTAGGACGCGGCCATTCTCTAGCAAGAGGCACTGAAGGTTTGGAGCGCTCAAACTCAAAGCATTTATTTCAATTAATCCATTTACAGGCGCTTTTGAATAATTGTCAAGTGGCCAGTCAGTCAGAAATATGAAGCTAGTTGCCCATTCCAAAGCGTAGTAGGTACCCATGGAGAAGAAAGGGCAAGAAACTCCATGGACACTCTTTTAAATTATATTGTTACATACATAATAACATCATTATGTTTGTAAACGCACCCACGATACAGGAGAAATTCCTAGTGTGGGGCAACCTTTATATCGCATCGCTTTTGCGTCGCTGTAGGGGCGGCTTGAACGGGATCCTGAGCGTGTTGTCCGAGCGGTGGGATTCTCCTTTCTTGCGGAGATGGCTGCAGCTGCATGCCAGTGCCTGCACATATATATATCTTTGACATAGGTATTAGTTTCTTTGGACATATTGTGACATTTTAATTTTCAATTTTATTTTTGACATTTGTGACATTTTCTTTTGATATTTTGATTATTCCTTTATTTATTTTTGACATTTTTGAATATTTTGTATTTGACATAAAATTCTAAATTCAATTTCAATTTTATAATTATTTTGTATGTCTATTAATCTATAAGTAATAATATGTAACATTTAGAGTGCAAGCATGGCAAATGTAAAATTCTTTTTTTAATTTTTATATGGGTTAAAGACCTGAAATAAATGAATTTAATTTAATTTAATTTAATTAATTTATATAAAAAAATATATATATATATGTAAATATATAATATTAATGTTGAATATATAATTATATGTGAGAACGATGTAAATAAGACGTACACTTTGAGTGTCCAGAGTAGGTACAGCAAATAGAAAATTAAACAAAACAATCCGTAAATAAATTAATTCAAACAAGCCGTGGCAGCTAAGAGAGGACCAGTCCCAACTGACGGCGCCCGTTCACGAACATGACGCATGGATTCAGCTCAACCATTTTGAAGGGAGCTAAATGATCCAACACACGCGCCACCGTCAGCGAGACATTTGAGCGAGCATGACATCTATCAGCCGCCAGGGCACATTCAAATCAATGAATTACATTACCCGGTAAATAGTAGCTCGATAGTACATACATGGTACTCACATTTGTCCTATGCAATTAAATTATTATTATTAAATTATACAAGGTGTAACAGAATAAACGCAAGCCCTGAAAGTAGTTTGCTCATAATTGACTACTGAATCGATTTCAGTACCTAACTATTAACATTATTAGTACTTTTTCCTAATTTTATGTATAATTTTGCAATACCTACTGACCGCCGATTGAGCCGATGAAAATTCAATCTTATTTCAAGGCAATACGACTAAAAAGTAATGCTAGGGTCAACGAAATTTTCGTAATAAAATGAGTTAGCTTTAAAAAAAATAGTTTTGGTCATTGTATTATGCTTTTAACTGAATACTCTAATTGGGGTGTATGAGGTCGTTAATTATGTTACATGTCGTATAATACAAAGGAGATTGAGTTTATACAATGCAAAGGTAGTCATAAAATCTTCAGCAGCTCCAACGGTATTTTCAAATGAATCAATTAGTTGTGGTTGTGGAGCGGGACCAGCTTTGCAGCAGGTCTATTCTGGGCTGTCAAAATCCACTATTGACATGCAGCTGAGTCGATCGAACTATGATACACAGTCATGATTCTATTTTGATTCAACCTCTTTTCAGTATGATGTACTCGTAATGTTCTTTCCTGTCAGATTAGGGTCATGGAAAATAGAAAAAAAAAAACATTAAATACTTACCACCGGGCGAAAGCTGGTCGGTAACAAAGTGGATCGCTTTCGGTAACATAAAGACATCTTATCTAAATCTGTATCGAAGACGACACGTCAAAATTTAAAGAAAGAATTTATATCCTTGACCAACCTCATACTGCGTTACCACGATATCCTTGCACATTCCTCCTCCTCTTAAGTCTATCCACACAAGGTGTATTTTTCTTTAGTGTTGTGATAAATGGGTGTGGTTATGTAGCATTTAGAGGGGTCATCAATCATATGGGGCATAGGATGTTATCCTTTAGGACGGGCGAGCAGACACATTTGATTTGGTTCGAATGCATTGCCGCTTTGTATCTAGAGATATGTTTTAGATTTTATCTCTTTTTTACGAGTTTGTTATGCACGATTGAGTCTATGATGCACCATGGGTATGTCAAAGTATGTTGGTGTCTGCGATCTAGTCGGTATTGGTTTGTTTTGTGAATGACGGTGAAACTTTGTGCGTTAGGACTGGGCTCTGAACTGAAAAAGAATTTGAAAATCTCTTCGAATGTTTATACAGTCGAAGAGATTTTTTTGTAGTCGGTTAAATGTAATTTTGTACGCAGATTGAGTTGAGAAAATACTGTTGTTCAGCGTAGTCTTGATAAGCCCAGTAGTTTTACTAGTCCTGACTATAGGTCCATATCAAAATAGCGTCAACGAATCCGGCAGCGCAACATATTGAAAACCATAAAATACCGCCGGCCTCCTCTGCTTAAACAGCACGATATCGTGCTCATCGCATAAGGAACCTTTAAGATCACCAATGAAACGTGGAAGGCACACATTTCCTGTGCACTGCACTCAGCACAAACCTAGCAATGGTATCCGAACATTAAGAATGCAGCCGCGCAACCATACTGTGAGCATAACCTGCATGGTATATCTAAAGCTAATAGCCGTACCTACCGCACACGGCGCCACTTCTAAGACACTCATTTGCCACTAATTGTAACTAATCGCTGTACGCTCAATTATAAAGATTTCTTACAAGTAATTCTGGCTGCACTCTCAAATATTTGTAAGGCTACGTGATTATTTATGAATTTTATGGACGGTTGAGTTTGTTTAGTCGAATTGCAAGAGGGCTCTGTCCTTATATGGATATTTTGATCATGGATTTGAAAGTAATAAAGGGCGGTTTTCATCAAACTTTTATACCTAGGATAAATAAAAGGTTTATTGTACAGCTTTTACAGTAAAACTTACATATTGATCTCCTTTTCATTAAAAGATATACCTGTGCTAGGAGATCCCGCTCTTCAATGTCAAATTATGAAATCTTAAAAGTGGTGTACAAAAGCAAAATAGAAATTAAACAAACAATTACAAGTAAAATCTCAAACTAAACTAGAAGACTTGAACTATAACTAAAAAAAGAAAAGAGAAAGTAACTTAAATAAAGATATATCCTAAAATAGTGTGTACGTTTGTGTATCATGTCAACACTTAATGACGATGCATGCAGAAATAATTTTTGACGGCACGGTTGGCGCAGTGGTAAAGCGATTGACTGCTGCGTCACGGGTCGCGGGTTAGATCCCCGCACGGAACAAATATTTGTATGACCTGCAAGTAGTTGTTCCGGGTCTGCCTGTTTGTGTATGTGAGTTTAAATGTTTGTAAACGCACCCACGATACAGGAGAAATTCCTAGTGTGGGGCAACGTTATGAAAAAAAAAAATATATTCAATGTCATCATATGTATTCAGCTTAAGCAATTGAACTATTACTAAAAATAAGAAAAAAAAAAATATAATTTTACTAAGAATAAGTCGTATCATGAGTTTTTTTTTAAATTATTGACAGTGTTTCCGTACTAGAACTGTCAGACGTCAATTTTATTCCACGAATAAAAAATATCTGACTTTGGTCAAATCAGCCCTTGATAGCCACATCGTCTTTACAAATCATTCGGGCTTTAGCTTAGAAAAGGCTCTAATGCGCGTTTTCACGTACCTACACTAAATGTAATGCCTAAATAATATTAGACGTTGGAATTTCAACTCCCGGCGCGGCGGCGCTGAGCCAAGCGTTGTAAGTACGTCTAACAGTGCTCTTTTATTTAGGCATTACATTTAGGTGTTGCCTAGTGTTAGTGAAAACGAGTGCTCTTGTAAATACTGCCGTCAGTCTAGGGTTTTATCACGGCGTATCTTTTTACGCTGCATTGCATGAGATAAAGTAAATGCTTCGGGCATTAAGTCCGCCTTTGTACAGTATTTTTTTACTTTTGTATAAAGTCTTAATAATAAATAAATAAGATAGTTCATGCGGTAGTAAGAAGCCAGACAGTAAATCGGATTTCACACTAACACGCGCCACGCTAAGCGCCGCGCGTGTTTTTCTACATACAAATTAAAAATAAAACGCGCTTCCGCGTGGCGCGTTGTACTTTGAGATCCACGTAAGGTTGTTAACGGGGCTGGCTAGTCATTAGGGATGGGCAAATGAAAAAAATATATCGATATTTTTAAACAGTATCGATAATTATCGAGTGAAAAATATCGATATATCGATATATCGTCAGTTTTCGCATAATTATTCACACGAAAATTGTTAATTGTCAGTTAAATTCACTGATGGTTTAATAGTATTAGCATTTTCGTGCACGCAGCCAGTAGTCTTACTGTTATATTGCATTTCATAAAGATTGTGGCGGGATTTTTTTAAGTTAACGATACGTAAAGAGCATGCAGGGAGCATCTAGTAACATTAAATACAAAACCATAGTTTCGTTCAAAAATATATCGAAATTGATACGAATTCGATACTCTAAAATAAATATTAATATATATAAGAGTGCCCGCAGTTTAATCTATATTTTATTATACTAGTTTAGTTTTGGTTTTATTGTATTGGTTTGATGTGTAAAAGTTGTTTTTATTATACAATTGGATCTTAATGTACACGTCTGTATATACATAGTTACCCGGGAAAGATCTAACGCCTAAGGTACAGGCTCGGCCTAGTTTAGGTGTTAGTGTCATTCGAATTGTGTTCAATTGCAGAATTGTACTTACTGTTTACCAAAATCATTTTGTAAAATATTTTTGTGTCAATAAAGTTTTTTTATTTTATTTTATTATCGATATATCGCAATTAAAAATATCGACGATATATTATATCGATAATTGTATGGGAAAATATCGATATTTTAATATATCGATATTTTTTGCCCATGCCTACTAGCCAGGGCGTAGGTAGCGGACGTATAGTAAGTATCATTCATGGAGTTTCTTAATGCACCTTGAAACTGACTGAAAATGGTCAGACCGTTATAGCCAAGCGCTTTTAACCCATAGAACGGTAGGTACACAATTACACGTAGACACACTTGTGAATAGAATATCAATTGTTGTTTCTTCTACCGTTTCTACGTAAATTACTGCCAACGGTTAATGAAGAAGAATTTCTTTGCTTTGTTTGGCTTGCATAACACTTAACCTAAAACCATGTTTTCATTACTTAAATGTTTTGAAAGAGCAAACAGAGGGGCAATTGGCAAATGACGGCACGGTTGGCGATTGATTGCGGCGCTGCGTGTCGCGTGTTCGATTCCCGCACGGAACAAACCTACAAGTAGTTGCTCCCGGTCTGGCTGTTTGTGTATGTGCGTTTAAATGTTTGTAAACGCACCCACAATACAGGAGATTTTTTTTAGTGTGGGGCAAAGTTAAAAAAAAACCCGTATTTTTAAGAACGTTCGCGTTCTAATTTTAGTCTGTCAAAAATTGTATAGCGTTTACCTACATTTTTGACATTTGACTGTCGCTGAGATGAGAATGCGACTTGATTTTATACGTTTTTATCTACGGGAATTGGCCTTCTGATATTCTGAACGAACATTATTTCAGAACAAAATAATGTTCGTTTAGAGAGGGTGGGAAATCATCAAATAACTTCTCCCGCTCTGGGCGGAGCGGGAGGGCGTGTCAGACTCTTACTGACTAAAACCCACCCGTGTTCCTTCAGTTGACTGTGCCAGGGGCCACGGTAACCCTTTCGGACTTTCCCGCAACCCTGGCTGGCATTGGCCCTAGCGGACCCCGTCATTGGTGCTGACATCTCTTTAAGGCGCGCGTAGAGCACAACGCGCCGTCGGCCCGGGCCTGGTCCTTATCGGACGGCGAGCTGCCCATTGCTCGCCGTCCGCAAGCCCGCGTCTACGGTGACCGGGAATCGGCTTGGGATTCCCGACGCCTAGGGCGTCTCCTGCGGCAGAACACATACACCTGAGGGGCAGTTCTCGAAATTTTTAAGAACAGACGCATTTTTAAATCAGTCTCAATCTGCCAAAAAATGTATAGGACTTTTGACATTTATTTTGTTGGTGAAGTGATATTGCGACTAGTTTTTGAACGTTTACGGGAATTGGCCTTCTAGTTTCTGAAAGAGAACACAAATACATTTGCTGACTGATTGTCAAACTGACTTACGAGTTGTACGTCGTAGGTTCGAACCCAGACAGGCGCTTTACTTTGTGTAAATTATTGAATCGCCACTGCTCTTAAAACGGTGAAGGAAAATATCGTGAGGAAACAACAACTTGTCTTACAACCAAAAATGCAAAGACATGTGACATCTACCAACGCGCACTGGGCCCGCGTGGTAGATAACGGCCCACTTCGTCTCACCGAGAGGAGGCCTGTGTCCCAGCAGTGGGAACATTATAGGCTAATTAGGTGATTGCCAAACTCATGTGAACTGCTGTCATTGGCTGGCTGAAATAACAACAGCCAACCAGAAGGCTAATTCCTGTAATTAAAAACGTTGGATGTCTAGGCTCAATCTGAATTCAGTGACAATCAATGTCAAAGACTTGTTAAAGATGTAGAGAAATTATAGGTATATTTGACCTACGGGAATTGCCCTTATCACTTTGTTACGTCATAAGTTTGGCAATGTTAGAGCTTTTTGTGTAGAATTAGCCTTTGGAAACTGGGCAAGCTAGCGGCATAGCTATTCACAACTGTTCGAAACGCCTCCGTTCCGAATCGAACATCAATCGATGTTATCCAGACCCCTAAAGGCTGTTCACAAATCCAAAACCCGAAATCATTGTCACTTTAAATCAAATAGACTATCACCATTCTTTCGACAGCAATCTGCTGTCAGGCAGCTGCAAGGCCAATTAGTTATTGAAAATGTGTCATCTTCGTTTCGACAGCCTGTCGAATGGTTGTGATAACTAAAAGCGCAGTTTTACTCGGCACGATCAAGGAATCAGAGAATCAAAGCCGCCATTTACCCACATTAAAATCTTCTTACAAAACAGCCTGCCCTCAAACAAGATCTTAACGCCATATCAGGCAAATTGAATACGTATGTGCTTAATAATGTTGTAGTGTCCATTGTTGGCTGCAAACCGTTGGTAACTGTTGGTAAACATAACAATCTGAAATATCTGCCGCGCGATATAAATAACTCTCTCAGTGGGTCATTGCATGGCGCCGTACGCGGCTACGCGGGGCATATGGTGTCATGGAAGTCGGAGCGTTTTGTTGGTAATGCAAAAGGATCTCTTGGAGAACCTAAAATACAGGGTCTAATTAAATTAGCTAGCGAAACTCCACGTACCCATCACGTGGAGTTTCGCTAGCTAATTTAACTATACATAGATATCGAAACACGATAAGGCAAAAAAAAATCTAATGTTTGGGATCAGCCACCGCTGGTGTGGTTGGTAGAGTGTAGTACGTTAAACTATAAGTTGAGGAAATCAGTTTTTATTTGTCTTATAGTATTTATATTATAGTCTTGATCACGTCTGCGGAGTTTCGCTACCAAATTTAGTTTGATCCTGTATTTTTTGAACATATACATATGTATATGCTGTTATTCGTTAAGGAGTTCCATCCTCTACCTGCTGTATTATATGCTTGGTCGGACCAGGGCAGCATATTAGATGTCCAGCTGGGCTCCTCAGCGTTTTTTGATGTTTTCTATTCTATAATACACTATTTCTCGCCATTTGTACTTTTAATAAAGACCCTTGCTCCCGAAAATTCTACTCTAAAGGTCTCTGCACACAGCGGGCGCGGCGCGGCGGGACGGGACGGCGACGCGACAACACTGAGCAGTTGTAATGTACTAGATATTACGGACGACGCCACACAGAGAGACGGTTACCGTCGCGTCGAGCGGGACGGCTCTGTGTGGCGTCGCGTCGTCCGTAATATCTAGTACATTACAACTGCTCAGTGTCGCGTCGCCGTCCCGTCCCGCCGCGCCGCGCCCGCTGTGTGCAGAGACCTTAAGATTCCGCTTTCTTCGTCCAAAAAAATTACCTATGCACTTTATTTAATTGAACTTAGTTCCATGTTCCGCAAATCATGCATGTTGCTTTATAGTCAGCCTTAAAAAGATGTATATATTGACAAGAATGCATTTAAATGACTACAATCTTTGTTTCATACTATTGTATTATTGTGTAGCCTTAAAAATATTACACATTGAAACAGTATTATGTATGAGACATAGTTAACTGTAGCCTATCAAATGAATTATTGTCGGTGTATATTATCTTCTTACCTACCGGATAAGCAAGTCCCTGGTACCCAACTCTTTGTGTTGTCTGTATTCATTCCCCGTGTGTATAGATCCAGTTGTTGCATTGTTAAAGTCCAACTCGACCAGTTATGCAACTAAACAATTGCATAAAACAAAAGCGCACCGGGCGGCACTAACATTTTTGTATGTCTATTGAGAAAGTAAAACCTAAGCGCTGGAAATAGGACGACCTGCCTCTGTAGCTGTTGTTTTTAGCCCTCGTATCAAAGGGCGATTTTTTATCGCGCACTGGATTTTAAACGCACTGCGTAGTGCCGAGAATTGAAAATCCAACGTGAAATTGACGTGCTGTGATGATGTACTCTATTGGGTTTTTTAGAGAGTTGAAAATACATTGTCATGAGAATCGCCCGTGTGAACCTGGGCTAAGGCTGCGGCTTTTTGGCTGCAAATTTGCCAATGCATATTGAGTTTTAGGGGCAAGGCATAAGATTGTAATTATATTCTATATGTATATCTTTAGATTTTTTAGAGTTGCAGGCAAATAGAGATATTATTAAAACATTGTTTATAAACTGTCTTGCCATGGTGGGCTTCCCATTACCAGTCCTTTGTGTAAAACACAAAAAGGTATTGTTTGGTTAGGACTCTAATTGTCACCCTTATTTTGAGGGTTTACTCCCACATGTCACACGAGATGTCAAATTACAATATAAAATGATTTTGATATAAAATGTCAAAATTTTATGACAAGCTTTAGGGTTGCACTTGACTATGGGAAAACCTTTTCTGGATGTATCTACGGCATTGTTATGTTTTTTTAGATTATCATTTTATTATCAGCCATTTGTGTCCCACAACTGAGCAAAGGGCTCACTTCCCTCTTTCCACTTATCCCTATCTACTGCTGTTTGTGGCAATGTTTTTATGAAAACACAAAAAAAAAAAAAAAATGCACCTGCCACTGTTTGTCTCTGCATCACCCAAAGGTTGACTGGTAGAAAATGCCTATGGCATTAAGTCCGCCTCTGTACATTTGTGTGCTTAAAGTGTTAAATAAATAAATAAAAGTCTCTTTTAGAAATGAACAGGTGAGTGAACAGACTCTTCTGGGTAAGCTCACTCCACCGTCTCTGTTACCACTGACCTAGACTAGAGTCAAGAGCATAACAATCTTAAATAAAAAAAAATGGGGGTTGGATTTTAAAACGAGTCGCCTGGATTTGAGGGTATTGGTGGTGTAGGGGGCTTAAGGGAGTCAGTCTTAATCCCTTCAAAGTAATTTTGGCTGCCGCAGTTATGTCTAAATATTTTTAAACAATTAAAAAAAAATCTTAAATACGAATAAGTATGTATAATAATATCGATGAATCTAAATTTGGAAAAAGAAAATACATTCGACGTAATTATATTTTATATATTATGTGCTAAAGCAACATAATTAATAGCAATGTATTACTCCGAATTGGCACAATCCGACTTCATTGGGTTAGGTTAGATGGCTAAAGGCGGGAGCGCAGCGCAGCGAAGCTCCCGCCTTAGCCATCGTGGTTATTTTTTTTTAAACCACCCAGAAATAGGAGCCCCGCATAGCGGGGCTCCGTCGACTCATAATAGAAGCCAGTTTTTATATATATATTTTTTTGTTACAATACAATACAATTTTTGTACAAATTTCTGTTTTTTAATTTTTCTAAGGAAACCAAGTGTTTCCGGCGGGTGAAAATGGTGAAGGGGGTATCCGAACCCCCCCCCTTTCTCCAACGACTCACAACCCCTTAAAATGGCGACGTATTTCGAATTTTTTACCAAAAATGAATATTTTAATTCTTCATTTGCCGGTGGGACACAATCTATAAAATTCAATTCATCCAGCGATAGAATTCGAACTACGGCATGCAGCTATCCTGTAAAACTTTTACTCCTGTTAAATCCCAAGATTTTACCTAAACTAGAATAATACTGCGTCGGTAGTCTAGTGGTTGCAAGCGCTACTGCTAAGCATGAGGTCCTGGGTTCGATTCAGCGGTTCGAGCAGCCCGGAGTCTGAATTTGAGCCCGGTTAAATGATCTGTAAGTAGGTTTGAACAAACACTTTTACACGACAATCATATTTTAAAAACTAGATGAGTTCGGCGTTTCCTATCGGACTACTCTGAGAAGAAAGGTCGAAACAAACTCAGAGGTCACAGTCTCTTTTAAAGTCCAGACATAATCTTGGTCAGATCATGTGAAGACTATGTAGATTAGTGTCTGAAATGGTATTTTGAGGAAAAACGACACAGATTGAGTGGACCTGTCCAGTCAGTGCACGCATGTGTCAGTAATCGTGCGGCTCAACTCAGAGCTTCAATACCAAAGAAAGGACATTTGGGTAGGCCGCATAAATTTGCCCGTTGATGGCAATACATAACTAGCTACATAACTAGCGAAATGTGGGTGTTAGTGCTATACTTAGATATACATCTGCCTAATCCTTCAGCGAATATAGGCGTGATGTTATGTATGTTAGAATAAAACTCCACCCATGTCAAGCAACCGCTCAAACGTCTAAACTCTAAACCAAATGACGTAACTCAAACACGATCATTATAAATCTCCACGATTAATTATTTTTTTGTGGATCATTAATTTAAATGTCGAAGCACTGTGGTGTAAACGAAGGCATGTGACATTTGAAGACATAACTCTAAGATTGGATATTGCAAAAGTGCAGTTACGTCGCGTCGGTAACAAATGATTTGCCCCCACGCATCACATTTAAAGTATTTAGAATTGACTCAATCGACTTTTACGACTGGCGTGGGCAGAACACACACACATTATTTTGTTTCGCTTAATTTTACATTTGCGTTTAAAGTTAATAGGGAGAATCTTGTTTTTTACCCGACTCCTGCGAAGCCAAAAAGGAGGGCAATGTTTTTTAACACTTAACTGGGTGAACTTGAAATTTTACATTATTGTTAAGTGACGATTGGAACCTAAGATATTTTTTTAAAATCTTTGTTCTTTAGTCATTTTCTACTTGTCAACCAGTTTGTTACTTGTTTCTATTAGTCAGTAGTCGGTGTGCTTCACTGACTAATCTGCTGCTGTATACTGTCATAATCAGCCTATAATGTTCCCCCTGCTGGGACACAGGCCTCCTCTCGGAGAGAGGGAGTGGGCCGTAATCCACCACGCGGGCCCAGTGCGGGTTGTTAGATGTCACATATGTCTTCGAATTTTTGTTTCTAGGACATGCCGGTTATATCACGATGTTTTCCTTCACCGTTTTGAGAGCAGTGGTGATGAAATAATTTACACTAAGCAAAACACCTGTTTTGGGTTCGAACCTACGACCTACAACTCGTAATCCCGTGACCACTGGGCCACCACACCTCCCGTGACCACTGGGCCACCACACCTCCCGTGACCACTGGGCCACCACAGCTCCCGTGACCACTGGGCCACCACACCTCCCGTGACCACTGGGCCACCACACCTCCCGTGACCACTGGGCCACCACACCTCCCGTGACCACTGGGGCACCACAGCTCCCGTGACCACAGGGGCACCACAGCTCCCGTGACCACTGGGGCACCACAGCTCCTGTGACCACTGGGCCACCACAGCTCATACTGTATACTGTACTAAATTTGAATATAGAGACAAAAATACTATTGTCTCTTTTCTCATACACACATACGTGCATAAACTCAGTCCTTATTCTAATGAGGGTAGGCAGAAATACAGAACGCCACTGCATTTTTTATATTTAATCATCATTAGTTAGCCTATCATAATTATGATAGACCAGTAAGTTGACTTCTTGATATAAAATAAAAATTACCTACCTATTGTATGAGAACTAGTTTAATACGCTCCATATAAAAGACATAAACGAGCTCGCACCTTTGACATCAGATATAAAATCAAAATGGTTGATAAATTAAACAGACAGCCACGTCACTTTTTATGTGCTACCAGATTTTTAAAAAAATATTTTATGTGAATACATTATTTAATTTTATTATTTTTTGGGTTCTTTTAAAAGCTATTTAGTGTAAATGCAAATATATATTTTTATATTCAATTATAAAATATCAAATAAGCTCCTTTTTAGTTAATTAATTATCCCAACTATATAATCTGACTCTGGTCAAATGAATTAATATTTTTATGACTTATGTAGTTAAACTTTAATTTTGTAGAATCACACAATCTGCCAGATTTTACGTCTTAGACAAGATTTAAATCTTGAATATATTGTGCCACCCAAATAAAAAGCCTAAATGGATTTGAAAATAGTAATAATCAATCAATCAAATTATTTATTTCGGGTTGCATAGACCCATAGATAAATACCTTAACCTAAGTATACATATTATCATCAACAATAAGTGTTAGTAAATAAAACTTAAGCCTATGTTAGTAACACTTCACTAGCACTGCACTACGTCTTTGTGCTGTCGTGTGGAATAGGTCCGCGGAAGCGACGGAACACCACGTCCTGCGGCCAAAAGCTTTCTTCCAACACCAGGTTGAGGTAGCACGTCGGAATACGCACTACAAATGCCTTGAAATTGACATTGCGGCGCGACTTTAACAGCTGCACCCTCGCCGTGTAGTTCAGCTTTGGGCGCACGTACTCAACGATGTCCGAATACCAGCCTCTTGCTGCCCACTGCAGGACAAAGGATTCTACTCATATAGAGAAGGCACGAGCATTGATCATTACGCTTTCTCAAGACGGGTTGGCGATTTCAGACTTATATTAACTACTAGCTTCTTCCTGCTTCCTTGTTCCCCCCCCCTCCCCCGCGTCGCATCGCATCGCCCGCTCGCGCTACTACTTCGTTTTCGCTTAGCGATCTTTCTGCTCAGCTCCTAATGGTCATAGCGTGATGTTAACGCCTATAACATTCCTCTAGAATTGGGCTATCAAATGCTGAAAGAATTTTCAAAGTCTGTTATGTAGATCCAGAGATTATTCCCTACAACCTCACAAATTCACAATAAGATAAGTCCAAGTTACCTCACGATGTTTTAAGATTTGAAAACGTTTCTGTGGTTCATAATTATTTTAAACGAGGGCTTAAAAGCAATTAGTCAATACGTAAGAGTTTCATAACTCACAAAATGATCCGACGATGAAAGAAAAAAGCCAACATGGCGTACTGACGCAACTAGTGTTCTGCATTATTTAGTATCAAATCAAACGTAAAACAATGTTTTTTTATTTAACTTTTTTTGTAGGGAACTTAAAGGCTCAAAGAGCATTATTGAGCGAAAACAAGAGGGTCCAGAACGATGTGGATTTTGCTTTGTGGTCTATGTGATTACTTCTGTATGCTTTCAGAAGTGCCACAACACGGATGTTTAAAAGATACTCAATCAATATGGATTTGTTTGTCGCACAGTGAGCAGTTTCCCTGGGTAGTCACTTCTGCTTTCAATCTGCTAACTCATTACTCTTCTTACTATAGCGTAGCTGATCCTGACACGGGAGAAGACCAAGAATACACTTCCACCAAATTCATCACAGACCACCCAAAACTCAAAAATAAAAGTCAATGCAATATTTTTTTTTTAACTGCCCTACACTAGTAGTTTGTCCTATAGCGTGGGTGCGTTTACAAACATTTAAAATCACATACACAAACAGCCAGACCCGGAACAACTACTTGCCAGGTCATACGGATATTTGTTCCGTGCGGGGATCGAACCCGCGACACGTAACGCAGCAGTCAATCGCTGCGCCAACCGTGCAACCGTTTATTTCAATTAAACCATTTACAGGCACTTTTGAAATGTCAAGTGGTCGGTCAGACAGAAATATGAAGCTAGTTGCCCATTCCAAAGCGTAGTAGGTACCTATGGAGAAGAACGGGCAAGAAACTCCATGGACACTCTTTAAAATTATATTGTTACATAAATATTAGTTACATAATTATTGTTGAATTTATAATTATATGTGAGAGCGATGTAAATAAGGTGTAAACGTTGAGTGTCCAGAGTACAGCAAATAGAAATTTAAACAAAACAATCCATAAAATAAAATAATTAAAATAAGCCGTGGCAGCTAAGAGAGGACCAGTCCCAACTGACGGCGCCCGTTCACGAACATGACGCACCAGAACCATAATATCTCACCAATAACTCTAGTACACACACGTATTCACTAATATATTTAGACATACACTATGTAACGTATGGTTATATAAAAAAGCATATAATGCATGTATCGGTGCAGCCAGATAATCGAACCTGGAGAATGTTTTAATTAGGTTAACGATTGGGAGCGGGTGGACGAGCTTCGTGACGTCATCCGCTAATGAACAGCGGCGGCTCCACAGATAATGTGCGGTAATGGCACTATACTTCATACAGCTAATGAAGGAGCACGCACACATGTGAAGGATTTATTTATTTGGAACTTTGCGGGGAGTAAAGGGGATGGTGTCTCGTGTAAATTGTTGTATGTGGTTTCAGGAATGAAATTAAATAGTTTAAATGTAGGAAAGAAATTGGCGAAAAAATTTATGAACATTCTGTTCTGCAAAGGTAACCGTGGACCATCGTTTTCACTATGAAATGGTTGTTGTGTTCTGTGCCTTTTTTGGGATCACTGCAAGTGAAATTTTCTAAATCTGTACCTCTTATGCAGTGATTGTCTGCTTCGTCAGTTGTCGTTAGTCGGTAGTTAACACATTCTTTTTTATACCATGGGCGTGGAGCGCTTACTCTTTACCAGATGGCAGCCGATCTGTTCTGTAAAAATCTCAGCCTGAAAACTTAGGTGAAGTGAGCTGTCTTGTTACCCGATGCAAGGGAGTTGTTGAGAGTTCACTTCTCCTAATTCTTCACGGTGGGATTTTCACAGAATAGATCGGCTGGTGTCTTCCACGCCCACTCAAAAATATTTATTTGACAGAAAATATATTGTTCAACAAGGGAAGATCTTAAAGCCTAAAAGTTATTGTATTCTGCCAGCAAGCAAGCGTGCATATTAAATTACACAAAAAAAAAACATTTATTTATAGACCAACCGCTTAACTGAGACGTTGTCTGAGATAGCTGCGCGGTGCGGGAGGGGTGTGGCGACGTGATGCCAGAGCTCAGTGTTTCGTCAACTTGTGACAATATCATCCCTCCCGCACCGCGCCGCTACCCCAGGCATCGTCTCAGTTAAGCGGTTGGCCTATAATGAAATCTATCATTATATACAATTATCCGTCCAATTACTCATAATTTCATAAACAATAACTAATTCATCATTTAACAACTATGCCTGTGTTCTATAAATTCCCTAAAGCTATAGAAGCAACTATTTTGTTGCCACTCTGTCAATTTGTTTAAACAAACATTGCTCATGTGTAAAAAATCGCATCGCTTAGTAAAAAATGTATGCAGTAAAGTTTCTGTATACTAAGCATTCTGTGCCTCAGGCGGGTACCGTTCCCTATAGATACGCATTTCGATTCAATCGATGTTGAAGATTATCGATAAACGTTGATTTATTTTGACTGAGTTTTTTGTTATTTATCGATTGCGGATCGTTATTTCGCTGTGTAGCTGTGAGTATGTCCATAAATTAGATGCGAGTGGCGCAGTGGCGGAATGTGATAATGGTTTTGGGTTTGATTCCCTGAAAAACAAATAAGCACTTTAATTTAAAGCAGAATAGAGAATCTGTTTCTCATTTTGTTTGTGATGTATGGCAAAATTGGGTACCGTCAAATGGGGTTACTTTGATACTACGGGGTTACTTTGATAACAACTTTAGGCTTATGAAAAACTTAATTTTATAATAACTACAACGCTATAATACAAAGAAACTATCAGTAGTGCCAAGTACTGATAGTTTATTTTTTAACTGGTGTTGTAGATATTATAAAATTAAGTTTTTCATAAGCCTAAAGTTGTTATCAAAGTAACCCCGTAGTATCAAAGTAACCCCATTTGACCGTATTATAATTATGTTTTCGAGTATTATTAATAATTGGGCAAAACACCAGAAAAAACGTTGGTAGTTAGGACATCCGCAATTTTTTTCGCTTACACCACAGAAAACATAGCAGAAAAAAAAAAAAAAAACGAGAGCCACAACCTGAGCTTAGCTTAGTTGGTGCACAACAAAATGGACGCATTTCCATTTCCTGGCTACTTAAACAGATACCAAAATTACTTACAGCGATATAAAATAATTTTAGAAAGACCATAAATGTCTTCGGAATATATGTTCATACGACCCAAATACTCGGTTGTACGGGCAACATTTCACTTGGAATGTGTCATTAATTATAAACACAATATTTGTTTGGAAATTCTATTGTCCCTTCCTGGTTTACGTACATTGCTAGAAATGGCGTAAGAACCATAAAGTTATTTGATCGCTATAGGCTAGAGGTAGGGCTTACTGGTTAGGGGTTTTTCATCGCCGCAGGCTACAGGTAGGGCTTACTGGTTAGGGGTTTTTGATTGTTGCAGGCTACAGGTAGGGCTTACTGGTTAGGGGTTTTTCATCGCCGCAGGCTACAGGTAGGGCTTACTGGTTAGGGGTTTTTGATTGTTGCAGGCTACAGGTAGGGCTTACTGGTTAGGGGTTTTTCATCGCCGCAGGCTACAGGTAGGGCTTACTGGTTAGGGGTTTTTGATCGTTGCAGGCTACAGGTAGGGCTTACTGGTTAGGGGTTTTTGATCGTTGCAGGCTACAGGTAGGGCTTACTGGTTAGGGGTTTTTGATCGTTGCAGGCTACAGGTAGGGCTTACTGGTTAGGGGTTTTTGATCGTTGCAGGCTACAGGTAGGGCTTACTAATATGGGTTTTTGATCGGTACAGGCTACAGGTAGGGCTTACTAATATGGGTTTTTTATCGGTACAGGCTACAGGTAGGGCTTACTAATATGGGTTTTTGATCGCTACAGTCTACAGGTAGGCCTTACTAATATGGGTTTTTGATCGCTACAGGCTACAGTTATGGCTTTACTGGTTAGGAATTTTTGATCGCTACAGGTAGGGCTTACTGGTTAGGGGTTCTTGATTGCTATAGGCTACAGGTAGGGCTTACTGGTTGGAGATTTTTGTAAAACAGGGTGGGGTAGGGAAATCGATACGCAACCTGTTACCTTACCTTACCTGTTACCTTGGATTCAATAGGTACATGATTCTGAACCCTGTATCTGTATAGTGCTGAAGACGTTTTATCTTTGTCGTAACTCCTCTATATTATACTGAACAGTGACGGCTGTTTAGTGACTCCCTGACGACTAAACTACAGAAGGCACAATATAACACTGGAAGATTGAAGTTTTTTAAGGATTTAGAGCACTTTTTAAAGGATTTTTCGAAACTAAACACAGAACGGTTGAAACTGTTGAGAGGGGGGGGGGGGGGGGGGTTAAGTAAGAACGAACGAAGTCACGGGCAACAGCTAGTAATTATAACAGTTTTCACACCACCTGCTCGCTAGTCGAATTATATGTCATGCAAACCTGACGCTACGAAATTATATATTGTGTTTTTGATGAAATTGCACGAGTGTTGATTTTTAAAACAAAGTCCCTACAGGCAGTAAGTTATTTTAGTTCTATCTCAGATTTGACGCCACCAACTACCTACATTAGACTGCTTGAAAAGTGAGATTGTATTGAATCTTAGTTCCGGTCGAGTTATTTGATATTGTCAATTTATTTTTGACTGACCAGTTGGCGCAGTTGGTAGCGACCCTGCCTTCTGAGCCGCTGGTCCCGGGTTCGATCCCCGGACAAGTCAAACATTTGTGTGCATGAACATGTCTGTTTGACCTGTGTCTGGGTGTGTATATGTATATAAGTATGTATATCAGTCATCAGGTTACCGTAGTACAGGCTCTGCCTAGTTCGGGACCTGAAGACCTTGTGTGGATGTTGTCTCATATTATTATTATTTTTATTTTAATACTTTTACTGTGTTATATTTTTGGAATCGTCTCTTCAAGCCCTTTATTTTGATACCCCACATAGTCATGGTACATTTTTTTAAGACCTGTCATATTGACCTCAGAAAACCACCATTTTGATTTTATAAAAAAACATACCTAGCTATATATATAACCTTCGCGCGACCCCGACAAGTTGATAGACACTTCAAAATCCATCCGGCTGATAGGATGCTTCGAGGGTATAAAGAATTCCACATACAAATATACATAGATACGTACGCAGGGAATCAATAAACCTGTCTTTGCTATCACGTAGTCGCGTAAATGGTGAATGAAACTGCACATAACTAGGTATTCCCCGGTTATTTACCAGTTTCATAAACTACTGATTCGATAATCGAATTGGTTTTCATTACGTCACAGAAAGTGCGAAAAGTGGAATATTATCCTCGGTGATAAAGTGTCTTCATCTTGGGCGAGCTTGAATCCCTCGCTGTGCTGCACTCAGCTAACTTCCTACGTATTTATATGTAGGAGCCCTAGAATCCTTCGTTGGGTTAAGGATTCAAAATAGCGCCCGCGACAATAAGACACTGTTTTACCCCCTTAGTGCATAATCCCCTATTATAATGCTAGGTATAAAAATATATAATTTTGGCAGCCGATTTGTCGCTAGCGATGTCAAAATCTGCGTATGGACATGAGATTTTGGAATCGCTAGCGAATCGCCAGCGGCTAAAGTCGCTGCGTGTGTACATTAATAAAAGTCTACCTTTCATTTCACCTCTCCAGTACTTTAATTACAAGAAAATAATCAAACGTTTTTTTATCCCCGGCAACATTTACTACCTTCGCAAAATGCAATAAATGCCTAACGTAACATAAGCAATAAACAGTATAGAAACTCCGTAGGAACGTGTTTCTTTCCGTTGTAGTGTCTCTCTGTTTCACTTTATAGTTTATCGCCTGTGAATGTGACGTGGGATTGCCCATCAGTGTTGGATCTGATAAATTTACTTACCTATCCAGCATAGTGGCTACTTATTGATATCTCAGTGTTGTCTACGGTATAGCGATGAAGCTCAATCTATCACCACGCACATGGTCCATTGGCGGTGGTCACGTGCCATCACGAACTTCATAACCTTATTATTAATAACAGAGGGAACTGATAAAAACATGGTGCTTACAATAGGCTATCCACGCATGTGTTTATTTTATATTTTTAATTAATTGTTTACACCGTTATAACCACGGAATAGAAAAAACTATTCCGTGGTTATAACATAGTTAAATATAAATAGTGTTTTCGTACCACTTGCTCTAAAAAGTGACATTCTATGCCACAAAAAGCGAACATAACAATAGTCATTTTTAATCTGTTAAAAACAGGGCAAGAAAATTGTACTGAATTTCATTCATCCTCTAGGGGGATTAAATTTGGAATACTTACCGAAATTTATACTGAACTACATCTGTGTTTACACCATTGAATTTGTATATAAAGTATTATACATCTTTTTGAAAAAGGAATACGCATTTATTATGCAGTTATGATTATTAAATAAAATTACGAAAACCGACGAGGCCGTATGAGCTTGATGCCTTTGCTTTTCCGACAAAAAAATATTAGTCTAGGAATTTACCGCATTTTTGTTATCTTCCAATACATAAACGTTAAGTTTATTTTAATTTATTTTTATAAGTAAGTTAATGTTCTAAAAATACGTTTTATTGTCATTATTTTTAATAAATGCTTATCTCATAAATTATTATTGTGTTAATTTTTTCGCAAATGGTACGAAAAGTAGAGTATTTTCCTCTGTGATAAAGCTGTCTTAGTCTTGGGTGAACTTAAATCCCTCGCTACACTCAGGAACACCCTCGCTACGCTCGTCGTCACCCGCGACAGAAGACACAGCTTTATCCCCTTGGTTAATAATCTACTATTTAAATTGCTGTAAAAAAGTAAAAAAAAAATTAAAATAGAGAATAATTTTGAGCTGTTTAAACGCCGCGATTTTCGCGCGCTCTGTTGTTGACGTCAAATACGATGTCCGGTGACAGTCCAGTCCATTGTTTACTACAGGTGTTCTCGTTATTAACTTATTTCACCATGATAAAAGCGCAAAAGCTAGTTTATAAGTATTGCATTGTGCCTGAATGTAGAAACACTATCAGAAGTGCATCTGATAAAGTGTTTTTTCCAGTCCCGATAGGTGCAAAAATACGTAAGGAATGGTGTAAAGTTATCAAAAGAGATGAAGTATCTACAATAACTGGTTTACATTGTTGTGAATCAAAATTATAGGTCCCATCATATTTAGGATTGTATTTATGGCTAAAATAACGTACATAATGTGTTATTATAGACCTAGCAGCTTTCACTTAATATATCAGAACATAAGTTCTGAGTTGAGCTGCACGGTTACTGACAAATGCGTGCACTGACTGGACAGGTCCACTCAATCTGTGTGGTTCTTTCCTCAAAAGACCATTGCAGACACAAATCTACACGGTCCTCAAAGATTATTATAATAATATTATTCTAATTATTGTGAATGTGAGAACTATGTCGGTCATTGGTTTTTTTTATTTATTTTTGTATTTTTCTCAGCGTAAACATGATCTGGCAGTTTGAGTAATTTATGCGGCCTACTCAAATGTCCTTTCTTTGGTATTGTTCGTCGAATCGTTGAGCTCCTTGAGTCTAAGTTGAGCTGCACGATTACTGACAATTGCGTGCACTGACTGGACAGGTCCACTCAATCTGTGTGGTTCTTTCCTCAAAAGATCATTGCAGACACCGATCTACATAGCCTTCACATGATCTGACCAAGATTTTGTCTGGACTTTAAAAGAGACTGTGACCTCTGAGTTTGTTTCGGCCTTTCTTCTCAGAGTAGTCAGATAGGAAACGCCGACCTCATCTACTAGGGGTGATCCAAAAGTAATGATAATCAGTTATTTCTAGTGCACACAAAAATACAAAAAAAATATCAGTCACTTGCTCAGTTACCCACTAGTTCAGGAAAAAAAAATCATATAAATAGGCCACGATTCCCGGGAGCTACATTCATTTGAATACGGACTATCAAGGAGTGAACATCAAAATGGAAAAACACGAAATCAGAGCTGTCATTAAATACCTCTGCTTGAAAAAAATGTCTACCAAAGACATACACAGCGACTTGGTGGAAACATTAGGGGACTCTTCTCCTCCATATTCCACAGTTGCACGCTGGGCTAAGGAGTTTAAGCTGGGAAGAACATCGACGGAAGACGAACACCGCGAAGGACGCCCATCGACGTCTCTCACTGAAGAAAATGTGAAAAAAGTTGAAGAAGTTGTATTGGAAGATCGAAGAGTCACTATCAGGCATGTAGCTGAGGTCACAGGGCTCTCATATGGCAGCATTCAAAGAATCCTTGCAAACGAATTGCATATGAGAAAGGTCTCCGCGCGTTGGGTACCGAAAATGTTAAACGACGAGCAAAAGAAGAAACGAGTCGACATGTCAAGAGCAAATCTCGAAAAGTTCCAGGCAGACAAGGATAATTTTTTGTCACGTTTTGTGACCATGGACGAGACCTGGATCCACCATTTTGATCCTGAAACAAAACAACAATCGATGACATGGAAACGATCCGATGAACCGACGCCGAAGAAATTCAAAGTGTCAAGCTCAGCAGGGAAGGTTATGGCGTCTGTTTTTTGGGACGCTGAAGGAATAATCATGGTGGACTACTTGGAAAAGGGGGCCACTATTACAGGCTCCTACTATGCAGAACAAATAAGAAGATTGCGGGAGGCTATTAAGGAGAAAAGGCGAGGCAAACTGCGGGCTGGAGTACTGTTCCATCAAGACAACGCACCGGTTCACAAAGCTGCAATTGCCATGGCTGCCATTCAGGAAGCGGGCTTTGAGCTGGTGGAACACCCCCCCTATTCACCAGATCTAGCCCCCAGTGACTTCTATCTCTTTCCACGACTCAAGGAACACCTCCGAGGCAAGAAATTTGACGATGATAGCGACGTGATGGCCGCGGTTGAGGACTTTTTTGAGAGTCAAGATAAAGATTTTTTTTCTAAGGGAATTTTAGGTTTAGAAAAGAGATGGACTAAATGTATAGACTTGCTAGGAGACTATGTTGAGAAATAAATTTATTTTTTTATTTTATTCATTGTGTTTATTATTGATTATCATTACTTTTGGATCACCCCTCGTAGTTTAAAAAAAATATGATTGACGTGTAAAAGTGTTTGTTCAAACCTACTTACAGAAATAAAATCATTTATCATTTATCACTCCTTTTACTTCAGCGGACGTAAAATTTGGATTAGAATGAAAATAAGATCATGAATGGATCTATTCTCTTCAGATTATCCGATTGTGCTTTTACAAAACCACATTCAGTTATTGTCTTAACTGATTTCTAATCTCACTAGTATGCTAGAATTACACTTAAACAATAAATGAATTCCCAACACACAGGGTATTACTATGTTTTCTAGTCAAAAGCCTGCAATGGCATACAAATGTAAGCAATACGAACTTGTTGACATAGCATTTGACGTCACGTTTCGTTTTAACCAATGGTGATGCGTTTCACAAATTTGAATTTCCCTCGCTTAATTTACACTTTTATTTATTAATATAAAGTAATTCAAAATATATTAATTACTAAAATAATGATTTCGTTAAAATGTGCAGCCAATAAAGATTCGAAATAAAAATATTTGAACCAAATTTAAATAACATGCATATTCCCGATTACCTTTATGAATGAGAAGCACTTACATAAGATGCATACGATAGGTTCCTGACGAATTGATGTGAAAACTAATGAAATTGGCTTTTGCGATCGACTTCAATTCAGTAGGTATAGTCTGCCGAGCTATTCTGTAACAATCTCACCGTGATAACTTAGGTGAAGTGAGCTTGAAGTGAGTTGTCGACAGTGTCAATCCGAAGCATCAGGTGGAATGTTATCTCACTTCACCTAAGTTATCACGGTGAGACTGTTACAGAATCGACCGGCTGGTCCAAAATGATCTGATGAAAATATAAATGAACCCTGTTCAAGTTAAATTCATATGCAATAACTCACTAATGGAAATTCATGGTTTCAACTTTATATCTCACCACTTTAACAATGTTTGTTTGAATAACATTATTAAGTGTAATTAAAAATCTTCGACGAAAATTGAGGTTATAAAATTAACCTTAATTGTCAAAAGGTAAAAAAAAGTCAAAGCATTTATTTCAACTAAGCACATAAAAGGCACTTTTGAACGTCAACATTTACTTTTTAAAATATAATTGATTCTAGTCGCCCCTTCCAAAAGGTAGTTTCGTATGGAGAAGAATGGGCAAGAATCTCCACCGTTAATTTTTTAAAATGTCTTTCAATATTTTGTATAAATTACTTATATAATTATATGTGAAGACCTAACAAAATTAACCTACCACAACAGGTAAAAAGAATTAAAAAAAATGTAGCAATGACAAATAAGTCAATTTGTGATAGAACATGGTGCTCACATATTTACAAACATTGTAAAAGTATACGATTTTCCAAATTATTTAAACAAGTAATATTATGTCAGTGTGTGAGTTAAAGTAATCACAGAATGTAAATCAATGTCATAAAAATAATAAACTATACAATTAAAGTAGCAACCAGTATGATTTTGTTTAGACCCTAGATTGTCCTATGGAGCTGGACCAGCATGTTTCCAAGCATTCTTATCTTGGATATAATCCTCTAATTTGTAATATGCTTGTTTACAAAGTGAACTTTTTATATGAGTTTTAAAATTTTTTCATTTAATTGCAATGTATGACATGGTACTTTGTTGTCAAATGGAAAACATCTTTAAGGTGTTTTAAAATTAGAATTTCGGGTTTAAGTAGGTATTCAAATAATCAAATCTAGGCACTCAATATGTGGCACTACAAATTGGCATCCAAAGGTATCCATTCCTATAGCCCACCGTACAATGACCTCAATAAGCAGTCAGGCAATGTAATTGGGTCTTCCTGTTAGAAAAAAAAGACAGTCATAGGCTGGAATTGGCTGATAAATGGCGCTAGGCTGACATCCTATCACTTTGTGTGTTAATATCGTCATAAGGGAGCCGTGGGCGTTCAATAGTATACTTCAAGACTTTTTTTTGTTTATGGATTTGGCTCCACATTTATTTCTAAACAGTTTTTTTCTGCATGACCGTGTTGGTTGTCCGTTTTTGCGTTTGGAAGTCATTACCATAAATATCGGCGTTTTCAAAACCGCTTCTGTATCCTAGGTTAAGAAGTGGTTCTTTCCTTAAGTCACACGCAAAAGACAAGACAAGGTTTTTACGTAACAAGATCCAGATACCAGATTATTTAGTTTATCCTAGTAGGTATAATAATTTTAACTTAGAAATTAATTTGTGTATTGAGTGCAAATTAATATTAGCTATTGCAGTGTATATTTTAATAAATTACAAGATTAACAACCCCACTTCAATATTTATACCACCATTAGAGAATTCAATTAAAACGCAAATAGATACTTCATTCAAGTATGCAGAAAATTTCAATTTATAAATGAGTGGTATGAAGCTAATTGACTTAGTCATTTTATTCAAACGAAGTAAAGGATTAACTTTAATTAATATTTATAGGAATTAAGATAATCTTCACGCTCAATTTCTTATACTCGATCAGTAGAACAGACAAGTGACATATAGACTGGGAAGTGAATGAATACAATAATTGAAATGTATTGACATGGGCGCCGGGAGTGAAGTGCTAGATGGTACACTTGCAGCTCCCTGGCTTCAACATAAAATATAGGTGTTAAAACATTCAGAACTAAATAAATCCTAATACACTTTTAGAGCACTTAATTTATTCGAGGCGAGGTCCTGAAATTTTCGAGCTCGCTTCGCTCGCTCTTGCATCCTGCTCTTATCTTAATACTTAAGCTTCTTTCTTTATATAAATGTCAGTAGGGTCAGTCGCCTCGAGGGAAGCCAGTTTTCGCCAGGCTGGTCTATATTGGCGATCAATCAGATGTACCTCACTCGTAAGGGCGGTATTTACTGGTAACGAGAACTAAATCTACACAGTTTCTGTATGCATAGACAAAATAAAACCTATCCCATTTACGGCGAGATGCAAAAATTATTGAGCTCGCTTTGCTCGCTCATGCATGCTACATTCTCTTAATTTCTCTTTTCTGCATAAGTCGACAAAGTTACTTCTCGTCTAAATGGACAAACGATAACCGAACATATCCGAGGTGCAGTGCAAAAATAATCGAGCTCGCTTCGTGGAGCTGAAGATACTCCATCAATTTTGTGGAGATCACCCTATCTGACCTCCACAACATAGTTACTTCGTAACACGATACCTCTTGGTAAGACTGGTGGTCAGACTTTTTGGGTTTCTGAGTACACACACGTACTACTTGTACTACCACATGTGAGATATTACTAGTCTCTTCGGACGTGGCGCTCGTATAATTTCGATAGGACTTCACTCTCAGGTGAGTTCGTTTTGTTCCACGCGCGCCTCAAAGCGATGTAAGCATCGAAGAGGGGGCCCACTAGGGCCCAAGCCTGCCGGGAAAGCGGGATCATCCAAAAGGGGTACCGCTGACCCGGAAGGGCCAAGGAAGGAACACGGGTGGGTTTTAGTCAGTAAGAGTCTGACTCTCCCTTCCGCTCCACCCAGAGCGGGAGGAGTCATTTGATGATTTCCCATCCTCAAAAAAAAAAAAAAAGGTGAGTTCGTTTAATCATTAATTATTCAATAGATCAATAGATTCATTTGTGAAAGTGATCCTCTTAGAGAAGATCGACCTACTGTTCTTGTGCTGCTGGACCAGGGTTTTTGAAGGGTATGGGTAACTGCTTAAGAATTGTTTTATCTTTGCCTCTCAGGTCCTCACCGGACACGGTTGTTTCGGGAGGTGCCTGTTTTGGATAAGGCGGGAGGACTGGGTAGTCGAGGTCAATCAAAATCAAAATAATAATCAAAATCGCCATTTTCTCTTTTTTCGAGCAATGGGCAGCTCGCCGTCTGATAAGGACCAGGCCCGGGTCGACGGCGCGTTGTGTTCCACGCGCGCCTCAAATATATGTAAGCACCAATGACGGGGTCCTCTAGGGCCGATGGCGCCAAGGTTGCGGGAAAGCCCGAAAGGGTTACCGTGGCCCCTGGCACAGGCAACTGAAGGAACACGGGTGGGTTTTAGTCAGTAAGAGTCTGACATCCCCTCCCGCTCCGCCCAGAGCGGGAGAAGTTATATAATGGTTTCCCGCCCTCAAAAAAAAAAAAAAAGGTCGGCAACGCATCGAAAATCCTTTAGTACACGATGACGACAGTAGCTCGTGCAGTGTAGCTAGTGATTGAAAAGCGTCATGCTTTTTAATCAGGTTGTCCATCGATGATCGACCTCTATTTTCACCATAACATAACATCACACTTTTGTTTGCTGAAGAGTTGGGTTGAGGTAAGTTCTAGATAGAAAAACCTCTTCTTAGCTTATATTTGGAAGTTCCTTGGAACTTTGGGCATCGGCAAATCGCGACATTCGGACCTGCCTAACATAATTGGTTTGGTCGATCAAAATGGCCATTTCTCCACTGTTACCACTCTAGATATTCTCACCTAATGTCAAACCCTCGAATATCTTGCTGGTCTGATGTGTCCCAATATTAACCCCTTTATCTTCACCCCAGTCGACTCGGGAGAGATCAAAAAGATTATCATTTATCCTGTGGGCTGCGATAATATCAGCCGCAATATGATCGTAGCAGCTGTTGATCAACTCCTCTCTGCAATCTCTGTGGCGTAAATCCCTTGTTCGGCTCCTGCCTAAGATACCCAATCCCCCTCTTCCTAGTCACTTTTGCACAATTTCCATCCTTCCCTTTCTATCTTAAGTGCTCGAGTGCTTTAGTGTTTGTAAACAATTCTACCACTTTATTCACCGCAACTCCCTCATCAGTCAATTTCAATCCTGTGTCAGGCCCCGGGCACAGTACCGTTTCGAATATCCTTAAAGTGACTGACTGTGTCTTAGTGTTAATTGACATCTCCAATGCCTTTAATACCGCCAGTCACTTCTTCCTCTGTCAGTGAATCCTTTTATCCAACCTTTCCTATTTATTGGTCTCTTGGGAGGCATTGGAATGGTTTTCGTCTTATCTTCAGGGGCGTCAGCAGTCTATTCGTGCTGGGAACTCTTCATCGAGTTGGTGTGATCTTGCAGCTGGCGTCCCTCAAGGCGGTATATTATCTCCTCTTTTGTTATCCATTTTTATTAATCTGATTATCACCGAGCTTCGGACGACTTTGACTTCGTATCATCTTTATGCTGAAGATTTGCAGCTTGACTGCCAGGCAAGTGTGGACAATATATCCGATGCGATTGAGGAGCTAAACCGGGATTTAGGCGTGGTTAAAAACTGGTATGCTCGATTTGAGGTGGCCAAGTGTCAGGCTATCATTGTAGGGAGCCCCCACATTATGAGGAAGCTTAATGGCTTGACTGTGCCACCTGTAATGTTTGACAACTCAGTCACCCTAGTTAGCTCCGATGTTAAGGATCTTGCCATATACACATGTCATAACTGGCGAAAACAGGTCACGGCTGTAAGTAAAAAAGTCACGGGAATGTTGCCGTCGTTGTTACGGTTGAAGAACCTTCTTCCATCTCTCCAAAAGGCAATGCTTGTACAGTCCCTAATCTTCCCATAATAGACTTTGATGATGTGTGTTACTATGAGTTGAATGCAGATCTCAGCTCAATAAACATGACCGCCTTCTAAATAACTACATTCGATTCGTTTTCAATCTTCGTAAGTATGATGACGTGTCTGCGCACCGATTGCTTTTAAAATGGCTACCCATACGTCAGCTCAGAGGATTAAAGAAAGAAAATTGCGTTTATTGGCATTATAGCAAAATAAATGCACCTTAAAACTATAAAACAGAAAACAACAATAATATTATAATGCCAAAAGGAACTCAGCTCAGCATTGAGGGCTCTGTCTACATATGTTGTATCCTATACTCGATAAACCCACTTCTCCATCTTACCTGACTGTCCATGCTCAATACTTATGCTCGGCCCATAGTAAAAATCTTTGTTCCGCCAACTTTCGTCTTCTACGATGTCCTCACCGTTCTGGTTTTATTCACTCTTCTTTCTTTGTCCAGGCAGTGTTTCTTTGGAATGTGCTCCCTCTGAACATCAGGATGGCCATGGCACCCAGTCGGTTATCTTTCAAAATATTACTATATGTTCGTTAGAAGTTGGCTGAATCATCCCAGCGCTGATTGGCTGGATTCGTTTTCTCCTCTTCCTATCGTTATTTTTCCTGACAAAGTTTATTCTGTTTATATGTACAAGATTAGTATATATTCTTTTTCGAGTTATATTTTCTTTATGTTGCATCTGCCATGTTTTGTATCTACACCACCCTTTTTTTTTTTTTTCTTTGAGGTTGGGAAATCATCAAATAACTTCTCCCGCTCTGGGCAGAGCAGGAGGGCGTGTCAGACTCTTACTGACTAAAACTCACCCGTGTTCCTTCAGTTGCCTGTGCCAAGGGCCACGGTATCCCTCTCGGACTTTCCCGCAACCCTAGCAGGCATCGGCCCTAGCGGACCCCGTCATTGGTGCTGACATCTCTTTGAGGCGCGCGTGGAACACAACGCGCCGTTGACCCGGGCCTGGTCCTTATCGAACGGCGAGCTGCCCATTGCTCGCCGTTCTCAAGCCCATGCCTACGGTGGCCGGGAATCGGCCTGCGATTCCCGACTCCCAGGGCGTCTCCTGCGGCGGCTAGGGGCGTGAGGGCGCGAATTTTACCTCTCCCTCACGCGTTCCGCCTCCTCCTTCGCGAGCATTACTGCTTCGCAGAAGGAGGTGACGGCTTCCCAAGCCCTCTCGCTCCGTACCATGGCCTGGACCAGGGCCGGACGCGAGAGATCGCCACCGCCAATCGCCTCCACGAGGACACGGCGGTGCTCCGCCCAAGCCGGGCAGACCTCCACCGTATGCTCCACTGTGTCCTCCGGGCGTTCCACACAATGTTGACACCCGGGCGTTTCCTCCCGCCTTATCCGGAACAGGAACCTCCCGAAACAACCGTGTCCGGTGAGGACCTGCGTCAGGCGGAAGGTGAGGACGCCGTGGCGCCTCTCTAGCCACTCCTCAAAGAGGGGACTTATCGCCGCAATTGTGGCGTGCCCAATCTATACCACCCTAAGGTTGACTGTTAGAAAATGCCTCAGGCATTAAGTCCGTCTTTGTACAGTATTTTATTTACTTGTGCCTAAAGATTTAATGAATATAAACAAATAAATAGACCTAATAATCGGGCAAAGTTTCAACAACCGGGAGTCGAACCCAAGACCTCATGCTCAGCAGCTCTTGCAACCTTTATAGCAACGATATTTTCAAATTTAGATTAATATAGTAGACGATTAGTTTTGCTTCAAAAGTCCTGTCTTATTTTCTCACAACATATTTCTAGCTATGCAAACTATACTTACTTATAAAATCTACATATATACAATGATTGAGGTGGTACTTAAATTGTAATCATACCTGAACTAATCATCTGAACATGTTATAGTCAAATTATGACTTATGACCACTACGTATAAAATGCGCGCCGTACTTTTTGCATTCCAAATGCATAACCTCTCTACCATCACAATCTATGGGAAAGTTATTTCTGGAATGAACGATAAGGGAGTGCTTCCTTCGGAATCGCCGTCTCGCTCTTACGTTGTGGTGGACTTGTGTGCGAAAGAGACGGCACTGTTTAAGGAATGTCACACAGCATTTTATTATTATTCATCGAAAGTATCATCGAGAGAGGACGATTATAAAATTATATTTTGTATCAATCTTTGGATTTTGTTGATGAACTGTTATAATATTTATGATAATTTGACTCGTTTTAGAAAACTTTTAGCTGTCTAGTTCCTATGAAAGCAATAGCCACCATCTTACCGTCGGTTTCGTGAAGTGAATATGAGATCTTGTAGACCTTCTGTTTGTCAAGCGTGGAGAGTTTGATTTGCAACTTACCACTTGAGAAAATACAGGAATTCGCAAAGCAGGAATTAGCAGTAAAGGTTCCGAGTCGGGTAATTATGTTTTATGTATGTACAAACCTATAAATAAATGTATGTCTTTACATGTACAGTTTCATTCAATTTCAGGCCTATCCTATTGATTAAAATTTGCCTTATCCGGAATGTAATCCCGTTTCCGCTGTATTGGTCACCTGACTGCGCCTGGGCCTGTCTGTTAGTGTAATGTCATTGGTGCATCGCACGGCTCATGAATGTGACGTCATCTGCCGCCTGGATGGCCCAATTTTGTTTAAAGATGGAATAACACTGGCTGTTCGCACGAACATACATTACATACATTTACATATACAATAAATACATACGTACATAAAACAAATACTTATCTACATATAAATATACTAGCTGACCCGGCAAACGTTGTTTTGCCATATAAATTATTTCTAGGGAATTTCTAGTGTCCCTAGAAAAAATTTCCAACCCTTATCACTTAGGGGTATGAAAAATAGATAGTAGCCGATTCTCAGACCTAGTGAATATGCATATAAAATTTGATAAAAATTGGTCAAGCCGTTTTGCAGGAGTATGGTAACTAACATTGTGACACGAGAATTTTATATATAAGAAGAAGAAGAAGAAGTTAATAAACATGAAACAAGAGCAAGGAAACCGTATGTAATGATGATGTTTAAGGAGAGAGGAAGTGTTTTTTAACCAGAATTTAAAAAGTGGACAAAGATTGAGCACGCCTTATCGACACGGGCAAGGCATTCCATAACCGTACTGCTTGAACTGTGAAAGACTTGTCATAAAAACTGGTGGATTGCATCGGCATCTCTAGTCTTAATCTAGTCTTAAGTTTTCCGATGACCGCAGATATCTATAATGTGTGTGTCATGAAGGAACTTGAAACGTTCTTTAAGATAAGAGGAGTTGTAGGGTTGAACAGAATACTGTAGAGTTGAAATAAGATATGAGAATTCCGGCGAAGACGTATAGGAAGCAACTTGAGCAAGTAATGTTGATTTTCAGTAAGCCCCTAAATAATCATGAGCTCTTTGCCAGGATGTTTTCGTTGGTGACTTGAGGGGGGCTAAGCACTTTTTGAGGCCCGAGGATATTGTTCAAAGATTTGTTATGTTACAGGGTGGATTATTCCCAACTTGTGCTCAATAGATTAAACAAAGATTCAAAACTTTAGAGTACGGATTGTTACACTTGTCTTGTTATTCTTATGGCAACGCCCATTTGAACAATAACTTGATTTAATTGACCCCTGTATTTTTTATCAATGTTTTTAAGTACTAGCTATCGTATGAGAAATGTTTAAATCTTAATTATAGCGAAATAGCACGTTCAATAATATTATTAACTAGCAGACCCCTTAGGCGAGTGATTCTAGCTAACCCGATAACTGAATTTACACAAAAACAAGCGAAAAAAGCTAGCACTAGAGTGCTCATTATGTATTTATTATCTAACAGCATATCTCGTTAAATGCAAAGTTTGTTGAAAAAATAAACAGTTATAAACATTGAGTTACGTAAGTTGTTTTTATTTAAATCGCCGGTTAACAAATTACTAAGTTGTTGTGGGTTGACCACGTATTGGGATGATGGCTATTATGTTAGTTGACGACTTGCAATGCGGCGCGGGCGCCACCGCCCGGCTGGAGAGACGATTTTGTTTTGTTATTGGTAGATAGAGGTTGGTGTTTGAGTCAGCTGGTCGAATCTTGGCAAGGAATGTTTTTTATGACATGAAAGCTTCAGGTGGATTAGGAATTATATCAAGTTCTAATATCCTTTTATATGGCTGAGTAAAGACAAGAAAGACGTTGCTGTTAAATTCAAAGCTTTGAAAAAAGTAATATTATTATGCGTTTGGTGAATAGTTTGCAAAGCGCATTTCAAATCACTATGTTATGAAATGAATCATATTCTTATGAATATTTTGTGAATAGGTGATGTATTTAATAAGTAGGTACACTGTCATGTCAGTTTATTGTCACAACAACAAAATACATACAATAGTTTAATATTATAATATTTTATTTTAATAAAATGACCACGACAAAAGTCTGTACAACATACAATTGACTACCATATCTACATACCAATTCATAATTAGATTATCTAACAAAAAATAGTCTTGAACTGATCGAAACTGTTCAATAGACTTATATTCGAACCAATCAGCCCGCTATCCATGTAAACTAGCCAAGAATAATATCGCCAAAGCGACCAGAAAAAGATGTAACTCATCATCAAAGAATCTCGGTATTCAAATGCACTTTTAATATAAGTCGGGTTATATCTAAACGACCGTAACTCTTACCATCAATATTATCGTAGTAAGACCGCTTCAAGTTTTGCAAAATTATAGCGCGTCTTAAGACTTGTGGTTGTCTCTTTCTAATGTATGGTTAATGTAAAGTGTAAGAGAGAAGGGTGACGAAGCTCGAGTCTCACTAGCGGGACATCGACCAGCAGCTTTCAGAAAAACTTTGGCGCAGTACCGCAGCGTTGCAACTTGGAAACTTTTGGTTCGTTGTTGTAGAACTTTTTATGAATAGTTTTGTAATAACATTGTATTAATATTTAATGAATCTAGAATTACACAAATTATGAAATGTCAAAATAATTAAAGAACACGTAGATAGTTAAAGTATTGCCAGCTGTTAATTAAAAATATTTTAAAAAATCAGTTGCATTTGTCTTTGGTGAGTTAAATTAAGCATATTAACTGTATACTACAAACTTGTATTTTAGCATGTTTTCTTATAAACACTGTAACTTAACTCTTAATTTGATGACAAAGAGATCCTCACGTCACAAAACTTGTCACTAATATTACCCATATTTAGAAAATCCATAAAAATACCTTCGACTTTTCTCGAGCTGCAACGCTATTCCACTAAGGTTACTTGCCCCGTGGACATCGACAAAAACCGTGCAGCCTGCGTTTGTATGTGTGCGTGTCGTCGTGTTCCTATGTACTCACACACAGCGGTACCCGCATACCGAGCTGCGCGCGCGCTGGAGAAACCGTGCGCTTTGCATTCAACACTCAGTTGTAAAGCAACTTTAGAGGTCATCAAACGCTTTATAGGGACCCCTTATAACTTCACACGTCAAATTATTTTGACATAATTATTAAAAACTATCGAAAATACTACCTTTAAAGGTTCTATCTTGCCGTACAACAAGTTAAAGTGTCGAAACAGTTAAGTGCTACTTGAAAAGTTGTCATAGTGCTATGAACATTGTCATCCCGGTTCCGACGTGTTAAGTTGGTTCAAGTTGAGGTTTAATTAAGTTTGTGTTAAGTGAAACTATGAGTGGTTGTGAGTTTAGTGATTGATACCCGCTCTAATGTTGGATATGGAAGGATTTGACTCCAGTTGAAAATGTGGGAAAACATTTTCTACGTCAAATCTGTGAGGAAAAAGGGGACCAGTGTATAGGTAAGCCTCATTTGCATGACTTACTCGTAACTTAAGTTATATTTAACTTAGGGGTACACTTTCTAAACAACTTTGATTCAGAGTCGACGTTATGTTATCAACTTCAAACCTGTGTGTGGGACATTTCGAGTTGACTTTATGTTCTTTGCCGGCAAAGTCATAACTTGATGTACCTTCTTAGAAATCTTCTTTTACGTGTTGTCCATTCATGATTTGTAAGACTGTTTTGGTGTTGATTTGGCTTCTGAATTTGCAGTCTTACATACATGTAATCAAACATACAACACTACACATACAAAATCAAAATCAAATCAGAAGTCATTCCTTTCAAGACTCATTGCATTATTGTACAAATTATTTCGCAATATGACATAGTTTTCTAATGAGAGGCGACTTAGGAATTGTCGATCGAATAAATCAACGATAGAAATGAACAAGAAATATCTTTAAAAATAGAAGCAATAGATTTCCTCACACTTGTACTGCAGTGTGCTGTTTGTAGATCTGCTTTGCTTTAGAAGGAGGAGGAAGAAGAATATTCTAAATTCTGCATTGTTTGAATGGAAAAGGCAGTCAAAGAGATTGACTCTAGACATCTAGAGAGTATCATATCTAAGCATCATTGTTGTGTGGGATGATCAAAGGGTCAATTCCCGTATTTTTCAAATGAAATGAAATGAAATGTTTATTTGTGTAAGTAGATCTTTTAAGACACTTTTACACATCAATATTTTAAAACTAGATGGCGCCGGCATTTCCTAGCTGACTGATCCTGAGAAGAAATGCCGAAACAAACTCGGAGGTCATGGTCTTTTTTAAATTGCTTTTCAAAATGCTCGCATTCAAACTTCGGTCTCAATCTGGCAAAAATACAACCAACTGAACTCCATTTTTGACAAATATATGACAATAATTATTGTCGCTGAGATGCGATTACGACTTGAATTTGAACGTTATTTTAAGCAATTACGAGAATTGACCAGAAGGCCAATTCCCGTAATTAAAACGTTCAAATTCAAGTCGCAATCTCATCTCAGCGACAGGCTTATATCAAAAATGTACGTAAACGCTATACAATTTATGACAGATTGACACTGAGATTAGAATGCGAACGTTCTTAAAAATACGGAAATTGCCCCTCTGAAGGCCTGTCCTGTAATCAAAAACGTTCAAAATCAAATCGGCATCTCAGCGACAGTCAAATGTCAAAAATGAAAATGTCAGATTGAGAGGGAGATTAGAATGCGAACGTTCTTAAAAATATGGGAATTGCCTCTCTGATTTTGCCTGGAAAGGAAGCAAGACGAAAAGGGGTCTCGATCTAAGACTATATCGCTCATTGGCAAGAAGGGTACATAACAAAAAAATCTGCAATTTTGAGTTAAGTAAGTATACAGGTGAACGCAGCAAATGTCATTATTTTTGCTATAAAAACGACATTACACTAAAGCTTAAAAACGAGGAAGCTAGAGAGAAGATGCGACTTTATGCTTCGTCGCGCTCTTACAGCTACTTTTGAACTTTTAAATCATCATACCCAAAAATTGCTCTTTTTAAAATATGTTAAACTTTTAGCAAACTAACGCTAAAGCAGAAAATATGTTTTGGCAAATAGGCTCGCCCCCTATTACACGGAGCGTAAACATATCTGGCGAAATGTGGATGTACTATAGGTACCCCTCTGCCTAGTCCTTCGCGAATTACAGGCGTTATGTTATGTTTAGAAGATAATAGGGGGCCGATGAATGAAAAACAGTATGCCCAATGGTGCTATTAGAACACTGGACATTTTGGTTTCCTATTGGCAGTCGGTATTAATTAACGAAAACAGTTCAGGCCCTGCAGTCTCGACATAGTTAGCATACGTTTTCGGTTGCTAAGTCCTAACAATCCAGATGTAACGATATTTGGTGGTCTCCACACTCAAATTTATCGGTTGTTACTGGTATTTTAGGTAGGTACCGGTAGGTAATAACCGATAAATTTGAGTGTCGAGACTACCAAACATTTACATCAACATTTACATCTGCTAACTATGTCGAGACTGCAGGGCCTGTGTTGAAAATATTAGCTAGTCAGCATAGTTGGTTTCGGGGCTGACTGTTAAAGGTGCGCTAGGCGAAGTTTAATATCGTCACTCGTCAAATCTCATTTAATGCATCCTGAATCAGTTTTTTCCATTTTTTACTTAGCTCGTATACCTACTAGACCGATATGTAAACGATCATCTCGTTTTAAAACAAAAAAAAAATTGGTATTAGAAATCTGAATGTTTTGCATAGAAATTTATGATTGAGTATCATTCGAAGGGCTTTAGAAATTGGATCAAGTACCAGCGCTTGCGTTTGTTTCCTCAAAACCAAAAGCACTAACAAATAAATCAGACACATAATATCTTCTATCGCAACCGAATGTCCTATCTCGCTTTACTGTAGCTGTATAAATGTAGTCTAACACGCCACTTTATTTGGTACTTAACTTGCGCAAGAGTGCATTAAACGTTTAAAATATAGTTCTGGTAACTAGGTCTCCTGTACTATACACGTACAGCAAATTGAATATCTAAATATGAACTGTATATAAACTTCACTATATATGGCTGGTCTAAGCCGACTTACAATTACTATCACAATCTTGCATTTATAATTTGGACTTTATTTTTCGAACAACAAAGTTTATGATTGCTTAGAGTTTTGAAGGATAGAGTTGTCCCCAGTTAAGAGGTTAGGTTCTGGTTATTAAAATCCAATGAACAACTTGAATAGGTTCGCTTATTAATCTGGGAATAAAATCAACACATTAACAGCAATAATCAGTCATTTATCAATATCATCCCTCTCTTGCCTGCCTCAAATTAGTTATATAACAATGCAAAAAAATGCCAGTCATTGTTCCGCAGCTTGACGGACCACTACGGCTTAAAGATTTAGACATAAGTACGTAGTCTTTTTATAATATTGACAATAGTTGTCATTTGCAGCCGGCTAGCCTGCAACATCATTATCTTCCTGCCCCTACTGCAATTTATTCGTGAATTCGGCGCCAGCATGACTTTTTCTTCCAGGCATCTTTATCAGCTAGCCTACTGAAGGCATCCCCTTTCTGGCCATATCATTCATTCATTTGTAAGCTAGCATTATCTTAACTAAATTCACGCCAGCTTTTTTTTTTTTGAGTGTGGCATATTATCAAATAACTTCTCCGGAGCGGGAGGGCGTGTCAGACTCTTGCTGACTAAAACCCACCCGTGTTCCTCCAGTTGCCTGTGCCAGGGGCCACAGTAACCCTTTCGGACTTTCCCGCAACCCTGGGCATCAACTGCTCTGTGACTTCGACGACCACGACTCGAATTGGCTTTGAGATTTGTGTGGTCTTCAGGTAGTTGTTAATTTCTGGGTGTGTAAGATTGATTGATAAGAAGTGAGTAAGATTTGTCTGTTAAGGAACAAATGATGCCAGAGAAATCAAATTCGGGATAAGAATTTTGTTAAAAAAAGTTGAAAATCATCTGAAGAGTCGGCTTTCCGTTTTTGAGACCATCTCTAACCTTGCCACATTCAAATTTAAATTTTATGACGTGACTGTAAATAAGCAGTGATCCTAGGGACAGCAAAGGTCTGATAACACCCACAGATCCCAAATAACGGTATTGTAGGGCCCGAAGCAAGGTTGTCGCTATTTATCGCTCAGAATTATAAACTCCAGGTTGTAAATTTTCTGACAGGAAACTCGAATTACAAGTTCACTGAGCTGGGAATCGAATTTAGGACAAGAATTTTCTCGCGTATTCTAGTCCAAAAGCACAGCTAAGTATAGAATCATTTAGATCTTTTGTAAAAACGAAAACTGTAGTTTTAGTTTTTTTCCAAGATGGTGATTATGTCTGAAGTCCCATCTAATGGATTCCACCTCTATAATAATACCAGTCTGTACTTACAACGACAAACGTAGTAGATGCCATACATCTGTATACTCCAAGGTAGGGCGAATCCATTTTTCATTAAGAGAAAGGATGACCATTGAGCATCGCTTGCTTCTACATAAGTAATAAGTACCTTTTTATTTACCCATAAATTACTGTTTATACCGCTATTACAAAAAGAGAACACATACATTCAAAATTAGACGAAACCTAGAATATATGAGGCTTACGTGATATTCAAAGCGTTATAAATTATATTCAATCTGCAGTCTGATATACCATCAAATTAATAAATACTCCTCAATTTGTCTAACTTATCTCCCAAAATAGTATTCAAATATTTAAATACATCGTAAATAGTCTGGTCTGCGATATAAATCAGCTAGAGGTAACAATTCAAGGTCATGTGAATTTACTAAACAAATTAAAACACAACACGATTCTTGAGACACTTAGACATGCTTGCTTGGGACCGATTCTCTTTGACATTTTGCAAGTAATGCGACCGCGTTTAGAATCATCTTTGTGTTGCAAAGAATCATGTTATTTTAAAATACGTCTAATAAAATTACGTAAATGTGACAGAATGTCGTCATAACTTGACAGCAGTTTTTGGGAGGTATATTTTTCTGACGAGATGATAGAACTTTTTATAAAGGCAATTGGTTTAAATTGTGTGCAAAATTAATACAAATCGACACTAAGTATTGTTTTCTACAAAGGAAAACAGAAGGGATTCCTGTTGACCCTTATTCACTGACAAGCCAAGTTCTATCTGATCTAGCAGCGCCTAGGTACATAATAATAGCCTGTTGAATTATCGCTAAACTTAAGATCTTCTTATCGCAAAAAATCGGCAAAAGTAAGGTCGAACGTGTTAGACGGTCTTCTCCCAAAGCATGAAATCCGCAGTTACAGGCGTTTCGTATTCCGTATCACCTACGGACATAAGATTAGTTTGGATAAGCATGAAATCCGCAGTTACAGGCGTTTCGTATTCCGTATCACCTACGGACATAAGATTAGTTTGGATAAGCATGAAATCCGCAGTTACAGGCGTTTCGTATTCCGTATCACCTACGGACATAAGATTAGTTTGGATAAGCATGAAATCCGCAGTTACAGGCGTTTCGTATTCCGTATCACCTACGGACATAAGATTAGTTTGGATAAGCATGAAATCCGCAGTTACAGGCGTTTCGTATTCCGTATCACCTACGGACATAAGATTAGTTTGGATCCCAAACTAAGAATGAATGACAATACGATTTGAAAGTTGTGCTTACTTCCGATGTGTTTTTATCCGCCCGAGAAAAATAATTAATTGGGTTGTCGGCTTCACTCCGAAGTACCGAACTACTTTCGAATGGGCCCGTATCTTCGTTGACGGTCTTAGAGAGTAGGCCCTATGGCTAGGCGGAGCGACGATCTTCGCAGGGTGGCTGGTAGCAGCTGGATGAGAGTTGCCGAAAATAGAGTTGAATGCCGTGCAATAGGAGAGGCGTATGTCCAGCAGTGGTCTGCTGTAGGCTGATGATGATGAATTATCACTAAAAGCTCGCCTTCTGAAAGCAATTAACATCGTTTTGACACAAACGAGTTTGTAGAAATGACAGCCCTAAGCGTTAGACAATATTTGATTTCACCAATCATCTAACTGTAGTTAGCGAAGAGTTATGGCGGCGGAAATCAAAGTGCTAACTAATCTGTGATTACTAAGTCCTCAGCAACACTTAACGGGTCTAATTGCTTGTGATCACCTGTCATTTTATGTATACGTGTCTATTTAACTCCTTTCGCTTGCCAAGTTATGGCTGATCTCAGAGATTAGAGTTGTGTGAATGAAAGGAGAAAACTCTCTGACGAGCATGAATTAAATCTTAGTTACTAATCTATTAGCTGTTGCCGTTCGCAAATAGCCTTTAAGCAAGTTAAAACCGCTTTGAAAACCTCTCTGCAACTCTCCGATAAGGATATCTACAAAACGTCATGTTTTGATCATCAGTGACATTTATAAGCTGTGTCTACTCTAGTTCATATGACGTATGGAAGATGTGTTCTCATTGACAATTGATAAATCTTTTAAACTACGTTGGGGTCGGTTTCCAGTCTAACCGGATGCAGCTCAGTACCAGTATTTTACATGGAGCGACTGCCTATCTGACCTCCACAACCCAGTTACGGGGTAACATCGGTACCCCTTGGTAAGACGGGTTGTAAGACCTATGGGTGTCTGACTACCCGTAACGATTGTCAAAGAACAATAGGCATACATTTGCATTCTTGATTAATTTTGTTGTCATCTATGCTTTCCCAACATCCTGGCAGCGGCTGCAGTCTCATTCATTGAACAAGACACACTTTCTCAAGGAAAGTGCAAACAATCAGTTAACGATCTACGCATGCGCGGCCTCTAAGTTAATTGTAGGAAGCCGCAAAAAGCAGCTGTAATTGATAAGTTTATAAGACTGATCAATTATAACTTCTTGCAAGAATATTACTTAGAAAGTGGTTTGATGTACCTATACAATTAGAGTAAAGTGAATTTGAGTATGAAAAATGCGGATAATTGTGGTTGTAGAGCAATTTAGGATAAGCAGTTGCATTGGTCTAGTATTTGCAAGCATAAACCAACAGCAACAACAAATAGCTAATAATAATAATAATAATCTTTATTTTTCCACACTAATGAAAAAAAAACACAGTACAGGAATTATAATAAATGGAGTGGACTGGAGCCTAAACTAGGTCAGCCCTGTATTTCAGGACTCCAGGTCTTCCTCCCGCGGCGAGTAAGTTGGTACAATTTATAGCTGAATGACAAGTGTGTGTATGTGTGTGTGTGTGTGCGCGTGTGTGTAAGGGTGTGTGCGTGTGTGTAAGGGTGTGTGCGCATGTGTGAGGGTGTGTGTGTGTGTATGTGTGTGTGTTGTGGGAGTATGGTTATGGATGAGTGAGCTTTGACTGCTCTTGATTCGCTGCAGACCGAACAGAGAAGTTATTTAGTAATCATAAGTAAGGATTTCGTGTCATTGTAATTTAAATTTAGAAGATATTTTTGAATAATGTATTTACATTCATGCGAAATTTTAGGGAATATATTTAAAAGAGAGTTTAATTTATTATATAAATATGGAGCGAGGAAACATGAGTGTCTCCTAAGGAAAGCAGTTTTGTGTTTAGTTGCCTTGCATATTCTGTTATTTCTTCGTGCAGGATAAGTTAACTTAGCATCGTAAGTTAGTTCTTTATGCTTACGAAGTGTAGTGTGAAGGATGAATAGTTGCCTCACTGTCAACACATTGCAGTCCTATATAGGCTCATTGTGGGATAACGAAAGGGTTTTCTGAGCATTACTTTGAGTAATGACCTTTGTGCGCATCCAACTCTTATAATTTTTGTCTTGCAGGTCCCACCCCATACCGGAATACAATAACCCAAAATTGATTGAACCAAGGCAAAGTAAACTGTTTTTAATATCTTCAATTTGAGCACGTTTCTGAGCTTTTTAAAAATCCATATCATTTTACGCGTACGTGCTGACAGTATATCCAGTTGTGCATGCCATGAAAGGGTATCATCTATTTGAGTGCCGAGATATCTAATATTGGTGGTTTGTACTAGTGGCGCGCAGGAGCATGTTAATGACTGGACATATTTACAGACGTGTGCTTTTAAAATGAAGTTATTTGGTTGTGTTGTTTTATTCATCGAAAATGTTATATATTTGGTTTTATTGACATTTAATGTTAAAAGATTTTTGTTTAACCACAGTGATGCCTGATGAAGTCCTTTTTCAGCAAGGTTCCGTGCCTCAGCCCAGGAATCTCCCCGAAATATGAGCGCAGTGTCATCCGCGTATGAAAATATTTTTCCTTTTGACGGTTCATATTGACAAAGTTCGTTGATATATATCAGGAAGAGACCTGGGTCAAGAACACTTCCCTGGGGAACTCCACAGGTGATGGGGAGGGGAGAGCTAATGTAGTTACCTATCTTCACGGATTGATACCTATTGGTAAGAAAATCTTTCACGAGTTGCAGAGGTAGGCCGCGTATGCCGATCGCTTCGAGTTTCGTCAGAAGTAGGTTAATTGAAATAGTATCGAATGCCTTGGCTAGATCCAGGAAAACTCCGACACATTTCTGACCCTGGTCCAAACTACTTGCTACAAAATTTGTAAGCTGTATCGCCGCATCTTCTGCAGATTTAATAGGTTGGAAACCATACTGAGAATCTGATATAATATGTTCTTGTCTTAGAAAGCTCATTAGGCGTTTGTTGACAAGTTTTTCAAATATCTTGGACATTGCAGGCAAGACCGAAATCGGACGATAATTTTCCTCTGCCTCTAGACCCACCTTTATGAATAGCTGATGAAAGGTCCTTGGATATAGGTTACTAGATAGGAAAAAACCTCGAAAGCCGAATTGGCTCCTGACGGATATGTCGAATTACAAGTAACCCTGTATAAACGTTCCGGAATAAATTCTATAAACGATGGTAAAAATTGCATAAAAATCCGTTGCGTAGTTTAGCAGAACAACGCGGTCACACAGACAGATAGGGATGGGCAAGTGAAAAAAAATCGATATTTATCGTATCGATATTTTCAAACAGTATCGATAATTATCGAGTGAAAAATATCGATATATCGTCAGTTTTCGTATGATTATTGACACGAACATTTTTAATTGTCTGTTATCTTCAGGGTCATATATACGTCTCACTCTGATGGTTTAATAGTATTAGCATTTTCGTGCACACAGCTAATAGTCTTACTGTTATATTGCATTTCATAAAGATTGTGGCGGGATTTTATAAAGTTAATGATGCGCGTTGAGCATGCAAGGAGTAAAAACAAAAGTAACATTAAACACGAAACCAGAGTTGCGTTAAAAATATATCTAAATTGATACGAATTCGATACTCTAAAATAAATATCGAATATCGCGATTAAAAATATTGACGATATATATCGATAATTGTATGGAAAAATATCGATATTTAATATATCGATATTTTTTGCTCATGCAGGCACAGACAGACACGAAAAGCAACTATAAAATATAATATTTATAGTACTACTACAATGACTTGCCTTCTTCTTATTCTACAAGTCAACAACCGCCTTTATTTACAAGCAAACAAAGCCACGACAAATCCCGATCTATCCATCTAATCTGCAATATTCGTGACGTGTATCAGATTCCAACAATAAGCGGATAAATCAGGAGGCTAATCAATACTCGGGGATCGGACGCTCGCGGCGTTCCCACGAAATCGATACGATGGCACGGAGTGATTTGCGGAATGATAGTGGCCGAATGTAGGGTGAAGCGTTCTGTTGGTAGAATATAGAAAATAGATGGTGAAGGTATTGTTGGATATGAAATACAGTTATGCTGATCGAAACCCCCTTTTTTAAGTGAATAAATTAAGGGTACATACGATTTTACGAGTTGACGGTCGTAGGTTCGAACCCAGACTTTCCAGACGAGGAACACAGAGATTTTACCAGACGTTCGAAACCAGCTTTACTTTGTGTTGCGTACAGCACGCAGGTACGCGATTAGTCGGGTAAAATGAAAAACAGTTTTCAGTTTAGAAGTGTTTGAGACCCTGCGTCGGCGACCAGACCAGATCACGGGAGTGCGCAATGGCATGCGCACCGTTCGGTGGCGGAAGACGGACTGCCTCGCGGTAGGAGGGAATATCGCGAGCAAAGGGCGCGATTTGTTTTGCCAAGCAAATGTGGACTCTCGAATTTGCGGTGTTGTAGCGAGACGACGTGATCTATAAGTACTTGATTATAAAGGTGTATGTTCGCAGTGGCAGGGTCTCAGTAGGTACTTGTTTATTATAATTTTTTCCATACGTAACATTTTGTGTAAATTATTTCATCACCACTGCTCTCAAAACGGTGAAAGAGAACATCGAGAGGAAACCGGCACGTCCTAGAACCAAAAATTCGAAAGACATGTGACATCTACTAACCCGCACTGGGCCCGCGTGGTGGATTACGGCCCACTCCTTCTCACCGAGAGGAGGCCTGTGTTCCAGCAGTGCGAACATTATAGGCTGATGAAGTGATGATGATGATGAAATACGATTTGAAAGTGTTGGGAGATTTATGCTATGAGACTGCTTAGTTTTTAAGCGACACCCAGATGACTACGTAAGAGATACTTGTCTAAACAGCGAGCAACAAGTTTCACACTATGTTGCTCGCAATTTTTCATCTGCCTACCCTGATCTAAAAATGATTTTCTTAACATTCTTTCGTGTCAGCCGTCACCTTATCATTTATATGAATCTCACCACTACGCCCTCTTCTCAACTTTCTGTAATAAAAGTTAATCATACCTAATAATTAAATTAATCATGGTCTGGCAGTTTGAGTAGTTTATGCGGCCTACCCAAATGTCCTTTCTTTGGTGTTCGTCGAATCGTTGAGCTTCTTAAGTTCTGAGTTGAGCTGCACGGTTACTGATAATTGTGTGCACTGACTAGACAGGCCCCCTCAATCTGTGTGGTTCTTTTCTCAAAAGACCATTTCAGACACCGAGCGATCCACATAGTCTTCACATGATCTGACCAAGTTTTTGTCTGACCTCTAAAACAGACTGTGACCTATGAGTTTGTTTCGGCCTTTCTTCTCCGAGTAGTCAGATGGGAAACGCCGGCCTCATCTAGTTTAAAAAATATGATTGACGTGTAAAAGTGTTTGTACAAAGACAAACCTACTTACAGAAATAAAATCATTTATCATTTATAAAGATACGAACCCTGGACTCATAAATATTCATGAATTATCAACCTATTCGCCGTTATATTTTCCAATCATATCATAATCAGCATGCAAATAAACGTAATTTCTAATAAAATCCGACTTCAAAACGCTTGGGTAAACGGTTCTCACACGCTGCCACATTTTAGCACGCGATCAATGTTAATAAAGTTTTTAATAATACAATATGCAGCTCCTTTACATATTCATCCAAGAGTAATGTTGGAACATTAAGGTGTGTTTAAGACTAATGCAAGGCAAGGAAGAATTCTTGCCTTGTTCTTTAACCTGAAGCAATACGCTCCCACAAAGACCGAAGAGGCTAGCATTTTAGGCAATCTATTTGGACATCTGTGACTGGTAAGTTTGGTAACCGCAGATAATATAGGTAGGTACTAGAACTATACTCAATCATGAAAATCTATTCAGAACTGTCTGATTTCGTAGAAATCTCGACTTAAACATTGATATACTCATACTTGAGCATCGTTCAAGAATACAAGCCGTCCGTTGCCTTCCATGCCATTATCCATCAATGATTGCACTTCAAAAGGGTTGAAATGTCCTCATATTTTCTCTTACTTGTCTTGTTTCGCTACGCCATCGCCACTTCTCGGGACAAGTGGCAACGGGCCTTTATTATGAATTAATCCACATGGGGGCTTAGAGGAAGTCGTAAAAATATTATAATTTTTATGTTTATCGAAATAGCCATTATATTTTCTTACACAACATAAACTAAGTATAAATCTCGTAGATTTTAGTGCTTCTTTTTATTTGACTGAATGTATTATTGGACATTTTTAAATTTAAATATTTTTAGTTCATTTTTATGTGGAATTTAAACATGAAATTTTAAAGCTTCTTGTGCATCTGTTGCTACCTAAGTTATGCATAAGCGAGCTAAGGTTGCGTGCACAGTGATCGACCGATTTATTTATAGTTAGAAGATTAACTGTTTTCCTAGATTGTAAGTGCAATACTTCAACGACTAAGACAAAAGAAATACGATCAAAGGATGTGCTGGTACTTCGTCTGCTGAATGAAGTGAATCTGTAAAGACTTTCTTAGAAAAACTTAGTGGTACTAAGTGCAAAAAACAATTTAAAAAAATTTAACCAATGAATAGAAAAAAACGGTATTTATTTTACTCAATGTTAATTTAGCGGCTGAAGCTATTCCTATCTTTTTGCAATATCAAGGAAATTGATGCCATTCTTTGCTAGGAATTACGATACCTGTTTTTAATGCAAATTGTAAGGATTGATAGAGGGTAATAAGTATCTATGGGTCTTGTGGACACTCAATAGATTGGTTCAGTAAATCCACTTCGTTTAATAAATGAAAGCTAAAGTGGCACTGTATTGTAGTCATACACTATAAACTACCAAACTAAACTAAAATATTGTTGTCTTCTAGTTCTAGATATATTTTTTTTTAAGTTTAATTAGGTAAACTTCAACACAACATCCCAGCCGTTTATAATAATGCTGATAAGCTGCATATAAATTAATATTTGGCAGTTGATGGTCTGCCTCCTTCGCGTCCAGTGTTAGTGAGAGATAGCCATAGTGTTATGATAGCCAATGCAGAATAAGAGTTTCTGTAGAAGGTTCTCTTCAAAACCAATACTGTGTCTAATGTGTTAATTAAACTTGGCTAAGGTTCTAAAAACCCGTAAGTTGCTGTTGGAACAATTCTTGATGACGCTGACTGACTGTTATACACGTAGCATTTTGATCGTTTCGATCCTTGAAAGGGGTCATTGTACTCATCATTATGAACAACTTTTACTATGGGACTAACACTAAAATCGTGTAAATAAAACCAGATGACACATACAACGTTGAGTTATGCGAACATAAATGTATGGATCAGCAGATTTTTTTTCGTGATTTATAATGGGCAAAAGTGCCGCGAGGGTTGTTCCAGGTGGCGCGGGAAAAGAGTTCCTGCAAGGACTTGGAGGAGGCCTTAATCAAGCAGAGAGACAATGTAGGGAGACTAAGTAAAAAAAAAAAATTGTTTTGAGTGGTCCTTCTGCATCTTTTTTGTTTGGTGTGGCGCGATAGTCTAGGAACCTGTCAGGCCTTGCAATTAGTGCTTTATTGCACTCTTCAATCTAACTCGTTACAGTAACGACGAGGGTGAGGGGGACACCATGACGACATTTTGATATTATCTGAAATTAATTAATGGCTTTATTTACAGTTTTTTTTTTAATCGTAATGTGAAGTGGTTTACAAGAGATTAACAATTCAGATAGGTACTGAATTCAATTCGAGCTCGCATGACGTTCTTAGGTTGTTGTTAGTGTCTTATTAATAATTCTGTCATCGAATAGTATCGGTCAAACAGTGCCACATAATTATTTTAGTTCAGTTGTTGAAATGAAACAATAAAAAAAAACTTTGTTGAAGAGTCGTTAATTCTAAATGACAGGTATTTAAAATAAAAAATGTGTTAGGGTTTATCACGAGAATTTTCTGACAGAAAAAGCCTAATCTAAAATGGACACCTTATCGGTTTCTTCACATTACTACTATAGGTCAACCGCTTAACTGAGACGTTGCCTGAGGCAGCTGCGCGGTGCGGGAGGGGTGACATTTTCACAAGTTGACGAATCGCTGCGCTGTCGCATCACGTCACCACACCTCTCCCGCACCGCGCAGCTACCTCAGGCAACGTCTCAGTTAAGCTGTTGGCCTATACACAATTAAGTAAAAAAACAAGCGAATAAAAAAATGTTAAAACGTGACAAGTCAGCATAACATAAAAATAACACGAACCAGCATTATCTTATTATACAGGCTGATCATAAAAGCTATACATCGTAACGACGTAATTCAATATTTTACGACGGCTTAAGTAAATACTGTCAAATATCGACATCCAGTCGATAGATAAACGGATGACGTAAGAATCGAGAATAGTAATGCGCTTTTTAATAACATTATTTATTGGATGTTGTGGGAAATTATATTGAGGTTAAGTTTCGTGCGATCTTAGAGAAAAAGAAAGGTTTAAGGTGGAATTTATTTTTATCGTAGTTTTATGCAAATAGAAAACCAACTATAGAAAAGGTCATCGGTGCTTACTTCGTGTAAATTTGCGATAGACTTCATTATACTTTAATCACATCACATTCATTTCAAGAAATTGTAAAAAAGCGGTCGTTTAAGGTAGAACATTCTTACCCGACTGCCCCAGAAGGAGGGTAATGTTTTTCGAGTGTATGTAGGTATATTTTTTTGGCACGCGCTGTAGACTCAACGGCTAAATGGATTTTAACAAATTAGATATCATTCGATTCATCTTGACACCTTCCCTGATTGATACTGGCTATGTGGATTCGATTAGTAAAAAATGGGTCAATCTTAATTTCTAGCCCAATAAAACAACGTTCTCATCAAAGATTTCGCAAGAATTCGTAGGACGATAGTGTAGGTTTACCTAATGAGATTTTCTAAAGTTGATAAATGTCATACTCCTTACGGCTGAGTCATGTCTGACCTTTCGTTTGTAATTTACTTGATATTGTCATTTTGAATAGACAAAGTTGTTTTGTTTTATAGGCCTATCAATTTACGCGTTTGTAGACGATCAATCATCTAAGCACTGCAATAGCAGTCCATTGATGGAGATTGTGGGATGTTAACGTTGTCCAATGAGCCTGAAGCTATCGGTATCTATTAAGTTAACTTCAAAGAAAACTACATAAAAAATTATATGAGAATCGAATGAAAACACGAGGTAATTGTGAAACACGCTGTATTAGATATTATTTTTATTAATATTATTATTCAATATATATTATATAATAATCATCATTAAGACTAATAATAAATACTTATTATTATTAAATCAAATCATCAAAAACTCGCGAGACTAATTTGTTAAATGTCTTATTTCTGTTCGTAGTGATACAAGATTACACCAATGGTGTTATCTTGTATCACTACGAACTTTCTTTAACCGAAGAATTTCTCTAACATAGGCTAGGTGATGGTGTTACTCCATCACCTAACCTATGTTAGAGACATGAGCCCATTACTCTCAGTAAGTTATCAAAATAGTTGATGAAACCAGAACTGTCCCTAGTTTCATTTCAGCATCTATTTTGACAACTGACAACGTTCTAATTAATTTAGTCAAAAGTCTATGTACCTATTTATTTGATTGCTTCAATAACATTCCAACAATACATTAAAATTGTAGCCTCAATCCTCACTGTCGAGGTGTCTGGAACTTAGACGCTGAAGGGTTAAAGGAAGGATTTAATACATTTTGAAGTTTGAATAGAATCCACCCAATTACAAGACAGTCGGAATACTACTCAGCATCTAACAGAAGATGTCAGTTAAGAAACTGTTTTATTTTCCAGCTATTATTTCTTGAGATTTTAGCTGCGTCTATCTGCTTGAGTCGTAATTCACAATAACAAAGGTTTGGTTTCGTCTCAAGGTGGGATTCAACGCTGTAGAGCTATGCACGGCGAAACAGACGACGTAACCCTGATAGAAAGTCGGCCAAACGTAGATGAATGAATCGAGGACATAAAGTATAAGAATGAGTGCCAAAACCTAGAAATAGTGACGTACCGTGAGGCCCCTGCCAATAATCACACGATGACCACAACAATTTTGTCAACTATTTCCTGAGACCATTAGGGGAATAGCTTTTGAATTGCAAATGTTTTAGGTAAACGGATTTCCAATTCCAATTTCATATTGTTGAAGACTTGCCTGGAACTGACAAACGAAGTGGTTAAACTCAAACACACTTGCTGGAAGCAGTAAAATATTTAGTCGCAATATAATATAATATAATAGGATATAAAGTTCTAAAGTCCAGCTAAACTCTATATGAAATCTATGTACAGATGACAAAAACACGATTCTAAGCATAAAGATATGGTGCTTACTTGTATGTATATATATATACTTACTACTTACTTGTATATATATTGTATATAAATATAGACACTCGTATCGCTTCGCATACTTACTACTAAGTACGGTTTTTGAATGTTGCTATAAAAATTTCGTCTGAAAGTTTTCGTTCAATCTAACTTGACTTATTTTGTTTTATCAGCGAGGAAAAGAACAGATTTAGTTAGGATCTTTGCATAAATACATTATGAATCGTCAAACTATAAAGCTGAGTCTACCTACATTATAACTATAGTTACGAGTGGCATGCCGTTTTATATATAACATGTATTCAGTCATAAAAAGAGCTGATAATCTTCAAACGGCTGAATCTATTTTCTTGAATCATAGATAAGAACACTCTCGATCAAGTCAACTTTCAAACAATTTTTTTTAATCAAAATCCTTATAACCGTATTGGAACTAAGATCCCGAAGACAGACATACATACACACAGATACACACGTTGCACCTATAGCACCCCTTTTTTTTTTTTTTTGAGTATGGGAAATCATCAAATGACCCCTCCCGCTCTGGGTGGAGCGGAAAGGAGTGTCAGACTCTTACTGACTAAAACCCACCCGTGTTCCTTCCTTGGCCCTTTATGTTCCGGGTCAGCGGTACCCCTTTCGGATGATCCCGCTTTCCCGGCAGGCTTGGGCCCTAGTGGGCCCCCTCTTCGATGCTGACATCTCATTGAGGCGCGCGTGGAACACGTACGCGCCGTCCGGCACGGGCCTGATCCTGATCGGACGGTGAGCTACCCATTACTCACGGCCCGCCGGGAGTCGTCACGCGGCTCCCGACACCCGGAGCGTCCACCGCGGCGGCTTGGACGGGAGACTCTCTCCCGTCCCACCACCTCCTTCGCTAGCATGACTGCTTCGCAGAAGGAGGCGTCTGCCTCCCACTCCCCCTCTCCCCGGACCATGGCTTGAACCAAGGCCGGGCGTGAGAGGTCGCCGCCGCTGCCGATCGCCTCTACTAGGACACGGCGGTGCTCCGCCCACCTATAGCACCCCTCTGTTTTCGTTGAGGGTTAACAAGTCATTGCCACTGTCGCATAAGTTTGTCCTAGTTTCCCATTTTCCGAATAATAATAGATTTATTTAGCACCTTGAACCGAAATCCGGCCATCTCGAATTCAATCTCGAGTTCCAATAGGAAACTTCAATCTTCATCTTACACTGACTTGAAGTTTCTTCGCCTCCAGCAAAAGAATTTTCGAGTCGAAGTTCTCTTCTCAATAGTACAATTATCTATCTCTTTAGATGAGTGTCGCTGATTTCAGTCAAGTTTTTTGAGGAAAATGCTTAGAATATGGAAGTTAGTGCTAGTTATTCCAAGCTCTCTCCACTCAAAAAACAGCGTCATTATACTTACTCTTAATATTTGCAAGTCTGTGTAAAATATTCGTGGTCTGTGGTTTACGATCAGCAGTTTCACATCTCCACTCCACACGCTTTGGGACCGCGGCACGTAGTTAGTTGTCATTCACAGGGAAAGCGTGTGGCGTCTTATTTTTGTTCGCATACAACCACATGACAAATATGTCAATGGTGACACTGACAGCACCTTTATACCAGTAACAGTAAGGGCGGGTTTCGTAGTTCATGTGTCACTAACTCCGGGCGGCTTCTGAGAAATTCCTAACCGAAAAGCGCAACAATACTTTGCCAGGCCTTTTATTTTTATTTTTTGAGGGTTGGAAATATTCAAATAACTTTCCCGCTCTGGGCAGAGCGGGAGGGCATGTCAGACTCTTACTGACTAAAACCCACCCGTGTTCCTTCAGTTGCCTGTGCCAGGGGCCACGGTATCCCTCTCGGACTTTCCCGCAACCCTGGCAGGCATTGGCCCTAGCGGACCCCGTCATTGGTGCTGACATCTCTTTACGGCGCGCATGGAGCACAACGCGCTGTCGACCGGGCCTGGTCCTTATCGAACGGCGAGCTGCCCATAGCTCGCCGCTCGCAAGCCCACGCCTACGGTGGCCGGGAATCGGCCTGCGATTCCCGACGCCCAGGGCGTCTCCTGCGGCGGCTAGGGGCGTGAGGGCGCGAATTTTGCCTTTCCCTCACGCGTTCCGCCTCCTCCTTCGCGAGCATTACTGCTTAGCAGAAGGAGGTGACGGTTTCCCAAGCCCTCTCGCTCCGTACCATGGCCTGGACCAGGGCCGGACGCGAGAGATTGCCACCGCCAATCGCCTCCACGAGGACACGGCGGTGCTCCACCCAAGCCGGGTAGACCTCCACCGTATGCTCCACCGGGTCCTCAGGGCGATTAACACAATGGTGACACCCGGGCGTTTCCTCCCGCCTTATCCAGAACAGGGACCTCCCGAAACAACCGTGTCCGGTGAGGACCTGCGTCAGGCGGAAGGTGAGGACGCCGTGGACTTTGCCAGGCCTGGGAATCAAACCTAGGACACCACGCTCAGCAGCCGCGTTTGCGACCACGAGAACAACGGAGCAGTTATTATACAAAAGAAGTATTGGTATAAACTCGACGTGAACTAAATATAGCTATGATACACAGAGAAAGTGTTCTAACTATATTACCCAGTTCCCATCTTGATTATAGCTTACTTTATTACTTTCTAGGGCAGGAAATTATTATTGCACTAATTGACATACCAGTTCTTCTATGTAGGAAGTCTTATAAGTAACAATTCCTTCGTATAGCTGTACGAGTATGTTTATATGTAATGTCGAAATTCAATAGTTTTCGAGATATTGGTTCAATTGGTTGCATTTTGGCCCTCCTATCAGCACCTGACGGATATACGTCGAATCACATATACCAATAATATACAACCCTTTATATGCATGGCTAGGTATGCTAGGGTGTGTTTCTAAATAGTATAAAATGTAGAAACTCTAGACACCAATATTCAAGCATTAATTTCAGTCACACAGCAATGTATTTTACATACTTATACAACGATAGGTCAGTATATAAAATTTTATATTCAAGTACTTATAAAATATTTCTATAGATCCCATGTCGATTGCCATGTTAATCCAAGCTGGGCAATTCATGCATTCGCCGTTAATTTATCATACAGCCCCATACAAGATTCCGTTTGAGATTTATAATATTATGTAATAGTGTTCGAGTAATAGCTCTATCATAATTTAATGGGGACCTGAAAATTATTGCCGGACTATACAGGGTTATTGGGAAAACACCTTCAACCTCTTAAGGGGTCATTGTACTCATCATTATGAACAACTTTTACTATGGGACCAAATATAAAATGCCGAAAAAAATCAGCTGTTCCCTACATTTATGTTTGCAGAACTCGTCAAAATGTAGGTAGGGCCAGCTGATATTTTTTTCGCGATTTCATATTTGGTCCCATAGTAAAAGTTGTTCGTAATAATGAGTACAATGACCCCTAAAGAGGTTGATGGTGTTTTACAAATAACCCTGTATAATTACTCCATGGCGGTAAATGGGTAAAATATAATTATTATAAAGCTTGTAAAGGGCTATTTGCAATGAGAGTGTTTGTATTTTCACGAGGTTCTGTATGTTTAAAAAGAAGATAGAATTTTATGGATACTGTTTTGTTCCATTTATTGTCTCTGGTCTCGCAGTCGTAAGTACGTGGTTCGAGGGTGGTGTCTAGGTTTAATCCCTGAGACGGACAAGTCAAAGTGTTATGAGGTTTTTCCATTAGCAGGTTCTTAGTAGTTGCCAGGAACATGGAGTTTTCAATAAATGTGCCTCTAAAAACTTTTTGTGCTTCTAATGGTTTACGCTTTTTAAATATGCCTCTTTTTAACGTTCTGGCTTTTTCTTAAATTCGGTCGCAGTAACAATGTTAGGGCAACCCGACCAAATCGTTTAGGTTAGATTTTTATTATTTTCATTATTTGATTCGCTTGTTTTCTTTAATTTTAATATTTTGCGACAGTCATTGCGACAGTCGATTGCAAAAGAAACATCTCGAACAGTCAATTCCACTCGAAACCTATACTCCCCCTGATCGAATTATATTTTTATGTAGCTGGTATAAAAAAGAAGTAGACGCGCTTTTCTTTTGTTCTCACACATAGAGCGTAGCCATAGCGTTGGTTTTACAGTATTTCTATTGAATACATAAGCATCTGTAAATAAAGCAAAAATGAACAGTAAGCCAAGTAAAGCAGCAAACAGTTTCCTGGTACTTGTACCGTGGGACTGGTGACCATGTCAACCAGAAAACGCGAATTTTAACGACCGCCAAGAGTCAGGCGGGACAATCTTGTTTAATGACTGGATGTTTGACATTTAGTGCTTTTAATTAAGGCGGGCATGGTAGTAAGTATTAGATACGTATATATTTTTAAAGTCTTTCTACGGATTGCCATTTATTGCAATATTTTTGTGGTTTGGTAAAAATAACTCATAGGTGTAGCTCAGATAAAAACGACAAGTGAAATTAAATTAAGCGCAATGAAAATATGTTATGTATATAAATTAGTTAATTACGCTATCATAAGTTATTAGCATTAAACCAGTAATCGTCATGGAACAGTGAACAGGGTTCCGGCATCACTAATACAGCTTGTCGTAAAATTGTCGACGCCAATTTGCAAAGGACTTATCGGAAATGTCTGTTGTCACCGTCAATTTTCTAAGTTAGTTACTCGATGAACATAATATTCTAAGTGTTTCGTCTAATGTATAGATACACTTCCGATCCGTTTTCGCTACTATAATTTATTAAATTCAATTATTTGTGCCAATATTATCGCCAACCCTAGGATAAAATAGTTTTTTTTTATTAACCTATATTGTGCCACTGATGGGCAAAGGGCTCTCCCATATTTTTCCAGTTTTCTTAGTTTTGCCATCTCCGACCAACCTGGCAAGAACGAGTCCAGATCGTCACGCTAGCGTTTCTTAAGTCTGCCTCGGCGACGATTTAAAAAAATAAAATCAGATTTATTTCAAATATACAGTGTGGCGAATAGGTTGTCACATTTTCATGAAACCACGTATTCTATATTACGTATTTTATATAACATACAAAATCAGCCTACAATGTTCCCACTGCTGGGACACAGGCCTGTAAGTGGGAATAGGCCGTAATCCACCACGCGGGCCCAGTGCGGATTGGTAGATGTCACATGTCTTCGAATTTTTGGTTCTAGGACATGCCGGTTTCCTCACGATGTTTTCCTTCACCGCTTTGGGAGCAGTGGCGATGAAATAATTTACACAAAGTAAAGAGCCTGCTTGGAATCGAGCCTGCGACCTGTTACCACTGGGCCACCACTGCTCTCATTTTAAACATACATAATTCATAACATTTAGCCGTGGGACCTTTTCTTTCGTTTTAGTATTTAACAACGTTAAACTTAATTTGTGATTATTTGGTAACAATAAGTTTTTGTTAAATTTTTGAAACCATTGCCCCGTGCGTGTTTAGTGCCTTATTAGCAAGGGTGGTTTATTTCATGCCAATTTTTACGCTATTTATTTTGTATCAAAAATAAGTTGTCTATTTTTAGTATATTTTAACAGACTGATAACATAACAACTTGTAGTTATTACAAGTTGTTATCAGTCTGTACTATTTAATGTGATAACCTGTCTGCAAAACGCAGTTCAGCAATCATCGTGAATATAAAATGACTCATCCCAGAGGGATTTATTAAACCTAACCTGAAAACAATTTAACCTTCAAGGACTTCAGTGAGTACCTACGTTGTTATATTTGCATAAGTAGTTCATTCTTTATTCCATGCTGCCTAAATATCTAGGCAATATTTCATCAGGATATAAAAAAAACAAAGCATTTATTTCAAATAAGGCACTTTCAGGCACTTTTGAATTGTCAAGGGGTCAATCGAAAATGTTTGCAATTTCGGTTCACTAAGCGACGGAGCTCTAAAAACGAGTTATAAATCACAGAGCGGACGTATAAAAATGTCCACTCTATTGCTTTTACGGAACTGGATAGGTGAAGGAACTCGTTGATACACTCGCGGACACAATTTGTGGCCAATACGCAACCATTATTTTAAAGTTGATTAAGTGGCTAACACCTGTGCTGACTTGAAACGGGTTAAGGCCCTGACCTTCGTCAAGTCACCGCAGATGTTTCCCATGTATTTCCAGGGGTCAGAAAAATCGCAAAAAACATTTGAACAAAATTCAATAAAGCTTAATTAAGATATTGCTATTTTAGAAAGCAATCGCGTTGCTAATTGTAAAATAGTCTTACAGAAAATGTTTCGACTATTTAAGTATGATCACTGGTCGCTAAACCTGTCTTTTACTGTACTATGTTCTATGACCCGACATTGCACACAAAGTGGACATTTAAATTTTACGGTAGAGTTTTATCACCGGCTATAGTTTTGTCTTAGTTATTGCCTATAAGAAGGTATTATGACTATAACTTTTAAGATAAGCAGAGATTATACCTTTATATGTTATTTCGCTTCCCGTGGACAAAATAACAAATACGATGGATGCAATAAAAACGAATATGGCTGCTCACATCTCAGGAATAAAAACGCTATTCAGATTATTTCTGTTGCAGTCCCCAATGAAACACTGGGGCTCTATTGAAATAATATGGATCGAGCATGTTATACGTATTGACGATAGGCGATAGGAAATTCTATTCTGGTCTTACGATTAATCGGTATCGTATAGGGCTATTTTCATATGCAGCCACAAAACCCTGGAGACGAAATTACGCTATCTCGCCCGTCCACCTAATCTTGTTTGGTCATCTCTTTTGGTGTTTACTTTACCATACAAATAGGATCTCTGGAAGCTAGAACGAGTTGTGTTGACCCGCTGCCTTATTTCAGACTCTGGAAAATAAATGTTTTTAACACACACACGCAAATGGTTTTAAATTGATTAGCTCTCTAATCAGAATCATTTCGCTAACCATATGATTATGTCTATGGAATGCATAAATGCCTGTGCGGATAATACAAATAGATATTATTATAGGTCCTGGTCCCGGTCTAATGCTATTTGCTATATGCCATACCTTAAAACATGGAGTGTTTTAAGGCATGGCATGGTCTGTCGCCCTACTTAGGACCTAGATAACAACCTACCACAATTTTATCAATATGCTTGTTAAATAGGCGAATGACTGTCAACTTGTCACCAATGCTACATGCACTAGTTCTAGTAATTTACAAACTAAGGTTCCATGTTTCTGCCAAAGCTGTTGTCTAATTCAAACAATCAGTATTGTAAGCAGCTTTGTTTAACTTGTTAACAATCTAAATCGTGTGGTCACAGTCAATCGTTAGACCAGCCCTTGGTCTAATAATGCAATTGTAGCGGTATCTACATCGCCACATGAGAACTCCTACATCACACTGACGTCACGAAAAATCCTGCATCGCGCAAGCAGAGTTTACCGCGCAACTAGCATATATACAATCTCCCGACAACAATCGTCGGGCAGTTGCCCACCAGACACGACACCCGTCTGGTCGGAGGATCCTCTCTTTTCCATAGAGTATGAGTGAACTTTACACCCTGTTCCTCGTACCTCTATACAATCACCAATTGACCAAATTGTTGAGCGGAATCCCCTAAGGCTGATCATCGTACTTATGGTAGCTATAAGATGGCCCATGTTCAGCTAAGGATAGTAAAATAATTCTTACCTTTGTAAAAGATGAGGTGTTCGCCATGAATGGGTTTTCTAACAGGAACTTTTGCCTTCTAAACCCCTATTAAATTGTTTTTAGGCTAACCGATTGCGGATAATTATTATTCCATTTTATGCAAAGTGTCAGACATCAGTCCCCGAAACTTAAACACAAGTACTGAGCCGCTTTCTCCCACTCCGCTTTCTTACCACTTAAACCAGAGTCATGAGAACTACACAATAAATGATCTACTCTTCAGCCTATCCTACACAGGTACACGTCCGCAATGACGCAGACTACGCGGACATTAGTCAAGCGGCCCGTTTGTTGGAATGCGACCCGTGGGTCAACTGGTACCATTCTGGTTAATTTACTGGCATGTGGCACGGTAGCCTGTTGTCCACTGCCTTTTTGGTGCTGTGGCTCAACATCGTAATTGTATGATTACTTCCTAGTTTAAGATGAAAGGATTATTTATATGAAACTTAACAATGGGGTAGATAAAAAGATTTAACAAATTAAAGGACATCGGCGGAATTGTTATTTAGGAAGAAAGTTTATCAACATTCTTGAAGCAATATGTTCTGGCAACACAAAATTATGTTGCTGCGACAATCTTGTGTAACTTTTGTTAACCATGAATACGGGGTTTCAGGAAGTCTTATTTCTTCTCTCGTGTGGGTTTTTGCAAGGGAGGGACGGCAAAAGTGGTCCAACAAATTCATTGAGATTCTTAATTAGTGACCGACTGAAGGGTCGATTTCGGTTTCGGCCAATAAATCAGATATCGGCCGCAGTCTAGGTTTCGGCGAAAAAGTGGCCGACCGAAATTGATTGAACTGTCGGTTTTGATAGAATACGAACGATTGACAGATAGACAAACTGCGTAGACTTAATAATGGGGTCCCGTTTTTACCCCTTATGTACAAAACCCAAAAAAATAAGTGTTTACTTATGAATAGTAGTCATTTAGGTTATTAGCCAAGATGCTGGTATCAGCGTGTGGGGATTTATTCGCTTTCCGGAAGATTGATACCAGCTCTAAGGGCAACAGCAGATGCATCTTAGCGACTTTGCGTTCGGTACTTCGTTTACAATTGCAAAAATTACACGTTTCAGCGATATCTACGATGTTACATCGCGTTTTGGTGACTAGTTCCGTTTGAGTAGGGTTTATTTAAACATTGCGTTTTCTAACGATGCTGAATTGTTTGGCGGAGAGATGAAGCCTTGTTGCTAGGTATATCTAGCTTCCGAAAAGTGTAAACATCCTGATGTTAAAATTATGCGTGCCTCAGCAGGCGTAGCATATCGCTTTCTATTTCTACAAAGAATAGACATAACTTTTTCTATACAAAGTGACATTTCGTTTCTTCATTTTTGACATCGCGCCGTAGAAATCTTTCTACAATCTGTCATTTTGTCTTTCATTTCTAACGATCTTTGTCCTGGTCTTTTTATATGTAGACTATTTCGGAAGAAAGTTTTTTATCCTTACTGTCAAATTCACACTGACAACTGACATTTGTCTAAGGTAGTGAAGACAATTTGATTTTGGAATCGCCAGTAGAAAACTTTCTACTCGACGGCCACAAAGTATAAACGGTTAACTACATAGTCATGATTTTACAAGGGAGCGTTTTGAACGCAAAACTGTGATAATTAATAGAAGAACAAAGCTATCTTCTCATAATTTACATCATTTAGTTAATAATACCATAAGTACCAAGGAAATAGTTAAGGCCAATATTACTGTAAAATTGTTTGATCCAAAATATGGTACTTCGACACTCTGTGAAAAATTGTTATATTTGACGTGACTTAATCAGTAAAAATAAAGAATCAAACAGAAAAAAAATCCTATGACAAAACAAAGAATTCTGACTCGAATTATGTAAAAGAGTGAATTTCGTAAAAAGTGCATTTGACTCTTTCTACTTTGCTGTCGTCGTACTGTCTACACAGAACGTCATTTTTGTCTACTCTTCCGTCGACAATACGGTGCTCACGCTACGCCAGCTGCACAGCGACAGAGTCGAATCATGCATTTAAAAATTACTAAATTGCTAATAGCACAAGCTAAAAGTAGCATATCTGCTAAGGCATTTAGAAATCTGGTAATTGCAAAAACAGGTTTTAATCAAATTATTTGTAACAAACCTACGAATAATGGGTCTTAGAAAATAATATAAATTTAACTAACATTTTCTTAACTTCACAATATTAGGTTTCGGTTTCGGCCGCAACAAGATGACGAGCCAAATATTCGGTTACGGTTTGGGTTTCGGCTGAAATCGTGTTTCGGTCAGACACTATTCTTAAAACACGTTGGATTAAATCGCTTTTTAAAAACGTTCGCGGAAGTTGTCATAATGTTTCCTAAATTAGGTTCATAGATCTGATATATTCATATGCATCTTTCTGACTGACCGACCCCTTGACAATTCAAAAGTGGCTGTAATTGGTTTATTTGAAATAAATGCTTTGAGTTGAGTTAAGTTTGAAACCCAGACAGGCGCTTTACTTTGTGTTAATTATTTCATCACCACCGCTCTCAAAACGGTGAAGGAAAACATCGTGAGGAAATCCCGTTTGGCATGTTCTAGAACCAAAAATTTGAAGACTTGTGGCATCTACCAACCCACACTGGGCTCTCATGGTGGATTACGGCCCACTCCCTCTCACCGAGAGGAGGCCTGGGTCCCAGCAGTGGGAACCTTATAGGCTGACGAAAGAACCTCGTAGCGTGGTATGTACTCACTCTAATGTCGGTTGGATTCTTCAAGGAAATTTTGAGATCAGGCCCCAGCCAGAATCTGAAGTATTCTCCATAAGTTTTGACAAGCGCCTCATATATGTTCAGAAATTCTGAAAATTTAAGAAAATGTTAGTGACATGGATGCTCATTGTTCAGTCTTATTTTCTTGTCACTTAAATATTAAGACTGGCCGACGCAACCTGGGAATCGAACCCAGGACCTCCTGCCAGCAGTAGCACTTGCGGCCACTAGACCAACGCCAACGAGGCAGTTATAGTATAGACATACCTACGTACAATACATGGTTAACCAATCTGGTCAAATACAGGGTGGCAGGGATATCTACGGCCCACCCTGAGACTGTAGCGGTATCTACATCGCCACATGAGAACTACGTCACACTGACGTCACGCAAATTCCTGCATCGCGCAAGCAGAGTTTACCGCGCAACTAGCATATATACAACCTCCCGACAACAATCGTCGGGCAGTTGCCCACCAGACACGACACCCGTCTGGTCGGAGGATCCACCCATGGAGGTATGAGTGAACTTTACACCCTGTTCCTCGTGCCTCTATAATACAATTTATTTATTTATTTATAGTTACTTAAAACGGTACAACACCAATTACATTAAGTAACATAGAGACAAATTACAATTACGTTGACACTAATATAAATAACCTTAAAACTAACATGGAACAGTAGACTCCCTTGCATACTTTCTCTCACAGAACACCAGGTATATACGCATAATTTTAATCCATTCATCCGCAAACCCATCACATTAAGGGTGGGCAGCCAGAAGGGCTGCAGTGCTGGTTACAGTTTTGGCTGGCAGTTGCGCAAACAGATTGTGCAGGCGGCTCTGACGGTATCAGATGTATTTGTCGGGCACAAATAGTCGGCAGAAAAGACCATGGAGCTCTGGGCAGTCGATACGTCCCCGTAAGGTCTTACAGACAGCCATGATTTCATTCAGTACATGACCCTGAACACCCCGCGCTGAACTTATCGTCAGTTATTTAAAAAATGACATGATTGATGATATGAATTTATACAGCTGTTCGGCTATAATCCTTAACGGGAAGGTTAGTGCTAATATAATTAGTGCAGAGGCACGACTTGGCACATCGCTGGGCATAACTTTACTATGGCCAGTTAACTGTTACTAAAATTTCACTCTACTAGTGACGCCTTTATATTAATACCTTTAAAGATAATTTTACAAGCGCCTGCGACCACCGGAAATGTGCTTAGGGTTAAACACTGGTATTCATTTCCTTGCAAAATTAAATCGCTTATAAATGCCTGTTTTTACTAATATTAGTCGAAATAACACAAGTTCACAATAATACAAGTTCTTACTACATAAAGAAAAATATAATACAGCACTATTAAAAAAAATATAATGTCAAAGGGCAATCATTTATAAAAAAAAATCCACATAATCTCAAAGAACACCCCACACGCATATTTCAAACTAAACTGACTGAATTGCTATTACAAAAATGTTACTATTCTGTAAACGACTTCTTGAATGACAAAGATTTATAACTGTACCTTGACTTTTTTTCTTGTAAATGACATTTTTAATGTAATGTATATTTTTATGTGACAATTTATTTATGTGTTTTCATTTTTGATACCTATCTTGTTATTTTAATGTCAATGCAATGTTATCTAATGTTTTTGCACGCCGTAAGGTAGAATGTAGCAGAAACATTTTAATCTGTACCATCTCAAACCTGTACATTGTTAGCAAATAAATATTTCTGACTCTGATTCTAATGCCTAAATAAAAACGCGCTGTTTAAAGTTCCAAGTTCAGCTTAACGCCGATACTTGAAAATCCAACAGCTAGCTTTTATTTAGACATTCATTTACGCGTCGACTAGTGTTATTTAACACGGGCATTTGAATTGTTCTGGTTCGTTGTATCGACGATTCTATTTCTATAATTTTGTATAATAATGCGGGGAAAAAGTTTTTTCGTAAAAAGTTGTAATAAAATCTCTTTGGCGGTACTGTTTGTATCTGGCTGGTTTTGATAACATTCTATATGGCATTAAAAAAAAAAAAAGTAAAAACGATTTCCCGCCTTTTTTCAATTGCTTTTCTGTCCACCACATTTAGTGAATTAAAAGAAGAAATTCGATACATTATGAAGATTTATTACAAAAAAGAGAAAATTGCGACACAAGTCGCGAAAAAAACATGTGACGCTTATGGACTTAATTTTATTCTTTTGCTTTCTAAATAAGAATGGAAATCATATTTAAAAAAGCATTTATTTATTTACTTTTGGGTTACCAAGTTCCGAAGTCTGTACTAGCGGGCCCCCGACTCATGCCCCTTTCCTGGGCACAGTAAAACAGCTAACATCATTGTTTTTGGGCTCGTTTGTATCACTCCTGATTAGGAAATAAACCCAGAGTCTCACGCTTGGAAATCGCACTTATCATTTTAAAACAATCTCGGCATTGTTATTTTTCCGAAAATAACAGATAGGGTGGTCTCCTCTTTAGGACCGGCAAAACTTAATGATACTAGCCAGAAAACATTAATAAGAACCAAGCATTTAATAAAGACTGTCCGACAAGGACAGCCGTACAATCACTATGCGCAAGAAAAAGACAGAAGACCGAGTAGCTAGTAATAAGCGAGCATTAAGGTGGGGTACACTAAGCCCTGCCTATTGCTTCTGGCGACGATAAAACTTGCCAATATTAAAATTATATTTTTGCGCGATATTTTGCTCCAGTAGCGCCTCAGGAAAATTGTCGATTGAAGAACATACGAGCCGCTAAAATGATGCTTTAATATCGATAATAAATTATAGTGTTCATATCAAAATGTCGAAAAGAACGGAAAATATTGGGTTTTTGGACAAAACCAGTAATATTCCCGGAAATATGAATACGAATGGGGTCTTCTGAAAGTATACCTACATAAAATAAGCCACATATAAATTATAAATAAAGTGGGTATGTTTTCATAGTTAAAATTATATTATACCTGTCCTTCCCTTTGCTTAGTAATTTGCATTTGCAGCTGTTTAGACCTGTGTCCGGAGAAGGAAGATAAGCTAAATCGACTCAATAACTATTTGACGACTTTAAGCTGCCATCAGCTTACAGTAGGTGATCCCGAAGTGATTCTACCTAATCCCTAGAGTTGAGATTTGTAGGCGAAATATTTATACGTTGTTAATATTTTCTATATCTTCTTTATCTATAGGTACGTAAAATAAAATAGTAACTAAGTCATACTGTACATTGCAATTTTTTTTAAATAATTGCTACGAGGTGTGCGAACGAGTCTTATGCCGAAAATATAGTGTTTAGAACATTTTACGTTTGTGTGGATGTATGTTCCGGATTGACGCAAAAATGACTGAACGGATTTGGATGAAATTTGACACACATATAGTTTATAACCTGAATTAACACATAGGGTACTATTAATCCCGTACGTTCCCGAGGGATATTTTCCGACAACGGCCAAGGCATTAGCTGGGATTTCATTAGGAGCTAGATTTTTAAGACTTGGTATAATCCTTTGTTGCTTACAGTTGGTTAATTACCCACCAACGCACTTCATAAGGGCAGTGGTGGCCCAAAGGTAACGGCCGCGACTTACGAGTTGTAGATCGTAGGTTCGAACCCCGCCAGGTGCTTTAATTTGTGTAAAAAAAAAACATCGCCTACTACTCTTAAAACTGTGAAAGAAAACATCGTGAGGAAACCGGCATGTCCTAGAACCAAAAACTCGAAGACATGGGACATCTGCCAACCCGCACTGGGCCCGCGTGGTGGATTACAGCCCACTCCCTCTCACCGTGAGGAGGCCTGCGTCCCAGCAGTAGGAACTTTATAAGCTGATTATGATGCACTTCATAAGCGCGATATTACTTATGTACCTAATAAAATATGCATAGCATTCTGAATACTAGAATCCTCTAAGCCTTTGCAGAAACTAAGATTTAATAAAAAGAGGAATTTCGTTAAATCCTTCAACACTGTAACACGTCTTACTATAAATGCTATGATTTTTTATTTAACTCCCTACGCCTATCAATAATACATTTTGTTGTACAAATTCAAAACGAGCGAACAAAGTTTTTTCTTGATTTTATTAACATTTTTATCTGAGAAAGTATGAAAAACGTGCCAACATTGTAACAACATAATAAACTAACATAAATTGTAGGCTTTGGTATTCCGCTCCACTGAATGTATACAAGTTTTGAGAGTAGGAATAAGTTGGAACTACAGAATATTACAAACTTACGTAGTTCTTTTGATCATTTCATTAACATACGATATTTCATACATACCAGGCCCTGCAGTCTCGACATAGTTAGCAATCGTTTTCGGTTGCCAAGTCCTAACAATCCAGAAGTAACTTTATTTGTTAATCTCGACACTCAAATTTATCGGTTGTTACCGGTATTTTAGGTAGGTACCGGTAGGTAACAACCGATAAATTTGAGTGTCGAGACTATCAAATATCGTTACATCTGGATTGTTAGGACTTAGCAACCGAAAACGATTGCTAACTATGTCGAGACTGCAGGCCCTGTATTTTGTAAGTCATCATCATTCTCCTCCCCTTACTCCCATTCTCCCTATTTATTTGTGGTCGGCGCAACATTTAACTGTCTTCAATACTTCTCTGTTAGTCTTCATCTCGGTATTCACCTTTCTAACCCTATCATAAGTCACACAGTCCATGGTTCAGTCAGTCACAGGTTTTTCAGGATGGGTCTAGGAAAGTGCTAGAAACGCCACCCATAAAGCTGAATGGCTCACCCTGGGAACGGGTGAACATTTTTAAGTACTTAGGACAATTCGTGACACCTACCTTGAAAGATGATGCGGACATTGAGCGGGAGCGAAGGGCGCTGTCAGTCAGAGCGAACATGGTTATCCGCAGGTTTGCACGGTGCTCTAAAGATGTTAAAATAACTCTTTTTAGAGCCTACTGCACTACACTGTACACGTGCAGCTTGTGGACTGACTATACGCAAACGTCGTACAGCGCCCTTCGGGTCCAGTTCAACAACGCGTTCATGATAATGTTGGCGCTCCTCCGCTATTGCAGCGCATCGACTATGTTTGCTTAAGCGCGCGTGGATTGCTTCCACGCTACTATGCGCAAGAGACACGTCGCTGGTGCGGCGAGTGCGGGGGGGCGTTAACAGCATGCCGGCCGCGCTTGCGGAAAGGCTTGATTGTTCCATCATCTCCCACTGTTGTAAGCGACATGTAGGTAAATAGTTAATTAATTATGAATATTATTATTATTGTATTATTGTGTATGAATAATTAGAATTAAATTTAATTAAATTAAATTGTTAAGAATAGGATTGTAATGTAATTAGTAATGATGTGTAATGTGACTGTATGAGTGTTTTTTCTATTATGAGTCAGTGGATACTCGAAATAAAATTATTTTATTTTAATTTTTTATTTTACGGAAAGCACAAAAGCGGTCGAAGTGGAGGTGCTTGGGGGAGGCCTATGTCCAGCAGTGGATGTCTTTCGGCTGAAATGATGATGATGATATTTTTGTTTTATTTGGTCATTATCTACTCTTAAAGCCATCGACATTCATACTCAAAACTTTCCTCACGACATTTTCCTAATTTTTCCGTATTACATGCCCATACCATGACAACCGATTTCCACACAAATTTTCAGTCAACAGTGCCACTTTCAGGCTTTCTCTCTATGTACTCATTTCTTATTCTGTAAGTATGAAATCAACATCAAAAGTCATGTATTCAAACTAGGCTGAGAATCAGCTCTTTTTGAACGTCAAAATTACATAAGACAGTCCCCCAAAACGCCCGCCCTTCACCACTTCCTAGTGTTTTAGCTGGGAAGCAGAAGCGGTGCAACAAATTCTCCACCAGCACAGCTGTTTGTTGTTTGATGAACTTGATGCTGTACAATAGTATGCAGAAAACATTGCATTTAAAATATCTAATTAATGTTTTTCCAAGAGGTCTCTCAGGATTTCTATTTAATCCTGCCTTCAGTCATCGATTATCTATGACATCTCAATTGACTGCATAGTTCGTTGAAAAAACTCATGTCTGTAGCGCTATCTACATCGCCACATAGGAACTAAGCATCACACTGACGTCACGCAAAATCCTGCATCGCGCAAGCAGAGTTTACCGCGCAACTAGCATATATACAACGTCCTGACATCAATAGTCGGGCAGTTGGCCACAAGACACGACACCCGTCTGGTCGGAGGATATAAAAATAGGACATAACTTGACTCATTTTGTCATCATCCGATAATCTTCACTACGAAACGTCTCAACTCGAACTACTTATCTATTCAACAGTTGTACCAACTATTTAACCCTATTCCGCTATAATACAAACTACTAGCTACTCCACATACTTCAGAACAATCGGATTCTCAACATAATTAAGTCGTTGAGCGCCATTTTAGTCGCCGCCGTCGCAGGCGATTAAGGAGGATCACGATTTCACCTTTTTTGCGTATGCACCATGTTTATTTGCGTCCTTTGAATGTCGTTATTAACTATAAGGACCGTGTAATGGAGGCACATTTAGGTACAGTGCCTGTTATGGAGAGGGAGTGGATTAAATTGTAGGTTAGAAAAAGTATGTGGTATATTTTCTTTGATGTTTTAAGTCTCTGAATGTAAAAGGCACAATTCGAGGTCTGTTTGGGGCTTTGTAGGGTGAACCTTAACGTTACACCATCTTCGTAGCAGTCTGTGAACAGCAACAGTGAATAAGGTCAGCTACACAGCTGCTTTGCGATCGCAAGGACTGTAGTCAGTTTTCGAAAATGATTCGGTAATGAAACCATTTTGCGCCTTTTGCCCAAACCACAGTTTCGTAGAACTGAAGACTGGGGTTTTAAGGAAATTGCTTTATTTCCCTTAGGACGTGCCAAAGGCTTAGCAAAGGGCGTCTGGTTCGTTCCACAAGGGGTTTAAGAGCCAATTTTATGTGCAGAAATTATTCAGTGCCTCGGTTTTACGAAATGTTTGTCCCAGACACATGTGAAGGTTTTGAATGTGAAACAACTAAGGCAGAAAGAAATAAATAACGTTTATTTGCGGTAAACATGACGCAAAGAAAGAACATAAACAAAGAAAGAACAACGTTGTAGAATTTTACATACTGAGATTGTCCCGGGGTGTTGGATTGTAATCAGCGAGTATCTACATACCTATATGTTCGACATAGAATGGCATACTGGGGGAGATTTTATTCCAGGTGATTGTTATAAGTTCATTGTTGATAGGTAGTGTATGGCTGATCGGTATTAGCTTGGCCTAACCATGGACAAAGTTTCATCCCTAGCAAATGCTAAGTCAGCAAGCATTTGTACCGCGCCGTCTTTGCTATCGGTATCTGATAGGCATTTACAGACGCCTTCAAATAGTTGACACATCGCCATGTCCGTCCCGAAATCCAAGTGGGAGACTTTCCTTAATCTCCAGCCAGTCATCCACATAAACCGTACAGCCGGTAATACGACTGGAAGTCATTATTCGGTTGAATTAATAAATTAAGTAATTTGCTTTGGAATATGTATAATAGTGGTGTTAATATGATCATGATTTTGTTGATTAAGTTTTTGAGTTCACTTAGACACACGAATGATTGGACCATCAGGGAACTTTCGTCAGAAGATTCTGTTTGCATTTTTAATGTCCCGGTGCGGCGGTCCAAGCTTCTCAGTGAAATCAAATTCAGCGGATGATGTATAACGATCCGGGTAATTCCCTCTTGTTTTGATAAGAATGCTTAAGCTTACTTAGACATTATAGGGGTAATTAAAAGGGTCAGACATCCAGGAGGACTTAGAAGAAGATTGATAATGATTGTGATACCAATTATAAGACGTTATTCATTTTAGTATTATTTTTAGTAGTAGTCCAACGTATCTCTGTCTTTTCCAAACAAAGGTTTTCTTCTCTCTTGTACTCTCTCTTATATCATGAACAAAAAAACGCCACTCTTGGCAATGAACATTCATTGCCAAGAATCCATTGTAACGAACATCCACGCATTGTAATGAACCCCTAAATAAAATAAATAAAAAAGCTACATTTAAAAGAAAATTTCTTAATTCTACTGACACTAATTAATTAAGGACGACTCGAGTCGACCTCGACGGGTTTAATAGACCTCTAGTAATTTCCAGCTTTTTCTGTTTTTTGCTTTCATTTTCATTGTTTTTTCATTTATTTTCTCCCACAAATAATATCGTACACAGTATACATTTCAAACAGTTTTAAGATGGGAGACAGGAGCCCATACTAAGTAAAACCTGTGCTACGGGTCTCCTGGTCTCCTTATCTCGAATAAATTATGAGAGCTATGCTAAGGACATCAGCCACTATTTAGTGACCAATTCTTCTATCTCGTTTAATGAACCCCTAGACAGAGGTCATTCTTAAAGATGTCCCTCAAATAGATGTCTTTTACGATTTACACAGGAAAACAACAAAAAAAAAATTGTCGTATCCAAGATTGGCGAAGCTGGAGTCCCTGCCTATCCTTTCACACAAAAGGTGTAAAAACCACCAGCAGAAGGTCTACATTTTCTCGTTCTTAAAGACGTAAAGTACAGTCAATTACGGTAATTTGTTTTAACAGCGGCGTCGGTGGCGCGACAAATGCCATGCAAATGACCTATGCGGCCCAGCCCCGACATTCGAAGGCATGCTATTCGAAGCATTCTTTAGCGAATGCGTGTCAATTAGTACTTTTAGCCCATTTTAAAAGGACCAAGGGAGATTGTGTCAGGTGATATACTGACCGTGTGATCATGTTGAATATTTATGTTTGTGTGAGAAATTTTGCGTTTGTGTAGGTATTATCGTTATTAAGTGTATATAAGATGTAGCTTTTACTCTGCTGTGACTACATAATATATCATGAAAATGATCAATATCATGATATAATACATTTTTGATATTGAGACGACCAAAGTGCTTAAGCGATTTTCTCGTAGATATTGGAATGTTTAAATATGATTCAATTGTTAGAAGATACTAAATAATGTTCTAGGCTCAGAACGGGAACGTTTATTGAGCTCAAAACGCGTAGTGTTCTTTAAAACACATATTTTTAAGGCAATTATAGAAACCGCCCTGTGGCAAACAGGGAAAAGCCACATACCAAAATTCTTGTTGTGGCTTTCATGATATTTGACCACAGCTCCTGTGGCAATGAAGAAACACCATGACACGTCCGGTTTTTTGGAACATTAGTTAATAAATGCAACCGTGATAAGAATACGCACAGTGATTTTTATATAGTACTAGCTGACCCCGCGAACTTCGTACCGCCTAACATTTGTTTTTTAATTTTTCTCTCCGTATGAACCATCCTCGTACTTCAAGGAATATTCTCAAAGTCAAAGTCAAAGCATTTATTTCAAATAGGCACATAAAAGGCACTTTTGAACGTCAACATTTACATTTAAATAGAATTGATTCTAGTCGCCCCTTCCAAAAGGTAGTTTCGTATGGAGAAGAATGGGCAAGAAACTCCTACGTTACTCTTTTAAAATGTGTTACAATACTTTGTATACATTAATTATATAATTATATGTGAAGACGATGCACCTATAATAAAAATTACCCTACCAAAATAGGTAAAAAGAATTTAATAAACGTAGCAATGATAAATAAGTTAATTAAATGATAGATACATGGTGTTCACATATTTACAAACATTGTAAAAGTATACGATTTCCCAAATTATGTAACCAATTAATATGTCAGTGTGTGAGTTAAAGTAATCACAGAATGTAAACCAATGTCATAAAAATAACAAACCATACAATTCAAAATCAAAATCAAAATCAAAAGTCATTTATTCAAATTAGGCTGAGAATCAGCACTTTTTGAACGTCAACATCACATAAGACAGTCCCCCCAAAACGCCCACCCTTCACCACTTCCTAGTGCTTTAGCTGGGAAGAAGAAGTGGCGGAACAAACTCCCCAGCAGTAATTAAAGTAGCAACAAGTTTTAATTTTGTCAAGACCCTAGATTGTCCTGTGGAGCTGGACCAGCATGTTTCCAAGCATTCTTATCTTGGATATAATCCTCTAATTTGTAATATGCGTTTACACAGTGAACTTTTTTTAAGAGTTCTAAAAAAAGAATTAGCAAAATCGGTGCATCCGTTCTTGAGTTATAAAATTACAACGAAAAGTGGCATTGATTTTTGTAGATAAGGAAGGATGTGTTTCGAAACTTTATATTACTAAAAAAATCCGTACAGTACTTCAAACAAAGAAAACGGATTTTTTGGTTCCCGGTGCTGCATTCTCCGGATTCAACCAATTTTTCAATGCCACCACATTTTCAGTGAAGACTTCTTAAAAAATTAATCCTGGATATCATCTGTTTTAGAGAAGTAACGGATTTTGAACTACCGGTGCTGTCTGCTCACAATTCAACCAATTTTCCAGTATCATAAAGTTCACTGGACATCATCTGTTCCACAAAAGAAACAGATTATTGAATAACCGGTGTTGTCTGAATCATATTGAACCAATTTTCCAGAATCACCCATTTTTTAGGGTAGACTTCCAAATTATAATAATCCTGGAAATCATGTTTTACAAAAACGGAATTTTGCATTATCAGTGTTGTCTGACCCGTATTGAACCAATTTTTAATTGAGGTTTCGTTACTTGTGTGCAGTAGCGTCTGCTCGCGTGGATGTCGGAAGTTATCCCACAAGAATGAGCTACTGGGATAAATAGTATTATATCATCCAAATCCATTCAGCCGTTAAAACGTGAGAAGGTAACAGACAGACAGATAATAAATGCAAATAATCGTTTTTTATTTTTATTAAACAGGTTTTTTTTACGATTATAAATGTTAACTTAAAAATAATAATAATTCATTTTAATATTATAATAATTCATTTGAAATACTTTGACGACGTACACATTAGCTAAGTTATTTTATAACTTCAAATTGTAATCATTTTAAGCTGGACCTGGTGGACCGATTTAAATGAAATAAACACTAAAATAAATAATACTTCAAGATACGGGTTCTGATTATATTTCCAATTCCTTAAATATCTTAAAAAGCGGTACACAAACCTTTAAATAAAAATATCGCTGAAATAAATATTTTTTTTATTTTTTACCAAGAGCTTAAATTTTAATGTTCATATCCCTAATTCAAGAAATGCGAAAGTGTTTCCGAATGTCTTTTGTAATGCGCACAGCAAAAGAATGGAACTCTACCTGCGTCTGTGTTTCCGAATGCATACTTACAACCCTAATCTCTTCAGAGTGAGAGTGAGCAGGCTTCTTCTGGGTAATCTCACTTCACCGTCGACTCTGTCTCTGTCACCACTGACCTAGACTTGAGTCAAGAGCAAACCCATCTTAAATAAAAATAAATGCAAATTTTCCCATACAAACTTTCATCCCCTATATCACCCCCTTTTAGGATTATTTTTGAGACATAAAGTAGCCTATATCCTCCCCTAGAATGCCATCTATCTCCTTGCCAAATTTTATAAAAATCCGTTCAGTGGTTTAGGCGTGAAAAGGTAACATGCAGACGAGTCAGAGTTACTTTCGAATTAATAATCATAATAATACGAGACAACATCCACCTTGTGATCTTGACCTTGTGGTCTTCAGGTCCCGAACTAGGCAGAGCCTGTACTACGGTAACCTGATGACTGATATACATACTTATATACATATAAACACCCAGACACAGGTCAAACAGACATGTTCATGCACACAAATGTTTGACTTGTCCGGGGGTCGAACCCGGGACCAGCGGCTCAGAAGGCAGGGTCGCTACCAACTGCGCCAACCGGTCAGTCAAATTAATTAATTAATTATTAGGTATATTAGTTTGGATTATGTATTTAGCTACATACGGCTAGGTATACGGTATCTTCCTATTTAAAGTACATAACAACTAGCAATAGCTCGTGACTTTCTGTGCAAGCATTTCCGTTCAACTAGATCTAGTTTCTATATCCCTGATCATCATTATATCTTTGATTCAGAAAGTAATTACAGAATCTTGTTAAGCTATCTAGTAGGTACTCCCTGCGGTTTCAACAGCCAAGTAGTAAGTTAGTACTAGAGAGTTGTACTTCATTACTCTTCTTTGACTATACAATTTAAAGTAATCACTACTTCCTTATTGACTATTTGTGGAAAGGCGCTTTCAGTGAGCCATATTTAGTATTTTTATTTATTTCCGGCGTACCTATATCTTCGTCAAAGTTGACCGCCATCGTTTGCCGTCGCGGTTGGCGCAGTGGTTAAGCGATTGATTGCTAAGTTGCGTGTCGCGGGTTCGATTCCCGCACGGAACAAATATTTGTATGACCTACAAGTGGTTGTTCCGGGTCTGGCTGACAGTGTATGTGAGTTTAAATGTTTGTAAACGCAGCCACAATACAGGAGACATTTCTAGTGTGGGGCAAAGTTTAAAAAAGAAAAGAAAGAAAGTTCTTCACACAAATCACTATTTTTGATCATTTGAAGTTATTTTTATGTTCAGTTATTTTCTAGTCACGATATTTCGTTTGTAGAGCAGATCGGTTGCCATATTTCCAGCTTGTGACTGCCTGTGAATTGTCATAACCAGAGATAATCCGGATAATTGGATGCATATTCAAGCAATGTTCATTTATGGGTACGAAATTATTAAAGCGGCATCTTAATAAAAAAAAATCTTATTATACATCCCGGGATTCTAAAAAATCTGGGAATGCACAACTAATCGGATACATGGTATGGAAACGATTTCTTAAATATGTGGTCTTATTTATATAAAAAATACCAGGACAACGGTATCACATAAATATTCGTATGCTTGTTTACTTGAAATTCAAATATATAATGCAAATATATGTATATTGTGTGTGTCGTGTGTAAGAGTGACTACGTTTTTAAAAAAAAACATAATTAAAATAGAATTTTGGGTTGCTACCTGCGCAGAAGCAGGATAATTTGCCGTTTCACTCGCACACTTGCAAAATGCTTATCAGCCCTCTTATGAAGGTTACTTTCATGGTGTTAGCATAAAAATAAAATACTGTAATCATTTTTTTACGAAACTCAAGGCACCGTGTTGTTTGTCGCTATGTGGAAAAAAGAAAGAAAATTACTTATCTTGACGCTTGCTATGCTAGTTTGGCAACCTACTTTACAACATTAGCTAGCATTCGATTCTATAGTCAAAAAGTAGGTACTAAATTTATCAATTCCGGAATCGCGAACATAAAAAGTGTCGATAAAAAAGTGCATTCCATAATTGCCCACACCTGATCGTAATTAAATATACATTCGATCCTATTATCCGAACCGTAAATTTGTTGATCCCGGAATTCCGGGTTTTTTTCGAAACAAAAGTGCATTCCATATTAGCCAACACCCCAACTTTAGGCATGCTCTGGTCATAACCTAAGCATTCGATTCGTTTGAAAATCAGGGACCGGTTTGATATTATTATGCTTCAAAGTCCATTTGGTCCCATTTGGTGCAACCTTGAGATGTACACCGCACTGTGTTTATTCGCTATTTTGTTTTGTAGTATGTCATAGTGTCATTAATTTCTATATTTGTTTGTTTTTTTTTTTTTGTATGTTGGCACCATGTTTATGTATTCATGTCATTTGTTACAATTTAATTGTGCTTTTGTGTGTTGTGCTACGTCTTTTGTGTGCACTGAATAAATGGTTTATCTATCTATCTATCTATCAAAGTAAAATCTCGGAGGGGTATCAAAGTGACTCAACAAACCGACTTTTGAGGTTTGAAACGTTGCTTCACCTTGCAGACGTGGTAGACAGGTCGCCATTAAACCACGAGCACTTTAGGTTCCATAAGCATTTGATAATCTCTATTTTATGTCTTGACCAAGCAGCATCGTCTTTTATTTTCCTGTTAAAAGCCTTTTACCATGCATTTACGATAACTAAAATAATTCCTAACCCAAGTTGGGTTGGTATTTTATCATCTTGCACACTTTATTTGGCAATTTATGACAGCATTGCAATCGGCTCAGGGCTCTAAACAGTTGGTGTTTTCATATACTTTTTGTCTGTCTAGCAGGTATCAAATAGTATGCTCTTTATCGATTTCTGAATCTGAGTTTTTTTTTAGTTTTATAAATTTAGACGCTGCCAATTCCTTCGCACTTTCAAAAACAACATTTTTAGTGTTTGTAAACTAAGTCCCTTTTCTAAAGCGGGCTCGACTGAATCGCTTCCTTTACTCCCAATAATAAAATGATCTATAACTACATCTATATAATAAAGCAGTAGCTTAATAAAACACACAGTGAACTGCGATAGGCTAAGTTGTAATAAAAAGCAAGTACTAAGAGAGACATAAAACTACTTGAAGTGGCATTTCTGGAGTCTAACACCTTACGGACAGATGGGCTATAAGTCTGTAATATCTACAGGCATGTTGCATAAGATGCGGTCAACGCATTACTTCATAACAGGCTCCATATAAAAACACTGTTGCATGCAAATCTGCCTCAGTATTACTTCGTGGTCTATTCAAATAAAAACATTATTCCGGCCATACACTTTTATTGCGTCAATTTCTAAACATGATACTCTTATGGTGTATAAGAAATGTTATTCTCAATTTAATTCTAGAGGATTGGTACGGACTTAAAGATGGGTGTGTGAGGGTTTAAGAATGATTATTATTTGATAGTTTATTGCATGAGTTTGTGTAGGATGTTTACTATGTCCTAGCTTTCGCCCGCGTGGATGCGGATAGTATTCGACGAGGAGGTACTACCGGGATTAAAAGTACCCTATGGGTTAATCCGGGCCATAAACTATATGTGTGCCAACTGCCAAATTTCATCCGTTATAAAATCCGTCCGACATAAAATGTTCGTTATTATTTTATTATACGTTACACATAATTATAATATAATTGTATACGTCTAATAAAATATTAGCGTATATAATTATATATACAGGGTTTTATATACAGGGTCAAATAAATTAGCTAGCGGAACTCCGCAGACGTGATGGGTATCAACTTCATTTTCCAACCACAAATTTACCAAATAATCATTGAATTTACTTACGAGGGGTGTTCAACGTATCGTATTTTAGGTATCGGCTTGACAGAAAACATAAAATCTATTAAAATCGTTTTTATTTTTCAATGTAATCCTCCATAACCTAAACTCCTTTTATTACATCTCGAAATTAACTTTTCAATACACTGTAAAAAACAACTTTCCTCATTCTCTGAAAATTGCGCATTTATTGCCGCCTTGAGCTCTTCATCTTTTGAAAATCTTTTCCCACGAAGGTCTTTTTTAAAATTAGGGAACCAATAATAATCACTTGTCCGGGCTATAGTGCGGTGATTAATTTCTTCGAAAACACAATCTGGCACTGCAGCAGACTTGGAAACACGCGCCGTGTGGACCGGGGCGTTGTCGTGAAGAAGCAACACACCGGTAGTCAGTTAATCCCGCCTTTTTTCTTTAATTGCTTCCCGTAAATTTCGTAAAGTAGATGCGTAGGATGCTGTGTTTATGGTTTCACCTTTTTTGTGTACTCAATCAGCAAAATTCCCTTTGTGTCCCAAAACACTGTGGCCATGATTTTTCCGGCAGACGGAACGACTTTGAATTTCATAGGGGGCGCAGTGCCCTTCTTGTGCCACATGGACAAGTGCTTAATTTCAGGGTCATAATGATGAACCCACGTTTCATCTCCAACAATCTGTAACAATTCTCAAATTTATTATTAAATTTTTATCTAAATATTTAGTACATTCTTACGGAATTAAACTTACTTCAGCACCGTGGTGCCTGCTTAAGGCCAAACAAAGATTTTACTAATTTACATTCAGTATTAGATTCACAAGTTAAGCCTTTAGGGTTTTAATGCCGTACCGTACCGTACTGTACTGTACCGTATATATTTTTCGAGTTCACCAGAAAAATGCTGTTTTAATATCAAATTGAAGCTTTGGGTAGTTATGCTTTACTAAGCACTAACTATGTTAAAGACAGCAATAAACGTCTACTTAGCTACCTAAATTAATACTTAGTTTATCATTGTACACCAGACTCATTTAGAATTGTTTACGAGCATAACTCAAAATCAAGTTCTCTCGCAACAAATCAAAAAATAAGAAGTTTTCTTGTAACTTTTCCAGCTGAATGTACCTTACTTAGATCACCATAAATTAATTGTTTACGAAACGAGACTGCAAAGATCAAAATAGTTCCGAAACGAGACTAGTGTATGAGGATCAAAATTGTAGTTCGAAACGAATCATCTAATGCAGCAGGTCAGACCGGCTGTTGCCGACGCGTCGCCAACAGCGTCGCCACACGCTCGTAACTCTGCGATCCTCTCGCAAAGTTTTTGGTGTTAAATTAATATTCTATTTTTACAAAAGAATACATTGCGTTTTTTCTATAAAAAGAAAAAATTGAGTCGTCGCGAGACGCCTGGCAGATGTGAAACATATATTATATTATGGAGCCAGAGAGTAGAAAATAGTAGCTTTAATAAAAGAAAATAAATATGGCATAATCAAAAACCAAATATTCAGTTTTTGTAAAATAAATAAATTGTTCTTTATTTAAAATATAGCGTGACGACGCGTCGCCACGGCATGCGTCGCCACGCCAGCAATCCGTTTTACGTGCGGCTATAGATGTTTCACACCAAAGTAGCCGTTTTAGCCGTTTAACTTACTAATGAAATGCTTCATCATTAGCTAGCATGAAGATGGTGTTCATTTTAACCAACAACGTTTAATACGACATGAATCGAAGACAAGCCTATATTTATTTGACTAGACACGTGATCTTTAAAGAATTCATCCAGTTTTTTCGTAATTAGTTATTATAAACGTTCATCCTTCCATCCTATATTCAATTATAAAGAGCAAACAATCATTCAATAAAATATGCAACAGAGAAACTAGTTGGCCCAGTGTCCGCAGCGCGAGATATTTGCATTCAAATTGATTGTAATTGCAACGCAGTGAATATCGAGTAAAAATGCATCGGTAGACACTTGCTAATATTTTATGATCGGAGAATCACTTTTTATGGGCAGTGAATTTCGCTTGAGGTGGTCGACAACGACAGGTCTACCATAAAAATAATGATGAAATATTATTATTTCATCATTATTTTTATTCCTAACTAGCTGACCCGACAGACGTTGTCATATCCAGATTTTAATAGTTCATACTAAAATCCAATAGAAAAGAGACGAGAGAGTTCAGATTTTCTTTACATAATACCATACCTAACCACCACCACCACCTATTCGGACCACTACGAACATTTTAAAATAAAAAATAGCCAATTCGTTACAGCCGTTCTTAAGAGCGTGTATACCTTATGAGTGGCAACGTCGCAATTTAGTGTCATGTTTCGTGGTTTTCAATTTTTATTATTTAATCGGAGCTATATTTTAAAAATCTGTTTAATTAACTTTTTAGAATTATGTGAAAACTGTGTAAAAGGTAAGAAATCGTTGCGTTTACAGTTCTATTTATATGCAAATAATACATTGGAAACTTGCAGGGCGTTATTTTCATTGTAAAATATCTGTAAGCATTACGATTACTTACTTTTTAAACACTTTCACGTAATTCTAAAAAGTTAATTAAACAGATTTTTAAAATATAGCTCCGATTAAATGATAAAAATTGAAAACCACGAAATATGACACTAAATTGCGACGTTGCCACTCTTAAGGTATAAACGCTCTTAAGTAATGCGCTTACCAACGAAAAACCATTTCATTTATAATTATATAGATAGATATATAGATTTATAGATTTTATAAGTACCTACCTATTTTCGCAATTGGCAGTTGGTTTCCTCGATGATTGAATATGGCGTTACCTAAGAACAGCGTACTCCAACTGAGACCTAACAAAAATCTTATGAAGGAAGGGCGTTTTAAAATCGCTAGTATATCGTAAGGCCAAACTATGTTATACATTTTTCATTGAATTGTTAAAACTTTTCATTTAAGGGTCAACAGTATTTAAGCAATAATTAATTCACAGCTTAACCCGTTTATAGAGAACGAGATAACCTTAATAAAGATGTACTTATTCAGTTGACAAAAAATAAAGGGCAATAAGCTGTACGCAACAACGGCCTTGATCAGCAACGTATGTCTTTATAAATTCAAGTGCTGTCAAAATGAAAAAATAGCACAATACCCGATTGATGGGATGACATTCCTGATCGGCGCACCTTTTCATATAAAATATCTTATAGATGCATTGCCCCCGTAGCATGATGCAGGCAAAGGAATACATGGAAATTTGTGCATGCTATTTTATGCTTTTTTGTTGCGAGATGGCCTTGAGATATACACGGTCTTATTACAAAACATGGTTTTTCTTTAAGCGTGGTTTGAACCATCGAGTCTGTTTTTGAAATAAGAACCAAACAGAAAATGAAATACAGTTCCTTTTACAAAACTGACAACTTAGTCCGGTCTTAGGTCGTCAATTTTGTATTAAGAACTTTACTAAAGTCGGCATAGAGTTCGAAATACAAAAACTGGCTCGAAGGTTTCGGCTCGGGCTAAAGTTAGATCGTATTTTGTAATAAGACGGTAAGAGTTCTTGACTTGAAAAAAAAAAAAAAGATAAAAGACTTTGAAACCGTTTTTCATTTCGTATAGCGTGTTAACCGTTCCGTAATGTTATCATATCAAAGTGGTTCACATTTGTTGGATGTTAAATTCTTGGAATAGAATATAATTTATTGTTGCAACAGGTAGTTTAGAAAATAAGGCTGGCGAAAATTAAAAAAAAAATGTAATTTTCGTCTAGGGTGTACAATATTCTATCTGAAAACTAAACTTTCTACAAGAACTATGCTTAGAACTATGAAATATACTTATAAGGTGGAAGATGAAAATACTCAGAGATTTAGATAAAACGTAAAATCTTTGATTTTGACTGACCGGTTGGTGCAGTTGGTAGCGACCCTGCCTTCTGAGCCGCTGGTCCCGCGTTCGATTCCCGGACAAGTCAAACATTTGTGTGCATGAACATGTCTGTTTGACCTGTGTCTGGGTGTGAATATGTATTTAAGTATGTATATCAGTCATCAGGTTACCGTAGTACAGGTTCTACCTAGTTCGGGACCTGAAGACCTTGTGTGGATGTTGTCTCATATTATATTATATTTGATTGCAGGGTGTTTTCTAAATATTTATAAACCAAATGTTAACGTTTGTGTAACAATATTAGAAAGAAAGAAAGAATAACGATTATTTGGACACAGTTCGTGAAACATAAAATACAAATCTTATATATAAACTTCTCGTGTCACAATGTTAGTTACCATACTCCTCCCAAACGACTTGACCGATTTTTATCAAATTTTATATGCATATTCAGTAGGTCTGAGAATCGGCTATCAATTTTTCATACCCCTAAGTGATAAGGGTTGGAAATTATTTCTAGGGACACTAGAAATTCCCTAGAAATAATTTATATGGCAAAACAACGTTTGCCGGGTCAGCTAGTAACAAAATAAAAAAGTGAAAATAATGTTTTAACATCATTCGTTTGTGCACCACGGCTGCGCCAAAAAGATTATTTTCAGCATTAATGCCAGACAGATGCTGTCTGGCGCTGATTTTCTACTGAACCTTTAGGGACAAGTGCTTTGTAGTACAAACAGTTTCGATGTAGGTACCTAATACCTATACTATAATATCTTACTTAGTTGTTTTTTAAATATAAGATAAATCTTAGTTGTCTTAACTTAATTCACACACAGCACCGTAAGTGGAAGCCCGAAGCATAGCATTTCGGTGTTGACCAGGAGAATTGTAGGGATTCCATTCTCATTATACGACAATACATCGAATTCATCCCAATTACTTGTTTCGTATTCAACCCAATTACTTGTTTCGTATTCCACAATTTCAGTCCTAATTTGATTCGTCTTTATTTCACACGATTTTTAAATAGCAATCAGGACATGATATATACCCTTTTTTATGTTTTGAAATCATCAAATAACTTCTCCCGCTCTGGGCGGAGCGGGAGGGCGTGTCAGACTCTTACTGACTAAAACCCACCCGTGTTCCTTCAGTTGCCTGCGCCACGGGTCACGGTAACCCTTTCGGACTTTCCCGCAACCCTCTGGCAGGCATCGGCCCTAGCGGACCCCGTCAGTGGTGCTGACATCTCTTTGAGGCGCGCGTGTAACACAACGCGACGTCGCGTCGCGTCGACCCGGGGCTGGTCTTTGTCGGACGGCGAGCTACCCATTGCTCGGCGTCCGCAAGCTCGCGCTTACGGTGGCCGGGAATCGGCTTGGGATTCCCTACGCCCAGGCCCTGCAGTCTCGACATAGTTAGCAATCGTTTTCGGTTGCTAAGTCCTAACAATCCAGATGTAAATGTTGATGTAAATGTTTGGTAGTCTCGACACTCAAATTTATCGTTTGTTACCTACCGGTACCTACCTAAAATACCAGTAACAACCGATAAATTTGAATGTGGAGACCACCAAATATCGATACATCTGGATTGTTAGGACTTAGCAACCGAATACGATTGCTAACTATGTCGAGACTGCAGGGCCTGGGCGTCTCCTGCAGCGGCTAGGGGCATGAGGGCGCGAATTTTGCCTCTCCCTCACGCGTTCCGCCTCCTCCTTCGCGAGCATTACTGCTTAGCAGAAGGAGGTGACGGTTTCCCAAGCCCTCTCGCTCCGTACCATGGCCTGGACCAGGGCCGGACGGGAGATATCGCCAACACCAATCGCCTCCACGAGGACACGGCAGTGTTCCGCCCAAGCAGGGCAGACCTCCACCGTATGCTCCACCGTGTCCTCCGGGCGATCCACACAATGGTGACACCCAGGCGTTTCCTCCCACCTTATCCGGAACAGGAACCTCCTGAAGCAACCGTGTCCGGTAAGTACCTGCGTCAGGCAGTTTTTTTTTCATGATGTATACCTAAATAATAGATTTTAATTCTAAATAAAGATACAAATAAGAAATGTTTAAACACAAAACACAACTAGATTTTTAAATCTAAATCAATAAAAATACTTAATTTTCACCTTCAAATAATAAATACTAAAAGGTTTTCACACACAAAAGAAACTCCACTTGCTGTATATAAAAAGAAACATTAGTATAATTTCTCGGCGCGTGCGTTTACTCGCCGTGAGAAAAGATGCGATACAGTGGAACCTAATTAACATAGGTCATTTTAGTGTGTACCATCCAGTAATTTATATTGCACTCAATGTCCCTTTCAGAAAGCATTCATTAAAGTTTTATAGTTTGTGCACTAACTCATTTTAATAGGTGAACGAGAATTAACTGTTTCCTTGTCTTTTCGCATTTTCTGTAAATTGGCTAGTTTTAGTTTTGAAGGATTTGATAGATAGCACTGTTTTGCTTTTAAAAAAGAGACAAACAAGGACTTGAACAAGTTCAAGTTATTTTAAGTCTCAAAGTAAGTATTTACTTGACAATTTTCTTATAACGTTGTAGCGGTATCTACATCGCCACATGCGAGCTGCGCGTCATACTGACGTCACGCAAATCCTGCATCGCGCAAGCAGAGTTTACCGTGCGGCTAGCATATATACAATTTCCCGACATCAATCGTTAGGCTGTTGCCCTTCAGGCAGTTGCCCACCAGACGCGACACCGTCTGGTCGGAGGATCCTCCCTTTTCTATGGAGGTATGAGTGAACTTTACACCTCCTTTTCCTCGTACCTCTATAAAGTTTTTCATTTAACACCTTGTGCCAAACAAGCGTTTGTGTAGGTAAAACGACACGCTTTGTTGTACCGCCCTATGACCACTAATGCTCAAACAATTCATAACGATTGTTAAACTGCCAAGAACAGAAAAAAAGGCAAAAAATTATAAAATTTTACAATAGACCTAAAGATAATAAAATATTAACAATCCGTTCAATTTGTCCGATTTCCTGTAACACCAACAATTTGCCAATAACTTAGCCGTCAAAATGATACAAACGCTAAACGGTATCAGATTTATATCCATTAACGACATACCTACCTTGAATGCCTTTGCTATAAATAAACCAGCAAATGCCTCGCAATTCTCAGGTTTAAGTACATATCAAATCGACCGCAGACCGACCGCGAGTGAGCAGGAACGTATTTAGGACAAGAATGTCATGTCGCCTAGGTACAAGCTTATAATGTTTTACATTGGCATTAGTTATGTTAGGTGGCTTTTCTAAACCGAGGCTTTCCGTATTGGGACTTTAATCTGGTACCTTGAGTGGTAGTGTTAAAGAGTTCTTTTATTTTTTAGGGAAAACAAACAGCGACACACTTCATTTTGCAGGAAGAAATACAGGAAAGATACGACCAAATGTGTAAACAACCACATTTTCCACGGGATATACATAAAAAGTTATCTAAACAAACCATGCTATATAAACTAAAACCTACAAACTACAATAATTTAAATGAGGAAAACATTTTTGCTAAGCTGCTGTTTATATGCTAAATAGTAACAAAAGTAATTTTGGCAAATAAAGGAAACTCACCAAAACATGCAAATCTTTACTAGTGACTAAGCGTTTTGAGTACAATATTTTTGAATATATCAGCAGCAAAACCCAACATAGCAATAATCCGCTGCAAGGTCGCCTGCTTGTCGGTCTTCTACAGATTGTACTTCGGCGAGTGTGCCCAAGAACTCCACGACCTCGTACCACCGGCCCCCTTCTTCCATCGGTCATCTAAACGCACTGCAACTTATCATCCTTACCTAGTTGTTATCCACCTATTCGCACTAAGCGTTTCCAAATGTCTTTTGTTATGCGCACAGCAAAAGAGTGGAACTCTCTACCTGCGTCTGTGTTTCCTAACGCTTATAACCCTAATCTCTTCAAAGTGAGAGTGAACAGGCTTTTTTCTGGGTAAGCTCACTCCATCGTCGACTCTGTCTCTGTCACCACTGACCTAGACTAGAGTCAAGAGCAAATACATCTTTAATAAAAAAAAATTAAGAAAGATCTACTTCCTCAAAACTTGGGTTTCAAATTAAATAAAAAACCTAGATACTGTTTGCTAACAATCGATTATACAAATGACAGAGATGCTCATCATTCCCAAAACAAAAATATCCTATATATATGAATAAGCGAGTAGGCCTTACAATGGCCGATTTATTGCTGGCAGATTGATAGATGTATCGTTAGATGAACCGGAATAATCAGATAAAGCATCAGAATCGCTCGTTTGTATACAATTTGCTGCTGGACTAGCAGATGGCTTTGGCTGCAATGTAACGGCCGGTTTGCAGTCAGGTCCTAGCCAAATTAATTTCGTAGCATAAAGACACAAAGGCAATAAGACAATATGTAAAAAATAGTATGTAGAAAATAGACAATAAGTCGAATCATGATATCCAAGTCCTCAGGAGTACTAGGCGATAGTTTGACCAATAGACAACATAGTTACTTACTGACAATTTCGTGCACTGACTGGACGGGTCCACTCAATCTGTGTGGTACTTTCCTCAACAGACCATTTCAGACACCGATCTACATAGTCTTCACATGATCAGACCAAGATTGTGTCTTGACTTTAAAAGAGGCTGTGACCTCTGAGTTTGTTGCGGGCTTTCTTCTGCTTTTGCTCAAAGAGATGTCAGCACAAATGACGGAGTCCGCTAGGGCCGATGCCTGCCAGGGTTGCAGGAAAGTCCGAAAGGGTTACCGTGGCCACTGACACAGGCAACTGAAGGAACACGGGTGGGTTGTAGTCAGTAAGAGTCTGACATGCCTTCCCTTCCCACACAAATAAAAAAAAGGCACTTGTCTGTCAGATTGTTCTGACGATAGAATTTCTGTCAGTGATTCCGGTTTAAGTTATGTAGTGAGATGCAGTTGCTATTCAAAGTGCGATGTTGGCAGTAATGCATGATAAATGGGAAATGCGTGTCACTTAATATGCCAGTAATAAATTCTGTTGTAATTGATTGGTAGTATATTTCATAAACATTAAAATTATTGTATACAATATACAGGGTGTTTGGAAGCTGGCTGCAAAGCTAAAGGGGGCTGACAGTTGAAACCATTTTGAGCATGTTCTTTTAGGTTATGAACGATTGAGGCTATTTTTTTTATGACACAACCAACGAAGTTTTTTCAAATTTTGAAATATTTTACGACTCACGTTAGAAATAAAATTAGATACCAACTTTATCCGTTGGCAATGACCAGTCAGATGTAAGGTTATTTAAAAAAAATAACAAAACGTTGCAATTAGAAATAATTAAAAAAACGTACTTCGGCTAAGACATGTATGGCTCAAAATGCTCTAAATAATGTCAACTATCACCCCCTTAAGGCTTTGCACCCCGCTTCCAAACAGCCTTTATAACGCAACTGACATTTACACTAGGTCCTAAATTAAATGACTAACTAACGAAATATACAAATAAATACAAAAAAATAATTTAGTTTTTTGGTCACTTAGGCGTTGAAGTACTCGTCCGCAACGGTATCATCCGGAAACGTGCCCAGATGACCAGTCTTCTGCTGCTGCCAGCAGCATTGCCACGTTGAATAGCAATGCTAATTCATTGGCCAAAGAACGAGCCATACTGTAATAGTGTTTTGCAATAATTAGTTTGTTCGTGATCATAATTATTGAGTCGATTTTGCTAACATCTGGAGATGTTATTCCGAAATCAAGTTTAAGGGTTTCACGTTATTTATAACAATGACAAATCATCATTGCTGGAAAATAGAAACCAGTAATATTTGTTTAAAAACTACACAGGGAAGAATGACAATATTTTTAACATCTATTTTTTGTACCATATTATATCATAACAAATAAACATTATTGATTTGATTTGAATGTTATGAATAATTTGAACTCAAAATTCCTTAAAATAAAGACTGCCATCGACTTACCAAACCTTGTCCAACTTACCAAAAGTATAAAACACGGTGATTTTGTAAGAATGCAGCCAATTCTTGCACTGATGTTTATAACTGAACTTTGAACTAGACCTTAGTAAAATCGAATATGCATCTTTTTAATAAATCGTCTCACAATAAAACACGACTAAGTAGTTGGAAGGCAGTCCACAAACATGCTACATGTTAGTGGTCATAACACTGTATTATTAAGGAAAAATGTTTTATGTAAGTATGTACCGATTATCTTTAACAAAATACGCGATGGAATAAAAAACGAGTCCATTCCACTCTTTAAAAATAAATTGACAGTCTTATTAATTGATAAATGCTATTACTCTATTTGTGAATGTCTAAATTATAAAACTTTTTACCAAATTAATCCTGACATCTTTAATTCTTTTTTTTTTTTTTAATTTTCATATTGACACTATTTTAGACTTTAAGCACGTGTACTAAATGTTTGCATGCCTAATTTAAAGTAGAATGTATAAGGATTTCTAATTATAAAACCACTTCATTTTTTGTACCTACTTTGCATGCAAATAAATAATTATTCTATTCTGAGCGATTGGCAAATGGGGCCATAAAGTTATCTAGAATTTGTGGAAAGACATGGTCGATGTAAAGTACTATTTATGGGTTGAAGTGGGAGAGAATGTTGGCAGTTAGATAGGCTATGGTATAAGGTACTGGCTCAGTTCACACAATAATTTGGGAATGTTGTTATACTAAAATAATTACACAACGGCAAATTGTATTTTATATTAGCTAAATAAAACAATTATGTGTGTTTACTACTGGCTTCGAGCGACGGAGAGGTCGTGAGTTCGACTCCCACTCGTTGATATTTTATGCTATGCGCCAGCGCAATATTAGTCCGTACCAGTATTGTTCGTCTTAGTTGAAGGAACTAATAAGAATTTGAAAACTTCAAAACCGTTGTCTTTTTGAGATATGTATCTAAACTAGATAAGTTTGTTGTAAAAGGTAATGTGAACCTTTTGATAGTTTTCCACCTCCGGCAAAATCAGCCAAGCAACCGGCTTGAAACCGTTTTATAAATTGATATTTAATGGACCTAGCTGTATGACCCTCAGGGGAGCATATTAGAACATTCAACAACTGACACTTAAAATAAAATGATAAATTAAATAAATTCTAAGCTATTTAGTCGGTTTGTGCCGTAAATACTGTGTATTTATGTATTTAACGATATCCTACGCTCGCACTGACTAATCACTTGCTATTATCTTTACGAGTACTATTAACTTTACTATTTCAATTAATTTACTCTTTATGACAGACAAAGGGCATACGTAAAATTTTATTTATATTAGAAAAAAATTACAACGTATATAGCCTATTATTAGTTTTATGATGGTCTTAGACATAATCATTCTGCCTCTACGCATTTATTTGGGGTCGGCGCAACATGTCTTCTTCCTTCATACCTACTTTTCTATTAATCGTCATCTCGGTAGTCACTCCTTTCTAGCCATATCATGGTCTTCACTGTACTCGGGCGCCCTATGGATCAGCTGTACCAAACGTGCCGTCAATGCGCTGCGCGTCCAATACAATAACGCCTTCTGGGCACTGACGCGGCTGCCACGTAACTGCAGTGCATCAGAGATGTTCGCAAAAGCCCGAGTCGACAGCTTCTCAGCTATCGTACGGAAGAAAAGTGCGTCTCTGCTCGCCAGATTGCGTGGCAGTGGCAACAGCCTCCTGAAGATGATGGCTGACCGGCTTGATGAGAGCCCCATAATGGGACATCTCATCAAAACAACTCTGTCTGTCGTAGTGTATAAGTATTAACATAGATCATTCATAAGCCACATTGTTACTAACACACTAGTATACAGGGTGTTCGGCAGAACGTTGAATATACGAAAATGGCTGATAGGTGGGGTCGTCTGCTGTCTACCTAGCCCAAATGATTTGACCTAGGCCCCACAGATTTTCGTATTTTGTTTTTTTTTAATCCTATCATTATGAGCTTGAAAACTTTGAAGTAAGATTACTTTATGTAGGATAGACGAAAATGGCAACACTTTTTTTCGTTTTTGTCTCGACTGTTGGTAGATTCCTCTTAAACTATTGTTTGGTGCAGATAACAGCTAGACAAAAAGTTATGAGCCTTCAAACATTACAAAAAGGGTTAAACATGATTTTAAGCTTTTCTTTACATTGCATTAAAAAATAACTAAAAGTGATTGAAAACTTAGGATTTCATCGAAACATCCTTCAACATTCCAAAAAATCAGCTGGTCCCTACATTTTGACGAGTTCTGCAAACATAAATGTAGGGAACAGCTGATTTATTTTTCGTGATTTCATATTTGGTCCCATAGTAAAAGTTGTTCATAATGATGACTACCATGACCCCTTAAGAGGTTGATGGTGTTTTACCAATAACCCTGTATATGGCCCTATCATGCCAAAAGAGCTAGTTTTGAAACTAGGGATCTTTGGTTTAGAATGCACAGTATATTTATTTTTAAAGCAGTAGACACTATGGCTCTTTAACCATAATAACAAAAATATTCAATAAGTATTACAGCCGGTTTTTGACGTATTTCAATACCAGAGCTTTACCTAAACTTAAACTGACAGAACCTTCAAACAAGATTTTTTCTTTATAAGTATCACTCGTAATCTCCAAACGGCTGGTTGACAGTTTCCGTGACCCAAGGGTGAGCATTTACCTTGGCTAGAGGCTAAGCATTGCCATACAACGTGGCAATGCTGCCAGTCTCTTGAGTACATTACCAGTCGACAGCGATGCAGAGGAATTTTTCGACGCCATATTTTAGTTTATTAATAGTTTTGGTTAAGTCAGGATGTTATATTTTTATTTGATTAATTAATTAGGTATAAGTGCTCTTATACAGGAGCACCACGCGCCAATGGCAGAGGTAACTGCAGCCGTCGTCACAGTTGCCTCTGCCGTCGACGAGTGTCGACGGCTGCAGTTGCACCTGCCGTTGGCGCCACCCGCTCGTGTATATAAGCACTACATTTTTAGTATCACTTAAGAGAGCTATCACAACTTTTCTTGTATTGAGTGTTTGAAGAGTCACACACTCAAATACAAGAAAAAAAATGATATTTATTTACAACACTCCCGAGAGAAATAATGCATATTTTTTTAAAATTTTGTGGTCATATCTAAACTATAATCACACATCAAAACTCTGATTATTTCTCTCGGGAGTGTTCTAAACAAATATCACAATTTTTCTTGTATTTGAGTGTTTAGTTTTGATATGTGATTATAGTTCAGATATGGCCACAAAATTAAAAAAAAATACGCCCGAGAAAGTTTGATTATTTCTCTCGGGAGTGTTCTAAATAAATATCACATTTTTTTCTTGTATTTGAGTGTGTGACTCTTCAAACACTCAAATAAAAAAAAAATGTGATAGCTCTCTTAAAAGTCAGCCATATTTCTTATCGTCGTTGATCGCTAGCTCAATCGCCCCACCTTGTCGTCGAAGCTCGGCGCCTGCCCGTCGCTCCAGCCTTCTAGCCAGAACAATACATCTTTCGAAGCTAGAATAATTTTAGAACTTTATTACACTAAATAATCGTTTGGTGCTTAGCACAATGCTCTGTCGTAATATTACATGCATGGCATTTGCAGTTTATGTTTTGTTTTATGTTAATTAGGAATTATGTAATTATTGTTTTGTTATTGTTATATCTGCTTTCGAATCGTTTATTTGGAGAAAGGGATTGGGGTGCTTATGTTTGGTCTTATTGATTCACTTTTGAAGTGAACTTCTTTGGCGGTGATTCGATAATTGGGCGAGAATTGAAAGTGAAATTTCAAGGACACGTCACGTTTAGTCACATTTCACTAGATGAGAGAGCAGAAAGATATTTAACTCTGACTATCACACACAATCTCTCTTATTCTTTGTTTCTTAAGAAACACTCGCAAATTTCTTAATTTTTAGTCGTTGCAAGTAGTAGTTAGAATATGCTTTATTGTCAAAATTAGATAATAATAACATTAATATTTAGGGTACAATGGCGTTCTTATTGCTAAGCTTCTATAACTTCTTTAATTTTCAGATTATCTTAAGCTTACTAAAAAAATTAAGATGTGATTTCATCGAGTATTCCCGTTCGTCCCAATGATTTTGTTAGTGGGACGAACGGAACTAGTTTAGTAACTTTATTTTTAATTCCCCTTTGTTCCCATTAAATAATTTGAGTCTGGGTGTTCAATGGTGAAAAAACACAAATTTATCCTAAGTAACCCATATTAATATTATAAATTCGAAAGTAAACCTGTCTGTCTGGCGTAATGTTAACTTTTCACGCCTAAACCACTGAACGGATATCGATTAAATTTGGCAAGGAGATAGACGGCACCCTGGGGAAGGACATGGGCTACTTTTTCTCAAAAATAATCCTTAAAGGAGATATATAGGGGATGAAATTTCGTATGGGAAACTTAGCATTTCTTAAGATGGACATAAAAATTTAAAATATATTTATTTTATTATTTATGTACACACAGTAAAATAGATACAGATACTGCATATTAGTATTGAATACAAAGGTACTGCTGTAATTTAAACTTTTGGTAAGAAATAAAAAAAATATTTGTATCAGTGTTTTTGAAAAATTATCCCCCAAGGCCAAGTGGGTAAAATAGGGGGTAATTTTAAAACCCACATGATTATTTAAATTTTTGTTTACCTCGTTTTAAGAGATTTATGGAATTTGAAATAAAGTCAGAACCCGTAGCTTGAGGTATTATTTATTTTAGTATTTAGATTTATTTAATTTAAATCGGTCCACCCACTTTAAAGTTATTCCAATTTGAAGTTATAAAATAACTTAACAGGTCAGTGGCGGCGCTAGAGTATATAAAATGAATGATGATAATATTAACATTAATTATTATTATTTTTAAGTAAAACATTTAGAATCTTAAAAACATGTTTAATAAAAATGAATTTTTAGCATTTATCTGTCTGTCTGTTAAATTGTCACGCTTTAACGGCTGAATGAATTTGGATTAGGATACTATTTATCTCATTAGCACGTTCCCGTGAGATAATTTCTGAAACCCTCGCGGGGGAAGCCGCGGGCAGACGCTAGTTATGTTATAAATGTGGAAGTGAGTTTGTTTTTTTTATTTTCGCTTTACACTAAAACAGCTGAAAGGATTTATCTGTTTGGCACATGGGTAGACTATGACCTGGGTTAGTACAAATCTTACTTTTTATCTCGGCAGTACGGTGCATGCATACGAGATGGTATTCTGTTCAAAAAGTACTAGACTTGCATGAATTTTAAACTTTTAGCTCAACCAGCCCCTTAATTATGTCCATTAAAAACTATAATAAACTGCCAAATGAAATTAGAGAAATAAGCAAAACACACTTATTTATAAATAAATTGAAGCGATTTCTGGAATCCAAGGCATATTACACAGTAAAGGAATTTCTAGATGATAAAACGATTGCAAAATGAAATTACTCTATCAAAAACAAACTAGTAAAAAAATAATATAATATGGAACACAGAAATTCTTGTATAAATATGAATAAATAAATAATGTATCTACATAATTAAAATAAATAAAATATATAATTTAAATAAGTACAAAATTAATTTAATATAATATACTTATAATTAATCTATTTAAATACATAATTTAATTAATACACACATATTATAACAAATACTTCTAAAATTACTTTTATTATGAAATGATAATGGCCTATTGTTATGCAATACCTAAAAAATTAAAAAAAATATAATGTACCTACACCAACATAATAATGTATACATATAAAAATTATATACCGAATGAAACACACCTAATAATTTATAATAATATTGATTTGATTAAATTGCTATGCAGCCCTCTTCCTCTCTCCTAAATTTTTGCGTGCCCGACAGGGTCCATATTGTATCTTTAATTTGTTATTTATTACCATCTCTGTAACATATGGAATGCAATAAAAAATTGAGTATTGAGTATTGAATTCACGATAGTATTTCAGCCATTAGAATTATCCCACTTATAGGATTTAGATGAAATTTGGCAAATAGATATAGTTTATTACCTGGATTTAACACTGATACTTTTTATCTCGAACCCATGGGAATTAAAAATAAAATGACTGAATTATTCCCGTTCGTTCCACTCGCAAAATCAGTGAGACGATTGGGAAAAAAAATAATATTGTTAATTAAATTCCCGTTCGTCCCACCACTGGGACGACGGCAGTGGGACGAATGGAAATAAACGGATTTCTTTGCATAATGTACTATTACGAGCGTAGACCTTGCCTATGTGTTATTTAAATCGTATCTGATTGATCATAGTGGTTATTATAAAACATTTATTTGGTACAAAACAGTTTTTCAAAATACCGGCTTTTGATTTAGTCATCTGTATTTGCTAAGGTTGGATTCGATGGTCACACTACACATCTTTCCCTATGAAATGTTAGGGAAACTTATTGAGTAATTTGAGTATTAAGAGAAGAATCACCCCCATATCGGATACAGATGATTAAATAAAAAGCCGATTATTTGAAAAACTGTTTTGTAGCGAGTTTAATGTTTAGTATAACCAATCAGATCGATTTAAAAGATACATAGGCAAAGTCTGCGCTCGTAATATACATTATGTAAAGAGTTCACATCTTGATTACAAAATAGATCGTAGGAATCAGAATTAATATATAGTCAAACAAATAAATGACTTCCCGAACTAATTAAATTAAATTCGTTTAAGTTACGGTAATTATAACTAATTAGTGATTATGAATAATTCTCATCAAGACTCAATTTCTTGTTTCAGAATTAAATACTTCTAAACTTGAGGTTATGGTCATAATTTATATCCAATTCATTATCTTTTTTAACGATACTTATAAACTTTGGTCTTGACCTTTATTGGCTTGGGCATTTTTAATCATTTGTACTGTAGCGGTATCTACATCGCCACATACGATCTACGCATCACACTGACGTCACGCAAATTTCTGCATCGCGCAAGCAGAGTTTACCGCGCAACTAGCATATATACAACGTCCCGACATCAATGACGTAGGATCCTCCCTTTAGTATAGAGGTATGAGGACCAGGGTGTAAAGTTCACTCATACCTCCATAGTAAAGGGAGGATCCTCCGACCAGACGGGTGTTGTTTCTGGTGGGCAACTGCCCGACGATTGACGTCGGGACGTTGTATATATGCTAGATGCGCGGTAAACTCTGTTTGCGCGATGCAGGATTTTGCGTGACGTCAGTGTGATGCGTAGTTTGCATGTGGCGATGTAGATACCGCTACAGTACTATCAAGAAGTTAATTAACAGAAAACTGTTTTCCCAATAAGTCAAAGCGAGGTGATAATTGCTGCATTCTTAATTATTATCCTAATAGTATATTTTACCACCTCCGTAAAAGCTCCAGTAAACTTATCTGGCACATGATTCCTTTTTTGAATTGAATTTTGTTCCACTTTTTAACTTATCTGGTTAGTAGTGCCTATCAGGACAATGTGAAACACGGCCGTAGTAAATTAAAAATAAATAATATAATCCAATTCGTCCCAAAGGGCCATGTGGCCTAGAAGTTAATTAGATAAAAATGAGAAATTTTTTTGTGCCAAATGTTGTAATCGGTACAAAAATCCACATCTTGGAATTCGTTACATAGGCTTAGTCCCGACTTAGCCTCTGGAGTATAGACCAGACATTAAAAGAAAAGAAAATCTTCTTTTACTAATAAATACTCTTTTCTGAAAATGCTTTTAGATTTTTTTCTGAAATGCTAATGTAATGTACTTTCTTGTTGTCTAAAGATTCCATTATATCGGTCCAATCTTACTAAAATGACATTTAAATAAAGTGTATTTGAAATTGTATTTTTTTTAGTTTTTTTTAGGGTGGGAAATCATCAATTATAACTTCTCCTGATCTTTTTTTTTTTTTTAAACTTTGCCCCACTGGGAATTTCTCCTGTATCGTGGGTGCGTTTACAATCTTACGATCTAATTACGATCTGGGCGGAGCGGGAGGGCGTGTCTGACTCTTACTGACTAAAACCCACCCGTGTTCATTCAGTTGCATGTGCCAGGGGCCACGGTAACCCAGGGGCCACGGTAACTTGTATAGTCCTGCTTTCGTTTAATTCTGTGTTTTGCATATTTATTCAACTACCTTTTTTTCTTTGTTACAGGTAATAACAAATACAAACAAGAGGATATACTTCGGTTGTCATGACAGCATAGCCCTATATTTTAACTACTTAGGTAAATCTAATTTGACTGAAATACATAAAAAATGGGACATCAGAGGGGCAATTCCCGTATTTTTAAGAACGTTCGCATTCTAATCTCAGTGTCAATCTGTCAAAAATTGTATAGCGTTTACCTACAATTTTGACATTTGATTGTCGCTGAGATGAGATTGCGACTTGAATTTGAACGTTTTTAATTACGGGAATTGGCCTTCTGACCTAAACGAAGCTGCTAAAAAATTGGGACATCAGACGTAAACGCAGTTGACATTCGAAAGTGCCTTTTATGTGCCTACTTGAAACAAATGCTTTGACTTTAGACTTTAACGCGCTATTTATTCATAGAAGGCCGGTTCCGTCATATTATAACGGACGTCATGAAAATCTGACATTTGCACCAGTATTTGACATTAAGGTGTCAAATTTGTACAGCTGTATTTGGACAGCCGTTGTTGTGTGACAGTTCACCGCTTTCTCAGGAAACCAAAGCTTAAGGGAGAGAGGATGTGCATGGCAACCTGAACACTTATTAACAGCTCAGATAATAAAATAAGTAGGTTATACAGGGTTCTTTGTAATATGACAGCAGTCCATTCAAGGGATGTAGGGGAGGTCATTTGCAACCAAATGACCCGTATGACCCCTATGTAAATGTCAACCATTTCCGAGTAATTTGACATTTTATATTTTTTTAACGGTACACAATTTGAAAAATTTAAAAAAAAAAAACCTAATGCATGATTTTTTAAAAGTTATTATTATCTGCATCTACTACAAACTTAATAATCAACCATAAAAGAACAATTATCTTTAATATTTTTTAAATCAGAGCACACAATTTTCATCATTATGAGCAGGTTATTGTATGAAATGGTTGATTTCTGCAAAAAAAAACATGGATATACTTTATTGACAGAACATTCCAAAAATATATACAACTACTCAGCTATCCAACGAGATACAATAAGATCCAAACATCTTAAAAAAAAAGTTAAATTACTGGAAATTGGTTGACATTTGCATAGGGGTCATAAGGGGTAATTTGGTTGCAAATGACCCCCACATCCCTGCAATGGATTGCCATCGTATTACAAATAACCTTGTATATTGTACAATAGAATACACTATTATCATCTTTTCTTATGCCTAACAAGAAAACAAACAATTCAAATGCCACAAGATCGTAAATCTATACCTACATGCTTTATTTTATCGCTAATTCCCGCATAGCTTTAGGTGGAGTGCAGTCCCACTCGCATAACAAAACGTGGGTTGTTGTTCAATACAGCTATTGAGATTTTAGTACCTCACTGGTATTTATGACGATTTAAATAAATTACACCAGTATTAATAGAACTACAATTATATGGATAAATTAACTGTCACGTGTATTATGGGTTTCTAAAATATTTCAAGGGAAAGCGGATTTTAAATTGCGGAATGGTGGGAAAACGATTGCCTTTTGTTCTAGCGTCATCATCATCATCAGCCTACAATGTTCCCACTGCTGGGGCACAGGCCTCCTATCTGTGAGAGGGAGTTCTAGCGTGCTCCTTTAAACGAAGTTATATTGATATTTTTAAATACGAAATAGCCATTATAAATAAAGTAAACGCGGTCGGCAACGAACAAGGTGTTCGCATGTTTGAGGATGAACATAAAAATCATTGATATCTTTACTAAGTTTTTATTCCAAGATATTTATAAGGTTGCGATAACAGGGGCATCTACAAAGTTAATCACGTTGATGGGCAGGAAATAAGTTAACAAATCGCAAAATTTGTGTTTTAGCGAAGTTCCGAAGATGAAGAAGACGAAGAAGTTGACAGCTGAAGTGGAGACTGAGAAGGCACCGCAGTTTTTATGTTCTCAAATCGTAGAGTAGGCATAATCGAAAATGGTTTATTGCCAAGATTACGATGAATCAGATGATCAAATGAACTATGTTAGACTCGAAAAGCTGAAGTCAAATCATTTGTTTATATGCAACACCAGCAGCTCGGTCGTCAATCGTTATAATTGCAAATTAATCAAATAAAAACAATATTGACATTGATGTCTCACTGCTAGGCTTAGACCTCCCTGCTCTCCTTCCACCTCTCTCTGTCCAGAGCTGCTACGGACCAATAATTATTAAAGGAGTCCAGCTCATTTTATCATCTATGGAACCAAAAGAACCTTTTTTTTTTTTTTTTTTTTGTGGCTACCTTAGGACTACAATCTAATCATTAGGTAATTATTTACAGACATAAACAACTCTAGTCATTACTTCCCGACATTTCTCATAAATAAATTATTGTTCAACACGCGATTACACACAAACTACGATAGGGATGTGATCGTCAGATAGCAGTCAGCACGTCACTAGCTTGCGTGCGCTTTCTTGATTTATTCTCTAGATGGCGCTTGCTCGCTTATCTTTGGAGTACCTATTACGACGCATGTTTGGCTAGTAGGACCATATTAACGACACACTACGCCATGATACCTGCACTGGTGAATTGCTGCGGTTGATAAAATCGCAAATAAGTATAAGTTCGTATGTAGTCGTAATTGGCGACTAGGGACTGGATTATGTCAAGAGATGTCCATACGAAACGCGGCGTCCCCTTGTCTGGTTAGAACTACATAACGCCCGTCAAGTGTCTTCTCCACTTCTTCCATAAATCTATATTAGTCATCATTTCATGGGCCACCCCTTTTCTAGCCATTTCATCTTTTGCACAATTCACCCATCAATATACCCTAAATATTAGTCATATCTAAAGGCTCCTTCAAACGGCGCAACATGCGTCGCAAATCACGCGCAACAGGTGACGCGAATCGCTCGCGACGCAAAGGCACCTCCTGTCGCGCGACGAGCGGTGCTTTTGTGTCGTGCGCGATTCGCGTCGCGTGTCGTACCTGTTTGAAGGAGCCTTAATTCTGTCATTCTTACTACGTGACGTAATTGATGATCTTTCTATACATCTAGTATGTATAGGAAGTATCTAGTATCTATGTAGGTATAGGAAGTGTCACCTTCATCATCAGCTTATATTCGTCCACTGCTGGACGTAGGCCTCTTCTAGTGAACGCCACTGAGCCCGATCTTCGGCTCACCTCATCCAGTGTCAGTACGTCTCATCAGTACGTTTGCCTAAACGCGGTCTCCACTCTAACACTCGTTTTCCCCAACGATTGTCGGTTCTGCGAGAGATGTGACCAGCCCATTGCCACTTTAGCTTGCCTTAGTCTTTGGGCTATGTCGGTTACGTGTCACCTTAGTCTCATTTAATAAAATGAAAAGTGATGGCAACGTCGCGTACCGACAATATGTTTTAAACAAAAATAAAATGACTATAGATGTGAATGGTATAAAAAAGAAAGTGTTGCTGTCAAGTTAGGCAACAAAGTTACATTTGTGGTTGCGTGTTTTAGGGTTCCGTATCTACTGAAAGGGAATGGAATGCCATTGTTACTGCAATATTGCCTGTCTGGTAGAAGCGTCTAGTACTAGGTACTTAACGAAATAATTCATAGGCTTGGTATTTATATATACTGTGTAGGCAGTTGTTTTGGCATACCTACGTTTATGCCCCTAAAAATATTAAATACTAAGACCTGCCTGCATCATAACTATGACTGGGAGAAAGAATAAAAACAATTAGTAATAGTAGCATTTTTATTAAAATACGAGCTGATCCCGAGGCGAGGCGATGTCGTTATAGGTATAGCTGATAATGTGAATCTGGCACTGGTTTTGACGGATCAACTACTTTGGGACGGGCCCGTATCTTCGTTGACGGACTTAGAGAGTAGACCCCCTGAGCTGATATACTATGTGCCGGTAGTGGTTTTAGAGATATTCACAAAACACTGATTATGCCGGGAAAAAATTTAAAACGTCACACCAGCAAAGATAATTGGGTCTAGCAGGATTCGAATAACAATTTTTATGTACGCACGACGTCATGTCAAGCTATATATTTTCAGTATAAGCTGACTTCTCACTGTACGAAAAGCCTATACAATGCGAGGTCAGCTTAAACTGAAAAATTATAGCTTGATATGTCGTCGTGTGTACTAATAAATAACATTAGCGAGGTCAGCTTAACCTGGAAATCTATAGCTTGATATGTCGTCGTGTGTACTAATAAATAAAATTAGCGAGGTCAGCTTAAACTGGAAATCTATAGCTTGATATGTCGTCGTGTGTACTAATAAAATTTAAATAGCGAGGTCAGCTTAAACTGGAAATCTATAGCTTGATATGTCGTCTTGTGTATTACTAAATAAAATTAGGTACTTTATCAATAAAACAGCGTCAAAAATACCGATGGAGATGAAATAATTATTTAAAATAAACACATAGGTAACTTAGTACACCAAATCCAAATCATTATTTAAGAGTAGTGTGTCACGTCCGATGGGATTTCCTCGGATGGATGGATGATCTGCAAAAATAAGAACTTCCATATAAGTTCATCTGTATTTCCTCTTACAGAGGTACGAGGAACATGGTGTAAAGTTCGCTCATACCTCTATAGAAAAGGGAGGATCCTCCGACCAGAGGGGTGTCGTGTCTGGTGGGCAACTGCCCGAAGAATGATGTCGGGACGTTGTATATATGCTAGTTGCGCGGAAAACTCTGCTTGCGCGATTCAGGATTTTGCGTGACGTCAGTATGATGCGTAGTTCGCACGTAGCGATGTAGATACCGCTACACATCATTGTTTTAACCCATCTAGGGGCTGAATTTTCAAAAATCTTTCCTTAGTGCTTACCTTAACTGTAACTTTTGTGCAAAATTAGTTTAGGCTGTGTCAGTAAATGATTTAAGAATGACAAGTAAATCTAACGTTCACATTAGTCATCTTCAAGCAAAGTTATATTCCACTGCTGGGATACAGACCTGCTCTATGATAGAGGGAATGGGCTGTAATTCACCACGCGGGCCCAGTGCGGGTTGGTAGATGTCACATGTCATCGAATTTTTAGAATTTGTGTTCTAGGACTTGCTGGTTTCCTCACGATGTTTTCCTTCACCGTTTCGAGAGCAAAGGTGATTAAATTATTTACGCAACGCGCCTGCCTGGGTTCAAACCCACGACCTACAATTCATAAGTTGGAGCCGTTACCACTGGGCCACCACTGCTATAAACGTCATCAATGTCGCCATCTTTACCAGCGATATTGAAAGTGATCACAAGTGGCCATGGTCTAGGATCACGATAAGGCGGGTGCGTCAAGGGCGAGCGTGGGCCAGTGAATGTTGGCGCCGCATTGCTATAGATAAAGCTCAGACCTCAATTAATAGAATATATTCGAATGCTGGAATTGGTCGTGCTGACCGAGAAGTTTATGTGTCAACGTTTCAAGCACTTTCTAAGTTAATCTAAGATAAGATATCGTAAAGGGAGTTAATTGTTTGATAATATCGTCAAAAGCGTGGTATTGTGATGATAATATATGCTCGTTATTTTTCGGCAATAGGCTCTGATATAAGTAGGTGCTCGTCTTTGCTCTGAAAGGCCACAAATTGGCCTAGAGAAGATAGAATCTCAAGAGGGTTTGTGAAAATGTTAGTAAAATCAAATACATGTCAAGAGATTGACATAGATTTGAATTTACCCAACGTAAAATCAAACTCAAGGCAAAAGGAGTATGTAAGGGTCGTAGTAAGTGGCGTTCAGTAGTTTCTGCCTACCCCCACGAAGAAGAAGAAAGCGTAAGTTTATGTATGTATGTAAAAATAAATCAAATATTAACATTTATTGTAAAATTGCGTAATGTCATCTTGTTGCCTCAGTTTATTTGTAGTAAGGAATTAAAATAGAAACAGTAAAAAGAGTGCTTTAGAAACTTTTAAGATACCACGCCAGAGCTAATTATTCAAGAGTTACCAACAACCAGAAAAAATAATGCTTTGCTCCTTGTAAAAAGTGAGATTTTTAGTATACAAGTTTTTCTTTAAGATTGTCGACGTAGAACGATATTCTAGTTCTTTTTATATATGTTTTAATCTTGTCCGAATGCTTTGTACATTGTTTTCAACATCTTTACACGCAACCACTATACTCCGCAACATTGTATGAATCAAGCTTTAGGCACTCCTCGATATATGCGTAGGCGGGCGGCACTCGCGCTAGGCGCCAGCACAATTTATAATGCAGAAGGTACACACCATAAAAGTGCCATTAGCGTAACGGTGCATGAGGGAGTAGGTCCACCTAGACATGAGTTGCCTTGGCTTACCCGGAAATCTTTAAATAGACTCCGGATCCAGGTAGGCCGAAGCAAGGAAAACCTGCTCAGGTGGAGATTCACAGATGACTCCGCCCTGAATTATAAATGTGGTGCTATCCCACAAACCACAGGGCACTTAATATCGTGTCCAGCGTGTCCTGTTGTCTGCACAGTACAGGAGTTGAAGGACGCCACTGAAGGGGCTAAGCTCGTCGCCAAATTCTGGGCTGACGTTATATAGATTGCCATCGACACTCTAAAAAGAAGGAGTAGTGCCGAAGAGCCTTCCCTCTGTTCCTATATCACAGCGTCATCCCCAGAATGGGAACTAGAGTGATCGTTTCATAAATAGCAATCCAATGCCTTTTATAAAGGTATGATTTTGGAAGGTAGTATCCAGCGCTGATTTAAAATAACTCAGCCTAGTTGAGTTCAGAGTAATGACGGTTAGACATCCGTAGTCGTTAAAGCTGAAAGTTGTCCAGATCTGCATAGCTATTCATAACCATTCGGTAAGCTTCTGTACCGAATCGAACATCAATCAATGTTCCTCCGTGTGTCCCGTGTGTCGTCTAAACGCTTTTCACAAATCCAAAACCCGAAAATTTTGGTAAAAGACGACCACTATTCTTCCGTCGCGCGTCGGCTATTTGCGGTCGGGGACTAGGCGAATCAGGTAGCCGAAAATGTGTCATACCGTCCGACCGTCACTCGGAAGCCTGTCGAATGGCTGTGAATAGCTATGCTGGATGCTTTAAGATTCTAATATAGCCCAGTAAAACAAGGGTTGTGTAACAGTGATTCCTATGATGATTCTGTTCCGACGTGTATTATGGGAGGCAGTCAAACTTCTGTACATAAACATTTAATGGTACAAGTTTATTTCGTAAAGCTCATATGCGAAGGTCTTCGCTTCGTTAGGGAATTGTTGTTTGTAAGTTAGGCAAGCTTATTACGTACAAACATTGAAATATTTGTTTGTTCCTTAGTCTGACATCATACATGTTCGTGTAATTTTAATATCTTATTATTTTATTTGTTTCTGTTTTCCTTTACTTTATTGATGGAAGTAAATATACCAACTGAAGGAAAAATAAAATGAGTTAAAAAAAATTAAGAATTAGTATTAAATAGAGAAGAATAAAAATTGCTTCACTGATAAGTGCCAGCCCTTTTTAAATGGATGGATATTAATATTTGAAAATATAATACAATATTTGTGGTTAAGCGATTGACTGTTGCGCTGCGTGTCGCGGGTTCGATTCCCGCACGGAACAAATATTTGTATGACCTACAAGTAATTGTTCCGGGTTTGTGTATGTGAGTATAAATGTTTGTAAACGCACCCACAATACAGGAGAAATTCCTAGTGTGGGGCAATGTTTAAAAAAAAAGGAATACAATCAAATTTCGACACTACCTAGATATTTTTTGTAAATAATATATGTATGATCAATTTGACTAATATAATCATATTTGTGTCCTTCCCTACTCTTAGCTGGGATTTCTAATTATTATTTTTTACTAATGGCTTTTGTAGACAGGATATCAATTCAGATTTGTTACAGTTTTAATGGCAATCATGTCATTTGATTTAAATAGGCTTTTACTTTTTATTATTTTATTTATCTTTTATATCGATTCTTTTGTATTTTATGAAATGTGAGAACGTTGTAGGCCTAACTTGTAAACTGTAGACTTGTAGACCATTTTCTATCTTGTTAAGTACCAGGTACTTATTGACAGGCCTACACTGTCCTCCCATACCTATAAACACTGTAATTTGAAAACATTGTAAAAACCAATTATTTTTAAAAGTATTACCGTGTAGTTTCTTGCCGGCTCTTCTCCATAGAAAACGACCAATTGGAACCGTGCACCTAGCTTCTGACGTTTCATAAGTGCCCGTGTATGTTTATGTCAAATAAAATATTTTGTTTTTTTCCTAGGAAAGTGGTTCCGTCATATTAGAACCGCCATTTTCATTAGTATTTGACATTAAGATATCAAAAAAGGCTCTGTATTTGGACAGCCGCTATTGTGTGACTGTTCACCGCTTTCTGAGTAACCCAAAGCTTTAGCAACGAGGTTCACTTTCACAGTTCAAAACCCACATTATCGTTTGAAAACCCCTATTTGTTGTTGCCACTTTCATATCTGAAATACCTTTTATTGTAGTAAATACATTACTATGTCTCGGGCCGTCATCGTCAGTACCCTAGTAGATAAAAACATGCGAATATCTCAAGTAAGACGGACTAAATTCCACTCAACTAAGTGTAATTTATTGACTCTAAGGCCGAGATATATAAACGTTATTTAGCACGAGGTTTGACTTAGGCATGTTCCCATCTCTGTCTTGCACTCAGACTAAGGAAAAGAAAGGACTCGGCATAACGAACAGTAGTTATAGGAATGTCATGTATTTCGATGGCATAGTTACTGACATATCGGCATCTCTTTTTAACTTATGAGGGTAATCATATGTAAAAAAAGGACATCAGTAGTCTTATCATTACCAAAAATTGCAACATTATCTACAAAATATCTCACTGCGGCCGGTCGCCATGTTTTGTCACAGCCAACAAGTACATCAGTTGTCATAGCAACTTGTTTCTTTCAGTGTTTTGAAGAAAATTTTGATATTATAATGCGCGCAGCTCTACCGCAAGCCGCCATCTTTGTGCCAGACTCACATTTTAGGTATGCACGTTTTTTTCGTAGGTATGTCATGTCTATTCTTCTTTTCCTTAGTCTGAGGTCTTGCACTTGTAGTTTGGCAGTTGTGTGACGATGATAGGAATAACGCTTAGTCAAAGTACGGGTTAAGTAACGTTTATAGATTTCGCCCTTAGACAATTTTTGAACAAGATGGCGAGGGTGGTTTGAAAATGAACAGTTTGCAATAAAAATCAAGACAATTAGATCCGTTCTTTTTTACGACATGGTACACACATAACAAAGGCATTTGGATTTCTTCGTTATCTGCATGGTCGGAGACATGACGGGTAACTGAAATAACAGTCAAAACACTAAGTAAAGACGTCTATTACTGCTCTAAAGGTCACCGATTACAAAAATATCACTTGATTAGGCAGATGCAATCAGATTGCAATATGGAAACGCGGTGATTTCGATATAGGACACACTGTCGCAAGTGCGTTTCCACAAAAAGTGCTGCGTAGCGCGTGAGCTCTAGCGAACTCTAACATTAACGATCACAAACCTCAAAAATATCAACTGTCAAGTGACAGCCGTCAACACAGTGTTGCCACTTCCTATATCGACCTCACCCAAGTGCAATATTTGACGTTTCCGGTTAGTAATAATTAGATGCCGTTTAATAATCAAAAATAAAGATTGCGAATCAGTGTTGACGCAGCGACACAATAATATATATGTATCTGTGTGTACTTTCATTTTCACGTGGAAATCCTCATGAAAGAAAACTCGAGGATTATTCGCGTAATGTTCTATTACGCAAAATCCTTAATACAAAACGCTGTCAATGAGCAGGTTTATTACTTGAATAGTTTGTCAGCCTAGATTCTCCTCAGCATCGAGCAAAACCTGTACCATTTTAATTAGTACTCAAAAAGAGAAACATAAATCTAGCTCGATAATAATTGCGTGAGTGATAAAAGTCTTAGGTGTGTTGTTTATAGCCCCGCAGTCTGTCAGTAGATTAAAAGGCTATAATAAGGCTGTCCGTTTGTCTTTTTTGTTAGTCGGTTATTGGTAATTAAGTTCTGTCTCAAGTCTTGCCGAAAGAGCTGTAGTACTAAAACAATCCATACTAATTTTATAACTGCGAAAGTAACTACGTCTCTCTGTTACCCGGTCGATTCTGTAACAATCTCACCGTGATAACTTAGATCAAGTGAGTTATCATTCCACCTGATGCTAGGGATTGACCTCTATCGACAACTCACTTCACCTAAGTTATCACGGTGAGATTGTTACAGAATAGCTCGAGGTTCACGCCTTAAAGACTGTACAGCTTTTGATGAAATTTGGCACACGGAGACCACATGACCTGGGTTAGGGCATAAAGTGTTATCTCAGAAGTAGGCAGTGACTTGTCGCTGCTGGCCGTAGTCGAATCGATGGTCAGCAGCGCCGAGTCCTGGGACGCGGTGGTCTCCTTCTGCGAAACAGTCGTCTCGCAGAAGGAGGCTGCGGAAAGGGAGAGGGAGATCTCATCCACTCACCCGGCCCGCAGAAGGTGCACCGGGCGTCGGCGGAGGGCGGACAACGCCCTCTTCCAGCCCCCCTAAATGGGTCCAGGGGCGACGGACACGGGGACGTCCGTCGCTACCCACACACCAGGACCCGAGGTGGCGGCGCGTAGTGTTCCACGCGCGCCCCTCTTAGGCGTCACGGGGGGAGTCAAACACCTCACTCCCCCCCCCCCCCCAGACCCGAAGAGGCCCGCGGTGGCGGGCCGGCACCAGTCGGGGGTTGCGGAAGAATCGTACGTTCCCGCGACCCCCGGCGTAGGTGTGAGATGGAACACCGGGGTGGTTTTTAGTCAGTAAGAGTCTGACAGACCCCGCCGCCCGCCCCAGGGCGGCGGACATCCATGAGGATTTTCCACCCCGGAAACAAAAAAAAAAAAAAGGGCATAAAGTGTTATCCCCTTAGTATGTTTCTGTGGGATAATTTCCGTCCTCCACGCCGGTGAAAAGCTAGACTTCTATCAAAACTAATATTATAAAGAGCAAAGATTAGATTTTATGTATGTTCGTTTGTTACGCTTTCACGCTGAAACTAAAATTTGGCACATGTATAGACCATGACCTGGTTTAGGACATACGATATGAATTTTTATCCCGATATTCTCACGGGATCGACACTTATGCTAGTCATACTGCGGGACGCAGCTATTAAATTTATAAAGGACATAAACTACGTGAAAAGACCTGCCCATAACCTCCTCTGTGTATGAAGTAGACTGTTCATAATTAGTATTTAGTCTGCCTAGGGCCACGAAGTAATTAAAACTTTCAGGGTGGTAGACATAATAGCAACGATTGACGATGACGTCAGTGATCGAAGTAGGTACGCAAAAGAGTAGACAGGAAATTATCTGGAAGTGGTAAAACATGTTATTTTTTATTGCGAAATGGGCAAACTCAAACTCGGCCGATGGAAGGTGACGGATGAGGTCTAAGATGCCTGTTGACTCTTTCTTTGATGGCTGACGGGCTATATGTGGAAAGGAATACATGCTGGCAGAGAGTTCCACACTTTGGCCGTAACCATAATAAAAGTGTGGAGAAGAAGCGCTGAATACGACTAGTTTGGATATCAACCTAGTGCGGATAGTACAGCTCGCGCGATAAGAGTTTGGCTTTGACCTTCGGATTTTTGAACTTTTGATTGCACAACAGGAGTGCGCGGTACGTCGTATCGATGCGAGAGGCAGGGAACGACTGGAGCGCCAATCAGAGCACCGCGTGCGTCTACACACCCGCCCCGCACCCCGCTAATTGCCCGTTGATACCCAATTTCTGATTTCTGCGCAATAACGGTCAAAGCCAAACTCTTATCGCGCGAGCTGTACCCTGCAGTACGTCTATCTGCACTACGTAATCTTCGTCTTAAATACCATCTCAACATCTCTCTTCCTTGAATTTGTATATATATACATATATATTTATGTAAGCATATAGTATAGTAAATAGTATGTATGTGTATAAGACTTATTTATGTATTTGTGTACGTTGTTTTAATAGTTTATTTTTTTATCATTGTTCCTTTCAATTAAAGCACCTGCCATCTAATCTCTTCACCACCCTTGGTTGACTGGTAGAGAATGCCTAAGGTATTAAGTCCGCCTTTGTACCTTTTGTGCGGAAAGTTTAAATAAATAAATAAATTGCTTAGATCGTACCTATATCATAGAAATTGTTTTCTAAGAATTTATATTGTAGAAATGTTACTAAAGTGTTTGGCTCAAAAGTGTTGTCATTAAAGACATTCTGGGATGGGTAATCAATAACGATTTTCCAATTTGAGCGATAGCCGTTTTGCGTGGATGTGACGTATGTTTTCCCCAACCTTTTCATATTTTTTTGCGTTTGTGTTATTTTTTGCGTCCATGTTTACCGCAAATAAACGCAATTTCTTTCTTCCTTTTTTTATTTCAATATTTCTTCGAATAATGAAAGAGGTAGAGTAATCGTTTGACGAGTTATCCCAATGATGTTATTATAGAATTCCTATATTATACAGGGTGATTGACTCTAGTGATAAAACTTGAGCTTTCTTTGTTACTGTAAGAACAACCGCAAACAGTCACAGACCCTGTGGTCTGTGGCTGTCTACGGCATCAACCGTTTTAGTCAAGAAAATTTGTCAAAAGCCATTATTCATTCAACGTACGACGTACCATCTAAACGGTTTATGAATATTTTCGCGACTAAAAATCGCATTTAAACAGCTTAAGCTAAGTTTATTTACGACATGTCAAACTTTGTAAATCCAATTTTCGACTTAAGGGGCTGACAAGAGCTAAAGCGCGGTCACTGTCGGACTGCATAGAAAAGAAAGAGAAGCGCGGTTACACAAAGCTGGTAATTTATTGCAAAATTTGAAGCAATTCTCTATTTATAAAAATCTACTGATTGGACAAAAAAATTTAAAAAAACTCACGTTAATACGTTGCTTGAAGATGACATCTGAAAAAAAAACAGAATGATTGCATGTATATTAGTACGGTTTTTAATCGTTAAAATACTTTTTTGGGGGTATCTTCGTGACTTTTTTCTATCGTACCAAATTAGTTGTATTATGTTTTCAACAGACTATCTAACTAGCATTATATCCTGAACAATATCATATAAATTTCTGATTTTGTTTACTGCAGTGGATCATATACTTTTAGGCATTATTTAACTTGCGTTTCGGTCATGTAGTCCTATTTAGATAACTTGTGCAATTGAAAAACGATCATCATGCTGCAGTGGACCATATACTTTTAGGCATTATAAAGTTGCGTTTCGGTCATGTAGGTCCTCTTTAGATAACTTGTGCAATTGAAAAACGATCATCATGATGCAGTGGACCATATACTTTTAGGCATTATAAAACTTGCGCTTCGGTCATGCAGTCCTCTTTAGATAACTTGTGCAATTGAAAAACGATCATCATGCTGCAGTGGACCATATACTTTTAGACATTATAAAACTTGCGTTTCGGTCATGTAGTCCTCTTTAGATAACTTGTGCAATTGAAAAACGATCATCATGATGCAGTGGACCATATACTTTTAGGCATTATAAAACTTGCGCTTCGGTCATGCAGTCCTCTTTAGATAACTTGTGCAATTGAAAAACGATCATCATAATGCAGTGGACCATATACTTTTAGGCATTATAAAACTTGCGCTTCGGTCATGCAGTCCTCTTTAGATAACTTGTGCAATTGAAAAACGATCATCATGCTGCAGTGGACCATATACTTTTAGACATTATAAAACTTGCGTTTCGGTCATGTAGTCCTCTTTAGATAACTTGTGCAATTGAAAAACGATCATCATGATGCAGTGGACCATATACTTTTAGGCATTATAAAACTTGCGCTTCGGTCATGCAGTCCTCTTTAGATAACTTGTGCAATTGAAAAACGATCATCATGATGCAGTGGACCATATACTTTTAGGCATTATAAAACTTGCGCTTCGGTCATGCAGTCCTCTTTAGATAACTTGTGCAATTGAAAAACGATCATCATGCTGCAGTGGACCATATACTTTTAGACATTATAAAACTTGCGTTTCGGTCATGTAGGTCCTCTTTAGATAACTTGTGCAATTGAAAAACGATCATCATGATGCAGTGGACCATATACTTTTAGACATTATAAAACTTGCGTTTCGGTCATGTAGTCCTCTTTAGATAACTTGTGCAATTGAAAAACGATCATTATGATGCAGTGGACCATATACTTTTAGACATTATAAAACTTGCGTTTCGGTCATGTAGGTCCTCTTTAGATAACTTGTGCAATTGAAAAACGATCATCATGATGCAGTGGACCATATACTTTTAGACATTATAAAACTTGCGTTTCGGTCATGTAGTCCTCTTTAGATAACTTGTGCAATTGAAAAACGATCATCATGCTGCAGTGGACCATATACTTTTAGGCATTATAAAACTTGCGTTTCGGTCATGTAGTCCTCTTTAGATAACTTGTGCAATTGAAAAACGATCATCATGTTGCAGTGGACCATATACTTTTAGGCATTATAAAACTTGCGTTTCGGTCATGTAGTCCTCTTTAGATAACTTGTGCAATTGAAAAACGATCATCACGCTCCCGTCCTTATCGCAATTTATTTGTGTTCGGCGCAACATTTCTTCTGGTTTCATACTTCTCTATTAGTCGCAAAGATAACTTGTGCAATTGAAAAATGATAATCTATAGAAATAAATAAGAAATACTATTCGTTGGTACGCCGCCGCATCACTGGAGAACGGCTGGACCTAATCGGCTTTTATTTGTTTACAATGTTTGTATTAGTATAAATTCTGTTTTTAGGGAATGAAAAAAAAATAAGAACTGAGTTTGAAACTGAACGTCCTTTCTTCTATTGGATTATTGTTTGAACTTTTGTCAGCTTATGTCAGCATAGTCAATAGTTTGACTATGCTGACATAAGCTGACAAAAGTTTATTTGGCTATAAATTAAGTAGATAATTTTTCATCATATCACGCTTTTCCTGATTATATTTACTGCTTGTATATAAATATGTATGTAACTGATCGCCAAAATATTAATTCATTAATATTAATGAATTTAAAACGACACAATCGTACAAGAAGCTTGAGAATTGGTATGAATTCGGATATTACAGAAACATAATATATAATTTTTTGTCCAATTAGTATTGAATCTTAATTAGTAAGTTGATTGAATAAAATTAATTAAAGATTAATGTTATAATTTATTGGTTCGAAGATACGAATGAAGACGAAAACGATATTTATAGTTAAAAGACGTTTATGAATAAGGGGATTAATAAAGTAATGTCTAATGTTCAAAGAGAAAAGTTTTATTTTCTTTTTAGGTCGATGGTCATAAATAATTTACATTTATCTAAAACTCTACAAAGCTAAATCGCTCTCATATTTCGGAGTGGAGAGATAAATATACAATTTTTTAACAAATGTTATTTTCTTTTAAATTAAATTCAAATCTGTCTTAAGTGTCTAGAGCATATTTTTTAGGTAATTGTTGAATATACTTACACCCATATTCTAAGTCATAACCTCATGATTTCCTCGGCTGACTCAACCTCACTTAGGTGGTTTGATATTCATAGTTCTAATTTTACTCCTCATAACGAACAGTTTCCTTAGTAGAGGTGAGTTTGAGTTGAGGAACCAACTGTAACAAAAAGGTACGTAATCTATCTACCTTGAGACTTCGTTGAGGTATTCAACAAGGAACTTTTAACCAAAACACGCGTATTTTATCTGATTCTCATATTGCCTTTTAAAGAGTTTATTGAATATTCATACGACAATCCTTAAGAATAGAATAGAATGTAGAAATTTTACGTAGGGTGACCCAATGGGCGCGGTCTTATCGCTATAAGCGATCTTTTACAGAAGACCTTTGGATGGATTAAAGGGAGAAGGGGAGACAATACTGCAGGAAGTCACTGGTGTACCATTTACATATATTATATACAATAAATACATAAAACATATACTTAAATGTCAAATTACTTGGAAATGGTTTACATTTGCATAGGGTCACACGGGGTCATTTGGTTACAAATGACCGCCCCTACATCCCCTTAGTGGATTGCCGACGTATTACCAATAACCCTGCATATACAATGATAAACATGAAACAAGAGCAAGAAAACCATATGTAATGAAGATGTAGGAGAGAGGAAGTGTTTTTAAACCAGAATTTTAAAAGTGGACGAACACGAGTGTTACGATTACATTTTGCGACGCAATTTACAAATGCAGCAAATCCAATTGAGTTTTATGATGAAACTGAATTTAAAATTAGATTTCGCTTTACTGAAGATATTGTGATGAGTTTTTTGCTACCGCTGCGCTGTTGTTTCAAGATATTTATGGTAACAGACATGGATTGCCAGTTCCACCCAAAATCCAAGTGTTAGCCGCTTTACAATATTATGCAACAGGATACTTTTGAGTAAATTGTCGTAATTGTTTCGCACACTCCAGTCATCGAACTTATCAGTTAAAATGAATTATTTATTACAGTATGTACAATACAGTACTTGATTTTGTTTCAATGGTATTGTATTCCTCCGTTACGCGGGCCCATGCAGTTTTTATTAATACTGGGCTCCGCATAGTCGTTGCCACCAAGTTAAGTTTATATTTTAAGATCAACTCTTGAAAACAATTTTTTTTCACTTTCAATAAAAAACTGTCTTCCTCTTCCAGCCATTTCAAACCAGTAAACACAATAGGTTATTAGAGTTTCTTTATTTATGTTCTACTTTCATTTGACAAAAGTTGACACTTCATGTTGAATAGCACAGGTAACGCGCTCACAGACTGCTCTCATAATAAGCTTAGCCAATGTAACAAACGGAATATTCCTCCAAATAATGACGTATTCGTGATGTATCACCTCGACTCAGACTTATTCGAGGGACCTCATAATTTCCTTAATCTGACGACTATGAATACCAATTTTAAGGGTCTTCCGAGGTACGCCTTGTGATCTCCTAGACAGAGTTGTCAGTCGAGTAGCTTTAGAGATTACGACTTAGACTATGGGTGTAAATCTAGACTGGCTAGCTGCCCGCGGCGATTCGAGAAACATAATAATTACTTGTTCCAAGCCATCTGGTTAGGAAAGGTACACCTTTGAAGACAATAAATAGGTAGAATTTATTTAAATGCGTACTTAAGTTTTAGTTAAATAATTTAATAGGTTCTAGTATTTCTACTCTCGTTTCTCAATATATATTTAGCTATTTTCGTCGCAAGTTCGACTGATTCGTTGGTGTAGTGGTCGCTAATGCTACTGCTAACCATGAGGTACTGGGTACGATTCCTAGCTCGGGCAAAATGTTATTGGGTTTTTCCATCAAGAGTTTCTCAGTAGCAACCTGGAGTCTGGAGTTGTGCCCGGATGATGACAATAGGCTCGTCCCCTATGACACGGGACTTAAGCATAACTAGCTAGAGCTAAATATGCGTGTACTATAGGTACATGTAAGTACTATCGAGGAAGTTCATATCTATGCACCTTTAGGACTATTTTTCCCTGTAGCGCTCGGGCGCTAACAGTAACTAACGTAAAACAGATGCGGTCATCGTGTTCACGGGATTTTGTTCTAAAACTGCTTAGATATGAACTTCCTCGATAGTACACCTCTGCCCAATACTTCGGAGATTACAGACGTGATGTTGTGTTATGTCGCATGTTTGCAACTTTAGAAAGAAAGAAAGAAAGAAAAAGTGTTTATTGCGACTCGTACAGGAAGTGCACAAACTAAATTATAAAATAAAAAACCAAACTATATAAAAACAAAAAGTAACAAAAGAAAAAGGAAACAGAAATTCCTATACGAGGCCAAAAGGCTCCTATCTCAGCATGATGCTGCGACATTTAAAAAAAAAAAAAAATGCCGCAACGCTGGTATTCTGATAGGCGCTGTGAAGTCACGGGCATTTAACAGTAATAAATAAATAATGAAATACATATATGTAAAATAATAACAAATAAAACATTATAATATTCGCATTTCTATCCGCTTTACTTTTACTTTAGAGTTTATTGGTGACTAGCTTTTGCCCGTGGCTCTGCTCGCTCTAATTTAGAAATTCACAATCAATTCGTTTTATACTCTGTTTAGCCGTTGCACTCATGGGCCCAGAACAGTACTCTTTTTCTGGATGAAAGGTGGGTATTTTTTCTGTACCCCTGACAACGTATATGCTAAATGTCATGATGATCGGTTCAGCAGTTTAGGACGTGATACGGTATCAAGCAAACGAACTTACTTTCACATCTATAATATTATAGTTAGGAAGATGAAAAACCGGTCTACCGACACTCTAGAAGTCTAAACTCACAAAATGTATTAAGTACATAAAATAAAAAAAAAACTCCTAACACACTACACAACACGCTACACGTGGCGCCATCTATTATCATAATAACGTTATTGTTGTTTTCCTCGGGAACAGAGGGGCAATTCCCGTATTTTTAAGAACGTTCGCATTCTAATATCAGTGTGTCACTTTAGACATTGGCAGAATAGTCGACATCGGCTTTGCTTGCCATTTATTAAAAGTAGAATAGAATAATCTGTGTCAATCTGTCAAAAATTGTATAGCGCATTTTTGACATTAGACTGTCGCTGAGATGAGATTGCGACTTGAATTTGAACGTTTTTAATTACGGGAATTGGCCTTCAGTTCTCTTTTGAGATGAAAGGTACCCTATGTCCGTTTCTGTACACCTGACAACGTACATAATATGCAAAATTTTATGATGATCGGTTCAGTGGTTTAGGCGTGAAAAGGTAACAAACAAACAAACTTACTTTCGCATTTATAATATTAGTTAGGATACCTATAAAATATTTAGAACTAAGTGAAAAAAATAATTTATAGGTAATACTTACCTAAAAAATATTTAGCACTAAGTAAAAATTTAATTTTGATTCATAACGAGTAATTTTTTCTCGTATTTTATTTATTTATTTGCTCTCATGCACATCACACATTTTACAATAATATTGTAGGTTTTTGTACATGAATCCTGCCAGGCCATATCTAAACGCTATTAAGTAGATAAGACTTAAAATTAAAAAAAAAATATGCCCGAGAAAGTTTGATTATTTCTCTCGGGAGTGTTCTAAATAAATATCAATTTTTTTCTTGTATTTGAGTGTGTGACTCTTCAAACACTCACATACAAGCAAAATTGTGATAGCCCTCTTAAAAGCATTTACGAAAATCTACTTCATTAAAGAAAATAAATTTATTAGACCCAGGTTAAAGCACACAATATTACACAAAAACAGACAAACAGTACTTAAAATAGTATTGTGTGCTCAGGCTGCGCCACGTTGTTTCTTGTTCACAACCGTAACATGAAATTCTGTACAAAAACATGTTCTATCACCAATCTTCCTTTTAAATAAGAAAATGCCCAGTAGCGTGATAGTCGCTTAGTGCTCACCTCGCCACGCAAAGTAAACATAATTATTGAAAGTACTTCTCAAGTGCAGTCAATGGGTATTGAAATAACACCACGGCTAAGCAAATAGTGTTTGTGTATGTTAATGGACTGGGAGCGGAGAAAGACTACTAAGGTTGTCTAAGAGAGATAGAAGATTTTATTTCGCATGGGAAATAATACACAACAATTCTGTCGAATGTGCCTGAGTGTTTAATGTTTATGTAAAGAAAGAAAGAATAACATTAATTTGGCAACATATCGTGAAACGCAAATGACAAATAAAAAACGATGAAATTTTTTAACAAAAAAAACCCGTGTATGCCTCAGGGCTGCGACAAAATGGTCTATTGGCCAGACAGTTGCTGATGCGTGTTGTATTTACATGTGCCAAAGTTATTTCATGCATGATGCACGTGAATATCATTTAAATCTAAACGAATATTATAAAGAGAAAAGATTTCATTTTTTATATGTTTGTTACGCTTTCACGCTAAAACGGCTGAACAGATTTGGATGAAATTTGGCATATGGGTAGACCGTGACCTGGATTAGGACATAATAACTTTTTATCCGGATATTCCCTCGTGATCGACACTTATGTGGGTAAAACCGCGGGGCCCGGTTAGAAAGTATAAAAGGCAACATCAATTTACGTTGCGTCCTTATATAAAATAAATAAACCACATTATTTAGTTACGAGACAATTTTCCAGCGTTGAATTAGGTACCTGCTTATTATTCATATTAATTTATTAACGTTACACAATGTAGGTAATAAATTATGTACCCTGTAAGAGCACAGCAACATTATTTTGTATTAACATGAAAAACACCGGACAAGTGCGAGTCGAACTCGCGTAGAGAGGGTTCCGTACGATGAATATACAAATTATTATCCACCAAAAGCATTTCATGTAAAGTGACAGTTTCATGTAAACATAACGCTTTCGCTATTAAAAAGTGACCAGAGCTAATGTAGAGCCAAGCCCCTATTCAACAGTTATGTTTATAACTGTTGAATAGTGAATGTCCTATAAATCTACCTCTGCCTCATCCTTCGGGGGTTACAGTCGTAATGTTATGACTTATGCTCTGTAAAAAGATTCATGGTGGTCAACATTTATGTACTACACCTAAATGTCATTTCTTGAAAGCCCTATATCTCCTCGATGCGACGCGACGCTGCAAGCCGTATGAGCGTCTGATGAACAGTTAACCACCTTCCTAGGGTCTACAGTTACAGTAATAAAGCTCTAACGTTGTGACACTTTGTAATTTAAGTGTCTTAGATAATGTGATGTTATGGGGTATGTTATGAGAGCATTAAAAAAGTAAGTTGTGACGTAAATAAGTTTAGAACAGAAAACTGATAATCTGCCTCACAAAAAATAATGTTATTTTGTAGATGCAGAATTCCTAAATCTAAAAGAGAAGTATTGTATCCCTTCAAAATGGTTGAGCTGAATGGTGCTGATCCATGCGTCATGTTCGTGAACGGGCGCTGTCAGTTGGGTCATCTCTTAGCCGCCACGGCTTATTTTAATTATTTTATTAATGGATTGTTTTGTTTAAATTTCTATTTGCTGTACTCTGGACACTCAACGTGTACGTCTTTTTTACATCGTTCTCACATATCGCACCTACGGTGCAAAAACGTTACTTATGCAAATGATGTAATTTTTCAGGAGAAGCGTTTGAAAATTCGACATCTTATTATGATGTGTGTTCTTCTTGACTAAAGAAATGAACTGGTAAGGTGCGATATAATGATACCTATATTCAACATTAATGATGTAACTAATATTTATGTAACAATATAATTTAAAAGAGTGTCCATGGAGTTTCATGCCCGTCTAAGCTTTGGAATAGCAACTAGCTTCATATTTCTGACTGACCGACCACTTGATAATTCAAAAGTGCCTGTATATGGTTTAATTGAAATAAATGCTTTGAGTTTGAGTTTGTATACGTTCTCAAAGCCGATCAGTCAGTTACTTTATTTATTTATTTAGGAGCTCCAACAAAAGTTAAACACAATACATTACACATAAACAGAGGGCAATATCTGGTATTCAGTAGGAGTACCTACTCCTTCACTTATAAGAGACGACAGCATACACAGTGCTGTGGGGCGAGCACGGCCCACTGTGATAGGCTTGAGTCACACATTTTTATCACAGTTTGGGAGCAAAACCCGTGATAAAATGCGTGACTCAAGCCTATCACAGACGCCGTGCTCGCCCCGCTGTTAGTAGCATAGATAAAATAAAATGTTCCCCAATCCTGCCCATAGTAGCTAGCTAGTATTCATTGCCAAAATACTATTCCAATTTTACGCATTCACGCATATGTCGTGTAGATAGGATGTTTAAACGTTGTTTACCCTAGGAAACAATGTACTTATTTATTTAAAACTAGCTATTTCTACCCGGCGTCGCCCAGGTACGAACAGATTTTCTCCGGGTATGAAGATTTTCAAACAAAAATATCATTCAAATTTCCCAATCATCCGGTGGATTTTCCAAAAAAAAACATCTTTCATACAAACCTTGTCCTGACAATTATGAACACAACAAAAAAAAAACAGCCAAATCGGTAGAGCCGTTCTCAAGTGATGATCTTTCATACATGGGGCAATTGATTCTTATATAAATAGATGACCATCACAAATCAACTGGCAGCCCTACTCCCTCTCCAAAGTGCGAAGCCACTGATCAGCGGTCAGCCATCTCTATGGAGCCTGTACAGTTAGAATTTTAAATATGTTTTTCTACGCGTGGCACTTTTGACACGATGGCGTTTTATTTCTTAGAAATGAGGCTAAATACTTCGAATGTTTCCGTTATCTTCATTATGGATAACAGAATAATGCTGTATAGAAATTCCCTCTAGTCTCAGCTGTAGTTCGGTTGTCATGTTCAGGATCGGACTGTCTCATTAGTTCGGTTATGTCACATCTGTTTTTTATCTTATTTCATTTCACAAAATATCCACCTATTGTTAAGTGCAGCTTTCCTCCAATTCTTTCCATTCTTTCCGGTATGGGGCCATTCGCATCCATTTGATAATACTCGTAAAATTTGAACATCTGATGGTAGCAGCTTCCTCCATCATACTGCAATCACCAATCCATAAGACAACCGACATTCGGCAACCAATCCGATATTCGGCAGTTGGAAACTTTTGTTGTGTGTAATGTTGTTACAACGAAACAGTTTGGAAACCACATAATACATATGCAATAAATGAAACCACATACTTATTGAGAGCTATTGCATGAACACGTCTGTTTGATTTGTGTCTGGGTGTGTATATGTATATAAGTATGTATATCAGTCATCAGGTTACCGTAGTACAGGTTCTACCTAGTTCGGAACCTGAAGACCTTGTGTGGATGTTGTCTCATATTATTATTATTGACTACGGCAGTAGAACAAGAGTACACAATAGGGACCTTGATATAATGGGGCATACATACGAGTGCCTGCATAGGGATAAGTTTAACTGCGTATGTGTGAAATTGGAGTATGTTAACACATTTAAATATTTAGGCCTTAATATTGATTCAAATTTTAATTGGAAAACACACGTAACTGACATTTGTAACAAGTTGAGATCTGTATTGGGGAAGTTTTATCAGTTACATAATGTGGTGAATAAACAGACGCTTCTGATTGTGTATTACGCACTTGCAGACTCACTAATTAGCTATGGACTTATTGTATATGGACGAACGTTTAAAACTTATTTACAAGACATAAAAAAAATACAAACACGTATAATTAAGTTCCTAGTCAGTAAGAAGGTTAAGAAAAAATGTAACAAAGAGTATGAAAAATTATTCTCTATTTGTAAAATCCTACCAGTAGATATGAAAGTCGATTATGTATTAAGCCTAGAACATTATTTTAGTGATAAGTTTAAAGTCAGTATTGAGAATAAATTTAATACTAGAAGTGTAAGAGAAAAGAGACTAGTCCAGCCAAAAGCAACAAATTATTATGGGGAGAGAACTTCTAGATACCTAGTGCCTAAATTATTTAATAAAATAGATATGCTGAAACACAGCCCTAAGTTAAGTAAAGGTTTATTGAGATCAAGACTGAGGAATTTATTGCTCGGTAACGAGGATTCAGCCGTTACCGAGAAATAAATTCACGTCATATAGGTTACAATTATTCGTTAGGTACCTACTTATTTGTTAGTTTTGTTATAAGGTTATCTGTTCACTAGATTACTTGATAATATGTATGACTAAAAACAGGCGCTTCTTGCCAACAAACTATTTAGTTTGGCGAGTAAATTGTTATTTAACAAAATATGTATAATCGTGAACATAAAAAAAAAAAAAGTTTTCTTACAAATTATGATTCATGGCTGAATCCTTCAGCCGATGTATGTGGTTATTCCACGTCTCAATTTTAAAACATGCAGTGCAATTAATCCAATTGGGTCGAACGTCAATCTATACTTTAGAAGAATCTCTTTCATCATTACATACGTGTATACTGTTTCCACTGATTCATTCAGTCGAGCTCATCCGCGGAAGACCTTCCACCAGCATATCTATTTCTGGCATTAAGTAGCATGTGGCGTTGGCAGACCAACAGCTAGATGGGTGGATGACCTACAGAAGATCGCGGAGAAGTCCTGGGTGAGACTCGCATAAACCAGGGAAGCATGGCACAAAACGGAGGCCAATACTCAGCAGTGGGTGGAACAAGGCTGCCGATGATGATGATGATGAAGCAGCATTAGCGGCTTGAAAGGTATGAGGTGCTGATGTAACCAGGCACTGCAGATATTTCAGCTCTCGGAGACGACACGCGTAATATGCCTCTGGTATAACAGATTTTCATGGGCGGCGTTGAGCACTTGCCATCTTGGGCCGCCTGCTTTATTGGTACTCAGGATCATTGTCAATACAGCTTTACCAATCACAACTAGCGCATCAATACTAATAGATTGATAGTTACTTGCACCAACCTGTTTCCTTCATTACCTGGATACAGAAAACTATCATGTATGAAATAGTAAGGTCAGTAGACAAACTAATTGAATACCAGTTCCGTTACTTACAAATAATTTGGACTTAATATCGAAGACTTGAAGAAAGTGAAATTTTATTGAATAGCATTGAGGAAATGTTAACTTTACTAAGCTGTTATTGTTTTGGGATTTTGGTTTATTGTGAGCTGTTAATAAAGCTTGCTGTTTATTATAGTTGGTGTAGATTTCGTGGAGTTAGTTTTCATTGAATCAAATAATCAATAAAAAGTCATTTATTAAAACTCGGCTGATAATCAGCACTTTTTGAACGTTAAAATTACATAAGACAGTCCCCCAAAACAGACAGGCCCGCCCTTCACCACTTCCTAGTGCTTAAGCTGGGAAGAAAAAGTGGCGCAACCAACTCCCCAGCAGCACAGCTCTCTGTTCAGTTAGAAGAAGTGGATTCTATACAGTAGTAAGTAATTAACATTACAAAACACTAAACATTAAATTAAATTATTTGCCATATGCCAGCTACCACACGCTAATATATCAACAAAAACATTAAAAACTATACTGAAGCAGAAATAAATAATAAAAAATAAAAACGTAAACATAACTTTATACATAATAAAAGCTTTCAGGCATAAAGGGCGTGTCCGTTTACATTTGCAATGCTGCATTATGTTTATATAGCTGTAAGTTGAAGTCACAAATGATAAACTAGGACCTTCGAAATAAAATTTAGAAACAGTTAATTACTAATAACAATGCCAAAACAGTCAGCAAGATGACCTGACACCACAACCAGCACCCGTTCACAAGCATAACGCAAAGATCAGCCACTACCCCCATCGCCATATTTGAGGGAAGGAGGCAACCCGACGTTACCGCAAGCAGTGACATCTAAGGAAACCTGACGAACTTGCTGCCGGTATCTCAAAAGAATAATATGATCAATTGTCGAGGTCGCTAGCTAACCACATATTGCGATACAACTCATTAAAAAAAACATTGAAATGAAGAGATTATGTCAATAATCATTATAACTGGAGGCTGCTACACAAAAGAATTAAGTCTTCAGTTCGGTCTGGATTTGGGTATAAATTTTCTGTTGGTTCCCATCTTTGATATAAGCATACTCGTAGCTTTTTTTACATACTGGACACATTTCTATGATGCTATGCTCACAGATTCCATCAGCTGATCCGGTAATCATGGGATACTTTTGAATCAGCATCAGACCACACTTTCTTATTCTTTAACCCAACTATATCTCAACAGATTTTCTCACAGCATCCCCTAAACTTGTGGCACGTTTTATAGGTGGGGTGTCTAATTTTACCACTCATTATCATATATATACGTATGAAAATGCATTCATGTGTTTTGTATCGGCTCACTTCAAAGGCTATTTATGCTGTTATCCGAACATTTCTCTCTAAGTTTGCTTTTGTGCTGCTCTCATATTTATTCCTCAATCTCTTTTATTAGAGCATCTGACTGACTGGACCTGCTTATGTGCATGGTTTGTTTTTGGCATTCTTCAGACACATGTATGGAGTGTGACACCCCTGGTAATTTTTTTCGTAATTTTCGCTAGGTACACCACTGTTTAGCGGTGCACAGAATATTAATTTTTTCCTACTTTACAATTTTCATTGATATAGTGCTAATACTCTCCGAGTAAAATGGCTGTGTGAGACATCCGGACGGACAGACGGACTTGACGGAATTAGAAGGGTTCCATATTGGCCATTTACGGAACCCTTAAAAACTACTTAACGATCAATTTTAGATTTGATTTAAGTTCTCATCATCGCTAAAATATGAGCTACAAATAAGAATATAATTGCCACGAAGACTCATCTTATTATCCCGTTATAATCGAACAGCCCTAAGGCCTAAATGCTATTAAAACAGCCAATGATCTTACCGACAGTCTAAAATTAAGTCGGCTAACCAATCGCAAGTTCAATCGAAGTAAGCATTGCTCATAAATGTGCATGAGTGGCACAGATGACAAACTCGTTTGATTTATACCTCCATTGTACAGATACGCGTTTAATTGTGAAATAAGGTCGGCGAGTACTGTGGTACTATGATCGAAGAGTACAGAAGTACTATTCCTAGAAAATAGACCTCTGAGTTTGTTTCGGCATTTCTTCTCAGAGATCAGTCGGGTAGAAAATACCGGCGACATCTAGATTTAAAATATTGACCAAAAAAATTACGTGGTACGTGTCTTAAAAGATCTAGTTACAGAAATAAAATCATTTCAAATGGTGAAGTGGGTGGACGTTTACTGTTGTAGGATTGAGAATTCGTAAGTTACTAGTTGATAAATGCCTTAATGTATTAAGGTTACTAATATATAGGAAGTGGTTGTAGCAATTCTTCAAACCTGGTCAAAAAACAACGATCAGTGGACATAGGCCGCTTTGCCCAAGACCGGTTCACTATAACCGTCATCATTTGATTGTTGTCAAATGATGACGTCATATTATTATATTATTATTAACCCATTATGTCACCCTATGTAAAATTTCTACATTTATATCTGTTATTTTTTTGGTGTACATAATATAGAGTATTCTATTCTATTCTGTTGTTGATGTTTGATCTTATCTCAAACTTGGCTTTCGCCGGGCTTGGGGGCTAGGTTCTGTTTACGTATATATGGAGGCCTTAGTTTTGTATACTGAATTGTGGATTCTAAAGTAAACATCTTCGATAGTTCGATAATATCTATTTCTTTGTTATTCGGAATAATACCTACAAGTTACCCTTCTGCCCTCCATTCTATGTCAACGGGAACCAGTATGTGATGTGTGGCGTACATCACGTACATCAAAGTCGGCCTGTAAAGCGATGAAGGTTACCCTCTTATTTATAAAGGACTGTTATAGTTGCTACAATGCTCTTTGATATGCGCTCACGGATGTTTCAGTTTAATGTCAAAAGCCTTCGCGAAAATGGTGCTATAAAGTTGTTTTCATTTTGCGGTAATTAACGAGAATGTAAAGCCGGGTTCTGCTTCAGCTTTTGTTCGCTCATTTGATTATATTCATAACTTCCTGAAAGATTATTCGGTAAAATAATTCTGTAGTTTATGTTAGTTTTAGTTTTAATTTCTTAAATGATAAATGATTTTATTTCTGTAAGTAGGTTTGTACAAACACTTTTACACGTCAATCATATTTTAAAAACTAGATGAGGTCGGCGTTTCCTATCTGACTACTCTGAGAAGAAAGGCCGAAACAAACTCAGAGGTCACAGTCTCTTTTAAAGTCCAGACATAATCATGTGAAGACCATGTAGATTGGTGTCTGAAACGGTCTTTTGAGGAAAAACCATACAGATTGAGCGGACCTGTCCAGTCAGTGCACGCATTTGTCAGTAATCTTGCCGCTCAACTCAGAACTTAAGGAGCACAACGATTCGACGAACAATACCAAAGAAAGGACATTTGGGTAGGCCGCATAAATAACTCAAGCTGCCAGATCGTGAAACTAACTAAGAAATAAAATAAAATAAAGTAATAAACCACATAATCTTCATATTCACAATAATTAAAATAATATAATACCTACTTTACAAAGTAAATACTCATGTCATTGTATGTATAAAATTCATCAATGTCAATGTGTATAATAATATAAAAGTTCGAACATAATCTTTGAGGACCATGTAGATTAGTATCTGAAATGGTCATATATGGTCTTACCATATTATACAACTAAATAATAGTTTCCTCAAGTACCATCAGACGGCTAGGTGTTGCAACCCTATAAAACTATTTTTAATCTATCATCATCAATCACAAAACCAAATGTTTTCAAATGCATTTAGCACGTACTGGAACTATGTCTTAATTTCAAGAACGTAAAGGTACAATTCGCAATCACACCTCCGCGAATGCGAATAAAATGATAATTTGTGTATTGATTATACAATTGACAGCTTCACAAACAGTAATTAGTACCTTTATTAATGTCTTTTTGTATGCTAATGTGTCTGCACGTTATAAATTGTTTGATCAGACAGTATACGGAATTTTGTATTTATATTTATTATGACTGTGTTTGAGATTGAATGGTGCCTTGTGATTGAGTATAGATTTATTATTGTGGAGAGTTTTCTGTGATAAAGCTCGAATACGATGAGGCGCAGCAAACTTATGTTTTTTAAGTCTCGCAGGCTAATAGATCCTGGAAGGATTTGGGGGAAGCCTTTGTCCAGAAGTAAGACACAGCATTAAAAAAAGACCTTGATTTGGAACAAGAAAATAATGTTTATTTATTTATTACATCTGGAAAAACAAACAGTAGTATAAACATAAACAGTGGTGCCGATTCTGTTGTACACCGAACTAAACTAACTAAACTATCACTAAAATTCCTTACTTTTGGCTATGAGAATCTTAACGCTATTCTGCAAAATAAAATCTCTAAATATAAAAATAATTTTGACACATCTAAAATCAAATTTGGCAATTGCGACTCCACGTGATACTTGTTTGCCGTACCACGTGATTTTTTTTTAGAGCCAGAGTCGCGCATTATTTTGCAGCCTCGACATGTTTTGTATGGAATTTTTCACTTTTTGTATGGAAAATATCAAAAAAAAATTTTTTTTTTACCAACACGTCGGTATTTAGATGTTCCGGGATTTTATAAAGGGGGTCGAAATTTTCATTATTTTTGCGATAGGACACACCGTTTTCGAGATATAAGCAAAAGAAAAGAAAAAAAGATACAGTACTGTTTTTGCATCTGAAGTCGAGGGGTCGAGGTGTCTGGAGTCGAATTTTAGTTCATGACAACTAATTTTAATCCACACCTTTTTAATCGCGATTAAAAACAGGCAGATTTAGTTACGACAATCAAAATTTTTCGTGAAAAACGTAAAATTCAGAATAGCAAAATTGCCATTTTCACTAAATTATAATCTCAGTGCCATCTTAGTGCTGTCAAACTAAAATTTGGTTAAGTTGTGTCACTTTAGTCAATTTCAGAATGGGAAATCGTCGTTTGACAGGAATAAACTAAATTTTGGTGATATTTAGTCTAGTTTAGAGAATTTTGTGACAAGAGAATCGGCACCAGTGTTGTCTTAAAATTAAACTTAACAAATATACTACCCACAAAAATTTCCACAGGTAGTGAAAAGCACACCTGTGGAAAATTTTATATAATAAAAAATGTTATACAATGTTAAACGATGATAGCTGGAAAAGTTCATATTCATATTTATTTGCATTCCATAATGTTTAAGAGATGTTACAATGGCTTAAAGCTAAGGTACAGTTATGGACCCTGTAGGGCACAGCAAAAAGTATAGGTAATTCTTAAAATAAAAATTAAATTCAAAACACAAATTAACATTGGCAATTTTTAAACTAATATATGTTATCAACATTAAATAAGTAAATGTAACATTTTATTTTATTGAGATCAGTCTGTTATAGTTTTAGGTACATATAATTATTTGGTAAGGTCAATTAAACATATATCTATCTTATTATAATATTTATCTATGTATGTATGAATGTCTATGTCTATACTACTAACTGTGTGTGGTGTCTGTGTTCAATAGATTTTTTTTTTCATATTAAAATTTTTTGTCAGTTAAAATAGTGGCGCAGCTACCAGGCTGAAGAACTGCAATAGTCACTTATGTTGTATGTTTTGTAAGAAGTCAAGTCTTCGATAACGATCGTCTATGTGTATATTTTGATTAATAAAAAGAGTGTGCATTTCCTACCAGAATTGCCAGCCCTGTCATTTGTCGGTGTTGAGACGAGCATTGAGAACCCAACAGAGTGCATCCCAGCGCGTTAAAAACATACACTGTGAGGGAGATTTTCAACTCTCGGTGTTAAGCAATGCGTTGAAAGCCCAATGCACGATAAAACATTGCACGAAAATTGGTACGACGGCTAAGACTTTTTAACTTTATCTCTAAGCTGGCAATGCATTAGCTTTTCCTGGGTGTTGTATGTAGTTATCTACTGTGACAACTTTCAAGATTACGAACGAAATTGACGTCTCAAATTAGGTTAATCCTTTACTTCGCCACTCAATAAAATGTCTCAAGATTGAGATAATTTGTTCAGACATGAAAAGCAAAAGTAGGTCTGTATCGTAATCTCCATAGTTAACATTTATAGATAGTTGTCATCGTAAACGATTTATTGTAACAATTTGTTACGATTAACATTCTAAGTCGAAACAGCTTTGTTAATGTTTGCAATCGAAGTAGGTATGTAATTAATATTTTCTATCTTGACGTAATGATTTCTGCTACTATCTAAACTTCTAACTGGCTGTGGTCATTCGTCGACAAATCGACCGGATATTTTGGATGGATAATTGAAGTATTCACGAAAACGAATATACACATCTTTTGATATCGTCTACCGTGAGTTTTATCAAACTATCGGTGATCATTCCAATTTTTACCATACCTTACCGAGATAAGAGTTACACTGCAATAACTTACTAATGGTTTTACGTAGATCGTGATTTTTCTACCCTACCTTACTTAGCTTTAACGCACACTGAAACTACCAGATATTAATTTATACATACCTTCTTTCCAGGGTCTCGCTATGTCAAGCGGGAGTTGTTCAGGGCCGGGCGTTTGTGGGGGCGCGCGGCGGCGCCCGCCCCCTCCCCCCGAGCCCGCGCTGTCCCTCGCCGCAGACCTCAGCGAGCTCAGTCTGGACCAGGGGTACCATACCCTTGCTGACTGCGGCCCCCCGAGGAGAAGAAGGGATAATACCTTGAACGATGCGCTGTGGTTGAAGATTTTATCTTACCTTGAGGTCGGTGAAAATGTATAAATGTTACCAGAATTCAAATATGTATTGCTCTCAGGTGGTAAAAAAAAAATTACAGTCTTAACACCTGGTAATCTCTGTAAGCCCGCACAGAATTTTTTACAATTTTAAATGCAAATTCTATAATCTATAATCTTTTTAGTAAATACTTAAGTGGTTATCTCTAACGGGTGTAAAAAGACGTTTAACGAAGTTGATAGTCACTAAACTTGTTCATCCCATCATTGTGATATTTTTTTGTACGGGAGAATACCCGAGAACCTTCACCCTGTATACTAAAATGAGGGTCATTTGAACAAGGAGTATTCGCAACTTTTATCTTCGAAAAACTCTGGCAGGGTGAAGTAGATTTTTTTGTTGATAAAATTAAATATTAATTTAGTTTATTTTTAAATATGTGTTAGTTTCTTTTGTAGGTTCTGGTATGTTGTTGTTCCTTCCTGTCGAGACCTATGTATATTCTTTCTCGCAGACCGAAGCTTGCCACGGAGTCCTGGAGATCATACAAAAGCATTCAATTTTCTAACAACTGTTTCAAAGTGTGTGCTTGTTAAAATACACCCTTTGCTTTTTTTTATTGAAGATGGGTTTGCTCTTGACTCTAGTCTAGGTCAGTGGTGACAGAGACAGAGTCGACGGTGGAGTGAGCTTACCCAGAAGAAGCCTGTTCACTCTCACTTTGAAGAGATTAGGGTTGCGTTCGGAAACACAGACGCAGGTAGAGAGTTCCATTCTTTTGCTTTTCCATTTTTTTTTCACTAGAATCGGACAGGAAAATAGGTCGAGATTGTACTTCTTCTTCTTCTTTCTTCTTTTAAAAAAACGTTGCCCCACACTAGGAATTTCTCCTGTATTGTGGGTGCGTTTACAAACATTTAAAGTCACATACACAAACAGCCAGACCCGGAACAATTACTTGTAGATCATACAAATATTTGTTCCGTGCGGGAATCGAATAGTTATTAATAACTGAAAACGTTTCTGTTTCCAGGTTTCAGACCTTTGCCGCATGTCCCGAGTGTGTCGACGATGGGCGAGGTTAACCACGCGACTGGTCACGAGGCCCGAAGCCTGGAAGAAGGTCAGAGCAGCGGGACCCTTGGAGATCGCTGCAAGATGTGCAGGAGCAAGGGCAGGACCTTGCGTCAGCTCCGTCAGGGAATGGCGGTCGAAGAACTGTGCTGTAAGTTTTTTGGTCTTGTTGTTCTCGGATAGTCATTATGAACTGGACAATTAAAAACTGAAGCAGAACTAGTATGAAAATGAAGTGAAATGTTATGGAAAAATATTTACGTTTTAATTCCGCAAAAACTGGCATCCAAGCCTGGCTCGTAGTTTTTGCGGAATAGAACCTACATATTTTTGCATAACAGTTTACGGTCATGGATTTCCGTAAAGTAACACCTGATTCCATAACTTATACATTTTGAGTCTTTATAATGTGCACATATCGAAATGAGGGAATCTATGCTTAATTTTATCGACGGAAGAAATATAAAAAAAATCAAAATATTTTTATATGTTTTAATAAAAAAAAATGTTCGTTACTTTATCGGGGTAACTTTTAAAATAAATGATCTAACTCGATGAAACAAGCTCCTTAACGGTTGGAAGTAATTAGGCGTCCTCATTCAATGAAAATTGTGGAAAAAACTACCCTCTATTGAAAATAAACATGTCTTTTTTTTGCAAAAATCCGTTTTTTTTTCATAAATTTTAACAATAATCGTAAAATTTCTCAATAAGACGCTACATTACCTACCGTTTTTATTACTTTAATTTATTTTTTATCGTATTAGCCACCTAATGGTAAAAATCGCATGTTTTTAACCACTATTGTTTACCAAGTAGATAGCCTTTTTTAGGCAAAATTAAGCATAGATTCCCTCATTTTGATATGTGCACATTATAAAGACTCACACCGTATGAACTGATCTGCCAGATAAGGTTACTGGAGTTTGTCCGGAGGTAGTCAAAGAGGCTCTCACTACCACAGTTTGTATAGTAACCGAGCTATTAATGGACGATTCCTTTGTACTATAGACCAGATTGAACTGCCTCAATTAGAACGATGTTTGGGTGTTCAGTTTACTGTTTGCCTACAAGTTGCAGCGGGCAAAACAAATATTTGTATGACCGACGACAAAGCATACCGGGTGTCAATATTTGCTCATTCATGTGTTATCTATGAATGTTTAGGCAAACCAGAAAAGATATGTGCTTCGGTAATCTTCGTGTTACCGCATTCCCACGAATGTCGTACCGCGTAACCTCGCACAGAAGAAGTGCTTCTAAGATTTGTACTGCCGCACTTTGTCGTAGTGCACTTATTATTGCGCGTTTATATGAAGTTTTCTGTCCATCGGGCTACCTACTCAGGTCTCAGATCGCCATTTGTAACTCAAAAGTTTTGAAAAGTTTTTTGTATTTGCATAGAGTTATTAATCTATAATATCATAAACATGGTAATTCAAAATACTCAAGCAATTTCAAGAATTTCCGCAGATAGACGATGATTCTTGCTGACTATGGTTTTGTTATTGTTATTAGAAATTAATGTTTCTTTATTTTACTTCGAAGGTCCTAGTTTATCATTTGTGGCTACAAGTTACAGCTATATACATATAAACATAATGCAGCATTGCACATGTAAGCGGGCACACCCTTTATGCCAGGAGGCTTTTTATTATGTATTAAGTTCTGTTTGCGTTTTTGTTTTTATTATTTATTTCTGCCTGAGTATAGTTTTAAATATTGGCGTGTGCTAGCTGACATATGGCAAATAATTTTAATATTTTTGTGTTTCGTAATGTTAATTACATATATGTATAGAATCCAGTTCTTCTAACTGAACAGACAGCAGTGCTGCTGGGGAGTTTGTTCCGCCACTTCTTCTTCCCAGCTAAAGCACTAGGAAGTGGTGAAGGGTGGGCGTTTTGGGGGGACTGTCTTATGTGATTTTGACGTTCAAAAAGTGCTGATTCTCAGCCTAATTTGAATAAATGACTTTTGATTTTGATTTTGATTCTCGAAGCGCATACTTTTCTTTGGAAAGCTGTAAGCGCACCATCGATATAGAAAAAAACCTAGGCAGCTGTCTTCAACTGTCTTTAACTTCAGCTGTATTCATTTGACTTGCTCGTGATATATAGTCGTCAGAAACAAAACAGATACCGTAGCCGAAAACGCCATGGGTTGTATGATGTATGCATTTTTCACTTAATAAACTTGTGTCTTATTTAACAGGTAACAGTAGCAAGTGCCCAGCTGCTGGTGGCTACGTTCAGGAACCTGACGCACCTGGCTGTCACGGGTTCCAGCAGTATGGATGCCAGAGCTATGGCGCCTCTCATCACCGACCTAACGGACTTGAGGCACATAGACCTTACAGGTTACTATTATTTTTATTTTTTTTTATTTTTATTTTTATTTATTAGGGACAACAAACAGCAGTATATTAAATATTACACATGATTGGAGTACTATACTAATAGAATTAACAAATACACTACTCACGACGTTATCCACAAATTACCATATAAAATAATTAGCATATGTAATGTTAATAATAACAAAACAATAAGGGCAAACTTAAAGATACTCATAACAAAGTTAACATTATTACTCGGTTTGTCATTTTAAATGTATCTCGGAGAGCATAAAATAAAGTGGAAAAAAAAATCTAATAATATCTGCATCTTAATACTAGGGACAAATTTAAGGTTTGGAATGAGATAAAATCGGCATGTAAAAAAAAAAAAAATATATATATATATTATTATACATTTATATTATGAGACCAGCCGATTATATTCTGTAAAATCTCTAGTTAGATGAAATTAACTGTCATTCCACCTGATGCTAGGAATTTACACCTTTGACAGTTCACTTTAAGCTCACTTTACCTAAGTTATCACGGTGACATTTTTACATAATAGATCGTCAGCAGTCAATAAAAAAAAATATAGTATCCAATGAACATGCATGAATGAGAAGTAGTAGTGAACTATGAGTATGACCATCGCCACGCATCAGAATAATAAAATTGGTGACTGAAGTATAGTCTTATTAGTAGGAAGAATAAAGTGGCAATTTTTTTCTTGAAATCATTCGCACACGGGAAGTCGGGGGTAATCTTAACCCTAGAACCGTACCCATAATAGACTTTAAATAACAGTACCCAGGGGTGCTAGTGTACCCCGTTAAGGAAAACAATTTTTTACATAAGAATAGAGATTTATTAATAATCAACATACATAGACTTTTATGGCACTTATTTCAGTCTCACGTTACATAATTAAACAAAACATTAACAAACTTATATTATCAGTTTTGGCAAATCTTTTTTTGGTGCTCTAAACATATAAAGCTTTTACATTTTTCACATCGAGTGCGTGTTTTACGGTCTTTTGACCTAGGACAAAATGAACATCTACCAGATTTTGAATCTGAAGAGGATGGAGCACTAGAAGGTCGTATTTTTTCTAAAATACCGCCAATACTTATTTGTAGATGCATAGGCAAAGTTTTGTATAATAATCGATCCTCCAAATGAGGTTTTATAAGGTCAAAAGATAAGGTCTTCAGATAACTCCGTCTGTTCTTGAAAACTTGTTTACCATTGGCTTTTGATGAATGCAGTAATATCATGGAATTAATTCCCACAATATTCAAAATTCCGTAGAATACACAAAGGCTCCAGCGACGAGTTTTGCGAGAAACACTGTATGTATGACAAAGCTGATCAAAAGTATCCACTCCTCCTTTCGTTTGATTATAAAAACTTATTATTTCTGGTAAATCAAGAGATTTGTCTTCGTCTGGTTGATAGTGCATAGTAGAAAGCATAATCACGTGTTTCTTTTTTCCTTTACTTAGCTTTGGAGGTACATATGATAACAAAGTAAGTTCGTCATGAAAAGCAAACATTGATGTGTGCTTGAGGCGGTTTTTGGTTTCCAAAAAATGAGTAGGGATTTCATCTTCTAATTCATCCCCAAGAAACACATCATCTTCATCACGAACGTCCAGAAGGAGGTTTTGAATTTCATTGTCTGAAAGGTTTTTACTTGACGCCATCTAAAAAGAAGAATTACAAAAAAATCGTTACTAAACAAAATAACGTAAATAAAAATGTATAAATATTAAGTACAAACACATTGAATTCAGACAAAGTTACTTCTAAGGTAATATTGCAAATGTTAAAATGAAAATCATGAATCAAACAAAACAATAGCACACATTATTTCATAAAAACATCCACTAATTAGTAACTAATATAATTACCTTAACCGTACCCAGGGGTGCTGGAGTACCCCACACACGCTTTGCCACGACCGCACGCTAACAGGACTCGCGCCCGACGGATGCTTCGACACGACCCCCCGTCCCCCGTAAATACGCGCCGGTGCGAAAAGATCCGTTTTAAAACAAAAAAGTTATAGCCAATTTTAAATATATTTTTTCAGTTGTACCCCAGGGTACGGTTCTAGGGTTTTAATTATACTCTTGACTTGGAAACAGTAATCGTCTCATCAAAGTTTTAATCCGCAATGAGTTGCGACAATGGATTTTTAATGACCAGTCGGGACCATGCAGTGGGTGATAATGTTTTATTTTATTGTACGCCTTTTTTTTTTTTTTTTGTCGCTGAGAAATGCTCTATGCATCCCCGCTCGTGGGGGACGAGACGGGGTATGTGGGACTCCTGTCGAAATCCGCACTCGACAGTATACCCACTAAAACTCAGCGGTGTTCCCACAACGCCGTGATGGGAGGGCTATGGGAAATCGGCTCAGCCTCTACTTCCACAGCCCTCCCGGCGCATGCCCGCCTAGTTGGCGGGCCCCGCATGCCCCCCATTTAACTGGGGGGCTACGGGAATGGCCGGGAACACCTGGCCAGTCCCGTCCGACACTGGTGGAGGCCCGTGCAATACAGGCAAAGGGCGCCCCCGCACCCTCCGCCTGCTGGCCTCCACCCAGGAGGAGCCGGAGGTGACTACCAGTCTCCCGTCTCCGGAGCGGCGCCACGCAAGAGAATCATCCCCCCGCGCGGGCGCCGCTGCCTCCCTCCGGGACACGACCGCCTATTCCGCAGCGGCGGCCGTACCCAGTCTACGCCCACTCACCTCCCTCTGTAAGCAGAGGAGGAGTGGGCGTATCTGCCTTCTATAGCCCGGTTCCCTTCACCGACCATCAAGCATGATCGGCGATTGGAACCGTGACCTTTCCCCGCTTGTTGAAGATTAGCCGCCAGCTTTTGTCACCCAAAACCGCACTGGGAGAAATTGGAGCCGACGTTGCCCAGGGTGCGCCACGAGGAGGCTCTTCAACATGCACCCCATTGTACGCCTTTTATTTTTTTTTTATTTTTTTTTTTTTTTTTTTTTTTTTTTTGTCGCTGAGAAAAGCTTTATGCATCCCCGCTCGTGGGGGACGAGACGGGGTATGTGGGACTCCTGTCAAAATCCGCACTCGACAGTATACCCACTAAAACTCAGCGGTGTTCCCACAACGCCGTGATGGGAGGGCTATGGGAAATTGGCTCAGCCTCTGCTTCCACAGCCCTCCCGGCGTATGCCCGCCTATTTAGCGGGCCCCGCATGCCCCCCATTTAACTGGGGGGCTACGGGAATGGCCGGGAACACCCGGCCACTCCCGTCCGACACTGGTGGAGGCCCGTGCAATACAGGCAATGGGCGCCCCCGCACCCACCGCCTGCTGGCCTCCACCCGGGAGGAGCCGGAGGTGACCACCAGACCGGCGTCTTCCTCGACCCCTCCCCTCTCCGGAGCGGCGCCGCGCAAGAGAATCATCCCCCGCGCGCGCGCCGCTGCCTCCCTCCGGGACACGACCGCCTGTTCCGCATCGGCGGCCCTGCCCAGTCTACGCCCACTCACCTCCCTCTGTAAGCAGAGGAGGAGTGGACGTATCTGCCCTCTGTAGCCCGGTTCCCTTCACCGACCATCAAGCATGATCGGCGATTGGAACCGCGACCTTTCCCCGCTTGTTGAAGATTAGCCGCCAGCCCCAATTGTCCCCCAAAACCACACTGGGAGAAATTGGAGCCGACGTTGCCCAGGGTGCGCCACGAGGAGGCTCTTCAACATGCACCCCATTGTACGCCTAACTAAACATCTATAACCTAACCTAACCTTCCCTCAAGTATTACTAAAGCCCACTTAAACGGTAACAACTACGAATGTAAATCATGCTTATTTGCGATTGATTTGTAGGACCTTGTAGTTATGCCGTGAAGCCAAACTTGGCAGGTTGTCGAAACAATTAATAAATAATGGTCTTTCAATTTGAATATCTGAGATGGGCGCAATGTCATATCTTTTATCTTTCACCGAAGACGTAATGATGCACTGCGCAAACCGACAATAACCCAGGCAACGGCCGACTGCAACATTCTTATGTGGCTAGCCTAGTCTAGCTATCGGCTGCTAAGTGTGGAGTTTGATCCACGGATTGGATAGTGTTGTTGAGTTTTTCAATCAAGAACATTGTGCCTAGTTTATGATAAGAGCGTCGCCACCTATTACGTGCTTGCAACTCAAAGAAATGTGGGTTCACACATATATAGAGGTATGAGGAACAGGGCGTAAAGTTCAATCATACCCATAGTAAAGGGAGGATCCTCCGACCAGTCTGGTGGCCAACTGCCCGACGATTGTCAGAACGTTGTATACAGGGTTATTGGTAAAACACCATCAACCTCTTAAGGGGTCATTGTACTCATCATTATGAACAACTTTTACTATGGGACCAATTATAAAATCGCGAAAAAAAATCAGCCGGTCCCTGCATTTTGACGAGTTCTGCAAACATAAATGTAGGGAACAGCAGATTTTTTTTTCACGATTTCATATTTGGTCTATTAGTAAAAGTTGTTCATAATGATAAGTACAATGACCCCTTAAGAGGTTGATGGTGTTTTACCAATAACCCTGTATATGCTAGTTGCGCGGTGAACTCTGCTTGAGCGATGCAGGATTTTGCGTGACGTCAGTGTGATGCGCAGTTCGCATGTGGCGTTGTCGATACCGCTACACATCTGCCCAGTCCTTTGAGCAATACAGAACTTGCCTATTTTCTTGTCAAAGAGCTGTATTGAGAAAGCAAATTGTTGATATAAGTTCCGCGTCACTGCCAATATCATGATACTCCGCTTATATTCTCAACAGACTCGCTCTAATCCTTTGGGAAATTTTTATTTCAGCTGTATCGATATTTATTACGCTTCCCTTATGCCTCGTACAGTCACGAGCACTAATATGTATACATTTAGCAACTTCTAAATGTGATTCTCTCCTACTGTATTGATTGCAATTGTATGTTGTTAAGAACATATTATTTTGGGATTTATTCTGTTATGAAATAGGTCTTATTTCAAAGTTGCAATCAATACTACGCGAGAATATCGCTTTTAAATTTTGCTAAGTGTATACTTATTAATGCTCGTGACTGTACCTGGCAACTTCGACTGGAGCCTACTCGGTAAACTTACGAACTTACAATCTTGCAGCAAGTTTTGAAATATTGCTCGCAAACTATGAAGTTAGGAGGCTCGTTCCTTTGAGAGTAAATATTGATTTTAATTTTTGTTAATTTTAGTTAAAGAGATTAGTAAATTACAGTTATATGTAGCCAAAGATTCGTCTTTCATTGACTTGAATGTGCCCTGGCGGCTGAGAGTATGTCATACTCACTCAAATGTGTCGCTGGTGGTGGCGTGTGTATTGGATCATTGAGTTCCCTTCAAAATGGTTGAGCTGAATGGTGCTGATCCATACGTCATGTTCGTGAACGGGCGCCGTCAGTAGGCATTGGTCATTTCTTAGGCTTATTTTAATTCCATAATTGATTTTTTTAATCTTTTTATTACGGACGCTTTAAACGTGCACGTCTTTCTACATCGTTCTCACATGTATAATTACAACATGAATGATGTAACCACTTTTTTGTAACAATATGTTGATTTAAAAGAGTGTCCATGGAGTTTCTTGCCCGTTCTTCTCCATAGGTACCTACTACGCTTTGGAATGGGCAACTAGCTTCATCTTTCTGACTGACCGACCCCTTGACAATTCAAAAGTGCCTGTAATTGGTTTATTTGAAATAAATGCTTTGAGTTTGAGTTTGAGTCTAGCAAGTCTAACTACAACCAAGAAAATCTTATACAAAGCAAACGTCTTTTTCGAACATAAGACGGCAATTTTTCTGCATATAACTCCGATTTTAATCAAGGAATCATACGTATCTGGTTTTGTAACAGCACGGTATAGTGTAGTTGTGTGAACAATATTCTGTAATTATTACAGCAATAGAAATCATTTATTTGCAACTGTAGATATATAGATAAGATGGAATGTTTGATGTGTAATATCTTTTCTCTCGCTTTCCTGCAATCTGTGGGACTGATTTCGTGAAATGCGACGGAAGTGTGTAACAGGAAGCCGGGCAAGCGCACGCTATTTGATTTGACCAATCGCACGCGGTGGTAAAGTTGGCCGTCGGATGGTACCAACCCATTTTCCAAGAGGTTGGTACTGTCAGCCAACAGTTGCGTGTGTGTGACGAGAAAGGGAAATAGAGATGGTAAACGCATCAGCTGTGCGCTTAACCTCAAATGATCATTCCAAATAATACCTGAATCATTTTTATTAGGAAATAATGTTAATATTTTGCTTATTACCAAGGTGAGATGTCAGATGTTACACATAATATGCGACTACTATAAGGCTAGCTCGTTTTCTTTTTTTATAAATGGTCCTGATACATTTTGTGGTTAAAGATACTTTATTCTCATAAAGAAATTTACATTTCACTTAACTGAGAACAGTTTAAGTTTCTAGGTAAAACATACATACTTAGCATGCATTCGCCATTCAGACTTAAAATTAAAATATAGACAAATACAAGTTTTTTAAAGTTATCCTGGTTTACCGTACGGCATGCAAAATTATCAAATAATAAAATTTGTAATAAAATAAACAAGCCGTCTGCTGTTTATTACGTAGATAATATAATTGAATGTATATTCTTATTGTAATGGAATATCTTTTGTCCCCAGGTTGTCCAAACGTGGACTGGCCAGACTGGGCCTGGTTGGAGACGCGGCTGGCGACCCGCCGACCCCCCGTTGAGTACATAGACCTGACGGATTGCGGGTCTGTGACGGACGCCGGACTCTGCGCGTTACTCCACACCTGCCCCTCTCTGCAGTATTTGTACCTTAGGAGATGTACTCTAGTCACAGGTGAGCATCTATTGCGACGAACTAAATAAAAATAAGCATGTGTTACTTACCTTGTGTTATGTCTATCTTGTTTAGTCTCTGCGTAAACTGCATCATAATTATCTTCTTGCCGTCGTCCCACGGGACTTAGTAATCACGGTTACTTGCGGTCGGCACAACACGTTTCCTTCTATTCTCCTCTCCTCTCTTCACGTTTTCTTTCATATCATTATCACACAATCCATCTTTAAACTTCCTCTTCCTCTCCATCCATCAACATTTATATTCATCCCTCTTTCAGTCAACGACTGCATCACCCAAGCATCGACTGGCAGAAAATGCCAATCGAGGTCTGCTTCTGCGAAATATTGGTTTGCATTTTTAAGTAGGCAATAAAGTAGCTTATCCACTGACAAACACTTTTGTGCATTTCTGGTAGCGCTGTTTATAAACGAAGGTATCAAAAATGTCAAAGTTGTCGAATTCAGAACATTCCAATTTAGTTCTTTATTTTACCACACGCAATGATAAGTGGGTCATTATTATCAGTTCATAAATTCTTATTGAGTCATTGCTGAACATTGGTTTTTCCAATGACCGCCACAATGAACAAACAAAATGGAAATTGATAAAATCATCGCGTTTGACATGTCTGTTATAAATAAGCACTGATATTTTAAGGTCCCATCAAAAAAGACACTGAAACTTCGAGACAGCGTGAGTACGTCTATCCAAAGATATAATAATAATATATATGAGACAACATCCACACAAGGTCTTCTGGTCCTGAACTAGGCAGAGCCTGTACTACGGTAACCTGATGACTGATATACATACTTATATACATTTATATCTAAAGAAAAGTATAGTTATTTTAGACTTTAGACAATTTATGCATTTTATTATTTCAGGGGGCCTACCATCAACTTTTAAAATATTTGTCAAGTGCAGGGCAGTTCAACTCAGCACGTTAACCTGACAGGTTTTGCGTTTGTACCATGATTGCATGAGTATTTCCCGCTGACCTGCATCATGTCAACTTTTGACCTGCTACTAGACTCTGGTCAGTAAGCTGGCAGCACAGATTAAATAAGATTATTGAAAACGTACCATCTAAAATACTTTAGCGGTTTTACGGTTTTTATAGAAATGAAATATGTTTTTAAATAAATTAGTACTATAACCTTGACCTCAATCGACAAATATGTTGATTTCGTAGGGCGTGGCATGGAAGCTTGTAGCGCATTACAAAACTCAAGTGTAAGCTCTTTAGTGAGCCCATAACGTAGAACAAAAGCATTTTCCCGGCACAGCTAGTGGTTTAATCGAGTTTCTCAAAATATTTCTTAGAATTTTAGCATTTTGTTTAACGCCGTTGGACGACTATGTTCCTCGACACACTCAAAAATTTCGCGCACACATCTTAAAAAAACGGTAAACGGTTAGAGAGGATTTTCAAGGTTTTATAACACTTTGAAATAACGTCAGAATTATATTTTATGCAAATTTTTATAGGAAGGTACGTTTTTGTGTTTAAATTTAAATAAAACAGGTCAATAAAAGTTAGTTTCACAAGGCTGCAAATTATGACGACAGGTCAGTTCAATTGTTGAATGTTTAAATTTCAAAAAAGACCTGCGGCTTTCTTACCATCAAGGTAAGGATAAGTTGCAGGTCAGCCTGCTGAAATGCTGTGATGCTCGCCTGCTAGTTGGCGCGCTCATGGTACAAACTAACACGACAGGTTATTTTTCGTCTAAAATTTACCTGCTATAAGAGTTTATGGTAGGCCCTCAGGTCAAATGTATAGTCACTTGATCTTGAATAACATGTTTTTCGTTTCTCAAGTACCTAAAATTGAGGACCTATTTTGATCGAACTTTATATTACTGAACCCTAAAGTGTTTTTTGGAGAGAAAAATATAAACAACTTACATAAGACAGCTAACTTTAAAAAAAATATTTTTTTTGTAGTCCAGCAGGACAGTAGGTATACTTATAAATAAATCAAGTATTTTTTATGATGTCCTGTTCAACTTTTATGATAATAAATCGTATTCATTGGCTTCTTCTATAAATAATATTTGTAGGTCATTTCACAAACACTATCTATCGTATAGACTTGCTGGCTCGCAAACACATCAATCCCGGTTTGTTTTGTATAGCCCAGAAAATATTGACGTGACGTTTCAAGCTAAGTGCTACATTTAATAATAATAATTATATAATAATATGAGACAACATCCACCCACACAAGTCTTCAGGTCCCGAACTAGGTAGAACCTGTACTACGGTAACCTGATGACTGATATACATACTTATATACATATAAACACCCAGACACGGGTCAAACAGACATGTTCATGCACACAAATGTTTGACTTGTCCGGGGATCGAACCCGGGACCAGCGGCTCAGAAGGCAGGGTCGCTACCAATTGCACCAACCGACATTTGGCTTTGCACTTCGACAGATAACATCTTCTTCCCGCTCTGGTACCAAAAGGATATGTTCTTTAAAGGTGTGTGCACTTTTAAGAAGACTCTTTCCTCCATGATCATATCTTCAGTGGTTTGGTCTTGGCATTGTCTGTCAATCAGTCAGTCATTCACGGAACTTTTTAATTTATGTAGAGGCGGTAACATTTTTATTTGTTTGCTTATTCCCTTCAAATATGAGTAGGTACACTCCCATTGCATTCAAGATATTACATTATAAATTAAATTGAATCATAGTCCCTTAACCGCGTTGTCATTTTGTTCTCATTCAACTCCTTTGTGACTCGCACAGGAATCGAGTAAAAGAAATCCTGTCTCAGTGCACCATACTGTATCTCAGGAATGTTCTCGTAACTCCTTAGATATGTTTCTATCTTCAGCATACATGCTGATTTATAACTCCGGTTTTCTCTTTCAAGATAACATAATTTTTCTTCCCCGTATTAATGTCTGCTTCCCTATGTTTTATGTCATATTTAAGTACCCATCTAAAGTAATTACAGTGTTTGCGTACAGTTTAGCGCCTAGCAATTTACAATGTAATTGAGGAAATCAGGTTTCAACCTAGAAATTCTATCTGATACGGATTTTCTAATTAAAACTATGATTGGTTATAGCCAATAACTTTCTCGACGTCTGTCTGTTAAATGTAAATTGGAATACTGGATTAGTCAAAATAATGGTTAAACACGATTTTGTGGTCTGACAGTCTTTGTTACTATTAGATTTTCTATCACCCGTCACCATTTTCCTTACCAGACTACGTGTTCTGGCCTCCTCTCTTTAATGACTTGTTCTGCACCCATTGCCCCCTTTAGTTGCGAACTAAATTCCATCTATAGGTTTCATTATATACCTATACATTAGAAACGTTCCTTCCTCCCATTCGTTTAGAAAAGAAATAGATTAAAATCATTCTAACTGTTTGTCTTTTAAGGCAAAAGCTTTTCTAGCAATCAATTTACTGAATGCTTCCGCGAACCCGGCCAATACCGTTGATCTACAAATATAACCATACTTAAAGTATTCCCGTTATCTCTGTTAAATTATACGGTCAGCAGCGGACAGTAATCGCATTATTATTCAGAAAAACATCAATCTAATCGCCATAATCCACGAGTAACGTCTCTATTAGATCGGTCGCCCCCTTTAGTAGACTGGTCTAGCTCGTTCGTTCAGTTTTTAGAAAGCAAGTAATTGCTTGTACCAGATTTTCACACAAGATTTTCTTGTTCGTTGAATATAGATGTTGTAGGGTTTGTTTGCGATGTACGAACTAGTGGTTAGAGATTTTTGCGCTAGTTAAATCTACGGCGGAATATTCTCTCTTCCAAACCGCAATTATATTGCAACTTATATACAGGGTGGCCGGGGAGTTGACGTTCAAACGTAAAATTTAGATACTTTATGATGAGGAGTATCCGAATCACCCCCATGTATGTTCTACGATTTTTCGTAGTTTTCGAGATAGAATTTTTTTAATGATTTTTTTTCGTAATTTTCACCTAATATCAGTTTTCGATTTTTTTCTCGTTCTGTTGAACATTTCTGGTTTAGTTTTTTTGTGATAACTAATTAGCATAGTCTAACCTAACGCCCTAAAAAAATATGATTTTAAGATATGATTTTAAGAAATTAAGATTTGATTGAACCCAAAATCTCCCCATTTATTTATTTTTTGATACATTGAAAATTTGTCAGTACTGAGCTCAAATCTTAATTTTGAACTTTTGAATAAATTCTAAGTAAGTTCTGCAATTCCTAGATAAACCATAATTTTTTAGGGTGTTAGGTTAGACTATGCTAATTAGTTATCACAAAAAAATTTAACCAGAAATGTTCAACAGAACGAGAAAAAAATCGAAAACTGATGTTAGGTGAAAATTACGAAAAAAATCATTAAAAAAATTGTATCTCGAAAACTACGAAAATTCGTAGAACATACATGGGGGTGATTCGGATACTCCTCATCATAAAGTATCTAATTTTTACGTTTGAACGTCAACTCCCCGGCCACCCTGTATATACTTATGCTATTCTCTTGATATCTATTGTCTTCAGTTTTAATAGCAACAAAGCCAAAGGTCTTGCGATTCTCAAATTGGGATATCGCACACGATATACCAATTTATTTAACACAAAAGAAATGTTTTTATGTGAACACAAAGATTTGTTTTTATTATTAAAATAATGAATGTGACGAACTGATTTTGTCCGAGGCTATTGTTATACCCAAGTGCATTTAAGATCATCATCTGCCTAGCCTTATCCCAACTATGGGGTCGGCTAAGGTCGACTAAGGGGTCGGCTTCCAGTCTAACCGGATGCAGCTGAATACCAGTATTTTACGTGGAGTGACTGCCTATCTGACCTCCACCACCCAGTTACTGGGTAAAACGATACCCCCTGGTAAGACTGGCTGTCAGACTTTCGGGCTTCTGACGACCCGTTAAACGACTGTCAAATATCCACAACTCAGCCGGGACCAACGCGTTAACGTGCTTTCCGAGGCACGGAAGGGTCTTAGTATGTAAAGATGGCCACCCATCCATGGACTAACCGCGGCAAGCGTAGTTTAAACTGATCGATCGATCCGTGCAGCTGTTATTACTTAGCCACAAGCCCCACGTATAGTATTTAAGATATATTATAATCATACATAAGCTGTTGGTGTACCTATATGTTTAAAAAAATAAAATAACTAAAATGAAACATAAAACATCAAAATTATCTATATGCAATTTATGTTTACAGGTGGGTACATACATAGCATAATATCAAGCCTGATTTCCGCGAAAGGTTAGGCAGCAGAGGTGTGTAGGTGATTATGTGGTTGGTATATAAAGATGTCTCGCTTTTCAGTACATCTTTCGCGCTAAATGAGTTAAGTTATGTTGTGCAAGTGTTTAAAACTCGTCTTCTGTTTGCCCTCGTCCCATATTGCTCTCTTCCATTCTCCCCTGTCAACCGTCACGTTATCGTCAAATCAGTTTTGCATTTCACCCCTTCTCGTCACATACCAAGACAAACGATCCCCTGATAACTGTCTATGAGCAGCCGAGCTATTCTGTAACAATCTCACCGTGATAACTTAGGTGAAGTGAGCTTGAAGTGAGTTGTCGATAGCGTCAATCCCTAACATCAGGTGGAATGATAGCTCAATTCACCTAAGTTATCACGGGTGAGATTATAACAGAATCGACCGGCTGGTGTGTCTAAATTCATACTTAGACACACATGTTTAAAATTATATAATTTTTGGTTACTAAACTTTACTGGCTCAAAGCAAAATCTGCGTAGGACGAAGGTAGACATATTTTAATTAATTTAAATATAGGGGTACTGTTTTACAAAGAACCTTCTTACCTACTGATAAAACTTCAGTAATTATCTTGTTTACCTACTAGTTAGAAAACAAAGGATCTGAAAGAATTTGTTAGAAAGGGATTGTTATAATTATTATTATAAACTAACATTATTTTTGTTAATAATTAAATATAAAGCAATGACAGGTAAATTAATTATGCGATACATAAATGCTGCTCACATTTTTACAAAATATTGTAAAAGTAGATGGTCTTTCTAAAATTTTAACAAGTAAAATTTTGTGATTTAGTAATTACAGAATGTAAAACAATAAATTAGCAACCAGTTTGATTTGGTCTATACTCTAGATTGTCCCATGGAGCAGGGCCAGCACGTTTCCAAGCATTCTTATCTAAGATATGATCCTCTAGTTTGTAATATGCTTGTTTACAAAGCGTACTTTTAATATGATTTTAAAGTTTCTTTCATTCAATTGCAATATATCACAAGGTATTTTGTTGTAACATTTAACACAGTACCCCATAAAAGATGTGTGTACTTTGGATAATCTGATTAATGGTTGGTCTATTTTATCTTTATTTCTAGTATTTAAAATTATGTCTTTCATTTATTTTATTAAAAAGAAACAACTATCAATACACTATACCTTTTGAAACCGATTCGACGGCCTTACAATAAGCAAATATAAAGGCTTATCGTCCCATTGCTTAAGAGGTTCTAGGGTAAGATATTTGGATTAAGTAATTTAAGACAATTAGTAAGGATCTTGTTAAACATGGTGGTTAATTAATGAAGTTATGTTCATCTTTGTTGAACTTGCTCATCTTCGTATTTGGAAGTGTAACGGTGAAAGGAATTTCTTAGTCTCATTTTGGGGAAAACATAGTAATGCAAAATAGATTTAGGTACGCGTTGCCTCGTTACAGCAACTACCTATATAATATATAAGTGCATGAGAGGATTGACATATTTTCGTGCAATCCGAGTGAATTCGCAAGAATTTTGTTGAATTTTGTTAGTTATATTTAAATAGGTTAGGTTTATTATTTTAAATTTATTATTGTGTGTACATAAATAGTAAAGTAAATAACTTTATATATATTTGACGGCGCATTGCTAGCGCCATCTGTTGAAGATACGTCGGAACTAGATTTGATATCTGTCAATCTAGCGGAGCGTCGAGTCTATGGTCGGCGCCGCCATGTTGAATGTCAGTGGCTTTCGGACTTCAACGGCGAGCGCACGACTGATACGACGAATCGCTTTTGTTCCGCGTAATCCTATGCGTTTATGTTCCGGAATTAATTTGGTTCGGTTGATTTAGTGTTTTTCTGATTGCTAGTGACTGTATTTCGATTAAATTCTGTTCAGAAGACATTTTGTTAAAATAACTTTAAATTAAATAGTTTTGATTGTGACTCGAGTGATTCTTTGCTGCTTCCTACCCACGTTGCCACTTGCTGAAGCATGGCTGACTCTGATATGGACGGGCACGTGCCTACATCAGAAGTGGGATCCCATGAGCTGCCGACCGAAGAAAAACGACCACCTGACGAAAATAGTGCCCTGAAGTTGTTAGGAAATATGGAAGCCTTGCTTACACGCATGTTAGCAACGTCGCAACCGCCGGTGGCAAGTACCAGCGCCCAGTCTAATGCAGTGCAGCTCGTTCAGTTTAATCCCGATGATGCTGATGCGGATATTGAAGGACTTCGACAGTGACCTGCTACATTTGCGGTAGTCCAGGACACCTTGCAACGAATTGTCATGAAAAAGGGAAGGGTGCTGAAACTGCTGCGAGGAAGGAGGTCAATCTCTGCGAACAATGACTGTCGAGAGGTACCTTGAGGACGTTATCCGGTGAGTCGGTCTCCTTCTTATTTGATAGTGGGTCGTCTTGTTCTTTAATAAAAGAGAGTTTCATTTGTAAATTCCCAGGTACTGTGCGAAATGATGTCGTGTATCTTACAGGTATTGGAGGCGATGAAATAAAATGTACGTCACAAATTTCGAGTGAGGTAAATCTTGGGGATATTTTGCAAACTTTGACATTTCACGTAGTACCAGATATTTGCCTCATGGACCCCGTTATAATAGGTAGGGACATTTTAGAAAATGGTGTGAGCGTTAAAATAGATAATGATAACTTGATATTTCATTTTAAGGAACAAGCTAATGTTTGCGAGTCGATTGCTACCAAGCCAGACTTTACTCAGATAGATACGGATTTGACAGGTGACGATAGAGACAATCTCATTAAACTATTGAACAAATTTGCTAGCTGTTTCATAGAGGTTGTTCCCCACAGGCGTGTGAAAACAGGAGAGTTACAAATTGATTTATTGGACCCCCATAGGACCGTTCAGGGACGTCCATGTGGGCTGGCACCAATTGAAGGGCAAGTCGTTAGAGGGGGGATTCAGGAGCTCCTGGATGCGGGTGTGATTCGGGAGGGCTCTTCGCCGTTCGCGGGCCCCATTCTCTTGGTGAGGAGAAGGGACAGCACTGGCGGAGTGTGTGTCGATTGTAGGGAGCTTGGCTCCGGTATACGACCCGAGCATTGCCCTCTCCCTCGTGTTGAGGAGCGGGTAGATCGGCTTGGTGGTGCCCATTACTTCTCCTCCTTAGATGCTCTCTCTACCGCTGGGTTCTCATTAAATCTTGAGGGGTGTAGATTTGTGAAGGGGAAAGTGGACTTCCTGGGATGTTCTCTGCAGTGCGGAGAGGTGGGACCAGGCTCGCGCGGAATGCAGGCTTTGGTGGACTCTCCCCGGCCCGAGGCTGCGACGCAAGTCCGTCAGTTTTTGGGTCTTGCGTCGTGTTTCCGAAAATTTATCCCTAAATTTGCGAACGTTGTTGGTCCGTTGTACCCCTTAGCAAGGCTGAAGGGTCCTATAGGGTGGGACGGGGAATATGAAGGGATGCGTGGTGCCATTCTGGAGATGCTTGCGTCCGAACCGGTTCTGACGATCTTTGACCCGGATTTGCCCGTTGAATTGCATTGCGACGCTGGCTCGGGGGGCTGTGGGGCGGTCCTAATGCGGAGGGGGAACGACCTGCCACATGTTGTGGAGTGTTTTGGTCGACGAGCATCTGAAGTCGAATCCCGCTGCCACTCGTGCGAACTGGGGACGCTGGCAGTCGTGCGAGCGGTTGAACATTTCCGGCACTATCTGTACGGCCGGCGTTTCAAGGTTTTCACGGACTGTGGCTCGCTGAAGGCATCGAGGTCGAAAGCCGATCTGGCTCCACGCGTTCATCGTTGGTGGGCGTTTTTGCAAGCATATGATTTCGATATCATATGTCGCGGGGGTCGTGGCGTGGAGCATGCGGGTTGCCTCTCGAGAGGCGCCTTGCCGGACCCCAGTAGCTTGGCTTCCGCATCGCAGGTCTCTTCTGGACCTGTAGCCAAGACAGTGGGTTTTGTGGAGTTGCATCAGGGTTGGCTTCATGTAGAGCGGGGGCGAGATTCGGAAATTCAAGACTTAATAAACAAGCGTAGTAGTGGCGATTTTCCCGAAACGGTTGGTCAAACGTGTGACGTTAGAGATGGCATTCTATATAGGAAGGTTGCAAGAAGCAGGATTGTTTCGTGGCTGCCAGTCGTCCCTCGCTCCTTGATATGGACTTTGATTAATCACATCCATAATGAATTGCAACATCTGGGTGGTGGCAAAGCCTTGGACGGACTGTATGAGCGGTGTTGGTTCCCTCGGATGTCCAAGTGTGTTGGAAGGTTTATTGACTCTTGCATTGTTTGCAAGGCATCGAAGGGTCCTTCGGGCGCTCAGCCTGTGCAGCTGCACTCCATTCCGAAGGTGTCGGTGCCGTGGCACACGATTCATATAGATTTTGCCGGGAAACTGAGTGGAGGGGGTGACCGTAAGGAGTGCTGTTCGGTGGTCATCGATGCGTTCACTGGATGCGTGCTATTGGAGCATACCTCTTCATTGGACGCAGCCCGTGCAGTTCGAGCCCTTGAAAATGCCGTTTGCCTTTTTGGAGCGCCTGAGCGCATAATGGCCGATCGGGGTAGGTGTTGTATTAGTCAGGACTTTAAGAACTTTTGCTCAGAATGTGGTATTGAACTGCATTTTGTAGCGACGGGCTCCAGCAGGGCAGACGGGCAGGTGGAGCGCGTGATGCACGCTTTGAGGGGTTTGCTAACAGTCATCGAAAGCGACCCCAATGAGGCGTGGCGCGACGAGTTAGGAAGTGTTCAGTTAGCACTCAATGGTACTAAATCTGCGGTCACCGAATTCACGCCAACAGAGCTTGTGTTCGGTGTCCGATCACACTCTTTGGGCATGTCGAGGATTGGGAGTTCGGGTCCAGATTCGGAGCATGAGCGGCGTGTCGACCTGGAGTCGGCTGGACGTGACGCGTCCAGAAGTATGCGGGGGGGCGGCGGAATCCGGTGCTCGACGGTTTGGCCAGGGTCGTGCCAGTATCGGGCCGTTTTCGGGGGGTGATTTCGTTTTTATCAAGGGTAGTGAACGTAGTCGAGCCGGGTTAGATGGAAAGTTTAGGGGTCCTTTTGTAGTGGCTGCGGTGTTGGAAAGCGATCGCTACGGGCTGCAAAGTTTATCCGGTTCACATCGTGCTTTAAGGTGCGCGCACGAGAGCTTGCGTCCAGTACCTCCGGGTCACGATGGGTTGGTTGAGATATCTACTGGTTTGATGATGGAGGAGGAGGCCATGACGGCGCCGGGGAACGTTGAATTCGATGAGGGTCGCCTCGACGGACTGAGTAGTTGTGATGCGTTATCTGCGGATTCCGAAACACTTTCTGCGCTGTCAGATGCAGTTACGGCAGGGTCTGATACCCTGGGCGTTGCTTCGGATCGCGAGATTGTTGAGCGTGACGTCCAAATTCAAAATAAGCAAGAAGATTGTTCGTAACTGAGAGGTATGTGACATTTCTGTTCCTTCATATTAAACATGTTGTGATAAAACTGGTCGAAAGGACAGCGTCGTCCGGTCCATGTCACTTTTACGGCTGGTCGAAGGGACACGCTCGTCCGGTCCATGTTTTTGGTAGTTAACGTCTGATAATGAGTCGGTCGAAGGGACAGTGCCGTCCGGTCCATGCCATTGGGGCTGGTCGAAGGGACACACTTGTCTAGACCCTGTCTGTGAACCGGTCGAAGGGACAGTGCCGTCCGGTCCATGCCATTGGGGCTGGTCGAAGGGACACACTTGTCTAGACCCTGTCTGTGAACTGGTCGAAGGGACAGTGTCGTCCGGGCCATGCACGAGCGGCTGGTCGAAAGGACACACCCGTCCGGTCCACGTTCACATTGAGAGGAAAGTTGATTAATGGTGGTCGAAGGGACAGTGTCGTCCGGGCCATGCACGAGCGGCTGGTCGAAAGGACACACCCGTCCGGTCCACATTAATAATTGCGTTATGGTTGATCGCAGCACGACGGTATCGTCCGAGCCAAATCTGAGGGTTGGTTGATGGGACATACTGATCGGATTTGACTGAGATCGGATCGGACTTGACGGACTGACTGCACTGTTAATAACTGTTAGAGAAAGGTGTCGTCCGGTCCATGCGTGGTCGAAAGGACACACGCTTTCTTGTGTTCTGAGGCACATAGCGACTACTTATAATATTACAGTCATTATGAGAAAAGTGTTATGTCTACTGGTCATATCTTGTCAGGCTGAACGAGCGGGTTATAAGATAGGTAGATACCCGTGCGATTGACTGTGTGATTGTTACAAGACTGCAAACTGATGCGCCCGAGGACGGTCGAATGTCAGTCCGGCCGTGACGGCGCATTGCTAGCGCCATCTGTTGAAGATACGTCGGAACTAGATTTGACATCTGTCAGTCTAGCGGAGCGTCGAGTCTATGGTCGGCGCCGCCATGTTGAATGTCAGTGGCTTTCGGACTTCAACGGCGAGCGCACGACTGATACGACGAATCGCTTTTGTTCCGCGTAATCCTATGCGTTTATGTTCCGGAATTAATTTGGTTCGGTTGATTTAGTGTTTTTCTGATTGCTAGTGACTGTATTTCGATTAAATTCTGTTCAGAAGACATTTTGTTAAAATAACTTTAAATTAAATAGTTTTGATTGTGACTCGAGTGATTCTTTGCTGCTTCCTACCCACGTTGCCACTTGCTGAAGCATGGCTGACTCTGATATGGACGGGCACGTGCCTACATATTTTTGAAAGTTCAGTTCGCAAACCACTATTGTATTGGGTCTTCCTGTAATGATAGTGTGTAAGTTTAATAATAAATAAATAATAATAATTTTTTTTTTTTTTTTTTGTAGCAAAGTAGATAAAAACTAAGCAAAAGGAGTATGATAGGATCGTAGCAGATGGCGTTCTGTATTTTCTGAATATAATAGAATAGAATAATATTTATTTGCTTAAAGCAATGGTATAAAAAGATGGTCAAATACATAATAACAAGAGCATACATGTTTTTGCTTAACAGTTAAGCGTACAAATTATTACAAGCATATTGAACATTTATTGTCAAAGAAGTCTTTGAAACTATAGTTACTATGACTACGCAACCATTTATGTAACTTATTTTGGATAATCTCATATTTAATGTCTTGAGTTTACTTGGTATCTTACTATAAACACACATAGATATACAATTTTTATTATATTTAGCTAGTCTCGGAAGGATATCCTGTACGAGCCTGTGGGGGTCTCGTCGGTAACGTGGATATAAATCATCTGCATTACTAAATAATTCCTTATGCCTACCCCCATGGGAAGAAAGCGTGAGTTAATGTAGGTACTTATGCAGAGTTTTAGATAAAAAAATAATGATGAACCAATTGCTTCGTACTATTTGCGTAACAGCGCGGCAACGCTTTGAAGAGGTTTCTCTTTACAATTATTTTACACTCAATAATTTTCATAAATTCATGAAAAATATTACATGAAGCTGACAATCACGACTTTACGAAATAAAACATTAGAACGGTTATGATGTTCTTTTGCACTTACGAATAGTAATTATACTTAAGCTGGGAAGGAAGTAAATGCCGCGGTTTTACCCCATGACTTGCCCCTTTGTTTGTTTCTTTTTTAATTTTTTTATTTAAAATGGATTTGCTCTTGAATCTAGTCTAGGTCAGTGGTGACAGAGACAGAGTCGACGATGGAGTGAGCTTACCCAGAAGAAGCCTGTTCACTCTCCACTTTGAAGAAATTATTATTGATCTCCCTTCTTTACCTCTCTTATCTGTTCATAAATAAATAAATAAAATTCATTTAATTCAGATAACATGATCCATACAGTGCATTCAATAATTAAGATAATATTACATCATAATCAAAATGAAAAACTGTTAAATTCAAAATAAATAAATTCAAATTAAAATTAAATTAAATAAAAGTCAAAAATTAATACAATAGAATTAAAACATGCAAATCAAATTAAATAAAAATCAAAAATAGAAACATCCAAATTAAAATAAAATAAAAATAAGAAATAAAAACATTCAAATTAAAATAAAATAAAAATCTAAAAATAAAAACATTCAAATAAATTCAATAAAAATCAAAAATTAAAACATTTAAATTACCCGCTTAATAAAAGACACCCACATCTGAGAGGAGATCCTGTCGTCAACAGTCTTCAGAATAGTTCAGAAACCAATGATATTTTTATTTTTGTTCTAGATGCAGGAGTGCGGTGGATCCCATCTTACTGCGCTCTCAAAGAACTCAGTGTGTCCGACTGTACCGGTGTCACGGACTTCGGGTTGTACGAGCTAGCGAAACTAGGGCCAGCGCTACGATACCTTTCTGTTGCTAAGTGTACACAGGTAAGAATACTGAAACCCAATTCCCTTAATTAAAAACGTTCGAAATCAAGTCGTAATCTCATCTCAGCGACAAACAAATGTCAAAAATGTAGGTAAAATCTATACAATTTTTGACAGATTGAGACTGAGATTAGATTGCGAACGTTCTTAAAAATACGAGAATTGCCCCCCAGGTGCAATATTGTGCTTATGTCTCTTACACGGGCTTTCACATTGGACGGTTTTCTGGCTCATTTTTTAGCCGCACATTAAAAATAAACCGTCTAAAATGTTAATAGTTTTACCAAGCCATCGCTGTTAGTCGATTTTGTGAGGGTATGCGGCAAAAATCGCCCTATCCTCATCTGCTTAGCCTTTTTCCAACTATTTTGGGGTCAGCTTCTAGTCTAACCGAATACAGCTGAATACCAGCTTTTCACATGGAGCAACTGCCTATCTGACTTCCACAACCTAGTTACTGGGTAATACTGTACCGGGCTTCTGACGACCCGTAACGGCAGTCAAATATCCATAAATGACAGCCGGGACAAACGAAGGGGTCTTGGTATGTAATATTAACCTGATCGATCGACCGTGCGCTGTTATTCCTTAGCCACAAGGCAAAAATCGATCCGTGGAAAACCAATTGATTTTCTAAACTCATAATTTCGAGTACTTACAGCTGATTCAATGGCAGTTTGTTAATTATAATAAATATGTGACCAAGGCATTTGGATTTTTTCGTTATCAGGATGGTCGGATATAAAGAGTAACTGAAATAATAGTCAAAACACTAAGTACAGACATCTATTAATGCCCTAAAGTTGACTTATTACAAAAATATCCCTTGATTAGGCAGATGCAATCAGATTACAATATGGAAACGCAGTAAATTCGATATAGGATGGCAAGACAACGTTTTGCAAATGCGTCTCCACACAAATGCGTCGTCCTTGCTTGTGTTTAAAAGACTCGTGAAGGAACATTACTTGTCGTTGTGATCGTGTTCTCATAATTGTAATTATCTATCATCTATCGTCTTCATTTATTTTCGTTGCTTATAAATTTAGTATGTACGTATTTATGTATATATTATTTAGGATATGTATATAAGTGTATCTATTATTTAGGATATGTATATATGTGTATCTATTTTAGTGTATTGTATACATACTTATTATTTGCACCAACAACAGCCCCATTTTATGTCCAGGAAAATCTCTGTCCATTCCAAGGTTGCCTGGAAGAGATCGCGGAAAGCGATAAGGCCGCCCATTGTATATTAAGTAGTGTTCAGTTTAATTTTTGTTGTTATGTTTTTTGTGGTGTACAATAAAGAATATATAAAATAATAAATAAATAAAGTCGGCTCAGTCAGCTGCCACGTCTGACATTTAAGTTTTTAAAATTCAAATTAAGAAATGTCAACCGACAACCGACAGCGGTCACTTCCGAGTTGCCATTTCCTATAAATCGTCTTCACCTAAGTGCACTACTTGACGTTTCCGTTTAGTAATAATTTAGATGCTGTTATAATAATCAAAATAAGAATGGCGGATCAGTGCTGACGCTGCGAAATATGAGTTTACGAAAATCTTTTATTTTTGGTGTTGTCGTCATCACATATCCATTCCTATCACGTCTGTGGAGTTTCGCCGGCTAATTTAAATTGAGTCTGTAGAAACTAGCGATCAACCTTGTGGTGTTTGAAATTTCAATGCATCTGTTCCAATTTAGTAGAGAAATCCAAAAAAAAAATATTTGTACTAAATCGTGCTTGCGTTTTCAGATAAAAGTCTCCCTGCACAAATATGTAGGTAGATGCGGAATATCTGCATGTAGACTACAAACATTATTCTGCACGGAAATCGAACCGTCGATTTGTTGCCAGTACGTCAATACGCACTGTTCCCATCGTTTATAAAAAAAACATAGTTGATTGAACCCGTTTCTTCCAAACATAGTGCTTATTCACTTGGTTTTTGAATTGACAATTTAAAGTTGAGAAGTTGTCAAAGTCTACTTTAGCATTTAAATATGTAAGGTTATTCTTTCAATGCAGCCCGCCAAATTCATTTTTCTGAATTACAAAGGAACCATTTTGAGTAACGCTAAAGAAGATTTTGGTAAGTTCTCAACTTCAAATGCTCAATTCAGAAACTGAGTTTAGACATAACGTCTCTGAATCTCTTTTTAAATTATGTCTACCTCCAAAAGTAACTTATAAAGCTAACCAAGCCGCCTGTCTGTGCAGACGTAGCCTTAGAGTTTATACAGCAGTTTAGATGGCAAAATTTTAACATTTATATTTTTTTTATATTTTATTATTAATTTATTTTATTGTGTACTATGACTTGTGATTTTATTTTATTTTGTAGTGAGACCTGTAAAATCTACCTATGGCTATTTTTATCTGAAATAAATGATTTGATTTGATTAAATGCATATTTTAACTAAAATATTCCCTTAACGCCAAAGAGGCTTAGTTACTTTGCTTGCACTTGTCTTATAAAATATTAAATGATTTTCTTCTTTACGTAACAATTGAAGTTCGATTTACGTATTCTCTGGAGCCCAAAAATATGGAAATATCTGTTTGGATCGTGAATATTTTGCTGATACAAAAGTTTTATTTGAAAGGACTCTTTATTGAATTCCATTTGTACAGGAATCGGGACGAACTGAATTGAATCGTTTTTCACATTGACTGGGAAATATTCTAAAAAATTCTCGGTCCACATATGAAAATATGAAACTTGATAAACGTTGTTTGTGCTAAAACTCAAAGCATTTATTTTAATAAAACCATTTACATCACTTTTGAATTGTCAAAGGAGTCGGTGAGTCTCATAGTCTGATACTCATTTAGGTAGTCTGTAGATACCAAATTAGGAAGACAAACCTACTTAAAGTATGGACCACTGCGAACGTCTGAGACTAGAAACTAAGTTATGTCTAGACTGATGTCTGAAAATTTATGGACGTGACTATTTGTTATGTAAAACTCTTGCAATATTCTTATATACCTACCTACTTTCTTCGTTTATTCTTGCAGTCTCCAAGTTTTGACGTGTCCTATTCTTGGTAGATTAATGAAAAAGGAACACATTTTGAGTTCACCATTTTTATCACGTTCAAGTGTTACGTTAGGGAAGGCATTTTATTTGAAAGAGGCCTCCAAATTACCTGATAGTACGACACGAGCATATTCACTCTTCGCCTCATTTCATCTAGTTGGGAATGACTGTCGCGACCGCGCGTCAAATGTAAGGAAATCCAAATGGATGGCAGCCATGCAGAAATAAACTACCCTAATAAAAAAAACACTGTTTATTAGGTATATTGTGTAGCTTGTCAAATGTATGGCTTCCCATTAAAAGAAACCTAACCAAAACTCGACAGCAACTTTAATAAAGACGAATGAACTCGATGAGCTCGTGTTTCACAAAGTTCTAATTCACTTTTAAATTGTTGTCTTGAAGAAAACTCGTGTCTTGTGCTTGGATCGTGGTTTCTGAGTACCTAATTTAAGACTTGTGGTTCTTCATTAATTTATCATTCTTACTGTCTTTTGAAAAGTCCTATTTGTCTTTATTTAGTAGTGTTGTTTGTCTAAAGTGGACTTCCATGGCTGTTTCTTTTTCTTTTTTACCGTGTCCTCGTGCTAAACGAGAATCGGTCATGGGGACCAGATTAGCCAGTATGGAAAAAAGCATAGGTAGGTACTTGGTACTAACTGACCTGAGGCCCTAGCATGAACATGCGAAGTAAACGTAACGTAAATTCGAACGATTTTTGAAGTCAAAATGCAACACAAAATGTTTCACAAGCATAATAAGTATCAACCATTTATATGAATTGTCTTAAATTCAAGTAAATGTTATGTGCGAAAAGAGTATTTTCAACTTTAAAATCGGTCGAATTTACGATACTTTTACTCCGCGAGTTCATGCTAGTTCCGCCCACAGGTTGCGCCGGACTTACTGAAGTATCGCCACTTGTGGATGCTCTTTTTTAATTGTTCTTATAAACGAGCTTAATCTAATGACTGAATACTTACCTAATGTCAGTCTGCAGTCTGTCTAGCAGAGACCGAAGGCTGTGATACCCTGACTCATGGTTTCTGTAAAAGGTGAAATAAAATCTTAGTGCTAGCTTACGCCATGTAGCTGAAAATATTAATCAGTAAACGTTAATATACTTACTTGACGAAATAACTCGCTAGTGCGATCATAAATCCAATCTAAATGCAGACGACGGCAATCTAGCGCTAGGTATTCGTATTAGTTCCTACTTAGTATGCTCACTTCGTAAATTTTCTGTCCTATGTCGTGTTTCAGATCTTCATTCGGTGCGATTAATATGAAACTGAATAATATTGGGATTAAGGTTTAGTTTACTAACGATACAGTCATTAGATTTGTAGATCGTCGTCTTTGTCCCTAATTCCTCCGAAACTGTCGTTTTATATAGCTGTCATGTTTACGTTCGATTACTGTAAAATAAGTTTAGAGAAAGGTCTTTGGGTTCGCACTCCAATAAAAATTGAGTTTTACTTTGAATCGCCATCACAACATAGGCTTAGATTAGTACTAGTGCCCAGAAATATGTCAATCATTCAAGCATATGAAACTGTGTGGTATTGAGATTTCAACGCTCAGCTTAGCGCCGAAAGTTGAAAACACAACAGCGCATTTAGGCATTCATGTACGTTTCGTCTAGTGTAAGTAAAAATGGACAAATATGTATCATATTTGCATAAATGCAGTTTAGCGTCTATCAATATCATTGACGACACGTTTGGTGTAGTGGCTACAGTGGCTAAGTGTAGTCAGCGAAACCAAATGGTCCTGGGTTCGAATCCCGGTAGGGGCAAATGTTTGTATGATGAATATGGACATTTGTACCCGAGTCATGGATGTATATTTATAATATATATGTATTTACGAAAAAAAAAATGTATTTAAGTAGTGTATCAACCATCTGGTATCCATAACACAAGCCTTAAGTGTTAAGTGCTTAACTTGGAACTAGATGGTGCTGTGTGCAATGTCAGACGATATTTATTTATTTATTTATCAATGTTGTAATGAAACTCATACTAACCATTCCTACCTTCTCAGGTCTCCGACTCAGGCGTCCGAACGCTGGCACGAAGGTGTTACAAGCTGCGGTACCTGAACGCCCGGGGATGTGGGGCGCTTGGAGATGATGGAGTGGAAGCCATAGCCAGGGGCTGTTCCAGGCTAAGGGCGCTTGATCTCGGGGCTACTGATGTCTCCGAGCCTGGATTACAGGTAAATATTTGATATTATCAGTCTGTAACTGTTCCACTACGAAGCGTTATAATCATTAGGATCATCAATACAATTTTCTAAGTTCAAATTACCCTCTTGAATTACTATTTAATGATATTGCAAAAAACGGGAATTTCGCGGGCTACTATGGCGCCTTTGCTTTAATACAAAAACGGCTTCAACGTCTATTTCTGTTCCAGATCCTAGCCAGATGCTGTCCGAACCTCAAAAAGCTGGCTCTTCGGGGTTGTGAGCTAATCGGAGACGATGGTCTAGAAGCCGTAGCATACTACTGCCGAGGGCTGACACAGCTCAACATACAGGACACTCCGGTCACGTTAAGAGGATACAGGGCCGTCAAGAAGTATTGCAAGAGATGTGTCATTGAACATACTAATCCCGGATTTTGTTGAGGAGACAAGAACAGATGTATCGGTTTTAAAATGGATTTGTTTAAGAGTATACGTACAAAGTGGGTTATCATCACCCTATATTCATCCACTGCTCGATGTAGGCCTCTCCTAGTGAACACTACTGAGCCCGATCTTCGACTCTCCTTATCTAGTGTCTGCCAACCGCCTTTCGCAAGACGTCACTCCACCTGGCCGGCGGGCGTCCCACACTACGTTTGCCTAAACGCGGTCTCCACTCTAAAACTCGTTTTTCTCAACGATTGTAGGTTCTAGAGATATATGTTACATGTATATGTGACAAAGAGGATATATGTTAAGATCTTTGTTAGCAGGAGCAGTCGGAGAAACGCCTTCAGGTCAATTGTACTTGTGTCGTGCATGAGACTAACTATTCTTTTTACCACGTACTGTCAACATTTGGAATGCAAATGACAGTTCGAAAAGGTGACGTGCTCGCTACGCAGAAAAACTTATTGCTTATCCTTTTCGTTCTGCTACTGTACGTATGAATAAATGATTAGATACTTCACTGTAAAGTTTATATTTAAGTAATAAACTTCTTTTCGTGTTCTAGAAAACAGACCGACCTTGGTTTGTTTGTGACTTTAAACAGCTCAGCTAGAGTACAGCTGAATTTGTTCATTTGACCACGTGTCCATACGTGCCTTATTGGGGTAGGCTTTAAACTCTTTGAAACATTAATATGTCTAATGCTGGCTATATAATACCATGGTGTCCGCCAGTAATGTAAACTTTTTCATAAAGATGTTGACGAAAAAAACAAAGGTTTCACCTTGAAGCGATTTTCAAGTTTGTGTTAAAAACTTTCCTATTTTCATGTGTATATAGTAAAGAGACTTTAGTATACTAACATAGTTTTATATAAATGTAAATGCTTTAAATATAAATATAACCGAGTAAGTTTATTTTTTAAACTGTATTTTTGTAGGATTATATTTATGTACAGGGTACAAAAACTAAAGGGTGTGTTATATCGGTGGGCATAGACAGCAAAGAACGGTCATGCCAGGGGAATTAATTGCGGTTGAAAACGGTCCTAAAGAGGATCTATATGAATATCCTAAATTCTTCTTATATTGCTTCTTTTTCCACTCAACACCCGTTTAAATATTCAGTTTGACGATGCCATAAACATTTTTATATTGATTCATTCCTTTTACAGGTACCTCGATTAGATAAATTGCCGTTCGACATTTCAATTTTTGCGTTACAAAAACGATTGATCTATAAAAGCTAAAAGGCTAGATATCATTTTTCAGTTTAAACTGCCAGTGCAATTTTTATTTTAGTTTCAGGTATCCATTTTTTTATTATGTTGTTATAATCGAAAATAAAACTCAACAGTACTTATATTAATTCGTGGAACACGATTTTGTTGTATAATAAAAATTAAAATTGCGATGCATGTATACAGAGTGGGGTATTTAAACCCCGATTCGTTGAGTGGAGTGATTTAAAATTTTGTTTCTGTTTTAAAATGTCTGATAACGAAATTAAATTAAAATAATCATTGATATCTGTGTCTTTCACTGAAAATTCTTCGAGTCTAATAAAGAATCGCGCTATTTCTTCTCACCGGTCGTCGTAGAAAAGTACTGTTCAGCGTTTGATCTGCATTAATCATTCCCAAATATGACTGGCAACAAATACATTCTGTATAACCAATCCTTTCCAAAAAAAAAAAAATATTTCAAATGCTATCCAAGAGTTTTGGTTAATTATGTACTGATTCACAATAATATGCTTCAAGTTAATTTATAATTCGGACAAATAATGTGCCATAGTGTTTCGTTCTAAAATTAGACAAAATTTTCATAAAACGGTATAGATTTTGTACTTTATAATACAAGAAAAGCTGTGTATCCACAAGCGAAAACTACTTTTGATATAATGAGACACTAATTAACCGTTTTGTGACATTCGAATTTTCCTACTACAGCAAACATTGAAAGTAGCTTTCGCTGTCGGATACGCAGCATAAAACTTATAAATATGTAATTAAAGCTAATATCTTCAAAAGATATGGCGCCCTATTATAAAATTATTTCCATATTAACTGAATTGCCATTGTTGATTTAGTTTTTATTATTAAATTATATTTTTTAACAAATATTTCTACGTTTTCATTACTTACCACCTAGCTACTCTGCATATCTCTCTAAATAGTAAAAATCAACGTCGGTTGTCTCAAATAAACAACGTTGTTTTTTAGTTCAGAAACAGTCCAGATTTCCAGAAGATCTATGGAATACTCGGATATTCTTTTGAAGATCTGAACAATTTCTTTGAAATTTTTTTTCCGGGGTGGAAAATCCTCATGGATGTCCGCCGCCCTGGGGCGGGTGGCGGGGTCTGTCAGACTCTTTCTGACTAAAACCAACCCGGTGTTCCATCTCACACCTACGCCAGGGGTCGCGGGAACGTACGATCCTTCCGCAACCCCTGACTGGTCGCGGGAGCGTACGATCCTTCCGCAACCCCTGACTGGTGCCGGCCCGCCGCTGCGGGCGTCCTCGGGATGCCATATACACTCACTCCAACTTCTTATGGAAGAAAATCTTAATGTGGTTTCTATGGTTTTTTACACACATCTAAAAGAAAGAGGTTCCCCTTTCAACCTTTGATTCTGGTTTTTACTCGCCGCAAAGCAACAAAGAAACGAGAGTAAAGCTTCATAATCAGCCTATACTGTTCCTACTCTGCTGGGACACAGGCCTCCTCTCCGTGAGAGGTAGTGGGCCGTAATCCACCACGCGGGCCCAGTGGGGGTTGGTAGATGTTACATTCCTTCAAATTTTTGTTCTTGGACATGCCGGTTTCCTCACTATGTTTTCCTTCACCGTTTTGAGAACAGTGGTGATGAAATAATTTACACAAACTAAAGCGCCTGTCTGGGTTCGAACCTACGACCTACAACACGTAAGTCGCGGCGGTTACCACTGGGCCACCACTGCTCTTAAGAGTAAAGCTGGCATAAAGTTAATTAAATCTTTAACGTCCTCGTTATTGTTGGTAACGAGAATGTTCCACACACATTAAGTCCTTATATTGCCTTCATGGAGGACTTCCTCAGTACAAAGTTATGGCTAACACCTTATGAGCTGGTTTTCATTAAGTGTTATCATTATCGTCTTAGTTAGCTTAGGGTTACGGATTATTATTGCACTTAGAATAATAATGACCAGGTAGCATGAACAAGATATCATTACAAAGACTAAGGTAGCTTTTAAGCAGCAGGGCGGTGTTTAGCGGTGTGATTTTGGGGTAAAAAATAAAATATGGTAACGTGGTGGTGGACATGGCCACTCAATCTGTGTGGTTTTTCCTCAAAAGACCATTTCAGATACCAATCTACATGGTCTTCATGTGAAGACCATGTAGATTGGTGTCTTCATGTGCTCTGACCAAGATTATGTCTGGAATTTAAAAGAGACTGTGACTTCTGAGTTTGTTCCGGCCTTTCTTCTCAGAGTAGTCAGATAGGAAACGCCGACCTCATCTAGTTTTTAAAATTTGATTGACGTGTAAAAGTGTTTCACACTTCCACACTCCACAATTCCACACGTTCCACACTTTTCAAGCGATGGTTCACTCAGGGGTTTAGTTATAAACGTGGCTTAAAGTTAAGAGACGTTTAAACGTCAAAAATGTATGGATAGTTGCTAATAATTACAGAACTTTGAGAGCAGTGGTGGCCCAGTGTTAACGGTCGCGACTTACGAGTAGCAGGTCGTAGGTTCGAACCCAGACATGCGCTTTACTTTGTGTAAAATAATTCATCACCATTGCTCTCAAAACGGTGAAGGAAAACATTGTGAGGAAACCAGCATGTCCTAGAACCAAAAATTCGAAGACATGTGACATCTACCAACCCGCATTGGGCCCGCGTGGTGGATTACGGCCCACTCCCTCTCACCGAGAGGAGGCTTGTGTCCCAGCAGTGGGAACATTATAGGCTGATTGTGACTGACTTTTAAGCAACGTTTATAAATAAACGGGTTAGTCGGTTAGCCTAGCTCATGTTATCGAAAATTTTCTGGAATAAGGAACACGAGAACAAACAGGTGTATTGTTAACTAAATTGGATGAACTTGAGAGAATGTTGCCTTAGGGTTGGCACGTGGATGCTAATATGCTTGTTTATATCAAGGCCTTTTCCTTGTTCCGGCGGAAGGAAATTGTGATAGACAATAACAGTTATGAAATAAATAGAAAGGGGGTTTGAAACAACAATTTATTTATTTTTGTCATATCTTGAGGTATGATTTTTAAACCACGACATCGAGGAGGCTTCTCATTTTGGTAAAATAAGAACCAAAAATCAAGGATTTTGTAGTCCTATGTCGTGCAGTCGAGCCAAAGTAGCAAGCAGGAAAAAGGCTCGTTTCCCCAAACAAACTGAAACTCATTAAGCTCTTCTTTCTGGTAAATATAAATTCCGCAGACGATTCACGACTCCAATTAGTTTAACAATGGAATGCAATAAGCTAAAATAGTCGATAGCCAATCAATTCCGCTACGTGCCCGAGCGAGGGGTTGGTTGCAGATCGAAAGGACCTACCATGTTTCACTGTTTCAAAACTCAAACTCAAAGCATTTATTTGAAATAAACCAATTACAGGCACTTTTGAATTGTCAAGGGGTCGGTCAGTCAGAAAGATGAAGCTAGTTGCCCATTCCAAAGCGTAGTAGGTACCTATGGCGAAGAACGGGCAAGAAACTCCATGGACACTCTTTCTTTTAAATCAAAATATTGTTACAAAAAAATGGTTACATCATTCATGTTAAATTATACACGTGAGAACGATGTAGAAAGACGTGCACGTTAAAAGCGTCCGTAATAAAAATAAAAAAAAAACAATTATGGAATTAAAATAAGCCGTGGCAGCTAAGAAATGACCAGTGCCTACTGACGGCGCCCGTTCACGAACATGACGTATGGATCAGCACCATTAAGCTCAACCATTTTGAAGGGAACTCAATGATCCAATACACACGCTACCACCAGCGACACATTTGAGTGAGCATGACATACTCTCAGCCGCCAGGGCACATTCAAGTCAAAGAAAGACGAACCCAGTAAGCTTTATAGTGGGTACATAGTGCTCACACATGTGCTATGCAATTATAATTTTTATTATTATAGTAGATAAACATAGTTTATGTGTAACCTACTATTAAAAAAGTACTTGATGAAAATGTGACCAAACTGATCAGAAAACGTACCTGTGGTTGCCAATTTGTAGGGCCATTTACAAATCGAGTGCTTTAAATTGACTATTGGATATTTGTTAAAGATGTCTTCATTTGACCATTTTTTGAGGTTAATTTCATAACCCCAATTTTCGTCGATGATTTTTCAATATCAATGAATGTTATTCAAACAAGATTAGTTGGAAAATGTAGTGGAATATAAAGGTGACACTTACTAAATACAGATATTGCATTACGTTGCTAATTCCCTTTAGTGAAAGATTGCAAAAGAATTTTATCTGAACAGGGTTTTAATTTCACTTTCATCAGATTCTTTTGGAACAGACTATAGATAAGTTCTGGTTTGTGGTGAGTAAGGTTAGGCCCACTAGACGATGTAAAGAATGTTAACAAACTTTCAGGGGTTCATAACATTTTTATTTAAAGAAAGTTTTTTTTCGTAGTGAATTGATATCTTTCAAAGGTTGTCTAGAGCTGACATGCTGTGACACCATAATTGAATCAACAACCTCGCACAATAACAGTAAAAATCGACAAGAAAAGCTAACAATAACGGATTAATAACAACAAAAACTAAACAAATAATGAAACGAAAAAAATCGTATCACTTCGAACGCGATCTTAACAGGGATGAACTTGTGCACAAAAAGCGGACCAAATGTTGATAGCTGCTGTATCTAACGCTTTCCTCTACCACGAATCACACAACGACAGCCATCGTCGACCAACTGACGTCATTATTGCGTGCGAGAGATATGAGCGATTATACCTTATGAGTGGCAACGTCGCAAATTAGTGTCATATTTCGTGGTTTTCAATTTTTATCATTTAATCGGAGCTATATTTAAAAAATCAGTTTAATTAACTTTTTAGAATTATGTGAAAACTGTGTAAAAGGTAAGAAATCGTTGCGTTTACAGTTCTATTTATATGCAAATAATACATTGGAAACTTGCAGGGCGTTATTTTCATTGTAAAATAACTGTAAGCATTACGGTTACTTACTTTTTAAACAGATTTTGAAAATATATCTCCTTTTAAATGATAAAAATTGAAAACCACGAAATATGACACTAAATTGCGACGTTGCCACTCATAAGGTATAAACGCTCTTAAGGACAAAGATAATAATCGCTCGCTATAGTAATGTAACTCAGTAAAGGTACCTTTTGTTTACGTATTTTATTTTGCCTCGTTGGCCTTACGAATCTAAACGAACCTTACGGATCTTACGGGTCTAAACGAATGTTATAAAGAGAAAATATTTGATTTTTTGTATGTTTGTTTGATACGCTTTCACGCTCAAACGGCTGAAAGGATTTGAATGAAATTTGGCACAATCGCAGAAGTAGTCGTGGGCAACAGCTAGTTTGAAATAAACTCGCCGCTCAAGATGACATTCATATCTATAGGTACAGCACATGCACTCCAGTCTTTTTGTGACCTGCTACTAGATGGAAAAGCCGATGTTACCCTGCGTCCTAACCGAAAGCGACTTTCGTGCGGATACGCGATTACGTGATCGTTTACCTGAATAATGACGTACGCCACTTGATTAATCGCACGAGTATGTCATATTCATACTTATAAAAGAGCGCGACGATCGTGTACTCGCGCGACGATTAGGACGCGGCCTCAGCCAAAAAGGCTATTTTGATATTTTTCTGTGGTAAGCGAATGAACTCGAGTAAAAAATAAAGGATGATGTCACGAAATGTATGGATGCTGGTACCCCCCGCTCCAACAGGAATAAATGGTATATCATTAGAAATTTATTAAGATTAAATACAAGAATTCCAATGACTCTTGTTTTAATTCCTTGTCCGATCTGAGTAAAGGGTGGAAAATGAGACGAGGCAGTAAGGGAAACTACTTGGACCGTTGTAGCTATAGAAAAACTTTCTTAGGAGACTTTCCTTAACTTCTTAAGGCATCACACGCATTTCAGGTCAGCGTCGGATCAGCACCGCCCCACCTCATCGCCACGCCGCCGACAACCAGGCAGTATGTGTATTAATGAAGTTTCATGGCGATGCCGATTCGATGCCAAGCTGAAATGCTGCAAGCTATATTTGACGACACTGCTTACCGATACAAACCCAAGATTTACCATTAGAAGTAAAGGGAGGGGAAGAAGGAAAAAGGGGGGGGGGCATGATCGGTTACTGGGTAGCGTTTGAAGTCAACGCATTCCCAATGACCTCATTTTTGTATGGCTAAAACTGACATGTTAGCTACAGTATAACTACGAATGGACGAGGATTTGGAAGATAGTAATTTCTATTAACTTTAAAAATAACTATCCAATGGTGTATTACGTAGTACCAAAAAAAAGCATCATCAACGAAATCGTTCAGTTAAAATGAGAGTCCATTCTATCGAAAAGCGGATTGTGCCCTGTTGTGGAACAAGCAGCTTTGTGTGGCTTAGTGTGAGTTTTTAGAGCGGATGCAACCTGAAACTAGAAATGTGGGATTCAGGAAAAAGTTAGACAACCTAGCCTTGCTAGTACATCCCTTCCTGTAATCGAATGTCGGTCATATGTGTTTAGGAATTTGAGCTGGAGTTGTTGTACCTATATGGTTAGGGCTCCCATTTTAGTTTATTTTGGTTTTTGGTTTTTTGGGTTTATGATTAGTACTAGGGCGTAGTGGCCTTTGTGAAATTCAACGTAAATTACCTTTGTAGCTATTGGAAACCACGTCAGTTCTTGCAGAGTTGGGTGAAAATTTCCATGATTCCCAAAATTTTAGATAAAGTGAGACTCAAAGTATGACGTTTTCATGTGTTTTGACCTCTCGAAAACTATATTTAAAGATGTAAAAAACTAAGAAGGTTGGAAAGAAGTCGAGGTCGATTTTTCCTGCCCATCTAGAAAGATCACGAAGTAAAATCAGGAGGTACTTAATTTTCCTTTATTCCATAAATTTTCTAGCTGCCATCCTTATTTATATTAGCATATTAACATTTGAGAAAATATCTTCAGGCGTAATCAGATTTATACGACATCTATGAAATATCCAATAAGATCGTGTTTCCAAACTTCAGGAGTATGAAATCGCCGGTATGTTATTATATTGTTCCGATTTATGTTGAATAGTTAGTGGCAATAGCGGTCATTGCTTTTTCACTAATATATCTTTGTAGGACCCGATCAATAAAATAATTATCGTTTTTCATTAGTAAAAAATGTTGAGGACATTAACTAATGAGCTTTATTTCCAATTTTGTTTTTTTTTTAAACATTGCCACACACTAGGAATTTCTCCTGTATTGTGGGTGCATTTACAAACATTTAAACTCACATACACTAACAGCCAGACCCGGAACAACTACTTGCAGGTCATACAAATATTTGTTCCGTGCGGGGATCGAACCCGCGACACGTAACACAGCAGTCAATCGCTTAACCACTGCGCCAACCGTGCCGTCAGTTGTGAAATAAAGCATGTCAAAAAATATAGGTGCGTCAATGACTGCTATTACCATGCTAGAGCGCGACAACTATAATTATTATCTCAAGATCACAAGTGTAAGTTTATAAGCCGATATGATAAGTATGGTTTGAAACATTGATTAGTGTTCGATTCGATAGACGGCCTTAGTAAATTCCAGACGTAATTATGGCGAATTGTTGTGTCAGAATTTACAGGTAACCTAGGAGGCCCGGCAGCGGCGGGCCGGCTCCAGTCGGGGGTTGCGGAAGGATCGTACGTTCCCGCGACCCCCGGCGTAGGTATGAGGTGGAACACCGGGGTGGTTTTCAGTCAGTAAGAGTCTGACAGACCCCGCCACCCGCCCCAGGGCGGCGGACATCCATGAGGATTTTACAGAGAGGAAAAAAAAAAAGGACTTACAGGTACCTTTTGTTTTGTAAGAAAGTATTAAATACGTACACCAGGTTTCTGAATTGAGAATTTGAAATTTAAAACTTAGCAAAACCCGTAAGAAATTTCGAATTTCGCGGACTAGGTACATTGATGGAATCATCTTAAGTAATGCTAAATAATAGTCCTCCAGACCGTACTTCTGTCATGGCGGCCAATCTCAACGGAGACAAGCCTCCGGCGCCGGAGATATTATAGTGCACAAGTGTTCGCGCAGACACAGGTGCACTTTCTCTTCCCTCAGTGTCATAGTCCAATGGAATGGCATGCATTCCGACACAACCGGAGAGAGATCAGGCGCAGGACCAGCGGCTTAACGTGCTTTCCGAGGTACGGGGCCACACCGGCACTTTCCAAACTCTGGGCTGTTATTAAAAAATTCCTAATGGAAAAACCCAATAACTCTTTGTCCGACCTGGGAATCGAACCCAGGACCTCAGCAGTCAGCTCAGCAGTCGCGCTTGCGACCACGAGACCAACGGAGCTGTTGAATGCTAAAGTACAGTTTGACAAGTTCTCAGCTTCAAATTTATCAATAATAAAACAGATGTCAAAATCAATCCATTTATTTACCATAGAATCATTAACAACTATCATATCTATTGTATTATGGGATATCCCCAACCTTTTTGACTTCAAGATAGTCTAGTCACCATAACTGTGAAGTCATCGATAATTGTTGCAGTTTAAGAACTGCAAAATTTTTCGATGACAAATCGATAAATCGAACCGATTGATCGGTTTTGTCATATTAATAGTGATCGCTTATAACATTATTTAGTCGCCCTGTAAAATTTTTCGAATTTCTACCCACGCTATGTCCGAAAATGTCTAGAACCATTGCGATTAAATGGCGTTTCAAATCACGACGCAAAGGTTATTTACGTATCGGACACTCGAACGTTATCAGGTTTTATATTAAACCGTTATCTTGGGAAATATTAATTTACTTATTTTATTAATTGAGTCACCACAGTATCTTATCGAATGCGATACGCGTGTGCCCAAATACAAACTTCTGGGTCGATATTAATTAACCTGGGTTCGTATTGATTCTTTAATAAATTTCGGCCAACAGTTGCGGCTACGTCAGATCATAACAAATAGACGATTGAGTTGATTAAAACATTAATATGAGCTTGTCGATTCAAATTAGAATTGTATTGGTTTAATTTCATTTTATTGGAAATCACATACCGACCAATCAGAGAGCTCTCACACCCATTAGAATCGGATATAAGCCCTTATATTATATGAAAATCTTCTCCGTTTGTAATATACCATTTACAAGAAAAATTAAATAGATATTAATATGAAAGGATTTCAGTCCTTTTCACACTTTACTTTCTTCTATGCAACCAATACGTCTGCATTGTTTCGTGTGAATAAATGCGTGAAATATATAACATCGTAATGTGGTCCCTTATTCCCCCCGGTTTAAAGGACATATTACAATGTAACAGCACACGAATAAAACCAACGATATTTATTCATGTGGTAATAAATAGCAAGCACACATGTTTGCTCTTGCGTCTCCAATGGGCGTCAGTCATCGTACTGCGATGCCGAATGCGAGATGTCAACATCAACGGTAATTCAAAGGCTTTAGAGGCATAAAGTGCAAACGCTAACCTCGAGCGTAGTGTTTGCACGATTCTATTGAAGGGAACCACATTCACATCCTTCTGGAAAGCGCTCTGCGTTCCATTGACATACTGTTAATTTTATTAACACAATCGAAGTCTCAAATGCGAGAGATTCCATAATATTTTTAACTAAATACCTACTAACGGTAACAACGGGTTCGCCGTCTTTTATTTCCAAAATTCAAGCGAGTACCCACGTAAATCTTTTAATTTTATTTAAAACCCATTCAGATCTAAAGGAGACGTTTCATTTTTGTATGGGACTTCGGCCATAACATTTACGCTTTACATAACATGAGAAACAAACCCCTGAATACAATAAAGACTGTTTTGTTTCATAATAACTAATATTTTTTAGGCACTAAACAAATCTGAAAATGTTTGAGGTATGTCATGAGAGTGACGTACTTACGACCATCGACAGCCAGCCATGACACGTTTGAGAGATGACATTTACATAACCTAGAATTGTCAAAACTGTAGTGTTTGTTTTCGGTATATCTTTATTTTAGTATGACATTAGAAAAAGTGGGCCCACCAAGACACGATCATATCTTTTGAACCATTCCTGGGTTTCAGCTCATCTGGATTAAAGGTTATAAAAGTGTTAACCGTTATACAAAGCCAAAGTCATAAAAATTTAAAAAGAAAGAAACGAAACACAAAATACCACCGAAAGCCACGAAGTCTAGACTAACGAGACTGACAGATCGATGTGATGTCAAACAGCAATACAAATAAAAAAAAGACTATTTGAGTTGACTTTTTTGTCGTTTGACTAATTTGAGAACTCCTAGTTTAGTTTGTTTTAATAACATATTTGATGCTATAGAATGGTTGTAGACCATGGTCTGAACAACGTTTGTTCTAGCAAAACTGTGATTCAAATGTCACCGTGTATAAATAACGTCTACGTGATATTATTATGTTTTAATGTCACATGATTTCTGGACGAAAGCAGTATGCAAGTAAGAAGACACCATAATCAATAGAATATGGCAATAATTAGAAAAACTACTATTTTTTGTGCCGAAGTAATCAGGGTAATATTCAGTAAATAATATTTTTCCTCAATTCGTGGATTTTGTTCGTCCTTTTTCATTACCGTACACTTTATGGCCGAAAATGAAACATCTCCTTTGCAGAAAACTTCCTAAAAGGTACAAGAATAATAGTTTATTGCCATTTCATATCATCGACATACAAAATGGAATTGTTCATGACAGTAATTTATATTATACAATTTGTGAATAAGTATTTCACTCAAATCAGTGAAATATAACAATAAGGTAATAAAATAATAAAACATGTCTCAATAGTAGTAATGTCTGTTATTGAGACATTTTTTATTATTTTATTTGCTATTACAAAAGCTACGCTCAACCGAATCGAAGTAATAAGAATTTCCAATTAAGGGAGATACCCGCTGCTGTCGTATTTAAGGAGCTCATTCCCCGAAGATTGATATCTATTGTTTTGTTCTCATTATTTATTTCATGGTAGCGATTATTTTGAATGAAAAAACCTACAGAAAAGTTTTCATTTACTTATTACTAGCTGTTGTCCGCGATTTTGTCCGCGTGAAATTTCTTGTTCTCCCGCCCCACACCGTCGCATCCCAGTGCCTTTTTTTTTTGAGGATGGGAAATCGTCAAATAATTTCTCCTGCTTTGGGCAGAGCGGGAGGGCGTGTCAGACTCCTACTGACTAAAACCCACCCGTGTCCCTTCAGTTGCCTGTGCCAGGGGCCACGGTATCCCTCTCGGACTTTACCACAACCCTGGCAGGCGTCGGCCCTAGCGGACCCCGTCATTGATTCTGACATCTCTTTGAGTCGCGCGTGGAACACAACGTGCCATCGACCCGGGCCTGGTCCTTATCGAACGGCGAGCTGCCCATTGCTCGCCGTTCGCAAGCCCGCGCCTACGGTGGCCGGGCATCAGTTTGCGATTCCCGACGCCCAGGGCGTCTCCTGCGGTGGCTAGGGGCGTGAGGCCGCGAATTTTGCCTCTCTCTCACGCGTTCCGCCTCCTCCTTCGCGAGCATTACTGCTTCGCAGAAGGAGGTGACGGCTTCCCAAGCCCTCTTGCTCCGTACCATGGCCTGGAACAGAGCCGGACGCGAGAGATCGCCACCGCCAATCGCCTGCACAAGGACACGGCGGTGCTGCGCCCAAGCCGGGCAGACCTCCACCGTATGTATGTATGCTCCACCGTGTCCTCCGGGCGATCCACACAATGGTGACACCCGGGCGTTTCTTCCCGCCATATCCGGAACAGGAATCTCCCGAAACAACCGTGTCCGGTGAGGACCTGCGTCAGGCGGAAGGTGAGGACGCCGTGGCGCCTCTCTAGCTACTCTTCAAAGAGGGGACTTATCGCCGCAATTGTGGCGTGCCCAGCGCTGGGTTGCGAAAATCGCACTCTCCATGCCGCCCTGAGATCCCGCCGGAGCTCTGTCCGCTGTACCGTGATTTGTCGCGGCAGCGGAGCTACGCCTCGGCGTTTCGCCTCCTCGCGCCACTCCCAAATGTGCGCGAGGACTTTTGCCTCTAGACCATGGCGGTAATCCGGCAAGGAGGCTCGGCGCCTCACCGGAGACCGTACGGTATCCCCGGACCAGCCGGGTGGCCATGACCCTTTGGGGCGCGTTCAACCGGTGGGCTGGCCGCCGCCTCTTGAACGCGCCCACACCAGTGCCCCGTAAAGGGCCATGGACCGCACGACCCCCGCCTAGAGCCTCCGGCAGGAGGCGTTTGGACCTCATAGATTGGGCAGGAGCCGCTTCAAAGCAGCCCCGGCCCTTTCCAGTCTGAGAGCCAAACGTCGGAAATGCTCCACGAAGTTCCATCGGCTGTCGAGGAGGAGTCCCATCTACTTCATCGTCGACTCGACGCCGCGCCGATGTGAACCCTCCTACCGGTATTTGGGAACCCGACGGTGGCGCGTTCCGAGGACCATGACAACACATGACCTCGGACTTGTTCAGGGCCACCTCGAGTCTCAATTGCCGGATCCTGCCTGCGTTATCACTTCGTTTTTACTTAGCGTTCTTCCTGACTTTTTTCCTTATTTCTCGGCTCCAAAGGGGCATAGCGTGATGTTATATAGCCTATAGCCTTCGTCAAGAATTGGGCTATCAAATGCAAAAAGATTTTTTATCATCCAATAGGTAGTTCCAGAGATTACGCTCTGCATACAAACTTGCATTACAAACAAGCAAAGAAATACCTCTTTATATGAGACAACATCCACACAAGGTCTTCAGGTCCCGAACTAGATAAAACCTGTACTACGGTAATCTGATGACTGAAATACATACTTATATACATATACACACCCACTTTATAATACATATTAGTATATATATAGACAAGCCCTGTGCCCAACGGCATTTCCCATTTGCGAAAATTACGAACTTCCAAACAAACTTACATCCCCTATTTAACCCCTTTATGGGATGAGTTTTCGGAAATCCTTCAGTGCTTACCTTCATTATACGTGTAACATAATTAACGCAAGACCTCATTCACCCCAATCAGATAGAGTATTGAGTTAAAAGCATTAGACAATGACCAAAACAATTTTAAAGCTAACTATTATTATTATTAAGAAAACTGTGTTGACTCTAGCATTACTTTATGCATTTAAAATGGAGTCTTATTGCCTTGAAATAATTTTTTTTTTTTTTGACTCAATCGGCGGTCTGTATTGCAAAATACATAATTTAAAAAAATATCTATATGAAATGGGCTGAAATGGATTCAGTAGTCAATTATGAGCAAACTACTTTCAGGACTTGCCTTTAATCTGTTACACCTTGTATAAGGAACTCGTGTGTAAAATCTCATGCTTCTAGACTGTGGTTTCGGCAGTGCGCTGTCAGTCAATGAATGAATGATTTTGACCGACAAAGACTATGACTATCTCATTAAAACTCCTTGGTCTAGGTTGGTAGTTAGGTTGCGAGTGCCACTGTTGAGCGTAGGTTAGATCCCCGGCCCCACCGATGTGTCTTCACGTTGTCGTCGTGGTGGGGCTTGTGTGTCTCAATGATCTTGGAGCTTTGCCGGTAGAGTTACTCATGCCGGAAAGGTTCAAGTGAGAGACCAGACTAAGAGAGACACGGGGCAGAGTTCATAACATCGGAATTCTGCGAGAGGCGCACCGTTTCGGGATTTTAACAGTGCTCATGTTGCTGGGCGATGTGCGTTTCATTCTCCGAGTTGTTGGAGAGTGAATGGGGACTCAATTGAAGAATTCTTCGTGGAGTGGGTCCGGGTTTGAGGTGTTTGTCGTGTGCCGTGTAATGGCCCACGGAGCGGGTCATTGGACGATACGTGATTTGTGATTCGCTCCTCTAATAATTTTAGAGGAGTGAATCGGGGATGGGGTTTTCGTCGTGTGCCGTGCGATGGCTCACGGAGCGGGCTTATCGAACGGTACGTGATTTGTGTGATTCGCTCTACTGATATATTTTTAGAGGAGCGAATCCGGGATGGGGTTTTCATTGTGTGCCGTGCGATGGCTCACGGAGCGGGCCAGAGAGAACAGCGGTAAAAAAAAAAAAAAAAAAAAACAAAAAAAATACAAAAAATTTGGTTAAGATATATTTAGGGTAACATAGAGGACTCCACCTCTTTAAAAAATAAACAATAAAATCATGAAGGCGAATTGTAAAAACAAACTACCCCAGGGGGGTACCGGTTGCTCCGCAGCCGGAGAATCCCTCACCGAACTTGGTTCGGTCAGCCCTTCGTATTCTGGGGGGGGCAACAACCGCCAACAACCGTCAGTCGACGCAAAGAGCCAGGGTGGCTCATGTGCCCGAGGTATGGAGTCGTTGGATGTATCCAACACGTCCGCATCTCAGGGACCAAAACAGCGGACGCAAAGCGTCGCAGAGGCACGTCCAGTGTCAGAGGGGAGGGTGACTAGGTCTCGCTTCAAGCGGCCGGCTACACCAGTGCGTGAGATGGAGAGCGACAGCGGTGATTCTGACTGCTCGCAAATGTCGCTCGCTTCCAAGGCGTCATCAAAAAGCAAGCGAACGCGGAAGGTAGCAGAAACGGAAAAAGCGGCGTCAGGAGAAAGTGGTTTGCCTGTTTCGGATAGGGCCATAGTGGAGAAGCTGGAGAGAGAGAACGCGGACCTGCGTTCACAAATCGCTAGCCTCACAGCAACGGTGGCACAAATGGCGGAACAACTCAGCCTCATCTGTAAGGGGCAAGTTGATGTATCTTTAGCGGTGACAGGACTAGCACCGGAAGCAGAGGCCCAGCTTCGGCGTTCCATCGCCATAGAAATTGGGGGTATGATGGACGCCAAGTTGGCTGCCATTGCGAGCAGGTTGCCACCTGAAAAGCCACTACGTCCGCCTCTTGCATCCGACGTAAAGAGGGCTGTGGCTCTATCGGAAGTTGCGCAGGATCCCAGCGTGATTCCTAATTCCAACAGGAAAAAAGGTAAGGGAAAGGGAAAAAAGGGGAAGGAGAAGTCGGTGGCTCCGGTGGTGGAGCTTCCCGCTGTACCTGCAGCAACCGCACAGGACTTACAGCCTGCATCAACGGCTGAGGCGGAGTCTTGGTCGACTGTGGCAAAAAAGGCAAAGGCTCCTCAGTCCAATGCCACAGGTAGTGCCCCAGCCGCTCTACCCGTGACATCTACCCCCGCAAAGGGGAAAAAGCAGCCGGTCAAACTGCCTCGAGTTCCCGCTTCGGCAGCGATTACCATCGCGGTAAGGGAAGGATCATCCGCCACTCTCGCAGAAGTTCTGTTGGTAGCGAGGCAGCAGATTCGGTTGGCCGATCTCGGCATCGATACTGTTGGCCAGAAGAGGGCTGCGGATGGCGGAATGGTTCTTTCCATCTTTGGTGCAGACTGTTCTGCCAAGGCTGACAGCCTGGCAAGCCGTATGAGGGAGGTCCTTGCCGATTACGACGTGCATATTGCACGTCCGATGAAAATGGCTGAGGCGAGGATCATGGACCTCGACGACGCTGTCACGCCAGCAGATGTGGCAATAGCGATTGCCGAAGCAGGTGGTTGTTGTTCCGGGGACGTAAAGGTGGGTGAAATCCGACGCCCACCTACCTCTCTGGGGCACGTCTGGGTTCGTGGTCCACTAGCGGCGGTAAAGAAGCTGGCGTCCAACAATCGCTTGCGGATAGGATGGACGTCGGTAAGGGTCGAGGTGTTGGAGGCACGTCGTATGATGTGCTTCCGTTGCCTGGAGCCCGGACACGTCCGTCGCCGGTGTACCAGTGCGGTGGATCGGAGCACTCAGTGCTACTCTTGCGGAGGACCCCACAAAGCAAGAGAGTGCACGTCAGAGACTGTGCGGTGTCCTCTGTGTGCGGATCAAGGTCGACCAGCTGACCACAGGCTGGGAAGCAAGAAATGCGTTCCACGCAAGAAGGGGGCCTCACTTGCCCCGGCCACATTGCAGAGATCGGCGCCGGCACCACTGGGTGCAGGCTCACTAGAGGAAATGGATACTTCATCTTCCCAGCCCTGAAAGTCCTTCAGTGCAACCTGAACCATTGCTGCAATGCGCAAAATCTTTTTCTGCAGACTGTTGCAGAGTGGTCGGTTGCCTTGGCGGTGGTAGCGGAGCCCTATGGTCTCCGGGATCACCCTCGCTGGTTTCGGGACACTTTGGACTCTGTTGCTGTTTACTGGGCTGGTGGAGTCAGTGGGCCTCACTGCTCCCTTCTCGATAGGGGGCAGGGACATGTCGCAGTCGAATGGGGACATCTGGCCGTAGTGGGCTGGTACGTGTCTCCCAACATTTCCCTCGCCCAATTTGAGGGATACCTGGATGGGGTTGCGAACTGCATTCGAAGCAAATGCTTACCCCGTCCAGTGCTTGTCCTGGGAGACTTCAATGCTCACTCCAGAGCTTGGGGTAATACCCGGGATAGGCCGAGGGGACATGTATTGCAGGATTGGGCAGCTTCGCTTGACCTTCGACTACTGAATCGAGGATCCGTTGCCACATGCGTTCGATGGCAGGGGGAGTCAATCGTGGATCTCTCATGGGCGACTCCTTCTGTAGCACGCATGGTCTCGGAATGGAGAGTAGCAGAGGAGATGGTCACTCTTTCTGACCATCGCCACATCGTTTTTGATGTGGCTCTCCGTCCTTCTCGCGACCCGAGCCGTTCAGGCTCAAGTCCACCGGCGCGTCGTTGGGCCCTCAAACAACTTAACCGAGATTTACTCGTCGCAGCTGCCAACGTCGCGGCGTGGCCAGATGATGGTGGATCCCAGGGGATCTCGCTCGATCCAGAAGAGGAGGCGACCTGGTTCCGGCACACAATGACGTCAATTTGCGACGCTGCCATGCCCCGGGTCAAGTGCGTCCAGCGTCCTGGTGCAGTTTACTGGTGGTCGGAAGACATCGCGCAGTTGCGGATTGTTTGTCTTAGAGCCCGGCGCCAGTTTCAGCGCACCCGGCGCAGAAGGCAGCAGAGAGCTACGGAGGAGGAGATAGCCAGAGTCTATAGAGCTTACCGAGTAGCGACTATGGCGCTTCAACATGCTATCGCGGATGCTAGATCTCGGTCCTGGAGCGAGCTTCTCGAGGGGCTCGACAGGGATCCGTGGGGGAAACCTTATAAGATGGTCATGGGCAAATTACGCCCGTGGGTCCCCCCCATCACGGAGACCATGGAACCGGCTCTGCTGGAGAGAGTTGTAAGCACACTCTTTCCAGTAGCCAGGGACAGTCCCTCGCCGCCCCCGTCATTAGCAGACTGGTCAGACGAGTTAGGGGTGACGGAAGGGGAGCTCGACCGAGCCGTGAAGCGCTTGGGGGCTCGCAATACTGCGCCAGGTCCGGATGGTATCCCTGGCCGGGCGTGGGTTCTAACTCTGGCTGCTCTGGGTGACCGCTTGAGACGGTTATTTAATAGCTGTCTCCGTGCAGGCGTGTTCCCCTCTGGTTGGAAGGAAGCTGGATTGGTTTTATTGAAGAAGGAAGGCAGGGCCGCAGAGTCTCCCTCTGCATACCGTCCCATATGCCTGCTTGACGAGTCTTCCAAGCTCTTTGAAAGAGTGATTGCTGAAAGGCTCGTCGAGCACCTGTCGCGAGTTGGTCCCGACCTGGCTGATAGCCAGTATGGCTTCAGGCAGCGGCGTTCAACCATAGATGCGATTCTTCGCGTCCGCGCGCTGTCAGAGCAGGTGGTGCCCCGGGGTGGGGTGGCGTTGGCGATAAGTTTGGATATCGTCAATGCCTTCAACTCTTTACCCTGGGGTGCAATTAGGGAGGCACTGGTATATCATGAGGTGCCTCCTTATCTGCAAGTTATTGTCGGGGCATACCTACGCGACCGGCACATTCGCTATGTGGGCCGGGACGGTAGCGTTCAGCGGAGGGAAATTACGTGTGGGGTTCCGCAGGGGTCCGTTCTAGGTCCTCTCTTGTGGAACCTAGCATACGACGTGGTCCTGCGTGTCGATCTCCCCGTCGGCGTTAATATCGTTTGCTACGCAGACGATACTCTGGTGTTAGCCGGCGGGGACACCTTCGAGGAAACCATCCAGCTATCCGAGCTCGGAGTGGCAAAAGTCGTGGCGTCAATCCGCGGGCTGGGTCTTGAGATAGCGCCTCAGAAAACTGAGGCGTTATGGTTCCATAAACTGTCGAGGGGCAGAGAGCCACCCAGCTCGTTGGTCCATGTCGGAGATGCGGAAGTCCAGGTGGGGCGATACTTAAAGTACCTTGGCCTCACCCTGGACGGTCGGTGGGGCTTCGAAGAGCACTTCGAGCGCCTGGTTCCCCGGATCGAAAAGGCAGTGGGTGCTTTGCATAGACTGCTGCCCAATCTCGGGGGACCTCGGGAGGAAGTTCGCCGCCTCTACGCGGGTGTCGTGCGATCGATGGTCCTTTACGGGGCACCTGTTTGGTCAGGTAGACTATCAGGCGTCCGACGCTGCAGGACTAAAGTCAATAGACTGCAGCGGAAAATGGCCATTCGTATCGCGCGAGGATACCGAACGATATCCTTTGAGGCGGCAACTCTCCTGGCGCGCTTTCCGCCGCTGGACATCCTGGCGGATATGGACGCGAAGGTTTACGACCAGATTCGCGATATCCGCCAAAGCGGGAATAGTGTGCCAGGAAGCGCATTCGTAGGGCTGAGGCGGTGGGAACGGCGACACGCGCTCGAGCGGTGGCGCGAGCGGCTACAGCAGCCGCAATACTCGTGCAAGCGCGTTGTCGAAGCCGTCCTGCCGCACTTCGAAGCCTGGCTGAAAAGAGAGGAGCGCATCTCCTTCAGGCTCACCCAGGTGCTCACCGGACATGGTTGCTTCGGTGAGTACCTGAACAGAATTGGGCGAGAGGCCACGGCAAATTGCCACCATTGCGGAGGCAGCCTGGATTCCGCACAACACACGCTCGAGGAGTGCCCTGCGTGGGCCTCCGAGCGGCGGGTCCTGGTTGCCAAGATCGGGCGGAACCTGTCTTTGCCGGCAGTAGTGAGGGCTATGCTGGCAGAGACAGAGAATTGGGCAGCAGTGGCTTTCTTCTGTGAGACCGTGATGGTCCAGAAGGAGGCCGCCGAGCGGGATCGGGAGAGGGCTGATCCTGCTCGGATAAGGAGGCGTCGGGGAGGCAACCGCCTTGGCGCCTGATACGCCGAGGTCTGCTTACCAATCAAGGCAAGTGGACCTTTGGGGTCGCGGGTGCACAGAGAGGGGACTCTGTCCGCCCACCAAGTGACCCCAGGGAGGACGGTGGCACAGTGGTCACGTGCTGCCGAACATAGCGAGGCTCAGGGGAGGCCCCTTTACAGTCTCCCCAGGGATGTGCCTTACAGGCTTTGCACAGGGGTGGTTCCGGAATTGGTCTTTTAAGAGGAACCGGGACCGCCCCTATGTGCTGATGGTGATCACCGGGGTGGTTTTAGTGAGGTAAAAATCCCACACTCCCCGACCTCCCTCCCCGGAGGTCGGGTGCCTTTTGAAGGTTTCCCCCCGAAAACAAAAAAAAAAAAAAAAAAAAAAAAAAAGGTTAGATCCCCGGGTCGGGTAAAGTACCTATTATTGGGGTTTCCAATATGACATTCCAAAATGACCTTAATACTCACAAAAACAGATTCCATCTATTCTCCGTAAAAAGTTTCCAAGTATTAATCAATGGACAAGGATTCCAGCACACCCTTTGCCCTTCAATTCAGGCTGAAGAGCCCTATAATTTGCAAAGCTTTCGGTCTGAAATAGCAATCAGTGTTTTACTTTCGTCAACCGCGTCTACATTATTGGCCACAATGCCTACAAATGAAGGTTACCCTTGAATAATACTAGGCTATAATTTTTCCTACTGCAGAACCTTGCCTGTTCAGGGGCACAGATAAAAGAAGAAAAAAAAAACAACACGTTTGTTTGTTAGTGGCATCCAAGTTTAACTTAAGAAGTATTAACTTACCTTTGCTCTAGATGCTTAAATTATAATAGTACTGAAAAAACCTCTTAAGATTCTGAAATAGAAAACTTCATACATACATTTACATAATGTAAAACGATTACAATCTTAAAATAATAATATGTACAAGTATTTAAAAAAGGACGGGAATTAAACAGAGGGCATCAAAAATTTTGTCCGCATCGCTGTCAACGAGACAAGTGCCAAAAAAGCTGGCAGCATTGGCACGTTGTATGGCAATGCTGATACTTTGGCCAAAAATAGGCCAGCCCTCTGGTCACGTGAAGAGTTGACAGACCGCGTGGCGATGTCTCGATAAACTAAGTGGGCACTCGGACCCCATAGCCTTAGTGTTTTAACCCCAAACGGCTCAAACATATAAGTCCCAAAGAGATAGGAAAATTTGCGCCGTTTGAGGTTTTCCGCACCTGCAGCTGCCCGCCGCGCCGTGTTAGGAAGATGAAACGGCGCAAGGATGACGACACACGTGCATCGCACATACACACATACCTATTATCAAACATACTCATACACACAAAAAAGATAAGCAAAAAGAAAGTATTTCTAGGTAAAATATTTCTGTCTCAAAGGAGCGTATATATATGAAGTTATCACTGGTTTGTTACTTTACGGGTCACAGCCATGAGGACTAATACTCCACTGGACAGTATCTACTAGTACGGGGGGTATTGTAACTGTTACTGGCGGTCATCTATATTGTAATGTTTGTTATAGAGTATTTGTTTGTTATATAATGTTGTATATAGTTTAGGTAATACATTGTACATAAATAAGTACCCAGACGGTACAGCAACCCGAAATGTGTCTTCATCTCCGATACCAGTATACACTGCTTCGATCGCTTTTCGTCGGGTTTTAGCCAGTCTGTGATTTGGAGCCTCCGAAGGACTAAAACCGGGAAAAAAAAGGGGAATGCCTAAAAAATGCTTGAAATGGACAGAAACTACTAATATTCCTTAATTCTATTTAGAATAAAATATGTATAATTAAATAATTCTCAAGTTTGTAAGCCTGGGTGAAAATATCACGATCACTAAAATATTTAATTTGATATCCGTCTAATCCATTCTTATTTTTTTGTAGGAGCTTAGTGTTTTTTTGACATGAGTAATCGACATTCAGCCAAACAGGAATCGTCAAACGTCCACGAACTATTATATAGAGTTATTGCACAGTAGCCATGAATTTAATATAATTCGACCTATTTCTACCGTAAATCTAATTAAAATAATATAATTATGCGTGTGTGTTAATTAATCAAATTGTTTTCAAAATGGAAAACGTATCGTAGGCTGTATGAATCATAATATGTCGTTTGCCTTACTGACAGTTTGACATTACTGCATTTCAGTTTTTCGATTGATTATTTACTTGATCGATTCATGGTTTTGCGTTTGTGACTTGAGTTATATACAGATTGCTTTTTAGAATATTTAACGAGAGCTGTGGCCATGTTTTAAGGATTTTGATTTTACTTCAGCACACGTTAACCATTTTTCAACACGGACTTTTGAACCCACCAAAATGACGACTCGGCTTTTTGACGACGGACCTGAACCTGTTTTAATTGCTCTCTTGATATTGCAAGCTTATCAGTGCAAAATGATTAAGTACGTTGTTTAATACAGGCATGGATAACACCACAAGCTGTAAGTATTGAGATTCCCTAGTTTTCAAGCCTATTTATATGTCTTGACCTTGGCTTAACCTATATTTTAGAAAAATGGTTGGAACTGGCTTCCCACTAGCTTTTTGATAATTATTGAAATTGTATTGCGTTCCCTACGATTTGTAGTGCAATTTGGCGTTTATTTCATTGTTGTTCATTTCAAGCATTTTTTTGTGTGGTCGATGGGCGTGACCCTTTAATATTTTAGACATTAGGGCTCGCTTGCAACACAAATTACTAAACGTCTTTATCGTTAAACCTATTTAAAACATGTCTTGGCGTCCTGTCTCTGTCTCTTTCAAAGGATAGACAGAAGCAGAACGATGTTTTAAATACATTTAGCGTTAAACGTAAAAAATAAAATCATTTATCACTGCGTATCTATTTATTGAATTGTGGTGCAAGCGGGCCTAAGCGACAAATCTTAAACTTACGCTTAATGAAATTGTAACGAAGCATTTATATCTGTTTATTTGTTTGAACTTCACGCCAAAACTTAAATACATATTAAAAAAAATTGTCACAGACTTAAAAGACGCTCCAGAAAAAAATATAGGATATATTTTATCTAAGATTTGAGTGAAATCGCGGAATACAACACAACAACATTTCAAACATTCACGATCCGTAAAACCATTAGTTTCTTCAATGTAACTCCTTACATTACAATGATTTGCTATGATTTTGATAAAACTCTCAGCAATCATTCTAATTTATACCTTACATTACCGAGATAAGCGCCAAAATAACTTACTAAATGGTTTTATGTCGATCGTGAATGTCCTACTTTTCCAGGAACGTGTGATAAATGGTTATAAGGAGAAACAAAGCAGTTTGCAGAAACATGTAATAATGTGATACAGTTACGGGCACGTAGACGTATACACAAGCATATTTGTTAGAAACGTGTCAGGTGCGTGCAAAAATGAAATATATGAACCTCTAAGGCCAACTTTCACCGCCAATCACTAAACAGGTTTAGCGCTAAACGAATTTTAAACATCATTCTGTCTCTATCATCTTCAAACATTTGACAGAAACAGGATTATGCTTTAAACTCGTTTAGCGCTAAACGTGTTTAGTGATTGGCGGTACAAGTGGGCCTAAGCCAAAGACGGTAATATTCTTCTAATCGTTTGACTGAAATGAATCGTAACAAAATGAAGAAGCAACTTTTCAATAGGCATTTTTGATAAAGGTAGGTTTATTTTTCTACATTTGGGTATATCTGTAATTTATATAAGTAGTGTAAACACTGCAGCAAGTCAAGTTACCACAAACTGTCAAATTTTCTCATTCGATTTTGAACTTAACTGTTAACATTTTCAGGTTTAAAATCATTTGGAGAAATTTGACAGTTTCGTATAAGCTGATGTGCTGGTGACTGTACATAATAAAGAATATTCTATATATCTATACTTATATTTTTTTTAATGTTGTACAGACCAAATCACCGGCTGTGTACCTTCCTGCAAGGGTAGCATGACCACTATAGTAACGGGTTTTGTCGACGGAAAAATAGACAAAATGACAGATTGTGTCAATTTTTCAAAAAATAATAAAAATTCGGAAAAAAATTTGGCGAAGGACCGATGCAGCAACACATGGAGCTGCGTCGGTCTCAGTTTCGCGAGGTCCTGGTGGCGGAATAACGGAACAGGCTCTCGCGCCCTACCGCCGGCCTCGTCACCGTCGAGGCGGTCCGGCCGGTGCCCGAGCGCTGGCTCGGGAGGAGGCACGGCTCCCTGTCGTTTCGGGCGACGCAGGTGCTCTCGGGAAGTACCTGTGTCGCATAAACAGGGAGCCGGACATCCGGTGTCACCACTGCGTCGACTGCCGGGAGGACACGGCGCGGCATACGCTGGCAGAGTGTGCTGCTTGAGAGGACCCGCACCGTGCCCTCATCTCAGAAGTAAGCAGTGACTGGTCGCTGCCGGCCGTAGTCGAGTCGATGGTCGGCAGCGGAGAGTCCTGGGACGCGGTGGTTTCCTTCTGCGAAACAATCGTCTCGCAGAAGGAGGCTGCGGAAAGGGAGAGGGAGATTTCGTCCACTCACCCGGCCCGCAGAAGGCGCACCGAGCGTCGGCGAAGAGCGGGCCACGCCCTCTTCCAGCCCCCCTAAATGGGTCCGGGGCGACAAAATGACAGATTGTGTCAATTTTTCAAAAAATAATAAAAATTATTTTAGTCTCAGACCTTTAATAGTAAAAAATGGTTCAAATTGTGGTATGTCATAAATGATAAATGATTTTATTTCTGTAAGTAGGTTTGTACAAACACTTTTACACGTCAATCATATTTTTAAAACTAGATAAGGTCAGCGTTTCCTATCTGACTACTCTGAGAAGAAAGGCCGAAACAAACTCAGAGGTCACAGTCTCTTGTAAACTTCAGACAAAATTTTGGTCAGGTCATGTGAAGGCTATGTAGATCGGTATCTAAAATGGTCTTTTGCGGAAATAACCACACAGTTTGATTTGACCTGGTCCAGCCAGTGCACGCAATTGTCAGCAATCGTGCAGCTCAACTCAGAACTTAAGGAGCTTAACGACTCGACGAACAATACCAAAGAAAGGACATTTGGGTAGGCCGCATAAACTACTCAAACTGCCAGCACATGATTAAAACTGGAACAATTACCCACATAGTCCTCACATTCACAATAATTGAAAAAATTAATACTTTATACAGTAAATATTCATGTCATTTTATACATATGTAAAAAGATAACTTAAAGATACTTATAGCAAAGATTAAAGCTAAAATAGTTAGCAAAATAAAATAAATCAGCATTCCCTGTGTAAAATTGGAGCAGCTCAATCCCAAGTCTTTTTGTCCTCAATATAGTCTTTAACAGTATATGTGTTTTTTGTATGTGTGTGCTTGTGTTTGTTAGTGCTTTCTGGCATAGTCTCCTCTTTATAAAATATTTTAATTTATTAAGGCTTAGTTCTTGAATGTGGCAAGGAAGTTTATTATAAAAGCGTTTACATTGGCATCTAAACGAGCCACATATTTTCTAGAGCCTGGTTGTAGGAACAACCAATTTGTGTTTGTTCCTAGTATTTATATTATGGATATCACTGTATTTTTTAAACAGATTAATATATTTATGTGCTTACAAAAGATTTTCATAAATATACCGAGTAGGCACAGTCATTATATTAATCTCTTTAAATTTGTCTCTGAGGGACCTAATTTACAAATTGAACGAATTGCCCTTTTTTTGTAAAACAACAAAAATTGTCTGAATGTCGGCGGCATTTCCCCACAACAGAATACTGTACGACATTACACTGTGAAAATAACTAAAGTATACTAAACGGGCTGTCTATAAATCAGTTAAACCACGAATTTTTCTAACGGCGTACACTGCAGAGCTAAGATTTTTAAACTATTCATCTAAAGTTATGCCTACGAATACTGTGGTATTTTCGGGTTTCAACTCTTCACCCTTTATGAGAACACTTGTTTCTACTTGTCTAACATGAGGTATCGTAAACTTAAAACATTTGGTTTTTTTCTCGTTAAGAAGAAGGTTATTAACATTAAACCAGTTAACTACTTTTGACCAGCTGCTGACGTTTGAGTTTAAATAAAAGTGAACTGTCGTCTGCAAACAACACTATATCATGTTTATCATTTATGAGGTAAGGCAAGTCATTTATTTATATAAGAAATAAAGTCCATCTTTATTTCTTATTTATATCCGAGAATTGAGCCTTGAGGGACCCCCATTCTTACTACCGACCCGGGTGATCTTTTTCCGTTAACATCAACTCTCTGAATCCTATCACTTAAGTAAGAAGATCCAGAGAGGCGTTCCGGATTCCGTAGTGGTGCAGATTCCTGATTAATGTTTCATGAACAGCACAATCGAATGCCTTGGACAAATCGCATGCATCCATGCATATGCATGGTGATTCGACACCTTCACGTTGGACCACTATTTACGTCACACCCTGTATATGCTCCAGTGTTTCTGAGTATTTCCTAACACAAACGACTAACAAGTTCAGTAATCATACAAGTTCTAAAAACGACTTGAAAGCTTATGATGTTCCAAAACAGTCCGATTTGTTACTCGAAAGCATAACGCAGCAAATATCGATTCCAAGAATTTACCGGCTTTTATTGAAAACGAGTGTAAAAGGCCACATTACAGTCAAGTAGAATTATCATTTGCTTTGAAACTTTGAATCGAAAAACGTATAAAATACTTATTTAATGTAATTTCCCTTGAATGTAGGATCTAAGCCTTAAAGTAGACGAATGAAGAAATGTTGAATTTTCACCTATACAGACAGACTGGATCTGCACTACAAAATTGTAGTTAGGATACGATTTATGTGAAATTGACGTAGCTGACAAACTGACTTATATTCCCGGCCTAAGGCTGCCTGTCCATTTGAGCGGAGCAATTAAGCGGAAAAAAGAGCACACTATCAGGAACACTCCGGTACACTAGTGTACCGGAGTGTTCCTGTCAATTGAAGCGTGAAATTACTTGGATACAGTGGAATTGTATTAGTAAATGTTTTCCTAACTTTGCTCTTCTCCGCTCCTCTCCGCTTAAATGGATAGGCAGCCTTACGACTGACTTTAGACTTCTATTAAGGATTACAGAGAATTCTATCATCTGGTTTCTGGCACGCGATCAATTAGCTAACAAATTGTACCACGCATATCAATTGTTGTGCTTGCTTGACTGAATTATCAATAGCCAATCAGATCACTTGACATGAGTTTAATATTGAAATGTTTTGATTTTCGTTCTGGTCACCGGGTGTAAGCTGATCACTCACAATCAAACATCATCATCATGATCTGCCTAGCCTTTTCCTAACTAAGTAGGGGTCGGCTTCCAGTCTTACGGGATGCAGGTAGGACCAGTATTTTAAATGAAGCGACCAATAACTGGGTAATACGATAACCCTTGGTAAGACTGGTTATCAGACTGACGGGCTTCTGACGACCCGTAACGACTGTCGAAGATCCACGAATGACAACCAACAGCTTAATGTGCTTTTCGAGACACGGAGGTGTCTCGGTATGTGAAGATGGTCACCCATCCACGGACCGACTGCGGCAAGCGTAACTTAACCTGATCGATCGACCCACGCGGCTGTTATAACTTAGCCACAAGCCCCTCATAATTATTCATTAGATCGTCTCCTCACATGTTATAACATCTACTAGCTATTCATACGTCTCGTACAAGTTTCGCCGCTCATAATTACATGCCATAAGTTTTGTGGGAAAATTAGCAGCTGTAGTAATCCCTATGTACTTCTTTCATAACTAAAATTGTACTGAGAAAGGCACTAATTTTCCTTGTTCGTTCAAAGATTTTGCCTCCATTTGTTTTGTGTAGTTTGGGAGATTTATTTGATAGGAAAAGGTTCGTTAAGTCTCTAAAATGTTTGGTATCTATTTAATTTTGTTTCCGTTTGCAATTTTCGGGCTCTTCATTAAGTCAACTCAGGTCTATTCATCAAACTTTATTGTGAAGTTAATCGATTCTTACAGATTCTGTAATGTTCGAATTCATCAAATGTTTTGTTTATGTTAATACGCCTGAAAGAAAATGTTGATGTGAAATTTTGAGCTAAGAGAATTATGACTTGGTATTTTCTTCAAAGAACTCTTGGGTATATTGGTAGTTTGGCTGTACTGTCGCCAGCACATCAAGTTATACGAAACTGTCAAATTTCTGCAACTGATTTTAAACCTTAGAATGTTGAAGGTTAAGTTAAAAAACGAATGAGAAAATTTGACGGTTTGTGGTAACTTGACCTGCTGCTGTGTGTAACCTACTGATGAGTTTAATTTCGGGTCGGGCAAAGTTTTATTGGATTTTTCCAAGAAATTCTTGGTAGCAGCACGGAGTTTGCCTCTTTAATGGCAACAAGCTCGCCCTTTATAACACGGGACCTTAAACATAAAAACATAACATCGTGCCTATTTTTCCCTGAAGGAATAGTCAGAGGGTGTACCTTTAATAATATAACTCACACAATGTGGGTACAATAAACTTCTGCCTATCCCTTATCGTAATACAGGCGTGATGTTGTTTTTCTTCAAGTACGTTTGCCTGTCCTGCTTATGGCGTATTATTGAGAGGGAAAGACTGATTATCTGCGTTCTATTATACCTTGATTAGAATCACGTTACACGTATGTTTTAATGAAGTTTTATTTTCGATAACGACTTACTTATGAGAAAATGCAGCGTTTACAAATAAATTTTATATGGTTTTTTTACGTGAACTTATAATGAAAGTAGTAACTATGAAAATCTTACTAACCTTGGCGGTATATTCGGCTAGCTTCTCCAATGGTTCGAATCTTATCTGACTGACAGAAAACAAACTGACTGCTTGTCGCGGCCGGTGCGCTCGCAACGCTGCTTCCCAATCCGGGGGGCCCGAGCTCCGCCTATAGACGGCTCTACGTGGGGATCGTGCGATCCTTGGCCCTGTATGGGGCCCCGGTGTGGACCTCTGACCTGACGGCCGGCAGCATTACTGCATTGCGAAAGCTGCAGAGAGCGATGGCCGTCAGAGTCATCAGGGGGTATCGCACGATCTCCTACGAGGCGGACTGCGTACTGGCCGGATCCACGCGCTGGGACCTCAAGGCGAAAGGACTCGCGTCATTGTATCGGTGACGCGAGGAAGCGAGGGCGCGTCGGTTTCAGTTTCGCGAGGTCCTGGTGGCGGAATGGCGAAACAGGCTCTCGCGGCCTACCGCCGGCCTCGTCACCATCGAGGCGGTCGGGCCGGTGCCCGAGCGCTGGCTCGGGAGGAGTCACGGCTCCCTGTCGTTTCGGGCGACGCAGGTGCTCTCGGGAAGTACCTGTGTCGCATAAACAGGGAGCCGGACACCCGGTGTCACCACTGCGTCGACTGCCGGGAGGACACGGCGCAGCATACGCTGGCAGAGTGTGCTGCTTGAGAGGAACTGCACCGTGCCCTCATCTCAGAAGTAAGTAGTGACTTGTCGCTGCCGGCCGTAGTCGAGTCGATGGTCGGCAGCGGAGAGTCCTGGGACGCGGTGGTTTCCTTGGCTGCGGAAAGGGAGAGGGAGATTTCGTCCACTCACCCGGCCCGCAAAAGGCGCACCGAGCGTCGGCGGAGGGCGGGCCACGCCCTCTTCCAGCCCCCCTAAATGGGTACGGGGGCGACGGACTCGGGGTCGTCCGTCGCTACCCACACATCAGGACCCGAGGTGGCGGCACGCAGTGTTCCACGCGCGCCCCTTTTTGATGTCGCGGGGGGAGTCAAACACCTCACTCCCTCTCCAGACCCGAAGAGGCCCGCAGTGGCGGGCCGGCTCCAGTCGGGGGTTGCGGAAGGATCGTACGTTCCGGCGATCCCCGTCGTAGGTGTGAGATGGAACACCGGGGTGGTTTTTAGTCAGTAAGAGTCTGACAGACCCCGCCGCCCACCCCAGGGCGGTGGACATCCATGAGGATTTTCCACAACGGAAACAAAAAAAAAAAGGTACCTGCGATATAAATCGAACAGCTGGCCCAACACAACTAATTACCCTGAAATGTTGAGTCACTTCAACCTTAAATCCCTCGAAAACCGCAGAATATTTTTGGATCAAACTATGCTCTTTAAAATTGTCAATATTCCAAAACTTCTGGAAGATATAAATGGATCTATTCCCCGTACTAGTCAACCCAAGCCCGACCGCAAATTAGATGTGTTTGAACCATTTACACACAGCTCGAACTAACCTCGGGCGATCGGCGCCATTGCATCGTTTCATGAGGATGTATAATGAAAGCCACTACATCTTCTACAAAACGCTGGCTTAATTTCGCAATTATCTATAACGGCATCTTGTAAATTGCTAATTGCTGACAATTATTGATTCTTGTTGAATTCTATCATTCATAATTTATTGTTCTGCATTATATTGTTACATCTTAACTTTTTAATTTCCTACTAATATGATTTAATTTAATTTGATTCATTGATTGTATTTTTATTGATTTGAATTTTTGTGACCCAAAACACGGACGTGAAACGTATATAAATTAATTTGGAATATGGGGTTAATTTTTGGAAGGCATTTTTGGGGGGTAATATCAGATGTAAGGGTTTGTTGTAGGAGTCTCAGATATAATTTTTGTATAATTGAAAAATAAACAGTTTTGAAGTTATTTAAGAAAATATATGTAAATGAACCTCCCCCCATTATCTTCGAAACTACTTACCCTACATTTTTGGAAAAAATACAGAAATTTGTTCTTTTCTTACAGATTACAGGAAAACCTATAATAAGTAGTAACATGGTAAATCTTTCAATATTCTGCGTACAAACTTACAAATGCAGTTGGAATGTATGGGAGAACATGTTTCTCAACTACAATGTCTTTTTTTTTACAAACCTTTGCATTCTGAAAATGTTCATTATTAAATTTAGTTTGCTTAAAATTAATTGATTCTTAGTGCCATCATAAGTTTTCAGAAATCATAGAAAATAAAATTGTCGCAAATTTAACTTTTGGCTTTATTAATAGGCACTAAGGTTTCTGTTTTGGAAGTGGAAAATTCCTGTAGTGTATACACCTCGTAGGTAATAAACAATGTCTGACAGTCTGACCCATATACCGGACTATGAAACGGCGTCACGCATCATAAAACTGTAGTCACGAAATACTCATTCCGTGCCCGCAGGTAAAAGTAGTATTTTATATTAGGTCTTTACCAGCTGAGTTGAGCCAGTCAGAGTAGTCAGTTATGAAACGCCGACCTCATCTAGTTTTAAAAATATGATTGACATGTAAAAGTGTTTGTAACAAACCTACTTACAGAAATAAAATCATTTATCATTTATCATTTATCATTTACCTATGAAATTGCCGTTTAGTATACAGAAAGTTGAAGTCAATTTTATATAAATATTTTATTTATTTATTTATTTTATTTTACAGTTTTTGGAAAACTTACAGCTAGACACTTTTACACGATTGAGAGTAACAAATTAAGGCCAATTAAAAGTTTTCACGGTTATAAGAGAAAGGTTGAGGTTGAGGTTAGTTGGTTGGTTGAGGTTGAGGTTGAGAGGTTGAGGTTGAGTTTTTTATCAATATATCATCAATATACGCTATCGATGCATCTCTGCCAGCGCAATGGTAATTTTACAATGCCCTTCTTGAAGAAGTCAGGTGTTCGGGAGCCAACAAACTCTTCAAAGCATTTTTAACTGCCTCTCGGGTATTGGTTTTTTCCCTGCCAAGAAGTTGCCAATTTTGGAAAAAGTTGAAGTCTGTCGGCGCAAGGTCTTGTGAGTACGGTGGATGACGCTAATTTTCCAACCCTGGCTCTTGTAGCTTACGAGATCGTCTGTTGTGCCGAATGAGGTCGAGCGTTGTAATGTAGGAGCAGCGGAGACGAGCGATTAACCAAGGCTGGCCGCAGGTTTGCGAGCTTCTCCGTCATTGTGTCCAGGTCCTCACAGTACACATCTGCAGTAATGCTCCATATGGTAAGGAGCTGTGATGAATTATACCGGCACGAGACCACCAAACAGTGACCATGACGTTTTTAGGGCTATGTTTTGGGGAATTGTCTAGGCGCTGAACCAGGGTCTAACCAACATAATGACCGCTTACGATTATCTAAAACAATCGATTTTTCATCGCAAGTGACAATGCGGTTCAAAATCTGATCGTTTGTGTGTCTGTTAAGCAACGCAAGGCATACCTCAACGCGTTCGTCGCGCCGGCAATCGTTCAGTTCGTGCGGCACCCACTTATCAAGTTTTTTACCGTGCCAATTTGACGCAAATAGACCAATATTGTTTTAATGCTAACATTGAAAGCTGCTGCTAACTCAGTCGTAGATTGAGTATCGTCAGCTTCCACTATCGCCTTTAATTCGTCGTTGCTGACTTTAGTTTTCGGGCGACCACGGGATTCATTTTTGGAACGAAGTTCCTTATCGCGCGTTGTGAAAGGGGGCTAGACGGAAAAAAATCTTACGAAAAGTTGTCACGACACTTTTTGCTATAGTAAGCTATTGTAAGCTGTGCGGCGTGCGCATGTTTTTCTGTCTATCTCTCTCTCTATCTCTCTCTTATAGAAAGCAAGCCAGATATTGGAACGAATATATATATATATAAAAAATATTATAACTTAAAAAAAATAAAATTTTATTACAATTCCTTCACTAATTAATCAAAAGGAACTTCGTTCCATCCGGGTGTCCCATGACACCTCTCAAGTTTTTTTAAATCAAAATTTCCATGTCGGAACCGTTCAAACCGATAACGAGTCGTGCGTTCGTTTGTACTTTGTAGTATTCGATAAGGCCGCCCATTGTATATTAAGTAGTGTTCAGTTTAATTTTTGTTGTTATGTTTTTTGTGGTGTACAATAAAGAATATATAAATAAATAAATAAATATTCAGTCCGTACACGTAATTAATGTTGCGAGCCGTTTGTGCAGCATTGCTACCGCGACGGAACTCGTATTCCATAATTATTCGTATATTCAAAAAGATACAAATGAAGTGAAAACAAAACCCTAATCAATAAACAAATGACTGAATTTGAAAATAGAATTCCATATTTTTTAAATAAAATTCATTTGATTTTAGAATTTATTGCTAGCCGTACATAAATTAAGTGCGTTTCAAATGGCTAGTATTGTAAAACGGCAACTTCATAGGAATTTATTTATATATTATTTTAGTAATTTTATTGCCATCAAAAATAGCGTTTTTTTTAAGTTAGGTATAAGTAAGTACCTTCTGACGATTCGCATGTTAATAATTTTCTAAAAAATTGTGATATCTAGTTTCTGAAACTCTCAACTGGAGATTATCTGTTCGATAGTGCTATTCTGAGGACCTTAGAAGGTGGGCATCAGTCATTTTTACCCTCAGCAATTAGTCGTTAGCTTATAAAACCCCACGCGAGTTTTCCAGCTAAACACTTGACCACCACAGATACTTTTCCGGCACTCCTTGGATCGATCAAAACATTATCCACAAAACCAACAAGCTAATGAGTAGAATATGCAAACAATGCTTGTAGTACCAAACTTTATAATACTTTCTAATTTTCCGGATAGATAACCTAGAAAAATTCAGAAGTACTGTTTATAAAAAGGCATTTTCCACAAATCAGTACTCTAGCAATTGGTCGAACTGCGATAAATATATTTTGCGGTAACAAGAGTTATCTCTCTCTAGGTTTTCGATGATTTCAGCCAGTATATTAGAAGGTACTCTGTGAGCTCAGTACGGTTTGCGCACACGGTGAGGAAGGTCGCGCCGCGCTCGCGAAAATTACGTTCGACATCGCGAAAACTTTTAATGAAAAGTTCTTCGTATTGAACGTTTCTTATGATGATTTCAAGTGTTTTGTTCTGTGAATTTGTGTACAAAGTGAGTGTGTGCTGTTAAAAGTGGATTATTGTTTCAAAAAACGTAAGTTATTATGCTTGTTTTGATTTTATCTTTACATATTTCGATTGTTTACGGCCCAATGGTCTAATTCGCTAATAAATTACGAGAAATATCAATAAAATGAGAGTGAAAACAGTTTTGAGTACGTTTGAACGTTATCATAGTTTTCAGATTCCTCGATGCGAAAAAAAATACAAATCATTTTTACGTAATATTTTCCGGAAATAGGAATTCTTCTTGCACATGCATGATAGAACATTGTCTGTAGGAAACTACCAACTTGTGATGATATACTCGTAAGAAGAAGATTTGCGTTTGCATTTGAATATAAGCACAATAGTAGTGAAGCCCTGCGGATTTTATTTCTCCGTAATTATGGACATACACTGGAAAAGGAGGAAGCTAAGGATAAAAAGTTGCACATTAACAAAAGCCTGTTTCAGTAAAATTTTCGTTAACATAATTAAGGTGAAGTATAAATAGCTCAATATTGTTTTCAAACGGGGACCTATATTTTTTTTTAATAATAAGTGAAGATGGATCGTCGCATGTGGCATTCTGTAGTTATGCCTACCCCCATGACCAAAAGGCGTGAGTTTATCTATGAGTGTCCTCTATGTGAACTATGACGAGCTACTGTTAGTACAAATGACGATTCAGATAAAGTGTATAATTACTGCTGCATAACTTGATTAAGAAATACCTTGTTTCCGATAGTCTATAATTTAAAAAAAAATATCTATGGAACCTAGTCCATAATCCAGGACTCAAAGTACTGAAATAAAATTTAGTGCTAAGATACTTAGGGCCAATTCCACCTAACGTTTGTACCTATAATAAGTCTTATCCTGAGAATATATTTTGAATGTTGACAATTTTTCCGTACTAGAACTGTCAGTCGTCAATTTTATTCCACGGATAAAAGATGTCTTCGTTTGGTAAATCATATCATATCATATCATTTATTTGCATACCATAATGTGAATTGAGTTGTTAAAATAGGCTTAAAGCTAAGAATCAGCCTTTAGTATTTTACAAGTTGACAAATCAGTATGAAATTAATACTTAGAATAATGATTTACAGCCGTTTATAATCAGTTGTGTTATCTGAAGACAGCCAAAGCGTCAGGTAAATAACAAATCGGGGATAATGGACGATACTATTGATAATGTACGATATTATTGATATTGTAGGATTTTTTTAAGATACTGTACTTAAAAGTATTATAAGCTGTCTAGTTTACAGCTAAGAATAGTTAATCGTATCTTTAAAGTGAATGTCGTAAGAGGCGAGCACGATATTATCAATTGAATGAGTAACATTATCTTCGTTGATAGCATTATCGTCATCAACATTATTTATCAGTTTTTAGGGCGGATTTCACAAATGAAACTGAAAGCGATCAGCACATTAAACTGCGTTCAAGAGCTGTCAGTATCAATTTTCCACAGTAATGATGACACAGCAATGGTGAAATTGGCACTTGACGTCCACCGCTGAACTTAGGTCACCACTAAGGTCGCATTATGCCGAACGTAGACGGCCGCTTTTTGTGGGTAATTGATTAGTTATACTACTACCCGGCAACTGCCGACTGTAGTCGAGGGGAGTTTGTCACTGATAAAAAGCGGCTGAATAATGATACCTTTCCTTTGTTATACCACTGATAGAAATTCGATCGGAAAGGCGAGAATCATACGTCATTCGTCTTGCTCCGATTTTGCAGGATCGATTTTTCGTAAGACGATTGTGTTGGAACCTATTGAACGTTCGTGATTTCCTTTCGACCACTTTTGTTGGACAGATTATTGTCGGTCATCTGCAACATACCTACATGTTACGGGTTTTATATTACTGCAACTACACTTTTAGTTCAACTCAAATTACACAACTAGGGATAGTTCAACCTTTTTTTAACTAGAAGGCGCGAACAAACATGCTCGTTAAACATGACTCCTTTACCTCTAATAAATCAAGCAAAATAACTTTAAAAAAATGCATAAGTACCTACACGAAAAAATATCTTTTGGCATCGAAATTTAAATTGTTTTTTTTTTGAACGAAAATGTTACCAGCTGAATTAATTATGGAATTATCTTTTCAAAAACTATTTACAACAATTTTACTAGTCTAATACATAAATTTTAACAGCTGAATAAACTTTATTGTAACAGTGTATTAAATATCTAATGTTAAATCAACATAATTTTTATAATCGTTTGCTATTATTTGACACAAGCGGTTTAAGAGGGCTATCACAATTTTTCTTGTATTTGAGGCCATATCTAAACTATAATCACACATCTAAACTGGTAGTTTTGATGTGTGATTATGGTTTAGAATGGCCACAAAATAAAAAATTAAATATGCACGAGAAAGTTTGATTATTTCTCTCGGGAGTGTTCTAAATAAATATCACGTTGTTTCTTGTATTTGAGTGTGTGACTCTTCAAACACTCAAATACAAGAAAAATTGTGATAGCCCTCTTAACACATACATATTATCAAATAAAGTCACTTTTCGTGTCTGACTCTGTAAACGCCTTAAACTTCTAAATTACGTAACAGATTTTGATGATTTTCACCATAATTTAGATAATTTATTTCGGATATTTTGGATTTGAGTACAATAAATGAATGTTAAACTTGAATATAATAAAGAAATCTTGATGTTTTTCTATTCGTAAAAACATGATTCGTAATAAAATGATGAAAGCGAACACTGCTATAATTACCTACAATGCTTTGCGAAAATTCTGGGAAGAAATTATCAAGAAAAGCAATTCTTTCACGGGTTTTGATGATTTTCACCATAATTTAGAGAATATTCCGGAAGATTTGAGTGCAATACATAAATGTTAAACTTGAATATAATAAAGAAATCTTGATGTTTTTCTATTCGTAATAACACGATTCATAATAAAATAATGGAAGCGAATACTGCTATAATTACCTACAATCCTTAGCGAAACTTCTGGAAAGAAATTATCAAGAAAGCAAGGCTCCCTGTTCTAAGATTTGCGAGTATCAGTCTGCTAGTTCCTATTTCTACAGGCTTTTTATAAATAACATCGTGTTAAAAAAAAAAAACTTTACTCGAGAAATGAATAATAAATCAAGTGTGTCCTACGTGTAGGCAGGAATCCTCCTGAATTCCTTTGAATCATATGTATAGAGACATAACATCGCTGACAAAAAGGCTTAACGATGGTCCTGGTCCTGCTCCACAAGAGCGCATAGACTAATTGATTATTAGCATTCGAAAATATTGTTGGGGAGCTGCTGAATATTGTAAAAACTATATTTGCATTCTATAAATTCAATCTCTTAGTATTGTATAATTGCGTAGCACACGTTTGACCACTATCTATAAAGGTACCATTTACTGCGTAGGTACGTCTTTCATTGACTTGAACGCGCCCTGGCGGCTGAGAGTATGTCATGCTCACACAAATGTCTCGCTAGTGGTGGCGTGTTTGTTGGATCATTTAGCTCCCTTTAAAATGGTTGAGCTGAATGGTGCTGATCTATTCGTCATGTTCGTGAACGGGCGCCCGTCTGTAGGGACGGGTCATCTCTTCTGCCTCGGCTTATTTTAATTTATTTTGATTTTTGAATTGATTTTATCTTTTTATTACGGACGCTTTTAACGTGCACGTCTTTCTACATCGTTCTCATATGTATAATGTAAATATGAATGATGTAACCCATATTTTGTAACAATATTTTCATTTAAAAGTGTCTCCGTGGAGTTTCATGCCCATTCTTCTGTATAGGTACCTACTACGATTTAGAACGGGCAACTAGTTTCACCTCTCTAAATAACCGACTCTTTGGAATTTTAAAAGTGCCTGTAATTGGTTTATTTGAAATAAATGCTTACGAGTTTTAATAAAATAAAGCACAATTATGAACATCGTTAGTTTATAATCTATCTCGCGAGATAATAAACTATCGAAATATTGGGAACTGCAACAAACCATTTACAATTTAACGCATTATTTTTCGATAGTTTTTACCAGTCCATGGCAAACTGACAATGGTGAACTGGTATCAAACTTGCATGCGACGGATCGCACCTTGCGCTAATACTAAATACCTAGCCAAGTAACTGCGACCAACTTGGAAGTAGCGCTCGCCGCCGCCGCGCGCCGCCGCCGGCTGCGGTCGTGGCACCGCTCTATTCGCCCCCGGCTCGCGCGGGGTTGGTCACAGTTCTAATCTAACCTAACCCTTGATGCCTGGCTTAGTTACTGCGACCAATTTGGCTACCGACAAGACCGACGGATCAGGGACGGTTCAGAATTTTACTGGTTATAAAATCGTATCTAATTAGATTGTGAACCCTGTCGGTAAGAGCAGGTTCTTTCACAATTTGACGGTTTGACATGGATAGATTTTTAACTGACGAAATTGAATGCATTTTATTGTAAGCACTATGGTGGTACAGTTTACAATCTCACGAGATACTCGTAGATTATACGATTTAGAGAGTTGTAGGCCACACTTTATTAAACAACAAATTCTTACACTACTAGTAATATACAGGGTTACTTGTAACTCGACGTATATTCTTCAGGAGCTGATAGGGGGCCAAAATGCAATAAATTGAACTGCCCATATGTATGGCCGAAATTCATTTTTTGTTACGAGGCCACATTTTTAAAGCGTAAAATGAAAATATCAGCTCCTAACGGATATAGGTAAGTCGAATTACAAGTAACCCTGTATATATGCTGCAAAGTTGTATATTCCTTAAAAAAAATAGGCACCTCTTCAAATCTAATATCGAGGTAATGAAAACTATAACCGACGTAAAAATAATAGATTAATAATTAAAAGTTATCGGGAAAAGCCCATACTCAAGACTAGCTAACACATTTAATAAGCTACCGGAAAGTTTAAAGTCCCTACGAAATGCCTCAATTTTCTCGAAACAGTTGTAATCTTTGCTAACAAAGAAAGGCTTACTATAACGTTGAGTAATTTATATGCGTGACGTAAATGTGAAATAATAAGTGACTATACTATATTACCTACTAGCTTTTGCAAGCGGCTTCGTTCGCGTTAATTTAAGGTATCAAGCAAACAAACATACTTTCACATCTATAATATTATAGTCAGGAGGATGAAAAACCGGTCTATCGACACTCTAAACTCACAAAATGTATTAGGTACTTAAATTTAAAAAAAAAACTTAAGACACAGTACATAAGTACTACACGTGGCGCCATCTATTATCATAAGAACGTTATTGTTATTTTCCTCGGGAACAATACTTTTTTTCGGGATGAAAGGTAGGTACCCTATGTCCGTTTCTGTACACCTGACAACGTACGAGTATATGCAAAATTTCGGGATGAACGGTTCAGTGGTTTAGGCGTGAAAAGACAACAAACAAACTTACTTTCGTATAATATTAGTTAGGTAATGACTAAAATGAATAAACGAATTGGTATTAATTATTTATTTTAAAATTTTCTGATTAAATGTTTAGTATATTTCAATCAATTTTGATAATTAGAATCAATATTATATTATGTAATTTAGTCATTGGATATATACAATTTGCAGTGCCCTTACAGGGTAGTACCTAATAAAGTGTCATGAAATTTTAATGCATGTCTACGAACCAGTGTTTTACACAAACACAGTGTTTTGTAGTTGTTGTTTTGCAAATAATAATAAATTAATAAAAACTCATTAATGGTGTTCACGCATACGGTGACGTATACATTATTAAGATATTTTTTTTTCTTTTTTTTAAAAACGTTAAAATATTATTATTCTATATAAATTGTAATAATATATTGTATATATTATTAAGAGCCAAGCTTTAGAATGTTTTATAGAAATGATTAAAGGTTTTGCTACCTGTTACCAATAGAGATGTCACAATATTTAGTACCTAAACCTACGTGACACTTACAAAAGAATGCGACCCTCTAAGAAATTTTCTGGTTCAGTCCCTTGGAGCAGAAAAATCGGATAGGTGCGTTTGTGTGTGCGTATATTGGCCTGTGAAAGCAATGTTTTTAACCGACTTCAAAAAAAGGAAGAGGTTCTCAATTCATTACTTTAAAAAAAAAGTTAGCCTTCTACGTTCTTCTCCATCGAATGGTTTTCAGACGTTATTTCAGTAATAAGAGCGCTAATTGTAGAGGTAAATTTTAAGTTTATTGTTTTTCTTTGTTATTCCTCTTAAGGATTAGTAAAGATTACCTACCTGCCGTACTATCTTGCACAAATTATCTTTTATAAGTTTAAATTAATAAATGTTGGACTGAAATTCAGCTCGAAACCATTAAGAGCTTCTCATAATCTGCTAAATCAGATATAAAACGTATTTCAGATGAATGTATTTTAGATAACGAGGCTATTATACATATATACTTTACGTTTCTTTATTAGGTATTTTTTAAAGATTTTTGTCCTAAAGTCAATAAAAGTGATAGTTTGAGTGATACTATAAGCATCCGTAATAAATTTTTTAGCTGACTCGTCTTTGTAGCAAACCATATTAAATTAATTTCGTAATACTAACATAATATATATAATTTTCGAATTTCTTCCTTCCTGTTCTGTTATTCCCTTAAAAATCAAATCGTTTAATCAGAATATTAATGTTATTTAAAACCCAAACAAGCATAAACCAAGACTTTGAGAATCTAATTACCAAATTGAGTTTCTAAAGCCAACCTCACATGTGCCGCAGATTAAGCCCTAAGTAAATTACTTGTTGCCTAAGCAGACATGGCCCATGGCCCCTTTAGCATAGACTTTCAGCGATTTGGGACTAGTTTCACAAATTAATCTGAACGCGACCAGCACATCTAAACCACGTTCAAGACCTGTCAGTCTTAATATTCCATGACCATAAATAACTGTGTTTTTTAAATAAGGTTTAGATGTGCGGATTGCTTCCAGTTTATTTAGTGAAATTCGCCTTTAATCTCTTTCAGAAACTCAATACAGTTAAAGAAGTAAAGAACGCTTCGCCATTCTGCCAACCAATGTCGCGTAGGTAAACCGATCGCAGGCCGCAGCCAAACATTCGAGCCAGTTTTTGTCTTTCGAACTTATTACGGTATGGCTCTTAAAAAAAAATAACAACTTCGACTCTGTACTAATGTCAGCTATTTATGAACTTATTCAGACTATGGTAAGAACCTTTTCTTACCTTAGGCGGAATGAGTTCAAAATACAAAAACGTCTAGAAGATTAAACCCGAAAGTTTTAACTCGATTTGTAACGTGACGGTGAGTGTCCAAAACCCGATGTAGCACTGATGAAGGCACAAAATCGCACAATATCGTCAATATTAAAAGTATAAGGTCGACTAAAGCATCAAAGCTACATTAAGTTGACAAAGTTAATAGGTCAAGGCTAAGACATGTTCATGGGGTGACATTGTTTGCCTTCACGCTTGAGCTGTTTTTAAATGAACTGGAAACTTTTCTATAATGGTTTACATAACGGTATGGGGACGGCTTTATAGTTCTGTAAATCTTTTGTTGCGCCGATGATGGTCTGATACTGGTTTTTAGTCACTTTATTAATACTGTCAGTACATATTTATAAGCGTCTATAAGTCTGGTAGTTCGATTTCCGAAAACGGAATACAGATTCGAAATTCTGTGATCCAAGCGCAGATGTTCTTTATTTTCATTCGGATTTTTATCATCAGTACCTACAAACAAACGTCACGAATTGGTTATGAACAAAAAATATAAGAACGAATGCACCATGTCATGTAGAATTATAATGCAAAATTTATATGAAATGCGTGCATTCGGGTGCTTGAATAAGGAAAACTAATTAGGAGAATCAGAAAAGAACAAAATCAGAAAACTATGAATAAAAAAAAATAAATAAAAAAAAAACAACACTTCGGCTGGCCACACAGCCGAAGTGTTGTTTTTTATTTTATTTTTTTTATTTAGATATTCATACAGTCTTAATACAGGTTCTGGTTTATTTGTACTATTAAACCAGAAATGGTTTGTATTGGTACTCACATTCGCTATAACACCACTACTCAATCACTACAAAGAAAACATAAGCAAATAATGTAGGTACATGAATAATATTTTGCACGTAACTATTTAATCCGTAAACATCTAGAAAGTATGTACGCGAGTCACTTGTAATGTTTTGAATCTGAGCTGTTTGCTACTGGACCGCTTATTAGGAACGGTTCTGGTTATCATACACAATCATGGTTTTAATTGAAAGGAGATTTGGTAGTAAAAGAATCTGTCACCGGTAGTAAAGAATTCCAAAAAACATCCTTTCAACCTAAACAAACTGATCATGCTGATCGGCTACTTTATAGCCTACCTACAAGACGCTTGATTTATTTTCTTTTGTAATAGAACAAAAGTGTTTTTATACCATACAATCTTGTTTCAGGTAAGGAATTCGAACTTGTAATGTTTCACGCAGAAAAATAGGATTACATTATATACATCATTAATAAATAGAATTATAATATATAGGTAGGTACAGATTTTCATTGCTGTTCGATAGCAACATTTTACATAATCCGATTATATTGTGCTTAATTAGTAACTGAATACTAAAATTAAATCTGTGTATAATTATTAAGGACAAGCTTGAAATACAGTTATTGAAAATAATATATATAGCAGTTATAAACACCTACATTTATTCCATGGATGTTAAAAGCTTTAATGGACATAAGCTCTTCAACTGACTAATGGGCATTCGTGATATCGAATATCGATAAAAATAAAGGGAAAAGTGATTTCAAATGGGAATAATGATGCATACATTGTAATGGTACTCAAGTGTCTTTAGCAAATTGTCGAATTTATTTAAACATTTAGCTATAAACATACGTATATATATGTATAGACAAGAAGAAAAGAACAGAAAAATAGGTACAAAGGTGATGCATATTTCTAATTAAATCTCTTCCAGCATACCTGCGATAGGAAAGTAGATAATGAGATTTAGACAGCGTGTGTAAGAGGAAAATAGAACATAAAATATATAAAATCAAAAACAATTCACTTAATAAAATAAAACAATTAATATGAGAATAAACATATACAAAACAAATACAAACATACATACTTCTAAAATAATAATCACTATAATATTATTATGACGAAGTGGATAGATAGTGTTCTTTCACCCTTCTTTTAAAAACTGCAACAGTTTGGCAGTCCCTAATGCAGGCGGAAGTGAACTCCACAACCGCACCGCGCACATTGTAGGAGCAGAAGTCAGTGGAGTGGGGAGAGGACTTAAGGAGGTTTCTAAGATGCGACCTGCAAGGCGTATCTGAAAGTCGGGCGTAGGAAAAACACTGCCGCAAATAGGTGTGGCCAAGTGGCCGGCGCCTAGGGGCGTGAGGGCGCGAATTTTGCCTCTCCCTCACGCGTTCCATCTCCTCCTTCGCGAACATTACTGCTTCGCAGAAGGAGATGACGCTTCCCATGCCCTCTCACTCCGTACCATGGCCTGGACCAGGGCCGGACGCGAGAGATCGCCACCGCCAATCATCTGCACGAGGACACGGCGGTGCTCCGCCCAAGCCGGGCAGACCTCCACTGTATCCTCCACCGTGTCCTCCGGGCGATCTACATAATGGTGACACCCGGGCGTTTCCTCCCGCCTTATCCGCAACTGGAACCTCCCGAAACGACCGTGTCCGATGAGGACCTGCGTCAGGCGGAGGGAGAGGTACGCCGTGGCGCCTCTCTAGCCACTCCTCAAAGAGGGGACTTATCGCCACAATTGTGGCGTGCCCAGCGCTGGATTGCAACAATCGCACTCACTATGCCGCCCTGAGATCCCGCCGGAGCTCTGTCCGTTGTACCGTGATTTCTCGCGGCAGTGGAGCTACGCCCCGGCGTTTCGCCTCCTCGCGCCACTCCCATACGTGCGCGAGGACTTTTGCCTCCAGATCCCATGGCGGTAATCCGGCAAGGAGGCTCGCCGCCTCACCGGACACCGTACGGTATCCCCGGACCAGCCGGGTGGCCATGACCCTTTGGGGCGCGGGCTGGCCGCCGCCTTAAGGAAAGTGCCCACACCAGTGCCTCGTAAAGGGCCATGGACCGCACGACCCCCGTGTGGAGCCTAAGACAGGAGGCGTTTGGCCCCCCTAGATTAACCAGGAGCCGATTCAAGGCAGCCCCGGCCCTTTCCAGTCTGGGAGCCAAACGTCGGAAATTCTCCACGAAGTTCCACCGGCTGTCGAGGACGAGTTCTAGGTACTTCATCGTCGACTCGACGCCGATGTGAACCCCTCCTACCGTTATTTGGGAACCCGACGGTGGCGCGTTCCGAGGACCATGAAAACACATGGCCTCGGACTTGTGCAGGGCCACCTCGAGTCCCAATTGCCGGATCCTCTCGTCAATTGTCGCAACCCCGCGTGTCGCTAGTTTGGCCGCCGCCTGGTGTGACCTGCCCTGCGCCATGACCAGCGTGTCGTCAGCGTAGCAAACCACGCTGACGCCGCTAGGGAGGTCGGCGCGCAGCACCCAGTCGTAGCCGATGTCCCACAGATGCGGCCCCAGGACCGATCCCTGTGGGACACCGCACGATATTTCTTGCCGGTTCCATTCTCCCTGGTGACCATGGTAGATGACGGCCCTGTCCGTCAAATAGGCTTCGACCACACGACAGAGGTAGGTCGGCATCCGGTGATACCGGAGTGCCTCTACCGGAGTGCCGGAGTGCCATTGGCGATGTCTAAAGACACCGCCAATACGACCCCACCCCGGGCCACAGCATCCCCCGTCGTGAGGGCCCCGCACGCGCATGATGGCGTCCACCGTAGAGCACCCCCTGCGAAAGCCAAACTGACTCTCCGCCAAATCCGGCCCCACCCGAACCAGCCGCCCGACGAGGCGGTCTGCAATGACTCTTTCGAAGAGCTTGCCCACCTCGTCGTGCAGCACGATGGGCCGGTAAGCGGACGGAGAGTCCGCTGGGCGCCCCGGCTTCTTGATGAGGACCAGTTTCTCCGTCTTCCAACGAAGTGGGAACTGCCCCCTCTCCATGCATGCACTTAGGAGCCCCCTTAGTCGAGACCCGAGAGCCTCCGAGGCCAGGACCCAGTCTTTCCCAGGTAAGCCGTCGGTTCCTGGGGCGGTATTTTTGGCACTCAGCCTACGTACCGCCACTCGCAGCTCTACTTCGGTAACCTCCGGAGCATCATCGTCGTCGTCGGCGGTGTGGTCCGCATTGAGCACCGCAGTAGTTGGAGCCATGGGCGGGGAGATATGTTCCCCTCTAGAAGGGAAATCCGAGAGATTCTGCGCAAATGTTTTTATTTTTTATCATGGTATTATTTTTCTGTCCCTTCTTAATTTTTTTTTATCCTAGGAACCTTCTCCGGCGCGCACTCAACAACTAACCAAAGTTGGGAGACTAACGCACAGCAGTTAATTTTTATATATAGATAGATATGTAGATGACTTTAAACATCTCTAACCTACTTTACCATCATTACTTATCATAAAATTAATTTACAGAAACTGAAACTTTTCAGACAACTTTTTTTAGCTAATTGGAAAAAGTGGTTATACTAGTTAAGTAGGTAGGATAATAAACGAATCTCTCTATCTTTTTCCTTCTGGTTTGGTGCCCGGTTGATGGCAATAGGCTCGCCCCCCATTACATGGGACTTTAACATAGCTGGGGAAATGTGGGTGTATAATAGGTACACCTCTGCCTAATCCTTGAAGGAATATAGGCTTGATGTTTTGTTATATTAAATAAAATTAAAAAAGTAATATTTCGATTGTAGGGTCCATAAGCGCATATTTGATTGTATGCTCCATAAGCGCATACTTGATTGTAGGCTCCACAAGCCCATATCTTACTGTAGGGTCCTTAAGCGCATATTTAGATTGTAGGCTCCTTAAGTGCCTATTTAGATTGTAGGCTCCTTCAGTGCATATTCAGATTGTAGGCGCCTTAAGTGCATATTTAGATTGTAGGCTCCTTTTTTTTTTTTTGAGGATGGGAAATCATCAAATGACCCCTCCCGCTCTGGGTGGAGCGGAAGGGAGTGTCAGACTCTTACTGACTAAAACCCACCCGTGTTCCTTCCTTGGCCCTTTATGTTCCGGGTCAGCGGTACCCCTTATGGATGATCCCGCTTTCCCGGCCGGCTTGAGCTTCGCTAGCATGACTGCTTCGTAGAAGGAGGCGACTGCTTCCCACTCCCCCTCGCCCCGGAGCATGGCTTGAACCAAGGCCGGGCGTGAGAGGTCGCCGCCGCTGCCGATCGCCTCTACGAGGACACGGCGGTGCGATTGTAGGCTCCTTAAGCGCATATCAGGCCCTGCAGTCTCGACATAGTTAGCAATCGTTTTCGGTTGCTAAGTTCTAACAATCCAGATGTAAATGTTGATGTAAATGTTTGGTAGTCTCGACACTCAAATTTATCGGTTGTTACCTACCGGTACCTACCTAAAAGTAACAACTGATAAACTTGAGTGTGGACACCACCAAATATCGTTATATCTGGATTGTTAGGACTTAGCAACCGAAAACGATTGCTAACTATGTCGAGACTGCAGGCACTGAACACGTTAAAAGCTTGATACACTGCAATTACATTATATTACAATTACATGATATAGTGCTGTTTGCAGACGACACTTCACTTTTATTTAAACTCAAACGTCAGCAGCTGGTTACTGACAATGTAAATAGCGCCCTCGCAAAAGTAGTTAACTGGTTTAACGTTAATAACCTTCTTCTTAACGAGAAAAAAACTAAATGTATTAAGTTTACGTTACCACATGTTAGACAGGTAGAAACAAGTGTTCTCATAAAGGGGGAAGAGTTGAAACCCGAAAATACCACAGTATTCTTAGGCATAACTTTAGACGCCAAGCTGCAATGGGGCCCCCATATAGATAAAATGTCAAAAAAGCTTAGCTCTGCAGCATACGCTGTTAGAAAAATTCGTGGTTTAACAGATTTAGAGACAGCACGTTTAGTATACTTCAGTTATTTTCATAGTGTAATGTCGTACGGTATTCTGCTGTGGGGAAATGCCGCCGATATTCAGACGATTTTTGTTTTACAAAAAAGGGCAATTCGTTCAATTTATAAATTAAGTCCCAGACACTCCCTCAGAGAAAAATTTAAAGAGATTAATATAATGACTGTGCCTTCTCAGTATATTTATGAAAATCTTTTGTATGCACATAAAAATATTAATCTGTTTAAAAAATACAGTGATATCCATAGTATAAATACTAGGAACAAACACAAATTTGTTGTTCCTACAACCAGGCTCAAGAAAATAGGTGGCTCGTTTAGATGTCAATGTATACATTTTTATAATAAACTTCCTAGCCACATTCAAGAACTAAGCCTTAATAAATTCAAATCTTTTATAAAAAGGAAACTATGCCAGAAAGCCTATTATACTGTCAAATACTTTATTGAGGACAAAAAGGCTTGGGAGTGAGCTGTTCCAATAAATTTACACAGGGAATGTTGATTTATTTTATTGTTTTTTTTTGCTAACTATTGTACTTTTAATCTTTGCTATAAGTATCTATATTTTTTTACATATACAATGACATGAATATTTACTGTATAAAGTATTATATTATTTTAATTGTTGTGAATGTGAGGACTATGTGGGTTATTATTCCAGTTTTAATCATGTTCTGGCAGTTTGAGTAGTTTATGTGGCCTACCCAAATATCCTTTCTTTGGTATTGTTCGTCGAATCGTTGAGCTCCTTAAGTTCTGAGTCGAGCTGCACGGTTACTGACAAATGCGTGCACTGTCTGGACAGGTCCACTCAATCTGTGTGGTTCTTTTCTCAAAAGTCCATTTCAGACACCAATCTGCATGGTCCTCAATGATTATGTCCGGATTTTATATACACATTGACATTAATGAATTTTATATACATATACTATGACAAGAGTATTTACTTTGTAAAGTATTATGCTATTATTTTAACTATTGTGAATGTGAGAACTATGTTGGTCATTGCTTTTTTTTGTATTTTTACTCTTAGTGTAATCATGATCTGGCAGTTTGAGTAACTTGTGCGGCCTACTCAAATGTCCTTTCTTTGGTATTGTTCGTCGAATCGTTGAGCTCCTTAAGTTCTGAGTTGAGCTGCACGATTGCTGACAATTGCGTGCACTGACTGGACAGGTCCACTCAATCTGTGGGGTTCTTTCCTCAAAAGACCATTTCAGACACCGATCTACATAGCCTTCACATGATCTGACCAAGATTCTGTCTGGACTTTAAAAGAGACTGTGACCTCTGAGTTTGTTTCGGCCTTTCTTCTCAGAGTAGTCAGATAGGAAACGCCGACCTCATCTAGTTTAAAAAAAAAAAAATATGATTGACGTGTAAAAGTGTTTGTAAAAACCTACTTACAGAAATAAAATCATTTATCATTTATAATTATACTTATGTTGTAATGGATTATTTTATGTATCAATTCAACTATTAACAACAGTTCTACATTGTCGAAATCTTATAATCAATCATCGGTAGGTATATATGTAGTTTTAGTTATAGAACGGTCACTCATCACTTCTAAAACTAATATTACTGAAATCAATTAAATGGTTGAACTAATATTTTTCAGGATATGCGTTTATTTCGTTTTGCGTTGTAGTTACAATCTATGTCCCTTTTAAAAGCTCATTGCAGAACTTCTTGCATTTGATTTAGTCTTGAAACTTCATTATGCTTCTCTAAGACAAATCCTGCTAGCTTAAGCGAATTAATCACATGTTGTACTGTTGCTACTTATTGAGTCTAATCAGAGTGCCTGTCGCTCCACCCACGTTAAGGAAATAGTGATATAGACCAGTAGATAAATCTAGAGGTCTATTTACATATTAGACGTGATTCGAAGCGCCATAGGTACTGTAGTTTTAGATAGACATGTTAGAAGTGAATACGTGATTCGAATCACGTGTGCACGTCATCGAATCATCCAATCACGTTTTCACGTCTAATATGTCTATCTAAAGGTACAACCCCGATGGTACTACAATCGCAAACCGCAGCGGCAATGCCGCACTCAATGGCTGTGACAGATCGCAGCGACACGACTGGTTTCTATGTAACTCAAGATAATTGTACATATATGAAAATGGCAACAGACTGCGATGTCGCCATATACGGAAGCGTTTTCATAGAGTTACATAGAAATCTATCGTGTCGTTGCGGTCTCTCATTGCGATTGGGCTTTGCCGGTTGTGGTCGCCTTCAGAATTGTACCGTAATTGTGATTTGGATTCGACGAAGTAGAATGATCTTAAAGAGTCTTTCTTTGTGAAATCAGTCCTCAAATAGACGAGCCGCTTTAGTATTTTAAAAGAGCTGTACAAATAAATAAATGTAAATGTATTTTAAAAGAGACTGAAACCAGTCTCAGTTCTTTACTTTCTGGCTGAAATATACCATTAAAATGAAAGGTTTGCATCACTTCTTGAACAATAATTTCATCAAGCTTAACTCTATGTATTTGTCGGAGCTATATTTTAAAAATCTGTTTAATTAACTTTTTAGAATTACGTGAAAGTGTTTAAAAAGTAAGTAACCGTAATGCTTACAGTTATTTTACAATGAAAATAACGCCCTGCAAGTTTCCAATGTATTATTTGCATATAAATAGAACTGTAAACGCAACGATTTCTTACCTTTTACACAGTTTTCACATAATTCTAAAAAGTTAATTAAACAGATTTTTAAAATATAGCTCCGATTAAATGATAAAAATTGAAATCCACGAAATATGACACTAAATTGCGAGGTTGCCACTCATAAGGTATAAACGCTCTTAAGAAATACCCGTAAGTAAAGGTTGCTAAGTGCAAACGGTACCAAGAGTCGTAACAACTATCTGTGGTCCCAATTTATTTGCCCTGTGGGTACCAACATAAAACCTCCAAAACCACTTTGTACAAAAGGGTGCATAGCAGTCTTTCGGGCCAAATAATTGTTTATTTCAAAATTGGTAGCCGGTTTACGTGCACATAAAAGCAATTTGGCAAGTATTTTTCCACGCCCATCAATGTCATGATTGTGATAGCTACATCTTAGATACAGTCCTTATCTAAATACAGTATACTCACTATCTGCGGTTGCTATTTTTTAACAAATAGATTTAGTGATCTGATTATATTGGCACATGCTTTTCGTTATTTTCGAGTTGTTCGTCTTTCGATGGAGATTTCATTTATTTAAAACAGTTAAGTTTTTTTACATTCTACGTAACATTGCTCTCTTACATTCTTCTCTGCTAGTTATTATTGAAAAACTCTCCTATTCATAAGGCTTTGCTATCACGTGCCCTTTTTACGAATGATTTGTGATATAAAGAAAACGCAAAGCCTTTCGGAAATTAAGGCTTTATTCTACTTAAAGAAATTAGCTATATTTAGAAACTAGACTATGACACATTGACAATTATTATATGGCATTACCATAGATATAAATCTACGTCATTCTTCCCAGCAGGGTTTTATATATTGCAAGCATAGTCTCTCAAGTAGCCCGGCGGTTTCCGGGACCTGCTTGAGTGGCGCCTCTCGTCTATGTCAGGTTCTTCCCGGGCCACCTCTTGTTGGCTTTGAGCAACCTCAGATTCTTGAGGAGTTTCAGACTCTCTCTGAGTAGCTTCTATGGCTGTAGGTGCTTCATCACAGATACTGTCTTCGTCATTAGGTAAAGGAGCTAATTGATTATTTGAAACGGTAGACTCCCTACCGTCAGAATATCTTATAAATGAATATATAGGATTAGCTTGTAAAAGCTCGACCTCGTCTACAAGAGGGTCATATTTTGATTGTCGAACATTCTTTCTCAAGATGACGGTACTAGAGGTTGAAAGCCATGATGGGATTGATTGACCATTCATCGACCGTCGTGAGTGGTAGAATAACCGTTCATGAGGAGTGGTGGATGTACACAACAATGACCGAATTGCATGGAGTGACTCATGAAGAACCTTCTCCCAGAAAGCTAATCCAAGTTTTTTTATTTAAGAACAAGTTGTACGGTCCTCCATAAAGTGCCATTCAGGTGCTCCACCTGTCCGTTTCCTTGCGGGTTGTAGGGAGTAGTCCGGCTGCAAGCAATTACCAGAGACAGCAAGAATTGTTGGACACGTTCTGACATAAACGCAGATCCTCTTATCGGAATGAACAAAAAGTGGGGTTCCAAACATAAAGAAAATATATTTAAGGCTGTTTATTACAGACTCTGCTGACACGTCTGGACAGGGTTAGGCAAACGGAAATCTTGAATACTCATCAATTATAGTTAATATATATTTATTCTTCGTATTTGTTGGTATTGGTCCCTTAAAATCAATGCTGAGTCGTTCAAAAGGGGCTGTTGCTTTTATAAGACTTCCTTGGTTTTTATTAAATCTTGGCTTAATTTCAGCACATATTTTACATGATGACGTTACAACTTTAATATCATTAACGGAATATGGCAAATTTTTGGTTCTAACCCAGTGTGTCATTCTCGTGATACCGGGATGTCCAAGAGCGTTGTGCAGATTAGCTAAATTATTTGTATTTATGTGAGCACAAACACGAGATAGAGCGTCCGCCGCCAAATTGAGTTTTCCGGGCCTGTATACGACGTCATATTTAAAACAAGAAAGTTCGAGTCTCCATCTTTCTATTTTTTCATTTTTTTATTTTACTTGTGTGATGAGAGAGCATAAAAGCAACAGACTGTTGATCAGTTATTAAAATGAAATGCTTTCCAGAAAGTGATGTCACCATTTACGGAGCGCTTCTACAATGGCGCAAGCTTCTTTTTCAATTGATGAGTGACGTCTTTCGGGTGCAGATAATGACCGTGAAAAATAGGCTACAGGTTGTTCATTTTGTGATAAAATAACCCCGATTGCAAATTCCGAGGCGTCTGTTTCGACCGTGAATGTAGCATTATGATCAATCGTGTTAAGACTTGACTCTGCTAATTCAGTTTTAAGAGCGTTAAAATGCAAAATCGTTTCATTAGTTAGTGGAAAACTATTTACGTCAATCAAGGGCCTTATTTTATGTGAGAAATTCTTAACCCATGGACTATAGTGAGCAAATAACCCCAAAACCTTTTTGAGGGACTTGGCATCTTTTGGAACAGGTAAATCTAATAGAGGTTGAACCCTTGTTTTATCTGGTCTGATAGTCTGGTCACTTATTGTGTGGCCTAAGAGATTAATCGTCTCTGCGCAGAAAGTACATTTGTCCTTATTTAAGGTAAGTTTATATTTCTCAGCCGCCTGTAAGAAATCACGCAGGTTTCTATCGTGTTCTTATTTTGTTCTTCCACAAACAGTGACGTCATCAAGGTACGCGTAGGTTCCTTCTAAATTTTCGTTTTCAATAATACATTCTAAAGTGCGCTGAAACGCGGCTACCCCGTTAGTGACGCCGAAAAGGAATACGTGTGAATTCGTATAGCTTACCACAAGCTTCAAAAGCAGTGTACTTTTGTTCTTTTTTTAATATACGTACCTGGTGGTTCGCACTTCTTAGATCGATTTGACTAAAGTATTTATATTTTGATACCTTCGAAATGATAAATTTAATTGTAGGTAATGGATAAGCATCGAGCTCAGTAAATCTATTGATCGTCCTCGAATAATCGATCACTAGGCGTTTCCGGTGATGACCCACCCCCTCCTGCGACTAAAATTTGAGCCCTCCATGGCGAAGTGCTAGGTTTGATAACACCATCCTCTAGTAGCTTTGTTATTTCTTGTTTCATGAATGATTCATCTTCCTCATTATATCTTCGAGATTTAACTGCAATGGGCTTTATATAGGGTGAAAGATTAGTAAATATCGAAGCAGGGGGTACAGCAGCTTCCATGACGTTTACATATTATGTTCAAAGGTTCGTCTTTACCGCCAAAATTTAGGACAACTGATGAATGTGTTTTCAAAATATCGTGACCAATGATAATGTCAGCGCATAAGTTGTTCACGATCAACAAAGTCTTCTGTTTGTAGACGTGTTTATTGATTTTTATAGTTGCAACGCACGAACCTTCTACAATAGAAGTATAACTCAACGACGCTAAGGTGACTGTCTGGTTGCAATGATTTTTCTTTAGACCCAATGTCTCTGCTAAGCCTTTATCAATAAAGCTCACTGAGCTGCCAGTATCCACGAGAGCGTCTGCAGTGTAGTTATTAATTGAAACAGGGACAGTGGCCTTTTGAAGGCTTTCCGGAGAGGCTGCGATTATAGTTGCAGTGTTTAATAATGTCTCTTCAGAAATAGCATTTGCCGTCGAGCCACCAACGCTACAGCTACGACATACGTTAGCAAAGTGACCCTTTCTTGAGCAAAGTTGACACGTCGCATGGCATGCAGGGCATTTTATCCGTTGATGGACGTTCCCGCCACAAAAGAAGCAACGTCGTTTCTTTTGTCCATAAAAACGGGGAGTAGAAGCAGCTAAATGATTTTGAATCTCTTTTTGTTGTTCTACTTGTGGTTCACTGATATTAATACTCCTTTGAGAAGTGATTGCATTCAGCAATGAGTTTGTGTTTGGAGTTGAAAAAGATAGGGACCTCTTTTCAGCGCTCTCAAGCGTTGTTTGATTTAAAGCTTCATCGAATGTCAATGTCATATTCTCCAAAAGTCTTTGACGGATTTTTTGGGAACATAAGAACGATATGAATGCGTTACACATGAATTCGTTTTGATATTCTTCAGCGGATACAGCACGAAAATCACAGTCTTGGGCTAGCAGTTTTAAAGCACGAATGTAATCGGATATAGATTCATCTGGTTTTTGAAGTCTGGTTGATAGAATATGACGTGCCAAGATACGGTTTTTCTGTTTTTCATAGGTTTCCGTTAATGTCATAACAGCCTGTTCATAATTTTTACAATGTTTTATTAGTGCGAAAACTGTTGGTGCTAAGTAATTTACTAGTAGCTTCAGTTTCATCTCTGGAGAAGAATCCGGTACCTCTTCGGAAATAAAATTTTTAAACGTACAATGACTCCAATATAGCTCTGCGCCAGAATCACTCGGATCAGCACCAAACTTATCTGGATTTAAATATTTCGTTGGACGAACAGCCATTGTAAATTTGGATTCTTGATTCTTTTCCAGTATGTCAGGTGTATTTTTTTTGTTAGACATCAGCGAAAATAACTGTTAGTGAATAACTTTGAATAGCGTTTACATGACATTATTTTTAAGTAGAATAAATTGATATAAAGAAAACGCAAAGCCTTTCGGAAATTAAGGCTTTATTCTACCTAAAGAAATTAGCAATATTTAGAAACTAGACTATGACACATTTACAATTATTATACGTCATTACCATAGATATAAATCTACGTCAATTTGTTCATGTCGAAGCTTATTTTTTGGCTTTATGGCATTCATTTTTGGGTCATATCTAAGTATTGTGCTTTAAAGGTTTTTTTTCGGTGAGTCCGGGTCTAGGACCTAGGGACCCAGTGAGTCTGGGTCTAGGGCCTAGGGCTCCAGTCGTCGGGAAGGGTTTATCATAATATTGTTTGTACGGAGTCCAAAGAAACTGTAAACTATCCGAGGTGGGGTGTTGTAATCGACGTCTAATCTACATACGTCCGCATTTGACCCACCGTGGTGGCTGGTCAATCAACCTTTTTTTTTTTTTTTCTCCCTGCGACGTCTAACAGGGGCGCGCGTGGAGCACTACGCGCCGCCACCTCGGGTCCTAGTGTGTGGGGGGCGACGGACGTCCCCGAGTCCGTCGCCCCTGGACCCATTTAGGGGGGCTGGAAGAGGGCGTTGTCCGCCCTCCGCCGACGCCCGGTGCGCCTTCTGCGGGCCGGGTGAGAGGACGAGATCTCCCTCTCCCTTTCCGCAGCCTCCTTCTGCGAGACGACTGTCTCACAGAAGGAAACCACCGCGTCCCAGGACTCGTCGCTGCCGACTACGGCCGGCAGCGGCAAGTCACTGCCTACTTCTGAGATGAGGGCACGGCGCGGCTCCTCCCAAGCGGCACACTCTGCCAGCGTATGCCGCGCTGGTCAATCAACCTAACCTAGCTGATTTTTTTTCCAGCATGAGCAGTTCTCGTGGGTTTTACCGAATCGTGGGTTGCTTTTCCCCATTTTTACAACTGTTATTTAAATATTGGGGAGGTTATTATGATAAGTTAAAAAAAATATCGAGCAGTAATTTAATTTTCTCAAACATGCTTGGAAATTCGAGCATTATTTTTACAAGCTCCTTCGAGATAAATCGAAAATGCTGTACAGGTCTGATAAATGCGTGCAGGCGACGGGTGTTTAGAGGCCGCATAAATTACTATGTAATTTAAAATGGAACGAAGTTTTTACTTTGACACATGGCAACCAAGGAGGTAACAATGATTATCAAAGAGTTTATCAAAGAGTTTATTTAAAGGAGACGGATACGCTTTCATACAATCTTGGGCCTGGATGTAAAAAGATGTAAATGGTGTCAATTGATATCTACTACATACCAAACCATCACTGATTTGGCGGATTTTGGCAATCTGAAAGGGCAGTTAAAAGAAATTTAGTGAAAGTGAGGTTACGTAACAATCTAGACTTAGTAGCTGATTTTTGAACTGCAATTGTCATTTTTTTATATAGATTGGATGTTAATTATATTTCTAGAGTGGGAGGAAGTTAGGAAAAACAAAGAATAAAAACAGAAATCAAGGGTAAGGAGATGCCGTTTAAAAAATAACGGTTTTATTCGTATTTTTTATTAAGCATTCAATTATAATTAGAGAGTCATCTAGGTATAGTGCAGGTGGTACTATATAATCTTGGTACCTAGCCAAACCAAGGAACCATATTATTGACATTACATGGGTGCAGTAGCCTACAGTCCGTTAGCCTACGATGCAGTTACAATAATATTTTGGTATTTTAAACAAAATCACTTTATACGTCTCGAATGAATGCGGCCCCTAAGTAGCTATGAGCTATTTGAAGCCTCTCGAAGTAGGCTGCTGCTGACCTCCCTGAACCCCTCCCTCCCTGAATTGGGTTTGCTTAGGATGGAGCTGATGGGTCAGAGACCATAGGGACAGCAGTTGTTTGCAGCCAACCAGCAAGTATGGCATAAGCGACTGGCTACTTTTATCTGCAACAAACAATACACACAATCATCAGTATAAGCACTGAGAAAACATATGTAAACTGATTCAACTTACAGCTCCAGGCATGATCTGTGGAGGTTGTGGAGGTCTGCCCGGCTTGGGTGGAGCACCGCCGTGTCCTCGTGGAGGCGGTTGGCGGTGGCGATCTCTCGCGTCCGGCCCTGGTCCAGGCCATGGTACGGAGCGAGAGGGCTTGGGAAGCCGTCACCTCCTTCTGAGAAGCAGTAAATGTTCGCGAAGGAGGAGGCGGAACGCGTGAGGGAGAGGCAAAATTCGCGCCCTCACGCCCCTAGCCGCCGCAGGAGATGCCCTGGGCGTCGGGAATCGCAGGCCGATTCTCGACCACCGTAGGCGCGGGCTTGCGAACGGCGAGCAATGGGCAGCTCGCTGGTTAATAAGGACCAGGCCCGGGTCGACGGCGCTCCACGCGCGCCTCAAAGAGATGTCAGCACCAATGGCGGGGTCCGCTAGGGCCGATGCTTGCTAGGGTTGCGAGAAAGTCCGAGAGGGATAGATACCCCTGGCACAGGCAACTGAAGGAACACGGGTGGGTTTTAGTCACTAAGAGTCTGACACGCCCTCCCGCTCCTCCCAGAGCGGGAGAAGATATTTAATGATTTCCAACCCTCAAAAAAAAAAGCTCCAGGCATGATCCACTCTTAAATTACTATAAATTCTCAATTCGAGAGGTGAGCCGGTGTGAAGTAGATGGCCGACACTAGGTGCAAGTGAACATCCACATCGGAAATAAACCCTACGGTGGCCAAGATGTCTTGGTTCGCCAAGGCGTAGTCTTTGAGCCAAGTCCCAGGAAGTTTGGCAAACATGGTCACTTCTGCTAACCTGAAAGATGAAAAAAAAAGTCAGATATCATGATTACTTTTAAAGAAACTTACCTACTCTGTCCGATACTTAGTTCAAAATACATGAATCCGTTTCTACCAGTCAACCTTTGGGTGATGCAGAGACAAACAGTGGTAGGTGCAATTTATAATGATAATTTAGGATTAAATAATTGTAAATATATAGACACGTATAAACTTATTTAGTCTATAAATACATATAATTTACATACCTAATTATATATAAATATAAGCACAAATAAATGTACATAAATACACGAGTATGTTAAAAACAAATAGGACACACAATGAGAAAACATTACCGCATTATTATTTAATTTAATTAGTTATTGAATTTCCGCGCATTATTTGAGAAAAGTACTATGCAAGCCTTAGCCGCAACCGGGCATTGATGGACTTACGTATGTGTGCCTCGGGCTTCGCTTCGGCCCAGATTATCACGCTCGGTCATCAAAGCCCTTTTACGGGCCGCGGCAGTAATGTGCATTTTCGGCGGGTGGTAAATTAGTGTAACAGTAGAACAGGAACGGTAATAAAATTAAAATTCGTCGGTTATTTCACGCAACAATGTTAATAAAAAAAATACTCAAATAATACATCTGTGTTGGTCGCAGTAACTAAGCTAGGGCACCCCGACCAAATGAGTTAGGTTAGGTTTGAACTATGACCTCCCTGTCATTTCGGGCGACGCAGGTGCTCTCGGGGCATGGTTGCTTCGGGAAGTACCTGTGTCGCATAAACAGGGAGCCGGACGCCCGGTGTCACCACTGCGTCGACTGCCGGGAGGACACGGCGTGGCATACGCTGGCAGAGTGTGTCGCTTGGGAGGAGCCGCGCCGTGCCCTCATCTCAGAAGTAGGCAGTGACTTGTCGCTGCCGGCCGTAGTCGAGTCGATGGTCGGCAGCGAAGAGTCCTGGGACGCGGTGGTTTCCTTCTGCGAAACAGTCGTCTCGCAGAAGGAGGCTGCGGAAAGGGAGAGGGAGATCTCGTCCACTCACCCGGCCCGCAGAAGGCGCACCGGGCGTCGGCGGCGGATGGGCAACGCCCTCTTCCAGCCCCCCTAAATGGGTCCAGGGGCGACGGAATCAGAGACGTCCGTCGCCCCCCACACATCAGGACCCGAGGTGGCGGAGCGTAGTGTTTCACGCGCGCCCCTCTTAGACGTCGCAGGGGGAGTCAAACACCTCACTCACCCCCCAGACCCGAGGAGGCCCGCAGTGGCGGGCGACCAGTCGGGGGTTGCGGAAGGATCGTACGTTTACGCGACCCCCGGCGTAGGTGTGAGATGAAACACCGGGGTGGTTTTTAGTCAGTAAAAGTCTGACAGACCCTGCCCCGCCCGCCCCAGGACGGCGGACATCCAAAAGGATTATCCACCCCGGAAACAAAAAATTAATAAAAAGGTTTGAACTGTGACCAACGCGCGAGTCGAGCGAGCGCTACTTCCAACTTAGATTTATTACCGACTAATTCCAATTTTTTAACTTCAGTCATTTTACTGCTTAATTATTTATTTATTTACCAATTCAAATATTTTATGACTCATTTTTATTTAGTTTACTGCTCAGTTTTGACTGCTGAACTTGTTAATAAACATGCATTTTGTGATTTTTAATATACCAAAACTACAATAAACAACTGCCGCTTTAAATAAAACGTGCCATTTAAAATTCTGGTTTAATAATGAGTTAATTTAACAGATAGATAAAATAATGAACGCAACAAGAACATATTCTACATTATAAGAGATACCTGTATACACTGAACAATGACAAGAATGAAGGGTTTGTGAGGACACAGTGAGATGAGATTCCGTCCTTCAATCGATCTTTGTCGGAAGATATTTTGTACATCGCATAATATGGTAGGGCAAAGATGTAGTAGTACAGAACACTGTATATACTTTGTCCTTGTATTAATGTATTTGCAATAAAGAATTGTATTATGAACAAGATCGCTGAAAAATAGACACAAAAAATAGAAACGGTCTCGGGGTTGGGAGAATTTTCTTATAAAAAGGATGATTGTTTTCTCCATTTTGTACATATTCTACGTCTACCACAAAAACCATAGCTTTTTTTTTGGTTTACTTTTTAAATTTAGTATTGAGGGTCAAACCTAAACCATACGTATATTTTTTTATTGTCATTCCTTTCATCATTGATGGGTTGGTCCCATCACAGCTTTGTTAACAGCAAAAACTTAAAAAACAATGTAACAATTCATAATCAATTGTCACGTAAAGTATTCCTTCCAGTTTAACCTTAACTTTCCACTTTAGCTCGGGTCAAAAACAACTTTCCCGAAAACTCTTCTTCGAATCTTCTCCGATTGTTGCTCGGGTCCAATGTCAACGACGTTAGGATCCTTTATGTATGCTCTTTGAACTTTTTGGGTCAGTTTGATTGCCAGTAATATTGGAAAGACGTATTTGTCAGACTTGAAATCTATTTTCGAAATTGTTTGGATGTTTACTGAGATAAGTTTTCAGAAAGCATTTTGCTGTGCGCACGGAATACGCGTTCAACGAGAACCTACAAGGCACAAAAAAAACATAACTTTAGATTAGGAATGCGTTGGAAAACCCCGTTTGGTATTGCGGACGTCTATGTACCTTTTTTTTCTTGTTTTCGTGGGGAAACCTTCAAAGACGCCTTTGGGGCGGTCTTTGGAGATAAGATCGGGGAGTTATACTAAACCACCCCAGTGGTCACCATCTACATATCGAAGGGGGCACCGTTACCTCTCAAAACATCGATCCAAAACCTCTGTGCAACATCTGTTAGGGCACGTCTGTGGGGAGACTGTAAAGGACGACGTCATAGACGTCCGTCTATGTACCTTTAGTTGGCAACTTTGCATCAGGTGGTCGCCGGTCAGGTGTCCTGATCATGAAAATACCATAATGTTTTATATATAGTTATAAACGCTATCGCTGAAATGTTTGTACTACGCTCACTTCAGCGAAACAACAAGAGGAGTAGATATCAAATGGAGAGCTAGCTTATGGGGTAACCACTAATTGAAGACATCAGAAGGCCAATTCCCGTAATTAAAAACGTTAAAATTCAAGTCGCAATCTCATCTCACCGACAGTCTAATGTCAAAAATGTAGGTAAGCGCTATACAATTTTGACAGATTGACACTGAGATTAGAATGCGAACGAAATACGAGAATTGCCCCTCTGTACGCGCCCCGAGTGATTCCCGAAAAAGGCGTACAAGTAGAGTCAGCCTCCAAAAGATGAATACATCGACAAGAGTTCATTTAATTGTGAAAAATCTTTCTTCCATAATATTGTATCAATGTGTAGTCATAAAACATATTACTCATTGGATACTTACTTTTATTGTCTTAGCCTATGCCGAAGTCTAGCAGTGCTCCTATCGCAGTGAGCTGTATGAAGTTTGGTCTCTGTTGGGTTACTTACTCATGTGGCCATACACTTTGGGGGTCACAATACCGTAACGACTTTACTACACTGTTATCGTAGTATTTTGTTTTGCCGCTTATCACATAATATGATGTACCTATAGGTAATCAGATTACTAACGTCAATTCCTGTCGAATATGGACGATTTTTTTATATTTTTGTATTAAAGATGGGTTTGCTCTTGACTCTAGTCTAGGTCAGTGCTGACAGAGACAGAGTCGACGAAGGAGTAAGCTTACACAGAAGAAGTCTGTTCACTCTCACTTTGAAGAGATTTGGGTGGTCAATTTTACGTCAATTGTCAATACATTTTCTTGCAGCGAACATTGACGGTCGATCAGGTAGCTAATTTAACTAATTTCTAATTCTAATTTTTAAAATGTTGCCCCACACTAGGAATTTCTCCTGTATCGTGGGTGCGATTACAAACATTTAAACTCACATACACAAACAGCCAGACCCGGAACAACTACTTGCAGGTCATACAAATATTTTTGTTCCGTGCGGGGATCGAACCCGCGACACGTAACGTAGCAGTCAATCGCTTAACCACTGCGCCAACCGTGTCGTGTCTACTTTTATTGTATTGATTTTGTTGATATGTGCAACGTTCGTGAAAACTTCCATTGCTTATCGTGGGTGCCTTTCTAATACCTGTTTATTTATTTCCCCGTTAATCATTATTTAACGACATTTCATTAAATAAACCATAATAAATTTATTCAGTTACAAACACGTTCAACAAAGAATCCTGTTATATTTATTTAACTATAATTCATAATCAATCGGTAATATTTGCCTAATTTTGTGTAATACCCATTAATTTTCAATGTCGGTACGGTTGTCATAAATTTTAATTTATAAACGTTTACATTACAAAGCTTAAATCAACATAACGTTTAAAATTCTTAATTATTTGTTTGTTCGTGTTACCTTCCAAGTGAGAAATCGGTGGAGTTGATAAATAACTGTTCTACGCGTTGCCCGGCTTCTGCGACAAAGTGTTGGGAGTTCAATCCATCACTTGGCTTCGGGTAAAGGTCCAAGGAAGGAAGAAGTTATGGAGTGGCTTTTTAAAGCCAAGAAAATTTAATATGTTATCCTGATGTTAAATTAAACTTCATTGGTCCGGTAAAAGTAGTTCTAATATTATTTTCTTTCAAATCGGTTTTGGCAGATCCGCTATACCATACATTAACGGCATCAAAATATTTGATCTGTCTTAACATTCACTTCTCAAAGTAACGACTGTATGAAGGTAAATATTAATGATAAGTTGTCGCCTATATGGGAGGATTACGCGGATGTTAATTCCGCATACGAAATTGACGAGTGTTTGGTATTTAATAAGATTGATCTATGGCTCCATTGTTACAAAATAAATTTCAGATATAATAGTATTTATTTATTTAATGCTTGAAGCACACAAATGTACAGAGGTGGACTTAATGCCATAGGCATTTTCTACCAGTCAACCTTTGGGTGATGCCGAGATAAATAGTGGTAGGTGCAATTTACAATGAAAATGTTGGAATCAATATTTTTAAATATAAAGACACGCATAAGGTTATGCATTATAAAATTATTTTCGTTTGCGATTTTATATCGCAGTTAAAAAATCGCCACGATGAAATTGTAGTGCGCGCTTAGTCTAACCGTTTGATGTAATTATAAGGAATTTTCAAAAGCTGGAATCAAAAAATATAATGAATGCTTTGGTTTTTTATAGTACTTACAAGTTTCAATGTCAAAATAATTAACTTCCACTCCCTTTGTTGCTCGAGATGAAAATATATTTTAAATCTTGATTTTTTATTGTATTGTTATACAACGTGTTGTTTTGCATCCTCGTCAAATTTCAGGAGGCTGTTATGAAATACATAAATAATCAAATAAAATTACGATCCTGCTCAATAATTAATACATACTTGTTTTTTTAGGTATTTAAGTTTGACAGTATTTCAGAATACTCCACCTTCAAAGAACAAAATCGCCCCGTTGCGTATGCGGTAGGCAGTGTCATACGACTATGTCGCTGTGTGCATGCGTTACAGTTACAGCGCAGTTACAGGGCGGTATCACACGGGCCCTACACATGCCGATTTCCGAAAAATACAAAAAATATAAATAAATACCTACTTATTTTATTATTGATTCGTGTCGAGAATCATTAGCATAGTTACCTCCTTGAATTTGACGAGGATGCAAAACAACACCTTGTATTTAAACGGCAAGGGTACCTCAGGATGTATTGTGGTGGACCTTGAAAGAGAAAGGTTTGCCAGGGAAGTATTTAGAATTCATTCGTGCTGTGTACTGTCCGGTCGGCAGCTGGCAATACCGACGAGTTCAGTGTGGCTGTAGGCTTGCACCAGAGTTCGGCTTTAAGTCCTTACCTCTTCCTGTTGATTATGGACGCTCTGACGACGGACATACAGGAAGAGGCATCCTGGTGCATGCTGTTTGCCGATGACATTAGTCTTGTCTGTGAAGATGGATCCGAGATCCAGAGCAGATTGGAGAAACAGCAATAGAAGCTAGAGAATGTTGGCTTGAAAATCAGCAGAACCTAAAGAATACAGGTAATTTCTGCGATTTCGGCGGTCTCTCCAATTCTGGAACTATAGCGCTTGATTGCGCACTTCTGCTAATCTGCTCTGACTTTCGGTATCTTGCTTCACTCGTGGAAAGCAATGGCGTAGTAGATCGGATGGTTAAGTACAGAATTAACACTGGATGGATAAAATGGCGGCAGGTCACGGGAACAATCTGCGACTCTCGCATTTCCCTTAAACATATGGTGAAGATATATAAAACAATGGTTAGAACTGCTGTTTTCTATGGATCAGAGTGTTGGGCGACAAAAGGGATGATTGAAAGGCAATTGCAAGCACCTGAGAATCACCTGAGAGGTTGATTAAACAATACAACTAGCGATTGGAGTAACACGATTTACCTAAAAACCAGGGTTTTTAAATCGCCATCAAATCGACAGCTAAATTGATTCCAATTAAATTGTTATGGAAAAGTAATGTGGCCTGACAAGAGTGAGAGAGAGAGAGAGAACATAAGTACCGTAAAGATGTTTTTTTCTTAAGAGCAAGTCGTACGATTATGTCCGGATTAATGAATTTTATATTATACTATGACAAGAGTATTTACTTTGTAAAGTATTATGCTATTATTTTAACTATTGTGAATGTGAGAACTATGTTGGTCATTGCTTTTATTTTTGTATTTTTACTCTTAGTGTAATCATGATCTGGCAGTTTGAGTAACTTGTGCGGCTTACTCAAATGTCCTTTCTTTGGTATTGTTCGTCGAATCGTTGAGCTCCTTAAGTTCTGAGTTGAGCTGCACGATTGCTGACAATTGCGTGCACTGACTGGACAGGTCCACTCAATCTGTGTGGTTCTTTCCTCAAAAGACCATTTCAGACACCGATCTACATAGCCTTCACATGATCTGACCAAGATTCTGTCTGGACTTTAAAAGAGACTGTGATCTCTGAGTTTGTTTAGGCTTTCTTCTCAGAGTATTCAGATAGGAAAAGCCGACCTCATCTAGTTTAAAAAAAAATATGATTGACGTGTAAAAGTGTTTGTCAAAACCTAGTTACAGAAATAAAATCATTTATCATTTACGGTAGCGTTAAGGCTCGCAAACAGGCGCGACGCGGCAGCGAGACGAGACTCTTGTAGAACAATTTCCAATAAGTTTTTATAGAAATTGTAGTACCAGAGTTGCGTAGCGCCGGCGCCGTTGTGTAACACCTGTCTGCGGGAGCCTTTAAAAGGGATGCACGAAGGTAGCCCGTGAAATTTCTTACGTTTTTTGGAATTGACAGGTCAGTAACCGGTTATATGTTGATCAAAATATGATTCGCGATCAAATATATAAATTAATATATTCACAGCATTTTAATCATTCGAGTCATCACTACAACTCTCTAAGTTAAGATTGGTCTCAAATGTCATGTTTCATGAAATAGTCATTCAATGGGGTAATTTGATCAACGTATAACCTAACCTGAAAATTACAAAAAACGTTGCTTGCCCTAGCGGTTTCCTGCCCTATAATTAAAACCATGTGTATACAAGATATATGTTGCATTGATCGAAAATGTGTTGTCAGTTTTATTTTTTTATCTTCTGGAACTGTAAAACGCATAAGAAATTGAGATGGCGAAAAGGATTTTTAGATGAGTGGCTATAGAAGAGTTTATAAAGAGAAGAGGAAAAAACAGTAAAAACTGTTGCATTGTGTTGCGCTGTGACTTATACTGAACTAAGTGGATTACAAACTCAGTTGTGGCGACTTTCGAGTTTTTATTCTAGTTAAAAGGAAACTGGAAGACTCGATTACCAGATGCAATAAAATTGTTTTTGCTCTTGCTCATTCATTTGACGGGTAATCAAAATGCTTTATTGAAAAGTTTAATGTGAAATGCTTTAAGTGGTTATACCTGCACCTGTGATGCGTGGGATAAGAGTATAAAAAGTCCAAATATTATATTATTTTATTTATTAATAATTATGCTTGGCCCAGTTCATGGTCCTTCGAGCCGGATATTATTTCCAGATGATTTAACATTGCTTAGCGGCTACGGACTGATTGGTGCGAGGTACGTGGGGTACCTCGCACCAATAAGCCAGAAGGTTACCGGCACGCTGCGGGCTCTGTACAGACTGAAAAAATTACCATAAATACCATCAAGTACGAAGACAATGCTTGTGCAATCCTTAATTTTCCCTATCATCGACTATGGTGACGTGTGCTACTATGACCTGAATGCAGATCTCCTCGACAAACTTGACCGTCTTCTGAATAACTGCATTCGATTCGTTTTCAATCTGCGTAAATATGATCACGTCTCTGCGCATCGGTCGCTTCTGAAGTGGTTGCCCATACGCCAGCGCAGAGAGCAAAGGGCGCTGACTACCTTGTTTTCATTTCTTGATTGTCCCTCTTCCCCTGGTTATTTAGCTCCCCACTTTCAATACATTTGCGCCAACCAGAATAGAAATCTACGTTCTTCACACAATCGTCTTCTTCAATGTCCCACTCACCGCACAGGCTTCATTCACTCTTCCTTCTTTGTTCAATCTATCTCTCTGTGGATTGCACTCCCCAGGAAATCAGGATGGCAACCAACCGATTATCCTTTAAAACTAAAGTTCGCGAGCACATTCGTAAGAAGCTGGCAGTATCATCACAGCGGTAATGTTTTCTCATTGTTTGTCCATTTATTTTTGCTTATATTTATATATAATTAGGTATATGTATTATTTGTATTTATAGACTAAATAAGTCTATATGTGTCTATATATTTAAAATAATTTAATCCTAAAATATCATTATAAATTGCACCTGCCACTGTTTGTCTGTGCATCACCCAAAGGTTGACGGGTAGAAAATGCATATGGCATTAAGTCCGCCTCTGTACATTTGTGTGCTTAAAGTGTTAAATAAATAAATAAGTCCGTAGTCGCTAAGCTGTGGCCGAAGCCAGTTGCTAAGTAGTTAGGTATGCGGCTGAATAAAAAGAAACAAAAACATAAAATTATGAAGCTAAACGGTCCATATTAACCACGTTTCATTACACAATCAAGTCTGTAGCTATTCTGATAGCGAGAAATCCCCACGATTCAAATTTAGATAAGCACGAAGCACCGCTGATATACGCTAATCCTGAAATTAAGCTCGAATTTGTGTTCCCGGAAAGGGATTACGGTTTCTTTTTAAGTCAACCCTTGAAGTGTTTGCTGCGGGAAATTATCACAATGCGGCATCAAAAATTTCATGTATGGCCTAGCGAGCTGTAGTATAAAAGTCATTGTTATTATAAAAATATGAGAGGAATATTCTCATACTTAACATAACATGACACTTAGTCCCCCGAAGGGTTGGGCAGAGGTGTACCCATAATACACCCACAATTCGCCAGCTACGTTTAAGTCTCACGTAATAGGGAGCGAGCCTATTGCCGTCAACCGGGCATAATCCACTGCCACTGAGGAATTCCTGATAGAAAAACCCAATAACACTTTGCCCGACCTTGGAATCGAACCCAGGATCTCATGCTCAGCAGTAGCGGGCTTGCGACCACTAAACCCGTTGGTTCAGTGGTCGCAAGCCCGCTACTGCAATGCAAAATATTTCTCTTGGACTGCGTCGTTACGAAGTCCAAGAGAAATATTCTCATTCATAGTAATAGCTGGTACTAAAATACTAGTTTATTAATACACACGTTTTTATTAACGGTTATGCTCAGTTCTTCCTTTCATACTTATTTGAAGAAAACCATTTTCATATTGGTTGAACTAAACCCATTTCGATACTGTTCTCTTAGTCCTAACTAATTACGATTTTTTTTGTAGGTATTCGTAAACCTATTAAAAATCGTAATCCACCGTAAGGATTACTGAAGAAGGAAGAAGATTACCGATGAAGTATACAAAGAAGAGACAACTTAAAAATAATAAAACATAGTGGAATTATAAATAATAGATAATAATAATAAAATTCCTGGAAAATAAATAATATGGCTGGGTACTTACTTCTATACAGAACAAATTTTATGGATTGAAGCCACTTGACCTCATCGAAATATTCGACGAGTAAGTGAAAATATTTTAATTGTAAAAAACAAAGGCTAAGTTCTATCTAGTCAAACTCACTCAAACTCAAAGCATTTATTTCAATTAAACCATTTACAGGCACTTTTGAATTGTCAAGTGGTCGGTCAGTCAGAAATATGAAACTAGTTGCCCATTCCAAAGCGTAGTAGGTACATATGGAGAAGAACGGGCAAGAAACTCCATGGACACTCTTTTAAATTATATTGTTACATAAATATTAGTTACATCAATAATCTTGTAAATAGGTATAATTATATGTGAGAACGATGTAAATAAGACGTACTTACACATTGAGTGTCCAGTGTACAGCTAATATAAATTCAAACAAAACAATCCATAATAAAATAATTAAAATAAGCCGTGGTGGCTAAGAGATGACCAGTCCCAACTGACAGCGCCCGTTCACGAACATGACGCATGGATCAGCACCATTCAGCTCAACCATTTTGAAGGGAGCTAAATGATCCAACACACGCGCCACCGTCAGCGAGACATTTGAGTGAGCATGACATCTATCAGCCGCCAGGGCACATTCAAGTCAATGAAAGACATTACTCGGTAAATGGTAGCTCGATAGTACATAGTACTCACACTTGTCCTATGCAATTATATAATACAAAGGTGATTGAGTTTATACAAAGCAAAGGTAGTCTTACAATCTTCAGCAGCTCCAACAGTATTTTCAAATGTTAATCAATTAGTAGGTCGTGGGTCGTGGGCATGGTAAAATTAAAAGCTAAAAATGTATGGAAATGGTTCTAAAAAAATAGTACTTAATGAAAACTTTACGGGAAGCTTACTAGTAAGTAAAACGCAGAAGACTTTTTCTGTCTTAAAACGAGAGAAATATTACGCAAAGTGATCCTTAAGTACAGAGTAGATATTCATTGGGATTTCATTGCCTGGCACAAATAACAAAATAAACATTTTTACGTGCTTGGCTACCAATATGTTTCTCTGTATCCTACAAATTGTGTTATTTATTCATGAATATTGGTTTACTTCGCTAAACATGATAATCGTAATACCTACGTCTGGCTCAATATTTTCTGCCAGGATTTCAGAGAGTTTTATTGGGGTAATAATTTTATTTGCGTGAAAGATGTTTGTTTGAGTGTATGTTTTTATGTTTATAACGTAGCTTCAGTGTTTAGTATGTTAGACACGTTCAAATTATTGGCTACGTAAAAGAAAGATCTAGGCTCATTATCATACATTCAAAGATGATTCAAACATAATTATCATAATACGTCTGGTTCAATATTTTCTACCAGGATTTCTTAATGTTTTATCGGGGTAATAATTTTATTTGCGTGAAAGATGTTTGTTTTGAGCGTATGTTTTTATGTTCCTTACGTGGCTACAGTGTTTAGTATGTTAAACACGTTCATATTATTGGCTACGTAAAAGAAGGGTTTAGGTTCATTATCATATATTCAAGGATGAATTCCGAAACAAATAAATGGAGCAATGATTTTTTTTTGTGTTTCACCATCGACTACGATGTTAACTTACAAGTCTTCTGTATGTACAAATTATACATGGGGTGACAAAATAGGTGTTGTTAAAAAAAAAACCTGGTTATTAAAAGAAAAAATAGTCAGTTTTTTTTTTAATTCTGATAGTAATTTGACAGGAGTAATGTCAAACTCCTATATTAACAGTTTCTTTGTTTAAATTCTGATAGTAATTTGACAGGAGTAATGTCAAACTCCTATATTAAAAACCAAACACAAAAAGACTTGGAATGTCAGATTACTACGTGGGATTAAAAAACGAACTTTAGTAAGTCTAGAAGAGCTAAGGTAAATAATTATGATTCGCAGCATATTTTAGGAGAGTCAAGGCCCCTTCATCTTTGGCCACAGATCGCGATATATTTAGCTCCATTGATTTTTACTGAGTACTATTAATATTTATGACGGTTATTAATCTTACTATACAAATAAAGTCAGTGTGGTCCCGGATTTATATGTTAATTCCGAAAATTCTGACATTTGTAACAATAATTTAGATTTTGGTAGCAGATCGATAGTATTATTTTTGTTGAAAGGAAAATTATGTCATATTTATTTATTTATGGAACCATTAATTAACTCGACTCAGAGAATTTATTTCAGTTAAACCATAAACAGGCACGTTTGAATTGTCAAGTAGTCGGTCAATCAGAAAAATGTAGCTGGTTGCCCATTTCAAAGCATGTAGTTTGGTTTTTTATTTTATAATTTAGTTTGTGCACTTCCTGTACGAGTCGCAATAAACAATTTTTCTTTCTTTCTTTCTGTAGGAAAAAATAATAGCAGCAAGAAACCCTATGGACATTCTTTTAAATTATATTGTTAAAAAATATTACTTACATCATTAATGTTGGATATATAATTATATGTGAGAACGATGCAAAAAAGACGTACACCACGTTAAGAGCGTCCAGAATACAGCAAAAAGAAACAAATAAAACAAAATACTGTGATGTGTTCATAAATAAAATAATTAGCACGTAGAATGTGCCTTTATGTAGGTACTGAAAATGTCAAAATGCTAATATTTAGATTTCCATTTTAAAGAGGCGGAGACTTTTCGCAAGCCTTTTTCTCATAAACCGAAATCTAATAAACCGCTTTTCTTGGAGAGCAAAAGTATTTACCTTTTTCGGGTCTAAGTTTGTCTTGCTTTACTGCATTGGTGGTACTTAACTTTTCTTGCTTCGCTTACCGTTGCGGGGATAATTTTTTTTTTATTTATAGCTGTATACTTTGCTTGCATACTGATTTGACACAATTTTAAATAAATATGAGACAACATTCACACAAGGTCTTTAGGTCCCGAACTAGAGCCTGTACTACGGTAGCCTGATGACTTATATACCTACATATACACACAGGTCAAACAGACATGTTCATGCACCCTAATGTTTGACTTGTCCGGGGATCAAACCCTTGAACAGCGGCTCAGAAGGCAGGGTCGCTACCAACTGCACCAACCGGTCAGTCAAATTTAAACTTAAGAATCAAAATTAAAAATTTAAAAAAAATGGATCTTTCAGTGCTAAATTCCAAGATCGTTTCGGAGGTTTTATTTCGGTCAAGAGAGTGACATTGCGTTTTTACTATATAAGTTTTAAGAATACCTAATGATATGCGTAAAAGAATTGAACAGCGGGACACGAAAAAAGCGTAACCCTTTTGTGTCCTTAATCAACACCAGACGACGTGACGTTAAAAATAAGGCTTGATTAATGTTTCCTTTTTTATTACTTTGAGTCAAAACAGATGAAAGATGGCCACATTAAAAATTCATGAAAAAGCATGTTTATTTTGAGATGAGAGTTTCACGGTCAAAAATATCTAAGTATTTTTAAAACCAACTCAAAATGATTATGAAAGTTATCTTTCATCTACCTAATCTAAAAATATACATATTGCATATTTTTGTCACGATCTGAAGAAAAATTTAAGTGATCGAGGACTCTTTCAACAGCAAAAACACTCGTGTGCTGTTTGAGACACTGAAAGTCATCTAAAATAAATTGGCTCCCTCCCACCATTATAAGAAACTAATTCCCTTAAACGAAACTGCCTTGTCCCGACTTAGAAAGCTAGGGAACAAAGAGGGGCACAAGGTGATAACTCAAAATTATTTTTCATCAGTTTTTATAGAGATCAGATACCTATTTAGACTTTGAAAATAGTTATGTTTAGGCTGTTGAATCAATAATTTATGCACTCCCCCTCATCCTTGAAAGTGGGAAAACTGAATGATTAATTTAATTTTGCCCTGACAATAAAGTGCCAACCAACCTTTGTTGTTGTTGCGACAGGCTACTAAAAGAAATATTGGTTCTTTTTTCCACATTATAAAAGGACAAATATTGTTACTACTATTAGGCACTTTCAACAAAGGGAACTGAGAAAACATTATACAGGCGAAAACAGTCCGAAAACGTTTTTCACCGCCAACTGTTTATTTACGCAGCACGTAATGCTGGTGAATGTTTATGCGAGGTAATGTCTCGGCTCGTCCTATACCCGATATACGATTGACATACGCGATCGCTATACACAAAAATAAAGTATTTTATTCGACTTTCTGAATGCGAATGATACTAGTATTATCAGTATCTATTTTATTGTTAACTGAAATGGATTTTCTATTTTCTGTGTCGGCTTCTATTGTCCACTGGAAGTCCTTCGGGTCGCGACGGTTAAATCCGTGTTTCTATTTTTTTTTTGTGATTGAAATTCAAAGTTCTTCTTGATCACAATAGTTTTAGCCTGGCTAAAATACTGCAATAAGCCGACATATCAATAGATCAAAACTAAACTTTATTTAATAAGGTATTTTTTCGTAATATTTACGTATTTTCAGAACTCAGGTATAAGGTAAGTATTTGGCACAAGTAACATAAAATAATTTACATAATTGTTTACTTCACTCGTCGCGCAGTGTTTTTTTGCGGTTTCAGTCACGTGACTTCATTTTAGCGGATATTTGCAAATAAACGATTTTGAACTTGAATTTAAGTTTAACGCTAGCTATTTGTTTCAAATAAACACATAATGTATTCAAACAAACAAGGAGAATGTCCATTGAAGTTGAATTATTACTAAATATCTAAAATGGCCGACTTAAAAATTAAGGGAGTTTGTTCCAATAATGGTCGGTCAGTGGCTTTGGTATCATGTTTCAGTCACGTTGTTAACAATCTGTTATAGGTACTTGATACATTTCTGAATACCTATTTGTGTAACAAAAAGTAAACATTTTCCATTTAACACTATATAAATTCAAATGTTTTTGTTCTACACGCACTACTTCCATGATGTTTTCATAGAAATTTGTTTTACCAAAGTCGCGTCGTGCTGTCGATTTGATTTCGAATTGATACGTTCTATAATACCAAAAACAATAACCATTTAACGACCTGAGTTGCTGGATTTGTTTTCTCCTCTACCGATCGTTATTTCTCCTGACCAAGGTTTAATTTGTTTATATCTATGTATCTATATAGTAGTATTTATTCTTGTATTTTATAGTCATTTCCGAGCTATCTATCCCGTATGTTGCACCTGCCATGGTATATCTCTGCATCACCCTAAGGTTGACTGGTAGAAAATGCCTCAGGCATTAAGTCCGCCTTTGTATAGTATTATTTTTTTACTTGTGCATAAAGTTTTAATAAATAAATAAATAATAAAAAAGAAAGTGGCTCAATTTACTTGCTCCAAAGTGTATGTAAGAAAAGAAACGGTTTGGTCCTATTTTGGACAAGCCTTGATACGGTATCCATTCTGAAATGGAAGCTGAAAGCAAATAAAAAACATTATTTTTGATAAAAACATTAATGGCCCAGTAGCGGCCGGGGCTCTGATTTTAGGCCCGATTCATGACAATATATAATATGCTCGCCCTCTGTTACATGGGACTTCATAACAGACCAAACATGGTTGTACTATAGAACACCTCTGCCCAACCCTTCAGGGTAATAAGGCGTGATGTGATGTTATATTAAATTAATTAATGGAATATCACATTGATCATATTTAAATACGTATTATTTCTGAATTGCATTGTAAATGCTTGACTTCTACTATCTGTTGAAAACCCTTAACAATGCAAGAAGTGACGGTAAATCCCGAGTTGATGTGTCATTCTAATTGTGGAAATGAAATCGGTCAAGGCTATAAATAGGTAGACTACTTGTAATATCTTTTATTAAGGCGCTTCCCTGAGCGAGCGACCTTGAGTGTTCAGTCCTTTTTTGTCCCGCCGCCGCCGCTCCCTTCGCACGCCCCTTTATCATAGAATGCACACAATTTTTGGACGTATTTTAATAAAAAAGAAAAGCGATCTTTTGATATAAATTAAAATCAAAATCAAAAGTCATTTATTCAAATTAGGCTGAGAATCAGCACTTTTTGAACGTCAAAATCACATAAGACAGTCCCCCCAAAACGCCCACCCTTCACCACTTCCTAGTGCTTTAGCTGGGAAGAAGAAGTGGCGGACTAAACTCCCCAGCAGCACTGCTGTCTGTTCAGTTAGAAGAACTGGATTCTATATAGGAATAAGTAATTAACATTACGAAACACAAAAATATTTAAATTATTTGCCGTATGTCTATATTTTTGTGTTTCGTAATGTTAATTAGTTATTACTATATAGAATTCAGTTCTTCTAACTGAACAGACAGCAGTGCTGCTGGGGAGTTTGTTCCGCCACTTCTTCTTCCCAGCTAAGGCACTAGGAAGTGGTGAAGGGTGGGCGTTTTGGGGGGACTGTCATAGGTGATTTTGACGTTCAAAAAGTGCTGATTCTCAGCCTAATTTGAATAAATGACTTTTGATTTTGATTGATTTTGATTTATTGTAGCTGTTTGTCGTTGTCTAAGTAGCTACAGGTTGACAAAGGAAATATAAATTACGTTTTCGAATAAGTATCTATTTGAGGTCAAAACAAAACTTTTAAATTATGTAAATAAAGCCTTAGCAAAAACTGATTTATTATGAAGAAGATTAATTTATTAGTGCGACTACAAGTTATCAAAAACATAATTTAACTTTCGAAAGTATTACGAAAATAAGTGACAAGCGAATGTTGGGGTTCATTTAAAGTTTTTTGTAGTCCGCTTCGACAATTTTCCCGTAAACTTTCGGTTTTTGACTAAATTAATTAATAGCGCTGGCGATTTTCATTTCTTCGTAACATCCCTTTGGGAAATTCAGATGTCATATTATTCAAGCATGATCTTAAAGGGAAGGGAAATATTTTCTGATCGAGTTTCCTCTGATTTAAAGCGCATATTTCGGAAAATCGGACGTTGCGCACGTGTGGCCTAAACATTATGACGTAGAAAGCGATATTGGCTTTGAACTATCAATCATTCATCAATCACAAGACACCCGCAAGTTTGCGGTTTCCGGACGAGAAATCTTTTATAATTTGTGATTATAATTTCAGCTGTGTAAGGCTCGTAGTCCAGTTGTTTTAGAAACTTCTTTGTTAGTCTTAGAACAGTTAGAATAGAAGTTATGCAGCCTACTCTAGTGTTCTTTCTTTGGTATTGTTCGTCGTAACGTTAAGCTCCTTAAGTTCTGAGTTGAGCTGCACGATTGCTGACAATTGCATGCACTGACTGGACAGGTCCACTCAATCTGTGTGGTTCTTTCCTCAAAAGACCATTTCTGACACCGATCTACATAGCCTTCACATGATATGACCAAGACTCTGTCTGAACTTTAAAAGAGACTGTGACCTCAGAGTTTGTTTTGGCCTTTCTTCTCAGAGTAGTCAGATAGAAAACGGCGGCCTCACCTAGTTTAAAAAAAATATGATTGACGTGTAAAAGTGTTTGTACAAACCTACTTACAGAAATAAAATCATTTATCATTAATGATGTAGTATCCCCTTGTTACAATAATTCTATAGATTTGCTGTAGAGAAATAGAGAACAAGACTCTTAGAATTTTAGACGATTTATAAAATATTATTGCTTATTGTTGGCAAACAGTTATAATAGTAATATATTCTTTCTTTCTGACTACAATCCATAGAATCCATATATGTAATAATTACATAATTTTGTATAATAATAATAATAATTTTATCATTTATGTCCACACAGTAAAACAGACACAGATACAACATTATTAGTATTGAGTACAAAGGTACTGCGTTTTCTTATTTTTTATTGTTTTTTTTTATGGATCACGTAGTCTGCAAACTAAAACAAGTAAAAACCCCTTTTCCGAATTTCACGGGCTGCTTGAGAATTCATTCAGGTAATGCTAAAAATTGTTTTATAAGCTCAACAACAAATTATCAATTCAGAAACCGGGGGCCCTTCAATGTAGGTATTAATACTGCTTAATCTTTAATCAGTAATCACTAAAAAAGGCGAAAGGCTCTTATCCTCAACAAATACACGGTCGCTCTTGGCAACGGTTCTCAAATATTATTACAACCCAATAATAGTTTTATCCAACCTCTCATGTTGGTATCGATCACGGCTCTTAGATATCGTAGAAGTGTATTGATCATATCTTATCAGCCCAATACAATATAACAATAAAGATTTGCTTCTGTATTGCATGAAGTTTTTATGTATGAAAATATACTGTGTGAGTTTACTCTGGAAGTGTTGTACAATGTAAACGACTTGTGAACCGTGTAAAGTCAGGCCCAAAAAGATGTATACACGGACAAGGAACCAATTCATTGTCTACAACCATGGTTCCATAACATTCTATCCATCGTACAGGTACAAAACATAGTAGGTATACAACTTATTTTACCAAAACAACGTAAACATTTTGTTCCAAAACATCTATACACTATATATTATCAACACAAGGCAATCTACATAAGTCGCACAAATATGTTGTCATATTTCGCTTCACCGAAACCACATCCTTTAGTCTATCTAAATATCGCAAAATTCTCGTGACTTTTGCGATATTTAGATACTCGCCGTACTAGTGTACGGGATGTCATTTGACAACAAAACGCAAGTGTGAAGCTGGCGCGCTTCGACAGAGTCTAGCCTGACCAGCCCCTGTCAACTTTGTATGGAAGGAACGAAATACCTACAAGGGCAAAACCTCCAACTTGCCAATAAAAAATAAAAAAAGATTTTGTGTGGTAACACATAACTTCCGGCAATATCGTCATTTGACAAATCAAAATGTTGCCATAAAATGATCCTTACTTCCATGTAATAGTTTTTTATACATACTTCATGAATGAATTTTTATTGGAATTATAATAAAAAAATATTTGAAAATGATAAACATGAATTAAACCGTCATGTTTTACATTCGATACGATGGGTCCAACAATGAAATGGAATGATATTATTTTTTATAGTAGGATTTTTATTTCAATATATAGAACACCAAATTGACAATGGCATAGGCGTCGGAAAAATCTATAAGTCAATGGAAAAATCACATCAAAGAGTACAATGAATCACATTCCCAGAACTCTAATAATTACTCCTAGCGGAGTAAAATAGCACATAATACAATATCAATATAGCGTCGGTTGTTTTGCTTGTTGTCTCTGTGTTAATTTCGTGGTATTTTTGGATTTGTATCTACATTTGAAGATATTCACCTGATCTAACCAACATCGAGTCGACCTAATGCTTCTGCGTTCCAGCGAATAATAGTTTTGAATGAGACATTGACCCTAGTGAGAAAGTGACTAAGTATTTTGTGACAATGGAAAACAAAAGAAAATGTTCAACCTTCGTTATTTCTGTTTTTTCTTATTACAAGAACCGGGATCACGGAAGTAATGCAATGTGTGTAATATACAAAAGAATGTTTACAAATGAATAAGTAACACTTGTATGAGTAAGTACACAACACGTGTAAAAGATTATTTCGTTCTCAAAGGAAATATAATAAGGTGTCACATAAAAGAGAGAGTTTAAGGCAAGGTGTTTTGTGCAGCTCGTTTTTCTTTGCTCGTGGCGCCACGAGCTTAACGAAAATGGGGCATGTTGTAGTAAAAAATCGAACCTCGTATAATTCCCATTTTGCTTTTCTAAAACTGTTATTGAACATGTAGCGGTATCTGCATCGCCACATGCGAACTGCGTCACACTGACGTCACGCAAAATCCTGCATCGCGCACGCAGAGTTTACCGCGCAACTAGCATATATTCAACGTCCCGACATCAATCGTCGGGCAATTGCCCACCAGACACGACACCCGTATGGTCGGAGGATCCTCCCTTTTCCATAGAGTATGATTGAACTTTACACCCTGTTCCTCGTACCATGCGAACTACGTCACACTGACGTCACGCAAAATCCTGCATCGCGCAAGCAGAGTTTACCGCGCAACTAGCATATATTCAACGTCCCGACATCAATAGTCGGGCAGTTGCCCACCAGACAACGCCAGTCTGGTCGGAGGATCCTCCTTTTTCCATAGACCATGAGTGAACTTTACACCCTGTTCCTCGAACCTCTATAAACACTAATATAAGGAAAGCGCCTCTTTTTGTGATCCTCTAAAAATTCTTATTTCGCGGTCCTTTATTTTGTTATGAACTCCTACCTCAAACTCAAAGCATTTATTTCAATTAAACCATTTACAGGCACTTTTGAATTGTCAAGTGGTCGGTCAGTCAGAAATATGAAGCTAGTTGCCCATTACAAAGCGTAGTAGCCTACTCCATAAAGGCACTTTAAGGACTGATAGTGACATCTCGGTGCAAGAAACAATACCACACGCTATACGTCATACAAAGGTCACGACGGTGATTGGTTTATTTAAAAAAATATTCCCACACCCCTCTCCTTAAATGTTGTTAGTAAGATGGCGTACATAATTTCCGTAATTTCATAAAATCCGTAACACAATCTATGAAATACCTGAGTTTTCACCAAACCTTATCGTTGCTGCTACACCTTGTTGCGGGTAAGCCCGAAAGGGTTACCGTGGCCCCTGGCACAGGCAACTGAAGGAACACGGGTGGGATTTAGTCGGTAAGAGTCTGACACGCCTTCTCGCTCCACCCAGAGCGGGAGAAGTTATTTGATGATTTCCCGACATAAAAAAACAAAACGAAAACTAATAAAGCTTTTCGACTTGCTCCTAAGTGTTCTAACCTTTTTTTTTTTTTTTTTTTTTTTACGGGGGAAATCCTCATGGACTACCTCCGCCTGGGGAAAAGGCGGAGGGGCGTGCCGGACTCTTACCGGCTAAAACCACCCCGGTGTCTCCTCGCACGTGCGCGCGGGGCCGCGGGAATCGAAATTCTTCCGCAGCCCCACACTAGTGCTGGCCCGATCTGTCCGGGCCTCGTCTCCTGCACGGGGTAGTGAGGTGTTTAACTACCCCGTGCATCGCCTCAGAGGCGCGCGCCGACACCCGCGCGCGCCTTCGCCTCGGGTCCATCAAATAGGGGGCGAGGACTTCCCCAAGTCCCACGCCCCTGGACCCATTCATGGGGGCCGGAAAAGGGCGTTGTCCGCCCTTCTCCTGCGCCCGGTGCGCCTTCTGCGGCCGGGGAAGGGAGTCGAGATCTCCCTCTCCCGTTCCGCAGTTTCCTTCTGCGACATCACGTCCTCGCAGAAGGACACCACCGCGTCCCACGCCTCTGCGCTACCGACCATCCTCCGCACTACGGCCGGCAGCGACAGATCGCCTCCTACTTCATTTGTGAGGACCTAACCTAACCCAAATGATTCACCAACAATAGAGGGGATCTGGCGCTTGGCGGCCGCTGCCGCGGCACGCTCGCTACGCTCGCTCGCAAGTTACATGTTATTCCTATTAGAGTAAGGTCAGACCAATAGACGTAGCGAAATATCTTCGCGCTGACCACAGACCTCCACGTCGCTTCAGATGCCACACAGTGACCTAAAGAACTCTGAGAACTATAAATGTCACTTACTTACGTATGCCGCAAGGTCGCCTGCTTGTCGGTCTTTTACAGATTGTACTTCGGTGAGTGTGCCCAAGAACTCCACGACCTCATACGACCGGCCCCTTTCTTCCATCGGCCATCTAGACGCACTGCAACTTATCATCCTTACCTAGTTGCTATTCCACCAATTCGCACTATGCGTTTCCAAATGTCTTTTGTTATGCGCACAGCACAAGAGTGGAACTCCCCACCTGCGTCTGTGTTTCCGAACGCTTACAATCCTAATATCTTCAGAGTGAAAGGGAACAGGCATCTTCTGGGTAAGCTCACTCCATCGTCGACTCTGTCCCTGTCACCACTGACCTAGACTAGAGTCAAAAGCAAACGCATCTTTAATAAAAAATACATTTAAAAAATGTCCGAAAAAACCTAATATTTCAATATCGGCACAACGCCATTGCTGCTCAACACAAAGATCCAAAAGTTCAACTGCAAACCATGCGCAATATAGTTACCCAATATAAACACAGACACAATTATGATAATTAGGCCTGAAACAATTTCAACAAAGCTCCGGCTTTTCTGTATATTGCTTGCAGTAAAACAGTGAACGTCATCTTTTTCGCATGATTCGCCCATCAGCACCTCTCCCAATGGCAGCTCTGGCGCTAGGTTTACATTAGCCACGAGACTTAACTACGCTCAGTTTAAATTCGTTGATAGTAATTCGCCTGCAGTGCATCGAATAATAAAAATGCATTTACCATAATTACCTTGAGGTGTATAATTTTTGGTGTTGATAATTTCCTATAGCAACTCAAGCTTTTATGCTCGCAAGTATAGTATGCCAAGCACTGTGGTCAATCGGATTCTTAAATTTACATGCGACATACAAGCCTCGGTTTGGAAAGAGCCTATTTATGTATTTATTTAACCATATAAGTGAATACTTATATAAACAGACCAGAAGAAAATAACAGAAAAATAGGTACAAAGGTGATGCTTATTTCTGATGCTTTTTATCTTTACTTGGCATTACACAATGGCCATCCTCTTGCACGATGGCCAATTGTCCTTTTATTAATTTTGCATTCTTAATATAAGCCTCGGTTTAATATTCATTTGCCTTCTACGGTTTATGACAGCAACCCAACTCCATTATATTTGTTGGAATTGCCAGTATTGGCTATTTATCATATTTGTTGGAATGTGCCAGTATTGGTTGTTTATCATATTTGTTGGAATGTGCCAGTATTGGTGGTTTATCATATTTGTTGGAATGTGCCAGTATTGGCTGTTTATCATATTTGTTGGAATGTGCCAGTATTGGCTGTTTATCATATTTGTTGGAATGTGCCAGTATTGGCTGTTTATCATATTTGTTGGAATGTGCCAGTATTGGCTGTTTATCATATTTGTTGGAATGTGCCAGTATTGGCTGTTTATCATATTTGTTGGAATGTGCCAGTATTGGTTGTTTATCATATTTGTTGGAATGTGCCAGTATTGGCTGTTTATCATATTTGTTGGAATGTGCCAGTATTGGCTGTTTATCATATTTGTTGGAATGTGCCAGTATTGGCTGTTTATCATATTTGTTGGAATGTGCCAGTATTGGTTGTTTATCATATTTGTTGGAATGTGCCAGTATTGGCTGTTTATCATATTTGTTGGAATGTGCCAGTATTGGCTGTTAATCATATTTGTTGGAATGTGCCAGTATTGGCTGTTTATCATATTTGTTGGAATGTGCCAGTATTGGCTGTTTATCATATTTGTTGGAATGTGCCAGTATTGGCTGTTTATCATATTTGTTGGAATGTGCCAGTATTGGCTGTTTATCATATTTGTTGGAATGTGCCAGTATTGGCTGTTTATCATATTTGTTGGAATGTGCCAGTATTGGCTGTTTATCATATTTGTTGGAATGTGCCAGTATTGGTGGTTTATCATATTTGTTGGAATGTGCCAGTATTGGCTGTTTATCATATTTGTTGGAATGTGCCAGTATTGGCTGTTTATCATATTTGTTGGAATGTGCCAGTATTGGTGGTTTATCATATTTGTTGGAATGTGCCAGTATTGGCTGTTTATCATATTTGTTGGAATGTGCCAGTATTGGCTGTTTATCATATTTGTTGGAATGTGCCAGTATTGGCTGTTTATCATATTTGTTGGAATGTGCCAGTATTGGCTGTTTATCTTTACTTGCAATCACATATTTATGAGACGCACCCGGAAAGCCCATCTGTGCCATCCCGGATGCGTAAAGGTAATAATTTTATGTTTTCCTAGTTACAGGAATGGTAAAACGATATTTTATTTGCAGATCCTACCTAAAACATTGTTATCCGGCGTGTTTTTGGTGGTTAACAGTTATTAAAATCAGTGACAGTAAGTTGAAAAACAGAACATTCGCCTATTTTCTTTCACTTTGAGCTCTTCTTAAAACCGTAACAGCTGATCCTTCGAGCAGAAGAGGCAACTTCCTCCAAAGAATTTAGACGAAGTTGCGCTTTGCCACCATTTTGAATTTTCTTCGTGTCTGTCTACGCATACAACATAGCCATTCTGTTCTGTCTGCTTACACCAATTGCTAATATCACACAATATAATTACAATAATATTTGTGTATACCGTTATCCTCGATATCCGTCAGTCAGTACCCACTTCTACAATGTCGGCACGTAGGTACGCCAAAGTTTGCTTTGATCATTCTGTATACGATGTTCGCGCGATTCAAGGACTTGTTGTTAAAAATAGGTTTAGGTATGAATATTGGCGATTTGCTGCTGTCCAATCAAAAATAGAACAAAAACTTTTCTTGTTTATTCAATTAGGGGTGACCTTGGATTTTGGTACCGAGATTAAGTCCAAGAAAACATATTTCTTGGTCAATTTCTATGTTTGCTGACGTGATTGCCTAGCAAAAGAAATAAGCCTGATGTAAGTACGAAGACTTCAACAATGTTAGGTACGTACCTAGCCGTAACCGTACCTAAGGTTAATTTAATGCTTCTTCTTTTGGTGCCTCTCAAATGATTAATTTTATTAAGAAAGATTGCTTAGACAAAATAACTGGAAAGTAAGCTATTGGTGTAATTAACAGTTTTTATTAGATAATATAGACCAGAATTCCGTAAGACTTGTCTTATTGAATGGTGTCAATTAATGTGGTGAGGTGTCAATTGAAGCTCATTAAGCCTACTGTCTGGCGTTTCAAAATATGACAAAGACGTAAACAACAATGGCCGCTCGAAATTGGTTAGGACTTAGAGATGCAGTAGTATGAATATTAAGTTTTGGCGCTATCGATGTTACGATGTTTATCCGCAGTTTTTCATCAGTATTTTTTAAGTTTGAGTAACTTTCAAATATCAAAAGCAATTTTTATTCCATTTTCATTGAAATAACAGGTCGGGGAAAAAGTGTTTTCGTATTTTAAAGGTATAAAGTTTTAGTAAAATCTATTTGGATATACTGTTTGTATCTGGCTGGTTTTGATACCATTAAATAGATGATATTAAAAAAAATCAAATGTAATAAGTTAATAACGATTACCCGCCATTTTTTTATTGTTTTTCGGCCCACCAAAAAGAGTAAATCTAACGAAGAAATTCGATACATTTTTACAAAAGAAGGGAAAACTGCGACACAAGCCGCGAAAATGTGACGTTTATCGACTTAATGCAGTGTTAGTAAGAGTAGCACACAGTTGGTTCAAGCGTTTTCAGTCCGGGGATTTTGATGTCAAAGATGCTCGCTCTAGTTGCCCCGCCCTGTTACGGATAAATTCGATGCCATTTTTGAAAAAGTGGAGCAAGTGCGGTATGTTGTGTGTAAACTGTTTTGTAACAGTTTTGACCCATTTGAAAAAGTCTTGAATTACCTAATTAAAATACGAAAAAACTTTTTCCCCGACCTAATTATGTTCATAAGATAAACCGTGAAAACGAACAAGATATAATAGATTCAGTCATATTTTGCTCTGGTTGCAAAAAGCTTAGTTACAAACTGTAATCGAAAAAAAATTATAAATAAGTATTGAAGACTTAAAAAACATTAGCACGTATGGGTACCATAAGTAACTAGCTACGTATGTTTGGTAGGTATTTCAAAGATTATAAGAAAATTGCCTATGCTATCCAAATACCTGACAAATAATACGCGACGAGCTTATAGATGGTGTAGCTCATATTTTCTGCGCGTATTTTTTTTTACCCACGGACGTGTTGAGCAAGAAACATGTTTTTTGCCGTCAGGTCAAATCTGTGTAAGTATTCGTCGTGAGTAAAACGATATCAAGCGGAGTTAATGTGACGTAGGTATAGATTTCCCTGATCGGGTGGGCGTTGCCAGCATGCCTCAGATGTCAAACATACCGTCCTTCACAATATATTGCCGGTAATTCGCCATAGCTTCGTCCCTAATTGCGCATATTCGCCGCGCATTCAACCGCATACAACCCTAATCTCTTCAAAGTGAGAGTGAACAGGCTTCTTCTGGGTAAGCTCACTCTATCGTCGACTCTGTCTCATTCACCACTGACCTAGACTAGAGTGAAGAGCAAACCCATCTTAAATAAAAAAAAATATTAGTACAAAATCTTCACTTTTCCCGAAGAGGTTCCCGGATCCCTAATTCTCTTTAATTAGATCGCCGTCGTCACTATTATAGCTGACGCTTGAGCTGCCGCTACTGTTTACAAACGTGAATTATAATGGGGTTGTATCAGTGGCCTTGTCGAGGATTCCATCAAATTTTCATTTCTTATATTACCTATAGACCTACGACATTATTTAATATGAAAAAAAAGACCACATCTTTATTAAGTAGAACGTGAGCTCGCTCCAACAGGGTCAGAGCCCATTCGTCCCCTAAAATTCGTCCCCCAGCATAAAAGTTGTGGATTCGGCCCCTATATAGGTACCCATTGGTCTCCTGATAGGGGACCAATTAATATTTTAACAAAAAATATTATTTTTAAGGTACCCATTCGTCCCCTCTAATATATATACAATATAAGTTAAAGATTCGGCACCTATTCAGGTGCCTATTGGTCCCCTGAGATAAAATTAGCTATATTTTACATAAGAAACACTTGTGAACAGTTTATGTGTTTGTTATATTGGTATTGATATTTGGTTATTTGTTTGTACACTGGATATAAATTAATCTAAAATTCAGTTATTACTGGGATTTTATTTAAATAGTTACACAGTTTTATTTTACTGCATAAAGATATTATAGTTATCATATATTTTGCTAAATATTTACAAATGTACAAGAAACCAAAAGTTGATTAATTATTTTGAAGACTGACTTAATGCCTAGAGCCTAGAGGCATTTTATTAAACTTAATCTTATTTGAAATAAACATGATATCTACCGAATTACTATATTTTTTATTTTACCCTTTTCTGCGCGACTGTACCAGGACTACCAAACTGCAGTATACACATATACATGTACTTATATTAGAAGAATGAATAAAAATAAATATTCTTCAGGGGACGAATGGGCCCCTCAAAAGTTCCAGGGGACGAGTGGGCACAGGGTGCGAATCTTAGGGGACGAATGGGCTCTGACCCCTCCAACACCACCTTGAAAATCCTAGCCAAAAAACACGATTGTTGTCAGTATAATAATTATAAATACATTAAATGGATTTTTTTTCAATAAGGGAGTATTAAATACTCATTGTAAAAATAGTCGATATTTATTATGTCAATTAATTGCATTTCAATGACAAGACAGATTTAGACGAGTCAAAAAAGGATGCCGGTCGTTCGACGTTTGTAAAAATGCAAAATCCATCCCTGTTTTCGCTTTTATTGATACATATTAGAAGTTTAAAAGTGAGTGTGATAGTACGTGTATCCTATTCAGGGCTTATTTCATCAGTAACATGCAGACTTCCCAGAGACAGAATTCCCAGACAAGTTATTTATCTATTGCTGCTTTTGGCAAGTGGCCACCAACTCCAGATTACATATAAATTAAATATTCATAAATAAAGTTTACATGGATTAAGAAATTAAATTATTCACCTACAGCTGCTGATGTTGTATTATGCGATATGAGTTGTATTTTAATTAAAAATGGCTGCGGTCGCCGTTACACGTTCGCTGAATTAAATACATTTTTATTTTGATGAAAATGTTAAACAGATATAAATTAATTATAAATGTAGTAAGCGGTACAAATAATTAAAATCTGTTTAGTTTCAAATACATTTTAGGTTTGTAGCTAAATATTGAAGTACTATATTGCTGCATCTATTACTAATTTAGGTTTTCGGAAAAATGTATACTAAGGGACACAGCAGCAGATCAAGTTACCACAAACTGTAAAATTTTCTCATTCGATTTTTAACTTAACCTTCAACATTTTAAGGTTTAAAATCATTTGGGGAAATTTGACAGTTTCGTATAACCTGATGTGCTGGCGACTGTACTAAATCCTTCGTGTATAGGATCGGTAGATGAATTTCCATGAAAATCAATTCTCGTGAATATACAGCAGCTACTTTAGCCGTAGCACATGCACAAGCACATAAGTAAATAAACATTTTTGTATTGTACCAAAGTGTGTATAATGGCTGCCTGCTGCCAACCTCTAACTCTATCTCAATTCGTCATAGGAAGGTCAGTAACATCTCTTCCATCGCCTCGACCGGCTCCAGTGTCTATAGCAAGCTAAGCAACACTTCTGGCAGCGCTGGGTGGAAGGATAGGTCGGCCAGCTTCAACAAAGTGTGGTACTGATCAAGAACGAGCCAAGACGGTTTTTGCTGGCGCCTAGAACGAGGCAGGGTGCTTTGCAGTGATTAAGACGGTATACCAAAAGTCGCTGATCTAACACAGCCGAAGGTACGATTCGGCGAGCCCTCAACCGTCGCTGCCTACTAACTATTAACCTTTTGAAGATTGATTGGGTTGGAAACCACGAATAGCTTTTAAATTCCGCTTGTCGAATCAAGAAACACACACAGAAAGTGTCAAGACCCAACAACAAATCATCCGCGGATCGTCAATTTCCCTTACGTAAAATAAAATGAACCAAGAATGGGGACAAAATGGAATAAATCATTATAACAGTGTTGTGATTCGCGGTTTAAAAGCCCATGAATGTAACATATTGACTAAATAAATAAACATGTGATTGCTTTACCGCTCGTATTTCTTCTGCGTTAATGGCGGATGTATTTGTTCATGAAATGTTCCTTTGTAACATAACATCAATAGGTAGAGTTGTATAGTACTAACCTATAACACCAGTAATTGTGTTGTTGAAGTACCATGACAAATGCGTGCACTGACTGGCCAGGTCCACTCAATCTGTGCGGTTCTTTCCTGAAAAGACCATTTCAGACACTAATCGACATGTTCCTCAAAGATTATGTCTGATTTTTTTATATACACATTGACATTGATGAATTTTATGTAGGTAGGTATACTATGACATGGGTATTTACTTTGTAAAGTATTATAATATTATTTTAATTATTGTGAACGTGAAAACTATGTCGGTCATTGCTTTTTTGTATTTTTCTCAGTTAGTTTAATCATGATCTGGCAGTTTAAGTAATTTATGCGGTATACTCAAATGTCCTTTCTTTGGTATTGGTGGTCGATTCGTTGAGCTCCTTAAGGTCTGAGTTGAGCTGCACGATTGCTGACAATTGCGTGCATTGATTTAACAGGTCCACTCATACTGTGTGGTTGCTACATAGCCTTCACATGATCTGACTAAGATTTTGTCTAGACTTTAAAAGAGACTGTGACCTCCAAGTTTGTTTCGGCCTTTCTTCTCAGAGTAGTTAGCTAGGAAACGCCGGTCTCATCTAGTTTAAAAAAAATATGTTTGACGTGTAAAAGTGTTTGAACAAACCTACTTACAGAAATAAAATCATTTGTCATGTAGATAAGGCCATAGACCGAGCAAAAAACCAAAACAACAAAACAAAAATCCAAACTCCTCTTGTGAGTAATCCTTTATGGAATACCGGTGTTGAACTCAGGGCCCCATCATGCTCATTTATTCATCTCCAAGGCTACCACGTGACTTTTGGTTGGTTCCGTCTAATAGTTACGGCTTTCAAGATTGATTAGTGGTGATAGTTTTAACTGAACCGCAGTTGGCAGCATGTTGATTGATTCAAATCAAATCAAATATTTTATTGGAACAAAAAACAGGTTTACAAATACAAGGTTGATTGTAAGATAGAATCTCAACATAATGCATCAATGCTATGTTTAAATCTCTTAGAGGGAAGACAGATGCGTAAATGCGTCAATCATGCTAGTTAGTACGTTGTAATCTGTTTTATATTATAATTTCTAACGTGGCGATATTATCGTGGACGTCCACGTTCCTTAAGTGTATGGAAATACGTGCACATACCTTTCCTCCTAACGTTATTAGAAATTATAAAAGCGCACATTAGACAACAAATATGGACGGCCGTTAAGGTAAAAGTAAAAGTAGCCAGTAATCAGCGATATTGGTTCCCGAGTTGAGGGAAGTGTTAAAACCATTATTATATCAGTTAGGATAAGGGATGGCACTTTTCTTCTTATATATCCATCTGCACTGGAATAAATGACGATTTCGCATTTTCCTAAACGGCAGCTAACAGCCAGAGTGTGCCAGGTGTAGTTAAATATAATGGAGGGGTTGATTTACCCCGATTTCCATGTTCATACTCGCTTTAACGGCAATAGGAAGCAATGAGCCGGCAAAATTACCCGTAAAACCGATAACTGTTGGGGTAAACGTTCTCGTTCTGATAAACCAGTGTGGGGACGCCTTTCGAGGTAGACAGATCCTCGTCGCAAAATCTTTTCCAGCAGCTGGATAAGATAGGTCGAGGATCGAACTCATTGACGTGCAATTGGAGAAGCGTAGGTATATGTCCTGCAGTGATCTGTTTAGGATGCCGATTAGTCTCGCAATTGGTAAAATAGAATAGAATAGATTTTTTTATCATTAGAGTAACCAAGTCTCAACAAGATTGTTAGTAAACAAACGACTTTGTTAGCAAGCAGAGACACTAAACAAAAACAAGGAAAACAATACGAGAAATAACGGTTGGTCACCGTTGCAACATCCCATGAGAGACGGCACAACAGTGACCCATGTATACACAGTCCAAGCGACTCGCAACCATGCTTAAGACACTGTTGGAGTCGCCGCGCCACACACCCTGCGCACCAGGGAAGCGCACCTTTTAGGAATTGTTGCGTAAAAGCAATCTACATGCGCATCCGCGAACATCGCTGACGCACTACAGAAACGGGGCAGCCCCACCAGTATTCTAAACACATTGTGATATTGATCGCGGAGAGCGCTGTGCGATCTTTGCGTATATCTAGCCCACAGGCTGCACGTGTAAAAAGAAGTACAGTAGGCTCGAAAGAGCGTGATTTTAATAAGAAATGAGCATCGTGCAAATCTGCGAGCCAACATGTTCGCTCTAACCGACAACGCCCTCTGCTGCCGTTCAATATCATCATCGTCTTTGAGGTTGGAAGTCAATATATGACCAAGATACTTAAACCTGTAGACTCTGCAAAGGTGTACCATAAAGTAATACAGGCAAACTTATTTATCATTGCTACGTTTATTAAATTCTTTTTACCTATTGTGGTAGGGTCATTTTTATTATAGGTGCATCGTCTTCACATAAAATTGTATAATTAATGTATGCAAAGTATTGTAACAAATTTTGGGGGAGTAACGATGGAGTTTCTTGCCCATTCTTCTCCATACGAAACTGTCTTTTGGAAGGGGCGACTAGAATCAATTTTATTTGGATGTGAGTGTTGACGTTCAAGGGTGCCTTTTGTGTGCCTATTTGAAACGAGTGCTTTGACTTTGACTTTTGCGACAAGCAGTTACATAGGTTGTTATTAATAACATAACGTCATAAAGTATTTCATATATCACATCATAGTTAGACAAATGTGTACCTATAGTACACCTACAGTTCGCCAACTATAGTCCCATGTAATAGGGGGCGAGCCTATTGCCATCTACCGGGCCCGGGCTGTTACGGAGAACTACTGGCTGTTATTAATAGTACTTTTATTAAATTTTTTATAAATTATTGTTGCTACTGAAATTTATCGCTAATCAAATCAATCTACAAATATAGGTGAGGTTTGTTGTTATCAACACATTTTATGATTAAATCTATCAAGAAATCTTTGAGCACCTATTACACACATGCCTATTTAGTGCCTAATCAAAAGATTAACCTCAAATAATACGATCAGGTTATCGTGGCATTCTACGGCAGCTCTGATTGCAAAAAATATATCAGAAATACAGTGCCAAATGGAAACCAATTTAATTGAAACATTACGGGCGCTGTAAAGAATTCACGGTAGATCCAATTTTTTTTCTCCATTAAAGTTCTGAAATCGGAATTAGCAAAAAACCGAAAATGACTTGGTACCAAAAATTAACAGCAATCTAAAAGTTTCGGAGGACACCTAAACAGAAATTGAGTTGCGGAAAATTGAGATGAAACCATAAGAAAATAGCCAAGCCCAAAGAACGAGATGTACTTATAAAGGTATGGGTTCCGTAGATATCATGAACTGTTCAAATGGAAAGCTTACGTTTTCATGAATGAGCATTTTAAACAACATTTAATTAAACCTTACGAATTTTTATAGATTTTTTTTGTAACTCATATTATCTATGGATACTTTTTAGTAAATTTAGGCATTTGAAAAGGGAATAATTTCTGAATTTCGGTCAAAAGATTTGACAGACGATTCGTATTTATTCCTACGAGTATATAATACTGCAACGGGTTTGAGGCCAAATCTCTCAGTAAAATTTCTGCAATACTTCTGAGTGCAATCAATATAAAGGAAAGTTATTATGGAAAGAAGACAACATTTGAGCCGGGAAGAAATTATCAGTGCTGTGAGAACATTGGAAGCTGGTTCTCGGCAACGTGCTGTGGCAATCGCTCTGGGCACGCAGAGTGTTATAAGTCGACTTTGGGATTGTTACCGCATCACTGGCAGCGTGGTAGAGTGACATGTAGGACGAGCTCGCATCACCACACCCAGACTAGATCGTTACATCCAAATTACTGCTCGACAAAATCGTACAATGACCGCGATGATGTTGATTACGAGGCTTCATAATAGCTCTTCAGGGATGTTAATAAGCGATCAAAACATAAGAAATCACTTGCATGAAGTCAATCTCCGTTCCCGAAGGCTGTTTCGTGTATCACCTATTGAGCCCTGTAATCGCAGAGGCCGTTTTCAATGGGCTCGTGAACACAGAAATTGAGCAGAAGAAGAGTGGCGTTTTGGATGTTTTTTTTAACGAATCTCGCTTTAGTATGAGGCCAAATACTAGACGTACACGGTATTGGAGGACCCTGGACGTCAGGAACGTTTAAAATCAGGTGGAACAATCATGCAATGGACGGGTATTTGGATCGGCGAAAGAACCGAACTGATTTGGATCAGAGGCATACTCGATGCACAGATTTACGCTGAAACGATTGTTTCAGATGTTGTCATTCTTTGCGGACCCAATTTGGTCGTTGCAAACACACTTGCCGAAGCTAATTATCAACGTCCTACCATGGTCTGCTCAATCGCCAGACTTGAATCCCATTGCCAAATATGGATGCCGTAAACACACAAGAAAATCTTTTTCGCCTGTTACAAGGACGTGCGCGGGCCGACCGTGCAAATTGATTTGGATGAACTCATATTGAGTATCGGTCGCTGCGATTGTGTTATACGCATTATTAGCAGAAATACAGATTACTAATTGTTTATTTTACGCAATAAAAACTTTTAGTTTTATCTTTTAATCACATTTTAATGTCAGAACTAACTAAGGTAAAAAATCCACCATAAGCAAACATCGCAAAAAGTTTATACACAAAAGCAGAGAGTACTTCGTCGATCATACATACGAAAACATTTTATTTAATCGATTTAAATTGACATTTATAATTAATTTCAATATGACAAAACAACATTTAAAGAAAATGGTTCCTAGACACTTTTGGTGTGTGTAGTTGTTAAATCTGAGATTACACGAAACCATCCAAAATAATATTAACGACATTCAAGAAGTAAATGTGACTAAACACACATAAGGTGAAACCCAAAAGTTCTTAAGTAACTATATTTCTTTTAGTTGTCACGGCAGTATGCCCCGTAGTGTGCCAAATTGCTGCAAATCTTTGTGATACTCCTACGTAGTAAGGCCTACTTTAAAAAAAAAAAAATTAAAAAGAACATTACGAGATATAATCGAACTTTTTATTTTGGAACAGATTAAACAGATGGGTGAAGGTCTTTTCAAACCGGTTCCTCTACTATTCGTTTGTTTTGTCAAGAACAAACAAAAATTACTTGAATTCGTAATGATGATTCTTCATATCGTTCATTTGCGAACAGCTTGGCATAATTCAATAAGAGCAATTTTTGGGTATGATGATTTAAAAGTTTAAAAGTAGCAGTAAGATTGCGACGAAGCATAAAATCACATCTTTCTAGCTCCCTCATTTTTAGGCTTTAGTGTAATGTCGTTTTTATAGCAAAAAATATGAAAATTGCTGCGTTCACCTGTACAGTTACCTAACTCAAAATTGCAGATTTTTTAGTTATATCGCTCTTATTGCCAATGAGCGATATTTTAGATCCTCTCCAAAGATTCCGCTTTAGACTGGACAACATAATTACAGTTAATTATTTAACGGCTTCCAAATAACTTAATGGGCTTAAGAACGATTAAAATTATCTTGCACTACTTTCCGGGACGTTAAGCTGACAGATTTCCTCTCTAACTGAATTTAAATGGCTTAACCCTCGGAAATAGCTTATATAAATTGAACACACAAAAGGGCCTAGAAACTTCGTCCATCAACTATGTGTACAAACGTAAACAAATACAGGAGGATACATTTACCATTTGTTTTTTAAATGTTAGCAGTGTTAATTTTAATGGATTAGCAAAAAAGCAGGCGGGCTTCGGGCATACATCAATCAATCTGCCTAGCCTTTTTCCAACTATATTGGAGTCAGCTCCCAGTCTAACCGGATGCAGCTGAATATCAGTATTTTACATGGAGCGACTGCCTATCTGACCTCCACAACCCAGTTACTGGGTAACACGATATCCTTTGGTAAGACTCATGTCAGATGTTTGGGCTTCTGACTACCCGTAACGACTGTCAAAGATCTACGAATGACCGCCGGGACCAACGGCTAAACTTGCTTTCCGAGCGGTTTCTATAAGTAATGAATGATCACCTATCCACGCGTAGCTTAACTTTTGCTCGACCAGTGTGCAGTGTGGCTGTTTCTATTTAGCCATGAGCCCCTCGGGAATTTATACTTTTTTTTTTTTGAGGGTGGGATTTCATTTAATAACTTCTCCCGCTCTGGGCAGAGCGGGAGGGCATGTCAGACTCTTACTGACTTAAACCCACCCCTGTTCCTTCAGTTGCTTGTGACAGGGGCCACGGTATCCCTCTCGGACTTTCCCGCAACCCTGGCAGGCATCGGCCCTAGCGGACCCCGTCATTAATGCTGACGTCCCTTTGAGGCGCGCGTGGAACACAACGCTCCGTCGACCCGGGCCTGGTCCTTATCGAACGGTGAGCTGCCCATTGCTCGACGTTCGCAAGCCCACGCTTACGGTGGCCGGGAATCGGCCTGCGATTCCCGACGCCCAGGGCGTCTCCTGCGGCGGCTAGGGGCGTGAGGGCGCGAATTTTGCCTCTCCCTCACGCGTTCCGCCTCCTCCTTTGCGAACATTAGTGCTTCGCAGAAGGAGGTGAAGGCTTCCCAAGCCCTCTCGCTCCGTACCATGGCCTGTACCAGGGCCAGACGCGAGAGATCGCCACCGCCAATCACCTCCACGAGGACACGGCGGTGCTCCGCCCTAGCCGGGCAGATCTCCACCGTATGCTCCACCGTGTCCTCCGGGCGATCCACACAATGGTGACACCCGGGCGTTACAACCGTGTCTGGTGAGGAACTGCGTCAGGCGGAAGGTGAGCACGCCATGGCGCCTCTCTAGCCACTCCACAAAGAGGGGACTTATCGCCGCAATTGTGGCGTGCCCAGCGCTGCCATATACGCCAAATTGCACTACAAATCGTAGGGAACGCAATACAATTTCAATAATTATCAAAACGCTAGGGGGAAGCCAGTTCCAACCATTTTTATAAAATATAGGTTAAGTCAGGGTCAGGTCATATCCGGGGCGTAGCTCCGCTGCCGCGAGAAATCACGGTACAGCGGACAGAGCTCCGGCGGGATCTCAGGGCGGCATGGAGAGTGCGATTGTCGCAACCCAGCGCTGGGCACGCCACAATTGCGGCGATAAGTCCCCTCTTTGAGGAGTGGCTAGAGAGGCGCCACGGCGTCCTCACCTTCCGCCTGACGCAGGTCCTCACCGGACACGGTTGTTTCGGGAGGTTCCTGTTCCGGATAAGGCGGGAGGAAACGCCCGGGTGTCACCATTGTGTGGATCGCCCGGAGGACACGGTGGAGCATACGGTGGAGGTCTGCCCGGCTTGGGCGGAGCACCGCCGTGTCCTCGTGGAGGCGATTGGCGGTGGCGATCTCTCGCGTCCGGCCTTGGTCCAGGCCATGGTACGGAGCGAGAGGGCTTGGGAAGCCGTCACCTCCTTCTGCGAAGCAGTAATGTTAGCGAAGGAGGAGGCAGAACGCGTGAGGGAGAGGCAAAATTTGCGCCCTCACGCCCCTAGCCGCCGCAGGAGACGCCCTGGGCGTCGGGAATCGCAGGCCGATTCCCGGCCACCGTAGGCGCGGGCTTGCGAACGGCGAGCAATGGGCAGCTCGCTGTTCGATAAGGACCAGGCCCGGGTCGACGGCGCGTTGTGTTCCACGCGCGCCTCAAAGAGATGTCAGCACCAATGACGGGGTTGCTAGGACCGATGCCTGCTAGGGCTGCGGAAAAGTCCAAGAGGGTTACCGTGGCCCCGGCACAGGCAACTGAAGGAACACGGGTGGGTTTTAGTCAGTAAGAGTCTGACACGCCCTCCTGCTCTGCCCAGAGCGGGAGAAGTTATTTGATGATTTCCCACCCACAAAAAAAAAAAAAAAAGGGTCAGGTCATATAAATAGGCAAGAAAACTAGGGAATCTCAATACTTACAGCTTGTGGTGTTATTCAGGCCTGTATTAAACAACGTCCTTGAGGTTTAAGATCATTTTACTTCATCATTTTGCACTGTTATGATTGCAATATCAAGAGAGCAATTAAAACAGGTTCAGGTCCGTCGACAAAAAGCCGAGTCGTCGTTTAGGTGGGTCCAAAAGTCCGTGTTGAAAAATGGGTAACGTGTGCAGAAGTAAAATCAAAATCCTTCAAAAATGGCCACAGCTCTCGTTAAATATCCTAAAAAGCAATCTGTATATAACTCAAGTCGCAAACGCAAAACCATGAATCGATCAAGTAAGTAATCAATCGAAAAACTGAAATGCAGTAATGTCAAACTGTCAGTAAGGCAAAGGACATAATATGATTCTACAACCTACGATACGTTTTCCATTTTGAAAACAATTTGATTAATTAATATTGACACGCATAATTAGATTATTTTAATTAGATTTACGGTAGAAATAGGTCGAATTATATTAAATTCATGGCTACTGTGCAATAACTCTATAAAATAGTTAGTGGATTATATGTCGATTCCTGTTTGGCTGAATGTCGATGACTTTGGTCAAATAAACACTACCTCCAACAAAAAAAAAATAAGAATGGATTAGACGGATATCAAGTTAAATATTTAAGTGATCGTGATATTTTCACCCAGGTTTACAAACTTGATAATTATTTAATTATACATATTTAATTCTAAATAGAATTAAGGACTATTAGTAGTTTCTGTTCATTTCAAGCATTTTTTAGGCATTCCCCTTTATTTTGCATGTTAGGCTATCAAGGCGTTTTTGGTGTCATAAAAAGTGACTTTTCCTGTCTTAATTATTGACATCGCGCTGAAGAAATCGGTCTACAATCTGTAATTTTGTTTTTGATCTTCCATTTGTACCACGATCATGCTACGCGTGCATTTAAGAATTACCTTACAAACCTTAGAATAATACTGAAATGAACACACCTTTTCCAGTATAAACATTTCTGAATTTCAAGGTACTCAACATAACATCAATCAGACTTCTTGAAGACAACCTTTTGATTTCGAAGCTCGAAGAAAACTAGCTTAGAAAACTAGGCGATGCTCCAAACATCATATTTCCATTCTCTTTCGTTATAAAACCAGTACTTTTCGGTGACTGTCACATGGGATACTTTTTTCATGACTACACAGATACAAAAATCATTTGAGTCAAATCACAAACTTACTTTTCTATTAAAATCACTACAAACCTTATTAATATTTTGAAATCATGACAATACTATATCTATTTCATTCGATTTTCTAATGACACATAATGGTATGCTTCGACACAATGGTGCCGATTCTGTTGTACACCGAACTAAACTAACTAAACTATCACTAAAATTCCTTACTTTTGGCTATGAGAATTTTTACGCTATTCTGCAAAATAAAATCTCTAAATTTAAAAATAATTTTGACACTTCTAAAATCAAATTTGACAATAATTATTGCGACTCCACGTGGTACTTGTTTGCCGTACCACGTGATCTTTTTTTAGAGCCGTAGGCGCGCATTATGTGCGGCCTCGACTTGTTTTGTATGGAATTTTTTACTTTTTGTATGGAAAATATAAAAAAATATTACCAACACGTTGAGTTTTATAGGTTTACGAGTTGCAAAGGGGGTCGAAATTTTCATTATTTTTGCGATACGACACACCGTTTTCGAGATATAAGCAAAAGAAAAGAAAAAAAGATACAGTACTGTTTTTGCATCTGAAGTCGAGGTGTTGGTGTGAATTTTAGTTCATGACAACTAATTTTATTCCACACCTTTTTAATCGCGATTAAAAATAGTCAGATTTAGTTAAGACAATCAAAATTTTAGGTGAAAAACGTAAAATTCAGAATAGCAAAATTGCCATTTTCACTAAATTATAATCTCAGTGCCATCTTAGTGCTGTCAAACTAAAATATAGTTAAGTTGTGTCACTTTAGTCAATTTCAGAATGGGAAATCGTCGTTTGACAGGAATAAACTAAATTTTGGTGATTTTTAGTCTAGTTTAGAGAATTTTGTGACAAGAGAATCGGCACCAATGGCGGCCTCACTGTACGTAAACTGTAACATGCTGTACTAAAAAAGTCTATGACGTACATAATAGAAAATAACAAGATTCTTTGTATCGGCTGACAATCTTACACAACGCTATTTCTTAACTTCAGGGAAATATCGTGGAAATTCTAGTTCCTTATCAACATGTCACATATGGCAGGTGACTGATACGTTATTATTGTTCGTTGGGTATTTTATCGCTAAATCAAAGACAGAAATAAACACTTTATCGCACTTTTTCTCCTACTTATCGGTACCGATAAAAGTCTAGTGTTTATTTGTAATAACTTGTCGTACTGTTGGTAGTGAGTGATTCGGTTTTTAGTGAAGAATTATGACAACATTATAGGAGGTAAGTTGCTTTAAAAAAAAATGTTTATTCGTTGAACGTTATGTAACATAAAAAAAAGGTGAGATAAGTTGCGTTTGATTTTTTTTTGACATATGAAAATGAAAGAAAAGAAAGAAAGAAAGAAAAATAGATTTATTTGTCACAGAAACACGTGCATGCAAAAAGATAATTAGCTCTCTTAAATAAGAAAAAATAACAAAGAGATCTCTAATCACGAGCATAAAACAGGAATAGTCGACAGCTGCACGTCATGACTGTGACAAGAAGGCTTCCACTCAGCATGATGCTGTGCTATGGGCTGTAATGTGCTAGGCTATGGGGGACCTGCAGCACAGCGCTGATTTTCAGTAGTTACCCGAGAAGGACGTACGGAAACCAAGTCATACGTTCAATGATTGGTACTACTTATAACAAAATAAAATAAAACAAACAGTAAGCACTTAGAATACAAAGCAACTACATAAACAACCAAATATTTGTACAAATATTATTAGATAACATCAAAATGTATTAATCCGCAGGTATTACCGTGCGCGCACAATTAATGTACCCACCCAAACATTCATTACACAGGAATATCATCCAGTGTTTTGTGCTTTGTCTCACGATAACGGTATGATTCCTTTGAATTCATTGAACATTTAATTAATAAGTTTATGACGTAACATTCTCAAACAAAAACCTTATACTTAGTGAATGTTGTGTACTGTTGAAAAAAATCAAATTGAAAATTTTACTTTTTTTGACACAATTACACAATTACTTATGTATTTAGTCACGACGTGCAGCGCTAGACCATGCTTATGAACCAGTTATAGTAACAAAACATGTTATTGACAAGTTATGTTGAAAACAAGTAGATATAACAAAATGTTAATGGGTGTAACCGAAGAGTTATGGACTAAAACCTCACACAGTTAAGTTTGCTATTAATTCTACGCTAAGGGACAAAGATTTGCCAGCACTACGCGCTCGATTCCGAAGGAGCTTCTACACAACGGGCCATATTTTAACTATGGGCGTTTTAACAATTTCTAACGTGACGTTTATATCGAAGACGCGATAACACGGGTAATAAAATTAATAAAAGTATTATATGAAGATGCTTTTAAATTTGCGTCCACGATAACGTTATAATGTGTTCATATTGTAGCACACCAAACTTCCCTGTAAAACCGTCGCGATATTTGTTATATATAGTGGGAAGCTACAAGGATCATTGATGTGTAAGTGAGTCGACGTGTTCGCGCACCCTCGCTTCATTCCTGATGAAACTTGCAACAATCACTTATAGTTCGCTTTCGTTAGAACTAGTAGAAATGCAACCATGTCTATGGGATAAGTCCATCGAAGAATTCAAGGAAGAAATTATGAAACAGAATGCACGGGCTGGGATAAATGGGAGACGTAGTCATCAGTATAAACCATGAAGTCCGACCTCTTCTGAAATCATGCACAATTGGCGTCAAACGACCACAGCATGTAATTTTTTTAAACAACTTTTTTCGTGGACTTTAACATAAACGGTAAAATAGTAGATGTGGATGTCCACGATAACGTGACGTGCAGAATTATAATGTGCACTATGGCTCGGCTAGGACGGACGAAAGTGTTCACTGAGATTTTCTCAGTAGCAGCCCGGAGCCTGGATTTGCAATATTTATAACTCTCCTCCTCCTCGTTCCTCGTTCTTCGTTCCTCTTGAAACTTGAGCATTATGGACTTGGAATACTTGCGCTCAGTCTAGTAAAATCCTATTCAAATGATAGGCAGCAGCGAGTTCAAATAAATGGTGTCAATTCACTTAGTTTAAAAGTAGAAATGGGAGTTCCACAAGGCTCGATATTGGGTCCTATCCTCTTTTTAGTGTATATTAATGATCTACTCCATTTATTAAAAAAATCAACCACAAATGGTGTTATTTGCTGACGAAACTTCTTTAATTTTTAAGGTAGAAAGAAGTGCTACAAATTTTGACGGCGTTAATAACGCCCTACTGCAGGTCCATAATTGGTTCACTGCTAATAATTTAGTATTAAATGGAAAAAAAACTAAGTGTATACGATTTTCTTTACCTAATGTCAAAAGGAGTGATTGTGAGATAGTATTGAATCAAGAGAAACTAGAACTCGTCGATAAACCTGATTTCCTGGGGATCACGCTCGACTCGAGGCTACAATGGGGTCCTCATTTAACTCTCTGGCGGGACGCCTAAGTTCAGCAGCATATGCTGTCAGAAAAATCCGTCAATTTACCGATGTAGATACCGCGAGGCTAGTCTATTTTAGTTACTTTCATAGTATCATGTCTTACGGTATTTTACTTTGGGGACGGGCTGCAGACGTCGATTCTATTTTTATTCTGCAGAAAAGAGCCATCAGAGCCATATATAATCTCCGCAGGCGTGATTCTCTAAGGGAACTGTTTAAGGTTATTAAGATCTTGACGGTACCTTGTCAATATATCTATGAAAACATCATGTACGTAAGAAAAAATTTACATCTTTTTACTAAAAGAGGTGATAGACATAATTATAGTACCAGAAATAGGGACCTCTTAGTTCAACCAGGTTTCAGACTGGCTAAAGTATACTCGTCTTTCATGGGGTACTGTTTAAAATGTTACAATAAAATACCTCCCCACATACTTTAACTGAACGAGACGAAATTCAAAGTTTGTATAAAACGCACACTATGCAGCCAGGCATATTATAAGTTGGGGGATTATATCGCTGATAAAAATGCCTGGCTCAATGCTGGTCCTGCTCCACAACCACAACTAATTGATTAACATTTGAAAATACTGTTGGAGCTGCTGAAGATTGTAAGATTACCTTTGCTTTGTATTAACTCAATCTCCTTTGTATTATATAATTGCATAGGTTATGTGTGAGTACTATGTACTATCGAGCTACCATTTACCGGGTAATGTCTTTCATTGACTTGAATGTGCCCTGGCGGCTGATAGATGTCATGCTCACTCAAATGTCTCGCTGACGGTGTCGCGTGTGTTGGATAATTTAGCTCCCTTCAAAATGTTTGAGCTGAATGGTGCTGATCCATGCGTCATGGTCGTGAACGGGCGCTGTCGGTTGGGACTGGTCATCTCTTAGCCACCACGGCTTATTTTAATTATTTTATTATGGATTGTTTTGTTTAAATGTATATTAGCTGTACACTAGACACTCAATGTGTACGTCTTATTTACATCGTTCTCACATATAATTATACCTATATTCAACATTAATGATGTAAGAAATATGTATGTAACAATATAATTTAAAAGAGTGTCCATGGAGTTTCTTGCCCGTTCTTCTCCATAGGTACCTACTACGCTTTGGAATGGGCAACTAGTTTCATATTTCTGACGGACCGACTACTTGACAATTCAAAAGTGCCTGTAAATGGTTTAATTGAAATAAATGCTTTGAGTTTAAGTTTGAGTTTGAGTTCCTAGGCGAACAGGTAGAGGCGAGAAGTTACGTTATGGCTCGGCCAGCCATCAAAACAATATTTTGTTGCACAATAAGGCTAGAAATTCACACCACTGCATACTTGTTTTTTCTTCGAGTTAAACCAAAAAAAAATTGTTGGGAAAATACATTTAAAACTGTAAAGGATAAACTTTTGTGATTTGTGGTCACCTACTGAAAATTTCAAAGTGCCTTATTAATATAATGTTGTTTAACTGTAGTGATACTCGGTGGTACTCGGTGGTGGTCGACCACTGCTGTAACGCGGTTTTTCAATGTTATGCTTTTTGATAATATAAAATAGAACGGAATTGTTTTTATTCAAAGTCAAAGCATTTATTTCAAGTAGGCACATAAAAGGCACTTTTGAACATCAACATTTACATAATTGATTCTAGTCGCCCCTTCCAAAAGGTAGTTTCGTATGGAGAAGAAAGGGCAAGAAACTCCACCGTTACTCTTTTTAAATGTGTTACAATATTTTGTATACATTAATTATATAATCATATGTGAAGATGATGCACCTATAATAAAACTACCATACCACAATAGGTAAAAAGAATTAAGTTATGTGATAGATACATGGTGCTCACATATTCACAAACATATTGTTCCAACCTTAAAATGTACGTTAGGTTGAAATAGGGAACCTATAAAAGAACATTTAATTAAGACTGAGTACGCTATAATCAGTGCTATAAAAGGAAAATTCCCAGACACTAACAAAGGAAGGCAGGTATACTGGAAGTGATATAAAGGGCTGATTTTACTGCTGGACAAAAGTATGTAGAAAAAAGCGAAAACATACAAAAACAATATGAGAAGAGAATCGTCGCACTTACAGCAGCCCTACCACTTTTACCCGCATTGATTATATTGGAAGGATGGGAGTGTACCTACCTATCAAATGTCAAATTAGTAGATCGCATAATTGATGACTAGGCGATCTTTTCTGTACGCGAAGTTTGTTCATAACTATTTATTACACGAAGGCTTCGTCCGAAGAAATACCTAAGTCAAGAGCCCCGCAGTCATTCACCGATAACACACACTTAATTTTAGACATTTTTCTCATTAAAAAGGTAACCATCTCTCAACCGACCCACTTTCGTTCGCTTTGAGAGTGCTACAGGGACTGAAAAAAATTGTCGCACTAAAAGCCACCCTTTCAATTTTACCCTACAATTTATATTGGAAGGATAGGAGTTTACCAAATGGCATATTAAGAGATCGCGCAAACGATAACTAAAAATACGAGCACCGGTACAGCCAAGATTTTTGGTTAAAAATCCATTTCCTAAACGTTATTCGCGGATTTTGGCGAAAAGCATTCTGAAGGTTTTCATTCTAAATTAATTCAAAAAATCAAAAAGACCACTAACTTTGAACCAAACGCTGGATAGAATGAACACGTAAATGAACAACGTAAAGAAAATTACATCGTTAACAACGAAGTTAGTATTATCGTTAAGTATTCAAATGCAAGTAAATAGGTGGGGAAATACACACATCAAAAGTGTCTAGGGATCAAGCTCGTTTTTACTAGTTACAAAAAATCTGTTTTTTTTTATTATATTTTTTGTACTCATATGGATACTTTTTAATAAATTCCGTCATTTGAAAAGGGAATAGTTTTTAAATTTCGGTCAAAAGATGAAAATCTTCTGTCAAGTCATAATCCTATATAATGCCGAGACGGGTTTGAGGCCAAATCAGTCAAACAATTTATGCCGTACAAGTTCTGAGTGGAATCAATACAAAAGAACATTATTATGGAGAGAAGACGTCGTTTGAGCCGAGAAGAAATGATCAGAGCTGTGGGAACGTCGGAAGCTAGTTCACGGCAACGTGCTGTGGCAATCGCTCTGGAGACGCACGCAGAGTATTATAAGTCGACATTGGACACTTTACCGCATCACTGGCATCGTGGCAGACTGACATGGAGGACGAGCCCCGCAATCGCAGAGCCCGCTTACAATGAGCTCGTGAACACAAAAATTGGGCCGAAGAAGAGTGGCGTTTTGTGTGATTTTCTAACGAATCTCGCTTATGAGGCTGGCCTCCAATAACGTGTACGTCTAGTATCTGGATACTAGACGTACACGTTATTGGAGGATCATTGGCCGAGAACGTTTAAAGCCATGCCAGGAAGTCCATGCATATAGTGGTGGATTGTGATATGATTTGGATCACAGGCAATCTCAATGCACAGCTTTACGCTGAAACGATTGTATCAGATGTTGTCATTCCTTTGTGGACCTAATTTGATGCTTCATTTCTTTTTAAGCATGATAATGCACGTCCACACGCCAGAGTCGTTGCAAATACCCATTCCGCAGCTAATATCAACTTCTTACCCCCAATTGCCTGCTCAATCGCCAGACTTGAATTCCATTGAGCACGCATGGGATAAGCTTCAAAGAAGAGCTCTGCCAAATATGGATCCCGTGCCGTACACACACCAGAAAATCTTTTTCGCCTTTTACAACGGACGTTGGCTGCCATTCCGCAACGTGAATTGGATGAACTCATAGTGAGTATCGCCGAATCGCTGCCATTGTGTAATACGCGTTAACGGCGGCAATACAGACTAGTAATTGTTTATTTTACGCAATAAAACTTATTTTTATCTTTTCATAGCATTTTAATTTCAGGAGTAACTAAGGTGAAAAATCAAGTAATCCAAAAATCGTGAAACATCTTTATAATGCAAAAGCAGAGAGTAGTTCGTCGATCTTCACATAAGATATTTTTTTATTTAATTTAAATATATAAAATCTTTTTTTTTAGACACTTTTGATGTGTGTATATAAATAAAATTCAATTACCGCAGGAATATTTTTTAGGAAATTCCTCCGAAATTCGAATCGTGCATAGTCTAAACCATTGGACATAGAAACGTGAAATACATTCGGGCGACGCCAATTTTAATAACTAATAGCGCAGGTATATTAATAACGCGCGATACAGTAATTACAGCAGACCAGCGCAGCGGTCGTTTTATATAACTCTCAGTACACTGTTAGTTTGGTAAACAACTCTAATTCTGTAAACCCGACTTGCTCCGCCGGTGTTTTTATGATCACATCAGGTGAACGTTCAAGAATAAAACCGTTTAAAAAATAACGCTGTCACATTTATAAAATTATTTATTTAGTTCTGTATACAAAAGCTAGCTTTTATTTGAATGTTGTTTTAACGAAAGCTTTGACAATGGTGCCGATTCTCTTGTCACAAAATTCTCTAAATTACACTAAAAATCACCAAAATTTTGTTTATTCCTGTCAAACGACGATTTTCCATTCTGAATTCTGAAATTGACTAAAGTGACATAACTTAACCATATTTTAGTTTGAAAACACTAAGAAGGCACTGAGTTATTAATTTAGTGAAAATGGCAATTTTGCTATTCGGAATTTGACGTTTTTCACCTAAAATGTTAATTTTCTCACTAATCTATTTTTAATCGCAATTATAAAGGTGTGGAATAAAATTAGTTGTCATGAACTAAAATTCACACCAACACCTCGACTTCAGATGCAAAAACAGTACTGTATCTTTTTTTCTTTTGTTTTGCTTATATCTCGAAAACGGTGTGTCCTATTGCAAAAACAATGAAAATTTCGACCCGCTTTATAAAACACACTCGAAAACTGAACATGAAGTTAATTATTTTTCATATTTCCCATACAAACAATGAAAAAATCCATTTACAACACGTCGAGGCGGCCCACCCAGGGCGCTTCTGGGCATCTTCTGATAGGGCAATCAAGCACCACGTGGAGTCGCAATTGTCAAATTCCATTTTAGTTGTCAATTTTTTTTTAAATTTTTAGTTTTTTTTTTTGCAGAATAGCTTTAGGATTAGCCGAAACTAAGGAATTTTAGTGATAGTTTAGTTAGTTTAGTTCGGTGTACAAGCGAATCGGCCCCACAGTCCATGTTGACTGATACCTAACACAGTTTCAAAATACAAAGGGCAAAGTTGATAATCAAATAGCATTATGCATACAGCAGCCCTTTATTTTGGTCGATATCAACGCTTTCTGTGTTTGAAAATTTACATATTAAAAAAGTATAAAATTCAATTCTGGTGGGTAGGTATTTCATATGACCAAATTCCTGAACAAAACCCTGGCTAACCGTCTTAGGAATGCCTGTTTTAGAGAGGGTATGTCCAGTAGAGCCAACTAATAAAAAAAAGTAAGCCTCTTTTCTGCTGCGTGCGAAGCAGGTTTAGATTTGATGATCCATTTGTGATAGAACATAGGTTTACAGAAAGTATTTGAAGATATTAATGATGATGTGTTACGTCCAGTCTATGACTGCTCTGTTGATTGGACTATGTCTGTGTGTATGTGGTGGAATTATTTTCTGAAAACTGTAGGTAAGTTATAAGGCGAAATAATTATATTTGTATAGTTCGAGTAAAGTTGGTGAAATTTTGTGGGTCATTAGATGTAACCATATCATTATGATGATTAAAATATGCCAGAATATGAGCTCTCCATGCTACATGGTAAGATAGAAGGCGGTCCAGATCTCGATCGCTATATATTATACAATTTAATACTGACACAAACTTTTACACACGGCATAGTCTGCTTGCCAATCGACGCCGACGGTAGTGCAAGTTTGCCCAGAGTAATGTGCCAAGTTACTACTGCGGACTTCCTCGTGTCATTGACAATGAGTCAGATTAAGTTTATTGCAATAGTGTAAGGCATAACGTAATACAATCGCAGAATAACTTATATTAAATCAAAACATTTTATCATACGAGTAACTACAGTTTGATCCTCTAAAAAAATTGCCTTGTGACGTTTTTCATTAAAAAATAGTGCAGATATTAATAGTGCATAGTTTATTTTTACATTCGTAATATCATTAAACTGCTTTGTATACACATGGTTTGGCGTTGATTGAAGGAATAAATCACGGAAGACTTATTTCACGCCTCCTCAAACTGCCCGGCAAACAGAAGTTAAGAGCGTTTATACCTTATGAGTGGCAACGTCGCAATTTAGTGTCATATTTCGTGGTTTTCAATTTTTATTATTTAATCGGAGCTATACTTTAAAAATCTGTTTAATTAACTTTTTAGAATTATGTTCTAGTAGCGGCAGTCCCAACAACATCCTAAAACAGTTATTATACTGAATACGCAGGGCGTCAAGCGATCTCTTGGTATGCTTGACCCACAGGCCGCTCGTGTAGAAAGATTGGCAATACGATTTGAACAAGGTAATTTTTACCTCCTTACCTCCTCCTTACGCCTCCTTACGCGCGAACCTGTGTATCAACATATTAGCTCGGACTGCCAACGCCCTGCGTTCTCGGTCAATATCCATCTGGTCTTTGATATATATCAAATATTGTTTTATATTTTTTATGTATTTTTTTTTAATTATATAATTTTTTATATAATTTTTAAAATTTTGGAAAAAAAACTACCCTCAATATAAAATAAACATGTTTTATTTCCAAAAATCTGTTTTATATTCATCAATTTTTACAATAGTCGTAAAATTTCTCAATAAGACGCTACATTACTTATCGTTTTTATTACTTTAAGTTATTTTTCATCGTATTAGCCAGTTATTGGTAAAAATTGCAAGTTTTTAACTCAATCCCATCATTTCTTACCGACTGTTAAAGAAAGGCCCAGCGCACGGCTATGCACTGTTGTAATAATGTTTAGCAGGGTTTTTTATTTAATATATAAATATATTAAGAATTTTTAATAATTTTAAGTTAAAATTAAACACAGATTCCCTCATTTCGATATGTGTACATTCTAAAGACTTACACTTACACTGTATTTGTTTTTAAGCTCTTTATAGAGAGATATCCTAATTGATTCCACCGAGTTCATTCTTTTTTATGGTCACTCAAAACTTAAAATGCATTTACATGGTATTGTAGTACGCTGGTGATTTTAAGTTTGCATTAAACATCCTTCCGCCGTTAGCATGAAAATGATCGATTTTTTTTTGCGCTATATTTTTTGAGCGAGTGGTTTCACTTAAGACCTTTACTGTGGATATTTATCTTTGAGAAGAAAGATAAATGAACTTCGAGATTGATATGAAAGAAAAAGGTTCACATTCTAGTTCTCGGAAGCGTTTCATTGAAAAAAGGGACTTTTTGTTTAGCTTTGTATATCTTTTTCAGTAAGTTGATTCTTGACAAATTATTACTGCTTGAAGAATCTGTTCGTAATCGTAAAAGATGTTTCATTCTACGAAGAATAATACGATATACAGGGTTATTTGTAATACGTCGGCAATCCATTACGGGGATGTAGGGGAGGTTATTTGCAACCAAATTACCCCTTATGACCCCTATGCAAATGTCAACCATTTTCCAGTAATTTGATTTTATTTATTTTATTGTAGAAATCAACCATTTTAGTCAAAAAACCTGCTCGAAACGATGAAAATTGTGAAAGTTTGTTCTTGGGATAAATTCACCCCAAGTCCGTTAATTGTGCGTGGTCCGACACGGACTTGGCCGGTTTTTCTTTCATAATATTACGGATGTCACTTGTCACCCATCTTCTCTTTTTCAATATAATTTATGCAAATTTCGTTCCGCGTAGTTAATAATACTTTGAGTTTCTTTATGGCAGTTAGTAGGTACGGATGTGAACAGCTGTGGTAGAAAATAATGTCAAGGTAGCATGAAAAAATACGATATTCATTTTTAGTTGTTAAATATTTTATTATATCAATTATATGTATTACAACGAGAATCGACATAGGTGTAATAAAATACTTTTCACACCACCTGCTCGAAAATGTCAAATTATATGTCAAGCAACCTTAACCTAAAGTGAGTCTTTAGCGGCCGGGGGCACAGCCGGTCAATAATGTTGTACTGGATTTCATTATGACCCGCTGGTCAATAATGTGATTTGAATTTGGAATCTCACATGCTCAGCTAAATTGGCAGTATAGTACTAACAAACACCCTTTGGTGCCAGAAAGAGGAAAGCTATTCTCGAAACCCTTACTACGCGTGGATGATATTCTCGATTTCCTACAAAATCATAACGACTGCATCAACATCTATAAACGTACCAAATAAAAACTTAACTTTATCTTTGCACAACTGGACGAATGTCTCAAATGTTACCATTAACTTCAATTAATATGTAAGTGCATATAACTAACTAGTTCTAAATATGTTATTCTTACTGTTTGTTTATTTAATAAATACTTTGTTTTTTCGTACTATGGCTATTATTTTCTCACAGTAGGTGTAAAAAGTAGAGTATCCTCCTCTGGGCTAAAGGTGTCTTTGCCTTGGGCTAGCTTGAATCTCGAGCGCAATGAAGGATTCTTGTATTAACTCCCTCGCTTCGCTCGTGAGTTAAACTCTTAAATCCCTCGCTGCGCTCGAAAGTTAAATCCCGAATCCTTCATTGCGCTCGAGATTCAATATGACGCCCGTGACATAAGACACAACTTTAGCCCCTCGGTGCATAATCTACTATTAAATGTCGTTTCTTTACTTTCAGCTATGTATAAGTATATAGTAGGTAGTACCTATATAATTTTAGTTTATTTATTTAATTTCTTAAAACTGAGATGATAATTACATTTCTTTAATTTCAGAAGCAACACATTTGTGTTTTATTATTACGCCTAATATGATAAGATAAATGTCAAATCTTTCCTTACGGTACCTGTTAGTACCTACTTTCAGTTATTATATAAAACTGCATTTTATTATAAATCTGTTTGCTAAGAACGCTTCACCGCATAGTCAGCATTTTGTTACAATAATTTTTACCTTAACTAGGTAATAACTTGTCTCATTTTCACTAAGCGTATTTATTTATTTATTTGCTCTCATGCACATCACACATTTTACAATTTTTTACTGTCCGTTTTTGTACATGAACCCTGTCAGGGCACTGCAAAGCACAATCTCGGTTTGCTGTTGAGTTTATAAATTAATATATTGAGTCAAATTATCAAGTTTACACAATACAATTCATTTCGGGAACAAAAATAAAAGTAAAATACATGTCTAGAAGTTGTTACGATGTCCAATTAACAGTAATAAACAATACACAATAATAACACACATAAAGTCATATTTAGTCAGATTGCATTAGTAGGTACCTACCTACTAATGCAATCTGACTAAATTATTATTTATTCTATTATATTATATTTGTATTATTATTTTATTCTACTATTTACTACCTAGTAAATAGTAGAATAAAATAATAATATGGAATAGGTAATTGAATTATAGTATGTTATTTTATAATACAAAAAATAACACTGGAATAAACAAAATTTATGTCCTTCTTTTTTTTTTGGATAGGAAATGATCAAATAACTTCTCTCGCTCTGGGCGGAGTGGGAGGGCTGTTACTGTCTAAAACTCGCCCACTCAGTTGCCTGTGCCAGGGGCCGCGGTAACAGTTTCGGACTTTCCCGCAATCCTGGCAGGCATCGGCCCTAGTGTACCCCGTCGTTGGTGTTGACATCTCTTTGAGGCGTGCGTGGAACACGACGCGCCGTCGACCCGGGCCTGGTCCTTATCGGACGGCGAGCTACCCATTGCTCGCCGTCCGTAAGCCCGCGCCTATGGTGGCCGGGAATCGGCCTGGGATTCCCGACGCCCAGGGCGTCTCCTGCGGCGACAAGGGGCGTGAGGGCGCGAATTTTGCTTCTCCCTCACGCGTTCCGCCTCCTCCTTCACGAGCATTACTACTTCGCAGAAGGAGGTGACGGCTCCCCATACCCTCTCGCTCCATACCATGGCCTGGACCAGGGCCGGACGCAAGAGATCGCTACCACCAATCACCTCCACAAGGACAAGGCAGTGCTCCGCCCGAGCCGGGCAGACCTCCACCGTATGCTCCACCGTAGCCTCCGAGCGATCCACACAATGGTGACACCCGGGCATTTCCTCCCACCTTATCCGGAACCGGAACCTTCTGAATCAACCGTGTCCGGTGAGGACCTGCGTCAGGCGGAAGGTGAGGACGCCGTGGTGCCTCTCTAGCCACTCCTCAAAGAGGGGACTTATCGCCCCAATTGTGGCGTGCCCAGGACTGGGTTGCGACAGTCGCACTCTCCATGTCGCCATGAGATCCCGCCGGTCCGCTGTGCCGTGATTTATCGCGCCACTCCCATATGTGCGCATAGACTTTTGCCTCCAGATCCCATGGCGACAATCCGGCAAGGAGGCTCGCCGCCTCACCGGAGAATGTATGGTATCCCCGGACCGGGTGGCCATGACCCTTTGGGACCCGTTCAACCGGCGGGCTGGCCGGCGCCTCAAGGAACGCGCCCACACCGGTGCCCCGTAAAGGGCCATAGACCGCACGACCCTTTCCAGTCAGGCCAGGCAGCCCCGGCCCTTTCCAGTCAAGGAGCCAAACGTCGGAAATGCTCCATGAAGTTCCATCAGCTGTAGAGGACGAATCCTAGGTACTTCGTCGTTGACTCGATGCTGATGTGAACCCTTCCTACCGTTATTTGGGAATCCGACGGTGGCGCATTCCAAGGACCATGAAAACACATGGCCTCGGACTTGTGCCACCTCAAGTCCTAATAGCCGGATCCTCTCGAAGATTGTCACAACCCCGCGTGTCGCTACTTCGGCCGCCGGCCGCCTGGTGCGGCCTCTCCTGCACCATGACCAGCGCTGCAAACCACGCTGATGCCGCTAGGGAGGTCGGCGCGCAGCATCCAGTCGTAGCCGATATCCCATTATCCCTCGTACAGCTCCGCCTGAATGGCTTCCGTTTCCGGAGGGCGAAAAAGGAGCCTGCGGTTTCTGGTGTACTGGCGTCGCGCAGCGGCGCACGCACTGCGCAGAGTCGTCAACTCCGGCGACCACCAGCACACCTGGCGCTGGGTGCGTCCGGGCTGGGCCCGGGGCATTGCCACGTCACATATTTCGGACATGGCCTCCCGGAACCGCTCCGCCTCGTCATTGATGTCAGCAGGCCTGTCCAGTGATGAAATCCTGCCCTGCACGATCCAGGCTTTCAGGAGGAGCTCCCGGTCCAGCTGCTTCAGCACTGACCGCGGACCACTCGGGGCCTGTCGGACCGGCGCGCTCGAGGTCTGGGCGGAGACGTCAAACCGGATGTACCGGTGGTCGAAATAGGTCTCCAGCCCCTTCTATGACGCACCAGTCAACGACACGCGGCGACAGAGCGGGGCTGGCGAACGAGATGTCCACCACTGATTCACCCCGCATCCGCACACATGTGGGAAACCCCGGTTTAGGACGACCATGTCTGTCTCCAGAGCCCAGTCCTCCACCATCCTGCCCTGTGTGTCCGTATACCGGGAACCTCAAGCCACATTCTTGGCATTGAAGTCCCCGAGGATGAGCACGGAGAGATGTGCATCTATCTGCAAGTTAATTTGTATTTCTTAACAATAGTAGCAAGTTTAAATAATTATCATGGGTCTGTAGTACTTTATGCAAAGAACCAATTATGGCTTAGCATAGTTTATAACGATTTAAATTAAGTAATTGTACTAACGCATAACCAGGCTATATGAAAGTTTGAGAAAGCTTAGTAAAATTATTCATGCAGCGCTAGCGCATGATTTTATGCAAAATAGGTGCGTTTTCGTAGTTGTTCTGCTGTCGCCAGTTATGTTTAAGTTGTAAGTAAAATAAATGGGCTTATATGACGCTTACCAATATCGAAATAGCGATTGGGTGATAACGTTATTTGTCGAATGCTTGTAAAATTATTGAAAACTAGCTACATTATCTCACGCAAACGTGCTACTGGGACAAAATTGCTTATGTTACTCCTTATAACATCAGCTATCTGCCAGTGAAAGTCTTGTATAGATGAGTCGTTGCTATTGTTTGAAAAGTTTGTAAACTACTACGCAAAACAGCGGTAACCAAAAATTTACCTTGCGATTCTTAGTTGCGGAGAACAACGCCATCGCACTACGAATATGCATTGGAGGGCTGGCTTAAATTATCATCGACTAAACTTAAATATTCCCAAGCTTCCAAGTTTTTAGATCCTATTTTGAATTGTCAAGGGGTCGGTCAGTCAGATAGATGAAGCTAGTTGGCCATTCCAAAGCATAGTAGGTACTTATGGAGAAGAACGGGCAATACACTCCATGGACACTCTTTTAAATCAAATATTGTTACAAAAAAGTGGTTAAATCATTCATGTTGAAATTATACATGTGAGAACGATGTAGAAAAACGTGCACGTTAAAAGCGTCCGTAATAAAAAGATAAAAACAATTCAGGAATTAAAATCGATCATCACCAAACCAACGAGGCAGTCCGAATATAGTAATTAATACAGACGAATTGTTTAAAATAACACCGATCCCACAATTTCAATAAGTATGATATCTGTCAAAAATTTGATATTGCCGTGACTAGATATTTATCATAGTCACTCTAATATGTGGCATTAAACGAGGATCGGGCTCCAGATATCGCATCAAAAATCGCATAGGCAAAACATAAGTAAAGTAACCTGAACGTTCCGAAGAGCCATTTTGACGTAGAAAATATTCGAAATTCAAATGGGTTTGATTTAAGGATAACTAACAGCGATTGATTGAGTTCAAGGGATTAATAGACCTTGACAAGTCTTAAATCGAAGACCTCGACTTAATTTCGTTTTACAAATTAATTTCGAATGGTGAGTTTTTTTCGGAAATTCGGTCTCGGAAGGTTTCCTATGGAAATAATCTGTGAATAACGTATGGCGGATTTACACTAGGTCGATTTTCGCCGTGCTGCTTGTCGCTTACCAAATCGCCTCACAAGCCGAGCATAACAAGAGCATAGTTTCGCTTGGTCGATAAAAACTTTTTAACAATTCTTCTTGATAACCGTTTTCTTTACTTTTATTTCTATTAGTACCTGTTCAAAGTTCGTTTCCTCATGATTACTTCTTTTGTTTCAGATTTGGTGCAAGTGTTGTGAAAAATGAAGTGATGTGAGTAATCATGTGAAGTGATCGTGTTATCGATATAAAAGACCGAAGTCAAATTTTAAATCTAAAAGTTCAATTTTAAAAGCGACTCATATATCGTTCTGATTTCATTTTAATCGAATATGGATGTGTTACATTTAAGAGTTAGTCGTTAAAGCCAAAATGCGGTGGTGTGTATTTATATTCTTAGGTTTAGTGAGTGTAGGAGTTTCCAAGAACTGTCGCGGTGAAAAGCCGAGACTTCGGGATTGTGACAAAGTGTGCGATGATAGTGGTACCTGCAAGATACGGGCGGCGTTACTACTGCCGAAGAATACGACATATGATGCCTGTTTGTCCGCTGTGAGTATAAAATAGTAATTGAATATTTTACTAATGCATCGATTCCTATGATAAAAAGAAAAAAAAAACATTACCATAGGTGAAGTTTTCCGCGTATTTCTAAGAAAAACAAACTATAGATAGATTGGATTTAGTACAACCAAAATAATTTTGATATATTGAAAAATACGGAAGTTATGGATTCAAACGGATGAACATAAAAGGGAAACAAATTTCACTACAGAGCCCTTTGCGTACATTGCCTTATCTTTCGATGTCTATTTATAGCTAATGGAAATAGAAGTACGCACTATACGTTTTTAGATAAGATCGGAGTAAATTCGATAAAATTGATAACATATTTCCTATTCTATTATTAGAAACACGTAAAACATTAAATCTTTTCATCAATTCGATTAGTTGAGAGTCGATAAAATGTTTATCGATAGTGTAATGGCGCCTCACTATCTATTTAGGGCGATGTTGAACTACAATAACGTTACATAAAATAAGTATTATTTTAACAAATCTTTTTATACTTATTTAACTTCATTGGAATTATGAACACATGAAAAAATACCTTATGTAGCGTTATAATTTACTCTACTTTTGAACGCTTTAAGTCTTTTATAACAACTTGCGACACATGCCTTTGCGCCTTCTTAATATCTGCAAAGTTTGACCATGTATCTGCGCATCGACTGTTTTTAAAATGGTTACCCAATCGTCAGCGCAGAGAGCTGAGGGCTCTGTCTACGTTGCTCTCTATTCTGGACAACCCACTACTCCTTCTTACCTGACTTCCCTAATTAAATATTTATGCACTGCCCATAGTATATATCTTCGTCCCATCAACAACCAATCTCACCGTTCTGGCTTCATTCATTCTTCTTTCTTTGTCCAGGGGGTTTTCCTTTGGAATGCGCTCGCTCTGAATATCAGGACGGCAACCAGTCAGTTATCTTTTAAAGTAAAGGCACGTGAACATAACCGTCAGAAGTTGGCAGAAAGATCCCAGCGTTGAGTAGCTGGGTTCGTTTGCTCCTCCACCGGTTGTTATTTCTCCTGACAAGGTTTATTTTGTTTATATGTATGTATTGTAGCGTAAAGAAAAAGAAAACACAGTATCATCTTCGCCACTGAATACGTTTAATTTGTGTTTTAGAAAAACCGAATTTGTGAAAGAATAAAACAAAAATATAAAAAAGTAGAAAATACAATAAAAAGTAATTAGTCACATTACACCGAAGAGGTTTATAAAAGATTAAAAACAAAAAAAAATACCGTAGGTTTTCGTACCGTAAAATAAATATAAAATCGGGCAAAGCGACGAGCTTAAAAATATGGTTGCAATCAAAATTTATATCTACGTCCACAAGACAAATTAGGCCGTTTTTTAAATGGGATACCGAACCTTCTGTATTCTCTGTTTTAACGAATAAATTAGTAAATAATAACAAAAAAAAATATCAAAGACTGGTATACTGCTATTTTTGAAATGCTGGATCGTTAATTTAAATTAAATTGATATTTCGCCAAATATCCTCAGTCGGGAGCTCCGAAAAGACACTGTCGCTCGTGTCAGTAGCCGCTGCGCCACGCTGATGTGGCCTCCAAAACTTCAGGATAAATCGGCCTTCAGCCGGTCGATTCTGTAACAATCTCACCGTGATAACTTAGGTGAAGTGAGCTGTCATTCCACCTGATGTTAGGGATTAACACTATCGACAACTCACTTCACTTCAAGCTCACTTCACCTAACTTTTCACGGTGAGATTGTTACAGAATAGCATTGCAGGAAACGGTCATGCAACGGATGAACGGTCGGTCACTTATTAAATTAAAAAAGGCGTTAATGAACACACCTGTGATGGCTTGTCCAGATTTTTCCAAGCCATTCATTTTACAGTGTGATGCTTCTGCAGTCGGTCTCGCTTCAGTATTTTCACAAAAGATTAATATCATTGAACATCCTATTGCTTATTACTCATGACTTTTTTCAAAAGCAGAACGAAATCATAGTACCACATAACGTGAACTTTTGTCTGTTCTTGATTCAATTAAACATTGCCGTTGTTATTTAGATGGAATGAAGTTTACTTTAATATCAGATCATATGGCTTTAAAATGGCTTCTTACGTAACAATCCCTCTGGTCGTTTAGCTAGATGGGCTACTGTCATTTCTCAATACACCTTTGACATCGTTCACCGCAAATGTTCGCAGCACGTCGTCCCAGACGCACTATCCAGAATTTATGCAAGTCCAATCACATTTGATCAAGGTCCCGAGCATACCACCGATAGATGGTATAAAAAGGTTTATTTAAGCGCTCGTGATTCACCCCAAATGTTTCCTGCATATGCCATACAGGACGGCGTTCTTTTAAGACGCATGCCTATCACCAGTCCCTTGTCTTCTGCACCCTGGCGCCCGAACAAAAAGTAAGTATTTTGATTGGTTCTTATTAGTGATTTAACCTTTTTTTTGCTGTCGTGAGGGTGATTGCTCCTTCCGAGCAAATTTTTATCTTCAATTCCGGTACCTGTAAACAGAAATGGAAGATAAAAATTGGCTAAAAATAAAAATAGTGGCGTTTTGTTCGTGCGCCATGGATCAGAAGATAAGGGTCAGAGAAGAAACTGCTTATTTCTTTGAAGTTGTTTGATTGTCTTAAGCGGTTTCTTAACTGACTTAAGTCCTTTGCTAGACTTTTAGTGCTTCGTTAGATTAGGGTTCTTTTTACTTAAATTTTAATTTTTTTACTTACTTAATTATTTATGTACTCTGTCTGGCTTATGTCCTTTGATTGGCTTAAGTTGTCTCTTTCATCGACTTATGTCGTTTTCTTTCTTCGTCTTAGTCGCTTTTTTAGTATTTAAAAAACCCTAGGTCTTACGATTTTAACATTTAGTTTATTCTTACGATTTAATAGGCGTTTCGTTACCTTAATTTTACTTCTTGAATATTTTAGGGGATTCCCAGGGTTTACTTAGGCTAGGCTAGTCATATCTCGATTTATTAGTCTCTAGTTTTCATGTTATTTCTAGATTTAGTGGACGCATCTCGAGTTTGCACTGATAACGTTTAGATGGAATGCGCTATCGTTTTTATTAGTATCTGTTGCACTTCGATGTCGTTGATTTAGGATTAATTTCGATTACTTATCTTATTGTCTATTGTTGAGGTTAGATTAGGTTAACTCTTTCAGGTTTCTCACACCTGCTTATTTTATTTTTTTCTCTTCCGTTCCTCATATTTTTTTTTTCTTGGAAATGGGGTGCTGTAGTATTAATACTATACTACATGTTATTTATTTGACATGCATATATAGACCGTTTCTTGAAGGCCGATTTATCCTGAAGTTTTGGAGGCCACATCAGCGCGGCACAGCGGCTATTGACACGAGTGACAGTGTCTTTTTGGAGCTCCCGAGTGAGGATATTTGGCGAAATATCAATTTAATTTAAATTAACGATCCAGCATTTCAAAAATAGTAGTATACCAGTCTTTAATTTTTTTTTGTTATTAAGTACTAAATTATTCGTTAAAACAGAATACAGCAGGTTCGGTACCCCATTTAAAAAACGGCCTTATTTGTCTTGTGGACGTAAATATAAATTTTGATTGCAACCATATTTTTAAGCTCGTCGATTTGCCCGCTTTAATCTTTATTTTAAGGTACGAAAACCTACGGTATTTCTTTTTGGTTTTTTAATCTTTTATAAACCTCTTCGGTGTAATGTGACTAATTACTTTTTATTGTATTTTCAACATTTTATATTTTTGTTTATTCTTTCATAAATTCGGTTTTTCTAAAATACAAATTAAACGTGTTCAGTGGCAAAGAGAATACTATGTTTTCCTTTCTTTTACGGTACAATATGTATGTATCTATGTATTAGTATTTATTCTTGTATTTTATAGTCATTTTCGAGCTTTCTATCCCGTATGTTGCACCTGCCATGTTTTATCTCTGCATCACCCTAAGGTTGACAATGCCTCAGGCATTAAGTCCGCCTTTGTTAAATTTTACTTGTGCATGAAGTTTTAGTAAATACACACATCAAAAGTGTCTAGGGATCAACATATATTTTTGCAATAACTTTTCTCCTGATTGATATTAATTAAAATTTTCTTTAAGGATTCATAAAATAAAGTGTTTTCGTTTGTCACAGTAACGATAAACCAAGTCACCTTTGCATTAATAAAGAAATTTGCCATTTTCCTAATAAATGGATTTTTGACATTTGAACCACTAACACAAAAGTTCGAAAAAAAGACTGAAATAACAGTTTTCTTTAAAATTTTATTGGGTAACTTAAACAATTAATAATCCGTGTTTCTACCGCGAACACTAACAACACAAGAACATCGGTTTGGCATACTCAAAATGAGTTCATCCAAATCACGCTGTGGAATGGCCGCCCATGTTCGTTGCAACAACAAAAAAAGGTCTTCTTGCGACTGGATACCCTCCATATTCGGCAGAGCTCTTCTCTGTAGCATATCCCATGCATGCTCAATCGGGTTCAAGTCTGGCGACTGAGCAGGCCAGGGCAGGACATTGATGTTAGCTGCGGCGAGAGTCTGTCTTACAACTCTTGCGGTGTGCGGTCGTGCATTATCATGCATTAACTGAAATAAGGGACCGATTTGCACTTGTAGAGGAACGATGACGTCTGATACAATCGTCTCAGCATAAATTTGAGCGTTGAGGTTGCCTCTGATCCAAATCAACTCAGTTCTTCCGCCGATCCAAATACCCGCCCATACCATGATGGTTCCACCACTATAAGGATGGACTTCCTGGCAGGATTTTAATCGCTGTTGGCGTCCAGGGGTTCTCCAGTGTCGTATACGTCTTGTATCCGGTCTCATACCAAAACGAGACTCATCAGAAAAGCACACGAAACGCCATTGTTCTTCTGCCCAATTTCTGTGTTCAAGAGCCCATTGATATCGAATCCTACGATTGTGCATTGCTATAGGTGGTACCCGTAGCGGTCTTCGGGAATGAAGGTTCACTTCATGCAAGCGGTTTCTGACTGTTTGGTCGCTAATTAAGTTCCCTGAAGAGTGATGAAGCCTCACGGCTAACATCATGGCGGTTATTGTTGGAGCTCTTCGAGTTAAGATTTGAATGTATCGGTCTTGTCTCCGTGTGGTGCAGCGATACCGTCCTCCATGGCGTTCAGCCACGGTACCAGTGCTTCGGTAACGTGTCCAAAGTCGACTGATAACACTCTGACTTGTATTCAGAGCTAAAGCCACAGTACGTTGCCGGGAACCAGCTTCTATCATTCCCACGGCTCTGAGCATTTCTTCCCTGCTTAAATGACGTCGCCGCTCCATAATAACGTTGGTTTTAATCAGTAGTAGGGAAACAGTAGCACTAATAATGTCTTCAATGCGTTGTATGTTTTTATAGGGAAAATATTGACAGCTGATTTTCATCTTTTACTCGAATTTGATTCACAGTTCCTGATTCAAATTATGAAATGCACCAAAAAGGATCCATATAAATTTATAAAATCATAAATTTATTACAAAGCCACATCTTAATCTCAAGAAATCCGCATAAAAATGCTTGATCCCTAGACACTTTTGATGTGTGTACATACAAATGTACGCAATTAAGATGGTTATTACAGTATCAAAATCTCGTTTCTCGATGCTGAGTTTGGAGAAAAACAAAAATTCGAATAATATGTCAATTCAGTAAAGCCGAGGGGATTTTGCGTGGATCGTCACGTACTGTACACTACGTGACGATCCACACAACCGAGCCAACCTGTCGTATCGAACCTTCACTAGCATTATATTCCTTACTCAGTGACGTTACGTGACAAGAGCCTAAAGGAACCTATAAGAGCTAAAGGTAAAGAAAATATAAAATACCGGTACCAAAAAAAGGTAGGTACCTGGCCCGTACCACAAATTTCATATTTGGTACGAGGAACCTCGTACGGTATATCCTAGGGAAACGACTGCATAATACCTGGGTAATCCAGTTCACAATGGCCGCCACACAACGACCGCAGTGACGGCTGTCATGAAAATTATGGCAGCAGGGTTTGACTTTACGATGTCAAAAAACGCTCTTCAGAAAAAACACACCAATTTACTTTCATAAGTTTAAGTGACATTATTCGCCGGTAAATTGCGGACACTACGTGGTGGTCACCGTTCTTCCAGAAAACCGTTGCTCAACTGTGTGCCAAAGATCCAAATCCGAACAAGTAGATAATAAAATTTAAACAAAACTGCACTTATTATTCGTCTAATATATGTCACCGTATAATTATGAACATCGTTAGTTTATAATCTATCTATATATCGTCTAATCTAATCTATCTATTGAAAATTTGTGAACTGTTTTTGTTTTTTTTTAAACCTTGCCCCACACTAGGAATTTCTCCTGTATCGTGGGTGCGTTTACAAACATTTAAACTCACATACACAAACAGCCAGACCCGTAACAACTACTTGCAGGTCATACAAATATTTGTTCCGTGCGGGGATCGAACCCGCGACACGTAACGCAGCAGTCAATCGCTTAGCCACTGCGCAACCATGCCGTTGCAACTGCAACAAACATTTACAATTTAACGCATTATTTTTCGATAGTGTTTAAATCTGTCCATGGCAAACCAACAGATTGTGAACAGGTACCAAACTTGCCTGCGACGGATTGTACCTTGCACTAATACTAAATAGGCAAGTAACTGCGACCAACTTGGAAGTAGCGCTCGCTCGGCCCTCGCGCTGTTGGTCACAGTTCTGACCGTTTTTTTTTGTTCTGGGTAGAAAATCCTCATGGATGTTCTCCATCCTGGGAGGGCGGAGGGGTCTGTCAGGCTCTTACTGACTAAAAACCACCCCGGTGTTCCATCTCACACCTACGCCAGGGGTCGCGGGAACGTACGAATTTTCCGCAATTGCCCGCCTCGGCAGGTCCCCTCAGGTCGGGAAGAGGAGTGAGGTGTTTGACTCCCCTCGCGACGTCTAAGAGGGGCGCGCGTGGAAAACTACACGCTGTCACCTCGGGTCCTGATGTATGGGGTGCGAAAAACTTGCTCCTTCGCCCCTGGACCCGTTTAGGGGGGCTGGAAGAGGGCGTTGTCCGCCCTCCGCCGACACCCGGGTGCTCCTGCTACGGGCTGGATGAGAGGATGAGATCTCTCTCTCCCTTTCCGCAGCCTCTTTCTGCGAGATTACTGTTTCGCAAAAAGGACACCACCGCGTCCCAGGAGTCCTCGCTGCCGACCATCGCATTCACTACGTCCGACAGCGACATGTCACTGCCTACTCCTGAGATGAGCACAACCTAACTCATTTGGTCGGGGTGCTCTGGCTTAGTTACTGCGACTAATTCGACTACCGCCAAGACCGACAAATCAGGGACGGTTGTCACGGGTGACAAAATCGGACAGATTGTGAACCTGTCGGTAAGTGCAGGCTCGTTCACAATTTGACGGTTTGTCAGCATCATTAGCCTGTAATGTTCCAACTTCTGGGACACAGGCTTCCTCTCGGTAAGAGGGAGTGGGTCGAAATCCACCACGCGGGCCCAGTGCGGGTTGGTAGATGTCACATGTCTTTCGAATTTTTGGTTCTAGGACATGCCGGTTTCCTCTCGATGTTCTCCTTCACCGTTTTGAGAGCAGTGGTGATGAAATAATTTACACAAAGTAAAACGCCTGTTTGGGTTCGAACCTACGACCTACAACTCGTAAGTCACGGCCGTTACCACTGGGTCACCACAGCTCTGGTTTGTCATAGATAGATTATAATATATTGTAAGCAGTATGTTACAGTCAACGTTGACGTTCAAAAGTGCCTTTTATGTGCCTATTTGAAATAAATGCTTTGACTTTGACTTTGACTTTCACAATTTATCAACAGTTTACCATCTCGCAAGATTAAAAACACAATCATACGGTGACATATCGATGCCTTAGAGTGAAAACCTCGTAAGTGTAATAAAAGAAGTAACTTTTCAGGAGGAAGAAAAATCTGCGTGCTGTAGAAATTTTGTACGGCGTCTTTTATGTTTTTTTATTAATTAGTATGTAAATTTAACCAGCTATTATCAACGAACAAATTGTTCAGATCAGGACGTGCATTGCGCGGTTATCTTCCTAGAAAGGCAATAAAATATATTTGAGTAAAAATGCATTCCCGAGGTTTTCACTCTAAGACGACGATATACAATGCCGAGTGCAGTGGGCGACCCCGCAGGACTGCGGTTGAACGATGTAGTCAGAGGATTTTATTCCATTCTCACCCGTATCCCAAAGCACATAACATAATATACAAAAATAAAGGAATATTCTGCAGTAAATCGTGTCCCTATTGTGAAAAAGTTTGAGAATTTGTGTTGATAAAAATGAAAGCAGGACAAGTGAAAAAATAAATAATATAATAATACTAATTGATAACAATAATTTAACGATAATCACGCAATTTATAGTTATGTCTCAAATATATTAATTATACGATAATTGTTTATAAGTAATATACCTACTAATAACAATTAATTAATAAAATAACAATAGGAAAATTATATAAAATAGCAATAATAATAAATTAATAATATAGCAATAATAATTATTCAAAGAAAAAATATTTATATACTTAAATGAATAAACATAATTATGCTAAATAATTATATGTATACAGGAATGTAAAAGTAATCTTTTATATTTTTATAAGTACATTTGGCAGTTAAAATAATAGTTATCTATTAAATAAGCGAAATGTCAATATTTTAAATCTCCTAAAGCAAGGCTTCCTCTCTCCTACCCTTTTGCTGTGCCCTTAGTTACCACCTAAGTACACATTAGGGTAAAGCTATTGGGTATTGAGTATTGAAAAGGTTGAACCGACAAAATTAAATCACTACTTCATTAATAAGCCGTGTAAGAAATATCTATGTTATTCCTCGCTAATTCATTCGATTAATTTCAATTGCATCTGATCCTTCAATTCGGATAGATATGCATGAGTTCCTTGTATTTGCATGAGGTAACCTTCGGAAAAATGAAGCTTGCGGTATTGGCTAGATATTAAAAATACCCATGGACTTTGACGTCACAAGATTTTTACGGATAGAGGGAGAGGAGGCCTCTGTCCCCGCAATGGGGACATTAGAGGCCGATTCTGCTTATGAGGGAAATATTAAATATTGGAAACTTAAAAAAACAACTCAAAAGAGTGATGATGTTCGTATGGTAATGGGTGGAACAAGCACACTAACTGGGCTTTGAAGTTCAGTTAGTGTGCTTGTTCCACCATAAAAACATCATAATTTTTTTTTGTTGTTTTTTACACTTATATTTTTTGTTTTCTATTTGATGTGTATTTAAGTTTGTTAATAAAATAAGTAACTAACGTCTCAACGTACTGTAATTTGCAAAAACCGTAACATTTTTTTAATTTCGGGGGCTACCTTATCTCATCCCTCTTGACTAGGACAGACATTCATTTATGTGTATATCATGCCCATGCCACCTAATATTTAACAAACGTTGGCCTTGTTTCCTAAATGGTAATATATCCTCCTCAGGTGGGGCCCGCTTTGGACCTTGCTATGGAAGACCCGGTCATCCAGAACGCTTTCCCGCCCTGGCTGACGGTGGAATGGATGAAGTACGACGTCACAGATTGTGATGCGGCCTACGCCGTGATATCAGCGATAGACGCTTACAACGACTGCGCTCATGTGTTTTTTGGACCGTCCTGCGATTTCGCATTGGGTGAGTGTTTCTAATTAATTTTTTATACGAAATTGTCTCTTTTTTTGTAGTTATCTGATTTAAATACTCGAATCAAACTACGACACAAGTAAAATGCATATAATAAAATGACGGAAAATTTATCGACGAAACCGAAATCACAATCGGAAAATGTGAATTAGGATCAGTTCCAAATCAAACGACGTTGACGTTTGCTCCGTGGAATCAACTTTTGCGGTTAACGTCTGATAAATATTTATGATAAGGAACTAACTTCAAGTTACACACGGAATTTTAGGAAGAGCAGCCGTTGTAACATGCAAATCGCGGCTCCCAACTGTCTTTACTTAAAGCTTGTAAGCGCTCAATGTCGTGAGTTTACGTAACCTACACTTTATTGACACACTTATCTACGTACTTCAGTCTTACTAACAGTATTTTTTTCTCCTTCTTCCCATGCTTTTGAATAAAATACTAACTAACTAGCCTTCAGGACACTTTCCACTCTACCTAATGAACGTTTTTATTTGATTCATACCTCGTCTTCGCTATCTCTCCGTGTGTTTTTTTAACCGTAAAGAATACTAAAGTGCCAGACTGATACAGATAGTATAATAAATGGGCATTATTTAAAAGTTATTTGTTATCTAAAATGAAGTCTGTGGTTTTCGTGTAAATTAATGGAACAAAACAAAATATTTAGCTATTAAAAATAATTATACTATTAATGAAAAGAGGGAACAACTAAAAACGAAAACGATTTTTTTTTGTATAGTCAGCAGGACTGAGTCTGTTTTAGTCGACAATACGGTCACTATACAAATATTGTTTAAGTTTAAATAACTTAAGAAAGAGAAAAGGAAAAGCAGATGTTTGCATATACAACGTGTTGTTTTGCATCCTCGTCAAATTTCAGGAGGCTGTTATGAAAGACATAAATAATCAAATAAAATTACGATCCTGCTCAATAATTAATACATACTTGTTTTTTTAGGTATTTAAGTTTGACAGTATTTCAGAATACTCCACTTTCAAAGAACAAAATCGCCCCGTTGCGTATGCGGCAGGCAGTGACGTACGACTATGTCGCTGTGTGCATGCGTTACAGTTACAGCGCAGTTACAGGGCGGTATCACAAGGACCCAACACATGCCGATTTCCGAAAATTACAAAATTTAAAAATAAATACCTACTTATTTTATTATTGATTCGTGTCGAGAATCATTAGCATAGTTACCTCCTCGAATTTGATGAGGATGCAAAACAACACCTTGTATAAGAAGCGTGTTAAAAAATAAACATAAAATACACGCATACACAATAATACAAAATAGGCCAAAAGCTTCGTATTAGACAGAGGAAAACAATAAAAACAAAAAGTACAAAGTTTTACAATATTTATATCTAATGCTTGATGTCAGAGTCAGAGCAGGTCACAATAATTATAATGGTCAAACTAAAACCATAGACAACACACGCTGCCTAACTATGCGACACTGAAAACCAACAAAATGTCGATTGCAGACTGGAAATTATTATAACTTAACACTACGTCCGTAACAAACAAATACAATTAACATTTTGCCGCACCACACACGCGTCCCAATCGTGCAAGACCAGCGGGGTAGTTGCGGAACACACTATCCAGAGGGAATGGCTTTCATTTTGACAGCCCATCAACATTCATTGCGTTATTTACGTTGCTGAGCAGACAAATCTTTCGAACTTATGAAGCAATGGATTAGCAATAGCCTTCAAAATGTTTCAGATTGTGTGTGATTGATAGTGTGTTACTTACGCTTACGCAATTAGGGTGCTGGTCGTTGCTTAGCAAAATGCAGTATGTTAAACACATCTAAATTACGAGCAAAATGCATTTTTTCGATTTACGAGTCCTTAAAGATGTTATGTTTAATAGACAATACTGTTTAAAATTTAGCCTAAAATAAAATGAGTAATGCGAGTTAATATTTAAAATTGTTCGAAAGCGTTTGTTTAGAGAATGAACCAGCGACAGATTTATGACGCTGCCGGTATTAAGATTTTCAAAATTTACAGAAGTCATTAATTTGAATGTTCATAATTTTCGTTCGCAATTTATGAGATGAAAATTGGATCATAATGTTTAGTTTGATTTACTGTGTATCTTGGGAATTAAGTTACGAGTGGAATACCTACTATAGTAGATATTCAATCAGTATACGCACGTCATCTTTTTAATTATGAGATACACACCGCCGGACAAGTTCGTGTCGGACCACGCACAGTGAAGCGTTCCGTTGTTGGGATGAATATGTATGCATGCACAGTAGTATTTTTCTGCAAGTTACTTATATCAAAGGTATTTCTGCGGTTAAACCGAAAATATATCCACAAACTATTGACTTAAATAGCAAAGTCACTTCACATCATAATCTTTATAATTATGGGATCCAACGATACACCTAATACGATACGGTAAATGTTTTCTAGATTTTATTTTGCAAGTTTGTAGGCGTGATTACTGTGTATTTAACATGCCAAATTACAGCTTTTTAATACCAAGGGGTAGAAAGAAAGATGGACTTGGCGAAACTATAAGAGTTACTTGTTTTCTACAGAACCGTAAACCTAAAAATGCTGTGTGCTAAGAAAGACTATGCACAAAGTTTTGAACATCAAGCCTAAACTTCATGAAATTTGCGTCGCCGACTGCAAGCCACGGCCTGTTACTAAGTATATTCTGACGCGAATCAAATTACTACGAGCCGGACCACGTTAGGAAGACCTAAAATTTTCACCCGACACACAAAAATTACGTACCGAAGTAATATTTTATCCTTTCATCATTAATTACCACAAAAAACGTCGCAGCTTTTTTGTAAGGCGTTAGGTGAGCTTTGTTTGTCATAGAACCACATTATTCCGACATTAACTTGCAACTGGTAAACAAGGAAGTTGTTGCTGAACATGTTTTGGAGAAATTGGCCAATATTTTATGTAATTATTATTAATAATGAACCACTCAATTATGAACCACTGTATGCCTGGTTGTTCTTTATTGGACATAATGAATAAAATTATGAAATGCAATTTTAACCAGGATACTACATTATTAATATTTATTGGTAATAGAGGTAATGTGAACAAAGGAGAATTACTCCAATATTATACTTCATTATGCAACCTGAAGTTAAGAAAAATTGTTATGTTCACATTCCCATATAACCAAAGTTTGCCACAGGAAGAAAACAAGTTTAGGTATGAAATTAATATGACATTGCATAATTTGACAAATAATAACAATTTATTCCATCTTATTGACACTAACAATTATGTTGGTAATCATTTATATTTGACTAAAGATAGATATTTTGTGGATAGGTACTATTTGTCAAAATATTGTAAAAGACAGATAGCTGTGTCGCTATCATATTACTTTTCTATTACAGCCAAGAATTTGGCTAAACAAATTGCTTCTATTGAGCAAAGCTATACTAACATATCAAATAATTCAGCCAATAATTTGGTACACATTGACATTGCTAATCATTTAAATTAAAAAATAAGACAATAGAGGCAACCTCTAGCAATAATGTACAGAGTTGTAAGAATAATTCAAGTAAAAGCTTGAAATCAGTAAATAGTATCAACCTGGTGCATCAAAACATTCAAGGATTTATGAACAAAGATTTAGAAGTAGAATTATTTATGAACTGTAATAGTATAGATATTCTTTGTATAACAGAACATTGGCTTAAAATCCACCAGTTCTTGTTCAATTTTAATAATCACCAGGTTGGTAGTTCGTTCAGCAGAGTAAATGCTATACATGGTGGCTCCTTAATTTTAGTAAGCAACCAGCTTAAATTTAAAGAACGTAAGGATATTGTGAGCCTATCTGTTGAGCGGACAATAGAAATAGCCTGTATAGAATTGGAGCAGTTTATTGTATTAAGTGTGTACAGACCCCCTTCAGGATTGTATGACTGCTTTGAAAAGGTAATGGATGAAGTGTTAAACAAGATTTGTAACTCGAGCAAGTCCATTATCACTTGCGGTGATTTTAATGTTAATTTATTAGAAAACTCGGGTTCTTGTAGTAAAATATTAAGTCTGTTTCAGTCCTACAATCTTGTAAACCTATTTTTGGAGCCCACTAGAATAACCCCTACTAGTGCAACATGCCTAGATAATATTTATACAGATGTTATACCAAGCCACAAAGAAATAATAAATTTACTAGATTCTGATCATTGCGGGCAAAGGATTACTATCCAAAACCTAATCAAGAAAGTGGCTAAAAAGGATATCACTGTCAACCCCAAAACTGCTAGTCGCTTGGAAGCTTTTAAAGTTAAACTCATTAATAAATTACCAGTTTTATCTATTAATTTTGATCCTAATCATCTATATGATGATTTTTTTAATATATACTGTAAACAATTTAATTCCACCTTTGTTCCCAAGACTATCTCGGTTAATAGCAACACATCTTTCAGTGATTGGGCTACCATTGGTATTCATAAAAGTAGAACACGGCTTTATGAACTGTACAATGAAAGGACCGTTTTAAACACTGCTGAATTTAATTTATATGTTAGAAATTATTCAAAATTATTTAAAAAAGTTTGTTGTATGGCCAAGTCCCGTTATTTGAGTTCGAAGATTAAAAACAGTAGTAATGTAATTAAAACCACTTGGAATATTGTTAATAGTGAAACGGGAAGGTCTAGTAACCGAAATACTGACTACAGCCTGTCCATTAAAGACAACATAATAAAATCTGACTCACAAGTCGCCGCGGCCTTTGAAAATTTCTTTTCAGATATTCCCGTTTCAACTACTAAATCACTAAACTCATCACCTTCTGTTGCTGAGTATTTGCTTAAAGAAAATGTTAATGTTTGCGATTCGGAATTTCATTTTGAACATATTACTTGTAGAGATATAATTAAAACCTTTCACACTTTAAACGTAAAAAAGACTGCAGATCTGTGGGGTAATTCTGTAGAAGTTGCTAAGTCTATTATTGACATTGTAGCACCTACTTTAGCTCTTATTTTTAACAATTGTATCGACTGTGGAGAGTTTCCTGACCTCATGAAAAATAGTAAAATAATACCTTTGTTTAAATCAGGTAGTACTACAGACCCCACAAATTATAGACCTATTTCAGTACTACCTACCTTTAGTAAAATTTTTGAGAAATTAATTTTAGCCCAATTGCAAAGATTTTTTAATAAACATAAATTATTACATAGTAAACAGTTCGGTTTTACAAGGGGTCGTTCAACTACTGATGCCGGTGTTGAACTTTTAGGACATATTTATAATGCATGGGAAGATAAATGCGATGCCTTGGGCATTTTTTGTGATTTGTCCAAGGCGTTCGATTGCGTTCTTCATGAAACGCTAATCAGGAAACTCCGCCACTACGGGATCCGGAACACCGCTCTGGATCTTCTTACTTCATACTTGAATAATAGGGTTCAGAGCGTTGACGTTAATGGTAAAAGATCTCCCGGATCTATAGTAACAATGGGAGTCCCACAGGGCTCAATTCTCGGTCCTTTTTTGTTTCTTATTTATATTAATGACTTGCCTTACCTCATAAAGGATAATCATGATATAGTGTTGTTTGCGGACGATACTTCACTTTTGTTTAAACTTAAACGTCAGCAGCTGGTTACTGACGATGTAAATAGCGCGATCTCAAAAGTAGTTCACTGGTTCAATGTTAATAATTTACTACTTAATGAAAAAAAAACCAAATGCATTAAGTTTACGCTGCCTCACGTTAGACAGGTGTTAACTAATGTATTGATAAAGGGCAGAGAATTGAATCCTGAAGATAGCACAGTATTCTTGGGCTTAACTTTGGATGCTAAGCTTCAGTGGGGCCCACACATAGATAAATTATCAAAAAAGCTTAGCTCCGCAGCATACGCTGTTAGAAAAATTCGTAATTTAACTGACATAGAGACAGCCCGTTTAGTGTACTTTAGCTATTTTCATAGTGTAATGTCGTATGGTATTCTGTTGTGGGGAAATGCCGCCGACATTCAGACTATCTTTGTTTTGCAGAAAAGAGCTGTTCGATCAATTTATAAGTTAAGCCCGAGACACACTCTCAGAGAGAAATTTAAGGAAATTAATGTAATGACTGTGCCTTCACAGTATATTTTTGAAAATCTTTTATATGCCCATAAAAATATAAACTTGTTTAAAAAATACAGTGATATCCATAATATAAATACTAGGAACAAACACAGCTTCGTTGTACCTACAACAAGGCTCAAGAAAATAGGTGGCTCGTTCAGATGTCAATGTATACGCTTTTATAATAAACTTCCAAGCCACGTTCAAGATCTAAGCCTTAATAAATTCAAATCATTCATTAAACGTAAGTTGTGCCAGAAAGGCTTTTATACCGTTAAGGATTATATTGAGGACAAAAAGGCTTGGGATTGAGTTGTTCCAATTTTCTGCATACTGAATGTTTTCTTTTATTTCTGTTACATACACTGATAAATTGATAATTATTATAACAGAACGACTTGAATACTTACCTTGAGAAGTACAATTTATTGTTTTAATAATATTGTGAATTTGAGGACTATGTGGGTCATTGTTTCAGTTTTAATCATGATCTGGCAGTTTAAGTAGTTCATGCGGCCTACCCAAATGTCCTTTCTTTGGTATTGTTCGTCGAATCGTTGAGCTCCTAAAGTTCTGAGTTGAGCTGCACGGTTACTGACAAATGCGTGCACTGACTGGACAGGTCCTCTTAATCTGCGTGGTTCTTTCCTCAGAAGACCATTTCAGATACTAATCTACATGGTCCTCAAAGATTATGTTCGAATATTTATATACACATTGACATTCATGAATTTTATACATACAATGACATGAGTAATTACTTTGTAAAGTATTATATTATTTAAATTATTGTGAATGTGAAGATTATGTGGATTATTACTTTTTTTTATTTTATTTCTTAGTTAGTTTCACGATCTGGCAGCTTGAGTAATTTATGCGGCCTACCCAAATGTCCTTTCTTTGGTATTGTTCGTCGAATCGTTGTGCTCCTTAAGTTCTCAGTTGAGCGGCAAGATTACTGACAAATGCGTGCACTGACTGGACAGGTCCGCTCAATCTGTATGGTTTTTCCTCAAAAGACCGTTTCAGACACAAATCTACATGGTCTTCACATGATCTGACCAAGATTATGTCTGGACTTTAAAAGAGACTGTGACCTCTGAGTTTGTTTCGGCCTTTCTTCTCAGAGTAGTCAGTTATGAAACGCCGACCTCATCTAGTTTTAAAAATATGATTGACGTGTAAAAGTGTTTGTAACAAACCTACTTACAGAAATAAAATCATTTATCATTTATCATTTATCATTTATCAATATAATAATTCGCCGTAGTGTACTAATTTGTTGTTAAATTGAAGACAATAGGTTCTTGCTTAAGTATAAGAATAATAAAAGCGCTTACTCAGAAAATCTTTTTTTTATTAATGCACTTATTTCTATATTTCATTCTCGGAATTAATACCAAGTATGACCAAATTACTCCAGCACTCAGTTAACATTATTTATTAATGTACGCGGTTATTACGGGGTGTATATGGCCATGAACAGTTTCTAGTATATCCTCGGGGATATCCACCAATAATTCTTTTACCTTCCTGCAATACATTAGCAAAAGTTTATCAAATTGTGGACCTAAAAGATACATTTTTGATCGTAATCATTTTATCGTTGAATTTTTTATATTAGTTAGTATAAAACCAACATACGCTTTTGGCATAATCCACCATAGCATGCGTATTTTGCTACTAATGCTGCTTCCTCTTTATTTCTACAACTGAAAAATTTAGTAATATATTAACAGGCCCTCTGTTATAGAAAGTCTATTATAGCACTGACGAATTTCTGACAGATTAATTAGACTTGTATAATGACATCCTTATTTTATTAATAATTGCTTTAACTTTAGATTTTTTTGATTTGTATTATTTACTATGATCGGCTTATGACACTATTTGATTGTATTTTATTGTACCTTTTAGTTTTATGTTATGGTCTAAATTGGATTGTTAATTGCGCGCAATTAAAAATCACTTGATACTGTGTAGCGTCCTACGTCTTATATTTGTACGCCGTTCAGGCAAAACATGACTGTCAGATAATTTTATGTAACATATTGCATGCCATAAGTATACTCATGTTTTGGAGAAATAAAATTATCTTATCTTATCTTCTTTTTCTGTAACATTCAAATTCGTATTTTTTTTTAAGTAGTCCAACCTAGATTTTCAAATAAATAATTGATATTGTATTTTATACTTACTTTTACGCTTCATTTCTTCTTCAAACTCTCTTACTTTTTCTAAATTCTTTCAGCGTCAACAATATGAGTTTTATTGAAAAATCTCATATGAAGTGAGAAAACAACCCTTAGGGGTTCCACGAGCAAAAATATTTGTTCGTGGTACCCCAAGGGGGGCTAGATTGGGGGACCACGGGAAAAGAGCGGCGAAACCTTCTGTGTCGGTGGTACCACATTGTGTTAAAAAGAGCCTATGAATCAACCGCGCACCTGAAAAGGCACTTATAATAATTGCTTAGGGGAAATAGCACCTGTGGGTAGCATCAAACCTTTAAATAAATCACTGCTCACAAAGTAGATGTATTGTTAAAGATTTTGAATAAACAGAGTTAGTTTTGCTGCATGAAATATTTAATGAAAAGGCGCCATTAGATTTCAGGTGTTTTCAGAATCATCAAAAGTTACTTGTTTGTGTAACACTCCCTTTATCCTATTAGAGTAATTGTCGATTTTACCGATTTTACATTGAAAGTCAGTAAAGAGAAGCCTGACTTACAAGGTGAGATTTAATTGCCAATGGCATGCAATACGTTGAAATAACAATTTTATTATAAGCCACAGGAATTAAACTTGCATCGTATAAATGGGGCTTGGCTTTAAGGTTATCTTATTGTAGTAAGTATCTGGCATCGACTTATCTCCGAAAACTAAGACTGATGGTGCAGACAATTTTTTTTAGAGATGATATAGTTTTAAGTATTACAAAGCAGAGCTATTTTACCAACAGCATCTAAGTATTCATCTAGACTTGGAGATGCACATGAGTATACAAATGTTTTGTCGATGGTTCGCTCGTTTGCACAAATCAACGGTGTTAGTTAAAGCTAGATTTCAAGAGAGAAACGTGTCTGAGTTCTTCTATTACTTAAATAAATCTAAGCAGAAGCTGCTATGTGACACTAAGAAGGGAAGACAATTTTTCCAGGATTAATTTCTTCTTCTTTCACCTCACTAACGCTTACCTTCTTTTAGACGAATTCAACACAATTATTAGCTATAGTTCAACCACATAACTGAGACGTTGCCTGAGGTAGCTGCGCGGTGCCGGAGGAGTGTGGTGACGTGATGTGAGATCTCAGTGATTCGTCAACTTGTGACAACTATCGTTATCGCACAAATAATTGATATATACATTCACAAAACACCTGTTTGTGGAATTTCGCGCAATAGTGACAAGAGGCACGTGCTCAGAGATTGATCGTATGGTACAGTTCGAAAACATCAAAGGTGTTTGTGTCATTTTTAACGCAATAATCGATACGAAAATACTACTTAAATTGATAGATTCCTTAAAATGTAAAAAATATTTATTTATTAACTCATCATCAATAATCCTACTTAGGGTACAAAAACCCTGAAATCCAGGGATAGGAGCTATAGGGTGACAAAATTTGTATGAATAATCTAATTGCGTGAATGAATTCACATTGAAACTTGACACGAATACTAGGTAATAAGGAAATTATAATATCAAATCCACTACACTATGCAATGAAAGTATGGTTTGTTTCAAGATAAGTTATATTTGTATTACAATGTCACTTTAAGTTTATATGAAAGGCTTGAATTTGTTAAGAGTATTAAAATATTAGATTTAGCATTAGTCTATGGAAAAATTCGTTCCTTTAGCACTCTAACTCTGTGGAGATTACGAAATGTCAGTTTAGGTAGAATTCAGCACATGATCAAGACCCTCTAGCGTAGAAATTTTTCGTCGGCTATCAAAAAAAAAATCTGCTGTTTCATAGAAAAGTGCACGTGATCAAAATGTATATCATAAGGTACAGCATTTTTTTTAAATATCAGACGAAAAATTTCAACGCAACGGTATTTCAGAATCATGTACTGCATCCATGGTAACAGGTTGCGCATCAATGTCCCTGCCACTCTGTTTCCATAATAAAATTATAAATTCGAAATTAACTCTGTCTGCCTCTACCTACCTTTTTACCCCTAAATCACTGAACGGATTTCGATAAAATTTGGCAAGGAGATAGAAATTTTTGTCTCAAAAATAATCCTGAAGGGTATGATATAGGGGTGGAAAGTTTTTACGGGAAACCCAGCATTTCTTAAGTTAGGGATATTTATTTATTTATTTTTATTTTTCTTCTTACATCTACCATTACAGGGTAACCCACTGCGATAAATGCGCTTATCCTAACTTAATTATCCTAAATAGGTACTAACATTCATGTACACACGGCTACACATCAAGCTATACATTTCCAGTATAATCTCATATTGATCTCATATTGTAAGGATTTCCGTACGATGCGAGACCAGCGTAAACTGGTTTTGTTTAGCTTGATGTGTAGCCGTGTGTACCTACCTATAACAAAGGACAAACAATGCATTCCTTGTGACTTCACGCCGAGAACAACAGAATAAGTCCGTCTCACTCGCTATGAGGTTAGGCGTGCGGAGTGCACGCGTTAGCGGCGCCTCCCTTACAAGGCAAGGCAAGGTTGGTCCGAGCTTGCGGTACCACTAGCAGTGGCGGCTGCCGTCGTCGCCACACGTACCTGTCCGGAACACACAGACTTACCTGCGCTAAAGTAACTGCATTATGCACCTTCCCTCTCAGTAAATTAAATATATATGAGGTGAGTGCGAGATCCTTCCTAACTCTTATATCTTATAAATTTCTTTTGTACCTTCTCCAGCATAATAATAATAATAATAATAATAATCTTTATTTTATCCAAAAACATACAGAATTTTAAATACAGTTTGATATTTAGTTTAAAAATATATTTAAAGTTTGTGTTGCAAGCTCTGTACAAAAATTATACTCTACCTCTTAAACTAGGATATACCTGTATTTTAAGAGGCAGTAATATACGGTCAGGGTTTACAATTACCAACAAAACTTATCTAGAGTGGACTGTGCCATTCTACTGTATGGTATACAAATTTTAATAGTGAAATTGTGTGTGAGTGGTGGACGTGGGTGTGTGTATGTGTGTGTGTATGTGTGATGGGATGAGCATGAGACTATATTTATCTTCATGCGGAGCCCAGATGACTGCATTAAATTCTAGGTGGCTCCTTACCAATGCATTATACAACGCTATAGTAGCTTTCATATTCGTGAACTCTCGGAACGTACGAAGCATGAAACCTAAATTTCTATACGCTCTTTTGCAGCTACGCATGATGTGATCACGAAAATTAAAACCAGTGCTAAAAAGCCTACTCCTAAGTCCTTGACTTCTGTGACCCGTGCCATAGGTAACCCGTCAATATGGTAGGTACGTAGGATGGGATTGCGTGCGCGTGAAAATGTGATGGTCACACACGTCGAGCTATTAAACTGCAAGAGACTTTCTTTGCTCCAGCTCACTATCCTATCAATGTCCCTTTGTAGCCTGACACAGTCATCACCGCTTTTTACCGCGAGGGACAATTTGAGGTCGTTGGCAAACAACAAACAATTTGCGTCTTGGACTACTTCTGGCAGGTCGTTTACCATCAGAAGGAAGCCCAAAGGGCCAAGGTTACTTACTACCTTGACTTACCCCGGACCTCGTGAAATATCGACCTGACACGTGTCCCGCATATTCCACATATTGCTGCCTATCCCTCAAATAACTGGCAAAAAACTGGGGTGAGTGTGGGGTGAGACCAACACCTGTTAACTTTTTAAGCAAAGTGTCATTTTCGACTATGTCGAATGCTTTTCTGAAATCAAAGTAAGCAGAATCAGTTTGTCCCCCACTATCTACCGTCGCGTCGTTAGCTCCAGATAAGTCATGTGGCAGAGTAGGTTACTGGTGGTACTTCTTCCCGGTCGAAACCCATGCTGAGCGTCTGATAGCTGTGCGCTAACCTGAAGGTATATGCCCTTGTGAATAGCTGTTTCCAGTATTTTTGCCTGCTTCGACAATACTGCAACTGGGCTGTACCTATCCACTGATTCTGCTGAACCTCCCTTCGGAACCGGAACAACGTGGGTCACATTCCACCTCTCTGGAAACACGGCAGCTTTGAGACAATGGTTATAAATATAAAGTAGCGGCTTAGCTAGCACTAATTGACAATCCTCGAATATGTAAGGCGGATTGCCGTCAGGCCCTGCGGACCGTTTCGGCTTAAGATCTTGAAGCGCACGACATTCGTCTACTAACTGTAATTGGTCCAAGTGCACACGCGCCGCTCCGTTTCCGCTACTTGCTTTAGCTATAACCGCATCTACATCCAATTCCGGTCGCTCTGGCCTGTACACAGAATAGAAATACTCCGCATACAGCACACAGAAAACACCTCACATTTTAAAGGTTTCTCAGTAAATAAAGAGCTTTAAACACAATTCTTGCAATAAGACAAAGAAAGATGCCGCGGGTAGCAGGCGATATCACAAAAAAATGTAATAACACAAATATGCGAACGAAATCGCGAGTAAAAGTTGTCCACAGACCGTTGACTCGAACCGTTAAAATCGCTTGCGGACTCCCACCTCTTTTATACTTGGCATAATTCCAAAAAGATTTAGGATCACTCAGCGTTTGACCTTGAACACGGTTCCGATATTGTTCCTAAACCAAGCTAACGCTTCGTAATCGACCCTCTACCCGCTTGCCTTGAACTGTTTATGAAGAAAATAGATATGACAATTCAAATGTATGTTTTTGGTAAGAAATAAAAAATTACGTGTTTTAGCATTTATGTAAAATCATCCCCCAAGGGGGTAAAATAGAGAACGATTTTAAAATTCACATGTTTTTTTTTTTGTGTAGAAGTACATCTTTTTAAGCGATTTAAGGGATTGGAAATAAAGTCTCCTGTAACAGACAGACTTTTTTCCAAACTCAAACTCAATGCATTTATTTCAAATAAACCAAATAAAGGCACTTTTAAATTGTCAAGGGGTCGGTCAGTCAGAAAGATGAAGCTAGTTGCCCATTCCAAAGCGTAGTAGAAGAAAATCCCATAGATCGCTTTTATGCCTTAATGGCAGAACGGAATTGGATAAAAGGTATATGAATAGGCTAAAAATCCCCCAAGGGGGTAAAATAGGGAATGATTTTAAAATTCACATGTATTTTTTTTTTTTGTGTAATTACCTCTTTTTAATCGATTTAAGGAATTGGAAATAAAGTCTCCTGTAACAGACAGACTTTATTTCCAATCCCTTAAATCGCTTTTATGTCATAACGGCAGAACGGAATTGAATGAAAGTTATATGGATAGGCTAGTTAGTAACCTGGGTTAGGGGTTAGGACATACGATAGGTATTTTCTTATCCCGGTAATGTGTTCCCGTGGGATAATTTCCGACATTCGCGCGGGTAAAGCCGCAGGGAAAAAGCTTGTTATAATCCTTACTAATATTATATAATGCGAAAGTAAGTTTGGTTGTTTGTTACCTGTGCACGTCTAAACCACTGAACCGAACATCATGAAATTTTGTATTATGTACGTTGTCAGAGGTACAGATAAGGACAAAACCCTTTAATTCAGAAAAAAAATACTATTCCCGAGGGAAAGGACAATAACTTTCGACGGGCACATTTGCTTTAAGACGCTAGATGGCGATACGTGCCTTTCGAATCATGATTGAATTATACTATAAGTAACTTTAATAGTGTTATGCGTTATTTTTTTCTAACTAGAGTAGATTGCTTTATGACGCTAGATGGCGCTACCTGTCTTTCGAATCGTGATTGAATTATACTATTAGAAACTTTAGTAGTGTACTTTAGAAGTGCGTTAATTTTTTTAAACTACAGTCTCGAGACTAGAGTGAACTCCAACACCTTTTGACTGTACACCATGAAAGTTGGCACATAGGTAAGTGTATATGTATTTTTAATGGAGAAGGATTTACAGGATTTATTTCGACCTCCACGCGGGCGAAGCTGCAGGAAGAAAGCTAGCTAGCCTAGCGTGATGTCGTTCAACTCTAAGAAACCGAAGTATTTGAACGACAAGCTTAGTTGGATGATTAGTCGACAAGATTACGCGCCCAGGCAGTGTGCACAACAACTTACACAGTCTCATAGGACAGCGGCTTTCCAATGCACTTTCCAATACGCTGCATCTAAGGTGTGGAATCCATCACCAATAAGGGTTCTGAGCACCATCAGAACACGTTTACGGCAATATCTGATAGATTAGCAACAGAAACTTGACATGGTCGCCCTAAATGTTTCACTTATATGAAATGCCTACAGTACTTAGCTTAAAACATAATGACTGTTGTGACAAAAATATATATTGATGTGGAGGCCGCATGCTCGGTGATTTTCCGTCCTTTACTGCCTAAATATTCCCGACTCGGTGGCGCTACTGTACCATCCGCGGCGCCTAAGTGCCGTCGCAGTTGTGAGACCTGTGGAAAGCATAAACTGTCACATTACTTCTTTTTTACACCACCATCTCATACTCTGATCAATCTTAAGGCGTTGTTTTCGCGATTACCCATTGTGCCTGGCCTACTTGCGACTGTGACGCACAAAGGGGCGTCAAGATTGCATCAAATACCCTCTTTTTTCAATAAAGTCTTGGTCGAAGACGATACTTCGTCTATTTTTATAGGTAGGAAGGTACTTCACTTTCTCCTAATAGTAAGTATTAAATTAAAATAAGTTTATATTATTATTATAACCATTCAAATTGTTTAATTCAAATAATCCACATTAATTTTTTTCTTGTCATAATTCTAAATACCTGTCGGTATATTGTCCGCCGTGCTCGGCGGCCTGTAGCGGTTTGTGAATGCATCATAGTCGGATCAATCTAGCTGATCGTTAAGAAAAGGTTTTGCTGAGACAGATAGTTCTTGTTGTTATAGTTTTTGTAAGTTTATTTTATTACTAGTTTATTTATTTATTTATAAGTATAACAATTATGTATTTAGGTACCTACGTCGAAACTGTTTGTAGTCCCCGTCACTTGTCCCTAAAAGTTCATTAGAACCTGCGTCAGACAGCATCTGTCTGGCATTAATGCTTTAATTAATATGGCATAATAGCCGCGAGGCATGCATTGTGGTTGTTAAAACATTATTTTTACTTTTTTATTTTATTATTTGTATTTTGTGTTCCGCGAACTGTGTCCAAATAAACGTTATTTTTTCTTTCTTTCTATAAAATGAAGATTATTTTTTTTGTATGTTACGTTTGTTTTTTACGCTTTCACGCTTAAACGGCTAAACTGATTTGGAAGAAATTTTACACATGTGTGGCAGATCATGACTCAGATTAGGACATAGGATACTTTACATCCCAATATTCTCACGGGATCCAGGCGTATGCGTGTGAAACCGCGGTGCGCAGCTAGTCTTAAATAATCTTGTAATGGTTGTACCATTACAAGAAATAGTTAGGGAAATACTAACAATTTTGTAAAAAATATAAATCCCTAACTGCCTACTAAGCAGATTAGATAAGATAAGATAATATTTATTTGCGTAAACATGTGACATACATACAATAAACATGCATGCAAGGTGGTAACATTAACAATTTTTACGTACAGACATGTTTGCCACTTGATGTGACGTGCAAATGTAAAAAAAGAGTATTATTAATTAAAAACATTCTCATAAAATAACAATAAATCAGTCATAAATGAAATAATAATATTGTAATAAATTTAAAATATAAGTTATTAAGACTTTTATACAATAATCATGTCAACAATAAAAAATAGGTAAAAAGATACAAAAATAATTAAACTAAGTCATTGCAAAATTAACAAACACAAAATAAAATAATAATAATCAAATAAGCTACTATGTCAATACAAATCTTTCCTCTAGGAACTCGTTAATGCTATAGTATGCTTTATTTACTAAATATGTCTTAAGTTTACTTTTCAGGTGTACATTATTAAGCTCCTTCCAACTTTTAGGCAACTTATTATAAACAATTGGAGCCATATGAAAAACACTTTTGCGCATAAGTGCAGTCCTACAGGGAAGTCCACACAGTTGGGTTTGGTCACGCCTGTTCCTGGGAAATTGATCTGCTTAGGAATTTAATTTTCCTCTGGGTATCTCATTCCTCTGTCTATCTCATTACTCTGTCACAAAATCGATGAATAAATCAATTTACACGATTCTTAATAACTCTTTACTGTACACAATGACTTAATAAATAGTATTCGCACAGTAATTGAGAAATGGTTTATTCAAAATTGAGTTATCACCCAGCAAATCTTTGTGTGCTAGAAAGAGTTGAAAAAGGGTAGAATCCCGTTGCTTTTTGTAAACACTAGAACTAAATTATAAACATGCTTTAAATTATGGTAAAGATATCCAAAAACGTGTGGGGTGAGACGGGTGCCGCACGCGGCGGCGGCGGCGTCTTTAAATCGATTAGATTTACCCATCACTAAATAGTGCTTGTGACGTCATAGTAGGTAGTCAAAAAATGGCAAGCTTGGTTTTCATACAGATCGTGATATTTGCGTTATCTAGGTCTATCTATATCTGTGTCGCTACCGGTCGTGGTGTTGCCAACACTTCTCATAAATAATATAACCGTAAAAAGACGAGTTTGGGCAAAAATAGGGTCGTTTTTTTGTTCTATCGGCCAAGATGAAAGGAAGATCGACCAATCCTTGGGTATACGACTGCGAGTGTACTAGTAATTATATTATCTTGAAAGCTTCCAATACTAAACCTAGTTATCTTTGAGGCAATAGACAACCCAATAAAGCCATTAAAGTCCGAAAAAAAAACTTGCTTGGTTTTCATGACCAAAACCGAATCTAGACATTTTGATGATTACCTGGTCTTTAAACCAATTAAGTAATACAGTATACCAACTCTTCAGTCCTTACAGCTTAATGTTAAAGCCTGTCAAGAGGGCTAACATGTGACACTTGACATGCAAAAGGCCCAGATATGTTGGCTGAATTACAAACGTTTTACCCTCAAAGAAACTACCTGACTCACCCCAAATCCATCTTCTATTAAATGCAAATAAAGCGACTGATAATTTTTAAATTTCGGTATTGTGTTTAAGTATGTCAATATAAACTTGTTTTAAAGTTTATGATTCGAATTTTACGATACCTAAGTCAACTATTATCACTTTATCAGTAAACGATTATGTATGAAAATATTCTAAGATATTCAAAAGAGTCTGCGCTAAAGCTAAATTTTATTAATAACAAAATTAGCATTTCTAAGAAAATAAAAGCAGTGTGAAAGCTAACAAAAATAACAAAGAAACTGGAAACACAAAACATCTTCAGAATGAATTTTCTCTAACAATTGATAGTGAAACCATCTCGGATAAGTTAAAAGTTGCTGCACAAGTATAAACCTACAATGTTCCCACTGCTAGGACAACAGGCCTCTTCTCGGTTGAGAGGGAACATACCAATAGAGGTTACAAAATCTTTCCCCTGATTGTCTATATTAGCTGAATCTCTTCTCAAAGAAAACTTCAGTAAGGATATTGCAAGTTTTGAATTTAAGCCCATTTCTTATTGTCACAATTAATAAAAGCATTCAAAAGCCTTAACATAAAACACATTCTTGGTGATATCACACATAGACATAGACAGCGGTACCTACGTTTCTTAATTTAATGAAACATAGTAAACTAGGACCAATTTTCAAAACAGGTAGTATAAGATTATAGATAATTATAGACCAATATTTGTGCTACCAGCATTGAGTAAAATCTATGAAAAATCATGGTAGACCAGATGTTGCCACATTTAAACTCAAATGTGATTTTAAATAGTCGCTAGTTTGGTTTCACGAAAGGTAGGTCGACGACTGATGCCGGAGTAAAACTCATCAGTCATATTTTGGAATCATAAGAGAAGTCCCACAGGATGCAATTGGAATTTTCTGTGACCTCTCAATAGCGTTTGACTGCGTTGACTACAATACACTGATCTGTAAATTACACTACTACGTAATTCGTGGACAAGCTGCTGATCTTGTTCTTTCCTATCTATTAAACAGGCAGCAAAAGTAAACGTTAACGGGGCGACGTCCTCGGGGTCTTTAGTTAAGATGAGCGTACCTCAAAGTTCAATTATTGGCCCTTTCATATTTCTATTTTATATTAATGAGCTTCCTTATATGATGGCTAACATATCGAATATAAATTTATTCGCTGATGACACTTCTCTTATTTTTAAAACAGATAGAAAAGATACGGATGTCTTACATGTCAACGATAGTCTGCCTGTTCTTTCGAAATTTTTCGCAGCTAATAATCTTTTACATAATGCGAACAAAACTAAATGCCTTAAGTTCTCATTACCAAATGTACCCCAAGTGGGTCTCAATTTAAAACATGATGGCAAGAAACTAGACGCTATTACAGAAACTGTATTTCTAGGAATTAATTTTGATTCTAAATTGCAATGAGGCGCCCACATTAGAGCTCTTTCAGGTAGATTAAGTTCAGCTGCATGTTCAGTAAGAAAAATAAAACAGTTGACTGATATAGCCACAGCTAGGTTTTGCATATTTCCACATTATTATGTCTTATGGCGTTCTGCTGCGGGGATCGGCAGCTGACGTAGATTCAATTTTAGTTTTCAAAAGAGCCCGCAAACCGCACGATATGGGTCCTCGCGAGTCTCTTAGAAATAAATTCAAAGGAATTGATAATTATACTAACTCTGCCTTCTCTACATATCTTAGAAAGTATTTTGTATGTTCGCAAAAACTTATGACTTTTCAAAACAAGAAGCGATTTCCATAATATAAATACACGTAGTAAAAATGATACTGTGATACCAAAATTTAGATTAACAAGCAAGTCATTTCTTATAAACAGTATCCGCTTTTCAACAAGTTGCCAAAGTCGGTTACAGAACTTAGCGATGAGATGTTCAAAAGCCACATCAAACGTATCCCTATCAAAAAGCATATTATCATAAGATTAAAGACTACGTTGAAGACAAGGAAGTCTGGCAATAATTCCTTCTGCACATGTGGCTTCCCTGGTTCCTCATTAACAGGTTTTTTTTACATCTTTCTTTGACATAATCCAGATTTGTTATAGTTGTAATGGCAATCATGTCATTTGGTTTAAATAGACTTTTATTTTTGATTATTTTACTTATCTTGTATATAGATTCTTTGTATTTTGTGAATGTGAGAACGTACGAACGTACGGAAGAAAACGTGAATAGGTAAAGTTAAGAAGCTTAAACTGGAGGATGCCCAAATGAAGATGAAAATTATAGCAGAGTTGACCTACCTCTTCGTTGGTACTATGCACACTATTCTTCATGACCTTCTTTACCTTTTAAAAGTCAGTGCAAGATGGGTGCCGGAATAATCACGACCACAGTGTTTTGGGACACAAAGGGAATTTCGGTGATTGAGTAGGTACATAAAAAAAGGTGAAACCATAAACGCAGCATCCTACGCATCCACTTAACGAAATAGACGGGAAGCAATTAAAGAAAAAAGGTGGGGTAAACTGACCACCGGTGTGATGCTTCTTCACAACAACGCCCCGGTCCACACGGCGCGTGTTTCACGGCGGCTGTTGTGCGAGATTGTGGTTTCTAAGAAATTAACCACCTACTCTGTAGCCTGGACCCAGCCCCAAGTGATTGTTATTTGTTTCCTAATTTGAAAAAAGACCTTCATGGGAAACGATTTTCCATCGATGAATAGCTCAAGGCGCAAAAAATGCGCATTCTTCAGAGAAAGAGGAATGTTAATTGTTATAGGGTATTGAAAAGTTAATTTCGAGATGTAATAAATGCAATAAGGAAAAGGAGAAAAAGTAAATAATTTTTTTTCTTAAATTGAATGTACGTTTTTTTCGTGCCGATACCGAGAATACATTGAACGCCCGTCGTAAGATTTATAGACCTTTTTCTATCTTGTTAAGTACCAGGTACCTGTTGACAGGCCTACACTGTCCTCCCAGACTTATAAATACTCAATACTCAATCATTTATTGCATTCCACAATGTATACGCTTAGGTGGTAAGTAAACATTTGTTGTATCAATCATGGACCCTGTCGGGCACAGCAAAAGTAAAATTTTAAGGAAGAGGACTTATTTACACATGCAAACTAACTTATTCTAAGTAAAATTTAAGGTAACATTTTATTAATTTAATCTAAAACTTTATTATTAATTTATATTAATATGTCTTCTCTATGGATTTGTCAATTAAATATTAATTTATGCTATGATAACATTTATGTTAGTAATATTTGTTTAGTTTATTTCTAGAAATTGTAATCTTTTTCTCATTTCTGAGTACCTTGGGTAGTTTGTTATACACTTTTATCGACATAACCAGTGGACTGGATGAGTGCATTTTTAAACGGGATGTTAGTAGGTTTAGTCGTGTTTTGTGTCGGAGTGTGTATCTTGTTTGTATGTCTTCTCGTTTAGTGTAAAAGTCTTGGTATGTGTGTGTGAATTTACAGATTTCCAGTATGTATATAGAACGGAGAGTTAGAATGTTTAGTTTTTTTTAAATGGGGTTTGCAACTATCCGTTTGTTTTAAATTAACTAAAATTCGACGTAACTTTTTTGAGTTGTGAACAGCGACGGTGCGTCTGTGCTATTTCCCCACATTATTACGCCGTAGCTGAGCCATGCATGAGCATAGGCATAGTAGGTGACCAGAGCACTTTGCAAGTTTGTGGTCTTTTTTATTTCTCGAAAAGCATACAAAAATTTGGATTTTATTTTCTGTAGGTACGTGTGATTTCCAATTGGGAATCTATAGTTAAGCCTTATAGTGGGAATTCATTTATTGATTCTATTTTGTGATTACTAAAAGAAAAGTTTACGTAAAGAGGTTTTTTTGGTGGGGGTGGAAAGTTATTAATTTAGTATTAGCAAAATTGATTTCCAGATTATGTTCATTCAACCAGGTGACTGTTTTGATGAATATAATATTAAGGGTATTATTTAAATCTACTTAATCATGACAGGGAGTACGAACAGAAATATCTTTCGCAATTAAGACGCAAGGTCCTGATTTCTTTATGGTTTTTAGCAGATCGTTGATGTAGATGAGAAAGAGAAGACATCCAATAAATAACGCTCCCTTGGGGTATTGAAGCGTTTATTGACTTGTTATTGGATCGAAAATTTTGAAGTTCATTCATTTTGTTGTTCAAGAATTCTATTTCTACTAATTGCACTCTGTATACCAGGTAAGATTTGAACCAATCATATGATTTACCGCGGATTCCCATTCCGTAGAGCTTATTTAATAATAATATTCCTTATTGCACTTTATCGTAGGTTTTGGTCATGTCAAGCAGTATACCGATTGCGTATTGTTTAGTATTTATTATATTTAGCGCTTCCTGTATAAATTTGTAAGCTGCTAATGATGTGGATCTGTTTCTTCGAAAGCCATTTTGGCACTCATCAAATATTTTATATTTCTCACAGAAGGTGTGGTGTACACACGATTACACGTTGCTTTTTCAAGAATCTTTGAAGCTGTAGGTAGAAGAGCTATTGGAAGATAATTGTTGAGCCTGTTTTGCTATTTTTCTTGTGTAAAGGTTTAAGGTAAACACTGTAATTTGAAAACATTATTTTTAAAAGAGTAACCGTGGAGTTTCTTGCCGGCTCTTCTCCATAGGAAACGACCAATTGTAACCGCGCACCTAGCTTCTGACGTTTCATAAGTGCCCATGTAGGTTTATGTGGTTTTTGACGTGATAACGTCTTATACATCGATGAACACCGGCTGCATGCACGAAAGAGTGTAACGTTCCGTAACGTTTCTTGTCAAACTCGCACTTATCGATGTGTGACGTTCCGTCTGAGCCTGAGCGTGCAAGCGAGAGCGCGGAACAAGCGATAGAGAGGCACGATCAGCCCTTTCCCTTTCGTTAGCGTTAGCTTGTGTCACATTTATCTCTCTTCTCGCGTGACGTCAGAGCTAGTATTCCGAATAGTACTGCTACTGGAATGCCGCCACGCGAGTTTCTTCGAGAAGTTCTACAATAAGCTCCGGCCACCCCGACAGAAGCCATTATTTGCAACAAGTGTTGAAATACGAGACAACGTGTTTTTTTTATACAAATTAATAAAGAATCGATTTCCTTCATTATTTTAAGCCTGATTCAAAATGAAATCATTTCAATTAAGTGTTTTTCTCAAAACAGCGGCAGAAAAGGTAATTAATTCTTGCATTTTAAGAATAATATGACTAATAATAAATAAACAATAATATGACATAAAATTACTATAACTATAATTGTTGTATAATTGTTGGGCGATTAGAATCAATTCTATTTAAATGTAAATGTTGACGTTCAAAAGTGCCTTTTATGTGCCTATTTGAAATAAATGCTTTGACTTTGACTTTGTTCGTGATTATATTATATTTAAACAATTGTTTAATAATTAAATTTGCAAGAACTGTAACTAGTATTTGAAAATAAAAAATTAATGTTTTTAACCAGTTTAAAAATATTTATGTCAATAATATCAAATTTTATTGACATATTTACTAGTAATCAATCTGTATAATTTAAGTAAAAAAAATATTAGAATCAACGAGTGTAATTACATGTTAATTGCACGAAAAAAAAATTTTTTCAATTTACTTCTTCGTTGTTTTAAAATAATGATAATTCAGTGATAATAATTCAATTCAATTCATAGAAGTGTGCAATTTTTCATCGATGTTTCTCTATAACGTTATCACGTAAAACCATCGTCCGTAAACCGACTTTACAGACGACCAATTTTTTTTAACTAATTTAAAACGTTGCAATGTCTCTCCATTGTGAGCTTTTCAGATTTTGTATGGTAAACCTGTCAAAAACTAACAATGGAGAGACCATTACAATGTTTCTAAATTAGTAGACAATGCCACAATCCGTAGCAAATACATTTTTTGTCACACAAAAACACTGGGTTTTTATAAAAACCTTACTTTTTACATTATCCGTTTTCAATATTATAAATCCATCATTATCTCTTAATTTTGATGTATGATCTTAAGCGTAAAAGTATGAACGTGTACGCATACAAAGTAATATCTTATTTGAGAACAAGTCATCGTTCTCGCATCTCAGAAGATTGATCACAATCGAAAACAAGTTTCATCACGTTCCGGTAATATTTTTTCATTATAATAATATTTCTGAAACCCGCAAGAGTTGGTTTGATTTTAGTTTCAGATTTTTATATAATACCTATCTGTTCGAAGAACAATACTTCATTTTCGCTCCACCAGCAAAACATCATTTATCACAGGCTGTCCGTGTCATTTAACTAAAGTTATAATTAAAAAAATCATCCTACTTCCTAGAAAATACATATTTTCATCACAATACCTTTAATTTATTTCAACAAAGACTTCATTTTAGTTCCCAAAATTCACGAACATCAATATCTTTCGATACCTATGTACAGCTTTGCTGACTTGACTTTTCCGAGGACAATAAACGAAAATTTTATAGAAAAACATTTTCATAGAGATTTGTGCTTTAAGAAAAATTATGTTCTTATAACGATCTTATTAGACAGCTCAGGCTGTACCATGAATTTGCGTAATGTCAGTTTCCGAAACGTCACTTTTTTTCATAAATTTGCCTGCGAATTCTCTAAGGAGCGATAAAATACCAACAGGGCAAGAAATTCTTGCGATAAAAAAACCGTCTTTACATTTTTACCTCCATTCCGAGGTACGAGCGTATCACCAAGGGATGCAAAAATCCAAGAGAGTCGGACATGACATTTATTTTTCATAATACCTACCTACAGTGAAAAAAAGTGGACTCAGATGCCTGTCAAAAAAGATACCCCAACGGCCCCAGTTAACCATGACATGGAAGGGATGACAAGTACCTACCTGACTCACTGGTTTTAAAATCGTTACCCGCACTGGGGCCGCTTGGTAGATTACAGGGCCCCAGCAGTGGGAAGATAATATATTTTTATAGGCTGATTAGAATATATGCATTGCATATGTAAGCGGGCACGCCCTTTATGCCAGGAGGCTTTTTATTATGTATTAAGTTCTGTTTGCGTTTTTGTTTTTTAATTTATTTATTTCTGCTTGAGTATAGTTTTAAATATTGGCGTGTGCTAGCTGACATAATGGCAAATAATTTTAATATTTTTGTGTTTCGTAATGTTAATTACTTATTACTATATAGAATCCAGTTCTTCTAACTGAACAGACAGCAGTGCTGCTGGGGAGTTTGTTCCGCCACTTCTTCTTCCCAGCTAAGGCACTAGGAAGTGGTGAAGGGTGGACCTTTTGGGGGGACTGTCTTATGTGATTTTGACGTTCAAAAAGTGCTGATTCTCAGCCTAATTTGAATAAATGACTTTTGATTTTGATTTTATATTTACTGCAACTATACGAGTTCATCCTTATAACCCAAATGCGGTGAAACCCAAAAGAGGGTAACATTTTTCTTACAGTATAAAATTAAGTAACCTGATGCTCTTGTTGTGGCTCAAATAGTGTGAAAAAGTTCTATGTCCTTCTTTCACCGCACACATATATAGGTTACAAGCCCTCTTCTGAGATTCTTTTCGGACAATAATGACGGAAAAACTCGTAAGCAGGTAAAGAGGGACTCACTTTCACGTGCAATAAAAACGTGCTTATTCTTGGGGACTTCGTCGTTCGTTTTTCACGATGATTTTTATTTCGTTTCACTTTCTTTACTACCTTCTATTTTTACTCGAAGAGCGGTTCTACACTGCATCCGACATGTCGGTGCTATTTGTATGAGGGGTTGCGCCTAGATCCGAACTCTATCCATTCGAACTTAGAACATTTTCAATTCGGATTGACCTCAGATCTTGAGTTTGGATTCGGATCGGATGCAGTGGCAGTACCGCTCTTAGTGTTATTGGCTCTAAAAATGCTAAGGTTTCGGGTTTCCAGATTAATCTCATCCACTGCGCTCTGTATTTTGCGCCCTCCGGCAATATGTCAACTCCAATGTCGGCTCTTCTAACAATGGAAGGGTTTTTTTTTACATTTTTATTAAACCTTCAGTAAAACTGAATAGGACGGAAAAGCAATTCATTTATACTGTGTTATAAGTCACTACTCAGTTTTAAGGGTTCCGTAGCCAAATGGCACGCACTGGCCCAGTTTTTTTCACAATCACATTATATATCGAAAATACCCACTGTGAATTATGGTTTTATATATTTTTATATAAAAATTATATGTGTTAGTGACGTGGCAGTTTTAACCAGCGAATACAGTCCACGCATATTTTCCACTACAATGCCTAAACTGAAAATGAATTAATTTGTATGTAAAAAATATATTTCAATAAAGAAAGTGTTATATGATAAATGTTATTCATCAATTTTTCCTATAGCATCGCATATTTTTTGATAGCAAGTTTCACAAGTCAAGGAAACTTCGTTATACACAGTCAATATTTTTGGTCTAGTTAATAGCTTCCGTTATTACGAAACTTGTATTGAAGTAGAAACAAACTATATGGTGGGTACTTTTGGTCTTACTAAAATCATCCATTCTCATCTCCAGGTTTCGTAAATGAAAATACTTTTTTTTAAATATTTTCACAAAAATCTTTACTCCGACCTACAAAAACTTACATAATATCGGAGTGAACTTAGTAAAGAATACTATATATACAGGATTATTTGTAATACGTCATCAATCCATTAAGGTGATGTAGGGGAGGCCATTTGCAACCAAATTACCCCGTATGATCCCTATGCGAATGTCAACCATTTTCCAGTAGTTTGACATTATTTAACCCTTATTTAAAAAAAAACGGAGTGTACCTTTTTTGTTTAAACCTTTTTGAAAACATGCTTGATAATCGCTCTTTCTTATGAGATATGATTTACGCGAATATCTAACAAATTATTGAAATTAGGACCTACAAACCAATTTGAGGGAGAAATTTAAAATTTTAGGCAGATTAATTAAAAACAACATTTGAATTTTATTTATTTATTTTTCATGTTTAAAATGTCTGCCGTCATTCCTAATACAAGCCCGTACTTGTATTAGGAATCACGGAATTAACAACAACAGAAGTGAGAAGAGGGAGCCATCTCCATCTTTTCACTTCTTTTGTTGTTATTTTCAACAATTCAATTTTTCTGTTTCAAACGCTGAATTTATTCTCTGTATCAATTTTTCTCTCGTGTTTATTTCAACATTCGTATACACCAGTTCTTTGGCCCGGCCCCACACGAAAAAGTCCAGCGGGGTCAGATCTGGTGAGCGAGCGGGCCAAGGGATGGGTCTATCTCTGCCGATCCAGCTGTCAGGAAAGGAATGATTTAAGTGTTCCCTTACAAATGATAATGATAAATGATTTTATTTCTGTAAGTATTCGTATGTATGTCTGTACAAACACTTTTCCACGTCAATTATATTTTAACAATTACTGTAACCGTGTCACTCGCAAGAGTCACCACTAAAAGAGTTGTTACTCCCTCTGCGCCTACAGGAGTAATCGATACCCAATATCCAAATACCTGGTTCGATGCAAATCCGAATGCCAAACCAAGCCTCAACCTAACTCTGGTATGCGCAAATCTTGAGTCTTCAAAGAAGGCAGTAAAGAGAGCACTACATTTAAATAACATAGATCTAGAACTTGCTAAGACATTCCTCTATTACTATGCAAAAACCGTAACTTGCAAACTAGACAGCAAGTGGGAGTCATACGGCAGACTGATCGGGGACGAAAATTCCATTATATGTCCCATTGATTTAATTAACCCCCAAGTCACAGTGAGCATGGCTGATTACCTCGGCACAGATGATGCCAGTCCTTCTGACGACCCATGGATGGCCGGGAATATATTGTCCATATACAGATTGATAAGAGCGAACATAAGTGCAAAACACAGATTGCAGCAAGAGTCAGCACTCAGTTAAATCACCATCAAATTAATGTTTAAAAAAATACTAGGTGAGTTCGGCGTTTCCTATCAGACTACTCTGAAAAGAAAGGCCGAAACAAACTCAGAGGTCACAGTCTCTTTTAAAGTCCAGACATAATCTTGGTCAGATCATGTGAAGACCATGTAGGTTAGTGTCTGAAATGGTCTTTTGAGGAAAAACCACACAGATTGAGTGGACCTGTCCAGTCAGTGCACGCATGACTGTGTCAGTAATCGTGCAGCTCAACTCACATACATTTAACGTCCAATGCGCTGGACAGCTGTCTTGCTGAAAGATGCCTGTTCGGTCTCTTCCGAATATAGGGACACCGGTTTCTTCTATCAGCACTGGTAAATTGACTTGTAGAAAGTGCAAATAATTTTCACCATTCAAAGTATCCGGGGTAAGAAGTGGGGTCCAATCAACGTTCTGCCAATTACTCCAGCCCATACATTGACAGAGAATTTCCTCTGAAACGACACCTGCTTCTTAAAATGTGGATTGATGTCTTTGGCGGCCCATTCATGGAGGTTACGAAAGTTGCCTCCCTAGAAAATTTGCTTTCATCTGTCCACAAGATTGATTTCAGGAACCACGCATCTTCGATGTCTCTGTTGAGAAGGAAACGGCAGAACTGTATTCTTTTTTGGAGATCTTTCTCTTCCAGACCAAGCACACCCCTGCCTTGAAACAGATATTTGTCATTTTGGTGCAATGTATGCCACACCTTCCACTGTGAACTGTTTAGTTTTCAAGTCACTGCTCTGGTACTGATACTGTATTCTTCGACGTCAGGTTTGTGTCTGCCCGGGTTGACTCTAGGTTCTACGTGGTGAAACCCATCTTGAGCAAGTCGCCAAAAAGTGTTGTAACACACTCGCACATTCGGTACCCTACGATTCGGATAGCGCTCGTAATACATCCATCGCGCCAAGGATCCATTGCCGTCTGCTCTGCAATACATAAATACGATATCCACATATTCCTGATTGGAAAGAGTACCCTTATCCACTTGACAATTAAGAAAAACGGCGCAAGAGCGCACTAAATGTCAACTCAAAAATCAACACGTGCAGCAGGCATGGCATGAGCACCGTATTGTCGACGGAAGAGTAGACGAAAATGACATTCCGTGTAGACAGTACGCACTGCACTTTTTACGAAATTCACTCTTTTACATAAAATTCAACTCTTGTTTTGTCATAGAATTTTTTTTCGGTTTGATTCTCAATTTTTACTGTTCGTCAACTACAACAATTTTTCTCAAAGTGTCGAAGTACCGTATTTTGGATCAAACAATTTTACAGTAATATTGGTCTTAACTATCTTCTTGATACTTATGCCCTATTAACTAAATTATGTAAAATAGGAGAAGATAGCTTTGTTCTTCAATTAATTAACACAGTTTTGCGTTCAAAACGCTCCATGTAAAATCATGATTTTGTAGATAACCGTTTATACTTTGTGGCCGTCGAGAAGAAAGGTTTCTACCAGACTGGCGATTCCAAAATCAAATTGTCTTCACTACCTTAGACAAATGTCAGTTGTCAGTGTGATTTTGACAGTAAGGATAGAAAACTTTCTTCCAAAATAGTCTACATATAAAAAGACCTAAAGTCTGTTTTTTAATCTCGTAGACTAAACTGACATTACGGGTGTTGTCAGTTTATTGCAATTCATATATAGTGATGTGGCACAACCGAAACTTAGCGTTAATAAAATCAAGTATCGTTTTTTTATAAGTTATCCTGAAATAATGTGTAGGTACTTATTTAAAACGTAATAATACAAAATTAATCATGTAAAACATATATTTTTAATTACTTAATTAATTACAGGTATTCGTTAATCTGATTCAGATAATGACTCCATATCTGAGGAATATTCTGAATCATCAGAATCGCCACCTACTTTTATGATAAACCTATCAGTAATGTCGTCGGTTATATGGCCCAAATGACACATTTCATCTTCAATTTTAATTACATGGCCTACACAGTCTTTCCACCTGCGGGGTCACTTGACGAAGCCCTTCTTCAAAAAGGCTTCGCACTTCATTCATTTTGAATATTTTATTATTTTTAGCGACATGCCCCTTTACTTGAGCCCAGACCAACTCAATCGGGTTTAGCTCGCAGTGGTAAGGGGGCAGTCGCAAAATAGTGACACCCCGTCCAGCAGCCATCTCGTCGACGACATACCTTTCATGGGCTTTTTTGTGCTTTCGGGCAATTTCATTTAATTCGGGCTTTAACATTGTCTCGTCATATGAAATATTTTTTGATTTTAGCCAATCTTGGATTTGCCCTTTTCGCCAACTAGAAGTAGGTAACGATTCCAGTTTCCTGGTGTGATATGGAGCATTATCTATTACAAGTACTGCGTTTTCTTTTAATTTCGGAAAAATATTTTTTAACCAGTTTTCGTATATTATCAGAAGTCATCTCCTTGTGGTAATCATCTAGCCCATTTTTCGCTTCGAATATTAATAGACCATCATCCACGAAACCCTCTTCGCTTCCAATATGGGACACTACAAGTCGTCTCCCCTTGCCTGAAGGCCCTTTGAACCCAGTGGTTAAACCCTTCTAAGAAAGCCTGACGTGATGATTTCACACTGGTGTCCACCCAGTGCTTATTCTCAGTATGGCCTAAAATGATTATTAGTATGTGTGTGAACAAAATAATAAAAAACATAAATAACTTATAATATAATAAAAACGACAGTCCCGAGAAACAAGAAAAATTAAATGCTAATGTTAGTACCAACCTTCATTAATCCACGTTTCATCTTGATAATGTATAGAGCGACCTTCCCTACGATACTGTTTTATTTTTTGGAAATAACGATGCCGCCATAAAATTATGTCATCTCGGTCAATTAATACACTGCGGCGTTTTCTGGTCATATTGCCGTATTCAAAATCTAACATTTTTAAAACTATCGTATTATCATAATAATTTAAAAAATTGCAGTTGTTTGTATGGTGTCAAGTTCCATAATTGCCGTATTTTTTAAGTTCTGCCGTTTCGTAAGAGAAAAGGGTTAAGATTGCCGTTTTAACGCGTACGGGAACAACACTGATGTCATCTAGGTATAATTTTTTTTTTTGTTTAATATTAAGGCATCGAAACATGGTCGGATTATGCATGGCGTTGCGTGGTCAGATTTCCCTGGCAGTTTGTAGCACGTCGTGCGGCCGTGTGTACGTACGAGAATTTTAAATATAAAACTTTGAATGAAAATAAAATTCGTCTAATAAAGATAAAAAGTTACGATTCAACAAACCGGTATCGTAGGTACAACACTGCACAAAAGAGCTGGCAACATTATTTGTAAATTTGACATTTGCATGTGTCAATTTAGTCTACGAGATTAAAAAACAGACTTTAGACAAAGATCGTTAGAAATTAAAGACAAAATGACAGATTGTAAGAAGGATTTCTACGGTGCGATGTCAAAAATGAAGAAACGAAATGTCACTTTGTATAGAAAAGCTATGTCTATTCTTCGTAGAAATGGAAAGATCATGCTACGCCTGCAGGAGCTTGAGGCTACGACTAGACACGGGCGGTGGAACAAAACAGTCCAAAACTTACGCAAACAACACGTGCAGGAACGCAAAGGGCTCCTACTGAACACGGTAAATTGTGAATCAACACGACAACATTCTAAGTAAAAGATGTAACGGCTTCAACACAGACTGACTGACCCTGACTAAAGAAACACGACTTTGTTGCCTTAGTAACTAAGACCATTTTGCTGTAAAACCAACGTACCTATCGCTATTTTCTATTCACTGGGCATTCTACCTGGAAATGCCGTCGCACCGCGCGCTGCAGCCATTGTTTAGATAATACCCTCAATTTTCATGTGCAAAAAAATCTTAGAATTGAATTAACTTATCATTTCGAACACGCTAAGTAATTATTTAAGCAAAAATGTTATTTTAATTAGTCTGTAGGTCCTAATTTCAATCATTTGTAAGATATCCGCGTAAATGATATCTGAGAAGAAAGAGCGATTATTAAGCATGTTTTTAAAAAGGTTTGAACAAGAAAAACACCCTCCGTTTAAAAAAAAAAAAAGGTTTACAAAAAGTATTTATGAATTTTTAATTTTTTATGAACTTGAAAAGTCTGTAAAAAAAAATGTCTAGACCTCTGTGTCGTAGAGGCTCAGACCAGAGGCTAAAAAACATGTTTTGCAAGATTGCTTACAAGTAGCTTTAATAAAATAAAATAAAAATGAATTCATTCAACTTGGCCATAAATAAGCAACAGCGAAAAAAATCATAAAAAATAGGTTATAAAAATAATAAGACTTCGTCTAAGACAACCATGGCTTAAATGGTTCTAAATTGTCTGTACTACTTCGCCCTAAAGCTTTGTACCCATCTTCCAATCACCCTGGTCGCGGAAAATGTTATTTCGTATTTTTTTATAAATTGTGCAAAATCTCTGGCTGTAGGTACTGTTTGTATCTGGCTGGTTTTGATTCCATTAAAAATAAAAAAAGTAGAAACGATTTCCCGATTTTTTTTTGTTTTTCTGTCCTGCAAAATGAGTGAATCTAACGAAGAAATTAGTTACAATTTGGAAAACAAAAAATGGAAACATGCGGACTTCACGCTGTATACTAGTAAGAGTAGGTGCAAAGTTGGTTTAAGCGTTTTACGTTCGGGATTTTTTTATGGCAAAGATACAGCTCGTTCTGGCCGCCCTGTTACGGATAAATGCGATGTTATTTTAGAAAAATTGGAGCAAGATCGGCATATTAATAGTTATGACATAGCTGAAGAGTTAGGGATTGACTGCAAAACGGTTATGGCCCATTTGAAAAAGTATGGGTGTACAAAAATGCTCGATATTTGGAGTGTCACACGAGCTCTCAGTGCTCATTCACGTTGACTCGCGGGCGCGGTGGCGGGCGCGGTCGCGAAATATCAAACATATGGCGTAATATCCAAGTGTTCACATACGAAACGCACGTAGCGGGCAAGCTAGCGACTGGCGCGCGCGCGCCGCTCGCGGCAATATCAAACGCGTGAGATGTTTGTGTGTGTTCACGTCGAACTAGCGGCGGACCGTGCGATTCACTCGCGACGTCAGGTAAGTTTCGTCACACTCGCGCAAACGCCTGGCGGCCAATGTGAACACGAACTCGCCAAGTCACCGCGCCCGCACCCGCCACCGCGCCCGCGCGTTCCTATGTGAATGGGGCCTCAGTCTTAAATTTGTAGTATTAGGGATTAGATAATTAGTAGTATTAGGGGTATAGATTAAGGGAATAAAATATTTTTATTCCCTACCTAATATGGATACAGTGCAGTACAGTACAGTCCATTTTCAATCATTTAAAATAGGGTTCTTAAGTATTTATAGATTTATAATATGTTCTTTTATAGTATAAAAAATATAAGCTTATCATTAACAGTTTTTGTTTATTCAAATATTAAAATTGAATTAAAATACAATGACCTGTGCTGAACAACGAATTAAGAACACAAGAAATCAACACTAAAAACTTAAACAAAAGTCTAATAATTTGGATACATCGTGAAATGGATACCATGAAAGATTAGTACTTGGTTGGGTAGCATCTGTTGTTAATTACAGCTTTAAAACGACGTAGCATTGATTAAATCAAATTTCACTAGTTTCCAATGGAATACCTCTCCAAGCTTCAACAAATGCGTCGTAAAGTTGGTTGACGTAAGTAATATGTTTCCGACGTGTTTTCTTCACGATGTGCCACAAATTCTCTATCGCATCCAAAATTGTCACCAATTGATGTCTGAGAAACATTTAAAGCTGTTTGCTGTATGCTTTGGGCCATTATCGTGTTGAAATATTAGGATTAAAGTATGAAATTGCCGATTTGTACTAAAAATTTAAATTCGTATTTTTTTATTTAAAATATTTATTTAATCAAAATAATTACCATTATTATCTATACATTTCTGCCATCTAATAGGAAGGTCATTTATGCCTTTGCGATAGAACTCACGTGATCTAGATTGGACAAACTGTGTGAAAGCATTTTGTACTGCCTCCTGAGAAAAAAAACTTTTTATCACATAGAAAATTGTCCAAATTACGAAAAAAATTGTAGTCCGTTGGAGCAAGGTCTGGCGAATACGGAAGGTGACGAATGGTTTCTAATTGCAGTTCCTGTAGAGCTAAAACGGTTTCTCTTGCTGTATGAGGTCTCGCGTTATCATGGAGCAATAATGGTGAAGATCGATTCATGAGTCGGGGCTGTTTCACTGCTAGTTTTGCTGTCATTGTTCGGAGTTCGGCACAGTAGACATCTGCCGTTATTGCTTGACCAGATCGGAGAAAGCTATAGTGAATAACACCATGCTGAGACCACCAAACAGTTACCATTACCTTTTTATTGGTAAGCTTGGTACTGGTAAGCTTTAGGACACTGTTGCGGCGTTTGACCTGGGGTCAGCCATTGCATTTTTCGCTTACGGTTATCGTAAAGAATCCACTTTTCATCACATGTCACAATTCGATCCAATATTCCTTCATTTCTGTATCGATTCAACAAGGCAACACATGTTTCAACACGCGCTTTTTTTTGCAGATCAGACAAATCATGAGGCACTCATTTCTCATATTTTTTATTTTATTGTTTTGACGCAAATGAGTCAATATTGTTGGTAAGGTAACGTTAAACCATGCCGCTCATTCCTGGGTAGTTTGGCTCGGATCGGCCTCCACTATCTCTTTCAATTCATTGTTATTCACCTGTGTGGGCGGTCTTCCACGTGGTTCGTTCTTCAAATCAAAGTTTCCATCACGAAAGCGTTTAAACCAAAATCGCACGGTGCGTTCATTAGCAGTCCCCTCTCCAAACGCAACGTTGATATTGTGAGCTGTTTCTGCCGCGTTAGTTCCGCGTCGGAACTCGTATTTAAAAATAACTCAAGAATTTTCGAAGTATTCATCTTTCTTGTCTAAGCTGAATAAAAAAAAACAACTGAAAGTCGATAATTGAATGTTGCACATTTTTTAAAAGAAGAACTTCATAGGTACCATGTGTAAAAAGTTTCACTCAAAAATCTCAAACCATGAAGGTTCTATGTCAATTCGAAGTACCTAATACAATAAATGGAAATTTCATACTTTAACCCCTATTATCAAAGTCACTGGCAAAATTTCACTGGAATATGATGGGATCATTCTTTCCTCTATGATGTCTTTGTACTAATACTGATCCATAAGCCCGTCCTTCAATCTTTCTCACGGGACCAACCCCTTATCCCGTAAAAACATCCTCACACTGTAACATTTCCACCCCCGTGATTAACCGTGATTTTGGAGTACTTGTATTGGTCGTCGTACATATCGTTTTCCGTCGGAATTGACCATTTTATTATAGTTTCATCCGAAAATAAAACATTTTTCCATTCATGAGCAGCCCAACTGCCGTATTTTCTATGTTGATTGATGTCGACGATTTTCTCTTTGTTGCTGGTAAGAAGTGGTACTTTCTTCCTAGCAAGTCTTCCAAACAATTTCCCTTCAACTAACCGCTCACGGACTAGTCTTGTGGACATGTTTTGAGGGACGTCCTGTGAAACTACTAATTTTTAAATAAAATTAGTACTTTCGAAGGCGTAGTCTTAGCCAAACGAATCATAAGCCTGTCTTCTAGAATTGTGGTCTTCCTTGGCCGAACTTTTCTAGGCACATGCCTTATACGATGTTCCATGGTATTTATAATTTGCAATGGCGTTAAATACCATATCTACGTAACAATCGAAGTGAGCGGCTATTTTTCTGTAAGCCCATATTCGTTTGAAATGAAAATTACCAATATTTTTTCTTGTCGTTACATCACAGCTCCTGTTTTTATCCATTTTAAGTAATTAAATCACTCAAAATATAACCTAACTAAATGAAAAAGGCGACAAACTGCCTAATGTGATGACAATAGAAAAGACGTAATGTAGTTTCAAATTTAAATTTTAGTTTTTTTGTTTGAACGCGCTAATCTCTGGAAATGCAGGTCAGTTATAGTTATAGGTTATTTAACATCACACTACAACCCTTAGGAGCCGAGCTAAGGGAAAAAAGTCAGATAGAACGTGACGGGGCGGGGCGGGGGAACTGAAAAACACAATGAACTGCTGACGGCACCTGCAGAATATGAATTAGAACAGGTATAATGGGAACAATTTGTCAATCAGTTTGTTTGTCCGTAACAAAAGACCCCATCCTTCTGAAATTCAATGTCAATTGTTAATTATTCCGTGACTCGAAAATGGCACAGGTGCTTCTCACAAAAAATTAAGTAAAGATCGCCATAGTAGAAACAAGTAGACCGACATTTTCAAGGTTCATAAAACGCATCTTAACTCAACAATTTATGTCTTATGTGACGACAGGCACAAGTGCAATCAAATATAGCATCGACCCTATGCAGTTACAATACGTTCTGAACAAAATTCATAATTACTACAAGTTTAGGAAACCTCGATCCCGGGACCACAAGTAGAGAGTTATTCTCGGGGTTCAAAAAACGCACCGTAACCCAACAATTTCTATCTTATGTGACGACCAGGCACAAGTGCTATCAATTATAGCAGTGATCCTATGCAGTTACAATACGTTCTGAACAAAAGTCATAATTACTACAAGTTTAGGAAACATCGACCCAGTAGCCACAAGTAGACCGCCGTTTTCAGGAATCAAAAAACGCACCTTCACTCAAGAATTCCTATCCTATGTAGCAACAGGTAAAAGTGCAATAAATTGTAGCAGTGATCAATCCGCTCGGAAAAAAGATCAAGATACTGTTAAAAAAAAAGACAGTGAAAATCGTTTGAATGCAAACAAACTGCGTGTCGAACCACGCACAATTTCACTCAAGAATTCCTATCCTATCTAACAACAGGTAAAAGTGCAATAAATTATAGTTGTGATCCTATGCAGTTACAATACGCTCGGGAAAAAGGGCAAAATACTGTTGAAAAAAAAAATAAAGTAAAAACCTTTTGCAACTTAATCGGTCCATAACATTCGGAGCAAATTGGCTGTGGTAAATGGACAGACAGACAGACACACGAGTGATCCCATAAGGGTTATGTTTTTTCATTCGGACGTAGAGAACCCTAAAAATAATTATTAGTGAATGAATGCACACTACCTTAATGGGAATGAAAATAAATATTCCACTAGAACGATCTACCTAATACACAAAAACAGACTGACAATATACAGAAAAACATTTTTCATTTCGATTGGAACATGAATCGGGTGGAACATCAAAGCAGAAAGGTGAATGTGAAAAGGTGAACGTTTCACGAGACCGCGACATACTATTAAAAAGGTCACGTGATGTTGAAAATAAATCTTCCTTATAAGTTTGTTGAGTATGTGAGACCAAGGTTTGTAGCATAGCTGTAAGCGGGACGGGAATCAGGGAGCGGAGCGAGTTTATTACAAGAGGAATTATTTATATGACCGGGTAAAATACGGTTCGGGCAGGTTTTCATCATATCAAACTGTTTTGCGATTTGGAACGTTTCATTCTTCTTTTTTAACGTATCGATGGCGAAAAGTTGATTAATATGTTACTAACGCAGTCATAAGCTCATCAACCTGTGCGCACGTAACATGATCATGCGGAGCAAGATAGAATGAGGGCCATTGAGTGCTTTAGAGAAGCCAAAAACGTATCCCAGTTAGTGAATACTATGTATTTAGTTATTGGCGTGTTGAAGTGGCGGTATTCCTAGTTAGAATTTGAAATGTTTAAACTTAGTAGTTTGAATGTTTAGTCTAGTATTAATTGAGTTTCATGATGGTTTTGTGTTTCGCAATCGATTTATAATAGTTGTGTTTACACGTTCAGCTGAGTCATCTTGTTTTAGAGGTCGCTCAGGTGATTTTAAATCTGATTGGTTCACCAATCAACTTTTATTTTTACTAATAAGAACGAATGTTCTTAATAATTTATTACAATCTAGCATAATAGAATATTTTACGTGATAGTTTACGTTATAATTAAGAATAGTGGTACTTTCTTAAAGTCTGATAATTAATAAAACACTTTGTTCGTGTGTTACATGTATAGCACTTTGTATACACTACACTAACTCAAATTGTTTAGTTCTCTTTACCTACGCATTATGTCCGTGTTGTGTAGTAGCTGAATTGCCACGACATTCACATGTTGGTGAAGTCTGTGTTCGTAGGCTGCAGCAAAATTTTTGGATGACGGTGGTGACGAGTTCTATATTAAGGTCCCGGTGGAGGTCGTCATTTCTAATGTACCATGGTGTATTTATAGCAACGCTTTTTTTTTTTTTGGTGGGATATCATCAAGTGACTTCTCCCGCTCTAGGCGGAGCGAGAGGGCGTGTCAGACTCTTACTGACTAAAACTCACCCGTGTTCCTTCAGTTGCCTGGGGCCAGGGGCCACGGTAACCCTTTCGGACTCTCCCGCAACCCTGGCAGGCATCGGCCCTAGCGGACCCCGTCATTGTTACTGACATCTCTTTGAGGTGAGCGTGGAACACAACGCGGCGTCGACCCGGGCCTGGTTCTAATCGGACGGCGAGCTACCCATCGCTCGCCGTCCGCATGCCCGCGCCTACGGTGGCCGGAAATCGGCCTAGGATTCCCGACGCCCTGGGCGTCTCCTGCGGCGACTAGGGGTGTGAGGGCGCGAATTTTGCCTCTCCCTCACGCGTTCCGCCTTGACCTCTCGCTCCGTACCATGGCCTGGACCAGGGCCGGACGCGAGAGATCGCCACCGCCAATCGCCTCTACAATCGCTCTCTAAATCTACAATCGCCGAATATGCATCCTCTTGGCTTATTCTAAACATTCTGTTACTTATATATGATTATAGGATGTCTGCGAATTCTGGAGGTAGCATGCATCTGAATTTATATACCAGACCCTCATGCCAAACTTTATCAAAAGCTTGCGTGACATCTAGGAATACGGTGGCGCAGACTTGCTTGTTTTCGAGTGTTTTTTCAATGATGTTAGTTATCCTGTGTACTTGGTCTATGGCAGAGTGTTTTTCCCTGAAGCAAAATTGATGCGTTGGTATTAGGACTTTTTCTTTTATTATAGGTTTTAACCGTTTTAATAACAGTTTTTCAAATAGTTTCGATAATATTGGCAACAGGGAAATGGGTCTATATGATGATGCTTCATTGGGTGATTTCCCAGGCATCGCAATCATGATGACTTCAGCAAGCTTCCAGGGCTCATGGCATATGTTTAGCATAAATGCGGCATTAATAAGTCTGGTCAGCTTTAATATGGCTTTGCGCGGGAGGACTTTTAGAACTTCTCCCGTAACCCGGGGATTTCCTCGAGCTTATGTTTTGAATTTCTTTCAGAACTTCTTTAGGAGTCACAAGCCGAATTCTTTGACTTTGTGATAACTTTTCACTCTCAAGTATTTCTATGGAGCTTTCATTGGGTTGAAAAGGGTTTTCTAAGTATTTTTTGTTCATTGCTTATGGCCCATTTTCCGTCGCTGTTTCTGATGGGCGGTATTTGCATAATCGCCCTTTTTAGTTTTCTTGTCGCTTTCCAAAGAGAGAAATCCGTGGATTGGTCATAAGTTAGCTGCACAAGTTTAGTATTCCGACAGTCATCCTCAAATTGTAGAATTTTCTCTTTTAATCATTTAGCTAGGCTATTTAATAAAGCATCTTGTTTGCTGCTACCGCTTTCTTTTCTCAGATAGTAAATTCTCAATTTCTTTGGGATAGATATGTCCCTTATATTAACGTTTCAATTGTGGCGTGTTGTTCCACGCACATTGTTGGATATTAACAACATATTTGTTTACTTCCGAGTCCAGCTGAACCTGATTTTCTAACAGAGTTTTCAGGTCGATAATATTATCTAGATCAAGGGTAAAACTGTCCCAATCTGTAGACTAATTAATCAATTCAACCTTGAGAAATCAATCCCAGGATTTTTTGACAGTCTTAGAATAATCGGGGAGTGGTCCGAATTCATGTGAAAACCTTCCTCCAAATTCACGTAATTGATGGATATATTTTTGATTATAAAACAGTCTATAAGAACCGGTATTTTCAGGTGGTCAGTGGGCCAGTATTTTGGTTTGCCTATGCTCATAACTTGACAATGTGTGTCTTTAACTGCATTTAAGAGCCGCCTTCCCTTTGTTGTAGTAAGTCTTGATCCGCAGAGCGTATGCTGGGCATTGAAATCACCGCCTAGGATAAATCTCGGGCCTATCATGTGCCTTGGCGGACAGTATACGGCTGCTATGGAAACGTGAAAAAAAATGGTTTTAATATTTGGTTCTTCGAATTTATTATGCTCTTAATGATTGATGTTTTCTTTAACCGCGCTACCGCCTCTGGCGGAGTTGTCAGGGTGGAGGGAATTATATACCTTGTACCCTATATATTTGATGAAAGAATGTTTAGTGAAGTGCGTTTCGGAGATCAAACACACGTCTATATTTTCTGCCTCTAGCGACTGCCTTGTAAGACATTCTGATGTTTGAGGAGCCCGTTGGAGTTCTACGCCATTATGTTTAGCGTGTTACTTATTCTTGGTTTTATATAACAGCTGTTTTGTGTTGGATTCTAGCTTCTCTAATCTTTTATCAAATGTAGGTGTACACTTCAAGATTTGATTTATCTTATCTTCCAGATTCCAAGGATGTCTGCCTTGTTTTACAGCTGGTGCATAGGAACTACTTGCTTGAACAGGTTTTGCAGTTGTCTGAAAACTTTATTTCCGTGCCTGTTCGTCAGGATTTTTTTATGGAATGTTGGGCTATTGGCACAGCAAGTTTCTTTTTATTTTACAAATCAACTAACAACAATATTTTCTTTACTCACAAACCAGTTATGAAGAAATTTTTTTTTATGGAAAAATGTGATATTGCAAGTGAGATAGGACTTTTTATAATTAGTACTCGTATATGCGATATTTTTAGAGATAGACCATGGGATGGTTTATAAGAATGCTCACCAGAGTTAACACTCCGCTGAATGAAGCTATCCTACCCCATGTCGATTAGCTCGAGCACGTGTCCGATGGAGCTCCATATCTTGGCCTGCACCGACAGGTACAGCTTCGTCGTTCATGAGCGGTTCAACCATTAAAAAATGAATACAAGTGAGAGTATGGCACAGCATGTATATTTACTCGAAAAAATCACCCAGTACGTTTAGATCACTTTGGTAGGTCGTTAAGGATACTAAATTTCGTAGATGTCTCTAGATTACAAACGTCAAACATTTTACACATTGACAGCAAGATGAACTACTCGACGAGGAAGCACGTTTGAAGTGTGATACATTCCACAACATGCTTATAGCGGCACAAGGCTCTTATGGCGCGTGACCCAAAATCGAAATTAACGCCAACGCCTCGTTTTTCAATACATTTAACAAAACTGCACAAATGTTCATCAACAGCGCCCCCTGTTAACGTCAGTCGAGCACCTTGTTGCAGGTTACCTATAATGTTGCATCAAAGGGCGCGTCATATGGCATTTAATAGCTTAACCGTAAAGGAAGAGGTGCCAAATAATGCAGAGCAACGCGTGAGTTTTCCCTACCCAATCACATTTGTGCCGTTTTAATGGAACTATCTGATCCTAGAACACTGATCATTATCTGTAAAGAATTCTTTGACTAGATGCCTTAATTAGTTTTTGTTACTCGAATGCCGTTCCCTCCGGAAACAACGTCTTCAATCATTTGTAAAAATAAGCGTTCATAACCATTTTGGTACTACAGCGTAATTCAAGTTCAAGAGTTAAGAAGCTGGACACACGTCTAGTCCCAAAGCCCCAATAAGCAGACGCATACGTAATTTTCTATACGCGTCAAACTTCTAAAAATAGGTCAAGAATTCAGAGCCTCGAAACAAGTTCCAATCAGCATCAACTTTTGTTTCAACGAATCCAATAAGCCCGAAATCTTCCACAAAATGTGCGAACGAGACACATTGTATTTCTTCTATGATATCAATATAAAAAATATTAATAGGTAAGTCCCTGAGGTATCCCGTAGTTTAATAATGGCGTTTATTATGGGCATAACTCCGTAACGGGCATAAAAATTGCTCTTAGTGACGTCAATAAAAATGGAGCTTTCGTGTTCCTGGCGTTTCCGGAGTTGTTCCACACAAATTAGCTAATGTGTTGTTAGTGAGTTTTTATTGGTTCAGTCAGGGGCTTGTAAACGATGTTATATTACGTACATAACTGCCTCGTTGGTCTAGTGGCCGCAAGCGCTACTCTGCTGAACACGAGGTCCTGGGTTCGATTTCCGGGTCAGGCAAAAGGTTATTGGGTTTTTCTGAGATCTGAAATTTATGAGTTGCAGCCGGGACTCTGGATTTGTGCCGGGCTGATGGCGGTGGCTCGCCCCCTATTACATGGAAAAGTTGGTGTAGTATAGGTACATCACTGCCTTAACCATTTCTGGCAATACAGACGTGATAATTGTTACAAATGTAGTGCATATGTGGGAAAACATATTACAGCCAGTTACCTTAAACGCTTTATAAATCGACATTAAAACCGAAGCTATATTTATATTGCTCGGATACCCGAGTCGAGTACATAATGCTTTAAACCTTAAATAGGTATTGTGGTACCACTGCGCTTAAAAGTGCCTCGATTTGATATACAAGGTGTTGTTTTGCATCCTCGTCAAATTCGAAGAAGTAACTATGCTAATGATTCTCGACACGAATCAATAATAAAATAAGTAGGTTTTTATTTTTATTTTTTGTATTTTTCGGAAATCGGCATGATACCGCCCTGTAACTGCGCTGTAACTGTAACGCATGCACACAGCGACATAGTCGTACGACACTGCCTACCGCATACGCAACGGGGCGATTTTGTTCTTTGAAAGTGGAGTATTCTGAAATACTGTCAAACTTAAATACCTAAAAAAACAAGTATGTATTAATTAGTGAGCAGGATCGTAATGTTATTTGATTATTTATGTCTTTCATAACAGCCTCCTGAAATTTGACGAGGATGCAAAACAACACGTTGTAGTACAGTCATTGCCATAGGTATAATTGAACGTTATTTTCGTACCCAAAAAACCTTACCCAAATATTTGCAATTTGCTTCAGATTCTAAAATAAGTTTATTTTTGCTTGCGTCTTTTTTATGAACTAACGAGAACTGATTTGTTCTTCGAATTGTTAGGCCGTAAATCAAGGATCAAAAGACATTGATTTTGTATCACCGAAGACTATAGAAAGGAATTGATATAGCTTTTGAATTCGGTGATTTACTTACATAAATTTAAATGTAAATTCATATTAAAGGTTTATTCAAATGCAGATACTAAACTTGGTCATAAATATTTGAGTTTAACATAGTATTATTACAAGAGCTTTAAGTAGGATATTATTTTGACGTTGTGAGGTATAATAATATTATAAAAAGTCTTCTCATAATCCATTGTAATGAGCTGGATACAAAGCGCCTTAATTTTTGTAGTCGTTTAAAATAACAAGGTGATGAAGTTTATTATTAAAACCGTAAATAGTGACCTTCCGCACACACATGGGCCTTCAGGATTGCTTAGTTAGTTAGGCACTGGAACTTCGATTGAACTTTGAAGTTCTGAGTCGGAGTACTGAACTTTAAGCACGAGTTGTAACTTATCTATGAAACCTAATATCGTATGTCTTGTTGATATTTTAGTTGATAAGCGTTGCTTCTTGTCGTGACGTATTGAGCCGTCATACTTGAAGTGTACTGTAACCAAAATTCTTAGTATCGTGAGCTGCAGCTCTAGCAGTTAGATCTATCTTCTATGTACCTACTAATAAAGCTGAAGATATTTTTTATTTGTTTGTTTGAACGCGTTAATCTCAGGACCTACCAGTCGAATATGAAAAATTATTTTTGCATTTGTTACCCGAACTCTCGAGGAAGGTTATTAGTTATGAAGCATCACGCTACCACCCTTAGGACCCGAGAAAAATTAATAAAAGTCATTCAGAACGATAGCGAAAACGAAGTAATGCGCGGGCGGGCGATGCGATGCAATAGTTTTTTCAAGGGGCTTACAACAGCTAAAGCGCGGTCACTGTCGGACTGCATAGAAAAGAAAGAGACGCGCGATGACACAAAGCTGGTAATTTATTGCAAAATATGAAGCAATTCTCTATTTACAGAAAGTCTATATAAAAAAAAATAAAACACTATCACGTTAATATGTTGCATAAAGAACAATCTGAAAAAAGAAACAGAATTATTGGATGCATATTAGAATGGTTTTGAATCGTTAAAAGAAAATTTTAGAGGTATCTTCGTGACTTTTTTCTATCGTACCAAATTAGTTGTATTATGTTTTCAACACACTATCTAACTAGCATATATAATAATAATAATATGAGACAACATCCACACAAGGTCTTCAGGTTCCGAACTAGGCAGAGCCTGTACTACGGTAACCTGATGACTGATATACATACTTATATACATAACACACCCAGACACAGGTCAAACAGACATGTTCATACACACAAATGTTTGACTTGTCCGGGGATCGAACCCGGAACCAGCGGCTCAGAAGGCAGGGTCGCTACCAACTGCGCCAACCGGTCAGTCTGATCATATCATATCCTGAAGAATATCATATATTTTTCTGATTTTGTTTACTGCAGTGGATCATATACTTTTAGGCATTATAAAACTTGCGTTTAAGTCATATAGTTCCCTTAAACAAGAAATTTAACGTGGACAGAGTAGCGGGCATAAGCTAGTAATTAATAATGAGAATACTTACTTATAATCAGAGGTCGGAATTAGGTCGAGTTATTTATGTACTTATACTGATTTCATACAGCGAAAGAATAAAGTGGATATGCCTCAAATCCCGAGATTAATCTAAAGAGCAGAAAAATCGCACACGCGACGTTGCCAAATTTACATCAACGTCATCGGATGACCTAAGTTGCAAAATTCCAATGCGCAAAAATTTTATGTTAATTATCTTTGTTTTATTTGTCTGTCTATCTCTGGGGTTTTTATTATTATTTATTTGTAATATTGTTGGTCACACGAGATTTTCCATTAGAAATCCCGGGAAGATCCATATTAATATCAACATTTCGATGCAGGTACATAAATAACTCTACCTAATTCCGACCTCTGCTTATAATATAGTCGATGGCTTCAAAAAAGAAACATTTTCTACTAAAGAAATCTTGGTTAAAAATTCGGTACCGTTTCCAAACACAACTCGATAATCATTGAACGCGAGATTTTATCCTTAAAATAACCGTGAATAAAGCTTTCAATCCGCTGAATGTTTCAAGAATAAAGTTAACAAAGTTACCAAGAGCACCTTAAATAATCTGTCGTGGCTTTTCATAGACCTGTGTAAATTAAGGTTAATTATCCTGAAACTTATCGAGTTGCGTCCCAGGGACTTATAATTAGTGGTTACTGGTCGCTAGGGTATTAACATTATAAATAATTAACGTGTCCAGATTATTGCGGATTTGGTGTTTGTTTTTAGTTTCCACGAATGCTTCTTATGTGCTCCAAAATTCCAAATCCTTCTGAAATTAAAGTTTGTATAAAAAAGGGTGCAGCAGATCAAAATGTGAGTATCAAGACTGTATTAGTATTCTACCTTGTGTTCGTCTCTTTTTAATGTCGCTTTTTCGTTTCATCGAGTTTCAAATCACAACGGGGCTAAAGACGTTTTCACTTAAAAAACGGTTCAATGTTTTACTCGACTGCGTCGTCATTAGGATCTATTATTTTTATTTTATGGAAACTACTAATATGGGGTAGAGACACTTGGACTATGGGGACCGAGTGCCCACTTGGTTTTTCGAGACATCGCCAAGCGGTTAGTCGACTCTTCACGTGTCCAGAGGGCTGGCCTATTTTTTTAAACAAAATAGCAAAAGTACCTCTATAAAGTTAAAGAGATTGATTGACAACATTCAAGTATATAATGAACAGATAGAAATTATAACATAAAATGTACTATAAACGTACGAGTAGTAGATTTTAACTAATATTGTTTAATAATTTCTCCTTCATAAAAAAATATGTTTTTAAACAAGACAAGATCTATTAAAGGAATGAAGTACAGAAAATTAATTTCAGGATCTCACTCCTTTTCTAAGACTTATTTATTCGTTTTAAAACACAATTTTGTTGAACATCCTTAAAAGTATTTGCTTCAAACTCAAGGTTCGACCGTCAAATGTACGTTGAAGTTGAAAGTATGCAAACGGTGTTAAAAGTCAAGTGCGAGTCGCACATTGCGGGTAGAAGAATACACTCTGAATTGATTTCTGTTAAAACCTTTTTGCGGGCGTGGTAAACATTTACTTATTTTAGGCCTCAAACCTTTTACGGACAACCCTACGGAAATAATTTGCTATGGTTGCGCGAAAAGTATTTTTTAGCCGATTGAACATTGGTAGTGAAAGCAAAAATAAAATATTTTACTTGTAATTGGGTTTACCTTAGCATAAACAAGCATTAATTATTCCAAAGTTATCTACCATGATCAATTTTGAGCCTAAATCAACATTCATTAAAAGGTTAGGAAACTTAACAAAAATTTTCTGCCCTAATTAGGCGATGCCACATTGGCGTTCAAATACAAATCTCATCATAGATCACTTGGTGGCACGGTTGTTCTGTGGTTGTATTTGAGCGAGTTTTCAAGAGTTCGGAAAATAACATAGAACTCCCTGAACCCATTCACAGATAGGCGGTTCATGAAATGATGTCAGTAAGGAAAATGGTTCAATGATCACACGATAAAGTGAAAACTTATATGATTTTGTCATGTTAAAATATACAGGGCTATATTAAGGGGGTCATTTGCACCCTCTATGCAAATGTCAACAATTTTCCAGTAATTTGACATTTTATATTTTTTTGAAGATATCTAGTATCTTATTGTATCTCGTTGGACAGCTGAGAAGTTGTACATATTTTTGAAATGTTCTGTCAATAAAGTAACTATATTCATGTTTTTTTGCAGAAATCCACCATTTTAGTCAAATATTAAAGATAATTGTCTTTTTATAGTTGATTAGTATTGAAAAATTTTATAAAAAAATTGACAAAAAAATTTTATGGAAAAATTTAAATATTTTCAGTAAAAGAAGTGAAAGACACAACTATAGGACTACAAATAGGGACCAATTAGTTCAACCAGGTTTCAGACTGGCTAAAGTAGACTCATCCTTCATGGGGTACTGTTTAAAATGTTACAATAAAATACCTCCCCACATACTCCAACTGAATGAAACGAAAAAATCTTGTATAAAACGCACACTATACAGCCAAGCATATTATAAGTTGGGGGATTATATCGCTGACAAAAATGCTTGGCTCAGGGCTGGTCCTGCTCCACAAGGGCGCGTAAACTAATTAATTAGCATTCGAAAATAATGTTGGAGCTGATGAAGATTGTACAACCTATCTTAGCATTGTATAAATTCAATCTCTCAGTATTGTATAATTGCATAGCACATGTGTGAGCACTATGTACCCACTATAAAGCTTACTGGGTTCGTCTTTCATTGACTTGAATGTGCCCTGGCGGCTGAGAGTATGTCATGCTCACTCAAATGTGTCGCTGGTGGTGCCGTGTGTATTGGATCATTGAGTTCCCTTTAAAATGGTTGAGCTGAATGGTGCTGATCCATACGTCATGTTCGTGAACGGGCAGTAGGCACTGGTCATTTCTTAGCTGCCACGGCTTATTTTAATTCCATAATTGTTTTTTTTTATCTTTTTATTACGGACGCTTTTAACGTGCATGTCTTTCTACATCGTTCTCACATGTATAATTACAACATGAATGATGTAACCACTTTTTTGTAACAATATTTTGATTTAAAAGAGTGTCCATGGAGTTTCTTGCCCGTTCTTCTCCATAGGTGTAGGTACCTATGGAGAAGAACGGGCAATAAACTACGCTTTGGAATGGGCAACTAGCTTCATCATTCTGACTGACCGACCCCTTGAAAATTCAAAAGTGCCTGTAATTGGATTATTTGAAATAAATGCTTTGAGTTTGAGTTTGTCACAATTAAATTGAAAATTTAATGTGTACGCAATTAGCAGTTTTGCCAATCATATTGATATCTGAGGGCTTTTTGTCAAAAAATGAAATTAAAAAAAAATAAGAAAAAATTAAAAAAAATAGATTATATGAAGAATCTAAAGCCTTTTTCAATTATTTCCCAAATTATAGGATGCCGAACATTACGACTGAACTTGTTACGGAGAAAAAAATAGGACTACTAACGCTATAGAAGGTTGGCACCTGCGAATTAATTCCAAAATGCCCAAAAAACATATTTTTTTTGTTTGTACAGTTATTAAAAAAGTAATCGAAAATCAGTGATACCAAAATAAATATAAGTTACTATCACTTTTTTTTTGAGGGTTTGTAATCATCAAATAACTTCTCCCGCCCCGGGCGGAGCGGGAGGGCCTGTCAGACTGTTACTGGCTACAACCCACCCGTGTTCCTTCAGTTGCCTGTGCCAGGGGCCACGGTAACCCTTTCGGACTTTCCCGCAACCCTGGCAGGCTTCGGCCCTAGCGGACCCCGTCATTGGTGCTGACATCTCTTGAGGCGCGCGTGGAACACAACGCTTACGCTTACGCTCGTTAAAATTATCACAATAATAGGTTTCTCCCCGTAATCAGAAGTTACAAATAGAAGATTTTGTTCAATATTACCTACCTTAAAACAAATTCTCAATACAAGATTGTAAGACAGGTCTTATTCTATGGTCGTGCCTTTGTGTTATATAGACTTTCCTTGAATAAACACATCTGTCCAGCTGGGAAACTGTCCAGCTGAGAATCTGTCCAGTTGCGAATCTGTCCAGTTGATCCGGAGGGGTTTTATTTTATACCGCCAAAAAAATATAAAATGTCAAATTACTCGGAAATGGTTGAAATTTGAATAAGGGTCATTTGGTTGCAACTGACCTCCCCTACATCCCCTTAATGCATTGCATGCATATCATCTGTTCTTAATTAATATACGATTAAAGTTTTCCTGTTCATTCAAATTGCAAGCATCCGGCAGAATTAAATGGAAAACTCCAGGTATGACATTGTGAAGTAGGAAAAAAGCGTACACTATTAAGGAAATACGGGTAAAACCAAGTCCCACAGTCTGAAAACATTATTGTTTCAATAAACCCAAAGCAACGTGGAATGTTATTGTTTGAATGAAAGCTTCCTCAAAGCTGGATATATAGCTTTAGAAAAATAAGTTTTTCCGAAAATGTGATTTAGGAAATAGTTTTTCATTATACTTTGTACTCTTGAAACCATGTTTTGATTGGTTTACTGGGCAGCTGTCGGGTGCACTACAATTTATAATTAAAGCTAAAACTTGTCGTCAAAATTAGTGTCACTGCAATAAAACGAGAGGTGTCGTGGGACACCTGATTGAAACGAAGTTCCTATCGGATTTACCGTCTTTTATGTCTAGCTATCATTCGCCAGTGTGCAGAGTATAACGTGCGATAAGTAACTTTGTTTCAAAATAGTCGGCCGACGTTACGGGCGTTTCCTACTGCATATCACCGAGGGACATAAGATTAATTGGGGCCCGATCTAAGAATGAATGACATCACGATGTGACAGTCGTCCCTACTCACGATGTGTTTTTACCTGTTCGAAAAACATTATTAATCGGATGTAGGGTTCGCTCCAAAGTTTAAACTACTTTCGGACGGGCCCGTATCTTCGTTGATGGACAAAGAGAGTAGGCCTCCTTATCCTAATGAAATCCTTACCATCCACTGATAAGTAACTACTGCGATGTTCCCGACTAGTTAAATGGGGCTAGTCACAGAAGAGACCATTTATTTATTTAACCATTTATGTACACACTTATATAAACAGCCAAGAAGAAAAAAACAGAAAAATAGGTATAAAGGTGATGCTTATTTCTAATGAAATCTCTTCCAGCATACCTGCGATAGGATAGTAGATTTAGAGATGTAGACAGCGTGTGTAAGACTGAAATAGAAAATAAAATACATAAAATCAAAAACAATTCACTTAATAAAATAAAACGAATAGTATGAGAATATACATACATATATCCAAACATACATACATACTTCTAAAATAAATAACAGTAGAATATATATATACCTACACAACTATGACGAAGTGGAAAGATAGTGTTCTTTCACTCTTCTTTTAAAAACTGCAACAGTTTGGCAGTCCCTAATGTCAGGCGGAAGTGAATTCCACAACCGCACCGCGTGCACAGTGAAGGAGTAGGAGTAAAAGTCGGTGGAGTGGGGAGGGGACTTAAGGAGGTTTCTAAGATGCGCGCTGCAAGGCGCATCTTAAGGTCGGGCGTAGGAAAAACGCTCCCGCAGATAGGATGGCGTTTTAGGATTGTGAAGGAGGTTGAATAGCAGACACAATATCCGAGAGTTCCTGCGAAGTCGAATGGGGAGCCACTTGAGTATCTTGCGAAAGTTGGAAACGTGATCATACTTTTTAAGGTTAAAAACAAAACGAATACATATATTCTGCAAACGCTCAAGTTTATTTAAAAGCTCCTCGGTGGCATCCAAATAACAGGCATCGGCATAATCTACGATGGGCTGAATGAGAGTTTGAGCAAGAGAGATTTTGGTGTTCAAGGGCAAGACGCTCTGGAGACATTTCAACGAATGGAACGTGTAGTGCACTTTGCGACTGACTTGAGCAACATGGGCAGTCCATGATAAATAGGAATCCATGGTCACCCCCTGATTTTTGACCGTATGTGCGTATTCAATCTGAACACCATTCAGACAGAGTGGAGACAGCGACGCAACATCGAGCCTATTCCGCATATACCTGCCGCCGATAATCAAGGCCTGGGATTTCTTAGGGTTGATTTGCAGTACAAAAGACCGCGACCACTCGCTAATGAAATCCAGTTGTGAATGAATCGCTGTTCATGGCAGACACGGCGGCTTCTGCATCTTCCCTTAAAAAATGATTGTAGAGCTGCAAATCGTCGGCATAGAGATGGAAGCAGGAAGAGATGACACTGGTGATAGAGTTAATGAAAATAGAAAAGAGAAGAGGAGAGAGAACGCCGTCCTGAGGCACACCTGCGGAAAGAGAGCACCAATCAGAAGATGCCTCGCCGAGACGAACCCGCTGCGAGCGGCCCTTAAGATAGGAGTCAAACCAACTAATGGTGGGAGAGGAGAAATTTAAAGATTTAAGGATCCCTAGAAGGATGTCAAAATCAACAGAGTTAAAGGCACTGCTAAAGTCGAGAAGTACAATACAGTACCATCACACTTTGAAGTACAGATAATGTTTTTTTTGAGCTTACTAGTAATGAATGCCATTTTGCAAGGAACTCCTTACCTACCTAGCTGAAAGGGATAATAATGCCGTGCCGTCGTAGGCATTTATCTTAGCAAGTTAATAACGGATGAACTATAAAAACCAAATACCGCAATGCCAGTAATACTTTGGTTTCCTAAGAAAGCGGTCACACCACTCAATAAAGAAAGAAATAAATAAAAATAGGTTTATTTGTCACAGAAACACGTCCACACAAAAAAAATAATTAGCTCTAATAGTTAAGAAAGAATAAAAACAAAAAAGATCTATAATCACGAGCACAAAACAGAAATAGCCGACAGCTGCACGTCAAGACTGTTACAAGAAGGCTTCCACTCAGCATGATGCTGAGCTAAATACAGCAAAGGTGTGTTTAACAACGGCTCGGCTGTCCAAATATAAAGCGTTTTTGTCACCTAAATGTCTAATACGGGTGAAAATTACAGGTTTTCATGACGGCCGTTATAAAATGACGGACCCGCTGTTCTAGGAAACCGTGGTTTAATAAATGACGTACGTCATCGTGATCTCAAGCAGTAGAACTAAAAGGAAAATAAAATAAAAATTGGTAAACACCGTATCAACTAAAATAGGCGTAAATTTGTTTACCCAAACTAACAAAATCTTCCAATCTGTACAGAAAAAATACACAAAATTCAAAATTCTGTACGTATAAATCATTTTGCCTATGCCTAGCTGTCAGAGCGATCACACAATAAATCTAAGTGATAAATTACATTACCCGACATGTTCACGCGTGGTGCTGCCATTTTAAGAGTTCGTGTGTTGTCTGTGTAAAAATGTTTTTTTTTTATCATTTAAACGCTGCGTGTTGTCAATGCTTTTCAGCACTACATGAAAAGATGGATAACAATAAGTTCTCATCATAAGATCAGGACCAGTTTTACAAACACACTTAAATATTCAGTACCGTACCGTACATTTTTCATCTATCTGTTTTAAGAGCGTTTATACCTTATGAGTGGCAACGTCGCAATTTTGTGTCATATTTCGTGGTTTTCAATTTTTATCATTTAATCGGAGCTATATTTATAACATCTGTTTAATTAACTTTTTAGAATTACGTGAAAGTGTTTAAAAAGTAAGTAACCGTAATGCTTACAGTTATTTTACAATAAAAATAACGCCCTGCAAGTTTCCAATGTATTATTTGCATATAAATAGAACTGTAAACGCAACGATTTCTACACAGTTTTCACATAATTCTAAAAAGTTAAGTAAACAGATTTTTAAAATATACGAGGGGTGATCCAAAAGTAATGATAATCAGTTATTTCTAGTGCACACAAAAATACAAAAAAAATATCAGTCACTTGCTCAGTTACCCACTAGTTCAGGAAAAAAAAATCATATAAATAGGCCACGATTCCCGGGAGCTACATTCATTTGAATACGGACTGTCAAGGAGTGAACATCAAAATGGAAAAACACGAAATCAGAGCTGTCATTAAATACCTCTGCTTGAAAAAAATTTCTACCAAAGACATACACAGCGACTTGGTGGAAACATTAGGGGACTCTTCTCCTCCATATTCCACAGTTGCACGCTGGGCTAAGGAGTTTAAGCTGGGAAGAACATCGACGGAAGACGAACACCGCGAAGGACGCCCATCGACGTCTCTCACTGAAGAAAATGTGAAAAAAGTTGAAGAAGTTGTATTGGAAGATCGAAGAGTCACTATCAGGCATGTAGCTGAGGTCACAGGGCTCTCATATGGCAGCATTCAAAGAATCCTTGCAAACGAATTGCATATGAGAAAGGTCTCCGCGCGTTGGGTACCGAAAATGTTAAACGACGAGCAAAAGAAGAAACGAGTCGACATGTCAAGAGCAAATCTCGAAAAGTTCCAGGCAGACAAGGATAATTTTTTGTCACGTTTTGTGACCATGGACGAGACCTGGATCCACCATTTTGATCCTGAAACAAAACAACAATCGATGACATGGAAACGATCCGATGAACCGACGCCGAAGAAATTCAAAGTGTCAAGCTCAGCAGGGAAGGTTATGGCGTCTGTTTTTTGGGACGCTGAAGGTATAATCATGGTGGACTACTTGGAAAAGGGGGCCACTATTACAGGCTCCTACTATGCAGAACAAATAAGAAGATTGCGGGAGGCTATTAAGGAGAAAAGGCGAGGCAAACTGCGGGCTGGAGTACTGTTCCATCAAGACAACGCACCGGTTCACAAAGCTGCAATTGCCATGGCTGCCATTCAGGAAGCGGGCTTTGAGCTGGTGGAACACCCCCCCTATTCACCAGATCTAGCCCCCAGTGACTTCTATCTCTTTCCACGACTCAAGGAACACCTCCGAGGCAAGAAATTTGACGATGATAGCGACGTGATGGCCGCGGTTGAGGACTTTTTTGAGAGTCAAGATAAAGATTTTTTTCTAAGGGAATTTTAGGTTTAGAAAAGAGATGGACTAAATGTATAGACTTGCTAGGAGACTATGTTGAGAAATAAATTTATTTTTTTATTTTATTCATTGTGTTTATTATTGATTATCATTACTTTTGGATCACCCCTCGTAGCTCCAATTAAATGATAAAAATTTAAAACCACGAAATATGACACTAAATTGCGACGTTGCCACTCATAAGGTATAAACGCTCTTAACATCGAGGACACTTTCAAAATCATCTGAAAGATATAAACCATGTGACTATCAGTAAAATAATAGCCTTAAAATATCGTTTGACACTGAGAAAAACACGCAGGGAAACGAAAACTACGAAGGAAAATGAAATATCAAAAAAAGACACAATCTCAAAGAAAAATTTGAATGAATATGAACTTCGAAGAACCGCCTAATTTTCCCGCCTCTGACCCCTATTGACCTTTTCGCTGCTTGTAACGTGATAAGACTAAAATAACATTAGTTTGAGTTTTCAGTTAATGTCTAGTTGATTATGAATTTGCTTAACATTTTGCCAAGTTAAGAATCATGTCAGAAATCCATGGTTTCAGTTTGCGCGTCGTTTTCGTCGTCGTCCCTGCCACCCTATATAATCAATCTTAATTGTATCACTATCTCCCGCATTTTTACGAAACTTCTTAGATATCAAACCTTTATTACTCAACCAACCAAGCATTATAAACTAATCATTTTTTTTGTTAAAATTTTGGTGTAGGTACAATCAAGCATAATGTTCTATCTATATCTATTTAACTATCGATTTAGCACCGAATACAGGCGTTACGACATCTTTTTCTCTTACTCCGCTAATCAGTAGGTTTATGAAACAAATTATAGTGATGAACACAAAAACAATGACGTGACATAATAAAATAAAAACAAAGCCTGTGACAGGTATAACAATCACAATGGTTACCATTTTTTTTTAAATTAATTACATACCGATTTGACTGACCGGTTGGTGCAGTTGGTAGCGACCCTGCCTTCTGAGCCGCTGATCCCGGGTTCGTTCCCCGGACAAGTCAAACATTTGTGTGCATGAACATGTCTGTTTCACCTGTGTCTGGGTGTGTATATGTATATAAGTATGTATATCAGTCATCAGGTTACCGTAGTACAGGCTCTACCTAGTTCGGGACCTGAAGACCTTGTGTGGATATTGTCTCATAAAAATAAATAAAAAATAACAACAATAACGCCTGTAATCCCCGAAGGAACAGGCAGAGGTGCACCTATAGGAACACCCACATTTTGCCAAATATGTTTTAAGTCCCACGAAAGAGGGGGCACGCCTATTGTCATCAACCGGGTTCAGTTAACATTACAAGTGAACAACGGGATCTTTAAAACAATACGCTGTATTTAGGGCTGTAAAACCGGAATAATACATAATATTAAACATTAAACATGTCTGACTTAATTAACGTCTGGTAGTCAATAAATTAAACAATACAATGTGAATTTACCTGGAACGACTGGGGTGACCATGGTTTTCATTATTTGATGTTTTTTTTATTATTTTACAAATAATAGGTAAAGTGAAAAATATGTGTTAAAATAAATTATAATAGATCCTTTTGTGATGGAAAAAAAATGAAACTCTTGATGGAATTTATCAAAACTTTTCAGACCAGCGCGGGGCGAGCACGGCCTATTGTGATAGGCTTGAGTCACACATTTTTATCACGGTTCGGGAGCAAAAACCGTGATTAAATGAGTGGCTCAAGCCTAATACAGAGGCCGTGCTAGACCCGCTGGAAGGCGCTGGGGAGGTTGCATAACAGCCTTTGTGACTTTTATCAAAAAACAAGAATTCTTTGAGCGAAACAAACACCAACATAACCTACAAATATAAGCACAAATTAAGAAAGTAATCAAACTAGGCGTAAGCTTAATTCACAGTCTCCCCTATATTCCCAACGGTGTCACGTCGGTACATAAAAATTAAATGTAAATGAGCAATAAGACCCCGCCTGGCCTTGTTCCCGACGTGAAATTATTTACTTGACGTTCCAGCAATCTGTGTGACGTATCACGCTGTTCTGAGCCGACTTGATTACTTTCAGGATTATTATTTTGTCATTACCTACGATTTTAGCACAAAGTCCTGCGGGGTAATCGCGTTGTTACGATGACAAAACGTTTGTTGTCAACAACATTTATTGCGTTATTGACGTTGTTGAGCATGCGAATTTTTCAAATTAACATATGAATATGAAGCAATGGTTTATTTGGATTGTGATTGAAAAGAAAATGGAAAGTGTGTCACGTAATTGGGGTGCAGGACTAGCTTTTCACTGAAGTGAAAAAGCATGGGCATGGTCTAGATCTATCTCGATCTCGAATTCATCAGCATAATTATTTTTAATTTAATTTACTAAGACAGACCATGCTATAGAAATCTGAATGAATCTGGTGAATAACATTAAAAAATAAAATAAAAGAGGGGAATAAACGATGAAGGCAATTCGCTCATTTGCAAAAAGGGTGACATAACTAAAAAAACGAAATGACATAGTCACAGCACACAGGGTTCGTTCCGGCCACATGCCGTTGAGAGGTTTTGCATTTCTAATGAAAAAAGTCAGTTCACCTAATTGCGAAAATGATTTACACTTTAGTTAATAATAACAACAGTGGTACTTAGTATAATTTCTTTAGTATTATTATAGACATAATGATTACTTTGTAGGTATTAGTCATAGATTAAGTGATGATGGAACTGGCATGAACTGCGTTCAAAAGATCCTAAATAAAATAAAGAATTAAAAAAAAAAAAAAAATCTGCAATTTTGAGTTTAAGTAAATAGGTGAACGCAGCAAATATTACTCTTTTTGCTATTTGCTATAAAAACGACATTACACTAAAGCCTAAAAATGAGGGAGCTAGAAAGATGTGACTATAATATGCTTCGTCGCACTCTTACCGCTACTTTTACTCCTTTAAATCATCATACCAAAAAATTGCTCTTTTTGCTTTTCGCAAATTAACGAATTCATCAACATAGGTAATTATTTTAAACTAAATTAACTAAGACAGATTATTGATAAAGAAATCTGTGAAAAGGGATAATATTTGCAACGGCTTATTTATAATTCTTAGCATTTGTTTTTGTGATATATTTATAAAAGATCTATGTCGATCTCAAATTTATCAGCATAATTATTTTAAACCAAATTAACTAAGATAGATCATCGATATAGAAATCTGTGAATACGGATATTTGCAATTTTTTTTATTTATTATTATCTAGCCATACTAGCTATATAAAAAATATTTATTGAATAGTTTTGTTATACATTTTCAACGGCAATAGTGACAAAAAAAAAATCTGCTGGTCTCTACATTTTGCCGAGCTCTGTAAACATTATGTGTAGGCAACAGCAGATTTTTTTTTCGCGATTTCATATTTGGTCCCATAGTAAAAGTTGTTCTTATTGACGAGTACAATGAGCCCTTAAGAGGTTGATGGTGTTTTACCAATAACCCTGTATATGATATTGTACTTATTTTAATATGTATTTCTGAAGAACTGCTGCGAAAAGTGTCGAATTTTACTAAATATCAAGAAGGCCAACATGTTGTTTCTCTCACAAGACGGAAGACCAAAATATTGTAGGAATTAAAAAAAAAATCCAAAGCTTCTATTCCATCTTCTTATCCCTTTATTAATAAATTGAAAATCATACACAAACACACACCACAAAAAACACCACAAAAATAAGACGTGTCGTACTGCAGTCATAAAAGTATAGGACGATAACTTTTAAACGAACGAGATTGGGACATTTGGATTTCTGTGGTCTTTGGTAGAATGTTTTTGTAGGATTGTAGTAGTACTGTAAATAATATCTACAAGGCAGGCACTTCTTGACAAAATAATAAATTGTCAAAACGCACAAGCGAAATCCAATTAAAAAAAATTACAATAAATTAAGGTATAAAAAAAATATTTTGTATTTTTTTCTTTATTGTTTTGAAATATAAACTTCAAAACGAGTTTATATTGATATACTTTATAAACACAATACCGAAATTTAAAAATATAATCAATTTTATAACTTTTTCTCTAACAAAATAATGTTTTAAAACATTTTTTTTACAATAGGGTTCCTCCCGCCTATGGTTTAAGGGCCAGACACATATTTTTTTTATGTCAAATGAAAGTAAAATTCACCTTATTTTTAACGGTCAGTGTTTGCATAATTATTATTCCCAACATACCCTGTTATTAAACCAACCCATTTTATTTTTTATTTTCTGGACATATCAAAGGCTTATTCTAAAAGCTCACCAGTATTATAAAATACTGTTATCCAATAATGGCCTCGAATCCAATGTACCGTCACGTTCGCATAAATAAGTTGTAGGTACACCATGGTTCCAAGTTCTGTTTATTATTATTACTAGCGACCCGCTCTGCTTCGCACGGTTGTTGTGACTTGACAAGACATGGATATTTCTCCATTATATTTAAATTGAATATTAATGTATTATACATGTCGCCGCAAGAGCGTCTATCTGTTAAGATTATTGCATGATCTTATTCGTAACTAATTATTCCAATTTGTGATAATCCTGCTAATTACGCCCTCGGATTAGCGCCATCTATTGGCTCCTTTGTGAATTAGAAACAGCTAGTATTGTTTTAAGATTCATTATATTGACCTGGTTTTTAGTAATATTAGCAATTCCACATTTGACAGATTAAGTGTTTAAGATACAGCGCCCCAATGATGTAGAAAGTAGCGGCGATTACGTTTTAATGGTCAATACCTCAATTTAATATTGAATACAAACTATAAACTATTAAGATTATTTTACACACACATTCATTTATAAAAACCTGTTGTTTGATTATAATCCTTGAACTACCGGAAATGTTGTTATGTAGCAATAATTGAGTTGTAAAAAGTAATGACGTGAATAATTAAACTTTCATTTAAAATTGCCTTTGCATTTGTGAATATTAGCATTGTTATATATATATTTCTTTTTAAACGTTGCCCCACTCTAGGAATTTCTCCTGTAACGTGGGTGCGTTTACAAACATTTAAAGTCACATACACAAACAGCCAGACCCAGAACAACTACTTGTAGGTCATACAAATATTTGTTCCGTGCGGGAATCGAACCCGCGACACGCAGCGCAGCAGTCAATCGCTTAACCACTGCGCCAACGGTGCTGGTGAATTAAATGATAAGCATTTTAGCATTGTTTAGATTTCATTAAACTAACTAAGTAAAAAGATTCTGTACTTGGGTAGCAAGTACGTCCGCCCAATTTGAGGGAAAGTCACGTTTAGAATGGCTTATGTCGATAGAAGTTGTGTGAAAGGGACTGAAATTGTTATTTTTAGACAATAAAACTCGTGTAACATAAGTTTTTGATTTAAAAGAGTGTCCGTGGAGTTTCTTGCCCGTTCTTTTCCATAAGGAACCTACATCGTCTTGGAACGGGTGAATAGCTTCATTAACAAACTCAAACTGAAAAACTCCTTGCTACACGCTAAATTCAAAAGTGCCTGTAAATGTTACAATTGAAATAAATGCTTTGAGTGAAGTGTTGTGTGTGATTGAAAACCAACTACCTATCTACCATTAACGAAGAATTACACCAGAGACTGGTCGGAGATTACTTCCCTTGGGCTCCTGGTCTTCGTCGTACACATAAGCTTTCCGGAATAAACTATCTAAATGAAAGTGAAAACCGCATCAAAATCCTTTGCGTAGTTTATAAGAACAACGTGGTCGCATAAACAGGACGCAAAACGCGACTTTAAATTATAATGGCATAAGGTTGAAGTAAAATCTCTTTGGCTGTATTGTTTGTACTTGGCTAGTTTTGATACCATTAAACAGATGACATAAAAAAAAAGTAAAAACGATTTCCCGCCATTTGTCAATTGTTTTTCTGCCCTCCAAAATGAGTGAATCTAAACGTGACTTGAAATTATAATGGCATAAAGTTGTCTGGTTTTGATACCATTAAATAGACGACATAAAAAAAAGTAAAAACGATTTCCCACCAATTTTCAATTGTTTTTCTGTCCGCCAAAATGAGTGAATCTAACGAAGAAACTCGATACATTTTGAAGTTTTATTACAAAAAAGGGAAAAATGCGACACAAGCCGCGAAACAAAAATGTGACGTTTATCGACTTAACGCAGTGTACGTAAGAGTAGCACAAATTTGCTTCAAGCGTTTTCAGTCCGGAAATTTTGATGTCAAAGATGCAGCTCGCTCTAGTCGCCCCGCCCTGTTACAAGATCGGTATGTTGTATGTAAACTTTTTTGTAACAGTTTTGACCCATTTGAAAATGTCTAGAATTTGTATATAAAATACGAAAGAACTTCTACCCCGACTTAATCAGTCTTATTACAAAAAACTAAATAAACCTTGATTTAAACCTGTGCTACGAAGTCCAGGCTTATCTGCAGAACCATGGTCTAAATTTGTCCGTATTACAAAACTTCAAAAAACCGTGGTCTTCTTAGTGCTGTCATTTGAACCATTGTCTTTGTAACAACCACAGAGTAATACAAATATTATTCGTTCACCATGTTATCATTCTATTGCAACGTTCCGTATGCTCAGAAATGAAAACTTTTTGTTAATACGCTAATGATTATTATGATGTTTAGGAGTGTTAAAAATATTGAGAGTATTAATTTGCATGGAATATTAGTTATTTCGTCGATTGCAGTTTTGTTTAGGTTTAAGCACATGACTTAATGTCGTATTAAGTACTAATAATACATCTAGGTACGTGTAACGAAACGTAAAATTTTCGCGCATTATATGAAACCATAACAAACAAAACCATCGCAATCGCAAGTTGAACAAAGTTCATTTAGCTTTGGAATTTTTAAGTTATCGAAGTTTCTAATAGAAGAATTGCCTCTTTGTATAGTATTACCTTCTATAGTAGGTAATTTTAATATCATATTGTTATTGTGATGGACCAACAAAAGAAAAAACGATCTGAGAATTGGAGTACCCAGGAAAAAGTAAATAAACATAAATTACTTCGATTAACTTGAAATCAGTGTTTAATTGATTCAAATTTAATTTTAATTTATTTGATTGATTCGAACACGATTTATGTCGTGTCGGCGTGGCGTTCCCAACAACTCAGCGGCTTCAATATCCTCAATATCAATTAAATCGACCATGTTAAGATCCATTTTCGGGTAAAAACAACACAACACAAAGAAAAAGATGCTATAAAATACAAGAGAAACTTTGACTGATGCGATTTAGACCATAGTTTGATCGTTTAAACTAGGGGCCGCCGAGGTTTAGCGTTAGACCATGATATGGTCCACGGTTTTTCGAAAGACCACGTTTTGTAATATCATTTTGGTTTAAACCGTAGTTTATAGAGCTTTAAACCGGGGTTTTCAGTTAAACCGCCTTTTGTAATAACACTGATTATGTTTATCTTCTTTCGTTATTATTATTATTTTCTTTCGTATATGAAGGGGACAAGTATTTTAAGAATTCAATCATTTTAATTTCGTTTAGTTAACATAGTAAGGGATAATTCTTATAATTCGTTAAATGATCATCAAAGTTAGTCATAACTACGTAAGTATTTTGTGAGTTTAGCCTTTGTATTAATTTCAATGCGCCAGCAACGTGTCCCTCAGGTTCCTATGGACATTCCTATTGCTGCCAACTATTCAGAAATGAGTATTATCCACAAAACTTTGAGATCACAGTTCCTGACACTTCAGAAGCTAATGGTATGCCAATTTGAGACAAATCCCTTGACGGTCTCAATAGTGGCTTTGTCAAGCGAGTATTTTCTGGTAGTTCTGCTGAGAATCTTCGTTCAATTCGTTGATTTTGGTAATGTTTGTGTAGCGCCTACCTCTTTGATGTTACTGTTGGGTTAGGTTAGGTTGTGTAGGTATTTCTTGACAAATAAGATATTGTCAACAGACGTAACTCATGTGAAATTTAAAATTGAAAAATATTTTCCATAAACGACGATGGACGCTGGCATCCCCAACATTGAAACTTATACATTAGACTTAAGACATATCTTATTTAAAAGGTCTTGGCGACCACCGTCAAAAGTATTGGGTTTTTAAGAAAAAGAAGGCAATGTAATTGTATTTATGTAGTAAAGTACAAAATAAGTTTAATTATCTATTACATCTTACAAATTGGCAATTGATTGATCGTTTGTTGACGGGATTGTCATACGTTTTCTATGGAGAGTGTATTTTGTGTCCACGATCTGTCCTTCGACAGAGAGGATACGTTTTGCAGGACACTTTGTTACCGAGTAGATCTGAATTAGGTAACTATTTATTACAGGTGTCATACGTTTTATAATATGGAGAGTGGATACTGGTGTGTTTTGTGTCCACGATCTGTCCTTCAACAGAGAGTATACATTTTGCACGACACTTGAATTATCTAACTACATTTTACAAAATTGAGTATTTCAGGCAATTAATAATTATTACCTACCCACATAGGTAATGCCGTAATAGTAATACATTCCAACGACAAGTAGGTATATGTATGCTGTTTTTAATTTTATAATTTAGTTTGTGCACTTCCTGTACGAGTCGCAATAAACACTTTTTCTTTCTTTCTTTCTGCATATGTTTATCTCCGTAACAGGTTGTGTTCTACAACAATGTAATGGCTGTGTGCCACTGGGGTGGTGCCAAAGACATGGCCAATGTGCTGATAAATGCCTTCAGAACAAAGCGAGATGAAACCGCGACAGCGCTTCATAAGCAATAAAAAAAATCATTAAAAAATCGCTTAAGAGCGTTTATACCTTATGAGTGGCAACGTCGCAATTTAGTGTCATATTTCGTGGTTTTCAATTTTTATCATTTAATCGGAGCTATATTTTAAAAATCTGTTTAATAAACTTTTTAGAATTACGTGAAAGTTTCAAGAGTAATTAACCATAATGCTTACAGTTATTTTACAATGAAAATAACGCCCTGCAAGTTTCCAATGTATTATTTGCATATAAATAGAACTGTAAACGCAACGATTTCTTACCTTTTACACAGTTTTCACATAATTCTAAAAAGTTAATTAAACAGATTTTTAAAATATAGCTCCGATTAAATGATAAAAATTGAAAACCACGAAATATGACACTATATTGCGACGTTGCCACTCATAAGGTATAAACGCTGTTAATGATAAGGAGCTATTTTTTATGATTTGGTTTTACTACACAGCAATTTAATAATAACTACAATAGAACCAACACCATCACTAAACTGCCAAATATGGATTGTGCATGAAACATCGCTTTTATATAACTACCTCTATGGTCTAGTGGTCACCAAGTGCTACTACTGAGTACTGGGTCTTAGGTTCGATTCCCGGGTCTGGCAAAGTAAAGAGAAAGAAAGAAAATACGTTTTCTCAAACATGCTTGGAAAATTGAGTATTATTTTGACAACCTTCTTCGATATAAATTGAAATTGCTGTACTAGCCAAATACATGCGAGCAGCGGCCGGCAAAAGTTGTACGAAAATCCATATCTGTCGTGGTTTAGCGGTCAAATAAATTACATAGTAAACTCATATCTGTCGTGTAATTTAAAAATGGAACGATGTTTTACTCTGAAACATGGCAACCAAAGAGGTAACTTATCAAAGGTTTTATTTAAAAGAAGATGGTGAGTTTGCATGTACAATGGGACCCACTAACTAGTTGTAGAACTATATAAAACTAGCAAAAAAGCAAATGGGTAGTAAGTCGTAGAGGCTGGGAGAAAACAGATATGCAAGGTAAAAGATACGTAATACCTAAAACGAATATAATAGTGCAACTATATATCTATACAGCAAACTCCTGTTGACAGCATAACATTTACGTTATCAGTTATCACTAATAATCCTCACAATTTAAATATTCTACATTTTTGTGTAAAAAATGTGAATAAATTTTTAATATTAACTTTTGTATGTTTTTTTTTATATATTTTACAAGTTAAGTTTATTTATAAAAAAATTGACAAGCGTAAACGTCTACAAGTGTAAGAACGTATATCATGTAATGAGTAGGTTGGAATGTAATATAAAACACGGTTGATGACTTATTTTTAAGTAAATAAAAATATTTTCTAACTTTTAATTCCCATTTCTTAAGAGATGGGAATTAAAAGGGAAAAAGGGTTAAAGGGAATTAAAAATATTGCGTCATTAATGACGCAATATTTTTTATATGATCCTCTTACAAACTCTTAACTATAGTAAATACGAACTTGCATGTGAATGACACTTCATTCATTTATAAAAAATGTGGGTCCAAACTCGCCATCCTCCTTTCGAACTTACTTGCAAATAAAAAGCTGCTTATTGAAAAAAAAACGCGGGAAAAATTATTGTTGTTCGTTGTTCGTCATTGATTTTGAAAAGTAACTGTGTTTTAATTTCTGCGCATTATTTGAGAAAAGTACTATACAAGCCTTGGCCACAACTAGGCATTGATAGACTTCCGTATGTGTGCCTCGGCTTCACCTCAGCCCACATTTACACGTTCATCCATCACTGCCTCTTTTGCTGGCCGCTGCAGTAATGTACTATTAATAATGACGAAGAGAACGAACAAAAACACAAAAAAGAACAAGTTGGGCGAAAATATGCGTCACATCCACGCAAAACGGTCATCACTCAGCATATTTTTACGACCCTATGCGAAACAGAGCCCCAGCGCTGGTTTTCAGCGACAGACGGCGCTGACTCGATGTAATCCACCGCTGCAGCAAAGCGCTAAGATAAAATAATACAGTAAGAAATAAAATAAATACAGAGCACCTAGTTCTAAGTCTTTGAATAAACAATATTTATAAAATCGCAACATTCCGGGCAACGCGCAGGCGCCTTTGATAGCTCGCCGTTCGATAAGGACCAGGCCCGGGTCGACGGCGCGATGTGTTCCACGCGCGCCTCAAAGAGATGTCAGCACCAATGACGGGGTTTGCTAGGACCGATGCCTGCTAGGGTTGCGGAAAAGTCCAAGAGGGTTACCGTGGCCCCTGGCACAGGCAACTGAAGGAACACGGGTGGGTTTTAGTCAGTAAGAGTCTGACACGCCCTCCTGCTCTGCCCAGAGCGGGAGAAGTTATTTGATGATTTCCCACCCACAAAAAAAAAAAAAAAAAAAAAGGCGCCTTTGATAATCTGTGCGCGCAGCTGTTATAAAACTATAAGTGTTATTGGGGTTTTCCGGCTGCCAGCCGGATTCTGGATTTCTGCCCGATTGATGGCTATAGGCTCGGCCCCTATTACATGAGACTGAAACAAAGCTGGCAAAATGTGGGTGTACTATGGGTACACGTCTGCCTTACCCGAGGGATGCAAGCGTGATGTTATGTTATGTTTTTATAACTGGTATTATCAGTATTTTCTGCAAATCAATACTCCTTGATTCTTGCTAACAGAAAGACACAGTCACCCACGAATTATTCTAGACATTTACAGACGTTTTTATGGCTGTCAAATCTATTGCTTTAGTCGCGGATTAGAAAGAAAAATTAAAAAGAATGTCTAACGCAAAACTTCGTTCTATAATGCATTTAGGATTAGACCATTTAGCAAGAGAGAGTATTCTTCAAAGGATCTTTCTATTACCAGAAGCAAGACAAACAGAACCCTAATTTAATTGCGATGGAACGTACATCTCCGTTGAAAAGTTTAAACTTTTTATTTCAGAGAAAATCATACTGTCTTCATGTTCAGGATTCTATTAAAACCATTTCTAATCATAAACTGCGCTGGTCTCATAATTGACGTATTGGGTCCCATCTCCGCAAGAACTTCTGATGCGTTTAAAATTAAATTCATCATATTGAAGAAAATCCGCTGCATTGGTTTTTAAGGTCTGGAGATGCTTACATATTTTGGATCAAGGATATAAGGACAGTATCCATGATATTTTTCCATTTAGCTACGGGGCCCATCAAAAGATCGGCTTATTCCAAGTAGTCGTCATACACTACAGTTTTGATTGGAAACAAATATTCCATCTTGTTATGTATGACTATTTGGACTCCACTAAATATTATTTAATTCAAAACCAGTTGAAGTACGACTTTTCAGTGCTTGCAAGCATTACAGTTGTACTATATACAACATAGTACTTACTAATTTCATGCGTTTTACTTACTATCAAACGAAAGTTCGCAAAAGCTAAACAAAATATTTCTCAGAAAAAGTGGTTCTGTCAAGGAGGCCGACAGACGGTTCGACCCTTGTTTCATTAAAGACGCGAGGCGCACCGGCGCACATTGAATGCGCGGCCCCGTCCGCGCTACTGCGCCCTACGCTTTTGCGTCTGGGCTACCACCAAGTGACATGACGATAATAAATAATTACATTACTTAAAAAAAAACTAGTTCTATTGACAATCGTTTTTTTTTTCTAGTGCTTTTTTATCAGTGTAAATAATTCTATTAGTTTTTTCTGTTCAGTGTTTAGTCTTTTAGGTAAGTGTATTTTTATATATGATAAATGCCAGCTGTAGCGACGCCGGAATTATGTACTACTTAGTCAGCGTTGCCACATCGCTTGATGTCTGTCTAGGTGAGATGTCCCCATGGCTTCCAGGCTCGTTTCTTTAAAGGCGAACGGGGGCTACGGATACACTATGGCAAGGTTCATAAGTGGTTTATGAACCTTGCCATAGTGTACATTTATAGCCCCCAGCCACCACCTCAATACCTTCAGATCAAAGGGCCGAACCCTTTGACAACTATACTATCAAATCCTTTAAAAACACTATCAAATAGAGGTGGAGTGCAACTAATGAAGTTAAATGTCGCTGGCATTGAAGTTGCGACGCCGCGCGCCGCGTTCGAAATTAAAACTGTAGCGGCATATAGACGCGCTGCGACCTGTCATTGAGATTGGGCGACGTTGCCGCTTGCGGTTTGTGGTCGCCTTCGTACTTTTACTGCTGAAGTGTTGACGTGAGGATGAACCTACAACATTCTTCACTCATAATATCTTCTTCATGATTTTTCACCTAGTACTTTTACCATTCCGTTTAAAACCATTTTACCATACCATACTTTTGCCATACCATTTAAAACCATAATTTATTTGAAACGAGGAATTAATTTAATTTAACTTAATTTATTTCAAATAATCAGATAACAGAGATCCGTAGTGTTAGTAAAGTACCTTATACCTAGTGTTAGTATACCTATACATAAATTATTATAGCAATTTTAGGGTTTTGAGTCACTTTGTAAAGAAGACGAAACCAGTTTCTCAACCGGTCATCTTCTCCACAAAATGCCTCATAAAAGGGGAAAACACATTCTCAGACACTGTTTCCAGAATGCTGTTGCCACTGGCCCGAGTTCTAGCTGCCACCGACGCTATTTTCTTCCGCACAATTGCGTGGAAGCCGTCAGTACGGTTCTGCGTAAACATCTCCTCATTAATCCTCTCATCATTAATAAAACCTTTTTTTTTTTTTTTGAGTTTTGTGCGTTTGCACACTAATAAACATTTTTTTTTCAAAACAAAAAAATAATATTTAGTGGAGTGCAAATAGTTATAAATACCTGTAGAACTAGATGTTTTTTTTATAATTATTCATACTGTACAACTAAACTAGGTACTTGAAATAAGCCATCAAACTGCCACCTAATTATTAACCGAGCAGGTAAATTAGCCTCGGTTGGTAACGATTTACTGATGGGTAGTGGAAGTGGTCAACAGTAAATTAAATTTTTAAGGCAAAACTATTTCAGCAGTACATTGAATAATATGTTCACAGATTTTCGTATTGCGGCAGTATTCATAAATTCGCATCGCTGTTGACAACAGTGACATAGATGTGATTTATACTCAACCATACGCGAATAGGCGAAGCGTAGGTCTTTGTACATATAAATGATGCTCAATTTGAATAAAATGTGGATGTTATTTATAATAAGAAGTAGAAATAGTTTCTTGCTATGGCAAAGATCTTTACGTCTACTCCCGTCCCCTTAGGGGTTATGTTGTGAATTTAAACTTAATTTCCTAAATACATTATAGGGAAAAATTGAGTAGGAAGCTTTATATTTTCTTTGTTGAGAATCTAAACAGAGTGCGGACTCGTAGTCACACCAGCCGGTCGATTCTGTAACAATCTCACCGTGATAACTTAGGTGAAGTGAGCCACAATACTAGTGATTGACACTATCGACAAATCACTTCACCTAAGTTATTACGGTGAGATTGTTACAGAATCGACCGGCTGATTGTCACACCAGTGTGCATGACCAACAGGATAATTTTTCCTGTTAGTCACACAGTTTCCTGTTAGTCTCTAATATTTCTACACCATGTATCACTTTTCATTAACAACCTAGTGTGGTGAAATAGGTAACTAAAAATATATATAATAATAATTAATTATTATTAATTTTATTTTATTCACAATATATTTATATAATTAAATAACTAAATATGATTGTATCAATAAAAAAAATGTGAATTTAAATTTTAACATTTATTAGAAAAGATAACAGCAAAACGTAATAAATTGAAATAATAAAGGGAAAAAACAGCAGAGAATTATGCGTTGCAGTAAAATGTGAAGAGTAAACAAAAAATTACTTCCATTTCATATTAAAAACGGCATTGCTCTGCCGCATTTTCACCCTAAGACAACGAGAGCCACGTAAAATTACTTTGTAAGTTATGACGACGTCAAAGGCTTATTTAAAGTTACTATTTTTTTTTTTAAATACTTATTTACCGGATATGCCAACTCGTACATTGTTGGTTCTGTGCCGTTCTTTTACCATATTCCGGGGTCTTCGGAATGTTGTTTATGGTTTATCCAATTTCTAAACATGTACCTACTATACACGACGACAATTTTTTATCACTCACTAGCTGACCCGAAACCCGACAGACGTTGTCTTGTCCAAATTTCAATACTTCATACCATAGATATCCGAGAGATATGCCTGAACTATATGTTTGTTCCAGTTCAACTGTCGCCACCTTTTCCCCACTCCTGAAACTCACACAAACACGAACGAAATAGATATGGCACACATGTTGCTTTCTTCGCACGCACACTTGAAAATATTTTATTGTACACATGCTCAAAAGTGGCGGGCATTACAACGTATAGATACAGTCACTGTATGCACACATGCAACTGTAGCCTCAACTAGGGAAGAGGGGTTGGTATAAATATTTGATCGATAAAAATATCGATGAAAACCGACTGCAAAAGCAGATGTGCTTTTTGGGCGTATTTTGTACTGTTTTTATTTTTTCTGCTTTTCGGTGTGGAATAATTATTATAAACACCAATTAACCAAATCAAGTAAAAATATAATATAAGTATTTGTTTTCAAATGACATTTAAGGAAATCTGTTTCTTCAGTTTCTCTCTTACTTTATTCATTAATAAAATAAATACAAAATAATCTATAACTACTCGTATATTACTGTCAAATTATTGATTAATTAACTAATATAATAAGCTCACTTATCCATCGCCATTTATTGCAATCGACGTCTTCTCAGTTCGTCATCAACATTGAATTCATCGCAGCCTCAGCCATCACATGATTTTGGCATAGAGACTGGGAATCTGTGGTAACGTAATGCAAGTGCGTCTCTGAACTCTAATGGAGATAGATCGAAATGGTATTTTTTAGTCTGTATGATAGATAGTCAGTTGGAGAAGTGTCTTAAAATAATGCTCTTGAAAGTGGGAAGAACAAGTTACACTTTGGTTTGAGGGAAACCAATTATTTTCCCTGCCTGTTGCATCTATCCACTTATTTTTAGTTTCTGGATCTTTTGGGAAACTGAAATACAATGTATTAGTTCTTGTGAAACAGGTTCTTAAAATAATTTATTATTTAGAACAACTAACAATTATCGATATCCATATCTCAGCGCTGCGCACCACTAATACATCGTTTTGACTTGCGTCAATCAAAAATATTCTCAAAAATATTTCACAACTAGATAATTTGTAAAATCCTTTAATATTATAATTAATGCAGTGATTTTTTACTTACCGGTGGTAGGACACGCCACTCGTCCTAAGGTTTGTTGTAATTGTTCTATTTTTGCAAATAAGGACGGAACAATTCGGCATTTTGTAAAAATTCGAAATGACACTACACGTTCCCATGCAAACATATGATTAAACGGTGCTCATCGCCGTCGCGCGTATATAGGGTGCCATGTGACACACCTCCAAGCCATATCCCTCGATATTACAGAATTCTCATAGAAAAAAACACTTTCAGTTTTTCTCGAATTTTAAATTTTCCGGCAATTTTTATTTACCTTGAAACCTTATTCAAACTATTACGAACATTGTAAAACAAAAGATAGCCAAATCGATCTATAGCTGTTCTCAAGTGATGCGGTTACCAACAAACAGCATTTCATTTTTATTTATACAGGGTCAAATTAAATTAGCTAGCGAGTTTCCGCAGACGTGTTGGGTATCGCTAACATCGACCACTAAAGTTGTTTGGGCCGTGCTACCCAAGTCACCAAGTACAGAAAATAATCAAGGATACGGCCGCGGAGAACTCTTTTGCTTTGCTTCGTTCAAACAAAATATGACAATTCTGGTACCTTCGTATTGTTATTCAGCAACGAGTAATTCATCAAATGTGGCGGATACTGACTGGCACATCCTTGATCACTTTTGAGACTTTTAGTATTAAATTTGTTTTCGAGCATTGTACAGTCTACGGCTTCGGCTTTCAAAATGTGGTGCTTTGAGGCCTTGTTGCTCCAAAGGCCTTACAAGCTGTTTATAAATTTTTGACAGCGACTCTGCAGAAGTACCCACCCGCGGCTTCTTTTAATTTCTGTATTGAAAGTGATTTTTGATTTTGGTTCTCTTCTGGTGTTAACAAGTTTCTTATGCTCAACTGTTTTCGCCACCTATTCACGTGTAAAATTGGAACGAAATTATTACCTTTTTCATTTCTGTACAATGAAGTAGGTACTTGGATTTGGGCCTGAAGCGTGTACCCAATTTACAAAAATAATATTGTGAATTAATTCTCATAGACATCAGTATTATGTGGACAGTAAATTCGATATCCAAAATCCATTAAAAAGGCATTTTTAGGGTTCCGTAGCCAAATGCCATAAACGGAACCCTTATAATTTCGTCATGTTCGTGCGTCCGTCCAGCGGATGTCACACAGCCATTTTACTCTGAGAGTATTTGCACTATATCGGTGAAAATTGGAAAGAAAGTGTATTCTGTGCACCGTTAAACAATAGTGTAGGTGTAGTGAAATTAAAAAGCAATAATAATAAAGGATGGCACTCCACATACATGCAAAGGACAAATAAAAAAAATGCACAAATTGTTGGATCCCTTAATTATAAAGATTGGTGATATTTCTGAGTGTAACCGACAACCGCACAACTTTGTTTTTCATAGTTTTTTAAACTATGAAATACAAACTTATTTTTGTGGTACTAGGCTAATAGTTTTTGTTTTAATTTTATTTCAATTTTATTTTAGTTTTATTTCAATTTTATATCAATTTTATATTATAATTGTAATTGACAATCTTTATATGTTTTACTAACACTAGTTGTATAAGAAAATTGTTACTAACCATTTATGAGCTCTAAGCTTGAATTAAAGATTTCTATTCTAATAGGTACAGTGCATGCGTAAATGATAATATTTGTATGACCTGCAAGTAGTTGTTCCGGGTCTGGTTGTTTGTGTATGTGAGTTTAAATGTTTGTAAATGCACCCACGATACAGGAGACATTCCTAGTGTGGGCAACGTTTTTAAAAAACAAAAAAAAACACCCGACTCACACTTGGCCGGTTTTCTATATTTTGTTGGGAACCGACCACAAGAAAATAAATAATTTCTAAAAAGTACTGAAGTAAACTAACTACCAAGCTCATAATATAACTAACAAACAATATCGACATGTAAAAGTGTGGATAGAGTAGATACACCAATTTATAGAATTAATTTATCATCACTCCCAAACAAAATTTTGCTAGGTCTATTAAAAAATGTATAAGTAGGTACTAGGCATTCTTTACCAGACACTCAGTAAGTAGGTACCAAAAAAATATCACAATAAATTATACAACAACACAACAGCGAGTGCATTCCGAAGTTGAATATATAATTCAAAAATTGTAGAAACAATTCGGTGCGAAATGCAATAAATGAAGTACTATCAACAAAGTTGACGCATGACCACCTTAAGGCTTATATTTCTTTACAGCGACTAGACCCAACCCCCGCCATAACCAATTTGGCCAACCAATCAAGGAAGGAAGTACCAAATATTGTTTGTCCAGGCAAAAGGTTAAAACCTGTTTCTTTTAATAAAAATCTATTTTTATTGTATCAATTTAATACAAAATTGTGAGCGGGGAACTGAGCATGGTCACTTCGTGCAAACGAAAAATGTTTAAAGTGATCATGCGTCGACTTTGTTGATGGTACCTACCTAACCTATGACCATAGGTCCTGTCTGTTGACTCGTTCTTAGTATAATGTCCTAAAAACTATAAAAATAACATTTGAAAAGCATAGATAATTAATTAGAATAGTGTGTATTGTATTTTATGCCTAAAACAATTTAATTTCAATTTGCAAGTTTCGATTTCTGATATTCTTCATATTTATTAGTATTACACTCGAAGTTGAAATGAAAAATTAGTCGTTTGTCATAATCGCTTTCGCACATGATTACATTTAAAAATAACAATAATGGTCGATGATTTTGAACACAAATTGAGTAGTGGGTAAAGTGGCAATGAATATTACGTGTTATTGGATCTGTGCTTGTAAATGTCTTGGCATTTTCTTGTTGTTTATAATATTTTGAATAATATTTGTCACATTTAAACCGTATCTACATGTGTGTTTGTGTGTGTGTGTGTGTGATAAGTAATTGTAAAACCTCGTCTCTGTCACCACTGACCTAGACTAGAGTCTAGAAGTTTGCACAACTTTAAAAGAAAATTAAAGATTTTATTAATGGAAAAATGCTATTATTCTATCACCGAATATTTGAATGACATTTCATAAGTAACTAGTATTGATCTTCCTTAGTGACATTTAATTTTAATTTATGACATCATTCAATTTCTTTGACGTTCTTTATACAACGTGGCGCTACAACGGTGACTTTAATTTAACACACATATGCGTTTTCACATTTTCGTTTCATGAAGAAATTATATTTCCATTAAATGTTATTATTTACGGACTTATTTAAAATTTTAGAAAATAGCATTTTAGAGCAACCTGTACATAAAGAACTGTCGCGCAGCGGTCATTTGCCGGGGTCACGGATCATAACATCGCATCAATGAAATTAAAACGAATAAGCAATACTATTAGGATGAAACAAATGCATAGAGTAGGCGAATTTAAGGAAATTTCCTTTGTTGGCGAGCAGCGCAGGCGACGCGCGCTCTCCCTTCCACCCACCCGCCGCACCGAACACGAATTCTTTTTTTGCTTTTCTAGTGCTAGTCGAACCCGTGTCCTTGACGCACTTATTTACTCTAGTGCGCATAATTACGTCGCGAAAAAGACTCTTAGCTATTGTTTTATTTATTTCTTTTTGTGTAATTAGGATAGTAATTAGATCATGGTACTGCGATAAAGACACTTTGATTGGTTTTCGTTTTCTTATCTAGTAGGTACGTTTATACCTCTTGCGATACGGACGCATTTATTTGTGCTATTAGTGCTTGTGTAAACTTATGATCGTGATGGCAGTGATTAGTGATGACAGTTATTACTAATAGTAACAAGAGAGGGTGATGTGATAAGTGTTTGTACCACTTGCGCCGCTCGGTTTCTTTGATAATATGCCGTCAAAGAATCGGACCGATCACGAGTAGGTACAAGACGCGACGCGCGGTTGCCAGCCCGCGAACCGACACATTGCCGCTCCGAGTTAACGTAAGCGAGCTAGGTAAGTAATTTCATGAATGAATTTTTGCAAGGGTGATCCCAATTTTAATGACTTTTTTATTATTTAGTTTGTTTGAAAAATTTTTTTTTTCAGTTTACGTATTATTTTAACCTATCAATATTTATATGGTTAATGGGCACTAGCCCTACCCGTGTATTAAATTAAAGTCACCGTTGTAGCGCCACGTTGTATAAGTGCTGACAATTTTCACTTAATTAAGTTCAATAACTGTGGACATTTTTTATTTTTTGCATGTATATTATTTGTACGCCCTTGAGGCCAAACATAGCGCCCTCAATGTATTACCTAATAAGAGCTTATAATGTACCTATGTTTAACAAGGAATAAATGAATCTGAATCTGAAGAGCAAACCCATCTTTAATAAAAACATAAATAAACAACACGTACGATTGGCGCGATATCAAAAAACTTTACCACTACTAGTTTTACTTGAACAATGGATGATTTCGTCAGCAACTAAATGATGTCGCGAGTTTGGATGTCCGAAATCCAAATTTTTTATGTCTTTCGGCCTCGACCACCACTGTCACCAATATGGTGATTACCACATTTAAAGACTTTTTTTTTGAGGGTGGGAAATCATCAAATAACTTCTCCCGCTCTGGGCAGAGCGGGAGGGTGTGTCAGACTCTTACTGACTAAAACCCACCCGTGTTCCTTCAGTTGCCTGTGCCAGGGGCCACGGTATCCCTCTCGGACTTTCCCGCAACCCTGGCAGACCACATTTACAGACTTGGATTTTATAAAGGTTGTTATTGTGCAGGTTGTGGGAAACACAATTACAAATGCGATGTATGGAAATATTAAACTTTGTAATAAAAGTAAAAAATACAAAAATAAGAACGTAGTGACGGCGCGGTGTACGTATTTGCAATGGCCGCCGCGCGGGCGCCGCCGCGCGCCGGCGCCGGAGCGGCCACACGGCGGCGGCGTGAAGTTAGCGCTGGCTCCCTTCCCTTACCAACTTCAAACCTCTGGTTGGCATACAGTGTTAACATCCTCCGCCCCCTTGGAAGCCGTGCTTTCAAGAAGCTCTGGATCATCAACTGGCAAGATGCAGACTTTGTTTAGCGCTCGCCGGAAGATTCCTTTAGTTGTGGTTATATCTGCGAGTCTGCATAAACCGTCTGGTCCAACAATAAGTTTTTCCACTCTTCCCAAAATCCATTTCATTGGCGGCAGCTGATCGTCTTTGATTACAACGACATCTCCAACCTTGACAGGTTGGCCACTGGATCGACGCCATTTGACTCGCTGTTTTAGCTCGGAGAGAAATTCTTGCGACCATCTCTTCCAAAACTGTTGCCTCAGTCTTTCTAAATGCTGGTATCGATTGATCGACAATTTCTCCACGATAGGAGATGCTAGTGACGTCAGCGGACGCCCGATCAGGAAGTGGCCGGGTGTTAATGGGTTAAAATGGCCAACCAGAGGTTTGAAGTTGGTAAGGGAAGGGTCCCTTACCAACTTCAAACCTCTGGTTGGCATACAGTGTTAACAAGGTAAATTATTAAACTATTGCGATACATATGGACGATTTAATAGCGTTGACGTAATGAACTGCTTTTTTTTCCAAACTATTATTACAATTCTAATATTATTCACTTTTATCTTTGACATATTTCTGGACCCGGCTCCCGTTCCTTTGGAAGGCGTACAAGGGGCCGAAGCAAACTTGTAGAGGCCTCTTAGACAATTTTAAATGGAATGAGGCACCCACCGACGATTACCCCTGTTTGCACTATGCAAGTGCACACAAAGACAACCCCCACAGTGAAAGGAACTTCGTTCTAATCTGGTATCCCATGACACCACCCTACTTTTTTCGTCAGGACGATGATGTGTAATTTTAAAACAATGTAAAGTTTTAATTTTAATGCTGAATTTTATTTGCCCTAGCAACCCACATACGTACCTACATTCCTACATATAATTTATTTTTTGACATTTTAGAATATTTTGTATTTGACTTATAATTCTAAATTCAATTTCAATTTCTGTAATTATTTTGTAGGTATGTCTAGTAATCTATAATAGTATGTAACATCTATAGTGCAAGCATGGCAATTGTAAAATTCCTTTTCCTTTTTTTGTTTATTTTTATATGGGTAAAGACCTGAAATAAATGAAATTTAATGTAATTTATATAAGTTGACCCTTTTGTATATATTTGATCTCTTTGATTGTTGAGGAAAATACAAGCAAGTATACATACCTATAACTAGCATCATCATCATCCTATATTCGTCCACTGCTGGACGTAGGCCTTTCCTAGTGAACGCCACTGAGCCCGATCTTCGGCTCTCCTTATCCAGTCTCTGCCAGCCGGCTTTCGCAAGTCGTCACTCCACCTGGCCACACTACGTTTGCCTGAACGCGGTCTCTGGAACTCGTATTTCCCAACGATTGTCTTAATTATGGACTATTACATACTACAGTTAAATACTAGCATAATATGTAGCTTGTACTTATGCCTACACCTCAGGGAAATACGGGTGTGATGTTATGCTTTTCACGTTTATACCCGACCTCTGCCTACCTCTAAGGGGATTACAGGTGTTACTATGTATATGTTGTGTCTCACAAAATTGGACTTTGGACTCGCAACCTATCTATCTACGTCAAAAATGCTATGCCTAGAACGCCTTGTTCCTACGAAGACAATCTCCCCTTTCCATCGGATGCTTATTACCACTTCAAAAGGTATGTCTACACCAGTACGCTTTCAGGTTCATCTTGCGTCTTCAACTTTCAATTCGTCTCGCGTCAAGCGTATGCAATATTGATTGCCTTAAGACGCATCCAGCTTATTGTTTACACCTGTGCGCCCTGGTCAGTCGTCAAGATGGACAGGTGTGACCCTGCAAGTAAAAAACGCAAGAAAAGGAGTATCTGGATGAAAAATTATTTGCAGAAACGGAACAACACGATATCGAAAGATTTATAGCTAAACAATGACATCCTTTTTATAAACTTCACACGAATGTCTAAAGCCACTTTCAACAAGCTTTTGAAAATAGTGGAGCCAAAAATTACGAAACAAAACACTCATTATCGAGAATTGATCCCTGTTGAAATAAAATTAGTATTACCCTTAGATTTATTATCTTATTTATCTTCCACCATTTTGTCATGTAAAACGCTCGGAGTGTTGCATTGTGAACCCCCACCGGTGACGGATCAGCGTGCGCTACGGGCATGCGCTGTTGTTGTAGTAGTTTTAGCGCATGCGTTATTGCATGCGCTATGGCGCTCCACGCATGCGCCAGATGGAAACGCAAGAAGAACATGACTTACCTAAAGATCCGTTTGCGTAGACATTGCATGCTGAGCGTGCAATACCCTCTCAAAAGATTTATCGCAGAAGTTACAAATTGTTCCAATCTATGAGAATAACTGGCTGACTCTTCACAAAAGTTGAATAAATGAATGACGTGAGGGAGACATGGTTGCGTCAGCATTTTGATATTATTGTTATCGGTCCTTTCCAGTGAGAATCAGGTCGTGATTCCAAGCTTCTAATTGCGTGGGTTGGTGGTTGGCACGGTTGGCGCAGTGGTTAAGCGATTGACTGCTGCGTTACGTGTCGCGGGTTCGCTTCTCGCACGGAACAAATATTTGCATGACCTGCAAGTAGTTGTTTCGGGTCTGGCTGTTTGTGTATGTGAGTTTTAATGTTTGTAAACGCACCCACGATACAGGAGAAATTCCTAGTGTGGGGCACGTTTAAAAAAAAATTATACGTATTTAACCTTCATAGCAACGAAAATTTACAGTGGTAGGTACCTATTTAAGACCGTCATTAAAATTAATATCATCGTCATTTTATTATTATCAATTAAGGAATTAGAGCTCCACTAATATTCTCCTTGTGTACCTACGTACAGACGCCAGCAGGTCAAGCTACCCGAAACTGTCAAATTTTCCCAATCAACCTTGAACCTTAATGCTTTAGCGATAAAGTTGAAAATCTATTAAAGAAATTTGACAGATTGTAGTAGCTTGATGTGCTGGCGTCTGAACATAGAGCTTAATTAACTAGCCATGGTTAGTTATTGGAAATTAGATCACTTCTAATTTGCCAGAATGCGACGTAAATACATTATATGTCAGCTATAAACATCATTGAAAGGTTGTTTGTTATAATAGCAACATTAGTCTTGTTGGACCTATTTAGTACTTTGTGACTTTAATGGGTAGGGCTAAACATTATTAAGTAATTCACACGACGAACATTCGGTTTTTTACGTACCTATGCAGCTTTATCGAACACGTTTGAAACGAAAGCTAAGTCAGTCAGTATGAATTTTCGAGTGCCACTTCTTTTACGTTGGTACAATACGACCGTAGCAATTAACATTGTCGGATCTACATTTTTGCGATTTTCATTTTATTGCATTAAAAGTCTTAGAATAAGTTTATAAAATGCCCCGCAAAATTAATAAATTCTTAAAATCAACCATCTTTGTTTTTCCAAGTGGAAAAAGTAGTAAGTGTTCAGTGCGCACGATTAAAATTGTCGCATAGTACATTGAGACATTAGCGGCGGGGCGCGGGAGGGGAACAGACGCGAGCGCACGGCGCGGATCTGCCACTTCGGCCAATGTAATTAAATAAGTGGTATCTATATCATAAAATATTTATATCTTACAGGCAAAAACGTATTAAGTGGCACATCCAACATAAATGAGATTTCAAAGTCCAGCGAATACCGTGGGTTGTGCCACATCCCACCAAATTCAGAAATTGTAGTTCAGTTAATAATGTCAGATCTGCCATTTCCGACAAAATGTTGTATTATTTAGCGGTTAACAATGTTGCTTGTGCAGTTTCTCAAATGCAGTCACACAATTTTGTCCTATGGGTATTTTCTATTTATTTTTTATATAGGTAATACGCACATATTGGTTATTTATTTTACTTTTTTTTTTTTTTTTTTTTTTTTTTTCACGAATCACAATACAACACACACACATGTATGTCACAACATTTTATTTGTTTTTGTATGAGCTTTTCTTTATGTACTATCACATTTAATTAATTCTATTAATGTATTAAAACGGACACAAGCTTCTCTATGTTTTGTTATTCTAGCGTATGGCACTCGTGGGTTGCAGCTGAAAATCAGCGTCAGGTGGTACACCTTGTGTTGTCATCTGACATTATGCTGAGCTGAGGCCCGTTTGGCATTATAATTTTTGTATTCTGTTTTTATAGTATTAAGGTGTAAGTATTTATTTTGCTGTAATGCCAATAAACGCATTTTCTTTCTTCTTTCTTTCTTTCTCATATTTCCGATACACTTTTGATAAACTTGCATATACTACTACGTCAGGTAATTAATATTTATACGTCATACCAAAATTGGTTGAGGTAGGTACATTGACTATTGTTCACTTTATACATGTTTAAAACTTTGAACGGCCGTACCCTAAAGTAGCGATTTTTCACATACGACTATGTTAATTGCTACGGTCGAATAGACGGCACAAAAACATAATAAGAGGTAGGTATTGGGTAACACCTTCCTTCATCCTTTACTAAACAATGTTTTTTAAAAACAAGATTTTTATTAGTTGTTAATTAAAAGGAACTGCAAAGTTAAAAATAATTTTATTCCGAATGGAATTGGAATTTCGTTTTCCAATAAAAGCGTGGAATAATACCCTCTTCTTTTTTCTCTCTTGCTGCAAAAATGTTTATGAAATGTTTTTATATTTATGAAATACAATTTTAATTTATTATTTAGAACCAGAGTACTTATCATGCGAATCAAACGAGCCCAAACTAGATGGAGTTGCGTCGTTCTGTTTCCATAGCCGCCTCCCAGGGTGCCACCTTCTGGCTCTATCATTTCAGACCCGGGATATCATCCAGGACCAGAGTTCCTGTCAGACGAATCAAACGAGCCCAAACTCGATGGAGTTGCGTCGTTTTATTACAGAGTTCCCATAGCCACCTTCCAGCTCCATCGTCAGATCAGGTCCATGTTATAATAATATTGCATTGTCGACCGGTTTACATAAGCATGCAAAATTTTAGCTCAATCGGAAACCGGGAAGTGGGTCAAATTGAACTTGCAAGATTTCATTACAGACACCGAGACAGGTGAAAATGAACGCTCCAAATCAGAAGGTCTATAAGGAAAAAATTCATTGTTTGCAGAACGTCCACATGTCAAAACGTCTATTAGGTGACAATGTCTAGAGTGGCAAAAGGACTTGCAAGTAAAATGACCAAAATGTGAAATCGACAATAAGGTGAAGTAGGTACAGTCATCAATAGATACGTTTCTTGTCATTTATCGGTCAGTTTTGACAGATTGTCTGTACGAAACGGTTGTTTATTACTCATTTCCCAAGAAAAAATTATAATAACATCTAAAACGTTCAAGTTTTTAAGTACTACTTAAGATAACTCCTTTGTAACTAAATGCTGGCTAGCAACTTCAAATTCCACATTATGGATATTGTTTTATTGACATTAAAATAGAATGTAATTTTTCCTTGAATTTTTCCTTGTTGCATTACATTGATTTAGCTATTAATAATTGATTACCAGTTTCGCTTATGAATGAAAATAGTTGAAATTCCTTTCTTTTTATAACCACTCAAAAAGGGAAATCGGTGCTTTTGCGGGATGGATACAGGCACAACCATAGTGTTAGTAACGTCAAAAATCATTTTGGTCTTGATATAAATAATTTTAAGAACGACTATGCAGGACCCGGAGGGGGTGATGGTTGCAGCATAATGCTGAGCAATAGCCGTTTTGCGTGAATGTGACGCATGTTTCCCCCAAACTTTTCTTATTTTTTGTGTTTGTTATTTTTTGCGTCATGTTTACTGCAAATAAACGCATTTTCTTTCTTTTTTCTTTACTATGAGGCAGCCTAGATAAAAGCTTTTCGTTTGGTATTTCCTGAAGCTACACGGAGCAGTTGTTAGTATCACTTCAAATAATGCTGTGTGGCGAAAGGCATACCAACTAAAAGTTTCTGATTCCAAACGTGGTAGGGCAATAACAAGACTGTTAGCCAATTTACCATTACTGCCAGCAGTACCTAAACATTGATGATGTCAGCACTCAGATCCGTGATGATGCGGTACACATGGAGAGTGATACGTTTCGCGTTTTATCAATTAGGTCAGAAACAATGAATTAGAAATTTAAAAAAACTTTTTTATAAAAAAAAACAAACCACTTCCAAAAAAACACTACAAAGTGAAAAATAACTTTATTTTCGTTGTTTTTTTTTATTTTATTTTTTCACTTTTTAGTTGCGTTAGCTACCCCACAAAAATTCGCATACCACTACTTGCTATGTAATTTTGTATAAATCAAGCTTGAATACCTTATACTACAACTAGCATTCAGTCGCGAAAAAATATGCAACTACTACTAACTTTGATAGCAAATTTGGGTGTACCCTGATATACTGAATACATCTGTGTAACCCTTTCGAGTGTACAGGCGTGATGATATGTTGTGTGATTGCGTAAACAATGCATATTTATGCGATAGCGGCAATCGCGGTTGATTTGCTGTCATTTTTTGAAGATTTTTGTTGTCTGTCTCCGAAACTCATCATCTGATCTATGTGATGCCCCAGACACACCTACGGACATGTGTATACAGCGTGGCAGGAACATCGCCGCACATCATGTAAACCATAATGATCAGCGCATGATGATTTTTTAGTCTAGAATTTATACAGGTGGTTGATGTCGCGGGCAAGTACTGGGGACACCTATGGGGAATAGCAAGGACGACAAGAACGCTGAATGTGAGGAATTTTAATGATATTGCTAATCCGTTGCTTCATATGTTCGAAAAATGTGTCTGCTCAACAACGTAAATCATTTTCGACAGTTCGTGTACTACACAATTACCCCCCTGGTTGAGCCTTTTGTGGAAACTTCAGTTCAAGCCGAGACAATGGGACCTCAGTTCCCGTCCGGTTCCAATGGATCTGCAAGAGCGTTGCGTGCCTACCAATGGTTCTCCAAAGAACTTATAAAAAAGGGCAAATAACATTTATGCACAACCTTTTAGATATTGCTGGCTAGTAATAATATGAAAGCTGTTTTTTTTTTATTGTTGAAAGGTGTTTTTGTCTTATGTCAAATACCAGTTAACAGACCAGAACAAGAAAACATTGGGCGAATACATATTCTTCGCAGAAAAAGCGAACAACATTTTAGCCTGAGAATGGCTTTTAGATAATATTTTACAACAAGTTTTTGTAATAGACACTATCGCTTGTGTCAATTCAATGGCGATAATATCCAATTGTTTATTCAATAACATTTCAACGACAGAGGAGTGAAACAGACGATTCTAAACAAGAATGGAAACTTAATTTTCTTTTCAATCCAATAATGCCGTTGAAGCTTGGAATTCTCGCATAAATAAAAACATCAAGGAAAAACCCAATTTGTAAGTGTTAGGAAGAAAAGAGTTTCATGTTCTAGTTTTTCTACCTCATTAATAATTTCTTTTTTTAATATTGACTGTATTCCTTTTTGATATGTTTATCATGTTTTATACTTTCACTTATAGATTAATTTATATAGATTATAGAGTAATTTTATTACTACCGTGATAAACATATGAACAGTAAGCAATTTTCAACGCCTTCTTTGATACTTTTTTAATTGGGTAAAACTTTTCTTTTGATATAACAAAAAAAACTAGGATATGTCTCTTTCGTGTCGGGCCTAGTCACTACGAACCATTCTTCTTTCTGTTTTAAAAATTACATTTTTTATTAGTTTATTATTTCTAATATCTTAATTATTGTAAAAAATAACTTAGGTTTAAGAAGTTATTAAAATAACGATGGTTGAAATAATATTCAGTACTCTTTATTTTATTTCCATTTATCGTTTCTCAGCATTCCTTGAGCATACTGGGATCGGTTGGCACTGGGCCACCGTTGGAAACAAAATATTATCAAAATCAAATCAAAAGTCATTTATTCAAACTAGGCTGAGAATCAGCACGTTTTTAACCTCAAAATTACATAAGACAATCCCCCAAAACGCCCACCCTTCAACACTTAGTGCTTTAGCTGGGAAAAAGAAGTGGCGCAACAAATTCCCCCTGCAGCACAGCTGTCTGTTCAGTTAGAATAACTGGATTCTATACAGTAGTAAGTAATTAACATCACGAAACACAAAACCTTACATTAAATTATTTGCCGTATGTCAGCTAGCACACGCCAATATGTACCAACAAAAACATTGAAAAATATATTCAAGCAGAAATAAATAATATAATTTGTATTCACATTCCTAACGAAGCCCACCATAAATGGTATCGGATTGTGGATTCAATCGGAACAAACCTTCCTTGTTGCTAGCATGTTTGTGTCAGACAGCAACACGAACGGCCAATAACGCAAAAAAAAGGTATTATGTACAAATGGACATCCACAAAAATGCTGAGGTCGATTTCATATTTATTTTTATTTTTTGTTTGGAATCTAATTTAAAGTTTCTGAGCATTGGCTGTGGACATTTCAAACATTGTACAAGAGATACACAAAAAAAAAACAATAATATCAAAGCCAATAGAAGATAGCAATACTAGTAAGATTGAAATTGATAAAACTTGCATTTTCCTTTATGAACTAAATCAAATCTCCTTTCCAATCTGTAATATTTACAGAGACAATAAATATGGCGACAAATACCAATCCGCACACCACCAAAGGATTCGGTTTATTATTTGAGTTTCAATTTGCAGACGCCTGCTGACTGACAGATCGGCTTTCTAAGAATAAAAGCGTCATAACTAATCCGTCCGGATGACCATTATAATAAAATAAGTAAATAAGTTTATACATTATAATAAAAGTACCATAAGTAAATTAATGACATTAAATTGCATTAGTTGTTGCTTTTCCTAGCAGCTTCTGTTCAATCGTCTCATCAAGTATTCACTAGTTAAACATGGCCATCGTCGTAGTTGAAATGACACGTAAATAAATGCCAAACAACAATTATGATGACCAATAATTGACAACTATTCTAACTATATTTTGACCATCCCACCCTGCACGACATCCTCTTACCCATACGATAAAATTCATGGCAATCATCGTGCTTGAAATGGCACGTAAATGCCAAACAAACACTCATAATGAACAAACTTACAATAAGCAACAATTCTGATGACCAATCATTCCCAACCTGATTCACCTACATGACATCATTTTAAAATAACGTCTATTTTATCTATATTTTGACCATCCCACCCTGCACGACACCCTGTTACCCAATTATAATTGGATGACTTCCAAAGAAAAACCAAAAAAGACACTAAAATTCCACTAAACTCAACCCAACGGTAAGTGACCAACGCCTATGAACCATAACCTCTACCCACTATTAACCACCACTTAGGGCCTTAACTCAACCATTAGTTAAAAATGGTAACTAATGGTTAAATTTTGGCAAAATGTCAAATCAAATCAACAAATTTTGCTAAACTTTAACCAATGGTTAAGTTAACAACGGATCAAGAAACCTTCCCTTCGTTAAAGTCCTTGCGATTTCAACTAAACAACTGACATCAATATCGCCATAAATTGGCATGGAGATTTCTTTCTCAATGTCTAATTGTCTATGACCAACACATCTCTTATTTCATGACTCGCTTTCAACTCGCTGGTTTTTGGGCCTCGCCTTTATATCCAACCTTGATCCACGAACAACCTCAAAAGGGTTTGGTAATATATGTCGCTAAAAGTTTGTTTGGACGTCTTCCTAATTGTTTCCTTCGCTATCCCCTGCTATTTGTCTTTACCTAAGCAAACTTGACGGTATTTCGAGGTTATAAAATAAACCCTTTGCACACCTGATAGTTTATTGAATACTATTGATTTATTGGACTTTCAGATTCACAGAGAGTCCACCAAAGACATTAAATTATACTAGCAATAGACAGGACATAGCGAATAAAATCGTAATCTGATAGTTAAGTCCTCGTGGACTTAAATCGCTCAGTCTAGTTTGGCACTCCTGCGTGTCAAATCGTGTTTGTGTCCACTCTATTCAACAAAAGAAAAACATTTACTGAGTAAATATGCCAAGTTGCGCGTAGCGTTATTGTAAATCACGTTACGGTAAAATGACTGGACCTAACTGCGGTTTATTTTCGTATATTCAATAATTTTCATAAAAAGTTCTAGAATATTTGGTAATTTTGTAATATACGCCCTCTATTGTTGAGTAGCTTAACTTTTTCTTGTAAGAGATGTCCATAATATTGTTGTTTATCGATTTTGTTATCGATATAATTTTATGAGGTAAGTAAATAATTGAACATAATCCTGTTTTTTAATTTAAATGTCAACAAAGGATCAAGGTCTATTCCTTTAAGTAGGTTTCTGTCATTTTAGATTTCCGAATGTAAATAGAGAAGAACGCGAAAAGTGGATACGGTTTGTGCAGATAGATCGTTAAGAAGAAAACTGGCTTCCAACTGCTTCTTCAAGGTTATGCTGGAAGCATTTTCAGAAAGAGAACATTAGCTACGGAAAGACTGGTCGATCCATTTTAAAAAAAGGATCGGTACCTTGTACTATAAGTGAAGTATGTTGCACGTTTCTCGATTTTACGTATTTTTTCTATTAAGTTTTGTTTGGCAACATGTGAGTGTACTGCTATGGGTAAACGTCTGCATAACCCTTGGGGGAAACAATTCGTGATGTTATGTTATGTGTTCTATTTATTAAAATTACCCACACTGCCTAATAGTCCTCACTAGTCCCTAGACCTGTTCGTCCATCAGCGGCTTCTATCACAAGAACAAAATAGAAATCAGATGTTCAAATATTGCTTTTGGCCGCATTAGCAATCGAGTTTCACAACCACTTATTATTAAATACAAACTTTCTTGAAACCAACCAGTTAATGAAGAAGATGCGAACGAAACGGAAATTTTCAAGTCTTATGTTGATAACCACTTGTAACACAGTTAAGCGCGAGTACGACTCCACTAAGATTTTTATTATAATTTCAGGATGATGATATAGAGCCCGAAGCCACCAGATTTACTACACCAGTCAATGTTGATGTATCAGATTCGGAGTCTATCTTCGACACTCCAAAGAAAATTGCATTGAAGGCACGAGTTCGTAAATTACAAAAACTAAAACTGAATCATGAGGTTAAAATTAAAAAACTAGGGCAACAAAATAGATATTTAAAACGTAAAATATTAAACTTCAAAGATTTCGTTACCCATTTAGAAAAAAAGTTTGACATCCAAAAGAACGCATCCAACTGTCTTAAAGCTACAGCAGAAACAAAAGCCCTCTATGATAGGCTCAATAGAAAAAACACGAAAGCAGGATTCTCCCGTCGTAAATTTTGTCCGGCTCTTCGTAAATTTGCTTTAACCCTTCATTATTACTCTCCTGCCGCGTACAAATATGCCAGAAAATGTTTTAATAAAGTTTTTCCACATGTAAGAACATTACGCAGATGGTATGTTAGTATAGATGCACAGCCTGGTTTTACTAATGAGTCGTTTCGTGCTTTGAAATTAAAAAGAATCAAAACGGGAAAGGAATTAATTTGTTCTTTAGTTTTTGATGAGATTTCTATTAGACGTCAAAAAATATGGAACACCAAAACTTATGAAGGTTTTGTCAATTTAGGTTTTGGTGACATAAGAGATGAAATAGCTTCTCAAGCTCTTGTTTTTATGGTAGTATCACTGGACCAAAAGTGGAAAATACCAGTAGGATATTTTTTCATAAATAGTATTAAAGCTGAATTAAAAGCTACATTAATTAGGCAATGTTTAAGCTTATGCCACGAAGTAGGCGTAAAAATTGTCAGTATAACTTTCGATGGTGCTCCAACAAATTTTAGTACTGCCGAAATATTAGGTTGTAAATTGTTGAGTGATCCAGATAATTTAAAAACTAATTTTCCACATCCAGTTAATCAAGAAAGTGTTGTGATATTTCTTGATCCCAGTCACATGATAAAATTGGTGAGAAACACATTTGAAAGCAAAAAGATATTTTATGAAGGACAAAATGATAAAATAAAATGGTCTTTATTGGTGTCTTTACATAAGCTGCAAACAAATGAACAATTAAATTTTGCCAATAAATTAACAAATAAGCATATCCATTTCCGAAATCAAATAATGAAAGTCCGATTAGCGACCCAATTATTGAGTAGAAGTGTAGGTAAAGCCTTATTGCTTTGCAATGAGCTACTCACAGCAAAAGTATTCGAGGAAGTTTCTGGCACAGTAAAATTTATTTCTATTATAAATGATTTATTTGATATTATGAACAGTAATAAATATGGAAAATATGGTTTTAAGCAGCCGCTGAATTCTGAAAATATATCTAACATTTTTATTTTTTTTGAACTAGCTAAAAATTACATATTATCCCCAAAACAATACATAAAAATAAGACTTGAAATAAAGCGTCGTAATCTTCCAAATACAATCATTTTAAAAATAATAAAAAAGCGTTTAGTGGATACTATTAATAAAACTGGCTTTTTAGGATTTTTAATTAACATTCAGAGTCTTCAAACTTTGTTTGAAATACTAGTTAAGACACGTAAAATTCAATACTTGTCAACATATAGGCTCAGTCAAGACCACCTAGAGTTGTTTTTTGGTTACATAAGAAGACATGGGGGTCATAACAACAACCCCAATGTTATACAGTTTAAAGCGGCTTATAAAAAGATATTAGCCAATTTAGAATTACGTGATTCATTTTCGGGCAATTGTGCTCCAATGGATAATTTTAATATACTCACTTGTACTTCTTCCGTAGAAACAGTAAACAGGACTTGCTTAGTAAGGGAAGTGGATAATGAGGACTTTCAGTTCGACGAGGTTTTAGAAAAGGAATTTGAAACTGATTTCATAGTTAATGAAAATTGTGATTATTTAAATAGGATATTAAATGAAACATCTGTGTCTGTGGGAGCTAACCAAATTATTGGCTATATTTCTGGGTATGTGTCTCGTGTGTTAAGTAAGAAAATTAAGTGTGAAATTTGTGTGTCAAGCTTGGTTTCTAATAAAAAATTAGATTTCCATAAATTAATTACAATAAAAGATATGGGTGGGTTATATTTTTCTAGTAAAAGTGTTTTTGACGTATGTAAAGCCACGGAAATGTTCATTAGAAAACTTATTAATGAAAATGACGGCAAAGGTGTATCTACAAAGCACACTATCGATTTTATAAAAACGAAAGTATTAAAAGTATTCATAAATTCGAGTATTTTTGAAGGCCTCATTATACACTCGTTTGAGAGCCCTGCGATGCTCAATCACAGATTGTATTTGATAAGATCCATAATAGATACTTATGCTAATATTAAACTACGATTTGTTGCTAAGTTCGACCCCGGTGTTCAGAACAAATCTAAAAGACAAAAGTTCACAAAACTGATTTTGTTTGAAGGGACGTAGGATGGGACATAAGATTAAATTTTATTTAGTCATTAAATTCGTCTCTGTTGTAAAAATTTACCGGTATCAAAGAACTTTCCAAACTATCTGTCTCTTATTGTATTAGTACCAACTTATTAATGTCCCCCTGCATGCTGCACACATGCTGTCATTTCGTCATATACAACAACAAGCTAACCAAATAATTCACTTAAGAAGAAAATTATCAGATAGTTTGTTTGCTTGTTTGATTAAACTCTCAGGAACTACTGGTTCAAATTGAAAAAATCCTATAGACCATTTATCGAGAAAGGCTATAGGCTATATAACATTACGCTACGACCAATAGGAGCGGAGCAGCAAAAATGTGACGCAGGTGAAGTCGCGCTGGTCAGCTTTGTAAAAAATCTTATTTAGTATGAATGTGATTTTTCCAAGAGAATCTAAATATTAAATGAAAAATGTATAAATGATGCAATATCCGAAACATTTGTAAAGAGCATTTGAGAACTAAATTCTTGTAAAGCGAGTGTTTATAAAATAAGTAGTATACGAAACGTTGGTTTGAAACTAAACATTAATTTATCAATGGTGTTTTCCAAAATAATTTTCCAAATAAATAATTTAAGTACTTTGAAACTACTGCATTTTATTGCTTTCCTAACTTTTTGCTATGAATTCATTGAAGAAAAAAATAGAACTTTTATTTATCGATAGTCGATATCTAAATGATTGGTAACATCTCTATTACACACTGGCCATCTATCAAAGTGATAGCTGAATTTAATACATTTAACTTTTATGGTTGCTATTCAAAGCTAGATGGCGTTACTGAGACATGAGATCACAGTTTTTCTATGACATTTGTTCTGATGGCCGCTCTATTCTTTTTAATCTATTTGGAGTCCACGAAAAAAAACATCACCACAAAATCAACGTTGTAACCTCAGAACAATAACTAAAGCATAGAAGGCGCTTTAGGACATTTGAAGTGTACGCTGTCATAGACAAAAGAGTATTAGCTAGTGATGTGACTATGCATAAAATAAATACCGATATCGACTTCTTAGTTTATGGTATCGCTCATTGGCATTTAAATCTAAAATATGCTAAGGTGAAATGAACTCACTTCTGTCTGATTAACTTATTTATTTATAAACACAGGATAAATTATTAACAAATTGAAATTACCAAGAAAACGCTTAAATAATTTTTAAAGAGCGATTGGCACCGGAACAAGTAACAAAAAATTTAAATCACTGTCCTTTAAAAATTATAGTTTTTGTTAGAAATGTCCTTACTTTTTCTACAGGAGAAGATAATTCTTTCGCGATATAATGAATTCTAATTGTTAAATATTCTTTGCTTATCAATTTAATCAACAAATTTCTATGTTCATCCAATACATCATTATCGAATGAATGTTCGAGTAAATCATCAAAAATTGACGTTGGAGCAAAATTATAATAAAGCAGTCATCGCTGAAATGTTTGGAACAATTACGATGTTGTTTTTTTCCATTCCTAGTAGTTACGTGCAATAGCGTTGATCCATGTTTGTCTCATAATTATCAATATCGGAAAGAAATCTGAAAATTAAAAAAAAATCATAGCTACACATAAGTTTAAATTATTATACCATGAGCCAAACGGCTTTTTGACCACTGTCATTTCATTACTCATACGTATGATTTGCTGGCAAGACCGTAGGTATTTAGGTATTTATTTCACTCTTAAATATTTAATCCTTCCCAAAACTACGTGTAAAGAAAAATAATGTAATAATTTAGATGACGTTAGTTCTATCGATATTCTATCGATAGTTTATTTTTGCAAGCACTATTGCAAAAAATTCTATACCGATTTAAAATTTCTATTTTTCCTAGAATCGAATTATTTAATTACATAAAATATTGATTTCAAAACACTACCGAGTACACTAAACTCAAATAATTTGAAAAAATGCCAAAATAACCTACAGTGAGAATACAAAACCGATAAAATGACCATTTTTGATTACTTACCGATGGAAGCTTATGATTTCCGCATCATTTTCTTTGCGGGATGAATGTGATTTACATCCCAGTATAACGCAGAACATTATTTAATCTTTAAGCTTTGCGATTTACACTAAATCACTATTAATTTTGTACTATTTTTATAAAAACACGTAAAATCAACGAAGCACTTCAACTCCCATGCGCCCATAAGCATTATACGAAAAAATGCGATGAACAAAGTCATACACAAAAACCTGAGACGTAGTAGCTTTTAAACTTAGTATCATAAAGGTAGCCAAGATAGCCAAATTGACGTTTGCTTCGTGACGCTTTGCATTTTGAGCAACCTACATCTGTCTCTTTCTAATGCTGTTATGAGTGTATAAGAAAACAGAGACGACTATATTAGTTAAATTTAGCTTCCTTCTATGCTTTAGTTATTGTTCTGAGGTTGTAACACATTTTATGAAAGACTTGTGTGACATAAAGATCGAAGAAACAAAAACAAATCACTCTGCATGACATTACAATGACAAATAACCATGTTGCCAGGACGCTTTTGTAAGGTAATGCTATACAGCCTCCTTAAACACGTTTCATATGCAGACTATTATTCAAGTTCGTTCAGTTATTACCTTTGTAATAATTTTTATTGGTATTTTTTTTCTGTAGGTATAGTACCTACAGCAAAATAATACCAATAAAAAATTGATCAAAGAAAAAAGTAAACACGTTAATAAATATAAAGCAATTTAATTAAAAGCCAGCAATATTTATTTCTATCACTGAAAATAATCACATGCCACGTAACATTTAGAAGTATTTTAGATAAAACATAAAAGTTTTGTTACGCTTTTCGACGTAAACAAAATTAAATTGTACCTACATATATAAACTCACGCCTTCTTCCCATATGGGAGTAAGCAGAGACTACAGAACGCCAACTGCTACGATCTTTACATACTTCGTTTGCCTCCTTTACGTTCATACGTCTGTTCCAAGTTAGCTTTCTATCCGATTATTTATATGTATTGTCAAAGATTTAAAATAACAAACGGGAAATGAAACCAAGCTAACTAATTAATACATTAAAAAATCATAAAATAAGGTTGCAAAAAATTTAAGTATCACTAAGTATCACATTATCGTCTGCATACATTGAACCAACACGAAAATATGTTTTTTTTCGTAAACGAGAACAAAGTTGACTGCCATGAGACTAGACTGCGATGATATTGCGACCGGAACGCGAACAAACCGAATTTTAAGATTAGCAGAATACCAATTTTTGATCTATTCACAATGTCATCGCATTCCGGTCTCATATTTTTCACTTTACTTGTTAATTAGTAGAATTGACCTTCTGTTGTACGCGGGTCATCAGTATCACCGAAACACCGTATATGCAAATAAATGCTATTCTTGGCGATGTAAATGTTATAAAATATCCATTTACAGGGTATGTAATATTGACGGAAGTTAATTCACTTCCCCGCGAAATTGGAAAAATCCGAAGAGGTCTACTGTTCGGACATAATTTTAGTACGATCTTTTTATTTCAGAATGAAATAATAATTGTAAGAGTTATGAATCATACCTGTACTACAAATTAAACACAAAACGAAGTCGAATTGTAATCAATGAGTATGTGGAAAGGGCCACCCAAGGTAGGGAAACTGCTCCAAGAGTTTACTGTCAATGGTTGCTGGAAATTCTAGATAAAGAATTAGATAATGCAAGCTCTAACCCGATTCCAAATTTTAATCAAAAGAAATGACCATTTATTACAAAATGCACGCCAATGCACAGATCGATAAAATATGTACTTACGTATTTTCTGAGGTTCAAATACCGTTAGTACAAATTTCTGAAGAATATTTTGGCAGAGTATTACGACGGTAAAATAAAAATAATAATTGATTGCAGCGAAAAAACGCGGTTGATAATGAAAACTGTGAAGCAATATTTCATGGACGGGGCATTCAAATCATGCCCAAAACCCTTTTGGCAATTTTTACAGTGGTCCTGTGCTTCACAGAAGTGGAGTTGACTGCAGAAAAATAAAGTTACTAGTAAAGTCAATACCTATTTTTATTAAATATTTAACTAATTATTAAAACAAAGATATAAAATATTACACATAACAACTTATATAACACTATGTAATAGGTAACACACCTGGCAATCAGGACGACCGACCTGCTCATTCTTCCCGCCGCCGGCCGTGTGGCGTGATCCCTCCAAATAGTAATGTAAAAGTGTGACACCCGCGTGCCTAGGAAAGCACGTAAAGCCGCTGTTACTGCGCCTAATCTCTTCCCGGTTTCGTCGTATTGCCGCCCCATTGGACTATGAGAGTGAGGGAAGAGGAAGGGGTGAGGTACACCTGTGTATGCACACACATAGTAACCCTTGTAGTATTAGTAATACTACATGTTACTTATTTAACCTGCACGTAGTGACGACACGTTTGGTGTAGTGGCTACAGTGGCTAAGTGTAGTCAGCGAAACCAAATGGTCCTGGGTTCGAATCCCGGTAGGGGCAAATGTTTGTATGATGAATATGGACACTTGTACCCGAGTCATGGATGTATATTTATAATATGTATGTATTTACAAAAAAAAAAAAAAAATGTATTTAAGTAGTGTATCAACCATCTGGTATCCATAACACAAGCCTTAAGTGTTAAGTGCTTAACTTGGAACTAGATGGTGCTGTGTGCAATGTCAGACGATATTTATTTATTTATTTACCTTCTTTTTTGAAAACATACAACCTCATTTTTTTTTGTCACACTGCTTAACCAGAAATTTTATTTTTCAAATTTTTTCAAATAAGGATTTTTGTTTGACATCTTATGGGGTCGTAGACAGAGAAACTAATAGACGCAGTGACGATTCCTTTCTCGCTGACACAAGAAAGAGAGCGAAAATTACGCTATGAATGTTTTAGACAGAGATACAACTATCAATTTTTTTGTCTCTTACCGTGTAACCTGTTTTTTCAAGGTCAGCAACTCAAATTGCGAAACAATCTTTGACACTTCGTGCCCTCATTATGTTTGTTGTTAAAGTTTTGCTTATTTTTATGATAAAAAACGATTTTAATCCAGTGAGAAGACAGAGAAATTATCCGTATTTCACATCGACGATTATACAATGGTGCGTTGTCGTGTTATTTCATTTATAAGCGATAGTGAGAAGAAAATTGCCGGTGTGTCTTTTCACGCGTAAGTACGACGGTTGTGTTCCTAATTATAGAGTCTTAGTGATGATTATTTATGCCATAGCATGACGGAACGATATGTCTCATTAAAACTGAAGATAATAGGATTTTGTCGAGTTTTTAACATTCATAACCTATAAATTATATCATGTAAGTGTTGCCAACGTCAGCTCAAAAATGCCCCGAGTCACGATAAAAAATATTGACTCTACAATGTAATGAAAACAAAAAATATTGGATTTAATAATAGCATAGTATATTTTAGGGGAAGCTTTGTTATTTATAAATATGTTAATTTAATTTATTTTATCTACTATTTGTGATCAAATAAGAATGACACTTCTATCGTTATAGAATGACGTTCAGTCAGTACCTGTGAGTATTAATAATATAGCTAAGTTTATCGTTAGTTTCCCAGACGATCCAGACCTACGTATAAAATGGATCGAAGCAACTGGAAGAAAAGATTGGATTCCCATAAAATATTGAAAAATATGTAGCAATCATTTCCCAGAAAATTTACTACTAAAAAAGAAAAAGAAAACAGTTCTGCATTCTGATGCTTACCAATTGCGGTAAGAATTTATTAAAATAAAAAAATATAGTGTTTTTTTTTTTAATATAATTCATAACTTTATGATTTACCTTGCAGATACAAGTTGTTGAAAGTGATAACTCAACCATATCAAAGTCAGCTTCAGTGTCATTATCACAAGAGCCAGAAAATTCCATGAAGGTATTCTTCTATTGACAATATATTAGACATTCTTCTTGAATCTTCTTTTGACATTCTTCTTTGACTGACCGGTTGGTGCAGTTGGTAGCGACCCTGCCTTCTGAGCCGCTGATCCCGGGTTCAATCCCCGGACAAGTCAAACATGTCTGTTTGACCTGTGTCTGGGTGTGTATATGTATATCATAGTCATCAGGTTACCGTAGTACAGGTTCTACCTAGTTCGGGACCTGAAGACCTTGTGTGGATGTTATCTCATATTTAATTTAATTTCAATTCATAATATGCGTTCCGAGCCAACAGGCCATTGCATACTGTTGTTGTTGTATGTTGTTAATATACATTAATAATAAACATAATAATTTGATTCAATGTTTTAGATTTCAACAGCTGAGGAGAGTTCTGATCCAGTACCATCTTCAAGTGCAAATTTTCAAGATGACGCAAAAATAAAAACGATTAGAAGAAAATTGCATTTGCCGGAAGAGAAAGATACGCCCAGAAAGAAAAAAACATAAAGCAGATTTAAAGAAAAAACTGACACTGTTGCAAATCTTACAAAAAAAATACGTGCTGTCCGGCAAACAAATAGGCGCCTAATGAAACGAAATGCTAAATTATCAGATATTATTTCGGAACTTAAAATCAAATCGTGTGTATGAATGTTGACATGTTAAGCACTATTGATAGCGGAAACAAAGATTTCCTTAAACGGTTTTTGGGATTAGTTGGAAAAACTAAAAAAATATTTCCCTTCATTGAGAAAGTTCGCATTATGTTTACATTTTGTAACACATCCACGTGCTTATCCTTACGTAAGAGAACAATTTAATACTTGCCTTCCACACCCACAAACATTGGTTAGTTGGTATCGATCAGTAGATGGTAATCCTGGATTTACCAAAGAGGCATTGCATGCAATAAAGTTAAAATAATACCTTCAAATTCGAATTTACAAGTTTACAAAACAGCTATCAGAGCCCAAAGAAAAAGTCAGAAATATGTTCACAAAATGAACATTGTTTCGTAATCAATAGTGTTTTTTTCAAATTGTTTGGAGTGTTTAGTTTCTAAGTTGTATAATAAATCAATATTAAAAAACTCGTTTCGCTTCAATTAAATCCAGAAAATAATTTACCCTACTTCATCTAATAACACTCCAAAAACAGGGGAATGCAGTTACTATGGCAACATTATACGCACACATTGACAAATTATCTCTGTCTCGACTGCGGTTACAGGGTCCCTTCGTCTATTAGTTTCTCTGTCTACGTATGGGATTAACTCAAAAAAGTCACCTAAGGAAGATTCGCCACTGCCAACGGGCGAAAATTAATATTTTTTTGCTTTGGAATTATTACGTTATAATATTCATGGTCATATCCCTTGTCAAAATTGAGAAGTTGGGAGTTAATTTGGATCTGGAGCGTATCGCTCCAATAGTCGGCGAGTCGTGACTTCAGGGATAACCAAGAGTTAAGTTTTACCTTGTCCTTTTTTATGGTTTGGGTCAGAAGATTTATCAATCCGACCCGATTTATTTCTGCTCCACAAACTTTTACCATTTTACTGGCGGAGGCTGGTAACCTCGCGGAGTCACAGTAGAAAGCGATGTTTTTTTGAGAGGCGATTTGCCAAACCTGAGGTCGTGTGTGATCATCAGCGCGGCACGGCTGATACAGAGTCGCAAGAGACAAAATTGTCGCTTTTGATGTCAGTGGACATCAATGTGACAACTGGAAAACTTACCGGCTATATTTGATTTGAACGAGTCGCGTTGGAGTTTCCGGAAGACGGTTTGGTGGAAATTTAATGTATTAAAAAAAAAAACTTAGTTCTTAAATAATGAATTAATATTATATTGCGTTTCAAAAAAAAATCTACCTATTAGTGATATTTTTTTGTATTATGGAATTCTTTTGTTATAACAGAATACAGCAGGTTCGATACCTTTTTTATTTGAAAAAATCTGCCTAATTTCAGTTACGAGTAAAATTTTGGTTGCAACCACAGTTACATTTTTTTTTTTATCCTATTAATTGTAAATTTATTTTAAGGTACGAAATCCTTCAGTATTTTCATTCTTAATACTTGATAAATCTACCGAAGCCCGTTGGGTAGTGTGACGAATTTCTTATATTGTATTTTCTACTTTTTTATATATATTTTTTGTTTATATTCGGTCTTTAAAAAAAAAAACAAATTATACGTATTTAGTGGCAAAAGTAATAGTGTGTTTTCTTTTTTTTTACACTACGCCCTGTATATTTTGACTGTCTCCGTTGAAATTGGCTGCCGTGACCGCAATTCGGTCGGGACTTCTGAAGGAAATTGTTACTCCTCTTAATTTATCAGATGGTCTTATGAAGCAGGAAATGTGTTACGTGTAGCTCATCTAAATATATGGAATCTAAAAAGGAGACATACTAATATTAAGTATCATAATAGTGAATCAACAAACAAATTGTATTATTCATCACGCATATTTTTTTAAAATAACCGTCTCACTTTCAGCGTGTTCTTGGCTTTTTCTTGTCACAGGGCACATGTGTTTTTAATACACGTGGGTGGTTCAGAGTCAGTGTGACTTGCTAAACGGCTGGGGATCTGAAGGAATGTAGCTACTTGCGCGAAACGCAGGAGGTTATCTGAACTGAAAAAAGTTGATACGGTGATGACAAAGATGCTTAGAGTATAGCTGCCTTGTGCCAATCAATAATATTTTGATGTAACTTTTATAATAATGTGTACGTAGTAGACCAACCTTGGCTGTAACACCCAGTCCATTTTTACGCTTATCCTATGGGTTCTGTGGCTTCAGTTCGTAAAACTTGGTGAGTCTTTTAAGTTTTTGCATACGCACGGTCGCCTATGAAACACACGTCTTATGTGAGATGCAGCGGCCGGCGACGCTGAGAACACCTGCTGCTGTGTTCTCTTCGTTGTTCTGCCGCCGAATTTGTCGTCTGCACGTTGTGCGAGGATTCAATATTACTCCTACAGGCCGAACCCACTTGTTCTGTATTATTTCACCACACAAACACAACATTATTTACAACAGTGCTACCTACTGATTAAGTTTTTACTTCATGACTCTTGAATTTCAGGATGATTTCAAGGATAAAATCGATAAAAAACTATAAATACGAAATTGCAGAAGCAAATTTTTTTTATCACTAATGTCAAACTTACGTCAGTTTTGACATAAAGTTAAATGGGAATACCAAATTTATTTTCTTTGACCAGTCGAAACTTTAGCAGAATATCGTTTTGGTACATTTCTTATCATTATTTTTTAACATTGCAGAAAACATCACGCTTGACTTAGTTTTTTAGTTTAGCAGAATACCTTTAGTGACATTTTGAAACTTTTGCGTCACTACGACTTGAATTTGAACGTTTTGCAAGTACGAGAATTGGCCTTCTGGTCATACACGCATAAGTAAAAATGCATAAAAACGCATACCTACATAAATTGTATTAGTGAGAATGGGTGATTTTTAAACCCGTCTGTTCTCACTGACGTGCATCTCCATTCCTATTGACTTAATTGACGGAGTTAACGAATAAAATCCTTTCATAGACTTCATTTTACCTCTGATTTTGCACCACAGTGATCCGTGTTCCCTTTTTTTTTAAAGGTAGCTGTCAGAGTGAAAATAACTGTGAAAGACTGTACTGGGAATGAAGTCACATTGCTCAAATCTTTAAAAATTACATTATTAGTATGTACAGTCAAGGCCTTTATATCTTCGTCAGTTTTAAAATTCTTTCCTTTATTTAGTCAGGACACATTAAATTTTGCACTGAGCGGACCAGTGCATAAAAAAAACTATATTTAATTAATTGAACCATTGTCGAGTTGAAATCAACCTAAACCCTCTTTAATGGTCATTTTATGAAACATAAATATATGTATATTTTTTTAAAATTTATTTGCCAGAGTACGTGTCGGTGCAACGAGCAGATAAAAATAGCTCTTAAGGTAACTAACATATTTTGGATATAACTGTACATAATCCATTACAACGGTGATCGATTTAATAAGTAAGATGCTATTAGCAAGAAAATACATTCTCAATTTTGTGACATGATTTTGTTGTTTTATTGTTTATGTGTCAATGAATGCCAGTGAACTTTGTCTTTCTACTATGTATTATTATATTAGCATTCACGACAAACATTGGAAAAATATTAAGAAATATCAGAAGCAATATATCGTAAATTCACAAAGAACATGAACAATCATATATTTTCAAGGAAACTCGTGCTCAAAGGTATCCTCATGTAAGTTACAAACAACGACCCAAACGCTTCAGTAACTTTTATTCCTTTGTAATACGTATGTATATATTTACGTGATCCTTTGAGAGGGAAATATGGAGAATAACGATTGAATTGCTTCCCCTATTTGATTCTTCAAACATTTTCCTTGTTTTTAGTGTGACTTAGAACTCGATGTAAACACAGTAGGTACTTTGTCATTTTTAACATGGAAGTGAGTGAGTTTTGGCGGAGTGTATTTTGAGTTTCAATTAGTGGTACTATACAACATACTCTAGGGAATTTTAACTTTCGTGAAGTTTTGAGCTTGAAAATTATTAATATGCAAGCCAAAAGAAGCTGGCAAATCGATTTTAAATCGTTTCGTATTTATACGAGTTTCAACTAGATTGCCATAAACTTTTCGATAGCTTATGTCAATGCAATAAATGTTTGATTGCTCCATCATCATTATCGCTGATAGAATGTCACTTTGTCTAGGTCCACTGTTGGTCATTATGGTCATATCTAAAACAAAAATGATTATTCTCACTCACCTACTTAATTTGAATCATGATTAGCGTACAGAATATACCATGACTTGAGTTTTTTGGCGATATCTCTTGCCAAAGTAAGTCAGGAATCGTGTGCGCAATGTTCGTATAGTCTAATGTCTCGAGTCGTTTACATTTGAGAAGTATTTCAATGAGTAGTTGTTTGTTTTTAACATAATCTTTTTTTTTGTCCTCAGCTTCCGTCGCCAGAATCGCCAAGTTCCTCGGAGGGACCGGTACTCCTCTTGTTACCACTGGTGGGTTCTCCTTTGACTTCGTCAAGCCGAAGAAAACCTGCCTAGATGAGTTCTATATGCTGGTGCGGGCTGGACCTCTGGGTTTTGGAGACTTGGCTTACTTTATCATTGATTTGATGAGACAGTGAGTACAATACTTTTTACTTTACTTAGTATAGATAATATTGTGAAGGTCTCATCTGCACGACTTCTTTTTCAACGTTTGTTCAGATCGACCTAAATGGATTAGGTACGTTGCGTAAATACAATCAAAAAATATATCTGAGCTTACCTTTGTACCTATTTTTCAGTTTTTTTCTTCTTGTCTGTTTATAAGTGTGTACATAAATGGTTAAATAAATACACACATATTTTTTTACATAATATTTTGCCGTCTTTTTATAATGACGTTGAAAAAGCAGTTACGAATGAGGCCTTAATATCCGGTCCTTTGATATGATCATCCTATGGGTATGTATTTGAAAGGTAACCTTGGAGAATAATTTCCTCTATTTGAATATTTTTTTTGTACTTGGATATTTGAATATTTTTTTTTTGTTTTTTGTATTTTTTTTGTTACCTACTTAATAGTGTTCATGTTGAAGGTAAGTAAGCACCTGTTTGAAAGCTTTGGTGCGGGTATATTATGTAGTAAGTGTAAGGTTTAATTTATACCCTCTCTCTAACATGACGAATATAACGGGTGTAAAAAGACGCTTAACGAAGCTGAAAGTCACTTATACTCTCCGTCGTTGTGATATTTTTTTCGATTGGACCATGACTGGGAACATTCTTGTTACGGAGATATTGAAAGACAAAGGAACAACATTAAAAAAAAAACTGGTAAATCCAGTTTTTAATGTAACCCTACAACTCCTGTACCGTTGCATGCACCCAAAAGCACAATGTTTTGCGTACGTTACATTGTGTGCTGCCGTAAGCAGCAATTTTTCATACCAGAAATAAAAGTCGTTTCCCAGCAATCATTTTTGCTCAATGTGTCAATCATTTTGATGTATAGAATGCGTAAGTAGGTAATGTGATGGATATTTTTACATGCTGTAGATACAATTCTGACTTGATTATAATCATGTTATAACATTATCGGTTTAGTGCCCTTCATTCAGATTGAAGCGTTGTCATATTCTGAGAACCAATAACAAATTAGTTCCACTACCAGAACGTCCATAATTTGTAAACGGTATTTATTGATACCAAAAGCTGCAAATGCCACAAAATGCTTTTCAATATTTGCTATAATGATTAAATTTAAAGAGTAAGTTGAATACTAAACGAACACAAATAAACCACGTTATTCCATTGAAACTACGTGTCAGAAGTGGCAGTTTTCAGTTAACGTAATTAACCCTAAAGTGTGACCTTCACGTGACAATCTGGTAAGGAGATAGTTTTTTTTTGTTCTACGATTAGGCCCACCAAAAATTGTGTCATCTATTAATGAAACACATGTTGATTTGTTCCTTATTATCTCTAGATTACAGTGGTCGTAATAATTATACTTTTTCTAACGGGAACATTGAGAAATATGATCATAACCTAAAAATTCTCTAGTTTACTGTTGTTTAGTGAGTAGGTTGGCCTCATCTGTATTATAATTTAGTAAAATAGTGCACTGTTCAGTAATAGATAGTAGGAGTATAGGGTGTTATCAACGGTTCATGAAATAAATAAATCGCATATAACAAAGCATTTTCATTACTGTAAGAATATAAATTTCAACATCAGACAAGTTAGAAGTAGAAAGTATTAAATCTAAAGAAAAGGTCGCTACTCCTCTCATCTTGATACCGTTTCCAATACAAAAATACTTAAATACCGAACGCTCAAAATTACCTATGCATATTACAGTAAATAGTACCAACGTCTGCCCATCAACAGTATCCAGCAACAGCAGATGTAGTGTTAGAAATTGATGTCTTAGGTATCTAAAGGTGGTAGGTCTTGGTGTCTAGGTAGGAGGCGAAACGCGTGAGGGAGAGGCAAAATTTGCGCCCTCACGCCCCTAGCCGCCGCAGGAGACGCCCTGGGCGTCGGGAATCGCAGGCCGATTCCCGGCCACCGTAGGCGTAGGCTTGCGAACGGCGGGCAATGGGCAGCTCGCCGTTCGATAATGACCAGGCCCGGGTCGACGGCGCGTTGTGTTCCACGCGCGCCTCAAAGAGATGTCAGCACCAATGACGGGGTCCGCTAGGGCCGATGCCCGCCAGGGTCGCGGGAAAGTCCGAGAGGGATACCGTGGCCCCTGGCACAGGCAACTGAAGGAACACGGGTGGGTTTTAGTCAGTAAGAGTCTGACACGCCCTCGCATTTGATGATTTCCCACCCTCAAAAAAAAAGGTATCTAAATAATGCACCTGAAGAAAATAGAAGATTTGTGTTAGAAAAGAAGCGTATTCTAACTAATATTATTAAAATTCTCTTTGCAAAATAATGTTCTTTTCCGCAGAGTCAACAGGCACATTATGCGTTTGTTGTGCGGCTCGACATTGAATGTAAATCCATATGTAGCCAAATCTCCATAATGAATAAACAGTTTCAATACTTTATTGCATCATCAATACGGCCTTTTCCTCAAAATGCATCCAGATGGATTGACTGTAACCAGCGAAAAATCCATACGTTCAAGTCCGTCGACGAAGATACGGGCCCGTCCGAAAGTAGTTGATCCGTCAAAACAAGTGACAAATTCAATTTTTCGAACGGGCAATTCACATCGCGAGTAGGGACAACTATTAAATCGTGTTGTTATGTCATTTTTGGTTCGGGCTCCGAATTATTCTTATGTACAAAGAAGTACGGAGTAGGAAACGCCCGTAACTTTGGCCAAAACTACGGGTTTCGTGCTTATGGAATAGACATGCTGCGGTTTCGGACAATGTCTTCGCGAATTGCGTTGAAACCTTACTGATCAATTAACACAAGATCCTTCTGGAGTAAATGCTGTACCATCTTAAAGATCCACATTCATTATAATCCTTCAATTACACACAGGAAAACAGAAATATCAATTTGCAATTTGCCATTATAAACGTCATCGTATCGTCATTGGTTATCAGATTGACAGTGGAATGTGAGTATGAGAAAACGCTCTTTACAAAGTCGCACAAAGCCGATCAAAGTCGAATGACACTGACTTAAATCCCGCTTTGCAACGTCAAACAAAGCCGATTTAAGCAGAATGTCACGGACTTAAATCCCAATGTATCAATATGGAACGGTTGCTGTATTTTGGATCTTGCTAAGATTCTTTTAATTTTTTTGTGTGTGTTCTAAACATACGAAGCTGCTTGGGACCTCCCTGTAGCCCTGTACCCTCGATTCAACTCGAATTGAGTTTTCGAATTATACACTCGAGAGCAATGAATCCGGGTCACTTAAAGAATCCTAAAAATCTCGGAAACTGAAAATGCTAGGTTAATGCAATAAATTGTATTTAATAGACAATGTAATACTCCTTAAATGAAGGTATTAAAACTTCTTAGTTATTGTAAAGTTATATCATAAAAAAATCAAATTTGAAAAAGGGCCACTTTCGAAGATGGAACTACGAAATTACAGCATTTGGTTTTGCTTTTGTTTGTAATCTGTCATTTATGTGGGTACATAAACCATGTTGATAGTGCTCTATATTCATTATTCAAGCTGAAATTATGTCGCTTACGCCTGAAGAATGCACCAGAATACTTACAATGCTGGAAACCGGCCGGAGTCAGCGCGATACAGCCAGGACTGTCGGTGTGTCGCTGTCAACAGTACAAAGAGTTCTCCGACGTTACGAAGAAACTGGTTCTAACCTACGCAGACCAGGAACGGGCAGAACCAGGTGTACCACAGCACGAGAAGACCGATACTTGGTGAACACCATGCTTCGAAATCGCTTTCTCACAGGAACTGAACTCACCAATCAGTTTCGACGCCTCGGAGGAAGTAACCCAAGTGCATGGACAGTAAGACGTCGGCTTGCTGAATCTAACTTAAAACCCCTTAGACCTGCAAACGGCCCTAAACTGGAGCGTGGGCATCGTATTTCAAGACTAAGATATGCCCAGAGCCACGTAAATTGGAGTATTGAAGATTGGTCAAAAGTTATGTTCTCCGACGAATCAAAATTTATGCTCTACAAGCACGATGGAAGACACAGAGTGTATCGAAGACCAGGGGAAAGATTCAAGCAAGCATGCATCGAAGAAAAAGTAGCCTACGGTGGTGGGTCTGTACTTGTGTGGGCCGGAATTTCTTCTGAAAGTCGCACAGAGCTGGTGATCATAGAAAACGGCTCTTTAACTAGCGTAAGATATGTGGAAGAAATCCTCAATGATCACGTTGGTCCATTTATGGTCAATTTAGGTGAGGATGCTATATTTATGCATGACAATGCCCGACCTCATACAGGTAGGATTGTGAATGACTACCTTCAAGAGATGAACATTACTCGTATGGAGTGGCCAGCGCGCAGCCCGGATATCAACCCGATCGAGCATGCTTGGGACGAGCTAGGCAGATGCGTAAAACAACGAAACCCTCCCCCAATCACGCTTCGTGAGCTCAAAATTGCTCTCACAGAGGAATGGGAGAATATTCCCCAAAATCGTATAAGGAACTTGGCGTACAGCATGCCAAACCGCGTAAACGCAGTAATGGAAGCACGAGGAGGCAATACGAAGTATTAAAATTCAAGAAAATCGTAATAAAGTTCAAAAATTTCATGTTTCCTATTTTTGTTTTAAGGAGAGATCAGCAGTTTTTTTCTTTATGTAATTTTGTGTTAATAAAATGTATTTTTTTTTACTTTCATTTAAGGAGTATTACATTGTCTATTAAATACAATTTATTGCATTAACCTATCATTTTTAGTTTCCGAGATTTTTAACATTCTTTAAGTGACCCGGATTCATTGCTCTCGAGTGTAGTATTGGGACTATCGAGTGCCTGATCATTAATGACTGAGTAACCGCTTTGTATCATATAGCTCGATGCGCCTCTCGTGGCAGAGGTACATCGATAGCTTATGACATCCTCTCTGAAATCTATGAGAACAATTTAAAGGACATTCAGTTGAAAATGCAGTGGATTCCATCTGACATGTTGGCGAGAAAAAAAAGCAGTAGATGGAAAAGAGGTTTTAATTTTGCCAAATTACACTGAGTTGTTGCCTAAATACAAAAAGTACTGTCACAATAACTGGACGGAATACTTTAATGAGAGATCTTTGTAAAAAGGAATTTGGTATAAAACAATACAATGCGAGCCTCCTCGTATACCATGGCTCATTAATGGGAGTTTGAGTAGATCTTTGACTATAACAGCGTTCAGGTTAAGATCTGGTCACGTTCCATTGAACAAGTTCGCACACATGATGAGGAAATCAAATTCTCCAAACTGTGACGTGTGCGGTGTAATTGAAGACGTACATCACCTGTTGGCAGAATGTGTCCGTTTCGAGACGGATCAAGAGCTCTTTATAGGAACTTTCCACTTGAACAAAACTAATGTGGGTACGTTCCACGAGATGTTGTCCTCTCCTTTGTCTGAAGCCGCTAAAGCGCTGTTTATGTTATTTAGTCGTAAGCCATAATTTTGTAAGTAGATGTATTTTAACTTAAGATAAGGTACGATGGAATTTACATGTACTTTATGTATAAAAATTCCATAAATAAATAGAAAAAAAAAATCACTAGAGTCCTGCTGACAAGCAACCAAAAACTACAATCCGTTTCACGTTGATTTTTAAACTACTTTAAGCGAGAGAAAGCATACATAAAAATGAGATTAAACACAGGGACCTGCTGGAGTATCAATGGTCATTTTTTTATTAATAAAAACAGATTTGGTGTTTGTGTGTGACCTCGAACGGTAATTGGGTATGTAATAAGTTTTTTTTTCTTCATAAAATCGTTATAAACGCTATGTCATTGACGACCATATCTGGAATTGAACCAATTGAGTGCAATAACAAAATATTTTCTTTTTTAAGTATTTCGTGTTCCGGTTAGACTTCATTTAAAAAATCAACAATTTTTTATGATAAATTTGTTAGGCTTTTTTTGGTATAATACAATGAATAGACGTTACAACACAGTGGACTCGAAAAAACTATATCCATTAGCTGTTTGCAATTACACACACGGATGCTTTATGTTTATTCAAATTGATGTTCCAGTGCGAGATTTTATCCATAATATACTGAATTCTAAAATTGTACTCAAGCATGATTTGCCATTTGCCATTCTTGCTAATTAACCTATCCCTCCGAGACCTATAATTCCTGTGGACTTAACGAATCCATAACTTTTGTCATGCCCGTGTCACATATCAACCACTGAGGTATTTATCACTGCCTAAATAAAGGATAAAAGCCGGAGATTGGCTAGAATAAGCCCTTGGATAAAATAAGCCATTTACTAAGCCTATAAATATATCTTAGTATATTGCGTCGTAACTTGGGATTTTCTCTGCTCCTTACGACTTCTTTGGTAAGCTAAGCTTGTTTTGCTCTTTCTGCTTGTATTGGCTCTAAGAACGTGGTGGGTCCCATAGCGATATTATATTGGGTAGAAGTAACTGCCCAGAAATTCGATTGATGTTTCGATATTTGCCGGAATCCGGCACAATGGCATTGCCAGTCACCATTATTTCTGTTACTAAAGGACTATTGTTTTTTTTTTAGTAGATAGGTAATATTTTATTGTTGGATCCTTGCCAGATCAATGACAATATTTTTGCCATCAAGAAAATGTAATACTGCAGTAGGAACGGGGAATCCAGCGATTTTCAAGAAATAAATAGCAAAACACTAAGTAACGGGTGGGCCATTCAAAATTTTAAATTTGAATCGGGTATTAAAAAAAAACTACTGATTATTTTTTCAAATTGTCATATGACTACCACGACTGGCTCGGTAGTACCCCATCCAATCAACCCAATTTTTCAGTACATTTTCGATTGTTTCGACTTGAATCTCTTCAATGGCAACTTCGATTTCATGTTTCAACGCTTATATTGTCTCTGGATGGTTTGCGTAACATTTATCCTTAATGGTTCCCTACAGAAAATAATCCAAAGGGCTCAAATCACAGCTCCGAGGCGGCCAATTGTCATCAGCATTTGGCTGATTATACGATTTTCAAAAACGTTGCTCAAAAGATCGAAGGTTACGTTGGCTGTGTGGCATGTGGCCCCGTCTTGTTGAAACCAAATGTCGTCCATGTCATTCTCTTCAATTTTTGGAAAGAAAAATAATTTCTCGAAAATTTTCCACGTACATTTCTTACAGTCTGCGTTAAAGCCTCAATACTTTGGAAGTTAATTTTTATTATTTCCCAATTTTGGTCGAGCGTATAGCGTCCCTTTTTGCAAATGTCAAACATAAAACTAACTTCCTGTCAAAAAACTAATGTCATTCTACCTTTCAAAGTCAAGGTAATCGGTACTTCAAATTTAAAACACTAGATGGCCCACCCTTTTTAAGAAAACTACCGTGGATTTACTACAATTAGAAACTTGAGTATCTTACTATCTTATAGTTTAGACTTGTGTTTCCTTGGCTGATCGCACAATTAGAACTTCACTGGACTTAGAAGACCATAGAAATCGTATTTTAAAAGGATGGGCCAACTTCGAGGAATCACCAAAAGGCGTTATACAGGGTGGCCGGAACATTGACGTCCAAAAATAAAATTTCGGTCCCTCGTATCGTGGGGTATTCGAATCACCCCCATGTATGTTCCGCGACTTTTCATAGTTTTCGAGTTATGAATTTTTTTCTGAATGTTTGAAAATTTTCGACCTGACCAACCTAAAAAAATTCAAAAAAAAAAGTAGAGGGTTTTATCGAGTTTCTTTTTTTGCAACTGAATTTTCATAAGTAGTACTTTTATGCATAAAATAATCAGCTTCGTAACTGTGGTGAAAGTTATGAAAATGTTGATCTAAAGTGAAAAATTTACGTTCGGTAAATTATGACTTAAATTTTCAACTTCAAATTAAAAATCTAAACAGGTGACTTCATGGTTCTCAAGTAGGCTTCAAGAATGCGCCAGACTCTCAGCTTTCATAATCATTAAAAAACGTAGGACTTAATGGGGCTAACTTTGGCCTTAATCGGCCTTCAAAGACTGCGAAGTGGAAAATTCTTAAAATTAGCTATCTGATTAATAAATTTTTTTTTTCCATTTTCTCGCTCCTAAGGTTATTTAGTTTGCTAACCAAAAATTACTGCAGGAAAGCTAAGATTTAAACACGGAGATTTTTTTAAATGTTAGTTTAATGAATTTTGCGCGATCCGTTCTCGTGGACTATGGGTTGTAAACGAGGGTGCAACTCTTTTACCTGCAATAACAATGGACCGAGAGGAAAAGAGACCGAATTATTGCTATCTCTCTCACGCAAGGCGCGCAACCGAAGCCAACGCAAAACAAGTACCTCAGTCGTACTCACATTGTGTTTACTGCTATACGCGTGTCGCCATTTTGTCTTTACCACACTCGCTTTGCCCACGGACTCCGCTGCCTACTTGTTTGACTACTTTGCTCGTTTATTGGACTGTGTTTTGCATTCTGATTTGGACTTTTTTTACGTGGAAGTGTAAAAAATGAGTTACACGTTAAGTGAATATGCAGAAATGCATTATTTTTATGGAGTTGCACAAGGAAACGGCCATGAAGCAGCGCGACTGTATCGCGAACAACTTCAACGTCGTGGTGGGCCGCAACCTGAGCGATATCCCGACCATCGTGTTTTTATTAACACGCACAACACTTTGATGGCAGGCCGCATTCCTGGTCGACGCGGCAGTCATGAAGGAATCCCTAGAGCTAACCCGGATCGCAGAGAAATGGTGCTGGAAGAAGTTCAGCGAAATCCGTCTACGAGTACGAGAAGTATGGCTCGTGCTCTGAACATCCCAAGGACTTCTATCCAAGACATTCTTCACGATGAAGAATACCACGCGTTCCACATCCGACGAGTCCAAGCTTTACTGCCTACAGATCACCAATTGCGCGTTGATTTTTGCCAAACCATGTTACGAAAAGAGCAAGAGGATCCTGGATTTTTCAATAAAGTTTTATGGTCAGATGAGTCACGATTTGAGCGATCCGGAATATTCAATATTCATAATTACCACACGTGGGCGAATGAAAATCCACTCGAAGTGAGAGCTTCGACATTTCAACATCGCTTCAGCGTTAACTTGTGGTCTGGTATTCTCAATGGCGAACTAATTGGTCCGTTTGAACTGCCGTCCAGACTTGATGGAGAAACATACAAAAACTTTTTGGAAAATGAACTTCCATTGTTGCTGGCAGATGTGAATCTCGAACTCAGACGAACCATGGTGTTGCAAAATGACGGCGCCCCGTGTCACTATGCAACCCAGGTCCGAAATTACTTAGATGAAACATACCCCAACAGATGGATCGGACGCAGCGGACCAATTAGGTGGCCTCCACGCTCACCTGATCTCAACCCCATCGATTTCTTTATTTGGGGCTATTACAAGGAAATAGCATACGCCCGAGACTGTTCAAGTGAACAAGAGCTGAGGCAGTTGATTGCAGAAGCTGAACGTGTTGTGAGAGAGAACAGAGACGCTTTTAGACGATTGCCAGACAATTTCTTACGTAGGTGTAGAATGTGTATTGCTGCTGGTGGTGGCCACTTTGAAAACCTTTTCTAAATGTTAAAAATAAATTAAGTACTTTTTTCACATTATCATCTGTGTTTTATTCAAAACCACTTTTTACGTAAAACTTTTCTTACCCAACTCTGAAACTATTTGTTGGTTAGTTTTCAGTATTCTTATCATTAATTAACCTTAGGAACGAGAAAATAGCCAAAAAAAAATAATTACTCAGATGGGTAATTTTAAGAATTTTTCCACCTCGCTGTCTTTGAAGGCCGATTTTAAACAAAGTAGCCCTATTAAGTACTTCATTTTTTTTATGATTATGAAAACTGAGAGTCTGGCGCATTCTTGAAGCCTACTTAGGAATTATGAAGTCACCTGTTAAGATTTTTAATTTAAAGTTGAAAATTTGAGTCATAATTTACCGAACGTAAATTTTTCACTTTAGATCAACATTTTCATAACTTTCATCACAGTTACGAAGCTGATTATTTTATGCATAAAAGTACTACTTATGAAAATTCAGTTGCAAAAAAAGAAACTCGATAAAACCCTCTACTTTTTTTTTTAGAATTTTTTTAGGTTGGTCAGGTCGAAAATTTTCAAACATTCAGAAAAAAATTCATAACTCGAAAACTATGAAAAGTCGCGGAACATACATGGGGGTGATTCGAATACCCCACGATACGAGGGACCGAAATTTTATTTTTGGACGTCAATGTTCCGGCCACCCTGTATTGTGGGTATAAGTTCACTTATTGCAAGTACCTTTTATTATTTGTACTAAAATTATGTTTTTGTAAATAAAGAGTAATAAATAAGTAATTGAAACAAGATTACTCCTTTGTAATCAAATAATAGTGGCTGAGTAATGGCAATACTTATTACTATAATTTTATTTATTCTGCAGAAAGCTTACAGGCTATATCTATATGATCAATTAGCGTTTACAATTGCCATCTAAAAGCTGCCATAAATTAAAGACTATGTATCTTATTTTATGAGAGTTCATTAAAAAACAGGAGCAACGTAAAATAATTGTGCTAGCAGCAGAGTTGTTTGTCGAAAACTAAACATTGCGGAGAAAATTTAATGCATAGCCGTAACCGGTGGATGCTTTCCTTAAAAATGATCTATTTCTACCTGACTTTCGCGAAGCCAGGAGAAACAAAGAAAACAATAAACAAAAGCAGTAGATTGTGGTCTATTGGCACGCTAAAGCTCCATTTACACGATGCAGATTTCTTGTGCTGGAGGCCCCCAGCTAGATGGACAGATGGATCTTAAAAAAGTGTTGTGGCAAAGTCTGAGACGGGCCTATGTCCAGCAATCGACTGCGATAGGCTGAGTTGATTGATTGGTTGAATATTAATATATAGTTATATATATAGTTCCACCGAATCGCACGAAAAGCTTAGTAGCCGTTGAAATCAGTCCTTTGAGTGGAATACCTCACATTTTCTGCCTGTAGCATACAACAAAGCCTAAACAGTGTTTAGACGGTGCAACTTTTATTTGTTTATTCAACTTATTGCTAACAACTGCCAATTACATCGCAACGTGTAAAACAATTACGAGTAATTGTAATTAATAGAAGGTAATTGGCTTTAAAATACTACCGCAGACAGACGCAACGCGACTCTGGTAGTACAATTTCTATGAAGTTTTTATAAAAATTGATCTACTAGAGACGCGTCGTGCCTTTCTGCGGGAGCCTTAACATAAATTATTTTTGAATTGAAACTCAGTGTGTCAATAAGATATTACTTGAAATAAATAAATACGTTTACGTATATTATTCAAGAACAATGGTAGTTTTATAGGAAATAGCGAGACAATCATATGAAGTTAATCTGGCAATCATGTTGATGGAAAAAAGATTAGATCCCGGTCCGGAAATTGGATCCAGCCCAAGAAGCTGCGTTCTGTAACATAATCGGGAGCAAAACAGCAGCGTCATCAGCCGCTGACCCAACTTTAATAATAATATTTCTTTAAACGTATAGAAAATGTAATGATTTATAATACTTAAACAAACTTCTCTTTGTACCTGAAGCTTTTCCAGGACAATGTCTTTAATCCTTTTTAACACGAACTAACTATTTACACCAGGTACTAAACTAAATGACTAACTAACTATCTATACAAATAAATACAAAAACAAAAGGACACTTAGGTGTCGAAGTACTCTGTACTGTCATCCGGAAACGTGCCCAAAAGACTGGCAGCATTGCCACGTTGAATGGCAATGCTAATTATTTGGCCAAAGCCAGTCCCCCTCTGGTCACGTGAAGTGTCGACCAGTCGGCGAGAAAATTCCTTAAAAAGGAGACGCGCACTCGGGCCCCATGACCCGAGCGTTTCAACCCCAAACCGCTCAAACCTGTAGTTACCCATAAGGACAGTATTTGCGCCGCTTGAGGGTACTAGTTATATATTTATTTACATACATACATACACTACCATGACAGTGTCCTGATTCGGTAGTGTAGATAATTAACAATTCGTGAAATTATTTTAATTTTTTTAAACTACGAGTATATTCATGCCATACAAGATTTATAAATTTTTATACGTGTAATTGCTTGCAAAGCCTCAGTGAACATGATTTTAACAATAAGTCTGCCTAGCCTTTTACAAGCTATGTTGGGATCGGCTTCGGTGATTATCAGTATTTTACGTCGAGCGACTGCCTATGTGACCTCCACAACCCAGTTACTAGATAACACGCTACCCCTTGGTAAGATTGGTTGTCAGACTTTTGGGCTTCAGACTACACGTAACGACTGTCAAAGATCTACGAAGACCGCCGGGACCAACGGCTTTACGTGCTTTCTAAACCACGAAGGGGGCTCGATATGTAATGGATGGTCACCCATCCACGAACCGACCGCGGCAAGCGTAGCTTAACCTGAGATCGACCCGTGTGGTTGTTATTATTTAGCCACGAGCCCCTCTCACTAATATTTTTATTTTATTTTTTATGTATTTTATATTTTTATTATAAGTACAGCTCGCGCGATAAGAGTTTGGCTTTGACCTTCGGATTTTTGAACTTTTGATTGTACAACAGGAGTGCGCGGTACGTCGTATCGATGCGAGAGGCAGGGAACGACTGGAGCGCCAATCAGAGCACCGCGTGCGCCTACACACCCGCCCCGCACCCCGCTAATTGCCCGTTGATACCCAATTTCTGATTTCTGCGCAATAACGGTCAAAGCCAAACTCTTATCGCGCGAGCTGTACCTAATATTTAAAAATGTTACTAGAAATTCATAGGGAGTGAATCCGCAAAACGCCCATCCGAAAACTTGCGTACAATCAGGAGGGGTTATATTGAATCCGTGTTAAAAGCGAGGAACTAACATCTGAATAGTCGCACCGCCGCCGCCGTACTCGTCGCTACCGCTTATATTAGGGCCGAATTCTTACCAACGAAGTAAGTAAATGCTTACTGAAAGTTAAACGTTATTTATCTCGTAACTTTTTGTAGGTAGGTGGTATTGTAAGCTGAGAAAATGACAGACCATTGTGTACACCCATTTCCACTGATGGCGTCGGAACATGGGCCATTAAGTAAAACGAATTCCGTCCGTTTAGAGGGCTGTTAGATAAAGTGATGCATGAATTGTTATAATGGCGGACAATATAGAAGATTGGCGTGCTTCTTTCCGGAAAAGTTGTATCGTAAATAGAATAGAATTCTCTTTAATAAGTAAACCAAAAAATTACAGATATAAATGTAGAAATTTTACATAGGGTGACACAATGGGCGGTCTTATCGCTAAAAGCGATAAGATTAATTAATTATTAATAATAATAATAATTTCTATTAAATTATTTCAAATTATTTATTTCAAATTATTATTTTAAATTATTATTTCTTTAAATTATTAATTAGATTATTCTCAACCAAATGACCCCATATGACCCATGCAAATGTCAACCTTTTCCGAGTAATCTGACATTTTATATTTTTTTACGGTATACAACTTAGTTAATTTATTAAAAAAAAAAAATTATATATTTTTTAAATTATTATTAAGTATCTGCCTCTACTTAAATACATAATAATAAAACATAAAATGACTGAATTATCTTTAATATTTTTCAATCAGAGCACACAATTTTTATAATTTTGAGCAAGTTATTTCACTAAAATGCTTGATTTCTGCAAAAAAACATGGATATATTTTATAAACAGAACATTCCAAAAATACGAGTTTGCACAACTTCTCAGCTATCCAACAAGATACCAGATAACTTCAAAAAAATATAAAATGTCAAATATCTGGAAATAGTTAACATTTGCATAGGGGTCATAAGGGGTAATTAGCGTGCAAATAACCTCCCATACATCTCCTTAATGGATTCCCGACGTATTACAAATAACCCTGTATATTACTGTTCCGAGTCGCTCCAATACGATTAAACGCGGGCTTCAAATTGAATTACTCACATTGCCAATTAACGAGAAACGATGAAATTCAGAGGAGATTTAATAAGAAATCGTTGTGGTGTAAAAATTATGGCTTGATACTGTTATTTTGTTTATGAGTTTGTAATTTTAATAATCAAACACGTTTTATAAGATTTCACCTAGGCTGTTCTCTTAAAATAATTGCGCAAAAGTAGATAATCAATGCTTTCTTTTGACGAGTAAAAGATAACTTGCATTCTTTTTGTGTACTGCCCACAAGCCAAACAGTTTGCAGCCTGAGTTTTCTTGGATAAAAACTGTAAATATAATGCTCGGTCAATCCTTAGCATTAGTGGAACGACACTAACAGCTCACTCCACGCTCACTTCACCTAAATTTTCACGGTGAGATTTTTACAGAATCGACATACAGATTAGTTGACATAAATGGTTAAATAAATAAATAAATTGTTTGTGACACTAAGTATTGTACTGTCACAAACAATCAAAACTTTCATGTTTCTCACGCATGCGAACATTCTATATGCCTATCGTATTAAAAGTAACAGTATCTGCGTATGTAAACAAATACAGAAATAGCTTGTTAACAAAACACTACCATTTTCCCTTTTAGTAATAGAAATGGTATTCATAAACTTATCTACAAGTTGTCACTCAAATGCCCGAAAATAATAAACAAATGGGCTTTCAGCCTTATCAGATTTATCTACCTATATTTACTCAGCAAAGTACGTACTTAGGCATGAAATGTACGCCACTTGACATTTTCAGTATAATGAATGTAAGTTCCTGAATTTATTGATTGTTAATTAAGGCTTTCAGTGTATTGTTACAAGCTAAACTCAAACTCGAAAAACCAACAAGAATGCAGTGGTGTGAATTTCTAGCCTTATTGTTCAACAAAATATTGTTTTGATGGCTGGCCGAGCCATAACGTAACTTCTCGCCTCTACCTGTTCCCCTAGGAACTCAAACTCAAAGCATTTATTTAAATTAAACCATTTACAGGCACTTTTGAATTGTCAAGTGGTCGGTCAGTCAGAAATGTGAAGCTAGTTGCCCATTCCAAAGCGTAGTAGGTACCTATGGAGAAGAACGGGCAAGAAACTCCATGGACACTCTTTTAAATTATACACATTATAATAATAATAATTCATTTTTTTTGTTACATAAATATTAGTTACATCATTATTGTTGAATATAGGTATAATTATATGTCAGAACGATGTAAATAAGACGTACACGTTAAGTGTCCAGAGTACAGCAAATAGAAATTTAAACAAAACAATCCATAAATAAAATAATTAAAATAAGCCGTGGCAGCTAAGAGATGACCTAACTGACAGCGCCCGTTCACGAACATGACGCATGGATCAGCACCATTCAGCTCAACCATTTTGAAGGGAGCTAAATGATCCAACACACGCGCCACCGTCAGCGAGACATTTGAGTGAGCATGACATCTATCAGCCGCCAGGGCACATTCAAGTCAATGAAAGACATTACCCGGTAAATGGTAGCTCGATAGTACATAGTTCTCACACTTGTCCTATGCAGTTATATAATACAAAGCAGATTGAGTTTATACAATGCAAATGTAGTCTTACAATCTTCAGCAGCTCCAACAGTATTTTCAAATGTTCTAATCAATTAGTTGTGGTTGTGGAGCAGGACCAGCATTGAGCCAGGCATTTTTATCAGCGATATAATCCCCCAACTAATAATATGCCTGACTGAATAGTGTGCGTTTTATACAAAAATTGAATTTCGTCTCATTCAGTTAAAGTATGTGGGGAGGTATTTTATTGTAACATTTTAAACAGTACCCCATGAAAGATGAGTCTACACTAGCCAGTCTGAAACCTGGTTGAACTAATAGGAACAAAAGCACTTGGATAACTATTCTATTCTTAATTCTATATACATCTATAAAAAAGTAGCTAACTATCAAATCTCGTCATTGAGGCTCGGTACCTAATATTTATTTTTGTAGTCTAAAGAAGAAGAAGTAAATATTTATTACTCTGAGGTTCATATCTCTTATTCATTCTAGAAAGAAACGTATAAATTATTCCCGTATTGCACTTGGTGAAAGTTTTCAATATATTTAATTGCACTCGAAAAAACCATTATCAAATTCAAATTCAAATTTATTTATTTGTACACATAGGTATAATGTAGTGGTATACGATGTTATAAAAATAGAAAAATATTGAGTCACTATGTGCTGCCTTGCAAGGCGTACAAATATTACTACACAGTTGGTAATAGGTATACAGGTAATAATAGCCTATATAATTTTATATAATGCTAAGTAACCATCTTAAATCTTTAGTAATAAAATTAACATAAACAAAATAATAACAAATTAAGGTAACAAAAATTATTAATTAAACTTAATAACTAAAGTAAGCAGGTAATAAATAAATCTGAGAAACTTATTACAGATTTTATTTTTCATCTAAATATTCATATAAAGTGTAATATGGATTCTGTATCAGAAACCTATGGAGGGAATTTTTGAAAGTATTTAAGTCGTTTGAAGCTGTTATCGATTTGGGTAGTTTGTTAAATATTTTTGGAGCCATTCCTAGGAAACTTTTTGAGAATAGGGCGGTTATATCTTTGACATTAGGTCGTTTCCACCCCTGTGTCGGTTTTTTTTAAATAAAACGTAGGTTTCACTATAATAAACAGGCGATCACAGTCCCCTGTGACACGTAAGGTTCGCCCAAAGGTAGATGTAAGTAACTATCTCTGACTAAGTTAAAAAGGCTCTCCCTTGGTCTGAAGCAAATAGCCACTTTCTTACCAAATTCCCGCGGGTTCGGGAAGGCCGACATATTCGCTTCTAATAGTGCCTACCTAGTTGTAGACAAATATTAAACTGTACCTACAGGATTCCTACTTGAAAATTCCTACAAGTTGTACCAGAGTAGGTTGGTAGGTAGTTAGGGTGGATCTTTTCTGCCAGGGTCTTGATGAATGAGAGCTAGACCGAAAAAAGTGTAACATTTTGACCGTCACGACACTTTCGTTACGTAACAAAAGTTTTGGTCTAGCTCTCATACGTCAATCAGAGTATAATGTGCGATAAGGGACTTTGTCCCAAAAATAGTCGCATTTTTTTATAAAAAAACATGCAAAGCACACAATTGACTTTCATAAAAAAAAACTACAATGTTAAAATAACTTTTATTTCGGAAGGTGGTGTCTTTGGATCTGTATTTTAGTTTTTGCCACCGGTTTCCGAAATTAAAGTTATTATTCACTTTGTAGTTTATTTTTTTGGAAGTCAGTTGTTTTTATTTTGTAAAAAAGTTTTTTATTTTTCACTTTTTAGTTATAGTACCTACCCCACACCAATTCGAACACGATCGTCTTACACGTTCACGACCGTTTGAAGGCGGTCTTTTTTATTTCAAAATAATTTACTGTTGTTTTTTTTAAACCGCTCGAGCGATTTCGATAAAAGTTAAATGGAACCACCTGCGAAGTATATTCTTTGAAACAAAAACGAATTTTCCAAATCGGTTCAGGCATCTTCGAGTAATCGGTTCCGATAAGGATACGATTGGAAGTAGAATTAAAGATGAAAATAGCTGGGTACCGATTACTCCTACTGTTGCAACATTTCAGGTTACTCAAAGGATACGGAGATGTCGAGCGCCGAATGCTACCTTTGATTTTAAGTTGGGCAGTTACGGTTCACAAGTTACAGGGAACTTCTAGAAAAAGCTGTTATATATCTAGGCAAGACAATTTTCGCTAAAGGATAGGTGTATGTTGCTCTGAGTCGTGTTAAAACCTTGGAAGGAATAGCATTGTCTGACTTAGATCCAAACAAATTATTGAGTAGGCTACACTACGAAAGTGCACTGCTAGAGATGACGCAATTACGCAGCTTAAATTCATTGTCAAATTGACGCATCAGCATGCTTAGTAGGTAGTGGTATTCCTATGTAAAACTTCAATCTTAATTAGGTATTATTTTTGTACGAACTGAACATTTTGGCAAATTGAACCGTATGAAGTAAGACCAACAAAAGGTAACTGTAAATCGTTGAGGAATTCCCTCGACTGTCTATGGTCTCCATCATCAGACCTGTAATGGCACCTATAACCCATATGGGTGCAAAGTTCTCATCAATAAAAATTATTTAAGTCCAAACACTAGGTAGCTACTGTAAAACGTTGAGAAGTTCCTCTGACTGTCCTTCATCTTCATCATCAGACCCCTAATGACAGTTAACCCATCTAGGTGTAAGTTCTCATCAATACAATTTAATCAAGCCCAAACATCAGGTAATTGCTGTAAATCGTTGAGGAGTTCCTTCGACTGTCTTTCGGCTCCATCATCAGATCGACTCCATACCTTCATTAAATAGTAATGCTTTAAAATGCTTAATGAAAAAAAAAACGCACTAGTCGCCACTACAATTTTCGAGGGTCCCCTCGATTTCTCTGGGATGCCATCATCAGATCCTGGTTTCCTTATCACGGTACCACCCTTGGGATATCCCCTTTCCAACACAAAAATAATCATCAAAATCGGTTCATATACGACGAAGTTATCCGCGAACATACATAAAATATATATATAATATACGGTCGAATTGAGAAACCTCCTCCTTTTTTGAAGTCGGTTAAAAAGAGCGTTTGCAGTGAATTTTAAATAACTATGTATATTTTTCTTCGATTGAAGATATCGAAAAAAAAATACCAGCAAAATCGGAAATATTTTATATTAAGATTTATTTGAGTGTTTTGTGTGTGACATTTGTGACGTTTCTGAGCACGTTTTCACACTTTGGCTTGCTAACACGTTTTTATTTTCACGCCATCTAGCTTCGAATGGAAGCAACTGCTGCTCATCAACGAGCCCGAGTCACAGTTGCACGTCGCCGGCAAGTCGACGTGCCATCTCATGATGAAGTCCTTCGCCAATTTCCTGAAAAAGGAAGAAATCCTTTACACCCCATGGGACACCACATCAGACGCTGGCTTGAATTACACAGAGAACTTGAAGTTTTACCTCGGCTACAAATACACAAGTAAGTTTAGAATTAAAAATCTGCCATCTATTGAGTTTACGGGTAAGTAAAGCGCCACGTCGCGGTCAGTTTGAACTGAGAAGTTCACGTATGATATAAAGATGGCGCTGCTTCCAACGTTACAAATCTCCGGAATACTTTTCGTTCCGCTACTCAATAACAGGTGCCACTAGCATCGATTCTGAACTTATTTCGGTTACCCACAGATTCGAATGGGGACGCGCAGCGTTAATTTACGATACTCCGGCTTACGAAGTTTTTGTGGGCAATTCAGGCGGATATTTGCTTGCTGCCACTATCCATAACTTCATGCTGGCCGAAGGCATAGATGTATTTGGCTGGGAAATGATGGCCCCACAACCTTTCGAAGAGATGTTGGTTCAGATAGTAGGAAACACCTTTGCGAGTGAGTTCAGTTTTGGGTAACGGCTGAGGGATAATTAATACCACTTTGGATTCAAGTGTTGGGTGGTCACCTAGGCTGTGCATTGTGTTGTGAAACTTTTTTTTTGTTTTATAAATTAAAGCTGATACGTATAAATATACCCTCCGGAATGATGAATTACAAATGAATAAATTATTAAAATACATAATTATAATGCTCAAAACACAGCCTTAATGAAAACTATCACGATTTTTTTTCGCACGTTTGACGATTGAGTTTTTGCACAAACATGATTTTGGCACGGTTTTGGTTCAAGGATTGTCATTTATCATAAGCTATCCAATAAAGTTATATGAGAAAAGTCTAGTGACGAGGGCCGAAGAAGAAGTTCTATTTTTGGATGTAAGTCGTAGTAGGCGTCTGAAACGAGAACCAGGGTGTAAGTTTTGAAGAGAATCTAGGGTAGGTAATAAAAATAACTATAGATTTTATTCAATAACTGCTGCTCGCGGCTTCGCCCGCTTTTGTGTCGGAAATTATACCACGGGAACGTGCTACCCCGGACAAAATGTAGCTTATGTTACCCCTTAACATCAGCTACCTATCTGCCAGTGAAAGTCCCGTCAAAATCGGTCTAGCCGATTATATAAGGTTATATATAGATAAGGTTTGAGAAGAATTAGACGACTTGAGTTTTCAGAAATTAGTGGAATAATAATCTTTTATGGAAATTGGTAAAAGGTACCTATGTAACATTACAAATTTAGATTTACCATTATTTTGTTATAAAGTTAATCTTGAAATGATTACGTATCCCGTAGTTAGAACTTTTAGCACTCACAATAAAAAAAAATGGAATAATAAACTCAACAGTAGGTATTTTCAGTTATAATAAAATTACCATATTCCAAAAATATTTTCCAAGCTTTTCCGAGTACTTTTGTTCAATATCTTCAAATAAAAACAAAATTTACAAAATCTAGGCCTCTTTTTTTTTTGTGGGTGGGAAATCATCAATTAACTTCTCCCGCTCTGGGCAGAGCAGGAGGGCGTGTCAGACTCTTACTGACTAAAACCAACCCGTGTTCCTTCAGTTGCCTGTGCCAGGGGCCACGGTAACCCTTTTGGACTTTTCCGCAACCCTAGCAGGCATCGGTCCTAGCAAACCCCGTCATTGGTGCTGACATCTCTTTGAGGCGCTCGTGGAACACAACGCGCCGTCGACCCGGGCCTGGCCCTGCAGTCTCGACATAGTTAGCAATCGTTTTCGGTCGCTAAGTCCTAACAATCCAGATGTAAATGTTGATGTAAATGTTTGGCAGTCTCGACACTCAAATTTATCGGTTGTTACCTACCGGTACCTAACTAAAATACCAGTAACAACCGATAAATTTGAGTGTGGAGTCCACCAAATATCATTACATCTGGATTGTTAGGACTTAGCAACCGAAAACGATTGCTAACTATGTCGAGACTGCAGGGCCTGGTCTAAATCTAGGCCTAAATAATTAATTACGATTCTACTAGTTTTCATGTTATAAGCTACTTTTAGGGAGCGTTAAGCGATAGCGTTGTCGAAACGCACCTGTGCCTGTAATAACAATGGTGATAATCCGAAAACATCTTGCCTACGATAAATGTTGTTTTATTACGTTTCTCAACTAGGTATGCAAAATATATTATGATTGGTGTTTCTTATACAAGGTGGGCCAAAAGAAGTCATCCGATGTTGTTTGGCTCTCTTTTTTTTTTCTAAATGAAAAACTTCGATTCTGTTTTTTGATTATGTTTATTTGAACCTCTAGAATTTTATTGGTCAAGTCGAGAAGATTATATCGGCCAAACGGGCGCCGCGCCGTCACAATTGATTGCCATACGGGCTAGTTTTATGGCATTTTTCATCACTTCGGCGAGAACTTCGGGCGACAGATTCTCGCACTCGTGTCGAATGTTGTCCTTGAGGGCTTCCAGAGTCTCGGACTTGTTCACGTAAACACGGGACTACAAAAAACCCCACAAAAAAAGTCTGGAGCGCTTAAATCGGGTGATCTTGCGCAAATCGCCAAAACGAGAGATGAGGCGACCCGGGAACGCTGCCTTCAGCATATCGGTTATGGCTTGCGCAGTGTGTGCCGTTGCTCCGTCCTGTTGGAACCACATATCTCTCAGTCCTACTTCGTCAAATTGCGGCAGAAAAAACTCGGTCAACATGACCCTATAGCGCGCACCGTACACTGTTGTCGTTTGGCCAGCGGCATTCTCGAAAAAAAATGGCCCGATGACTCCTCCAGCGTGAACAGCGCACCATGCAGTCACTTTGAGCGGGTGTAATGGCTCCTCGTGCATCACTCGTGGATTTTCGGTATCCCTGAAGCGATAGTTTTGCTTGTTCACGTACCCGCTGAGGTGGAAATGAGCCTCATCATTCATTATGATTTTGGTCAAAAATCGTCCACTTCTTCCTCGAGATTGAGGATGGCTTGGGCGTAGGGTATTATTCCGCGTTCTTGGGGAGTGTATCGCTCCATGGCTTGTTCACTTGTATTCTGCATCTGTCTAGTCCACAAATGTCTAATCAGATTTGAGATTGGCGGCCATTTGTAAAAATGAGAGCATCTTCCAATAGGGTGATTTCTTTTGGCCCACCTTGTACAATGTGTTGTTTTGCATCCTCGTCAAATTTCAGGAGGCTGTTATGAAAGACATAAATAATCAAATAAAATTACGATCCTGCTCAATAATTAATACATACTTGTTTTTTTTATATTTAAGATCGACAGTATTTCAGAATACTCTACTTTCAAAGAACAGAATTGCCCCGTTGCGTATACGGTAGGCAGTGTCGTACGACTATGTCGCTGTGTGCATGCGTTACAGTTACAGCGCAGTTACAGGGCGGTATCACACGGACTCTACACATGCCGATTTCCGAAAATTACAAAATTTAAAAATAAATACCTACTTATTTTATTATTGATTCGTGTCGAGAATCATTAGCATAGTTACCTCCTCGAATTTGACGAGGATGCAAAACAACACCTTGTATTATGGATGGAAGAAAAATATGCGAAGAATAATTGCTTTATTATTTACATTGCCTCAGGAAATGTTACTGGAAAGTAATTATATCCTTGAGAGTTCGTTTTGGACGGGACAAAAATAAAGAAGACTGGGCGAAAGTGGTCTATGGAATTTTGAGAAAATGAATTTTTATAATATACAGGATGGACATTTGGACGGGTCGTAAGGGCAAGTACTTTAACCATTGTAGCTACACGAAAACATTCTTAGAAGACAGTCCTTAGTATTTGATACGTTATGATCGGCATATACAGATTTTGAAAAAAAAAGAACAGTCAGCAAGAAAATGAGCAAAATTACAAACAAAATTTTTTGTATGCCAATCAATCCTGTTTCACTTAAGGATCCTATGAGGTGTCTATGAGGTGGTCATAGTGGTCAGTATCTTTAAACTATTAAAAGTGTCTATTCAAACTACTTTTCGAATCTATGCACGATATATTCTTACCAAATGTACATGCGGAATATTATTTTTTTATTTATGACTTTTCTCGTACTCAAACTCAAACCTCAACTAGATGAGTCTTTCAATCCTTATTCGAAACTACATCGTCTGGCACCATTAAAATAAAAGATGAATTGTATTTTTTTTGGCTGACTGTATTTTTTTACAAAATCTGTGAATACAGTTAGCAATTGCTCAAAAAGTTAAAGACAGTCAGTCTCCTAAATACGTTTTTTCTGTAGCTACAGCGACTAAGGTATCGTCTGCTCTTGAAAATCCTGTAAATTCAAAATTTATATTTTCTCAATATTGCCCGGGTCAGATTTTTATGGTCCTTTGCTTAGGGGTAAAAATTAAGTATCCCTACACAAATATCAAAACCATATCGCTATTGCTCCATATATCACTTCCCATACAAATTCTCCCAGTCTCCTTTGGCGTGTAGAATCAAGCATGTTTTGTCATTCTTCAAGCCTGTTTAGGGCAAAAGAGATCAATATCTGAAAAAAAATACAAAGTTTAGCAGTTTGTTTTTTTTTTTCAGATATTGATCTCTTTCATTATTATTCTTTATGTTTTAGTAATAATCATATTGTCTACCAGTCAGATATTATCGTTGGTATTAATACAGTAAAAGGATATTTCTCTCAGGATTATAATATGAAAATCGTTTGATCAAACGTCAAGCTTCAGGTTTGTTAAAGACCAGCTTTCAGGCAGTTCAAAGGCTTAGCATGTTTTGACAGGCATATAATTTATTATACTAAAATATAATAAATTATATCCCTCCACTCCTATTCCATATTCAGAAGTTTCGCGAATTCGTCTACAGTATTAAAGACTTTCCCGAAAATACATGAAATAGAACCAACGGTGATGATTTTTTGCTTTTTGGTTTTACAGCGGTTACGGTACACGGATTCTTCCATTTTGTTTTCGAGGAAAATGCTAGGAAATGACATGTAGGTAGATCAAGCCCCGTGAAATATAGGCCAATATCAATAAGAGCGTTACAAAGTTACATAAGGTGACATCTTATCGCTGTCCTTATGTCTTATCGCTGACTTATGTTTTATTGCTGATCATAACCTTTATATTGATGTTTTCTCCTAATACGTAGAGGTTACTATTTTGGACCAATAGAGGCATACGGAAACACCAACTTCAAAAAAACTGATGGTTTACTTTCACTAGCAAGCTTTCTTGAATAACAAATAATATATTTTTATAATAATATAATAAAAATATCATTTCCCGGCCTAATATATTTTTAATATCCATAATTTATATAAATTTCTCGCAAACCCCAAAATGGAAATTACGGCCAACTTGACGTTGTATACTCGTGTGTTTGCTGAAGCTGCGGTTTCCTAAAAAAGCGGTGATCGCCGGGCACGTACCGTCCGCAATTTACCGGTGAATGACGTCACAGAAACGTTGTTTATGAAAGTAAGTTGGTGTGTTCCTAGAGAGAGTTTTTGACTCCGTAAAGTCAAACCCCGCTGTTTGGGCAGCGTGGATTTAAGTGTCCGTACTGAGAAGATTGAGCTCACACTTTATTATATAGCCTTTCCATGGCAATCAAGTTAGTCATTGCATCATTGTGTGCGAGAGGTGTCAAAACGAAACAGAAACGCGACTATCTTTTGACGCGGTAGGGTGTATCTAACGATTTAAATCTTTGCCGCTGTCATCATTTTCATGACAGACGTCACTGCGGCCGTTATGTGCGGTCACCGCTTTTCTAAGAAACAGTAACATTAGTACTCTTGAGGCTCTTATCTTATGTTCCCTAAGTCAGCAAAGAAAGTATTTTGTTTAAAGGTCACCTTTTCATGAAACATATAGCGTTTCCATGACAATCAAGTTAAGTCACTGCGTCATTATGTGTAAGAGGTGTCAAAACGAAACAGAAACGAGACTATCTTGGGGCGCAGTAGGGTGTATCTAACGATTTAAATCTTTGCCGCTGTCATCATTCTCATAACAGCTGTCACTCCACCCGTTATGTGCGGTCACCGCTTTTCTAGGAAAACGTAACTTAAGTCTGCTTGAGGCTCATATATTCCTTACATCAACAACGACAGTCATTTGTTTAAAGGTCACTGTTTCATGAAACATAAATCTCTCCCAGCTGTTACAAAAGCAACAAAAACTATGAAAGGCCATATTACCACGACCCTTTTTTGTTGGGCTTCAAAGTACAGAACGTCATATTGGCCATTATTTCCATTTTGGGGCTAGGGAAAAACCGTAATTGATAACTAATGATGCTTGTATTTATTTCGTGCATTCAATCTTAATAAAAATTATGTTCGTTTTATTTTGACAAATCTTGAATACAATGTATGTACAAAGCTAACACTAAAATATATACTGAATGGCAGTTACATCGACGCGCAACCAGTAACAATGGATTCAGTAAATGATTCTGAAAATTGAAACGTTGAGATTTTTAGTCGGCTATTAAAAAAAATGCCGTTCCATGCATTTTGACCGTATAGGTATTGCACTTTTCTATGAATCAGGAGACTTTTTTTTTGCGAAAAATTTCTGTGGTAGGGGGGGTCTAGGAACCGGTGCTGAATTCATGGTTATTATTATACCCAGCAGTGGGTGATTCCGGGCTTGAAAGATGATGATATAAAAAAAAGGGAAGAGCTCATTGGGCATCAAAAAATCGTCCGCATCGCTGTGTCAATGGGAAAAGTGCCCAAAAGGCTGGCAGCATTGCAACATTGGATAGCAATATGCTGATGCCCTCTGGTCACGTTAATAATTACCCAGGCGTTACAAGACAGAGACTGTCTTCTGTGGTCATGCAAGCAAGTGACAGAGACTACATTCTCATAGCCCAAATTCTGTAAAACTCGATGTGCCTACTTTTCCAGCCATTTTGAATTTCTTTCTTACAAAGACTGTATTCTATTTCGAGATTTATATTTGTTAGATACTTTCATCGTGTTTATATTATAATAAAGACTATTTTATCGTTCTATCATCTATTTCAAAGTTCAGCTAAAGAACCAACATATAAAAATAAATTGCAACAAAACAAACTTGATAATTGAGGAAAAACAGAAATATACAAAAAAATGGTGTTGATATACTGATAATCTTCTGAATGACCTCCAGAACGTTGATCTCAAGACCGTCTTCGAATAAAAAATAGGACGTAAACACACTTGAAGCTGCTTGCACGACAATACAAAAAGTGTTGTTTATGTGTCGGAAACATTTTAATCATAATTTGGATAATATTGCGTTCTTTTATCTGGACTATCTCAAAAGCGGCCCGGGTTCTAAATTTGTGCCTGGTTGATGGCAATAGGCTCGCCCACTTTTACATGAGATTAAAACATGGCCAAATGTAGGTGTACTAACTCCTCTGCCCGACCCTTCTGTGAGTACAGGGGTGATGTTATATTATGTTGTATAATATTCACACGATGACCCACCATATGCAGCGGATTATAAAGACAAATATACATCTCTTACGTGAATGTTACACAATCTAACCACATGCGGCAAAGAACAATAAATATACCAACGTACGTCAGTTCAATATAAGATTATCTGCGAAAACTAGACTAGGATTTTAGATTTTTTGGGCCAAAAGCGACGCTTATTTTGTGGCTCACCGGGCATGATTGTATAAGACGGCCTAATGTTTGACCTACGGTATGTCGTGATTTCTTTAATTTAAGGTTTTAAAGAGAATAACACTATTTTCTTGCTAACACTTTTATTTCGCACAACTGTACTATTTTACAACCAAACAGCGACTGAATACTGACTGCACTACATTTTACCATAAAATTTTTCTCCACCCAGAAATAACGATAATAATCAGCCTATAATATCATAATACGATAATAAAAAAAACGATAATATCATAACCATTATTTCTAAGTGGTGCCAAAGTAAAATAATATATTCTCTTGCCATAGTGAAAATACCTTTAAAAGTTTATATTAATAATTTGTACTTTAACAGTGCTGCCACAGTGGATGTCATAATTCGGTATTAAAATAATACATTAAAAAAAAAAGAAATCAGTGCACTCGACCATCCGACGCACGGCGTGCTAACTCGAAGAACGCAATAATCACGACAGGTACTTACGTAGTAGGTATCTCATTTTCTATTTTGTAGCAAGAAAAAAAATCTAAGAGCCTGACTATTTCATCACACGATATTAACAATGACAGCATTACGATGTCCCAAAGTGCATAACCTTTCATGAATTTCACTGCAGCGAACGGTCCGGAGAGATGTGATTCGTATCCTAGACGAGGGATTACCGACCTGACAATGTTAATTAGTATGCTCGCATGTCTGATCTGGAAGCTCTTGGCACAGAATACACAACCGGCCTCTCCCCCTTTCCGTAGAGCACGTAAAGCCGAGCTGCGATCATGACCGGAGGGTCAGCACCCTTTGAAGAAATTAATATGGTATGGCACTCGTGGGTTGCAGCTGAAAATCAGCGTCAGGTGGTACACCTTGTGTTGTCATCTGACATTATGCTGAGCTGAGGCCCGTTTGGCATTATAATTTTTGTATTCTGTTTTTATAGTATTAAGGTGTATTTATTTTGCTGTAATGCCAATAAACGCATTTTCTTTCTTTCTTTCTTTCTTTAATACCTACCGACACTTAGACATAACACCACGGCTGTATTCTCCAAAGGGGCAGACGTAGGTGTTTAATACGGTTCACTAATGTTTCACCAAAACACCATTGACATTTTTTTAGTTTACAATCAAAATGTTTCGTATTCTGTTTATTTCACAAACAACTTATTCCGCAAATGTTTTATTTTATAAACACTCGCTTTACAAACATTTATTTGGCAAATGCATCTCTTTACAAATGTTGTGGATGATTTTTAATCATTTATACATTTTTCATTTAATATTTAGATTATTTTGGAAAAATCACGTTTATACTAAATGTCATTTTATAAACCAGTCACAAAGTGATCATGACGGTATGATATCCATAATATATGTTTTCCATAATTTTATTGAACTACGAATAGTCCTACATGGTTGCAATTTCCATTTGGGTCGAATAATTTACAGGCAAGCACTAAAGTTCTTTAAACCTACTAAAGTAATTTATTTCTATATGTATAATCTAGTATTTTCTGGCACTCGCCGGCCGCTGCCGTGGCATAGCTTGCATCGCTCGGTCAGCTCGTGCGTAGGGAGGTTTTCAACCTAACCTAACCATTTTTTTTTATAATGGACCTAATCTAACTAGTTTGGTTCCGGGTAGCCTACTAAAAATAATCTCTTTTTTCTAATAGCGCAAGTCGTTTCTGGCATATAAATCGTGCGTAGGGAGGGGGTCACAGTTTGAACCTAACCTAACCATTTTTTTTATAATGGACCTAATCTAACTAGTTTGGTTCCGGGTAGCCTACTAAAAATAATCTCTTTTTTCTAATAGCGCAAGTCGTTTCCGGCATATAAATTTAAACGTTTTTATTCCAAAATTGGTTTCAAAATGAAAAAAAAAAATTTATTGCTTGTCAAAAAATACGTTATTATTTTTTTTTTATCGAATAATTATTTTCTAAAGCGAATTATTTAGCAAACTTGTTTTTGTATAATGATGAAATGACATCATGTTTTAGCCAATCGTTGCTTGTCAAGTAAATTTTGTAAATACATTTTTGGTGAACTGACAGGACACCGTTTAATTCACCCCCATTTGTCCAGGATTCGGGCAAGGTTTGGGTAATTGGGGGCTGGTATTTTGCAATTATTTTGGCACAAAACCAGACTTCGCATAGCTAGGAGAATTGCTATAAAAGTTGAGACTTTGCCCGACCCGGGGATTCGACCTCATATACACAGGAGTCGCGCTTGCGACTACTAGAGCAACGAGTAGTATTTATCATGAATTGGGTAAGTTGTTTAGTGTGATGGGTAATGAAATGAAGTGAAATGAAAGGAAAGCAATACCATTGACGTGTCATATAAAAAAAATAGCTAGATGGAGTCGATATTAAATAAATTGTATCTTTCTTAACTTTTCATTTTCTCGTTGAGAGAGAATATATAATATATTTAAATGTTATTAGTTTCAAAAGTTGTTATATTATTTAGTCCTTTAGATTAGTATTTTTAATTTTTTAAACTAGATTAATATTATAAAATTGTACAACTCCTTTATGCATGCGGAGTTTACTTATAAGTGATTGTTGCACTGTTGCATTTATATTTCTGCATGTTACTTTTTAGCATACAACCTGTGCAAACAATCGTTGGTGAACCAAATAAAAAAAAATAAAAAAATATTAGGTTCCCACCTGACTACCCCTGAGAAGAAATTGCGAAACAAACAGGGCTATAGTCTCTTTTAAAGTCAAACCATAACTTTGGTCAGATCATGTAGATTGTCTGAAATGGTCTTTTGAGGAAAGAACTACACAGATTGAAGCATTTGTCAGTAATTGTGTAGCTCAAATCGGAACTTAAGGAGCTCGACGGTCAAAGCCAGCATCCCTTAAAGGGGTGACGCTTTGCTTGTCCTTGCCTTAACACCTAGTGTATGATTTGCATAAATATAAATCCCTCAGTGTTCATCAGCTAAGAAATTAATCACAAAGCTATTCGTACAAAGGCAACATCGGGTCTCAGCTGGGACTTTAATTAAAAATTGCTAATCTTATTAACCACTCAGTTCTTTGACACTATTCAAGACAAGCTAGGATGGATAATATGTTTTTTTTATTTTAATCAGGTTTAGTTTTTGGAATCGTGGGAATTTAACATCTAAGGTTAGTTGAGGGTCGGCGAGCAATGGGCAGCTCGTCGTTCGATAAGGATCAGGCCCGGGTCGACGGCGCCTTGTGTTCCACGCGCGCCTCAAAAAGATGTCAGCATTAATGACGGGGTCCGCTAGGGCGGATGCCCGCCAGGGTTGCGGGAAAGTCCGAGAGGGATACCGTGGCCCCTGGCACAGGCAATTGAAGGAACACGGGTGGGTTTTAGACAGTAAGAGTATGACACGCCCTCCCGCTCTGCCCAGAGCGGGAGGAGTTATTAGATGATAACCCACCGTCAAAAAAAAAAGTATTGTTGAGGGTAACCTATACGACCGTATTTAATAAAAACGTAGGCAGTCATGGGGATAGAAGTGAAAACTTAAAACTATAAAACGACATTTTATTTTAGTTTTCAAATTAATTGTAGTATCAAAATTAAATATGCTTTCACTGCTGGCCAAGCGCCACACGTCATGAGTTTGGGTATAGCTACAGGTATACTATTAACATTGGCATGTCGGTGACGCGAACCCATAAGGTTTTTCTCTACCAAACATCGCTCACCGCGCATAAACAAGTATTCATTTAAAAATCAAAATCAAAAGTCATTTATTTAAATTAGGCTGAGAATCAGCACTTTTTGAACGTCAAAATCACATAAGACAGTCCCCACAAAACGCCTACCCTTCACCACTTCCTAGTGCTTTAGCTGGGAAGAAGAAGTGGCGGAACAAACTCCCCAGCAGCACTGCTGTCTGTTCAGTTAGAAGAACTGGATTCTATATAGTAATAAGTAATTAACATTACGATTTTACGAAACACAAAAATATTAAAATTATTTGCCATATTATGTCAGCTAGCACACGCCAATATTTAAAACTATACTCAAGCAGAAATAAATAATAAAAACAAAAACGCAAACAGAACTTAATACATAATAAAAAGCCTCCTGGCATAAAGGGCGTGCCCGCTTACATATACAATGCTGCATTATGTTGATATGTGCAAAAGTTAAAGTGTTTATATGTAAAAAAGAACTTGGTAAATAGAAAGGGAGGTTGCAAGTCGGGTTGGCGCTAGGGCACCGCTCCAAACATCATTATACGACCCGGCGTAGTTTAAAACTCACATTGAACGATGTTAATTATTTTGGGTTCATGTTTGTCTAGTCCCTCCCTCAGATAGATGGTCATTCGGATATACTTAATTTTAGAATAAAACAACGCTCATACATAGGTACTTACATCACACGAATGTAACGTGTAGTGTAGTTAGTGATCGTAGCACAATTGTAAGAATGTGGATGATGATTCAATAGAATGTTTAATCATGTGCAGAAGCTCAAATTCAAACTCAAAGCATTCAATTCAATTAAACCATTTACAGGCACTTTTGAATTGTCATGTGGTCGGTCAGTCAGAAATATGAAGCTAGTTGCCCATTCCAAAGCGTAGTAGGTACCTATGGAGAAGAACGGGCAAGAAACTCCATGGACACTCTTTTAAATTATATTGTTACATAAATATTAGCAAGCTGACCGTACATAGCGTTTAAGCTGACTGGATCTGATCGTAATTCGGACGCCACATTACGAAACCCTAAAACAAAAACGAAGAGTACCTACATAAAGATAAAAGTTAGGTACGAACAAACTGATTTTCAATATCTTAATACTTTATCGCCAGATGGATAAATATACCATGTTTGCCAAAAATTGCCTTTCTTTCAGAACCAAGATTGTTTGTCTTCAAGTTTCGGTAATAGTCTCATTTCTTTGTCAAACAACTTCTTATTTATCTGCGTTTAATAGAAAAATGTATTTCTATTATCTTTTGGGATTACAGAAAAATATTAGTTTGTTTAGGTTGCTTCAGATACGAGTGGTTGACGTGCGATTTACTTTGAGTATAGGAGTACTACGTGCGTGTAAATATTTTCGGTCGTCTTTGTTGGTTCCCTAACCAAAGGGTGCCAACGGGACCTTATTTCTAAGCCTCCGCTGCGCTGTCCGTCCGTCCATCTGTCACAGATCTGTATCTTTTGAACCTTATGTAAACACTTACAATTTTCACAGAGTGTGTATTATGGTCGCTTTAACGAGTAATAATAAAATAAACACGTTTCATGTATGGGTATACAAGAAACGTCTACTTTTTTACAAATGGTTTAAAAAAAAATGTGGAGTTAAATATTGTACGGATAACTTTGTGCGCGAGTCCGACTCAGAATCGGCCGCTTTATTTTAAATGCACTATAATCCTTCCATCATCAGTCCTCATCAGCCAGTACCTACCATCGACGGCTGAAATAAATACTTCTAGGGTATACTTCTTAGGTTCTAGCATATTGTGCTAAGGTCTAATTTTGCCACCTCCCTTTTCCAGTCTCAATGAAAAATAAGGTACTTTGCTCAAATACCTATCTAAAGTTACACACACGCATTCACATTTTTCTCTTTGTCGCTTGAGTGGTTTTTTTGGAAATGTATTAGTGGAAACGGGAAAGCTTAAGTTCCTGTCGTGTATTCCCGTTCGTCCCCTCGACTTCGTCCCCCGAGGGGGACGAACGGGAATTTACAAAAATAATATTTAATTTGTTCCCGATCGTCCCAATCCTAATTCAAGAGAGGACGAATGGGAATATGTTCTTCGATTAGTGCCATTCGTCCCACTAAAAAGATTTGTGCAGAAAATATGTTTATTCGATGTTTCGTAGTTTACTTTTAAATTAGTTTCTTCGTTAGATTTAATCATTATTTTACAAAATTCTTCTCTATGTTTTTATGAATTATAAAACGTATCCTAAGTTTATCATTGTTTCATTATGTTTACCTACACTAAATATAGCAACTCTGACGGGAAGCGCCGGCGATTCTGGTAGTTAACAAAAGAGTGCCGATAACATTGTGTTATTTGCGTAAATCCTATTGGTTTACCTGACATTCTCTCCCTTTCCTATCCTTAAATTAGACCGGTCGGGTTAGTGTTGACAAAACAATGAAAGTGCACGGGTGTTAATGTAATAATATATATTCGACACGAGTTCTGCGGAAAACTACTGATGTAAGTACCTACATTTTTGTAAGTTACAAATATTATTAGATTGTTTATAGTCAATATTAAATTGTCTCATGCCTTATTAATTTATGCTAATAATGTACGGTATCAATATTTGTATTCAATTTTAGTATTTTATTTTATATATTAAATATCATTCTAAATTATATTAATAAGTGTGTAATTATTGTCTCCTGTTTTTTAGAGCTTAACAATGTCACAAGAAGCGCATCCTGGTCCCTCTGGTAGTACAGGAAGCTGTTTGCAGTATATACAAAGAAAAGGTGGAATCGTCTTCTGCGTGCTGGATACCAATTTTTAAAGAAAAGGCAAAACAAAAGTGGAGCTGTTGTATGGGAATGTCATCTTAGAAGAAAGAATAAGTGCAGTGGGACCTTAACCATAAAAGTAAGTACCTACTTTTTTGGCTTCTTTTTTCATGCAAAACCAGACAATGGGTAAATAAATTATGCACGTTTATTGCAGAATGATCAAATTTTGAAAGAAACCACACATACATCCTGTACACCGGACTTCAATAAAAACATAATAGACATTCATATTGATGAATGCAAGAAAAATATAACTTCTGATGATGTACCTTGCGTACCAGCCGCCTTTAATTCAACAATTTCGAAAATTTTGGACGAAGGACTTGATAAAGTAACTTTGCCCAAAGATATTCCTAAGTTTGCAAACATCAAAAGCACTTTGTATCGCCATCGAAATAGCACTTATAATATGAGTAAAATCACTTTCAATGACGTTAAAACGGTTGAGGTTCCTCAATAATTTCAATCATTTTTGTTAGCAGATTACTGTTACGGTAACACACGCTTACTCATTTTTTGTTCCCAAGAAGCTAAAGAAAAATTTATAGTTTTAAAAAATATATTTGGTGACGGTACATTTAAGAGTTGTCCACCTCCATTCCAACAGCTCTACACCGTTCATGGTGATTTAGGAAGTAATAATCAAAGCACAGCTATGACGCCATTATTGTACGCTTTAATGTCAAACCGTAAAAAAGAAACATACGAGATACTTTTCAGACTTGTTAAATCTCAAATCAACGATTGGAATCCTACATCCTTTACCAGTGATTTTGAAGAAGCAGCTATGTCTGCTATGCGTACAATTTTTCCAGAGATAAGTATCCACGGCTGTTATTACCATTTTAATAATGCTATTTGGAGGAAAGGCCGTGAATTAAATCTAACAAAAAATAAAACTTTAAAACGTCAAGTAGCCCTAAGTGCGGTGCTTCCATTATTACCAGAGGAACGTATTTTTGAAGGCTGGTTTTATATCGCTAGCGAAAGCCCCGATGATAGCCAAAGTGAAAAATTTCGGCAATACATGCTATCGCAGTGGCTTCAATCGAATTTCGTAAAAGTGTGGTGCAGTTTTGGAAAACGACACCGTACTAATAACTTTGCCGAAGGGTGGCATTTTAAATTAAATAGTGACATAGGCAAAAAAAAACCTAATATTTTAAAATTGCTTACGGTGTTACATCAAGACTCTAACTTATACAGCGTGAAAGCAAAACAAAATCCAAAACGGCGTAAGCTACATTCAATCTTGACAGACCAATATATTATGGATTGCCAAATGCAACTTCTTAATTCAGAAATTACTGTAGGACATTTTTTAGAAAAACTTACGTAGGTATTAATCATAAAAAGTAAAGTGCTCGATGGTTGTGTACGTTGATGTAATCTCTAGGCTTTGTGTGCAATAATTATTACTGCCTACTGTTATGACCTCGACTACTTTCTTGTGAATTTTTTATTGTTGTTACCCTCTATGATGTTTTGTGTTCATGTTTTTTCACTTTGATTTTGTATATGTTTTTTATTTTGATTTTGAAATTGTGCTAATTTATTGACGCTATTTATATGTAAAATTAATGTGTAACCTGTTCTGATTCCTTATACAATATGTAACACAAAAATGTGACACCGTATACATATACATATAAGCAAATGTGACTTTTTAAAAATTAGGACGATAATTTTTTTTTGTTATTTTTACCTTGATTTCGTGATATTTTAGGTATTTTATTTAATTTTGCTTTTGAAAGTGTGATAATTTACGGACCCTATTTATGTGTTAAAATAATGAGTAAACTTTTCTAATCACTTACATAACGTAAAACGTACAATCTTGCCACCATAGGTACATATAAGCAACTCTACGAAAAATAGTGACTTATATTTCAAAAGGAAACAACCTGAATGGTAAAAAGTCTGTTTGTAGTGTTTAATTGTAATATAATACAGACTTTTTTTAATATAAGCTCTATACACTGATTTTTTAATCATAATTTTTAGTTATAAGGAGAATTTTATTCTTAATTAAAAAAATATTATATATAAAAATATTGCGAGTTATCGCAAAGTTGATTCTGTGATTTTTACTGTGATTTTTATTCCTTAATAAATGACTGATTTTTATTTCAATTTTGTTTTTTACCAATTAAAACCACCAGTCTTATATTATTTAGTGGGAGCAATAGACCCAAAAAAGAATTAATAAATTATTCCCATTCGTCCCCCCAAAAAATTTAGAGGGACCATCGGGAAAATAAATAACGAATTCCCGTTCGTCCCCCTCGGGGGACGAAGTCTAGGGGACGAAAGGGAATACACGGTTCCTGTATCCGGAATGAGTTATGGGCATGTGGCCGTTAAGTGTATAATTCCAAGCGAGTGCCAAATTGAGTGCACTTAAAAACGTATTTTTTCACTTAGTCCATTTTATGATCGTACTTCCAACATCGAAAAGGAGGTTTTTATTCGTTTTGTTCGTTTGTGTTATTAATGGACGTCTAATGGTTGGTTATAGGTGGAGGTATGTAATGTTTTGGAGCTTTCTAAACTTGCCAATTGAGCATAGAGGTGAGTGCTTTTGGAAAACTTTTCAATAAATTTTGATACAATGACTAAGGTTGCTTTGCATAACGATACTGGTACCCAAAACGGACAAAACGGAAAGGATCGGTACCGGTCGGTGCGGGCAAAACTGTCCCATGCTTTCTGTATGCGCTAACATAAAGAAACAGTTTCAAACTTATCCGTACGGCCTACACTTTTTCATAACGGGCCCCCGCGGTCTGTAGTACAGATGTACCACTGCCAGGGTTGCGGAAAAGTCGGAAAGGATTTCCGTGGCCCCTGGCATAGGTAACCGAAGGAACACGGGTGGGTTTAAGTCAGTAGGAGTCTGACAAGCCCTCCTGCTCCGCCTAGAGCGGAAGAAATTATTTGACGATTTCCCACACTCAAAAAAAAAAAGTACGTATGTAGGTACCTAACAGTACCGACCTGTACCGACAAATCGGGGACTAGAAAACCTATATCTTTATTCAAGCACCCTATGTCATAAATATCCTGAAAAAGGAGACTTGACGCCAACCTTTCCAGTTGACTTCGATATTACTAAAAAGCATTTTCACCTAAAAACGCTTATAGAAACTCTACAATACTTGGCTTAGCCCCAAAATTCTATTCTGTCCATAGCTCCGTCATGATCGTCATACATTGTCGGTTTTCTATTGTAACCCTAGATCGCCCGGCCATTCTATGCTTCATTAAATCCTGTACGTACACTGACCGTGACCGCTTTTTATATACACATAATAAATAAGATTGTATCTTTATAGATTATTTTCGGTTACGAAATTTATTATTGATAAATTCTATCGACTGTTATTATACTCACGCGTCTAGTCACCGCAGGAAACGCCCAGGGCGTCGGGAATCCCAGGCCAATTCCCGGCCACCGTAGGCGCGGGCTTGCGGACGGCGAGCAATGGGTAGCTCGCCGTCCGATTAGGACCTAGCCCGGGTCGACGGCGCGTTGTGTTCCACGCGCGCCTCAAAGAGATGTCAGCAACCCGCCAAGCCGACGCCTGCCAGGGTTGCGGGAAAGTCCGAAAGGGTTACCGTGGCCCCTGGCACAGGCAACTGAAGGAACATAAGTGGGTTTTAGTCAGTAAGAGTCTGACACGCCCTCCCTCTCCGCCCAGAGCGGGAGAAGTTATTTGATGATTTCTCAAAAAAAGGCTAGCCCGTACTACGTTGATAAAATATACGTACAATCATTATGTGTATCGGATCCAGAACTGCTCACACTCACGGTAGCAGCGAATTACATATAAGATATTATACAACCGCCTCGGGATTTCTATAAGCAACCTATAGGTATAAATACAGCAGTAGAGGGCAAGTACGGAATAGATACTTGCAGCATTTACAAATCTTTCTTCGAAAGGAAACGCCTTTCTTTCCGAGGCTGATTCGTTGCCTTGAAATATAGAAACTATTTTGTGGGATCTAGAATGGGAAACAAAACAATAGGTAAGAGCCTAGTTTAATATTGTGTATATACATGTACTAGCTGTTGCCCGCGACTTCGTCCGCGCCGAAACAACAATAGAAAACTACTACAAAATTAAAGTGTTTTACGAAAGTATTATTACACGATGATATATCAGTACGCTGAATTCAGCCATTCCGTAGGGAGCCGACCACGCGTCTGAGCTGCGCGGCATGGTACCTCGTAGAGCTACACGCTCGGCTGGCGGCCAGCAAGCACCGCCTCCCCCTCGCCCGCCGGCCAGCGCAGCGTCTTGTCTTGCGCATCATGTGCGCGTGTGAATTTTGTTGCGGAGTAATTTTAAAATTGTATTATCTTCTAAGATGTTACTTGAAATTTTAAGTGATGTCAAGGACAATTTTGTTCACAATTAAATAAGTACTCTTAATCAACACCACATTTATTTGGATAAGGATTAATATTATGTTGAAAACTCTTAGGCAAATAATTGGCAATAATGCATTAATTTCGACCAAATTTGATTACCGTAAAAAAGGTTATAGTGAGTCAATCTTAAAAGATAGACATATACTGTCGGGGACAATTTTTTAGATCATTTAAAGAGAAATAATTCTTTCACACATATTTTTTGGGTAACTTGAACCGTTTACGCAGCGCACGCAACGGAAGCCTTCAAATATGAATAATTTTCCCCGTTTTTTCCACATTTTCCACTGATTCTTCGCTCCTATTGGTCGCAGAGTGATGTTGTATATACCCTAAAGCCTTTCTCGATAAATGGACTACCCAATACAAAAATAATTTTTCGATTCGAACCAGTAGTTCCTGAGATTGAGCGCGTTCAAACAAACAAACAAACTCTTCAGCTTTTTATAATATTAGTTTAGATAATAAGTAGGTACGTAATATTGTGAAATCTTAGTGCATGATTCTTCGCTCCTATTGGTCGCAGAGTGATGTTATATATACCCTAAAGCCTTCCTCGATAAATGGACTATCCAATACAAAAATAATTTTTCAATTCGAACCAGTAGTTCCTGAGATTAGCGCGTTCAAACAAACAAACAAACTCTTCAGCTTTTTATAATATTAGTTTAGATAATAAGTAGGTACGTAATATTTTGAAATCTTAGTGCTTAAGTACCTACTGTTAAATCATTTGCAACATGGTGATGTTATAAAACACAGCGGGGAATTGCGTAATACATAAGCAATTGCTATGCCTTTCATTTTGACAATTCGACAACATTCATTGCGTTATTTACGTTGTCTAGCGGACAAATATTTCACACATACGAAGCATTGGATTAGGAATTTCGTGTGGTACGCAATTGGGCGGGTTTAGTCATATTTTGTCGATGTTCTTGGAAAAATAAAAATACTTTGTTAAACCGCTCTGTAGCATGTTCATCCTCGTTCATAGGGAGAACCCTTGGGGACGTATTCAAAATTCAGCTCCCCTTCGACACATTACTTAGGTACAAGTGTTTATTTAACACATATACATGAATACTTAATATCCTTGTATGTTTGTCTTTAATTACAACTTTGACATATCCGAATGTTTGCCATGGAACCACTATTTGGCCACGATTGGATTAAATATTCGGAGCTGTAATTGCCTCAGTGTTAAAAATAATTTACGCTTATTTTTTTTTCTACCATTGCATTTACGGTTTTTTATAGAAAAATAAGTAAATACGGTAGTATCGCAATTTAGAAACTTGTATTTATTTTTGAGTTATATTTTACTAAAATATAAAAGTATGGAAAAAAAGACATGTTGCCATGACCCCAAATAACTTGGGATAAGGAAATCTATGCATGATAAGTTTTCCGAAATCCAACATTATGGAGAGCTTTTTATTGTACTTCGTCTAAGTCAACTGATCTCATTTGAAATAACTGAGATATTCGAAACTTGGTTAGCAACGTAATTCGGCAGGTACCTACTTCTAACACCAACAAGCAACCCAAAATAAACAAAAAACAACCTTTTACCTACCCACCATATCATTACAGCCTAATATCATTACTGAAGGGCATTGCGAAAGTAAAAAGGGATTCGTTGCCCTTGTCATTAATTAGAGGCTTTATTAGCCCCCACTTTGTCCTTTCTGACGGCGCTAATTTCGGGTGTCGTGTCAATTTTCCTAATGACATGAGGTGTCTGTCACTCGTTTTGAGGGGCGAATTAATCAGTTTTGATTTGAAGGCTTATTTCCTGGGAACAGCGTGGAAATTGGCTATGGAGAGATTGGTTTGACGTTGACAGATACAGGACTTTTTCTTAAGCTAGAACTTTGGTTGACAGTTTTAAGTCAATTAATTTAACCTTGCTTTGCTTATTGATGTGTAATGTATTTCCTCTCGCTTCCCTGCAATATGTGGGAGTGATTTCATGAAATGCGACGGAAGTGTGTAACATGGAGCCGGGGATGCGCTATTTGATTTGACAAATGAGCGCGCGCGGTGTTAGAGTTGGCTGTCAGATGGTACCAACCCATTTTCCGAGAAGTTGGTTCTGTCAGCCAACAGTTGCGTGTGTTTGACGAGAAAAATTGCATTTCTCCTAGTTTTAATTTATTCTTTGTTACGAATAATCATTTCAAATAATACCTAAATCATTTTTTTTTAGGATATAATGATACGAGTAATGTCTTGCCTATTACCAAGGTTAGATGTCAGATGTTACACATCATATGCGACTACTGTAAGGCTCGCTCATTTTTTTTTTTTTAAGCGACCCGAGCCTGCTTCGCGTGGTTTTTACGACTTGACAAAACAATGTGATTTCTTTATTAAGTATAATAATAATAATAAAGCCATTTATTCTCAAAATATAACCAAGTTACACTTTTATAAAATTCCTTAAATATCCATTTCATGCAGTAAGAAAATCACATGCAACCAACTAACTATAATTTACTTAATAGATTTAATTAATAATTTCGTATTTAAACGTTTAAATACCCGATTAACTACCGTTTGAAATCATTATACATTTTTATTTCATTTTACATAATCATATTAAGTATAATAGGTAAGTTTCATTTTAATGTTTTATTAACATAATCCTTGCGGAATAACTCCTCTAATATAGATTAAATGAGGTTATCACCATTTAAATCCGTTGCGAAGTATAGAAGAACAAAGTGGTCACACAGACGGACACAAAAAGCCACTTTGTTTATTGTAGAGCACAAAAATATTCCAGGATCTACATGCACAGGGTATTACAAACTAAAATTACCAAATATTTTCCCATAATTACATAAAACAGGCTTGACAAATTTGTATGAAAAATAACATCAACCAAATCTCCACCTTTTTGCTGTTTAAAACGCGATCGCTTTTCATGGTATTTTACAATAAATTTTGGCATCCTTTATTAGGTATTTCATCATCACAGTCACACATATTCTGCTTTTAGAGTTCAGAATTGACCATGCCACTTCCTTTTAGATAACCCCACAGAAAACGTTAGGCCCTGACGAATTTGGTGAATTTGAGACATCAAATTGAATTGAAAAAAAGAGATTTTGGATATCAAAGAACCGTAACATTTGACGCCAAATGAAAATGGTGGCCAAAAAAAGTTCTATATGTATATATGATTTGGCAACCCTCATATTATAAAAAAAGTTTCTTTCTTTTCTTTTGAATTATCTAAAGAGGAAAAAAAGTCACAGCTGCCCTGATTGAAAGAAATAAAGAAAATGCGTTTATTTGCTGTAAACATGACGCAAAATAAGAACAAAACAAAAGCAAAAGGGCACATATGCATGTTTAGCCGGACAAAACTGTCAGAGCTTAATATGACCGGATTTACCCAGGCATCTGTCAACCGCTAATGTAGATACAAGCCACACTACCGTCCGCACGGACAGATGAGAGGCTATCCCTAAATACATATGAAAAATTAAACAGTTTTCCGTGACTATTATCTGACAGACTCTGCCATTAACTCAAAAATCAAAAATTTTAATACAGAAAATATGTACGTAATGTTAATTGTTTGTCCAATTGACTAACAACTTTTTGACATGGCAATTTAGCTAAACAATTAATTTCATTGACTGTACATAATACATGTAGGTAGTTCTAATGAGAATTAAGAGGTATTCCGAATATAGTAAAATACATAAGTGTCTCATGTCTAGTTAGTGACATAATATCCTGACCACCCTTAAGTAATAGTAAGCTCATTATTTCTTTAGTGCGGGCGTAAATGAGACTCACGTCTAATGCAATTATGTTAGCTGTTATATTACTGAGAGTGGCTCATTGGTTACTTATATAACGTTTAAGATAAGTCTATGTTTCGAATATACCAGCCGATTTATTATGTAAAAATTTCACCGGTAAAAGTTAGGTGATGTGAGCTGTCATCCCTAGTGTTAGTTCGAATGACAGTTCACTTCACCTAAGTTGAGAGAGTTTTACAAAATAAACCGGCAACATGCCAATATAATTGCTTCCTTTTGAGACCACACCCTTGTATAAAATGATTCCACCACATACTTCCATAGTCCAATTAGTATAACAATCGTTTAAAGTAGGTACGCAACACAACATTTACAACAGGATTCCTGATATCTTCATAAGCCTTTTGTAAAAAACTTTAAACAAAACCTATGATGCATTACATTAGGATCATCAAAACGAAACCTCGAAGTTCGTTTATCCCACAAACGCATATTAAAATGTAATTCGGACTATTAACAATTATAAAAGTTGCACCTTAATCGCGAAACACGCTCCTAATAAAAAAATGATTACGGATTCATTTTGACAATTCAACCATATCCAATGCGCTGTATGTTTTAATAACCCTGTTCATGATGACCAACTCAAATTAATGTACGTTGCTAATGCCCGGTTTCTGAAGTTCCCAGATAAATTCTCATTAGCCATTGGTTCAATAAAATTAAGTTTAAGATAAACGTCGGTTAGCTGTCACTGCGTTTCTGGATACGCAACGAACCATTCAATAACTGTGAAACCGATAACTAGTTCTCTATTTGCCGATAGATAGATCTGTATAACAGTTTTATTATTAATTAAATTTTTGGAGGGTAAATAAGTGGCTTAAATTACTATTAGAAAGTCGCCGACTTGCTATTATTTCTATAATAAATAAATAGTGCCTGTTTGTTCTACAATCAGCAAAAACAATGAATGCCAATGTTTTTTTTAGAAAAATGTTTTTCCTTAAACTTTTTTCATGAAAAGTTTTACAGGAGTTGAAGTAAATGAATTAAATAAATGCAATAAGATTTATGACAAACAAGACGTCAATCATCATATCGACCCTCAAAATAGAAATCAAACATGTGTTCAACAGCTTAGCTGTGAAACAATGGGTGGGTCGACTTTTATGATGACCAGTATAGTTATCGAACCGATAAACGGCAAACATTGGTCAGTTAAGTTAACTTAAGTTTAAACGGAGCTTGTCCTACATTGCGGTGTACAAATACAAAATACAAAAATATTTATTTCATCGTAAACATTGTGTCAGACATAAATTGAGGCAGCTCCAGTAAGTTACAGAAGTACTTGTGTCGGAGCTGTCTCGCTCTTCCTGTAAGTGGTAGCTTAACAATGTTTTAGACAGTTGAAAGAAAATTAAAGAGAATTAAAAAGAATATAAAAATAAAATAATAATGAAACATTAATTTAGCAGCTGTCGGTGAGTGTGTGTGTGTGCGTGTGTGTGTGTGTGTGTGTGTGTGTGTGTGTGTGTGTGTGTGTGTGTTTAGCTTGTCCTGGTCAGAATATTTTCTGTTTCATCGTACGTTAGGGATCTCAACCACTCAATTATTATTTTTTTACAGTCGTATAACAAAAGGGGATATATATCTAATTTCCGGTTTAGCGTATTATAAATGTAGGTGGATTGTGTAGGATATTGACGTCTAGCAAAGATAGTTCGGATCCCTTGGGAGCTTGCCACTATATCTCTGCGCCTTCTGCTCTGAGATGCTGAATCATAAGGAAGACACTTATGCCGGGTTAAGGACACGTATAGGAGATAAAGTTTCCTTACTGAGAGCAAGTTGCTAACTTTATATAGGTCAGTTGTAGGGAACCTAAATGGTTTAAAATACATCACTTTTATAAGGGATCTCTGAGCTCTTTCCAGATCAAGGAATTTAGTTTTGGAAGCTCCACCCCAAATCGGAATGCAGTAAATTATAACAGATTGCGCCAGAGCTATATAAATCTTGTTTATTAATTGCGCGGACATAACGTATCGTAAATTTTTAAACACCCAGATGAGCTTCCTGATCCTTTTCATAAGGATCTCAATGTGAGGGTGCCAAGACAGTCTTTGATCAACCATTATGCCCAAATATTTTGTGGAGCTGACTTTTTGGATTGATTGACAGCCACAACTACGGTTTTGGACTGCATTATTTTGGCAAACATGGATAACAATGCCAAAATCAGACCCAGGCTGTGACCTCTGGCTGGGGGAAAAGCAGATAAAATTCGTTTTAGTGGTATTAAGTGTTAAAAGATTTGCTTTAAGCCAACCAGCTATCTCATTTAGACCCTCCTCAGCGACAGCTTTTACTTGTTTCCATGACGTTCCCGAGAAAACAACTGCAGTATCGTCTGCGTATGAGAAGATTTGTCCACTATTGATCTGCATATTACATAAGCCGTTGATATAAATTAAAAAGAGTGGTGGACCCAACACGCTCCCTTGTGGGACTCCGTAGTAGACGTCCTCTTCAAAACTGCACAAGTTATTAAGTTTAACCACTTGCCGTCTATCTTTAAGATAACTCTCAAAAAGGGAGAGAGCCGTACCTCTTATACCTATGCTTTCTAGCCCGTGCAGAAGGATGGGAACGGAAACGGTGTCAAAAGCTTTTTTGAGATCTAAGAACACTGTTAAGCATTTATGACCCTTATCCACTTTATCAACAATTTCCGATGTCAAAGCTGTGATAGCGTCTTGAGTTGATCGTCCACTTCGAAACCCGTATTGAGCATTTGATAAAATATTGTATTTCTGTAAGTAGTTAATTAGTCTCTTATTAATTATTTTTTCTAAAATTTTTGAAATTGATGGCAGTACAGATATGGGCCGATAGTTGTTGACATCGTTAACGTCCCCGCCCTTGTGCACAGGAGTGACCACGGAACGTTTTAAATCTTTCGGGAATATTCCCGTTTTGAAACATAGATTAGCTAGCTGGCTTATCAGGGGAACCACAAAATCCCTAGACATTTTTAGATATTTAGTCGGTATACCGTCCCAGCCCGGTGCACTTTCAGAGTCAAGACTCATTAAAATACCGTCCACTTCCAGTGGATCCGTCTCCAACAACACGAACGAGGAAGCCCAATAGTTACTACACGAGCTGGTCACAACCGGCATCCCAGTCTGAGTAGAGACGCTTTCCGCTAGAGATTTGCCTACGGTGATAAAGAACGAGTTGACCCTATTTAATGAGTTTAAGGGGTGTGCGGTAATATTGAGAAGGTGGGCATTTGAAGTTTTAGGGGCTTTAAATTGTGTAATTTCATTTATGGTTGACCAAAGATGTCTCGGACTTTTTGTTGAATCTTCTATTTGTTTTCTATAATATTGTCTCTTTATCTTTTTTATCAAGTTGGAACAAAAGTTACGGAAGCGTTTGTAAGTTATAATTAAAATTATATTGAAGGGTTCTAGTCTCGTTTGGCGCTGCATTTTGTTTCTAAGCCTTATGCACCGCAGGACTCCAGTAGTGATCCAGGGCTTCAAAGTTCTTTTACCACAAGAAACTGATTTGATTTTTGAGTTTTGTAGAAGGGATGACCTGACAACTTCAACTAGTTTAGTAGCAAAGCTGTCAGGGAGCGTGTAGGTATCAAAAATTGATAAATCTATACTAATGAGGCATTTATAAGCTTTTTCAAAATCTATAACAGTTTTGGTTTTTACACAACTTCTTTGTGTCTTCTCTGGGCTAGTCATATGTAAGAGAACCATAGCATGATCTGTGATTGTTGTATTAAGGACTGCCACAAAGGCAGAGGTTTTAGCTCTATGAAGCTTCAGAAAGGTATGGTCAAGGCAGTTCTGATTTCTAGTGGGTAGGCAATGTCCTGGAAGGAGACCGTGAATAGATAGCATATTAAGGTAATTTAGCCTATTTGATCTTTGTTGTGATATTTCTGTTGACTTTTCTATTATGTTAATATTAATGTCACCCATGACAATAATATTCTTGTGCGTGCTACAAGCTTCAAGATGGCTGTTTAATGAGTTAATGAAGTTGTCAGCACAGGTTATAGACGGGGAACGGTATATACCTATAATAGTAAAATCAGACACGGTGATTTTAAGAGCAGAAGCATGTTTTACAGTTAGTTCCGTAACCAGGGGCAAATGTTTGTTTTTTACGTAGGCTACCACGCCATCGTTTTGGTTTAGCTGGATGGAGGTAAAATAAGAAGTGTAGTTATATAGTAGTGGTATTTGTTTCTTGCTGTTTAGTCTACACTCAGTAAGGACAAGAACATCCACGTCGAACTTCATCATAGATAAATTCATCTGCAAGTCATCAAAGTTGCTGTAAATACTCCTCATGTTCTGGGTCACCACCGTCAAGCAAGTATTTTCGAGATTTAAAGACGTGGAAATATGTTCGATATTAACTAATGCCGAGGTTGCAGTTTCAGTCTGGTCTAATTCATCAAGTGTAGTTAAGTTACTATCCATTTTCTTTTAAGAGGTCTAATAGGCGTAACTCATGGTGTATGATTAAAAGTAGACACTGAGGAGAATAAATATTAATCCGGATGACTCTAGAAATATGCAGTTGAAGTTTTAGGTCAAAAAGTGGTAGAATGAGTGTATGAGTGTTATGTAAGAGAGAGATAGTTGTAATTTGAATGTTATGAGTAGTGGTAAATGTGAACGAGGTGAGTTTTTGTAGTGTTGATATTTGAAGAGCATGCTTTACAATAAAAAAGTTTGTATGAAAGTTACGTCTAAAGAGTGTAAACAAACCATAGGTATTGAAACTTAATCCAAACAGAATAAAGTCTAGTAATAACGCCAACAAAAGTAAATAAACAAATGGAATATGTAGAATTAGTCATGCATTTTGAAGCAAACTATGCACCTGCGATTCACTCTTCACGAGAATCACCTTAGCATCCTCGTCCTTCTTTAAATAAACTCGACCAAAACCAGTCCAGCAGAATTTATACTGCTTTGATTTAGCTAAGTCCCGAGCTAAGAAAAACAGGCGCGCGTTCTTCGGAGTAAGTTGTTCTGAAACGAACACCGGAACGTCACCGTTGCTAGTGATCGCAAGGTGCTTCGCTTGAAGTTTCGTCTTGTTTTTTATATTGTACGACTTAGTGTTTTTCAATAAATCCTGTTTTAGAATAGCAGAGCCCAGTTCTACGACGATAGGGGGGCTATTCACCCCTTCCTTCCTCCCTTGCGATCTAAAGATGTCCTTGATGTCCCCTTTACTCATATCAAGGCTAATATTCTTGGCCAGGCTAAGCACCATATTTATTAAATCCTCTCTGGTTTCCTGGTTTCTCCGAGGGACATTCTTTATTTCGATATTATTCTTGCGCGAACATCGTTGCAAGTCCTCAATTCTATCCTCCAGCACAATAATATAATCTTGGTCCTTCTTTGCCTGTAATTCTAGCTGAGTTATCTTATTTTGGAAATCCTCATTTTGTTTAGTCAAAAACGAGACAGATGTTTCTATATTGCTATTTGTTTGTTGAATCTCCTTAAGGTTGGCAGTGATGTTTTTTAATTCAGTTTGCTGGGTATTTATAAAGGACTGAAACAGCTCTTTCATTTCTTCCTTAAATTGGCAAAATTCCGAGGGTAAGTCTTCTTCCCTCAGCCTTTTATAGCGTTGGGAAACGTAGTTTGGAGGGGTAACATCGGTGCCCATTTCACAAATGTTTCCGTCAGAAATAGATTTGTTCATTCTGATTCTAATGGGTTCTAAGTTACCAGGATATGATGAGTGTCGAAGATTTTTGTACTACTTAATTAGCTAAAGATGCGTCGGGGCAAGTAGGGGAGGGACCAAGCGGCCTATTCTGATCAATGACAACGAAGTAGGCGCAGATTTAAGATAGTCCAAGGTCAGCCTTAAGTCAGCTGACGAATAGTGCAAGTGAAAGGCGGTGACACGCTTGCAAATGGGATGTCCTTGCAATGATGACGCGACGATGTGGGTGTGGCGCATGCGCTGATTTGTTGAGATTCGTAATCAGGTACCAGGGCAGCAGGTAATTAGGAGTGAGTTTATGCACGGAACAGATAATTATCAGTATTCCGTGGTACTATGGATGTGTGTATTGTACTCACGAAACTTCTTGCGTACAAACACCTCCTCTGTGCATATGCTGTCCTATTTTTCACTTTTATTTATTTTGCGAAAATTTGATTTTTATTTATATTTTAATTAAAACGATACGGTCTTCTACACGTCTACACCAAACGGCGGTCCGGGGGAAGAGGATGTACAGAAACACATTTTCGCAAGTTATCGAACCAATAGCGCTATTGGATAGATAAACCACCGTTAAAAGTGCCTCAGGAACCGGGCATAAGCTGTCAAGATGTAATGTCAAGATGTCTTTGAAGTTTGTCACGCAAATAGGCTGCTAGCCTTGAAATCATCAAATAATTATTTGATGATTTCAAGGCTCTTACTGACTAAAACCCACCCGTGTTCCTTCAGTTGCCTGTGCCAGGGGCCACGGTATCCCTCTCGAACTTTCCCGCAACCCTGGCAGGCATCGGCCCTACCGGACCCCGTCATTGATGCTGACATCTCATTGAGGCGCGCGTGGAACACAACGCGCCGTCGACCCGGGCCTGGTCCTTATTGAACGGCGAGCTGCCCATTGCTCGCCGCTCGCAAGTCCGCGCTTACGGTGGCCGGGAACCGGCCTGCGATTCCCGACGCCCAGGGCGTCTCCTGCGGCGGGTAGGGACGTGAGGGCGCGAATTTTGCCTCTCCCTCACGCGTTCCGCCTCCTCCTTCGCGAACATTACTACTTCGCAGAAGGAGGTGACGGCTTCCCAAGCCCTCTCGCTCCGCCTGCTGCTAGCTTGGGATGTGGGATACTAATCCGTTTGGGCTTAGGTTACTAGACGAAGGAAAGGAATAGGCTATGGAATAGGTACACGTCAGATCCTTCAGACCCTTTCGCTTTGGTTTTGAAGATTTACAAGTCAAATCTTTGTAAAAAGAACATTTTTACATTGGTAAGCATTATGATTCCTTTTGGCGTTTATAATAATTGTATCTTTAAGCTACTATCATCCCAGCTTTCAGCAATTATTTATAACCGCAAAAACATTCCACACCAAAAATAAACTCAAAGAACGAAAGGAATAAAAACATTTTATGACTTAATACAGTCATCTTTGATGGCAACGATGTAATAAAAAGCAGAAAGCTAGAATACAATACCAGGGAAATATGAACGGGGAAGAGATGTCGTAAACCGCTGGGCGTACGTGAAATGCCCCGGATACAAGCCGCTGTAAAACTGAACCATTCACTGTTACAAAAACTTCATGTAGGTACGTATACATTGAAATGGAGGATTACTTTTTCATGTAACCTTTTATTTTCCACTGCAATTTTCAAAAAACAATGTATTTGAAGGTATCGCTTTTGACAGAACGGGGTTGTTAAAATTGCTAGAAACAATAGAGCTACGTAGCCGGCTAGCGACAGATTTCACAGAATAGAATGAAGAGGCATATTTTATTTTATTTTTATATTAAAAACAGCAACAATGCCAGGAAAAAATTACATGAAATGCAACAACAAAGAGATTTTTTTTTTCTTAAACTACCATCTGCAATCTACTCAAATTTTTTGAAAAGAAATAATTTCGGTAGGTAAAGTTAAAGGTAAATACTATGTCATTTGCCAATAAGAAAACTGCCTCCAGAATTACCCACCCTCGACACGCCTCGTAAGACATATTAGAAATGGGTCTAGGAATCAGGACAAGTGTACATTTAGAAATCTGCCTCGAAAATTACCCACCCATACCCTCCACACGCCACATGACACCCCACATCGACGCGTAAACTGAAACCATGAATTGAGCCCATTATTCTGAAACCCCTACGTTGAAATTTTTGGTCGGTTATCCAAAAATAAACAACTGTTTCATAGAAAAGTAAAGCAATACCTACGCGGTTAAAATGGATGGAGCAGCATGTTTTTTTAAATATTCGACACGGTTTATAATCAGTTTCAGTTTGCGCGTCGATATCTATACCAGCCTGTATAATTATAAAAGGGTCAAGAAATCAAGACAAGAGTATTTACCTAATACCTAGACTTCAGACACAAAATCAATGTACTCAATATATAACACTAGCATGGCAACTATTGTTACATATCAAGACAACGAGATTTATGCACTAAAGGACAATGGGAAATGAATGTATGGAGTCTGGGCTCACTCTTCAATAGTAACATCTGATATACCGTTGGATAGGGCTTTTTAAGTGGAACATTAGTTACTAATATAACTATGGTCAAATGTTAGTACTTTCGGAGATACGACGTCTTAAAGTCGTCAGTCTAACATATTCTTTATGGATACTTATAAGGTAAAATAGTAATAATAAGTACACTTAAAATAAAAGAGAATTATTATTCGTCTTGGACACCAAAGACAATTACATCATTTAAAAAACCCACGGGGGCCACGAATGGTTGATGTCTCCTAACTCCTAGGTACCAAATCAAAGAAATAGTGTGAGCGCAACTTCCTACAGTTCGCCGTCCGGTCAAGCAAGAGCAATAACATTGTGATATCGCGTTTCTTCCAACTTGGTTTCGATCAATTAATATATAGCAATAGTATATTCTTGCTCTTACGTGGCGTGACTGTATCCTACCACGCAGCAACCACACATTCTCTGCTGGTATATTATATTCTATTAAATCATGTAAATCGTTTTGTCTGTATATTTCTATAACGTATAAACCGTCTCGAAGATGTTCACTGCAATATGACTGATCGCCATTTGCAAATGCGCCTGGGCAAGCGGCGGGTGCAGCGGGTAGGGTGGGGGCGTAGGTAAGGAGCAAGCAGATAGGTGCCGTCCGTTTTGAGTCTAGCCATAGTTTATCTTTTAACGAAGTAGGTAAACTACGATCACTTTTATGGCAGTATAATAAGTAGTATAACTCCGAAAGTACTGACTTTTGACCTTAGTCGTAATAATAAGTTTTATTCTGCATAAACATACCTATTCATTTATGAGTGTCTTATTCCTATTGAGAGGTGGGCCCATCATTACTCATTCTCCTTATGTTAAATGTTAATTAATAATAAAAAATAGTAGATTATTAACCAAGGGGATAAAGCAGTCTCTTCTGTCGCGGGTGACGATTTAAATCGCGAGCGTAATGAAGGACTCGAGGTTTACTCCCGAGCGTAGCGAGGGTGGTAAAAACTTAAATCACGAGCGAAGCGAGGGATTTAAGACGAGTCCTGAGTGTAGCGAGGGATTTAAGTTGACCCAAGACTAAGACAGCTTTATCACCGAGGAAAATACTCTACTTTTCGTACCATTTGCGAAAAAAATTAACACAATAATAATATGAGATAAGCATTTATTAAAAATAATTACAATTAAACGTATTTTTAGAACATTAACTTATTTATAAAAATAAATTAAAATAAACTTAACGTTTATGTATCTGAAGAAGACAAAAACGCGGCAAATTCCTAGACAAATATTTTTTATCGGAAAGCAAAGGCATCAAGCTCATACGGCCTCGTCGGTTTTCGTAATTTTGTTTAATAATCATAACTGCATAATAAATGCGTATTCCTTTTTCAAAAAGATGTATAATGCTTTATATACAAACTCAATGGTGTAAACACAGATGTAGTTCAGTATAAATTTCGGTAAGTATTCCAAATTTAAATCACATTCTCCCCCTAGAGGATGAATGAAATTCAGTACAATTTTCTTTCCCTGTTTTTAACAGATTAAAAATGACTATTGTTATGTTCGCTTTTTGTGGCATAGAATGTCACTTTTTTGAGCAAGTGGTACGAAAAAACCCTATGATGTTTTTTAAATGATAGTGAAAACTATATCATAATCTATTGTGTAGTTTAGAATATCTAAGCGGTCACACCAGTCCAGCATTGATATTCTGTAGAAATCTCACCGTGACAACTTAAGTGAAGTGAGCGTGGAGTGAGCTGTCAGTGTCATCCCACTGATTCTAGGGATTGACCAAGCATTACACTTACAATCAAAATCATGTTTTTAATAATGTTTTTTATGCTTATTCAATTCATAATTTTATATTATTTCAAACTTAAACTACTATTTAGGGTTTTTTAAAAGAAATAGCAAAACAGAAATTCAGTCATAAACTATTAAAATTCGTGCCTAACAAATTTCTGAACTTCAAACGATTAGGACCTTATTAAATTATTGAGTTTTCATATTTTGTCTTTTACAGTATCTTGTTTTAATAACCTTTAAGTTAAAATTCAAGAAGGCGGTGTCGTTTTCGTGGGTGCTAAAGCCGATAGTGAGGTCAAAACCTCGATTATGATTGTATAAGTGTAATGCTTGGTCAATCCCTTGCATCAGTGGGATGACACTGACAGCTCACTCCAGGCTCACTTCATCTAAGTTTTCACGGTGAAATTTTTACAGAATCGACATACAGTTCAGGTCACAGACACGAAAAGCGATTTGGCGTTGTACTATGTATTGATATTGATTACGAGTAACTGTAGTTAATGTTGCGTAGAAACTCATGGTAATATTGTGGTGGAAGTACCTACACTTGAACAATTTCTGCTGTATAAATAAAAGGCGCTAAATATGTAGTACCTACAGTACAATCTACTGTTGTCAACCAATGGGTAAGTAAAAGGTGAAAAGTCGCTCGCGTAAATAGTCTGTAGGTCACGGTACTTTCTTCTTTCGCAATGGCTCAAGTTATGGCAGAATAGCTCACTATCATTTCATCTGAACGACGTCCACTGCTGGCCTCCCCCGAGCACCGCCACTTCTGTGCTTCCTGCATCCAGCGGATGCGGAAGTGGGCAGGGCTCACTTCTCGTGGAACAGTTGGCCGATGAGGCCGAAAGGTTCGGGAGTGGCGACCGCGTACCGGAAGCCGTAGCGTTGGAAGGCCGCCCACAAGGTCGACCGATGACCCTGTAAAGGCCGCAGGAATAGCTCATACCGTCATAAAAATGTTAGCCAGTCACCAGGGTGTGCATGATGTACAGGCTACATTTAAGTACTTATAGCCACCCGTGACGCTATTTTAATTCACAATACCCCGAAAATAGTACACACAGCGTTAATAATCGGCAACGCCTTTGTTTCGGTTCTCATTTGTTTTCCTGCAAAGGCCTGCTTTGAGAATCCACCTACTAAAGGTATACAATAAGTCTGGATGTTTATTAGTCAATCACGCAAAAACCGCTGAACGAATTTGGATGAAATTTGGCAAACAGATAGTTTACCTGGATTAACACATAGAGTAATCGTTATCCCAGTAGTACGTTCCCATGAGATATTTTCCGACATCCACGCGAGCGAAGCTGCGGAAAAAAGCTAGTTTGACATAACTACTCAAATTATTATTTGTAGGTAGGTACGAATAATTTATTTATTGGTTCTTTTAATATATTTTTTTTTAAACGTTGGCTCGTTCTAGGAATTTCTCCTGTATTGTGGGTGCGTTTACAAACATTTAAATGCACATACACAAGCAGCCAGACCCGGAACAACTACTTGCAGGTCATATAAATAATTGTTCCGTGCGGGAATCGAACCCGCGACACAGAGTGCAGCAGTCAATCGCTTAACCACTGCGCCAACCGTGTCGTATGCTTACTGTAACTACATAGAATATTCATTAACCTAGTTATTTGAACAGTGGTCCCCAAACTAGGCAGCGCGTGTAACTTGGGGGCACAGACTACAATATAGTATAGGATACTTGGGGGTCTGAGTTGCGTTATCTTAAATTTTAATTCGACACATGTTTGCGATGACTTAAGTTTAATTTCAGGATGTTTGAAAATAGACAGAATACTTGATTAGATAAGTAAATGATAAATAATAAATGATTGTATTTCTGTAAGTAGGTTTGTACAAACTCTTTTACACGTCAATCGTTTTGTTTTAAATTATATGAGGCCGGCGTTTCCTATCTAAATACTCTGAGAGGAAAGGCCGAAACAAACTCAGAGTTCAAAGTCTCTTTTAGTCCAGACAAAATCATAGTCAGATCATGTCAAGACTATGTAGATCGGTGTCTGAATAGGTCTTTTGAGGAAATAACCACACAGATTGAGTGGACCTGTCCAGTCAGTGCACGCAATTCTCAGCAATCGTGCAGCTCAACTCAGAACTTAATAAGCTCAACGATTTGACGAACAATACCAAAGAAAGGACATTTGGGTAGGCCGCATAAACTACTCAAACGGCCAGATCATGATTAAACTAACTGAGAAAAATATAAAAAAAGCAATGACCGACATAGTCTCACATTCACAATAATTAAAATAATATTATAATACAACATTATTGAACTATCAAGATAAAATAAAAATAAATTGAACAAAATAAAATTGTTCTAAATAATGTTATAGTGTGTGTGTCAGTGTGAGTGTGATGATGAGTTGTAGGTGAGGGTTTTTGAGTGAATGAACTCAATGACTTGCTTGTGAGAATTTGGTGTTAACTCACAATTACTCGTACCTCAGAGTCGTTGTATAACAGGGAGAGAAGCCAACTTTTTGTAATTATTTTCAACAAGTGGGTGTTTAGACCTATAATATCACAGCGCTTGCTAATTTATTGTAGATATGAGTGTGTAAGTAAGACGGGCACAGTTTGACCAGAAGACTGTTTGTTTACATTAGGAAGAGGGACATAATATAAGATACGTTTTGAGAGCAGGCTTCGGTAGTCAGGCCTGTGTTTAATCGATGTATGTGTATGCAGTACGGCACTAAGTATATACTTACAGAGTTGATACGACAGAGGGGATTTCCTTTAAACTGCCTTTACTAGGTACCATTTTTAAGCTCTGTACCAAAAATCAATTAAACAGGAGCAGTAGTTTGGTCGCAAATGATTTTTTAAGTTTTTGCCCCATGAGAACACGATGTATCATTCCTAACAGCTGGTTGTGTCTGATGCAAGTCACCAGTACAACCAAATATTTTCGCTACAAAGATGGCAATGCAAACAAGGAAGCAATAAATACACACACACTTGCACTTTCATTACAAAGGGTGGTTGCGTTATACTCTGATTTGTAAGCTATTTATTTGTTTGAAAAAAAAATATTCTCATTTTTGGTGCTTTTTATTTTTATACCGTATCGAATTAATACTAAACACGTATAGTATACGTAGTGTAATTTAAAGCCCCTCTGTCATATAAACTCTCTATAGTTGACGTACTCGAAGAACCGGAGATTTGTTGTATAGCAGCTCTGTCGGGAACCTAAAGGACTTTCTAAGAATCACTTTAATTACGGCTCTTTGAGCTCTTTCTATAAGATAGGTACTAATGTTCACATGTTTGTTTCGGGTTTGTCTGCCTGGTTTCAAATCATAAACTGACGTCACCGTGTGATGACGTCTCACGAAAGTGTATTAATATTTATTTACTTGCCAATGATGACTTTATAACGTAAATGATAAATGATTTTATTTCTGTAAGTAGGTTTGTTACAAACACTTTTACACGTCAATCATATTTTAAAAACTAGATGAGGTCGGCGTTTCCTATCTGACTACTCTGAGAAGAAAGGCCGAAACAAACTCAGAGGTCACAGTCTCTTTTAAAGTCCAGACATAATCTTGGTCAGATCATGTGAAGACCATGTAGATTGGTGTCTGAAACGGTCTTTTGAGGAAAAACCATACAGATTGAGCGGACCTGTCCAGTCAGTGCACGCATTTGTCAGTAATCTTGCCGCTCAACTGAGAACTTAAGGAGCACAACTTAAGGAGTAAAACGGCTTTTTGAGTATGGAAACCTAAACTTTGCTTAGTAGCAGCGTGCTGAAGTTCGGCTGGATGATTAAAATGTGTATAATAAACGACAAGTATATTGATTTCTGACGTAATTATTTTTCTCTTGCACGTAAGTGAAACTCGATAAAAGGAAACTGTAGATCTGAATGGTTGGCCATATTTTCATGCAAAAATACGTTTTCAATCAATATTCTATCCATTAAAAAAAAAATGTTAGAGTTCCAGCAGAAGGGTGAATAACTGGGGCGAAAACGCCGAACGTTATTTCAAATACTCATTCATATTTATAAAAAATCATATTCTAAAGAACTGGATTTATAAATAGAATATTCAATCAAAAAGCAATTTTTTTATTTCACGGATTGGAGCTGTTTCCATGCTAAAAGTTTTCTATTATGTCTCGTTTTCACGATTACGAAAATAAGCAAAGGGTCGTTCGTCCTTTAGGAGTTAGTTTAGTAGTTAGATAGTAACTCCTTACGTTGTGAACATTAAGAAACATACACAATTAAAAATAAAACATCGATGCCGCTCTGATTAAACAATGTTTCTTGTTAAGACCGCACAGTGCTAACAATGAAAGGTCGGTTGGAAAAAATCCAATTACTAAAGAGAAAGCTCGGAGTTCTACCTTTATTGCTAAACCTTCCCTAGGCTGACGTAAAGACATTAACTCACTATCTAGACGAAAATCAAATTATCTATGGAACGGTAAAGGTTAAGCGAAGTTCATAAAAGAAAATGGTTTTTCAGAAATAATTTAGTAGTACATTTCAGTTTAATTTTATATTGAAATATAATATTTTTTGGGCAGGCATCATTCGAATCATCTCAAGTTTTCATTCGAAACCAAAACCACTTACAAAATATTTTCAAAGCTATTACGAGCAACGTCTTAGAAAAACTAATTATACAATAAATTCGAAAGCATACTTAAAACCAAACACATTTTTAGTTTCAGGGAAAATTTTCACAAACTCGCAAGTACAAAGTTTACTTGAGACCTATGAAACACTATTTGCTAAGGTTTATAGTAACGGTTACTGCTACATACGGCATGTAAACTTACAGTAAAAGATTCCCACGATGATACTAATCCGGCCAAGGTTAGAAATGAACATTTATTAAACCTATTCACTGCTGTAGACATGTACCATTTTAAATTAAGTGAATTTTGTATCATATTATATAAAATAAAAGTAGTAAGTAGAAATAGCGCTGAACTTACTTTACTTACTTACTTAGCTAGACAGGTAAAACATAACACACAATATTATCACATGTACTTGATTTGAATTTTTTTCGCAATTAATTTATTGTTCTCAGTGCACAAACAATACCAATCGCATTGTTATTTTGTAATGAAATGCCTACAACATTCTTTGATTAAATTGATTTTTAAATCCTTTCCGCGAAACTGCAAAACTTATTTTGTTCAGTAGCCCCACTCTTGCGTCTCTCTCACATTCACAAAGAACGCGGATACATTTAACTATATGGAATGTAGATTCAAATATTTACTGAGTATTACATAACATTACGCCTATAATTATAATCCCCAAAAGGGGTAGGCAGAGGTGTACCCACTACCCATAGTAAACCCACATTTCGCCAGTTATTAAGTCCAAGAGTGGAACTCTCTACCTGCGTCTGTGTTTCCGAACGCATACAACCCTAATCTCTTCAAAGTGAGAGTGAACAGGCTTCTTCTGGGTAAGCTCACTCCACCGTCGACGTTGTCTCTGTCACCACTGACCTAGACTAGAGTCAAGAGCAAACATAAAAAAAAAACCTTTTATTACATAAGGGGCGAGCTTATTGTCATCAACCGGACACGAACCCAAACTTCGGACTGGTACTAAGAAATTCCTGATAGACTAACACTTTGCCCGACCTGGGGTACGAACCCAGGAGCTCATACTTAACAGTAGCGCTTGCGACCATTGGACCAACGAGGCAGTACTGAGTATTAATACTGCAAATAGTCATGCAATATTTGTCAAAAACAATCCAGGTTTGAACACTTTCAATATTCAGGGTCTGCGTAACAATGTCATGTCCTTGTCAGGCCTTTTTTTTTTTTTTTTTTGAGGATGGGAAATCATCAAATGACCCCTCCCGCTCTGGGTGGAGCGGAAGGGAGTGTCAGACTCTTACTGACTAAAACCCACCCGTGTTCCTTCCTTGGCCCTTTATGTTCCGGGTCAGCGGTACCCCTTTTGGATGATCCCGCTTTCCCGGCAGGCTTAGGCCCTAGTGGGCCCCCTCTTCGATGCTGACATCTCTTTGAGGCGCGCGTGGAACACGTACGCGCCGTCCGGCACGGGCCTGATCCTGATCGGACGGTGAGCTACCCATTACTCACCGCCCGCAGGCCCGCGCCTACGGTGGCCGGGAGTCGTTACGCGGCTCCCGACGCCCGGAGCGTCCACCGCGGCGGCTTGGACGGGAGACTCTCTCCCTCTCCCGTCCCGCCGCCTCCTTCGCTAGCATGACTGCTTTGCAGAAGAAGGCGACTGCCTCCCACTCCCCCTCGCCCCGGACCATGGCTTGAACCAAGGCCGGGCGTGAGAGGTCGCCGCCGCTGCCGATCGCCTCTACGAGGACACGGCGGTGCTCCGCCCATGCAGGGCAGGCCCCCACCGTATGCTCCACCGTGTCCTCGGGGCGATCATCGCAGTGGTGACACCCGGGCGTTTCCTCCCGCCTGATGATGTGCAGGAACCTCCCGAAGCTTCCGTGTCCGGTGAGGACCTGCGTCAGGCGGTAGGTGAGGACGCCGTGACGCCTCTCTAGCCACTCCTCAAAGAGGGGTCTTACCGCCGCTATCGTGGCGTGCCCTCCTTGTCAGGCCTCAAGGGTACAGTCGCTTCAGAACCACAAAGGTACAGGTCCTTAGGCACAATATGTAGAATCTTTGTGTATACGAGTACGGTTTCGGACAATAACATAAAATGTTACAAATGGGTCCTTCTAATGCCATGAGTGTTGTTCAGTGCTCTCGCGCTATTTCCAAAAGGGTGCGATGTGGGGTGTCATTGGTACAAAACTACGCAATAATTATTTTGTAATGATACTGTAAGTTCATCCAAATTATATGGAACAGTTGATTTCTATCGACACAAATTTTCTGCCATACTTGAAATTATTTATCTTAAAAACAAGCAACTCCATTAATGTTCTTTCTTTTTATGAGATGCGTTTTTGTTTTGCAGTCTTCGAATCGTATTTTTCAGGCTGAAATGATATAATATCAGTAGGCCAATTCTCGTACTTAAAAAACGTTCAAATTCAAGTCGCAATCTCATCTCAGCGACAATCAATGTCAAAAACCTGTCAAAAATGTATTTATTTATTTATTTTATTATTTATGTACACACAATAAAATACATGAGATAAGACATAATTATAAATTGAGTACAAAGGTATATAAATGTAAATGTATGTAAATTGATTGTAATTTTGACAGATTGAGACTGAGATTAGAATGCGAACGGTCTTAAAAATACGGGAATTGCCCCTCAGTATAGTAACAGACTGTGTTAATATAATTTCGATCATATAGCGAGATGGATGGCGTTATTGGAATCTGCGGTCATTGTAAACGAGATGGCACGTTCCCTTATGTGATTATAATAGTCTGCACGGCTCCACATAGATATTATAGGTATATCTTAGTGGTTTGGTTCGTCTTGAATCGACGCGTGGGACTTTTTCCAGATATCCTGTTGCCTCTCAAAGGAATCCAATGTGAAAAAACAAAACTATTTTCCAACCTTTCAAATGAAAGATTAGAGGTATTCATAAAACTGACTTAAAATAACACAATAAAACATGTGACTATGTTGATGATAAGCAAGTAAAAGTATGATATTTAATTATGATTACATTATTCTTTTTAAAACTAGAAGATAAGATTTTATCGAAACAGAAATGTATAACTTCGATCTTATCGCTTCGGGCGCTTTTTGCCAGACAACCCCAAGAAAGGCAATATTTGCAAGTAACAATCCAGAAAGACGTAATAGTTCTTATCAATGTTAGCATAAGCATAATAATCAGCCTATATTGTTCCCACTGTTCAGCAACACAGGCCTCCTATCGGTCAGAGTGAAAGGGCCATATTCCACCACCCGGGCCCAGTGCGGGTTGGTACATGTCACATGACATCAAATTTTAGGTTCTAGAAGTCGTTTTCCGCCGGTTTCCTCACCATGTTTTACTTCACCGTTTTGAGAACAGTGGTGATGAAATAATGTACACAAAGTAAAGCTTTGTCTGGGTTCGAACCTACGACCTACAACTCGTAAGGCTCAAATCACACCGAGATGGCAGCGGCCGGCAGCGAAGCGGCGAGTAGTTTCAGTGTCATATAATTGTAAACTTTATCATCATTACTATAATACATAGTATCGCTTGAGAAACTTGAAAAAGGGGCGCGCGGCGCCGCGGGCGTAGTAGTAGTAGATAAAGTTTAAAATTATATGACACTGAAACTGCGAGTTGTAGGTCATGGGTTCGAACCCAGACAACGCTTTACTTTGTGTAAATTATTTTATCACACTCATCACTGATACATCACCATAATATCTAACATGGGGGAAAACTCCCAAAGTGCCAGACGTAGTCAATCTTATGTGAAACTATAAGCTACTGACTACTTACTAAATCAAATATATTTCTTTTATAACCCTTTCTTCACATCGTATACTCTGCTATGGCGTCCTTAACGACATATTTTATGTGTCATACTCCTTTTATGGATCGTCACGAAATGTTCTTTTGAAGTTCATGGTTGTGTTTACAGAAGTTATAATCGCTTGGGAGCTAAATAACTGATTGAATACCTCTCGATTTTTTGTTCGAACGAAATTGTTTTTTTATCTATCGCACCTGACATAGGGCTCTCTCTTTCCTTCAATTCACCTGTGCCGCTACAATGGTGACATTAATTTAACACCTAGCCTTCTAATGCCTATTATTCTAAAAATACGTATGAGTACTTATATCTATTCTGTATAATTAACGCACGCATTAAACTATCATTATTTCGCGGACATTGGTGTGGGTTACACGTTTACCTAGTTATAATCTATTCTGTCACCCTTAAATTTGAAAGTGTAACTGTTTCATGTCCCAATAAGGTAAAATAAAAATTAAATAAACACACGGGTAGGCCTGGTGGCCAGTGGCCGCCGCCCCTTGCGCCTGACATAGGGCTCTCTCTTTTCTTCAATTCGCCTACACGTTATTCGTTTTCATTCTATTGATGCGATGCTATGATCTGTGACCCCGGCAAAATGGCCTCTGCGTTATAGTTCTGTAAGTACAGGTGGCTCCAAGATGCTATTTCAGAAAATTGAAAATCAATTAATAATAACGTTTAATGTGATTCAAATATATTCCTAAAACGAAAACACGAAACCGTATACTTCTGTTAAATTAATGGCGCCATTAAAGCGGCAAGCTGTAGGTATATAAAAATCAATTGCCGTGCTTTAGTCTCGCAAAAACTCTAAAATGGCTCGACCGATTGTGATGAAACTTTAATAAGTTGTTGTGTGCGCGCCGCGGAACGCTCCTAACAATAAATAATAATGAAAAAGGCATTGCAACGCAAAAAAGGCATTAAGCGAGCAATATATATCAATCCAAAGGTTTTCAGTAAAAGATCGCTTTTTAGCGATAAGACCGCTCATTGTGTCAACCTATGTAAAATTTGTACATTTCACGGTGGGGTCTCGGTAACCAAAGATGGTCACCCATCCAGGGACCAACCGCGGCAAGCGTGGCTTAGGTACTTAACCTGATCGATCGATCCGTGTGACTATTATTATTAAGTATTCTAACATAATGTATCCTACATAACTAACTAACTAACTTACCTGCTGTTCGAACATGTCTAATTTAAAGTTACTCTAAATTAAGGTACAAATAAAAAACGAGATAACCAGGAAAATCTCGAAAAAAAAAAATTGCCGAATTTTGCGAACATAATTAATAATTACAGAAGATTCGGGAGGTAGACCAGGATTAGAATCCAGACAAACATTCCGATGAGCTAAGATGGTGTGAAATAACAAGGGTTTTTGCCGCGTTTTTCCGCTCAGATTTGTCCCTCGCCTTAACATTACTTTTTACAAAAATAAAACATCGTTTCACGGACGTTAAAAGTTTTAAATTGTCCAGCGGGGAACGATAAAATCCATTACATAGTTTATGAGAGCAATGCGTCACACAGACAGACACGAAAAACGTATTTGGTGTATATATATAGAGTCGATGGTCTACAAGGATCACCGTTTTGAAAAATATTTGCCCCTTTCTTTATTAAGATCTCAATTATTTTTATAGTACATGTGGGTAGGTACCTACTGTATTGACCTTTTTATAAGACTTCACTAAGTCAATTCTCCACAAATTACCGGCTTTTTTAAAGCCAGGAACATAGCAACATAAGATTTATGAACCTGTCCTTGTCTTATTATTCATCTTATTTAACTGCGTCCGGTCAGTACGCAATTAAATAAGATGAATTTACCTTTAAAAAACCAAGAAAATGTCCAGTTCTCAAGTGACCTTGATTTCGCATTTAAAACGGGACCCCTCGTTATGCCAAAAAAGATCTGCACTAAAATGAAATGGCTTCCTAAAGCCGCTATTTTTGGAACTTTATTAGGCCAAGATTTTTAATTAATTACGGAGCTATTTTGGAAGGGAACAAGGACTTAGAAACTGATTTTCTTGCATAGTTATCGTAAATATAACCTTTTTTATGAAACAGTATCGTCAATTCACTTAAAATATAGAATAGAATAAGTAAGTACTCTTTATTGAGTACACCATAAACATACTTATGCTTACATATGCATTACTTATGATTACAGGTAAGTCCTTTAACTGTATACTTGTTTTACAATATACTTACGTTTATTTGTTTAAGAGCAGATTTTACCTAAGTCAGTTACCTAACTTTTATCCGTGGAGTTAAATTGACGGCTGACAGTTCTAGTATGGAAATACTGTCAAAAATTCAAAGTTTATCCTAAGCTTATATAAGACTTATTCTAGGTATAAAAATTTGGTGACATCCGCCTTAAGTCTAACGATAGTTAATTATATTATCAATTCTATTCTTCAATTTCCTTCAATTATTTTCGATTTTATTATATTATCATTATAAACAATGACAGGCAAAAGTCTCTCCTATATGTTGTTTCCTGTTTGCATTAAGGGGCTGACAACAGCTAAAGCGCGGTCACTTTCGGACTGCATAGAAATGAAAGAGATGCGCGATGACACAAAGCTGGTAATTTATTGCAAAATATGAAGTCATTCTCTATTTACAAAAAATCTATTGATTGGACTAAAACATGTAATCCATCACTACATGCAGTTTGGCATTTGACATTTTATGGTATATTTTTAAGTAGAATTATAATTGTTGATGAAAAGATAAACTGCTTAAGTCATTTAAGAGGTGTGTTTGAAGATTTTTTTGATGCATTACTGTATATTTAATTATGTTTTGAGTCGCATCACTTTATTAAAAAATACTTGAAAATGTCATGTTTTTTTTTCTTGATAAAATTATTTACGGTTTAAGAGATACACTGCTTTAAAAATGCACCTTTTTGACTTTTTTCAAGAAATCTCTGCCTTAAATAAAAAGGCCCAGATATTACACGGCTAGCGCTTCCTTGGCTCGTTTTGGAAGAGGATTTCGCCCTCAGGCGCTCAATGTATAAGCAAAATGAACAGGCAAACCAAATTGGTTATTGGTTTGCAAATAGAAATTATTATGAACGAATGTCGTGTTGCTTCGAGGAATACCTTCGATCGACTAAAGGGGCGCCCGAATACGCCCCGAATGTAGATAGAATAAATCAAAATTGAAATATTTTTTCTCATAATTAAATATTTTTTAACATGGACACTTTTTTAGCTAGGTGCACGGTTCCAATTGGTCGTTTCTTAAGGAGAAGAGCCGGCAAGAAACTCCACGGTTACTCTTTTAAAAATAATTGGCTTTTACAATGTTTATAGGTATGGGAGGACAGTGTAGGCCTGTTAAAAAGTACCTGGTACATAACAAAATAGAAAATGATCTTCAAATCTACAGTCTACAAGACCTACAACGTTCTCAAATTCACAGAATATAAATAATCTTATACAGGGTTATTGGCAAAACACCATCAACCTCTTAGGGGGTCATTGTACTAATCATTATGAATAACTTTTACTATGGGACCAAATATGAAATCGCGAAAAAAAAGTCAGCTGGTCTCTACATTATGACAAGTTCTGCAAACATAAATGTAGGGAACGGCAGATGTTTTTTTCGCGATTTCGAAAGTAAAAAAGTTGTTCATAATGATGAGTACAATAACCCCTTAAGAGGTTGATGGTGTTTTACCAAAAACCCTGTATAAAAGATTTAAAAAAAAAATTAAACTATTTAAACCAAATTACATGATTGCCATTACAACTGTTACAAATGTGAAATTAGAATTGTACGTATATAATGTCCAATAATGAGAAGATTATGTCAAAGAAGTAGGTATCTAAAAAATACAAAAATATCTGATGAAAGTAGTCTAACGTGCATTGCAGCGTAAACTAAGGGAAGCCTAAAAGATTTTCTTATCTAATAGGGCAACTGAGGTCTCAAAGAATCTATATAACTACCATCAGATTTCAGAGCCTATTTTGGTTTCACGCGATTTTAACGACTCAAGTTGGTCCACTAAAATAGTTATCCAAGTCAAACTTGAAACGAATAAAAATCAAGAAAGACAAGTCGCTACCGTGTTTGTGTAAATGTGAGCACATAATACGCACAAATAACTCGACACAGTCATGTCCCCATTACCATTTTCCTTACAATTTTCAGGACATTCTCGCTATATTTTGCTGTGCACGTGTGCGTCCCATTTTCCTTCTGTGCTCGCATTCGGTGATTCTATTATACGGAGTATTATAGAAAAATTCTTTGCAATAAACGAATTTCTCGGTAAGTTAGAATATAAGAGTACATTATGTGGTACTACGTAATCTTTCGTAGTGTTTCATTCGCGTTTCGATTCGAATACAATTACGTTTTTTTGGTAATATTTTTTTTCTCTTATAAAAAACACTCTTCATTACTTTCTTATCCTAGGTTCAGTAAATTTTTCAACCGGGACCCCCTCTTTGTGGTGATGGTGATCACCAGGGTGGTTTTAGTGAGGTAAAAATCCCACACTCCCCGACCCCCCTCCCCGGAGGTCGGGTGTCTTTTGATGGTTTCCCCACAAAAAAAAACTCCAAGCGGTTCCTTGCCGACATAGATTTAACTAAATGCTCTGTGTTAGTTGCCATTACAGAAACAAACATTCAGACTGATGTGCAAACATTTGTCCGAAACGGATATACGTTCGAAGAGACAGCAGGAGCCACAACAAACAATTTGCTCCAAAAACAGATCAAGACTACTTAATGGTAAATTTCGAACTGCTGCTTTGTTTTGTGTTCTACTATATCTTTGATAGTCCTAATTGACTGGTCATGGCATATTTTTTCTGTTATTTAATAAAGGAGGATATTTTGCTTACCATATTTCACAAAATTAAAAGGTAGTCTGTGATTTACCGTATAAAATCCGTGAATTCCATGATTCATCCATTTAAAATTATTCAACACTGGTGAATACTTGTCTTAAAATTAGATTCCTTTTATTATTTTGTTTCACGGCAAATTTTAGACTTTAGGCAGTACTCTAAAAATAATAAGAGATAAGACAACACAAAAAAAAAACGAATAAAAGACGAGTCCATTCCACTGTTTAAAAATAAATTGTCAGTCTTATTATTTGATAAAGGTTAAGCTCTATTTGTGAATTTCTAAATGATAAAACTTTATAGTTACACAATTAATCCTGAAATCTTTAATTCTTTATTTTCTTATATTGACCATATTATTAAAATAATTTTCATATTGACAGTATTCTAAACTACTAAGCACTTGTATTAAATGTCTGCATGCCTAATTTAAGGTAGAATGGTATAAGGATGTCTAATTAGGTTTAAAATAATTTATTCTCATAAAAGACAAAAAAGCCACTTACATGAGAACAGACAAGAAACATTCAGTAAACTTATTATAGGTAACCGTTACCAAAGTATATGTACTTATATTATTATATATAATTATTCTATACTCCTTCAGCAGTTAAATTCTCTACCATTATACGAGTAGTACATACATTGGAGAACGTTAGTCAAGGCAGTTTTCAATTACGTGTTTGGATAGCCGAGACTTAAAACTGCTGAGAGAGCTTAAACTTTTTATTTAAGTGGGTAGATTATTAAATAGTTGTGCTCCTTCTAGCTTGTAATACTCTTTCTAGCGTAATTAGTGCGTATTCTCGGCAGAACAAGTAGACTTGGTCGACGTCTGCGTTTGGTAATTTGAGATTTTGTAGTAAATGATAAGTTAGTGTAAATAGTTTTGTCTATAATTTTTCTAATCAGAACGCAAGTATTATATGTATAGAGTTGTTTGATATTCATCAATTTTGTTTCTTCAAAAATTTGTCAAGTCGGTTTTAGGTATGGGTAGCGAAACATTATCTGTATAACCTTATAAAACACCGCATTTTTTGTTGTACTTACTTTCTATGCAAATAAATAACTATTCTGTTCTATTCCAACATCCACACTTGGAAATCTAGGTTGTGTTAAGAAGTGGGGGAATAAGTATTTATTTATTTATTCAAATAATAAAACCCACTACGCTTTGGAATGGGCAACTAGCTTCATATTTCTGACTGACCGACCACTTGACAATTCAAAAGTGCCTGTAAATGGTTTAATTGAAATAAATGCTTTGAGTTTGAGTTTGAAAAGCAGCATATCAAATTCTAAATAAATAAAGTGTTACACCTTTATACAAAAGTACCCCACTTGATAATTTGATTATGCTAAAAATAGTAGTTTCAAATTGGAACTGTATCTTTTGTTTTAATCGTGGTGCAATACCTTTTATTTTGAATAAATTAACATTTTGGAATTAAGAAACGAGTCATCACAGGAGCTAACAAATTAATTTTATCAAAATAGTTACATAATAGCTTCATTGAATACTCATCGACTCTTCAAAAAACACTTCTAACGAAATTAAAAAATATTCGACGTAAATCGTGTTCTGAATGAAGCTGATGTATGAAGCTTTGCACAATGAGCCTCTATCTACTTCTGTTTACGGAACTCCTTACATTCACAATAAAATAAACATCCAAAAATAACTGTGAATACCTTAAAAATTCCGATCTCAGACCGCGTTATTTTTAAAAGTGCAGAAAGTATCTTTTATTTTGCAATGTCAAGAATACAGGAGATACCTGTTCTTTTATATTGGTCACGTTTAAATTGACCTTTTGTGTGAAATGTAACTTTCGTGCGAGAGTTCCGTACACAAGATTTAATTTGCCCATTAAAAAAATGCAGATAGGCAGTCACTCCATGTAAAATATTGATATTCAGCTGCATCCGGTAAGACTGGAAGCCGACCCCAAAATAGTAAGGTTACTGCTAGGCAGATGATGGTGAATAAAAATATGCCTGTCCAGCTAAAGTTCTACAATGAAGCTTTTGATAAACATATTAATTTAATACAGCTTGGTAAAAACACTTACGAGATGGTTTTCCTAAATTGAAGGGCTTTTTTTAATCTCGACGATGCGACGGTCACATAATGGCCATTTTCACAAAAAAAAAACACAGTACCTAGGTACATTATTAACTTGTACACAGACTACAATTGGAAACTAAACTATACGAGTATTTCCTTCTCTTCTCCCTAAAAATCTATTACTCGCTTCACTAGCCATGGAAATAAGGTTTTATCCTGATTGACCTGACAAACAGTAATTACTATTTGTGTCTGTTTCTCCCCAAAAAACTGAAAACCTTTCAAGAAGATCCTGTGTGTTTTAGTAGAAAGATGTCATTTACAAATATTTTTTTTTTAATTTTTTATTATCATTCCAATTATAATGGCTTTTATGATTTTTTTATAAAAGTAGAGTCTTACTAAAAACATAAATGAATCTACGTTCCATTAAGAGTAAGTAGGCAAATTATAAAAACGGATGACTAAGCGTTTTATTTGATAAAAATTAGATGATCTTAAAGGTGTACGATCTTTAACGGTGGTGCATGTGTTTTTCAGATTTTACGTACAAACATTTCTTTTAAATAATATATTGTAAAAAGGGAGATTTGATCAAGCATTGATGCTATGTCCCTAAGAACTAATAATCTAAAATTAAACTTATACAAAACAGTGACAATGGTGCCCGAACTACCTAACTAGGCTTTGAAACCGACTTTGACGGCTTTGACTGACCGGTTGGCGTAGTTGGTAGCGACCCTGCCTTCTGAGCCGCTGGTCCCGGGTTCGATCCCCGGACAAGTCAAACATTTGTGTGCATGGACATGTCTGTTTGACCTGTGTCTGGGTGTGTATATGCATAAAAGTATGTATATCAGTCATCAGGTTACCGTAGTACAGGCTCTGCCTAGTTCGGGACCTGAAGAACCTTGTGTGGATGTTGTCAAAAAAAAAAAACCTAATTACCACTATTGCATAATTAAGGAAATATCATCATCTGCCTAGCCTTTTCTCAAATATGATGTAGTCAGCTTCCAGTCTAACCGGATGCAACTGAATACCAGTATTGTACATGGAGTGACCTGTATGCCTACCTGCCTGCCTGTGATAATCACCATAAATATAAATAAAAATCTATCGCCAAAACACCGGCGGACCACAATTTTTTTATATTTTAAAACATATTTTTTTAATCCTTTTATTTTAAGAAATTTAACAAAAACTACTAAGAAATAAAATGAAACGCCGTGAAATAATTTTAACCACTTCTATTAAAATGAATCAAAATAAAAACGTTACATGAGTTGTAAGATAAATGATAATTTTTAAGCTGTAAGTAAATATTTTTGTGAATTAATTCCATAGCAATGATTTGCCAAAAAGTGTAAACATTAGGTACTACTAATTCATTAATTAAGCAGTTTGATGAGACCTGAACAGGAAAAGTCAAATAAAATAAAAATGCGGTACTCTAAACCGCGTCACATTCACAAGCGCAGCGAAATAATACTTGTTCCACAAAATTATGGAAGCAACTCGTATTCTGTGTTATTTTTGGCAGTTATTATATTAACGGGCTTTGAAACCGGTCGCGTTAAGGTTACATTCGTAGCAAAAATATATAACCCGACGACGTGATCTGATCATGTGAAGCGTCACCTTTACTTAACCAGTCTGCTCTGCACCGCTGTGGGGGGCGTACACGTCGCCATCTTGTTTACGCGGGAAAATCGCTAACGTATTTCGCGCGCTCCAATTTGAAAAACGAATCCAGTGTTAGGAAAATTGTGGAGTAATCTGTCATAGTGATAGAGAGTGAAGTTGTTGTTATTAGTGAAGTGAAAAATTAAATTAGTGAGTTTGTGATCGACCAAGTTGAACTGGCTTGCAAAAGTGATTAGTTACAAATATTATTTTGTTATAAAATTATTATTGTTATATTGAATGCGATGATCGGTTACCTGTTTGCGGGATTCAGCTGTACAAACGTACGTGGCTTGTTTTGACGACGCCGATTATTCAAATTTACATACAAAAGAATTTAATTATTTATACAATGTCTGAAAACGATAAAACTTGCAAAGTGACGTTGTTCCTAAATACTGCTTAGAACGTGTTTTTCGTCTAAAAAAAGGAAATTGTTTATACCTTCGCGGGTAAGGTCAAGTCGTACGGCTTTTGAATTAGAATTCGCCTATTCACATACTTGAAATGAATTATAGAATTAGGTAAGTTACACAATTTTACATCTCACCTTAGTTGTGATGAGTTGTAGATATGATTTGGGCCAAAACCGGAACAGTAAGGAATAGGTAAAGGAAAGAGGTAGAAGGACGTACAACTGCCCACGAGGTAAGATAACTGAAGTCATAACATTTTAAAATTGCCCTTTTCAGTGATTTGTCATTAAAAAAAAAACACCATTAAAACTGGCTAGACGTTTTTCTTGAAAAACATTTTCTTTCGTAAATAAAACATAAGTTTGCTACTCAAACTAGTTGTAGTTCAGGTTATTTCTAAATTCGATTGAATAATTAAGTTAGTCATTGTATTCCATTTGTCATCGTATTAAGTTTCGCCAGCCTGTACACAATAATACTTATTTATATTATAAATACACAGTTTTAACATAGTTTCTGCGCCAGACAGTTTACTATTAAAACTCTATTTAGTCGAGTTATTCGATGTTACTTGTGTTTTAATTAACTATATTTCATTCGATACGCTTCAATAAAATGAGCTGTCGGAATTGGTTTTTTATGGTTGAAGTAGGTACCTACTTACGTAACGAAAATATTATTGTTAGTTTAAACTGTCGAGGAAAACTGTTAGACGTAGTTCAGTAAAGCTGATCGAAAGAAATAGTATCTTTATAGGTAGTTGCTATTTCTGAAGTGGTTGTTTCAGATACTGTAGGCCCTCATCTGTCGATCGAACTGATTACGTTCAGTTACAATAGAAAAGTAATTGTCTCTCATTAGCGACAGTTGAGCTCCTGAAATATGTTTCAAAAGACAAGCAATGAAAGACAATTCTTTATAATTTTATTTAGTCAGGTACGAGTAATCAATTTACAGACATAATAAATAGGTTTTCCTAGAAACCTTTTATTAGAATTTTAATGAAACACTGTGTTAATATATGCGATAAAAGATAACAGAACAATTAAGTTAAAACATTCAGCAAAGTTTTTCACTTTTAAAGAAAAACCTTATAACACGGATGATGAAAAGTAAGAAAACATTAAGTGTATAAAAAAAGTATTTCTATAAATTAACAAAAATCTGACTGTTATACCTTTAGAAGTTATGATGTCCTTTTGAAAGAAGCATTTTTGGAGATTCAAAAAGATTTCTCTGACTAAAGACACTCAAAGATCAATTCTAAGAGATTTACTGATTTTTTTTATGATTCATCCATCACGTACTTAAAAATTAAACAGTATGACGTAAAAACGTTATTTAGCGATTCTATTTGAACATCAGTCGATCTTAGAGATAGCGACGGCACCGCCAACTTAATACGAGTTGAACAAAATGGCGGAACATGTCGAAAGAAAAGTGTTCCAAAGACATGTTACGACTCCCAGCATTAAGGTGAATTTTGCAAGGAGATAGATGGTAAGATAAATAACCATCGATTTCCCTCCGATTTGGTAGAGATGTCTGTCCATTTGGCGTTCAACAGTTCATGACGATCCGGTGAATTTAAATTAGGTACGTGTTAACCAAACTGTTTCGAACCACTAAAATTATATATTATAGTTTAAATCCTTCTCAAAAAAATGTAGATCGCTAGCAATTTTACTAAATCGTTGTGTCTAAAAACTGGTTTTGAGCTAGTGCACAATATTACATTTAGGTACCTACCCATCAAACAAACTTTGCCTTTGAAACAATCATTCATCTTTACGTGTCTGCATCAATGACTAGCGAGTTTTTGATGTGATGCGAGATGACAGCCGTTGGTTCAACGCAACCTTCAGAAAAGTTAGGTTTTCTATGTGTGATAATAAGCATCATGGTGCAAAAAACTCTTTAAAACATTAATGTTGTAGAATTTGAAACTATTTATAAGTGACCTGTTTGTTAGCTGATAATTCTTAAAGCGTCGATGACAAAAATAACCAGAAAAATAATTGTCCCACGTCCTGATTAAGAATGTACCATTCAAGTCATTTGATAAATCTGTGAATTACCTACCTTACTCCTATGACATTTCCATCGAGCATATGATCAAAATGTATATAACCAAATACAGAGAATGGCCTTATTATTGTATCTAGGAACTCTGAAATGATTGACGCACTGTATTTCCTCATTCTGGTCGAAATCACAACAACATTAGCAATTCAAAGTCAAAGCATTTATTTCAAATAGGCACATAAAAGGCACTTTTGAACGTCAACATTTACAAACCCTTACATGCATATTGTTGCCATTTGTAATCATACCCTTTTTACTTTTTTATTACAAAGAGTTAAAGTTATGTGTTACTGAACGATACGTAACAACTATCATAAAACCACAGACTATTGAATGAAATAAAAAAAAAACTCGGTTTTGGCGCGAATTTTTTGACAGTTTGAATAATTGTCAACTGAGGTGAAAAAGTTAGTAGATTACGATTTGTGACCAATTAATTTTTATTTCTGTTTTGCTGTTGGTGCTAATTCGATTGGAAAAATTGTTATTGACTAAGAAAAAGGTTAGTTATCGATATATTCTCTATTTTCTTTAGTATTTACTTGGAATGATGCGATATCCTACTAAATTGCTATGTTGCCAAAAGTCTACATTATGCGTTTAGTGCTTATGATTTCATCCGGTTTTGAGTATTTGGTGGTGGAGGGTTTTGAGTAATTTTGCATTATTTTCCAGCTTGCTTGGCAAAATGCGGGACAAAGATATTGAGGAAATGCTTGCAGCCTTAGAAGACGGCTATATTTCTGAAGACGGCAGTGATATAGGCGATGACAACGACATCGATTACTATATGAGCGAAAGGGAATTATTGCATGAGCTGGAGAATTATGATGTCGACGACCATGAAGATGAAAATATCTCAGATGACCCTCCTCTAGTTACCGAAGAGTATCATGAAGGGACTTCATTGGAACCTGTACCAGGACCTTCGTCTAGTCAACCGGTTGCTGGTATTTTCGGTGTTGCTGCTTGGAGAACACGAAGTAGGGATCTCATATGGAAAAAACGCCATCTGGATTGGAATGACGATCGTATTACGTTTTTAGGTAAATCAGATCTTCCCTCAGACGTGGCACAACTAGAGACACCATTTGAATTCTTTTCTCAAATTATAAATGAGGATATACTTACCAAAATAGTAAATGAGACGAATTTATATATTACCCAAAAGACTATTAGCAACTGTCCTCCTGTAAATGTGTTAGAAATCCGCCAGTTTCTTGGCATTATCATATTCATGTCTGTGTATAACTATCCCAGCGTCAGATCTTACTGGTCAAAGTATGGTTTTCCCAATATAATGCAGACAATGAATTTGAACAGATTTGAAAAAATACGCTCAGTCATTCATTTCAATGACAATGCAGAACACAAACCTGTTGGTCACCCTCAACACGATCGTCTGTACAAAATAAGACCTCTAGTAGAACATCTCAATAAAACATTTACAAGAGTTGCCCCATATGAGCAGAGGTTGTCACTTGATGAGCAAATGTGTGCTACGAAAGTAGCACATTTCATGAAGCAATACCTCCCGAATAAACCGCATAAGTGGGGGTTCAAGCTGTTCGTACTATGCTCTCTGTCAGGATATGCGTATAACTTTGAAATTTATTCTGGTAAGCGCGACCTTGACAACCTGCCAGGCGAACCAGATCTTGGCGCTGTAGGAAACACGGTCATTCGATTGTGCCGCCATGTCCCACGAAGTGCGAACCACATTATTTACTTCGACAATTTTTACACCTCGATTCCCTTGCTTCATTACCTTGACAGTCAGGGCATATATGCTCTTGGTACGATCCAAAGAAACCGTCTCGGTAAAAACTGTAAATTGCCTACACAAAAAGAATACATGAAAGACTCTGTACCTCGAGGGTCGTATGAAGAGCAAGTGGCCGACTATGAAGGCGTGGACATTTCAGTTACCTGTTGGAAGGATAACAAGCTCGTTACATTAGCTTCTACGTATGTCGGTGCTGAACCAGTGGGTTCAGTCAACAGATACGACAAAAAAGAAAAGAAGACGATCACTATCCTCTGCCCGAAAATAATCAAAGACTATAACGCGCATATGGGAGGCGTCGACCTCATGGATAGTTTTTTAGGAAGACATAGGATCAGGATAAAAAGTCGAAAATGGTATATTCGTTTATTTTATCATATGATTGATATGGCTATTATAAACTCATGGGTTTTATATAAAAAAGCCAATATCCAAAGAGGGATCCACAAAAGCTTTAGTTTAGGTGAGTACAGATCCGAGTTGGCAGAGACGTTATGTAATTATAAAAAAAGTGCCGAAAACAAAAGAGGACGACCCTCCTCAAGTAGTATCGACAAAGAACTGGAAGCAAAGAAACATCGTGGACCTATGAAAGCCGTCCCACCTAAAGATGTTAGGACTGATGGAATTGGCCACAATGAACAAAGATGTGCCAACAAAAATAGATGCAAACTACCAGGATGCAAAGGCTACTCACGCACAGAATGCACCAAATGCAAGGTTGCTCTTTGCCATACATACGATAGAAATTGCTTTGCTGCATTCCATTCATCATAAATACGTATATAAGTATAGTTGAGGTAGTATATGCATATTGTTGCCAAATGGCAACATAGTGTTTTTATTATATATTATATCAATAAATTTGACTATGATTTTTTTTATTATTTTTCCCGACCTCTTTACATAATAACGTACCTTATAACATTTTTTCCACAAAATAAAATAAAATCATGCATGTAAGGGAACCTAACCTAACCTAACCTAACCTAACCTAACCTAACCTAACCTAACCTAACCTAACCTAACCTAACCTAACCTAACCTAACCTAACCTAACCTAACCTAACCTAACCTAACCTAACCTAACCTAACCTAACCTAACCTAACCTAACCTAACCTAACCTAACCTAACCTAAAAATAGAATTGATTCTAGTCGTCCCTTCAAAAAGGTAGTTTTGTATGGAGAAGAATGGGCAACAAACTCCACCGTTACTCTTATAACATGTTTTACAATATTTTGTTTACATAATTTATATAATTATATGTGAAGAATAGGCACCTAGAATAAAATTACTGTACCACAATAGGTAAAAAGAATAAAAAAATAAGCAATGACAAATAAGTTAATTATGTGATAGATAGATGGATCCCTATTTACAAACATTGTAAAAGTATACGATTTTCCAAATTATTTAAACAAGTAATATTATGTCAGTGTGTGAGTTAAAGTAATCACAGAATGTAAATCAATGTCACAAAAAAAACAAATTATACAATTAAAGTAGCAACCAGTTTGATGTTGTCTAGACTCTAGATTGTCGTATGGAGCTAGACCAGCATGTTTCCAAGCATTCTTATCTTGGATAAAATCCTCTAATTTGTAATATTATGCTTGTTTAAAAAACGAACTTTTGATGTTTTTTTTCATTGCAACATAATCACATGATTGTTGTAACATTTAACACAGTACCCCATAAAAGATGTATGTACTTTAAAAGATAATCTGAAGAATGATTGATGTATTTTATTTTTAGTTCTAATATTCAAATTATGTCTATCACTTATTAAAAAGATGTAAGTAGATTTTTTCTTACATACATACATACCTAATATTTTCATAAATGAATTGGCATGGTACCGTCATATTATTAATCTTTATAAATAGTTCCCTAAGCGGCATGTAACTTTAAACGGTAGAAAGTATAATTTTTTTCATAAATTCATCAACCGCGCAATTTTTTTAAATTAGGTACAATTGTAGGTTCGTCTGTTATCTGTGGCCCGTCACACTATTTTACTTTTCTGCTTCCATAATGGAAACAAATATGAGATTCAAATGGATTTTTATCAGCAAACTACCTTATAAAGTATATTTCATGATGATTGCCTCGGTCAGAAACGAATAGCATTCTACTTTTACGAGTTCTGATAAAGAAATCAGAATTTATTCATATTTTTTCAACACTATGACGAAGGTTTAAGTTAAAAAGAAAGGAATTAAAAAGTAGCGGTCATGTTTTTGATTACCTTATTAAGTAACTAGAGTTACTTTTTTTTGTTTTTTTTTAGCTCTGTTTTACGATTGTTATATCATGATGCTATTTTATTTTTATGAAATATTTTTGAACAAGTATTTTTTTTGAATATTTGACAATACGCTAAATGTTTTCTGGCTTGCTATATGTACCAATACGTACCTACGTTTAGGCAGCGCCTTAACTTTACTAGGTACGAGTAAGTAAGGTAACTTTTACTGTAGGTATTTATATGGATAAATATACTGCGTAAAGTCATCTACCTATAGCTGCTTGGTATATACAGCTATATTTGAGGGTGGGAAATCACCAAATAACTTCTCCTGCTCTGGGCAGAGCAGGAGGGCGTGTCAGACTCTTACTGACTAAAACCCACCCGTGTTCCTTCAGTTGCCTGTGCCAGGGGCACGGTATCCCTCTCGGACTTTCCCGCAACCCCAGCAGGCATCAGCCCTAGCGGACCCCGTCATTGGTGCTGACATCTCTTTGAGGCGCGCGTGGAACACAACGCGCCGTCGACCCGGGCCTGGTCCTTATCGAACGGCGAGCTGCCCATTGCTCGCCGTTCGCAAGCCCACGCCTACGGTGGCCGGGAATCGGCCTGCGATTCCCGACGCCCAGGGCGTCTCCTGCGGCGGCTAGGGGCGTGAGGGCGCGAATTTTGCCTCTCCCTCTCGCGCCTCTCTCGCAACACCCCTAGTATTAATATTCACGCCTATTAGTTTAACCCAAATATGCTAAATATTCATTAAAAGAAACCGGCCAAGTGAGAGTTCAATATGCACACGAAGGGTTCAGTACAAAAAGGTAAAAAAAGGCGAAAAAAAACACGTTTCTTTCACCTTTAATTTTTAACTTTATATTATTTGTTGTGATAGCGGCAATATATATACACACTCTATACTACACGTCTACCTATTACTGTTCATGAGATACAGCCTTCTGACAGACAGATGACAGATGGACGGACGGACAGCAGCGGCTTAGTAATAGGGTTCCGTTGGCACTCTTTGGATACGGAACCCTACAAAACAAACATTCGTTTTCCTCATACGAGTTAGTTAGCCACAACTCCCATGTTTGATTTGTCTCATTATAATAATAGCTACTAGAAAAATATTTAAAACGACCAGAAACTGTTTTGGACACAGAAAAAAACGACAGACGCTAAAAAGTAGAAACAGGCGATGTTTGAACTCATATTTAAAATGTTATGAACCTACATAATATTCAAAGTGTTTTTTTTTTATCAAATCAACGCAATCTATTATAATTTATAATTTTAATAACGATAGTAATAGATGTAAGAAAAAAGTAATAGATGTTTAAAATAATACTCGCATCTTACTGGTCTAATAACTAAAAAAAAGATTAATGGGAGTTTTAATACGAGTCGTCTAGCTGCCATAGACATTATTTATTAAAACTTTATGCAACATAAAAACTTCAAGTATTTACGTTTATGAAATGAAAAGCGATAAGGCCGCCCATTGTATCTTTTGTATAGTTCGATTTATTTTGTGGTGAACAATAAAGAATATATAAATAAATAATGAAATAAGAAATGACTAATGTAACTCTGTTTGGCCCCAAACTCGATCATCAGGATCTTTGACACGTGCCAATAACTTAAGTCGGCGGCGCCGGCGGCGCTCCTAAAATCAAAATGACTGTTGTTATGCGTAAACGGACATTTTTGAACCGAAGGCAATCTTTATAGGCACTTATCCCACACGCAGCGACGACTATTAACGATAAGTGAATAGAGCTAGCAACTAAAAATGAGTTGAAGAGCAACGATCAGCGAGTGCGCGACGGTGCCTAGCGATTACTCGCTGGTATGCGTATGTCTATGTACCAAGCGTGAGTCTCTCGGCGAGAGATTTTTCCGCCAAGCCAGCCGTCGTCGGTCGCGTCGCTGAGCGCTTGATAGCTAGCTCTTGATGTTGCCGCGCTGCGACAAACGAGTACTTGCAGGTGGTGTGAACAGTCGGCGATCAACTATTAATATATGTATCTCTTTTACTTACTTCTAGAATCTTTTGTACGTTTCTTGAGCGAGAAAATTGTTGATAGCTACTATAGCTAGTCGCTGCTACATCGGTGGCGTTGGGAATGCGCTTTTGGCGCGTTGAAACGAATGCCACTATCTTATTTTTTCAATTCAATAATATCACAAATGTTTACCAACAGCGCCTCCCAGTCAACGTCTTTCGAGCGTCAGTATATCCTTTTAGCAGTGTACACTAATTTAAATAATGGCGAACGCAATCCGTGGTTATTAGCAATAATATTAATAATAAAAGCAGCCTATTATTGCCTATTATTGTCCACACCTGGGCAAAGGCCTCTTCTCTTATAGAGAAGGCATGAGCATTGGTCATCAAGATGGGTTGGCGATTTCAGACTTATACTATAAGTCCAGGTTCCTCAGGATGTTTTTCCTTCACCTATGTCAGTAATATCCACGAGAAACTCAGAAAATAACGGGTGATTCATTTAAAGGTATTTTTTTCAAAAGTAAAAATAAATAAATAATAATAAATATAATAAATATTGTCTGACATTGCACACAGCACCATCTAGTTCCAAGTTAAGCACTTAATTAAGACTTGTGTTATGGATACCAGATGGTTGATACACTACTTAAATACATTTTTTTTTTAAAAAAAATATAAATAACAGTAATCTATTTCAATATCGGGTTATCTTTATTATCATATATATGAACCATTATTTTATATTAACTTTTTTAAGATTATTTCTTTCAAATGTTGGCCGTAACTGCTGTTAACATGGTCCGTTCTGAAATTTAAAAAGTCACATTGGTACTTGTTTGGATTTGAACCTACAAACCGCTTTGTTAGCAAATTTCCCCCAAAATTATATGACAGATAAATAGATTTGAATCGTATGTGTTAATAATTAAAAATAGATTGATTACTTATTTTTTGATACATTTGATTACATTTTGGACGTAAGAAATCCGGTTAAAAAATCTTCTATCTCGGAATTTCTCCTGTATCGTGGGTGCGTTTACAAACACATAAACTCACATACACAAATAGCCAGACCCGGAACAACTACTGTTGTGTATTTGTTTGTTATTGTATTCGAATAGCTAGATAAATTACTGTAAGTAGCAGTTGCAACAACTTGTGTGGCTATTGGTGTGTTAACTTAGCGCTGCATAATTGTTTATTCTACTTATAAAAAAATTAAAACAGAATTACCTAAATTCTTGCTCAATCGATTTCATATTCTACCAGAATAATCTAAGCTACATTCGTACGTACACACCACCGTACGTTACCCACAGTCTATTTGTGTTAGTACCGCGTATAATAATTGTACGTGAATCTAAATGTGTATGGTGTCTAATCTAATCCTTATAATTACGTTCAACATAATCAATGTATGTTCTGTGCTAAACAATTCAACATCACGCGTTGAACGGGTCACAGTGCGTGCGAAAAGACAGTCTGACCTCCATAACCCAATAACCGGGTACGATACCCCTTGGTAAGACTGGTTGTCAGACTTTCGGGCTTCTGACTAACCGTAACGACTGTCAAAGATCTATAAGGGACAGCCTGGAGCAATGGTTTAACGTGCTATCCAAGGCACGGAGAAGTCTCGATATGAAATGGACAGTCACCCATCCACGGAACGACCTCGGCGGCAAGCGTAACTTTACCTTCGAACGACCCGTCTGTTATTTTTTAACAACGAGCCCCTCGAAAACCTATTATCATTGTTTGATATTCAATGAAAATATTTAAAATATAGACAAGTCGTTTGCTTCAAGGAAACCCTTTTAATACTGCGATATTTTCCCGGTAACCCAAGTTTTCCGTACCTCCAGGCCCTGGGATGTAATAAATTGAAGCATCCAACGTGCCGGGGGTAACGACTTCCCTACTTTAGTGGATGTTTATGTATTTATTGTGATGACGAGATGGTTTCGAGACTACGTGTGGTATAAGTTTAGAGAGGGCACAGAGAGTAGTGCTAAAACTACTCGCGAAGAAACCTATTCGATTTCTGACTACTGAATTATATTCCCTTTGCGAGGTTCTTGCAATAAGACAGCTGTGCATTCTACAAACAGTGCTTGAGAAACACCACCTTATGCTGTACGACCCTTTCGACCTTATTAAAAAGCGACGCTCTGACAGAATCTGCAAGACTGAAATCTGCAGACTTGCGCTGGTAAGTCACCACTTCAACCAGATTAGTTCTAAGCTATATAATATTATAAATAGGAGAATCAAAATCTACCCTTTAACGAGAAATCTACTGAGAAAAAATTGACAGACTGGCTTAAGTTCATGCCTTATAATGCAACTGACCAACTTGTTCTTTCATAATAATATACTAATGCAAATCTTATACAAACACATACTCACACACACACACAAACACTCTCACCCTCGATTCCCCTCTACATTATACAAACTATCATAATGACTCCCTAAAGAAGTGAAAGCCTGGAACAAATGTCTTCCATGTAGTTTGTGTTGGGCGTTGATAGCCGCGCTACTGTATTTTACTTTTGCAGCTATCATCGTGTCTTTTGTTAAGCTATACCTAAATTGGGGTTGAACGACATTAGTCAAGTCTGATATTCGTCAAATCGGCAATTTGTCAAATTTGATAGGTATTGGTCAAAGCTGTAGTTCGTCAAATCATCTTTTTGTCCAATTATGAATTTTGCCAAATACGCTATTGGTCAAGTAATTTAAGTACTCAACTGTAAAAATGAAAGTACCTCATGATATTTTTTTATTCTCATTTATTCAATTCATACTTATTTATAAAGAATTCATACCCAACACAACTGTTTTAAACACTTTAACGCATCTAATTTTCCACTCAATAAATTTTTCTATATACACACATCAAAAGTGTCTAGGGATCAAGCATTTTTATGCGGATTTCTTGAGATTAAGATGTGGCTTTGTAATAAATTTATGATTTTATAAATTTATATGGATCCTTTTTGGTGCATTTCATAATTTGAATCAGGAACTGTGAATCAAATTCGAGTAAAAGATGAAAATCAGCTGTCAATATTTTCCCTATAAAAACATACAACGCATTGAAGACATTATTAGTGCTACTGTTTCCCTACTACTGATTAAAACCAACGTTATTATGGAGCGGCGACGTCATTTAAGCAGGGAAGAAATGCTCAGAGCCGTGGGAATGATAGAAGCTGGTTCCCGGCAACGTACTGTGGCTTTAGCTCTGAATACAAGTCAGAGTGTTATCAGTCGACTTTGGACACGTTACCGAAGCACTGGTACCGTGGCTGAGCGCCATGGAGGACGGTATCGCTGCACCACACGGAGACAAGACCGATACATTCAAATCTTAACTCGAAGAGCTCCAACAATAACCGCCATGATGTTAGCCGTGAGGCTTCATCACTCTTCAGGGAACTTAATTAGCGACCAAACAGTCAGAAACCGCTTGCATGAAGTGAACCTTCATTCCCGAAGACCGCTACGGGTACCACCTATAGCAATGCACAATCGTAGGATTCGATATCAATGGGCTCTTGAACACAGAAATTGGGCAGAAGAACAATGGCGTTTCGTGTGCTTTTCTGATGAGTCTCGTTTTGGTATGAGACCGGATACAAGACGTATACGACACTGGAGAACCCCTGGACGCCAACAGCGATTAAAACCCTGCCAGGAAGTCCATCCTTATAGTGGTGGAACCATCATGGTATGGGCGGGTATTTGGATCGGCGGAAGAACTGAGTTGATTTGGATCAGAGGCAACCTCAACGCTCAAATTTATGCTGAGACGATTGTATCAGACGTCATCGTTCCTCTACAAGTGCAAATCGGTCCCTTATTTCAGTTAATGCATGATAATGCACGACCGCACACCGCAAGAGTTGTAAGACAGACTCTCGCCGCAGCTAACATCAATGTCCTGCCCTGGCCTGCTCAGTCGCCAGACTTGAACCCGATTGAGCATGCATGGGATATGCTACAGAGAAGAGCTCTGCCGAATATGGAGGGTATCCAGTCGCAAGAAGACCTTTTTTTGTTGTTGCAACGAACATGGGCGGCCATTCCACAGCGTGATTTGGATGAACTCATTTTGAGTATGCCAAACCGATGTTCTTGTGTTGTTAGTGTTCGCGGTAGAAACACGGATTATTAATTGTTTAAGTTACCCAATAAAATTTTAAAGAAAACTGTTATTTCAGTCTTTTTTTCGAACTTTTGTGTTAGTGGTTCAAATGTCAAAAATCCCTTTATTAGGAAAATGGCAAATTTCTTTATTAATGCAAAGGTGACTTGGTTTATCGTTACTGTGACAAACGAAAACACTTTATTTTATGAATCCTTAAAGAAAATTTTAATTAATATCAATCAGGAGAAAAGTTATTGCAAAAATATATGTTGATCCCTAGACACTTTTGATGTGTGTAGTTTTCTATTTTGGCATCTTTTATGATGTTGGATGTTTTCCTCTGCTTCTCATCTTCTCTTTTAACTTTATTTTAATTATTATTTCGCTTCTTTTTTTAAAATACCTATGCACATGAAAATAATATGTTTTTCTTGTACTTTAATCCCTAATCTCTGATGCCAAGCCTCGAATGCTTTAGTGGTACGATGGCGTTCATTTGCACAACACCACTTATCCTGAGAAATCTTTTTTTGCCATTGCTGAGTAAAATATTTCGCACTACTATCATTTTCTGGCATCGTCTTAAGTATTGCTAACCATCCTTTAGGAATATACTGATAGGGCAGTAACGCTACATTTGTGGTTAGTCTAAATTTTTTTTTCAAATTGTCGTCAGTCATCATTCCAAATTAATATTTGCTATTTTATAAATTGCTTGATTAAAATGAAAAAAGTAGCCAACAAGAACATCAGGGATAATTCTTTTTGCAGCGATAATTATTGCCATTTCGTAATTCACATTTTAGAAAATCCACATCAAGCTTGAATTGAGAACGCTAAATCGAGAATACTCTCTCATAGGTTTGCTGAGTTTTATTAGGCAAGAGGATTAAAAATATGGAAATAATATTGGTGCTTGCTCTAGTACTGTCCACATCTACGTGTATTGATAAAAGTTGAAAAGAAGGTCATGGTACGGTTTTAAAAGTGCCAAAGAGTACAAAAATCTAATCCGTATTTAATGCTATTTCTATAATTATGAAGAATTTCGGTAGATCGTCTTTGTTTTCATAAACCAAAAAATCATTTGAAAGTATGTCTGGAAATTTGACTGTTTCTACCATTGGGGACTGTCATGTTGGTTCGCCAAATGCTTTCTTTCGCAATTTGTATGGACCATCACACATCATTCATTTGATTTCAAACTTGGTATGTCCACAAAATCATCTTTTTCCTCAAGCTTACCCATAGTTTCTTATTTTTTTTTTTTTAATTACTGATTAAAGAAAGAAAGATGAGTAAAGAAGGAATGGAATTCCTCCTTTATTCTTTCTCTGCATTTATGTATCTTAAGTCAATCAAATTCCTATCGAAGTTAGGCTTACAGGTATGTCTGTTTTCCCTCAGAATTGACCCAGAATCACTGTTTAAAGTTATGGATACATTGCACTCGCTTCTATTTACGCAACGCCAGATTGTACTACCGTTTTTGTTTGTTGAGTTAAAATGGAATTGATATCCTGCACGTAATAGTTTATTTTTTGCCTTTTTTAGTGTTTGTAAATGTAAATACAGAATCACTGCCTTTACTAGTAGAAGCTATTATATATATTTCACCAAACCAAAGACACGAAAATAAAGATTATAGGTAATTGTTGTCATTTACAAATAATGAAATGTCACATAATTGACAGGAAAACAAATGACGGCATAATATGCTATTCTATTTAGCCAGCGTTTTCCGCCTAGATCCTACCTACTCTTAAAGATTCATAGGAGGTAACAATCGTAACAAATTAAATCTCAGAATACTCAATTACTATTTACTACATTTTAATTTTGTAAATAGGAACCTACTACAGGCGGCTTATCCTTTTGTAAGTTCCTCAAAGTAAGTTATGTGAATTGAAAACGCATGTTTTCATCGACTGTACATGGACTTGACTAATAGCGTATTTGGCGAATTTCGTAATTGGACGAACTACCTATAGCATTGACCAATATCAAATTTGACAAATTGCCGATTTGACGTATCTTCAGACTTGACCAATGTCGTTTAACCCCTAAATTGTTCCGAAAGTGGCAGAATGTAGGTATAAATAGACGAACATAATATATAGTATAGGTAGCGTCGAGTCCTGCCAATTTCTTGATAACAGTGAGCCTAAACCTAAGCCTGATTTGCACGGTACAATTTAATTGTTTGCGGCATACCTTTAGTCGAGGCATATTATTAGTCAGTTGTAACTTGAATTTTTTTTTAGACTTCGCCCCACACTCGGAATTTCTCCTGTATAGCGGTCACTTCGTGCACTTGATATCGTAGGGCAAGAAACAGCAAGATTTTAATTAAGAATAACATCATCAAGTTATGTTAGTTAATAGAAAAAGAAAATTAATACGCCTTCTTTTTGATATGTGTAAAATTCTACGTGATCAGTTGCTTTTTATTTTATTTTTTGGTATTTCAGTTACACAAATTCTTTACAAAATGTACGGGAAAAGTTTTTTGCAATTTGTGACTTTTTGAGTACTCCAACGATGGTTGGTCCCATACAAGTTTTTGATCAGTATTAGAAACATGATCGATTGGCATCAAAAAATGTTTTTGTGTAAAATGGCTATTTTCATTCTAACTGTAATTTTTTTTGAAAATCTGTGAATGGGGATCAAAATTCCATAAAAAAATATGGGTAGTCTCCTAAGACCATTTTCGTGTAGCTGCAACGGATAAGGTACTTCCCCTTACTGTCCCGCTGAAAGTTTCCACCCTGTATAAAACGTTCTCCCCTTGATGTCCAAACAATCACATTTAATTTACGTTTTCGTTCGAACAAATTGCTCAAGTGCCAAAGTCTTTATTTCCGTTAATTGCTAGCATAATATATTTATAGTGTAATATTGGCGCGTGTGCTGTTCTAAGTGTTCTACTTTCCACCTATTGTCTCTGGAGGAACGTTTAGATTTACTTACAGGCGAGTAACGTTAAGTTTCAAGCTAGTTTAATATTTGAAATATAAATAGTCACCCTAATACGAGTAATTGACATAATTAAATTTAGTGCATGTGGTGTTTACCTTTAAGTAATTGTTACACTGTTCAAAGTTTTTTTAAATACATATTATTTTTTGTCAAGATGTTAGTGTATACAATTGTTGGTGAACCAAATAAATAAAGAAAATATTAGATACTGCTTGGTACGGTACTCACGACTTTTATATAAGTTTGATGTTAATGAATTAAACACATAAGCCTTCCTGAATAAATTCTCTAAATGATGCATCAAAATGCGTTGCGCAGTTTAGAAGAACAAAGCGATCACACAGAAAAACATGAAAAGCGACTTTAGTTAAATAATACACTTGGGAGCAATTAAATCGAGACACTTATGGACCGTATCAATTCAAAACATATATCGCCTAAGAGGTTATTTAATAACCTTTACAATGAGCGTAAATTATTGTATGATAACCTTATTGAATGATAAAGTATTGGCTCTGAAAGAAAAACGGTAATTTTGATAGAAAATTGTAGGGTTAAAACAATCTAGAAGAAAACAATTAAAAACAAAATTAAATTAATAAACAATTATAAAACAAAAACAAAACCCCTAATTAACAACAAACTATCCTAATTATAAAAGTTAATAAATAAACTCTAAGGTGGTATATGTTCCATAATTACCAAAAATAATAACCATTATATTATTATGTGAAAAAAGGAAGTGGCTCAATTTATTTGCTCCCAAGTGTACCTATGTATAGATTAATTAAATATTTCCCTCTGTTAGATATCTTTCTAAATGCCAGTGATTTGTCATTCGCTAATTGACAGGTACATACAGAAACAGTTCGATCCCTTGTTAAGGCACGTTTCCAACTTCGTATCTCACGCATAAAAGACAATACATGTATGAAAATGTATAATAATCATCTAATTTATTTGTGAGACCAATTTCGGTAAATTAGTCTTCTTGAAAAGAAGGTATTCTTAGCCAGGTCTTAGTTTATAAACATTTTCACCAGCACGCGTAGCATGACCACCAAAATTGAATGACCAGACAAAATTGTTGACAAACAAAAAAACAATCTATCATTTTGTCTATTCTTCCGTCGATAAAACCCTCGTGTGTACCTAATAATTTCGTTCGTAACAGACATTCATTAGACGGAGTCAAAAACCTGTTTTGCTTTGCATAGATAATTATATTATTGTACCAGCTTGTTTTGTCTGGTTAATATATAAATTGTAGTGGATGCAAAAGCGCTAAACTAATTGATTCGCATGTGAAAATACTGTTGCGAGCTGCTGAAGATTTTAAAAACTATCTTTGCTGCGTATAAATTCAATATTTTAGTATTGTATAATAGCATTGCACATGTGTGAGTACTATGTATACATACTATAAAGCTACCATTTACTGGGTACGTCTTCCATTGACTTGAATGTGCCCTGGCGGCTGAGAGTATGTCACGCTCACGCTTAATGTATTTCTACTGGTGGCGCGTGTGGGATCATAATGGTTGAGCTGAATGGTGCTAATCCATGCGTCATGTTCGTGAACGGGCGCCGTCAGTAGGACTGGCCATCTCATAGCTGCCACGGCTTATTTTAATTTGATTTTATATTTTAATCGTCCTTACCTTTTTATTACGGACTCTTTTTAACGTTCTGCATCGTTCTCACATGCATAATTTCGACATGAATGGTGTAACCATATTTTAATTTAAAAGAATAGTGGAGTTTCTTGCCCGTTCTTCTCCATAGGTACTTACTACGCTTTGGAATGGGCAACTAGCTTCATCTTTCTGACTGACCGACCACTTGACAATACAAAAGTGTCTGTAATTGGTTTATTTGAAATAAATGCTTTGAGTTTTGAGCTGATTTATTAGATTTTCCTAATTTGTATTTAGATTTTCTGTTTAGACTTCCTTATATGAGCCTTGTTTTCCTTTAGCTTATGGTTGTAAGGTACCTGCATTATTTCTTATACAAATAAGCAAGTTCTGATTTTCGAGGGAATGTGTCTTCTTTCTTTTTGTGTTATAAATTATCATCGTCTTTTCTAATAGAAATCTACTGCAAGGAAATGACTACTTTATTAATTAAATAATTAATTATTTAAATTACTACTATGTTTAGCCTTCCACACTTCATGGTCTATTCTATATTTGAACAACGTTCAGAAATTCAGATCGCTAAGCTAGCGTTTATCTATTTCATCCTGTCTCGCATCTTTTGTTGAAACGGTGTTCAGTTTCTGAACGTGTTTACCTGTTAAGATTGTTTGAAAGGTGATCAATCAATGAGGTCATTTGCCTTGAACCTTATTTATCAAATCAAATAAAATCAAATCTTATTATTGTGGGCATAGGTTCTACAGACAGATGTTAGGTAAATTGCAGATCCATTATGTCCTGCCTAGTAGGCATACAATAATAAAATGTCAACATGCACTATATAAAATTTCATAATGTATCACTTATAGCAAATTTTACAAAATAAGAATTATTTGTTTGGTTACAGATTGTAGTAGGTACTAATTATTAAGAAAATCTTGGATCATGTAGTAAGCTTTGTTAATTAAAAAATTTTGCAATTTATATTGGAATAGTGGGAGTTCCTTGGTGTTTAAAATGTCCACAGGTAATTTGTTTGGTGACAGATTGTAGTAGGTATTCATTATTAAGAAAATCTTGGATAGTGTAGTAAGCTTTGTCAATAAAAAAATTACGCAATTTATATTTGAATAGTGGGAGGTTCCTTGGTGTTTAAAATGTCCACAGGTATTTTATTGTAAATTTTAGATGCCATACCAAAAAAACTTTTTTTGCTATAGCAATCATCATTCAGTGTATAGCCTCAATTTTTATTTGTGTCGCCCACCCGCCGTGGTGACTCTCGTACAAGTGTGCGAGCGGCGGGACTTCCTGGCGGGAGCTACAGTCGCTTGCCCGCGTGAACCATGGGACGGTTACCAACGAAAGTTACCCTATAATTTTATGTAATTTCATGTCACGAATTTCTTAATGTAATTTTGGCTTTACGGACTTGAAACCATGAATGACATTGCTTTGAAACGCAGGTCATGGCACGACATTGAATTTCAAAACCACTGGTGGTGTATCAAAGTAGGGAGGGTCAAATATCAAAACAGTGGGTATAGAAGCAAACCGGTGGGATTCTTGCGTCACTATTTTACATGAAGCGTAACATTCATGCCCAATATGTAATGGGATTCTTGCGTCACTATTTTACATGAAGCATAACATTCATGCCCAATATGTAATGGGATTCTTGCGTCACTATTTTACATGAAGCGTAACATTCATGCCCAATATGTAATGGGATTCTTGCATCATTATTTTATATGAAGCGTAACATTCATGCCCAAATATGAAATGGAATTCTTGTGTTACTATTTTACATGAAGCGTGACATTCATGCCCAATATGTAAATACTTGGATGGTCATTTTTTAAATCCTATACAAAAAAAATTGTCTGTTTACTTTAAGACATAAAATATATTAGGTACAGATAGTCTTGGAAACAAACTTTGAATCCCTATTCACACCACTCCAGTAATAAAATAGGGTGTAAGCCATTTGTTACTATAATATGAATTGAACCATGTAAACAAGTTAAGTGGACGTTACGAAGTTGATAACAATCCTTTAATTACTTTTATCGTTAGTGATATCGTTGTGAACCCACTTTAATATATAATTAACGCCAAAAACTTGTTTCGTTTATTATTATTATATTTGTCTCTCTATATAAACTCATTCTATATAAAAATAATTTTAGTTGATTTTATTCATGTGATGTGTCTGAGTTTTCAAGTGAGCCAAGGTTGCGTGTTCGTTTTTGTATGATTAAGAAATTTTAGCAATGTGTTTTTGCTACGGGGGTCACATGAAAGTTTTTAGAATAGGCCAGTAAGAAAAGCAAGCGATGAAAAATTTCGGATTTGGAACTCGGGAATCTGTAGATGTGTGATGAATTCATATTATGTCATTTGTTTGTACAAATTGGCGGCAATTTAAAAAGTGTATGTCGTGCGTCGAAATGGATTTGACTATAGAAAATTTTCAGATGCATGTTCGACTATATTTTAGTCTCTCTGGTAAACGCAAAATGGGCTCGCAAGTCAAACCGTTCATTTGAGAAACTGGTTGTAAAAAGATCTGAAACGATTTGAATTAATAAGATGTGGTCTACTTAACTAATGCAAGGAACAGTTCTTAGAAATAAAATATTTCCTTTTATTAACATTGTATAATAGTCGACTAAACCAGAATAATTTAGCATATATGTAAATATAAAAAGTAAACGTATTTTAAACAAGTTATGTTGCCACCTACGAACTCTAGCAATTGTTTTTGGAATGATGCAGCCGCTTCTGAGATACACGTTAACAACCATACAAATAATTCAAACTGAATGAACACCTCCGCGCTTGTTAAAGATTATGTATTTACACATATTTACCATCGTCAATGACCGAATTCATTTGTTTGCCTATTAATAATGTATTTGTCATATAATCTAACACTTCTGTGACAAAATGATTATGTATGCAATATGTTATAGAAGTGAGAATAACTGCCAGTACAAAAATCTATATTTATTCTGTAGGTATCCTTATTTATTTATTTATTTATTTATATATTCTTTATTGTACACCACAAAAAACATAACAACAAAAATTAAACTGAACACTACTTAATATACAATGGGCGGCCTTATCGCTTTCCTTAATGTATGTTGTGTATTTTTAAATCTAAACTAATATGATAAAGAGAATGTATTTTATTTTATGTATGTTTGTTTATTGCGTTTGTTAGGATAAACGGATTTGGATGAAACTTGGTACATAGGTAGACCACGATCTGGATTAAGACAGAATACTTTTAACCCGATATTCCCACGGGATCAATACTTATGCGGGTGAAACCATGGGGCGCAACTATAAGTAGCCAATAAAACAGTTCCAAATATCGGCTTCGCAATAATGACTTCATAAATGCAGTATCGAATTAAATAAAATTAAAAATTTACACTGAAAATATGAAAACCGATATTTCGCAAGATGATACTGTTTTAATTTAATTACAATTAATGTAACTGAATATCCTATGGTCCTTCGAGCCGGATTATATGTAAGGATTATAAGAAATTATGGATGAAACTTAGGTATTAGGTACGGCAACTGAAGGAACACGGGTGGGTTTTAGTTAGTAAGAGTCTGACACGGCCCTCCCGCTCCGCCCAGAGCGGGAGAAGTTATTTTATGATTTCACACCCACAAAAAAGAAAGGTATTGGGTACTTATAGCATTTATATTAGCCATCAATTAGTACCTAACTATTTTCGTGTTACATGAACTCATTATAAACTAAAGTAAATGGACTGCCTCGTTGGCCTAGCGGTCTCAATCGCTACTGCTAAACATGGGGACCTGGGTTCGATTCCCAGGTCAGGCGAAGTGTTATTCAATTTTCTATTACTTTGGTATTTCTCAATAGCAGCCCGGATTCTGGATTTGTGCCTGGTTGATGGCAATTAGCTCCCCCCCCCCCCCCCTCCTATCACATGGGGCTTAAAGGCGAAATGTTGGTGTACTATAGGAACACCTTACTCTTTGGGGTTGACAGGTCTGATGTTATCTGTTAGTAGGAAATATACGAGATTAGAAGCGATAGATCATAGATTGTTTGTCTAAACTAAAGTAAATCTTTGTACACAAAATGGTTGGCGATGCCGGTAAGCTACTTTTGGTTTGACTGATAAAATTAAGGCAGCTAAAGTTTACATTGTCTATGCTTATCTGTATCTTATCAAATTTTAAAGTATATTTAGATTCCTAAAGGATGAATAATGGACACAAAGGCACTCATCCTACCACAACATCTATTGGTGTTCTGGCAACCATAGACAGTCCATTCATGTTGTGCTACAAATGCTACGATGCCAAATCGATCGGAGATCACGATTCAATGCATGCAATAAGCGTGCCCTAACTCTCGTGCCCTAACTCTCGTGACGAACTCTGTCTAAACACTGAACATTAGCCAGACTGTCTGGCATGACTATGAGTGGGATAAGACTATAAATAAATGATACGAATACCGAATATTATGTTTAAATTACGTCCGAAAGCAAACGGCATTAGATACTCTATTTAGATACGAAATTTAAACGTGCATAGTTCTTTAGCAAATAGTTTCAGAAGAATAGATAAGCGCAAGCCTATCTGGAATAAAAAATCTGACAGTGGACGATTTATTTGTAGCATTACATAAACAGGGTTATTGGTGTTGGTATTGGTTGGCCCTAGGGCCGATGCCTGCCAGGGTTGCGGGAAAGTCCGAGAGGGATACCTTGGCCCTTGGCACAGGCAACTGAAGGAACACGGGTGGGTTTTAGTCAGTAAGAGTCTGACACGCCCTCCTGCTCTGCCCAGAGCGGGAGAAGTTATTTGATGATTTCCCACCCTAAAAAAAATAAGGGTTATTGCTAAAACACCATCAGCCTCTTAAGGGATCATTGTACCTACTCATCATTATGAACGACTTTTACTAAGGGACCAAATATGAAATCTCGAAAAAAAAATCTGCTGGTCCCTACATTTTGACGAGTTCTGCAAACATAAACGTAGGGAACAGCTGATTTTTTTTCGCGATTTCATATTTGGTCCCATAGTAAAAGTTGTTCATAATGATGAGTACAATGACCCCTTAAGAGGTTGATGGTGTTTTACCAATAACCCTGTATAGATGCGTAATTCTAATAAAATAAAATTATATTGCAATTTAGAGTAAGTATTTTGTGTAATTTATTTCATCACCACTGCTCTCAAAGCGGGGAACGAAAACATTGTGAGGAAACTGGCATGTCTTCGATTCAAAATTCGAAGACAAACATGTGACGTCCACCAACCCGCACTTGACTCGCGTGGTGGATTATGGGTACGGCCCACTCTCTCACAAAGAGGAGGCCTGTGGCACGGCAGCGGGACCATTATATTACGTTATGTTAGGGAGAATTTCTAAACTAAAAACCAGGGAAACTACTCTTAGAACAGTTAACATTACAACTTACTTTGCTTTTGTTGTTTCATGTTATTTTCCTGGCCATTTTCCGGTACTTGGGTCATGGTCATGAGTCAGACCCGTTACCACAACCACGGTGAGGTAAGGCGTAAATACTTAATACGCACGTAATATTTACGTATAGTTACGTCACTGGCACGTCCATGGTACAATTTGACAGCGGCAGCGCCTTTTTTTCACAGCAGAAAGGGCGGTTTTCGCAGTTCAAGTGATATTAGGACGTGCGATTGACAATACTCATTTAGAGGTTGATTTATGAAATAAGCTACTTATATCCGATTTCGTGCATGCAGCAAGATATCATTTTCGAGTTTTAATAACTAGTCATTTGTTTGAGCGTCAAATGATTACACGGTTAATTTGGAGCAGTTTTTTATTCGTTTCAGACCCGGGAAAGTTCCACCGGAAAATTTCCACCGGAAACTTATTCATTATATCACGTAGTTGGTTATATGTAATTAAACGTTAACGAGAGGTTGTTTTGTTAAACAACCTCTCAAAATAATAATTAAATTAGCAATACTGAATGCGGTATATTGTAATGAACACAATTCATTAGTATGTAGGTTCCCTTAGTAAAATAAAATGACTTTTGTCTTGTTAAAACACTACAAAGTGAAAAATAACTTTAATTTCGGAAGTCGGTGTCTTTGGATCTGTATTTCAGTTTTTGCCACCGACTTCCGAAATGAAAATTATTTTTCACTTTATAGTGTTTTTTTTTTGGAACCGATTGTCTTTTTTGGAAAAATGTTTTTTATTGTTCACTTTTTAGCTATGGTAACTGCCCCACACCAATTTGAAAACGATCGTCTTAAACGTCCACGTCAACACCACGTCGCGAACGTCACGTCCAAATCGGTTCAGGCGTCTTCAAATAATCGTTAAACAACATACATAAAAATAATACATTAAAAACATACATAAAAAAAGGATCCCAACGAATTGAGAACCTCCTCCTTTTTTGAAGTCCGATTTCATGGGGCTGAATGCGATACATGCTTACAAGCTGTGTTAGTATTTATAAATACGCCTTGTAGTGAATGACCGCAGTTAGCCGTTCGTCGCCTAACCTTTGATCGACCCGTGTAACTATTATTATTTAGCCAAAAGCCTTGAATCTGAAACTGGAAAAAATATGAATCATAATTTCATCTTAAAATAAATAATTATTATTATCTAATGTATGTTTTAGAATGAAAATACTTAACATTAATTAAATACAGAACTCGATTGTATTTTTGCGCTTAAGTGATTTTTGCTCCACTTATACTTAGGAATAAGTAGAGCAAAAAATGTTTATTGTTTTCCAAAACGTTCAAATATATTTTGCTTAATACTAGGTTTCATTCAAATACAAAAACTCAATATCAATCGAATATGTTTAAGCTTCGACAGGTAAAACTATTTCATAAAATGTAAAATGAATTTATCATACAATAATGATCAGCTTTGATGGTAACAAATTATATAGTTATAGAAATTGAATATTAATATTACTTCGGTCAGTATGAGACTTTCATTATTTTGGGAATATAGCAGTGAAGTATTTTAATAAATTCGATGAATTTCTCAAACAATTTTAATTTGTTAAGTTGATAGGTAGGTATGTACTTCAAGTTATGAATAATATTAATATTAATCGCTGCTATAAACTACCAAATATTGTGAAATATGCAGACAAAACAAGGCAAAACCTCATATCGGTAAAGGTATGTACAATAAGCTACAGACTAAATGCTTACGTAGGTACTTACAATAAGATACAGACTACATATCATCTCAGAATAAGGAAGACAGATTATTATAGATGGAAAACATTCGTGTAATAATATTATGAACTAGTTGCTAAATCTTAGACTACACGACACCATCCAAAATAATATAAACGACATTCTAGTTGTAAATGTGACTAAACGCACATCAGGTGAGAGCCAAAACTACCAAAGTAACTATATTTCTTTTATTTGTCACCGCAGCGCAGTATGCACGTAGTGTGCCAAATTGCTGCAAATCTTTGTGATACTCTTACGTATTGTTCATAAGTACTATAATTATTATAAGTGGTAGGTAAAAGGTCAGATTTGTAATAGACTCTAGCTTTCTATCTCGTCTGCAAGACGTCAGTCATCGTCATTAAGATTCAACAAACCAACAAACGTACCTATAGTACTACCCCTACATTTCGACTGTTATGTGTAAATCCCCTGTAAATGTAACAGGGGGCGAGTCTATTGCCATCAACAAGGCAGAAAATCAACAATTCTAGTATTTTTTTCTAATCTACCTTTATGATACACTAGTCTTGCCCGCAGCTTCGTCCACGTGGATATCGGAAAATATCCCACAGGAACGTACTACCGAGATTAAAAGTATCCTATGTGTTAATCCAGATTATAAACGACATTTGTGCCAAATTTTATCCAAATCCGTTCAGTCGTTTCTGCGCCAATGGATGCATGTTCCGGAAATGCATCCATACAAACAGACAAATATTCTAAAAACTATATTTTCGGCATCAGACTCTTTCCCACACCTCGCAGCAATTACTTTTTTTCAATAATATTCAATGTACAGTTTTTACTTCGTTACTGTTTTACTATAATTATGTTTGTATTTATATATAGATAATCGGCCTAAATTATTTCCACTGCTGAGACTTACTTAGACTGGTTTTCTCTGTGTGAGAGGACCGTTTCTGCAGTCGACCACCACGCGGGTTCCAGACCCAGTGCAGGTTGGTCTCTTACTATAAACAAAATAAAGAAAGCAGCGTAGGTATACCAACTCCCCGCTTATGACGCTTACTCCATGACGGGCTCTCACTAGAGCGGCAGCACGTGTTGTGAACTAAACGGTGATCCCGTACTGTTAGTAGTTTTCGTTGTAGTTTCTTGTCAAACACCCCATGATAATCCTGTCTCTGAGCTTTCGGTTCTCCAGGTTCAAAAATTTGCAGTTTTTTGCTTATCTTCCACATATCAGCGTAAACGCTATCAAAAGTTTCCAATTCTTCCTGTTGTCTTCTATTAAAGTTGACAGAATTAATCATTCTCATTTTATTTCGGCTCGAAGTAGTTATCAAATGCTTTAGTTACCGTGTCATTTTTTACTGTTGTGGATTCTTCATCTGTTTTAAATTTATTGTAATATAAATCTTGTCCTTCTTGACCGATACAATTTAACAAAATGGCCGCCTTCCTTGTTTCGGATAGTCTCTCGAGCCCGGTTGCCTGCCGCAAGGAATACCTTGAATTTTAGTTTGATTTTTTCCATTTTGGCAGCAGATCTACGGAATTTAGTAGTAGCGCTTCCGGCATCATGTATTCTCTGTTCGCCATCTTTATAAGTTGCTACTTTTCTTGGTCCGTGATTTCTGTCTTTTGCCCGTCGGCGTCATACACGTGAGAACGTTGTCTTTTCTTCTATTATTTTTCTTCTTTTGTTTGTTTCTTGGTACTTAAACCGGCTGCGTCATGTTTGTGAAGATAATAAAAGATATTTTTGAGGTACTCAGAGTATATTGAGGATATTATTATTTTCTGATTACAAACAGTGATGTCTCTCTGTCAGAGATATGGGTGGAAAAGGGAAGTGCCAGTGTGGCCAACTTTTCATTAGTGGTGCAAACTGCAACTAGTGTTGCCATTACAATCGAAGGCACTGATATATTATTAATACTATGCACAAGTCAGGCGACCGATGGTTTTCCATTGGCAAAAATGATGATCTTTCATAGAAACTTTCATTTCTCTCTTTCATTAGTTCCATACAAAATTCCTTCCTTAGTGCCCACTTTCGTTATATAAGAAATTCTTGCGCAAAATGACATGTTTCTAGAACCAGTGGTTTACACAGAGCGCTGTCTATCAGTGAATGAATGAATTTAAGATTTTTATTAAATAGATGATAGCCGAGATTAATAAAAGTTTACCCACAAATTAAAAAAAAGACCACAATCTGACTCACCCCGACCACAAAAGTTGAAATAAAATATAAGTAGGTGAAGTCACATACTGAATCATAATGCAAATAGCTATATTTAACAGTGACTGCATTTATCTGCTCATACACTCTACTCGACTGCATGTTGCACATAACTGTAGATAGGTAAGCATATTCAGCCTATAATGTTCCCACTGCTGAGAAACAGGCCTCCTCTCTGTGAGAGGGAGTAGGCTATAATCTACCACGCGGGTCCAGTGCGGGTTCGTAGATGTCACATGTCCCCCAACTTGTTCTTTTTTGTGTATGTGTTCGTTCTCTGCGTCATGTTTACCGCAAATAAACGTATTTTCTTCCTTTCTTTCTTACATGTCTTCGAATTTTTAGTTCTAGGAAATGCCGGTTTGCTCGCGATGTTTTTCTTCACCGTTTTGAGAGGAGTGGTGATGATATTATTTACACGTAAAGCGCCTGTCTGGGTTCTAACCCACGACCTAGAACTCGTAAGTCGCGGCCGGTACCACTACGCCACCACTGCTTTAAGTAGGCAAATTATCCTGTAATCTATTCAGCTAGTCGATTATTATTCTGGTGTATGTTTCTTAGTATATTTATTCTGTCCAAAATAACAATAATGGATGCATGATTTATGCAAAGACACTTGATTAATTTTAGGTGAAGCATACAAGTCTTCTTTTAATTTTAAGACAAAATTGGTAGGTACTTTAACTACTACGTTTATTCCGATAAATATCGTTACGAATTATTACATTCATTCAACAATACGCTTGTGGCAGAGAAGTGAGCTTTTGAATATTTTTCTGCATTCAGCGCTAGAGTATTCATTGCATTCTTTAAGGAAAAAAGAACGAAAGAAAATGCGTTTATTTGCGGTAAACACGACGCAAAAAATAACACAAACACAAAAAATACGAAAAGGTTGGGGGAAACATGCGTCACATCCACGCAAAACGGCTATCGCTCAGCATTATGCTGCGACCCTATGCAAGACAGAGCCCCAGCGCTGGTTTTCAGCGACAGCCGGCGCTGACGTAGTGACGTAGTTACTGATTAGACCCCAGTTAGAATTGTGTAATGTTAGAGTTGTGTAATAATACCTAGAGCAGTGATAGCCCAGTGGTAACGGCCGCAATTTACGAGTTGTATGTCGTGGGTGTAATACAATTATTATTCGTATATAATAAATGTAATATTTATTACATTACATTATTTACATTGTGTTTATAAATAATTTAATCACCACTGTTCTCAAAACGATGAAGGAAAACATTGTGGGGAAACCGGCATGTCGTAGAACCAAAGATTCGAAGAGTTGTGACATCTACCAACCCGCACTGGGTCCGCGTGGTGGATTACGGCTCACTCCTTCTCACCGAGAGGAGGCCTGTGTCCCAGCAGTGGGAACGTTATTGGCTGATTACGATGATGATTATGATCAATAGTACCTATTGTTTAAAATTTAAGACCATCGAAGCGGGATTATGTTCAAGCGCTTTGTACACTAGAGTAATTTTCTTATTAAACGGTTTTCCTAAAGCAACCTGGCGTACATAGCAACAAGGTAAGTTTAGCTGCTCAGATAATATCACAACAATCTATTGAGGTCTGCTTAAATTAATCTCAAAGTGCCGTAGCTATATTGATTGAACGTAGATCAGACGTTTCAATATGAGAGCTCGACTTCACAATTTAACCAGAATGGGCAATCTAAACGTTTCCTAGCTGGTGCAACTAACTCTCAACAAACACACTCGAACTATGTCAGCCGTACTTTCGTCAACTTTGTATCTTATTGAAGCAATTCTCATATATATATATAATTGTTTTGCCAACTACTAGGTACTTATTGCTAAACTGAAACTTCTCAACAGACCGCTCGCCTGAGAAGTTTGCAGTATCTAAGCCCAAACTCACCTTACTGGCGCTAGTAAGCTATTCTTTTCGAACGCTCGAAGATAACGCAAGCCCATTTCACACCGGTGCAGTGTTCCTACCATCATTAAAGCGTTCGCTCATCCGATCACAGTGATTTCCGATGCTATTCCGCCCGTAAGAGATGTATTGGATATCTATGAATATTGAAACTTAAACTACATTTTATTTATTTAATTTGCATCCTTCTTTTTGAATATATGTAACCACATTTTTAAGTTCGTCGCTTTGTCCAATTAATCTTAATAATATATTTTATGGTACGAAAACCTGTATTTCTTATTTCTCTTATTTTTTTATAAACTCGTCGGTGTAAAGTGACAAGTTACTTTACGAGTTATTGTATTTTCTACTTTTTATATAGTTTTTTTTTAATATTCGGACTTAATCCATAAGATAAATTAAATGTGTTCAGTGGCGAAGAGAATATGTGTTTTCTTTTCTTTCGCTACAGTTTGTAGACCGCTTGCTTGACGTCTGAGAAGTTTGCTGTATCTGAGTCCAAACTCGTCTTACTGGCGATAGTAACTATCCTTTTCGAACGCTCGAAGAGATATCGCCCGCCCATTTCACACTGGTGCAATGCTCCTACTATGATTAAAGCGTTCGCTCATCCGATCGCAGTGATTGCCGATGCTATTCCGCCCCTAAGAGATTTATTGGATTTCTACGATTATTGAAACTTGCCTGTCGACTATGCTAACGTTTGTTTATTAAAGCGAATATAAAAGAGTATTTTTGCATGTATTACCGGACGCCTATACACGGGTTTTTTTAAATTCAGACTATTGCTCTCTTTAGTGTTCAAAATAATGAGCATTTAATACACTATCTGGACTGTACTATATGTAGTGTGTCCAAAAATATATAATGAACTTTGTAGGATGATTATGTAGTATTAAGATTATCTATGTACCGCCACAGTGATTTGTATCAAGCCAAACTTCCCCTCAATCACAGTGATTATCGTCATTCCGTCTCAACAGGAATTATTGGAAACCTCCCGGTGATTAAATTGGTCTTTAACGAGGTTTTCAATCATATTGAGGATATTGAAGCTGGATTGATCTCCTACGAGATTTTCTAATTGTTGTAAGATTTTGCATTTTAAGGAACGTTTATGAAGATTTAGATATTGGGGTTTATTTATTATTTATGTATTAAAACTGATGTGAAATTATGTATTAAGAATTAAAATGAACTGTACATAAATAACAACTCATTTATTTATCTAAGAAAATACATAAAATAATATTAATTTTATTAAGAATTAAAAATGTATACAGTGTTTCATATATTTAGTAAAAAAATTTAAATAATTCCTCAATTTCTTACCACACTAAAATGTTAAGAGACACATTGAAACCAAGTGAGTGCACTATTATCAAACAAAGTTGCAGCATTTTATGGCTACAGGAGCTTTCAGCGCAGAATAAAGTGTCTTCGAGCATTTTTCGGAACTAATGTGCTAGAACTCGTGTATTTTACAACGAGGTTCAGTTACATGAATAGTTTTACACCAGTTTTGGTATTGTGAATATTAGACACTCGATTTTGTGAGTTATGATTTTGTTAGCATTTTCATGTTAACCAACATTGATTGAGTTCTGTATTGCTAATCTGTAATTTACTTTTTATGAGAATAGACTTGTCTCAGTTGGTCATTTGTTACAGGGTTAATATTAACACCTACTGGACTTTTATAATATTTTCTAATTATCAGAGACTTGGTTAACTTGTTTGCTTTAAAACGCGATGAAAGGTTTTTGTCAGTCAATTTTATAAAAAAATAATTTGATAATGGCCGCGGTTTGCATTTCTAAAACCACATCCTTATGTTTACCAATCTTAGCATTTTGGTAATATCCGAAGCTTTTCGGAAAGATCTAAAGAGGATTTGTAACCGTTTCCAAAGCATGAAAGGTTCTTTCATGTTTAGCTAAGAAAGGCTCCGCTTGGATGTTGGCTAATAAGCAAGTCTTTGAAAACGGAAATAAGTGTATCTTTGGATTATGATACTTGACATTAAAACGTTCTCTGGATGAGGCGTTTACGTACTTATGCAGACCTCTATGTAGACTTACGTGAAAGTGAAATACTAGGAGAAATACACTCGGTCCGCATGTACGAATTGATTCCATATATGGGCTACACGCCTTCTTATCTGGACAAGCTCTAGAAAAACTATAAACAGAGCACAATGGCCTGGCCATCAACCGACACAATTATACTTAAAAAACCAAGCACATCTTGAGACAGATACTTTGCAAAGATAATTCACAAGTTTAAAACAGAGTCTACCATACCTACTGGTGTATGTAAAAAGTGAGATAATCAAATCATCCAGTCAGTGAGTTCTGAAGAGTATCCTAATTTTAGACGGACCAACCAACTAAAAGGACGAGTCGTGCGAAAAATGAGCATTTTTTGCCACTGAATGAATGAATATTTTTTAAACTAGATCAGAAAGCAAAAAGAAAAATACTGTTACATTATTTGTTTTATTTTACTATTTCTCATCTTAGACTTAGATCTCAGATTAGATGGCTACAGCGGACTAGATTTCTCAGACTTGATTTGATCACGTTTACCGAAAAATCTCGCATGAAGGTAGGTACAATTACTCAGACTTGTAACGTAATACCTATCTAGTAACAACACACATAGTATAATTAACGTTATACGTTATATGGCTAAATTGTATGAAACTGGAACTATTTCGGGCATAAGCGGCTTCTAGAAGAATGATCGCAGTAATTGCAAATTTAATTAGGGTAATAAAACTGTTAATACTGGGAATGTTCTTCTTTATGAGTCATAAAACTAATATACCTCCTGTTACCATAATCTGGACTCAGATAAAATATATTGTTCTAAGAGAGATTAGAACTTGAGAATTTGACGAATTTCTCAATACTGAAAACCGTAGTTCTGATTATTTATATACGTAGAAAGACTTGCTATCAATATACCATATTGAAAAAAATTAAATAATGGATAATAAACATAAATATTTGACATAAAACAACGCCTAGATCACCAGTACTTATTCTGAAAAATACTGGTGAATCGGTACTATCAAAAATACTCGTAAATTATTTTAATATCAAGACTGAAATCCTTATCTATTCATAAGTACTGTTCAGCAGATCTCCAATAGTCGTGTTTATTCGGTTCGGCTTCGTGCTTTCGATCGGTATCAAAAGAACATTACGGAAGGTCGTTTTTTTTTTAATACTTATGTGCATTTTTATTACTCTTCGCAACCCGGACACTGCTAGTGGAAGATTTTCCGGGGCGAGCTTTATTGTCTTTTGGAAGATCATGTTTACGATAACTGTGGGTATCATCTATGATAATAATAGAACGATGTTTTCAGCAGCTACATGTCATTATTCTTTGAACATAGTCACTGTGATAATTTTCTCTGGTTTCCTAAGTTAAATATTTTGATGCCAAATGGTTTGAAGCCTGGAGACAGGATTTGGGTTCGGTTGATGGCGATATGCTCGCCCCTATTATGTACCATTAACAAAGTCGACGTGTGATCACTTTTAAAGATTTTTCGTTTGCACGAAGTGACCATGCTCAGCCCCCCGCCCACAATGTTGTATTACTTAAATTGTTTTTTTTTATTAAAAGAAACACATGTTTTAACCTTTTTTTGCCTGGACAAAAAATATTTGGTACTTCCTTCCTTGATTGGTTGGTCAAATTGGTTATGGCGGGGGTTGGGTCTAGTCGTTGTAAAGAAATATAAGCTTTAAGGTGGTCGTGCGTCAACTTTGTTGATAGTACATGGGACTTAAGCATAATTGGCGAAGTGTGGGTTTGCTATAGGTACACCTCTACCTAACTCTTCGGGGAGTTAATACAGGAATGAAGTTATGATAAAATGGTTTGATAATATATCGATCTCCAAAAGACGTTATATTTTCCAACAGATTCCCCATTTCTCTTAATGGACTTAAGGTGGATCCTCAGTTGTAGCCAGCCAAATTCAAATTTTCTTTGTTTTTTTGCAAATTGCAGCTCGGTTTTACGTCGTATGTTGATCAAAATGCGATTCGCGACTGTAGGAATGATATATTTACTGAATAATAATCAATAATTTCATATCAAACGTCAAAATGTTCAAATTTGTTCCACCTAAGAATTTGCATATGAAATAATCAGAAAAATTCTTAAGTGGAACCAATTTCCATAGTTTGACGATTAAATATATAATTTTTACAGTCGCGTATCGCATTTTGATCAACATGCGACTCAGGATTCACGTTAAAAAGTAAACATACGTACATATTTTCGTTGATATTATAAACTGCAGTCTATACCTACCTTAAAACCGAACTCTATGCAAAATCTTAGATGCAGGCTCGTCCCAGTGCGGTTCCATCGAGGTATTACCGATTAATGCTTCGCAGTCCGGAGATTGAACGGTCGTAGTGTGTCTTGCATATTCTAGGGTTTATAGTAGGAACTTATTCGATTCATGTCGTCATCACAACTGCCTAGCCTTTTCCCAAATATATTGGGGTCGACTCAAAGTGTAACCAGATGCAGCTGAATACCAGTATTTTACATGAAGCTATGACCTCCACAACCCAGTTACTGGGTTACACGATACCCCTTGGTAAGACTGGTTGTCAGAATTTCGGGCTTCTGACGACCCGTAACGACTGTCAAACATCTACAAATGACAGCCTGGTCCAACGACTTTACGTGCTTTCCGACGCACGGAGGGTATGTAAAGATGGTCACCCATCCACGGACCAACCGCGGTAAGCATAACTTAACCTAATCGATCAACCCGTGCTGCTGTTATTATTTAGCCACGAGCCCCTATCCAAACAAACCCTTGCAAGATAATAGGCATTATGTTTATAAGATGCGGAGCGATCTGTAATATTCGACTATAAATAGCCTTCGCTGAATTACTTGTAGGCATCAATTAAATTGTGATTATATCCGTCTATGTTTTATGTTATCTGGATTGGTTTCCGTACGTAGTCCTTCAAGTGGACCGTTTTACCTGGTGGCTGTCTTCATTCCAAACAGCCCAGCTTTCTCAGAACCAGATTAGATCTCCTAGTCCGTTCAGAACATTTACAAAAGATCGGGCCTGACCCGAGGATTTCTGTTTTAATTTGGGTGACGCCTGTGCATTTAAAGATGAAATGCGCGACGGTTGCCTCAACCTCCATACATGCCCTGCACAGAGTCCGTTATGCCTATTGTGTGGAAATGTTTGTTTTCACAAACATGCTTTGAAATTTGAGCATTATTTTGACAACCTGTCTGTATCTGTCGTGGTTTAGCGGCCAAATAAATTACATAGTAAACTCATATCTATCGTGTAATTTAAAAATGGAACGATCTTTTACTCCGAAACATGGCAACCAAGGAGGTAACTTATCAAAGGTTTTATTTATATTTCGAACTGGCTTGCAAATAGAAAGCTGTGTGTTGAAAAAAAAAATGAACACTTTAACGCGGCAAAAACTTATTGTTGTTCGTAGTTTGTCATTGATTTTGAAAAGTAATTGTATTTTAATTTCCGCGTATTATTTGAAAAAAGTACTATACAAGCCTTAGCCACAACTAGGCATTGATGGACTTATGTATATGTTCGTTTACACGTTCGTCCATCAATGCCTCTTTTGCTGGCCGCTGCAGTAATGTACTATTAAATTATAATCATGTTATTTTCGTATGTAGGTTCCCATTGTAAGAGATAAAGTATTGCTACTTTAGTTTTGATATAAAATGGTGCCCTTACAAGTAGAATGTGACTAAATCTTGCTGGGATATTGTTTTCGAAGTTGATTTATACATACCTTACAGCTATGAAAGTAAAACTTGTTTGTGAACCTGTAATTTGATTTCATTATACAGTCAAAACATCGGGAGATTTTAATTGCGTTTCAGTCGTTTATGTTTCACGTAATTAAATCCAGGGCTCGAGTCTAATTTGGTATCATTTCAAGGGGTAAAGATCTTTGTGTGTTCGCTGGAAAACAGCCCTTGGCCTGCCGCGAATTTATGAAATGTAACCATATTTAAAACAAAACACAGATTTACTCGTAATCGCGATAAGTTTAATTTTTGACAGTCAAACAACAGTCATGCATTATTCGGTGACAAGATTTACAAAAAGCATCCGTTGTACCGTACAGTATTTGACACTATTTACCATTTAAAAAATATATTTTGTAAAAAAAAGAGGTGAGCTAAACGACAATAAATACACGTTTCTTGCATGGAACCCCGTTAATTTTTAACCTGTATTTTATTTTTATTATTTTTTGTTATAGCGGCCATAGTATTACAAAGTCTGTGAACATTTCAAGTGTCTACCTACTACGGTTCAAAAGATACAGCCCAGGGGGCCTGCTCCCTAAGCACGAAGTCCGTCGTTTCGGCCGAAGTTGCGGACGTTTCCTACGCCGTATCACTTACGGACATAAGATCACTACGGGGCCCGAACTAAAAATTAATGATTAAACATTTAGACAGTTGTCCTTACTCCCGATGTGTTTTTGCCCGTCCGGAAAACTTATTTAATTGGGAGTAGGGTTCACTTTTAAGTATCGAACTACTTTCGGACGGGCCCGTGACCTCGTTGACGGATGTGCGGACAGCGGAGCCTTAGTAATATCGTACCCAAAGGGTCTCGTTGGCACCCTTTGGGTACGGAACCCTAAAATTGATGTAAATATTTTTTTTGTATTGCAAAACGAAATCTGCTACTCTGACTCTTTTACGCAATTTAACTAAGATCTAAATAAGATTGCATGCTTACTACGAGCTAAACATATAAAGGCTTTTGGAAAACCTTCTAACCATAGGTACTCCTAAAAGTGATGGCGATATATCGCCGATTATGTATAAAGATGGTTAAGAAATGTAATAATAGTAGATTATTAACCAAGGGGATAAAGCAGAGTCTTCTGTCGCAGGTGACGATTTAAGACGAGTCCTGAGTGTAGCGAGGGATTTAAGTTCACCCAAGACTAAGACAGCTTTATCACCGAGGAAAATACTCTACTTTTCGTACCATTTGCGAAAAAATGAACACAATAATAATATGAGATAAGCATTTATTAAAAATAATGACAATTTATGAAAGAAAACAAAAACGCGGCAAATTCCTAGACTAATATTTTTTTGTCGGAAAAGCAAAGGCATCAAGCCAGGCATCAGGCCTCGTCGGTTTTCGTGATTTTATTTAATAATCATAACTGGATAATAAATGCGTATTCCTTTTTCAAAAAGATGTATAATGCTTTATAGGTATACAAACTCAATGGTGTAAACACCAACCACCACATTCCAACAACACAGTATTCCAAATTTAAAACACATTCTCCCCCTAGAGGATGAATGAAATTCAGTACAATTTTCTTTCCCAGTTTTTAACAGATAAAAAATGACTATTATTATGTTCGCTTTTTGTGGCATAGAATGTCACTTTTTTGAGCAAGTGGTACGAAAAACAATATTAAATACCTGGTATGTTACTTTTACTGGAGAAACAGTATAATAATCTCTTATTTTAATTAATGCCAGGAATGTAGACGGAATATGTACCGCGAATTTTGACGACTATTAGCGTCGGGTTCATGAACACATGTTACCCGAAATATTTTGGGAAACATGGGTTTAAACGTACAATATGAAGCTGTTAATTCATGCATTCCTCTTCAAAACTGGATACATTTGAATTTATAAGTTGCAGTTCACCATTTTTCGTGGATTTTATTTCGGGTTTCGGATTTGTTTTGAAATAGTTTATTTCCTTTCGTCTTTGTCATGTCAGCGCGATTCTTTAGCTAGTCGAGCAGTCCTAAAGGAAATACAGGAGGAGGTATAACTGTAAACATTAAATTAGAATGTCACCCAAAAAATAAATACAATATGTGTAATTCGAGTAGGTTCTGGAGTGGCGACCGCGTACCGGATGACGTAGCGTTGGAAGGCCCCCCACAAGGTGGATCAATGGCCTTGTGAAGGCCGCAGGAATCCGCTGGATGTTCTCGCATCTACAGAATCGGTCAAAGTGGCGATGTTTGGGGAGGCCTATGTCCAGCGGTGGACGTCTTTTGGCTGAAATGATGAGAAGGTACCTAAACTAGTTTTTGTTTTTTTGTGAAGTGGTCATCCATAGCTAACATAAAACTGTTTTCCCGCTAACAAACGAGCTACGCCCTTGCCGCGCCGTACAATATCTCTGTGTACTAGTAGAAACACACTTCACACAAGTCAGTTAAATTATAGTTATAGTTTATAAGTTTGATAGTTACACTTTTCTAGATAACTACGAATAATAATATAAAATACAATAGATATTATGTGCTTGTGCTGATAATATTTGGGTATTTCAGCAGTATTTAGGCACGTGTCATTTCAGCAGTACTTAGGCACGTGCCATTTGCTACTACGTCAGTCTTTTATTAATTAGGTACTTATAATGATAAATCTGTGCATAAACGAAGTTCGAAGCCAAAACAACGCATTTGTGATTAAAGACATACACGAATAACATAAGTAATTCGTGGTAGACTGCATTTAGTTGTTCTAAGAATCGCGGACAACTGTGTCCAATTGTTTTTGAGGTACGATTTACGATTTATTACGCTATTGAAAAGGTTAAATTGTGTATCATAAATAAAATAAATTATAATTTAAGCATTACAAAAGTGATTTTAACAGAAATTTTATTTTTCTAACAGCTAACCTATGAGCGATAGAAGTCTTGGTAAATCCAATACCGTGTCTAATTAGATATACGATTTTAAAATGCAGAACACTTAGGTACAATATTTTAATTACATAAACCCAATATTTTAAATACATAGGCACAATATTTAAAATAAATATATTTGTATCTAATCTTAATAAAATTGTAATTGATTCAATTTTTAGGTCACGTCAGCTCGCATTTTGGACATGCTATAAAGCAGTCCTTTTAAGTCCCATCCGTAATCCTTAAAATCGTCCGTATAACGTTCATTGTATATTAAACTGTCTATAGGATCCTCTTTATAATAAAATGATGATTTATGTGGCGGATACGTACGATGACTTGTAGTACACATCATCAACATCCGATGACTTATAACTTATTATTCACGGCTACATATTATGGAGACCGTATAAACGGATCGTCTTTGTCACGAGATCCTTTACATCATCCAATGACTAATGTAAATAGGATTGCCAACCCTACTAGGTATATAATATTAGTATCCTACTATATTTTCGATGAAAATTTAAATAACTTTATTTTATTAAAATAAGTGTAAAACGAAACGCAGCCGTAATCTGTCTTTGAAATTTGTATTCAGAAATAAAACAGTTTACTACAATTCTGGCTATTGCTCTTGGCTTTTATTTTCATAATAGTATAATTTAGAATAAATTAAGTATACTATTCTGTACCAGCAACTTCAGCTGTAACAGAGCGCATATTTTCAGTGATGAATACAAAATGGCGAGATGAGCGCAATAGGGCCAGTATTCATAATCTCGTAATAGTTGAAATAAAGGTATTATGTAATCATAATTTAGTTTTAGAGTTCAATAATAGTTATGAAACATTAAAAAAACCTGTGAATAAAGGTTCAAAGTACCAAAAAATATGCATATATTTTGTTTTTTTTTGACATACATAAGTTACCTATTACATGTTTATATTTTGCCATTACTATATTTTACAGGCAATGACTTCGAAAATATTCTAATTAGAAAAAAAGTTGGTGAACAATGATTTTATAATATTATTACTTTATTACTGTTGTGACTTAATGCAAAGGATATTATTAGGTATTTTACTGCCTTACTTAATCTCCCTTACCTACTTTCCGGGATAGTTATGACTTTTTCTATAATAAAACGCTCCTTAGTGTCAGATAGTATGGAAGTAGTTTGCAATATAGTACATTACTGCAGCGGCCAGCAAAATAGGCATTGATAGACGAACGTGTAAAAGTGGGCCGACGCGAAGCCGAAGCACACATACGTATGTCCATCAATGCCTAGTTAGTAGTGGCCAAGGCTTGTATAATACTTTTCTCAAATAATGCGCGGAAATTAAAATCTATCTTTTCAAAATCAATGACGAACAAAGAACAACAATATTTTATCCCGCGTTAAAGTGTTCATTTGTTTTTTTTTCAATAAATAGCTTTCTATTTGCAAGCCAGTTCGAGTTGTTATGCCATGTTTCGGAGCAAAGATCGTTCTATTTTTAAATTACGCGATAGATATGAGTTTTCATACAACTTTTGCCGGCCGCTGTTCCCATGTATTTGGCCAGTTACACTAATTTCGATTTATCTCGAAGAAGGTTGTCAAAATAATGCTCAAATTTCCAAGCGGTAATCTTCAGTACATGGCCCCTGTGTGGGATGTTGTAGTGCTGTACTTCAAGCTTTTACAAAATTATTAAGTCCTGTGGAAATGGGAGCGAGTCTAGTTTTATTTACACATCGACTATGAAATAAATCGCTTGGTATGCTCGTGAAAAAAAGAAAAAAAAATCGTATTTTGATAAGATTACAATTTAGTATTTCTCGTTAACATTATCCACATAAATTCTCTAAAAATATTCATCTTAATGTGCATAGTAATCGTTGTGCATAATTAATTATTGTTTTTCTTAACCTTGTCACCTCCGAGTAGATGGCGCGACTGCTTATCCTATTACATTATCTCCTAATATGTTGTGCAAACAAGAATATTCTTATAAACAGCTCACATGTGTCACAGTGTATTCACTTCCTTATTACCCTTGCGGTTATGAAGGCGTTTCTTGTTTAAATCTCTAGCTATAATTAGCAGAATGATAAGCAAGATGTAACAGAAATAGATGAATGATGTCATAGAGTCGTTGCTTTGTACCAAAATAGATACTTGATTGAGCATCTACAGTACGAGTATCGAAAAACATTCGAATTTTTTGCATGACCTATTCATTCTCTTAATTCATTTTGAAATTGTGATATAAAGACGGTTTAAAGACTTCATAATTGCTAGACACAGTCTAATCTACTACTAATATTATTTAGACAATAGTTTGTGTTTAGATTTAAAACTCGATTTCTGTTTTTTAACACTTGCAAACTTTTCTAAAAGGGTCGTAATGTGGTTTCAATGTATCTGTTTGTTTTGAACAACCTAGTTTTAAGTAATTATTTAACTGCTCATAATCGTTTTAAATTATACTCCTATAACACGCGATACTATCTACCCTACGGCTAAAAATACAATTTCAAACGAGATAAACATTAAATATTTAGTTGTAACAAAAACTTGAGAATAGATACAATCAGTGACAGGATATTAAATAAAATGCCGACATTTTTGACTCATTTGCAGATAATAAACACTAGATTTATGTTTCTGACAATCTCTATTTATCTAAGTAACTGTCAAGGAAGTCTACACTAAAGTTTTGATTACACCACATACAAAAAAATAAGGCCCATAACTTATATGCTGCCAGTCATCTGGGTATGTTTCCGGATGACAGCGTTGTGGACGAGTAGTTCGATGTTAAAAGGGCCCTGCGCCCACTGGCGGCACGAACGGCACGGCAAAGGATTCTTATACGACGACGCACGCATAGGAATATATCCTATTAGTCGTTTATCAATCCATTGCCTTGCCGTGCCGCCAGGGGCCGCACACCCTGTGTCATTTTGTTTGTTTTTTGTATTTATTTATATAGTTAGTTAGTACCTAGTGCATATAGCTATAGGTAAACTGATACTGAATAGGATTTTATTTTTATTACATTTTTAAATATTATTCTAAAAAAACATTAAAAAATATAAACATAATAGTCCGCCGGTATCGGGAGCAGGCTCTAAGCTACCGGTGGTTAGGGTTACAGATACAGGAACCTCCTCGCGATACGAGCCGTATCGAGGAGTACCTACTGCCTTCTGAATTAGGCCCTTGATCCAACCGCCTAACGAGAGCTTCGAGAGATGTTGATCGAGGCTTTCGGTCATCAGGCCATTGGCCGATAAGACAATCAGCACAATGACAGCCGAGCTCGCATTCCATAATTATGTCAACAACCCCGTGTGCTAAGTCGAGATATTAAATTTGTTTCTCTTTCTCAGCTTTTACGAAGTTCTTGTCATGTGGAATGGTAACTTCAATAATCAAAGTGCAGCGCGCTAACCTATCTATCACCACTATACCACTATATGTATAGGTATTATTATTATTAGGTAGGTACTTCCTTTTGTTACGTAAGTCAGATGAGTGTAGACTGATGTCAATACATCAGTCTACTCATTAACAATTTAATGAGTAATAATATTCATTGAATATTACTAAGTAACGCGATTTCGTAACACCTATATTATTAACTGCCAAATATTTGTCTTGTAAATAATAAAAATTTCTAAAGACTGTCCAATTGGCGAAGAAGCTGGGCGGTGGGCCGGTTGGCTATAGGTTATAAATGTCACTTATATACTCACGATAAACAATCAAATTATGAAAATGTATTCTTATGGCCTACGCTGCCGGGTGAGGAAAACAACTGGAGTTTTTTTTTAAGGGACAAAATGTTCTTGTAGACGAAACAAAGAATAATTCTGTAGGAAATTTTATCGGAGTATGTCTCTGTATTCTGTCTTTTTCTAAGGTTATTACTTTATAAATTCAGGATGTATCTTTCTAGCTGTTTTTTCCCCTATATTATGTATTATTGTTACACAAAGGTAGATCTGAGATTCTTACTGCAAATGTAAAATGATTGACCTAGAGGAGATATTTATATAAGTAGGTACTGTAGAGAATTAGCCTGCTTGGTTTTACCATGCAACCTTCATGAATATTTTAGAAGTTGAGGACATAATAATGTGGGATAAACACGATTGATAAACCCGTGTATTAAGGACGCGGAGTCCTTATTGTACCATTATACCTACACAATATACCGGTTTTAACTTTATTCATTTAATTATAACTGGCTTAATTACTGAATACCTATAACTGTAGTCGAAATAGCTTCTGCATAAAAAAATTACAGTACGATAGCAACACCTTCTTTAATTTGAGTACGTTCTGTTTTTTTTTTATACCAATTTCCTAAGCAAAAACTCTATGTGTAAACTTTAATGATATTGTCGACATGTGGGTATAAGAGTTTTTTTTATGCGGCTTTTAATTTAATTTTACTATAATTACTACACTCATTGCCAGAACTGCTTCCACTTGTTTCGAGGAAATTCATGCTGATGAATAAATAGACATTACAGTTTAAAACGGCCTATCGTATTTAAATAAGAAAACGAATTGTGCAATACATATGAAATCCTTTCGAATTATATACCGTAGTATGATGTTTATTAAAATAAATATAATTATCATCGAGCAGCTAATTAGCATTAGGCCTCGTTTACGGGTACGCGGGGCGTCGCGCGTCGAGTGCGGCGTGGCGTCTTGCGTCTCTCTCGGTCTCATACAGCGTGGTCGAGAGCGAGAGAGACGCGAGACGTCACGCCACACGCGACGCGCGGTTCCTCACGTCTCCGTAAACGAGGCCTTAGGATCGTAGCAGATGGCGTTTTGTATTTTCTGTCTGCCCCCATGGGAAGAAAGCGTTACTTTATGTTTTATGTATGTAAATATAATTTGCGCATCTGTATACAGTTCATGCTAAATAAATACTGCTTATTCGTGGCAAAAATACTCACAATTACCTACTTAGATCACAATATAAGTTATTCAAAACAGTTGAACTGATTGGCTAATTATTTGGAACAAAACATTTCTATTTTTGTATATTCATAAGGAAATTGTTCGTTCAAGTATATTAGGAAAGCAAAAAAGAATCATTAGTTAGTCGACACATAGTGTAATAATAAGTTATTTTTAGCTCCGAAGGTTAGACGTCTTATGTATGGTTATTAGCATTTATAATTTCTTACCAGCTAAATTTCAGTTTCGCCATTTCGATAGACAAAAATAGCAGAATGTGTTTGAGTAATAATAACTACAATGCTATAGAGTAAGCAAGGATATCCATTGTTCAATCCAACCATAAAGCATAGATATGCCCAGAAAACTAAAAGTCACGGATCTCTAGCCGCGAGACAAAATTCTATGTCATGGAACCAAACTTCAAACAAATAATTTTATTCATAATAATGAATAATTAAATACGTAAACAAATAAAGGTACAATGTACGAGTTATTTCTGTACTGTGACTGGTTTTAAGTAAGGGTCAACATAAGGTCGAACAATCCGACAAGTCGAGGATGGCCGACGTAAATGTATTGAATGAAAAATGCATGAGAGCTCATGTTTCTATTAATGTAGAAGTAAGATACGTTGTTTAACTTAATGCTGACCAGCAAATAGTATAGCTAGTATCTTTAAGTTGTTGTTAGAATAATATCATATCTACTTAAATTTGTCCTTACAAATTTAAGTATGATATTATTCTAACAACAGGGTACGCAGAAAGTGTGTTATTTGTGCTTTTTCTGTTGTACTTCGGGTTAAGACTATTGCTATCTCTGCCGGTGGCGGCGTTTAATATCTTAAACGTTACGACGTTCACATCTTTTACAGGCCTAATTTGTAGCTTTGGAATTATTACCGGCGTAAGAAAACATAGGTTTCTATGCTGACCTATAAGATAAAGCTACAAACTCAAAGGCTGTGTCGTATTTAAATGAGTGTCTAGTCTACATAAATAAACAAATTGTTCACAAAATTCCCAATACCGCTTGCTCTGTGCGAAGTAATAGGGCATCTCATTACGAACTTAGCAATTGTAATGTAAGCAAGCACCGACCGAAATATCGGTCGTTATTTTTGACTTGTAAATGTTTGTTATTTTAACTGGAAAGGCAAACGATTGTTCAGGAAAGGATAACTGAGGAAATGCAAAAGATAACTTTTTAAAAGATGATACGGGTAGCTTTCTCATTTATGTAATAGGATGTTTAATAGGTAAGGTATAATAAAACATGAACAAAGTGTGTTTACATCAATTTACAGACTCTAAGAAAGTGGATTACAATTAAAAGTAAAGTATAATCAGCAATAGACTATACTATTACTATATATATATATAGATATATATACACATATATAGAGTTAGATTAAAATTGCTTATTAGTCTTAAAGGCTAGATTAAAATGAATGACTAAAAACCTGGTTCTATTTAACCGACTTCAAAAAAGGAGGAGATTTGAGACGTCTTCGAATTTTGAAGACACCCATATAGTTAACAGCAGAACGCAGCAATGCCGCTTGGTGGCAGGAATAAGTATGATGTACTTTCCCGAGCGAGCACTCTCAGTAAAATCTCTTTTACTACTTAAGGCGCTATCTCGGGCAATACCTTGCGATAGAGCGTTATTCCAGAGGCTATTGATTCATTAATAAAGGGAAATAAACTACATACAAGCACATTATTAATGTTCGATAGGTATGCTATCATCACATTGCACGTTCTTTATTTGTTTTCATGTGTAAATAAATACATTAAAAATCTCCTCGTAAAAAAAATACTAAAATTATTGATTGCATGCATTTTTTGCTAAAGGTGACATTCTATTAATTTGGGGATTAAACTAATGGATGGATACTCAAAAAATCTAAATAATTTACGTTTTATTTTATTTCAAAAGATCACTTTTCTTTTTTTATTAAAATAATTACAAAAATTGTGTGAATTCTATGATAAAGGGGCGTGCGGAGGGATAGGGACAGAGCAGGTCTGAGCGGCGCGGGACGGAGAAGGACCAAACACTCAAGTTCGTTCACTCAGGGAAGCGCCTTAAACGGAATAGCTCCATAATAATTATTGACCGCAACATTTCATTTTAAGCCAGACTTCTTATTCAAGGCACGGTGTCTAATTCCAAAAGGTTTTATTATTATTGCAAGCCCTTTCAAGTTACGACTATTGCGTACTATTAAAAGGATGCCCTTAGTAAGTATTGTTGTAATCGTCATAGTAATATTAATTTTCAATGGATTTCGTAGTATGGGTTTGTAGCAGTATCTACATTGCCACATGCGAAGCATCACACTGACGTCACGCAAAATCCTGCATCGCGCAATCAGAGTTTACCGCGCAACTAGCTTAGATACAACGTCCCTACATCAATCGTCGGGCAGTTGACCACCAGACACAACACCCGTCTGGTCGAAGGATCCTGTCTTTACCAGGAGGTATGAGCGAACTTTACACCCTGTTTCTCATACCTCTATAGGCTTAACGTAAATTACCGTCCCTGTTCTTTCCGCGACCGTTTTCCCATCGAGGCGTCGATTTATTGGGTACCATTAATAATTAAGGCTGCGGAACGTACCTCATTTATTCATCGAAACCAATCCCAGGAACTTGGAACCGGGACCTGGTTTTCAATTGCAAGCTTAACTATAATAGTATAATCAACTCGATTCGATTCACGCCGTTAGTATACAGGCGCAGACGTATGCAGCTATGAAATCGAATTGCAAAATGGAGCGATAATGAAGGGCCGAATATCAATGTGAATCAATCCCCTATGCAAGGATAAAGGTCTGCTTAAACTGTAGCGAAACCCGCGCGGTACGCGGGACGAAATTCCCTCACTGCGATCGTGCTAATGAATTGGCGCAAATAGTTGCGTGAATTTAAGTGTTTTGTTTTGATTTCTCATCGTCATCTGAATAGCCTTTTCTCAAATTATATTGGGGTCGGCTTCCAGTGTAACTGGATGCAGCTGAATATTACTATTTTACATGGAGCATCTGCCTATCTGCCCTCTTTGATTTTCTAATGCTGTTCTAATGTGGAATATTTTATCCATAATTGTATGGAAATAATATCTTATACGGCTTAAATCACGAAGGTTATACAAATAATAGCAAAAAGGATGGGACATGGGCCGCAATGGCAATAGCAATGCAAATGGCAATGATATGTTTGAAAGTTTGAATTTTTGAAGCGTGAATCTTGAGATTTTTCTTTTGCTACTGCTAACAATTGCAAAAAAAAACTTCGCCTTCGAGGCAAACGTCACGTCCCGTGCGGAAAATTGCCTTAGTTTGAGTACAGCTTAACTACCACAGATGGCAAAAGGTACAAGCTTGCAAATTGAACATGGACGGTACAAAAACATTTAAAGCCATAAAAAAGGTAGGAGCGTGACTTAATAAATAAGTTAATGTAGTGTGTACCTATCCCATGTCAACCTACTTTATAAGTCGCTGTATGGATGTGACATTTCCATTGTACAAAAGCTTAAAACATGGGCAAAGGAAACTCGACTCTGGGGAGGACATGTTGTAGGTATTTCACACAGGGTGCCTTCTATTTTGCGGTTTACTTTGACATGTTACACATAGCATAACGATTTTTTTTTTCATGATATCTAATATAGGCCAAAAGACTGACATGGCCTAAATTTTTGAAAGGGGCATCAATTTCACGTCTATGTACCTCGATATTATGTTAAAATGCACTACCGCGAAGAGAGTATTTCGGGGATTTGATTTCCCCATTACAAGTGATAGGGTTTCCCTTTCATTTATTTATTTATTAAAACTTTAAACAAAAGTAAAAAAAAATACTGTACACAGGCGGACTTAATGCCTGAGGCATTTTCTCCCAGTCAACCTTAGGGTGATGCAGAGATAAAACATGGCAAATGCAACATACAGGATTGCTAGCAGGTATGTTGATGACGAATATTTTCCATTTCACTAATTTGAAAACATACCCGCCAGGGTAGCAAGTAACACCCTTTTATATTATGTAGGCATAGAGTGTAAGGGATGTGATATATCGGTTTCAGATTCGATTACGGATATGTCATCAAATGTAACGGGCGGGTCTCTCGATTTTATGTTGGGATATTATCCGTGATAACCGCATGGTATGTGAACTTGTAACTCTACTGATAAGCCATCACAGTTTAATGTGCCAATTGAGTGCGGGTATTACAGATGTTAATTGTGTACTTTAAATAATTCGAGTGAGTGTAATTTATTATTTTGTACTTAGTGTTTATTTAAATGATACTTAATGTAACTTCTTCTTCGTGTCGATGATTCTTTTTTCATATTTTTGTATAAAGACTCCTTCAATCAGGCACGACAGGCGACTCGACACAAAGGCATCGCCTGTCGCGCGATGAGCGGTGCCTTGGTGTCGCATCGCATGTTGTGTGTGTTTGTAGGAGCCTTAAGCTTCGACCACAATTCAATCACGTGGACAGCGTTAAGGCAGGCTTGGTGGTTCAAATACATTTAAGTATTATTTTCATCTTGGCTTATATTATTATAGTATTCCTTGAGTTTAACATTACTGATGGATTTAATCGTAGGTAAACAAATGAAAAAGGAGACACCAAGATTATATGATTCTACTGCACAATGGTGCCGATTCCCTTGTTCACAAACTAAACTAAATTTAAGTTGTGTGCATCTTTTTCTTTCTATTTCATTAAGGGCTGATTTTTCAATAGTCTGATAACTTTTATCTGAGGAATAATTATTGTGATTTGACAGCTTTTGTATAGAAAATATGTCAAACTGTCAGATTTATTCTTCAGATATAAGTTATCTGGCTATTGAAAAATCAGCCCTAAGAAAAGGACAGAAGATAAATATTAGTTTAGTCCTGTCAAATTAGTCGGCACCTGACGTAATTTGATGTAATTTTAGTAGTCAACTTTTTAATCACGTCTAAACTTGTATGGAGTAGTGTCAGGCGCTGATTAATTTGACAGGACTAAACTAAACTTTAGCTTCTGTCCTTTTCATAATGAAAAAGAAAAAAAAAGATGCACTCAACTTAAATTTAGTTTAGTTTGTGAACAAGGGAATCGGCACCAATGTTTGTCGTCTCATTCCTTTCTAGCTTCCAATTTTCACTGTGCAGGACGCCCACGTCCATAATAGCATAATGTATATAGATCATGTAAATAATAGCGTATACGTTTGTATTAGCACCATAAGTCGTCATTTGTTTCAAATATAAGAACACGCACCCCCGCCACTACTTGCGCCCATGTAAAATTGTATAAAGGTCGAGCATTTTTGGCGATAATTATATTATGCCCCTGGCTGGAGGCTTTGAGTTAGCTCGAAGGCACCACAGGATTGACCGGTTAAGCAGTCACGGCCTCTCAAGGCCAACTGCGAGATGCCCATACATAAAAAAAAAGCGATAATTATTCAGTACAAATCAAGATCTCATAGTGACAACAAGTATATAAATAGTCTTCAAGCAACCAGGAATTTTATTGGAACCAAGTGATCTCCTCCAATCCAGTGCAAATAATAATTTGGTGGTGAGAACACAAGAACTCTGCACCACGAACATTCACTGAACGCTTTCTTGCCCTGAATTGTCTAGGTTTAATCTTGCCTCATTGTTTCGCTAATATTGCTTGGAATATTTTCTTATTCCGCACAGATCAATCAATCAGGGAAGTACTTTAATCGTTTCTTTAGGAACTTTCACCTGGGATTGATGAGACTCATATCGTTATTTTTAGCTCATAATGTTTTTACTTCGAAGCAAGTGTTCAATATGAGAAGATAGTAGATAAATATTTATTTATGTATTAGCTTCTACCTACGACTGCGTCCGCGTCAAACTTTGGACCCCGACCCACAGCGTTCAAAGTCAAAGTCAAAGATTTATTTGCAGATAAATATGGTTACAAAAGTTCTTAAAATGGTAGATAATGTTAGTAGCTTAGCATATTTAATCATAACATAATGAAATGCAAATTTTTGTTATAGGTAGGTACAATTACATTATTGCTTAAATTTAAATTGAAAGAATTCTTTTATATTATAGAAGGGATTCTCAATTAACCACCTACGTAAAGCTCTTTTGAAGCGAACCATTGGAAGTTCTTTAATTTGGTTAGGATGCTGATGATGGTTGCATCGCATATCCCGCCCGCGCTATCACTTAGTTTTCGCTAAGCGTTCTTTCTAACTTTTTTATTTTTACTCGGCTCCTAAGGGCTGTAGCGTGATGTTTAATAGCCTTAACCTTCCTCGAGAGTTGGGCTATCAAAAGGAAAAATAATTTTTCAAATCTGACTGGTAGGTCCAGAGATTGGCGCATTCAAACAAACAAACAAACCCTTTAGCTTTATTATTACTATATACAGGGCGTGGCGTAAGTAGTGGTCCACTGTTCAGGATTCGATAAACCAGATAATTAACTATAACAATTAAAGAAATTAACCATTTTTACCCGAGGGTACCGAAAATATTTCCTTTTTGTCTTTTATTTACGAAATTTTTACCTATTATTACAAATTGTTTGTAGTTTCAACAAAAAACATTATTTTTTCATTTTGGTTTCTGTTAATTACTGCTGAATACTAGAGCTATCACGATAAATTATGATTTTTTATGTAAATTCAGCTCTTTTGAAGAAAAAGTTGGTTCTTCTCTAATTTTGACCCTAATTTTTAACACACCATCAAGTTCAAGAGCGATTTTTGTAAAAAAAACTTACTACTAAAAATGGTTAAAATTGTTAATTGTTATAGTTAATTATCTGGTTCATCGAATCCTGAACGGTGGACCACTACTTACGCCACACCCTGTATACATAAGGTGTATTCATAAATTATAAAACCTTTACTCCCTACTCTATGAATGACCCGCCCGAAGCGACGCGGCGACGGAGGTGGCGCGGGCGGTCCGTCGCATTGAGGCGTCTCGTCTATTCTGTGTCGAGCAGCGTGTTGGTGAGGTTGTGTTCGCATGCCTCCGCGCGTCCGCCCAAGCATGGTAGTCCCGACAGTTACCGCATTCCACAGCCTTTGTGCTGCCGGACGCAAACACCCGCCCTCACCTCCTATTACATGGGACCTAACAATATCACTGGTGAACTGTTAGTGGACATACGAAAATACACCTCTGCCTATGTCTACGGAGAATGCAGGCGTGAAGATGTTAAAAATAAACCAACGTAGGTAGACTTCGTAACTCGATCTCGTCTTATTTTAATAGCTTATCGTTTACAAGAATAATAAATGTGAATTTAAAATACAAAACCACCTACACTTAAGTAGGATCATAATTAAATTCCCTCCTTAAAGTTTTACAAAAACGAACACAGGTGCGATTAAAACAAATTTTAATCCTAATCTACAGTACCTACACATCTCTAAACTAGGTAAATACTAATAAACAGCTGATAGGTGCAACTCGAATTCGCATACTGTGAGGTTCCGAGTGGATCGAGGCGTATCAGTCAGCTGATTCAAAAATCTAAAATCTTACCAGAGATAGGCAGTCAGACATACCTACTATTTATTGGTAGGTACACGCTGTTTTTGAGAAGACCAAACCGAACAAACCTACAGAAAGCTGGAATGTCGTTGCCAAAGCAAACCGGAGGAATCCCATTACGATCGGCACTCGCGAGATAGATATGTATACATAGTGCCTCCCTATGATACTTGTTATTGTAGCACACCACTATGTTCTGGTACTCCTGGTTGGTATACCTATAGTTGTTAATGTTGCGTTTGTCGTATTAGAAAAATGCACATGACATCGTCTACTGATACCAAGAGCACCAATGAACTTCGAGATAATCAGCACGTGAAGAAGAAGATATGTTCTCGAGAATATGGCGGCGTTTAGCTTTGCGTATCATCTGATTACACACCGATTTCTAGACGATTTTAATAAGTTCCGATTTTCTTCACTGCGATCCTTAAATTTACGAAAGCCCCGATCCCAGCGCCTGATCGCCATTCGAACTCCTGTCGTCATCCAAGGAGCAAGAGGACGCCGAAGTTTAATCTACTTAACAGGAGCGTGTTTGTTGTAGAGAGCAAAGATCGTCCGATCGAAAAGACGCAGTTTTCGTCTACAGCTTTCGCCGCTGCCAGGTGTTCTCAACTGAAGTCTCACGCATCCTGACGAAGCTTCTCAACGTCCATGCGCGCAAAACACCGTATGCGCAGAACTTTTAGAACAGGTTTAGGCGGTTTTAGGGCATACGAGAGGAAAATGAGGTCATGATGGGAACAACTAGGAGCGGGGAGACACTGACCATGAGAGGAAACAAGGGAGGGAGTAGATGTAAGGATTGAGTCGAGCCAAGAGCCTGAGATATTGAAATGGGTAGGTTGCAATTAAAGTACGGAGACTAATGGACTCGATGATGTTAAGGAGTTTACGGGATCCAGGGGTGTGGTGAGCAAGGTCAGTGTTGAAATCGCCCATGATCACGCAATATGCATACGCTGACCCTTCGGATTCCAGGCGCCAATTCTATTTTGGAAAAATAGTAAATATTGGTAACATACATACACATAAACTAATGCCTTCTTCACATGAAGGTTATTAAAATTAAAATGATAAAATGTATTGACCCAGAAAGTCAAGAGACAAATTACAAATATTTCAAAAGGCAATTATATACTTTTTTTGGATCTCATTCGAGCATCCGTTCAATAGAATTGTAAAAAAATACGGTTTCGCTTATCGGATATGGGACCGAAACAGATAAAACGTATAAAGGTGACTTCCCATCTTTACTGAATAGGTAAAATCCCGGTAGATATGTACTCACATCTATTATGATTCTTGTCATCTGTGTAGTCGAGGAATTGAATATCTAACCCTTTTCCGAAGTATTCTGGATGTTTTCCTTGTACGCATCTGTCGGAATTATATGAATACTTAGGGAAATTGTCATCGTGAATATTTCACTTATTGTTATCGTACCTAATCTTTTATGAATTGACTGTGTAAGTACCTGACAAATAATAAGATTGTTTTAAAAAAAACCCGCCATACCTTGACTTTATTAGATATTTTTCTAGAAAACATAAATATATTTCCTATAAATCAAGTTACGGAATGTTTGTTATATTTCCGATACATCTCATTTCTTCAAATAAAAAGTAATCAACAGACAAATCGCTCCCGGATATCCAACAAAAGCATTATCCGACTCGACATTCGCTAGGATTAGATCAAGTCGATGTCACAATACATAAAAACGAGAACTTTTTCATATAATTATTACGTTTCGTAGTCACATTTATGAGAAGCCCAGAAAAATTGCGAGTAACGAGTCTACCTTTTGATAATAATATTATTTCTTTTATCTTCCATATTGAATGGGCGTATTATTTCCTTTGAGAAAGTGTTGTCACGTATTTTTATTTGATACGTCGCATAATTATGTCAGTGACTATCTATACGAGTTAGATAATGGAAATTACAAATTAGATTTTTCGTAAATCTTATATGTTATATAAACAAAGACATATTCTTTTGTTTACGGTGTACCTATATCGAACTTGGTTGACTTGAAATAAAATAATAAGAATAAGAAAACTTGTATAATTTTAATATCCAAGAGTTTTAATATTCACAACCTCTGGTCTTAATACTTAATTGTGTTAAGTACATAGATATTCACAAATGTAAATTCAGCTATTGTATCGTTGATTACGTGCTACCGACCCCACATAAAAGGGTGCCACCTAATTCTCAGTTCCCGGTTTATCTACGTCACTACTAGTGATTACTGGGTTTGATTGGGTATCGCGTTTCACACCCCTACCTGTTTTACTTACGATATGACACCTCATTAATGTTAAAGCTCTATTGATTGAACTTGAACACAATACCAAAACCCAAACGTTATTCCGAAGAACAATGATAACGTTTTATATCACACTGGTTTGAAAATTAATATCGGTGGGGTGCTATTCTGTAAATATCTCACGTCATAACTAAGATGAAATTAACTGCAATCCCTATCATTAGATTTTATTTTTATTTTATTTTTATTTATTAGGGACAACAAACAGCAGTATATTAAATATTACACATGATTGGAGTACTGAACTAATAGAATTAACAAATACACTACTCACGACGTTATCCACAAATTACCATATAAAATAATTTGCATAGGTAATGTTAATAATAACAAAACAATAAGGGCAAACTTAAAGATACTCATAACAAAGTTAACATTATTACTCGGTTTGTCATTAAAATGTATCCCGGAGAGCATAAAATAAAGTGAAACGAAATCTAATAATATCTGCATCGACAAATTTAAGGTTTGGAATCAGATAAAATCGGCATGTAAAAAACAAGTGAAAAAGGAAAAAAATAAAGAAACTGATAGATGGGTTGACAGTTCAATTCAAGCCGCCACTTCACCTTAGTGAGATTTTTACAGAATAACACTAGAGTGCGCGCAAGATAAGTCTGCGCGCGTGTTTTGACTTTCAAGATTATATCCCTGCCAGCACTTTTAATCACTTTCGGAATAATGATGGCGAATATTTAATTTGGAAAACACGGAACACAGCACACTCTCTTGCCACCTGATATACATACACGTCGAGATGGCGGCAAACGATTATTCCCGATTTCGGCCGCGCGCAGCCATATTTTGCGTTCACTCTCCTGTTACTAGGGATTGACTATTGACAGTTCACTTCAAGCTTACTTCACCTAAGTTTCTATTGTGACATTGTGAAAACTTAGGTGAAGTGAGCTGTCAGTGTCGTCCCACTGATGCTAGGGATTGACCAAGCGTTACACATACAATCATAATCGATTTTAATAATATTTTTTATGCAAATTCTATTGTTAACTGTATGTTATTTCAAAGCTAGTAGGTATCTAAATATCAAAAAAAACAACATTGAGATTCTAATTGAATTTCTGTTTTGCTATTTTATTTTAAATCCCCGAAAATAGTAATGTTTAGCCACATAACTACAAACTAGCTTTGAAATAATATAAAATGATCAATAGAATTTGGATAAAAAATATTATTAAAATCTCGATTATCATTGTAAATGGAACGTTTGTAAATCCCTAGCATCAGTGGGATGACACTGACAGCTCACTCCACGCAATTCTTCACGGTGAGATTTTAACAGAATCGACCGGCTGGTCGGCAATTCACGGCCGATTTATTTCTCGGAAATTTTCTGTAATATTACTGATCATTTTGTCGCCGTTAAAAAAATGACATCGAAAATTTTAAGTAAAAGTGCAGATTACATTTGCAAAATCACAATATCGCCGTACTCAGGCGACTTTTAATTTCATAGAGCTCTGAAAATAAAATGAAAATGTCAGAATGAAATAAATTTCGCTTCGTTTTATCGCCTCGGTTTGCAAGTGAATAAAATTTTCCGTAACTCGACTAACGTTGTTGCGGATAAGAGAGATGTGATTAATGTCGCTGTATGTCGTGACGCGCTTATTTTATTTGACACCTTGTGTGCAGAGGGTTAATTAGTAGTGATATAAATGTGTATGTTTATAATTGGGTGATGAATTAATTATTAGGTGATTGATGATATATTTTTTACTCATTAAGACCATAGTTCAGTTATAATGAATTTTAATGACTGATTATAATTTATTAAAGCTATGATGCTGATCTATCCTGCTACAGCGATAGAATGAGTCAAATAGACATTATCATAAACATCATCATTTTCTTACCGTACCTAATTAGTTTTTTTTTTTAATTGCTGTCGTTCTTATTGTAGTTACTTTCATTATAGATGTAGTTTGAATTTTAAATTATAACGAGCGGTGGCCGCCACATAATGGCCGCAGTGACGGCTGTCATGAAAATGATGGCAGCGAGGTTTGACTTTACGGTCACTCTAAGAGAACACTAACTTACTTTAATAAATAAAGTTTCAGTGACGTCATTCGCCAGTAAATAGCATTCGCTATGTGGCGGCCACCGGTCTTCTCGGAAACTTGGCTTTGCTGAACAGAAGTACCTAATCATAAGTCGAAAAACGTCATGTTGTTGACCTACCGCCGATGTTTACTTTAAAACCGATTAGATTTATTCAAACAAGGTGAATACACTGAATACCTACTTACCTAGGTATAATATGTATTTATATTCCCACACAGAGTTGGTTGAAAACCTTTGGTCGGTACAGAATAATTCATAGTAAAGTAAAATGGCTTCTGTGCGGATATTCAAAATTGTTTATTCATCATAAAAGCATTGTAGTACATGGTAACTTACAGGGTTGACAAAATTAGTGTACTAAAACTACAACTTGAATGGTGGTGAGGTGCTGCATTCCCAGCTAGGTTATAGAATAATAACTTGAATAAGGGAGTTGCAGTTTACAGTGCTAGTCCCCTGTACACAGATGTGGCTTAATACGGGTCTACTACTACAATTTAAACTTATTACATAGTGTGGCTAAGGATAATATAAAAGGATAAACTACATTTACTAACTTTTATGCATTTATTAACCTACCGTGGATACAGACATTGATTCCCTTCTCTATTGTAACGAAGTAATAATATTAAAGTAATCACGCGACTAAAACAGAATACCTCACAATACTATCCGTCATATTTGTGAATAAGTACCTACACAAAAATAATCTGTCTAACCATTTCCCATCAATGTTGGGGACGGCATCCAGTGTAACCGGATGAAGCTGGATACCAGTATTTTACATGAAGTGATTGCCTATCTGACCTCCACAACCCAGTTACTGGGTAACACGATACCTCTTGGTAAGACTGGTTGTCAGACGGGCTTCTGAATACCCGTAACGACCGTCAAAGATTTACGAATGACAGCCGGAACCAACAGCTTAACGTGCTTTCCGAGGCACGGATAGGTCTCGCTTTGCAAATATACGGTCACCCATCCACGGAACGACCGCGGCAAGCGTCGCTTAACCTGATCGATGGACCCGTGCGGCTGTTATTACCTTAGCCACGAGCATCGCGTATCTTCCTACTGGCGTCAATAGATGGAGTTAAAATAAATAGATTGCTGCGATAAAAAAATTATTTTCATTGCGTCCTGGCTATTATATTCCGTGTGGTGTCCGGACACAAAAAATAGCACCACCCCATATCTTCCAATGGGTGTCGTAAAATAGCACCACCCCATATCTTCCAATGGGTGTCGTAAAATAGCACCACCCCATATCTTCCAATGGGTGTCGTAAAATAGCACCACCCCATATCTTCCAATGGGTGTCGTAAAAGACGACTAATGGAGCTTACGACCCAGTGCATGATATCAAGCACCTTGGGTCACCCGAATGGTGGCGGGTAAATAAACCACCAACAAATGCATTCCCAAAGAGGGTTAGTGTCAGGCAGGCGGCCGGCTATAAAATCTAAGCCAAATCCCTATGTAACATGGACAGTGAAAATGGTTTGCGCGATAGGGTTAGGGCGTACCCCGCAGGCGACGCGCAGGAGGGATGACATGTGATGAGGAGGGATGACACTCATGTGACTAAGAGAGTGATGGGTATGAATGTTGATGGATGGAGAGGAAGAGGACGGCCAAAGAAAAGATGGATGGATTGTGTGAGAAATGATATGAGTGAAAAGGGAGTAGATGATGCCTTGACGTCTAACAGGGGAGAATGGAAGGAGAAAACGTGTTGCGCCGACCCCAAGTAAAATGGGATAAGGGCAGGAAGATGAAGATGATTGCGTCCTGGCTAACGGTAACGTGCTTTTTAATACAGTTGCTCAAAAAGTGGTGTATTGCAGGGACGTATAGCGTTCAGGATGTGGGCTATTACACACAAGTGCTTTTTTTTTACCTTTCCTATTAAATTGCTTAATTTTTTCGCAACTGTATTAAAAATAGTCGTTCAGTACACCTGCGGAACCGTCATTGCAACTTGTTCCGACTGTCAACCCTCGCCTTCGGCTGCGCCTCGGCTCGGGTAGACATTTGTCGGAACTCTTTGCAATGACAGCCTTTCCGCACTTGTAGTGAAATATACTATTCCGAAGCACGGAGTCTCGAGTGTACTCGATAGTCACCCACCCATCCACAAACCGATCGCGGCAAACGTCGCTTACCCTTCGATCGTAACACCCGCACGGGTCGATTATCATTCACCAATTCACTATTACGCGAGTCAAACGGTGGTACGAATATCCTGACTTATTACCAGTTATTACGTCACTGTACAATTCGTATGCGCATATTTATTACGCATACGCTTTGAAAAGCAAAAGTTTTGCCTTCTTATACATTCAAGTCGCGATTGTCTCTTAAAATATTCGAGTTAACTGTTACTTCGGGGTATTTTTAGCCGCTTTTGTGGGTACAAAATGAGAAGGAATGCATAATTTTTTATATTGACTAGTGCGTACGTGACAGCAACGAATTTTGACATTGGGTGACACTTTTAAACTGTTTTTTTTTAAATAAAACTTTTTTTTAAATCCAGCTATAATGCGTTAGGTATAATTATTCATGTGTGTGGTTTTATTTATTTATAGACATACGTACATAGTTTTCCTATAGATATGTAAAAACAATATGGTCGTAGGTAGATGGTAGAATTTTGCTAACATCAATTTAATATGACTCTTGCTCGCAAGGCAATCAGATTGTGCCCATTCTATTGACTAAAATTCAAGAAGATTAAATAAACCAATAAAATCCCCAAGGTACTCGAAGAAGGTAATTCGAGTTACTATTGTCTAGGTAATTATTTGAAATCTGTAGTATAATTTAAGAAATGTACAAAAATATCTAATGTATTGGATTTGTCAAGTTCAGGAACAATAAAATTAAAATGCGGATCGGTCAAATAATCAAATACCTTCAAAAGGTGATGCGAGGTGGGAGGTTGAGCGAGTAAAATGTGATTTTTGGAGCGGTTTTTATTATAAGCCCGACTGTCATTCGTAGATCTTTGACAGTCGTCACGAGTTGTCAGAAGCCCAAAATTCTGACAACCAACCAGTCTTACCTAGCGGCATCGTGTTATCCAGTAACTGCATTGTGGAGGTCAGATAAGTAATCGCTCCATGTAAAATACTGGTATTGATTATAGCTGCATCTGTGGGGGTGTACTCTCTAATTATGAAAGCCGTAGTTTCGGCCGAAGTAACGGGCGTTTACTACTCCGTATCACCTTCGACCATATGTAAGATTAGTTCGGGGCTCGAACTAAGAATGAACGACAAAGCGATTTGACAGTTGTCCTTATATTCCTTAAGTGCTTTTGCCCGTCCGAAAAAGTTAATTAATCGGGAGTATTGTTGTCGAACTACTTTCGGACGGGCCCGTATCTTTGTTGAAAGACCCAGAGAGTAGGCCCCCTGGTTAGACTGGAAGCCGACCTTGACATAGTTGGCGGATTAATTGATTTATTTTCAACGACATTTTATCTAATTAAATTTTTTATTCATAGTGACTTGTTATAAAAAGATTATTAATTTAAATTTCTAAATAGAGACCGTCAAACTATTCTATATTTAGAATGGAATTTTAAGTGACAATTTGCCAAATGAGTCGGTCCTTGATTTTTTATTACAGCCTTAATATTGTCAGAAGTTTTTATTGCATGTGCGTGAATTGAATCACTAATTAGAAGTGCGGATATAGCACGCGCACAGATAATAATGATTTATTTCTGTAAGCAGGTCTGTACAAACACTATTACACGTCAATCATAACTAGATGAGGTCGGCATTTCATATCTGACTACTATGAGGAGAAAGGCCGAAACAAACTCAGAGGTCCCATTCTCTTTAAAACTCCAGACAAAATCTTGGATCAGATCATGTGAACTGACTATGTAGATCGGTGTCTGAAATAGTCTTTTGAGGAAAGAACCACACATAATTTGAGTGGACCTGTCTAGTGAGTGTCCTGTACAGTGATGCATTAACTTTATTGTTTAAATATTTGGGTTCATTTGTTGGCACTAATAATAGATACTTTGCAACACTTGAAAACCTAATTTATGGAAGACTGCAAAATATTATGCCTAAGAATGGTGTGCATAGGTAGTATAATAGGCATTTCAATTTGGCGGGACATTGTTCGTTGTATGCATGCACTGTAATGTTAGTAATGCGTGTAATTTTGTAACTATATAACAATTTTAGCTCACGGCCTTGACCACGCTCATTTACTCATTCCAAATTTATCATTCTATTTTTGTTAAGTCATGTCATAAATTCTCGCGAAATATGTGGTATGATGATTTAAATAAAACCTCATGATTAACCATTCGTTGGTTTTGGTTTTGACATTGACCTTAGAAGTAAGGTATACCTACTTGAGCAGTAGCATGAAATTCCAATTGTGACTTTGATTAATTAATCCTTAGAGGTAGAATAAATACTACTTCTTCTGACTGACCGACCACTTGACAATTCAAAAGTGCCTGTGAATGGTTTAATTGAAATAAATGCTTTGAGTTTGACTACAAATTTTAATTTTAATTTCACATGCGCGATTGTACAGATTCGAATTTATCAGAAGGTGTGGTCATATATAAAAAAATCAGCCGTCCCATACATTCAGATCGAGTAGGTATTGATGTTTTGTATGGAATAGTTGAAATTTTTTCACGATTACGATGTTGGTTTAGAACAGTGATGGCCCAGTGGTAACAGCCCCAACTTACAAGTTGTAGGTCGTGGGTTCGAACCCAGACAGGCGCTTTACTTTGTGTAATTTATTTAATCACCACTGCCCTCAAAACAGTGAAGGTAAACATCGTGAGGAAACCAGCATGTCCTAGAACCAAAAATTCGAAGAGATGTAACATCTCCCAACCCGCACTGGGCCCGCGTAGTGGATTACAGCCCACTCCCTCTCACAGAGAGGAGGCCTGTGTCCCAGCAGTGGGATCATTAAAGGCTGATAAGATTATGACGTTGTTGGTCCCATGGAGAAAGTTGTTCAGTTTTATAGTATGTACCACACCGTTCAATATGACCACACTTTTCGCAAACATGATGTATATTGACAGATTGGGTTCTTAAATCGAGTTACGTATGATTATTCTTTCTAGAAAGTGGGCCAAGAACAGAAATACCGTAGGTAAACCACAATAGCCAAGAATTTGTCAAGAGCCTCAGTTCTGACAATGTCAAAGCTGTGTTCTTTTAGATGTACAAATAAAACTCTTTATTATTATATGTTAACGATTCTTTTGTTTAACGAGGTGGGCAGAAATCCAAACTATTTGCAGTATCAACATTAAAGCAGGTGTGTGTAAGTTCAGTGTTAATTAGATAATGCAAGGTCGTTTTCTTGTCTCGCGTTTGGAGTAGAGGACAAGGTTCACCACTTCGGAATTGTGTTTTGTGTTTGTTCATAAAATAAATCTAAATAATATGTAAAATCATCATTGTAATAGTTAATAAGCTGTTATTTTTTCGACCATAAATGCAACTATATTATTATTGTATGACTTACAAGCGCACCTGCTGACCTGCGGGGTCTTGAGTACGATCCTTGGTCGGGTACTGTTGAACTGGGTTTTTCGCTGGAAAATGTAGTAACTACAACAGATTTGAGCCCGTTTGTTACTGTCCTATTAGGGATATGGGACACTGGCGAAATGTGGGTGTAGGTAGTATCTATCCTTCGGAGAATACATGCGTTATTTTAACTAATACAATAATCAGTTCATAACACAACAAACAGTACCTACATAACGTAATCAGCCTGTAACGTTCGCACTGCTGGGACACAGACCTCCTCTCTGTGAGAGGGAATGGGCTATAATCCACCTCGCGGACCCAGTGCGGGTTGGTGGATTTCACATGTCATCGAATTTGGTTCTCTAGGACATGCCGGTTTCCTCACGATGTTTTCCTTCACCGTTTTGAGAGCAGTGGTGATGAAATTAAATACACAAAGTAAAGTGCATACCTGGGTGCGAACTCACAACCTACAACTCGGTAAGTCGGGGCCGATACCACTAGACCACAACTGTTCAAGTGCAACATCAATCATCATGTGCAACTGCAACAGTACCTACTAAATAGTTATTATGCGACTACTCTAGAATAGAACAAAGTCCAGAATTTCCGGAACATTGAGTTCCTTGTATTGTTGAAACTTAAAGCAATTATTATATAATTAATTGGCCGAGGCTTTACTCTATAAGGCCATAGTCCTTGAGCACACCAATTTAAGCTGGGACTAAGACAAACAGGAAAACTGACAGTGTTTTGCCATAGAGTTGTCAAAATACTAAGACCATGTGCACAGCAGAGTGAACACGGTACGACACGAGCGAACACGGTGACGTAGACTAGAAAGTTTTATCTTGTCACTTAAATAACAGTATCCAGACTGTTTTGTTGCAAATGAGCGTGTGTCATCATTGTTTTCACGGAGCGATAGCCTAAAATCAGCCAAGACTGCAAGGAAGCCGTGTGCAAAATTTCACGTTCCTAGGCCCAGTAGATTCGGCTGTGCGTTGATAAATAAAAAGTCAGTCAGTCAGTTTCTCCTTTCAAATATATTATATAGTTATACTAGTGACGTACACAAACTCAACCTTTTATCTCATGGGGGCAGGCAGAAACTACAGAACGCCACCTGACACTAGTAACAATGATTAAATAAATAGCTGTTGCCCGTGACTTCGTCTGCAATCCAGGGTAAAAAGGATCCTATATCCTTTTTCAGGTCATGGTCTACCCATATGCCAAATTTCATCCAAATCCGTTCAGCCTTTTTAGCATGAAAGCGTAACAAACAAACAAACTCAATTTCGTATTTATAGTATTAGTCAGGATTAGGGTTCCGTGGATCTAACCGGCGCTAAAACAAATCATATTCATCGCTTATCTTCCTCATCATCTGCCTAGCCTTATCCCAACTATTTTTGGGGTCAGCTTCCAGTCTAACTAGATTGCAGCTGAATACCAGTATTTAAGGTGGAGTGTACTGCATGCCTGCCTGCCTGTCATAATCTATATAAATCTCCACTATAGGTTGGACTGGAGGACTGGTTGTTCAGACTTTCGGGCTTCTGACGACCCGTAACGACTGTCAAAGATCCACGAATGACAGCCGGGACCAACGGCTTAACGTGCTTTCCGAGGCACGGAATGGACTTGATATGTAAAGATGGTCACCCATCGACGGACCATCCGCGGCAAGCGTCGCTTAACCTGATCGATCGACCCTTGCGGCTGTTATAACTTAGCCACGAGCATCGACACTAGCTTCAATAGATGGTGTTGAAATAAAAAGATTGCGGCGATAAACGTAATAATAAAATAAAAGTTGAACTTTTTTGATTATTAGTTTGAATTTAAATGATACCCTATTAGGTACTTAAGTATCTTGAATTCAGGCGGTGGAGTATCTTTCTTCCATTTCGGTGTATACGAGTACTTCTTTCCTAGGCACTAAGATATTATTGCGTAGGTTTTCTTAAAACGTTTCCTTATGATGTCATTATGCCTCATATATACGGCCCTTCCATATAGTTCGTAGATACTTTGTCAAGGCTACGAATATCTTAGAACAAACCTACTACAGTATTGCGTGGAGGCACATTCAATAGAAAGTTGGTGCTACGTAGTTAAGTTTGGCTCAGTATGTAGTTCAGAGACAATACTCTGTTGTCGAACTCTGACAGAACCTTAACCTAACAAAGCCGATAGTCACTTGTTCTTCCAGATATTATGGTATTTTTTTTGTACTGAACCTAACCTGGGAACCTTCTGGTTATATGATAATCTTCGAGATATTGAAGGTCAACCTAACTTTTAATACTCCCGCGATCCTTGCACTGTTGCGTGCACCCATAAACACAGTGATTTGCGTACGTCACATTGCGCACTACCGTGTACAGTCAATTTCCACACCAAAAATTGTTTCCCAGCAATTATTTTTGCTCCAAGTTACTTATTTTTTATGAACTGAATGCGTAGATGACGGCTTCGTGAAGGGACTTGTTACACCATGTTTATTAGTAATCTGCTTATCAACTGAAGGCAATTTATGAAAAAAAAAGTCTTCTCTGTTACAGTATTAATAAACAATTCATAATTGTTATATTATCATCGCAGTCTTTCGAGTTTCATTTTGAGATATTATACCGTTTTTCTATAATTCCAAATGCAATCAACTTGTGAAACGGAAAATTACAAAAGAAGCCGCAAACACAAATCGAAATTGAGTCTTACAAAATAGCTAAAATACCGATTGTACCGAAAATGATACCAATCTCGATCAACAATTTCAGTCCCTGAAATAAGAGAACATAATACTTTTGTCGTTCAATATTTGTCTTCAATTTCTGTTAATGTAGGCACACTGTTGCGACTTTTAGTCGGTAGACTTCAAGTTGACTAACTAGATGATGTTTAAAAATTCACGATCAATAAACAATTGTTTTTTAAAGAAAATTGGGATACTATTATATCTAAGATTTTTTTTTTCCAAGGTGATGAAAGCAAGATTATAATTTATTGTCTTTTACGTAAAACTGCCTTATTGAAATTCTCCAAGAGACCAAGGGATATAGCGGTCTATTTTGTGTCTGGTTTCAGCAATTAATAAAAATAAAAGCTTATTTTATTTGAATGGGCTGTGAAAAACACTTCGAACATCATAATAACAAATAAACGAAAACCACCTCTATATTATTATGAAAAGCCTTGAAAGATGAGTCCGCATGCAAATTCAATTAATTGGATTGGATTTCAATTACTCCAAACGATTCTTTATTAACTACGACCATCAAGTATTAATAATACATTCAATTAATCATCAATCTTTCATTCAACAATTCATCAGCTTTGTGTCATTAATTGTCACTACAAAAAACTGACAAGACTAACTACTGAAATGCTTATGAGAGATATTTTACACACATCAAAAATGGTTTTATCTCAATTTCCAAGATAATATTTACATAATTTAAGAAGCTAACCGTCTTAAAATGATAATATGTACAAGTATATAAAAAGGAAGGGGAAAATAATCATAGGGCATTTAAATGGATAGGCCATCTACGTAATTATTTTTATGAAACGCAATGATACCTAACCTACTACGCATACAATATCAGGGTAATGCGCACATGATTGTATCAACTTTGATATGACCTATACACTCCGATAAATCACGTTACGTCAGATAATCGTACGCACGACGAACACGTCACAAAATCTACATACTCTGCTCAAAGTACCAGTCCGCACGGCAGTCGCAAACCTGCGACCTTCTTAATTATAGCAATATCCCAAAGGGAAACGGCCTCGAATTTTTCCTTTGCGCTAATTATAGCTGTCCATCAAAACAAGAACACAAAAGCCGAAAATGTTTCTGTTGAACGGCGATAGAATAATAGCTTGCCAAAGAGTTGCCGCAATTGTTTGTTTATGAAAATTGTTATAGGGAACTGCCGCAGCTGACGCGCTATTTATTTTAGATCTATAAAATTCTATTGTTATTTGTGGGCAAACAAATGTTAATTTATCGAAATAACTTGACGCATTTTAATCCCGAAGCAGAAGTCTGTGTTGTTTCTTCATTTATCAAAATTTTGCCGGAATTTATTGCAATCTTTAAGATGTTAAGACAGTTCTTAGATAAGCCCAAGTTCGCAGTAAAACCGTTGTAACCGATGAGATATTTTAATTTATTAACAATAATAATAAGGCGAAGGCGAATAAACATTATTTAAATCGACGCGGCCAGAATTTTCTATTTCTAGGCAGGAAAAATTTTAATTTGCCCGTAAATTATGTGAATTGGTGCTCGTTTCCCAACGATATTTTGTCACTTGTCGCAATTAACGGTAAACGGAAACTCGCGTGACAGCTGTCAACAAGGAAGTCGACATTGGGGCGGATGGAGAATAATTATGTTCGATTTCAAGTGAATAAATACGGATTTTAGGAAACAATCAATGTTGTAGGTTACTTTAGAAAATACTTCTAAAAACATGATAAAACGCAAGAGCAATTTTTATGGCTAATTATAAACGTAACATAGCCAACCTGAATAATGATATAGTAATTAAACCTAGGACCTCTTGCTCAGTAGTAGCGCTTGTGACCATAAGACCAACGAGGCAGGGGAGTATCAATATAGAATAATCAAATAAATCTCTCCATACTAACTTAACCTTTGTACGGTTGATACAACAAACACAGCGAAGTTCACGCCGTGCGAGTTTTTTAGTTCTACCCAAGACAAGAACGAAGCTCGGCAAATCAATGTTTACCTATGCAGGCACAGATATTTCTAAAAAGCCACCTTCCACCATAAAAAATGTAAGCTCCTTTATTGTATTCAAAGTTCAACTTGCTCGACATGTAGTCGAAAAATATCGATAATACTCCAATAGCAGCTAAGAACTACTGGATGCATTATGGAAATAACTGCTTAAAAAAAAAACGGACGACGATAATACTAGCAATAAGCACTATCGTATTGCATGTCTCATTTAAGTGACTGTAGTCTTTTATGAGAATAAATTTCTTTAAACACATAATAAATATAAAGTACTTACATACTTAATAAAAACCTTTCACTTCATAAAAAAAAAGCATTTTACCCTTTAGTTGTACAAAAACACTTATCCAAACACCATGCAGCGTTACAACTAAGGAAAAGAGTGTTTTCGATGAACTCTGGCACCCAAAGTAAGATTTAACTTGTGTTTAGGATACCAGCGTCCTCGCCTATAATTTGAACATATACAGGGTTACTGGTAACTCGACGTATTCCTTGCACGGCGTCATAGTAGGGTTAAAATGTAACAAATTAAGCCACCAAATGTTCTACCGAAGTTCAGTAGTATTTGAGTTACTTACATTTTCAGTATTTTTATGAAAAATCCCAGATTAAATCATTTGGAGCCAATTTATTTATTTATTTATTTATAAATAGGAGAACCAACAGCTGTAACAGATGTATAACAAATGCATATGTGACACAAAGCCAATTACAGGTTCTCACGAGTAAACAGCGCGTTTACAGCGCGACTGTACTGAAATATCATAGTTGATACCGTAGCAGATCTTTGTTCATAATTAAAAGTTCAAAAATGCCAGAAACCTTGGCAAATATCAATAGACAAACATTTATTTTTTTAGTGATTTTTGCTGTTACTTCATACAATATGTTGTCTAGTGAACAAAAAATTTATAAAAAATAAAAAGAAAATTGGCTTAATGTGTTGTATTTTAACCCTACTATGACATCCGGCAAGGAATACGTCGAGTTACCAGTAACCCTGTATATCAGTAGTTGTAGGACGAGCACAGCTTATTATTATTACGATAACTACTTATTAGTAAATGCATAGTACCTATCATGACTGACACAGATATTTTTTTGTCAACAAACCCGACATTTACCCTCCTCTGGAAAAATTAGGAGAAAACAACAGCTTAATAAAAATACTCTCTATTGTACACAGAGGTAATAAAATCAAGTTTCACGTACAAAAGGACCAAATTTGGTAACGGAAGGACCAAGCCCTTCCTTGTTATGATACAAGTGGGTAATTTTGGTTGAGCGTCGGTATAACGTTAATTAACAGAGTCTTTGTAATAGGTAGCTGTTTGTTTTGACATCCTTTGTAGCTCGTGTTGGTAGGTGTTTTCATTTGTATTTTTTCTTAAGACAATTTTGTTTGTATAATCTGCTTGTTTGCTGTTTGTAATGTTACATTACACAGTACTGGGCTAGATCTCAAAAAGGACTTGAAAGTATATTTACAAGTCAATCCGTAACTCTATAATGTGGTCGTAGTGACAAAACTACAAAATTGATAGATCCTCTGTAGTCTCAAATCGTTTTCAGCTAAGTTAAAAAATAGCATGCGATTTTTTATTGCGACACTGTTATGGGAAATTGGAGATCAATAAAGCCATTTGTCCTTGTATCCCAACATATTGCAGCCTAAACGCCTAATGTTGGGCAGCTGACGGTCTATATGTTATCGTTTCCATCCCTGACCCTAATTTGATAGAATTTGCTCAGAACGTTAGAACTGATTTCAATACAAAAGCATGTACGTTTATTCAGACATCAAAACAATTAATGAGTGACAGTTTTGAATGATAAAATGACTCAATAAGACTGATAAATGAACCTACATTATATGCTTATTCTGAATGAAGTCGTGACTGAAATACAGCAGCTCACATTCAACGGCCCACATTAGCAGAGTCACTGAATGATATATGTATTTTGAAATAATTAAATTTGAAATGGGCAGTAACGTGTGATTAACCGTGTAACAATCTATCAATAAATAACATTAAGTGGTAGTTATCGCTCCATTAATGAATATGCATAATTCATTCAAATTGAAAGAAATAATCGATTGATTTGAAATATGCGACCATTAAAACGAAGTATTCATTTACATACATTGAAAATAGTTACAACGATACATGAATAACATTACAAGGTACATATTTATGTAAATAATACACAATGATATTTTAAATAGCACCATTAACTACATCAGAAGATGAATAAATATAATCAGCGCATTGTTGACGCATAGAATAAATATGAACTTTGTATACACAGTTCCATTTGTTTTCCATGTATGGATGAGAATTTGTTTGATAATAATGTATCAATTTCAAGTCTTATCCCTAAAACAAGGATGTTTGACCTGTACGCCATACCCTGCACTAACTTCTTAGTTGTCATCTCTTATTCTGCCTAGCCTGTTCCCAACTATTTCTGTGGTCGGCTTCCGGTCTAACCGGTTGCAGTTGAATACCATTATTTACGTGGAGTAACTGCATATCTGACCTCCACAACCCAGTTACGGGGAAGACTTTCGGGTTTTGACGACCCGTAACAACAGTCACAGATCCACTAATAACAGCCGGGGCCAACAGCTCGACGTGCTTTCTGAGGCACGGAGGGTGTCGGTATATAATGATGGTCACCCATCCACGGACCGACCGCAGCAAGCGAGGCTCATCTAAAGACTAATTAAACTCTAAAACCAATTACCAGAATCACCCTAATTATATCCGCTTTGTTTTCAGTTAAAGCCTCATTATTACTGAACCTCATGACCCTTGGGGTTAAGGGCAGGCTTTGTCAAACTAATTATGGAGGTAAACTTGCGATTTGGAGACTGTCTTACCAATGAACTGAAAATGGTTGCAGATAAAAATGTATGGGTTTCTTAAAAGAATAGTTTTGGTACTTAAGGACCAAAGAATGTACCTATCGTTTAGATGAAAGTAAATACTAATTTCATCTGTAAATCTATTAAGCAATTATTGTATCTATCATTGCAAATATAAGTGAATTTTAAACAGAAAACAGCCAATTTTCATCTGATTATACCAAAGTTGAATGCACCATTAATTGCCTATTTGTCTCTTTTTCTGTATTATTTTACTTTCTTAAAAAAACTTTGTAAACAATTGGTAAAATATTATCTTGTTTCAAAATAGTTGTTCTATCGTCCTTTTTACAAATTTATTTATTTATTTATTAAAACTTTATGCACAAGTAAAAAAATAATACTGTACAAAGGCGGACTTAATGCCTGAGGCATTTTCTACCAGTCAACCTTAGGGTGATGCAGAGATATACCATGGCAGGTGCAACATACGGGATAGATAGCTCGGAAATGACTATAAAATACAAGAATAAATACTACTATATAGATACATAGATACATACATATAAACAAAATAAACCTTGGTCAGGAGAAATAACGATCGGTAGAGGAGAAAACAAATCCAGCAACTCAGCGCTGGGATGTTTCAGCCAACTTCTGACGGATATGTTCACGTGCCTTCACTTTAAAAGATAACCGACTGGTTGCTGTCCTGATTTTCAGAGGGAGCGCATTCCAAAGAAAAACCGCCTGGACAAAGAAAGAAGAATGAATGAAGCCAGAACGGTGAGAAGGACATCGTAGAAGACGATTGTTGGTGGAACGAAGATTTTTACTATGGGCAGTGCATAAATATTGTATTTGGGAAGTCAGGTAAGAAGGGGAAGTGGGTTTGTCCAGAATAGAGAACAACGTAGACAGAGCCCTCAACTCTCTGCGCTGACGAATGGGTAACCATTTTAAAAGCAGTCGGTGTGCAGATACATGGTCATACTTACGAAGATTGAACACGAATCGAATGCAGTTATTGAGAAGGCGGTCAAGTTTATTGAGGAGATCTGCATTCAGGTCATAGTAACACACATCACCATAGTCAATTATAGGAAATATAAGGGCCTGTACAAGCATTGCTTTTATGTGTGATGGGAGAAGGTTTTTCAACCGATAGAGCGACCGCAACGTTCCGGTGACTTTTTGACTTACAGTCGTGACCTGCTTTCGCCAGTCTAGACAAGTATCGACATGCAGACCAAGATTCTTAACATCAGAGCTAAACGGGATGACTGAGTTGTCGAAGATTACAGGTGGCACAGTTAAGCCGTTCAGTTTCCTCATGCTGTAGGGGCTCCCCACAATGATAGCCTGACACTTTGCGGGATTAACCGCCACCCCAAATCGATCAGACCAGTTTTTTACGACATCTAAATCCCGGTTTAGCTCCTCAATCGCATCGGATATGTTGCCAACACTTGCCCGGCAGTAAAGCTGCAAATCGTCAGCATAAAGATGATACGCAGTCTGAAGTTCGGTGGTGATGAGGTTAATAAAAATGGAGAATAAAAGAGGAGATAATATACCGCCTTGAGGAACGCCAGCTGCAAGATCACACCAATTTGACGAAAAGTCTCCAGCATAAACAGACTGCTGACGTCCCCGAAGATAAGAGGAAAACCACTTCAGTACCTCCGGAGAGACCATAAGATAGGAAAGGATGGATAAAAGGACTTCGTGACTGACGGTATTAAAAGCATTGGAAAAGTCAATTAACACTAAGACTGTAACTTTAGTGTCTTCCATTCCCCGCCTTATATCGTCGGTCACTTTAAGGAGAGCTGTAACGGTACTGTGCCCGGGCCTGAAACCGGATTGAAATGGACTGATGAGAGAGTTGCGGTGAATAAAGTGGGAGAATTGTTTGTGAACGCTGGCCTCGAGCACCTTAGATAGAAAAGGAAGGATGGAAATTGGGCGAAAGTGACTAGGAAGAGAGGGATTGGATATTTTAGGCAGGGGCCGAACAAGGGCTTTACGCCACAGAGAAGGGAAAACACCGGTGTAAAGGGAAAAGTTTATGATGTGGGAGATTGCAGGGAGTAGTTGATCAAGAGCCGTCACGATCATATGGCGGCTAATATTATCGCAGCCCACGGCCTTGGATTTAATGGACAGGATAATCTTTTTGATCTCTGCCGGGTCGACTGGGGTGAAGACAAAGGGGTCGATACTAGGACGCATCAGACCAGCAAGGTAGTCGAGTGTTTGACATTTGGTTAGACTATCTAGATTTGGAACAGTGGAGAAATGGCGATTTAGATCGTCTAAACCAATTGTGTTAGGAAGGTCTGAATGTCGCGATTTGCCGATGCCTAAAGTTCCAAGGAACTTCCAAATATCGGCAGGAGAAGAAGAAGTGATATTACTTAGAATGTGGCGGCGTTTAGCGTTGCGTATCATCTGATTACACCGATTCCTGGCAGCCTTAAAAAGATTCCAATTGTCCTCCGAGCGATCCCTTTTAAATTTCCGAAACGCGCGGTCCCTCCGTCGCATTGCCATCCGAACTCCCCTGTTCATCCAAGGTGCAGGTGGACGCTTCAACTTTATTTTCTTGACAGGAGCATGGGTGTCGTATAGCTTGACCACAACATCGTTGAAAAAACTAACTTTTTCGTCAATTGAAACAGCTGCTTCCAGGGGTGACCAGTCAATATTGGATGCATCTCGTTGAAGCCTCTCGCTATTCATACGTGCAAAGGCACGCCTGTACTGGAATGTGGGTTTAGGTTTAGGGGGTTTAAGGACATAGGACAGAAAAATAAGGTCATGATGGGAAAAGCCAGGAGCAACATGTTGACCATGTGAGGAAACTAAGGAAGGATTAGAGGTGAGGATAAGGTCAAGCCAAGTGTCATCTCCTGCTATATTATGATGGGTGGGTTGGAGATCCAATACATGCAGACTGGCTGACTCGATAAGGTGTAGGAGTTTAGAGGACCGAGGGGAATTGTGGGCAAGGAGGTTGGTGTTAAAATCCCCCATGACAATGTGGTGTGCATACTGCGAACCCAAAGATTCAAGTACCGATTCAAATTCAGTGAAGTAATCAATAGAAGGGGGGCAATAGACGACACCAAGGACGGTTTTAGCTCCTTTGACACAAACCTCAAGGAAAAGAAACTCTGCGGATTCATTGGGTGAAGAAGAAGCAAGAACTTTAAAAGGGAAATCACCACGAAGGTAGATGGCTACACCACCCCCCCTCCTGCCGATCCGGTCATTCCGAAGGAGAATGAAACCGGGGAGTGAGTAAGTGGTTGAAAGCAGGTTAGGTTTGAGCCACGTCTCGGAAATCAGGACTGCGTGAACGTTATTGTCGGTAAAAGTGTCGTAAAGTTCGTTGAAGTGACTTGGAATGCTCTGAGCATTGAGGTGGCATACGTTAAATAGCCGGCCAGAATTCTGGCAAAAATTTTTACGTAAAAGAACACCTAAGGTGTCTGCGAGAGAACAAAAACTTTCATCGCTACAAGATGCGCTAGAATCGTTGGCAGAATAAAAAGATTCGTTATCAGAGGTCATAAATAGATAAATATTTATAAATATATAATTATATATAACGCTAAAAGCACTACAAAATTACTGGTACGATGGTTGCATCTCAGCACCACCCGCCAGCTCACAACATCATCTACTCTAGACATTGGTTAAACTAATTATATGATAAAAAGCACACAGCAAAAACCTAAAACAAAACAGCATAAGTGACATGCGGAATAAAATAGCAAAAATATAAAGAAAGGAAAAAAATTTCTAAGGTTACACATAAAAAATATTACGGCTAAATTAATAATAATTTATGGCGAGATGAATTACACGAAAATGTTCAGAACGTATCCGATCAACAATACGTCAAACTGTAAACCGGCCTTCCTGTCATACATAGATAACCTGTGGACTTTTTATTCAACTTTGGCATATGTCACAATTGACATTTACGTACGAATACACTTTACAAAAGAAATATAATTGAAAAGAAAGTTAAAACTTGTTGAGGGTAAATTATTATATAAATGAGCCAAATTAATTGTACAAGAGACTATTGGAAACTAACATAACTAATATTAGAAGGACTCGGTACATAATCAAATAAATTACAATGGTAAGTATTTCTATACCATAATAACAATTGCTTGCAAACATTTAGTAAACTGTCTACACAACATGATACCAAGTGATTACTGACCCGTTCTGTCTTGCAGGATATCTGCTGTGCCTTGGGTTCCTGGATCTTGGGCTTTTGGAAACTTCGCAAGTAGAGGATTGAGCTCACCCATTGAAGAAACTTTATGTCTACTTCCATCAAAGGCCTTTAGAACTATGACACCGTCCTGAGTCCAACACGACCGCATTCCGAAGTGAAGACGCGCCTTTCCAAAGATGGACTGCCGGACCCTTGTCAAGAATTCCTTGACTGAGATGGATGTGCCCTTCAAGCGTGTCTTCACTTTCCACACCGCTGACTTGTCATCGTAGCTGGAAAATTTCACCAGTATGGGCCTGTGATGTTCTGTATTGATTACACCAAGTCTGTGACAGACCTTTATGGAAGATGCGGAGAAGTTCTTGAGGGCCAGCTTATTCGTCATAACATCCATGATGACTGCGGTGCTGTCTTCATTGGCAACTTCGGCGACGCCTTGAAAAATGAGTGCTTTCCTCCTGTGTCTAGTCTCCAGTCCGTCAACCTGCTTAGCACACTCACAAATCTGAGTCCGGAGCAAGCCAAGCATGCTGAAAATAAGCTCCCTGAAGGTCCGGAACTCCTCAGCCACCCTTGCCACGGTATCCTTGGCAGGTCCTGCGACCTGAATTTGGGCTTCCAGTGCTTCCATCTTCCGTGCGAAGTTCTCTTCAAGGCACTTTTGTGCAGACAATACCTCTGCAAACTGGGACATAGTGATCCAGCAGACTAATGCGAAGTGACTTTGCAGATGATGAGCTGGCAGGTGGTGTAATTTTACGCTAGGGTCACATAAATGTGCCACAAACGTGAGTACCAGTGTAATGGGGGTTAAATAATTATACTTAATTAAAATTTAGGCAAAAAACTGTGTATTTCTATATTAAATAAAAATTCAAAAACAGAGATATGTCTATCGTTTTTTACACCTACCCGCGAAAAAAAAAAAAAAAAAAAAAAACAAAAAAAAAAAAAAAAAAAAATGACTCTTGAATCTATAAGATATCGACTATATGATAGTGACAAGAACCGGACAATATGCTTTGTGTTGCTATATTTGATTTGTGACCTTAATAATCGTTTCGCACGTGTTGATTTCAGATTTAGGCCTTGTGGGTGTACTGGTCAAATAAGTTACAGAAGACCTTTATTTCGTCTGCCTTACTTGAAAGTTAGAAATTAGGAATTTCCAACGGACGTGCCTTTCGGAATCAGTTTGGTATTTAATATGGATTATTTACGTAGATAGCCTGGTTTATTTCTAAGGCATTCAAATATCGCTAGCCAATCTATTGATCAAAGACCCTTGTCTGAGTTGACATTAGTATCAAACAATGTAAGGCAACCAGTCCGAACGGCTGCCTTTGTACGCCACCATGTTTGATTTTGTGACATTAAGTCAGACTGGACTTATCAATATCAGATACTTACCCCTTGTATTGAATTGTACCGTTGTGTGAAACGAGCCTTGTAGTTGACTAAGGGTTGGGGACACAATTGATAAATGATTTTATTTCTGTAAGTAGGTTTGTATAAACACTTTAACACGTCGATCATATTTCAAAAACTAGATGAGGTCGGCGTTTCCTATGTGACTACTCTCAGAAGAAAGGCCGAAACAAACTCAGAGGTCTCTTAAACAAGTCCAGACATAATCTTGGTCAGATCATGTGAAGACCATGTATATTGGTGTCTGCAATGCTATTTTGAGCAAAAACCACACAGATTGAGTGGATGTGTCCAGTCAGTGCACGCATGTGTCAGTGATCGTGCAGCTCAACTCAGAACTTAAGGAGCTCAACGATTTGACGAACGAAAGAAAGGGCTTTTGGGTAGGTCGCATAAATTACTCAAACTGCCAGATCAATATTAAAACTAACTAGAAAAAAAAACAATGACCAAAAAAGCAATGACCCACATATTCCTTACATTCGCAATAATTAAAATAATACAGTGTGAGTCTTTATAATATGCACATATCGAAATGAGGGAATCTATGCTTAATTTTATAGACGGAACAAGTATTTTAGAAAATCTTTATTTTTAAATATTTTTATCTATAAAATTAAGCATAGATTCCCTCATTTCGATATGTGCACATTATAAAGACTCACACTGTATAATACTTTAAATAGTACATACTCATGTCATTGTATGTATAAAATTCATCAGTGTCAATGTGTATATAAAAGTTGGGAGATGATCTTTTCATAATTGCTTTTGATTTGTGATAACTCTAATAGGTTATTTAATTTCTTATGCTAGGTTATTTTTATGCTACTGGGAGCGTGATAGGAAGTGTCTCTTTCTTAACGAAACATAAAACGATAAAATGTCGTGTGTTTGAAAATAATATACCTACTGCTTTTAAGAATGAAATGAATAATCTTCAAAAAAAATTTGCAGGAATTTAAATTATAAATCCTTGTGAGATGAGAAAGGTAAAACAATATATAAACACGTGCAAATTATGTATATTCGTATTATTCTTCGGCGCTCAGATCGTGCAAATAGTTGCCATTCAATATAATTAATTGTAAAGCTGCACGATAAATTATATTGATAGAAGATCAACATACAATCATTTTAATGCAAAGTTACACAGTAAATATTGATTTCTAACAGAAATATAACGTGTGAGTAGATCTACGTTTTCTGTTTAATATATTTAATACTCTTGTTGTGTTCATAGATTTTAAGGCTTAGCTTCCAAGTCAAGCAAACCAACATCGGATTTTTATTGTTAGGCTTTACTCAGTTGCCGTCGTCGTTCGGGTAAAAGAATCGCCTCAGAGCTCTAGCAAACAGTAATAGTACACCCATAAACACATAGGAAAATACAGTCGCAGAGTAATTGTGGTATGTATGTAAAAGCGTGCTAACAGAGTGAGTTATTTTCACACATTATGTATGATGGATTGTCCCGTCACTATTTACGAAGTAGTGATTTATAAACCCACACCATAGTGACGTTGCTGTTAATGGCTTCCCCAAATAATGAATGGATTACGCTATTAGGTATGACGGCATTGACAGCCCATTCTCGTGGTAAAATTTTATAACCGTTGTCTTGGTTCAAATACTTGAGAATAAAACTACCTACTAGGTCACAATCTATTGTATAACGTGTTACCAAGAACAAACGGTTAACGCATTGTTTTGTGAGCGAAGAACGAGTTTGTCGAGGTAAGGTAGACTGTCAATGGCTTGGAAAAAATCTAAAAGAAACAGTCTTCTAAAATACTGTTGTGTTGAAGATTGATAAACTATGGTCAGTTTACCGAAGTATTTTACAAGGATGCAATTGCCTGTAGAAATAAGAAGACTTTTAAACTTTGTTTCTAAAAACGAAGTAAATTTTTTTTCCTATTTCTACCGACAATTTAAAGCAGAACACAGCAACACTGCATACGTAAAGCTATCTATCTTCTTTGCTAAGCAAAATCTCATACCAGCTTTACATTTCCATGTACAATATTGTACAATATTGCCTGCAAGCTTTATCCTCCCAGATGCAAATAGGTAAGTCCGGTATTGAGATACATGCAAGCTCAGCTGAAGAATATTTCTTGGGCAACGTCATCGTATTATATTGTATGCTTCAGCGGATTTTTGAATATACTTTTACCTCGGCGTGCGGTCTGTTGGTGTTCGTATGTCTTGATATTTCAAAGTTGACATAAATAAAATTTCGGGAACAGGAATTAGTTTTTCTGGTCCTTTAATCCTTCCGAAGCAGCACTGATTTGGAAAATACTAATTAATCAACTTAACCCGTCGTAATCCATCTCTAACGACGCCTGGATTCCTGCCCCGCCGAAAAATTTCACAGCCCAAGTCACAAATTGACGATATACGAGGAGTATGTGGTTATTATAGGCGGAGTGGTTACCAAAACAAGAAAATATTATAAAAATAGACAATGATCAGGTGCAATTGAGGTTTTCACGTAGAGAGTGACATCCTAAAAACATCAACCAAATTGGATGTTTTGAAGACGTCATTGTTTTGGAAAAAAATGCGGAAAGCAAAGTCGCAAGTTTGTGGAGAGAAAGGACCAATTTATCACTTACTCCGAGTGTCGTAGAAACGCGTAACAGATAACATCAGGTCAAATGCAGCAACATCTATCCATTAACCCTTTCTATTTTAAAAATATGTACTACTGATTATTCGGATGCCGATTCCGACAGAATGAATTTTGCATTAATTTAAAAAAAGCTTTTTTTATCGAATAAGGGAGTTGATCGACAGGGAGGCGCTGTTGGAAAAGATTCGTGAAAATGTTTTGAAAAAACAAGATGGCGACGTTAGTTCTGATTTTCGCCACGCGCTAAAAGATCCTTGTGCAGTTATATCTTCCATTCAAAGTTTTCAAAAACCATACTTTAATTATTGTCAAATCATAAGTAGAACATAATTATTCTAACTTTTAAACTCTTACCGTCTTATTACAAAACACCATCTAACTTTAGCCCAAGCCTAAACCTTTCTATTTTGTATTTTGAACTTTATGCCTACAATAAAGTTGACAACCTAAGACCGGACTAAGATGTCAGTTTTGTAAAAGAAGCTATATTTCGATTTATCTTAGGTTTTTATTTCAACAATAGGCTCGATGGTTTAAACCATGTCTAAAGTAAAACCTTGTGTTGTAATAACACCGTTAGACTGTTTAACTCTATTAGTATAATGAGAAGCGAATTAAAACTGAACTGAAAAATATAAAAAAAAAACTGCTTACATTAATACAAGTTCAAGAAAACCACATTACTAAAGGTTTATTTCTTACGTTCATAGGATTACAATGAGGGGTCTGCAATCAGCTTAGAGTGCTAGGTTTAAATCGGTGTTTAACTATCTATCGAGAAAAAGAAATCGTAATTGAAGATGAAAAGAATAATACGTTCAGAACCATTCCTTTAGTAGCTATTTTTGAAACCATCACCTTAAAACTCCACACTTTTTTTAAAACCACTTTTTTTTATAACCGAGTTGATATAAGGATTCACAAACGTGAAAACCAACCTTAAAATGCCGAAAAGTTAATAAAAACAGTAGTTGCAGACATTAAATATCGTCTGAATAAATAAATAAAGTCTCAATACAAAGGCCATGAAGAATCATTTAGAAGAAAAAAAATATAAGAAAAAACAGGGAAATAAACCTTCTTACAATTAAGAGCGTTCATCCCGCGCGGGTTGGCAACGTCGCATTTCTAGTGGTTTTTCGTGATTATTTTATTAAATTTAAATCAAATTACATTTTTTTTTCAGCCAAGTAATAAATAGTTGTTATATATACGTTTGTATGCTATTTTTTACAATAATTTTTGTATTTTCTTATAAAAATTGGCATATTGTAATTTTTTTTCTATTTGCAGTACCTACTTATTATTATTCAATATTTTTATTTAAGAGTAAATGTTAAAAATTATTATAATTACCAACGATCACTATGCTTGGCTGAAAAATAGTAATTTGATCTAAATTTAATAAAATAATCACGGAAAACACTAGAAATGCGACGTTGCCAACCCGCGCGGGATGAACGCTCTTAATTGTAAGAAGGTTTATTTCCCTGTTTTATCTTATTTTTTTTTCTTCTAAATGATTCTTCATGGCCTTTGTCAAGCACGTCAAACACCAGCAACTCACAAAATCTCAATTCATTTCATCCAATGTATTTTTAATAAACTTTACAATAGTATACGGCGCGCCGTATAAAAGTTTAATAAAAAGCGGCGGCGACGCCTCACGACTTAACCCCTGAGGCTGCAGAATAAACCCCTTTAACGCTAAGATTTATTAGTTTACGTGGCTGTAACTTCACGACGAGACTGGTGACAAAGGACAAAGGTGGTTTAGTAAAGTTTTCATTATAATAGATATCAGTACTACAGATTTACCTGTGTTAGTTGTCTCTTTTTAAGTGTTTATTTTCGTTACTGTACCTCGTTACCTTTTTAGAATGCGGCGTATAACGAAGGGATGGCTTGTTGTTCGTCTCGGAAAAGATATCGCGGACATAAAATTAAAATTAGTGATGATTATGGTTAAGTACTTCAAGAAGATGAGCAATCGCGTCCTAATGCCTTATAGCAATATCTTCCAACCTGCAGTATCCACAAGTGTTAAATACCTTTAAGCATTTTACAGTATAGTCACTCTTTCATATCCTACACTAATATTCTATCTAATTGCATTGTCCGGACCCTGCAGCGTTCTGAACTGATTTTGCAATTTCAAGCGTGACGTGAGCCGTGACTTTTCAGCGATGAATGTAATTTGGCTGCAAGCATTTTCAAAAATAAATGGGAGCGCGAATATTGCGTCGGTTATTGACCATCGCAGCAAAACCGAACAAGCTTACTCGGATGCTTTTATAACAAACGAATCGACCGGTTTTTTCAATATCACCCCAAAAATAGAATGTATTCTAAATCACACCGGTCAAATGCGAATTGTATTTGACCACAGAGGTTCCGCGTGTTGACTTTAACATAACAGTGGATCTGCAAATTTGCAAACTCAGGTCCACAGAAGCATTATTTTGAATGATGACTTATGGCCTTTCTTTGGCTTTTGTTAAGTCAAAGATACACGAGATAAAGAGTCACGTGGTAAAACATAAATTACCACAGACCATCACCACGTAGATGAGACAATATTTTTAAAAAATTTCTGTCACCGTTGTCCGACCAGACACATTATTTTATAAAAAAATACTCAAAGAATGAATTTTCAGAAACATGAGAAGTATTTGGAGCATTTGATGCATTAAATTCAGAAATTAGGTTGCCTATGTACTTATAACTCAAATCATTCCTTACGATTAGGCGAGGATCATGTTGACACTTTTTACAGAACTCTAAAAACAAAAAACTAAAAATACTTGTTTGACAAGTGCTAAATCGATTTTGCGATTTAAAAATAAAATGCGGGTCTCCGATTCATGGAAAACAAGCAAGTTTTAACCTCTCTTGCGTAAAAATGTTATGTTATCTCTTTTATTTGAATGGTTATAGTTTCTGGTTGGAAAGATACCGTATGGGTTCGTTGAAAAGGTAAATTGTTACTTTAATACCTGCATGTGTGGGCATACCTGTGTATGTACAATTGTACATTAAGGACCTTCCCGTTCTCGATTGCCTATTTTCAAACTCTATAAAGTACAGGTAAACGACGGACGTGCATCAAAGTAAAATATATGATATAGCTAAACTCTCTAGGGTCCCTTTATTAACGTTTTATTATTCCTAGAGTTGGTTATTATAGAGAGAAAGAAAACCGTGCGTGACTATTTTCAATCCAATAAATCTGAATAGGCTTTTTAGCCATAAAAATTATTTCAATAAAAGTCTGTATTTATTTCTAGGACAATAATCTACAAAACTGTAAGTCACGTTTTCAATAAATTGAGTATTTTCGAAACTAAACGCGAATTTGGAACCAACCGTATTTCGGCAGCGCGCGGTACCTACTCTGCGCGGGCGATGGGTGGCAATCGGCCTTTGCACGAGAAACACGTACTTTTCTTCGCCGTACGTATTCGACGTAAATATTAGAAGTGGGGGGGGGGGGGGGGGGGGGGCAAGGCAATCGAGAATGTGAAAGCCCTTGATAAGCTCTGGAATGTTCGGATACAGTTCTGCCCCTGGCTGGAGGCTTTGAGTTAGCTCAAAGGCACCACAGGATAGACCGGTTAAGCAGTCACGGCCTCTCAAGGCAAACTGCAAGATGCCATTAAAAAAAAAAAAGGATACAGTTCTGTTGTAAGCATGTTTTCGTGTCAACCGTGCTGTAACACTTCACGATCACTACATTATAATACAATAAAACAAAGTCCCCCGCCGCGTCTGTCTGTCTCTGTCTGAATGCGCTAATCTCTGGAACTACCTGTCGGATTTGAAAAATATTTTTGCTTTAGATAGGCTAATTTTTGAGGAGACGCGGTGAGTTGGTTACCGATAATTTACGCGGACGACATAAAACGACAAGATAGTTTCCCTTAGTAAAGTTTCAATTGACTGGGAATTCTTTTCAAAATTGGTAAAACAATTACGAGGTTCACTATATCTACACTACGTGGGTCCAGTTTAGTGCGGGTTAGTGAATGTTTTTGAATGTTTTATTCTATTAAGTTTATACGTGCCGGTTTCCCCATGATGTTTTCCTGCACCGTTTTGTAGGCTCTTTTAACGTTTGATCGCATTAAATGGTCCTGAGGGATTAGTATCAAGGTATCGCACGTCTAATCAACGTAATATCTCGTTGCGTGACTTGTGTGTCAACTAATAATATCACATAAATCTTTTATTATTTGTGTGTGTTAGTGTCAGGATATAATATTATTAAGACTACACAAGCGGTGTTAATTTTAAAGGTGGGGTGGGGTGTTTTTGTTTTTTGATAGTACAAAAACCATGTTTTTACTAAAACCTCTAGATTTAGTTTTAGAGTTAAAACATCATAAACGTAGGCATATATTTGATTGAATATACTTTTTGAACCTTCACGTAGAAAAGAATAGTTGAATAATTAATTAAACTCATCAATTCTGACGTATGTAGAGAAAACCCAAATAATCGACATGATGCGAAAAAGTTGAACCTTCACGTAGAAAAGAATAGTTGAATAATTAATTAAACTCATCAATTCTGACGTATGTAGAGAAAACCCAAATAATCGACATGATGCGAAAAAGTCTCCTGTATAACTAAGTAAACTTTTAAATACCCAGTGAAATAATCCACATTTTTTGTATTATTGACAAAACAACTCAAAAAGCAAAGACACTGTTCTCACTGTATCACGCAGAAAAACTTGAAAAGTAATAAAAATAGGTTTATTTGTCACATAGACACGCGCATACTAAAAGATACAATTAATCATAAAATTAAACAAAATCTATCTACATTTATAATCACGAGCACAAAACAGAAATAATCAGCGAGTGTGGTTGTCAATGAAATTCTTCATTAATACTTTAATGAAGACTTAAAAAAAAATAAGCAAAGAAACGCATTGTACCTACGATAAAAAAATAGGAACAATTTTCTTAAAAAAATAATCCTTAACAGCGCATAAAAAATCAAACGCTATCTGAGTTATAAAAGATAGGGAAACCCCTGAAAAAAGAAACGCAGTCGTGACCCACTTCGTTAGAAGATTTTTCTTATGTCATTTAATTTTTCCACGCCATAAAATATCCCCGAAATTCAGTGGTAAAGAAATGAGGCCATAGCCACTACGCTCAGTTAATTTATCAGTGTGAACCGGGAAATTGTTTATAGAATAATAGGCTTCTTGAAAATAATGCTTTTGACATAGCCACTAGAAAAGAAAGAAGAAGATTCTATCAAGAATTAGCAGAGCTTTCTCGTTCAGTTTAGATGATCTGCAAATAAAAGCACGAGCAATCGAAAAAACGCACTATTATAATAATATAGCTTCGCGAACAGTAAACTAGTGCAAATAATGTTTCATACAGTTCTGTGTACCGTAAAAATCATTTTAATAACCGCGACCGGGTATAAAAAAAACGTCGCGTCTCGTCGTAGTCGGTCACCTTGCTCGACGAAGTGCCAGCCCGCAACATAGCTGAGCCTGTAACTTTATATTCCCCCATAATAATAATCTGACTTCCCCCAGCGACGCCTTAAGCCGAGGCCCGTACCCCACAGGGGGTGCCCTTAGCGTGCAGTCGCTTAGTAATGTAAGAAATTCGCTCCTGGCTGGAGGCTTTGAGTTCGCTTAAGACAGGCACAGGATAGAATAAAAAAGAAATACTCTTTATTATGTACACCAAAAAATTACAGATATAAATGTAGATATTTTACATAGGGTGACACAATGGGCGGTCTTATCGCTAAAAGCGATCTTTTACAGACAACCTTTATACTGCGGTTAAGCAGTGACGACCTCTCAAGGTCAACTGCGAGATGCCATTCACAAGCAATCGGTCACCTAATTCCGATCCAGTCGGTCCCTTTCTGTCCTCCCCCGGCGACGCCCTAAGCAGAGGGAGGTCCGTACCCCACAGGAGGTGTCCTTAGCGTGTAGTCGCCTATTTTATACGTTTTAAGCACTGGCTGGAGGCCTTAACTTATTAAGACAACGACAGGCAAGCCCGCTTTAAGCAGCCGACAACCTCCTAGGTTGACTGCGAGATGCGATAAAAAAATAAAAACAGTTTGTCACAATTTCACGATTTCAATGCGGTTTAGGATTAATAGGAGCCAGTAATTCTGAAAAGCAGTTTGTGTGCGTAAATGTTGTATTTATAGTCTGGGTGCTTATCAAAGGGTTTGGGTTTTCATACATAATTCTATTTAGTTATTCAAAGGAAAGGAATATAACCTTAAAATTTAGAGGTCGTCTATTTTTGGATAGACCACGTTAAAGTTTTAACTATGGACATAAAATATAGAAGTGGTAATATTTAATTCGCGTGCCTTATTTGCTTTGATAATTTTAGTTCTATCCTGAAATAATGTCACATATTATTGCACAAATTCAGTTTCGAACGGTTTGCTGGTTTAGTATTCATTCCTCGAAACTTTAGTGTTTATCATATTGAAATAAGATTGATAGTACGGTCTCGCTAGACGTGACAACTAACTGCGTTTATATTAAATGTTTGTATTATTGTTACCTCGTAACTCAATGAGGGTTTTCTGATATGACGTTTACTAGGTGGCAGCACTGAGACGTCAGGTACGGGCTCCTGTCAAAAGTGTCAAAGCGCCTATATTTTCTTTAGTCGTGACTGAAAGTTGAACAAATGAATGAAACGAATGATGAATGTCATCATATATTTTATGTTCATAGTCGAAATACAAGACCTCCTGTCAAAGTGGCGCCAACTGGTGATGTGAATTTTCATGAAAACCCTCATTTCGCAGTAATTGGATTACTAGCGACCCGCTTCTGCTTCACTCGGTTTTACGAGTTCGCAAAACATCGAGATTTTTTTTATTATATCATAATTTAACCAAATACAGGCACTTTTGAATTGTCAAGGAGTCGGTCAGTCAGAAAGATGAAGCTGGTTGCTCATTCCATAGAGTAGTAGGTACCTATGGAGAAGTACGGGCAAGAAACTCCTAAAGAAAATATAAGTTTAATAATAATGTATTAAAATCAATATCAAAAGTAATTTATTCAAACTAAGCTGAAAATCAGCACTTTTTGAACGTCAAAAATACATAAGATAGCCCACCAAAACACCCGCCCTTCACCACTTCCTAGTGCTTTCACTGGGAAGAAGAAGTGGAATATTATACATTAACTTTTTGGAATAAATTCTCTAAAGGATGTTGAAAATCCGTTGCGCAGCTTAGAAGAACAATGCGGTCACACGGACGGATACGAAAAGCGACTTTAATTTTGTAATAAACAGGGTTATTGGTAAAACACCATCAACCTCTTATGGGGGTCATTGTCAGGGTCATTTGATGATTTCCCAACCTAAAAAAAAAGGGGGGGTAATGACCCCCCTTTTTTTTTTGTTCATTATTATGAGTACAATGGTACTCATAATAATGAACTCTTACTATAGGAGGAAATCGCGAAAAAAAAGCAGCCGTTCCCTACATTTATGTTTGCAGAACTCCTGTAGGGACCAGCTGTTTTATTTTACTACCATTCTAAAACTTTGATTCTTCATATCTAGCAAGAAAAGTTAAAAAAAAATGGAAATAGACAGCGATAGCGATATGAATTCAATTCCAGAATAATTATTATTCACAAATAAATCAAACAAATACTAGAATAAATGTTCCATGTAAAAGTGCACATTTCACTTTTAATAACTGCACATTTAATAATTGTAAGTTTTCAAAGTTTGAGGAGAAGATGAATTAAACTTTGTTTTCAATTTAAGTTTTTATTTTGAGTAGGTATATTTTATCACGGTAGGTAGATAGGAAGTTGACAGAAAAGTATAGGTTACGCACCTTGCTAAAGTGCTCGTGTAAATTTAGTGCCCTCGCGTGCGCTCGGGCACCAACTTAACACTCGTGCATTTAAACTCACTTTGCGCTCGATGCAACAATCTACTATTAATATCTTTCGTTTAAGACGAAACTTATCATGGCTATATAAAAAGACCTACGTAATGACAAAATACGAGTGGTAGGTATAACAAATTGTTGTAAATAGATTTTAGCGAACAAATTACCATTGTTTCGTCACAATTCTTGATATTCTTCCAATCAATAAACGAACTCTGTTTGGCAACTCGCCAATGGTCGGTGAACCCGAGACGAAAATAAATGATACGACAGTTAGTCGTAACAGTAACGATAGTTATTATGTGTATTTGTTTTTCTATGTAAGTAAGAAAGAGTAAATTCTCGCGTAGAATAATTTTGAGCGTAGATCAATACACAAATCTATTGGCCTACATTAAATTTAATCAAAATAACAAATTTTTAATCTGTGCTTTTTGGACACGTTCACTTTACCCGATATCAGACTTCACTCGAGTGAAGGTTCATTTTTGTTTAATTTCACGTTCACACGACGCCGACAAAATTTTGTAGGAATGAACGCTCATCTGCTCCTTTCATTAAATTTGACTTCGACTGAAAATGCCCAGTGCCGAAATCCAACATCGTTAGATCGTTTCACTAAAGAATTTAGAGATATTTTCGTCAGCCATACACCCGTTCACATGAGCGCGCGTTCACATAGGAAATAATGATGTCCATATAAAGTTCTCATTATTATGTAGCGCTCTCGAATGTTTTAATTACTGTGTAATTAGGTACAGTCGCGGACAGTTCCGGTGAATCACCCTTAACGCCATTAATGCTTGGCACTTGACGTCCGAACGCGGAGCTAGCACCGCCTCCTATGCACACACGCACAAATACCTTTTTTTTTTTTTTTTTGAGGGTGGTAAATCCTCAAATAACTTCTCCCGCTCTGTGCAGAGCAGGAGGGCATGTCAGACTCTTACTGACTAAAACCCACCCGTGTTCCTTCAGTTGCCTGTGCCAGGGGCCACGGTATCCCTCTCGGACTTTCCCGCAACCCTGGCGGGCATCGGCCCTAGCGGACCCCGTCATTGGTGCTGACATCTCTTTGAGGCGCGCGTGGAACACAACGCGCCGTCGACCCGGGCCTGGTCCTTATTGAACGGCGAGCTGCCCATTGCTCGCCGTTCGCAAGCCTACGCCTACGGTGGCCGGGAATCGGCCTGCGATTCCCGACGCCCAGGGCGTCTCCTGCGGCGGCTAGGGGCGTGAGGGCGCGAATTTTGCCTCTCCCTCACGCGTTGTGCCTCCTCCTTCGCGAACATTACTTCTTCGCAGAAGGAGGTGACGGCTTCCCAAGCTCTCTCGCTCCATGCCATGGCCTGGACCAGGGCCAGACGCGAGTGATCGCCACCGCCAATCGCCTCCACGAGGACACGGCGGTGCTCCGCCCAAGCCGGACAGACCTCCACCATATGATCCACCGTGTCCTCCGGGCGATCCACACAATGGTGACACCCGGGCGTTTCATCCCGCCTTATCCGGAACAGGAACCTCCCGAAACAACCGTGTCCGGTGAGGACCTGCGTCAGGCGGAAGGTGAGGACGGCGTGGCGCCTCTCTAGCCACTCCTCAAAGAGGGGACTTATCGCCGCAATTGTGTTGTGGCGTGCCCAGCGCTGGGTTGCGACAATCGCACTCTCACGCACAAATACCTATGTTTGGACTGTAAGCAGCATAGTTGGATTTGTGCGCCTGAGTTGTATGATCGGTTAGGCATTCTTCATTAATTGTTCGTTTATAATTTTTTTAACGCTATGAGAGTCGATATGCCACCGAGAATGTAACTTAAGTGGTTTTTGTAGAAAATTGTTTATTTGTGAAGACAAATTATTGTAAACTATTAAGCGCGTAACATTTTTTTATTAGATAATTATATTAGTTTGTTATATTGTTAGATATATTGCGATTAAATAATTACTTCGGTTTGAAGTCATCCTTTATATTTGAAACAGGTATTTATATAAAATTAATTAAGTGGATTACTGATTGTAGAGGTGAGGTACTTTGATAAAATAAACGGAACGAAAACAAAAATAATTTATATGTAAATTATACAAAACATTTAGTATGTACTTATGTAAGTAAGTGTTTAATAAGCTTACAATAGCTACACAATTACGTTAAAAGCGCAAATAAGTATAACTATCTGATTTGTGGTCTTTATTTAAAGTTATATTTTGGAGTATGGACGATAAACTAGTATGACTAGTATAGAAGTCTTTCTCGGAAGAAGAGGTAAACTGGTAGATTACTAATTGATCATCATCATCAGCCTATAATATTCCCACTGCTGGGACACAGGCCTCCTCTCGGTGAGAGGGAGTGGGCCGTAATCCACCACGCGGGCCTAGTGCGGGTTGATTAAATATCACATGTAGGTATTTCAAAATTTTGGTTCTTGGACATGCCGGTTTCCTTTCCGATGTTTTCCTTCACCGTTTTGAGAGCAGTGGTGATAAAATAATTTACACAAAGTAAAGCGCCTGTCTGGGTTCGAACCTACGACCTACAACTCGTAAGTCACGGCCGCTACCACTGAGTCACCACTGCTCTTCACTGCTTATTACTAATTGCGCATACTTATAAGCAACAAACAATAAATGGCTTAAGTGTTTGCCATCTACATTTAAAACTCTTTTCTGAAATAGGATTGCTTTTATCTCTACTAATTGGTTTCGCCGAACCGGTTTTACTTTTGAATAATAGAACTATAGGATAAGCCGTTTATTGGCGGGTGCAGATTTAACTAAAACACCAACTTTTTGATGGGTAATTTGTTTATTGTCCGATAGCCGTATGTTTCGGGAACTTATAGGATCAGGAATAAAAGCTGTAGATCGAACTTTGATCAACCATAGCTAATAGTTTTTTCAACCTTATTGATTAGACATTATGTTTAATTTATCCATAAATATTTTTGTTCTTATTTTAAAATATGTTTACTTTTCAATCAAAGTTGTAATTACATTGCAAACGATAATAAACGTTATGTTTGAGCGTTAAGGTTTGTAATCAAGCTATATGCAATTGCAGACACTTGAGCGATGTGTTTTTGTTCCTAATCCTTTATTTAGTGATATTATTGAAGCTGAAGAATATATTCAAGGAAGTATTAAGGTAAGCCAGCCAGCTATTTATATCCTCTAATATATTCTTCAATCATCCTGAAACCATAACAATTCGCTAGACCCAAAATTATTATATACCCAAACCATATTATTCTATCACAATATAAGGGCTCAAAACTTTGGGTTCGCCAGCTGTTGTACCATCTGGCACAAGTATTAGGTAACGGGATGTTGCCTTATTGATTATATTAGCCCTTCAGGGTAGTACTATCAATCTTGCGTCCAGTTTTGTAAATTAAAATATTATCGCCTTAAAGATTATATCTGTGGCCGTTGTATGACAGAATTTCCCTGTTTGAATAGGATTAAATTAATAACAAAATTTATTTAAAAATAATGGGAAATATTTAACTGAATCTCTAAAAACCTATTGACCTTCTAATGATGGACGCTTTTTTCATAATTGAGCCTTTAAACTTTTTGGCCTTTAACCACAGTTGGTCGCGGTAACTAAAGCAAGGGAACCCCGATCAAAAGGGTGTGAACGTCAGGATGGCCGGTCACCATTCGTAGATCTTAAAAATTGCTACTTTTTGGTACCTATCGTTGAATAATTGCTACCGCTAATTGATGTATTTAAAAAATAAACCACTTTATGAGGTGGCCGGCCGGCCATCTTAACGTCAGGATGGCTGGTAACCTATGTGGTTTGTACAAACAACAGGGAATTAAAGAAATTTTCTTTGATCAATAATTGCTAACGTAACTTTAAAGAAAAAAAAATTAAAAACGAAGTTAATAGTGCGTTGACGACGCCTGCAAAACTAGAGTACAAATAACGCGTACTGGCAACATACGTTGTGAGTATAGAGCAGGCGCTACTTGATTATCTTAAAGGGAAAGTACCAAATCAGTGATGTAATAAGTTAATGCTTAATGTTTTAATAACACGTATATTTAAAAATAAACAATTAATATTTTATACCTACTTACATTTGTGACTACCTCGTTGGTCTATTGGTCGCAAGCACTAGTAATGAGCATGAGGTCCTGGTTTCGATTCCAAAGTCGGGCAAAGTGTTATCTGGAATTTCTTAGTGGCAGGCCCGGAGACTGGAGTTGGGCCCAGTTAATGGTAATAGGCTCGCCCCCTGTTATATGTGACTTAAACATAACAGTCGAAATGTGGGTGTACTAATAGGTATACCTCTGCTCAACCCTTCGCGGAAGCAAAGCGTGATGTTATGTTACATTTGTAATGAAACATCTGTACAATTCTGATATTTATAAACCAACGTGGAATCTTAATTAAAAATATTAAAAAAAAAACTTTTGTTTCCAATCTGTACTAAATGTTGATTGCGCGTTTATGAATTAAGAGCCGATAACAATTTCGGCGCGCTACTAGTTTAGGTAACTATCGGAGAGCAGTGTGTCTGTGTGCGTTCGAGCTATAGCTGACAATCGTAGTGTGCGTTGTCGTACGGTAAAGCGGGAACAAAATAATCTTAGTCCGTAACTAATATTATCAGTACTCCATATTTTTTACTTACCTACTAGGTTCCGTAATACTGGATGGATTTTATTGTGATTATGAAGTGTTATGTTTAGGTACCCTATAAAAATAGCGTTACCTAGTACGGCATTCACTATAGTAAAAGCAAAGTATAAAGTGTGACCAGCGTATATATTAGGTCTTTACCTATGAAGGCATAGGTAAAGACCTAATATATAACTTTCTGTATACTAAACGACGATTGCCGTTTAGTATACAAAAAGTTAAAGTATTTTTTAAATAAATATTTTTTATTTCTGCCTGTTTAATTCTCTACAATTGTAACCTTTAAATACAAACCAAAACCAAAACCAAACAAAACCAAAATAAAAACCTTTAGCATATCTTTCAGGATAGTTAAAAATAACGAATAGCAACCTAAATATACAAAATAACAACACAACTTAGAAATCAAAGGATCCATCATCCAGTTTTACAGACGATTCAGTTTTTGCAACATCACCGAGTTACTTATAAAACTTAAGAGGAAAGAGTTTATTAAATAAAAATAAAAGTAAAACTTTAAAAAAGTTGTTTTGCTGTCGAAAAGAAACATGTAGATTAAAGATTGGAGACAACATTGTTATTACTAGGTACACTTGTGCATTAGATTCAGTCGCACAAACGCGATCTGTAGCATACACTGATGAGTTGAATACTCGTTTAAATCCAACCATACAAAATAATGAACATATATATATTTTGTCAGTTAATCAAATCAACGTGTGAGAAAATATTTAATGAGGCGTCAGTAATTGCTCAAAATTATTTTAAAACTGATCAAACATGAATTACAGTAGTAAGTTTATTGCGAATGTAATATTTTCTATATTTTTGATCGACTTACCTATTATCGATTGCTTGCTTCACCGGGCAGGTGAGAAAACATTATGTATCAATTTAGTTTGTCCTAAAATCAATCGAAAAGTCTCTGTTCAACGTGTACATGACAAAATGCGTAACTGATTTACAAGAAGCTACAAATTCATTTATATATAATTTTGACATGATAGCATGTCGTCACTTTATTTGCGATGATATCAAATCATTCGAATTAACTTCACGCGATCATAATGCTTTCGAAATATCAGATGAATATATTTCGGTACACGCAGAGTCTGTAAAGTTAGTTTCCAACAATAATGAATATAAATTAATTTTGATTATAGAATTTGTTCCACCTGTATTTGGTGCTATGGGCCTGTATAGGGCACACTACAAACGTGAGAACATATGGTAGTGTAACGATGAAATAAATATTAGAATTATAAAATGTAACAAGAAATAATTCCAAATCGTAATAATTGAGCACATTTGACATCTGTCAGTCTGTCTGTTTGTCAAATCCTAAAATTGGCTTCTAGTTGTTATGAAAAGAAATATAGCAGCTGAAAAATGTTGTCCAATAGTGCCTTCTAACTTTGAAAATTTTATAATATTGTGTGGCTGCCGTTGCTAGTAAGTATTTTGATAGTGTCAAATGTGGCTTATTAAAATGGCTCTACTTCACTTGGTTAGGTCACATGGGGAAGTGCGACATAGTACGAGTATTTTGAAAGTTCGCCTTTCAAAAGTTGCATTGACTTTTTATTTTATTCTCTTTCTATTAGTTTTTAAAAATCTACCCTACCGCGTTTCCCCCGGTTGACCTTAATTATTTTAATCGTTGTGGTAGGTAAATTAACAAATGTAAGTAAGTATAATAAATAAAAACAATAAGCATTTTGTTGCTATATCACTGATTTGGTACTTTTCCCCTTAAGTAGCGCCTGCTCTATAATCACTACGTATGTTTGCCAGTACGCGTTATTTGCTACTTTAGTTTTGCAGGCGTCGTCAACACACTAATAAGTAATAACATCGTTTGTTGAATATTTACATGGGTCCGTCCGGTTTAAAAGGTAATTTTAAAGTCATTGTTTTTCGTTTTTTAAATGAACGTAGAAACAAATGGATCAGTAAAACATAACATAAATTAAATATAATTTTTAATTTTATTTATAATAAGGTAAGTAAGGTTTGGTGGCTTAATTTGTTGCATTTTAACCCTACTATGACGTCCTGCAAGGAATACGTCGAGTTACCAGTAACCCTGTATATATATATATATATTCAATATAGTCTTATTATGTTTATGCGTGTCTTCATATTTAAAAATATTTATTCTTAAATTATCATTATAAATTGCACCTACCACTGTTTGTTTCTGTATCACCCAAAGGTTGAGGGGTAGAAAATACCTATGGCATTAAATCCGCCTCTATAAATTTGTATGCTTAAAGTGTTAAATAAATAAATAAACATAAACAGTAGTGGCGCGGTAATAGGCTTTTACCACAAGCTAAGCTTTTGTTAAAGTTCTTTGAAGAAAACTTGCAGCGAGTAAAGCTCTTGTAACAACGTGCTTACAGTGTCATATACTTTAGATTCTCTGCGTACTTACTACTTATGTAGCCCATGTTTTCTTTTTGGTATTTAAGACTGACATCACCCTAGAAACTAGCCAGCGAAGTAATGCAAAACACACTTTCAATGGCAATGTCTTTCATTTTGACAATTTAACAGCATTCATTGCATCATAAACATATATTATGAAGTAATGGATATCCTTCAAAATCCGTCAGATTGTGAATGAAAGTTTGTTTGTTACGCGATTTGGGTGCAGTTGTGTTTATGTAATTCTATTCCATGTACACAACCAGCAAACGGTGCTTAATATTTTTGAATAATTATTTTAATTAATAAAAATCCTACCGAAGTAACGGCAAACTATTGAGTTTCTTAACCTTTCAAAGCCACTCAGAACTTCCACAGACTACTTGAGACATTATCTAGTAGATGCTCAAACAGAAACCTCAGAGTTCAACATCCGGAGGATATCTGCACGAGTCAGTGACATTTCAGTGAAATCCTTTGAAATTATCAACGTAGATAACGAAGAATCTGCTCTTAGAAATTGATATCATTTCATTCTAAGTAAGTAGTTTGAATCACCGCTTTCATATAATAAAAGTAGCATGCTCTAAGCATTTGATTCGGAATATTTTCTTATATACTTAGATATACTAAAAGGCTTTTCCCAGCACTGGGCGATCCAAGCTGGAGATGGTCTTTAATAAATTAAAAGAGAAAGCCCACGTTTAACAACCCATAACGTTAAAAGTGTTGAGTTAAAGCATTGTTTATTTAAATTATTACAGTAATTATAACAATGAACCTTTGTAAGTTCTTTATGGCATTATTTTACGATAACACCCCGTTCCCTATCTATCCACAAAAATACAAGGACAGGTACCTAGGCATGTTATATAAAGTATTTTTATATAATGACAATTCTCTTGATAAAGAGGCGAACTCCTGCATCGTGAAACAAACCACATACAAGATACCTACGTCTGTACATCATCTTCTAACTAGGGCAGTTGTTGAATACATCCAAAGTCGAAATTAGGTACTCCGTCAATTAGGAAGGGATCAACTAATTAATTGTTGACCCCCGTCAGCTTCAGTTTAATTCGAGAGAACGCTAAATGACATTTCTGATAGTTTGACTATTAGTGTAATGACTACCTATGTGATCAGATTAAATAGTCTGCGGTTTTGTTTGGTTTCTTTATTGACATGTATTTCACTAATTTATTTCACATAAATAAATTATCTCTCTAGGGATCTAGGCCCCACTTGCACGTTTAATCGGGTTAATTAAATAAATGTGTTAAATAATCAACATTTTAACTTATAATACGCGTAACAACTGGTTAGTTAACCTGACATTTGTGTTTTTTGAGTTGAGAACATTGCAGTTCAATCAGCATGCGGCAGTGGCACGAAATGCCATAGTGAATAGTGAAAAATAGAATAGAATTGCAATGTCTGTGCCCTGATATGTAATCCGACCAAAAATGTATGAAAGAGCTATGAACAGTACTTGTATGCCTATCTCTTTTACACAACATTACGATACGTAACATTTTCTTGTCATTTAATTATTTAACATGACCTTTAATTTTAATTGTATTGTATTTGCATCATTCGTTCACGATTGCCGCCCATGATTCATTTTGTTTGCGGTGAAACGTGTGATGTTTAGTGTTACGGTCCAAAATGGGAAATAAACCACGTTTACGTGTCCCTTATTTCACAACTGGTGATAATTTACTTCTTTGCGATATAGTAACAAAATATAGACATGTCATAGAAAATAAAATAATAACTGATGGAGTTAACCTCCGTCAGAAACAAAAAGCTTGGCTGGAAGTGTGAAAGAATAATAATTCAAGCATCTATGGTTGTACTCGTATTGTTAAAAGCTTACAACAACCTCATAACCTCAATTAATTTTGACATTACTTACACTAACCCAGAGTTTAGCGACACCCTCCCACGTCGCTGCGTCAGTGGGTTAAATATTTAAAAGTTTACCTATGTTTACCTCTAACTCTTGGTGGCCGCAAGGTGGATTTATGAATGTATTAACTCTAAATAAGCTGTTAACTCCCAATTATTTAGGATAGCCCATAAGCGTGCAAGTGGGCTTTAGAGATTTAGCCTAATTCAAATTTCTCTTTTCTGGTTTGGATTTGTAAAATACTTATATTCATTTTATTATCACCACATAACGGGATTGAACACGCTTTTGATAATTGGATTCACAATGAATATTCGTCGCTAAGGCGAATTTCTTTGGATGATTGTTCCCAGTTTTTAAAGTCTGATGCAAAAAGATTGTTTATATGCTATTTTAATAATATTGTGTAATAGTATTCAGTGATGCTATAAATACACCACGGTACATTAGAAATGATGACCATCACCGTGACCTTAAAATTAAATTCGCCACCACCTTCGTCCAAAAATTTTCTGAAGCCAACGAGCTCAGACTTCACTGACGTGTGAATGTCGAGACAATTCAGCTGCTAGACAACACGGAGATAGTGCATATGCAAAAGAGAACTAAACCATTTGAGTTGGTGTAGTGTATAAATAGTGAATAATAATAATAAAATAATATATGAGACAACATCCACACAAGGTCTTCAGGTCCCGAACTAGGCAGAGCCTGTACTACGGTAACCTGATGACTGATATACATACTTATATACATATACACACCCAGACACAGGTCAAACAGACATGTTCATACACACAAATGTTTGACTTGTCCGGGGATCGAACCCGGGACCAGCGGCTCAGAAGGTATATAATAATATATAGAATAGTACCAATGCTGTGCTTTACATGAGACACATGAATAAAGTGTTTTTATTTCATACTTTATGCACACAAATGTACAGAGGTGAACTTGATGCCACAGACATTTTCTACCAGTCAACCTTTGGGTGATACAGAGACAACGTGGTAGGTGCAATTTATACTGAACATTTAGGAATAAATATTTTTAAATATAAAGATACGCATGTTCTGAAAGTAGGGGCTGGATAACGAGGGGAAGAGGGAGACTCAAGAAATTAAAACAAGGTAGTCAGCGCCCTTTGCTCCCTGCGCTGGCGTTTTATTAATTATGAGACCCTAAGAAAGTGCTACGGAATTGTGTAAAAGTGCAAATTGATACTATTTTTAGTTATGACGTAATATATCACGTAAAATAATAAGTTAGACACAAATCGCATAGTAGTATATTATGTTAGATTGTAATAAATTATTAAGAATACAGGGGAAAAAAATGTGTAATAGATAACAGGATTTTTTGTCTGTATCTTACGAGCTTAATTACCTTAGTAGTTATTTTGATAAAAATTATACTTAATTCTTTAACAGGTTGCTTTAAAAGTAGAGTCGAGTAGCTTTTAATAAATTGACACAACAGGTTCCAAGTCGGAAAGGTAACTTATGGAAAGAAAGCTACATTTTTAATTCTTGCAAAGGAATTATTTAAACGTTATTAATTGACATTTTTAATCTACTGCTCTCCTCAATAAACACACAGTAGGTAGTTAGGTAAAATGATCAAATTTTCATTTCTCAAAAAAAAATGTATATGCGAAATAACACTAGCTTATCATTATTCCACTGAATGGCAGAGACCTCTTCTCATATAGAGAAGACACGAGCATTGATCACCACGCTTGCTCAAGACGGGTTAGCGATTTCCGACTTATATTGACGACGTTTTTCTATCAATTTATAACAAAATTTCGTACATCAGCTTGTAAAAGCTGAGTCACAAATGTGTTCACGAGACTTATCGATTTCGTTGCAAAGTGCACAAACATTACTGAACAGTTTTACTGTCAGTTGCATTGTTAGTAAATATACTATATACATTGTTAGAAAATCAAAAGGCAAGGTATTTTCAAAGCATTTTCGAAAGCGTTTTTTCAAGGTTGAAGTGAAAACTTAAATAACGATTGATGACGCTGAATGGAAAATAAAACAAATTGAGACAGTGAGAACTAATTACATATTATTATGGCCAATATTATTATATTTCTATTTATTTATCTATATTGACAGCCTCGTTGGTCTAGTGGTCGCAAATGCGATTGCTGGAGAGAGAGAGGTCCTGGGTTTGATTCCCAGGTCGGGAAAGGTGGCAAAATGTGGGTGTTATTATATAATTCACTTCTGCCTAACCCTTCGGATAATACCAGTGCGATTTTTTTATGTTTTATTTATCGTAGGCGTAGATCAGATACGCGTTTCCTATTCTTTAATATTTTAATTAAGTACCCTTTATACAGGGCTGTTGGTAATATGTCGGCAATCCATTAAGGGGATGTATGGAGGTCATTTGCAACCAAATTACCCCTTATGACCCCTATGCAAATGTCAACCGTTTCCGAGTAATTTGACCTTTTTTTTGGCGGTATACAACTTTGAAAATTTATATAAAAAAAAAAAATGCATGATTTTTATTAAACTATTATTATCTGCTTCTACACATAATAATCAACCACACACAACAACAAACACTCACACAACACACACAAACACATTACACAATACACAATAAAATTGTATTGTATTGTATTTGTAATGTCACAATTACATTTATTTTTAATATTTTTAAATCAGATCACATACTTATCATCATTTTGAGCTGGTTATTTGACTAAAATGGTTGATTTCTGCAAAAAACATGGTTAATACTTTATCAACAGAACATTCCAAAAATATATTCAACTTCTCAGCTATCCAGCAAGATACCAGATATCTTAAAAAAATATAAAATGGTAAATTACTGGAAAATGGTTGACATTTGCATAGGGATCATAAGGGGTCATTTGGTTGCAAATGACCTCCCCTATATCCTCTTAATGGATTGCCGTCGTATTACAAATAACCTTGTATGTGATCACGAGTAATTGTATCTCATGTTATTGTTTGAATGTTTGCAGCAGGAAGTTTTTAATAACAGCTCGTTACAGAACACCAGGCAACCTACATACACGTCAATAAAACTACTTTCAGAAAAACAAAGAAAGTTGGCGGCCAACGCGTTTGATAAAATAATACATCATAATTATATTGTATTTTCTTACAATCTTGTTGCACAGCTTGCCTTCCGATGTAAAACACAGCCAGTAATCCTCACTGATATTTTAAATATGATACTCTGTCTGTATGTCTGTAACCTTTTCACACATCAAGGGCTAAACGGCTTTGAATGAAGTTTGGCATACGGATAGACCATGTTTTTCAGGTTGGGAAATAAGATACTTTCTTATCACGTTATTTCGGGGTTTCTTTACCCACTTTTCTTCAAGTAGGCCCTCGATCGATTCAATTTATCAATATCTACGACTTTAAAGAGCACACTTACTATGACTTACTATTCTCGCAACCGGGGTGCTTCCTACAAGCACGCCGCCGCGCCCGGGGCAATTCCCGTATTTTTAAGAACGTTTCGCATTTGTCTCAATCTGTCAAAAATACAATATCCATTTACATACATTTTTGACAAATTTTTGACATTGATTGTCGCTGAGATGAGATTGCGACTTGCAACGTTAGTTTAGGTACGAGAATTGGCCTTCTGATGTATGAACGTAAACGAAGCAAGAGGAGTATGTTAGGAATAGTAGCAATTGGTGTTCTGTACTTTCTGCCTCATGGCTCGCCTCATGGGAAACAGGCGTGAGTTTATTAATGTTTACGTACCTATAGTTACTATTGAGCTCTATATTCACACCAAACAGTCCCGGGTAAGATCCTTCAGCACTATGGGGCTTCCGGGCTCAGTGTTCCGGTGCGTCGAAGCATTTTCCGAAAAACTGCGTTCGCTAGAACATGAAATATCGTAGTCCAATCGAATTATGTTTTCGGTTTTCGTAAATTTTGCGCCAAAATAACCATTTTTGGCCGTAATTAGTTTTCGGCATTATAAAAATATTACCAATAAAAATATTCTGAAAAAATTTAGTACGGAAAAATCAATACTTTTAATTATTTTTTACAGAGAAAATCAATAGTTACAACTACTAAAAATACCATAACAGCACGCCTGTCTCCACGAAGGGTTGGGCAGAGGTGCACCTATAGTACACCCACATTGTGTCAGGTACAACAAATAAAGCACAAACAACTGTGAAAATACAGAAACAAATAATTGCTTTTTCTCGAATTTAACATCAGATTGATTGTTGATAATTATGTCTTTGAGAAGAGAGCAGTGGTGACCCAGTGGTAACGGCCGTGACTTACGAGTTGTAGGTCGTGGGTTCGATCCCAAGCAGACTCTTTACTTTGTGTAAATTATTTCATCGCCACTGCTCTCAAAACGGTGAAGGAAAGCATCGTGAGGAAACCGGCATGTGCTAAAACCAAAAATTCGAAGACATGTGACATCCGCCAACCCGCACTGGGACCGGGTGGTGGATCACGGCCCACTCCCTCTCACATAGAGGAGGGCTGTGTCCCAGCTGTGGGAACATTATAGGCTGATTATGTATGTATTCGAGAAAAGTATACATATGATTTAAGTGTATACGGGTAAATTATACTGATCAAAAGATTGACACTGAAAACAAAAATCGTCTTCGGCTGAATATTCAAATCTATTTACCGTCGCACTCAAATTCAAACAGAATGTACGGCTAGCAACCTTTCTCATCTCTGAGGGGTCATTGTACCTGGCCGATCCGGAAGTCCCTGACCCTGATAAGTGTCACAAGCTGTAATTACTCATCCCAAATGAGGTAGGCAGGAACAAAAACATCCTAAATATAGTATCACAAGGTGTTATGCTAAATGTAGTATTAGTATCCGAGGTGCGGGGTAGGTTATATGAGAATATTTAACGACGTATTAAGTGCTGTAGCCATGGACATAGAATATTTATCATAGCTACATTAACATCAGGTGCGTACTAACGACTGTTGGTATGAAAAGATGTATAAAATATATGGAGGAATCTAAAGGTATGTAAGGAACTAAGGATATTGTTATAATATTCACATTAAACCCATAGCTGTAATAATTATTCTTGGTTTTGTAATAGGTCTTTAGTTGTGGTCAAGTCCTTAGATGGTTAGGTAACTATTGAATATTCTTCATTGTTGGATGTCTTTGTTTTGCCTAGTTTTTATACGCCTGCGCGACAGCAAAGGCAGTATGTTTGTGGTATACTTTATACACTCAAAGCTGGCTGGATATATTTTAATCAATGAGGTATCTATTCTATTTGCCTAAACCGTGCTATGGTTATATGCTAAGTTTTGCTTAATCTGAATGACGGATCTTAGACGTCATTAAATAATGTCTTGAAAAAAAAACATTTTAGTTCTACCACCATGCGGGGTAACAGAATAAACGGCTCGAGGACACGTTTCCAAAAATATAACATACCAAAGGGTTGAAAGAAAAAGACAAAACACCAAACTGCATTATAAAAGTTCAATAGAAGCTTACTTTTCAAGCAGTCTGATGCAATTGGTGGCAATTGGCTTCAAATCTGAGACTGAACTAAAATAATTGCTACCAACCACCACATCTGCCACGTTGTTTACTAATATGTTTCTTGGTTGTGTAATAAGTCTTTAGTTGTGGTCAATTCCTTAACTGGTTAACTGTTGAATATTCTACATTGTTGGATGTCTTTGTCTTGCCTACTTTTTGCAATGAGTAATGCTACCAATTACCATGAACTACGTTGTTCCCACAGACATTATTTAATTATGATATAAGAAGCTATTTAAATCTTTTATTAATATTTCCATTCTGCCAGACCTGAATCAGGCGGATCGAAAAATTTCTTGTGATAAGACAACCTAGAACAGTGGTGGCCCAGAGAACAGGTGGTGGCCCAGTGGTAACGGCTGCGACTTAAGTCGTAGGTTCGAACCCAGACAGACGCTGTACTTTGTGTAAATAATTGCTGTGCAAGTCTGCACTAAACTCCTTTTGATATGTTTTTCTTTTTATATCTTTGTCTATGTTTTTGATACCTTTTTGGTTTTTACTTATTGTCAAAATATATCTTTTTGTTTCTACCACGAACCAGCGCATTTTTCTTATGGTAGTTAATATTTGGTCCTATCTACGGAAGAATGGTCGAAACACGTTCTAAAGGTGCAAAAGTGGACGCGAAGTGTGCAGGAGACGGCACCCAAGTTGCGGCGAGGGAGACTGCCCGGCCCGCGCATCAGAGCGCGGACCTGCCCCCTCACGCCGCGGCTCCGGCGCCTTCCCGCCCGACCAGCGCCACCACCTCGTGCTCTTCCGCCACCACCGTGGCGCGTCAACTGGCGGCACAAGTAGAGCATGCGCGCAAGCTAGCGGAGTTGGAGAACCGAGCTCTAGAGCGAGAGCGACAGGTCGCTGAGCGCCAATTACAGGCTGAGCTCGCTGCCATAGAGGCGGACGCCAGCCAGCGCGGCAGCCACGGCATGCGTAGCCGTGCTAGTGTTCAAGATTGGGTAAAAATTTAGTGCCTAATCCCGATGAGCAAGATTTCTTAAGTGCCAACCCACCTTTCAGGTACGACGATTCAGCCCAGTGTGGGACACCGGGCATGAGAGTGTCGCACGGCCAAGATGCTGTAGCGACTACACACGCTCTCAACCAAGATCGTAATGAAGACGGAGGAGTGACGCGCTTAATCAACTCGCTTGGAATATTAATAAACAAAGCTAACAAGCAAACTACTACGAAAACAGACTTGCCTACTTTCGACGGCAAATCCTATTTAGATTGGCTAGCTTTAAAACGTGCGTATGAAAATACAGCTCTTAGTTTTTCGGTAACCGATAATTTAGCTAGGCTGTCGTGCGCCCTGCGCGGAGTCACGCGCGACTCAGTGGTGGGCCTGCCGGTAGCGGCGCGTGCCCCCGGTGTGGTGCTAGCTGCGCTTGACGCACGCTACGGCCGCCCCGAGCTCGTCGTGATGCATGAAGTGTCTGTAATACGTGCGCTGCCTAAGGTAAGCTACGATAGCAAAGACCTCGTAATTTTTGCGAGCCGCGTACGAAACTGTGTAGAAGTAATCCGCCTGTTAAATCAGCCGGACCACTTACGCTCGCCCGAGCTGTTTCAGGCACTGTGGAGCAAGCTGCCACCGCTATTGCGACCACGGTGGTTGGATTACGCTAATTTGTGCGATGGCAGCTTGTCTAAAATTGAAATGTTTGCCGATTTCCTCTCCCACGAAGCTAACTTGCAGTGTAGGTTTGGCGGCGCTACTGACTGCTTGTCGCCTACTGTATCACGTCCTAACACCGATAACAGAGGCTTCAGGGATAGGGTGAACGTCGTAGCTGAAAATAATCATCATAATCGTAGCATTTCAACAAAAACATTATCAACTACAAATATCATGTGTGCATTCTCCCTCGCCGCAACTTGGGTGCCGTCTAGAGTTTCAACCTCTACGCTACTACGTGAAATTAGGAGACAAGACTTACGTGTGGTCCTCAAAATACCCTATTCAAAAATTCGTTTTGACGTGCTTAGCTAGTCATCGCGATGAAATGGTGGGGCGAGGGCGTGGGGCGCGGCGCGTCGGCGCACCTGTCGCGCGTGGCCCGCATGCGGCGCGCGCTGCTGCTGCTGGCGGCGGCAGCGTGCACGGCCGCGGCGCTGCTGTACTGGCGCCAGCAGAGCGACGACCGTGCGCACCGCCCGCTGCACGCGCTCTACGCAGGTGTGGAGCCGCAATGGAGCTGGGTTTGCCGCAACTTGCGCTGCGAGCGCCTGCTGGCCTCGGAGACGTCGACGCTGCAGTCGCTGCCGACGTGCAACATGCTGTGCGACTCCACGCAGCTGTGGCCGCAGCCCACCGGGCCCGTGAGCCTCGCCACGGCCGTGCAGCCCGTGCGCGCCGACGCCTTCACGCTGCAGGTGGTGGCCTCGCCCTCACGCGACGTGTCCGACCACCTCGCTGAGGCCTTCGAGCTCATGAAGGAGGACATGCGCGTGCTGGAGCGCAGCAGCGAGCCCGAGCACCGCACCGCCGACTACGGCTCCCCGCGTGACGTAGTCGTCCGTGTCGCCATCAACGGAAGCGCCGACCCGCGCATGCGTCTCGACACTGACGAGAGCTACAAGCTCACGCTGCGCCCCGCCAGGAACACTCTAGTGGCCGACATTACCGCGCACTCCTTCTGCGGCGCCCGGCACGGCTTCGAAACTCTTTCGCAGATAGTTTGGATGGACCCTTACGCCGGCTCCTTGCTCATATTAGAGGCGGCTACCGTGGTAGACGCACCCCGTTTTCCCTACCGCGGCCTTCTTCTCGACACTGCGCGCAACTTCTTCCCTACGGGTGAGATTTTACGAACGATAGACGCAATGGCTGCGTGCAAGATGAACACGTTCCACTGGCACGTGAGCGACTCGCAGTCGTTCCCGCTGCGCCTGGACAGCGCGCCGCAGCTGGCCGCGCACGGCGCCTACGGGCCCGGCGCCGTGTACTCGCCCGACGACGTGCGCAGCGTCGTGCGTCACGCCAAGCTGCGCGGCGTGCGCGTGTTGCTGGAGGTGGACGCGCCCGCGCACGTGGGCCGCGCCTGGGGCTGGGGGCCCGGTGCCGGCCTGGGCCACCTGGCGCACTGCGTGGAGCTGGAGCCCTGGGCCGCCTACTGCGGCGAACCTCCCTGCGGACAGCTCAACCCGCGCAACCCGCACGTGTACGAGCTACTGGAGCGTATCTACGCCGAGATCATCCAGCTGACGGAGGTGGACGACCTATTCCACCTGGGCGGCGACGAAGTGTCGGAGCGCTGCTGGGCGCAGCACTTCAACGACACTGACCCCATGGAGCTGTGGCTGGAGTTCACGCGGCGCGCATTGCACGCGCTGGAGCGCGCCAACGGAGGGCGCGCGCCCGAGCTCGTGCTGCTGTGGTCGTCGCGCCTGACGCGCACGCCCTACCTGGAGCGCCTGGACGCGCAGCACGTGGGCGTGCAGGTGTGGGGCTCGTCGCGCTGGCCCGAGTCGCGCGCCGTGCTGGCTTCGGCTCGTGGCGCGACAGCTCGGACGGGCACTGCGGGCCCTACCGCTCGTGGCAGCAGATGTACGAGCACCGGCCGTGGACGGAGGAGCCGGCGGGCGCGGGCAGCGCGGCGTGGCGCGTGGCGGGCGGCACGGCGTGCCAGTGGACGGAGCAGCTGGCGCCGGGCGGGCTGTAGCTATTTTAACTGCTTTAGGCTGGGTTTTGTATGGTTTCGGTTGCAGCAAAACTAAACTGGTCAAAGTTGTCAACCACGCCGCTGTTAGCGAACCTGATTTAGCGAACGATCGGTCGATTCTAGAAGGTCTAATTAGGGAGCAGTTTAAAATTGATTCAATCGGCATCTCTAAACAGGAAGCTCGTAGTGCCGACGACGACCGCGCCATGCAAGTTCTCGAGCGCACCGCGCGCCGTCTGTCCGGTGGTCGCTTTGAAGTTGGCTTGTTGTGGAAGGCTGATAAACTGGACATTCCCGACAGTTACAAGTTAGCTTTGTCTAGGTTCCTTAGTTTAGAAAGAAAAATGGTGAAAGACCCTGTCTATGCTGAGCGCTACCGTCGAAATATCCATGATATGCTTTCAAAGGGATATGCTGAACCGTGTTCAGCTTCTCCTACCTCAGGATCTCCGTTGTGGTACCTCCCTCACTTTGGCGTAATTAACGTAAATAAACCTAACAAGTTGCGAACGGTACACGACGCAGCTGCCAAGTCCTACGGTGTGTCATTAAACTCGATGTTATTAACTGGTCCAGACCTTTTCACGTTTTCACTTTTCACGTTGTCATCCAGAAAAGGTGGAGGCACCGTGCCCTCAATTGCAGAAGGAGATGTGGTCGTAATATGCGATTCCAATTTACCGCGTGGTTCTTGGCCCAAAGGTCGGGTCGCGAGGTTGTTCCCTGGCACAGATGGAATAGTGCGGGTGGCCGATGTTGCCACTGTGGCTGGAACATTCAGGAGGCCCCTCAAAAAGCTGATTAAGCTGCCCATTTCATAAAAAGGGGAGAATGTGCAAGTCTGCACTAAACTCCTTTTGATATGTTTTTCTTTTTATATCTTTGTCTATGTTTTTGATACCTTTTTGGTTTTTACTTATTATCAAAATATATCTTTTTGTTTCTACCACGAACCAGCGCATTTTTCTTATGGTAGTTAATAATTGCATCACCACTGCTCTCAAAAAGGTGAAGGATAACATCGTGAGGAAACCGGCATATCCTAGATATAAAATTTCAAAGTCATGTCACATAATCTACCAAACCGCACTAGGCCCGCGTGGTGGATTACGGCCCACTCCCTCTCACCAAGAGGAGGCTTGTCTCTCAGCAGTGGGAAAATTATAGGCTGATTATGTCAGACAACTTATCTACATTTTTTTTACTTAGCCTATATCGTCCTGCTGCTGGATAAGGGCGGCCCCCTAAATCCATGTAGGAACTCTTTTCCCACATCACCTCAAACCAGCCTTCAACCATTACGGTACGCCTCGCAAGTCATCTCACCACCTCTTTCTGGACCGCAGTCTATCTTCAGGCACTCAAAAATATTATAAAACAAAGATAGGTAGATAACGGTCTAAACCTTATCGCGGAACCAAACCACGGTCTTCGTTGCTACTACGCGAACCATCTTGAAGTTCAGGCAATGTTTTTATTACACATTTTTGTTGGAACTCCCCATATACCGTTAAGTAGAGTAGTTAACAGTCCGCATCAATAGATAGGGATGCTAGAGCTATTTCGTATTAAGTCCGCCCGGACTTTGTACGTTATTGGCGCCTTGACCCAGTTAATGTAAGTTGTATTCGACGCTACTAGCTATAACTCTATATTACTCTACATATAATATATATTGATACTTTAGTGAAAACACCGTTTTTTTTTAAGGTTGGCTTTCTCTGTCTATGTCAGTGGTGACAGAGACAGAGTCCACGATGGAGTGAGCTTACCCAGAAAAAGCCTGTTCACTCTCACTTTGAAGAGATTAGGGTTGTATGCGTTAGGAAATACACGACGCAGGTAGAGAGTTCCACTTAGAAACGTTTAGTGCGAATTGGAATTGTTTTTTTTTTGTTTCGAATAAGAAAGAGTATGTTTCTTACAATTTCTGATCTGGGGTTCTGTTTCTGCCTACCCCCATGTAAAGAAGGCGTAAATACATAGTGAATACATAGGCGCGAGTACATGCACATAATGTATCCATGTGCATGTACTCGTATGTATTTTGATCTCATGGTTTCAATCACAAGCTTCTTACTATATGATCAAAATTCTGTTTATTTTTTTCTCGAACCGTCAAAGGCAAGATTAATTTGAAATGCAGAGTATAAAGTAGGTAAATTACCATTGCCATTAGGGTAACAAAAAACGATTTGTTGTAAAATACAGCCTTAATGAGAAAATTATAAGGCATTTAGGGAGAAAGTAATTAAAATGCAGATACGAAGGGATCGGATTTAACTTGTAATTTGATTTTTTGAATAATCTGTCTTTTGAATTTGCCGATATTCTTCTAGAGAACTTATTCGACCGTTTTCAATACATGTTTCATATACATCTTTTAGTTTTTTAACTAAGATCTTAGACATTATCTTTAAATTGAGAGTATCCATGACGATTTCTTTACGATAATCTTTCTCCAAATTATTGTGGAGGACATAGTGATAAAAACGATGAGAGTAGATGTAACTATCTGCCAAAATATATAGAAAGTGCAGCAGTAATGGGCCCACCCCTTCCTTCCTACTCGTTGCTGGTATCAATACAACATAGGTAGCGAAATTACTACTTCATAACTAATTCTATGGAACCATCAATCTGGCTAGCCTTTTCCCAACTAAGTTGGGGTTGGCTTCCAGTCTTACCGGTTACAGCTGAATAACAGTATTTTACATTGCCTATTGGACCCCACAACCCAGTTACTGGGTAACATGATACCCTTGGTAACACTCGTTGTCAGACTTTCGGACTTCAGGAGTCGTTGGTCAGGGCGGCATGGAGAGTGCGATTGTCGCAACCCAGCGCTGGGCACGCCACAATTGCGACGATAAGTCCCCTCTTTGAGGAGTGGCTAGAGAGGCGCCACGGCATCCTCACCTTCCGCCTGACGCAGGTCCTCACCGGACACGGTTGTTTCGGGAGGTTCCTGTTCCGGATAAGGCGGGAGGAAACGCCCGGGTGTCACCATTGTGTGGATCGCCCGGAGGACACGGTGGAGCATACGGTGGAGGTCTGCCCGGCTTGGGCGGAGCACCGCCGTGTCCTCGTGGAGGCGATTGGCGGTGGCGATCTCTCGCGTCCAGCCTTGGTCCAGGCCATGGTACGGAGCGAGAGGGCTTGGGAAGCCGTCACCTCCTTCTGCGAAGCAGTAATGTTCGCGAAGGAGGAGGCGGAACGCGTGAGGGAGAGGCAAAATTTGCGCCCTCATGCCCCTAGCCGCCGCAGGAGACGCCCTGGGCGTCGGGAATCGCAGGCCGATTCCCGGCCACCGTAGGCGCGGGCTTGCGAACGGCGAGTAATGGGCAGCTCGCCGTTCGATAAGGACCAGGCCGGGGTCGATGGCGCGTTGTGTTCCACGCGCGCCTCAAAGAGATGTCAGCACCAATGACGGGGTTTGCTAGGACCGATGCCTGCTAGGGTTGCGGAAAAGTCCAAGAGGGTTACCGTGGCCCCTGGCACAGGCAACTGAAGGAACACGGGTGGGTTTTAGTCAGTAAGAGTCTGACACGCCCTCCTGCTCTGCCCAGAGCGGGAGAAGTTATTTGATGATTTCCCACCAACAAAAAAAAAAAAAAAAAGGAGTCGTTGGTCAAAGATCTATAAATGACAGTCGAGACCAATGGCTTAACGTGCTTTCCGTGGCACGGAGGGGTCTCGATATGTAATGGATGGGCACCCATCCACGGACCGACCTCGGCAAGCGTTGCTTAACCTTGAAGATCGACCCGTGCGGGTGTTATCCTTTAGCCACGAGCCCCTCCTAACTACCAACTAATTTAACAGATAAGTAAAAAAAAAACAAATGTAGATCAAGATTCCACTAAAGTATTCCATCATAAAGAAATAAATGAAAACCTTAATGCTGACTCACTGTGATATCGATTAACGGTGGGCCTAGCACGGGTGCGAGAAGTAAGCGTAAATTAGATCGATTTTTGAATCGATAATACATAGCAACTACAGATTTTCCAGAAAAAGTGTGCGTCTCGGCAATCATCGTCTATCTTCGGGAATATGATCGAGCGATGATGAGATCTAATATAACCACGTAATTACTTACCAACTCTTTTATATCACCATGGTTTCCAAATTAGAGATGAACAAATCTATGCAATTCGTATGTCCAGTTCAAAATATCGTTCGAATATAAGCTACGTATACGAGTCGCGTTTGTGCTAGCCCCCTAGTAGATACTCCTTGTTAAGGCTAAATGACAAAGCAGTTAGTTATTAACTAACTTATTTCTTGACTTACCTATAACATAACTATGTATATAATTCAGAATTAATTATACAATAGTTTTTTTATGAGACTGCCAGACGGATTGCTAATGTTTGGTATTAATATAAAGCTAGACAAAAACTAGCCGAACGTAGATCGAATGTGAAGTAAAGCCAGCGTTTCATTTACGCGTTGACTAGCATGTTTAAGGATTTTTACAAATATAAATGTGTTTCCGTCGTGGTATTTCGTTTCACAGAAACTACACCCTATAATCTATTTATATATTTAGCATTGAAAGGGCTGTTTGTGTTCAATAATTCTTGTTATAATTCAGTACCTGAACCGTATGAAATCATATGACACTCGTATAACTAACATTTTTATATGTTTTTGAACACTGTTACCGCTGAAAAGCAAACCTTTAATTACCTTCGCCTGTTTTACATCCAAATCTGTATTTCATATCTACTATAAATGTTGTGTTTTTATATAATTAAAATATTTTATACTTTGACATTGTTATTGTAAAATGTCATAGATCTGCCAGTTTCTTTTTGTATAAAGCTTTCCTGTTAAGGCCAGTTAGTGTAATAAGGTCGGGTTCTCTCTGAAAGCCGTTTTTTGTTGTTTCTGGCCGACTATAAATTATGATAAAGTTGAATTATTCTTTGAAATAAGAACCCAACAGTTGTATTATCCCGGTGAGCACCGGCGACCAGCTCAAAGTCCTCCGTCGGAGATCTACACCCCCATGGTGGAGTGGTTTAGTAGTGGTGGAAAGTCCTCCCTTGGTCATCTATACCCATGCTGGGGTAGTTCTACTGCTCGGCGCATGGACGTCGTAGACCGGACCCCAAGGACCCTTTTACACGGCATGAGGATGTTAAAGCCCGGGGAGTTCCACAGAAGCGCTTACCACCGACGTTCAGGTGCTAGGTGGAGTAAGGCGTTGTAGTCCCGTCCTCGCTCTTGCGCTGATGCCTGTGGACCCTGGTGCGCGCGCCTCTCGCGGATGATCTGCTCCTAATCCTAATTAACTATTTATACTTTGTTTTTCTATTGTTCTCCTAATACAATGTGACTAACATTTAGCTCCGGCTAATCGTAACGTTACACCGTATATTAGGAAATTCATTGACTGAAAACTACGATGGTGGCCTTTAACAATAGTCAATTGAGTTATGACATAAGTCGATTGAAATTACAATATTTTATTAGGTACAAAAGTAATAAAAAAAATTGCAATATCAATCCACTTGTATTGGTTAGCTAGACTAAACTTAAAATGTAACGTTATTATTTGGATCTTTCATCACAATTAAACGATATCGGGCAAGCAAAATAATGCTCGCAAACGATATTCAAACGCGCGCAAAAAAATATGCGTAAGTGGACTCGGGTCTTAAGTTTAATGTAAATTGCTGACCAAAAACGTGTTACAAAAATATCCAAGATTCAAAGTCGTCAGTTATTTTTAGATTTCGAGGTGTGTCGAGTCATGGCCGCTCTTGAGTCATTCGGCGGTGGATTGTAGCCATTCAAGACGGTTTTTTTACGTTCGCCGTTTGTTGATTACTTTGTTATTTAAGCTGTAAAAAATAATTATGGCATACTTTAAAAGTTTGTACGAAACAGCATTTTTTTATGGTTCGTTCGGTGTGCTTACTTTCGAAAACACCATTATAACTGAATAACAAATATTCAGGTATGATGGTATTCCAAAGATACTTATTTATTTATTTATTTAACCATTTATGTACACACTTATATAAACTGACAAGAAGAAAAGAACAGAAAAATAGGTCAAAGCTGATGCTTATTTCTAATGAAATCTCTTCCAACATACCTGCGATAGGATAGTAGATTAAGAGATGTGGACAGCGTGTGTAAGAGTAAAAGATAAAATAAAATACAGGAAATTAAAAACAATTCACTTAATAAAATAAAACAAATAATATGAGAATATACATACATACATACAAACATACCTACATGCTTCTAAAATAAATAACACTAGAATATTAATATATACGCAACTATGACGAAGTGGAAAGATAGTGGTCTTAGTATAAAAGTAGACGTTTTATAGCTGTTTGTAGCTGTTTTACATCGACCATTACAATTAGGAACAAAAAAATAAAAATATTTTCCATTAAAAAACCTGCACCTTACACACTTGCCCACCAAATATTCAGATATAATGGTATTCCAAAGATACATATAAAAGTAGAAGTTTTTTCGTAAACAAAGGTCCTAGATATATTTTTTGTGGCTGTTTTACAGCGACCATTTCAATTAAGAACAAAAAATATATATTTTCCATTATAAAACATGCACGACACTTACCCTATTTTAATTTTAATCTTAGCCTCCATCAAAGTTATGTAAATGATACAAAATTCTATAAACCAATTCAATTTCCATTTGACACGAGGATCCTATTCCCTAACACAAGAAGCAGATCTTGCGTTATTACGGACCAAATCTGTATTCCTCTTACATTCGCTAAAGTTAAGGAAAAATGCCATTGACAGACGCGGCCTTAAGTATGAATGAGACAAGTTGGCACCACGTTTTTCAATGGAAAACGATTTTACGCCAGCTCATTTTGATTACCATGTGGAACTTATCACGATCTTTTTTATTATTGTAGCTTCTAAAAGTCGCTGTCTGTCAAAATAAAAGAAAAAACAAAGATATCGAACGATTTTGCAAATCATATTAAATGTAAGCTTATTATTATAAAAAAGAAAATGTTATCCGTTTTCAAGTTTTCATAAGAAATGTAAAAATTGGCGTCCAGAACTCAAAATAACCTTTAGGTAGTTGTGAAAACAACAGAGAAAATGGCGAAAATGACCACATAAAAGGGCTCTATAACTAGATTCGCACTCTTAGTGGCCTTTTCCGAGTTCTCTCACACCATTTGTCTTACGTTGTCTTCAGAATTGTTTCCGAGAGGAGAACTAGCAAACTACCTCCGGTTTCGTATATAAAAGGGAACGTGGATTCATGTTTTTTTTTTTATTTTTGTGAACGAACAATGTTCGTAGAAGTTTTATTGTGCTACTATTTCTGTGAGCCCTTGAGATTTATATTTTTCGAGATTCGGTAAGGTCTTGTCTGTTTGTTGTTTTATCAAATTTTTTATTATTTAGTTTTCTGTTAACATCTTTTCGAAATCGTAAACGTAATAACTTCTCATAAAAACTTGATATTTTAAATACCTAAATGTTAATATTAGTTTTGCATGCATAAAAACTTCTCAATTTCTGAATTTGCATACCACGACGCGACGTTATTAACGATTTGAAATATCTTAAATGATAAATGATCTTCATCTTAAGCTCCAATCATTCATAAAGTTTAAAAATAATTTTATTAATGATCAGAGGAATAGGCAAAAATAGGATATTTGTATGGAATTTTCCCATTTTATTTTTCCAAAAACATTTTTATTAAAATACATTTTAAGTAATTATTACACCTCCTTATGTTTTTATTTTTAATTTCAAAATGAGATCAAATATTTCGGAACGAAAACCGTTAATTTTAACAATTGCTTAAGATTCGGTCAATAAACAATAACAAAATAGTTGGAGAATAAGTTACTCCACCCGGACCTGCGGCGTTACGGAGTATTTTTTTATTGCCGAATGGGTCCGCGATCTCGCCTGATGGAAATGTATGAGATCTACGAGGGACGAGCGTGCCCAGAAGATCACTACGCAATACATTCATGTTTTGATATCGTATTAATTCATATTTTTGTTCTTCACAATTGTTGATTAGGCATAGGAAAATTCATAAAAAAATGCCTGCATTAGCATTTTATAAGAAAAATAAAATGTAAAAGTAATGCTACGGTAGAGAATGCCTCAGGCATTAAGTCCGCCCTTTTACCTTTTATGCGTTTAATTCATCATATAATCACGCCGGAATTTCTCAAAGGTTAGGCACAGGTGTGCCTAAGTAGGTACACCTACGTTTCGCCTGTTATGTGAAGTCCCCTGTAAAAGGGGGCGAGCCATTGCCAAAAAGCGGCCACAAACCCAGAATCCGTTTTTTTTTTTTGATGTTGGGAATTCATCAAATAACTTCTCCCGCTCGGGCGGAGCGGGAGGGCGTGTCAGACTCTCGCTGACTAAAACCCACCCGTGTTTCTTCAGTTGCCTGTGCCAGGGGCCACGGTAACGCTTTCGGGCTTTCCCGCAACCCTGGCAGGCTTCGGCCCTAGCGGACCCCGTCATTGGTGCTGACATCTCTTGAGGCGAGCGTGGAACACAATGGTGATGCTCCGGGAGACTCCGGGCTGCTACTGAGAAATTCTAGATGGAAAAAGCCAATAGCACTGCCCGATCTGGGAATACCAACACCTCAATCTCAGCAGTAGCGCTTGCAACTTCTTGACTAACGATGCAGTAACACAAACTCAATAACAATAACATAGCAGCTCAAAACTATGCACAAGTTCAGAACACCATCATACTGACGTCCTTGACTTAAGCCTCAGAGTTCTTTTGTAAGCACGTTACTGCTTCAGTGAAAAAAAGAATATTTTGAACAATAAAGTCATTACACTACCCGACTCATACTCAATACACTATCACTCATTCACACTGCACATACTCACTCACTCTCTCTTACGCGCACCCTTAGAGGTACGCACACACTCCCATACTCACCACTCATACATTATTATACACATACTCACTCACTCACTTACACTCAAACACATTTACACACCGGCACACAAATGTATTACTTAACCACCCTCCCTCTAAAAACCCTGGCTGCTGCTATACCTACATGACTAACCGCCCTGTATGGCCTAACACTGTCTCCTAAGATACATGATCTGTGTAGATTTATGTAGATAAACCATGTTATTGTTTTTGTAGGTAAATCTGCTCTTGTGTATCATGAAACTTGTGTGTTTCATAATAAAGATTATTATTATTATAGACAAAACAGAAATGACCTGCCATTTTATCTGTTCACCATCCATGGTTAACTGGCAGAGAATGTCCGCCTTTGTACCTTACTGTGTGCGAGAAGTTTAAATAAATAAATAAACGCTGTAGGTAGGTATCATTGGAACAGCATTAGATAGTGTCTCAGCGTCTCTACAAAACTTACTCTAGGGATGTAGAAGAATTTTGCCATAGGTATTAGATTTTCGCTATATAAAAAAAAAGCTAAATTCCAACATCGATAATGTTTTGGCAAAACTAATTAGGAAACCTTGATCTTAGCAAGACACTCTTGAAAAGTACTCAAACAATTGTGTGGAGTTAAAATTTTATTCTACTTTAATAATGTTGTCTTTATATACAGTAATTTGAAATATTGCGCGCGAGTCGATGCCTATTACAGTTTTGCCCGACATAGGAAGTAAATGAAGGACAGGTTCAACAAGATCTATTTTTAGCCACGTCCGAGCTAAAATTTATTAACTCGTTCGGACAAGGTAAATACATTTATAGCTTAGATCGATTTATAAGATTAAATCAATAATTAATTACTTCCGAGCACTGCCTTAGTACTAAAAGTATTATTTTGTGCAGCGATGTTTGATCAAGAAATGTCAGTTTTCGGTTTAGGAAAATTGGCGTGATGAACGAAATTAATGAACCCGAGTCCTTATTAAAACAGACGCACAGAACGACAGAGCCGTCAAACTTATAACATCTCTATATCTCCATATTAATTAACTTCCAACGTATAAACGCAGAAGGTTAATTAATATGGAGTCTATCTTTGATCAAACAACGACAGTTTTCGGTTTAGGAGTTCGCGTGATGGTGAATGAGTCCTTACATCCTTAATAACAACTCTTTATACGTCGGGGTGTGTCTAAAAAACGATTTATTGATGCATTTTCGACTAGATAGTTACATGAGCTTTTGAAATTAGGATCTTTCCAGGAAGAAAAGTTGCAATGCAACATCATTTCTTTTGACTTTTCGAATAATGATCGCTGCAACGAGCAATTTCATAATTTAATAAATGTAATCGAACTTTTCGAAGTTGCAAATGATGTGCCTTCCAGTAATATTGCATTGTCGGGGACGTAGATATCACCAACATTTTAACCAATATAGTTTCAAAGAACAAGTTAGCCATGAGCTTATCTTGGGAAGGACCACACAGAAGATGGTTGGCGAACCACCATGGTGGTCTTCAAATGACCTGCACCCCAAATGCGTAAAACCTTTTCATTCACAATCCTAAGGATTTTGAAGGACATTCTTAATTACTTGTTTCATGGTCGTCTGCTTGACAACATAAATAACGCAATGAATGTTGTCGAAGTTTCAAAACAAAAGGCGTTGCAATTGTTAATGTTACTTGCATTTATCAGATTATATTTAGGACTGTTGATTAAATGAACTTCATTTAAAAATTTGATAATTATAATATGGCTTCTCAGCTATCTTAATCCATCTTGGTCATTAATTTACTCATCAGCCGATAATCCAAACATTCACAACTTTACCAGTTGAATATACGGTAAATACAAAAACCATGTTTTACTAATTTGTGGAGCAACATAATTTAATTTGATAAACAACAACAACCAACATATACTCTACATACGCTATTCATTAGAACTAAGAAGCCCTTTGTCTTGTTCCCGCTGATGAAGGCAATTAAAAATAAACAATGCTGATATTTTCGGTAAAGGTTCTGACTTCTGACAATCAGAAAATAGTAACTCCTCGTGAACCGTTGTGGTATGCAGCCATAGTGTTCCTTCTATCGTCACTATAATATTATGCGAATAGCACCGTGGTAAAAATCGAGAATGAGGGGCTCATGGCTAAATGGTAACAGCCGCACGGATGGATCGAAGGTTAAGCTACGTGGTAAGGATGGGTGGTGAGTCCATGATATATCGAGACCCTTCCGTAGTTCGGTAAGCACGTTAAGCCGTTAGTTAGTCCTGGCTGCCATTAGTAGATCTTTGACTGTCGTTACGGCCCATAATTCTGACAACCAGTCTTACCAAGGGGTATCGTGTTACCCAGTAACTGGGTTGTGGAGGTCAATTAGGCAGTCGCTCCAGTAAGCAAGGTTTGGCCACTCGAGCAGGCTACTTTGATGCACCTCACCGCGTTATAGTAACATGTTTCTCGCAAGTCGTGCCCACGAAAGAGAGAAAGACAGAAATTAAAATAGGTTTATTTTTCACTGAAATAAAATTAGGTTTATTTATCGCAGAAATAAAAATTGGTTTATTTAATCGCACAAATACGTGCATACCAAAATATAAGATAAATCGAATCTAAAAAAAATATAGGTCTTTAAACACGACCACAGAACAGAAATAGTCGGCAACTGCACATCGTGACTGTGACAAAAAGTCAAAACGCGACGTTAAATACTTATTTAGTTCTACTTGTGCTGACATGGGTGCGAATTTACGTAAAAAAAAACTTCTTCGGCTTACAAATCGAAGTACGAGATGAAGAAGAAGCAAAAACTGTGGTAAATGTGACTTATCATCAACTAACCGATAACGTCAACACATAAACCATTGAACTGTGCTACTTCGTAAAATCTGCTTAGAAACCTCCTATAGGTTAAAAGCTAAGGCGATGTTTATTAAAATCTCGAAAAAATAAGTAGCTGTTAATCCAATATTTCACAGAAACCTACTAAGTGAAAGTTTCAGATAGAAAACGAGGGCGCTCAAATAAAATCAGCTTTTTATAACTTTTATCTAACGCTTTCTGATCCTATTTGCATAGGCTTCAGAAATAGCAGAGTAAAATATAAAAAAACTTGGGTAGGTAGTAAAAACTTCACACCGAATGTCTTGCTCTGGCCACTGAGCAATTTGCATACAAAAATTGGTATTTCTATATTTTGCTTCGAAATCAGCTGTATTATTTTTGCGAGGTTATGTAATACTTTTGTAAGATTCATAACCTTTGGAGTTCAGGTATAACATAATACTTGTATTATAGCTTCTGCCAGCGAGTTCGTCCGCGTGTTTTCCGGTTCCCCAACCAAACCCACTCGTCGTAGTTTTCGCTTAGCGTTCTGAGTTTTTTCTTTTTGCTCGGCTCCTAATGGTCCTAGCGTGATACTAAATAGCTTATAGACTTCTTCAAGAATTGGGCTAATAAATGCAAAAATAATTTTTCAAATCTGACTTGTAGTTCCAGTGGTTACCCACCTACATACAAACAAACAAATTTTACCTCTTTATAATAGGATTATTAGTATAGATGTAACATAGCTCCACGTACTTACATTTTTAAATATACTTAGATTGATGAGATCTTTATGTTAAACCAGCGTGCTGGAAAAATTATAGAATTAAATTTTAATTTATTTATTAATTACACTCAAAGCGAATTGAATTAATGGATTTAATCAACAAATAAAATAAAATAACAACTAACCGATAGGGTTTTTTTTTTATTCCGCTTGGTGATCGACCATGTTTATAATGTCCAGTAACTTTGACTTTGAAAACATAAGACGTATCATAATAATCAGGGATGTTCGCAGCAGCACGTACAGACGACTTCTTTGCGATCATTCGTAAAAGATCCGCTTCACTACTGCGTCAGATGCGGGGCAGCGACAGCAGTCTTCTGAGCGTTGTTGCTAGTAAGACTGAAGGCCGCCTTATGGGGCACCTGTGCGCAGTGCATGTACTGTTCCCAGGTGTCTCAGAGAGGTGGCGAAATTAAGTACCTACCTATTATTAACAAACTTATGGGTTACACCTGAATTAAAGATAAATAAATAAATAAGCCAAGTCGTTACTCAGCTTATGCTACGTCTTACATAAATTTTTGACAGAAATATACAACACGTCACCAATGTCAGTACACACAGTAAAAAAATATAGGGAAACATACATTTTTATTCAGTTTTCTGTTTGAGCTACTAGCAAGTTACCTCCTAGAAAAACGTTTTCCTATTCAATAAATTCCGGCACAAAGAAACGTTTATTTGGGATGACAAGATTTTGGTCCTCAGCGACGTGAATGCGCTGTCAGATTATGAGCCGCCGCCATCCGATAAGAACCAGGCCCTGGTCGACGCCGCGACTGCGACGCCGCGATGTGTTCCACGCACGCCTTAAAGAGAGGTCAGCACCAATGACGGGGTCTGCTAGGGCCGACGCCTGACAGGGTTGCGGGAAAGTCTGAAAGGGTTACCGTTGCCCCTGGCACGGGCAACTGAAGGAACACCGGTGGGTTTTGGTCAGTAAGAGTCTGACACGCCCTCCCGCTCCGCCCAGATCGGGAGAAGTTATTTGATGATTTCCCACCCTCAAAAATAAAAAAAAGGTTACGAGAACTTTGCCTTTGAGCGAAAAAGGTATTATGTGTGTACATTAGATAAATATGTATACATAGAATACCGATTGCATGCATGCAACTTATATAATAACGCGTCTAACCTTTTCCAAATATCTTATCAATCTCTAGTGTGACTAGAATTTGACGCGTAGATTTCATAATTTCTAGAAGCTATGTTAGGACCAAAACCAGTAGGTAGATTGGGTCCTCTGAAACAGATAATAAAAGAATGGAAAAAATGTGGTTTATCAAATTATCACTCATAACCAAGTCTAAACTAACCCTTTTTTTTTTTTTTTTTTTTGTGGGTGGGAAATCATCAAATAACTTCTCCCGCTCTGGGCAGAGCAGGAGGGCGTGTCAGACTCTTACTGACTAAAACCCACCCGTGTTCCTTCAGTTGCCTGTGCCAGGGGCCACGGTAACCCTCTTGGACTTTTCCGCAACCCTAGCAGGCATCGGTCCTAGCAAACCCCGTCATTGGTGCTGACATCTCTTTGAGGCGCGCGTGGAACACAACGCGCCGTCGACCCGGGCCTGGTCCTTATCGAACGGCGAGCTGCCCATTGCTCGCCGCTCGCAGGCCCGCGCCTACGGTGGCCGGGAATCGGCCTGCGATTCCCGACGCCCAGGGCGTCTCCTGCGGCGGCTAGGGGCGTGAGGGCGCAAACTTTGCCTCTCCCTCACGCGTTCCGCCTCCTCCTTCGCGAACATTACTGCTTCGCAGAAGGAGGTGACGGCTTCCCAAGCCCTCTCGCTCCGTACCATGGCCTGGACCAAGGCCGGACGCGAGAGATCGCCACCGCCAATCGCCTCCACGAGGACACGGCGTTGCTCCGCCCAAGCCGGGCAGACCTCCACCGTATGCTCCACCGTGTCCTCCGGGCGATCCACACAATGGTGACACCCGGGCGTTTCCTCCCGCCTTATCCGGAACAGGAACCTCCCGAAACAACCGTGTCCGGTGAGGACCTGCGTCAGGCGGAAGGTGAGGACGCCGTGGCGCCTCTCTAGCCACTCCTCAAAGAGGGGACTTATCGCCGCAATTGTGGCGTGCCCAGCGCTGGGTTGCGACAATCGCACTCTCCATGCCGCCCTGAGATCCCGCCGGAGCTCTGTCCGCTGTACCGTGATTTCTCGCGGCAGCGGAGCTACGCCCCGGCGTTTCGCCTCCTCGCGCCACTCCCAAACGTGCGCGAGGACTTTTGCCTCCAGATCCCATGGCGGTAATCCGGCAAGGAGGCTCGCCGCCTCACCGGAGACCGTACGGTATCCCCGGACCAGCCGGATGGCCATGACCCTTTGGGGCGCATTCAACCAGCGGGCTGGCCGCCGCCTCAAGGAACGCGCCCACACCGGTGCCCCGTAAAGGGCCATGGACCGCACGACCCCCGCGTAGAGCCTCCGGCAGGAGGCGTTTGGCCCCCCTAGATTGAACTAAACTAACCCTGAAATGACAAAATAACTGTCAGCTTTTTCCATGAAGTATGCGCATGGCGTAGAAGTTCTGTTAATTAGACCCATTGAGGGTTAATAAAAAGTTAAGTAGCCGATTGTTGCCTCACTTGATGAAGCTGTAGGCGATATAAACCTAATTTGTTATGACGGGATCCTTATTTTTATTACAGGGAAGTAAATAAAAACTTGTTTACTTAACTTTTTAGCTTGTTTTTCAAGGCTTAGTAATACTTAATCGGCCTATTGCATAAGGATAATAAGCCTGTAATGTTCCCACTGCTGGGACACAGGCCTCCTCTCGGTAACAAGGAGTGAGCCGTAATCCACCACGCAGGCCCAGTGCGGGTTGGTAGATGTCACATGTCTTCGACATGACAGTTTGGTTCTAGGACATGCCGGTTTTCTCAAGATGTTTTCATTCACCGTTTTGAGAGCAGTGGTGATGAAATAATTTACATAAAGTAAAGTGCCTGTCTGGGTTCGAACCTACGATCTACAACTCGTAAGTCCCGGCCGTTACCACTGGGCCATCACTGCTCTCGGCTTATTGGTTTCCATTGAATTAGGTTAATATTAATTTTTTTCAATTCATTCTGTACACAAGAAAATTTTACTGTATCAGTATAATTCTGTTGTTCCAATTATGAAAAACAGGCAGTCGTTGTCACACTACATAATAATACGGCGGAAAGTTTGTTTGCGTGGAAAATTACGCAAGATGTCGTCTTCACAAAATGTCTACCTAAACTTACTTTTGCAATCTTTATATTAGCTTGCTTCGTTCGTATGTGTTTCCAGTTACCTACTATCATTGTCATCTATTTTTTATAAGTAATTCATAATTTTTCGGTATTTTTTCCAAAAAATATGAACCCAAGTTTATTATTAGACATAAGCCTGTTATTTTAGTTATTTGTATAGCATACGAACTGACAACGTTGTTTTCTCAATCAGAAAAATCTAGCGATCTCGTCTGAAGGAGATATACCTACGTAAAATCCAATATTATACATATGTTTTAATTTTTATAAACTCTATTGCTAACTTAAATCATACAAGGCCGCTCTTTCCATAAAATATAATTATATAGGTATTTCATGTATTTATAGGTGTGCAAAATTCCAACGTGGAATAAGCAGATTAGATACAAGGAAACCTGTTTAATACATGTTGGATTTAAAAAAGAAATTTATGAAGGGTATATCTATTCTTTCCTACATATTTTAATGAAAATTTCATCATAACTTACTTTATGAACGAAATATTTGTTGTTGACGTTTCTTGTTTTAATAGCCGCGACAATCGTTCGTAAGACTTAATTTCCAACATAAAAGTGAATGGTTATTGTGGATCTCATAAACATTTCAACTAAAGTTCAAATTGAATAAACATGCTTAAAAAGCAAATTATAAGGATGAAAAAAAAAACAAAAATAAAAAAACAAAATAATTTTTTAGAACTCAAATTGCAACATATTGCTTTACAGTTTCAACCTCCTCTAATAGTCAATTTGCATTGGAAATTATTTGCGAGTTCTCACTTAGACGAACACAGTACCGAATACTGTTATATATTCCGATCAGAATGTACTTCAAGCAGTTAAAATTAAATACACGTGAAGGTCAAAGTTGTAAAGTAATTTAATATTTCTTCTGACATGCTGTCTTAGTATTCTAAGCACGGCTGCAAACTTTAGCGTAATTTGTCCGAAGTTTGCCTTCAGAATGTGAAATAAGAGCATTGTTCAAATAGACACTGGTGGCACTTGACACAAATGCCTTTAAACTATGTAGACTAAAAATCACCAAAATTTAGTTTATTCCTGTCAAACGACGATTTCCCATTCTGAAATTGACTAGTGACACAACTTAACTATATTTTAGTTTGACAGCACTAAGATTTTGCTATTCTGGATTTGACGTTTTTTACCAAAAATTTTGATTGTCTAACTAAATCTGACTATTTTAAATCGCGATTAAAAAGCTGTGGAATAAAATTCGTTCTCATGAACTAAAATAAATGCACACCAACACCTCAACTTCAGGTGCAAAAACAGTACTGTACCTTTTTTTCTTTTCTTTTGCATAAATCTCGAAAATGGTGTCTTAGCGCAAAAATAATTAAAATTTCGACCCGCATAAAACCCGTAAACCCCCAAAACTCAACATGTAGATTTTTCATATTGTCCATGTAAAAAGTGAAAAAATCCATATAAACACGTCGAGGCTGAACCAAATGTGCGCTTCGACTTCAAATTCGATTTTAGTCATGTCAAAATTATTTTCAAGTTTCGTGAATATATTTGCAGAATAGCATTAAGATTCTAATAGCCAAAAGTAAGGAATTTTAGTGATAGTTTAGTTAGTTAAGTTCGGTGTACAAAAGAATCGGCACCACTGGCGATAATTTAAAGCGCTAAGGAAGGGCTTTATTTTTTTTGAATAGCACCTGTAGATAATCCTCTAAAATATGGGTATTTGTTAAGGCATGAGCAGACAAAAAACGTGTTGCCAGTCTGACATCTTCCGTCAGTTTCATACATTGCACTGGTGAGAGCACGCACACGCCTCTTTTGGTCTGCCCGTTGCAAGCCTTTGAAACAGTAGGTCACCTTATTTTGCATAACAGAACGCGTAGCTAGTAACATACGAGGGGCGTTCAATGTATTCTGTATGAAGAAGATGTAAAGGAGATTGTTCTGCATCCATACATCGTTCGCCCCAGAACCAACAGCGAAGTAAAATTACTTTGCGTGTTCTAAAAAAAACGTTGCCCCACACTAGGAATTTCTCCTCTATCGTGGGTGCGTTTACAAACATTTAAACTCATATACACAAACAGCCAGACCCGGAACAACTACTTGCAGGTCATACAAATATTTGTTCCGTGCGGGAATCGAACCCGCGACACGCAGCGCAGCAGTCAATCGCTTAACCACTGCGCCAACCGTGCCGTCAAGTATATGCCCATCAAGACAAAGTTTAATGACGGACAGGTTTCAGAAAGCATTTATTTAAAAATAATACAAAGAATTTGGTAGACTAAGGTAGACTGGTAGAAAATGCCCAAGGCATTAAGTCCGCCTTTGTACAGTTTTTACTTGTGCATAAAGTTTTAATAAATAAATAAATTTGAGGTTATATTTAGTAAGAAACAATACTTTCAATACTTAGAAATACATGCTAGTAAATGCCGGTCACTAATGTTATTTCTATTGCTTGTATGTGGCTAGTTAAACTAAGAGCTTCAGTAGAACATTTAAGTACATGTACTTACCTATCTTGTTTGGTGTTAAATAAAGCAAATTGAATACACTACACAATGTAATCACGAAGAAATGCGAGCGTGTGAGATTTGAGTGCAATAAATTGACAGTTGAGTTGATGGAAATGACATGACAAGGCTTAGGGATGCCCATACATTAGATCCGTGTCGATACATTTTGATCAAAATCGATACCTTCAGTACCTAGCGTGTTATTCTATTTGAAATATTACAATGCATCTCACTTAGGGCATTTGTGCATTATCTCGTATTGTGTTCGTGATTCGTTAAAATACAATTCGAAATAGCCTTCGTAATAAATGTATGGTAGTTTGTGCACTGCTTCGTTTTCGTTTTTACCTATATTCGTGAATTTCTCACATCGAGTCAGTTTTTACGGATCGAAGTAGCCATCGTTCTTAATATTGGGAGTTCTGGTGTTTTTCACGAATACGAATCGAATACATGTGAGTGAGAGCGAAATGCTACACACATGAACGCGATCTCTGCCAACGAAATGTTTTTAGTGAATACTCGAATTTCAGATCGGTGTACGTGGACTATCGTATTCGATGCGTATTCGTGTTTTTAAAACAGATGATGACAATATCCCCAAAACGAATCACGAATACGAATCGACTACGAGTGAGTGCACAGCGCCCATTCGTGAATTTCTTGTTGTTGAATTCTTTTCACACCTAAGGTGTATGGTACCAATAAAAACGTCGCACAAGTCACTACAGAAGCGCCATACCCAACAGCGAAGAAAGTTGAAAAGGAAAGTACGTAGGTACGGATGCGTATGACATCCGTGAGCAGGTGGTCACCTCAAGTAATCTCGCTCTCGATGTGTGAAATGAAAGATTGGGCATCACTAATTAATTATCATGTCAAATCTAATTGTCAAAGATGGCAGCTTTTTTGATGTGATGTCGTAAATCGTTACTGCTCTTTTAATTTTGTTCATTAAAGAACGCTGAATGTCCGTTATATACAGATATTCGCAATTAGTATAATAAAATATAATTAGAATTATTATGTACGTCTGATATTTGTTGGTCCTGGGACCATTTTCGACGATGTCCTTTAATAAAATAAAAAATTAAATATTTTTCAATGTAATCGCACATTACAGCAATGAATTTATATCTCGAAATTAACTTTTCAATACCCTGTAAAAAAATAATTTCTACTTTCTCTGAAAAATACGCATTTATTGCCGCCTTGTGCTCTTCCTCGTAAAGAAATCGTTTCCCACGAATGTCTTTTTTCAAATTAGGAAACAAATAATAATCACTTGGCTGGGTCCAGGCTATAGGGTGGTTAATTTCTTCGAAACCACGATCTCGCATAGCAGCCTTGGAAACACGCGCCATGAGGACCGGGGCGTTGTTGTGAAGAAGCAACACACCGGTCGCGGTGGTCAGTTTACCCCATCTTTTTTCTTTAATTGCTTATATATAATTGCTTATAGTTTCACCTTTTTGTGTACTCAATCAGCAAAAATCCCTTTCGAGTCCCAAAACACTGTGGCCAAGATTTTTCCGACAGACGGAACTTTGGATTTCTTAGGTGGCACAGTACTCTTGTGCCACTGTATGGACTCCTGCTTACTTTCAGGGTCACAAGGATGAACCCACGTTTAATCCCCAGTAACAATACGATCGAAAATTCTTGATGGAACTAAACACTCTCTACAGCACTAGATTCGCACTTGTATTTGAGGCGCCGCCCGCGGCGCCTCAACGCCGAGAGCGTTCGCGGCACCAATCTTGTACTGACTTTTGAAAAGTAAACGGAGAGGTGGGTCATTTCTGCTATCATTTTCATCTATATTAGGGCATCCTCCCGTATAAGCTTCTCAACATTTTTACGTTT